>JAPDNY010000008.1:123441281-125848781 GCA_029375565.1 Gekko gecko
TCCGGCCGTGAAAGCCTTCGACAACATATTTTTAAAAAAAGTTTGCTTGCTCACAGGTCAGCCTCTTGGAGGCTGTACTGAATACTAATTCATATATCCCATTCAGGTTACATTTTATATGGTCTAGTGGTGAACATAGCCCAGATCTGTGTAGCAACACACGGGCAGGAAGGCAGGCCCATAGCCAGATAATTTTTTATGGGAGGGGGGTTAGGGTTACAACAAACAGTTGTTACAAACAGTTGTTACAAACAGTTACTAACTCAGTGGCGGTGAGCACACCGTTATTTATTTTCTTTATTATGAATGAGCTACGATGTAGCGCAAAGTCTCTACAAGGGATCGCTCTGCAAAGAAGGTTAAATGATAAATCCTTTTCGTTTAAAACCAGATATCCCCTTCCCTTTATTTACATATGTGACAGATTTCACAACCCCTAGTTTTGATTGGGGGAGCATGACAAATGATTGGTGGGGCCATGCCCCTTTGTGCACCATTGTGGCGACAGACCCGCAGGCAAGGCTGGCCCTAGGTTTTGTCAGAAGAGGTATTGCCAATTTCTGCCTCCTCGGTCATTTGCAATTAACACCTTGTAAGATGGGAGGCCTGTACTGAAGTACTAAGCAGACAAGGGTGTTTTTCTCAGTGGAGTCTCTCGGTTGGGCTCTGTGGGCGAGCAGTTCCCCACTCCCTGCACCTGACGGGAGGAGGGAAACTGCAGGTGTTTCAAACTGGGACACTGTCATCGCAGTCCAGAACGCTTCCTTTCCTGGGAATCAGGTGACCTTAAAGCATCAATTTATTTATTTATTTATTTATAAGACTCCCAGCTCTGCTTTTTTTTCACCATCAAGTTGCAGCTGACTTATGGCAACCCCACAGGATTTTTAAGCCCAAAGCAAATATCTGGTGCCAATAATCAGGCCAGAAAGGCCTTCTGGTGGCCTCTTTAGCATACAAAGAGTATGCAGGCCAGGTTAGCACTTGGGTGGGAGACCACCAAGGAAGTCCAGGGTTGCTACACAGAGGCAGGCAATGGCAAATCATCTCTGGAGCTGGATAGCCCAGTCCCAATCTCACTTGGATTGGTTAGGTTTTTATTTTGATTTCATGCAGCAGACATCCGGTTATTTCAAAATGCTTGTACCCAACTTAGATTTTCGAGGTAATACAGAATACAGAGAAACAGATGGGACAGCGACCACACAGCTCTGCCCATGTATAAAATACAAACTGTAGGTTCATGCAGCCTCACTGTGCCTTGGAGCCATGCAGGGAAAAAGTGATGGGGTTTAACCCTTCCACTTCCTCTTGGTTCCACTACTGGAAAGGAACAGGGAGCCCAGTTATTAGCATCTTTAAAGGACGTGACTGAAAACAGAGCAGAGGAATTTGGTTTCGAACAGGGAAACAGAGTGGAGAAAAAAGGGTTAAACCCCATCTCCCCTCCCTGCGTGGCCCAAGACAAACTGAGGCTGCAACAGTCTGCGATTTGCATTTTATAGGTGGATGGAGATGTGTGCGGCATCCCTCTGAACCCTTAAGACACCCCAAATCAATACTAGTTTTAATAACAGAAACAAGGGGGCAGGCTTACTGGTGCATTCACTGTCAGGGGGGTCGGCGTCTGCCCGGAAGTAGTTGTTCCGGCACGTGCAGAGAGTGGCCGCTCCAGAGCTTGTCCGGCTGTTGGGAGGGCAGGGAGAGCACAGTCCTTCCCCTTGCTTGGACTTGAAGGTACCCGGACCACAGGCTGGAAAACAAAAACAGGGAGAGAGTTTAGTTACCAGCGCACGGCGAGAATTCTGAAGAGGCCTGCAGGGGAGAAAACCACGGGTGGCTCACAAATCCTCATCTGTCAGCCACCCACTGCCACACTGACCTGCTTGTGTGGACACAGAGCTAAGATTGCCAGGTCCCCCCTGGCCACCAGTACCAAGGTCTCTCTGTTGAATTAGTGGCCTGCAGTGAGTTACTATATTTTTGCAAAATCCTGTTGCAGTAAATGTTGGAATATGCAAGGTCTATTGTGCATAGATAAAGAAGATGACAAGAACATCCTGTAGGGGGCAGCAGAGGGGACAATTAGTTACCATAATGAGATTAGGGACTTCCCATTATTTTCAAATACTCTCCTTCCTGTCTCCTGATTGGCTAAGTTCCTTCCTGCTCCTGCTAGCCAGTTAGACAGACTTCTCTTTCTCTCTCCTCTTTCTTGCAAAGTTTGTTTCATTCTTAATAAACCTGCTTTATTCTTTAAACAGCTTGTGCTCTGCTTTACTGCACATCTACACTATGTCAACATTAATTCATTGAAAGCAAACTCCCAAGTGTGGATTGGATTATTTCCTGAACACTGCCAACAATTATTCCCTCCCAAATGCCTTAGCTAGGGCTGGGGGTGGAATTGCCAGCTCCAGGTTGGAGATTTGGGGGTGGAGCCTGGGGAGGACAGGGACCTCGGTGGGGTACCATGCCATAGAGTCCACCCTCCGAGGCAGCCATTTTCTCCAGGGGAACTGATCCCTGTCGTCTGGAGAGGAGCTCTAATTCTGGGGGATCCCAAGGCACCACCTGGAGGCTGGCATCCCTATAGATCAGGCCCTCCTTGAGAGGACCTCAGGTCAGAGACACAGAGGATTTTTAAGGGCTCATATACTTGGGGCCAGTTTTCCTAGGGCTGCAAGGCCAGGAGTTGGGGGGACAGGGTAGCCAGATCCAGGCTGGGAAACTCTTGGAGATTTGGGGATGGAGCCTGGGGAGGAGAGGAACCTCAGTGGGACGGCAATGCCACAGAGTCCACCCTCCCAAGCAGCCATTTTCTTCAGGGGGACTGACCTCTGTATTCTGGAGACGAGCTGTAATTCCACAAGATCCCCAGGCCCCACCTGGAGGCTGGCACCCCTAAGGTTACCCATGCTGCAAAACAAGGTGGCAGAATGGATCGTACCACCTTAGACAAGAGGCAAGGGGCACTGAATGCTCCTTTCTGCTAAAAAAACAACCCCCAACAAGCAGAAAGCCGGCGTGGTCCTCAAAGGGTTGGGGTGCAGCCCGACTGGCTTGCCTTCTACCTGCAGGGAAGGTTTCTTGCACGAGGGATCATTTGAAAGCGTTATCCTCTGCTTGTCGCCTGAAGCGATACCCCCCAACGCTACCACCACAGAGGCAGCCCCTGCAGCAAGCCGCCAGACACAGAACAGTTTTAACTTATTTGTGCTTTTAGCCAACCCAACGATGGTTTCCTGGGGCCCCAAGCCTCCCCTGCTCAGTCTCCAGCTCCTCCTTTTATAAAAATACAAATTAAATGGGGGCCTACCTTGCAGGCTTGTTGTGAGGGCAAAACAGATAAGATGCAAATGAAAAGCTGCTGTCTGTGTGCATTGTGGCCAGGGTCCCCCCGGCAACTGGTGGGGGATGAGGGGTTAGGGTTGCCAGATCCAGGCTGGGAAACTCCTGGAGATTTGGGGATGGCGCCTGGGGAGGACAGGGACCAAAGTGGGGTACAGTGCCACAGAGCCCGCCCTCCAAAGCAGCCATTTTCATCTCTGTAGCCTGGGGATCCCCAGATCCCACTTGGGAGGCTGGCATCCCTAGTGCAGACAGAGACGCTGGCAGCCTTTACGAACGCCCCCCCCCCCGACAATTTAAAGTGCCTGCTTCCGTGGCCACATCCCCACGACGTATCTTTCAACCAGCTTCTGCTTTCTGTGGGCATTGCTGAGGAATCTGCTGGTTATGATGCTCGGGTCACGTGGGGACGTTTTTATTCCCAGAACCCCAGAAGCTGTGGTGCCTGCCTCAAGCCTGCTGGCGTTTTCCTACATCTGCTCTACCGACCGCAGGGATCCTGGCAGGCCTCCGGGTGCCAGACTGACAGTTGCTGAACAGCCGAGGCCAGGGAAGCCGCTCCGGGTTTCCTGTTCACCCTCCAATCCCCTAGGGCCCGGAGCAAACGGGTGCTTGCCCGGAGGGAGGGATTTCTACGGCCCCTTTCCTTCTCCCCGGCCCCGTAACCTCCATAGATTCCGTATTAGCCAATATAATTTTCAAATAAACTCAAGAAGCAGATGAGAGAGGGAGAAAACGGGAACTGACAGAAAGCCACTAGCATATGTTTGATATCTCGGTTGCTGCCATCTTTGATTCGTACGGGTTGATGAATCAACAAAAGCATTTAGTACAGATTGAAAGTTTGGCTCCGGGGCTTCGGCAAGACGGAGACTGAAAAGAACCAAGTGCTGAGCAGACAAACACTCAGGCTGTGCCGTGTTTAAGGTTCCCAAATCTGGGATGGGGAACTCCTGGAGCCTGGGGAGGGCAGGGACCTCGGTAGGGTATGCTGGGTCCGATGCATGAAGTGGTGAATCAGCTCATCTTTATTAAGGAACAGGACAATCTTAGCCGGCTCACAGGCCGGTTTATAACCCCAAAGAGAACCACACCCCAACACCCGTGATAGGTCTATTTACACTATCAGTCTTTCATAGGTCAGTCTTGGATCCTAGCCTTCCGATTGGAGTGGGCTAGGATCCAATCGTCTATTGTTTGCCTGTGTGAAGCTCAGGGCAATTTTTGGGCAGGAACGCACAGGAACGGAGTTCCGGCTGGCTCCCAAGTTGGCCACACCCAGCAGGAGCTCATTACCATAATAGGCCACACCCAACAGCAGAAACTCATTAGGATTGGCTACATTAGGGGTGTGTGGCCTAACATGCAAAGGAGTTCCTGCTCCAAAAAAAGCCCTAGGTTTTGACAACAAACAAAGTAAACAGAATAAGAAGCAAAAGGTGGGTGTGGCTGGATGACCACACTCCTGGTAACATGGGGTGTGGCCTAATATGCTAATAAGTTTCTGCTGTTGGGTGTGGCCTGTTATGCTAATGAGTTCCTGCCGGGCTTTTTCTACAAAAAAAGCCCTGGTGAAGCTCAAGCTCTTTGCTTGGCCACGTGCGGCCCTACCAACGCACATGGCCGGGTCCGTACACAACAGAGTCCAACCCTCCCAAGAAGACATTTCTCCCAGGGGAACTGATCTCTGTAGTCTGGAGATGGGCTATAATTCCAGGGGATCGTCAGGTCCCACCTGGAAGTTGGCAACCATTCATTGGGACGAACCTACCCACTGTTTAGAACAAGGCAACAGAATTGTGGACTGTCTGGCTTCGGTCTGCACATCCAAAAGGGGAGCGTGTTCATGTTTTTGAACGCTGCCACCCATATATTTTTTTAAAATCTTTACGTAGTATAACAGCGTGCCCAGGAGAACAGGGGAGCACGGAAATGTACCTTATATGGGAGGAAGGTTTAAAAACTGGGGGAGAATATCCAAAAAGGCGACTTTCTCAACCTGCAGCCTGAAATGGTTTCTTGACGAATCCCACCGCCTCATTCAGCATAATTTGCACACTGACTGTACTGGAGTCCCCCCACCCCGCTTTGTAACCAAAGCTAGCAAACATTTTGCCTTTCAGCAAGAGGCCTTCTAGTATTTCTAGTATTTATGAGAGTTTAAACTTGCTCATTTTGGAAGCTATTTTGGAATGTTACAGCGATAGGGAATATTCTACACACTATTTTTGAGAAGCGACCTTTTTTTTAAAAAAACAAAAACACTTAAAATGTCCTCCTCCCCCCCCGTAATAGGAGGCATCTTTCTTTCCTTTGTGACCCTGCAAGCGATCTGAAAAACCGCGCTGCGAGACCCGAGCACAGATTTCCATACAGCTTGATGGTGTGCCAAAGGCATTGATTCTGAAAGGTTAGGGAAAGGGCAGGAATCTGTATCCGTACCTATTTACATTTAATCCATCAACTGGTGAAAAGTCAGCCATCTCTGATCATCCAATGGCAGCTCAGGGTTAGCAGCCTTCAGGGTTCCCTCCAGACTACTGAAAGAGAGGGAGGGGCTGTGGCTGAGTGGTAGATCATCTGCCTTTTAAGCAGAAGGTCCCAGGTTCAGTCCCTGGCATCTCCAGTTAAAAGCACTACACCGGGGGTGTCAAGCATGCAACCCGGGGGGCGGATCAGGCCCCCGGAGGGCTTCCGTCAGGCCCGCAGTGGAACTGGCCATCTCCTGCTTCCATGTCTGCTGCTGCATCCTAGCTTGCTTCACCAGACTTTCTCAATCGCTCGGCCATTTCATGTTTTAACCTGGGTCCTAGACTCAGAACTCTGAGCCTGAGATTCCTGTGCTGAATGTCAATAAATCAAAAGCAGGTTTCAATAAATCAAAAGTAGGTTTGCAGCTTACAGAGCTAACGTTTTAAGCGTGTTTTCATTTTAAGTAAAAAAAAAACCCCTTTGTGTTTGTGTCCTTTATAAAGTTTATATCTCTGCTCCCTGGCGTTACATCTTATGAAACACATGGCCCAGCCCAACAAGGTCTCATTCATGTCAGATCCGGCCCTCGTAACAAATGAGTTCGAAACCCCTGCGCACTAGACAGTAGGTGATGTGAAAGACCTCAGCTTGGGATCCTGGATAGCTGCTGCCAGCCTGAGTAGACAAAGCTGATCTTTTTGGGGGGTATTTTTTGGATTTTTCATACGTGCATGTGTGTGTGCGCATGTGAATCTGCGTGCACCTGGAAGTCATGGTGACCTCTGGTGACTGACACTTACTGGAGGAAATTTAGAGAGGTGGCTGAATAAAGCCCGCCCTGGTCTCCCACATTTCAAGGGGGTCTCCCATCCAAGTGCTCGTCAGAGTCGACCCTGCTTAGCTTCCGAGATCGGATGAGATTGGGCTTGCTTGGGCCATCCCGGTCAGGGTGACAATACTGATCTTGATGGACCAACTTCTATTTGAGAAGGGGCATGGCTCAGTGGAAGAGCCTCTGTTTTGCATGCAGAAGGTTCCAGGTTCAATCCCCCGTATCTCCAGTTAAAAGGACCAGGCAGTAGGTGACATGAAAGACCTCGGCCTGAGACCCTGGAGAGCTGCTGCCAGCCTGAACAGACAATACTGATCTTGATGGACCAATCAGGATAAAGCAGATTCTTTTAGGGAAGGGCCTCTGCTTTGCATGCGGAAAGTCCCAGGTTCAATCCCCCGTATCTCCGGTTATAAGGACCAGGTAGTAGGTGATGTGAAAGACCTCGGCCTGAGACCCCGGAGAGCTGCTGCCAGTCTGGGCAGACAATACTGATCCTGATGGGCCGAAAAGTCTGATTCAATAGAAGGCAGCTTCAGGCGTTGGAGATGCATCGCCCTTCGTACACCAGGTGAGTTTCACTGATGCTCCCTGCTACCAAACAGGTCTTTAACAATGCTGTGGGCACACGCCGGAGCCAATTAGGTTTCCCGGGCCCGCGATTCTGATAAGAGGGAGCATCCCACTGTGGATTTAGGGCCCAGGGAGTCAGGGCGACAAAGGCCTGCGTTCCCAAGCAGGAAACAAAACCACGTAGGCGAATCCTGAAACTGTGAGAAACAGTGCCAATCAGCATAAACGCGCTTCTTCATCTGCATACTTTAATCGGTTGCGTAATCTGCTGGTTTATTTCACAGCACCCTGAAGCTTTGTGGGACGACAAGGCCAGCACTGGGGAGAGGCTGAAGAGAGAAGAGCTCAGGAATCAGCCACAAAGGCGGCGGCGGCGGGGGGGTGTACTGGGGTTGGGCGGGGAGCTCAAAGGGAGAAACGAAGAAGAAGAAGAAGAAGAAGAAGAAGAAGAAGAAGAAGAAGAAGAAGAAGAAGAAGAAGAAGAAGAAGAGGAGGAGGAGGAGGAGGAGGAGGAGGAGATTGGACTTATACCCCGCCCTTCAGAGGAGGGCCTGGCGTGATCTGGTCCATGGGGTCGCTAAGAGTCGAAATCGACTGTGCGACTGAACAACAACAACAACTTCACTACCCAAGGGAGTCTCAGAGCGGCTGACAAACTCCTTTCCCTTCCCCTCCCCACAACAGACACCTTGTGAGGGAGGTGGGGCTGAGGGAGCTCTGACAGAAACTGCTCTTTTC
Source organism: Gekko gecko (assembly GCA_029375565.1). Lineage (NCBI taxonomy): Eukaryota > Metazoa > Chordata > Lepidosauria > Squamata > Gekkonidae > Gekko > Gekko gecko. Next base: position 123,449,248 of record JAPDNY010000008.1, read on the forward strand.
CAAGACCAGCTGTGCCAGAACTGTGGCTTGCCCAAGGTCATCCAGCAGCTGCAAGTGGAGGAGTGGGGAATCAAACCCAGTTCTCCCAGATTAGAGTCCGCGCACTTAACCACTACACCAAACTGGCTGAAAAGAGTGAGCCTTCTGCTGGGCCGAGATTTCTTTTAAGCAGGGCTCACTTCAGTATATTTCTGAAGAGAGCCAGTTTGGTGTAGTGGTTAAGTGCGTGGACTCTAATCTGGGAGAATGGGGTTTGATTCCCCACTCGTCCACTCGCACCTGATGATGTGACCTTGGGTCAGTCACAAGTTCTGGCACAGCTATTCTTGAAAAAGAGCAGTTTCTGTCAGAGTTCTCTCAGCCACACCCACCTCACAGGGTGTCTGTGGTGGGGAAGGGAAGGGAAAGGAGTCTGTAAGCCGCTCTGAGACTCCGAGTGAAGGGCGGGGTATAAATCCAATCTCTTCTTTTTCTTCTGCATTTCTCTGTTACCCTGAGGACCAGAAACTTGCGCCGTTTCCCACAAACATTTGGGTTTCTGGAACAACGCGGCACCTCCTGTGCCGCGAGTTCCGATTTCGAAACCTGCTCCGGCCACGCGGATTTCGAGACTCCCACCTTCTAGAGAAACACACACATCCAACTCGCCCATTGCCGGATGAGACTACAGGGAAATAAACAGGAGGTGTCCAAAAAGTCCTCTCCGCGTGCTGCCTGTCTACACCAGAGCCCAGCCCGAATCTGCTAACCACACCGATCACAGCTGCCTGGGCCACGGCAACACTCTCGCATCATTAGGGCTAACCACAGCTAGCGCCGCAGGAATCTGGAGCATGGGCAGAAAGTGGCCAAGACTGTACCGAAACCGGAGAAGGAAGACTCAAGAGACGGCAGTGCTAAGCTCGGATCAGATGAAACCCCCCACCCCGCAAACCTCCCCCCCCTTCCCGAGCCACATCACCGTAGGGATCCTTGTTGATTTTCTCCCATTTCCTTTCCAGTCACTCAGTGGGTGGGGGAAGCAATTAGAAATGTTTCTTCTTCATCGCTTCCTCCTTAAGTCTTGCTCCAAGTCGAAAACAGGGTTGGGTAGACGGTTTCAACAAAAATAATGAAGAGGCTTGATCAAAATTTGTCGACCCCCACACACACGAATCTGAAAGGACTTGCAGGGGGCATTTCATTTCCCCTGTATCCCTTCTCCTCCCACCAGAGACAGTTTGGTGTGGTGGTTAAGTGCGCGGACTCCAATCTGGGAGAGCCAGGTTTGATTCCCCCACTCCTCCACTTGCAGCTGCTGGATGACCCTGGGCAAGCCATAGTTCTGGCACAGCTGTTCTTGGAAAAGAGCAGTTTCTGTCAGAGCTCTCTCAGCCCCGCCTCCCTCACAGGGTGTCTGTTGTGGGGAGGGGAAGGGAAAGGAGTCTGTAAGCCGCTCTGAGCCTCCTTTGGGTAGTGAAGGGGCGGGGTATAAATCCAATCTCCTCCTCCTCCTTTCTCATTCCCTCCCCTGGCAGCCCCTACAGTCCCTCCCTTTTTCCCGCTTCCTTCTCTCCTTCCCACTCACCAGCCAACCTACCCATCTTCAGCTTTCCCTGCTTCCCTCTCCCTGGTAGCCTCTCCATGGGAATACTCTGGCCAAGTCGTGTGGTGCTGGCTGAGCTGGTCCCAGTTGCATGGTTGGAAATCTTCAAGGACTTGCGCACGGGGACACCTCACTTTCCCCTGCGTCACCCCCACCCCCCAATGCTATGTCATAATTTATCTGAAGAAGTGGGCCTGCACACGAAAGCTTATCCCCAGAATTAAACTTTGTTGGCCCTAAAGGTGCCACTGGACTCAAACTTTGTTCTATTTTGTTTCATACCAGCACGACTGCCCACTAGGCTTGCCAAGTCCCCCCGGGGGGCGGGTAAATTCCTGCCCGAGAGGCCTGTTACTCGCTGACAGAAAATCGGGCCCCGGGGGAAACTCCACTCCCTTCCAGCAAACGTCCCCAGCGTGATGATGTCACCCGGAGGTGACATCATCACACTGGCCACGTTGGGGGCGGGACACTCTATGATTTGAGGGAAAACTCTATGGTTTCCCCTCGAATCCTAGCGGCCCCGCCCCCAACATCCCGACACAATGATGTCACTTCTGGGTGGCGTCATAGCGGCGGTGCGCACGCTTTGGAAGCGCGCATGCACTCCAGGGACAGCATGGGACTCCCCTGCTGTAGGTTGATTTCAACTTGGCAACCCTACTGCCCGCCCGGATCTAAATTAATTATTTAATTACTCTATTGATAGCCCCCCTTCTTTGCTGAGACTCAAGGCGGATGGCTCGGGGCATCCAACGGATGACACGATAGGACATTGCTATTTAGAAAATAATTAGAAACAATGCAGCCCCCCCACAAAGGATATCTGACATATGTCATAAAAGATGCCAAAAATGGAATTGCAAAAGGCACAATCTCAGAGAAAAAAAAACAAACGGCAGGACTTGCAACAATGAGTTTAAGTTATGGGTGGGAAGGTACCAGCTGGATATTAGGAAATATTTTTACAGTCAGAATAGTTCAGTGGGGGAATGGGCTGCCTAGGGAGGTGGCGAGCTGCCCCTCGCTGCCAGTCTTCCCGTAGCGACTGGACAAACACTGGTAAGGGATGCTTTAGTCCAGGGGTGCCAAACATAAGGCCCGGGGGCCGGAACTGGCCTGCCCAGGACTCTTACGCGGCCCGTGAGCTACTAGTGCAAGGGAGGGAACAAGAGACTCCTTTTGGGGGGGAAGTGGGCGGAGCCACTCCGATTGTGGCTTCAAGCATGGCGGAAAATCTCCCCTGCAGCAGTCAAGCGGCGTGGGAGCGTCTGCCCAGTGCTGCACCGCTGGCTCTCCAGTCCGCCCATGTGGGTTTTCCTTTGCACCCCCCTCCCAGCCGACGAGGCCTTGCAGTGAGGACACACCAACTCGGCGCTTACCAGCTGCTGTCCTTTATACAGTTTATACCTCTGGTATCTGGCATTACGTTTTATGGCACACATGGTCCGGCCCGACAAAGTGACATTTATGTCAGATCCGGCCCTTGTAAGAAAAAAGTTTGGCTCCTCTGCTTCAGGTTGATCATGCATTGAGTAGGGGGTTGGACTAGATGGCCTGGATGGCCCCTTCCAACTCTGTGATTCTATGAAAACAGAGCGAGGTAATACTGAACAGACTTGGTAAAAATTTGTCAGCCAACACACACACGCAGGATGGGGCTTGTGGCTCAGGGGCAGGACATCTGCTTGGCATGCAGAAGGTCCCACGTTCAATCCCCGACATCTCCAGTTAAAAGATCTGGCAGTAGGCGATGTGAAAGACTTTGGCCTGAGACCTTGGAGAGCAGCTGCCAGTCTGAGTAGACAATCCTGACTTTGACGGACCAAAGGGCTGATTCAGTCTAAGGCAGTTTCACTTGTGTTCCTACCAGCTGAATCAGAGGAAAAGTATTCACGGTTTCGCCTTGCCCCAAGTGTGAGGATCGTGGCTCACCACACTTGCGCTTCCCTGTGACAAAGATTCCAAAAACTAGGCTAAAGGACAGCACGCTCTTGGACCCAGCGTCTTATCCTGCTTTGGACACACACCACGAGAAGACGAGCCTCACTGGAAAAGGCAACCGTGCTAGCAAAAGCTGAAGGCAGCAGGAAAAGATAAGAAGAAGAGATTGGATTTATACCCTACCCTTCACTCAGAGTCTCAGAGTGGCTTACAAACTCCTTTCCTTTCCCCTCCCCACAACAAGACACCCTGTGAGGGAGGTGGGGCTGAGAGAGCTCTTTCGGGGACTGTTCTTGAGAGGACAGCTCTGACAGAACCATGGCTTGCCCAAGGTCACCCAGCAGCTGCGAGTGGAGGAGTGGGGAATCAAACCCAGTTTTCCCAAATTAGTCCGCGCACTTAACCACTACAGCAAACTGGTTGGGAAGACCCAACGTGAGATGGATCGGCTCAATCAAGGCAGCCACAGACCCCAGTTGGCAAGACTTGAGCATGGTTGTTAAAGACAGGACGTCATGGGGTCGCCGTTAAGTCAGAAGCGACTTGATGCCACACCATGCACATGCAGGGAAAAAATGAGCGCATGAGAAGCTACGATCTGAGAGCAGTGGTGAAGCCAAACAGTGCCACCGGGGCAAGGCTACCAGGACCGAAACTCTGAATCTATGCACCACAGCCCCTCAGAGCAATGATGTCCTCCCAGACTCTGAGGTTATGTCCCTGTCCATTCACACAACCGGCTGTCCCTAACTTGATAGGGATGCACAGTATTCCGGGGCAGGGCTGGAGACTATCTGGGCGACCTGGCCACGTCTGCGATCTGTCGCCCTCAGGCCGTGGGCTTCGCGCTCTCGGCTTGGCTTCTGAGATCTGACGAGATCGGGCTGGCTTGGGCCACCCACGTCAGGGTGGTGTTGGGGGGACTGAAGAAATCCAAGAACTCCCTGCGGGCACCTTATCCGGACGCTCGCCTCCCGTTTTATTCCCATGCCTATTGAAGACACCGTATAAAAGTAGGGCAATAATTTCCTCCCAGCTCCACAATTTTAATAGCGTTTTGCCCAGCTTAAGGGCCGGACTTGACACAATTCGGGAGGAGGCAGCTGATTTTTTTCGTGCCGTCGTCTCACGGATGTATAAAGTGGGGTTGGTTTTTAAAGAGGGAAAACAGACGAGGGGAGCTGAACTCTGACCCCGCCCCTCCTGGCAGCCATTTTGTTGCGGTGCCTGCTACCTGTTTTCAAAATTCAAAAACAGCCCGCAGGTTTGACAAGATTCTGAGGGGAGGGGATGCCTGCTCTAACCACCACAAGACAACAAAGAGACCTCCTAGCTTATAAGACAATACAATACATAAAAGAAAGCCAGGGAAACGCTATATCTCAAAATTGTGCAAAATATTAACATGAAAATTATATATATTAAGCAAGAACAGCTTTAATAAGTGCAAACTATACAGCAAGCCCAATAACGAAGGCTCCAGATTCTTCTCTTGTACAAGATTTTTGATTGTAAAACTGATATTTCTACACTGTGGAAATGAAATAAGGACAACAAATTCGTGTCAAGGATACTTACTTCTGCGGAAGTGATATTCACGAAACGAAGAGAAGAATCCGGAGCCTTCGTTATTTGGCCTGTTGTACTGTTTGCACTTATTAAAGTTGTTCTTGCTTGTTATATATAATTTTCATGTTAATATTTTGCACAATTTTGAGATACAGCATTTCCCTGGCTTTCTTTTATGTACTGTACGCTCTAACCACCACAGTACACCAGCTCCCATTTGAGAGAACAGTTGCTTGTTTGAAGACCAGCTGGATTAGCAGCTGAAATGTGGTTCTTGACTGTGGCTCCAAAAAGAATTTGTACCACTTTGCCCTGTGGGGTTTGCATTCTTCTCTTCTCCTCCACTGAAAACTCACAGGAACGACCCTCTAAGGCAGGTCAGGCTGAAATAGGGTTGCCAGCCTCCCAGGTGGGAGCAGGGGACCCCCCAATGCCATGGGCTCCAGCCCACCACGGGTCAATTGGCCAGTGGAGGGAACCCCCGTCCCCAACAGCCACGGCTGGGAGTGATGTCCCCAGAGTGATGATGTCACTTCCGTGTGACGTCATCCCATGGGGACGTTGCCACGTGCAACATCGCCCCGCCCCCCACTCCCAGGAAGCTCTCTCCCACCCACCCCGGCTGAAGAAAAGGACCTGGCGATCCTAGGCTGAGAGTGTGTGACTGGCCCAAGGTCACCCAGCCAAGCTTCCCTAACTGTGGGGATTCAAAACCTGGGTCTTCCAGATCACACACCAACACTCTGACCCGGGCACGTTTGGAATTCTGATTCAGTGTGGTGGGAGCAGCCACAAACTGGTTTCTGCAGGAGGTGGAGCCAGCCACAAAATGGCTGCCGCAGCTTGCTGCCAGTCACGCAACGCAGATCTTTGTGCTGTGGTGGCAGCTGCACTGCCAATCAAATCTCCAAAGGCCAATCAGAAGCCTTGCTGGGAAAAAGCCCCACCCCCACCCCCCGGCCCTGCCTACTTCCGAAAAGCACTTGGCGGGCAGCAGGAAAGATGTCTATGGGCACCATCTTGGGGACCCCCACTCTTATTATTACATCTACTTTTCTTTTGAGGAAGTCCTCGACATCTACGACAAGTCAACGTGGAGCCGCTTTTCAGAGCTGATGCGGATGTCTTACCAGTTGATCTGTTGACTGTGGTTACTGGACCAGGACTGGGTGATGGGGGTCGTGTTCAACAGTCCCTCTAAGCTGTGGAGTCATGTGAGCAAAAATTCTTCTTTGTGAGCTCCTGGTAGTCAAGTTGTGAGTGAGCGATTTGGCTACCGCTTAAATTAATTTGCCCCACATCCTTCCGGAGCTAAGACAAAAATGTGTGAGCCGGAGGCTAAAAAACTGAGCCAGCTCACACTAACTCAGCTCAGAAGGAGCACTGGTCACGTTCCTCTCACCCAGCCCCGCATACTCTGTTAATTTATTTAGCGTAGTTCTGGACTGTTTAAGAGGCCTCCGAGACAGCTTGCAACGAGTTTAAACACAAACGCCATAAAATCAACATATCAAAATAATGCGAGACACCGTGCAAGATTTTCAGTTCTCCAGAGCTTTTATCGCAGGTTTTTGTTTTCTTTTTAAAGGAGGGGAGAGAGAAACATCTTTTATCGCCCCACTCCACTTTTTAAGACACCCAGCCGGATTAAGAGTCCTGGAGAACGTGAAAATTCGTACAATGTTTGGAGGTAATTTGGTCGCTATTCCACGGCGTTTTGCTTTTAGATTTCCCCCTCTTAATCAGGTTTCTAAATAAGAGTCATCAGCTTTAACCAATCGGATAAGGGATATTGGTTTCTTATCTCTTTACATATGCTAACTCATACGTATTCTCAACAAGAAGGACTTTTAGTGTATTTCTTTTTCAGAATAGGATACCAGAATACTGAATGTGATGCAAGGAATATCGGAATGTTCTGCTTACATACCACCGCACCCGCCCCAAAAAAGAAAGAGAGAAAAATGCTGTTAAGTTACCTCCACGCCTGAGAGGAGACGAACGGTGAGTCTCAGTTTACTTCCCACACTTAGAAAAAACGCCTTTACACATTTATCCCCTATTTTGACATATTTATTACTTTGCTGTCCTCTCCCCCCTTAATTAATCAAATCAAAACAACTGTTGACCTTACAACCTTAGCTCGTCAGTCTTGTCTTTGCATATCTTAAAACATCTTCATCATGTTGCATGTTAATTTGTTGTTCAGCCCCTGTCTGTAAGTCTGAACTCTAGCTTCCTTCCCAATGTATTTGGAAAAGTGTGCCTTGCACACAAGAGCTCATGCCTTGAATAAACCTTTGTTGGTCTTAAAGGTGCCCGCTGGACTCTAAATTTGTTTTACAGACGTAACCAAGACAGTTTCAGATAGGCTTGCCAAGAACTTACCACGTGGGAGCAGGGGATGGATACGTCCTCGCAGGACCATCCCCGGGGGAAGGACAGGCGCAGAGCACCATGACGTCGCCAGGAAGTGATGCTAGGCGATGCTCTGGCAATGCAGCTGGGAACTTGATGGTACCATTGAGTTTTCAGTCCCATTGCCAGAGCGTTGCCTGGCATCACTTCCTGGCGACAGCATGGTGCGTTACAAGGAGGACTGGTCCGGCTGGGGAGCATGTGTCCCCCGCTCCCACGCAGTAAGTACTTGGGAACCCTAGTTTCAGAGGGTAAGCCATGTTGATTCCAGTTTGGTGTGGTGGTTAAGTGTGCGGACTCTAATCTGGGAGAACCGGGTTTGATTCCCCACTCCTCCACTTGCACCTGGCTGGATGACCTTGGGCAAGCCATAGTTCTGGCAAGAGCTGTTCTTGAAAAGAGCAGTTTCTGTCAATAGCTCTCTCAGCCCCACCTACCTCACAGGGTGTCTGTTGTGGGGAAGGGAAGGGAAACGAGTTTGTAAGCCGCTCTTGAGACGCTGAGTGAAGGTATAAATCCAATCTCCTCTTCTTCCTCTTCTGAGTCAAGTCCAGTAGGACCTTACAGACCAACAAAATTTTCAGGCTAAGAGGTTCTGAGAGTCAAAGCTCCCAAGCCTTAAAAAAAAGTTGAATATCAGTGCTTAAAAGGGCCTGTGGAACACTTAATGGGGTTAAGAGGGAAAAAAAAAAAAGAAGAATTAGCCTCAAAGCAAAGAGGAGCTGGAAAGCAGGAGCCCACCCAATCCCATGGCTTGCTCTCGATCTCTGAAACCCAGACAAGGGATTTGACCCGAGATTCCTCTGCATCGGCCCTTTGGGACCCTCTACGACGGAAACGCGATGTTGACCTCTGACCCGTTATGGCGCCTCAGAGGCACCGGGGGAGACTAAAAGTGCACCCAAGTGAGCACGCGAGGGGCCTCACGGAGCGTCTTGGCCACGCCAGCCCAACGGCGCTCGCCAAGAAAAAGTGAGCTAATCCGCGAAGACACTTCTGCAGAGTCGCGATTCTCAGACTCACTCGCTCCGGAACAATCCACCCCCCTTTTTACAAGCTGCGTTCCTAAAAAACGATACCGAATCCTGCCTCCCGTCTCAGAGGCCCTGGCTGAGTAAGAAATCTGGAACCCGGGACGGAGTTTGAGTCACGGGGCTTTCAAGAGCTCTTTGGCATCTCCGCTCAGTTCCTGGCCGGCGGGACCTGGCCTTTTGACAACCGGGAGGGTTCAGCCAAGAGCACGAGAGCCGAGCGCCGAGAAAACAAACCCATATCTCAGGTTCTTTCACTCGCTGTCGCAACTCTCTCGGGGCAGAGGCAGCGCTCCTCCGTCTGGCTTGCACAACCAGTTTGCCGGAGAACGCCACTCCTTAAATTGCTTCAGCTTTCAGCTTCCTTGATCAAAGGGGTGCTGGGGTGAGGTGGCCCAATCTCGAGGCAGGGCCCTTCGACGTCCTCCTCGGAGGCTAAAGCCCGACTCTCACTGACTCGGCAAAACTACGCCTGGGCTCTTCCATTGCAGGCTGTATGTGACTGCGTGCCCGGCCAATGCTAAAATAAAAAACCCTGCATGGCAAAAAGTTAGCATGGCGGGGGGAAGGCGAAGCTGCAGCCATTTTCCCCAAAGCACTCGTTTCCTGTATGCAAGGATTTTGTTTCGTCTTGGAGGAGTATTCTGTCGTGGGAATGCCACTGAGCCACGGCCCCCTCCAGTCTCTCTGCAGACAAGGATTCATCCATGGGCCTGCAGCTTAACAGGCCCATCTCTATGGTGGGGCTTTTGGGAACTCCGCCCCCTTTCTTAAAAGCACAGCCCCACAAGAATTTATCTTGTAAATGCTTCTCTCAATCATTTAAAAACATTAAAAAAGGTGTGCACTCCTTTAAGCAGAGTGGGGTGCTGTAGTTGACTAATTCCCGCACTGAGCAAGGGGGTTGGAGTAGGTGACCTCTAGGGCCCCTCTATCACTGTGTCAAGAAACTGGTCTCCTTTAAGAGAAACTGGTCTCCTTCTTTGCCTAAGTATTAGCTTTCTTGACTACAGAAGTCATCAAACCCCCCCCCACCCGCCAGCCTGTTCTCAGAATTGTTGCTTAGGCTGACAGAAATTACTAACTTGCAGCAGCTGCGAACTGTCATCTAAAGTGGTTGACAGCTTGCAGGTCAGAGATCTGTCCTGGTAACAGCTTTCTAGTGGCTGAATGGCTTTTCTTTGTGCACTGAGAACTTCGGCCCCACGTGGAGAAAAAAAAAATTGCCCCACGAGCCACAAAATCCTGGCTCCCGCCCTGCAGCTTAATACCCAGAAGCGACCCAAAACATAACTCGAAAGAATTCTACGGGAGTTTTTGCAACGCCTCAAAGACTCAAAAAAAAATTGACCCCGGCAGAAACTTTTCCCTGGCCTGGAGCCCACTTCTTAAGATGTAAAGAAGCTTCAGAAATTCCGTGTCCCAGCATGCTCTTGGCCCAGGAACACACTGGAATGTAAGCACCTCTTGAGGAGGTGGCATCAGAACAAGAACCAAGAGGAAACCACCTAGAGGACAGGAAGTGCTGGCCAGGTTGCCAGGCTTAGATGCCCAACCAAAACGCCAGCAACATGCATGTGCCAGAGCAAGAGGAGGACGATCACTTGCCAGCGGGTGGATCTGGGATACATAAACTGAGGTACGCCGCCGTAAAGGTAGTCTGAGGAAGGCAAGAACTGCCGGTGCGGCGTGTTCTCTTGGCCCAGCTCACGTTCCCTTTGCTCAGATTACCTTGCCTGCCTGACCCAGGGTGGGGTGGGGGGGTGTCTGCATTATTTGCTCCTCCAGGACTGTAGTTCTTCACCATGCAGCAAAGGTTCTGGTTCCAGTTGACATGACCAAATGAACCTCGGGAAGCGTGACGCAGAGGCAGGCAATGGGCCAACCACCTCTGAACGCCTCTCACCTTGAGAACGCTACGGGGTCGCCATAAGACAGCTGTGACTTCATGGCACTTTTCTCCACCACCACCACCGCTGGTCCACCACAGCAAGCCACGTTAGTCTCTATCTAACCAGGCAGGGAAGCTTTACAAGAGTCGGTCCCCTTGATTTTTGTCTCATACGTGGAAGGATAGGCTAACAAGTTTTCTAGAGCAAAGTCTGACTGCAGTGGTACCATTTAAGACCAATTTGGTGCAGTCAGGGCTCTCTTTGTAGCAGGAACTCCTTTGCATATCAGGCGACACACCCCTAATGTAGCCAATCCTCCAAGAGCTTACAGAGCTCTTCTTACAGGGGCTACTGTATTCTCTCGGAGGATTGGCTACATCAGGGGTGTGTGGCCTAATATGCAAAGGAGTTCCTGCTACAAAAAGAGCCCTGGGTGTAGTAGTTAAGTGCGCGGACTTTAATCTGGGAGAACCGGGTTTGATTCCCCACTCCTCCACTCGTACCTGCTGGATGACCTTGGGCAAGCCATAGTTCTGGCGCAGCTGTTCTTGAAAAAGAGCAGTTTCTGTCAGAGCTCTCTCAGCCCCACCGACCTCACAGGGTGTCTGTTGTGGGGAGGGGAAAGGAAGGGAGTTTGTAAGCCGCTCTGAGACTCCTTTGGGTAGTGAATGGCAGGGTATGAATCTAATCTCTTCTCTTCTTCTTCTTCTTAAGACCAATGTTTAATTCTGGGTATAAGGTTTTATGTGCATGCACACTTTTTCAGATAACATGTGCATGAGAGCTTATATCCAGAATTAAACTTTGTTGGTCTTAAAAGGTGCCACTGGACTGCAACTTTGTCCCATTGCTTCAGACCAAAACGGCTACACACCTGAATCTATCTACAAGGGCTCTGTAACACTGCAGGGCTAGATTCATCAACCCCCGTCTCCTCCTCTTCCCTTTAATTGACGCAACTGCCCTCTGCATTCTGTCCCTTCCAGAGGCCAAGGAGCATTCTCAGTGATGATCAAGTCATTTCTTTTGCGAGGGAAGAGAAGTTCTTCCGAAAGAAACAGGGTGACTCCAACAGTGCATTCTGCAGATCTAAGGACTTCTGCCCAAAGAACAAGATTTCTGCGGCTCCCCCCTCCCATGGCAACCTCAAACGTCCCTCAGAATCTTAGATCAAAGTTGGAGCCCAGTGGCACCTTTAAGACCAACCAAGTTTAATTCTGGGTATAAGTTTTCATGCGCATGCACCCTTCTTCACACAGAGGCTTATACCCAGAATTAGACTTGGTTGGTCTTAAAAAAGGTGCCACTGGGCTCCAACTTTGTTCTAATGCTTCAGCCCACCTGCACTTTGCTGGAGTTGCATGCAAACGTTAATTTCTAGGACCCTCGAAGCAGAGGTGGCCCTTCATGGGCCAAGGATATCTGGCCGCTTCAGGGGGATGAGTACGGACACAGTTAAGGGTGTCGGAGCGAGAGACAATCAACTGTGACCCATCAGCCAGGAAGATCTCCTTCAAAATCCCCACGGAAGCTAACGTGATTAACAGTAAGGTAAAGGTAAAGTTTTCCCTTGCTCGAAAGCCAGTCGAATCCGACTCTAGGGATGTGGTGCTCATCTCCGTTTCCAAGCCGAAGAGCCAGCGCTGTCCAAAGACGTTTCCGTGGTCATGTGGCCGGCATGACTAGACACCGAGGTGCACGGAACATTGCTACCTTCCCGCCGAAGTGGTATCTGTTTATCTACTTGCAATGCCTTGCTTTTGAACTGCTAGGTTGGCAGGAGGTGGGGCCAGAGATGGTCACGCGGCACCCGGGTCTCCAACTGCTGAACTGCCGACCTTCTGGTCTGCAGCTCGGCGTCTTAACCCCTTGAGCCACCGCCCCTCAAAACTCCTCCATTTCAAGGAAGTCCTATGCAGGCGGAAGTTCTGGCCGACGTTGCCCTGAGTTCATCGGATGAGACCAGAGATGGCGTTTGGGTCAAGTGCAAAGATGCCTTGGCCCTGCCTTGCAGAAACATGCATGAAGGCCTCCGTAGGTGGAGGCTATCTGGTACACATTCAGGATGCTGACGTGGAAGGTTCTTGTTTCTTCCAGCTGCTGCCCCCTCCTCCTCTCCCCCCCTTCCCACCAGAGGTCCAGAAGCAGGAGAAAACCGGCCCTGCACAGCTGATCGGGGCGTTCCGAGGAGTGTGAGTCAAGGATCGGCCAGGGAGGGGAAAGGAATGTCTCGCGCTCGGCACGTCTTATTCCCCAAACGGTTGTGTTGACGCTCTCTGCACAGCGAGGCCAGGATGGAGAGCCCGTCCATCTGGTGGCTAGAACAGACTCCAAGACATTTTTTGGCAGCCAGTGTCCCCCGCTGGGATGTGACACCTGCCCTCCTTAGCTTTGAACCAAAATAGCCTGACCTCGAGGGCCTCCCCTCCAAACCCACAAACAGCCTCGTACATATTTATGGGTTGAGACCCGTCCAAGGAGCAGACACCCTTTCAGACACAAACATTCGGGCTGTTTGGAAAAACACACACAAAAAGCAAACTGTGCGTCCACCAGTAGTTCCACCTTTGCCATCGCTGATCTTTTATTAGCTACCTCCTGCACATTTCCCCCCCCCTTATCATCTCCCAGGCAACTTCTTAACTGGTTTAGGATGATGTTTATAAAGATGTTTCTGATCTCCAGCCGGGGTTAGGGGGCTGGATGAGGGGTAGTGGAGCCCGGAGTTCTCCCAGAATCACAGCCAATCGCCTGGCTACAGAGGTCCCCTCTGGAGAAAAGGGCAGCTTTGCAAGGCACACTTTACGGCAGGAGTCCCCAACGTGGTGCCCCCGGGCGCTATGGCACCTGCCAGCACCTTTCCTGGTGCCCGACTTTTAGAAAGTGGGCAGGGCTAGGCGGGGCTTTTGCCCAGCAGGGCTTCTGATTGGTTGTGCAAATTAAAAGAAGCATCCTAGTTAAACAGGACTGCTGCCTGAAATGGTGAGGAGGTACTATTAGAGTTATATATAATCTTGATCCATGATGTTTGGTCATTGGCTCCGCCTCCTCTGGCAGCCATTTTGTGACTTTGCCTACCATTCTGTGTCAGACTCCCAAAGGTGCCTGCAAACTCAGGTTGGGGACCCCTTCTCTATGGCATCACAGCCCTGCTAAGCTCTCTCCTCAAACGTCACCCTCTCCAGAGTTAGTTTAGTGTAGTGGTTAAGTGCGCGGACTCTAATCTGGGAGAACTGGGTTTGATTCCCCACTCCTCCACTTGCACCTGCTGGAAGACCGTGGGCAAGCCGTAGTTCTGTCAGTAAATCCAAACAAGGGAAAAAGACTAGAAATTCCACTACTAGAAAACATCATCAAAGATTGCCAAAAGAATATATATTAAACAATTATAAAGTTGGTGGTGTCACAACAACAACACAGGAGAACCTATGATTCGCTTCTTACACTATGAACCTTTGCGGTCTGTTGAAATTGCTGAAATCAGGTTCCACTTGCACTGCCGGCAAACTGAGGAAGTCGAAGGAAACGCATCTTCCAAGTATCTAGAAGGGGCGTCTTTGCAAATGCTGTTTGGGAAATGTTATGCCTATGTGGACTCCTCCTATCAAGTTACACTAACTACATGGACTTTATGTCTTATTTTCAAAGGAGGAAATATTGTATCTTATGCCTTATTATAGTTACAGTATGCATTAATGTTGTTGTTGTGACACCACCGACTTTATAATTGTTTAACATATAGTTCTGTCAGAGTTGTTCTCTCGAGAGCAGTCCACGCGAGAGCTCTCCCAGCCCCGCCTACCTCACAGGGTGTCTGTTGTGGGGAGGGGAAGGGAAAGGAGATTGTAAGGTGCTCTGAGACTCCTTTGGGTAGTGAAGGGCGAGGTATAAATCCAATCTCCTCCTCCTCCTTCCAGGGTCCTCTCTCAAATCTCCAGGAATTTCTAAAGCTGGAGATGGCAACCCTAGACACTGGGTCTCCTCTCTGCAATCAGAATTCCCTCTGCCCTTCCTTTTATAGCCTTGACTATGGTTGTTCTAGGCTGGGGGCCCCAACCCCTTTGAGTCTGCAGGCACATCTGGAATTCTGACACGGCATGGTGGGCTTGGCAACAAAATGGCTGCTGAGGGAGGCGGAGCCAGACACAAAATGATTGCCACGGCTTAAGTTCAGTAACACAGTGTAGATCCTTGTGCTGTGGTGGCAGGCGTTGCCAAAGCAACATTAAAAAAAAAAAGTCTGCACAGCCAATCAAATCACCAATAGTCAATCTGGCCCCACCCACTTCCTGAAGACACTTGGCAGGCACCAGGAAAGGTGTGCGTGGGTGCAATTGGTGCCCATGGGCACCATGTTGGAGACCCCTGTTCTAGGTTATCCTTAGCAAGAAGCTGCAAACAGAATTTCAAGCCGGTTTGCAAGCCCCTGGTTAAGGAACCCTGCTGTGGCGTAAGCCGTTTATTTATTTAGAACCAGTGTATGCCACTCCCCAGAGACTGGCTCACGGCAATGAACAATTAAAAAAAAAACAATTAAAAATGCAGATCGAAACAATAAGTCATAAAACAGTTCAATAAAGCTAACCTCGCTGGCAATAAAACTCTCCCAGTGTACACAGCCATAAACCAAACGGGCCAATAAAATCCACAATGTCTCAAACATCCGAAAACAGTCATAGCGGCAAAAAGGCTGGTCATAAACACGTCACGCAGGCAGGGATAGGGGTGGGAGACCATAAAAAGTAATAACTCAAAAGCCGGGAGGAAACTCCCATGGAAGTCTGAGTAAACAGAAATGGTTTAGCTGGGAGACCAAGCGCTAATCAGGGTAGGGACCTGTTGGGCCGTAAGGGGAAGGCCTCCCAAGGACAGGGTACCACCACTGGAAAAGCCCTATAAGGCACAGTTAGAATTGGTATTCCCAGTAATGATATTCCCAGTAGTAATTCATGGCCGCGAGAGGTGGGCCATAAGGAAGGCCGAGCGCCGAAGAATAGATGCTTTCGAATTATGGTGTTGGAGAAGACTCTTGAGAGTCCCTTGGACTGCAAGGAGATCAAATCAGTCAATCCTAAAAGAAATCAACCCTGCCTGTTCCCTGGAAGGCCGGAGACTGAAGCTGAAGCTCAAATACTTGGGCCACCAAATGAGAAGGGAGCCCTCGCTTGGAGAAGACTCTGATGCTGGGAAAGACTGACGGTCAAAGAAGAAGAGGATGGCAAAGGATGAGATGGTTAGGTAAAGGTTAAGGTTCCCTTGCTCGAAAGCCAGTCGGATCCGACTCTAGGGTTGCAGTGCTCATCTCCGTTTCAAAGCCGAAGAGCCAGCGCTGTCCGAAGACGTTTCCGTGGTCATGTGGCCGACATGACTAAACACCAAGGCGCACGGAACGCTGTTACCTTCCCACCGAAGTGGTACCTATTTATCTAATTGCAATTTCTTGCTTTCGAACTGCTAGGTTGGCAGAAGCTGGAACCAGAGACGGTAGCTCACTCCGTCATGCAGCACTCTCGGGTCTCGAACTGCTGAACTACTGACCTTCCACAGCCTGCAGTTCAGCGTCTTAACCACTTGAGCCACCGCAGTCCGCAGGGAGATGGTTAGACAGGGTTATTGATGCAATGAACATGAAATTGAGCAAACTCTGGAGCCCGACGGAAGACAGGAGGGCCTGGCGTGATGTGGTCCACGGGGCCGCGAAGAGTCGGACTTGACTGTGTGACTGAACAGCAACAACAACAACAGATTTGGCGTAGACTTAACTTTTAACTAGATATTTGGTGGACATTTGAACTAGATGGCTGCCCCCCTGAATCTACAAACATGCTTTCATAGGTCTGCACTTTTAAATATTTATTTATATCCTCATATCTTCCCTCTTGAGTAGGTCAAAGCGGCGTGCATCAGATGATCTCACCTGATCCTCTCACGCAGTAGCACAGGCCGACAGGGTGACTTGTCTGAAGTCACCCCAACGATTCCTGCCAGGGTGGAGCATTTGAACGTGGGGTTTTTCTCATCCCACACTCTAGCCACTGTGCCACACTCGCTAAGGAAGCCATCTCTGACACATTCTCTCCAGTGCTGAGCTCAGCGGCAAAATATTCTCTCTGCAGAGAACATGTTGTGGTTTCGGTTCTCGGGAGTCCCCAGTTTAAACAATAAAGTCAAAAAAAACAGAGCTGGGGGAGGAAAATCCTTTGCTCGAAAATTTGCTTCGCTGCCACCAGTCAGAGCAGAAGCCGTGGGCTCAATGGCCTACCAGCGATGCTCCCTCCGGCGCTTTGGTTCCCAAAGTGGGCAATACCGCCCCCCGAGGGTGCTGAAATGATCAAGGTGGGTGGTCGGAGCCTTGGGGGGGTGCAATTGGGGGGCGCTGAATACAAATAAGGGGGGTGGAAACATAAAGAAAGAAGAGTCCAGAACCTAAAGCAGCCTTTTGGCGGTCGTCCAAATAAATTTGGTCACCTATGCGAGTCTTGTGAGCAAAAATTCTACTTTGCGAGCTGCTGGTATTAAAGCTGTGAGCGAGCGATTTGGCTGCTGCATCAATTAATTTGGTCTGGAGCCTTCCTTCCAGAGCGAAGACCAAAATGTGGGAGCTGGAGGCTGGAAAACTGTGAGCTGGCTCACACTAACTCAGCTTAGAGGGAACACTGCCTACCAGCTGTAGAGGTTAGAGTGTTGGACCAGGATCGGGGAGACCCAGGTTTGAATCCTCACTCTGTTGTGGAAGCTTGACGAGCGACGTGGGGCCCGTCAAGCACTCTCAGTCTCCCACCTCACAGGGCCGTTGTGAGGATAAAACATAGGAGGGGAAGTAGAAATCTGGCATAATTATTTGTTTGATTTCATACAGTCGGACATAATCGAGAAACTGAACTGGAAGACCAAATGGGCAGACAGGACTACAGCAATCAGGACAAAATGGAAGACCTACCTGGAGTGGCCACCAACAGAAGGAAGAAAGGACATTCAGTGCAAGATTCGGACTTTGTGCCCGTGGCTGGGAATAAAGGACTAAAGCATCAGAAAAGCAGAGGGAGGAGGAGGGAGGGAGAAGGGATATAAACTGTTACGAAATGTACGGGTTAAAAGATAATATGTAATACTTACCAAAAACTATATAAAAACTACATTTAAAAAAAAACACATAGGAGGGGAGAGTGACATATGCCCAGGGCTGCTGCTTCTTTTGAAAAAGAGGAGCCAGAACTCTCAAGAGGGAAATGCTTTCAATCTACATACTGAAAACTCATTTAACATTTTTAAAAGAATTTTGTCAGAGTGGTTCCGGAACTCTGTTCCGGCGCGTTCCCCCAGATAAAAAGCCCTGCATACACCCCTCTGCGTCCCCATCGGGGTGAAAGGTGGGGTGCGAATACATGGAAACGGTGCCCCCGAACCCTCATCGCCTGTGGCCATTTTGCATGTTCGTTCAGGATGACTTCTTATCTTCCGATTGCAGCGATTAACAGGGATGCAGAAAGCCTTCGCCAGCGTTTGCGCGGTGCCAGATTGCCTGCGATTCCGCTAACTCGGCAGCCTGCGTTTTCGTGTGACACAACGCGTGGGGGGGGGAGGCGAAGGTTCTCCCTGTTATACTGCTGAGCTGCACTCCTTTTCCTGCAAGCACGATCCGTCAGGGACTGTGATGCAACCCTGTCACCACCGCCCACGGAGAGCAGGCGGGTCGGATAGCAGGAAAGGGCTACGCGGGACTCGATTTCGCCCCGGCAACTTCTGGCAGCCAGCCCCACCTCCGCACCCCTAGGCAGAGATGTTCACGGCACACACACACACACACACACACACACATACAGTAAGACAATGTCATACCTCCAGGCTGACAGCAACCTGGCTACATCTGTTGCTCTCTGCATATTTCTTGCAGCAGGTGGAAATCCAGGGGATGCCTGGCTCATTGGTCCCGTTCCAAGGCACATGCACGCCCAACCTGAGCAATTAGCTGTCAGGGGGGTTAAACAGAGGTTGACCAAAGAAAGGACAGAGTGCTACTAGCAATGGCTTAGCCAGGGCTGTTTTTGTAGCAGGAACTCCTTTGCATATTAGGCCACACCCCCCGATGTAGCCAATCCTCCAAGAGCTTACAGTAGCCCCTGCAAGAAGAGCTGTGTAAGCTCTTGGAGAATTGGCTACATTAGGGGGTGTGTTGCCTGATATGCAAAGGAGTGCCTGCTACAAAAAGAGCCCTGGCTTAGCCCAGCTGTTCCCAACCTGTTTGGTATGGTGGCCCAGAAGTCCAAACGTATTTAGTACGGTGACCCATCCAGGGCCGGCCCAAAGTTTTTTAGCGCCCCAGGCAAACTATGACCTTTGCACCCATCTGGTTCAGTATTTCGTTTTCCACAATGGTTGACCAGACGTTTTTGAGAGACCAACAAATGTCACATATAGGGTTGCCAATCCCCAGGTGGTGGCTGGAGGATGGGATTGCAACTGAACTCATAGAATCCCAGACTTGGAAGGGGCCATCCAGGCCATCTAGCCCAACCCCCTGCTCAATGCAGGATCAGCCTAGAGCATCCCTGGCAAGTGTATATAGTGTGTCTCCAGGTGACAGAGATCAGTTTACCTGGGGGGAAAAATGGCCGTTTCAGAAGGTGGAATCTATGACATTATACCCCACTGAGGTTCCTTCCCTCCCCAGGCTCCACCCCCAAAATCTTCAGGTATTTCCCAACCCAGAGCTGGCAACCCTAATCCCACAAAGGGTACATTTGCTCCCAGTATGAACTCCAAGCAGCTGGTGTTTTGACCAGTGTTCCCTCTAAGCTGAGTCAGTGTGAGCAAGCTCACAGTGTTTCAGCCTCCAACTCGCACATTTCTGTCTTCGTTCAGGAAGGAGGGCTCCAGATCAAACTAACAGATGCAGCAGCCCAATCGCTCGCTCACGGCTTTAATGCCGGTAGCTCACAAATGAGAACTTTTGCTCCCAAGACTCCACAGTTTAGAGGGAGCATTGGTTCCGACACACACAGCCAGATTGGTGTAGTGGTTAAGTGTGTGGACTCTAACCTGGGAGAACCGGGTTTGATTCCCCACTCCTCCACTTGCACCTGGCTGGATGACCTTGGGCAAGCCATAGTTCTGATAAGAGCTGTTCTTGAAAAAGAGCAGTTTCTCTCAAGAGCTTTCTCAGCCCCACCTACCCCACAGGGTGTCTGTTGTGGGGAGGGGAAGGGAAAGGGGTTTGTAAGCTGCTCTGAGACACCTTTGGGTAGTGAAAGACTCCAATCTGCTCCTCCTCCTCTCCTATGGAGGTGACATCTTAGCCGTTGACCACCCTCTTTTCCTCTATTACTCCTTCTAACCTCCCCTGTGATTCTAAGAAACTCCCTCTAGTAACCATCAGGACCCATTTTTCTTGATCAACATGTATACACAGTGAAGGGGAAAAAAACCCAACTGATGTATGACATGGAAGATGCTGTTTCTTGGGGCATGGAAAAGGCAGGGGTGGCTGTTAGGGAGGGTTGGCCCGTGACCGAGTTTCAGAGGCTTTGATTTCGGGATCCCAACCCACAGGTTGGGAAACACTGGCTTTAGCCCACAGCATGGACTGGCAAAGATGAGCACTCTCTCTGCCAGCCAAGGTGTACGGAGGGCTACCCTGTCTGCCATTGTTTCAGAGACCAGACATTGGCCATGTGTCGATGCAATCCCTCCCTGCAAGGGTATTCCATCCCACACTTTAAACTCCAATTAAGGAACTGGGTGGCAGTAATAGCGATGATAACTCAGGCTACCTGAAGTTACTGAAGAATGAGGACTGGAAAACAGGGTTGCCCAAATAGATCTCAGCTAGGCAAGAACCCTGGATGACCCTTAGTTGGAGATGAGCAAGGCAGACTGATGGCCGAGCCTAGTCAAGTCTCCTCCAGAAATATTGGAGTAAAGCAGACCACTCTAGAGGCAGAAAGTGAAGAGGACCTGAAGAGCCTCTTGCTAAGAATGAAATAGGAGAGTACAAAAGCTGGCTTGAAACTCAACATCCAAAAAACCTGAGATCATGGCATCCGGCCCCATCACTCCTTGGCAAATAGAAGGTGAAGTCATGGAAGCAGTGACAGACTTCATGTTCCTGGAATCCAAGATCACTGCAGATGGTGACTGCAGCCATGAAACTAAATACGCCTGCTCCCTGGGAGGAAAGCTATGGCAAATCTAGACAGCATAATAAAAAGTAGAGACATCACTCTGCCAACAAAAGTCCGTATGGTCAAAGCGATGGTATTCCCAGTAGTAATGTATGGCTGCGAGAGTTGGACCTTAAGGAAGGCCGAGCACAGAACGAAGAATAGATGCTTTCGAATTATGGCGCTGGAGAAGACTTTTGAGAGTTCCCTGGACTGCAAGGAGATCAAATCAGTCAATCCTAAAAGAAATCAAATCAACCCTGACTGTTCCCTGGAAGGCCAGATCCTGAAGCTGAAGCTCAAATACTTGGGCCACCAAACGAGAAGGGAGCCCTCACTGGAGAACACCCTAATGCTGGGACAGACTGAAGGTCAAAGAAGAAGGGGACGGCAAAGGATGAGATGGTGTTACCGATGCAACAAATGTGAAGTTGAGCAAATTCTGGAGGGCGACGGAGGACAGGAGGGCCTGGTGTGATGTGGTCCATGGGGTCGCAAAGAGTCAGATTTGACTGTGTCACTGAACAAAAACAACAAAAAGCAGACTTGGGCAGAACACACACACACACACACAACAAAGATGTCTGAAACTGAATCCGGACCACTGCTCCACCAAGGTCAGTATTGTCCACTCAGACTGGCAGCAGCTCTCCCAGGTCTCAGGCCGAGGTCTTTCTCATCAACTTCTGCCCGGTCCTTTAAAATGAAGATGCCAGGATTAAACCTGGGACCTCCTGCATGCAGCGCAGAGGCTCTTCCACTGAGCCACAGGCTCACCCCGCAAGCGTGTGGAGTACGAAGAAAACATGGAAGTCGGGGGATGTAATGGAAGCTCAAAAGAAAGCTCTCCAGTTTGGAAGCCCAGGCAGACAGACGCCTCTGTGCGGAAGCAGGCTTCGTTAATTGACCGTAGCTGGGGGCGGCGATGGTCAGATGCCTTCGTATCACAGCAGAGGGACTCAGCAAATGCAGCAGCTGAAGGTAACAACTAGGGAAGGAGCCATTTCTCCACCTGCAGCTCCAATTGTGACTTACACAACCTTCCTCAAAGCAAGCCTAAAGTATCCTCCCTTTATTGACTCTCTGCCTCATACGTGGGTTCTATGAAACCCTCGACACAGCCACAGATACAGAAATGTTCCCAGCAAGAAACCTCGTTAGGGAGGCAGGCTTTCAAAAACAACCGCTAACTGTTCGGGGTAGAGAAACAATTTTAACAAAGACTCTTCGGAGTCCAACACAGCCAGCTGCAGAGGAGTCTGCACACTGTGACTCTGTATGATTCCTTGCTCTGCGAGCTCCTCCTTCCATTTGGCGCTTGCGTCGGAGTGGATAACGCTGCTGTGATCTTGCATTGGATGTGTTTGGATGAATCATTCCTCAGACCCAGAGGCAACAGGATTACCTGTACTGGTAAGTGGAACAGCCAAGGCAGCGACATAGGGTATTATGTGGTCTTCTCTGGGTAGTTAGCTCCTACTTGCGTGCTCAGAAAGTAACCCTGCACCTCTGAGTTTAATTCAGAAGAAATCCCTTGGATTTCATGGGTTCCCATCAGGCTAAGGAGCCTTACCTTAAGACCTCTTCTGAATCATAACACCGATTGCATCAATGTGGAAAGGGCTGGTCTTTGAGCGGTGTCACCTCCGAAGGAAAAACAACTCCGAAACAAAACACAACACACAAAAAAACGCCACATGTTGCGGTGAGCTGGGCTTTCCCTGAGTCTCTTCTCCCTGCCAAACGTCGACCCAACCCAGACTGGCTAAAACCCAGCCTGCGCCCACAGCACACGGTGGTCTGTTGCAAGGGCCTGTCTTGCAAAATCAGGGCCTCGCCTACATGAACACGGGCCAAGGGTGGGAGAGCTTGGAAAACAAAACGAAACTGAAATAATTCAGCGCAGAAAAATTGTACACAAGCGACTTGCGCAAGGGTGCACGCATCGTTTGGCAAAACCCTGAACCGTCCCTGCGATGCACGCTTGGCCAAAAGTGACGGGGTCCCCTCCCTCAATAAGGAGAGGCACCCCTAGAGGAGTCAGGATTCAGGGTATTTCCTTAGCCACACTGCTTGCAAAACTGGGGCTCTCCTCTCCAAGCCAGCTACGAAGATGGTTTCTTTTTTTAGGCTTGGGTTCCCGATGAGACGCAAATAATATCTGGGTATTCTTCCTGCGCAGGGGTCCCTGCCAACTTTCCAACCAATGTGTCAGCAATTTTAAACCTAAGCAGTACCTTTTCCAAATTCTCCAGGTCGTTTTTCTTGGCCTGGGAACAAGAGAGAGAGAAAAAGGGGAGAAGGGGAGCGAGGGGTGGGGGGAGAGCGAAACAGAGAAAGAACGGCAGAGACAGCTAACCCTGGAGATAAATTGAAGCCATCACATCCTTTTGTCCGGCCACCCTGCAATTTCTTTAAAGGCAGCAATCAGGTTTGCCCGGCAAACGCTGCGCTTTTGGAACCTCCGTGGCCCGCTCCCATCCTTCTTCTGTTAAGTGCTTACAGATGGGAGCGAGAGCTACAAGCGCCCGAACTTCGGATGAGGTGGCACCTCTCATTTTAAAGCAGCTATTTTTTTTCCCAAGGTGCTTTTGATTTATGGAGGCATTATCCCTTCGGCTGAAGAGTCTAATTCAGTCTCACACGGTGGATTTTTTTTCTTTTTTTTTGAGGTGGCCGGTAAGGCAAGAAAGCGAGATAGGGAAAACTCGAGAAGCAGTGGCGGAGACCAGAAAGCGGAATTCAGGTTGAGGAAGCGGTCAATGGCCATATTACCTGGCTGGTGCCTATTATTTGACTAAAATCCAATCCAAGAAACTTCGCTCGGAATTCACTGGTGGCCACGCCAGGCCTGAATTGGAGGTGACCTCGCTTTTACCTCATGTGGCGTTTCCATTGCCGACTGTACCTGGCCGCCCACTCTTTTGAGGGGCCTGCCTAACAGTACAATCCTAATAACACTTTCCTGGGAGTAAGCCCTATTGAGTAGACCTGAGTAGGATTCTGAATCAACTGGCTTAAGTATCGTTTTTCTCAGAACAGCCTCCTTGGCCTGCATATTATTCAAGAAGGGGCTAATTCGATTCAGGCCTCAGGGACTGGGTACAGTGCCAGGAAACGCAGCCTTTCGACGAGGCAGAATTAAAGTTATCGGCCTGCAATGGATTCCGAAAAGAAGAGGAAATAAAAAGGGATAAAGATGAGCTCAGTTTGAAAACCAAACAAAACACAGGATTTAACCGTGAGGAAATCAAATGATGAAGAACAGAGGCGAGAGGCAGCTGGGGGGGCAAGGGAGTGCAGCCACTTAAATAATAATAATAAAAAAAGAAACGACGTCCTGAACTGTAAACCGTGAAGAAAAGCCCAAGTTGGGGAGCCACACGGTCACGCACAGAAGTCGAAAACACAAGACAAACGGCAGGATGAAAAGAGCGAGATAAGAGGTTTAAGAGATCAGGCCAAAAAAATTATAATAATGTAGGACCTTATACTTTTGTTTTCTCCGTTGCATATGTTAAAAAAAAAACACTAAACAAAGTGGTGATAAAAAGCGGAAAGTCCTGTTTGTAAGGACATCACACTGATCACCGAAACTGAGGCAATACTGAAGACACGTAAAGCTCCCTTAAACTGAGGCAATACTGAAGACACGTAAAGCTCCCTTAAACTGAGGCAATACTGAAGACACGTGAAGCTCCCTTAAACTGAGGCAATACTGAAGACACGTGAAGCTCCCTTAAACTGAGGCAATACTGAAGACACGTGAAGCTCCCTTATAATTAGGCCCTCAAGCCCAGTCTTTAATCTCCAGGGGCTCCGGTCTTTCATGACACCTACTGCCTGATCCTTTTGACTGGAGATGCCCGGGATCGAACCTGGGACCTTCTGAATGCCAAGCAGGTGCTCCACCACTGAGACACAGCCCCTCCCTAAAATAAGCCACGTGGGATTCCCCAGCAAATAAATCCTGTGCAGCTATGTGGAAAAGTGCCTTTTGACAGGAGGTGTGTGGAAAGGACAGTTTGGTGTAGTGGTTAAGAGCGGTGGACTCTACTCTGGAGAACTGGGTTTGATTCCCCACTCCTCCACACGAAGCCAGCTGGGTGACCTTGGGTCAGTCACAAGTTCCCTCAGAGACGTTCTCTCCAGAGCAGTTCTCTCAGAGCTCTCTCAGGCCCATCTACCTCTCAGGGTGTCTGTTGTGGGGAGAGGAAGGGAAGGAGACTGTAAGCCACTCTGAGACTCCGAGTGAACAGCAGGGTGTAAATCCAACCACCACCACCTCCCCCCCCCTGGCAAAGAACATTTGCTCAGACTTCTTGGGAACTGTATCCCCTCAGAAAATATTGCTTCCCCTGGAAAGGAGTTCTGCAAATTCTTATGCATAATCTTTTTTAAAAGTTGTTTTACACCACTTAAGGATCCCGTTTTAATGAGCTTCCCTTCAGGGTAAAGTTTTATTGCTCTTTATAGCCGCCTTTCTGTTTTCGGTGATGTGTGTCAAGCCAGCCTGAGGGTGCTTCACGGAGAGATATAAATCTCAGCTAAATAATAAAAAAAGCACATTTGCAGCCCACACGTATGGGCCACAAGTTAATCCAGTCCTTTAACTCCAGCAACAGAGGACTTCCAGTCTGATTACCCTGAAGAACCTCGAATTTGGCCTGTTACGGGCCTAACTATGATGGACGAAACGAAGTCCAGTGGCACCTTTAAGACCAAAAAAGTTTTAGCCAAGGTATAAGTTTTCATGCACATGCACATTTCTTCAGCTATGCTCAAATGGAAGTTGCCAGTCCATACATACAGACAGAGGCCGAGCGGCAAATTAGCATGCAGCATAATAAAGGCGTTTAACAGATGCTGTATGCTAATTTGCTGCTCACCGCCTACCTCTATGAAAGTTTATACCCTGAATGAAACTTTGTTAAGTATGCAACTCAACACGACTGGATTTCAGCAAAAGTGATTTCAGCTTTATTGTAACAGCAAACTCAACTCGACAACACACAAACACACAGAATACCGGAGCACAGCTCCCTTTTTTTAAACAGTCCGGGCACTCAAAGCCACGCCCATACAATAGTTATTAACCAATAAGAAAACAAGGATAAAGACCAATGAGGTCTGTTCCCTCCAAAAGTATATGTACAGTTATGATTGGTTATTTACAAGGTTCCACAGAAACCGACCAATGGGAATGTTACAGCTTACAATCCCTTCTTACGTCTGAAGCTTAACATAGGAAAAGATAGGGCTGATTCCAGCTTCAGGACATAACAGACTTGGTTGGTGTTAACTCGACTTTGCTCTGCTGCTGGACTCGACTTTGCTCTGCTGCTGGACTCGAACTTTGCTCTGCTGCTTCTGATCAACCCGGCTACGCACCTGGATCTCTGACGGACACAGACAATCTCTTGTAAGCGCAAGCAGCCGAACCCATAAACCAGGTGATCTCAGGAGCAGGAGAGGTGGGTGAAGGATAAGTGAAGATGAGAGTATTAAAAGTCCGCTTGAAAAAAAGACAGAAGCGCACACGACAGTCTCCTGCCTCCATGCCATCACCTGGTCAGGTTGTCATCCTCCAGACGGGGCCTGGAGATCTGGAATTACAGGGGTTTTTCCAGATGACAGGGATCAGTTTCCTCTGGAGAAAATGGACGCTTTGGAGGGTGGATACTATGGTATCGTATCCTACCGAAGTCCCTCTCCTGCCCAAACCCGACCGTCTTCAGGTTCCACCCAAATCTCCAGGAATTTCCCAACCCAGAGCTGGCAACCCTAACATTGGTCATCTGTTGAGTATGATCAGATAAAAAACATGACAGCGCAAACTTCCTCATGTTGTTCACAGAACAACTTGCGAGTGGTCCCTGGCACTAGAGCCAAAGGTGTCGAACTCATCTGCTAATAGGGCTGGATCTGACATAAACGTCACTTTGTCGGGCAAGGTGATGTGTGCCATAGAATGTAATGCCAGGTACCGGAGATAGAAACTGTACAAAGGACAGCAGCTGGTAAGCACCGAGTTGGCGTATCCTCACTACAAGGCCCCATGGTCTGGGAGAGGGCGCAGAGGAAAACCCACAGAGGCGGACTGGAGAGGCAGCGGTGCAGCGCTGGGCAGATGCTCCCACAATGCTCGACTGCTGCAGACGAAGTTGCTCTGCTGTGGTGAAGGCACAATGGAGTGGCTCTACCCACTCCCCCCCTTGCATCAATTGTTCGCGGGCCGCCTAAGAGCCCTGAATGGGCCAGTTCCGGCCCCCGGGCCTTATGTTTGATGTCCCTGCCCTAGAGATATCTGGCTGTACTTGACCCAACCTGGTGGAAATCGCTGCCAAATAACTTCAGGGCCCTGCGGGATCTTACGCAATCCATAGGGCCTGCAAGGCAGATATGTTCCGCCAGGCGTTTGGTTGAGGACAGCGGGGGCTTACATCACGGCTCGTGCCCTTCCTCGATCTCTGGCCCCTGAAGGATTTAACATCTCTAATTTCTCCCCCTCACCACAAAAAATACCCATGAGGCAACGCAGACCGGATAGTGGGAGGGATTCACAAAATTTGGCCTCTTTATTTTTAGGTACTGAACTATACATTTCGATAATGACTTTATGGTTCTATTGTTTTTAAATTTGTATGTCACCTAGAGCCCTGCATCTGTGGGGGCTAGGTGATTTAAAAATGTAAATAAATAAATAAAAATAAATGATCAGAAAAGTTTGGAAAGCAGCATTACTGATCACAGTATGGGCATTCACTTCCTGTGTGCGGTCGCCCCGGGAGACAACCAGGGGACTGTGTTGTGGGGAGGTGTTATGTGTCGGAGTGCTCATAATGTTAGCGTTGCGGGGCCTGGCAACCTGCAGAAGACTGGGGGGTATAGGTGGGGTGACTTGTTAGCTGGACGTCACTTCTGGGAAAATCTGGAACGGATGTCTCTAGGAATGGGCTGAAACTCTATGGTAAAGCCATGGAGTTTTTGGTGATTCCTAGAGAGGACGGAAGTAATAGCTGGGAGAAACTTCCTGGAAGTGATGCCTGAAAAGCTTCCTACTTTCCTCAAAGTGACATCATGTTGCTGGCCATTTCATTTTTCTCCTTCTATGTCTCAGTGGTGGGAGACACCAGCTGTGTGAGTGCTGGCAACACTGCCTTGAGTCCACACTCACTGCCCTAACCTGGATAGCCCAAGCTAGCCCAATCTCATCAAAACTCGAAAACTAAGCATGTTTGGCCTTGACTAGTATTTGGATGGGTGACCTCCAAGGAATACCAGGGGCGTGATGCAGAGGCAGGCAATGGCCAACCACCTCTGAAATGTCTCTTGCCTTAAAACAAGTCTAGCTCGCCACCTAGTGGCGCAAAACACCAAAAGAGCTACAACTTCGGCCTGCCAGACAATCTTAGGATCTCCCGGATATACTACATACACTCCCATGCGATAATTAATTATCTCATTGCATGTTCAGTCAATGCACAGGGTGGTCATCTGTACTGAGCTAGAGATGGCACATCTCGACCATACATAAAGCTGAAGAAACTGCAAGTCACTCGTATGAAACAATCACCTTGAACACACCACTGAATGGAGAGACAGGATGGACAACTGACAGTGTTTGGTTGTTGGAAGTGAAGGACATGAAGGGAATTCTGTTCAAAAAATACAGGTCATAGTGATTCCCACCCCCCCCGCAAAAAGAAAAGAAAAGAAAATAACTCTTATCACTGGAGATGCAAGGAAAATCTGTTACGTCTCCCAAGGACGGGACGGGTGTGCCTGATCAACGGAAAAGTGTATCAAAAAGCAAGATCAGAACACACAACTGGATCAGACCTTCCTCTCTGAAGTTCTAAAGCTTCACTGTAGCCCAAACTTAGTAAAAAAAACCCTGCCTTTCAAACAGACTTCACGCTTGCTTCATTTTTATCATTGCTGCCTGGCCTCTACAGCTTTTCTCCCCTTTGATTTTATTACTGGTCCCCGGCTCTGCTCCCTTCCAATTGTATCACCGCCTTAAGTATTTCATTTCGGAATCCCCAAGGATGAAGGCAGCTATGTAACCCGCTATACAGAGATCTAGATCAGGCCGTGATGAATTCTCTTTGGACCCGGGAACCAGCCCGAAAATTAAGGAGCCCAGACTCATCCATATCAAATACTTCCCCCCCCCCTTTCATATTAAGAAAGTTTAATGTTGCTTCTAAGTTATAAATGGGGTTGCCAGTTGTCCTTGGGGGGAAACGTCCCGTCCCTTTAATAGAAGCTTAGTAGATTATTTACCCTTCATGCCAGAAACAGCTTCAACAATTCCACTTCCACGCCTAAAGCCTCTGTTAAAGGGAGAAGGGACTTTTCTCCACTCCAGTTTCGTTTTACTTTTTATGCCATCAAGTCGCAGCTGACGCATGGCGATCCTGTAGGGTTTTCAAGGCAAGAGACAAACAGAGGTGATTCACCATTGCCTGCCTCTATGTAGCAACCGTGGACTTCCCTTGGTGGTCTCCCATCGGGGTACTAACCAGGGCCGACCCTGCTTAGCTTCTGAGATCTGACAAAGTCGGGCGAGCCTGGGCCATCCAGGTCTTGAGACACCAGTTAGCACCCATAAATTGAGCATATCAGGCCCTACTCTAGGAGCTAAGAACACCAGGTAATTGGGAAGAGCAGGGCCTTTACTGCAGTTGTCCCGAGGCTCTGGAAATCCCTTCCTGAATAAGGTTGTTCAGTCGCTTCTTCCTCATCTTCTTTCAGATGGGGTGCAAAATGCGTTGTGCAGGTGAGGATGTCTTCCTAATGAGGCTAGCCCATGAAAATCTTGCAAAAAGCTTCTGTACAACCTCTCAGTTTCCCTTCCCTTTAGGAACAAGGCCTGTGTACCTGTTCTTGGAAATGAACCCACATTCTTCTCCCGTTTTCTCCCCTCACCTCCACCTTCTCTGCCCCCTCTTTCAGAAAGCAGGCTCCTTGAGGCGCACACTTTGCCTTCTGTGCTCTGTGAAGCAACAAGCACTTTGACTACTCTGCAGTAATAAAAAAAACAACCACCCACCATTTGATTCAGCGGAATGTAAACAAACTGGGCCTAAACTAATGGGTTCTAGTGGGACAGACGTGTTAAGTTTGTGGCAGCGAAAACAAGAACCCTGCAGCGCCTTAAAAAACCCATTGGAATAATTTTGCATATTTTTTCCAGATTCAAGCCTTTTTTTGCTGAAGTGAATGTTGCAAGGCAGGCCGACTGCTTCCATCAGACTGCTACAGAATTAGAATGAAAGCAGAGGTAGCAAAATACCCGAGAATTATTCCAGTGGGTAGCCGGTTTTGGCCTGAAGCAA
The DNA here is from genome assembly GCA_029375565.1 of Gekko gecko. Taxonomy (NCBI): domain Eukaryota; kingdom Metazoa; phylum Chordata; class Lepidosauria; order Squamata; family Gekkonidae; genus Gekko; species Gekko gecko. The sequence continues at coordinate 123,479,191 of JAPDNY010000008.1, forward strand.
CAGAAGAAAGTTCGAATCCAATGGCACCCTTTAAGACCAACGAAGTTTAATTCTAAGCTTTTGTGTGCGCACGTACGTTTTCAGCAAAGAAGTGTGCATTGCCCATGAAAGCTTATACCCAAAATAAACTTTGTCAGTCTTAAAGGCGCCACTGGACTACAAGAATTATTCCCTAAAAAAACAACAACCCCTTTTTCAATTCAAATACAGAGAGCCAGTTTGGTGTAGTGGTTAAGTGCGTGGACTCTAAACTGGGAGAACCGGGTTTGATTCCCCGCTCCTCCACTTGCACCTGGCTGGATGACCTTGGGTCAGTCACAAGTTCTCTCAGAGCTGTTCTCTCAAGGACAGTTCTCGAAAGAGCTCTCTCAGCCCCACCTACCTCACAGGGTGTCTGTTGTGGGGAGGGGAAGGGAAAGGAGTTTGTAAGCCGCTCTGAGACTCCAAGCAAAGGGCGGGGTATAAATCCAATTTCTTCTTCTTCTACTACTTGTGGGGGACTGGGTGAACAGATTTCAAACAGAAGCCCCCCCCTTTCAGTTATTCAGTAAATCTGGATCATTACCCTGTGTATATAATTAGTATACCAAGCCTGAACACAAAATTACTCAACATTTACTCTATTATTTGCTCTTGCTGGCAACTCCTGAGGAGGAAATGGGGGGGGGGGCATCGCCTGACAGCACGCTCACGTCACTTCTGGTGAAAGCCGGAGGCGACATGGCAGACCCTCTAGCATTTTGCAAAACCTCTCGGCATAAGTGAGCCACTGCACCACCAGGATAATAAAAGGGATCCTGAGAGGCCGGTGTTCGAGCTCTGAAATGATTCCAGTACAACTGACAGTTGGCTTGAAGATTGAAAGATTTGTTGCTTCCTCTCCAGGCCAGGTTTCTCTGTCCCCTTCCCATTCCTGGGGGGGGGAGAGGAAGTCTCTTACTTTCACCCACCTCCACCAAGCACAGCCACCGGCCTGCCTTCAGCTTATGCCTGGCTGTCGGCTGAAGAGAGCTTACCTTCCCAACAAAGGCAAAGGGGAGCCAGCAGGCACTGAGCTCTGTTTGCTGTAGAGCTTGGACCAGAGCAGCAAATTGGCTCTGCACTAGAAGTTTTGCAGGGCATTCCTTTTAAGGGCCGACCTCTCCTTTCTCTCCTCTTCCTTTAAGAAGAAGAAGAGATTGGATTTATACCCTGCCCTTCACTACCGGAAGGAGTCTCAAAGAGGCTTACCATCTCCTTTCCTTCCCCCTCCCCACAACAGGTACCCTGTGAGGTAGGTGGGGCTGAGAGAGCTCTTTTGAGAACTGCCCTTGAGAGAACAGCTGAGAACTTGTAACTGACCCAAGGTCGTACCAGCAGCTGTATGTGGAGGAACGGGGAATCAAACCTGGTTCTCCCAGATTAGAATCCATGCTCCTAACCACTACGCCAAATTGGCTCTCAGTGCAGGCTGACGGCCACCAGAGCTTTAGCTGCCACGAGCAAACTTCAGGTTGCAACCGTGACCTGGTGCTCCAAATTGTGGAGGCCTGGGCTACTGCACATTTTATGTAATCCAGTCTAACTAATCCTTTACTTTTGGTCTGTGTAACAAGCCATTTCTGTATCGATAACTGCTTTGTGGGAAACGCACTAGAAATCTGCCCGTAACGCCACTGCCCATGTTCTATGTGTTTCTATATCTGCTCTTGCTTTAAGAGTGTGATGCTTTAAAGTCGCTTTATTGTGATTAATAAATCAATCGGGGGGGGGTCATTTCGATTACAGTACAGATGGCTGTCCATCTGTTACCAGGCTCAGTTTAAGGTATAGGGTCTCGCATACAAAGCCCTTCATGGCCTTGGCCCTTCTTATCTGCAGGACTGCCTCTCTCCTTATTCTCCGCCATGACTGCTTCGCTCAAGTCAGCAGGGGCCTTTGCAGGTCTCAACCTGCAAATGTGCAAAATCAATAGCTGCCTGTACACATGGCCTTCTCCGTGCCCAAAGAGGTCAAGGAATCTCCCTCTCTCCTGGCCTTCTGCAAACTCTGCAAAACTGAACTATTCAAGAGGGCTTTTCTGCACGGGTAACAGGATTGCGCTGTACAAAATGTATCTGAAAAAGTGTGCGTGCACACAAAAGCTTATAGCTTGAATAAAACTTTGTTGGTTTTAAAGGCAGAAGAGAAGAGATTGGATTCATATCCCGCCCTTCAATACCCAAAGGAGTCTCAGAGCAGCTAACAGTCTCCTTCCCCTCCCCACAACAGGCACCCTGTGAGGTAGGTGGGGTGAGAGAGCTCTGACAGAAACTGCTCTTTTTCAAGAACAGCTCTGAGAGAACTTGTGACTGACCCAAGGTCATCCAGCAGGTGCAAGTGGGGAATCAAACCCGGTTCTCCCAGATTAGAGTCCATGCACTTAACCACTACACCAAACAGGTGTAAATAAAACAAAACATTGGCTTCTGCAATGACCAGAGAGGGTCCAATCCTAATCGGGGCGGTGAACATTCTGTGCCTACATAGAACCCTACGCACTGCGTGCCATCAGCCCGTGACTCTTCCCTCTGCTGTGGTCTTGTATACTGGATGGAGACTGTTAAATCCTCTGGGCAGAGGCTGCATTATGCGCGCGGTTAAAGGAGGCTAAACATTAACAAAACCGCTTTTAAGGGCTGGGAAGCGGCCAAGAATTCGTTTAGGATTGGATGTCACAGGTAAGGAAGACAGGTAGCCAGGATGCGGGTTCTCGCTTTGCATAAAAACATGCCACAAAACCCCCACAAACAAAAGTGGAAGAGCGGGCAACGGGGAATAAATTACTCCATTACTCTGTCATCGGTAGCATCTACCCCCTGGCAAGAAACCGGGCAAGATGGCCCATTGGCTTGATGGTGATTTTATCCGCTGGTTCGGAACACTCATTAGATAGTCCTCTCGAGGGTCAAGAGGAGACACTGGGGTTTTCCAAGAGCTCATTGTCTTCTAAGAATATGCCACCAATACCCGGTGGCTTGCGGGCGGGTGTGTGCCTGGGGAAACAATGCAGAATGAATAATTAACTCGCAAAAGGGCAGAGAGATGAATATGGGAGGGAGGGAAGCCACAGAGATCAAACGCTTCCCACCTTAGCCGAAACCAGATTCAGCAGAGTTTTGCAGAGTTTCTTAGAAAAGTCGATAAAGCCGGATACAGATGGATGAGAGGACGCAGGGTATTCCGAAAGGTGATCAATCTCACCCGATCGCATCCCACCCCAAATACAGTCGGCGCTGGGCTCTTCCCTGGGATTGCCAATGCTGCGTTGGGAAATCCCTGAACTGGGCAAGGTTTGGGGAAGTGAGTAATGCACCCTCCAAAGCAGCCGTTTTCTCCAGGAGAACTGATCTCCGGAGGAGGTTGGCAATCAGTGTTCCCTCTAAGCGGAGTTAGTGTGAGCTAGCTCACCGTTTTTCAGCCTCCGGCTCACACGTTTTTGTCTTGGCTCAGGAAGGGCGGCTCCAGTGCAAACGAATTGATGTAGCCAAATCGCTCGCTCACGACTTTAATGCCCCGTAGCTCACAATTCCCCCCACTCCCCCCCCAGAAGACGCCACAGCTTAGAGGGAGCACTGTTGGCAATTCTACCTTTTCTAGCATCTTTTTTTTAAAAACTCAGCTGACTTTTTTTTTTAACTTTAGTATTATTTCAGATAGTAGGGAGGGCTATTGTCTCCAGCCAGTTTGGTGTAGTGGTTAAGTGCGCGGACTCTTATCTGGGAGAACCGGGTTTGATTCCCCACTCCTCCGCTTGCACCTGCTGATGTGACCTTGGGTCAGTCACAAGCTCTGACACAGCTGTTCTCTCAAGGACAGTTTCTGTCAGAAGTTCTCTCAGCCCCGCCTACCTCACAGGGTGTCTGTTGTGGGGAGGGGAGGGGAAGGGAAAGGAGTTTGTAAGCCGCTCTGAGACGCCTTTGGGCAAACTCTTCTTCTTCTTCTTCTTCTTCTTCTTCTTCTACCTATTGTACAGGGCTCACGTGTTATCCTACTCCAGTTCTCAATACTCATCAAGTTAACAAAGCTTTGAAAGCGTTTCACTTGATAATAACCTACCTGTGCTGGGACACATTTATGCAAAACAACTGTTGGTGTGCCAGGAGGACTCTGACATAAATAATTATGGGGGTTCTTACAAGCCCAAAGAACCCACCTACAGAAGAAGCAGACTGCCGCACCCCAGTATGATTCAGTGTTCTAGTCTCACCTCCTTCTAAAATTACCCACCCATGTCTCAGCTGTGCTTGCCGCATCCAGTTCCCCCAGACACTAATACCTATTGGAACCACATGCCCTCAAGAGGACAGCTGCTGTGTCTCTGCATGACTTACTGCTCTATGCTTGCTTCTTTCCAATCTGTAAGAACAGTGACCCAGGCAAAGAGACACAGGATGGGCTTTAGTAATAATCACAATTCTCTCTCGTCACTACTTGGAGGAAACCTTTTCAGGCAGAAAGTACTTCCAATTTTAGCATGGGGGAAGAATATATTGTGCCTCTGCTATTTCAGTTACTGTATTTCCTGCCCCCAAAACATTATTCTCCGCCGGCAGCAGCAAGCTCCAAGACATTATTCTTTGCAGGCTTTGCAATTTGGGTGAATTATCCACCTCCGAGCATCACATGGATTGCTGTCTCTACCCTGTGGTTAGAAAGGTTTGCACAAACGAATCCGTCGTGTGAGCCTATATGGAGCTGCAAACGCATTCCTTGAAAAACCACTTCTGTTTTCGATTGCGATGAAAGCCCCGGCGGCGGCCAGAGCCAGGAAGTACAAACACAAAGCCGGCCCGTTTGATGTGTTATCTTCTTTGGCACTGATATGATTTATTTAACATTTACATGGCATCAAGGTTCTCTCCTCCCCACACACACACACACACACCTCCCTGCTTTGCGAAGAGAGAGCAAAACCCTACACACTTCAACAATAAAGTCTTCTTGCACCAGTAAAGATTTCGGAGGAAAGGAAGCAAGGAAAGCTCTCCGAAATACGCATCACGTTTTAACAGCTCCGCCACGTGCAAAGCCCGTGTGGTTCAAAGGCAAACTGGGTTAGACCGGGGCAATGTACTTCTGTGTGGCACACTAAGGTTATAAACATGGCTTCTTCCAAATCGTAGGTGGGCCCACTGGTGACAAACGTGTGACAAGTGGTCGGGAGACCAAGGGATGCTGGGACATATGGAGAAGAGCAGGAAAGAAGGGGGTGGGGACCTTGGCTAACCAATCACTTGCAGCTGCCTACTAGCTTCTCTCTCTAGAGGAGGGGTGTCGAACTCATTTGTTACGAGGGCCGGATCTGGCATAAACGAGACCTTGTTGGGCTCACACATTTTTGTCTTAGCTCAGGAAGGAGCTGCGGTGGCTCAAGTGGTTAAGACGCTGAACTGCAGGCTGTGGAAGGTCAGTAGTTCAGCAGTTCAAGACCCGAGAGTGCCGCATGACGGGGTGAGCTCCCATCTCTAGTTCCAGCTCCTGCCAACCTAGCAGTTCAAAAGCAAGAAATTGCAAGTAGATAAATAGGTACCACTTCGGTGGGAAGGGACCAGCGTTCCGTGCGCCTTGGTGTTTAGTCATGCCGGCCACATGACCACGGAAACATCTTCGGACAGCGCTGGCTCTTCGGCTTTGAAACGGAGATGAGCACCGCAACCCTAGAGTCGGATTCGACTGGCTTTCGAGCAAGGGGACCTTGACCTTTACCAGGAAGGAGGGCTCCAGAGCAAACTAATTCATGCAGGAACCAAGTCGCTCACTCACGACTTTAATGCCAGTAGCTCACAAAGCAGGATTTTTGCTCACATGGCTTAGAGGGAACATTGCTTGTTACATCAAAACGTCTGTGCTGTTCCAATCCTGAGTGTGCCGCTCAGGTGTGTATCTGTAAGCTGCAAACCTGCAGCAGCAGCAGAACTGGAAGCAGCAGCAGAAGACAGCCAGTTCCACTGCAGGCCCGATAGAAGCCCTCCAAAGGCTTCATCCGGCCCCTGGGCCACATAAGAACATAAGAACATAAGAGAAGCCAATGTTGAATCAGGCCAATGGCCCATCTAGTCCAACACTCTGTCACACAGCGGCCAAAATATACCAGGTGCCATCAGGAGGTCCAGCAGTGGGGCCAGGACACCAGAAGCCCCTCCCACTGCTGCCCCCCCAGCACCAAGAATAGAGTGCATCACCTGCCCCAGACTGAGAGTTCCCATCTATACCCTGTGGCTAATAGCCACTGATGGACTTCTGCTCCAGATGTTTATCTAATTCCCTCTTGAAACTGTCCATGCTTGCAGCTGCCACGACCTCCTGTGGCAGTGGATTCCACATGTCAATCACTCTTTGGGTGAAGAGTGTTTGACAGCCTTGCTCTAGTGCTGCACTATCTGGCTGCTCCCCTGAAGAGTAAGACAGTGGTAAAGCCACACGGAAGAACACGGCCAGCACTGCATCTGCTGTCTTCAGTTCTGGATTTGGCTTGTGGAGTGCATGCCACAGGAATCAGCCATCACCATTCCACAACCAAGGCTGTGTTCTGGGAGTCACTGGCCGGATGGCCCGTGTGCGGTGGTGGCGAAAGCTCCCGCGCTCCGGTCATTCCACAGAACGTGCAAAACAGAAAAGTCCAGGAGGACATTACTGCAACGGGACCGAAACTGGAACACGTGAAGCTGCCTGATGCTGAATCGGACCCTTGGACCACCCAGGTCAGTACCGTCTGCTTGGACTGACCGTGGCTCTCCAGGGTCTCAGGCCGAGGTCTCTCACATCACCTCCCGCCTGGTCCTTTTAGCTGGAGATGCCGGGGATTGACCCCGGGACCTTCTGCATGCCAGGCAGAGGCTCTTCCACTGAGCCACAGCCCCTCTTTACAGCTCTCCGGGGTCACAGGCTGAGGTCTCTCACGTCCCCTCCTGCCTGGTCCCTTCTAACTGGAGATGCCGGGGACTGAACTTGAGACCTTCTGCATGCCAGGCAGAGGCTCTTCCACTGAGCCACAGCCCCTCTTTACAGCTCTCCGGGGTCACAGGCTGAGGTCTCTCACGTCCCCTCCTGCCTGGTCCCTTCTAACTGGAGATGCCGGGGACTGAACCTGGGACCTTCTGCATGCCAGGCAGAGGCTCTTCCACTGAGCCACAGCCCCTCTTTACAGCTCTCCGGGGTCACAGGCTGAGGTCTCTCAAGTCCCCTCCTGCCTGGTCCCTTCTAACTGGAGATGCCGGGGACTGAACCTGGGACCTTCCGCATGCCAGGCAGAGGCTCTTCCACTGAGCCACAGCCCCTCTTTACAGCTCTCCAGGGTCACAGGCTGAGGTCTCTCACGTCCCCTCCTGCCTGGTCCCTTCTAACTGGAGATGCCGGGGACTGAACCTGGGACCTTCTGCATGCCAGGCAGAGGCTCTTCCACTGAGCCACAGCCCCGCTTTACAGCTCTCCAGGGTCTCAGGCCGAGGTCTTTCACATCACCTCCCACCCGGTCCTTTTAGCTAGAGATGCCGGGGACTGAACCTGGGACCTTCCGCATGCCAGGCAGATGCTCTATCACTGAGCCACAGCCCCTTCCTCCAAAGAAGAGTACAGAATGACCCAGGAAGGCACCTTTATCATGGAATGGGATTGCAGGCTGCTTCTAGGATTACTCCAGGGAACATCTTGCTTTTCTAACCTCCGTAACTCCTCTCTGTTCACTGTTTATAGCGCATCTTTTGCATCGTCTTCTAATTTTGTAATCCTATCCCTAGGGCACTGGAGGTCTGATATGGCATAATTGCCTTGGGTCCCCCACCCCACCCCTTTTATTCTGCAATATGCATTGTTTTCTAATGCTGTAATCATATGAACATAAGAGAAGCCAATGCTGGATCAGGCCAATGGCCCATCCAGTCCAACACTCTGCCACACAGTGGGCAAAAATACCAGGTGCCATCAGGAGGTCCAGCAGTGGGGCCAGGACACTAGAAGCCCTCCCACTGCTGCCCCCCCCAGCACCAAGAATAGAGTGCATCACCTGCCCCAGACTGAGAGTTCCCATCTATACCTTGTGGCCAATAGCCACTGATGGACTTCTGCTCCAGATGTTTATCTAATTCCCTCTTGAACCTGTCCATGCTTGTAGCCGCCGCAACCTCTTGTGACAGTGAATTCCATTTCATCATATGAACATATGAAGCTGCCTTATCCTGAATCAGACCATCAGTCCGTCAAAGTCAGTAGTCAGACCAATAGCACCTCTCCAGGGTCTCAGGGTCTTTCACATCACCTCCTGCCTGGTCCTTTTAACTGGACATGCTGGGGACAGAACCTGGGACCTCCTGCATACCAGGCAGAGGCTCTTCCACTCAGCCATGGCCCCTCTTTAGAGCTCTCCAGGGTCTCAGACTGAGGTCTTTCACGTCCCCTCCTGCCTGGTCCTTTTAACTGGACATGCCGGGGACTGAACCTGGGACCTTCTGCATGCCAGGCAGAGGCTCTTCCACTCAGCCACAGCCCCTCTTTAGAGCTCTCCAGGGTCTCAGACTGAGGTCTTTCACGTCCCCTCCTGCCTGGTCCTTTTAACTGGAGATGCCGGGGACTGAACCTGGGACCTTCTGCATGCCAGGCAGAGGCTCTTCCATTCAGCCACGGCCCCTCTTTAGAGCTCTCCAGGGTCTCAGGCTGAGGTCTTTCACGTCCCCTCCTGCCTGGTCCTTTTAACTGGACATGCCGGGGACGGAACCTGGGACCTCCTGCATGCCAAGTGGAGGCTCTTCCATTGAGCCACAGCCCCTCTCCAAATAAAGTAAATAATGAAAGAGGCATGCTGGGAGAAAAAATGGAGGAGGGGGCCTTGTCCTACCAAGTTCCGTAGGGACAGGAGGCCTTTTAAAAGCGGTACAAATTCTCCTCTCCGCCTTGATTCCCATCACAGAGCCAGAATGCATGTTGATTCCTCCATTCGCCATGTCTTTTCAAATCATGTTCTAAGATGTCCCTCATCATGTGGAACGGGCAGGGGAGGCCAAATGTCACTGCAAACTGCTAAAGGGGAAGGGAGTCTTGCGTGTACGAGTATGTGGAGGAGAACACTGCCCAGTCCTCAAGATGATGATGAAGAGATTGGATTTATACCCTGCCCTTCACTACCCGAAGGAGTCTCAGAGCGGCTTATGAACTCCTTCCCCTTCCCCTCCCCACAACAGACACCCTGGGAGGTAGGTGGGGCTGAGAGAAGCTCTCTTGAGAACTGCCCTTGAGAGAACAGCTGAGAGAACTTGTGACTGACCCAAGGTCACACCAGCAGCTGCATCCGGAGGAGTGGGGACTCAAACCCGGTTCTTCCAGATTAGAGTCCACGCTCTTAACCACTACACCAAACTGGCTCTGGGCTTCCGGGCAGAAAAAAGGGGGAATGCACCCCACGTGAACAGCTTCCATATGACCCAGCTTAAAACGGGATCCATATGGCAGCCACAACGGGTTGCGCCAGCCCTTGGAAAAAAAGAACGTTATGAGAGCGGAGGCGGCCCATCCAAAAAGACATGCCAGGAGAGAACTAGGAGTGCTAATGTGAGAAAGAAATTAATCACATCGCTGAAGATGTACGAGCCCGCGTGTGAACTTTCTGAAGCTGCCATCAACTGACTCATCCCCGTCGGTCCCTCCAGCTCTCCCTTTGGCTGTGCAGACTGGCGGTGTCTTTCTGGCATGCCCCGGGGTAGAGAAAGTTCCTTCCCCAAAGCCAGCTGCCTGGACACCTTTGTGCAGAGATGGCAGGGGATGACTGCAGTCTTCAAGTATCTGAAGGGCTGTCATGTAGGAGATGGAGCAGATCTCTTCTCTCTTGCTCCATATTGCAAGTCTAGATCTAATGCATGGAAATTACAAGGGAGTTGTTACCGGTTAAATATCAGGAGAAACTTCCCAACTGTAAGAGTGGTTGAGCAGTGCAACAGACTGCCTCGGGAGGTGGTGGATGCTCCTCCGCTGGATGTTTTCAAGCGGAGGCTGGACGACCATCTTCCGGGTATGTTGTAGGGATGTAGGGCTATCTTTCGGCTAGGTTCCTGCAGACTGCAGGGGGTTGGACTAGATGACCTGCAAGGTCCCTTCCAATTCTAACATTCTATAATTCTGCAAAAGAGGCCTTGTGCACACAAAGCATCTGCTTTACCGTTGAGCTGCAGCTCTTTCCCAGAAACTTTCTGCTGCTCCGTGTACTCAACAACAGATAAGACATCCCTCTCATGATTCATTGTTCTGACCTCGCCTCTTTCCAGCCATTGCCAGGAGGTAATAATACTGCTCTCTGTCTACATTGGATGCGTTGTCAGCCACTCGATCAGTCCCTGTGCAGAAATCTAGCTGAGCTATTTGTCCTCACAAGAGTCTGCCCGTTGCTTCTCTGCATGTGCCAAGGTTGTGGGTTCAACTTCCAATCACTGAGGCAGAAACATGGGGACTGGGACGCCCCAAGATCAGTTAGTTCTTAGGCTTTCTACGAGAAAAATTATTCTGGGTTAGGAGTGAACCATACCCACGATTTTCTTTTGGAAAATGAGTCTGCTCCAGCTATCAAATGTTTGGGAAATGCTGTGTTAAAAAGTCCCAGGCGCAAAAAGCAAGGACCTTGCTTTAGATCACTACACAAATGGGATCTTTGGAAGACAATGCTTATTCCACAGGGGTAAAGGTAAAAGCCAGTCGAATCTGACTCTAGGGTGCGGTGGTCATCTCTGTTTCCAAGCCGAAGAGCCAGCGCTGTCCGCAGACATTTCCATGGTCATATGGCCCGCACGACTAGATGCCAAGGTGCACAGAACGCTGTTACCTTCCCACCAATGCGGTACCTCTTTATCTACTTGCAATTTCTTGCTTTCGAACTGCTAGGTTGGCAGGAGCTGGGACCAGAAACGGGAGCTCACTCCGTCGTGCGGCACTCGGGTCTCGAACTGTTGAGCTACCGACCTTCCGGTCTGCAGTTCAGCGTCTTAACCACCGAGCCACCGCAGGGGGCAGCACTACAAATATCGTTCCGTATGGAACCGGAGCCCTGACCTGGATAGCCCAGGCTAGCCTGATCTCCTCAGACCTTGGAAGCTAAGTAGGGTCAGCTGTGGTTGTCACATGGATGGGAGACCACCAAGGAATACCAGGGTCGTGACACAGAGGCAGGCAGTAGCAAACCACCTCCGAACGTCTCTTGCCTTGAAAGTGCCACGGGGTCGCCATGACTCAGCAGTGACTTGACAGAAGGGACCAAATATGGCTCTTTCAAAAAAGAAAAATGAAATCTTTAAGTCAACGCATTTTGGAAGGAGAGGTAGAATACTGGAATAACCAGCAGGTGAAGAGAATGGCAGGCAAAGACTTTTATGGAACTAAAGGGGTGCTATACAGAAAGGGAAATGATAGACGTGAACAGTCGCCAGGAATCCAAGCATGAGTCATGTAAAAATGGATGCCAGCGTGCCACGACAGTCACGTAAGGTGCTCCTGTGTATATTTATTACGTGGAACTATGTGTGCCCGCTCCTCATCAGGGACTCTCCACAACCAGTTCTGGGGCTGTAGAAACATTACGGATCATTAATTCACACGACAGTTATCAGTAATGCTGACCAGTGTATTTTCAGTTTATGCCAACAGGCTTTCTTACCCTGGCTCTTTGTCAATCTCTGGCTCTGCATTTCCATGTAGTTTGGCTCTTGGATTATAAAAGGTGCCCTGACCTCCGTTGCAGAAGGTGATTAGATGCCGGCCATGTGCCAACATCCAAAATTATACCTCCCAATGTCTGGACAGGAAGTGTGTCAAGGTGTAGGGGAGGAACAAACCCTTCCGATGTATTTTAATGGTAAAGATTTCATTTTCTTCCCCCCCTCTTCTGCAGCTGTGTACACAGTGGAATTCCAATGGGGGGCATACAGCTGCCAACGACAGGTTGGGACAGACCTAGAGATTTTGGGGGTGGAGCCTGGGGGAGGCAGGAGGCGTGGAAGAGAAGGACCTCATTGAAAGAACTTCCTGACAGTTAGAGCGGTTCCTCAGTGGAACGGGCTTCCTCTGGAGGTGGTGGGCTCTCCTCCTTTGGAGGTTTTCAAGCAGAGGCTGGATGGCCGTCTGACAGCAATGCTGATTCTGTGAACTCAGGCAGATCATGAGAAGGGAGGGCAGGAAGCCATTGTTCTCCAGGCCAGTTTGGCTGGAGATCCTGGCGGTTTTTAAGTCATCTTCTGGGCATGGAACAGGGGCCCCTGGGTGTGTGTGTGTGGGCAATTTGTGAATTTCCTGCATTGTGCAGGGGGTTGGACCAGATGACCCTGGAGGTCCCTTCCAACTCTATGATTCTATTCTATACAGAGCACAGAGCCCACCCTCCAAAGCATCTGTTTTCTCCAGGGGAACAGATTTCTGTTGTCTGGGGACCAGCCGTAATACCTGGAGATCTCCAGGCACCACCTGGAGGTCGGTAGCTCTGGGCAGGGGGAGAACCGAATACGGTAACGAATGAAGTATTCAGCTCCTCGAAAATTTCACAGTTTCGGAGCGTAGCCATTGTCAGCCTGCAGCAGAAGAGCTCGATTCAAGTCCAGGAGCACCTTAGAAACCAGGAAGATTTTCAGGGTAAGAGCTTTTCGGTGTCTGGCAAAGGGAGATCCCGTTTCAAAAGAGCCCTCATGACTAATTCAGAGTTCTTTACAAGCACCGCCCGCCTGCTCCTTCCTCCCGTGTGAGGGAACTGCCTCCCGAGGAGGGCTGCTACGTGCTAATTAAACGAGCTCTAATGAGCCCCACCAGGAGGGATGTTAAAATCTATGCTTCGGAGCCCTGATCCTTCCAGCACTCCATTACTGGAGAGAGGCACCCCCCCCCTCCAGCCCCCCTGGGTGTGGGATTCCCAGCCTCCCGTGGGCAGGGCTCCCAATGCCGGCCCGGATCTCTTGCCTTCGGGAGATGAAAGCGAAGCTGGAGATCTTCAAAAGGCCGGGAAGTTTGGGACCGAGCGGGAAAGACCCCGGCTGTAAATTCATTTTGAGCTGCAATTCGGGTTTTATGGTTATTTACCGTCAAGGCAGCAGCGGCTGGGGAGGGAGGGGGAGGAACGGAGCGGGCAAGTGTCATTAAAAAAGGCAAACGCCTCGAGGCTGGAAGGAAGCAGGGGAGGCTTGACCGCAGTTCCCCTTGTCAAGGCTTGGAGGAGGGCCAGTTCAGACACTATCGCCTTTTCTTTTTCTTTTTTTTTAGGTGGTTTTGCCCATACGGTCGAAACCCTGCAGCCCGAACGTGACAAACATCTCTTTGCAAACTTGCCGTCGTTGGGGCTCGAGCTAGGGTTACGGGTGGCCACGCTCGGATCCAGTTCTTGACACCCCGGCTGGGGGGGTGGCTGGAAGAGGAAGGCGCTGGTCTGTTGACCTGGCAAAGGCAGCCAGGCGCCTGGCTCCAAATATTTATACCAAGCCTGGCTGATAACAGGGGCTCCCATACCACCAAGCAGCTACAAAGGGCTGAAGTTCCACACCCCTGTTCTTTTAAGAACCTAAGAAAAGCCAATATTGGATCAGGCCAATGGGCCCATCCAGCCCAGCACTCTGTCACACAGTGGCCAAAAGTACCAGGTGCCATCAGGAGGTCCAGCAGTGGGACCAGGACACTAGAAGCCCTCCCACTGTTGCCTCCTGCTCCAGGCACCAAGAATACAGTGCATCATTTGCCCCAGATTGAGAGTTAAGAACACAAGAGAAGCCAATGGTGGGTGAAGCCAATGGGCCCATCCAGCCCAGCACTCTGCCACACCGTGGCCAAAAGTACCAGGTGCCATCAGGAGGTCCACCAGTGGGGCCAGGACACTAGAAGCCCTCCCACTGTTGCCCCCCCCAAGCACCAAGAAGACAGAGTATCACTTGTCCCAGACTGAGAGTCCCTACCTATGCCTTGTGGCTAATAGTCACCGATGGACCTCTGCTCCCTATATTTATCTAATTCCCTCTTGAAGCCATCCATGCTTGTAGCTGCCACCACCTCCTGTGGCAGTGAATTCCATATGTTAATCACTCTTTGGGTGAAGAGATATGCCTGCAGAGATATCTGAAGGTCCCAGGCTGGAGTCACCAACCACCAGGTGGAGTCTGGAGTTCTCCCGGAATTACATCATCTCCAGGCGACAGAGACAGTCTCCCCCCGCCTGTGCTCCCCAGCAACCGATACAAAGGCCACTTCCGCACTGTCGTTTCTGTCACTCGTTTGTCCCTATTGCTTCAGGGCTTCCCCCCCCCCATGTGTTTTGCTCTCTCTAGTAGTCCTGGAGGGGGCAAAACATGTGGAAAAGGAGGGAGCGGGGACCAGAGTTCCCTCCAAGCTGACTTAGTGTGAGCCAGCTCACAGTATTCTAGCCTCCGGCTCAGACATTTTTGTCCTCGCTCAGGAAGGAGGGCTCCAGAGCAAAATAATTTATGCCGCAGCCCAATCGCTCGCTCACAGCTTTAATGCCCGCAGCTCACAAAGTAGGATTTTTGCTCGCAAGACTCCACGGCTTAGAGGGAGCACTGGGGAGGGGGACCCAAAGCAACAGGGACAAACGAGCGACAAAAACGACAGTGCGGAAGTGTCAAGAGATCAGTTCCCCTGCCGAAAAACGGCATCTTTGAACAGCAGGGTCTATACAGCAACACGTCCCCACCGAGCTCTGTCCTTGGGCGCCACGGATTTCCCGGCTCGGAGCTGGCAGCCCACAGCCCACCAATCCTGTTCCAGCTGTAGCTGTCTGTAATCTGCATGGCAGACTTGGGGACTGGCGTCACGTGCAAACAGCCCAGCCGCCACATTCTTCCTGGCCGTTTACCCTGCGCAGAAACCGTTTCCTACGCGGGCATTAGAGAAGCACCATAGTAAAGGATTCGCAAAGTCACTTGGGGAAATTATTAGGGACTGCGGTCTATACCGTTGTGTCCCGCCTGCTGAAACTCGGATCCTGTTATGGAATTCTGCATTACTTAGTGTGTCGTAGCGATACTCATGGCTTCGCGCTTCAGTTCTGTTTTGAGACAGCTGGTGGGTCCTACAACTACCAGTTCCGACGGCGGTGTCCATCAAATGTCCCACCCCTGCCGATTGTACTGGCTCAACTCTATGTGATCCGCCTAGACTCCACGGGAGAAAGGTAAACTACAGATAATGTAAATAAATGAATAAACACAGGGGTGTTAAACATGTGGCCCGGGGGCCGGGTCAGGCCCCCGGAGGGCTTCCATCAGGCCCACAGTGGAACTGGCCATCTCCTGCTCCCAGTTCTGCTGCTGCTGCGCTTAATCACTCAGCCATTTCATGTTTTAACCTCGGTCCTAGACTCAGAACCCTGAGCAAGAGATTTCTGTGGTGAACGTCAATAAATCAACAGTAGGTTTGCAGCTTACAGAGCTAATGTTTTAAGCATGTTTTTATTTTAAGGAGAAAAAAGCCTTCTTTGTGTTTGTGTCCTTTATAAAGTTTATATCTCCGCTACCTGGCATTACATTTTATGACACACACGTGGCCCGGCCCAACAAGGTCTCATTTATGTCAGATCCGGCCCTCGTAACAAATGAGTTCGACATCCCTGAAAAAACACATTTCCAAAAAACGCAGAAAGAAAAGCTAGCCGTCTGCACTGGAGAGCCAGGTTGGTGTAGTGGTTAAGGGTGCAGACTCTAATCTGGGAGAACTGGGTGTGATTCCCCACACCTCCACTTGCGGCTGCTGGATGACCTCGGGCAAGCCATAGTTCTAGCACAGCTGTTCTTGAAAAAGAGCAGTTTCTGTCAGAGCTCTCTCAGCCCCACCTACCTCACAGGGTGTCTGTTGTGGGGAGGGGAAGGGAAAGGAGTCTGTAAGCTGCTCTGAGACTCTGAGACTACATCATGGCCAATGGAAAACTGGCCTTCCTCTTTCTCCTGGTAGGTCCCGAAGAAGAAATCCCAAAGGAGGAGGAGATTGGATTTATACCCTGCCCTTCACACAGAGTCTCAGAGTGGTTTACAAACTCCTTTCCCTTCCCCTCCCCACAACAGACACCCTGTGAGGTAAGTGGGGCTGAGAGAGCTCAGACAGAAACTGCTCTTTCAAGAACAGCTGTGCCAGAACTATGGCTTGCCCAAGGTCATCCAGCAGGTACAAGCGGAGGAGCGGGGAATCAAACCCGGTCCTACCAGATTAGAGTCTGCGCACTTAGCCAGTACACCAAACTGGCTCTCACTACACTTATTTTATTTATTTCTCAAATTTATACCCGCCTGCCCAGCCAAGGCCGGCCTACTACACCAAACTGGCTCTGCTCAGCAGCTGTGGGGGGGGGGCAGGGGGCAGGGCCTGGTGGCAGGGGACCCCCGCCTCCACTGGAGGGTCTGACAACCCTAGATCTGTTCTATAAATACGTTTTGCCCTGCTCACTTGTCCCTGTTCTGCTTTGGGCTGCAAAGTGGATTGGGGCACTGGGATGCCCCAGAGAATGTAATCAAGTGCAGTATCCCCCATCGACATCCATTCCCTTGGGAAATATCCTCCTAGATGTCTGCGAAAGCCAATAAAACCTTCAGCATTAGGTCCTCTTTCTCCTGGCAATGTCTCTTTAGCTCTTTGTTCTCAGGCTAATTAACTACTTCCTGTTTCCTGGAGCTGGCGGGTGCTCTCCTAGCACTTATGAATCAATCGTTAATTATCATTTTTTTGATTCTCTGGGGAGGTGGGAACTTAAGTACTTTGTTTTTACTTTGTAGCCAGTCAGAGACACTGATCACAATTCTGTTTAAAATGTTATTGCTTATTATCATGATTGCACCATTAAAAAAAAAATAGCAGCCACACCGTTTATTTTAAAAGAGCACCGGTAAATTACAAAGTGCAAAACAGTACTTAATCGCTCACACCCCTTCCCAAGGGAACAACAGCTGATAATTTTAGAATTGATTCATGAATGAGGAGCGGAACCAGGGGGACCACCAAAGAACAGGAAGTAGTTAATTATGCTGGAAAGAGGAGGTGGCCTGGAAATTTAAAGGGACAGCGGCTGTGGGAAACCCCAGTCGGGCTTTGACTGTCCACATGGGTACAGCTTGACCTTGCACTTAAACATTGACACAAGTGAGGCCTGAAAGGGACCGAAAAACAATTCAGGAAATACTGGAAACCAAGGGATAGACTAATTTGTTCTCCATATAGTCTGTAAAAAAAACAAACAAATCATGGTAGTCTCAGACTATATGTCTAGTGGGGGACCAAGCTAACAGAAGCTGTGGTGTTTGTTAGCATTCTATTGCCGGCAGCTTCGATGCGGGTAAAAGCTCCTGACGTCTGGAGGCCTGTCTAACTCGCAGCTTGCTCAGATGCGGCAACTGAAGCCAACGATGTGCTCCTCCGCAGTAGCATATGTGTAAAAGTGTTGTGAGGTCACCGTAAGGTGCATGGCGGCCCCAGCAAGGGGCTTCCAAGGCAAGTGAGAAGCGGAGGTCATTCCCTTCCTCTGCAGAGTCGTCCTTGGTGGTCTCTTTTCCAAGTACCGACCCTGCTTAGCTTCCGAGATCTGACGGGATTGGGCTATATCGTGCCCACCTTCCTCTGCTGTATCATAACTTAGGGTATTTTATTCCTAACTCACGTCAGCTGTGGATCCATCACAGAGACTACCTTTAGGACTCCAACATTGTTAGAGCAGCTTATGAATGGTCGCTTGCCTGGCTAGTAAGGAGTGTCTTCAGGCTAGCAGGCAGCACGGGTTATGTAAACTGGACAATAGTCTGTTCTTCTTCACCACTTTTTTAATTTTTAACGGTGTCAGAGAGCTGCAAAAGACTAATGCAGTTGTCTGTGGGCAGCTGGCAGGCCTATAGCTACAGTGGGGCTTTTAGGGGCTCTTCTTAAAGGCACAACCCCACAAGAATCTCTCCTGTAAATACTTTTTTCAATCATTTTAAAACAATTTTTTTAAGGCATGCACTTCTTAAAGCAGAGTGGGGTACTGTAGTGGACTAATTCTTTCACTGATCAAGGGGGTTGGAGTAGGTGACCTCTATGATCCCTCCTAACTCTGTGTCAAGAAACTGGTCTCCTTTCAGAGAGTTCTTCTGCCTGTTAGCTTTCTTGACTGTGGAAGTCATCACCCCCGCCTGCCGGCTTGTTCCCAGAATTGTTGCTTCGGCTGGCAGAGGTGATTAACTTGCGGCGGCTGAGACCTGTCATCTTAAAAGTGGTTGACAGCTTGCAATTTAGAGGTCTCTCCTGGTAATAGCTTTCTGTTGGCTAAATGGTTAAGAACACCTATGTACAATCCTCAGGATTCTGGCTTTTCTTTCTGCACTGAGACCTTCCGCACCAGCAGAAAAATTTGCCCCACAAGCCACAAAATCCTGGCTGTGGGCCCAAGGCAGCTGGGCTACTAAGAACTGTTTAGAACATAAGAACATAAGAGAAGCCAATGTTGAATCAGGTCAATGGCCCATCTAGTCTAACACTCTGTCACACAGCGGCAAAATATACCAGGTGCCATCAGGAGGTCCAGCAGTGGGGCCAGGACACTAGAAGCCCTCCACGGCTGCCCCTCCAGCACCAAGAATAGAGTGCATCACCTGCCCCAGACTGAGAGTTCCCATCTATACCCTGTGGCTAATAGCCACTGATGGACTCTGCTCCAGATGTTTATCTAATTCTCTGAAACTGTCCATGCTTGTAGCTGCCGCCACCTCCTGTGGCAGTGAATTCCATATGTTAATCACTCTTTGGGTGAAGAAGTATTTCTATCTGTTCTAACCCAACTGCTCAGCAATCTCATGGAGTGCCCACGAGTTCTTGTATTGCGAGAAAGGGAGAAAAGTAAGAAAACTGTTTGCCAGGCTAGCCATTTTTGTGGCCTTCATCTGCAAGGATGCACTAAAGTCAATGCTGTTTTACACCAGTGCTATACTTCTCCCACGAACGAAGACGTTAAGGAGGTTAGATTTGCGAATCGCAATTTTACATGCAAACCTTTTATGGGAAACTTTTTTTGTTTTTGACACGGCACGGCCCGAAGGCAGAGCCCCAGGCCCCTTCAGAGAGTGGAACAGAAACGAGAGGCAAGAACTGGCTCTCCAGTCCAAACTTACCAAACAAGTCTATGAACGCTTTCAAAGTCCCCTCACAACTTAACAGGAAATCTGGCTAACTTCAAGGCCCTGTAAATCCTTAAAAATCTGTTTCCATTTACAGACATGAAGCCTTCCCATGGAACATATCCAACTCAAAAAGCACAAAGAGAGACACATGGACGTTCACCTAGATTTTTATATATTTATATATACATATATATTTTACTCAACACACAGAAGTAGCAAAAGAAGATTTCTGTCGGCTGTCGGCCAAGAACCTGCCTGGATGAAGAACTAGAGCTCCTTGTCCAAGTTTTCTCTTTTTAATCTTCCAGAATTTTAGCCAGCGCTCAAACCGGCTGAGAGCAGCTAAGAAATCCTTTCTCACTCTGCCCAACAAAATGGCCGAACGCAACTAGGCAAGATGGCAGACTGCAACGAGCTCCAGGATTCCTGATTGGGTGATGTATGTCAGGGGATACATCACATGACAGGAAGCACCACTGAGCAAGGAAATAGAGGCAGACACCAGGGTCGTTCACAAACCATTACAATCAAAATGGTGGCAAGGACGGCAGTGCCAACTGGATTTAATCTCGTTTGCCGTAGGTAAAGCTGCATCAGAAGATCATGCCCCAGATCACAGTTTCTACTCAACTATTCTTCTGTCCATAGAATCATGATGTCCGAGTTCTATACAGTCTCAGCTTTGAGAATCAAGAGGAGGAGGAGGAGGAGGAGGAGGAGGAGGAGGAGGAGAAGAAGAAGAAGAAGAAGAGGAGGAGGAGGAGGAGGAGGAGGAGGAGGAGGAGGAGGAGTAGACTGGATTTATACCCCGCTCTTCACTCGGAGTCTCAGAGCAGCTTACAAACTCCTTTCCCTTCCCCTCCCCAAACAGACACCCTGTGAGGTAGGTGGGGCTGAGAGAGCTCTGACAAGAAAGTGCTCTTTCAAGGGCAGCTCTGACAGAACTATGGCTTGGCCAAGGTCATTCAGCAGCTGCAGGTGGAGGAGTGGGGAATCAAACCTGGTTCTCCCAGATTAGAGCCTGCACACTTATCCACTACACCAAACTGGCTCTTTATAGTAATCAAGAACAGTACAGTAATCAAGAACATTCATGTATCAAGAATAGGAACATTCACGTATCACAAAATGCTTTGAATTCACTGCCACGAGAAGGTGTAAGCAACAGCCTTAAGCACTGACAATTTTTGCAAGGACGTGACAAAGTAATGGAGCGTTGGGCCCTCCATCTACACAGACAGTAAACCAGATTCTGGGGATGAACGACGGAGGAAAGCCGCCTCTTTCCCCTGCCTCTGAGTGTACAGAAGAATCAAGCTGTTCAGAGAAAGACTGCCGGCACTGATAGGCTTCTGGGTTGACCCACAGGAACCCATAAAGCTTCTGAATCAGATCTTTGATCCATCAAGGTCAATATTGACTACTTTCGAGTGGCAGCAGCTCTCTAGGGGTCTCAAACCGAGGTCTTTCGCATCACTCACTCAGGCCCATGGCCAGGATTATTTTGTTCAGGGAGCATTTAAATACTTAGGGAGGCACTGCCGGCTCGCCCACTAGGCGAGCTAGGCGCTCGCCTAGAGGCGCTGGGGCCCACAGGGGCGCCAAACTGCCCCCCGCCCCCATGAAGTCGGCGCTCCGAGCCACTTCCCCAGCTTTCCTGGGTGTGCCGCTACTGCGGCGTGGCTCAGGATAAGCCGGCGCTGGGGCTGGGAGGGAAGGGGCGGCCGATATGCGAACACCTCTTCTCCAGCTGTTTCGTGTGGCGCGCTATGCTAATGAGTGCCTGCTGAGCTCTCAGGAAAGCCATGCAGCTCCACACTGACACTACATGCAGCTGTTTCCAGGGTCCCAACCGGGAGGTTGGCATCCCTCAGTGAGGTGGGCGCCCAGGACTGTCTTGCCTCAGGGCGCCCAGACACCTGGGGCCGGCCCTGTAGGGAGAGGGGAGTTAATTACATTAATGCGAATGCCTATCTTGAAAGGGGGAAGCTCCAAGCCTGTTCCTAGCCCTTCCTTTCAACAGATAGAGCGGCGAGCCCGTAAGTTTGGTGTAATGGTTACGTGCGTGGACTCTAACCTGAGAGAACTGGGTTTGATTCCCCACTGCTCCACTCGCAGCTGCTGGATGACCTTGGGCAAGCCATAGTTCTGACAAGAGCTGTCCTTGAAAGGACAGTTTGTAAGCTGCTCTGAGACTCCGAGTGAAGGGCAGGGTATAAATCCAATCTCCTCCTCTTCTCCTTCTTTCTTAGGAAAAAATAGCTCAGAGGACTTTTAATTGCCAGCAGCAGGCAGCAGGAAGTCTCTCCTCAAAGAATAAGGTTTCTGGCATGGCTATTTGTAGGGGTGTGGCTTTTGATTGGGGGGCGGGCCCCTGAAATGCCCCGCCACCATGGGCCTGCACGATCTACCTGCTCCTCTTAACTGGGGCTACCAGGGATTGAACCTGGGTCCTTCGGCATGCCAGGGTTTGCGTAGGGTTTGAACTGTTTGCCCTTTGTAGAGAACTGAAGGGCGCGTCAACATTTAATGGCGGACCTCACAGAGTAGTTGTTTTATTGCAAAGGAATATCAGAAACAAACCAGAATGGGAAACTGCTGAATTAGAAGTTATTAAAACACTCAGGACAATAGAATCCTCGGGGCTTAACAGAAATACTGATTTCTTATCTCATTATGCCAACCAGATCCTCTACCACTGAGCCACGGCCCCTCCTCCTCCCCCACCGGCAAGCCTGCAAATTATTAGAGACCTACAAGCACGGTTTCACTGCCTGGATTAAACCAACATACCATCTCCACTCCCCTTTTTGGCATTCCCTGTCCTCTTCGGTGACATGGCACTGCTTTTTGTCAGTTTCCTTCCTGTCAACAAAGCCATCAGCCATGGGCCCTCCCTCCAGCAGGCGGTCCCTCTCTCACACGAATAATTCTGCATCTTGGACTCCCAAGATCAAAATGGCAACAGCTGTCCAGAGATGGGAAAAACTACAGCGCCTGGATGTGCATCGTGTAGAGGCGGCAGGGCCCCGGTGGGGAACGCTCCCTGTCGAGCTGAGGTCCTTAGAAGTTCCCTGTCAAAATGTACAAACTCCGCGGGCTCGAACTTCGGCAGTCGCTGGTGCCGAGCACTCTCTAATCCTTGTCACTTGCTGTGTGCCCCGCAGGCACCCTTACATCTCTCTCCCTGCCTACGCAGGCCTTTGAGATGGATTTATTTTGGATTCCAAGCTTGTTTGCTCCCAAAGGCTTAGCGAGGAGTCACAACAAGTTATGGACAGATCTGAAACACCTTGATTGTGGGAGACAAACCCCGGTTGTTGACCCCTCTTTGGAGGCAGATCAAGTGGGGTGCAGTCAGGAGTCCGGTGGGCATGGATCGCCTTGTTTGCTGTAGTAGTTAAGAGCACGGACTCTAATCTGGGAGAACCGGGTTTGATTCCCCGCTTCTCCACATGCAGCTGCTGGTGTGACCTTGGGTCACTCACAAGTTCTCTCAGAGCTGTTCTCTCAAGGGCAGTTCTCGAGAGAGCTCTCTAGGCCCCACCTACCTCAGAGGGTGTCTGTTGTGGGGAGGGGAAGGGAAAGGAGATTGTAAGCTGCTCTGAGACTCCTTCGGGTAGTGAAGGGCAGGGCATAAATACAATCACCTCCTCCTCCTCCTCCTCCTCTTCTTGTTTTCAAATCTCCAAATAGCAACAGTTTCACTTGGCTTAGGCAAGGTGGACCAGCCTCTGTTTCCCATGAGGAAATGCAGAATCGCTGTGTTTCAGAGACTAGGCTCTGAGAGTTGCCAAATGGGAAACTATGAGTGGGGACTAGAACCAGAAAGTGGCAACCAGAGGACTGTAACTAGCATATGAAAATATAGATGAGGTCAGGAAGTCTCCTAAACCCACGGCATTTCACGAACTATGTAAAACAAAGTTTGAATCCAGTGGCACTTTTTAAGACCAACAAAGCTTAATTCTAGGCAGGGCTTTTTCTGTAGAAAAAGCCAGCAGGAACTCATTAGCATAATAGGCCACACCCCATGTTACCAGAAGCATGGTCATCCAGCCACACCCACTTTTTGCTACTTATTCTGTTTGCCTTGTTTGCTGTCAAAACCCAGGGCTTTTTTTGGAGCAGGAACTCCTTTGCATGTTAGGCCACACACCCCTAATGTAGCCAATCCTAATAAGTCTCTGCTGTTGGGTGTGGCCTATTATGCTAATGAGTTCCTACTGGGCGTCGCCAACGTGGGAGCTAGCCGGAACTTCGTTCCTGTCGCGTTCCTGCCCCAGAAATAGCCCTGATTCTAGGTATAAGCTTTCATGTGCATGCACACATAACTTGTGCATGCACACATAACTTTACATCCAGAATTAAGCTTCGTTGGTCTTAAAGGTGCCACTGGGACCCAAACTTTGTTCTATTGCTTCAGACCAACACAGCTCCGCACCTAAATCTACATACAACAAAGTTGTTCAAGATGGCCTTTTTATAAAGCAAATGGGGTTAGGTCCTGGCAGACTGGTCCAGGAAAACCCACTGTGTTTCTACTAATGTAATACCGCATTCTGCATTCTTTAATACCTGTGCTTTGTTCAGACAACACCTCTGTTTGCAATTCCTAGTCCTGTAGCATTGCTTACTGGGCGTATTATCCTGCTGATGACACTGATTCACATTGTGCAATGCACCTTGAATCTCACTAAGGAAGTCAGACTATAAATAAATAAATAAGCACATATGAGACAGTTGTTTAGATACATGTGTATGAGGCAGTGAAGGGCATTAAGACCATAAGAAAAGTCATGAATCAGGCCAATGGCCCATCCAGTCCAACACTCTGTGTCACACAGTGGCCAAAACCCAGGTGCCCTCAGGAGGTCCACCAGCGGGGCCAGAACGCCAGGAGACCTCCCACTGCGGCCCCCCAGAGCACCAAGAATACAGAGCATCATGGCCCCAGCCTGTTCCTATCTATACCTTGTGGCGAACAGCCAGTGATGGACCTCTGCTCCAGATGTTTACCTAATTCCCTCTTGAAGCCATTCATGCTTGTGGCCACCACCACCTCCTGTGGCAGTGAATTCCACGTGTTAATCACTCTTTGGGTGAAGAAGGACTTCCTTTTATCTGTTCTAACCCAACTGCTCAGCAATTTCATTGAACGCCCACGAGTTCTTGTATGGCATTAAACAACCAGCACCCCAAACTGCTCGGAAACAAATGGGCAGCCACTGTAGCCACTTTAAAATAGGTGAGACACGTTCCTAGAGGCCACCTCTGACAGTCACCAGGCCAATGCCTTGCAAACTACCCGCAGCAGAGCACGAGAAAAGACTTCTCGGATCATTCTGCGCTTTGAAGCCGAGCAGGCGCCGTTTGCCCAGCGTGGTAAGAGCGAATCCTCCTCCTCCTCGCCTCTGACACTGGAGAAAGGGAGGACGGATCCTGCGAACACGAAGAGAACCCCTGCTCCCCTCCTCTGGCTCTGTGAGAAAGAGGAACCAGGCTGGGCACTTTTTTGCCCGTTCCAAAGCAAAGTTTCCTCTCATTTCCCCCCCTACTGAGCGGAGCACTGCACATCCTGAGCAGAATATAACTGCTGTCATCTGGAGAAGGAGGAGGAAGAGGAGGAGGAGGAGAAGAAGAAGAGGAGGAGGAGATTGGATTTATACCCCGTCCTTCAGTTGGAGTCTCAGAGCGGCTTACAAACTCCTTTCCCTTCCCCTCCCCACAGCAGACACCCTGTAGGTGGGGCTGAGAGAGCTCTGACAGAAACTGTTCTTTTCAAGAACAGCTCTTGTCAGAACTTTGGCTTCCCCAAGGTCGTCCAGCAGCTGCGAGTGGAGGAGTGGAGGAATCAAACCCGGGTCTCCCAGATTACAAGTCCGCGCACTTCACCACCGCACCAAACTGGCTCTTCAAATGGACAAAGGGCAGTGCAGGACCCTGCATGGCTCCAGACGGCTGCTGACCAGAGGTTCCTGGGTTGATGAGAGGCATTCTGGGAGCACAGAGGCAACACTGCTCCAAAGTCAAGTGTGGTGCAGTGGTTAGGAGTGTTGAACTATTATCCAGGAGATGCTGGTTTGAATCCCCACGGGTGCCATGGAAACTTGCTGTGTGACCTTGGGCCAGTCACAGCCTCTCGGCCTAACCTACCTCACAGGACTGTTGTGAGGAAAGAATGGAGCTGCTTTGGGTTCACGCTGGGGAGAAAGAAGAAGAGATCGGATTTATACCCCGCCCTTCACTACCCAAGGGGGTCTCAGAGCGGCTTACAATCTCCTTCCCCTTCCCCTGCCCACAACAGACACCCCAAAACATAGGAAACTAGATGTCAGGGAAAGGTTGCTATCAGCTAGCTCACAGTTTTTTAGCCTCTGGCTCACAGATTTTTCTCTCAGCTCAGGAAGGAGGGCTCCAGAGCAAACTAATTCCTGCAGTGGCCAAATCGCTCGCTCACTACTTTAATGCCAGGAGCTCACAAAGTAGAATTTTTGCTCACAGGACTCCACAGCTTAGAGGGAGCATTGCCTGGGAGGTAGGTGGGGCTGAGAGAGCTCTCTCGAGGACTGCCCGTGAGAGAACAGCTCTGAGAGAACTTGGGACTGACCCAAGGTCACACCAGCTGCTGCATGTGGAGGGGCGGGGAAATCAAACCCAGTTCTCCCCGACTAGAGTCTGCGCTCCGAACCACTATGCCAAACTGGCAAGGGTACAAATGAAGAAAAGAAGCACAATAACCCCTCTCTCAAGTTCTCTGGCCTGTGGAAGGGGGAGAGAGTTGGGAATGGTGGAAACTCGCTATTACGGCCGGCTTGCAAGCCAAGCAAAAATGGGGGGGGGGGGAATCCCAGACAGGGATGCCAAGGAAGCAGAGAATGCATCTTTCACGGTTCCTTAAAGGGGGGGGAACAGTCCCAGGCTTTGAAGTCATCCTCAGCGTTCCTGCTGCAGGCAGCTTCAAACAGCATCTGCCGGCCAGCGTGGGCAAACGCAGCAGTGGAGGTGCCACATTTATATTAAACACATATATAAAAATAACAGGTTCCCAAGGCAGAGGCCAGCTGGAGTCGCAGGCAGCGTGCCGCTCCGGCCGCCCCCTCCGAGCCGTTTCCCGTCTACGGATCGCTACTCCTCCGCCCCATCAGCTCCAGAGGCCTCTTTCGACTCAGAATCAATTGGATTTTCACTTCAGGAGATAACCTCCAGGTGCGGGGAAACGAGCGTTCCATGACCGGAGGGAAGGCGAAGAAAGGGAGCGGGGGAAGAGGAGGACGGCACAGAAACCGCTTTGAAAGGGACCTCCGGCGGCCTGCCGGACTCTCAGCCACCCGTCACACATCCAATCACAGAAGAATATTAGAACTCGACAAGATCTGGACAAGCAGTCGGGGAGGCTGCAATGCTCTCAGGCGCTCGAGCACAGAGGCGAGAAAGCACAGGGTTTGTTTAAAAAAAATTATTTTGAAACTCAGAGGTCGGGAGGTCCGCCTCGAAGGGAGGTTGGAGCGAGCGTGTATCATTTCCGTACAGAAGATGCCTCGAGCCGTATCTGGGGCATGCCTGCAAAGTACAGTGCGAGGCGCTGCTTTTGATCTTACCAAGCCCGCAAGAGCTCTGACGGCAGATGCCTCAAAAGAAGCTTCCACCTCTGTGACATCCCTCCACGATATTTAGGACTGACGCCGGCTGGAGAGCGTGTGCAGAGTGCCTTGCCTCTCACTTTAAAGTCTTTGAAGGGCTGTCACTTAGAGGAGGGCGGGGAGCTGTTCTTGTTGGCAGCAGAGGATACGGCTTGCAATAATGGGCTTAAATTACAGGCGGGGAGGTACCAGCTGGATATTATGGAAGACAGTCAGAGCGGTTCAACAGTGGAATCAGTGGCCTCACCGACAGTCTTTAAGCAGCGGCTGGACAAACACTTGTCAGCGATGCTCTAGGCTGATCCTGCATTGAGCAGGGGGTTGGACTAGACGGCCTGTGATCCGATGGTCCGATGATTCTTTGTACCTTATGCTAGAGCAGGGGCCCCCAACACCATGCCCACGGGCATCATGGCACCTGCCGGCACCTCTTCCGGGGCCCGCCAAGCCTTTTAGGAAGCGGACGAGGCCTTCGGTAGTTTACCTCCTTTGCAGGCGGTGTCTCGGTAGTCCTCCGTCTATAAGGTCCGTGTCCCCCCCCATCGATTTAATCAAAAAGTTTGTAGCCCACTTTCTACCCATTTAGGGGAGCCTCAACCCCAGACTTCCTAAAAACCATTAACACTGATCAGTACCAACTACCAACAAAAGAAAAAAAGGAAGGAAAATAAAAGAAAAAGAACGATACAGCTCATAAGAACGTAACAGAAGCCATCTTGGATCAAGTCAATGGACCGTCCCAGGCCAACACTCCGTGCCACACAGTGGCCCAAACCCCAGGTGCCAACAGGAGCAATGCTCTCTCTACGCTGTGGAGTCTTGTGAGCAAAAATTCTACTTTGTAAGGTCCTGGCATTAAAGTTGTGAGCGAGCGATTTGGCTCACAACTTAGTTTGCACTGGAGCCCTCCTTCCTCAGCTATGACAAAAATGTGAGAGCCGGAGGCTAAAAAACTGTGAGCTAGCTCACACTAACTCAGCGGAGAGGGAACACGGATAAGGAGGTCTACCAGAACTCCATCAGGAGGTCTACCAGAACTCCATCAGGAGGTCTACCAGAACTCCATCAGGAGATTTACCAGAACTCCATCAGGAGGTCTACCAGAACTTCAGAAGCCTGCCCACTGTTGCCCCCCTGCAAGCACCAAGGATATAGAGCATCCCTGCCCCAGGCAGTGTTCCCTCTATGAAAAGATAAAGGTTTCCCTTGCTCAAAAGCCAGTTAAATCCGACTCATCTCCGTTGCCAAGCAGAAGAGCCAACGCTGTCCAAAGATGTTTCCGTGGTCATGTGGCCGGCGTGACTAGACGCCAAGGTGCACGGAATGCTGTTACCTTCCCACCGAAGTAGTACCTCTTTATCTACTTGCAATTTCTTGCTTTCGAACTGCTAGGTTGGCAGGATCTGGGACCAGAGATGGGAGCTCACTCCGTCATGCGGCACTCGGGTCTCGAACTGCTGAACTACTGACCTTCCGGTCTGTAGTTCAGCATCTTAACCACTGAGCCAACACAGCCCCTCATTCCCTCTATACCTTGTGGCTCGTAGCCACTGATAGACCTCTGCTCCAAATGTTTCTCCAATCCCCCCTTGAAGCTGTCCATGCTTGTAGCTGCCACCACTTCCTGTAGCAGTGAATTCCACATGTTAAAATGACTCTTTGGGTGAAACAACAACTTCCAAATCCACAAAATGTTTTGGAAAAGGACACACTGCCTTTAAAAGATAGGCAATAGGGTAGCACTGTGCAAAATGAGTCACAAAGTCACTCGGACAAATTCTTCGGGACTGTGGTCCATACAGATGTGTACAATCCACTACATAATTGTGCATCATTTAATGTGCCATGTTAAACACTGATGCTTTCCTTCAGTTCTGTTTAATAGCATAAATAAAATACATAAATAAAAGACTAACAACCACCACCAACAACATTTTTTTGGTGGCCTTTTAATTCCATGCCACTGGAACCAAGACAGGAAGTGCTGTCTATGAAGCAGTCGTCCTAATCCAAGTCAGACCTTCACTGGTTTCCTCCAAGCCTACAGGCCAATGTAAGTTTTTATCCAGGACCTGCTGCTTGAAAACTTTTAACTGGAGACCCTGAGGATCAAACCTGTGCATGCCAAGGCCACACTCTACCACCGAGCTGTGGCCACTTTCCAAAAGGGCCGGCTCCACTGATACTCTGGAACTAGTTCTGCGCCCAGAGCAGACACTATGTACCGTGTCTCTCCATCAGTTATTACTGGGTGGGAGAGACGCGCTTTTAAGATACTTCGGCTCAGGCCTCATAAAATTAGCCACAGCTTTGCTCCTAGTTGGGCTTTGGCACCCACAAATCAGACACAGGAAGCTGCCCTCTACTGAATCAGGCTGTTGGCCCATCAAGGTCACTACTGTCTACTCAGATGTGCAGTGGCTCTCCAGGGTCACAGGCGGAGGTCTTTCACATCACCTCCTGCCTGGTCCTTTTAACTGGAGATGCCGGGGACTGAACCTGGGACCTTCTGCATGCCAGGCAGAGGCTCTTCCACTGAGCCACAGCCCCTCTTTCCAGCTCTCCAGGGTCTCAGGCTGAGGTCTCTCACGTCCCCTCCTGCCTGGTCCTTTTAACTGGAGATGCCGGGGATTGAACCTGGGACCTTCTGCATGCCAGGCAGAGGCTCTTCCACTGAGCCATAGCCCCTCTTTACAGCTCTCCAGGGTCTCAGGCTGAGGTCTTTCCCATCACCTCCTGCCTGGTCCTTTTAACTGGAGATGCCGGGGACTGAACCTGGGACCTTCTGCATGCCAGGCAGAGGCTCTTCCACTGAGCCACAGCCCCTCTTTACAGCTCTCCAGGGTCTCAGGCTGAGGTCTTTCCCATCACCTCCTGCCTGGTCCTTTCAAATGAAGATGCCGGGGACTGAACCCGGGACCTTCTGCCTGCCAAGCGGCGGCTCTTCCACTGCGTCAAGGCCCCCTCCCCCAGACGGCTGCTTACCTTGGCACTGAGTGTCCTTCACGGCCGGCTCGTATCCCGCAGCGCACGTGCAAGCTCCCACCGGCACCATCCATTCCCCGTCGCCATTGCAGTAGAGCTTTAGGGGTACCGACACTTCCACCGCGTTGGGGATGCAGGTCCCCGGCGCGATCAC
Source organism: Gekko gecko (assembly GCA_029375565.1). NCBI lineage: Eukaryota > Metazoa > Chordata > Lepidosauria > Squamata > Gekkonidae > Gekko > Gekko gecko. The sequence continues at coordinate 123,509,088 of JAPDNY010000008.1, forward strand.
AAGGGAGGTGGGCTCCGCCCCCGTCAGGGTCTCGGGGAAGACGGCAAAGCCGGCGATGGTGCTGGAGCACTTCTTGTAGAAGACGCGGACCGAGATGAGGGACATGCAGGCGCCCAGGTCCTGGAAGGCCAGGTAGAAGCCGTTCCTGGAGAGGGGCCCGAAGCTGCGCACCTTGGTGTTCATCCGGCCGGTCTCCAGCTTGGAGAAGCTCTCGTCGGGGGCGATTGTATCCACTTTGATGTACGGGTTTTCCATCCAGAAGGGGCTGGAGGCGGAGGCGGAGTCCGTATCCGACTCGTAATAGAAGAGGTTGAAGGTCTCTTTGCAGGAGCCCGGGATGTTGGGGATGCTGTTGCAGTCGCGCACGGTGAACTTGAGCTCCACGTAGACCCGCTGGACGTCGTGGCGCTGGATGAACTGGGTGCGCAGCCAGTTGTTCTGGCTGCTCTCCCGCACGTTGCACACCTGGTAGGTCCGGATGGGGTTCATGGCCTCGTCGTAGCCGCTGACTTCTTCCCACTGCAAAAAAATGAAACCCGGCGTGTCAGCTTCCCGGTAGCATGTAGGCAACTTCTTCTAACAACCAATCATTCCTCGAGATGGAAGGAGGAGGAGGAGGAGGAGGAGGAGGAGGAGGAGGAGAAGAAGAAGAAGAAGAAGAAGAAGAAGAAGAAGGAGGAGAAGAAGAAGAAGAAGAAGAAGAAGAAGAAGAAGAAGAAGAAGAAGAAGAAGAAGAAGAAGAAGAAGAAGAAGAAGAGGAGGAGGAGGAGGAGGAGGAGGAGGAGGAGGAAAGACTGGATTTATACCCCACCCTTCACTACCCAACGGAGTCTCAGAGCGGCTTACAAACTCCTTTCCCTTCCCCTCCCCACCACAGACACCCTGTGAGGTAGGTGGGGCTAAAAGAGCTCTCTTGAGAACTGCTCTTGAGAGAACAGCTCTGAGAGGACTTGTGACTGACCCAAGGTCACACCAGTAGCTGCATGTGGGGGGGACTGGGGAATCAAACCCGGTTCTCCCAGATTAGAGTCCGTGCGAAGAAGAAGAAGAAGAAGAGGAGGAGGAGATTGGATTTATACCCCGCCCTTCACTATCCAAAGGAATCTCAGAGTGGCTTACAAATTCCTTTCCCTTCCCCTCCTCACAATAGAGACCCTGTGAGGTAGGTGGGGCTGAGAGAACTCTTGACAGAAACTGCCCTTGAGAGAACAGCTCTGACAAAACTACGGCTTGCCCAAGGCCATCCAGCAGCTGCATGTGGGGGAGTGGGGAATCAAACCCGGTTCTCCCAGATTAAAGTCTGCACACTTAACCACGACACCAAACCAGCTGGATACAGAATTAAACCTAACAAGCATAAAAGCTCTCCTGTAACGGGGCACAGTCAACTGCTTAATGTACAGTGGGAGACTTCTGGGATACGATAGTCCAAAGAAACCACTGATGTTTCCCCCACAATAAATAAATAAATATAGGGACAAAAAATTAAACACGGGGCAAAAATGGAGATAGTTGGGGGAAGGCTGGAGGCCGGCTCATTCTGAGCGAGGGTTGCAGGTCCTCCCTGCCCACTGGCTGGGGATGGAGTAGGGGGCAGGGTTGCCAAATCCAGTTTGGGGAACTCCTGGAGATTTGGGGCTGGAGCCTCAGGGAGGACGGAGACCTCAATGGGGTACAACGCCACAGAGTCCACCCTTCGAAGCATCCATTTTCCACAGGGGAACTGATCTCTGTAGTCTGGAGATAAACTGTAATTCCAGGGGGTCCCCCGGTCCCACCTGTAGGTCGGCGTCCCTAGGGTTTGGGGAGGGGAGGTTCCTCCGGAGGTTTCGTGATCCGAGGCCTACAGCAGTGCAGCCTGCAGGCTTTAGGGAGGCCTAGTGGCTCTAGAGCAGTGTGCCCTCTAAGCTGAGTTGCTGTGAGCTAGCTGACAGCTTTTTTAGCCTCCGGCTCACACCTTTTCGCCTTCGCTCAGGAAGGATGGCTCCAGAGCAAACTAATTCATGCAGTAGCTCGCTCACAGCTTTCTATGAGCCCTGGAGGGTTTTACAATCAACACCTTCTGGCGGTCCCTGGCCCCAGGGATGTCCGTCTTGCCTCGACTAGGGTCAGGGCCTTTTCAGTCCTGGCCCCTACCTGGTGGAATGAGCTCCCATACGAGATGAGGGCCCTGCGGGACCTTTTACAGTTTCGCAGGGCCTGCAAGACAGAGCTCTTCCGCCAGACTTTTAACTAGGGTGATGGACGTCCCTCCCTCTTTTCTGGGTCTCCCCTCAGTGGGCCAGAACTGCTTACCAGAGTTGGAATGTTAGAGTCGGAAGGGATCTTGCAACTCTTCTAGTCCAACCCCCTGCACTCTGCAGGAGCGTAGCTGAAAGACAGCCCTACAACATACCCAAAAGATGGTTGTCCAGCCTCTGCTTAAAAACGTCCAGGGAAGGAGCATCCACCACCTCCCGAGGCAGTCTGTTCCACTGCTCAGCCACTCTTACAGTTAGGAAGTTTCTCCTGATATTTAGCCGGTAACGACTCCCCTTGTAATTTCCACCCATTAGATCTATTCTTGCAATCGGGAGCAAGAGAGAATAGATCTGCTCCATCTTCTACATGACAGCCCTTCAAATATTCGAAGACTGCAATCATGTCCCCTCTAAGCCTTCTCTTTCCCAGGCTAAACATACCCAACTCTTTCAGCCTATCCTTGTAAGGCTTTGATTCCAGCCCTCTCACCATCCTGGTCGCCCTCCTCTGGACACGCTCGAGCTTGTCGACATCCTTCCTAAAGTGTGGTGCCCAAAACTGGACACAGGACTCCAGGTGAGGCCTGACCACAGCAGAATAGAGAGGAACTACCACCTCCCGTGATCTGCACACAAGGCTTCTGTTAATGCATCCCAAGACTGCATCTAAGATTGCATCCTAAGATGGCATCTGTGAGACTTAATTCTAAGCGGTAATTTATTCGCGTTTTAATTCTATTTTTACCAATTCCTTTGTATCTCATATATTGTCTTTTTATTAAATCTGATGTAACCCGCCCTGAGGAGCTGCGGTGGCTCAAGTGGTTAAGACGCTGAACTGCAGGCTGTGGAAGGTCAGTAGTTCAGCAGTTCGAGACCCGAGAGTGCCGCATGACGGAGTGAGCTCCCGTCTCTAGTTCCAGCTCCTGCCAACCTAGCAGTTCGAAAGCAAGAAATTGCAAGTAGATAAATAGGTACCACTTCGGTGGGAAGGTAACAGCGTTCCGTGCGCCTTGGTGTTTAGTCATGCCAGCCACATGACCACGGAAACGTCTTTGGACAGCGCTGGCTCTTCGGCTTTGAAACGGAGATGAGCACCACAACCCTAGAGTCGGATTCGACTGGCTTGCGAGCAAGGGAACCTTTACCTTTACTTTAACCCGCCCTGAGTCTGCCATGCGGGGCGGGCGGGATAGAAGTCGAATAAAATAAAATAAAATAAATAATGCCAGCAGCTCATAAAGCAGAATTTTTGCTCACAGGACTCCACAGCTTAGAGGGAGCACTGCTCTAGAGTAGCCAGAGATGAGTTGTAATCCCGGGGGATCCCCGCCCAGGGGCTGGCATCCCTGTCCTGAGCAGCAACTGGAGTTCTTCCAAACATAAGTGGTTTCCCGTTAGAAATCTAGGAGACCAAGTTGCAAGGGGTGACCCTATGCACAGGGACGGGTCTATTCAGCTCTACAAGTTCCTGCCATAAGGCAATCCAAATTTTGCACCAGATAATGCTAAATTCCGAGCCTGGGGAAATCGGTTATGCAGAGAGAAGCGATTTGCATAATTCCTCTTCCTCTGCATAATTTATCTGGCAATTGGTTTCCCCCGGTTTTGCACAATCCGTCCGGGGCTTGCTCTGCTTGCCATGGGGAAGAGGGCAGAGCGTCGACGTCCTGCTCCCCTGCTGCTGGTGTCAAGAGATTTCGGGATGCACTGCCCACACACACATTCAAGCGGATCTTTGCAGCTGTGCGGGCCACGAACTGGACTGCTGGTCCAACAGAATCATAAGACTTGGAAGGGGCCATCCAGGCCACCTAGTCCAATCCCATTGCTCAGTGCAGGAGCCGCCCAGAGCATCCCTGGCAAGTGTCCATCCAGCCGCTGCTTGGAGACGGCCAGTGAGGGGGAGCTCACCACCTCCCCAGACAGCTGACTCCACCACTGAACTACTCTTACTCTATGTTCCCTCTAAGCTGAGTTAGTGTGAGCTAGCTCACCGTTCTTTAGCCTCCGGCTCACACATTTCTGTCTTGGCTCAGGAAGGATGGCTCCAGAGCAGACTAATTTATGCAGTGACCAAATTGCCTGCTCACAACTTTAATGTCCTTTAATGTCCCTATGTCCTTTAATGTCCCTATGTAGGGCCTGGCGTAATCTGGTCCATGGGGTCGCAAAGAGTCGGACTCGACTGTGCGACTGAACAACAACAAATGTCCCTATGAAGAAAGATTAAAATGCTTGGGGCTCTTTAGCTTGGAGAAACGACAGCTGAGGGGTGACACGATCGAGGTTTATAAGATTATGCCTGGGATAGAGCAGGGAGAGAAAGAAGTACTTTTCTCCCTTTCTCACCGTACAAGAGCTCGTGGGCACTCCATGAAATTGCTGAGCATTTGGGTTAGAATGGATAAAAGGAAGTCCTTCTTCACCCAAACAGTGATTAACACATGGAATTCACTGCCACAGGAGGTGGTGGCAGCTAGAAGCATGGACAGTTTCAAGAGGGAATTAGATAAACATCTGGAGCAGAAGTCCATCAGTGGCTATTAGCCACAAGGTACAGATAGGAACTCTCAATCTGGGGCAAGTGATACTTGGTGCTGGGGTGGGGGCAACAGTGGGAGGGCTTCTAGTGTCCTGGCCCCACTGCTGGACCTCCTGATGGCACCTGGTATTTTTGGCCACTGTGTGACAGTGTTGGACTAGATGGGCCATTGGCCTGATCCAGCACTGGCTTCTCTTATGTTCTTGTCTTCTAATGTCAGTAGCTCACAAAGTAGAATTCTTGCTCACAAGACTCCACAGCTTAGAGGGAGCATTGCTCTTACTATAATTCCGCCCCCCTTAATATCCAGCCGGTATCCTTCCACCCATGATTCAAGCCCATTAATACTACCGCCTGCATTCAAGTGGGGCACAGGCCTTTACTCTTAGGCCAGCCGTGCTCAACTAGAGCACAGCGTTCTGCTGGATGCCTTCAGGAAGATCTGCAAGAAGGGCCTCCCCCCCCCACCGATGTTGACCTCCGCGACTGGTATTCAGAGGTACGGTGCCTCTGAAAGGGCTAACGCCAGACCTCCCCTCCATGAATATGTGATCACCTTTTAAAGCCGTCTCGGTGAGCAGCTATCCCTGCCTCTCTGCGGCAGCAAGCGCTGCCAGTTAGTCACGCGTTTTGCAAAGGAGGTTTTTCTTTTGTCCGGCCTGAATCTATTGCCCATCAGCTGCACCGGCGGCCCCTGAGTTCTAGTATTAAGAGGGGGGGGAATGCTCTCTGCACTCTCTCTGCATCCCGCATCATTCTATAAACCCTGATTGGGTCTGCCCCCCCCCGGCCATCCTTTTTCCAAACCGAAAAGACGCAGACTCTTTTGCCTTTCCGCCTAAGAAAGATGTCCCGACCCCTTAACTGTTTTGCTTTTTGTTCGCCTTTCCTTTTTATTTTGCAGAATCCAGAGACTCCTGCTAAACCGGCGCTAACAGCCATGAGATAGGCGAGACTGGTTGAGAAGACAAGAGCATACGAGCCAAGCAGACCGAGCTGGGCGAAATTAAAAAACGAAATCTGCAGAGGTCCAAATGAGTGAGCCTTCGCTCAGCCTCGAAGACAATGGAAACAAAGCCTCCAGCGAAAGTGACATGAACACAGGGAATCCTGGGAAATTATTCTCAGTTTCCGACTCAGTGGGTTTAAAAGAACTCGGCACAGATAGCTGTGGTGATGGCACCGTTTGGGGTGACGTGGCAGTGGAAGATTTTCTCATAGCCAGCCTGGCCACACAGTTTTGCTGTGCCATATAGAGAGCAGACCGCAGCCAGCGTGCAGGGCTTTGAAAAGTGGAGAAAAGGATCAAGTTTCCAGACCTCATGGGTGGCCAAGGAAAAGCTGGAGGCATTTTGGACCAAAGCACGGAAAGAGGGAGAAATAAAACTATGTAATGTTAGGAACTCACTATCCAAATATGACAGAAATCCTCCTGTGACGGTATGAGACCGTTTCTGTCCAAATAACACACTTTTAAAAAATTCACTACTAAATTTGGGTTTTCTGTTTCCAATTATTGCTTTTTCCTACCACAGACAGCAAAGGTTGTATGTGCCAAGGTAGCATACAGTGCAGCAATTTGTAGCTTTGCCTCTTAAGCGTTGGGTATGTTTGTACTTTTGCTAATAATAATTAATAATAATAATTATCGTATGGCATTATATGTCGAATAGCCAGGAGATCCTAAGATTGCCCGGCAGGCAGAAGCTCTAGCTCTTTTAGAGTTATGCACCACTAGGGGGTGAGCTTGACTTGTTTTTTAAGGCAAGAGACGTTTCAGAGGTTTGCCTGCCTCTGCATCATGACCCTGATATTCCTTGGAGGTCGCGCTTCCAAATACTGGCCAAGGCCAGTCCCGCTTAGCTTCTGAGATAGCCTGGGCTACCTCTTTTGCACTTTTGCTTATAGGGAACTAGGGCATATTTTTACATATCTGCCAAACAGTACACATTTATATGCATGTTCTCAGTGCTGATTTTTATGTCATTAAAGCAGTAAAAAAAAAAATCAGTTTGGTAAGGAAAAAGGTGCTGCATGTATTTTGACACCCCCCCCCCAAAAAAAAAAATTCTGTTTCACTCCCTCACCCTCTCCAACTTTTTTCTTTTTTCTTTGTCACAGCTTCAGAACATGCAGAAGTTTTACACTTCTAGGTGCATCCATACACACACCTCACAATCTCTTTTTCATATGTACAGTCCTGGTCGCCACACCACAAAAAGGATATTATAGCATTGGAAAAAGTGCAGAAAAGGGCAACTAGAATAATAAAAAGGGTCAGAACACTTTCCCTATGAAGAAAGGTTAAAGCGCTTAGGGCTCTTTAGCTTGGAGAAACGACGGCTGAGGGGTGACATGATCGAGGTTTATAAGATTATCAATGGGATTGAGCAGGTTGAGAAAGAAGTACTTTTCTCCCTTTCTCACAATACAAGAACTCGTGGGCACTCCATGAAATTGCTGAGCAGTCGGGTTAGAACAGATAAAAGGAAGTCCTTCTTCACCCAAAGAGTGATTAACACGTAGAATTCACTGCCACAGGAGGTGGTGGCAGCTACAAGCATGGACGTCTTCAAGAGGGAATGAGACAAACATATGGAGCAGAAGTCCATCAGTGGCTATTAGCCACAAGGTACAGATAGGAACCCTCAGTCTGGGGCAGGTGATGCACTCTATTCTTGGTGCTGGGGGGGCAGCAATGGGAGGGCTTCTGGTGCCCTGGCCCCACTGCTGGACCTCCTTGATGACACCTGGTATTTTTGGCCACTGTGTGACAGAGTGTTGGATTAGATGGGCCATTGGCCTGATTCAACATTGGCTTCTCTTATGTTCTTATTATTTACTGAAAACATATATTAGCTACCTTTCGACCTTATAAGAAGTCAAGGTAGCTCATAATGAAAATGATAGAACAAAGGGGAACCTGCGATACTTGGGGGAAGGGATGCTGATTATCTCCTTGTGGCTTGAGGGGGGACTCGCGGGGAGGGGGGGGACTCCCAACCATCTGCCGGTGTGCTCCGCTACTGCTGGGTCTGGCGTGGCAGCAGGCATGCTCTACTGCTGGAATCAGGCCCAGAGTGGCAGCCAGCGTGCTCTGCTGTTGTGGCCCGGCCCGTAGTGGCAGCTGACGTTCTCCGCTGCCACGGTTGGGTCAGAGCAGCTGCCGGCAGGGGCTCCTGGGCTGCACTACCGCAGCCAGGTCCGGCAAGGCTTCCACCTGAGGTCAGTCCGTTTGCACTTGTGCAGAGAATGCTACTTTACTGTGTATTTCTGCAGGTTCTTCTGCAAACCTGGGGAGAGCCCCAAGCTTGAAGAAAGATCTGTTTAGCCTCCGTTGTGGCCCTGATCTGTGGATTTAGCCATCCAAAGACGGGGGCCACGAGGGCCTAACAGTATACAACTGCAGTTGAAAAAGAGAGTCCTTTTAACCTCATTCCACATCAGATTAAGAATCAAGCCATCCTGGACTTGTGGAAACATACGACCCAAAGGGCAATCTCTGCAAACATTTGATTTGTGCCGCTTTTGGGGTCACTCTGGGTCTGATGGGCCTTTTTGGGTCGTTCCAAGCCGGCTACTGGACAATAGATGGTGGAGATACATAAAACTGAAGGGGTTAAAACTCTCACAATTTGAAGCCCGAAACTCCTCCCTAACCTCCCCCCCACAGTTAAAAAACTTACCCCAGTCTCTGGATGAGCCGTCCACGCCAACTCAGATGTCACCCACTTCGTATCCATCAGCGTTTCTAGGAGAATAAAAAAGACAAAAAAAGTACATTTTTAAGACAAGCTCATCTCTGCATATAATAAGCTGGAAAACCTACTGATTTGTTGGGGGCTTGGACTTGAGACACAGAAGCTCAAACTCAGTCCTAGAGACCACGGGAGAGAGAGAAAGAAAGAACAGAGACGGCACTGGGGCACCGCGACAAGGGGTGCTAATTGAGGTCCTCCTGCCACTTCCCGCTGCCTCTTCCCAAAACAGTAAATGCTCCCTCCCTGACCGTCGTTAAACACAGTGTGACAAACTGCACGGGCCCCACTTCCCAAATCTGTGCATTTCCGGAAAGCCCTACTAGGCCCGTGTGGCTTGCTTCACTGTGTGTAAAGATGTCTGAGGGAGTGAGAAGGACCGTCAGCTGCTAGGGATCCTGGGAAGGGCGAGGAGGTGGTGGAGAGGGTGGCGGGGGTGTGAGGGGGCAGAAGCTGCGCCCCCCCCACACACACACCTCAGGGACACGGCCTCACCTCGCTTCAACAGACGTCCATCTCTGGGGAGGAGAAAGAATAGCATAAACCAGTGGTTCTCAACCTTCCTAATGCCGCGACCCTTTCACACAGTTCCTCACGTTGTGGTGACCCCCAACCATAAAATTATTTTCGTTGCTACTTCATAACTGGAATTTTGCTACTGTTATGAATCGGAATGTAAATATCTGATATGCAGGATGTGTTTTCATTGTTACAAATGGAACATAATTAAAGCACAGTGATTAGCCACAAAAACAATATGTGTTTTCCGATGGTCTTAGGCGACCCCTGTGAAAAGGTCGTTTGACCCCCAAAGGGGTCCCGACCCACAGGTTGAGAACCGCTGGCATAAACCAAACTTTGCAGAGAGGGAAACTGGGAATGGCCTCCTCCCAATTTAGGGTTGCCAGCTCCGGGTTGGGAAATACACAGAGATTTTTGGGGGGTGGAGCCTGAGGAGGGCGGGGTTTGGGGAAGGGGAGGGACTTCAAGGGGGTGTAATGCCCTAGAGTCCACCTTCCAAAGTGGCCATTTTCTCCAGGTGAACCCTGTCGCCTGGAGGTCAGTGGTAATCCCAGGAGATCTTCAACCGCCACATGGAGGAGGCTGGCAACCCTATCCCAAGGCATGTAGCCACTCGACGACCAGAAGGCGGGGGAGGGCTTGGAAATCACCCAGAATTACAACTGATCTCCCGATGACAGAGACCACTTCCCCTGGAGAAAATGGCGGTTTTGATGGTCAGACTCTACGGCATTATACCACACGGAGCCCCCTCCCCAAACGCCACCCTCCTCAGACTCCACCCCCAAATCTCCAGGAAATTCCCAACCTGGAGTTGTCAACCCTAATGTCAGTCCGGGGAAAGGAAGGGCCTTTCTGTACTTGCTCAGGAGCGCTTTATCGATACCTGCGTTACTCAAAAACAACGTCAAAAACTTTCACACTAAACAAATTCCAGGGAAAACTTTCCCTAAAAGGTAGAAGACGAAGAGAAGAAAAGATTGGATATATACCCCACCCTTCACTACCCAAAGGAGTCTCAGAGCGGCTTACAAACTCCTTTCCTTCCCTTCCCTTCCCCACAACAGACACCCTGTGAGGTAGGCGGGGCTGAGAGAGCTCTGACAGAAACTGCTCTTTTTCAAGAACAGCGGCGCCAGAGCTTGTGACTGACTCCAAGGTCACATCAGCAGGTGCAAGTGGAGGAGTGGGGAATCAAACCCGGCTCTCCCAGATTAGAGTCTGTGCACTTAACCACTGCCCCAAACTGTGTAGGTAAGGGCCTCCATCAAAAAACTAAGAAAAAACCCAGTGTGGTGTCATGGTTAAGATGGTCATCCTAGTATCGGGACTGGATACCATTTCATGACTGGGTGGAAAGAAACCTCGAAGACCTAGAACAGTGAATACACATAATATAAATTTGGAGAAACTCCAACCTGAATGATTGAGAATTAGACTCTCATCAGGAAACATAACAGGATACGTCAGCGGTTAAGTGATACTAACCTTCATAATTACACAAAGAAACAGAACGGGAAACAAAGAATTAAGTCTGAAAATATGTAATAGCTGTGATACAAATTTGATGAAATTTTCCTTTAAGTCGTATCCCACCCCTTGTATTTTCTGGCCCATAATATTTCAAAAAGCGATTAAAAAAAAAAAAAAAGACTGTCATCCTAGTATCGGGGAGACCGGAGTTTAAATTCCCACTTGTATCATGGAAGTTCACTGGGCGACCTTGGGCCTTGTCCCACTCTCTCAGCCTAACCCGCCTCACAAGGTTGTTGTGAGGATAAAATGGAGGAGAGGAGAACTGCGCAAGGCACTCTGGGTCCCAACTGGGGCGAAAGGTGAGGTACAAACAAAGTACATAAACAGGGCCTGAGACGGGTGAGGAGCGGTAGCAGAGATGACCGCAAGACAACGAAGGCCTCGACTTTGGCCTGGAAGAACGTGCGGCCATTTTTCCTTTTAACGGCGGTGGCGATTCCCAGCCGGGATAAACTGGGCCCGGCCTCCTCAGGCCCCCTGCTCCCCCAAGCATACACACAGCTCAGCCTCTCCCCCTACCACTATTCTGTTCAGGGCAGAGACAGCAAACACACCCTTCCTTCCTCCTCTCCCGCCTCCCTCGCTTTGGCAGAGCCTGCGCATATTTACACCAGGGCTCAGGGTGAAAAGGCCCTTTTTCTTCCCAGGAGGAGGAGGAGGAGGGCGGTGCAGAGCGAAGCAGGTTTATCCACCTGGAGAAGAACAGGAGACTGTTCCTTTCTGGCCTCCCCGCATTGCTAAGTAATTTTAAATATATCTATATATAAAGAGGGGTGAAGAATTTGACCGTCCGGCTGACATTCCTGCAGGCGGCGGATTAGCAGCCAAACCTCCCTGTCAGCATTCCCTGCCCCCCCCCCATGAACCCCAGCCTTAGCCTCAAGGTAGAGTGTGAGAGAGGACCAACTTTGGCACATGAAAACAACAGCCCCTTGGGGGAAGCGTCTGGGATCGTAACCAGATTGGGCTGAACACCCCCCCCCCCAAGCTGTGCCAGGTCACTCTATGCCACAGACAGGGGACTGAGGGCCGGCTAAAGGGGATGAGAACACAGTGGGACAGCATCCGTGGCGGGGCCTGGCTCGTGGCAAAACGGCTGCGGGGTCACCGAAGTTCACAGAGCAACCGGCTTTGCCGCAGCGTGGCAGGGACAGGCCTCAGACTGGCCCCGATTCAGCAGTGAACGCATGATCTGTGCAGCATTGTATTTCACAAGGCTGCCAATATGGAGATGTGGGCAATTCTGGTCGCCGTATCTCCGAAAGGACATTGCGGAGCTGGGGAAAGTACACGGGAGGGCAATCAAGATGATCAACAGCACCTTCCCTCTGAGGAAAGGCTGAAGTGTCTGGGACTTCTCAGTTTAGGAAACAGAAGACTAAGCAGGGACAATGAGAATGGCTTATAAAATTATGCAGGGTCGGAGAGAGTTGACCAAGAGGACTTTGCTTCCCTCTCCCCAAAGTCTAGAACTTGAGGGCATCCAAGGAAGCTGACGGGCAGTAGGTTCAGGACGGACAAAAGGATATTCTACTTTATAAAGAGAGAGTGATTCAAATGTGGAATTTGCTGCCAGAGGATGTCAGGACGGCCACAGGAATACACAGCTTGAAAAGGGGATGAGATAGATCCATGGAAGAGAGGTCTATCAGTGGCTACTAGCCAATGGTGACTGAGGGGAACCTCCATATTTGAGGGACCACAGTTGTCTTGGCTGGGTCAATATAAGGGGTAAGTAAAGGTAAAGGTTCCCTTGCTTGAAAGCCAGTTGAATCCGACTCTAGGGTTGCGGTGCTCATCTCCGTTTCAAAGCCGAAGAGCCAGCGCTGTCCGAAGACGTTTCCGTGGTCATGTGGCCGGCATGACTAAACACCAAGGCGCACGGAACGCTGTTACCTTCCCACCAAAGTGGTATCTATTTATCTACTTGCAATTTCTTGCTTTCGAACTGTTAGGTTGGCAGGAGCTGGAACTAGAGACAGGAGCTCACTCCGTCATGCGGCACTCTCGGGTCTCGAACTGCTGAACTACTGACCTTCCACAGCCTGCAGGGAATCCATAAATGGATCCTCCACTACCTTTCTGAGCTTTCAGAATCAGTTTGAACGGTATGATTTGCCTTATACTTTTTATAACTTGCGCCATTCCCCCCCCCCCGGTACAGATCCTCTTACGCAAGATGACCTTAGCCATAATGGGAACATTACAGGGCAGGGGGAACAGGTGACCACATTATCCCTACATTTCCCCCCTATCTAGTTGTTGCTGTTTATGGGTTGTAATGGTTGTTACTGGTTGTTACTTTTTGGAAACTTAATAAAAAAGGTCACAAGCTGACTTACAACCACCCCATAGGCAGGAGATTTAACGGAGGTGGTTTGCTATCGCCTGCCTCTGAGTAACGACCCTGGACTTCCTTGCTGGTCTCTCATCCAGGGACTAACCTGGGCTGACCCTGCTTAGCTTCTGAGACCTGATGAGATTGGGCTAGTCTGGGCAACCCAGGTCAAGGCAGCTGAGATCCACTGTTGTTTGTTGTTGTTCAGTCGCACAGTCCATTCTGACTCTCCGCGACCCCATGGACCAGATCACACCAGGCCCTCCTGTCTACTGCCGTCCTCCAAAGTTTGCTCAGCTTCATGTTCGTTGCATCGATGACACTGTCTAACCATCTCATCCTTTGCCGTCCCCTTCTTCTTTGACCTTCAATCTTTCCCAGCATCAGGGTCTTCTCCAGTGAGTGCTCCCTTCTCCTTTGGCAGCCAAAGTATTTGAGCTTCAGCTTCAGGATCTGGCCTTCCAGGGGAACAGTCAGGGTTGATTTCTTTTACGATTGACTGATTTGGTCTCCTTGCAGTCCAAGGAACTCTCAGAGTCTTCTCCAGCACCATAGTTCAAAAGAATCTATTCTTCGGCGCTCGGCCTTCCTTATAGTCCAACTCTCGCAGCCATACATGACTACTGGGAACACCATCGCTTTGACCATGCGGACTTTTGTTGGCAGGGTGATGTCTCTGCTTTTTATCATGCTGTCTAGGTTTGTCATCACTTTCCTCCGAGGGAGCAGGCATCTTTTAATTTCATGGCTGCCGTCTCCATCTGCAGTGATCTGGGATCCCAGGAACGTGACGTCTGTCACTGCTTCCACGACTTCCCCTTCTATTTGCCAAGGAGTGATGGGGCCGGATGCCATGATCTCAGGTTTTTTGATGTTGCGTTTCAAGCCAACTTTTGCGCTCCCCTCTTTCACTGTAGTTCCACGGTAGTCTAAAGAGGGCCAATTCATTCCAGTCCCTATGCTGCCTAAATTACTAGAGTTATTAAATCTCTGCCCCAAGCAAAAAAAAAACAAAAAAACTTTGGCACCTGTTCGATGCCATGTGATAAGGAAACTGCCACATAGGCATCGAACAGTGGCACTTTCTGAAGGACTCCAGCACGGTGAGCAGAACAGACCCAGGCTCTTCGGGGAAGTGCCACCAGGTAATTATGCCGCACAGGCAGAAGCTGCAAATTGGCACGGGACTTGTCTTGCCGCTTATTTAGCCCTGTGGTTAATCCGGCCCTGGCTCCTGCATCCTGCTCTCGGAGGAGAACAAATCCGTTGGCAAAAGCTTCTTGCAACTCAGTTCTTTCGCTGGGAGAAGGGCCGTGTTTACACAAAGCAGCTATCTGAATTTAACCTTTACAGCTTATGTTCTGTTCTCAGCGAGGCCACGTACGCAAGAAGAATCCCTTGAATTTTGTATCGGTTAATCCATGCTAAGTACGAGGCCAGTAGCACGTTAGGAAACCAACAAGAGCCGGTTTGGTGTAGTGGTTAAGTGTGTGGACTCTAATGCTGGGAGAACCGGGTTTGATTCCCCACTCCTTCACTCGCAGCTGCTGGGTGACCTTGGGCAAGCCATAGTCCTGTCAGAGCTGTTCTCTCAAGAGCAGTTCTCTCAGAGCTCTCTCAGCCCTGCCTACCTCACAGGGTGTCTGTTATGGAGAGGAGAGGGGAAAGGAGATTGTAAGCCACTCTGAGACTCCGAGTGAATGGCGGGGTATAAATCCAATCTCTTCCTTGTCTTCTTCTTCTGTGTATGAGAGACAGTATGTAGTGGTTAGGAGCGCGGACTCTAACCTGGGAGAACCGGGTTTGCTTCCCCGCTCCTCCACCTGCAGCTGCTGGTGTGACCTTGGGTCAGTCGCAAGTTCTCTCAGAGCTGTTCTCTCAAGGGCAGTCCTCGAAAGAGCTCTCTCTGTCCCACCTACCTAATAGGGTGTCTGTTGTGGGGAAGGGGAAGGGGATTGTGAGCCGCTCTGAGATTCCTTCGGGTAGACCCAATCTCTTCTTCTCATCTGATGAAAGGAGCTTTGACTCATGGAAATTCATATTCCAAAAATCTTGTTGGTTTCTAAGGCACCCCTGTTCAACAAATTTAGTTGTTCTACTGCAGACTAACATGGTTACCCTCTGAAACTTAAACTGGAGTATGTCTCGTTGGCCTGATCCAACATGGCTTCTCTTATGTTCTTAGTACCTGCTTAGGAAATAAACATGAGGTAATGGGAGAAAGAGGGCCACCGTGGCACCAGAGGTTAAGACGCTGAGCTGCAGACCGGAAAGTCAGTAGCTCGGCAGTTCGAGACCCGAGAGTGCCGCATGACGGAGTGAGCTCCCGTCTCTGGCCCCAGCTCCTGCCAACCGAGCAGTTTGAAAACAAGAAACTGCAAGTAGATAAATAGGGACCGCTTCGGTGGGAAGGTAACAGCGTTCTGTGAATCCCGGCGTTTAGTCATGCCGGCCACATGACCACAGAAACGTCTTCGGACAGCGCTGGCTCTTCAGCTTGGAAACGGAGATGAGCACTGCCCCCTAGAGTCGGATTCGACTGGCTTTCAAGCAGGGGGAACCTTTACCTTTACCTTTTAATGGGGGAAAGGGTGGAGGTTCATGCAGGGGTGTGTGTATGTGTGTGTGTTAAGTGCCCTCAAGTTGCTTCTGACCCACGGCAACCCTATGAATTAATGACCCCCAAACACCCTCTCATTAACAGCCTTGCTCAAGTCTCGCAGACTGAGGGCCATAAGAACATAAGAACATAAGAGAAGCCAATGTTGAATCAGGCCAATGGCCCATCTAGTTCAACATTCTGTTACACAGCGGCCAAAAATACCACGTGCTATCCGGAGGTCCAGCAGTGGGGCCGGGACACTAGAAGCCCTCCCACTGCTGCCCCCTCCAGCACCAAGAATAGAGTGCATCACCTGCCCCAGACTGAGAGTTCCCATCTATACCCTGTGGCTAATAGCCACTGATGGACTTCTGCTCCAGATGTTTATCCAATTCCCTCTTGAAACTGTCCATGCTTGTAGCTGCCACCACCTCCCGTGGCAGTGAATTCCATAAGTTAATCACTCTTTGGGTGAAGAAGCCAGTTTGGTGTAGTGGTTAAGTGCGCGGACTCTTATCTGGGAGAACCGGGTTTGATTCCCCACTCCTCCACTTGCACCTGCTGATGTGACCTTGGGTCAGTCACAAGCTCTGGCGCAGCTGTTCTCTCAAGGACAGTTTGTGTTAGAGTTCTCTCAGCCCCACCTACCTCACAGGGTGTCTGTTGTGGGGAGGGGAAGGGAAAGGAGATTGTAAGCTGCTCTGAGATGCCTTTGGGCAGTGAAGAGCGGGGTATAAATCCAAACACTTCTTCTTCTTCTACTTCCTTTTATCTGTTCTAACCCAACCGCTCAGCAATTTCATGGAGTGCCCACGAGTTCTTGTATTGTGAGAAAGGGAGAAAAGTACTTCTTTCTCAACCTGCTCAATCCCATTCATAATCTTATAAACCTCGATCATGTCACCCCTCAGCCGTCGTTTCTCCAAGCTGAAGAGCCCCAAGCGTTTTAACCTTTCTTCATAGGGAAGGTGTTCCACCCCTTTTATCATTCTAGTTGCCCTTTTATCATTCTCTAATTGCCCTTGTGGCTTCCTTGACTGAGTCAATCCATTTCATCCTGGCTCTTCCTCTTTCCCTGCCGCCTTCAGCTTTTCCTAGCACTGTTGTCTTTTCCAGTGAGTCCAGTCTGCCCTTAATGGAACCAAAGTATGACAGTCTCATCTTACTCATCTTAGCATCTAGGGAGCGTTCAGCCTTAATTCGATCCAGAACCCAGGTCCCGCGGGTCAAGGCCGGGCAGCCAGATTGGTCAGAAATCGGTAGAAAGATCCAGTCATGGGTACGTGTAGGTCACGAGACGGGGCAAACTGGTTTCCCCGAGGTTACGCCTAGCGCCTGCCAACCCTCCTCCTGACCACATGAGAAGAGAATGCCCCAGCAGTTGCAAAAGCGCATCACACAAAAGAAATCAAAGACAAACCAAGGATGGAGAAATTTTAACATGCGGAAGCATTGGGAAAGGCTGGGAGGACGGACCACGTCTTGGTCATGAGTCACAACGGAGCAAACCGAGCCTTGCCATAAGAAGGAGGGTGGGGGATTTTTACAGACTGCCTCCATATCGGGTAGTCCACCGTTGGCACTTCCACGTGGCAGAAAGCCGGAGGCAAGATTTTTTAACCGGGGACTTCCTGCCCAGTGTTCCCTCTAAGCTGAGTCAGTGTGAGCCAGTGCACAGTTCTTTAGCCTCCGGCGCACAGATTTTCGTCTCGGCTCAGGAAGGAGGGCTCCAGAGCAAACTAATTTAGGCAGCGGCCAAATCTTCGACGCCAGGAGCTCGCAAAGCAGAATTTTTGCTCACAAGACTCCATAGCTTAGAGGGAGCATTGTTCCGGCCTCACAACAAACCCGCGTAATTCCTGTACAAACAGCTCTAAGAGCAAGGAGAGAGGAGGAACATGGATACAGCCAGGTGTAGGGCAGTCCCTGATATATGGATAGCTCAGTCTCAGTGACAAGGTGGCATTAATCTTCCTTCCCTCCCCCCTTCTGAAGGGACGGCTTGTAGGAAAAGCGCAACAGCAAGCCTGGGTAGAGAACAGTTACAGGTCTGAAGGAGCATATTCTTGATGGGCCTTGCTGAACGGGAACAGGTTGTACCAAAAAATGCCGTCCCCGACACCCAAAGAACCCAAAAAAGGTCAAGCCAAAGGCAGCTTCTCAGTCACACACCCTTCCCCGTGGCATTTTACGCTCGTAGACAGCACTGCTTAGCATTTCAGAAGCATCGGAGAAGACGCAGCGAGACCATGTATACGCGGGGAACGGGCACAACTGTCCTTCAGAAGGGACGAGCAGCAAGCGCTCGGACACGTCTTGTGGTATCACACGCTCGTACCGTCCTCGGGGACTCGGAAGAACGGGCAGCGGCCACACGCCCTCTGCGTAGCCACAATAATCGCCTTCAAATTCCGAAACGCAAACCTCGCGCTCTCTGATGTACAAGAATCTTCCTTCTTTTGCCCTAGCAAGAATATCCCCGAATAAACCCCCCCAAAGTGCATCATGCAAAAAGCAGTATGTGAGGGATTTGTGGGCTGTCAACCAGTCTACCACTCACTGAAAGGCAAGGTTTCACGGCTTTGGCGCACACCACAAGAAAACCCATCCATTAAAACAGGGGTCCCCAACGTGGTGCCCACGAAGTGGGCGGGGCTTCTGCCCAGCAAGGTTTCTGATTGGCCACTGGAGATTTGAAGGGTTGGGCAGATTTCTAAAAACGTTGCTTCGGCGGGAGCTGCCACCACAGCAGAAGGGTCTTCACTGTGCAACAGAAGTTCAGCAGGGGCAACCATTTTGTCGCTGGCCCCCCCTTGCTGCGGCTGCCATTTTGTCGCTGCGCCCACCCCACTGTGCCAGAATCCCAAAGGGGCCTGCATGCTTAGAAAGGTCAGGGACCCCCTGCACTAAAACATGAGCATGCCATTCACCGGACCTTCACTCATGCCAATCTTACAGCTAAAGGTCTTCCGCTCACCTAACATGATTCTGTCCACTCCCACATCACCTATATGGCACCGGCTCTCTTGCTATCCAAAAATCCTTCCTCAAAAGCCACTTCTAGTTCCTCACTCAGTTGACGCAAACCCTGAGAAAGCATCAGTGTGCTCCTCTTCATATTTGGCCTTTCTGTTTACAGAGTTTGATTGTGCGCAAGGTTCCCAGAGAGAGAGGGAGAGAGGAAGATTAGTTTAGCAGACCTCCAACTGCAGACCTCCCATTGCAGACCTCCAATTCACCTTTTGTGTCGTTCCTGGGAAGGTGCCTCAGGAGGAGGAGGAGGAACTGGATTTATACCCCGCCCTTCACTACGCAAAGGAGTCTTAAAGCAGCTTACGTTCTCCTTTCCCTTCCCCTCCCCACAACAGAAGTGACGTAGGAGGGGTTGAGAGAGCTCTTTCGAAAACTGCCCTCGAGAGAACAGCTCTGAAAGAACTTGTAACTTGACCCAAGGTCACACCAGAAGTTGCATGTGGAGGAGTGGGGAATCAAACCCAGTTCTCCCAGATTAGAGTCCATGTTCCTAACCACTACACCAAACTGGAACTACACAGAAGAGCATTTGAGGGGCATTCTGCACTGCAAGGAGGAGGGGTAGTGATACGGTTCTGCTCCTCAGTCAGAAATCCTTCCGCTGGCAGGTGTTTTGGGCAGGAACCGCGCCATTATCTCTCCCCATGGTCAAAATTCAGGCTGGAAGATTCTGTGAGCCCTGACCTGGATTGCCCAGGTTAACCCAATCTCGCCAGAACTTGGAAGGTAAGCAGGGCCAGATCTCGTAAGAACTTGGATGTGAGACCACCAGGGAAGTCCCGGGTCGTTGTGCAGAAGCAGGCCATGGCAAACCACCTTTGAACGTCTCTGGCGGGCCCGTAGCTACAATGGCCCACCTCGGGGGGCCCCGCCCCCTTAATTTACAGCCACGCCCCACCAGATGCATGGGTGGGGATTGGTATGGAGAAAGAAACAGGTGGCGTGGTTGCTTGGAGGGTAGGGAGGGTTCATAGGGTTTTGATTCCTAAGCAACAGACTAGTGAACCTTGGAGAGGGCTGGGAGGGGGGCAGGAGTGCCGAGCTGGTGCATATGAGGGGGTGGAGGACATGAAACAGAAATTTAGATTTCTTCTGAGTCCCAAAACGATGAGGCAATTCTTCCCTTAAGCTATAGGAGTCTGAAAAAAGGACCAAGCTATATAGTACCCTTGTACCTTTCAGATATTACCTATGAGAGGTACAGATGGGCTTTCTCAAGAGCACGTTTTGATGCCTTTCCATCTGCAGTTCTACAGGGTAGATTTTCTCAACAGCCTGTGCCACGACGATGTGGTTCCTGTTCGAGTAATGTGGGTGAATCAATTACACATATACTCTTACACTGTGAATATTACCAAGAGGAAAGACGCCAGATACTTATTCCTCTACTTTCTAGATTTAAGCCACTGCAATATTACGTTGATTTTAACCCTGAAATTCTTCAGATATACCTTTTAGAAGACAGTCAAAAACCTGTATCTTAAGCCAGCGTTTTTCCAACCACTGTGCCGTGGCACACTAGTGTGCCGTGAGATATTGTATGGTGTGCCGTGGGAAAAATTCCAATTTCATCCGTAACATGCGGCTTCGGCTCACAGAGTTAAATTTTTTTAACATTTTCTAATGGTGGTGTGCCTCATGATTTTTTTCATGAAAAAAGTGTGCCTTTGCACAAAAAAAGTTGAAAAACACTGTCTTAAGCGGTGGCAAGGTTTTGTGCACCGGCTCTTAGAATGAGGAACTATTTGCCTAAGAAAATGCTAAAGGCTGAAGTATAAAGTTTAATTGTGCTGTGATTTCAATCTTTGTGTATGAGTTGTCCAAGCTGTATTTTAACCTTGCTGGTCTCAACCGTAATAAATATGATTTGATTTCTTCTGAACGCCATGCCAACATACAGCCTTGCATGCTTCAGCATACTTGCATGTTATTAATGCCTAGCTATAGATACCTAGCTATCTCCGGCATATTGATCCCATGCAGCATCGGTAAGGGTACATATATCCATAGATATGTATTATTTTTGCAAAGCCCTTCACTCTCCCATAACGGTTGCCCCACAAAACAAAAAAACCTGGCTCCGGGCCTGGCTGGCCTTGAAAACCCCTACACAACTGCTATAAGTCAGCTGCAACTCAATGGCACTTCCCACCCCCAAATAGCTTGGATTAGTCTGAGCTCATCGGAGTCCAGAAGCTAAGCAGGGTCAGTCCCGGTTAGTACTTGGAAGGGAGACCACTGAGGAAGTCTGGGGATGCTATGCAGAGGCAGGCAAGGGCAAACCACCTCTTAAGAACATAAGAGAAGCCAATGCTAGGTCAGGCCAATGGCCCATCCAGTACAACACTCTGTGTCACACAGTGGCCAAAAATACCAGGTGCCATCAGGAGGTCCAGAAGTGGGGCCAGGACACTAGAAGCCCTCCCACTGTGGACCCCCACAAACGCCAAGAATACAGAGCATCACTTGCCCCAGACTGAGAGTTCCTATCTATCCCTTGTGGCTAATAGCCCCTGATGGAACTCTGCTCCATATAGAACGTAAGAGAAGCCAATGCTGGGTCAGGCCAATGGCCCATCCAGTCCAACACTCTTGTGTCACACAGTGGCCAAAAATACCAGGTGCCGTCAGGAGTTCCACCAGTGGGGCCAGGACACTAGAAGCCCTCCCACTGCTGACCTCCCCCCAAGCACCAAGAATACAGAGCATCATTTGCTAAGTCTGCCAAACAGCACATCCTTGGATGGGGCTGTACTAACAAGCACTTCCAAGTGTCCCAAACTACTTCTGGAGCGGCCAGTGGCAACATGTCGAGGACACCCAAATATGGAGTCCCGCACCAAACGCAAATCCCTCCGGGCATTCGAAGCCTTTCAAAATAACACAGGGAGATCACGTTGTGGATGGCCCGGGCTCAATCCATTTCCCCCTACAATTAAGGCCGGAGGAAACCAGTTGGCAATCCGGGCTTCACAATTCATTACGCTCCCCGGATAAGACTCCGAAAGTAGGTCCCCTCTCCATTCCAAGGGTTGAGGAAGGAACAGCTGCTCAGAGAAGGAAAGATCGAGGCGGGACCCGATGAAAGCTCGAGGGCCGTGCTGTGGGAGGGCAGCGTCGCAACTCCTGCCAAACGGCACTCAGGACTGCGCTACACAAGACAGCCGGGGACATGGCCAAACTATTCCTGGAAAGTAGCACTTCGGACGGCAGGGGTGGGGGGAAGGCATGACTGAACGTTCCCCCTTATTTGTTAAAAAAACCCCACAGGAAATGAAATGTCAGGGAAAGGTTGCCACCAGCGTTCCCTCTAAGCTGAGCTAGCTCACCGTTTTTTAGCCTCCGGCTCACGCATTTTTGTCTCGGCTCAGGCAGGAGGGCTCCAGAGGAAACTAATTGATGCAGCAGCCAAATCGCTCCCTCACAACTTTAACGCCAGTCGCTCACAAGGTAGAATTTTTGCTCCCAAGACCCCACAGCTTAGAGGGAGCACTGGCTGCCACCTGGCTCCCTCCTCATTGTGCTAATTTTCTACGAGTGGAAAAGCATTCCCACGTGCCATCCAGACATACCTTCTGAAGTGGTAACTCTGGGAATAAGAACATAAGAGAAGCCAATGCTGAATCAGGCCAATGGCCCATCTAGTCCAACACTCTGTCACACAGTGGCCAAAAATACCAGGTGCCATCAGGAGGTCCAGCAGTGGGGCCAGGGCACCAGAAGCCCTCCCACTGTTGCCCCCCCCTCAGCACCAAGAATAGAGTGCATCACCTGCCCCAGACTGAGAGTTCCCATCTATACCTTCTGGCTAATAGCCACTGATGGACTGCTGCTCCATATGTTTATCTAATTCCCTCTTGAAACTGTCCATGCTTGTAGCTGCCACCACCTCCTGTGGCAGTGAATTCCATGTGTTAATCACTCTTTGGGTGAAGAAGGACTTCCTTTTATCTGTAGAAAAGAGCAAAAGTCCAGGGGCAGGGAAATGACACTGCTAACTTCTTAAGAACATGAGAACATAAGAGAAGCCCATGTTGGGTCAGGCCAACAGCCCATCCAGTCCAACACTCTGTGCCACACAGTGGCCAGAAATACCAGGTGACATCAGGAGGTCCAGCAGTGGGGCCAGGACAGTAGAAGCCCTCCCACTGTTGACCCCCCCAGCACCAAGAATACAGAGCATCACTTGCCCCAGACCAAGAGTTCCTACCTATACTTTGTGGGCGTGGCTAATAGCCCCTGATGGACCTCTGCTCCAGATGTTTATCCAATCCCCTCTTGAAGCCGTCCATGCTTGTAGCTGCCACCACCTCTTGCGGCAGTGAATTCCACGTGTTAATCACTCTTTGGGTGAAGAAGGACTTCCTTTTATCTGTTCTAACCTGACTGCTCAGCAGTTTCATTGAGTGCCCACGAGTTCTGGTATTGTGAGAAAGGGAGAAAAGGACCTCTTTCTCGACCTGCTCTGTCCCAGGCATAATCTTGTAAACCTCAATCATGTCACCCCTCAGCCGTCGTTTCTCCAAGCTCAAGAGCCCCAAGCGCTTTAACCTTTCTTCACAGGTCTGAAGAAGCGCGCAGTGACTCACTTGGCCCTGCCACGAATTTTGTTAGTCTTTGAGGTACTACCAGTCTCTTGCTCTTTTCTGCTGCTACGGACAAGACTAACACAGCTACCCATCTTGATCTAACTCCAGAAACAGTTTCACTACGCATTAGAACATAAGAAGAGCCCTGCTGGATTGGACCAGTGGTCCATCCAGTCCCGCATCCTCTCTCACACAGCGACTAACTGGCTACTCTGAAGGGCCGACCACAGGGCTCAGAGGCTGAGGCCTTCCCCTGACGTTGCCTCACGGAACTGGGATTCAGAGGTCGACCGCCTCTGAACGTGGAGCCTCCCTTCAGCAGCCGCTGATCGATCGATCCTCCACGAATCTGCCTAATGCCCCTTTAAAGCTGTCTATGCCTGTGACCATCACTACATCCTCTGGCAGCGAACCCCACATTTTAATCATCCGTTGTGTAAAGAAGCATTCCCTTTTGTTTGTCTTGCCCATCAACTTGATGCGATCTGCCATTAGTCCAGACAGGGGAGGGCTTTGGAACAAGTTTGTACTTTACATTTTGAATTCGGGAACGCAGCGTTCCTTAAGTACCGAGGACAAAATCTGCAGGCAGGGAAGGCCGGGGTAAACATCCCGCGTGCCATTCAACGCCTGGCTTCCCCTGCATTAAACACTGGAGGGGCGACCGCAAAAGGGTCAGCACCTTTTATTCCACATTCATGTCGGAACACCCCCCCACACACTGATTAAACGCATTTGCCATTCCCGGGGGACGCCTGACGTATTTTGCCATTTGAGCTTGAGCGCTTCCGAGACCCCCATTTCCAATTATGATGTGACTGGGTCTCCAGGCACATTACAAGAAGGTAGCTCACATCAGCTTCTGCGTTTCAGCAGCCAGCACCCCTAAATGGTTTCAAGCCAGATACTGCGCATGATCCTTTACCTCCCCATGCCCCCAAATTCTTGTTACCATTTTACGTTTCCACAATTGAAAGTGTCCAGGATGCAGCAGCCAGTGTCGGCACAGTTGCTAGGAGTATCGGACTAAAATCTGAGAGACCCAGGTTCGAATCCCTGGCTTGAGCCCCGGAAGCTCGCTGGGTGACCTTGGGACAGTCACACCCTCTGAGCCTAACTTACCTCACAGGGCTGTTGTGAGCAGTGTTCCCTCTAAGCTGAGCTAGTGTGAGCTAGCTCACAGTTTTTTAGCCTCTGGCTCACACATTTTTGTCTTAGCTCAGGAAGGAGGGCTCCAGAGCAAACTAATTTATGCGTAGCCAAATGGCTCACTCAAAACTTTAATGCCAGTAGCTCACAAAGTAGAATTCTTGCTCACAAGATTCCACAGCTTAGAGGGAACATTGGTTGTGAGGATAAAAATGGAAAGGAGAACGATGTAAGCTACGCTGGGGTCCCAATTGGGGAGAAAGGTGAGGTCTAAATATTTTAATTGTTTTTGTTAAATCACAAACAGAGACTACGTCAAGTCTCTGAGGGAAGCCATTTGTCCCAGGCCCAGAGGGGGAACTGTGTAGGCTTAAACTGCCAGTCACTTGGTCACCTAGGGCAAGTAGGAGATGTCTCCAGGCGACCAGGACCCAGCAGCCCCTCTCAACTGGAAGAGCATCCCCACCCAAAATCATGCTCCTTATTCTGCCATAAATCACTAATATATAATAAAATATATAAAGGTATAGTAAAGGTAAAGGTTCCCTTGCTCGAAAGCCAGTCAAATCTGATTCTAGGGTTGCGGTGCTCATCTCCATTTCAAAGCCGAAGAGCTAGCACTGTCCGAAGACGTTTCCGTGGTCATGTGGCCGGCATGACTAAACACCAAGGCGCACGGAATGCCGTTTTTATCTTCCCACCGAAGTGGTCCCTATTTATCTACTTGCAATTTCTTGCTTTCGAACTGCTAGGTTGGCAGGAGCTGGAACTAGAGACAGGAGCTCACTCTGTCATGCGGCACTCTCGGGTCTCGAACTGCTGAACTACTGACCTTCCGCAGCCTGCAGTTCAGCGTCTTAACCACTTGAGCCACCATAGCTCCATATAAAGGTATATGGCGGCACAATGGCTTTTCTGGGCTACTTAATGTTTACAGATTTATAGGCACGCTTCTCTCTCTCTCTCTCTCTCTCTCTCTCTCTCTCTCTCTCTCTCTCTCTCTCTCTCTCTCTCCACTCATCCCATGGCGGGCGGAAGCAGCTGCTACCGGAGTTTGTGCTTGCCCACGATTTGCCCTGCTTGACCCACCCGGCGGGGACTGGGAGCAGACGGAGCCGAACCCTGGCCTTTGAGAGTTAACGGAGCCAACCAGAAGCACGGAGCAGGAAGTTCCAGACCTCCTGTCAACCCCGCCGTCATGTACAGCGAGCCTCTGGAGGGTGAAGCCAACCTACACGCACACGGAGCGTCCCCCCTCAGGAAATGCCCTTCTCTCAGGTGGAGGATGTGCTGATCCGTGACAGACGCTCCGCTCTGACAGGAGATGTGCTCCCTGAATCCTGATTTTGTCAGGATCCGCACGCTTCACCGGAAAGACGGACGGCGAGCAGAAGGCACAAAGCCCACCACGCAGGCTAATGGCAGCAACCACCACCACCACCCTCTTAGGGAAGCCATAATTAGAATTCACGGCAAGCAGGCCAGCCACAAAAAGGGGCTGAGAACAAGGGAAAGGCCTGGAAAGTATTCTTTCAACCACTCCCTTTGCTGAAAGGGGGAAAAAAAAGGCGGAGGGGAAGGGACAAAAACGGACAGTTGTACTTCCCCTCACAAAACCTGAATCCAGTAGCACCTTAAAGGTAAAGGTTCCCTTGCTCGAAAGACAGTCGAATCCGACTCTAGGGTTGCGGTGCTCATCTCCGTTTCAAAGCCGAAGAGCCAGCGCTGTCCGAAGACGTTTCCGTGGTCATGTGGCCGGCATGACTAAACACCAAGGCGCACGAAACGCTCTTAGCACCTTAAAGACCCACAAAAGTCATGAGTTAAAGCTCACTGGTTAGTAGTTGGATGGGAGACCACCAAGGAAGAAGAAGAGGACCAGGAGACTGGATTTATACTCCGCCCTCCACTCGGAGTCTCAGAGGGGCTTAAAATCTCCTTTCCCTTCCCCTCCCCACAAAAGATACCTTGTGAGGTAGGTGGGGCTGAGAGAGCTCTTTCCAGAACTGCTCTTGAGAGAACAGCTCTCAGAGCTTGTGACTGACCCAAGATCACGCCAGCAGCTGCAAGTGGAACAGTGGGGAATCAAACAAACCCGGTTCTCCCAGATTAGAGTCTGCACACTTAACCACTGCTCCAAACTTAACCACTTGCTATGCAGAGGCCGGCTGGCTGTTGGATAGAAGGACCATTGGTATGATACAATGGGGCTTTTCTTCGGTTCTTACTAGGGCCAAAGTTAACGAGGCCGTACTATCAAACACTACCCATGCAAGTTGGTGCCAGTCCATTTGTGCAGACCACCCTCAAGACTTAAAGTATTTCCTCTGTCTGAATTGTGGGGCTCGGGAGCCCTGAACTGCATACCCCAATGCCCCGGCCTCATCGTATCTTGGAAGCCAAGCAGCGTCGGCCCTGGTTAGTATGAGGATGGAAGACCACCAAGGAAGACCAGAGATCCGCCAAGGAGGCTTCCTCTAGTCTTAGAGGCTCTTCCTATAAATTGAAGCTGGAGGAGCTCTGATCTGGATGGCCCAGGCTAGCCCAGTCTTATCAGACCTCGAAAGCTAAGCAGGGTCGGCCCTGGTTAGTACTTGGATGGGAGACCACCACGGAAGTCCAGGGTCCCTACGCAGAGGCAGGCAATGGACAACCACCTGTGTTCATCTCTTGCCCTGACCTGCATGGACCCAGGCTAGCCTGCTGTTGTCCAATCTCAGAAGCTAAGCAGGGTCGACCCTTAGTTAGTACTTGGATGGGAGACCCACCAAGGAAGTCCAGGGTCCCTACGCAGAGGCAGGCAATGGACAACCACCTGCGTTCATCTCTTGCCCTGACCTGGATGGCTCAGGCTAGCCTGCTGTTGTCAGATCTTGGAAGCTAAGCAGGGTCGGCCTTGGTTATTACTGGGATGGGAGACCACCAAGGAAGTCCAGGGTTGTTATGCAGAGGCAGGCAATGGGCAACTGCTTGTGTTCATCTCTTGCCCTGACCTGGATGGCCCAGGCCACCCTGCTGTTGTCAGATCTTGGAAGCTAAGCAGGGTCAGCCCTGGTTAATCCTTGGATGGGAGACCACCAAGGAATACCAGGGGTGTGACGCGGAGGCAGGCAACAGCAAACCATCTCTGAACGCCTCTTGCCTTGAAAACCCTATGAGGTTGCCCTGAATCCACTGCAACTCGACGACACTTTCCACCACTTTCCACCGTGGCCGGATCGCACTCTTCCAGAGATGGTTGCATCTGGCATATCAGATGAAGCTGATAAAAACCTGCTTTGGCAGGGCGGGTGGGGTATAAATCAAATAAATAAATAAATACATGCCACGAGGGCGGCCTGAGCTGTCGACCATCACTGAACCTCCAGCAGCATCCTTCAGCTACAAAGCTACTCCCTTGCGGGGAGAGAACCGCCCTCCAGGAGAGGCTGACTCCGCAGTCCTCAACTGACCAGCACATTATAATCAGCAGCAGACTCCACCCCGGGACTCCCTTGCAAGAGACGGGCTTTTTCTCCGGCACCGAATCCAAAGGCGGCTTTCCGAGAGGGCCTTCGGCAGAACCGTCGGCCCTGAGATCTTTGCAGTCGTTAAGACCGTAAACCACCATATACCTTTTATATAGCACCTTGGGCTGTTTTTTAATTGAAAGCCTGGCTCCATAAATTTTAATAAACAACAATAAATGAACAGGCGCAGGGCTGGGAGACCGGCGAGCGAAACGAAAACACGCGGGAAGGAAATGGAAAGCCGGACTTTAGAAGGAACGAAAAAAAAGAAGTCAGAGGCTGACCGAGGCCCCCCCCCAGCCCCCATAATGCCGAGACCACCGTGGAGGCGGCAGGCAATAAAACTTTCCAGCACCCTCGATCTGTAGCCGTATTGCTCTGGATTGTAAAACTGGTAAAACTGTAAAACCCGTTCAGGCACGTCAAGCGGTATGGGGAGATTTGCTTGCTGGGAGAACTCTTGAAGGTGTTTTCAAAGGGAGTCATGTCTAGGGAACAGCCTGCCCCTCACAACAGTCCCTGGGAAAGACGGCGGAGAAAGAACATTGCAAGCGATCTGGGGTCCTCGCTGGGAAAAAAACAACCACCCCAGGGTGTAACTATACAAAAATATATTAAGTCACAACATTTGCCTACCAGATTGACATTTGCCTACCAGGAATGTAATAAAGGGACATGTCTATAAACAGGATGGGTGGAGTTTATCAAGGGAATCTTGGGCTCATGGAAATTGCTGCACCCTCACCTGGGAGTCACGGTGCCCAGGAGGGGACGTATCCCGGAGAAAGAGAAAATTTCTCACCGAGAGGTTCGTCGACGACTGTTAGCTATGGTGACCAAAGCAAACCTCCAAGTTCACAGGCAGCAAACATCTGAATATCAGTCCTAGGAGGTAACATCAGGAGAAGACCTTCGTCTCTGTGTCCTGTTTGGTGCAGTGGTTAGGAGCGCGGACTCTGATCTGGGAGAACTGGGTTTGATTCCCCACTCCTCCACTTGCAGCTGCCGGTGTGACCTTGGGTCGGTCACAAGTTCTCTCAGAGCTGTTCTCTCAGGAGCAGTCCTCGAGAGAGCTCTCTCAGCCCCACCGACCTCACAGGGTGTCTATTGTGGGGAGGGGAAGGGAACGGAGATGGTAAGCTGCTCTGAGATGCCTTTGTGGAGGTGGAGGTGGAGTATAAATCCAATCTCCTCTTTCTCACCTCCTCCTCTTCTGTTTGTTGGCCCTCCAGGGCAACTGGTTGGCTGTTGGACAAGAAGGACCACTGGTCTGATCCGACAGGGCTCTTCTTAGGTTCTTAACAAGGCCATGACCCCACTTAGTGCAGTCGTGCTACCAGCACCACACATGCAAGTCCACATCAGTCAGTTATGCACACCAGCACAGACTAAAAGTATTTCCTTTGTCTGAACTGTGAGGCTTGGGAGACCCAGAACAATGTACACCCTGCGTAACGGTGACCTGGAAGCCCCGGTCTTGTCAGATCTCAGAAGCGAAGCAGGGTCAGCCCTGGTTAGTAACTTGGGTGGAAGGATCATAGAGTCAGAGAATCACAGAGTTGGAAGGGGCCGCAGAGGCCATCCAGTCCAACCCCCTGCTCAATGCGGGATCAGCCTAGAGCATCCCTGACAAGTGTTTGTCCAGCCACTACTTCAAGACTGCCAGGGAGGGGGAGCTCACCACCTCCCTAGGCAGCCGATTCCACTCCTGAACAACTCTTACCGTAAAAAAGTTTTTCCCAATATCTAGCTGGTACCTTCCTGCCCCTAATCTGAACCCATTCTTGTGAGTCCTCTTCTCTGCTGCCACCAGGCACAGCTCCCTGCCCTCCTCTAAGGGACAGCCCTTCAAAGACTTCAAGAGAGCAATCATGCCCCTCCCCAACCTCCTCTTCTGCAGACTAAACATTCCCAAGTCCCTCAGCCTTTCCTCATAGGGCTTCTTGGTCTCCAGGCCCCTGATCATCCTTGTCATTCTCCTCTGTACCCGCTCCATTCTGTCCACATCCTTTCGGAAGAGAGGCCTCCAGAAGGGCACACAATACCCCAGGTGCGGCCTGACCAATGCAGTGAACAGCGGGACTATGACACCTTGCCATTTGGTTGTTATGCCTCTGTTGATATACCCCAAGATCGCATTAGCCTTTTTTGTCGCCGCATCACACTGGCTGCTCGTATTTAACTTACGGTCCACCCATACCCCAAGGTCTTGTGTACACACGCTGCTACCAAAGTCCACCAAAGAAGTCCAGGGTTGCTACGCAGAAGCAGGCAATGGCCCACCACCTCCGTTCCTCTCCTGCATCGAAAACCTTTACAGGGTCGCCGTTAAGTCGGCTCCAACTTGACAGCGCTTTGCACACAGGGTTGTCAGGAAGCCTCCATGGAGACTGGCGGGATACCCAAGCATAAAAGGAAGCAAAGGGGGGGAAAGATTGATCGTAGCAAGCCGTGTCAAGGCCAAGGAGAGGAAGAAAAGGAAGGGGGGAGAGTTAAAACGCAGATCACAGTGGAAAGCATGCGATAGCTGTGCCAACCGCTTCTCCTGGGATATGTCCCAAGACATACCAAGGAATATAATGTGTGCCTCCTTTCGGGTGGCGCCCCTGATTAGAGCTCGGATCCAGAAGTTTTTTGCTGCGGACAAGTCAGAACTTCATTTAGAGAGGCACTGACTTCTCATAATGTTCCTTGTAATGGTTTGGACAGACATCAGAAGGAACGCAGACCTCTCTCGTGTTCTTGGCAGTTGAGCTAGGGAGGCTGGGGAGCCTCTCTGCAAGCGGTTAGATGGCGATTGACAGATGCGTCAGCCACCCGTCTCAAGCAGCAAACTGGAGCTCCTATCGGCAAAGCCCCCTGACAGAGGGGGGGGAATATTCATTTATTAATTGAAGCCTTTATGTGTCTCCTTTACCTTGCAGATTGCAGAAGAGTTGGTTTTTATACCCCGCCTTTCTCTACCCTAAGGAGTCTCAAAGCAGCTTACAATCGGCCTTCCCTTCCTCTCCCCACAACAGGCACCTTGTGAGGTAGGTGGGGCTGAGAGAGTTCAGAGAGAACTGGGACTGGCCCAGGGTCACCCAGAAGACTCTATGCGGAGGAGGAGTGGGGGATCAAAGTCGGTTCCTCCAGAGTAGACTCCACCGCTTTTAACCACTACACCACGCTGGCTTGCAATTCCAGATATTAGAAACACAGAGTATACAGCCAAGTCCCTCCAAGAAAAGAAAGATTGGGAAAGATTGAAGGTCAAAGAAGAAGGGGACGGCAAAGGATGAGATGGTTAGACAGCATTATTGAGGCAACAAACATGAAACAAAGCAGACTTCGGAGCATGATGGAAGACAGGAGGGCCTGGCATGATGTGGTCCATGGGGTCGCGAAGAGTCGGACTCGACTGTGTGACTGAACAACAACAACAAAAAAAGAAAGAGGAAGAAGAAAAAGAGATTGGATTTATACCCCGCCCTACACTACCCGAAGGAGTCTCAGAGCGGTTTACAAACTCCCTTCCCTTCCCCACAACGGACACCCTGTGGGGTAGGTGGGGCTGAGAGAGCTCTCTCAAGAACTGCCCTTGAGAGAACAGCTCTGTCAGAACTTGTGACTGGACCAAAATCATACTAGCAGCTGCATGTGGAGGAGCGGGGAATCAAACCCAGGTCCCCAAGATTAGAGTCCACACTCTTAACCACTACACCAAATTGGCTCTCAAGCGCCCCCCCCGGGCAACTGGCCACAGCGGGCTGACATTTACTGTGTAAACGGAGATTTGCAAAACGCTCGAGGCAAACAAGTCTGCCTCTCCTCCTCATTTAGGTAGATGTCCCACGGAGCACTGGGGCAGGTAAGCACACCCCGTGTCATCCTCCAGGAGTTCCATCCGTATTTAATGGTGCTCAGCTGGAAACAAGGGGCCCTCATGCACTCAGTGTTCCACGCCAATGTGGATTTGCAAGGTATTTAAGACGTTTTGTGCTTTGGTCAAGAGATGCTGGTACACCGCTGGTCTGTGCACCGACCAGTGACGGGACGTGGGTGAAAGCCCAGGCCCAAATGAGTGGCAGAACACAGGCTCATAAGAACATAAGAGAAGCCAATGTTGAATCAGGCCAATGGCCCATCTAGTCCAACACTCTGTGGCCAAAATATACCAGGTGCCATCAGGAGGTCCACCAGTGGGGCCGGGACACTAGAAGCCCTCCCACTGCTGCCCCCTCCAGCACCAAGAATGGAGTGCATCACCTGCCCCAGACTGAGAGTTCCCATCTATACCCTGTGACTAATAGCCACTGATGGACTTCTGCTCCATGAAGAAGACCTCAGGTTCAGTCCCCAGAATCACCTATTTGAGAAGATCTCAAGGATCAGGACGGGGAAAGATTTCAGCCTGAGATCCGTAAGAGCCTCTTTCGGTCAATGAACAGATGGACCAACCTCGTATGTGTGCTCCTGTAGGTGTGCAGGTGTAGAAGAGAGTGATGGGGATGATTGGGGGCCTGGAGACCAAGAAGCCCTGTGAGGAAAGGCGGAGGGACGCGGGAACGTTCAGTCTGGAGAAGAGGAGGTTGGGGAGGGGCAGGATGGCTCTCTTGAGGTCTCTGAAGGGCCGTCCCTTAGAGGAGGGCAGGGAGCTGTGCCTGGTGGCAGCAGAGGAGAGAGGACTCGCAGAAATGGGTTTAGATTAAGGGCGGGAAGGTACCAGCTGGATATCGACAATTTTTTTTACAATAAGAGTAGTTCATCGGTGGGATCGACTGCCCTAGGAAGGAGACGAGCTCCCCCTCCCTGGCAGTCTTGAAGCAGCGGCTGGAAAAACACGCGTCAGGGATGCCCATGGCTGATCCCGCATTGAGCGGGGGGGTTGGACTAGATGGCCTCTGTGGCCCCTTCCAACTCTGTGACTCTAAGATGCAGTCCCCCACACTGATACGCACCAATCACGGCCAACTGCACCTTCTCAGAAGTCCGACTGCCGCTTATCTCTACTGGCCTTGCTCATTTGGTGCACGCCACGAAACACACCACGCCCGTGTACTGAGCTCTCTGCCTTCGACACAGAGCATTCCCAGCCCACAGATCCAAAACGGGTTGCACTGTGAATTGCCTCTTTAGAGTCTCCCCATGTGATCTTCCACAGTTAATGAAATCAACTCAGAAATCCTCGCTTCGGGTGCCATGTCGGTTCCCACCCAGGTAAGCAGGAGAGACCAGATAAGTTTCAGGAGGAGGAGGAGGAGGAAGAGATTGGATTTATACCCCGCCCTTCGCTTGGAGTCCCACAGCAGCTTACAAACTCCCTTCCTTTCCCCTCCCCACAACAGACACCCTGGGAGGTAGGTGGGGCTGAGAGAGCTCTTTCCAGAACTGTCCTTGAGAGAACAGCTCTGACAGAACTGTGGCTCGCCCAAGGTCATCCAGCAGTTGCAAGCGGAGGAGTGGGGAATCAGACCCGGTTCTCCCAGATTAGAGTCTGCGCACTTAGCCAGTACACCAAACTGGCTCTCACTACACTTATTTTATTTATTTCTCAAATTTATACCCTGCCCGCCCAGCCAAGGCCGGCTCACTACACCAAACTGGCTCTGATCAGCAGCTGGGGGGGCAGGGCCTGGTGGCAGGGGACCCCCGCCTCCACTGGAGAGTCTGGCAACTTTCCAGAGCTCTTTCCAGAACTCTCCTTGAGAGAACAGCTCTGATAGAACTGTGGCTCGCCCAAGGTCATCCAGCAGCTGAAAGTGGAGGCGTGGGGAATCAGACCCGGTTCTCCCAGATTAGAGTCCGCGCACTTAACCACTACACCAAACTGGCCACATGCACACTGCACACCAAGGAAGTCACAACCTCGATATCAAACTGATTGGAAGTGCCACAGCATAGAGGGGAACCTCCCAAATCCAAGTTCCGATTCCCTACCCGGCTCAGGAGATAATTCCGAGTGAAGAAAGGGAGCCTCGTGCTTTCGGCATTCAGGCACCTATTGGCACAATTAATCCCGGGCAAACGTTCTAAACAGAGGCACAAAGGCCTTCGGGCGCGAGGCCCCTTTTGTCCGAGACAAAAAAAGCCACCCGCGGAAGAGAACCTGAGGTTGCACTTTTCCCGCTGACATGCGTTTTGCCAACACAAAAGCACAGCCACACAGAGCGATGGTGTAGCGGGGTCAGTCCCCCAGGGCAGGGCTCTTTCCAGGAGCCCTCCCCCCACCCCCAGAGCCAAACTGCCCACATTTATCCTGCAGGATTCCCAGCTGCTTTGTCTTTCTGAAGGATCCTTCATTTCCCCAGCTGTGCAGACAAAGACTGCCTGCCGTTCTCCTAGCGATAAATGTTTGTCATTAAAGACCCATCCACTCAACGTTGGGACATTGTACAGGCGATAAATGTGCTGGGTTTTTGTCTCTCTCTCTCTCTCTTTTTTAAAAAAGGCATCTAGACGATTCCCTTCAAGGTTGTTCTGTTGGGGAAAACACACTCACGCAACGCACAAGCTCTGTACACCAGCCATGAATTTGGTCACCGTGAAAAACTGGATTCTCCTTCCACACCCCCGCTGCTATCATGAGCTCTGTGCGGAATGCAGCTCTGCAAGCTATCGCAGGCGCCTACTGGACAGCACCCGTGTCATCATCCGTGTCAAACGATACAAAATTCCACCTTCCACCTGCGTCTCTATATAATCTTACTTTAGAGGCCCAGAGTATATTCAACCACCTTTCCAAAAGGACTAACTAACACTAGGACAATTATCTTTTCTTTTTCTCAGTCCCCCCACCCCCTTTTTAATTAGAGGGCTATGCACTTCCCACCTCCAGGGCTGAAGAAGACGAAGGAGAGTTGGTTTTTACACCCCACTTTTCTCTGCCTGAAGGGGTCTCAAAGTGGCTTAAAACTACCTTCCCTTCCTCTCCCCACAACAGGCACCTTTGTGAGGCAGGTGGGGCTGAGAGAGTTCCGAGAGAACTGGGACTGGCCCAAGGTCACCCAGCTGGCTGCATGTGGAACCAAGTGGGGAATCAAACCCGGTTCTCCAGATGAGAATCCGCCATGCTGGCTTCTTATACCCATTTCGCTGTTAAACAGGCAAGAACTACACCTCCCAATTCCGACAGATGCCGTGTTGCAACCACCCTTCATTCATCCCCCACCCACCCGCCCAAGACAGAATACAAACGGTGCCACAAGAACATAGAGACATAGAGAGCCAATGCTGAATCAGGCCAATGGCCCATCCAGTCCAACACTCTGTCACACAGCGGCCAAAATATACCAGGTGCCATCAGGAGGTCCAGCAGTGGGGCCAGGGCACCAGAAGCCCTCCCACTGCTGCCCCCTCCAGCACCAAGGATAGAGAGCATCACCTGCCCCAGACTGAGAGTTCCCATCTATACCCTGTGGCTAATAGCCACTGATGGACTTCTGCTCCAGATGTTTATCTAATTCCCTCTTGAAACTGTCCAGGCTTGTAGCTGCCACCATCTTATGTGACCGACCCAAGGTCACACCAGCAGCTTCACGTGGAGGACTGGGGAATCAAACCCAGTTCTCCAGATTAGAGGCTGCGCTCCTAACCACTGCACCAAGCCTGGCTCTCAAACCCCCCTCCCCCAAGATCTCTCAGCCAATCTGGCCCGGAGGACCCCCAAGTGGCATTCGGCCTAACCCTGGGGATACAAGAAACGGCCCCGACAGCCGAACACTGGCTCATCCCTTCCTGTCCCCCGTCCCGCCATCTTCCTAAATTCCATTTTCTCCAACTAATACACCCACGCTGGGTCGAGGACTCCGACCCATGCTCCCGCTAAACTGTGGAGTCTTTTGTGAGCAAAAATCCTACTTCGTGAGCTGCTAGCCTTCAAGTTGTGAGCGAGCGGTTTGGCGGCTGCTGCATAAATCGGTTTGCTCTGGAGCCCTCCTTCCTGGGCAAAGACAAAAATGTGAGAGCCGGAGGCTTAAAAACGGTGAGCTGGCTCACGCTAACTCAGCTGAGAGGGAACACTGACTCTGACCCCTCATAATGTCCTTTGCACAGTAGGAAAGCGGCCCCGATCGGGCTGACGGAGGGAGGGGAGGGGGCGACAGAGTGGCCCCCAGCCGTCCCGGCCCCCGGCACCACGACAGGGCATGAGCCCCACATCAGGGGGACGGCCAACAAAATGAGAGTCGAGTGCGGCTGAAAGAGTGCAGGGCTCGCATGCTTTATGCTCCCTGCCCGGCATTCCCCAGAGAACCGGAGCTGTCAGGGCGAAGCTATTCCAGGCCCACGAAAGGCCACGACCCCTGAACAGCCTTGCGAAGGGGGGGGGGCTGGAAAAACCGCCGGCAGACCCGCCTTTGATGTGCGGGCAGTGGCTGTGTGCCAGCTCCCCCTACAGGTGACGCGGGGCCGCTGCACCCACGCCGGACACGAGACCTTTCCCGCCGCCGTCCCTCCGTCCGACGTCCTATCGTCACCCCCCAACACACACCACACACACTGTGCGCAAAAACAGAACAAACAAACAAAAATCCCTTGAGGAGGAAAGTGGGTTAGAAAGACTGTAAACAGATAAGGAAAACCTGCCAGCTTCCAACATCAAAGCCGAGCAGAAGTCACCAACGCAGCCGCGACGGAAGACTGTGCCGTGGCTGGGTTTTCATCGGAGAGCGTGTTCTGTTCATCGTCAGGATTGTTTCCCCCCCCTTTCGCTCTCTCTCCCTCTCGTCTGCAGCACATCTCTTAACAAGAGGCAGAGCGGCGCTAGAGGTCACGGCTGACCTATATCACGCCGTGATTGACAGCTTGTCTAAGCCGGGATTGCATTAATATAGGAAATCATACCACCGCCATGCAACGATATAATTATCGCCTCACACGGCGGCGAGATGTTTACTCCTGTGCTCTGGTAAAGCGGAGGCACTCGGCAAACGTTTTGAGAACAACTTCTGCATGCAGGGCTCTGAGATAAGCCAGATTGTACTGAGCTGGCCTCACTACCCGTGTCTTCGGCGGTGCAAAGGCGCCGTCGAGTCACGGCCGATTTACGGCAACCCCGTAGGGTTTTCCAGGCAAGAGATGTTCAGAGGTGGTTTGCCATTGCCCGCCTCCCTGTCACAACCCTGATATTCAGGGCTATTTGGGGGCAGGAACGCACAGGAATGGAGTTCTGGCTGGCTCCTGAGTTGGCCACGCCCAGGAGGAACTCATTAGCATAACAGACCACACCCAACAGCAGAAACTCATTAGGATTGGCTGCAGTAGGGGTGTGTGGCCTAACATGCAAAGGAGTTCCTGCTACAAAAAAAAGCCCTGGGTTTTGACAACAAACAAGATAAACAGAATAAGAAGCAAAAGTTGGGTGTGGCTGGGTGACCACACTTCTGGCAACACGGGGGTGTGGCCTAATATGCTACTGAGATGTGCTGTCAGGGGTGTGGCCTAATAGGCTAATGTATTTCTGCTGTTGGGTGTGGTCTATTATGCTAATGAGTTCCTGCTGGGCTTTTTCTACAAAAAAAAGCCCTGCTGATATTCCTTGGAAGTCTCCCATCCCAGTACTAGCCAGGGCCGACCCTGCTTAGCTTCCGAGAATGGACGAGATCGGGTGAGCCTGGGTTATCCAGGTCACGGCAAGGAAAACCAGAAATTCAAGCAATTCGTCCTTTTCCCGCCGTGGTGGAAATGGTGGGGTAAACTGAATGTCCGGCACTGAGTTCTGAAGAACCACCGTCCTGGGAGTAAGTCACTGAACTGACTCCGAGTAGACTCTCTCTGGGTTTCTGAATGTTCTTAAACACATAGCAACAAGATCAGGAGATTTCAAAAGGGTAGCTATATCCCAGCTAAAGCTCAAAGACTTTGGCCCCCAAATGAGAAGGGAGCCCTCACTGGAGAAGACCCTGATGCTGGGAAAGACTGGAGGTAAGCAAAGGATAAGATGGCTAGACAGTGTTACCGATGCGACGAACGCAAAATTGAGCAAACTCTGGAGGATGTAAGAATATAAGACCATAAGGGAGGCCATGTTGGATCAGGCCAGTGGTCCATCCAGTCCAACACTCTGTGTCACACAGTGGCCAAAATCCAGGAGCCACCAGGAGGTCCACCAGTGGGGCCAGAACTCCAGAAGCCCTCCCACTCTGCCCCCCCAAGCACCAAGAATACAGAGCATCATTGCCCCAGACATAGGAACATTAGAGAAGCCATGTTGGACCAGGCCAACGGCCCATCCAGTCCAACACTCTGAGTCACACAGTGGGCAATACTCAGGTGCCATCAGGAGGTCCACCAGTGGGGCCAGAATGCCAGAAGCCCTCCCACCGTTGCCCCCAAGCACCAAGAATATAAGAGCACCACTACCCCAAACAGAGTGTTCCCTCTACACTTTGTGGACGGCGGAAGACAGGAGGGCCTGGCAGGATGCGGTCCACGGGGTTGCAGAGAGTTGGACTCAACTGCGTAACTGAACAACAAAAGCTACCTCCCTCTAAAATCTGCCTCCCTGCCATCTAAGAGTGTGCCAGGAGCCGTACAGAACATAGGAATGGCAGAGCTGCTGCCCAGAGGATCTAGATGGGGGCGGAGACAGTTGAAATAGTCCAGCCCAAAGTTTCGGAGCTATTAAACGTCTTATGGAGTGGAATCAAGTATCTTCTAGAGCAGTGGTTCTCAACCTTCCTAATGCCGCGACTCTTTAATACAGTTCCTCACGTTGTGGTGACCCCCAACCATAAAATTATTTTCATTGCTACTTCCTAAGACCATCGAAAATATGTGTTTTCCAATGGTCTTAGGCGACCCCTGTGAAAGGGTCGTTCGACCCCCAAAGGGGTCGCGACCCACAGGTTGAGAGCCGCTGTTCTAGAGGACGGTTGAACCATGGGGTGGTATGTGGCTGGACTGAAATTAACAACTTTTCTTAGAAACCCATCTTTGAGAGTATCGACATCGAGAGCACCGACACTTCCGTATATGGCATTATATTGTTTTATTCTGTTTTATCTGTTTGAACTGTGGCATTTATGCCTCTTTGTTCGCCGCCCTGAGGCTCAGGGGAGGGCGGAATATAAATCCAAAAATAAATAAATCAAATCAAATCAAGCCTGAATTCTTCCGAGAAGCGAAAATGACTAAACTGAGGCTAACTGTACTTTTGATCGCCTCATGAGAAGGCAAAGAGTCACTGGGAAAGACAATAATGCTAGGAAAAAAGTGGAGGTAGCAGGAAAAGAAGTGAGACGGATTGGCTCGGTCAAGGAAACCCCATGGCCCTCAGTCTGTGAGACCCGAGCAAGGCTGTCAACGACAGGACATTCTGGAGGGCCTGAATTCATCGGAAACCCACGTCAGAGATCCAAGCGAATACAATAGAGGCTGGGCCCACGCAAGAGACTGGCGGAGGTAAATAAAACACGTGGCGTTTAATTTCGTGTTGTATTTTTAATGGATCGGTTAGTGGGCTGGGTTCTTTTAGTTTTCTTCCCGTCGGTTTTATAG
Source organism: Gekko gecko (assembly GCA_029375565.1). NCBI lineage: Eukaryota > Metazoa > Chordata > Lepidosauria > Squamata > Gekkonidae > Gekko > Gekko gecko. The sequence continues at coordinate 123,548,387 of JAPDNY010000008.1, forward strand.
GTTTGTTTGTATCGCGTCTGCCAGTTGCACAGACCGTCTATAAAATTTTCTGGGTATTTTATGCAAATGACGTACAGCATGTACCTATACGACAGCCATGTGAAATACCAGTTTGCTGATGCACAGATAACGCCGGGGGAAGAATACACACGGATGCAGCTTGACAGAACAACAACAACAAAAAAATATATACAGTAAAAAGAGAATCGCAGATTCAGCTTTGCACTTCAGGATCGGGTCGAAACGGCGGATGAGGGCGCTTGGAATCTTCCCGATAGATGAGGGAAGAAACCCACTGAAATTCTCTTAAGCACCCGGAAAAAATTACGGGCTTCCATCTCTGCTCCGCTATGGAACAGGCAAGATTGCCGCCAGCGACCGCCACCCTCTCCCCAGTTTCTCATCCTGATCAGGTATCGCCACCTCTTCTCATAAAGCCGTTTCCAGACCGGGCTTGCTACAAACCTCATCTGCTAACTCAGGCAGGCCTTACCCCCTTTCCCCGCCATTCCCTCCTCGGGCTTGGAGGGGAACGGAGAAGGGCTACTGGGTCACAAGCCCCATCCCTGACACCGATCCGCCTCCCCCGGCGTGTGCAAAATCAGCCCCAGCCTGCTTCTACTCCCACTCGTGGCCCAAAAATCACAAGGGTAGGCTGTGTTTACCCAGACGGGAGAGCGGCATCACTCAGCGGGGAGGGCGTGACGGCCGTCTCCCTTCCCAACAATACGCACCGCACCGTCAGACAGGAACTTGTTACTCTCTGGAGCAACTTTGCAAAAGAGAGGGGGGGGAAAAAACAAATAAACAAATCCAGGCCTCCTGAGCCACTCCTTGAAGAGGGAGGAAAGGAGTACTCACATTGTTCGACACAGAACCTGTTTGCAGACAAGCTCTGCGGCCTCAGCGAACAACCTGAGCCCAAGTTTACCCCTAAGCTGCTCCTGAATCCAGTACGAAGCGTCTCTCCAGCCTTTCTTGGGATCTGCTCCAATTGACAGAAGCAGAGAAGCAAAAGCGCCCAGCTTTTCACAATTCTTGCCCTGACCCGGACCAGTTCCGCAGCAGTGAAATCCCTTGCGACGACATTTTTAAAGCTGTGCATTATGTGAAAGTTTCCGCAGTAGATTTTTCCTCACCAGGCGCACATGCAAAGTTTTCTCCTCCTTGCCCCATGTTCTTGGGACTCACTAAAAACCGGGGATTCCGAAAACGCGGGGTAAGAAGGAGAAAACTTTGGGTTTGCGCCTGGTGAGGAAAAATCAACTGAGGAAAATTTCACATAACGTGCAGTTTTAAAAACGACAATGCGGGGAATTTCACTATTATGGAAATGGTCCCAGATAGCCTGATCTCGTCAGTATTTGGACAGGAGGCCACTGAGGAAGTCCAGGGTTACCACACAAAAACGACGGCTGAGGGGTGACATGATCGAGGTTTATAAGATTATGCATGGGATAGAGCAGGTAGAGAAAGAGGCACTTTTCTCCCTTTCTCACAATACAAGAACTCGTGGGCACTCCGTGAAATTGCTGAGTGGTCGGGTTAGAACGGATAAAAGGAAGTCCTTCTTCACCCAAAGAGTGATTAACACATGGAACTCACTGCCACAGGAGGTGGTGGCAGCTACAAGCATGGACGGCTTCAAGGGGGAATTGGATAAACATACAGAGCGGAGGTCCATCAGTGGCTATTAGCCACAAGGTATAGATAGGAACTCTCAGTCTGGGGCACTCTGTGTTCTTGGTGCTTGGGTGGGGGGTCAACAGTGGGAGAGCTTCTAGTGTCCTGGCCCCACTGCTGGTCCTCCTGATGGCACCTGGTATTTTTGGCCACTGTGTGACAGAGCGTTGGACTGGATGGGCCATTGGCCTGATCCAACATTGGCTTCCCTTATGTTCTTATATTCTTAAACAGGCAACAGCAAATGCTCTCTGAACGTCTCTTGCCTTGAAAACCCTACAGGGTTGCCATAGGTTGGCTGAAACTTGACGGCACCTTCCACCACCACATTCCCAATTCCTTACGTGTCCTGATTTCTCGCTGTCCCCAGCTGGAGCTCACCTGAGCAATAGCAGGAAAAACAATGGCATTTTCTTCTAAGCCCGTGAGTCAGGGTAGCTTATTTATTCAGGGTAGCTTATTCATTCAGGGTATTTGCACACAGCCTCCCCAGAGACTGGATCAAGGCGGCTCGTGAGAAAAGACGAAACCATTCTTTTTTAAAAAATCCAAATTAGAACATTACCGAAACGTTTCGTTGAAACGAACGCCGAGGACTACTGAGCCGTCGCGAACTATAACCAACGAAAACCACAAAGCCCCCAACGCCTTGGTTTTACACAATCCCATGGATTTTCCTATAGAATCCAGAGCTCTCCTTCACACCCGTGAAAGGCCTCCAGTATTTGGTGAGAAAGATGCTGAGCACTGAACACGGTTATAGGCCTCTGCCTTATTACTGGAAGCCCGGGAGTCTGAGGGAGAAACAGCCGTTCCAGTTCAGTTAACGCGTTCCATTGAGAATACATAAGTTGCCTGAAGAAGATTCATGTGAAAAGCTTCCCGTTTTTGAGAATGCCAGACCCCACTGCAAACCTTCAGTCCGCTCACGCACCCTTAAAGGCACCTCTCTTTCTGTGACATTTCCTTCTCCACCCATCTTAAAAAAATAATAAATTGGTAAACACGCAAATACTGAAACCAGAAGAGAGCACAGATTCACATGGGTTGCTGTGTTAGTCTGAAGCAATAGAACAAAGTTTGAATGCTGGGGGGGCAGCAGTGGGAGGGCTTCTAGTGCCCTGGCCCCACTGGTGGACCTCCTGATGGTATTTTTGGCCACTGTGTGACACAGTGTTGAACTAGATGGGCCATTGGCCTGATCCAACATTGGCTTCTCTTAGGAATCCAGTGGCACCTTTATGACCAACGAAGTTCGATTCTGGGCATAAGATTTCGAGTGCATGCACGCAGAGCAAGGGTATCTGAAGAAGTGTGCATGCACACAGAAGCTTATGCCCAGAATTAAACTTCAGAAGAGAGCACGTGCTTCAAGCAAATGCTGGTGGCGAACAAAGACCTGCATGCCACCTTCACCAATTTGCATCTCGTGTGCTATGAGCACAGCATTTCTGTTGGCTTTTCATGCGCATCCCACCTGCCCTACAGGGAGTCCATGGCAGCTTTTGGGAAATTATCCACCGTCCTGACAACAAGCTGAGGAAGCTACTTGCCAAAGGTGACTCTTTGAGCTTCACAGCTGAGAGGGAACCTGAACTCCAAAGTCCTTAAGTTGACATCCAATACAGCAGCTGTACCAAATCAACATAGCACCACCAGCCACATGTCCATCAGATAAAAAGCACTCCTGCAGGTGGAGGTGCTGGAGAACATAGGAGGAAGAGGGAGATTCATCTTCCCCAGCGTCAGAACCATGCTTTTAGAACCCAGCACCTGACAGTAATCCTGACGTGCTTGATCCAGGATAGCCTTATCCCACCGGATCGCAGAACCTAAGCAGGGTTGGCCCCCATTTGTACTTAGATGGGAACAGCCCGTAGCCATGGTGGGGCTTTGGGGGGCTTTGCCCCCTTTCTTAAAGGCATAGCCCCACAAGAATTTCTCCTGTAAACGCTTTCCCCCCAATCATTTTTAAACATTTCTTTAAAGGCGTGCACTCCTTTAAGCAGAATGGGGTGCTGTAGTTGACTAATTCCTGCACTAATCAAGAGGGTTGGAGTAGATAACCTCGAGGATCCCTTCTAACTTTGTGTCAAGAAACTGGTCTCCCTTCAGAGGGTTTTTCTGCCTAAGCACCTGCTTTCTCGACTATGGAAGTCATCACCCCCACCTGCCGGCTTGTTCTCAGAATTGCTGCTTAGGCTGGCAGAAGTGATTAACTTGCAGCAGCTGAGAACTGTCATCTAGAGTGGTTGGCAACTTGCAATTTAGAGATCTATCCTGGCAACAGCTTTCTTTTGGCTAAATGGCTTTTCTTTCTGCCCTGAGAACTTCACCCCCACGGGGGAAAAAAATCTGCCCCACAAGCCACAAAATCCTGGCTAGGGTCCTGGATGGGAAGGAGGTCCAGGGTTGCCACCCCAAGGCAGGCAACGGCAAACTACCTCTAAACATCCCTTGCCTTGAAAACAGGGTTGCCGTAAATCGGCTGTGACTTAACGGCACTTTCCCCTGCCACCTGCCATGGCTTCCAAATTCCTGGCCACCAAATTTGGCAGAGGGCATGAATCATCACCCAGCCAGCTGCACTCAACCAGAAGCAGGAAACAGCCGCCTGCTCTGGGGCTGGAACCCTTTAAGGAAAAGCACCACCCAGAGATTCGCAAATCTGTTGATCTGAGGAGTGGATTCTGCGGGGTGAATTCCACTCCGGCCCGAAGTGAGCGGCAGTTGAGCGCTTGTGCCTTATCTCGTGCTGGGCTTCGGGGACACACGGAAGCAGCAAGCAGTCTGTCTGCTCGCAAGCACCTCTCAAGAGTAAGCCAGCATCGGGGGTGACCAAACCTCATCTGTGCCTGAAAGCCAGGAAAGGGGCAGCGTTGGTGAGGGCTGCAAATTTAGGCTGACTTCCGAGAACAGCCAAAATGTGGAGACCCAGGGCCTGCTGTCATAGAATCATAGAATCACAGAGTTGGAAGGGGCCATCCAGGCCATCTAGTCCAACCCCCTGCTCAGTACAGGATCAGCCTAGAGCAAGGGTCTTGGAGTCGTAGTAGATAACTCAATGAAAATGTCTAGACAGTGTGTAGCTGGAATAAAGAAAGCCAATGCTATGCTGGGGATTATTAGGAAGGGAATTGAAAACAAATCAGCCAGTATCATCATGCCCCTGTATAAATCATTGGTGCGACCTCATTTGGAATACTGTGTACAGTTCTGGTCACCACATCTCAAAAAGGATATTATAGCATTGGAAAAAGTGCAGAGAAGGGCAACTAGAATGATAAAAGGGTTGGAACACCTTCCCTATGAAGAAAGGTTAAAATGCTTGGGGCTCTTTAGCTTGGAGAAACGACGGCTGAGGGGTGACATGGCTGAGGTTTATAAGATTATGCATGGGATAGAGCAGGTTGAGAAAGAAGTCTTTTTCTCCCTTTCTCACAATACAAGAACTCGTGGGCACTCCATAAAATTGCTGAGCAGTCGGGTTAGAACAGATAAAAGGAAATACTTCTTCACCCAAAGAGTGATGAACACATGGAATTCACTGCCACAGGAGGTGGTGGCAGCTACAAGCATGGAGAGTTTCAAGAGGGAATTAGATAAACATATGGAGCAGAAGTTCATCAGTGGCTATTAGCCACAGGGTATAGATGGGAACTCTCAGTCTGGGGCAGGTGATGCACTCTATTCTTGGTGCTGGAGGGGGCAGCAGTGGGAGGGCTTTTAGTGTCCTGGCCCCACTGCTGGACCACCTGATGGCACCTGGTATTTTTGGCCGCTGTGTGACAGTGTTGGACTAGATGGGCCATTGGCCTGATTCAACATTGACTTCTCTTATGTTCTTAAGGGTGTCAAACATGCGGCTCGGGGGCTGGATCAGACCCCCAGAGGGCTTCTCTCAGGCCCGCAGTGGGACTGGCTGTCTTCTGCTACTTCTTCCAGTTCTGCTGCTGCTGCTGCGTCATCGTAGGTTTGCAGCTTACGGATACACACCTGAACAGCAGACTCAAGAATTGCAACAGCGCAGACATTTTGATGCAATGATTCAGAGCAAGAGGCGTCAGTCATCAGACACTGTTAAATAAACAAAATATTGCAAGAGTGCTGATGTTTTTTTAAGCATGTTTTTATTATAAGTAAAGAAAAAAAACCTTTGTGTTTGTGTCCTTTATAAAGTTTCTCCACTACCTGGCATCACATTTTATGACGCACATGGCCCCTATCTTGCTCTATCTCCTGGAAATCTTGTTGGTCTTCAAGCTCCTACTGGAGTCGAATCCTGCTATGACAGGCAAACACCTTAGTGCATGTTCAAGAAGTATCTTCAGCTTATTCTGATAAACGGCACATCACGAGCTTGCATGGCCCTTGGCAGCGGACAGTTCCCTGCCCGAGGTGAGGGGTCTGGAGACCTATGAGGAAAGTGAAGGAGCTGGGGATGTTTAGCCTGGAGAGGAGACGACTGAGAGGTGATACGATAACCACCTTCAAGTACTTGAAGGACTGGCCCCACTGCTGGACCTCCTGATGGCGCCTGGTATTTTTGGCCACTGTGTGACACAGAGTGTTGGACTAGATGGGCCATTGGCCTGATCCAACACTGGATTCTCTTATGTTCTTATGTCATATAGAAGATCGTATGGAGTTGTTTTCTGTTGCCCCAGAAGGTCAGACCAGAACCAACAGGTTGAAATTAAATCAGAAGAGTTATCGGCTAAACATGAGGAAGAACTTCCTGACAGTTGGAGCGGTTCCTCGGTGGAAGAGGCTTCCTCGGGAGGTGGTGGTGGGCTCTCCTTCTTGGGAGGTTTTCAAACAGAGGCTCGATGGCCATCTGACAACAGCAATGCGGATTCTGTGAACTTAGGCAGATCCTGAGAGGGAAGGCAGGAAGGGCTGCCTCAGTGCTTAGTTCTCGTGGCCCTTTCCTTACACACCCAGGAAAATGCCGATCACCACTTTGGGGTCAGGAAGCCCTTTTTATCAAGGCCCAAAGAGTGATTAACACATGGAATTCACTGCCACAGGAGGTGGTGGCAGCTGCAAGCATGGACAGTTTCAAGAGGGAATTAGATAAACATATGGAGCAGAGGTCCATCAGTGGCTATTAGCCACAGGGTATAGATGGGAACTCTCAGTCTGGGGCAGGTGATGCACTCTATTCTTGGTGCTGGAGGGGGCAGCAGTGGGAGGGCTTCTAGTGTCCTGGCCCCACTGCTGGACCTCCTGATGGCACCTGGTATATTTTGGCTGCTGTGTGACAGAAGGTTGGACTAGATGGGCCATTGGCCTGATTCAATATTGGCTTCTCTTATGTTCTTATGTTCTTATGTAGTTTGGCCAGGGATCCTGGAGGTTTTTGTCATCTTCTGGGCGTGGAACAGGGGTCACCAGGGGTACGGGGGGAGGGATCTGTGCATTTCCTGCATTGTGCAAGGGGGTTGGGCTAGATGACCCTGGAGGTTTCTTCCAACTCTTATGATTCTATGATTTCCAAACTTGGCAAAAGAGTGAGGCAAAGACAGGGATAAACGCCAAAAGAATGCATGTTCCTCCCAGTGACAAAAGCTCTGGGTCGGTTGTTCTGGTTCTGGACCCCGGAAACAGGAATCTAGGTCTCGACAGCAGCGAGTCCTGGATTGAATGAAACCCGGTCCGTGTCCCTTCCTGTTGCCGTGGCACCATGGCCTGGAAGTTAGCCTCAGCTAAGCAAAGCAAAGCGAGCAGGGGCCTCGATCCAGCCGAGTTCACCCTTTCCTCAGCGTGGACTTCTGCTGTTCCTGGCCTCTGTCAGATCCAGTTCCACCTGCAAGCATGGGAAGATGCTGCCCCATTTAGCTTTGCAAGCCGGGCAAAAAGGGCTTTTAAAAGCCGGCTCTCGTATTACAGCAGTGCCCCAAGGGCTCCGGCCCACGGCGGAGTTCCATTCTAGGCAGACAATAAGTGCTGGTCCCCGCGTCCAACTCTTTTAATTACAGGATAAAGGGCAGAGGGAAGAAAGGGAAGGTGGATTAAGTAGCTGCTTTGTTAGAGGGACAAAAAAGAAAGAGACAGAAGTTATTTGCCCAAGGCTGGGTAAGGACTTAGGAGCAAAAAAGATATTGTTCTTCGGAAACTTCCGTGCCGGTCCCAGAAACCCTTTTTTTTTTTTTAAAGGCAACCCACACCCAGTCCTCATCCTGCACCTAGATACGAAGCGACCTTATCTGAAGTCAGACAATGGGTCCCCTCTTGCACCATATTTTCCATTCTGACCGATGGCAGCTCTCCAGCTTCTTTGCCGACCTCTAACTGGAGAGGCTGGGAGAGAAACCTGGGATCTTCTGCCTGCAAAGTGCAGCCCCTTGGGGGGAAAAAAAGGTCATAGAATCACAGAGTTGGAGGGGACCTCCAGGGTCATCTAGTCCAACCCCTGCACAGAGGAGGAGGAGGAGGAGGAGGAGAAGAAGAAGAAGAGGAGGAGGAGGAGGAGGAGGAGGAGGAGACTGGATTTATACCCCGCCCTTCACTACCCAAAGGAAGTCTCAGAGCAGCTTACAAATCTCCTTTTCCTTCCCCCTCCCCACAACAGACACCCTGTGAGGTCGGTGGGGCTGAGAGAGCTCCGACAGAAACTGCTCTTTTTCCAGAACAGCCGTGCCAGAACTATGGCTTGCCCAAGCTCATCCAGCAGCTGCAAGTGGAGGAGTGGGGAGTCAAACCCGGTTCTCCCAGATTAGAGTCTGCGCACTTAACTACTACACCGAACTAGGAAATTCACAAATACTCCCCCCCCCTACACACCCAGGGACCCCTGCTCCATGCCCAGAAGACACGGTGGGCTTTCAGCTACAGACTCCTCCCCTCAATTAGACTTGCCCTATTCACATGTTACAACGAGCATACGGACTTCCTGCATGTACATGCATACCGTTGTTTGCAAGGAAGAGCCAATGTGGGCTCACTTTATAAATGAAACTGGGACTATTTATTATCAAATTTATACCCCGCCTTCCCAGCCAAGGCCAGCTCAGGGTGGCTTATAGAAGGAGTGGAAACAACAACGGGTAATGGGATGCAGAGCAGAAGTAATTTATTTATTTACAGGTGGTCAGCCATGCTGGTCTGAGGCAGGAGAAACAAATTTAGAGCCCAGTGGCACCTTGAAGACCAGCAAAGGTTTAGTCAAGGTATGAGCTTCCGTGTGCATGCGCACTTCTTCAAATAAAAGTATGCATGCGCACGAAAGCTCATACCTTGAATAAACCTGAGTTGGTCTTAAAGATGCCGCAGGACTCTACATTTCTGTTATTTATTTACCGTCTGCCTCTCTCAGTGGGCCTCGCAGAAGGTTACAGAGTGCGTCGATACCATTTAATTCTCAACATTTATTTGCCAATTTATCTCGACAGGATGGGACAGGGGTCCTCAAACTACGGCCCGCGGGCCACATGCGGCCCGCCGAGGACATTTATACGGCCCGCCGGGTGTTTATGCCGCCGCTGCTTGTCTGTCATTTTTTTTTTTACATGAGAAGGAAGCAGTGACAAATATGGAACCGGACATTGACCATCTCATTAGCCGAAAGCAGGCCCATAGTTCCCATTGAAATACTGGTAAGTTTGTTGATTTAACTTTACTTCATTTTAAATATTGTATTTGTTCCCGTTTTGTTTCTTCACTTCAAAATAAGATATATGCAGTGTGCATAGGAATTTGTTCATAGTTTTTGTTTTTACTATTGTCCGGCCCTCCAACGGTCTGAGGGACAGTGAACTGGCCCCCTGTTTAAAAAGTTTGAGGACCCCTGGGATGGGACATTCAGACGAACAACGCAACAGGATCTGGGTGGCCGAGCCAGCCAGAAATCTAAAAAACAGAACTGAAGCAGAGCAGAAGTCTTAGCGTGGCGCACTAAATGATGCGAAAATCACAGAGTAGGACCCTACTTACACAGTAGCACAGACCACAGTCCCTAACAATTTGTCCGAGTAAGTTTGTGAATCATTCGTTGCTGTAGATTTTCTGGGTTGGGTGGCCGTGGTCCTGGCGTTGTAGGACCTGACGTTTCGCCAGTAACTGGAGTACTCTCTGTGTCGACACATCTTTCTGTGTTATACCTCTGAGGATGCCAGTCACAGCTACCTATTGGCAAAACATCAGGTCCTGCAGTGCCAAGACCACGGCCACTCAACCCAGAAAATCTACAGCAACTAATGAACTCCGGCCGTGAAGGCCTTTGACAACAGATTAAGTTTGTGAATCATTTGGTACAGTGCTACCCTACTGCCTGCGAAGAAAAGCCCTCCTGAATAATTTGGTTTTGTATCATTTGCAGAACGCCAGGAGAGCGGCAGCCTTCCTGACTTCCTTGGGCAAACCGACATGTCCAGCTGTACGTTTGTTTAATTTTTATTTCTTTAATTTGATTTCTAGACCGCCCTCCCCCAAATGGGGCTCAGGGCAGTTCACAATATCCGATACATTCACAATGTTGTTGTTCAGTCGCACAGTCGAGTCCGACTCTTCGCAACCCCACGGACCACATCACGCCAGGCCCTCCTGTCTTCCGTAATGCTCTGGAGCTTGCTCAATTTCATGTTCGTTGCCTCGATCACACTGTCTAACCATCTCATCCTTTGCCGTCCCCTTCTTCTTTGACCTTCAGTCTTTCCCGGCCTCAGGGTTTTCTCCAGTGAGTGCTCCCTTCTCATTTGGTGGCCAAAGTATTTGAGTTTCAGCTTCAGTATCTGGCCTTCCAGGGAACAGTCAGGGTTGACTTCTTTTAGGATTGACAGATTTGATCTCCTTTCAGTCCAAGGGACTCTCAAGCATCTTCTCCAGCACCATAATTTGAAAGCATCTATTCTTTGGCGCTCAGCCTTCCTTATAGTCCAACTCTCACAGCCATACCTTACTACTGGGAATACCATTGCTTTGACCATACAGACTTTTGTTGGCAGAGTATGTCTCTACTTTTTATTATGCTGTCTAGGTTTGCCATCGCTTTCCTCTCAAGGAGCAGGCATCTTTTAATTTCATGGCTGCAGTCACCGTCTGCAGTGATAAATTATACCCTATTAGCCACAGGGTATAGATGGGAATTCTCAGTCTGGGGCAGGTGATGCACCTATTCTTGGTGCTGGAGGGGACAGTGGGAGGGCTTCTAGTGTCCTGGCCCACTGCTGGACCTCTGATGGCACCTGGTATATTTTGGCCGCTGTGTGACAGAGTGTTGGACTAGATGGGCGTTGGCCTGATTCAACATTGGCCTCTTATGTTCTTATGTAATTCACAATAATCATCCCAATAAATACAGTTGCACAAAAACAGGTTAAAGTTTAAAACCATGACAATCAAACTGTTCTAGATAGCGTTAAAATGTTTGTGTCCTACTCCTTGGAGGGGCGGAGAGATGAAGGATAGAGTAGGCCACGCTTGATGTCAACCGTGGGCCTGGCGGATCATCTCTGTTGTGTTGAATGTAACATGTAAGACGGAGCTCTTCCAGGGCCTGTAAGATGGAGCTCTTCCGCCAGGCCTTCAGCTGAGGCTGCGGGCATCCACCTGATATGGCCTTCCTCCCCACCACCAATGACCGCAGACCCTGTACTGCCAGGATCAACCTCATCCGTCGAGGCATATCATATAGTTTAATTTTAATTTATTGTTCGATTTTAATCAATATGTATGTTCCTGATTTTAACTGTAAATCTGTGCTGTGTGCAGAACAGTTTGTATGGAACCCACCCTGAGCCTGCTGTGTGGGGAGGGCAGGATATAAATGTAATTAATTAATTAATTGCTTAACACAAGAAAAAAAATCACGCGTAGACTGTACACTGATTGCAGTGTGCCCTCACCGCCACTTGTGAACAGCACTTCTGTGTATGGCGTACACTCTATCAGCATGTTGAGGAATTCTCGTGTTACATTCAGTGCAGGTACGGACGAATGTATGAGTCAATCCCCACATTTATCCAGGCACTGGTGCCCCGGTTTCCAGTGAATGTTCAGGATACAATCCAGTCCAGAATTCTCTTGGCACAGGAAGTAGGCCAATGGAGAAGGCAAGTTTGGAGAAAAGGGAATTTCACAAATAGGAGCAGTGCATGTAGAAGAGGGAAGAGGAGGATTATGTTCCAAACATTTTATTACTATATGGTTAATACAATTGCTTCATCAACAGAGAATCTCTATAGTGTGTCTCGTGTATGCACACACTACAAAGAAATGCAACTTGCGAAAGAGAAGGGATAGTACACGTATCCCCTTCTTGAGGCACACCTTGGTGACTAGTCCACGTCATCTCAAAAGAGGGGATGCTAAGCATGTATCTATATGATAAAAACCGGCTTGCCCATTTTCTCTGCCTGTTATATTTGAGACATTATGCTGTCATGGGATGTTCGTAAACATTCCAACTTCTGAGGGGGAAAGGCCAGTCACATAACATTGACAAACAGCGCTATTGCTCAGAGGGGAGTCAGTCTGGCTGGAAGAAAAAATTACTCATGGATGAAGGACAGGGGTCACCCTGTTCTGTTGGAGAGAGGAAGAAATGGGGAGGCTGAGGGCTGGAATGTTTGGCAAGAAAGCAATCCATGAAGCAAATGATGTAGGGCAAAGACTCAGGGCAGCTAAGGGGTAGAGGATCTAGAGGAGGCAAGCTAAAAACAGAGACCTGAGCAAGGGGTAGATGTAGACAGCACAGACATCCGATGGAGGGGGGGAGGAGTTGAGGGAAACGCCAACCAAGAAACTTTCACACAGGCACAAAGGCTGTTCCCTTCACTGGAGTCGAAGGGACCGTGGCCCAGAGAAATAGGATTTTATACATTAATTTCAAATAGTCTGCCAAGTTTCTGGGCACTGGCCTTTTAATACTATATATCTTCTGCAAATTCTTAGCAAAACGTCAAAAATGTAGACCAAAAAATTAAAAAAACCCGAACTGGCAGATCTCCAGCTGCAAAGAACTGGCCTCACAAGGCATTTTTTTTTTAAAAAAATAAAAATTTATGTAGATATCTTCTTGTGACACTTCCAGGAGGCAGCCAAAGCTTTGGCAGCTCTACCGCCAACAAGGGAACGATCCATCAGAAAATACAGAGGAATTAAAAACTAGGTAGGCTCGATAGCAGTCCTTTCAAAGTAGAGGTGAACCCCCGGCCATGCCTGCCCTCCCTCGACGCAAAGGAAAGGGGGCGGAACTCGCAGTCGCGAGCCAATCTTATTTTTAAATAATTTCTACCCAAAAGAACTCGTGGGCCAATAATACCAGGGTGGGAAAAAAGGAGTCAGAAAGCTTCCAGCACAGCAGGCTCCTGGGAAGGGAAGATGTCCATTTGGAGGGTTTGACCAGTAACTTTGGAAACCACAGATTAACAAGGCCTCGGGCATTTGGTTTCCTGCTTCCAAGACCCCAGCATGTAGCCCTTGATGCTTACCCCCACAGTGCCACGTCACCCCAGCTCACACAGGGCACTGCACTCTCTGGCCGCCATTAGATGCTTCTCAAGAGAAGTGCTGCGGCCGCCATTTTGGATTGCTCCCAAGAGCCGCAGTTTCAGCAAGATGGTTTCAGAGGGTTGCCCGCGCTGGTCTGCAGGAGAACAGGCACTTTCACGCACACTAAATAACGCATTTTCAATCCACTCGCAAGGCATTTTGCCACTGGATTTCACTATGTGAAATGGCCAAGGCCACTAGCAAACAGTCGCTGAAGTGGATTGAAAGGGTATTCTTTAGCGTCTGACCAAGGGAGCGCTGACTCCCTCGAAAGCTCATATAAACCCTGGAACTCCTGCTGATTAAGGTGCTACTGGACTCCAAAGCTGAACGTCAACCAGGGTGGCCAAACGGAGAAGGGCCTCAACCCGATGCCACGAGAGGGCCTCAAATCCAAATGAATCGCGCGCGGAACCCTCACGTTCGCGGAAGAATTCATCAGAACTGGTTCCCCTCACTTCCCTCAGTACTGGTGAGGTAAACAGCGGCAGCGTCTTGACGGCTGCCCGTTTCCCTCACAGGGTTCGCCACAGCAAGGAACGGGCCTGAGGGGACTTCTCTCGAAGCCCAATCTCATTCGCCGGTCTCCGGTCTGTACGCTTGAAGAGTCAGCTTCCAGCTGAAGCTCCCTACTGCTACTCTTTTTCATTGACCCGTGGCCTGACCTCTCCACCACCTCCAACTCATCAATCACGGACGATTCCCTCCCTCTTGTCGGGAAGGAAAGCAGAATATTCTCTCCCCGTTCCCTCATTTTTTTTTCCTTTTAGCAACTGCATTCCCGGCAGTTTCTCCCCACAGCGGCTGCCTCCCAAGTAGGCCCAGCTGAGGAAGACAGAGCCAGCGATTGACAGTTGTCATCACGCTGGAAACATCCACCCTACCCCCCCCCCCCACACACACGCACTGCCTCTGAAATAACTTGTCAGATCAACGCCCGGCAGGGCCAGTTCGGTAGGCTGCAGAAGTTCAGCAGAATCAAGAAACCCACACTTTTTTATTATTTTTTTGCTTCCATCGTTTTATTGCAAAACAAACAAACTGTTAGGAACCCGGGACTGAGGCTCATTCATTCGAGGCGACGTGTGGAATTCGACCCCACCCCAACATGGCTGCCGCCGCCTGGCTTCCGGATTCACGGCACCCAAACCGCCAAAACTCTCTTCCCGGTTCAGTCTCTTCTTGTCAGTGGCAGGCAGCTCCCTCCAGCTGCAGCAAGCCCAAGGGCTTCTAAGGGGTGCGTGTGGACCAAACACACCTGGGAAGGCCTCCAGGTGTTGCACTGGGCCAGAGATAAAAGACTTTCGGGTTTAGAACTAAGTTAGCACAATCTGTTGCGACATCCGAACTGGATGCCCTAGTATACGGTGGTTTGTTTCTACAAACCAGGATTCTAGATCCTGAGGCAGAACCCGGTTTTGCAGGCAAGAAACAAACAGCAATTTGTTAAAGCACCTAATTCAGACATTTACAACAAGGTGAGGTTAACTCTTAAGTCTTTGTTCTCAGCACAGCGGGGGTAGGATGGAGCATGCCAGGCGGAGGACTTCCAGGCCCATTCTCGCCCCGTTTGTGCGGTTCAAGCCTCTGCCTCTAGGCCTTCCAGTGTGGCACATCCTAGCCAAACCAACCTTTCACTTTCCTCCCAGGAACTGCCTCATTTGTGACCACTGTAGCTCCACCCTGAACAGCCAGAATGGTTATGAATATTCCATGACACCGCCACAGCTCAGTCCATGGCTTAAGGGGCAACAGAAGATTCACAGAGTCAGGGCAACAGCTAGTTTAGCCTATATTCTCATATATATATATATCTGCCAAAAAAGTAGTTAGAAACTGTCCCTATTCACAAGAACCGGAAACTATTTCCCCTCTTACATTTTCTAATGCAATAATACAAGCAAAACACAGTGGGGCTGCCGGAGACGGCCAGACCCTAATATGAGAGAAAAGAGGATTAGACCACCAGACTTCTAAGGGGAGGGGACCCCAAGCGCTTCAAGCCTCTAGAGATTCTGGCTTCATCCACATGTCACTGGATATTGCACTGCTGTTGTGATACGGCTATCATTTGCAACTGGAAAATCTCGTCCACACAGGAAAAGCCAGTTGTGAATTATGGTTATTGCACAAAACAGCCGACAAAATGTAGCAGGCCGCAATCAAACAGCCAACAAAACGTAGCTAGCTGCAATCAAAGACTCCCCCCCCCCCCGTAGTGGCTCCCTTCTTGCAGAATTTCTTTAAAAGACCCACCAGAGCCCCAGGACCTTAGAAAATTTTCAGTCAACATTTAGGTCAGCTAAAAAAAATCCAGGAATCCCCAATCCTTCCGCGACTATGGGTGCCTTTGGAATTCCGACAGAGCGCTGCGGGCGCATCCACAAAATGGCTGCCTGCCTGAGACGGAGGCATCCACAAAATGGCCACTGCAGCTTACCTTCACTGATACTGTGAATATCCATACGTTGTTGCTTTGGCGGCAGCTGCCGCCCGCAGAAACATGTTTAAGAATCTGCACACCCAATCAAATCTCCCATAGCCAATAGCACCACCAGGTCCTGCCCACTTTCTGAAAACACTTGGCAGGTGCCAGGAAAGGGGTCGGCGGGCACCACACCGGGGGCGGGGGACCCCGTTTCAATCTATTTCTACCTTTGCAGATAACCAGTCAGTACAAAGCAGGACTATCCTCACCAATGATCGTTAACAGTTCATATGCGCGTTATTTAAAACACGCCTACCCTTGCCTTGCTTCCTTAGACTCCAGAAGGCTAATTATATAATACTTATTCTTATTCCCCAAACCTATTTTAAACGGCACTTTCAAAAAAAGGAAGTCGGAATTACTGTCAGCCATCTTAGGGGCCAAAGGGTGGACTACGCATCTAATAAGCAAGCCAAATTAAATTAACAAACCCATCGAAGAGGAATTCAGATCCAGAGATCTTAATCTTCTTTTCGTCCCCGGCCTATTCCGGGTAGAGCAGTAAGCTAGAACGCATGCTACTGATCCTGCTGTACTTGTTCCCTTCTGGATGGCAAGCAAAACAGTCTTGCCTTATCACATCTTTATGAAAAACTTTGTGCAGCATTCTGATAGATGGCGAAGTGCCACTTTCCCAGGACTTTCCTGTGACTAGGGGGTTCAGAAAGCCAAACCCTCTCCTCTCTTGTTCCGCAACACGAATGCGTCCAATTTTTGTTCTTGGAATGAAGTCTGTAAACCTTCACATTTTTAACTTCTAGTCCGCGGTCAATAACACGGGCGCTCCGCTGGATCGGATACCAGTTTACTGGCGTGAAGGAGCGTGACCATCCAGCAAATCTCAGTAAGGGCTGGGACACAACCCGGTAGGGTTGCAGAAGGAGAAGCTCAACATCCAGAGCTCAGATCCAAGGAGAGGGAGACAGACAAGTCCTCCATGTGCACGGAGGCAGCACTGAGTTCCCAACTGTTCCTGAGCATTCTCTACAGGGCAGAACTTTCTTTAGGAAGAAAGGAGAAGAGATTGGATTTATACCCTGCCCTTCACTCGGAAGTCTCAGAGCGGCTTACAAAACTCCTTTCCCTCCCCCTCCCCACAACAGACACCGTGTGAGGTAGGCGGGGCTGAGAGAGCTCTGACAGAAACTGTACTTGAGAGAACAGCTCTAAGAGAACTATAGCTTGCCCAAGGTCATCCAGCAGCTGCGAGTGGAGGAGTTGGGGAATCAAACCCGGTTCGCCCAGATTAGAGTCTGCGCACTTAACCACTACACCAGACTGGCTGGGATGTGCTGGAAGTGTTGGCGTCTTTGGCCACATTACAGTCTTTTACTATTATTATTTTGAAGGCATACATTTTAACAGCATGCCTGCGGCCAATAAGCCTTGGGAAACACGCATATCGTACCGAGAGATGGGGCCGGATGAGCCGGAATGCTCCGCGGCACACCCACTCTGTGGCGTGCCGTACCCCCTAACAGTGCAATCCCTATGAGAGTTACACCCTTCTTAACCCATCGACTTCAAGGAGCTTAGAAGGGAGCAACTCTGCATAGGACCGCACTGTACATTTGTTAAGCCCAACCTACAATGAAAAATTTGAACTTGCCGATCAAGCCGCAGGGTGATATTTAAAGTTACATGCACTGCTGTCCCGCCATTCCTACAAAGAGCTCAGAGCGTCTTACATCGCTCTCCCCTCCACCCTGTTATCCTCACTGCAACCCTGTGAGGTAGACCACCCAAAGAACTTCACACCAGAAAGAAGACTGGTCACATTCAGAGATCTGTGGTTTATCGGCAGCTCCATGACGCTGATTTATACCGAATCAGAACTTTGGTCCATTGAGGTCAATACTGTCTACTCATACTGCCAGGGTCTCAGGCAGAGGTCTTTCACATCACCTCCTGCCTGGTTCTTTTCAATGGAGGCGCCAGGGATTGAACCGGGGACCTTCTGCATGCAAAACAGAGGCTCTTCCACTGTGCCACAGTCAATGCTCTCTCTAAGCTCTGGTGTCCTGTGAGCAAAAATTCTACTTTGTGAGCTACTGGCATTAGTGACTGAGCGATTCGGCTCCTGCATAAATTAGTTTGCTCTGGAACCATCCCTCCCTGAGCCAAGACAAAAATGTGTAAGCCAGAGGTGAAAAAGACTGTGAGCTAGCTGTGAGCTAACTCAGCTTAGAGGGAACACTGGCCACAATATATCTTCACTGACTGTGTTAGGCTAGGCGCTGCCCATAGAAAACAACTCCATATGATAATCGTATTCTATACACTACAAACATTCTACCTTGTGTTCTAATACGTATGGTTCGAAATACATGCAGTGCAAATGTACACTGCGTGTTACAACCCCCTGCCAAAAAACCCACCACCACTACTGGCTTACTGCAGCATGAACCCCCCTAGGGGAAATCATGCACTTTCCCGATGGAAACCGTGCAGAGCGAAGAACCAGGGTCGGAAGTGGAACGGCCAAGTTCAGATTCCTGGAAAAGGTGCAGAAATGAGTGATAAATCAAGGCCTTGGCACCCATTCACGACAAGGCAAACTAAAGTGCGTTGGAGCTTTTCACGTTAGGGAAAAAAAAAAAGATGGGGGGAAAAACAGGGACATGATAAAAGGGTTTACAAAATTCTGAGCCGTACAAAGGAAGGAGATAAAATTTCTTCCACTCTCTCTCTCTCTGAACAGTAAAACTTGGGGGTCACCCACTATAAATAACAGTCAGTAGTTTTAGGATGGTCAGAAGGAAGAGCCTCACACAAATCGGGTGGTTTCTGGAAATGAGATCAGATACGTTCACAGAGAATAGGTCTATCAAAGGCTATCAGCGCAACAGATGACGGAATAGAACTTCCAAGTTCAGAGGCAGTCTACCTCAGAACACCAGATGCTAGAGACAAATAATAAGGGAAGGTCTTCCGTCTTCACACCCTGTTTGTAAGATTCCTGAAAGTATTTGAGTAAAGGTAAAGGTTACCCTTGCTCGAAAGCCAGTCAAATCTGACCCTCGGGGTAAGGTGCTCATCTCCGTTTCCAAGCCAAAGAGCCAGCGCTGTCCAAAGACATTTCCGTGGTCATGTGGCCAGCGTTTGCTGAGGTGCATGGAACGCTGTTACCTTCCCACCAAAGCGGTACCTATTTATCTACTTGCAATTTCTTGCTTTCGAACCGTTAGGTTGGCAGGAACTGGGACCAGAGACGGGAGCTCACTCCACCACGTGGCACTCGGGTCTCGAACTGCTGAACTACTGACCTTCCGGTCTGCAGCTCAGCGTCTTAGCCACTGAGCCACCGCAGCCCTTTGAAGGTGCAAACCAAAACAGGGCATAGGTCGATCTCGTCCAATCTCAGAAGCTAAGCAAGGGTGGTACTTGGAAGAGAGATCGCCGAGGAAGGCTCTACAGAGGAAGGCCATGGCCAACCACCTCTGCTTCTCATTTGCCTTGAAAGCTTCTTGCAGGAGTCGCCCTAAGTGGACTGCAACTTGATGGCACTTTACACAGACGATGGAAACGGCATGCTGGTCTAAACAGACCTGCGCCTGGTCTAGTCAGATCCTTGTGTTCTCTTGAGGAAGTGAGCTATCTCCATCATTCATACAAGCACAAAGAGGTGTATAAAACATATACTTAGGTTCTCCCTTGTTCTTGCTTTCGAAGGACAGAAGTCCCCTTCATTGCAAACAAAAGAACACCAGGGAAAGACCTGACTCCGGCGATAATTCAGCGGTTCAAGTGTAAGGCCATGGCCTTCTTTGGCACCCCTTCTTGACAAGGCAAGTCCAGAGAACGTTTTCCCGGCAGCAATATGGCTGCCGCTGAGGAGAGAAATCCCGGTTACCAATAGAACCTCCATGAAACAACTCGCAACGAGATACACAGATTCGGCGTCACACAAGCAGCTAACTATGTATGCCAGTGCCTACTGGCATAAGTCGTGAATAAGGCCTTGGCGAACATCAAAGAGGGAACTGGTTGTCTCCCAAACTTGAATTAAATTGTGCTTGTACAAACAGCTAACAAAAATAAAGAAAAAACACGTCCGCGATGTCTTCTCGGTCTGCGTTGTGAGGAGAAAGGCCTCCTCAGGAAACAGGCACCAGAAGGACAGGAGAAAACCATGCTAGGGAACTTGGGAGAACAACCCTAAGTAGTTCTCCGCTGGTTTATTCAACAGGGCTTACTCTCAGGAAAGTCTCCTTAGGATGGCACTGTTTCCGAGGGTAGCCATGTTGGGAAGCCGCAGAAGAGCCAGATTCAAGTCCAGCAGAACCTCAAGAGATCAACAAGGTTTTTGGGGCATGAGATGTCAAGAGGCAAAGCTGCCTTCGTCGGACACCGGAGCCAAATTCCTGAGGAGGACATATGTCCTCTCGCAACGTCCTTCTTAGGACCGCACTGTTTATGCTCATCCCGCAGACGGAGAGTCTCTGGGAGCCAGCAATGAACGGGCAAGCATGCCAAGTGGAAACCCTTTTTGCCAAGACTCCCCTCCCGTCCTGTGCCTGGGGCAGTTACCCAAATCTCTGTGCGCGGCGCTCCGCTCACTTCCTCCCAACGTGCGAACGCTAAACCCATCTGGAACTGTTTAAACCTAAATATCCTTCCCCCCACCCCAAACGCAGACTCTTCCAAAGTTAAAACAAGCACAGAGTTGGGGGTGAGGGCGGGGGGAGAGTACCAGGCCTGGCCGTCTCCCCCCCCTCGTCTTCATTTTCAGTTTAATTTCTGGGGAACTAGAATAAATCTATCCCTGGCAATTGGTCAAACTCTACACATTTTTCTCATTAATAGGGGGAGAAAAGGGGGGGGGGCTCAGATTCCATGCCGCTGGTGTGTGCAAGAACAGAAGGACACCAGCACTACCACCTCCGCTCCCTCCTGCCACGGGATCCCTGACATGGGTTCTCTCTCGGGCAGCGGCTCTCGCTGGACAAGCAAAGGATGATGACAACGGTGGAAGAGGGGCCCCGAGGCGTGAGGAAGCCGCTCCGGCCTCAAACTAGCATGGATTTTGCTAGCGAAACCCGCCTGAGGAAATGCCAAAGCAGCTGCTGCCTCCCATACCACACTGAACAAAGTTTCGGGAGGAGACTCTGAGGGCTGAAGGGCCTTGTCAGCCATCTTGGAGAGAGAGCGAGCGGGACGGCAAGGGCCGTTCAGAGGTGTAAACATCTCTGTGAGGCCTCTCCAGTGTCAATCATATTTCTTTCAGGAAGAAAAAAACACATATATAAATATCGCCACGACACGTCTGTCGATTACCAACCAGGCCTTACTTCCTACGCATTTCCGATGTTTCACATTCCAAGTTGGGGGCTGGGGAAACAGGTGTTTAAAAACATGTGAGTTCCTAGAAACTCAGAAAGAAAGGGAAAAAAATAGCAGCTGGAGGGCTCCCACACATCGAAAGGCCCTACACACAAGACGCAACTCTAAGCTGTGTTTTCGGGTGACGGAATCCGGTACGACGAAGAAAAGAACTTTCCCCAACCGCTTCCCCCCGATGAAAAATTCTATTCCAGTTCCTCACATCTTCTCCCTCCCCTTCAAAAGCAAGCATCTGAAATGCAAGTGTTTTATATTTGTGTGTGTGTGTGTATGTGTATATATATGTATATATATATATATATATGCAAATTTGTGCAGATACACACCCATATTATTTCATATTAGCACACAGGACTGTGCCGCATCAACAACCAATGGCAGGGCTCCGTCTGTCCATTGCAGGAAAAGATAAAGATGGGTGGCCATGTTAGTCCATCTGACACGACAGAAAAGAGCAAGAGCCCGACAGAAACCTTAAAGACTAGCAACATTTGTGGCAGGGTGTGAGCTTTTGTGAGTTACTTCCAGGGCTCTTTTTGTCGCAGGAACTCCTTTGCATATTAGGCCACACACCCCTGATGTAGCCAATCCTTCAAGAGCTTACAGTAGCCCCTGTAAGAAGAGCTCTGTAAGCTCTCAGAGGATTGGCTACATTAGGGGGTGTGTCGCCTAATATGCAAAGGAGCCCCTGCTACAAAAAGAGCCCTGGTTACTGCAATGACTCCCAAGTGCTCCTACCCCGCCACAAATTTTATTAAGTCTTTCAGGTGCTACTGGACTCTTGCCCTTCCCATCATAGCCACAGGCTCTGGGTTCAGATGTTAACACAGGGGGAAGCCAAGGTCTGAGGTGCCAGCGAGAAGCAATTCTACAGAACTGTAAGGGAAGTGGTAGGAGTATGTTCTCGCCTCAGGAATTTGACTCATTCCAAAAACATTATTCAAAGAGGTCTTTTCAAGCAGGCGGAGCAGATTTACATTTGGCTTGTCGTGTAAGCTCAGCGCAAAAACAGAGATCCCTTCATCTTGCACAGACGGACAGACACACACGCGCTATCATATTCCCGAATTAATGTTTTCCCCCCCATCAGAGCCCAGAGACGAGCTTCAAGCAGACCCTGATCCATGGTTACCATTTGTGCCGACAGATTTCAGAGAAAGGAGGCCCTGGCCTGTAGGAGTCGGGAGACTCTCGCGGTGGCTCGTCCATTGTCTCCACACGGCAACCGCTGCCCACAGAAGCATGGAGCCAAAGTCCCTCCCAAAAGTACACGTGGTCAGTCATCAGTACCCTCCATGTCAATAACGACCTGCAACCTTAGCCAGGCCACAGCTGGGGAAGGCCGCCGAACAGGAGACAATTTAATTTGTTCCTTCGACATAGCCGCACTCCAGAACTCTCATGCGACAAATCTGTAAGGTCCTTCCCGCTGCAAAATAATTGATCAGTTTTAGACACGGTGGCTGTTCTGTGCATGCTCAGAAACTCCACCATTCATCTACAATGCCTAAAGACGCCAAATGGACTCAGTGGCTGTTCCCAAGAAGCAACTTTAATGGGGAAACAGATTACACCCGTCTATGTGGTACATTTTTTGCCCTGCCCTTCTACCAAGCTACTCAGGCGTAGGCAATTCACCATTCCTCGTTTGGCCCTCACAACACTGTGAGGTTAGGATGAGAGACAACGACTGGCCCAGACTTAGAGAACCCCTGTGGTAGGAGGGGGGGCACTTCCCAAAGGCCGCTTCTCCTCACAACCTCCTCACAACGGCTTCTCCACTAGACACAAAGTGCTAATGAGGGACGGCCACCCCGCTGAAAAACAAAACAAAATCGATCAACCATTCGGGAAGAAGTCTCATTCGCCCGCCAAGACAGTCTGGGTAATCCAAACCTCACATAAGGAAACACAAAGAGTTCTGGTAAAAATTACAGCCTCCATTTTGTTTAAAGAACAGCTTGGCTCAGAGCCTTAAGGTGAAAATGCGGGTGGCTGAGCACGCCGGCCTAGTCGGCAAAGCTGAGAGAGCCCCAAACTCGGGACGGCAAAGGGGGAGGACGTGAATTGGTTCTAGAACGTTCTAACCCCCATGCTCCCAGCTGCCGAGAGCCCAGCCGCCCGCACATGCGTATAAACACCTGCGCCTTGCTCCCCACATGCTTGGCACCAAAGGAGGAGACGCTTAATCCAGACCAACCAGTTTGAGTCAGCACAACAGGCACTGCCGCAATTCAGAAGGCGGGGGGGGGGCGGGTAAGGGAAGAAAACACACACCAAACAACACTGAGAACCTGTGATTCAGATTTCTCGGGAGGTTTAATTAAAAACTCCTGAGTACCCAACTGCCAGTCACGGCAACAACCAAAACCGGCCCATGGAAAGAAAAACGCAGCTGACTGGTTGCCCCGAATATTTCACACAATGTGTCATACTTCACCAGTTCGTAACAAAAAAAAATGGAAAGGGGGAAGGGGAGAGGGAACGGGCAAGAACTGGAGAGGAGGTACCGGACCGAAGTGCGGACAAGGCGAAACGCAGGATCCAAGGAGGAAGCTCTGACTTTCTAGAGCTCATACCTCCAGAAATCTCGTTGGCCTCCAAGATGCTACCAAACTCGAACCGGGATGCACTACTGCAGACCAGCACGACTAACCCTCTGAAAGGGTCCAAACCCAGTGTTCCCGGGAGCACAGAGTTTGCAAGTGTTAACCTAAGGCAAAGCTCTGATAGGCACGGGGAGGGGAAAGAGAAGACGAGAGCAGAGAAAATACAGAGAACACCGCTGGAAGGGGGTGGGAAAAAAACTACAAAGCTCACGCTACGCCGGCTCCCGAGTTTGCCCCGGCCGCCAATTAGCCGACTGCTTTTCTGGGCACAAAGGAACAGCCTCCCTTTCCGCCTGCACGGATCAGCCGGCTTGCGAGAGGGACGAGAGATTTAATGAGCCCGGCCACGGCTCCCCGAGTTCTGTGACCAGATTTCTCTCGGACTTATCCTAAAGCATCAACAGAACGGCGGGGCTGAGATCCCCGTGGAGAGAGGAGACAGTTCACTGAACTGTAATTAAAAAGAAAGCAAATCTCTCTGTCAAGAAAATACCTGACAGCGGAGATGAAATGGGGGGCGGGGGAGGACTGTATCGGCGGAGCCGTGTCATGTGTATTACACCGTATCGAATGTGCTATAAATATCCATACAAACACACAGACACACACGCAAAGATGGGCGCGCGACACTGAGGGAGTTTAATATTACAGATATTAACCTGCTCTGCAATTCAGCCGGTCTTTCCGAGAGCTCAAATGTGGCATTTCGAACAGCTACTGGCTTCCTTCGCGTACCTCTCCCCTTTCAAGTCCCAGCAAAACTCGAGACGGGGAAAACGACTCTCCGAAGCACTTACAGGTCACGCACAGACCCTCGTAATGTTACTTTAAACTAATCCGGAACAATCCTACTTTTCACCGTCGCTCTGTGCCGACAAGAAACTTCACAGATTAGAATCCGCTATCACCCACAAATATGTCTCTGAAAGCCGGGGGTGGGGGAGCTCAGCTATTTAACTACACGTCGCCGAAACCGGCTGCGGATACAGGCCAATTTCTCCTACCGTGTGCCCTGAAGTGCAGAGAGAGAGCAGATCATTTATATATACGTAAATAAACGTTTTAATGAATAAAATTGCTTGTTTATTAGCTTCTAAATACAGGGTTTCACTTTGAAGCTGGAACACACGGATAAATAAACCCCACTCTCTTCCTTGGAGATTGAGGGCCGCGCCCTGCAGAGATTGAACGTCGTAAGGGAACATTCAGCCGTCAAGCAGTGTCATGATTTAGCGGCGGATGCGTTGCTTTAATCCAGTGCGGCCTTTTCCAGCAATGCCTCCTCTCAGGTGGGTCCCAGCGATCGCCACAGGCTGGGCCACAGACCAACGCGCCTCTCGACCAACTCTTCCAAATCTACTCCTCCCAACGCCCAGTGAAAAAAAGTTATTGATTAACTCACCCATGGGAACAGAGAAAGCCTCTCTGCTCAGCCAAGAGGGTTAAACACTATCTGAAAGTTTTCCACATAGTCCGTGTGCTCTGAAATCCAGCCCAGGAGGCATGCTTGGACAAAAGAACACAAAGATCTCCTGGGATTACATGAGGAAAAGTGACCTTTTCTTGTCAGTTCCTTCCCAGAGCTTGTGCATCTTTTGACATGTGCCCCAGTTCCCCCGTGCACAACAAAACTCGGCACATGGAGACATGGAGTTATCTTATACACTGAATCGGAACTCTGTTCTGTCAAAGTTAGAATTCTCTGCTCAGACTGGCAGCAGCTCTTCTGGGTCTCAGGCTGAGGTCTTTTACAGAATCACAGAAGGGACCTCCAGGGTCATCTAGTCCAACCCCCTGCACAATGTAGGAAACTCACAACTACTTTCCCCCCACACTCCCAATGACCCCTGTTCCATGTTCAGAAGATGGCCCCCCCCAAAAAAAAAAACCCTCCCAGGATTCCTGGCCAAACTGGCCTGGAGAAAAAATGTTCTTGACCCCAAAGTGGCGATCGGCATTTCCCAGGGCATGTAAGAAAGGGCCACAAGAACTAAGCACTGAGGCAACCCTCCCTGCCCTCCCTTCTCATGCTCTGCTTAAATTCACAGAATCAACATGGCTGTCGGATGGCCATCTAGTCTCTGTTTGAAAACCTCCAAAGAAGGAAGCCCATTCACATCATTTCCTACCTGGTCTCCTTAACTGCCCGATGCCGGGGATTGAACCTGGGACCTTCTGCATGCCAAGCGGAGGCTCTACAACTGAGCCATGGGCCTCTCTCCCAAAGCAGCAAGTGAGTCAGCGGCTCCTCTTTGCTCCCTAACATTAATTCCATCCCGAGCCGATAGCCTCAAAGGGGCAACTGGAAACTGCATCAGAGGCCCAAAGAGCGACAGAAAATGTGATTCCGCACACTTAAAATGAATACCGTATCGTTTTTCGTCTCCCGGGCCAGAGGCTCCGCTTTCCAAGGACCGGGGTCGGCGCTTGCGATGCATGTGCCAGCGAGCAAACAAACAGGCTGGAGAGGGAGCCCCCCGTTCCATCGGAGCTCTTGAGCCAAGCTGAGAGGTCCATTCCCAGAGGCCCTCTGCTCCCCGGCCAAGCTCGCCTCCGCGTCCTACGCAAAACCCTCTGCCAGAGAAAGCCACCGCTGTAGCTTTTGGGCCAGCGCATTCCTTCTCCGGCAGGCCGAGGCGCTGCTCAACCGGAGAAGAAAAACACATTGTAACTTCAAACAGGCCCAGCACGCTTACACAGATTTGTGGGGGGGAGAAACCATTTTCTTCCCAGACGTACAAAGCCCTTACTGAGTCTCCGCCGAATGTGGTTCTCCTCTCCACCCCTCGCCGTCGTCCCCCCCTCAACGCCCCACGCTCCCTGCAAAGAAACTGGACTCTCCAAAATCCCTCTTGGGTCAAGCCAAGGGGAAAAAGGTGCCCTATACAATGCAGTCCTGTTGCAATTTTTAAAAAGAAGAAGAATGATCTCAGACAAAGGTAAACACTGAGACGCAAGTGACCCGAAAGTCCCCACTTCTCCGGTCGGAGCGTGAAGGTAACAAAACTCACTGGGAGTTAGAGAGTTCAGGCATCCCGACCTGGCGGGGGCACGAAGAGGTGGCAGGGTCCCTGGTGAGGAGCAGCTGTGGTTTCCACAGCGTGTGCATGCGGAGATTTATGGCTGTTACGGATTTATTATTAGCACTATGCCAGATTTACAGGAGCTCCTCGAAGGCTCCAGTCTGCCTCAGGAAGCGGCTCTGTGAACAGCTTTTCGAAAAAATCCAAGTCTATGTCTCCTTTCGAGGACAGAAGGAGAAAAAAGAATCTCCACCAAGAAGCAAATTCCCCGCTGACTGACGGTCGAACGACCCAGACTCGCAGCATCAAATCACAGCACGTGAAATGTACGCTATCAGTCCACTTCTGGGACTTTACTAGCTAGGTACACGGACCCCCGCTGGAACCAATGGGGGCAGACTGCAGAACTGGCTGGTGGCTGTCTTCCCCTCCAACATACAGCCACAGGCCTCAAACCAACACTTCATGGGAACATTGGAGGAGGAGTGATCGACAACTGAGATGTAAGCCCCTCCTTGCAGAGCCTGCGTGCTCTCTGACCCCCGTGTTCTCTTCATCATACACACACTTGTACGCGCAAATGTTTCCATTCCTAAAGAACCCTGCCCGGTTCCCACATGCTCTTTAGGCCTCGATCTTCTGGGTTAAGAACCACGCCCCGCAAGTCTCCAACCTCACACAGGGAAAAGACCAAGAGCCCAGGAGCACCCAAAAGACTAACAAAATTTGCGGCAGGGTGGGAGCTTTCGAGAGTCACCGCTCACCTCTTCGGACACAGCTAGAACGGGAGCCCACCTGGACAGACGGGACTCACATCCTCGCCAGCGTTCCCCCTAAGCAGAGTTAGTGCAAGCGAGATCACAGTTTTTTAGCCTCCGGCTCACACATTTTCGCCGCCGCTCAGGAAGGGACGGCTCCCGAGTCAACTGATTTATGCAGGCGCCAAATCGCTTGCTCACAACTTCAATGCCGGTAGCTCACAAAGTAGATTTTTTTTTTTGCTCACAAGACTCCGTGGCTTAGAGGGAGCATTGGGCCTAGCTGTATAAGTGAGCCGTGACTCACGAACGCTCCTCCCCTGCCACAAAGTTTGTTAGTCTTTGCGGTGTTACTGGAACTCTTGCCCTTCGTCTACTGCTGCAAACAGACTAACTTGGGTGAAGGCTCCCTCTCTCGATCTGTCTCACACAGAGAATCTGCTACCACTGCTACGGGGCAGCAAGGTGCAGAGATCCAGGGTTTACAACCGTGGTTTCTGAACCTTAGGACATGAAGCTTGCGGAAGGGGAGAATATTCAAGCTACAGAAGACAGGATGCTGCGATCCCACCCACTAAATAATCCCCTTTCAGTACACTCTACAACTGGGTTTTTACTGTGCGAACTGGCAAAATCCAGTCAGAAAGTGCACCGAAACCGGATTATCTCGTGTGCGCGACCGCAGCCAGGATACCCCAGACCTGCAAAGCACGTCGAGGCAGCAATCAAAGAAAAGTCAAGAGGACGAGAGCACGGAGGAAGGAGCAGCTCGAAGACAAAAAGCACCCGCGGACAATCCAATCTCTGTGATATCTGCGTGGAGACAAAAATCAATAAACTTTTGTGGGTTGCGCCAAGTTCTGGGCCCTACTAGTCCCTGTTCCCAGCGCAGCTTGGGATTCCTTTTATCATTCTGACAGGACAAGGCCTCTCCCCACACAAACACCTGGACTGACTGCAGCTGGAGGGGGGGGGGAATCGTCCCTCGCCAGAAATCGGCAAGACAGACACTCGAAAGCCCCCGAGTGGAAACGTTCTCCAGGCCTTGACATATTTGAGGGGGAGGGGTTCCTGGCTAGACGCTCAATAAAGGGGAGGGGGTGTCAGCCCCAGCGCTCAAGGCAGCACAGAAAGGATGGTTTCCTTCAAAGGTAGGGAAACTTCGGCATGGCGCTCTCTCTCTCTCTCTCTGCAAAGGAGCCAAAGTAATTTGGAGGGAGGCCTTTCCCTGGAAACATGAGTTAAACTTACAAGACAACTTGGTGGAAGAGAGCCTGGCGTCCGCCCCCCTTTCCTCCTCCTCCTCCCATTTCTCTGAAAGTACAACACCTCCAAAAAAAATGAGCCTGGCAAGGAAAACTCAAGGCCAGGGTCGAACAGCGGGGAAAGTACAAAGGCATGGTTCCGACCGGCCTTAGAGCAACAATGTGGATGTTGGCTGACGTTGTGACTCTTTTCAGGGACACGGTTTATGGGATTCTCTGATGATCTGCCTCTCCGTTCTTCTATTTGCTACCCCTGTTTCCCGCCCTGAAAGTAGACTCCGTTCCAAGACGTGCAGGCTATATCTTTTTTTTAAAAAAAGGCAGCAGAAAAAGTATTTCCTGAAATACATCAAAATGTACTTCACTTGAAAATATGCCAAGGCGCTCCAGGTTCTAAACCCGCTTGGAAACACGCCTTTGACTTTTCGGTTCTCTCTCGTTTGAGTTTTAAGGTCCAGAACGAGAGACAGACCAACGTGCTAGATGCCTAAATGGACGGCAGACCTCTCTTATGACGAGCCAGTCCCTCTCCCAACGTCCCTGCAAGCAGAGGAAGAGGCAAACGTGCAGGGAAAACGTCTCCCACCGTTCCAAAAAGACCCGCAGCCCCCTCCATCGCTCTTTCCTTTAGGCCTGTAAGTCGCCCTTCGATATTTTGGTTGGCCTCAAAGAAGGGGACTCCGCTCCTGTTGTTTCTGGAATCGTTCCGTGGAGCAAGACTGCTACCTAGAAGCTCAGTCCTCTTCACAGTCTGTGAATCAGCGGGGTTCCCAGAGCTGTCCGCCCAAACCTTGACAACGGATTGCCGCCTTTCAGTATTGACGTTCGCAGTAAAACCGAGAAAATAATTGCTGGCTTAAGGAGAGGGGGAAGAAACGGAGGCTTGCCTGGGCTGAGGGATGCCTACCGAGGGAGGTTTGGCTGCACCGTCTGGGGCTGGGAGACTTCAGTCAGGGCGCAGCATTTTGAGCCTGGGCTAAGGCGCAAGCGGCCTTTGGATCCCAAGCAGACACGCCAGTGCAGAGACACTGAGCCAAGACAACCACGCAGCCCTCCGAACCCCCACCGTGCAAAAGGGTTTGTCATTCTCTACATTCCAAACAGCATCCTCTTACAGAGGTGATTTCGAGCACAATTCTAAAGACTCTTTCCTGCAAGTAAGCCCCACCAAAGAGACTGAGGATTTCTGAGGAGACTTGTTTAGGATTGCTCCAATTCCCTGTGTCATCTGACAGCCCTTCACAAGAGCACCGGCGTCCCTTGTACGTTTCAAGAGCGTCCTAACAAAGTTGATTTGGAAGTCCTGCATAATCTACGGCATGCATTTCCCCACTTAGTCGATACACGCCGGAGTGGCAGGGCCTCGACGCCGCTCCACTCCGACTGGCACAACCTACCAGCTGCTGAACAAGCCGAGACTCCAGCCCACGTTTTGCTACAGAGGTCTAAACGGAGCCCCACTTTCTCCGGAGTTGACTGGCAGAAATCCCAGCGGCTGCACTTTTCACCTGCCACTTCGAACACCCCCCCCCCCGGCCAAATCCAACCGAATCATCCCGGAGTTTCCCCAAGGGGACCTTTGAACCTGACCGGGTATCACCCTGCCATGGGGGGTGGGGGGCGTTATCGAGGGCTGGCGGCCCAACGCAAAGTCATTCTCCGGAGAGGAGGAGGAAGGCAGATGTAGTTGAAGGGGGAGCTCGGGAAGCCCCCGAAAAAAGCAGTGCAAATTCTCCAGGGGAAGCCGAAAGGCCAAATTGGGGGGCATTTGAGGGGGAGCTCCGTAGTCCTTGGAAGGTGAGTGGGGGCGCAGGATAAGTTATCGGGGCCCCAAGTTCGAAAGAGCACAAAAAGGAGAAAAGGGAAATAGATGGTCTAAAAGGCGTGCATTGGAAGGGGGGGGCAGACACCAGAAAGATGGGGACAATAGATTCTCCCAGACAATGGCAGGTTTTTTTGGGGGGGGTGGGTCCTTCGGCATGCATGTGGGACCCAGGGCGAAAAATGCCTTCGGGGGGGGGGCCTTGAGGTCCAAGGTAGCGATGGGGGAGGAACAGAGGGGGAGATGTCGGGTGGGAGAGAGATGGGGGGGGGTGTTCTTGACCCACGAAGGGCTACCGAGAACTCTCCTCCTTTTTGTGCCTGACAGTCGACGGCGCATCTGTCTACTCGGGAGTAAGTCCCGCCGAGCCCCGCAGGGCTTACTCCCAGGTAAATGCGCAGACCGCGCCTCTTCGGAGCGCGGTGCCGGACCGCCCCGGCTGCCCTCCCCGCCCAGCGCCGGCGCCCTCGCGGGGTCCCGGGCTGGGTCTCCCCTTCCCCTCCCCGGCGGCGGCTCTCACCTTCCAAAGCGCGGCAGCCGCCCGGCAGCAGAAGCAGCGGCAGCAGCAGCGGGAGCAGTAGCAGCAGCTGGGGCGACCCCGGGCGGGCTGCGGCCATGGCGGGGGCCGGAGCCCGACGGGGCGGCTCCGCAATCAATCCCGGGCGGGCTCGGGGGGGGGGGTCCGCCGGCGGAGCGAACGGATCGAGGCCCTTCCTTCGCGGCCGGACAACTCCCGAGATCAAGCTGCCCCCTTTCCAGGTGCGGGGAGATCCGAGGGGAGGCGGCCGGGGAGAGGTCAGGCGGGGACCCCCCCCCTTTAACAAGCGGCTCCGCGATCCGCAGACGGGCTCGGGTCTCCTCCGGGCGACGCGCTTCCTCGACGGCACCGGCCCTCCCGGGCGGGCTCTTGCAGCACCGGAGCTCCTCCCCGACTCCTTCTCCCCCGACGGGGTCCCAGGCGGCGGGCTGGGCACCGATCCGGCCCGGGGGGCTTATTCCAGAGCAGCCCCGGAGAGCCGCAAAGCGGCGCGGCTGAAACTTCGCTGCACCCCGCCGGCCGCTGCGGGTCGGCACCGCTCCGCGCGGGGCTGCAGCAGGCCTTCGCGGACCGTCCGGGCTGGTCCCCTGCACGGGCTGAGCGGCCGGATCTGCGGGGTTTGCCTCGGGGGCTCCTTCCTGGGGGGCCGGGGCCGGCCGGGAGTCCCGAGCCTTGACGGTGGTGGCCCCCGGGGGGCTATTCCAATCGGGGTCCCTCTCCCTGCTTCGCGGCTCGGTGCAAAGATCCCGGCCGCCTCCCTCCGAGCCCGGACTCGGCCGGCCCCAACCCAGACTCCGGACTCCTCTCGCAGCCGCTCACGCTCTCGCTCTGGGGGCTCCGGCTCGGGCGCCGCGGCTCAGACCCAGGGGGCGGGGCCCGCCTGCCCATCACCCGCCGCGGCCCGCCCCTGGCAACCGAGCTCCCACTCGGAACCGGCGGCCGCCGGCGCGCACGCCCCTAGCGACGCCGAGCCTCCCGCTCATTGGGTGGCGGGTTTCCTTCGGCCGGGCGCCTGTGTGGGCGGAGCTACCAGGATAGGGGAGGGGCTTAGGAGAAAGATGAATTAAACGGGGCGGGGGCTCGGCGCCGATCCCCCGGGAGTCGTCACCGCCCCCTCGATTCTCACCCACCCACCCCATTGGCTGAGCGGCGGCACGGCGAGGAGAGCGCGCCACCTAGTGGCCGCGAGTGGAATGATCCGCCTTAAAGGGGAGGGGCTGCAGCCCGCTTATTCTCATTCATAAGGAGGGAAGGGGGGGCGGGGCCGTGATTCATCATCCCCTCCGGGGTCGTGGAGCCGGAGTAGCCGGAGGTACGGAAGGGGAACGCGTGTCCGTAGCCCGGGCAGTTTCCCCCGATCATATCTTGCAGAGTCGTGTGAACTCTTCTCTGACAGGTGGGAATGCGTGCCCGCGAACATGTGAGCTGCATGCATATGAAACATTATTTTGGGGGGGTATTTTCATCCAGCACCCTGAAGGGCAAAAAGCTACCTTCGAGGAAGCCAGCGGCATGCAACGGATGGAGAAGCCAAGGATCTAAGCTTCGGCCCTGGCTCAATGGATGCTCTGCCTGGCGTGCAGAAGGTCCCTGGTTCAGTCCCTGGCATCTCCAGTTTCAGGGTGTGCTTGTAGTGGTGATAGGGTTGCCAGGTCTGGGCTGGAAAATACCTGGAGACTTTGGGTGGGGGGGTGGATCCGGGAGAGGGCGGGGTTTGGGGAGGGGAGGGGCCTCAGCGTGGCACAGAGTCCACCCTCCAAAGCGGCCATTTTCTCCGGGGGAGCTGATCTCTGCCAGCTGGAGATCAGTTCTAAAAGCGGGAGATCTCCAGGCCCCGCCTGGAGGCTGGCAACCCGAAGTGGTGAAGAGTGGCCGGCTAGTATCTGGGAGATCCCGGGTGGAATCCCCAGTCATGCCATGGGAGCTGGCTGGGTGACCTAGGGCCACTCACATCCTCTCAGCCTAGCCTACCTCACAGGGCTGTTGTGAGGACAAAATGGAGGGGAGGAGAACGCTGTCAGGCACTCTGGGTCCCCCTTGGGGAGAAAGACAGGGTACAAATAACTTTTTTAAAAAAAATTAAAGGACCAGGCAGGAGGTGATGCGAATGACCTCGGGTTAGAACAGATAAAAGTAGGGTTAGAACAGATAAAAGGAAGTCCTTCTTCACCCAAAGAGTGATTAACATATGGAATTCACTGCCACAGGAGGTGGTGGCAGCTACAAGCATGGACAGTTTCAAGAGGGAATTAGATGAACATATGGAGCAGAGGTCCATCAATGGCTATTAGCCACAGGGTATAGATGGGAACTCTCAGTCTGGGGCAGGTGATGCTCTCTATTCTTGGTGCTGGAGGGGGCAGCAGTGGGAGGGCTGCTAGTGTCCTGGCCCCACTGCTGGACCTTCTGATGGCACCTGGTATATTTTGGCCACTGTGTGACAGAGTGTTGGACTAGATGGGCCATTGGCCTGATTCAACATTGGCTTCTCTTATGTTCTTACGTTCTCTCCCGAAGACCCTGGAGAGCGGCTGACAGTCTGAGTGGACAAGACTGACCTTGCTGGGCCAGGGGTCTGGTTCAATAGAAGCAGTGGCAGGTGAACCATCAAGCAGACGAGGCACGTGCTTAGGGCACCAGGGCCAAAGGGGGCACCACAAAGCTGGGAATATGAATACTGGAACTTTGATACATTTTAACTTGTGGAATATTAAAACAGATGTCGTATTGCATTTTTGTAGAACTTTATGTAGCCAAAGGAGCTGCGGTGGCTCAAGTGGTTAAGACGCTGAACTGCAGGCTGTGGAAGGTCAGTAGTTCAGCAGTTCGAGACCCGAGAGTGCCACGTGACAGAGTGAGCTCCCGTCTCTAGTTCCAGCTCCTGCCAACCTAGAAGTTCGAAAGCAAGAAGTTGCAAGTAGATAAATAGGCACCACTTCGGTGGGAAGATAAAAACGGCATTCCGTGTGCCTTGGTGTTTAGTCATGCCGGCCACATGACCACGGAAACGTCTTTGGACAGCGCTGGCTCTTCGGCTTTGAAATGGAGATGAGCACCACAACCCTAGAGTCGGATTCGACTGGCATTCAAGCAAGGGAACCTTTACCTTCATCTTTTTATGTAGCCCAAGCTTGGCTTTGTTTGTACAGTCTATTGTGTTATCATATGAATAAATGTTTGCATTGCTGCAACCTGCATTGTATATCTGGTCAGACAGGTCAATGACTAAAATGGACTGGGGTCAGTGTGGAAAGGAGGGGGGCACCAGGATTGGTCAGTGCTTAGGGCGCCAGTGAGCCTTAATCCGCCCCTGAATAGAAGGCAGCTTCCCGGGTTCAAGTGGATCTCATGCAGATGGATTCAGGTAGGCTCCAGTGTTCCCTCTAAGCTCAGTTAGTGTGAGCTGGCTCACCATTTTTTCGCCTCCGGCTCGCACATTTTTGTCCTCGCTCAGGAAGGGACGGCTCCAGAGCAAAACCAATTTATGCAGCAGCCAAATTGCCCGCTCACAACTTTAATGCCCGGTGGCTCACAAAGTACCATTTTTGCTCACAAGACTCCACAGCTTAGAGGGAGCCATGGTTGCTGGCATACTGGGTAAGGGAAGGCCAGTACAAAAAATACAGGGGCGTTAATCACATTGTTTATTTAATTCCTCCCCAGTGGGCACCCGAGGCAGCTTACATGGTTCTCCTCTCCTCCCTTTTATCCTCACAACGACCCTGTGAGGGAGGCGAGGCGAGGCCAGGAGAGTGTTACAGGCCCAAGGTCGCCCAACGAGCTTCCACGGCACGAGTGGGGATTTGAACACAGGTCTCTGTGACAGCAGAATCATAGAGTCGGAAGGGACCTCCAGGGTCGTCTAGTCCAACTCCCTGCACATTGCAGGGAATTCACAAATACCTCTCCCTCTATGCCCACAGTGAATGCTGTTCCACACCCAGAAGATGACCCAACCCTCCAGGATCTCCAGTCAAAAAAGATGGCTTCCTGACCCCAAAGTAGTGATCGGCATTTCCCTGGGCATTTCCCTGGGCCTCAGTCTGCTTCTGCTCATCTTGTATTTTGCCAGAGCTAGTTGTGCGCCTTGTTTGCCGGACTGGAGCTCCTCTGTGACTCCTTCTCCCCCTCCCTTCCTTCTAAGAGCTCAGGGGGGCTTCTGTGGTTCCCGCCCCCTCCATTTCAGTTCTCACAACAATCCTGTGCGGCAGGGTAACCTGAGACTGAATGGCTGGGCCTGGGTTACCCAGGGTACTTTGTGGCGGTGTGGGGATCTGAACCCAGGTCTCCGCGGTCCTAAATGCGATCCCAGTTGATTTGAGTTTTCATTATTGTTTCTGATCACAAGAATTGTTGTGTTGGGAGGCAGGTGACAAATCTCCTTGAATAGAAGGAAAAGAGACTGAAGAGAAGATACCGGATTTATACCTCGCCCGTCACTACCCGAAGGAGTCCCAGAGCGGCTTACGGTCTCCTTTCCCTTCCCCACAACAGATACTCTGTGAGGTAGGCAGGGCTGAGAGTGCTCCCTTTCAGAACTGCTCGTGAGAGAACAGCTCTGAGAGAACTTGTGACTGAGCCAGGGTCACACCAGCAGCTGCATGTGGAGGAGTGGGGAATCGGACCCAGTTCTCCCAGATCAGAGCCCGTGCTCCTAACCACGACACCAAACTGACTCTCACAATACAGAAAAATGAAACCGGCGATTGGATCGAAATAGGGGGAGAGTGTCATGCCGTGACCCTGCCCTTTTAGGTTGATCTGAAGAAGGCCAAACCTCCCCGGGGTTTTCACAACCAGGATGAACATAAGAACATAAGAGAAGCCAATGTTGAACCAGGCCAATGGCCCATCTAGTCCAACACTCTGTCCCACAGCGGCCAAAATATACCAGGTGCCATCAAGGAGATCCAGCAGTGGGGCCAGGGCACTAGCAGCCCTCCCACTGCTGCCCCCTCCAGCACCAAGAATAGAGTGCATCACCTGCCGCAGACTAAGAGTTCCCATCTATACCCTGTGGCTAATAGCCACTGATGGACTTCTGCTCCAGATGTTTATCTAATTCCCTCTAATTCTAATTCTGGAGGATGGAGGAATCACGCATTCCACCTGAAACCCTGACTTATCCTGGCCTGTGTTGGCTATGAGCCTGGCCAGTGGAATGTGCTATTACCAAAGGTAACCCTTAAAAAAGCACCCTCCGCCCACCTGGATTCCGAGCAGGTGACCACAGATCAGAGCTCCGGAGCGCATGACAGAACCCCAAAGGAGTCGCTGAGCAATCGGCATGACAAATGAGAGAGGGAAGTAGACCGGGGTGTTGGGGGGGAACGTGACATCCCAGGTATGAGGAAGTGCAGGAAAGTCACTTCCTGTGAACTGCACTAAAAATCAATTCGGGGGTACCCTTTCCTTGGGGAGGGAGGAGACCACCCCTGGCTGGAATGAGACTTTCTAGAAGAAGAAGAGAAGAGATTGGATTTATACTCCCCCCCCCTTCACTGCCCCAAAGGCATCTCAAAGTGGCTTACAGACGCCTTTCCCTTCCCCTCCCCACAACAGACACCCTGCGAGGTAGGTGAGGCTGAGAGAACTTCTGACAGAAACTGCTCTTTTTCAAGAACTCTTTTTCAAGAGAGCTCTTTATCAGAACTACGGCTTGCCCAAGGTCATCCAGCCAGGTGCAAGTGGAGGAGTGGGGAATCAAACCCAGTTCTCCCAGATTAGAGTCTGTGCACTTAACCACTACACCAAACTGGCTCTGGAAGAAGAAGAAGAGATTGGATTTATACCCTGCCCTTCACTCAGGAGTCTCAGAGCGGCTGACAAACTCCTTTCCCTTCCCCTCCCCGCAACAGACACCCTGTGAGGTAGGCGGGGCTGAGAGAACTTCTGACAGAAACTGCTCTTTTTTTCAAGGACAGCTGTGCCAGAGCTTGCGCACTTAACCACTACACCAAACTGGCTCTCATTAAGTCCAGTGGCACCTGAAGAAGCGCGCATGAGCACGATAGCTGATACCCAGAACTAAACTCCGTTGGTCTTAAAAGTGCCACTGGACACAAACTTTGTTCCGTGGCTTCAGTCCAACATGGCTACTCCCACCTGAACTTTCTGGACTTTCAAGAGGGAGAAATCTTAATCTTTGGTGACACTGAACGGAGTGTTAGGTCCAAAAAAAAAAAAAGACAGACCTAAAAAATCTGCAGGAGGAAGACTACCCAAGAATGTTTTTTTCGTAAATGCAAATGCCGAATATAGAAGATTTATGGAGAACTCTCAATCCTCATTCAAGAGAGCCAGTTTGGTGTACTGGTTTAAGTGCACGGACTTTGGTGTTGTGGTTTGGTGTAGTGGTTTAAGAGCATGGACTCTAATCTAGGAGAACCGGGTTTGATTCCCCACTCCTCCACTTGCAGCTGCTGGATGACCTTGGGTCAAGCCGTAAGTTCTGATAAGAGCTGTTCTTGAAAAAAGAGCAGTTTCTGTCAGAGCTCTCTCTCAGCTCCCACCTACCTTCAGGTAGTGAAGGGCGGGGTATAAACCCAATCTCTTCTTCTTCTTCTTCTACCTTCTTTTCAGACAGACACCAGACAAATTCAAGAACTGATATGTGCTGGATGTCTTAAGACTTTACTTACGAACTTGAGATCCAAACAGCCGAAAACAATTGCTGATCATAATCCATTAGTGGAGGTTACATGGCATAGAGAAATGAGGAGGAGGAGGAGGAGGAGGAGGAGGAGGAGGAGAAGAAGAAGAAGAAGAATGGATATATATAGCCTTTCGGAGTCTCAGAGCGGCTTACAAACTCCTTTTCCTTCCTCTCCCCACAACAGACACCCTGTGAGGTAGGTGGGGCTGAGAGCACTCTCTCAAGAACTGCCCTTTCAAGAACAACTCTGTCAGAACCATGGCTTGCCCAAGGTCATCCAGCAGCTGCATGTGAAGAAGTGGGGAATCAAACCCGGTTCTCCCAGATTAGAGTCCGCGCACTTCACCACTACACCAAACTGGTGTATGGAGAATGAATGACAATCCCTTGCTACAAGAAGATATTTTAAAAAATTCTGAACAGGACATAGAGGAAGTTTTTTAAGTTCAACATTACAGATGATCTCTCTATATGGCTACTATATGGGAAGCAAGGAAAGATTACACGAGAGGGAAATGAATTCCTCTTGCCTCGAAGAAAAAGAGGCAAAGACTGGAACACATTAAGAAAATAACTGACAGAATTCAGACTCTAGAAGACCGGAAGTTTTCTAGGATTGTTGGCTTTGCAGAAAAGGAAGGTGAAGGTAAAGGTTCCCTTTCTCGAAAGCCAGTCGAATCCGACTCTAAGGTTGCGGTGCTCATCTCCATTTCAAAGCCGAAGAGCCAGCGCTGTCCAAAGAT
Organism: Gekko gecko; assembly: GCA_029375565.1. NCBI lineage: Eukaryota > Metazoa > Chordata > Lepidosauria > Squamata > Gekkonidae > Gekko > Gekko gecko. The sequence goes on from JAPDNY010000008.1 coordinate 123,586,807, forward strand.
GTTTCCGTGGTCATGTGGCTGGCATAACTAAACACCAAAGCACACGGAATGCTGTTACCTTCCCACCTAAGTGGTACCTATTTATCTACTTGCAATTTCTTGCTTTCGAACTGCTAGGTTGGCAGGAGCTGGAACTAGAGACGGGAGCTCACTCCGTCATGCAGCACTCTCAGGTCTCGAACTGCTGAACTACAGACCTTCCACAGCCTGCAGTTCAGCATCTTAACCACCTGAGCCACCACAGCTCCGAAAAGGAAGGACCAGGGTTCAAATGTCTCCAGAGTTCACCCCAGAGAATGAGACCCTCTGACCTGAAGTAGGGTGATTCCCTATGGCTACTCGGGGCCAACTAGACCCCTGAGCACGCAACAGTGCTCCGCTTAACAGCTAGCTCAGAGGTCCCCAACGTGGCGCCCTCAGACACCTTACTTGGTGCCCGGCCAAGGGCTTTGAGAGCGTGGGCGGGGCCAAGTGGGCAGGGCCAGGCTGTCCCCGGAGGTCTGATTTAGCTGGGCAGACCTTTTAAAAGTTGCTTTGGGGGCAGCTGCCTCCACAGTGCAAGGATCTGCACTATGCAACCGCCGGGTATGCGCCTGGAACTATTTTAAAGCAATCTCTTCATTTTAACAGGCATCCTGTGAAACCCCGGGATCACCACCGTGCCTCAATGCAAACTGCCGTTGGGGTCACTCAGTGCTCCTTTCTGGGGCAGGTAAGAATATAAGAACATAAGAACATAAGAGAAGCCAATGTTGAATCAGGCCAATGGCCCATCTAGTCCAACACTCTGTCACACAGCAGCCAAAAATACCAGGCGCCATCAGGAGGTCCAGCAGTGGGGCCAGGACACTAGAAGCCAAGGACAGAGTGCATCACCTGCCCCAGACTGAGAATTCCCATCTATACCCTGTGGCTAATAGCCACTGATGGACCTCTGCGCCATATGTTTATCTAATTCCCTCTTGAAACTGTCCATGCTTGTAGCTGCCACCACCTCCTGTGGCAGTGAATTCCATATGTTAATCACTCTTTGGGTGAAGAAGGACTTCGTGTTATCTGTTCTAACCCGACTGCTCAGCAATTTCATGGAGTGCCCACGAGTTCTTGTATTGTGAGAAAGGGAGAAAAGTACTTCTTTCTCAACTTGCTCAATCCTATTCATAATCTTATCAACTCAATCCCATTCATAATCTTATAAACCTCGATCATGTCACCCCTCAGCCGTCGTTTCTCCAAGCTGAAGAGCCCCAAGCGTTTAACCATTCTTCATAGATGCACTCTATTCTTGGTGCTGGGGGGGGGCAGCAGTGGGAGGGCTTCTAGTGTCCTGGCCCCACTGCTGGACCTCCTGATGGCACCTGGTATATTTTGGCCACTGTGTGACACAAGAGCGTTGGACTAGATGGGCCGTTGGCCTGATGCAATATTGGCTTCTCTTATGTTCTTATGTTATGTTCTCCCTCTAAGCCGTGGAGTCTTGGGAGCAAAAATTCTACTTTTGTGATCTACTGGGCATTAAAGTTGGGAGCGAGCGGTCGGGCTGCCGCATCCATTAGTTTGCTCTGGAGTAGTGTTCCCCCTAAGCTGAGTTAGTGTGAGCCAGCTCACAATTTTTTAGCCTCCAGCTCACACATTTTTGTCTTCGCTCAGGGAGGATGGCTTTGGAGCAAGCTAATTTATGCAGTAGCCAAATCGCTCGCTCACAGCTTTCACGCCAGGAGCTCGCAAGGTAGAATTTTTGCTCACAAGACTCCACAGCTTAGAGGGAGCCATTGCTCTGGAGCCATCCCTTCCTGAGCGGAGGCGAGAATGTGCGAGCCGGAGGCTAAAAAAACAGTGAGCTGGCTCACACTCACTCGGTTTAGAGGGAACGCTGTGGCGGAGAGAGGAAATGAAACTCCTTTCCCAGATGCAATCGGGCTCCCTCTTGGCTCCACCTGCCAGTTCGACAGATACTGGAAAAGTCCGCTCCTCTCTGCCACCTTTGGCAATACCTGTGGAACTCGTCCTGCCAGTGTTCAGGCGCTGGATTCGGAGGCGGACTCTCCGCACCTCGGCAAGATAAACAGCTTCGGTCCCTCTGATTCAGGCGGGGCTGTTTGGTTTCTGAGCGTCAGGTGTCTCTCCGTCTTCTTCCACCCACCGCCACCACCACCCCTCCATCCCAGGCACCCAGAAGCGTCAGCGGATCCTGCGTGAATCACGGGGAAATCAAAAGCCACCCCCCAGAAACTTCCTGGTTTCTTTGGGGTTTCTTCTGTTTACAAACACTTGGGAAGAGCCCCACCCACCGGCTTGGGAAAGCCAAGAGCAAAGCCCGGGTGAGGCTCTGTCAAAACAAAAATGGAGATTTCTTCTTCTTTTTTTTTGCGGCCCGCAAAAAGGGTCCCACCCTGCACGGGCTCGGTGCAGGCTTAGAAACCGATAGGCCTGTAATCCCCGTCTTGTGTGCTCGGAGAAAGACACAAATTAAACTATTAACATTCCCCCCTGCGTGCCAGAGCACACCCTCTTCGCCACGCGTCATCGGGCTGGCCTTAGCTTCTTCTGTCACTCCCTGGCAGGGAAGGGGTGATTTCATTGTGTCTCTGGGTCAGCTGTGGTTGACTGGTCCGATAACCTCCATTCCACCAGGACCAGGGGGGGGGGGGGGTTGTTGTTACTGTTTGGTGTTCTGGTTAAGAGCAGCAGACTCTAATCCGGGAGAACTGGGTTTGATCCCCCACTCCTCCACATGAAGCCCGCTGGGTGACTTTGGGTCAGTCACAAGTTCTCTCAGAGCTGTTCTCTCAAGAGCAGTCCTCGAAAGAGCTCTCTCAGCCCCACCTTCCTCACAGGGTGTCAGTTGTGGGGAGAGGAAGGGAAGGAGATTGTAAGCTGCTCTGAGATTCCGAGTGAAGGGCAGGGTATAAACCCAACTATCCTTCTCCTTCTCCTCCTCTGCTGGAGTTACTGCTCAGGGCTGGAAGCTCGCTTTGATCCTATTTAGAACAAGGACTCATGCAGAGTCTCAAGGAGTGTGCTTCTCTGGATTTTTTAACTCATGTTAAAAGGGGTCTTGGGTTTTTTTTTAATGTAAGAATAAATTTGGTCCCTAAATTTATCTCAGGAGGGAAAATCATTCCTCTGTTGTCAGAAGTTTCTGAACATCCATTGCAGCTAATGACCAAGATGGGGGGATTCCTGTTGCATCTCTGCTAGAGTTACCGCTCAGGGCCGGGAACTTGTTTTGATCCTATTTAGAACAGGGACTTATGCAGAGTCTCAAGGAGTGTGATCCTCTGGAACTTTTTCCTCATTATAAAAGAGTTTTGGAGTTTGTTTGGGGGAGTTTTGGATGTAAGAATAAATCTGTCCCCTGATTTTAACTCGGGAAATTGTGCCTCTGTTCTCAGCAGTTTCTGAACATCCAACACTGAACACTAAAAGAAAACCAGAGCGAGGGGAGTCTTCCTTGGACGAAGCTCAGGGCTGCTGACTCAGGGCTTGCACATCAAGCGTTTGTGTTTGATTTGTTATTGTTGCAACCCATTTTGAGTTTCTGATTTGGAAAGCCAGCAAGATGTAAACATGAAGTTAAGCCCAGCTGGCCTGCTTCCAAGGGACACCAGCCTGATGGATCAAGAACCATTGTTCTACGGCTGGCAACGACTCATCTGGGCTGGTTCCCGGTTTGGGAGGCCTTCAGCAAGATGCTGTCCAAGAGGCTCCTCCCAGCATCACGCAGATAGGGAAGTCAGGCAAGCGAACAGCACCTGCTACTGGTAGCTGCCATTGCTTCACACTCATCTGGCCGGGCAAATGAGCAGCTGCTTTTACTGTGCAGAGCAGAGAGCCGCCGCCCCCTTTCTACAAGGCATGGCCGGTGTTTAGCCTGGGAGTAAGGCTGTGTAGCCCGTGTCTTTGTGTGTTTTCTCTTTTAGTGCCGACTTGAATTTTGATCTCCACAACGGAAGGGGAGATGCAGCTCTTGAAAAAGAGGATGGGAACATGTTTACGTGCCTGGGATACATGTCGCTGCATAATTTCCAACTGTTGATCTGTTATATAAATTTGTCGTGTTGAGAACTTGGGAACTAGGAGTGTTACATCGTAACCTTGATTTATAGCTCACGATTGTTGCCTTTTGAGAGTTTGGGAACTCGGTGAGTTACACTGTAACTCTGGCGCAGAGGTTTTTGACTTTGTATTAAATACTTTTAGAGCTGTTGTAAGAAAACTTTGATAACGGGATGTATATTAAGACTATACACTCGTTCGGTATTTCAAAATATTTAGAAGAAGAGGAGGAGGAGGAGGAGGAGGAGGAGGAGGAGGAGGAGGAGAATGGATTTATAACTTCTGGGTTTTCCCCAGAAATGACACAGCGGTGCACAGGATGTAGCAGCCACCCTCCCCCATGTCTGCGTCCCCAAACCTCCTGCCAGTCGCTATGCAGGGCAGACCTGCCCATCTCAGGCAATCAGATTGCAGAAGTAATAATATGTCTGCTAAGACCAGTCTGAGCTAGTGGGTGCCCAGCTAGATGGAAGGTGGACAGAATCTCCTGTTAACCTTCCGTGGCCTTCTGTATAGATATGGGCATTGTGCAGTGGTAGGAAGAAGATGTACAGCGGAACCTGGGCCAGGGCTATTTTTGGGCAGGAACGCACAGGGACGGAGTTCCGGATGGCTCCTGAGTTGGCCACGCCCAGCAGGAACTCATTAGCATAATAGGCCACACCCAACAGCAGAAACTCATTATGATTGGCTACATTAGGGGTGCCTGGCCCAACATGCAAAGGAGTTCTTGCTCCAAAAACAGCCCTGGGTTTTGACAACAAACAAGGTAAACAGAATAAGAAGCAAAAGGCGGTTGTGGCTGGATGACCACACTTCTGGCAACATGGGGTGTGTGGCCTAATATGCTAATGAGTCTCTGCTGGTGGGTGTGGCCTATTATACTAATCCTGCTGGGCTTTTTCTGCAAAAAAAGCCCTGACCTGGTCTATGCCTGGAGGAAGGTTAAAAAACCTCCAGGATCCTTGGCGAAGAAGAAGAAGAGAAGAGATTGGATTTATAACCCGCTCTTTACTACCCAAAGGAGTCTCAGAGCAGTTTACAAACTCCTTTCCCTTTCCCTTCTCCTTCCCACAACAGACACCCTGGGAGGTAAGTGGGGTTGAGAGAGCTCTGACAGAAACTGCTCTTTTTCAAGAACAGCTCTGGCAGAACTATGGCTTGCCCGAGGTCATCCAGCTAGATGCAAGTGGAGGAGCGGGGAATCAAACCCGGTTCTCCCAGATTAGAGTCTGCATGCTCTATAAGACTTCTTAATGGCATTTTCAGCATTCATTTTTTATAATAATCTCTAGTGGAGGATTCCCGCTATTACAATTGACCTCCAGGCAACCAAGATCCATTCCCCTGGAGAAAATGGCTGCTTTGGAAGGTGGAGTTTATGGCGTCATACCCTGCTGAGGTCCCTCCCCTCCCTAAACCCCCTCCCCAGATGCCACCCCCCAAATCTCCAGGTATTTCCCAACCCAGAGCTGGCAACCCTACCTGGAAGGCATCATGGCTGCTCGGTCGGAAAGCAGAATGAATGGGGGTGGTGGGCAGCGTCACGAAGTTGCAGCCGGTTTACGGTGGACCTCTCATGGGTCCTCGTACCCAACACAAAATGGATCGACTTGATCGAGGAAGCTGCGGTCCTCCGTTTGCAAAACCTGGGCAAGGCTGTCGATGGGACATTTTGGAGGGCATCAATTCATAGGGTCATCATACACTGGAAGCAAAATGATGGCACAGGGGTCCGGATACGGAGCTGCGGGCCGGGAGGTCGGTAGTTCGGCAATTCAAGGCCCGAGTGCCATGTGACGGAGTGAGCTTCTGTCTCTGGCCCCAGCTCCTGCCAACCTAGAAGAAGAAGAGATTGGATTTATACCCCGCCCTTCACTTGGAGTCTCAGAGTGGCTTACAAACTCCTTTCTCTTCCCCTTCCCACAACAAACACACTGTAAGGTAGGTGGGGCTGAGAGAGCTCTGGCAGAGACTGCTGTTTTTCAAGAACGGCTGTGCCAGAGCTTGTGACTGACCCAAGGTCACATCAGCAGGTGCAAGTGGAGGAGTGGGGAATCAAACCCGGTTCTCCCAGATTAGAGTCCACACACTTAACCACTACACCAAACCACTACACCTAGCAGCTGGAATGGAAGAAACTGCAAGTAGATAAATAGGTACCACTTCGGGGGGAAGGTAACAGCATTCCGTGCACCTCGGCATTTAGTCATGCCAGCCACATGATCACGGAAACGTCTACGGACAGCGCTGGCTCTTCAGCTTGGAAACGGAGATGAGCACCTAGAGTCGGATTCGACCGGCTTTCGAGCAAGGGAAACCTTTACTAAGACACATACATACACGCATCTTCTCAGCCTTCCATGCATTCCCAGCCTTCAGTCCCACTGTGGGTTAATAACCTCCCAGCTTGGTCGCCAATCTTAACAGCTTCCCTTTTGTTGCTCTTGGAGTGAATCTTTGGCTACCGATGGCACAGCTGATTCTGCTGGTGCTGAATCCTTGCTTGGGCCTGACAGAAAGTCTGATAATAAATAAATAAATAAAATACAGACTCAGTCCTGACAGGCTGACCACATGTACAGGCCTGTGGCCCCTTTGTACCAAAGTGTTTGTGTGAGCTGGGGCCAAGACACACACGTGTGGTCATCGTCTATCTGTGGTCACCTGTGGGAAAAAATGTAATTGCCCTAGGCGAGCAGCTGTTTAGGAGCAGCCTGCTTGAATGGGCCGGCTCAGATGAAATGAGATGGGGAGCTGTGTTTGTCCGTAGCACTAGAAAAGAGCGGGAGTCCAGGAACACCTTAAAGACTAACAAAATTTGTGTCAGGGGCGGAGCTTTCCTGAGTCACGGCTCACTTCTTCTGAAGTGAGGTATCTGAAGAAGTGAGCAGTGACTCGCGAAAGCTCCTCCCCTGCCACAAATTTTGTTAGTCTTTAAGGTAGGGTTCCCAAGTACTTACCGCGTGGGAGCGGGGGACGCATGCTCCCTGGCTGGACCAGTCCTCCTTGTAACGCACCATGCCATTGCCAGGAAGTGACGCCAGGCGACGCTCTGGCAATGGGGCTGAAAACTCGATGTACCATCGAGTTTCCAGCTGCATTGCTAGAGTGTCACCTGGCGTCACTTCCTGGCAACAGCATGGTGCTCCGCGCCTGTCCTTCCCCCAGGGATGGTCCTGCGAGGACATATCCATCCCCCGCTCCCATGCGGTAAGTTCTTGGCAAGCCTACTTTAAGGTGCTCCCGGATTCTCGCTCTTTTCTACTGCCTCAGATGAAACATTACATGTTCTCCCATGCATTCTGTTGATTTGTGTCTCTGCATCCATGTTTCTCTTCTGGTTTCTATATTAATCTGTTTTCTTATCATCGAGGGTTCTGGATCCACTGGTTCTAAGAAAGTGTGATATTTGGGGGTATCATTGCTCTGAGACGTTTTATGCTCTCTGATCGTATTCTTTTTTCTGCTGATGTTTTCCAGTTGGCTGAAGACTTACTTCTGCTCTTTCGATTTCAGTGTTCCACTGGTGGTTTTGGCACACAGTTTTCAATGTTTATTGTGGTTGAATTTTCTCCACCTGCAAATCACCCAGAGAGCCAATTTGCTTGAGAGTCGCAGGATACAAATGCTTAAATTATCTTAAATACCTAAATAAATATTGGCTCCAGCTGAGCGGAGTCATTTGACACATTCATCTATGTTCCGTTACAAACAATCTACAGAATTTACTTGCTTGAAAAATAGGGGGATAATTGCTTGGTAGGGGGAAAAAACACCCTGTCTCTTTAACAGCCGCTTAATGGGATGTTATTTACCAGGTGGTATTACTTTACCTGCATGCCATGAAAAACCTTCTCCTCCCCATTTCCACAGATTAAGCCTTTATTTAAAGGGCAAGGACATAAGAAGAGCCTTGCCGGATCAGACCAGTGATCCGTCTAGTCCAGCATCCTGTCTCACTCACATGGTGGTCAACCGGTTCCTCTGGAGTGTCAACAACAGGGCATAGAGGCCGAGGCCTTCGTAGGTACATCAGAAGAACCCTGCCATCTAGTCCAGCATCCTGTCTCATACAGTGGCCAACCAGTTCCTCTGAAGGGCCAACAACAGGTCATAGAGGCTGAGGCCTTCTTAAGAACATCAGAAGAGCCCTGATGGATGAGACCAATGGTCCATCTCATCCAGCATCCTGTCTCGCACAGTAACCAACCTGTTCCTCTGGAGGCCACCAACAGGGCATAGAGGCCGAGGCCTTCATAAGAATGTCAGAAGAGCCCTGCTGGATCAGACCAATAGTCCCTCTAGTCCAGCATCCTGTCTCACACAATGGCCAACCAGTTCCTCTGGAGGGCCACCAACAGGGTAGAGAGGCTGACGTCTTCGTAAAAACATCAGAAGAGCCCTGCTGGATCAGACTAGCAGTCCCTCTAGTCCAGCATCCATACAGTTGGCCATACAGTGGCCAACCATCTCCTCTGGAGGGCCAACAACAGGTCATAGAGGCTGAGGCCTTCATAAGAACATCAGAAGAGCCCTGATGGATGAGACCTATGGTCCATCTCATCCAGCATCCTATCTCACACAGTGGCCAACCTGTTCCTCTGGAGAGCCAACAACAGGGCAGAGGAGCCGAGGCCTTCCCCTGATGTTGCCTCCTGGCTTTGGGATTCAGGGGATTAGTGCCTCTGAATGTGGAGGTTCCCGTCAGTCACCATGGCTAGTAGCCCACTGGTAGACTTATCCTCCTCCATGAATCTCTCTAATCCCCTTTTGAAACTGTTTTATTCCTGTGGCCATCATGACAACCTCTGGCAGCAAATTCCACATCTGAATCACTCTCTAGCTTGCCGGCAACCCTATTTGTCAAAAGCTCTTGGCCCGTGGGGAAATAAGAATGCTCTCCAGGAAACCTAGGGTTTCTTGAAAAAAACATTGGACCCTCTGGGGTCAGGAAGCAATTTCCCCCCGTTTTATTTTTTGTCATCTTCTGGGTGTGCAACAGCGGTCACTGGGGGGTGTGGGGGGAGGTAGTTGTGCATTTCCTGCATTGTGCAGGGGGTTGGACTAGATGACCCTGGAGATCCCGTCCAACGCTATGATTCTAAGCTGTTTCTCTTTCTGAATGCATCATGTCGCTTCCGACTTATGATGACCCTATGCATTAATGACACCCCCCCCGAATGTCCTTTCATTAACAGCCTTGCTCAGATCTTGCAGACCGAGAGCCGTGACTTCCTCGATTGGGCGAATCCATCCCTCGTTGCGTCTTCCTCTTGGCCTGCTGCCTACGACTTTTCCTGGCATTATTGTCTTTTTCAACGACTTTTCTTCTCATCATGTGACCCAAGTACGATAACCTCAGTTCAGTCATTTTAGCTTCTAGGGAGAGCTCAGGCGGAACTTCATCGAGAACCCACTTCTTTCCTTTTGGTGACCCACAGGACCCATAAGACTCTCCTCCGACACCACGTTTCCAACAAATCTACTTTTCCATCCCGTCAGCGTTCGTCATCGTCCAACTTTCACACCCCTGCATATTAATGGGGAATACCGACGGCACGAATTATCTTGATCTTGGTTTTCCCTAATAGCATTTGTCCAAGGTAAAGGTTTCCCTTGCTCGAAAGCCAGTCGAATCCGACTCTAGGGTTGCGGTGCTCATCTCCGTTTCAAAGCCGAAGAGCCAGCGCTGTCCGAAGACGTTTCCGCGGTCATGTGGCCGGCATGACTAGACGCCGAGGCGCACGGAACGCTGTTACCTTCCCACTGAAGTGGTACCTATTTATCTACTTGCAATTTCTTGCTTTCGAACTGCTAGGTTGGCAGGTTGGCATTTGTCCAAACAAACAGGCAAAAAGCCTAGCTTTTGCAGGCCTTCGCTAGGTCGTGTCGAATCAAATGGAAATCAACGCGAGCCTGAACCAACCCCAAATTCTTACCGAACGGAAGGCCATCTCCTTAGTCCCCTCCCACCGCCGCCGACAAGCGTGCATTTCTTCTCCGCCGCTCTTTCACAAATAAACCCCAGAGAGTCCCAGGTCCTGCGACCTGCTCCCTGGCCTGCTCTCGAGGAGGCCCTGAAGACTGAGGCGGCATTGTGCCGGCGGCCTGACGCAAGGGAAAGGGGATCCCGAGCGGTGCTCCTCGGAGGGCTTGCCCCGTGCTCGGTCCTGCCAGCGATCGGGGAAGGCAGCTGGGAGCTTTCCCCTGTCAAGGGCAAAGGAAACCCGACCGCCTCCCGCCTCCCTCCTCCATCTGCCAAGTGCCCGAGATGAGGCTTGTGGCCCGGGTGCCGGGAGCCGAGGGAGCTTGGAAGGAAGCTATTGACACTTCCTTCCCCTCCGGCTCGCAGGTGTCAAGGGCCTTCCGAAAGGAGAGGCCCGGCTTAAGGTTTTAATTATGGTCCTCGACTGGTGGAGGAGGAGGAGGAGAAGGGACTTCGGTGAGTGGGGCTCTGTTCTGGGGCGGCCTGCTTTGGCACTGCCGCCGGCTGCTGGCTGATGATCGGGAGGTTCCTGGAGATTTGAGGGCGGAGCTTGGAGAGGGGAGAGGCCGCAGTGGGGGAGGGCTGCCAACCTCCAGGTAGGGACTGGAGATGTCCTGGAATTATAATGGATCTCCAGGCGACACAAATGCCTGATTTCATAGAATCACGAAGTTGGAAGGGACCTGCAGGCGGGCCATCTAGTCCAACCTCCTGCACAATGCATGGAATTCACAAATACCTCCCCCCCACACCCCCAGTGACTCCTGCTCCATGCCCAGAAGGGAGAGGAACCTGAGGGGTGACATGATTGAGGTTTATAAGATTATGAATGGGATAGAGCAGGTTGAGAAAGAAGTACTTTTCTCCCTTTCTCACAATACAAGAACTCGTGGGCACTCCATGAAATTGCTGAGCAGTCGGGTTAGAACAGATAAAAGGAAGTCCTTCTTCACCCAAAGAGTGATTAACATGTGGAATTCACTGCCACAGGAGGTGGTGGCAGCTACAAGCATAGACAGTTTCAAGAGGGAATTAGATAAACATATGGAGCAGAAGTCCACCAGTGGCTATTAGCCACAGGGCATAGATGGGAACTCTCAGTCTGGGGCAGGTGATGCACTCTATTCTTGGTGCTGGAGGGGGCAGCAGTGGGAGGGCTTCTGGTGTCCTGGCCCCACTGCTGGACCTCCTGATGGCACCTGGTATATTTTGGCCGCTGTGTGACAGAGTGTTGGACTGGATGGGCCATTGGCCCGATTCAACATTGGCTTCTCTTATGTTCTTATGTTCTAGGAACCTCCCGCCCCAGGTACAACAGACGACATCTGTCTACTATAGCTTATCCATAGAATTGTAGAGTTGGAAGGGAATGCCAGGCGGGTCATCTAGTCCAACCCAGTGCTCCCTCTAAGCTGTGGAATCCTGTGAGCAAGAATTCTCCTTTGTGAGCTACCAGCATTAAAGCTGTGAGCAGGCGACTTGGCTGCTGCATACATTAGTTTGCTCTGGAGCCATCCCTTCCTGAGCTAAGACAAAAATGTGTGAGCCAGAGGCTAAAAAACGGTGAGTTAGCTCACACTAACTCAGCTTAGAGGGAACACTGGTCCAACAAAAGCAAAACATCAACCCTCGAGGATCCCTGGCTTGAGAAAAATGGCTTCCTGACCCCAAAGTGGCGACCGGGATTTCCCTGGGCGTGTAAGGAAGGGCCACGAGAACTAAGCACTGAGGCAACCCCTTCCTGCCCTCCCTACACGTGAGCTGCCTAAATTCACAGAATCGACATTGCTCTCAGATGGCCATCTAGCCTCTGTTTGAAGGCCTCCAAAGCAGGAGAGCCCACCACCTCCCGAGGAAGCCCATTCCACCGAGAAACTGCTCAAACTCTCTGGAAGTTCTTCCTCATGTTTAGCCAAAAACTCTTCTGATTTAATTTCAGCCTGTTGGTTCTGGTCCGACCTTCTGGGGCAACAGAAAACAACTGCGCCCCATCCTCTATATGCCAGTCCTTCCAGCACTTGAAGATGGTCATCCTACCCCCTCTCAGTCACCACCTCTCCAGGCTATTTGTTTGTTTGCTTGCTTAAAACAATTCTTCCACCTCTCCTGGAGAAAAATAGCTGTTTTGGAAGGTGGACTCCATGGCATTATATGTTATACCCCGCCCTCCCAGGCTCCACCCTCAAATCTCCAGGTATTCCTGAACCCAGAGTTGGCAACCCCAATAAGCTATACAGCCCTTCTTCCAAAGCAGCCTTTTTCTCCAGCGGAAATTATCTCTGTAATCTGGAGTTTAGCTGGAATGCCAGAAGATTTCCAGACCACACCTGGATGCTGGCAACCCGAGGTGAACAGGACCTGTCCCTTGTCCTTCCAAATCTACAAGTCTATTAGCCACAAGGTATAGATAGGAACTCTCGGTCTGGGGCAAGCGAGGCTCCGTGTTCTTGGTGCTTGGGGGGAGAGCCACAGTGGGAGGGCTTCTAGTGTCCTGGACCTGGCCCCACTGGTGGACCTCCTGATGGCACCTGGTATTTGAGTGTTGGACTGGATGGGCCATTGGCCTAAACCAGCGTGGCTTCTCTTATGTTCTTATGAGGGAGTTCCTAGAGGAGACCACTGAAGGAGAAGAAAGATTGACTCCCCTTTCCCTTCAACCAACTAAATTGGGGTTGTGTTTGGATTGCCAGCTCTGCGATGAAGAACATAAGAACATGAGAGAAGCCAGTGTTGGATCAAGCCAATGGCCCATCCAGTCCAACACTCTGTCACACAGTGTCCAAAAGTACCAGGTGCCATCAGGAGGTCCAGCAGTGGAGCCAGGATGCTAGAACCCCTCCCACTGTTGCCCCCACTCAAGTGCCAAGAATACAGAGCATCACTTGCCCCAGAGTTCCTATCTATACTTTGTGGCTAAGAGCCACTGATGGACCTCTGCTCCATATGCTCATCCAATTCCCCCTTGAAGCCGTCCATGCTTGTCGCTGCCACCACCTCCAGTGGCAGTGAATTCCACATGTTAATCACTCTTTGGGTGAAGAAGGACTTCCTTTTATCCATTCTAACCCGACTGTTCAGCGATTCCATGGAGTGCCCACGAGTTCTTATATTGTGAGACAGGGAGAAAACTAATCTTTCTCTGCCTGCTCTATTCCAGGCATAATCTTGTGAACCTCGATCATGCCACCCCCTCAGCCGTCGTTTCTCCAAGCTAAAGAGCCCGAAGCGCTTTAACCTTCCTTCACAGGGGAAGTGTTCCAACCCTTTCATCATTCCAGTTGCCCTTCTCTGCACTTTTTCCAGTGCTACCATATCCTTTTTGAGGTGTGGTGACCAGAATTGCACACAGTATTCCAAATACCTGGGGAGGGGAGGGGCCTCAGCAGGGTATAACGCCATGTAGTCCGCCCTCCAAAGCAGCCATTTCCTCCAGGGGAGCTGATCTCGGTTGTCTGGAGACCAACTGTTAATGTCGGGAGATTTTCAGGATGCCCCTGGAGGTTGGCAAGCCTTAGATTGCGTATACTGCCCTTGAACATGGAGGCTCCATTTTAACCGGTACAGATACTGAATTTGTTGAATGTGTTTTGTTGTTGTTGTTGTTTTTAAAAAATGAGCAAGTGGTGGGGGAAACTCTGTTGCTACGAGGAAAATCTAAAGTGTTTTGTTTGTTTAGCTTGGGAGGAAAAAGGAACTGAAAGGAGCCATTGTAGAGGATCAGGCAATTAACTGCTGGCCTTTTCTCCTTGCATGAGAAAGTCAAGCCAGTGAATTTAGTCAGTGTTTGATTCAGGGCAGACAAAGGCTAGACACAATGAACACAGGGGTTCGCTGGAGTATACGTAGATGACAGGCGCGCTGGCAGTGAAATATTGTGTTTTGAATTAGATTCGGCCCAAAACCTTGTGAAGAAGAAGAAGAAGAAGAAGAAGAAGAAGAAGAAGAAGAAGAAGAAGAAGAAGAAGAAGAAGAAGAAGAAGGAAGAAGAAGAAGAAGAAGAAGAAGAAGAAGAAGAAGAAGAAGAAGAAGAAGAGAGTTTGGATTTATGCCCCGCCCTTCACTACCCAAAGGAGTCTCAGAGCGGCTTACAAACTCCCTTCCCCTCCTCACAACAGACACCCTGTGAGGTAAGTGGGGCTGAGAGAGCTCTGACAGAAACTGCTCTTTTCCAAGAACAGCACTTATCAGAACTACGGCTTCCCCAAGGTCATCCAGCCAGGTGCAAGTGGAGGAGTGGGGAATCAAACCCGGTTCTCCCAGATTAGAGTCCGCGCACTTAACCACTGCACTGAATGAGGGGGGATTGTTCCAAAGGGAACAGTTTCACATGGAGTCTTTTTGCTTCCACTGGATGTCTTGTTTTCTCACCTGCCATTTTGTTTTCATCGCCCAGTTTTGCGCTATATTGTTATATTGAAAAAACTGCCACTGCTTCTTTTCTAAAGATAGAAACGGGCAGGAAAAGTAGAGCGGCACCCTTACAGAGCGCTCCAAACATTTAAGAGAGCCTCTCTCCCGATGCAATCACACAACAGAACTAGAAGAAAAGTGGTTTCACCCCCCACACAAAAGAACCCCTGATCAAACCTTCGTCAAAGATGGGGAAACAATGCTGGCCCTTTAAGACATCTGAAATCGAAAACAAGAACCGTTCACTAACAGAAATGGAAATGGCTGAAAGAACCCACCTGTCTGAATTGCAACCCCCCCCACACACACAATTCTCCAGTTTGGTGTAGGGGTTAAGTGCGCGGACTCTAATCTGGGAGAACCGAGTTTGATTCCCCACTCCTCCACTTGCACCTGCTGGATGACCTTGGGCAAGCCGTAGTTCAGTCAGAGCTGTTCTTGAAAAAGAGCAGTTTCTGTCAGAGCTCTCTCAGCCCCACCTACCTCACAGGGTGTCTGTTGTGGGGAGGGGAAGGGAAAGGAGTTTGTAAGCCGCTCTGAGACACCTTTGGCTAGTGAAGGGCGGGGTATAAATCCAATCTCCTCCTCCTCCTTCTCTTCTTCTTCTGCTGTGCCAAGAATCCTGGAGGTTTTTTAACCTTCCTCCGGGCCTAGACCAGGTTCTGCTGTACATGTTCTTCTTCCTACCACTGCTCAATGCACATATCTATACAGAAGGCCATGGAAGGTTAACAGGAGATTCTGTCCACCTTCCATCTAGCTGGGCATCCACTAGCTCAGGCTGTTCTTAGCAGACATATTACTATTTCTGCAATCTGATTGCCTGAGATGGGCAGGTCTGCCCTGCATAGCAACTGGCAGGAGGTTTGTGGACGCAGACATGGGGGAAGGTGGCTGCAACATCCTGTGCACCACTTTGTCATTTCTGGGGAAAACCCAGAAGTTATGTAAGGTAGTTCTAGGAACTGCCAGAAAAATCTATGGTAACACCATAGAGTTTCAAGCAATTCCTAGAGTTCCCCCTATCACCTCTGGATTTTGCCTGGAAGCGACATAGCGATGTACAGGATAATGACTTCAGCTCCTTTTGTTTTTCTTCTGCCACCTCCGGCTCACACATTTTTTTGTCTTAGCTCAGGAAGGATGGATTCAGAGCAAGCTAATTCATGCAGCAGCCAAATCGCGTGCTCACAACTTTAGTGCCAGCAGCTCACAAAGTAGAATTTTTGCTCATAAGACTCCACAGCTTAGACGGAGCATTGCTCCCAGGGTGTCTGTTGTGGGGAGGGGAAGGGAAAGGAGTTTGTAAGCTGCTCTGAGACTCCTTTGGGTAGTGAAGGGTGGGGTATAAATCCAGTCTCCTCCTCCTCCTCCTCTTCTTTTTCCTCTTCTTCCGTGAGATATCAAAATACTGTTAAGGACTGGGTTCGAGACACATTGCAGTGAACAGCTCTACTTTCTTTAGTGATTTCAGGAGCAAGACTGAAGACTCCAGTGCAACTGCCCTGTTTGAGTAGCATGCAAAAACCACACCCAACCCCCCCCCAACGATAGGCTATTTACATCACATTGCCTCCTCACTGGTTGCCTCTGTTTGCATAACACGGCCTTCTCATGGGTTACCTCTGGAATCCTGGTGGTCTGTTGTTCCAGAGCTCCAACCTCAGCCTATCTCTTATGGACAGACCTGGGAGAGTGCAGCCCAGTACGTGTAAAGGTAAATGTTCCCTTGCTCGAAAGCCAGTCGACTCCGACTCTAGGGTTGCGGTGCTCATCTCTGTTTCAAAGCCGAAGAGCCAGCGCTGTCTGAAGACATTTCCGTGGTCATGTGGCTGGCATGGCTGAACACCAAGGTGCACGGAACGCTGTTACCTTCCCACTGAAGTGGTACCTATTTATCTACTTGCAATTTCTTGCTTTCGAACTGCTAGGTTGGCAGGAGCTGGAACTAGAGATGGGAGCTCACCCCGTCATGCGGCACTCACGGGTCTTGAACTGTTGAACTACTGACCTTCCACAGCCTGCAGTTCAGCGTCTTAACCACTTGAGCCACCACAGCTCCCAGTACATGACAATAGATTAAAAAGCCAATCAGAGAATGACTGCCCTTGCAAAGGCTTAGACAAATCCAAGGACGAAGGTTATCATCTAACAGCAAAACAGAACCTCCATGTTCCAAGGCAGTTCACCCCCCTGAATACCAGATGTTGACAAGACGCAACAAGCAAGCACAACCGTCACCATAAAATGGCCTGGCTTCTCCCAGATTGCCAACAGCTTCACTGGATTCTCCTCTTGTCCCCTTTCACAGCGGCTTGATCTGCGGACTTCGGCAGCTGGTGATGCTTCTATCTAAGCTGCCACAAGCTCCACCTTTTGATCTCTGCAGATCCCATCACAGCTTAAGGCAGAGGAGCAGGCTGGGCTCTTTCCCCAGGTCAGTTGGCAACCCTCATTGAAACCCTTAATCTGGGGCCCGACTGGCCAGCTCCCGTTCGAAACAGCCTGATCCAGCGAGGCAAGGGCTGTTTCCTTAGGAGACGCTGGTGCTACCTCGTGGCTGGGTTACAGCTCACCCCCCCCCCTCCCCGAGTCCGAGTTCTAACCTTGCTTCTGCCTGGACCTTATCAATATAGGTGGCCCCTGCCTCCTTCCTGAATCTGCAAAAATAATTTCAGCCTCCCTCACAGGATTGTTGTAAAGGCTGCCCACAATGTTTGTGGAAATGTCTTCATTACTCTGAAAGACCATATTTATATATTGTTTTTGGGGTTGCCAATAGCCTGGAGGGAAGGTGTTCTGTCCCTTTAATGCATGATCTGAAAAACATCACCTGCACATTTTCAAACTTTCAGCCTCCTTTAAAGAGAAAGGACCTTTTTCTTTTTGCTCCAGATCGTTGGCCGCCCATATCTCTGTCTTTTCTGCCAGCATGGATGAGTTGTAGGGTTACCAGCTCTGGTTTGGGAAATACTTGGAGGTTTGGGGGGTGGAGCCTGGAGAGGGCGGAGTTTGGAGAGGAGAGGGGCCTCATCACGGTATATTGCCACAGACTTCACCCTCCAAAGCAGCCATTTTCTCCGGGGGAACTGATCTCTGGAGATCAGTTGGAAGAGCAAGAATTCTCCAGGCCCCACCTAGAGATCGGCAACCCCAGTGGGTTAGTTGTTTAAAAAAGCCATGAAGGAGGCTGCGTCAAAGCAGGACTGGCATCGGGTTGCCAACTCTGGGTTGGGTAGTTCCTGGAGATGTGGGGGTCAGAATCAGAATTTTATTATTGCTGCCAGCAATGCTCCCTCTAAGCTGTGGACTCTTGTGAGCAAAAATTCTACCTTGTGAGCTCCTGGCATTAAAGTTGTGAGCGGGTGATTTGGCTCCTGCATAAGTTAGTTTGCTCTGGATCCATCCTAAGACAAAACTGTGTGAACCGGAGGCTAAAAAACGGTGAGCTAGCTCACACTAACTCAGCTTAGAGGGAACACTGGTCGCTAGACCAGCCATATACATATAGTTATACTAAAAAAAAAAAGAGATGTGGGGGTGTAGCCTGGGAAAAGTGCGGTTTGGGGAGGAGAGGGAACTCGGCAGAGGTTTGATGCCATAGACTCCACCCTCTAGTTTGGTGTATTGTTTAAATGTGCAAACTCTAATCTGGGAGAACTAGGTTTGATTCCCCACTCCTCCACTTGCAGCTGCTGGTGTGACCTTGGGTCAGTCACAAGCTCTTTCAGAGCTGTTCTCTCAAGGACAGTTCTGGAAAGAGCTACCTCAGCCCCGCCTGCCTCCTAGGAAATGCTCCCTCTGAGCGGTGGAGTCTTGTGAACAAAAATTCTATTTTGTGAGCTGCTGGCATTAAAGCTGTGAGCGAGCAATTGGGCCGCTGCATAAATTAGCTTGCTCTGGAGCCCTCCTTCCTGAGCTAAGGCAAAAATGTGTGAGCCGGAGGCTAAAAAACCGTGAGCTGGCTCACACCAACTTAGCTTAGGGGGAACACTGCTCAGAAGGTGTCTGTTGTAGGGAGGGGAAGGGAAAGGAGTTTGTAATCCATTCTGAGATACCAAGTGAAGGGCGGGGTATAAATCCAATCTCCTCCTCCTCCTCTTCCTCTTCTTCGCAGACATTTTCTCCAGGGGAACTGATCTTTGTAGCCTTGGAGATCACTTGTAATTCTGAGACATCTCCAGGCCCGACCTGGAGTCTGGCAACCCGGCAGGGTCCACTTGACAATGGATGTATATAGGCTCACAGCACCACACCAGGAATTTTCCTGGTAAGTTAAAGGGCCCGTCCTTCCCTGTTCGACAGCCGTTCCCCGTATTCTGACGTAAATCAAATAAGCAGAAGAAACTAAGGTAATTTCGATGCCGTGCAAACCCTGCTCACAGCAGTGAGAACGTAAAATGGACAGAAACCGGGTGTCTTTAGGAGGAGGAGGAGGGGAATGCGGAACACCCACTGCTTGGCTGGCAATCGGCAATTAGCCAGGATAAAAGGGCCCCTCCCCACCCATTCAGATACAGCATCTTGCGCCTGCAGGAGAAATCCAATACACTTTAAGTAGTGGCAACAAAATCAAGGAAGTCTCACGGCTGAAATACATCCTGGTGGTTCATCCTATTCTCACCTTAATTAAAATAATAAAAAATATATAAAAGAATACCACGCTTACGGGGGGGGGAGGGGGGAATAGCAAAGCTGTTGGAAAAGTTATCAGAGCTTTAGAAGATGATCCAATCAAAACAGTGTGCATTCCAAGGGCACAGAGGAGAGGAGAGGAGAGGAGAGGAGACTGGGTTTATAGCCCGCCCTTCACTCAGAAGGCCACGGTGGCTCAGAGGTTAAGATACTGTTGCAGACCGGAAGGTTGGTAGTTTGGCAGTTCGAGACCAGAGTGCCACATGATGGAGTGAGCTCCCGTCTCTGGCCCCAGCCCCTGCAAATCTAGCAGTTCAAAAGCAAGAAATTGCAAGTCAATAATAGCATTCCATGCACTTCGGTGTTTAGTCATGCCGGCCACATGACCATGGAAACGTCTTCAGACAGTGCTGACTCTTTGGCTTGGAAACGGAGATGAGCACCGCCCCCTAGAATCAGACTCGAGCAAGGGAAACCTTTCCCTTCACTCAGAGTCTCAGAGTGGCTTACAAACTCCCCTTCCCCTCCTCACAGCAGACACCCTGTGAGGTAGGTGGGGCTGAGAGAGCCCTTTTGAGAACTGCTCTTGAGTGAACAGCTCTGAAAGAACTTGTGGCTGGCCCGAGGTCACACCAGCAGCTCCAAGTGGAGGAGTGGGGAGTCAAACCCGGTTCTCCCAGAGTAGAGCCCGTCCACTTAACCACGACCCTAAACTGGCTCCAGGGGAGCTGATCTCTGTCACCTGGAGATCAGTTGTAAAAGTGGGAGATCTCCAGGCCTCACCTGGAGGCTGGCAACCCTATCTTGTAAGCTCAGTGGGCCTCCACGTTCAGAGGCAGTCGACCAGCTGTGAATGAGGACAAACAAAAGGGGACGGGTTGCCTTTATGTTCTGAAGAGAGTTGCCAGCCTCCAGCTGGTGGCTGGAGACCTCCCACTATTACAGTTGATCCCCAGGTGGCAGAGATAAGTTCCCCTGGAGAAAATGGCTGCTTTGGAGGGCGGAGTCCATGGCATCACACCCCACTGAAGCCCCTCCCCTTCCCAAGCCCCGCCCTCCTCAGGCTCCACCCTCCAAACCTCCAGGTTGTTTCCCAACCTGGAGCGGGCAACCCTAGTTCTAAACTCCGCTTCATGTGTCTGCCTGGACGCAGTGGCAGGAAGAAAGGGGATGCAGGCTAGGGTGCCAGGTTTCCCATGGCCACCAGTGGGAGACGGGGGAGAGGATTACCAGCTCCAGGCCAGGAAACACCTGGACATTTGGGGGTGGAGCCCGGGGAGGACAGAGACCTCAGTGGGATACAATACTACAGAGCCTCCAAATCATCCTTTTTCTCCAGGGGAACTGATCTTCTTTACCCAAAGAGTGATTAACACATGGAATTCACTGCCACAGGAGGTGGTGGCAGCTACAAGCATGGACGGTTTCAAGAGGGAATTAGATAAACATATGGAGCAGAAGTCCATCAGTGGCTATTAGCCACAGGGTATAGATGGGAACTCTCAGTCTGGGGCAGGTGATGCACTCTGTTCTTGGTGCTGGGGGGGGCAGCAGTGGGAGGGCTTCTAGTGTCCTGGCCCCACTGCTGGACCTCCTGATGGCACCTGGTATTTGTGGCCACTGTATGACAGAGTGTTGGACTGGATGGGCCATTGGCCTGATCCAACATGGGCTTCTCTTTTGTTTTCTTATGTTTTCTCCGTAGTCTGGAGATGAGCTGTAATTCTGGGGGGTCCCCAGGTCCCACCTGGAGGCTGGCTGGCATCCCCAACATTGCAGGCTTAGAGCAGCAGAAACCTTCTTATAGTCTTGCGCTCAAGATGAGAAGCATCGCAGGTTTCGACACGGCCCTTCTCCTGAGACTGAAAACAAGAGTACCAGACTGCGGTACTGCACAAATTGTCTGGCACAGCAGCTGTGGCTCAGTGGCAGAGAGCATCTGCTTGGCATGCGGAAGGTCGCAGTTTCAATCCCTGGCATCTCCAGTTAAAAAGGACCAGATAGGAGATAAGCTGAAAGACCTCCTCCGGAGACCATGGAGATCCCTGGCCTGTCAGGGTGGGCAAGACTTAGTCTTGATGGACGATTGACCGGATTCAGTATAAGGTAATGGCATTTGTGTTCATGTGTGGAACAACCCACACATGCTCAGGTTCCAGAATTCTTTAGGGGAGGGGCCGTGGCCTCTGCTTGGCATGCAGAAGGTCGCAGGTTCAATCCCTGGCATCTCCAGTTAAAAAGGACCGGATAGGGAGTGATGTGAAGGACCTCTGTCTGAGATCCTGGACGGCCGCTGTCAATCTGAGTGGGCAATACTGCCCTTGATAGACCAAGAGTCTGAATTAGTATAAGGGCATTTCGTGCATTCATGGATTAGCTCCCTGTGTCATGGCGACTTTTTCCTGGGCCCAACATGGGCTGGCAAAGTTGCCCTTCCTTGTTTTATTTTCGGATCCTCTCAGCATATCAGTTCATCGGGGATGGATATGTGTCCCAAAATTATTGCTAACACATCCAGTCTGACAGACACGGGGGAATAGCGAGTGTTTAAGAACATAAGAAAAGCCCTGCTGGATCAGACCAGTGGTCCATCTAGTCCAGCCTCCTGTCTCACACAATGGCCAACCCAGTTCCTCTGGAGAGCCAATAACAGGGCAGAGAGGCCGAGGCCTTCTAATAAGAGCATCAGAAGAGCCTTGCTGGATCAGACCAGTAGTCCATCTAGTCCAGCATCCTGTCTCACACAGTGGCCAGCCAGTTCCTCTGGAGAGCCAACAACAGGGCAGAGAGGCCGAGGCCTTCTTAAGAACGTCAGAAGAGCCGTGCTGGATCAAACCAATAGTCCATCTAGTCCAGCATCCTGTCTCACACAATGGCCAGCCAGTTCCTCTGGAGGACCAAGAGCAGGACGTAGAAGCCGAGGCCTTCATAAGAACATCAGAAGAGCCCTGCTGGATCAGACCAATGGTCCATCTAGTCCAGCATCCTGTCTCATATGATGGCCAGCCAGTTCCTCTGGAGGACCAGGAACAGGGCATAAAGGCCCAGGCCTTCCTTTGATATTGCCTCCTGGCACTGGGATTCAGAGGCTGACTGCCTCTGACCATGCAGTTACCCTTTAGTCATTATGCCCAGTAGCCCCTGTTAGACTTATCCTCCGTCGATCTGTCTAATCCCCTTTTAAACCCATCTATGCCTGTGGCCATCACTACGTCCTCTGGCAGCAAATCCCACCTTTTAAGCACTCGCTGTGAAAAGAGGTCTTTCCTTTGGTCTGTTCCTGAATTTAATGCCAACAATTCTGGTGTTTGGCAGGAACGCTTGCAAAAACACCAGCAATATCTTGCCGAGCGCGGGGGACATTCGCCCGTCACGATACTAAATATATCAGTCATTTACATGGTGAAGGCGGGAGGAAGTCGGCATCATCCTGCAGGGGAAATATCCCCGACGCCTCCTCCATGGCCATCTTTTATTCTGCACATTTGCAGCCTTAACGTACCAAGGACTTTTCTGAAAGCCGGGTGGCGTTCTGATATTCTTCCGAGTGGGTTTAGCCAGCACCACGCAGATGAAGTGCCTTTACAAGAGGTCCCTTCCCCTGCCTCTCTTTCTCAAGGGCCTGTTTGCTCTCTAATAGAGATGGTGCCGTTGAATGTTATCTGCTTGTTATGGTCGCGCCAGCAGGGAAGCTACGGAGAATAAATGGGAGTCGGTCAAGGAGCGGGAGAGAAAAGGCAGATTTGAGAAAATTCGTTCCAGGGACTGTTGGGTCAGGCTAATGCATATTGCATACACAGGGAAATAGCGCTTTCACCAGGGATTCACGTGCATGCTGGGAAGGCATAGAAATGTCTGCCCCCGGTCCAAAGCTGCTGGGTGTTTGCTGAAAAACAGACAGGTGACTGGACACGGATTTTATGTGTGTCTCTACCCTGAACAGTTAGTACCACGTTAGAAAAGGTTTGCTAACTCACCTGTGGAACATAATGGTCTTTTTTTGTTTTGTTTACCCTCAGAGACTTTGCCTGTCATTCTGCCTGACCTGATGGCCATGTTGCGCCATACAATCATCATTTCTCATGTGATCCCTGTCTGCTTGGGACTGTGTTAGAAAAGGGGAAAGAAGCCCTATCTAGTTTGCTAACTCACCTAGTGGAATATAGTCCTCCTACTTAATTGGCTGTTGTGGGTCAGCCAGGGCTCAGCGAGAGCAAAGACTCCTGAGGAGAAGAGGACTCCTCAGGAAAAGAGGAGCCCTGTGTAGCCATCTCTGAGTCAGCAGAAGCTGGCAAGCAGGAAGGTGAACCATAGGCTTGTCAGGATTCACAGTCAACAGCTGGTGCAGAATCACAGCCCTGATTCAGCAGGTGAAACTCCGTTAATCATTTCCAGCCCTCTAGTATCACCTACACCCTTAGAGCACAGAAGACGGAGGCTATAAACAGAACTACAGGAGAGAGGACAAAATGCTCGCCTCCTGGCCTAACACCAGCTGCTTGAGTAGTTGTAGGATTACTCCCGGGCAGCTGGCTGCAAGCATTACCCTTAAGAGTATGGCTATAAAAACCAGCCAAGGGAGGCTATTAGGCATGGATGCAACAAGTTGAAATCCCTCTGAGCACTGCTGTTATGGTCACTGGGTCTGCTGAGGCTGACTACTCCTCAGATGAGGAAGAGGCAGGGAGCAACCCAGCCTCCTCTGGAGTCAGCCCAGAAGAAGAACCCTCAATACCTGAGGAGGAAGAGTCCCCAGCAGCTGCACAGGAAGTGCAGCCAGAAGATGGCTGATCCTGAGCCTGGCCAAGCACCCCCAGTTGCAGACACCCCAAGGCCAGACTTCCTGCCTAGTTCTCCTGAGTGCCCCTGAGTGCCCCAGATGTAGAGCACACCGGAGGCTGACTATGCAGGTGCAAAGAAGGAGTGCCAGACTTTAGCTCCTGCAGAGGCAGAGGGAAGAGCTGTAAGCCTTTGCAGACTCATCCCCAGGGAAGGAAGGACCTGCTCAAAAGCACTCCGTGCATCTGGTTCAATGTGGCAGCAACTTTGCTTACTCTGTGTGTGTGTGGGGCAGCTGCTCCTTGTCCTTGCAACCTGCAATCTTGATTTGACTTCCCGGCTCTATGACTTTTGGCTCTGTGACTGACCTTGATTCTGGACTGTGTTTACAAGCTTCCAGTGTGTGGTGTCTGTCTCTGTCTTGTTCCTGAACCTGCTCATGAGTAACCCTTGGATTCTCCAATCTTGCTATATGAGCTGATTCAGACTAGATTCCTGACTATGCTTAACCTTGGATTGGACTTTGACTACCTTTCTTGAGTTGGTGCTCTTGTCTTCCTTGTTCCATGCTCTGACAGCATGCCCTACACTGCTCCTGGCCTGGCTTGCGACACTGGCTTTTGTTTAACCTCAGGGGCATTGCCTGTCACTCTGCCTGATCTGGCCACATACCAAATAACAAGGAACAAATAAAGTTAAAACTACATCTGGCTTTCACAATAATCGCTAACAGAGAGAAATGACAATAGCAACCCTTAAAACAATCTTATATCACCATTTTTGACAGGGCTCATCCTTATGTTGTTATAAAACAATTTAAAGCAAGAGGTGTAACTAGTTGTACACCTGTTTTGTGTTACGACTTCTTCAGAAGTTATCATTCTTCTTTAATTATCTTCCTCCTGTTGCTCTGTGGGTGTCTTCCTATTGTAGCAGTTCTGCTTTTACACAAGGAGCCAGCCAGTCCCTTTTGATAAGCAGGTACAAAACCTTCTGTTCTATTACCGGCAAGACGCTCTCTCACAAAGTGCAAGCCACCGAGCCTTCACAAAGGAACCTCCTTAAAAATACAAATAACAATACACCAATAAAGGTTGCTATTGAACTAATATTGTGTGCATATTATCTGGCCATGTAGCACCGTGTAATCATTATTTTATTGGTGCGGTCCCTGATTGATTGGGACCATGTTAGAAAAGGAGGAAGGTGAAGAAGAGATTGGATTTATAACTTGCCCTTCACTCAAGAGTCTCAGAGCGGCTTACACTCTCCTTTCCCTTCCCCTCCCCACAACAGACACCCTGTGAGGTAGGTGGGGCTGAGAGAGCTCTTTCAAGAACTGCCCTTTCAAGGACAGCTCTGGCAGAACTTGCAACTGGCCCAAGGCCACACCAGCAGCTGCGAGTGGAAGAGAAGAAGAAGAGATTGAATTTGTACCCCACCCTTCCCTCAGAGCGGCTTACAAACTCCTTTCCTTTCTCCTCCCCCACAACAGACACCCTGTGAGGTAGGTGAGACTGAGAAAGCTCTTTCAAGAACTGCTCTTTCAAGGACAGCTCTGAGAGAACTATGGCTTGCCTAAGGTCACGCCAGCAGCTGCAAGTGGAGGAGTGGGGAATCAGACCCATTTCTCCCAGATTACAGTCCGCACACTTAACCACTACACCAAACTGGCTCTCTGTCCTATCTAGGTTTGCTAACTGGCCTGGATTGGGGGGGGGAATGTCCTGTCCCTTTAATAGATGCTTACTGTGAGGAGGTGGGCAGCTGGGAGGTAAATAACATCAACTGGAGAATAACATCTCATTGAGCATCTGTTAAAGGGACGGGGCATTTTTTTGCCAGTTGGCAACCTCAGCCCCAACGGAAAATGAAAGTGTGTCAAAGCAGCAGCAGAGAGTAGGATCAGTAGCGGAGAACAGGTCCATGGGGGAGGCAAATGTTCTCAGAAGTAGCCCCCCCCCAAGAAAATCTCAGGAGGTTCAGACAGGACTTTTTACCTTCTAATCCATAACGGCCAAATTTCCAGTATGGGCCTCCAATAATATTTTATTTATTTATTTATTTCAATTTGTATCCCGCCTTGCCACAGAACTAATATTTAGTAGAGTTGCCATCCCCCTGATGGAGGTGGGGTTTTCTTGCTTTTGGGGCCCCTAATTCGCCACCGGCCACATGGCCAGTGGGGGGAGCCCTGTCTCAAAAGAGCCCCGGTGTGCCCGGCACAATGATGTCACCCAGAGGTGATGTCATCACTCCAGGCACATTGTGCAAGGGACACTCTAGCATTTGGGTAAAAACTCTATGGTGACCAGAAGACCCTGGGAGCCAGGCTGGAGCCCCCCGCTGGGACCAAGGTAAGACCTGGCAAACCTAACATTTAGTGTTTACCAGTTTCAAAGCCTTTCACCTACATTGTCTCTTGTTGCAGTCCTTACAACAATCCTGTAGAGCAGGCCAGCATAATTACAGACATATCACAGCAGGAGGGGTGGAAGGGTGAGGCCCATGCAGCTCATCTAAGGCCACCTAACGAGTGAATAGATAAGATTTGAATCTGGGACTTCCTGCTCGGTTAGCTGCGTCGCTCAGCTGCCGAAACTCATTTGCAAACGGGATACGTTTGCTGCATTAACCTAAGAATGGCAATTTCCATAATTGCTCGCCTGGCATAGAAGCCTGACTCCGGGGTTGCCGCCCAGCCTCCGGCTTTACCGGCCCGTGCAACATTTTATTCTGTTGACCAGCTGCCAGAACTGGAAGTTGGGAAACGCGGGGAGGAAAAAACCGTTCCAGCTGAGTCGTTCTCATGTGCAGTGGACGTGCCGTCATGGACAGCGCACATCTCTGCATTCAGAAGCAGTCACATAGAGGCAAAGAACCCAACGCGGCCTCTCACTGCATGCCGGTGAGCAGAACTGGTTCCATCTGTGCAAGGCGCCGTGCATATGGTAAGCCGCACGATGGTATTGCAGTGCAGAGAGCCGGGCTTCACTGGCCTGTATTTCTGTTCATTCAGCATCTCCAAGCAGGACTGGGTAGAGATGCCAGGCAGGCCTGTAGCTACAATGGGGCATCTTGGGGCCTGGCCCTCCAATTTACTACCAAGGCCCCCTCAACTTTTAAATTTTATTTGTGCCGCTCCTTTGGGGGGGGTGTAAGGGGGTGTGTAACGGGTGCCCCCCAACTTATTTAAAGCCCCCCCCAAATTAAAAAATCCTGGCTATGGGCCTGATGCCAGGTTCCCCCTGGCCACTGGTGGGGGGCGGGTAGGGTTGCCAGATTCAGGTTGGGTAACTCCTGGAGATTTGGGGATGGAGCCTGGGAAGAACAGGGACCTCAGCGGGGTACGATGCCACAGAGTTCGCCCTTAAGCATCCACTTTCTGCAAGGGAACTGATCTCCGTGGTCAGGAGATGAGCTGTAATTCCGGGGGATCCCCCAGTCTCACCTGGAGGCCGGCATCCGTAGGGTTTGAGGAGGGAAGGGACCTCGGGAGAGGGTATAATGCCACAGCACACACCCTCCAAAGCAGCCATTTTCTCCAGGGGAACAGATCTTGGTCATCTGAAGATCAGTTGTAAAAACGGGAAATCTCCAGGCCCCACCTGGAGACTGGCAACCCTACCACCTACTTGAGTTGCCCACCACCAGATGGGCCCTGGGAGCCTCCCAGAATGCCAGCTGCTCTTCAGACCAGGGAGATCAGTTCCCTTGGAGAAAATGGCCCCTCTGCAAGGTGGACTCTATGGCACTGTAACCCCCTGAGGTCCTTCCTCTCCTCCGGACCCGGCCCTCCTCAGGCTCCACACCCCCTCCCTCAAATTTCCCAACCTGGAGTTGGCAACTCTGCCTCCCCTGCTATCTATTCGTTGGAAGACCACAGAGGTTGAAGTGAAGGCCTCCTCCACGCAAAGCCGCCCTGTTGACCGTTCATTGCTTTTGTGACGTTTGAGGGCAATGTGAATATCTGGGAAGCCACACAGAACACGTTCCTGGGTTGGGAAGCCAAGTCCCCCCGTCCCCCCCTTTGTCAGATGCGCTCGTCCCCCTTCGGAGCCTGTCACTGTTAGCGCCTGTCACCTTCGATATTCCACACCGCTCTGAGGAGATAACGGTGGCGACTGACTTGGGCACGCCGGCTGAGGGGGCCGAGGCCGGGCGGCGCAAGAGGGACTCCAGGCCACACACCGCGAGAGGAAGGAGCGAGAGACGTCTCCTCACGTCTGGAAATGAAGCCAGGCCGACAGAGGAACACGACAGGCCCCGCTGACACTGCCTGCAGGACTGCCAGGGAAACGCCACCGACGCGCTTCTTCGCCTGTCACTTCTGCCTGACAAACAAGTCTTTCCAATCCCGTTCCCCCATTGTGCCTTTTCCAACTCTTTTGTTGCGGCCCTTTCAAGATAACTTCTTTTTCCTGTCCTGGCCGGTGTCATATTGATTCCTCGGCCTTAAAACGCCAGCTGATACCGATTTGTTTAAGTTACAGAAAGGGTTAATTGGGCTCGGTCTTCCAGCGCAGCCTAGTAAAAATATACATTACGTTCTGTGCGTTTGCTATGCGGGCAGAGCATTTCGCCTCCATTAACTCTCTCTCCCGACTTCCCGGAGTCCTGGCAAGCGAAGTAGGTTTTTACTTGGAACTTGGAGACATACAAGACCACCCCCCACACACACAAGTAACTTTAGTTTTAGAGGGTGCCCGCTTTCTGTGATTCTGCATGAGTCACTGTTCTGAACTGATCGACTGAGCAAGCTCAGAACAGTAATCCTGCTCAGATTCTATATAGGGCGTGGCAGAGGTTAATTGGAAGGATGCACAGCACAAGTTAATGCACGGCACAGCAGAGGTTAATTGGGAGGATGCCAAATCTGAACAGGGGATCACACAGAGACACAGTAGGCAACCCTCTTCTGAGAAATCTGGCCTCCTGGGAGCCCTTACTTCTCTAACCGCTGCATTTTAATCTTGTCTTTCCCCTACTCAGAGCAAGGGAATGGGTTCCCTTCCTGTCGCAACACCACAACGAGGTGTGGCTAAGAGAAGACGAAAGGCAGAAGATCATTTGGTAAGCCTGTTGCGACAAACGGGGGATCTGAACCCAGACCTCAAACATCCCTGTCTCCCTTCACGTTTTTACAAAACGCTCAATTGTTTTGAGGTCCGTGAGGACATAGACACCTAGTTAGGGAGTCACACAGCGTTCATTTAACAAACCTTCCAGTTTCCCAGTGAAGTGGTGGTAGAAAGTGCCATCCAGTAGTGGTTGACTTACGGCAAACCCTCGAAGGGTTTTCAAGGCAAGATACAGAGGCGGCTTGCCACTGCCTGCCTCTGCGCAGCAACCCTGGGCTTCCTCGGTGGCAGTCCTGTGACCAGAAAAATTTCACTGGGGGTGGGGGTGGAAGGAGTACAGTGCCGGTCAGCCCATCACTGATCAGCCAGGGTGGTGTGATGGTTAAGAGCGGCAGGGTCCTAATCTGGAGAACCGGGTTTGATTCTCCACTCCTCCACATGAAGCCTGCTGGGTGACCTTGGGTCAGTCACAGTTCTCTTAGAGCTAGGGTTCCCAAGTACTTACTGCATGGGGGTGGGGGAAACATGCGCTCCGGCCGGACCAGTCCTCCCTGTAATGCACCATGCCGTTGCCAGGAAGTGACGCCAGGCGACGCTCTGGCAATGGGACTGAAAACTCGATGGTACCATCGAGTTTCCAGCAGCATTGCCAGAGCACCGCCTGGCGTCACTTCCTGGCGACGGCATCGTGCGGCCCGTCTTTCCTTCCCCCGGGGATGGTCCTGCCAGGACATATCCATCCCCCACCGGCATGAGGTAAGTATTTGGGAAGTCTACTTAGAGCTCTCTCCGCCCCACCTAGCTCACAGGGTGTCTGCTGTGGGGAGATGGGTCCAGGTCGGCAGCCTTGTTGGTCTGAAGCATAACAGCAGGGTCTCAGTTAATGGCTCAGCATCCCACAATTAAGAAGGATGCATTTACACATCTGTCTCCTATTTTGACATATTTATTTGATTCACTGTGTCCCCATTCCCCCCCCCCATAATCAAATCCAAACAAATGGCGGCCATATAGCCTGTTTGGTCTTTGCATCTGTTAAAACACCTTCATTATGCTGTGTGCTAATTTGCTGTTCACCTTCCACCTATATGTGTGGATTGCTAACTTCCATTTCAATGTATCTGAGGAAGTGTGCATGTGCACACAAAAGCTCACACCTTGATTATAGGGTTGTTGGTCTTAAAGGTGCCACTGGACTCAAACTTTGTTGTGGGGAGAGAAAGGGAAGGGGATTGTCAGCCGCTTTGAGACACCTTCGGGTACAGAAAAGTGGGAGATACAAACCAGCTCTCCTCCTCCTCTTCTTCCTCTTCATTATTTATTCACCAGTTTTCAAGAATCAAGTAGAATTAAAGATCTAAATTAGATCTCTTGCTCACACTCTCATTATTTTACTCCCCCACCCCCAGGCGTTTCCAATCACGACTCTTCAGCCCTGCTAACTGCTAATTCTGTTCTAGCCAATTGCACAGAGAATTCACCCTTGAAAGATTTGTGATAGGATTCACACCATCGTACCTCAACTCCTTCCTTTTTTACATAGAGAATTTACACTTGAAGGACATGTGATTTCACACCAGTCCTTAGGGTTGATTGGAGGGGGCGTGACAAATGATTGATGGGGCCCAGCCCCCTTGTGCACCACACAAACCTGCCTTTAACTGAATCAGACCATTGGTCTGTCAAGGTCGCTTTGAGTTACAGTATCGTTTATAGCTCCCCGGGGTTTTAGGTCAAGGACTTTCAAACAACTTAATACCTGATATTTTTTTAAAAAATTGGAGAATACCAGGAATCGAACTGGGGGTCCTCAGCACTCAAAGCAGATGCTCTACCACTGAGCCACAGCCCCTACCCTAGGCCAGGGGCTACTGATGTCCGATTGCCAACTTCTCCTGATTCGATGGACTTTTCCTATTTCCAAATCTCCATCTGTAAAATTATGATACATATTACGGGCAAAAATTTCATGCCAATCTGAGCAAGCTTTGCTCTCTGCCATCCAAAACGCGCCTGCAAAATTGAAACTGCTGTGCAGGAAACGAAAGAATTGTGGAAACCATTTGGACACAGAGGGATCTGATTCGGACGCCTCCTTTAATCATGAACATTAAAAGGATGTGCATATGGAACCCCAGGCTTCCCCACATGTGATTTTAAAAACCAGCAGATGAGCAAGAAGACAAGGGGTGGGTTTTGGGGAGCCAGGGCTGGAGCTCGTATGGTTGCAAACCTCCAGGTGGGGCCTGGCATTCCCCCAGAAGCACAACCGATCTCCGGACCCACAGAGGTTGCTTCCTCTGGAGAAATGTCTGCTTCGGAGGGTGGACTCTATGGCAAGGGTGTCAAACATAAGACCCGGGGGCCAGAACCGGCCGGTCCAGTCAAGCAGCATGGGAGCATCTGCCCAGTACTGCGCCACTGACTCTCCAGTCCACCCATGTGGGTTTTCCTTTGCACCCCCCTCCCAGCCCAGGGGCCCTTGCAGGGAGGATACACCGACTCGGAGCTTACCAGCTGCTGCCCTTTATGCAGTTGATATCTCCGGTACCTGGCACTATGTTTTATGGCACACATGGCCTGGCCCGACAAAGTAACATTTATGTCCGATCCGGCCCTTGTAATAAATGAGTTTGACGCTCCTGCTCTGTGACATTATACCCCGCTGAGGTCTCTCCCCTCCCTAACCCCCCTGCTCTCTAGGCTTCCCCTCCAGGAATATCCCAACCTAGAGCTGACAACCCTAATTTATAACTGATCTTCAGGATACGGAGATCGGTCCCCCTGGGGAAAATGGCTGCTTTGGAGGGTGGACTCTGTAGGCGTCGTATCCCAGTTGAGCTTCCTCCCCAGACTCCGCCCTCCCCAGGTTCAGCCCCCAAGTTCCCAGGGATTTCCCAGCCCAGAGCTGGTACCCCTAGGTGGAGGCTGGACGTCTTCTGCCTTCAATCACTGCCATGACTTCTGTAGTGAGTGGAGTTGGGGGGTGGGGCGGGAGTTCGAGGAAATTATGAGCAAGTTAAGGAATAAGGATACTTGGAGATGTCTATGTCATTTCTTTTTGATCTTCCCAGAGCCTTTCTCGTTCCACCCATTTGCACTGAGGCTGACCCCGAATTGTTTGTTTCTTCTGTGAGATTCCTGCGTGTGTGTGGAAAGCCCTGTCAAGTCGCAGTTTGGCATAGTGGTTAGGAGCATGGATTCTATATTTTTTAATATTTATTTATAGATTTAATAACATATTAGGACCATTTGTGACAATAATACATGTTGTATTCCAAACCTTGGAGTTAATATTAAACATTATTTTCATACCATTTATAAACTCTGTCCCATCTTTTTTGGAAAATCTTATCATTTTCTTTGAAGTATAATATTAAGCTTATCCATTTCCGTGATTTCATATAATTTCCCTACCAGTTCATCTCTGGAGGGTAATTTCTCGGATTTTGCTACAAGAATTCTAGCCGCAGTAAGTATATATGTCAACAAATATACATCATAGTGCCCATAACAATCTGGTATAATGTTCAAAAGATATACTTCTGGTAACAATTGTAAATTTATATCCATAGTGGTTAGGAGCATGGATTCTAATCTGGGAGAACTGGGTTTGATTCCCCCCTCCTCTACATGCAGCTGCTGGTGTGACTGTGGGCCAGTCACAAGTTCTCTCAGAGCTGTTCTCGAAAGAGCAGTTTCTGTCAGAGCTCTCGCAGCCCCATCAACCTCACAGGGTGTCTGTTGTGGGGAGGGGAAGGGAAGGAGATCGTAAGCCACTCTGAGATTCCTTTGGGTAGTGAAGAGTTGGGTACAAATCCAATTTCCTCTTCTCTTCTTATGGTGACCCCAGAGGGTGTTCAAGGCAAGGGATCAGGCAGAGGTGGTTGGCCATGGCCTTCCTCTGCAGAGCCTTCCTTGGTGGTCTCCCATCCAAGTACCGTCCCTGCTTAGCTTCTGAGATCTGACGAGATCGGGCTACACTATACCATTCCACATCTTGAATTTCTACATATAACAGACATAAAAAGGACATGGTCTGCTATGCAGAAATTTAGTGATGGAAAAATTGGTGCTGAGGATCGTCAGTGGGCGTGACAATAACCTCCACGGGTTTGACTGGTGCAAGCAACATGTAAACAAAGAAATAGGGTTTTGTTAACATAAGAACATAAGAGAAGCCAATGTTGAATCAGGCCAATGGCCCATCTAGTCCAACACTCAGTCACACAGTGGCCAAAAATACTAGGTGCCATCAGGAGGTCCAGCAGTGGGGCCAGGACACCAGAAGCCCTCCCACTGCTGCCCCCCCTCCCCCAGCACCAAGAATAGAGTGCATCACCTGCCCCAGACTGAGAGTTCCTATCTATACCTTGTGGCTAAATGGACTTCTGCTCCATATGCTTATCTAATTCCCTCTTGAAACTGTCCATGCTTGTAGCTGCCACCACCTCCTGTGGCAGTGAATTCCATGTGTTAATCACTCTTTGGGTGAAGAAGGACTTCCTTTTATCTGTTCTAACACGACTGCTCAGCAATTTCATGGAGTGCCCACGAGTTCTTGTATTATGAGGAAGGGAGAAAAGTACTTCTGTCTCGACCTGCTCTGTCCCATGCATAATCTTACAAACCTCGATCATGTCACCCCTCAGCCGTCGTTTCTCCAAGCTAAAGAGCCCCAAGCGTTTTAACCTTTCTTCATAGGGAAGGTGTTCCAACCCTTTGATCATTCTAGTTGCCCTTCTCTGCACTTTTTCCAGTGTTATAATATCCTTTTTGAGATGTGGCGACCAGAACTGCTTTTGTTTGTTTTTTAAAAAGGAACTTGGAACAGTGCAGGTGCACAATTTGGCAGCCTCCCCATTGAGAACTCTTGGAGAAAAGGCATTTTTCAAGCATTTCCCCCCCCCCCAGTGATGTGGTGGAAAGTGCCATGAAGTCACAGCTGACTTGTGGCGACCCCCTGCGGGTTTCAAGGCAGGAGACGTTCAGAGGTGGTTTGTCATTGCCTGCCTCTGCGTCATGACCCTGGTATTCATTGGAGGTCTCCCATCCAAAGACTAGCCAGGGCCGATCCTCCTTGGTTTCCGAGATCTGAGGAGATCAGGCTGGCCTGGGCATTTTTTTCCTGGTCTATAGACATTTACTGGACCCCTTTGTAATTAGAGTTTAGGGAAATCCAGCCCCTTGGGGCTCCAGCTGAGACACTTGTGAATTGTGTGTTTGCAACAGAAACTCTAAGAGCCATTCCCCCTTCGTGTACTTGGTTCAGGCAAAGTCTTCACAGATGTAGGGTTGCCAGCCTCCAGGTGGGGCCTGGAGTTCTCCCAGAATTACAATTGATCTTTGGACTAGGAGATCAGTTCCCCTGGAGAAAATGGCTCCTTTGAAGAATGGAGTTTATATCATTATACCTGCTCTCTCCCCTCAAGCCCATCTCTCTTCAGGCTCCACCCCCAAATTTCCAGGAATCTCCCAAACTTGAGCTGGCAATCTCCCAAACTTGAACCCGTGCAGACTGCTGGTGGAGGCTTGTCCATACCCAAATGCCTTGCCTGTAGAAAAATAGTATGTCTAGTATTCCCAAGAGACTGGTAAACTAGAGCCTTTCTCCATGGCATGCTGGTTTTCTACATGCAGGGAATATTTTTTTGGGGGGAAAAGGACCATTGGATTATGGGTACTTCCAACAGCAGTCTGAAGTAGGGTTGCTAACTCTGGGAATTCCAGGTGATTTGGGGGGTGGAGCCTGGGGAGGGTGGGGTTTGGGTGGTGGGTGGGACGGACATCCCTGGGGAATAATGTAAGGGAATCCACTCTACAAGGCAGCATTTCTCTCCAGGGGAACCGATCTCATAAGAACATCAGAGAAGCCAATGTTGGGCCAGGCCAATGGCCCATCCAATCCAACACTCTGTCACACAGTGGCCAAAATATACCAGGTGCCAACAGGAGGTCCATCAGGAGGTCCACCAGTGGGGCCAGGACCCTAGAAGCCCTCCCACTGTTGCCCCCCCCCAAGCACCCAGAATACAGAGCATCACCTGCCCCAGACTGAGAGTTCTTATCTATACCTTGTGGCTAATAGCCACTGATGGACTTCTGCTCCAGATGTTTATCTCCTAGTCTGGAAATCTGTATTTTGATCTCTGCCATCTGGAGATCACTTGTGATTCCTGGAGATCTCCAGGCATCGTCTGGAAGTTGGCAACGCTAGTCTGAAGCAGAGGTCCGGCACCTCAGGGAGGCTAGTCTTCCTGGGGCTCTTCGCTCTCTCTTGGTGCTTAAAGAAAATGAGCTAAATTTGCTAGCGAAAATTAATTACCGCCCGTCGAGGTGAACGAACGGATACGGAAACACAGGCACAGGTCTGCTAGCCGGCGGGAACCCTTGCTCACACACAAGGGACTGCTAAACGGCTTTTATACGACTGCTCTGGCTGATACGGGAACTCGTACTCAGGGCCGATAAGCTGGGATTTTGGGGTCCGCCAAGCTCAGCTCCATAGCCTGTCCAAGTTAGGGATGTCAACCAAATAGCTTTCTGTGTCAGCCTAGTGAGTCCCACACCCCCCCTTTCTGGCCGGTTGTCCGACGAAGGGGTTCCCCCCCCCGCCCTGTATAATGGAGGGAATAGGAGAGATGCTGGCTTTAAATTGCTGAGTGCCTTTCAAGGCAAAGGCGTACTGCACCTTTACGACTTTCTCAGCACTAGGCTTGCAGCCAATTCCGGCTTTCGTTTTCAGCCCAGGCTTTTCTGAGCCTCAAAAGCGGCTTCTCTCCACACTGTGGTTGTTTTTGGCTGCGTTCCGTGCCCCCCCACCACCCGCTTCCCTTTCCCTCCTGATAGATCAGCTGACATACAGAGAGTGGGAAGACGGTCCACTGGCATTTCCCGTTTACTCTGCTCCTTTGACCACTTTGGCCAATCAGCACCTTTGACCGCTTTGCTCCGCCCCTTGAGGCTTCCGCTCTGTCCTGACTCCTTGGATAGAGTTCCCAGCTCCAGGTTGGGGAGATTCCTGGAGATTTGGCAGTGGAACCTGAGGAGGGAGCTCGGCAGGGTTTAATGCCAGAGAGTCCATCCTCCAAAACGGCCATGTTCTTCAGGGAACAAATACCTGTGGAGATTTTGAGGCCTCACTTCAAAAAGGATGTGGACATGATGGGGCGGGTGCAGAGGAGAGCGATGAGGATGACCAGGGGCCTGGAGACCAAGAAGCCCTCTGAGGAAAGGCTGAGGGACTTGGGAATGTTTCCTCTGGAGAAGAGGAGGCTGAGGGGGGACAGGGTGGCTCTCTTGAAGTCTTTGAAGGGCTGTCACTTGGAGGAGGGCAGGGAGCTGTTCCTGTTGGCAGCAGAGGAGAGAGGACTCGCAAGAAGGGGTTTGAATTAAGGGCGGGAAGGTCCCGGCTGGATATTAGGAAAAACATTTTTAACAGTAAGAGTTGTGGAACAGTGGAATCAACTGCCTAGGGACTGGAGGTGGTGAACTCCCCTTCACTGGCAGTCTTTGGTGTAGTGGTTAAGTTCACGGACTCTAATCTGGGAGAACCGGGTTGGATTCCCCACTCCTCCACTCACAGCTGCTGGATAACCTTGGGGAAGCCATAGTTCTGCTAAGAGCTGTTCTTGAAAAGAGCAATTCTCAGTCAGCGCTCTCTCAGCCCCACGTACCTCACAGGATGCCTGTTGTGGGGAGGGGAAGGGAAAGGAGTTTGTAAGCCACTCTGAGACTTTGAGAAGGGTGGGGTTTAAATCCAATCTCCTCCGCCTCTGCCTCCGCCTCCTCCTCCTCTTCTTCTTCTTCTTGTGCAGCTGGACAAACACTTGTCAGGGACGCTCTAGGCTGATCCTGCATTGACCAGGGGGCTGGACCAGATGGTCTGGATGGCCCCTTCCAACTCTGCGATTCTAGGATTCCATGAAATCAGTTATAATTCTGGATCTCCAGGCCCCACCCGGACGTTGACAATTCTGTTCCTTGATGATATGGGCTCCGCCCTGTGACCCCAATGATCTCCATCCATCGACCCCCACCAGCCCTCTCTCTTGGCGACTGGGAGCTTTGCCAACCTCTTGGTGGGGCTTGAAGATCTCCCTGAATTACAACTGTTCCCCAGAATAGAGAGAGATCAATTCCCGTGCAGAAAACGGCAGCTTTGTTTTGTTTTTTATAACAAAGATTTTTATTGGAATATATTCAACATTGTTAAACACAATTTCCAAAACAACTTATAAGCTATATCCCTTCCCCCCTTCCCCCCTAATAGGCTTCCAACACTGCTATTGCCAATAACAAAGAAAATTGAAAAGTAATCAGGTTTAGACTTATAGCAATCGATAAACCAGGTAACATATTTTTTGTATACAGAAATCTGACTAATCTAACATATTTCCATTTTCAATAAGAATCAAGGTTATACATTTCCCCTTTCATTTTATATTCAGTTTCCATATATATTTTCTGGTCTTCCCATTCATTTAAATACTGTTCTGCCATTTGTCCATTTAATTTTTTAGTCATTTTGTCCATTTCAGCCATTGACCCCACCAGCCCTCTCTCTTGGTGACTGGGAGCTTTGCCAACCTCTTGGTGGGGCTTGAAGACCTCCCTGAATTACAACTGTTCCCCAGAATAGAGAGAGATCAATTCCCGTGCAGAAAACAGCAGCTTTGGAGGGTGCCTATGCCATTGCATCAACCCCCTGCTGTGGTCTCTTTCCCTCTCCAAAAGTCGCCCTTCCCAGGTTCCACCTCCAAGTCCCCACGGCATTGCCCAACCTTGGAGTTGGCCTCTGAGCTCTGCTCCACCCTCTCCCATATCTGTATATGCCAGGAAGTGGGAACCCAACACCAAGTTTCTCCAGTCCTTAGGATGAACAAATGAATCTGCCTTACGCCACACCAGAGACTGCTGGTCCACCTAGCTTGGTGCACCTGTTGAGTGGTTTTCCAGGGTCTCAGGTAGGAAGGGTCCTTTTCAGCATTTGACTCCTGAGATCCTTTAAAATGGGAAATGCCAGGAATCAGACCTGGGCTCTCGTGCATGCAAAGCATGCCTTCTGCCTTTAAGCCATACCACCTCCGGCAACTGAAATGATTAAGGGGATGGAACACTTTCCCTCTGAAGAAAGGTTAAAGAGGTGAGGGCTCGTTAGCTTGGAGAAATGATGACTGAAGAGTGATACAATAGAGGCTTACACAAGTATGCACGGGATAGAGAAGGTGGGGAAAGAAGTCCTCTTCTCCCTTTCTCACGATACAAGAACTCGTGGGCACGCCATGAAATTAAGGAGCAGTAGGCTTAGAACAGAGAAAAGAGTCATGGACATGTGGAATTCACTGCCGCAGGAAGTGGCAGTGGCTACAAGCATAGACAGCTTTAAGAGGGGATTGGATAAGTATATGGAGCAGTGGTCTATCAGTGGCTATTAGCCAGAAGGTATAGATGGAACACTCTGTCTAGGGGCAGTGACGCTCTGTATTCTTGGTGCTTGGGGGGCAAGAGTGGGACAGTTCTGGAGTTCTGGCCCTGCTGGTAGACCTCCTGAGGGCACCTGGGTTTTGGCCACTGTGTGACACAGTGTTGGACTGGATGGGCCGTTGGCCTGATGCAACATGGCTTCTCTTATGTTCTCTTATGTTGCGTGCTTGGTGCTTGGGAGGCAAGAGTGGGAGGTCTTCTGGAGTTCTGGCCCTGCTGGTGGACCTCCTGAAGGCACCTGGGTTTTGGCCACTGTGCGACACAGTGTTGGACTGGAAAGGCCATTGGCCTGATCCAACATGGCTTCTCTTGTGTTCTTCTGTTCTCATCAACCCACCAGTTTCTGCCCAGGCTCCACCTACCATAGCCAGTAACAGGAGCTTCTTTCCTATATATGGCTGTAAATTTACCCTCTTAGCCATTCCCACAAGGGAAGAGGAATATCATTTTAAAAAACTGAAGTTGGCAGCCCTAGAACACAAGTGTAGTCTAGGGTTGCCACCTTCGCTTGGGGAAATTCCTGGAGATTTGGGGGTGATGCCTGGGAAGGGGAAGGAGCTCATCAGGGATGTTATGCCCCTCTAGGAGT
The DNA here is from genome assembly GCA_029375565.1 of Gekko gecko. Taxonomy (NCBI): domain Eukaryota; kingdom Metazoa; phylum Chordata; class Lepidosauria; order Squamata; family Gekkonidae; genus Gekko; species Gekko gecko. The sequence goes on from JAPDNY010000008.1 coordinate 123,625,835, forward strand.
TCTGTTTCTCCTAGACTCTATGGTATATCATGGAGCCTGGTCTCCAAAGCTGTCATTCCTCTTTGGGACTGGCTCTCTAGTCTGGAGACCAGTTGTGATTCTGGGAGCTCTCCAGGTGCCACCTGGACTAGGATGGCAGCCCTCGTGTAGTCTACTGCACTGATTAGATCTGATCTTTCATAGGGTCGCCAACCTCCAGGTGGGGCCTAGAGATCTCCCAGAATTACAACTCATCTCCGGACTGCAGAGATCAGTTCCCATAGAGGAACTGGCACCTTTGGAGGGTGGACTCTGGCACTATACCCCTTTGGGATTCTTTCCCTCCCCAAACCATACCCTCCCGAGGCTCCACCCCCAAATATCTTAGAATTGCCAGGTGTGGGTTGGAAAATACCTGGAGACTTTGGGGGTGGAGCCTGGGGAGGGCGGGGTTTGGGGACGGGAGGGGAGGGGATGGGATGGGCCTCAGCATGGTACAAATGCCACGGAGCCCGCCCTTCAAAGCAGCCATTTTCTCCGGGGGAGCTGATCTCTGTCGGCTGGAGACCAGTTGTAAAAGGAGGAGATCTCCAGGCCCCACCTGGAGGCTGGCAACCAATGTTCCCTCTAAGCTGTGGAGTCTTGTGAGCAGAAGTTCTACTTTCCGAGCTCCTGGCACTAAAGTCGTGAGCCAGCGATTTGGCTGCTGCATAAATTACTTTGCTCTGCAACCCTCCTTCCTGAGCTAAGCCAAAAATCTGTGAGCTGGAGGTTCAAAAACCTGTGAGCTAGGTCACACTAACTCAGCTTAGAGGGAACACTGCTGGCAACCCTAAAATATCTACGAGTTTCCTAACACATACTTGTCAGATCTGTCTTTCTAGAATCTTTAAAAAAAAAAATAGAAAGGCAGAAGTGAACGAGGAAGGCTGGCAGAAACGGAACCGCCTCCCCCCTCTTCTTTCCCCCCTGAAGCTATCACGGCTCGACAGCAAGCACGTAAACAGCAAGCTGATCTATAGCGACGTGGTGGTTTCTGCTGTAATGAGGTGCCCTTCATGGACTCTGCTACCCCCAAAGCACACCAGCAAGGCCTCCCCATGTGCTGTTTTCCTTTGGGCAGCCTCGGATTGGTTTTACTCCTGAGTGGCACCTGGGTGAGGAACACACTGCCCCGGCACAGAGGAGACAGATGCTCAGAGCGCCAGAGGTGACTTTGCAAAAAGCCTCAAGGGCTTATGGGTGAAACAACTGGCCTTCCCCAACAACAAAAGAAAACCCCAGCTCCGTTCCTGCAATCCTGCTGCAGATGTTATTCTCTGCCCCTCTCCCCTCTTCCAGAATAACCACAGGCAACCCAACAGTCATGCACGGAGACAGAAAGAGAGAGAGAACCAAAATCAATAAGGAACCAGGAGACGAACCAGTTGGAATTTATTTTTTTTTAAAGGAAACCTCGACAAATTAGATGCTGGAAGATGAGCCCTGACCAGGAAGGGTCCTGGGACGGGTTAATTCTCAGACTGGCCTTTGCTAAATTGTAGCATGACCTTGAGCGACGGGAAAGCTCACAGTAAACACTTTCCACCCCAGGCGGAGGGCGAGATGCCAAAGCCCAGTTTGCTTCCGTCCTTCTTCGGGAGAAAGAGAGATTCAGTTTGTGAGATGTCGAGGATTGGATTGTCACTTTCAAGGTTTGTGGCGACCGGTCGCTGGGCCGGTCTGTTATGTTCGGAGAGGAACAGTACAAACGCCGGCTGCCAAACGGGCCTGCTTTGTGTTTTTGCAAAATTGTGGGTGCATGAGAATGCCGCAGTTCCAAAGAGACTGGCAACCACTGATGTTGCTAAGGTCTCTTTGGACCAGGGTTCCCCAACGCGGTGCTACCTTTCTTGGTGCCGGGGCCGCGAAGCCACTGATGAGGGATGGGTGTTAGGATGCCTAGATCCATGTCGGGAACAGTGTTCCCCCTAAGCTGAGTTAGTGTGAGCTAGCTCACAGTTTTTTAAGTCTCCGGCTCACACATTTTAGTCTTAGCTCAGGAAGGAGGGCTCCAGAGCAAACTAATTTATGCAGCTGCCAAATCGCTCGCTCACAAGTTTAACGCCAGTGGCTCACAAAGTAGAATTGTTGCTCACAGCTTAGAGGTAACCTCAGTTGGGAAACTCCTGAATATTTGGAGATGGAGCCTCAGTTGGATACAGTACTTTGCAGTCCACCCCCCAAGGCATCCATTTTCTCCAGGGGAGCTGATCTCTGTAGTCTGGAGATGAGCTGGAATTCCAGGGGGTCCCCAGGTCCCACCTGGAGGCTGGCATCCCTACTCGGTGCCCGCCAAGTGTTTTTAGAAAGTGGGCAGGGCCGAGTGGGGCTTTAGCCCAGAAAGGCTTCTAATGATGGGCCGCTGGAGATTTGATTGACCGTGCAGATTTTTAAAAACATCGCGTGGGCATGGCCCAGGGATCTTCACTGTGTGGCTGAAGGCAGGCTGCGGCAGCCATTTTCTGGTTGGCTTCACCTCTCGCAGCAGCCATTTTACGGCAGCCATTTTGTGGCTCTGCCTCTAACGCTGGGTCAGATTTTCAAAGGTGCCCGCAGGGGACCCCTGACTTAGACAAACATGGAATGCTAGGATTTCTTTTTGGCTTGTTTTTAAACACAGTATTGGTTGAGAACTGATTTGTACGATTTGTGACTAACTGTTAGAAGCAGGGCTTTTGGAGGGCAGGAACACACAGGAACAGAGTTCCAGCTGGCTCCTGAGTTGGCCACGCCCAGGAGGAACTCATTAGCATAACAGGTCACACCCAACAGCAGAAACTCACGAGGAGGAGGAGGAGATTTGATTTATACCCTGCCCTTCACTACCTGAAGGAGTCTCAGAGCGGCTTACAAACTCCTTTCCCTATCCCTCCCCACAACAGACACCCTGTGGGGTAGGTGGGGCTGAGAGAGCTCTTTCGAGGACTACTCTTGAGAGAACAGCTCTGAGAGAACTTGTGACTGACCCAAAGTCACACCAGCAGTTGCATGTGGAGAAGTGAGGAATCAAACCCGGTTCTCCCAGACTAGAGTCCGCCTCTCCTAACCACGACACCAGACTGGCTCTCTGATTGGCTACATTAGGGGTGTGTGGCCTAACATGCAAAGGAGTTCCTGCTCCAAAAAAAGCCCTGGGTTTTGACAACAAAACAAGGTAAACAGAATAAGAAGCAAAAGGTGGGTGTGGCTAGATGACCACACTTCTGGTAACATGGGGTGTGTGGCCTAATATGCTAATGAACTGTGCCATCAGGGATGTGGCCTAATATGCTAATGAGTTTCTGCTGTTGGGTGTGGCCTATTATGCTAATGTGTTCTTGCTGGGCTTTTTCTACAAAAAAAGTCCTGGTTAGAAGAATAGCCTGCTGGGCAGAGTAGCAGCACCGCAAGGACAGGGAGAAGAAGCAGACGCAGAAGAGGAGGAGGAGGAGGAGGAGATTGGATTTATACCCTGCCCTTCACTCAGAGAGCAGCTTACAATCTCCCCCCCCCCAACAGACACCCTGTGAGGTAGGTGGGGCTGAGAGAGCTCTTCAGAGGACTGCTCTTGAGAGAACAGCTCTGAGAGAACGTGTGACTGACCCAAGGTCATACGAGCAGCTGCATGTGGAGGAGTGAGGAATCAAACCCGGTTCTCCCAGATTAGAGTCTGCGCAACTAACCACTACACCAAACTGAACACCATCAGGCTGTGTGGGAATGTCCATGTGCAGACAGCTGAACGTGCTGTTTACGGTCTCAGACACCCATGGTCAGGTCAATGAACAGGCTAACAGTCCACTGAAAAACTGGCTGCAAGACTGTGACGGACGGTGTGTGAACTGAACCCACAAGTGAGCAGTCCAATGTCACCTTTAAGGCCAACGAAAGTTTATTCAAGGCATGGGCTTTCGCATGCATGCGTACTTCCTCAGACACACTGAAACAGAAGTTAACTATTCGCATATATTAGGCAGATGCCTCTGCATAGGTGAACAGCAAATTAGCATACAACTTAATCAAGATGTTTTGACGTATGCAAAGACTAAACAGCAATAACAAGCGAGGTTCATTTGGTCACCATTTGTTTGAATTTAATTAGGGGGGAAGAAAAACAGTGAAGCAATAAATATGTCATATTTATTACTTCGCTGTTCCCCCCACCCCGCCGCCCAATTAAACATCTTCATTAAGCCGCATGCGCGTGTGCGTGCGCATGAAAGCTCATGCCTTGAATAAACTGTTGCTGGTCTTAAAGGTGCCCCTGGACTCAACGTTTCTTCTACGGCTTCAGACCAACACGGTTGCCCACCTGAACCCGCAGGTGTTTTGAGTATATCCATGAAGCTGCCTTATATTGAATCCAAGTCAGTGTTGTCTGCTGGGACAGGCAGTGGCTGTTCGAGATCTCCAGCCAAGAAAAGTCTTTCACATCACCTACGGCCAGATCCTTTAACTGGAGGTGCCGGGGATTAAACCCAAGACTTTCTGCATGCCAAGCAAGGGCTCTACCACTGAGCTATAGATAGAGTTGCCGCCTCCAGGATGGGAAATACCTGAAGACTTTGTGGGTGGAGCCCAGGAGGGTGGGGTTTGGGAAGGGGAGGGTCTTCAAGGGGGTATCAAGCCATAGACTCCACATTCCAAAGTGTCCGTTTCCTCCGAGTGAGCTGGAATTGTAATCCCAGAAGATATCCAGCCACTGCCTGAAGTTTGCATAAATATAATGGCAACACAGTGAAAGCAACCTTCACTACAAAAACGCAACACTGAGCCTGTAGCATTGTGTAAAGAAACACAAATGGATCAGTAAAGTCCTAAAGATAGTCTTATTGAAAATTGGTAGTCTCAGGCAGGGGTCTCTTCACAGAAAAAGAGGTGCAGGGGCTCATTAGCATAACTTATTTGCATATGCCACACCCCCTGATGTCACTGGAAGTGTGTCAGAACTGCCAGAAAAACCCAGCAGGAACTCATTAGCATAATAGGACACACCCAACAGCAGAAACTCATTAGCATATTAGGCCACACACCCCTGACGGCACAGCTCATTAGCATATCAGGCCACACCCCCATGTTGCCAGAAGTGGGGTCATCCAGCCACACCCAACTTTTGCTTCTTATTCTGTTTACTTGGTTTGTTGTCAAAACCCAGGGCTTCTTTTTGGAGCAGGAACTCCTTTGCATGTTAGGCCGCACACCCCGAATGTAGCCAATCTGAATGAGTTTCTGCTGTTGGGTGTGGCCTGTTATGCTAATGAGTTCCTGCTGGGCGTGACCAACTCGGGAGCCAGCTGGAACTCCGTCCCTGTGCACTCCTGCCCAAAAATAGCCCTGGGTAGTATAAATAGCTAACATCTGAGGTAACATCTAATACATTCAAACAAATTCAATATGGTCCACTGACCAATCTAGAGAAGACTTTGGCTGTACAGGAAAAGAACTTGGCCTTATTCTAATGTATCGAATTGTATTTGAAGTTTTTGGAAGTTGGAATTTATCTAAGGAGTCCTGTGTGGACCATATCAAATTTGTATGAATGCATTCATAGTTACCTCAGATGTTAGCTATTCCTACTACAAATTTTCAATAAGACTACCTGGAGGCTGGCAAACCTAGCCAGGGCCCCCTTCCACCAACAATCCCTACTGGCAACCAAGACTGGGATTTGTGTGTGCGTAACGGAACAGGGAGAGAGCATCTTTCTCCCTTGGGTGGTACAGCCAATGTACCTGGAGTACCAGAATGTACCAGAAGGGATGCTCCTGTCCCAAGGAACTTACAGCTGACATTTGAACTTTGAAAGGGGAAGCAGTGGAGGAAAGGACAAGGTAAGCATGGCTGGATGTGAATATGTGTCAGGATGCAGGGTTGCCAATCTCCAGGTGGGGACTGGTGATCTCTCACTATCTCAATTGATCTCTGGGCAATAGAGATTAGTTCCCCTGGAGAAAATGCCAGCTTTGGACCATGACATCTGGAGGGTGGGCTTCACCCCTCCCCGAACCCCACATTTTCCAAGCTTCACCCCCAATTCTCCCCACCCAGAGCTGGCAACTGTAAGTCAGGAGAGACCAAAACAGACTCGCAGCAGATGTTTGATGCCTCCCCAGGCTGAAGTGGAATCAATTCAAACTCTGGGTCAATGCTCCCTCTAAGCTAAGAACATAAGAACATAAGAGAACATAAGAGAAGCCAATGTTGAATCAGGCCAATGGCCCATCTAGTCCAACACTCTGTCACACAGCAGCCAAAATATACCAGGAGCCATCAGGAGGTCTACCAGTGGGGCCAGGACACTAGCAGCCCTCCCACTGCTGCCCCCCCCAGCACAAAGAATAGAGTGCATCACCTGCCCCAGACTGAGAGTTCCCATCTATACCCTGTGGCTAATAGCCACTGATGGACTTCTGCTCCAGATGTTTATCTAATTCCCTCTTGAAACTGTCCATGCTTGTAGCTGCCACCACCTCCTGTGGCAGTGAATTCCATATGTTAATCACTCTTTGGGTGAAGAAGTATTTCCTTTTATCTGTTCTAACCCGACTGCTCAGCAATTTCATGGAGTGCCCACGAGTTCTTGTATTGTGAGAAAGGGAGAAAAGTACTTCTTTCTCAACCTGCTCAATCCCATTCATAATCTTATAAACCTCGATCATGTCACCCCTCAGCCGTCGTTTCTCCAAGCTGAAGAGCCCCAAGCGTTTTAACCTTTCTTCATAGGGAAGGTATTCCAACCCTTTTATCATTCTAGTTGCCCTTCTCTGCACTTTTTCCAATGCTATAATATCCTTTTTGAGATGTGGTGACCAGAACTGCTCTTGAGAGAACAAGCTGTGGAGTCTTGTGCACAAAAATTCTACTTTGTGAGCCACTGGCGTTAAAGTTGTGAGTGAGCGATTTTGCTGCTGCATCAATTACTTTGCTCTGGAGCCCTCCTTCCTGAGCCAAGACAAAAATGTGTGAGCCAGCAGCTAAAAACCTGTGAGCTAGCTCACACTAACTCATCTTAGAGGGAACATTGCTCTGGGTTATCTTTCCCTGCCTTTGGGATAATTCATCTGTTTTCTCAGATTAATTCCACACTGAAAAGACAGCAGTTGTCCGTTTCTGGTACTGAGTGGATGGCAGGGGCACACTCACAAACCCTGACCGGCCCTGATCAGAATAGCCCAGGCTAGCCTAATCTCGGAAGCTAATCAGGGTCAACCTTGGCTGGTAATTAGGAAGGGCGACATCCAAGGAATACCAAGGGCGTGATGCAGAGGCAGGCAAGGGCAAACCACCTGTGAAACATCTCTTGCCTTAAAACAAACAAATCTAGCTCACCACCTGGTGGTGCATAACACTAAAAGAGCTAGAACATCTGGCTGCCAGACAATCTTGGGATCTCCTGGCTATACTACACACAATATCATACGGTAATTAATTAACTCACCAACCCTGTGCCAGAGGCCCATAACTAGACCTGCCAACTCTGGATTGGGGAATACCTGGATATTGCGGGGGTGGAGCCTGGGGAGGACAGGGAACTCAGTGGGATACGGTGCCATCAAGTCCAGAACATCCATTTTCTCCAGGGGAAATGATCTCTGTAGTAGATTGGAGATGAACTGTAATTCCAGGGCATCCCCAGGTCCCATCTGGTAGCTGGCATCCTTAGCTTGGCAAACCCACCACTACTGGATCACCAGGGAAGGCACAGCCAATGAAAACCAAGGTACTTATTGGAAATGATGGCATGATAGAGATAAGAACATAAGAACATAAGAACATAAGAGAAGCCAATGTTGAATCAGGCCAATGGCCCATCTAGTCCAACACTCTGTCACACAGTGGCCAAAAATACCAGGTGCCATCAGGAGGTCCAGCAGTGGGGCCAGGACACTAGAAGCCCTCCCACTGCTGCCCCCCCCCCAGCACCAAGAATAGGGTGCATCACCTGCCCCAGACTGAGAGTTCCTATCTATACCTTGTGGCTAATAGCCACTGATGGACTTCTGATGTTTATCTAATTCCCTCTTGAAACTGTCCATGCTTGTAGCTGCCACCACCTCCTGTGGCAGATGCAAGGGATAGAGCAGGTAGAGAAAAGAAGTCCTTTTCTCCTTTTGTCACAATACAAGAACTTGTGGGCGCTCCATGAAATTGCTGAGCAGTCGGGTTAGAATGGATAAAAGGAAGTCCTTCTTCACCCAGAGTGATTAACACATGGAACTCACTGCCATGGGAGGTGGTGGCAGCTACAAGCATGGACGGCTTCAAGAGGGAATTGGATAAACATATGGAGCACAGGTTCATCAGTGGCTATTAGCCACAAGGTATAGATAGGAACTCTCAGTTTGGGGCAAGTGAGGCTCTGTATTCTTGGTGTTTGTTATGGGTCCTGACTCCGCTGAGGCTGACTATTCCTCATATGAGGAAGAGGCATGGAGCAAGCCAGCCTCCTCTGAAGTCAGCCCAGAAGAGGAGACTTTACCGGCATCTGAGGGAGAAGAGGCCCCATCAGCTGCACCCCCAGTTGGAGACACCTCGAGGCCAGAGTCCCCATCCAGCTCACCTGAATGTCCCAGACACAGGGCACGCCAGTGTCTGAATACACAAGAGGGAAGGAGGAGTGCCAGACTTCAGCTGTTGCAAAGGCAATGTGAGGGGCTGTGAGTCTTTGCAGGTTGCCTCCCAGGGAAGGGAGGCTCTGTCATAAGCAACCACGCTCACCAGCCTCAGTGCGGATGCAACCGTGCGATCTCGGACCTTGTCCCTGCTGCCAGCCTCCACTCCTTGCTTCTGAAAACTCTGACTGGTTTCCCGGCATTCTGACCCTCGGCTCTGTCTCTCGGCTTGCTTTTGGACTGTGTATCCAGCTTTCAGTGAAGTGTATCCATGGCAACTGGCCAAGACCCAGCATGGTGTTTGGGGGAGCAACGGTGGGAGGGCTTCTAGTGTCCTGGCCACCGCTGGTGGACCTCCTGATGGCACCTGGTATTTTTGGCCACTGTGTGACAAGAGTGTTGGACTGGATGGCCATCGGCTGGTAGGGTGGGATAGAAATTTGAAGAATAAATAAATAAATAAAATTGGCCTGATCCAACATTGGCTTCTCTTATGTTCTTATGATCTCCAATCATGTTTTTTTAATTCCTGCTTGAAGGTCAGAATGGGGTTTCCGATGTGCTAAAACTGAGTGGCAGGGTTATGATTGATGTCCAGGCGTGCTGCATAGATTGCTGGGAGAGGAGCGGCGATCTTTCATCGGGGCGTTCTGGTACCTCAAGGTGAACAAAGGTCTGCTTTCCCTGGCGAAAGAACTGAGCTCTTGCTCTGGGCTTATTTTAAGCCACTGGCTGAGAAGCTGCCTTGCGAACGGCTTGTTTTGATCTCGCCAGCTCTGATATTGGAATGCTTGCCTTAAGAAAATATTGTTTAAGAAAGCAGACCGAAAGAGCAGCGAAGCCGGCGGCGGGACTTGGCTCCCGAATCAAACCGAAGGTCCGCACGGCCCCCAATATAGTCTACTTCTCTCAGAGCTGAGAACCACTTTCCGACGCCTCGCTAAGCACCAAAGGTATTCTGCCTCTGTATGAGGAGCAGGGGTGACCAAACTTGCCTAACATAAGAGCCACATGGAATAAATGTCAGATGTTTGAGAACCACAAAACATGAACAAGTATCACACACACATTTTTTAATTGAAAAATACGCAAAATTGCTTTTTATTAACATTAAAAGTGAGACTGCCAAAAATAAAAACAAAAGGTAAAAGCAGATATTGATAATGATATTTATCTGTCCAATGATATTTATTTGTTTGGTAATTATATTTATTTGTCTAAGGGAGAGAAAGAAAGAGAGAGAGAGGTGGAAAGAAAGCAACTTTAACTTTAAATGTGTTCTCCAAACCGCCCCCTCCATGCCAACCAGCTTGGCTTGGAGAAGGGATTTAAAGAGACAAATGCCTTCTCCAAGCTGGCCAGGGGGGGAGGGGAGCTTTGAGAATGCTTTTAAAGTTAAAGTTGCTGTCTTTCTCTGCTCGCTCCCCACCTCAAGCCTACCCAGGGAGGGGAACACTGGCTGGGGAAGGGAAGACCGATCGGGGAGGCATGCCTCCCCTTCGCTTCCCCAGCTGCCCTGCCGGGAGCCACACAATATGTGTGAAGAGCTGCATGTGGCTCCTGAGCCGCAGTGTGGCCACCCCTGACCAATGTTCCCTCTAAGCTGTGCAGTCTTGTGAGCAAAACTTGTACTTTGTGAGCTACTGGCATTCAAGTTGTGAGCGAGCGATTTGGCTGCTGCATAAGTTAGTTTGCTCTGGAGCCCTCCTTCCTGAGCTAAGAGAAAAAGGTGTGAGCCAGAGGCTTAAAAACTCTGAGCTAGCTCACACTAACTCAGCTTAGAGGGAACACTGCCCCTGACATGGAGGTTCCACATAGCTTTCATGGCTAATAGCTTTCGATAGGCCTATTCTCGTTCAGGCCCGAAGCCAGGATTTTTTTTCGATGGGGGGCATTGAAATTTCTTAGGGGGGAGTCAATTAAAGTTAATTAAATTAAGTTTAATTATGTTACCTTGTCTCCTGGGCTCCTTCGACAGGTGGTGGAGACGCGGGATGGTCTTTGCGCTCCTGGAATGAAGGAGGGTGTGAAATCTGGCACATATTACTCAGGATTCTGCTTCTCTTCAGGCATTAAAAAAGGAAGGCTGGGAGGGGGGATGGGCACAAGGCTCATTTGAGGGCTGCAAGTTCGCTACTGGGGCAGCCCCGGGGTTAATTAGTTAAAAAAACCCATGTTTTCTAGAATAGAAAGTTGTGGGGCATGGCTGTAAATTCAGAGGGCATGGCCCCGCAATGCCCCACCATAGCTATGGGCCTGTTCTCGTTTATCTCGTCCTTCTTTTCTTTTAGGAAAGCAATTTAAGCAAGTGGTCATTGCCACACATTGACAGACAGCCCAGTGCAGTGATTAGGGTATCGGACGCGGACCTGGGAGACCTGAGTTCAAATCCTCATCCATCCATGAAGCTTGCGGGGTGATTTTGGGCCAGTCACTCTCTTTGGGACTTGCTGGGTCATTGTGAAGACAAAGTTGGAAGAGGAGGATTGTGTTTTCCAGGGATCCCCAGCGTGGTACTCATGGGTTCCACGGCACCCACTGACACTTTTACCTGGCACCTGCCAAGTGTTTTTTAGAAAGTGGGAGGGGCCAGATGGGGCTTTTGCCCAGCAAGGCTTCTGACTGGCCACTGGGGATTTGATTGACTATGCAGATTTTTTTTAAATGCTGTCTTGGCAGCAGCTGCCACCACAGCACAAAGATCTCTACTGTGTGATTGGAGGTAAGCTGTGGCGGCCATTTTGTGGCTGACTCTGCCTCCTGTGGCTGCCATTTTCTGACTGTGCCGCCCACCACACTGTGTCAGACCTTCAAATGTGCCCACAGGCTATGATTTCCAGCCCCCCCCCAGCCACTGGCAGGGGATTGGGTGGTAGGTTTGCCCAATCAAGGTTGGGAGAACTCCTGGAGGCCCACTGCAAGCCTGTGGTTAGATGGACCAAAAGTCAGACCTGGTAGAAGAGAGCTTCACATGTTCATGTGCAACCATGCAGAAGGACAGCACATACGTTCATTAAAAACGTAAGAAAAACCCTTTTGGATCAGACCAGTGGCCCCTCTGGTTCAGCATCCCGCCTCACACAGTGGTCAACCAGTTCCTCTGGAGGGCCAACAACAGGGCACAGAGGCCGAGGCCTTCATGAGAACATAAGAAGAGCCTGCTGGATCAGACCAGTGGTCCCTCTAGTCCAGCATCCTGTCTCACACAGTGGCCACCCAGTTCCTCTGCAGGGTCAACAATTGGGCAGAGAGGCCGAGGCCATCATAAGAACATCAGAAGAGCCCTGCTGGATCAGACCAATAGTCCCTCTAGTCCAGCATCCTGCCTCACACAATGGCCAGCCAGTTCCCCTGGAGGGCCAGCAACAGGGCAGAGAGGCTGAGGCCTTCATGAGAACATCAGAAGAGCCCTGCTGGATCAGACCAGTGGTCCTTCTAGTCCAGCATCCTGTCTCACACAGTGGCCAGCCAGTTCCTCTGGAGGGCCAGCAATACGGCAGGGAGGCCGAGGCCTTCATGAGAACATCAGAAGAGCCCTGATGGATCAGACCAGTGGTCCTTCTAGTCCAGCATCCTGTCTCACACAGTGGCCAGCCAGTTCCTCTGGAGGGCCAGCAACATGGCAGGGAGGCCGAGGCCTTCATGAGAACATAAGAAGAGCCCTACTGGATCAGACCAATAGTCCATCTAGTTAGCGTCTTTTCTCACACAGTGGCCAGCCAGTTCCTCTGGAGGGCCAACAACAGGGCATAGAGGCCGAGGCCTTCCCCCTGATGTTACCTCATAGCAGTGGGATTCAGAGAATCAGTGGCTCTCAATGTGGAGGTTTCCCTCAGTCACTATAGCTAGTAGCCATTGATAGACTTCTCCTCGCCGGCTATATGATTGCTATCCTGGTCTGTTCATCAGCGCAGTCACATTTACCGCCCCAAGCCGTCGCAGACAGAAGAATGATCAGTGCAAAAACACACCAGACATAAGCCCATGAAAATGTCTCCACGTGGAAAACTGGAAGGATGGAGATGGCTGCTCCATTTTAAGGTTGGGGGGGGCAGGGCTGGAGATCCCCCGGAATTACAACTGCTATTCGGAAAACAGCTGCTTCAAAGGATGGAATCTATGGCATCGCATCCCCGCTAAGCTCTCCCCTTTCCCCAAACTAGAGTTGGTAACATCTGGGTAGCGCCTGGAAACCTCCTGCTATTGCAGTCGATCTGCAGATGACCAAGCTGTTGGACTGAGTGGCTGGAAGTTTTTCTTTTCTTTTCTTTTTCTTTGGGGGGGTGGCGTGTATAGGTGTTAGCTCCTGGAACGGAATGCCTCTAGGGTGGAACAGCCTCCTTGTGCTTAGGATAAATAAATGGAAGTACAGCAAAGAGGGTGGTGCATCAAACGACACAGTCAAAGACTGTAACGCTGTACCCCCAAATACTTGACGCTTGATTTGAAACATTCCTATATTAACAGTGGAGTGGAATAGCCATTCCGATCCATTCCAAAGACACCAGTGTAAATTGTCCAATGCAGTTCAACCAATTCCTAGCAGCTGATAAATAATCCACAAAACTGCAGATGGTGACTGCAGCCATGGAATTAAAAGACACCTGCTCCTGGGGAGGAGAGCGATGGCAAACCTAGACGGCATGATAAAAAAGTAGAGACATCGCCCTGCCAACAAATTCCGTATGGTCAAAGCTGTGGTATTCCCAGGGGTAATGTATGGCTGCGAGAGTTGGACTGCAAGGAAGGCCGAAGAATAGATTCGTTCGAATTATGGTGCTGGAGAAGATGCTTGAGAGTCCCTTGGACTGCAAGGAGATCAAATCAGTCAATCCTGAAAGAAATCAACCCTGACGGTTCCCTGGAAGGCCGGAGACTGAAGCTGAAGCTCAAATACTTTGGCTACCAAATGAGAAAGGCGCCCTCACTGGAGAAGAAGACCCCAATGCTGGGACAGACTGAAGGCCGAAGAAGAAGGGGACGGCAAAGGATGAGATGATTAGATGGTGTTATCGATGCAATGAGCATGAAGCAAATTCTGGAGGATGACAGAGGACAGGAGGGCCTGGCGTGATGTGGTCCATGGAGTTGCAAAGAGTCGGACTTGACTGTGTGACTGAACAACAACAAGAGGAGTAATAGTTGATAGATGTCCACAAAACACAGTTGCTAAGAGGTGTGGTGATGGACCGCCCAGGTTCCCACCCGTTTCCTTTTAGGACTTCATCAGGCCACCTCCAGTGAGGGAGCACCAAGGTCTACAGATTACTCTTGATTGTATACAGCAGTCTGTATCTATTCCAACCGGCTTGAATAATAGAAGCATTTATCAAATGTTAGGAATTTGTTGAACTGCCCTGGGCTATTTACATGGGTGTCTTTGGAATTGATCTGAATCTGGAGTACTACACTGTTAATATAAGAATGTTTTGAATCAAGTGCCAGGTATTTTGGGGTACAGCCTCCTTGTGTTGGCTGGAGAACTGGTTTTATGACCAACCTCCAGGTGACAGAGATCAGTTCAGCTGGAGGGTCTCTTTGGAAGGTGGCCTCTACGGCATCATACCTCACTGAAGTCCTTCCCTTCCCCAAATGCTGTCCTCCTCAAGCTCCACCCCCAAATCTTCAGGTATTTCCCAACCTGGAGCTGGCAACCCAAGAGTCCTCTCTTTGTCTTAACCTGGGAACTGCCCTCTGTCCCCTCCTTTCTCCCTTTGTCCTCTCACTCCCTCTCTCACATGGCCTTCCATGGAGACACGTGTCTCTGCAGATCAGTTCTGTAGATACAATGCCCTCATACTCCCAATAACAAGGACAGTTCCCCTGGAGAAAATGGCTGCTTTGGAGGGTGGACCCTACGGTATTATACCTCCCGAGGTCCCTCTCCTTCCCAATCTCTGCACTCTCCAGGCTCCACCCCCTCCCCCAAATCTCCAGGTATTTCCCAACCCAGATCTGGCAGCCCTGCTGAAAACCCTGCCCTCCCCAGGCTCCACCCCCAAACCTTCAGGAATTTCCACACCCGGAACTGGCAAAACTAGTTCCGTTTGTGGTCCTCAGTGGATGTTCTGACAGGCAGTTCTGGGCTCAGTTCCAGGAGCCCCCTCTAAGCTGGGTTAGTGTGAGCTAGCTCACAGTTTTTTAGCCTCCAGCTCATACAGTTTTGTCTTAGCTCAGTAAGGTTGCCAGCCTCCAGGTAGGGCCTGGGGATCTCCCACTTTTACCACCAATCTCCAGCTGACAGAGATCCGCTCCCCTGGGAGAAAGTGGCTGCTTTGAAGGGTGGACTCTAGGGCATTGGACCATGCTGAGGCCCCTCCCCTCCCCAAACCCCGCCCTCTCCTGGATCCACCCCCATAGTCTCCAACCCAGACCCAGCAGCACTGTAGCTCAGGAAGGACAGCCCCAGAACAAAGTAATTCATGCAGTATCCAAATCACTTGCTCACAGCTTTAATGCCAGTAGCTCACAAAGTACAATTTTTGCTCACAAGACTCCACAGCTTAGAGGGAGCACCGTGACCCATGTGCTAATCACAGAAGAAGAAGAGGAGGAGGAGGAGGAGGAGATTGGATTTATACCCCATCCTTCACTACCCTAAGGTGTCTCAGAGCAGCTTACAAACTCCTTTCCCTTCCTCTCCCCACAACAGTCACCCTTTAAAGTAGGTGGGGCTGAGAGAGCTCTGACAGAAACTGCTCTTTTTCAAGGACAGCTGTGCCAGAACTATGGCTTGCCCAAGTTCATGCAGCAGCTGCAAGTGGAGGAGTGGGGAATCAAACCTGGTTCTTCCAGATCAGAGTCCACCGCTCTTAACCACTACACCAATCTGGCTCTCAAGAAGGAGGAGGAGATTGGATTTATACCCCACCCTTCACTTGGAAGTCTCAGAGCGGCTTACAATCTCCTTTCCCTTCCCCTCCCCACCGCAGACACCCTGTGAGGTAGTTGGGGCTGAGAGAGCTCTCTCGAGGACTGCTTGTGAGAGAACAGCTCTGAAAGAACTTGTGACTGACCCAAGGTCACCCAGCAGCTGCATGTGGAAAAGTGGAGAATCAAACCCGGTTCTCCCAGATTCGAGTCCGCGCTCTTAACCACTGCACCAAACTGAAGCTCTGACTCTGTCTGAGGCACCTTCATGGGCTCATGTGCTTTCAATGGCGCATTGATCCCCCAGCTGAGGTTCCTATTGCAGGTGCAGTTCAACTCGGATCCCTCCCATCATGCTTCGGGACCTGGCTTAAAGTAGGCATTTTTTTATAGATATAAAAAAATGATGATTATTATTATTATTCTGAGATGAAGAATTTAATTTTAGTTTTTATGGCCCCTCCAAGATGGATAAATCCCTTCCTGGCGAGCCCCAATCAAGGAAAATCTTGTGAATTCAGCCTTGGCCCCCTCTGGCATCTGCCCCAGCGATTTCTGTTTCTCTCCAGCCGCACTCTGTAAAGTTTTATAGTTTCCTGGTTCTAGCCCGGCAGAGCTGGCGGAGGAGGGGACGGGGAGGGGGGGGGAGCGCGGATCGAGTAGGAAACCTGAGACCAGCCGCGGCACAGCGCAGAAAGGCAACCAGGTGGGGAGAACCGCTGGTTCAGCAGGCACTGCGTCCCCTGGAACCCGAGGGAGGGCAAACTTCTGCAGTCTAAACAGGAATCGCCCGGGTATTCCCTGGCTGCAATAAACCAGCCTCAGCGCAGCCTCCGATGAAAGCCATACTTTGGGCCTGTTTCTGTTCTCACAGGTCTAAAAAGGCGATCGGAACTGGTTTCGTTTACATGTTTCAGACCAGAAAAATGTTTGTCGCAGGAGCCCCTGAGCTGAAGCCAGAGTCCAGTCTTGTCTGTCCGAGAGGTGAAGCCGGTCTCTCACTCATTCCTTGCAAGCTCTCCCCAAGGCCATCCGCTGGATGGCCACTGAGATGTTCATAAACGGTTTAACTACTCAGGCTGGATGTGTGCTGAGAAACCGTGCAAATGCTGAGTGTGGAGTTTCAAACTGAAGCTGAAGTTTTCCTGAAAGTTAGGGGGGGGAATGGAATCTGACTTCAGACACATAAGAACATCAGAAGAGCCCTGCTGGATCAGACCAGTGGTCCATCTAGTCCAGCATCCTGCCTCACACACTGGACAATCAGTTCCTCTGGAGGGCCAACAGCAGGGCACAGAGGCCGAGGCCTTCATAAGAACATCAGAAGAGCCCTGCTGGATCAGACCAGTGGTTCATCTAGTCCAGCATCCTGCCACACACACCGGGCACCCAGTTCCTCTGGAGGGCCAACAACAGGGCACAGAGGCCAAGGCCTTCATAAGAACATCAGAAGAGCCCTGCTGGATCAGACCAGTGGTCCATCTAGTCCAGCATCCTGCCTCACACACTGGACAATCAGTTCCTCTGGAGGGCCAACAGCAGGGCACAGAGGCCGAGGCCTTCATAAGAACATCAGAAGAGCCCTGCTGGATCAGACCAGTGGTTCATCTAGTCCAGCATCCTGCCACACACACCGGGCACCCAGTTCCTCTGGAGGGCCAACAACAGGGCACAGAGGCCGAGGCCTTCATAAGAACATCAGAAGAGCCCTGCTGGATTAGACCAGTGGTCCATCTAGTCCAGCATCCTGCCTCACACACCGGACAATCAGTTCCTCTGGAGGACCAACAGCAGGGCACAGAGGCCAAGGCCTTCATAAGAACATCAGAAGAGCCCTGCTGGATCAGACCAGTGGTCCATCTAGTCCAGCATCCTGCCTCACACACCGGACAACCAGTTCCTCTGGAGGGCCAACAACAGGACACAGAGGCTGAGGCCTTCCCCAATGTTGCCTCCTGGCTCTGGGATCCAGAGGATGACTGCCCCTAAATGTGGAGGTTCCCTTCTGTCACTATAGCTAGTAGCCATTGATAGACTTATCCTCCATGAATCTATCTAATATCCTTTTCAAGCTGTTTGTTCCTGTGGCCGTCATGACATCCTCTGGCAGCGAATTCTGCCTTTTAAGCACTCTCTGTGTAAAGAAGTATTCCCTTTTGTCCATCCTGAATCCCCTGCCCATCAAGTTCAATCGATGCCCTCAAATTCCAGCCATTTGGGAGGGAGAAAGAAAGTTCTCTCTCTCCACCAATGCATAATTCTATAAGCCTCTGTCATGTCCCCCTTAGTCAGCTCTTTTCTAAAATGAAAAGTCCCAAACTTGGGACAAAGCATCTGCCTCTAAAAAAAGCTGAAAAATACACCCAAGTTTCACCTTATCACCTTCAGGTGGTTAAGATGCTGAACTGCAGGCTGTGGAAGGTCAGTAGTTCAGCAGTTCGAGACCCGTGAGTGCCGCATGACGGAGTGAGCTCCTGTCTCTAGTTCCAGCTCCTGCCAACCTAGCAGTTCGAAAGCAAAAAATTGCAAGTAGATAAATAGGTACCACTTCGGTGGGGAAGGTAACAGCATTCCGTGCGCCTTGGTGTTTAGTCATGCCGGCCACATGACCACGGAAACGTCTTCGGACAGCGCTGGCTCTTCGGCTTTGAAACGGAGATGAGCACCGCAACCCTAGAGTCGGATTCGACTGGCTTTCGAGCAAGGGAACCTTTACCTTTACCTATCCCTAATTACTAGGATTGCCAGTTCTGGGTTTTGGGGGTGGAGCCTGACGAGGCTGGGGTGTGGGGAGGTGGGGTAGAATGCCACAGAGTCTACCTTCCAACGCATCCATTTCTCCAAGGGAACTGATTTCTGTCTCCCAGAAATCAGTTTGGTGTAGTGGTTAAGTGTGCAGACTCTAACCTGGAAGAACTGGGTTTGATTTCCCCATTCCTCCACATGCAGCTGCTGGTGTGACTTTGGGTCAGTTACAAGTTCTTTCAGAGCTGTTCTCTCAAGGGCAGTTTCTCTCAGCGCTCTCTCAGCCCCACCTACCTCCCAAGGTGTCTGCCGTGGGGAGGGGAAGGGAAAGGAGGTTGTAAACTTCTCCAAGGCTCTGAGTGAAGGGAGGGGTATAAATCCAATCTCTTCTTCTTCTTCTTGTAATCCCAGAAGGTCTCCAGCCACCACCTGGAGGATGGCCACCCCACATGCTTGCATGTATGCATGCACATAAACAGAGCAAACATGAATATTTACCATGAAAAGCACTACTTTTCAAACTGTTTTATTTTTATTTTTTTTAAACTTCTATCTGGCAGGAAAGAGATGTTTATTCCCCAGAGTTGAAAGCAGCGTGAGACATGGATCTTTACTGGGTACTGTTTCAAAAAGCTGAAAATAGAGTTGCCGACTCCAGGTTGGGGAATTCCTGGAGATTTGGGGATGGACCTGAGGAGGGCAGAATTTAAGGACAGGAGGGAGCTTAGCAGGGAACTGATGCCCTTGAGTCCCCCTCCCCTCCAAAAACAGCCACTTTCTCCAAGGGAATCGATCTCTGTGGTTTGGAGACAGGTTGCCAGCAATGCTCCCTCTAAGCTGTGGAGTCTCATGAGCAAAAATTCTACTTTGTGAGCTACCGGCATTAAAGCTGTGAGCGAGCGATTGGACTACTGCATAAATTGGTTTGCTCTGGAGTCCTCCTTCCTGAGCTAAGACAGAAATCTGTGAGCCGGAGGCTAAAAAACTGTGAGCTGGCTCACACTAACTCAGCTTAGAGGGAACACTGGTTGTCATTCTCGGAGAACTACAGCCCACCACACACGAGCGCACCTGAAGCTGCCTTGTACTGTAAGAGTTGCACGACAGTGGAATCGGCTGCCTCGGGAGGCGGTGAGCTCCCTACTCACCAGCAGTCTTGAAGCAGCGTCTGGACAAACAACTTGTCAGGGATGCTCTAGGCTGATCCTGCACGGAGCAGAGGGTTGGACTAGGTGGCCTCTATGGCCCCTTCCAACTCTGTGATTCTAGGATTCTATGAATCAGACTCTTGGTCCATCAAAGTCAGGACTAGGGTTGCTAGGCTCCAGGCAGCACCTGGAGACCTCCTGCTGTTACACCTAATCTCCAGGAGACCAAAATCAGCCCCCCCTCCTGAGAAAATGGCTGCCTTGGAGGGGAGACTCTATGGCGTTATACCCCACTGAAGTCCCATCCCAAACACTGCCCTGCTCGGGCTCCACCCCCAAATCTTCAGATATTTCACAACCTGGAGCTGGCAACCCTAGTCAGTGCTGTCCACTCAGACTGGCAGCGGCTCTCTAGAGTCTCTCCTAGAAGTCTCTCACATCGCCTGCTTCCTGGTCCTTTGAACTGGAGATGCCGGGGATCGAACCTGGGGACTTCTGCATGCCCAGCAGAGGCTCTGCCACCGAGCCACCGCCCCTGCCCTCCTGGAGGTCGGCAGCTCCACCAAAAGCTTTGCTTGACTCTAGGCCACAATGGGAAGCAATGCATCTTCTGGACTGCTTTCAGTCCCTAGAAGCTACACCCAGTCTGTCTCTAGCTTCGTGTCACCATGGGGGGGGGAACAGTTCCAGCCCAGCTTCGCCCCGTAGCTAAGCCACAGCCAGAGGGCACTGGGGGTCACCCTGCAGAAGAGCCGGAGGCCCCCATTTCACACCATTCCCAGAAAAGAGGGGAGAGGAGGAAATGTCCCGGCGCTGTAAACTTTGCATTAACACTAATCAAGGGCTCGGCGGCCATTAAACGTTTCCCCACACGCCCATCTGCCTGACACTTTTACTGTTTGGGGAAATGGTGTCTGGGGCCTTTGATGAACTCCGCTGGAAAGTTGAAAGGCATTTGCCGTCTCCCTGCCAGAGGCCTCTGTGGCGACTCTCCTCCGTGGCGCATGGGAAGCTGAAAGGGCCCGTCGAGGCAGTAAACTTGACCTGGGAAATGCCAGCCGCTGGCGAGGAGGCAGTGGAACGCCAGGATGAGGCCTTCCTCCCAGCAGGAAACAAATCTCACGGCTCTCCTGACCCCAAACTTCCCACGCTGCGGCAAGCTCTTGATTGGAGTCGCCTCATGCGCCATCATGCTCCGTCATGAAAAAGAGTTAGTTGCGACCGTGCCGATTAACTTACTATTAAAGAGACAGGAGCGGGTTAGGAAATGCTTGGAGATTTAGGGGTGGAGCTTAGGGAGGACAATGGAGGACAATGCTGTAGAGTCCACCCTCCAAAGCATCCATTTTCTCCAGGGGGACTGATTTAGGAACAAACTGTAATTCTGGGAGATCCCCAGGACTCGCCTGGAGCGGAGACTGGCACCCCTAAGGAGCGGCCATGGAAAGGTAAAGGTAAAGGTTTCCCTTGCTTAAAAGCCAGTCAAATTCGACTCTAGGGATGCAGTGCTCATCTCCGTTTCTAAGCCGAAGAGCCAGCACTGTCCGAAGGCGTTTCTGTGGTCATGTGATCATGACTAAATGCCAAGGCACACGGAACGCTGTTACCTTCCCACCAAAGCGGTACCTATTTATTTACTTGCAATTTCTTGCTTTCAAACTGTTAGGCTTTCAAACTGGCAGGAGCTGGGGCCAGAGATGGGAGCTCACTTTGTCTTGCAGCACTCAGGTCTCAAACTGCTGAACTACCGACCTTCCAGTCTGCAGTTCAGCGTCTTAACCACTTGAGCCACCGCTTAACCTCCCCTCAAATCCGAGGTCAGCAAGAGAAGCCCTACTCCAGACAAAGAGAGCATCTCCCAGCAGCAGGGCCTTCTTGGTAGCTGCACCCGAGCTTTGGAATTGCCTGCCTCAAGGTTGCTCTGTCAACAGCCAGTTCTGCATATGGTTGGCTCGTGAGCTGCAGTGGGGAGAATCAAACGTTGATGCACTGTTTGTATGTGCCTGGACACCTCACATGTAGGGTTGCCAGCTCCGGGTTGGGAAATACCTGGAGATTTGGGGGGGTGGAGCCTGAGGAGGGTGGAGTTTGAGGAGAGGAGGGACCTCAGCAGGGTACAACGCCATACAGTCCATCCTCCAAAGCAGCCATTTTCTCCGGGGGAGCTGGTCTTGGTTGTCTGGAGGTTGACTCTGATAGCGAGAGATCTCCAGGTGTCACCTGGAGGTTGGCAAGCCTACTCACAGGTGATCCATTGTGAAATGGGGTGATTGCTACGGTTGCCCACTGGATCAGGTTGCTGAAGGGAGGGGGGAATGGCAACAAAATGGGGGGGGGGATGTCATCATCTTTATTCTGACATGCTAACACGTATCCCTGGAAGTGATGTCAACATGATGCTGAGGACTCTCTGGAATTTGGGGGAAGCTGTAGGGTTAAACCATAGAATTTTGCCTAAATGCCAGAGTATCATGAGCAAACCTAGGAATTTCAAAACTCTCTGGGGTGAAAGAACATCATTATCTCATTTCCCATTCTGAAACAGGAAGTGACATCATGACGGAAGGAATTTTTGAAAAAAAGTCTATGGTTTTACCATAGAGATTTTGAAATGCCTAGAGCATCATGGTGTCACTTCCTTTTTCAGAGCAGGAATGTACTGGACTGGTGGATGCCATGGTGCCCATTCGGGGCCCCTGACCTAGAATCTGTGGTATAACACACACGGTCTGCTTTTCGAAGCTGCCATTTTCTCCAGGGACAACTGATTGCTGTAGAAAACAGTTGTAATTCTGGGGGAAACCCAGGCCTCATCTGGAGGTTGCCAACCACGCTTATGCGTTCTCTAGCCAGGGTCCCCAAGATCAGTCACTACAGCCAGAGCCTGGGGCCAGAGAGAAAGGCTGGACTCGGAAGTGCAGAAGGTACAGGAAATGAAGGCCAGGCTTCTCGTCAGTAGGTAAGGCCTCGCCAGTCTAGGGATGACGTGTTGGTTTCCCCACTGCTGAGGTTTTTATTGCACACTTCTGGCTGCCAAATCTCTGCTGGGAAATTCCAGGCCATCTGGGGTCAGAGCCAGGGGACTGACCCTCCAAAGCAGCCATGTTTCTCCAGGGGCCCTGATCCCTATGGCCTGGCAACCATATTTGGACTTCTCTCTTGCCTTTCCCCTCTGAATCCCACAGGTCTTTAGCCTGACTCTCCCCGCTGGACTCTTCCTCTCTTGCCTTCAGCTCGGGGCAAATGGCAGAGGCCGGACTCTCTCCAGGCACTACCGGCAGCATCGCCAATTTCCATGTGGGGCCTGGAGATCTGGAATTAAAACTGATATCCAGACGACAGAGATCAGTTCCCCTAAAGGACATAGAGGCTTTGGAGGTTGCTCGCTATGGCAATATACCCTGCTGAGGTCCCTCCCTTCCCCAAACCCTGCCTTCCCCAGGCACCACCCCCCAAATCTCAAGGAATTTGCCAATCCCGAGTTGGCAGCCCTGATTAGAGGCCTCTTCAGGAGCTGATGGTGCAAACTGCCTAGCCTAAATAGGGTTCCCAGACCTCTTGCCAGTTCTGTCCATATAACCCAGAAGTGACACTGGGAAGATGAGGAATTTTACCATAGAGTTTCCAGTGATTCCCAGAGCAACCAATGGTTATTTCTGAGTTGTACCCAGAAGTGATGTAATGGCATAAGCAATGTCACTGATGTCAACCTCCAGGTTGTAGAAGAAAACCAAACAATAGTTGCAAAATACAAGAGACCGCTGGCTGAAATCGCTATAAGGTGAACTATATCTACCTATCTATCTATCTATCTGTCTGTCTGTCTGTCTGTCTATCTATCTAGATTATTTAATGCTCAGTTTACTAACACAATAACCATATAACTATATGAAGCCAAGGTAATCTTACAAAAACCAACAGTAGTACAAAAAAGTAAAGATCAGTGGTACAGAAAAGTAAAGTCCCCAAAATTTCAGTGTGTCTCACACCTATCTATATCTCTAATAGCGAAGGTGCCCCCTCCGTGCGGATATCTAAATCTGCACATCGGGGGCACCTAGGGGACAAAGAGATTTTCCTGCACACTTGGGGCAATCCCCAGATGTGCATAAAAATCTGAAATCTATAAAAAAAACTATAGTGGGGATATTTAAATCCTCCCAAAAGTAAAGGAGTGTTCCCTGCGTATGCGCAGAAAACGCACTCACCATTAGGAACTTTGGCAGAGCCGTGCAGGGCATGCAGTCGTTGCTGCTGTCGGTGGTGGCAGCGCGGGGGGAGAAGACTTGGCAGGCTGGCGGCTGAGAGCCGTGGCCATTGCTGCTGGGGAGGTATCCTGGCTGCCCCCACAGCTAGGTGCCACCCAGGGCTTGCCATCATTGCTGCTGGCAGCAGCAGGGGGGAGGGAGAAGACTTGTAGGGCTGGCGCTGAGAGCCATGGGTGTTGTTGCTGTTGGCGGGGGCAGGGGGGAGAAGCCCAGCAGCCCGGCAGCTAGGAGCTGCACAGGGCTTGCAGCCATTGCTGCTGGCGGCCACGGTGGCGGGGGGGAGAAACCTTGGCGGGCCGGTGGCTAGAGCCATGGCCGTTGCTGCTGTTGGGTGAGGGGGAAGCCTGGCGAGCCCAGCGGACCACTTGCTGGGCTCTCCTGCGGCCGCTGCCACCACCTCCTCTATGCGGAGCTCCTGCTGCTTCAGCAGGACAGCCACCCGGGAGCCACGAGGAATCCCACCTCACATGAGTATCGCGGGTCCCGCTTCTTGTTGTATTATAATTCCATAGTCTAACTTGACATGCATTCATCATAAAGTGGACTGATATAGTTCCAGAAGGATCCATACAACCTCCATAAACGACGCGTAGTCCGGATGCAAGCTGCCACGTTTCGAATAATTCTTTTTCAAAGCCAATAGGCTGCAGTGGGACCCAATCTCAGTAGTAGCTCATACAGAAACCAGTCTAATCAGTCACAGAGGAGGATGTGCCTTGGAAGGTGGACTGCATGGCATTCTACCCTGCTGAGGAGTGACCCTCCCGTCCCCAACCCCCAACCTCCCCCCAAAAAAACCCTCCAGGTATTTCCCAACTCAGACCTGGCAACCATACATCATCCCCACCCCCATGTCTCCACGCCCTGCCAACCTTCCTCTGGTTGCCAGCTAGGCCAATGTGAGCTCGGTTGCCATATTCAACACCTCCAAAAAAAACAGGTTAGCTAAACAACATCCCTCTGTTCTGAAACACAAAGACAACCTTTTCCATTAAGGAGAAAATTCTGATGAGATGAATTCAAGCCTCGTCTGGAAAAATCGACATGCGAAGAGTTGCTCCCCCACCCCTTCCCGCCTTTTCCATAAAAAACCCTACGGCCTTTTCACCTGCTGCAACTCCCATTACTTGGTATTTGGCAGTGAGAGCGGCAGGTAGTTTCGCCCGGAGGGGGGGGAAAAACCACTTGCGGAAGGGAAAAGACACAACTGGGGATAATTCAGAGAGAGAGAGAGAGTTTTCAGGCCCAAACATCAGAAGAGGGGAGGGAAAGGCAGAGGGTGTGCGCGTGTTTGATGAGAACAAGGTATTTCTCTGATTGTCAAATACGTACCGCTCGCCCCTCGCCTGCAGCAGCGATAAAAATCACGGCTCATAATTCCTGAAAGTAACAGATTTCAAGCTCGGGCAGTCAGCAGAGTGCCTCCCCTAATCCTCTCGTGCGCCACAAAACGCCGCGCGCCGGGCCGCACCACAACAAGGCCGGTGATATATTTTGCTCCGCGCACTCACACGCACGCACACACACACAATGCTGGTAACCAGATCCGTCTCAGATTAACTGCACGGGGGGAAATGTCAGGAAGATGTTGAAGCAGCCCGAGAATAGCAAAGTGTGGGGAGAGAGCAAACTGCCAGTTGGAATCCACGAGGCTGAGAGATCAGAAACAGCGGCTTTTCTTCTGTCGCTGGGGTTGCCAACCTCCAGGCGGTGGCTGGAGATCCCCCGCTATTACAACTGATCCCCGGGTGACAAAGATCAGTTCCCCTGGAGGAAACGACCACTTTGCAAGGTGGACTCTCTATGACAAATAGAAGAAGAAGAAGAAGAAGAAGAAGAAGAAGAAGAAGAAGAAGAGAGGAGGAGGAGGAGGAGGAGGAGGAGGAGGAGGAGGAGATTGGATTTATACCCCGCCCTTCACTCAGAGCGTCAGAGCGGCTTACAAACTCCTCTCCCTTCCCTCCCCACAACAGACACCCTGTGAGGTAGGCGGGGCTGAGAGAGCTCTGACAGAAACTGCTCTTTTTCAAGAACAGCTGTGCCAGAACTATGGCTTGTCCAAGGTCATCCAGCAGCTGTGAGTGGAGGAGTGGGGAATCAAACCCGGTTCTCCCAGATTAGAGTCTGCACACTTAACCGCTACACCAAACTGTAGGTTGTCAACTCCTGGAGATTTTTTTTTTAAGTAAAGATTTTTTTTTTTAATTTGGCAAATTTGTATGTAGTACAACTAACAAATACACAAGCATGGAACAGATTGCAAAGAAACAACATAACAAGCGACAAAGGCATTTAGAAGAGAAAGTAAACAAGCAATACCAAACTTCAGATCTTGCAACTTATAAACATCCTTAATATGGCATCTCAGTTAAGCACTTCAGTTTTGGGGAGACCACTCCCATCTGAATCAAGTAGTTCGATATCATTTGGCCACACTTCTACAAAATTTGAGGAAGGAGGATTATTTTCAAACTGATTCATCTTATATGTAATTTTTTCCATTATGTGCATCTCCCATACCTTACATTGCCATATTTGAAGTGTAGGTGCATTTGGGCATTTCCAGTTAGCCGCTATAGACGTTTTACCCCACCAATGTTCACTGTGAAAAAACCTGATTCAAGTACAATTACAGTCCACAAATTTGCTTCTTCTTCTTTTTGTTTCTTTATTTCACATCATGCAGTTCTGCTGCTGCTTCCAACAATTATCATGCAACTACAGATTTCCCAGGTAAACAATCTGTTTCCCTCAATACTTCGTCAGGTTGCTTTATACTTAGAGCCCATGCTCTACGTGTTCTACTCAGAATTAATCTTGTATTCTCTTGGCATCTGCTGGCTAATATCTGTATGCATGTAATTGTGGGAGGAGCTGTGGCTTGGAGGAAGAGCACCCATTTTGCATGCAAAAGATCTCTGGTTCAATCTCCAGCTTCTTAAAGCAGGACCAGACAGTGGGTGACGTGAAAGACTTCTCGCAGAGACCTCAGAGTGATGCTAGCAGTCTGAGTAGACAATACTGCCCTTGATGGACCAACGGTCTGATTCTGTATAAGGCAGCTTCCTGTATGTTTGGGGTGAGGGCTGTGGCTCAGTGGCAGGGTGTCTGCTTTGCATGCAGAAGGTCCCAGGTTCAATCCCTGGCATCCCCGGTTTAAAAGGACTAGGTAGTAGGTGATGTGAAAGACTTCTGCCTGAGATCCCGGAGAGGTGCTACCAGGCTGAGCAGACAATGTTGACCATAAGAAAAGCCCTGCTGGATCAGACCAGTGGTCCATCTAGTCCCACATCCTGTGTCACACAGCGGCCAACCAGTTCTTCTGGAGGGCCAACAAACAGGGCATAGAGACCAAGGACTTCATAAGACTATAAGGAGAGCCCTGCTAGATGGTCCCTCTAGTCCAGCATCCTGTTTCACACAGTGGCCAAGGTCTTCCCCTGATGTGGCCTCCTGGCTCTGAGATTCTGAGGTTTAGTGCCCCTGAATGTGGAAGTTCCTCTTGGACCTTGAGGGACCAATGATCTGATTCAATATAAGGCAGTTTCAAATGTGTTCATCTGTACCGTGTGATCCATATATATCTGTACAGCATGATCGGCATTGTCTACACCTTCAGGGAATCCCATAAAAATGACCCGAAGAGAACACATGGGGTTCGTTTCCCAGGTAAACCGGCCCTGAGCTGGTAGGATTCCATTATCTTCTTAAGTGTTCTAACACACAACCTCTCTCCAAAGCTTCGGGGCAGATCACAGCATTTCAAACGACGCGTTTGTAGCCCAGGCGGCTGGAGATGTAATTGTGGCTGCCTTTTCTTTATGGAGTTTATTTTGCATTTCGCTCCCTCCCTCCCTCTGTCAATATTGAGAATGCGCATAAAATTGAAACATAAATGGACGTTATTTGAAAAATAGAGAGGCAAGATACGGCTCCAAAGTAAATACTACGAAGTTTGGGGATGCTCTGCGGAAGGATTGGCTTGCCAGGCACCTTTGCGATATTTTTTAGCCCTACAACCACAAAGAGATGCTTAGTTATGCTTACAGTTTTTTATCCCGCCCTGCTAGGCCTGCCGGCTTCCAGGCGGTGTCTGGAGATCTTCTGGAATTACAACCGAACAACCCATCTCCAGACCGCAGAGTCGGGTTAGAACAGATAAAGGAAATACTTCTTCACCCAAAGTGATTAACATATGGAACTCACTGCCACAGGAGGTGGTGGCAGCTGCAAGCATGGACAGTTTCAAGAGGGAATTAGATAAACATATGGAGCAGAAGTCCATCAGTGGCTATTAGCCACAGGGTATAGATGGGAACTCTCAGTCTGGGGCAGGTGATGCACTCTATTCTTGGTGTTGGAGGGGCAGCAGTGGAGGGCTTCTAGTGCCCTGGCCCACTGCTGGACCTCCTGATGGCACCTGGTATATTTTGCCACTGTGTGACAGAGTGTTGGACTAGATGGGCCATTGGCCTGATTCAACATTGGCTTCTCTTATGTTCTTATGTTCTTATCAATTCCCCTGGAGAAAATGGCAGCGTCAGATAGGGGACTCGATGGCATCATACCCCCGTCGAGCTCCCTTCCTAAACTCTGCTCACAGATCTCCAGGCATTTCCCAGCTCAGAGTTGATCACCCTACCCCCATCTTCCAAGGAGCTCAGAGTGGCATGCATGCCTCTTCCTCCATCTGAGAGCCAACTTGGTGTAGTGGTTAAGTGCGCGGACTCTAATCTGGAAGAACCGGGTTTGATTCCCCACTTCCTCCACTCACAGCTGCTGGATGACCTTGGGCCAGTCATTGTTCTGTCAGAGCTGTCCTTGAAAAAGAGCAGTTTCTATCAGAGCTCTCTCAGCCCCACCTATCTCATGGGTGTCTCTTGTGGGCAGGGGAAGGGAAAGGAGTTTGTAAGCCACTCTGAGACTCCCTTGGGTAGTGAAGGGTGGGGTATAACTCCAATCTCTTCTTCTTCTTCTTCTTCTTCTTCTTCTTCTTCTTCTTCTTCTTCTTCTTCTTCTTCTTCTTCTTCTTCTTCTTCTTCTTCTTCTATCGTGGTTAAGTGTGCGGATGCTAATCTGGGAGAACCCGGTTTGATTCCCCACTCCTCCACTCACAGCTGCTGGAAGACCTTGGGCCAGTCATGGTTCTGACAAGAGCTGTCCTTGAAAAGAGCAGTTTCTGTCAGAGCTCTCTCAGCCCCACCTACCCCACAGGGTGTCTGTTGTGGGGAGGGGAAGGGAAAGGAGTTTGTAAGCTCTGAGACTCTGAGTGAAGGGCGGGGTATAAATCCCATCTCTTCTTCTTCTTCTTCTTCTTTATACTCACAACAGCCCTGTGAGGTGGTTTAGGCTGAGGGAGGACGGCTGGCCCAAGTCACCCAGTGAGCTTCACGGGCAGCAAGGATTGGAACTCAGGTTTTGCCCGGTCCGCTCTAACCGCTGTACCCCACCGGCTGTCAGAAAATTAAAATAATGACCTTGTTATCTAAACTGCTCCTGGAACGTGTTCCGATAAATCTGCTCTGCTCCTAAGGCAACTTGAGCCACGCAGCTGCAGGAGAAGAAAGATACTCCGAACATTTGTTTGCCATTCGGATCAAAGACTGCGCCTGACAAAGCGAAGAGTGAGATTCCAGTTGAGGGGCACCTTGAAGTGGAAACGAGCCGGAGTCCAGTAGCACCTTTCAGACTGAAAACATTTGTGGCCGAGGAGGAGCTTTTGGGAGTGTCTGCCTGCTTCATAGGACATGCCCAGCTCATCAAAAGTGAGCCGTGACTCACGAAAGCTCCTCCCCTGCCACAAATGTTGTTAGTCTTTAAGGCGCTGCTGGGCCCTTGCTCTTCTCCGCTGCTACAGACCCACATGGCTACCCATCTTGATCTATCTCCATGGAAAGCATCATGAGAACCAGTATGGTGTAGTGATTGAGAGTAGCGGACTCTAATCTGGGAGAACTGGGTTTGATCCCCCCACTCCTCCACCTGGAGTCAGCTGAGTGACCTTGGGTCAGCCACAAGTTCTCTCAGAGCTGTTCTCTCAAGGGCAGTCCTCGAGAGAGCTCTCTCAGCCCCGCCTACCTCACAGGGTGTCTGTTGTGGGAAGGGGAAGGGGAAGGAGATTGTAAGCCGCTCTGAGACTCCTTCGGGTGGTGAAGGGCGGGGTATGAATCCAATCTCTTCCTCTTCTTCTTATTCCTCTTCTTCAAGACATCTGTCGACTCTCAAAAGCTTATACCCTGGAAATGTTTTTTTTTTGGGGGGGGGTATTTTCATATTTGCACGTGTGTGTGTGAGCTTGTGTGCACCTGGAAGTCATGGCGACCTCTGGTGACTGACCCAAGAACTCGTGGGCACTCCATGAAATTGCTGAGCAGTCGGGTTAGAACAGATGAAAGGAAGTCCTTCTTCACCCACAGAGTGATTAACACATGGAATTCACTGCCACAGGAGGTGGTGGCAGCTACAAGCACGGACAGTTTCAAGAGGGAATTAGGTAAACATCTGGAGCAGAAGTCCATCAGTGGCTATTAGCCACAGGGTATAGATGGGAACTCTCAGTCTGGGGCAGGTGATGCACTCTATTCTTGGTGCTGGAGGGGGCAGCAGTGGGAGGGCTTCTGGTGTCCTGGCCCCACTGGTGGACCTCCTGATGGCACCTGGTATTTTTGGCCACTGTGTGGCAGAGTGTTGGACTAGATGGGCCATTGGCCTGATTCAACAGTGGCTTCTCTTATGCTCTTATGTTCTTACCCCTACTGGGGGTTTAGAGGATATTTAGAGAGGTGGCTGGATAAAGCCTGCCCCTGCCCTCCCGCCCGCCTGCCTCTGGTATTCCAAGGAGGTCTCCCATCCAAGTACTTGCCAGAGTCGACCCTGCTTAGCTTCTGAGATCGGATGAGATCGGGCTTGCCTGAGTCATCCAGGTCAGGGCACACCCTGGAAATTTTGTTGGTCTCTATGGTGCAACTGGACTCAAATCTGGCTCTTCTACAGCAGACCAACATGACCACCCACCTGAAACGATCATACAAAGAGCTGTTCTAGGCCACCAGCTAGGCACCTAGTGGTAAGGCAGGCACTGAAGTGGGGCAAAGGGAAGGCTTTCATGCACAGTTGGTTAGCTACCCACAATGATCTGCTTGGCTGCTGTGGAAAATAGGAAGAAGAAAAAGAAGAAGAGAAGAGACTGGATTTATACCCCGCCCTTCACTTGGAGTCTCAGAGCAGCTTACAAGCTCCTTTCCCTTCCCCTCCGCACAACAGACACCCCGTGAGGTAGGTGGGGCTGAGAGAGCTCTTTCGAGGACTGTCCTTGAGAGAACAGCTCTGACAGAACTATGGCTTGCCCAAGGTCATCCAGCAGCTGCAAGTGGAGGAGTGGGGAATCAAACCCAGTTCTCCCAGGTCAGAGTCCGCGCACTTAACCACTACACCAAACTGGAAGCTGGACTCAGTGGACTTCTAGGCTAGGAATGCACTGGTTTTCATGGCCAAGGTGCTTGCTGGTTGAACAAACCTTGTTCGACTGTGGCAATCAGATAGCTGCCAATTACTATGCATGCTTCAGCTCTGGGGAACTTGCACACATGCTGAGCTAGTTTTGCGTTGGAGCTCTGCAAAATTGCCCATGTGAGAAAACACTGTCAATACACACAGATGGGCATGCATTAAGGCTGCGAAGGATGATTCAGATGAACACTGAACTGTAGCACTGGAAAAAAAGCACACATCGATGACCAATTTAGGAATTACAATGGACTTAACTGTTTAAACGAATGCCTGCCAAGTATAACTGCAACAGAGCAAGGACAAGAGGGAGAGCAGAACCCCATTGGGCTGCGTGAGAGCACACAAGTGCAAGAAGTTGATTGCTCTGTACAGTTGCAACAGAACAGTTGAAGCCACCCCGATGAACAGCCACGAATGGGTCAACAAACAGATGAGCGATCTGCTGAAAAACTCGGCTCCTGCTTGGCGACTGGCGAACAGGAAGTCGAGTGAACTGAGCTGATCCCACAGAGCTTCCCTTAAAGTCTTATGCTGTGGGGGTAGGCCGTGCCCTTCTAGCCTTTGCAACTGGAAGTGCATTCCCGTAGAATGGTCTGTGCCCACCGGTAGGGCTGCCACCCTCCAGATATTTATTTATTTATTTATTTGTTGGGGGGCATTACCCTGCCCTACCTCACAAGCAGGCTCAGGGGAGCTCACATCAACTCCCAGAACAATAAATTAATCCATTAAAAATTCCATCAGTCTACTGGCCCCACCCACTTTCTATGAACTCTTGGCGGGCAGCAGGAAAGGTGATGGCAGGCACCATGGCTCCTATGAGCACCTCATAGCATCACAGTGTTGGAAGAGACCTCCAGGGTCATCTAGTCCAACTCCCCTGCACAATGCAAGGAATTCACCTCCCCCCACCCCAGTGACCCGTGTTCCACGCCCAGAAGATGACAAAAAACCTCCGGCCAAACTGGCCCGGAGAACAATTGCTTCCTGACTGTTGTGTACTAAGGATGAGTCAACCCTGAACTAGCCCTGGGGTTGGGTTGAGCTTGGGTCCACAAAACAATAGTTGGCTAGGATCCTAGAACGGACCGATAGAGGAAACAATGTAATGTAAATAGCCTATCGTTGGGAGTGGGTGTGTTTGGGGTGTGGTTTTTTGCATGCTTAAAAACCAGGCTTCTGCCTGGGATTTTGTCTTCCTTCTCCTTGCTGAAGTCACTAATAAAGTAGAGCCGATCACCGTACTTGAGGCCTGTTCATCCACGGAACCCACTATTTAACACTGACCCCAGAGTAGTAATTAGCATTTCCCTGGGTGTGTAAGAAAGGGCCATGAGAACTAAGCCCTGAGGCAGCCCTTCCTGCCTTCCCTTCTTGTGATCTGCCTCTTTTCACAGAATCCGCATTGCTGTCAGATGGCCATCCAGCCTCTGTTCGAAAACCTCCAAAGAAGAACATAAGAACATAAGAGAAGCCAATGTTGAATCAGGCCAATGGCCCATCTAGTCCAACACTCTGTCACACAGCGGCCAAAATATACCAGGTGCCATCAGGAGGTCCAGCAGTGGGGCCAGGACACCAGAAGCCCTCCCACTGCTGCACCAAGGATAGAGTGCATCACCTGCCCCAGACTGAGAGTTCCCATCTATACCCTGTGGCTAATAGCCACTGATGGACTTCTGCTCCAGATGTTTATCTAATTCCCTCTTGAAGCCGTCCATGCTTGTAGCTGCCACCACCTCCTGTGGCAGTGAATTCCATATGTCAATCACTCTTTGGGTGAAGAAGGACTTCCTTTTATCTGTTCTAACCCGACTGCTCAGCAATTTCATGGAGTGCCCACGAGTTCTTGTATTGTGAGAAAGGGAGAAAAGTACTTCTTTCTCAACCTGCTCAATCCCATTCATAATCTTATAAACTCAATCATGTCACCCCTCAGCCGTCGTTTCTCCAAGCTAAAGAGCCCCAAGCGTTTTAACCTTTCTTCATAGGGAAGGTGTTCCAAGAAGAGCCCACCACCTCCCGAGGAAGCCCGTTCCACTGAGAGAGCTGCTCAAACTGTCAGGAAGTTCTTCCTAATATTTACCTGAAAACTCTTGATCTAATTTCAACCCGTTGGTTCCGGTCCGACCTTCTAGGGCAACAGAAAACAACTCCGCACCATCCTCCATCGGACAGCCCTTTGAGTACTTGAAGATGGTTATCACGTCCCCTCTCAGTCATCTCCTCTCCAGGCTAAACAGACCCAGCTCCTTCAAATCCTGTTCCTTCCAGGACTTGGTCTAGCTGCAGACCCCTCAGCCATCTTTGTTGCCCTCCTCTGGATATATTCACCCTGTTGGGGAGGGACCCCTGATGTAAGCCATGTAGCCGATTTGTCCAACTGGTGATTTCCAGGAATGCAGAAAGGGCCCGGGGAAAGGTCGGTCTCTTTTCTCCCAGGAGATCCCTGCAGTGAAGGCAAGAAGCCACCCAGCGTTGCCACCTTCCGTACAGTGCTGCGTTGTCTGTTCCAGCACAACTGGATGGATTTCCAAAGGCACAGGAGCCCTGCCAGAAAACCTCTGTGGCATCCACCTGACCTGTGCAGCGGGCATAGCCCATTCCCTGGGGATGGCCTGCCAACTGGAAGTGCGACACCAGCACTGCCTAAGGTTGCCAACTCAGGGTGGGGTGATTCCTAGAGACTTGGGGGGGATGGAGCTTTGGAAAGGCAGGGTTTGGGGAGGGGCAGGGTACGATGCCATATAGAGTCACCTTCTGAAGCTGCCATTTCTTCCAGGGGAATGGCTCTCTGTTGTCTGGAGATCACTTGCAATGCAGGGAGATCTCCTGGCCCCACCGGGAGGCTGACAACCTGACATCCCATCCATGAGACATCATGTGTCCACCCCTCCATTGCCTCTGCCTCAGATTTTATTTATTTATTTATTTTGCAGCCACAGAGATGCCGAGACCTCCCTAGCGCTCAGAGATTTGGAAGTCAAATGAGTCCTCAGCCTGCATGCTGCAACTCCGAGATTTGACTTGGAAACTGTTTTCCTTTAGCATAACAAGGGTGAAGAGCAGGGCTATTTTTGGGCAGGAACGCGCAGGAATGGAGTTCCGGCTGGCTCCTGAGTTGGCCACATCCCAGCAGGAACTCATTAGCATAACAGGCCACACCCAACAGCAGAAACTCATTAGGACTGGCTACATTAGGGGTGTGTGGCCTAACAATGCAAAGGAGTTCCTGATACTAAAAAAGGCCTGGGTTTTGACAACAAACAAGGTAAACAGGATAAGAAGCCAAAGGTGGGTGTGGCTGGATGACCACACTTCTGGTAACATGGGGGTGTGGCCTAATGTGCTAATGAGTTTCTGCTGTTGGGTGTGGCCTATTATGCTAATGAGTTCCTGCTGGGCGTTTTCTACAAAAAAAAGCCCTGTTGAAGAGGAAAATAGAGAAGGGTGGAACAGAAAATTGACACGTACGATCGGGGCAAAGGGAAGAGTGAGTGCAGAGCAGCAGCTTGTGGGAAATCGGCCCCTGTGAGGTAGGTGGAGCTGAGAGAGCTTTGACAGAAACGGCTCTTTTCAAGAACAGCTCTGAGAGAGCTGTGGCTTGCCCAAGGTCATCCAGAAGCTGCATGTGGAGGAGTGAGGAATCAAACCCGGTTCTCCCAAATTAGAGTCCACGCACTTAACCAGAGAGAGAGAACAAGGAATGGAAGGGGTACAGTTTAGCAAGCAACGTAAGGATTGTGCTGGAGATTTCCAAGGCAAAATAAAGAGGGGAAAGAGGGGCAAAGGCCGCAGAAGGAAGGAAGGGCAACGGAGGAAGGGGCTGTGGCTCAGTGGCAGAGCATCAGCTTGGCACGCAGAAGGTCCCCAGTTCAATCCCCAAAATCACCACAAAATCAGGTCATAGGTGATGTGAAAGACCTCAGTCTGAGACCCTGGAGAGCTGCTGCCGGTCTGAGTAGACAATACTAATGCTGATGAGCCCAGGGTCTGATTCAATAAAAGGCAGCTTCATTTGCATGAGGATAGCTACAGCAGTCGCCCCACCTTGGAGTTCAGCCACTCTGGAAACGATCTGGCATGGCTTTCTGGAAAATTTGGTTCCAAAACACTGAAAGGCTGGACAACACATCCAATTACCATGTGAGATTACACAGAGAAGCCACTGAAATTCACAAACATAAACACAATTTCAACAGGGAAGAAGAGAGTTTAAGAATAAATAGGGCATGGTGTCCTGTTCTAAAAAACACAAAATGCTCTACAGCTGATAATAGCACTACAGATAAGATTAGAGTTTCAATAGCCATCCACACACAAAAGAACCTCCTCAGGAAACAGGAGACCTCCTCAGGAAACAATCCATAGACAAAAGAACCTCCTCAGGAAAGCTCCTTCATCAGCATGTTCACAGCCTAGGGAACTCCTACAAGATAACGACTCAGCCCTACCCCACCTCCCTGAGTAGATATAAATTACCTGCCTCCCATTTTTCTGCTCACCTTGACACAGAGAGTCCTCCATCTTTCTGTGTTATACCTCTGAGGATGACAGTCACAGCTATTGGAAAAACGTCAGGTCCTACAATGCCAAGACCATGGCCAGACAACCCGGAAAATCTACAGCAACTCATTTCTGGGAAAAGTTCCAGCAAGTCCTCATCTATTAGTATAGAAAAGAGCAAGAGGCCAGGAGCGCTTTAAAGATGAACAAAAATTTGTGGCCGGGGAGGCGCTTTCCTGAGTCACTGCTTGCTGTGAGTCACGAAAGCTCGTGCCGTGCCACAGATATTATGTGTCTTTCAGGTGCTCCTGGACGCTTGCTCTGTCCTGCTGCCGCAGACAGACGAACACGGCTCCCCATCTTGACCTATCTCATCTATTAGCGCTGAGATCTGCCTGGGAGGCCTGGCCAGGGTTCCCTCTAAGCTGAGTCAGTGTGAGCCAGCTCACAGTTTTTTAGCCTCCAGCTCACACATTTTTGTCTTTGCTCAGGGAGGAGGGCTCCAGAGCAGACTGATTTATGCAGCCGCCAAATCGCTCCCTCACAACTTGAATGCCAGCAGCTCCCAAAGTAGAATTTTTGCCCACAAGACCCCACAGCTTAGAGGGAACATTGGGCCTGGCTGTGCCTTTCCCAGCACACCGAGGTGAAGCTGATTGCCACGAGGAACAGCCTGTTGGCTGCAGTTATGTACTGGGGGATTGAATCTTTCCTGGTGGAATCACCCCAGAGACTGGCTGAGCTTGGAGCACAAGAACAACAGCCTGCCAGGATTCTGAAAGTAACCAATCAAGTAGCAATGCTATGTAAACAGCCTATCATTGGGGAGTGGGGTGTGTTTGGGTGTGGCAACGGCATGCTATTTAAACAGGGCTGAGGCTCTGGAGGCTGGTCTTGCTCTTGCTGAAATCACAAATACAGTGAAGCTGGACACTAGGCTTGTGGTCTGTTCATCCACGGAAGCCACTTTTTAACAGCTGCGGCGGCACCATAAGAACATAAGAGAAGCCAATGTTGAATCAGGCCAATGGCCCATCTAGTCCAACACTCTGTCACACAGCGGCCAAAATATACCAGGTGCCATCAGGAGGTCCAGCAGTGGGGCCAAGACACCAGAAGCCCTTCCACTGCTGCACCCTCCAGCACCAAGAACAGAGTGCATCACCTGCCCCAGACTGAGAGTTCCCATCTATACCCTGTGGCTAATAGCCACTGATGGACCTCTGCTCCAGATGTTTATCTAATTCCCTCTTGAAACTGTCCATGCGTGTAGCTGCCACCACCTCCTGTGGCAGTGAATTCCATATGTTAATCACTTTTTGGGTGAAGAAGGACTTCCTTTTATCTGTTCTAACCCGGCTGCTCAGCAATTTCATGGAGTGCCCACCAGAAGAGGCAGTGACCTTCCTCAAGTGGTTGCCAGCCTCCAGGTGGGGGCTGGAGACTCCCCAGACTTACGACTGAGCTCTGGAATGAGGAGATCACTCCCTCTGCAGGCAAATGGCGACTCTGGGAGTTGGATTGTAGGACAGTATAGCCTGACTGAGCTCCCTCCACAGACTCTGCCTCTCCCAGGCTGCGCTCCCAAATCTCCAGGAATCTCCCAACTCAAAGCTGGGAAGTCGACTTCCCCACCACTATCCGCCCTGGCTGCTTGCTTTTAACACTTCAGGCACCAGTTAGGGCTGCCAGCTCTTTTTTTTTTTAAAACTAAATTTTATTAGGATACACAATACTTCACAACTTGGTCCAAATAATATACATCATATCCTTTTCCCAAAAACTCCTCTTCCCCCCCTGTTGGCTCCCAGCATTGTTTCCACCATTTAACAAAACATCATACATGTTAAATCCTTGTTATCATGCAAATTCTACAGGTAGCCCAATTTACTTATTTATAACTACTATAAACACTTATTAACTGTATACGGTTGTTACATCTTTAGTAGTTTCCCAAACTAAAAATACTATCCTTCATTTTCCAGTACTTCTGTATATGTTCTTTAAAGTCGCTCCAGTCTGCCAAAAAGGTTTCTGCCTCTAGGTTGTTAAGCTTTCTTGTCCGTTTGTCCATTTCTGCCATAAAGAGCAGTTTTCTCAGCCAGTCCCAGAGATCAGGAATCTTTTCATTTTTCCAATTTTGAGCATAAATCATTCTAGCAGTTGTTACCATGTACCATATCAATGTTCTTTTACTCACATTTATTTCTTTTAATTTAATACCTAAAAGGAACATTTCAGGTTCTGAGTGGGGAAATTCCTGAAGATTTTGTGGGTGGAGCCCTGGGGAGGGCGGGGTTTGGGGAGGGGACTTAACAGGGCAGAATGCCGTCGCTTCGTCATCAGTTGCAATTCAGCAGTCTCTCTTACTAAGCTCCCTTTGAAATTCCTTTGTAGGAGCACCACTACTCTTAGGTCAGCAACTGAATGTCGGGGTTTCTAATGTCAGACTCCTGGACGGAATCCTCCTGGACGGAATCGAGACCTAGGTTTCCTGTCTCGTTACCGGTGCTGAAATCTCCACGCCTACTTCCCCTCTGCGTATCACACCTAATCCAATCAGGCCTGCTATTGCCGTTCGGCATCTGAAATCATCTTTATAAAGTTTATATCGCCGGTACCTCGTGTTACACTTTATGGCAAGCATGGCCCGGCCCGACAAAATGACATTTATGTCAGATCTGGTCCTCATAAAAAAGAGTTCGACACCTCCGCCCTAGAGAACACCCTCCAGGTCCCACCTGGAAGTTGGCAAGCCTAGCACCAGACTAAAAGAATTATTATTACGTTCTTAATTTCGTGTTCCATTAATGGCTGAATCGCCTGAATATTATTTGCTACGCTGAGCTAATATTTGTCGTATCTGTTGTGATGCCTTTATTGTAATATATGAGGCTTATTTTTGTAAATAATAATAATAATATTTTTAAAAAGTAAAAAGTCCTGCTGGTATGATTTTATATGTTTTTCTGCAGCTATAGTGTTATATCGTATAACAATGATAATGGCTTTTATTGTTTTTGTTTGTTTCTTCTGTTGCTTGGTGGTTAATTTTTTTTTAAAAAAAAAAGATGATTGTGTGTCTGAGTTCTACAGAGAGTGTCTGCTATGAGGCAGTGAGAAAATTATTCGGATAAATTCTTCCTTAT
This sequence comes from Gekko gecko, assembly GCA_029375565.1. Taxonomy (NCBI): domain Eukaryota; kingdom Metazoa; phylum Chordata; class Lepidosauria; order Squamata; family Gekkonidae; genus Gekko; species Gekko gecko. The sequence continues at coordinate 123,664,642 of JAPDNY010000008.1, forward strand.
GGCAAAAAGATGCCATCCCAAACTCTTTTGGCAGCAGCATTTCCATGGGAGCTCAGGAATGGGTTATAAGCAGCCAAGAGGGGAGCATATCACTGAGCTCGATGGTGGATAGGTTTGCCAGCCTCCAGATAGGAACAGAAGAAGGAGAAGGAGAAGGAGAAGGAGAAGGAGAAGGAGAGGAGAAGGAGAGGAGAAGGAGAAGGAGAAGGGAGGAGAAGAGAAGAAGAAGAAGAAGAAGAAGAAGAAGAAGAAGAAGAAGAAGAAGAAGAAGAAGAAGAAGAAGAGGAGGAGGAGGAGGAGGAGGAGGAGGAGGAGGAGGAGGAGGAGGAGAGGAGGGGGTTGGATTTGTACCCCACCCTTCACTCCGAGTCTCAGAGCAGCTTACAAACCCCTTTCCCTTCCCCTCCCCACAACGGACACTCTGTGAGGTTGGTGGGGCTGAGAGAGCCCTTTCCAGAACTGCCTTTTCAAGAACAGCTCCAACAGAACTATGACTTGCCCAAAGTCACACCAGCAGCTGCAGGTGGTAGAGGGATACAAACCTGGTTCTCCCAGATTAGAGTCCTCACACTCAACCATGACTACACCAAACTGGAGATCCACCAGAATAGCACTTGTTCTCCAGATTAAAACACTCAGTTCTCCTGGAGAAAATGGCTGCTTTAGAAGGTGGATTCTATGACATTATACTCCGCTGAGATCCCCTCTTTTAGCAAACCTTACCCTCTCCAGGTTCCACCCCTCATATCTCCAGGAAATTCACCACCCTAGTGGTGAAGCAGAGCCAACCCCTATGGAATTGGAATATAAGACACCATTATGTCTGGTGGCCTTCAGCATGGATGTCTTTGAAGGGGAAGGAGGAGAAGGAGAAGAAGAGGAGGAGGAGGAGGAGGAGGAGGAGATTGGATTTATACCCTGTCCTTCACTCAGAGTCTCAGAGTGGTTTCCAAACTCCTTTCCCTTCCCCTCCCCACAACAGACACCCTGTGAGGTAGGTGGGGCTGGGAGAGCTCTGACAGAAACTGCTCTTTCAAGGATGGCTCTGACAGAACTATGGCAGATTGTGGAGGAGAGATCTAAAGGGAACCTCCACATCCCGGTAACTTCTGAAAACCAGGCTCGGAGGCAACACTCGGGGAAGGCCTTGTCCTCTACAGCCTGTTCATTGGCCCTCCAGGGCAGCCAGTTGGCTATTGTGTGCAGCAGAGCTCTGGCCCGATCCAGCAGGGCTCTTCTGACGTTCTCACGGCTGTCACCCACCTGCAAGTGTAGACCTCTTTCTTTTGTTGGGCTCTGTTACTGGCCTTCCTCCTTGGTCGTGTTGTTACATGTGCTGGTGTGTTGACGTGTTATATTAATTTCAGGGTCGCCAGCCCCCAGGTTTGGGTGGGGGTTCCCCTGCTTCTGGGGACTTCCATCTGCCCCATGCCAGCAGGCTGGTGGGGGAAGGCCTGCCTCCAAGCCCCGCCCCCAGGAGCGACCACCCGCCGGGCCGCCCCTCTCCCTCCCCTCCTGCCGCGGTCCCCACCCCACTCGAAAAAAGACCCTTTAAACGGTCTTTTTTGCAAGCCCAGCATGCAGTCCGTGACCTGCTAGATTTAAAGGGCCCTCCACCTGGTCAAGGGGTCACATGGCCCCCACCGATCCGCTGAAGCCCTAGCGATGAAAAAAAAATTACACTGCGACTCAACCAATCACCCTCAGAAAATGCATTATCGTCTTTCGCAACACACTGGTTTCCTTTTGTAACTTATATATTTCAGAATGTGTCATCTTTTAACTTTTCATCTCCGATTGATATTTTACAAATGTGATCACTACCTAAGTTCAGTGATATACTGTTTCCGAGTTTGTGATGCCTACCTTGTTTCTAATATCGCCACTTTTTAATCTCACTTCGCAACCAATGTAATTCAATCCAGTTGTTACGTTCTATTGTTATTATTATTTGTGTTTGTTTGTTAATAAAATTTAATTAAAAAAAATTGGGCGGTGACGATTGTTGCTCTGGAGACCCTATTTGAGAGGAAAGGTGGCACAGAAATGTTTCAAATAAATAAAACAGGAGGGATGTGGATTCAGTAGCACGGCGCCTGCCCCATGTTTCTCTCCTGCACCCTGCTGGTTGCCTTCACCCTAACCGGGGCTGCGGTCACACACACTAAGGCCTGTGGTCAAACGGTCATTTTGATCAGGTTTCACCGCTGTTCCCTCTCGCATTTAAAACTGCTGATCAGACGCCCACATCCATCTCCCGCACTGAAGTGGGATCAGTCGCGTGATCCTCCCGGTTCCCTAGCGAGTTTTCCGGCACTGGGAAAATCAAGTACTTTCCGTGTATTTGCGCTTTGAATCCGCAATTTCCCCTATCTGGAAAAGCCATCTCTCGCAATGATTGCGATTAGGTCGTCTGAATGTCCTTCTTCTGGTAATTTTTTTTGGTACGACTTTCACCATTGTCTGCATGTGCGTGTGTGCGCATATATGCGCATGTGCAAAGAATTTTTTAAAAAAAATTATGCCACAGCACCACTTGGGCAGCGTGGCTGTCTGGACAGTACCTGCATCATTGTCATGCAAAGCAAGCAGTTGGGCAAGGGACGTGTGATCATCTGAAACCGCTTAAAAATATCCCCAATCAAATCTATAGTGGGAACAAATTGCGGTATGCTAGCCGCATGACCACAGCCTAAGTAATCCACTTTCAGTGCACTTTCCAACTAGATTTTTACTGTGTAAACTGGCAAAATCCAGTTGGAAAGTGCATTGAAAGTGGATTGAAAGTGGATTATTTCGTGTGTGTGACCGCAGTCTGGCTCTCTTCCCAGTCACCGTTGCACCGGATGGACTTCCTTTCTGAACTTCCTTTCTGGACTTCCTTTCTGAACATGGAGTAAGACCAAAGCTCAGCCCCGGGACTGACACACCTTTCCTGCAGGGCTCTGTCTTGGTCTGCCTGAAAGAAGAATACAGGGAGTGTTTTTGTCTGGATTCGTCTCGGCTGGCGGCGAAAGCCTGTGCCGCTTTTCGGCTCATTTCAAGATTAGTCTTGGCTGCTTCATGGAATAAATAATTGTCACTGAATTGAAATGGAACGCTGAGCATAGGTCCCCATTTGCCAAAAGTTAGACCCTCTTTTTAAAAAATGATTTGTGTTAAAATCCTATTACCCTGACCTGGAAGCGTCCATTTTCTCCAGGGGAAGAGTCTGGAGCTGAGCCTGGAGTCTGGAGCTGAGGTGTAATTCTGAGGGATCCCCAGGTCCCACCTGGAAGCTGGCATCCCCAGCTTTGGAAGGTGGACTATAGAACATTATACACTACTGAGGTCCCTCCCAGGCTTGTAGCTACTGAGGGGGGCCTTGGGGGCAATGCCCCCTCCTGGGTAGGCCCTGCCCCACCCCTCCCAGTCCCCTCATCCGGGACAGGGCAGGGCTGTGGGGCTGAGTGAGACCTGGAATCGCTTCTTCTCTTCTGCCTCCCTCACGTGCCTAGGAGGTGGCGCAGGTCAGCAAGTAAAGTACGGCATTTAAAGAGACTCATGTCTTTTTAAATACCTATCTTTCTCTCACTGGCGCAGAAGTATCCAAGCTTAATTCGATCACCTCTAATTCAATTAGTCGCTAATCTGATTAGGCTCCCCACTCGCAGTGTTTGCGCCCCCACTGAAGACTTTCTGGCTGCAGTTCCCTTGGAGAAAATGGAGGGTGGGCTCTATGGCATTATATCCCCATAAGGCCCCTCCCCTCCCCAAACTCCACCCTCCCCAGGCTCCACCCCCAAAATCTTCGGGTATTTCCCTATCCGGAGCTGGCAAACCTAGTTCCAGGGTTGCTACGCAGAGGCACGCAAGGGCAAGCCACCTCTGAATGTCTCTTTCCTTGTACACCCCACAGGGCCCCCAGAAGTCAGCGGTGACTTGACAGTCCCTTCCGTCCATCCGGTAAAATCCTATTGGTTGAAACACGATCCCGTGATTTTGGGGAGTTTTCTGGATGCGCTGGAGCAAAAGGTGCGATACATGCCACGAGCACTGCAATCCTGTGCGGAATCACTCCAGCCCAAGCGCATCAGTTGCCATGGGCCCTAGACTGGACAACACTGCACAGGATTGCATTGCAATTTGCCAAAGAGAACCTGAGGAAAGTGAGGCTTTCGGTGGGGATGGGGCCACCACCCTGCTCCTTGCCCTGCCTACCACATCCAACGATTGTGGAGCCCCATTAGTTGGCTGCCAGCTCTAGGTTGGGAAATAACTGGAGATTTGGGGGGAGGGAAGCCTGGGGGAGGTGGGGTTTGGGGAGGAGGGGAGGGACCTCAGCCAGGTATAATGCCATAGAGTCCGCCCTCCAAAGAAGCCATTTCCTCCAGGAGGACTGATCTTGGTTGCTTGGAGAGCAGTTGTAATAGCAGGAGATCTCCAGGTGCCACCTGGAGAGTTGCGACCCTACCTCATGAGGTGGGGCCTAGAGATCTCCGAGAATTACAGCTGATTTCTAAGATGGGTCTAACCTTACCTGTGGTGGGAGGCTCCTGGCTCCACGTTGGGATTCGTTGGCTCCTCGCACCACCACTCTAGCGTTTGGGGCAAGAACTCTATGGTAACCATAGAGTTTCCCCAAATGCAAGCGCATCACTGCGAGATGGCCCCAGTATGATCACTACTGGTGATGTCCTTGCATGTGCAGTGTCCCTGCGGGATGCTGTTCAGGGGTAGGGCTTCCCCCACCTGCTGGCTGACTGGTGGTGGGTTGGGCCCCCCAAAATTGGGGGATTCCCTGGCCCAACTGGGGGAATGGCTGCCCTATGAGTAGTCATGTTAGTCTGTCTGTAGCAGTAGAAAAGGGCCCAGTAGCTGATTTCCAGACTGCAGCAATCAGTTCCCTGGGGAAAACAGTTACCTCAGAGAGGGGACTGCATGGCATTATACTAGGATGAGGTCCCTCCCCAGGCTCCGCCCCCTCAAATCTCCAGGAATTTCCCAACCCAGGGTTGGCAACCATAGGCCCCATCCTTGACTTCTGCCCAGGGCCTCAGAATCACTACGGCTCTCCCTGATTCCCTCCAGACAATTCCTAGGAAAACTCCCAGACTTACCATGGCAGCTACGGTGCTACAGGGCAGCTTCCTGTCTAGAAGAGCCCCCTCTACTGGCTGGAGGTGCTACTGACACCTGGCTCCTCCATGCTTTACTTTTGGGCCCCAGATAAAAAACAGGCTTTCCCTGTCTCCTTTTTGTCTTGATTTTTGATTTGTGGTTTTATCAGGTTTGCATCAGTACTATTTGTTTTATATACGTATTTTTACTGCTGGAGCTTATTGCTGCTAAATTTAATCTCTTTCATGTATCGTGTTGGTTGCATCTGTTGCTAGTTTGAAAGGTTATTTTGGTGGGGTTTTTTAAAAAATGCTGCTACTTTATTGTGAGAATGCTGTTTATGACCAGCTCTGTCTCTTTTGGCGACTGCGATGCAACTGGTTTTAATCCCCCCCCCATCCCCCGGTACATTGCCTCAGGAACTGTATGGCTGTGAAACAACACAAAAAGGAATCAGATCAGTAAATAGCCATTCATTGCAACTCTTGGTACAGGGGCAAATTTTTTGCTACAGCAGGAAATGCAAAGAGGTAAATGCCAAGATTTCATCAGTGCACCAAATGTGGCTACAAAGACTGGCTTGATGCACGGAACTGGATACCAGTGGCAGAAGGAGGAGGAGGAGGAGGAGGAGGAGGAGGAGGAGGAGGAGGAGAAGTAGAAGGAGAAGGAGAAGAGGAGAAGGAGAAGGAGAAGGAGAAGGAGAAGGAGAAGGAGAAGGAGAAGAAGAAGAAGAAGTAGAAGAAGAAGAAGAAGAAGAAGAAGAAGAAGAAGAAGAAGAAGAAGAAGAAGAAGAAGAATAGGAGGAGGAGGAGGGATGGATTTATGCCCTGCCCTTCACTCGGAGTCTCAGAGCGGCTTACAAATTCCTTTCCCTCCCCTCCCCACAACAGACACCCTGTGAGGTAGGTGGGGCTGAGAGAACTCTTTCAAGAACTGTCCTTTCAAGCACAGCTCTGACACAGAGCTATGGCTTGCCCAAGGTCATCCAGCAGCTGCAAGTGGAGGAGTGGGGAATCAAACCCGGTTCTCCCAGATTAGAGTCCACCGCTCTTAACCACTGCACCAAACTGGCTCTCAAGGAGGAAGAGGAGATTGGATTTATACCCCACCCTTCACTTGGGAGTCTCAGAGTGGCTTACAATCTCCTTTCCCTTCCCCTCCCCACAACAGGTACCCTGTGAGATAGGTGGGTCTGAGAGAACTCTGACACAAACTGCTCTTTCAGGAACAGCTGTGCCACAGCTTGTGATTGACCCAAGGTCACATCAGCAGGTGCAAGTGGAGGAGTGGGGAATCAAACCCGGTTCTCCCAGATTAGAGTCCACACACTTAACCACTACACCAAACTGGCAATAGGGCATAGGGGCTGAGGCCTTCATAAGAATATATGATGAGGCTGGATCAGGCCAAAAGTCCCTCTAGTCCAGCATCCTGTCTCACACAGTGGCCAAACAACTCCTCTAGATGGGCAACCACAGGGCATAGAGGCCGAGGCCTTCCCCTGCTGTTGCCTCCTGGCACTGGGATTCAGAGAGTGACTGCCTCTGAATATGGCGGTTCCCTTTAGTCACCATGTTTAGTAGTCACGGACGGACCTGTCCGCCTCAAATCTATCCAATCCCCTTTTAAAGCTGGCTGACATAGCCCAGGCTAGGCCTCTCTCATCAGATCTCAGAAGCTAAGTACAGTCAGTCAGCCCTGGCTAGGATTTGGATGGGGAGGCCTCCAAGCCATACCGGGGTGGTGACGCAGAGGCAGGCAATGCCAAGCCACCAGTGACCCTCTCTTGCCTTGAAAACCCCAGGGGGTCCCCATAAGTCAGCTGCAGGGCTCTTTTTGTAGCAGGAATTCCTTTGCATATTAGGCGACACCCCCTAAGGTAGCCAATCCTCCAAGAGCTTACAGAGCTCTTCTTACAGGGCCTACTGTAAGCTCTTGGCGGATTGGCTACATTAGGGGTGTGTTGCTTAATATGCAAAGGAGTTGTTGGTGGGGGGGGGCGGAAATGTCTGCGGCCGTCACCACGTGGAGGAGAGAAGGGCCTTCAGCGCCTTCGCGTCCCCACGGGGAAGAAACTAGGCGGGGATCAAACCAAGCAACCGGCTCCCCTTGAAAAGCAGCGTGGTCGAGGCCCGGGCCACTCGAGCCTGTTTTCCCTTAGGCGGCCCGCAGATGCCGCGGTGGCATTTTTACGACCCCCCCCTCCGCCCGCCAGTGTTCCCGGCGCTCAGGGCTTGGATCTCGGGGAAAGCCTCCTCCGAGGGCGACTCCCGGCAAAGGGCTGGCGTCACCCGAGCCTCTCTCTGCGGCCGGGGCAGAGGCGGGATCCCACCTCCCGCCCGCAAGCGCACATCTGGTCCTGAAACCCAAGCCGTCCCGGGGAACTCGGCCGCTTTTTGCACGTGGCGTCGAGGAGCCGTTTTAAGCCCTTCTCCTCCTCCTCCTCCTCCTCCTGGCTCAGCCAACCGGGCTGTCGGCCGGCCGGCCGGCCGGCCGGCCGGCCTGCAGGGAGGCTCCGGCCGGCTCCTTCCTTCCCTTCCTTGACCCCGGAGCACCGCGCCGCTTCCTGCCGCCGCCGCCGCCCCCTCGCCCTCGGTTCTCCGCGGGCCTCCCTCCCTCCCTCCCTCTCTCCCTCCCTCCCAACTGAGCTCTTCCCTGTCTTTCTCCCACCTGCCTCGGCTCAGTGGCTGGCTTGTTCCTTAAGTCGGGTTGAGGAAAGGGCTGCTCGGCGGGGTTTCCAACCTCCAGGTGGCGGCGGGAGACCTCCCGGGATCACGACTGACCGCCAGGTGACAGAGATCCGCCCGCCTGGAGAAAAATGGCCACCTTGGAAGGGAGGCTCTATGGCACCATACCCCACTGAAGTCTCTCCCCTCCCCAAATCCTCCCCTCCTCAGGCTCCATCCCCCAAATCTCCAGGTCTTTCCCAGCCTGGATCTGGCAACCCTGCTGCTCAGTGGGGTGCAGTGCCAGGAAGCCAACCCTCCAAGGCATCCATTTTCTCCAGGGGAACTGATCTCTAGTCTGGAGATGAGCTGTAATTCCAGGGGATCTCCAGGTCCCCCCTGGAGATTGGCATCCTCACCAGTATTACCAACCAAGGTACAGCCCACCCTCTGAAGCAGCTGGGAGGGTCTCCAGACCCCACCTGGAAATTGGCAACCTTCTGACTTATCCTTTGGGCTGGGTGAAGTCCTGGAAATAGCTACATGGGATGACAAAATAGCTACTGGAGATGACGAAAGGTGGAGTAGGAGAGCTTGGGTTGCCAACCTCCAGGTAGTTAAAAAAAAAAGTGCCCCCATCCCCACCAAAAGCCTCACTTTCCTCAGGTAGAGAGCTTTTTGCCAGCCAATTTAAAATTGAAGGATTCTAGCCGGGGAGAGAAGAGGACCGGTTGCTACTATCATAAATATATACAGTGTTCGTGGAGAGCTCTTAAACCAGCATAATACAGGAGGCTTTTGCACCTATAGGAAAGAAGACAGGACTGGCTTGCTCCTTTATAAACACTTGAACATGGAACCGGAAGATTATTTGAAAAATATAAAGAAGGAATTAAACACTGGGTTGCTCTTAAACAGAACATTGAACTGTAGCAAGAGGCTGACACCTTCATTACTATAGGACTACTCCTGAGGAAATTAAAAGATGCCTGCTCCTTGGGAGGAAAGCAATGGCAAACCTAAACAGCATGATAAAAAGCAGAGACATCACCCTGCCAACAAAAGTCCACATGGTCAAAGCAGTGGTATTCCCAGAAGTACTGTATGGCTGCAAGAGTTGGACTATAAGGAAGGCCGAGCGCCGAAGCATAGATTCTTTTGAACTATGGTGCTGGAGAAGACTCTTGAGAGTCCCTCAGACTGCAAGGAGACCAAATCAGTCAATCCTAAAAGAAATCAACCCTGAATGTTCCCTGGAAGGCCAGATCCTGAAGCTGAAGCTCAAATACTTTGGCCACCAAATGAGAAGGGAGCATTCACTGGAGAAGACCCTGATGCTGGGAAAGATTGAAGGTCAAAGAAGAAGGGGAGGGCCAAAGATGAGATAGTCAGACAGTGTCATCGATGCAACAAACATGAAATTGAGCAAACTTCAGAGGACAGCGGAAGACAGGAGGGCCTGGCGTGATCTGGTCCATGGGGTCGCGAAGAGTCAGACTCAACTGTGCAACTGAACAACAACAACTCCTGAGGAAGATTGGGACAAAATGAGTTTATATCCGGATGCTCATTGAGAATGATGCCGAGTTTCACAATGTGTTATGATTCTTACTTAACATGTGTTGCCATCTATATCACAGTGTTTGTTTGTTTGTCGCACAACCTCCAGGTAGTGGCTGGTCATCTCCACGGATGGCAACTGATCTCCAGGCAACAGAGATCCATTCACCTGGAGAAAATGGCCGCTTTGGAAGGTGGACTCTCTGGCCTTGTACCCCACTAAAGTCCCTCCCCTGCTCTCCCTAAACCCCACCCTCCACAAGCAGCACTCCCCAAAATCTCCAGGGATTTCCCAGCCTGGAGCTGGCAACCCTAAGCAGAGCCACTGTGATGTAGCGGTTGAAGTGTGTGACATGATCGAGGTTTATAAGATTATGCATGGGATAGAGCAGGTTGAGAAAGAAGTACTTTTCTCCCTTTCTCACAATACCAGAACTCGTGGGCTTTCAATGAAATTGCTGAGCAGTCGGATTAGAACAGATAAAAGAAAATCCTTCTTCACCCAAAGAGTGATTAACATGTGGAATTCACTACAAGCATGGACGTCTTCAAGAGGGGATGAGACAAACATATGGAGCAGAAGTCCATCAGTGGCTATTATCCACAAGGTATAGATAGGAACTCTCAGTCTGGGGCAGGTGATGCCCTCTATTCTTGGTGCTTGGGGGGGGGCAGCAGTGGGAGGGCTTCTAGTGTCCTGGCCCCACTGCTGGACCTCCTGATGGCACCTGGTATTTTTGGCCGCTGTGTGACAGAGTGTTGGACTAGATGGGCCATTGGCCTGATTCAACATTGGCTTCTCTTATGTGCTTACGTTCTTAAGTGTCCAACTAGGATCTGGGAAACCCTGCCATGGATGGAAGCTTGCTGGGTCACCTTGAGCTGGCCACGCCTACTCTTAGCCTCACCTACCTGTCGTGGGGAGAGGAAGGGAAGGAGACTGTAAGCCGCTCTGAGACTCTGAAGGGCGGGGGTATAAATCCAATCTCTTCTTCTTCTTCTACCGTCATAGACATGGCTTCCCCTCTTGATCTATCTCCACAGAAGGCACCACATTTAGCTGTACAGGAAACTTGCAGAGGAACCAACGGACATCATCTTTCTCGCCCGATGCAGAAGACTTCACATTATACCAAAGGGACTGAGAATAAAAGATATCTTGAGCGGTGAGCAGTGACTCACGAAAGCATCTCCCCTGCCACAGATGTCGTTAGTCTTTAAGGTGCTGCTGGACTCTGGCTCTTTTAGCAGTTTAGCAGTTTGATGAGATTGCCGAGAGTCCCATGAGGGCGAAAGCAATTTCAACGTTTTTAAGAGCAGTGGAAGTGGTCGGGGCGGCCGCTGCCCCCAGAACAGGTGCCGCAAACGTGTGTTTAAAAAGCCTCAAGCCGCTAAGACCGAAATCACACCCACCTTGTAAAATACAGGAAGGCTGGAACCCGCCAGTGTAAATCACTCTCCCTGCAAGGCCGTCCATCTCCCCAGAAACCCCCGACTAAGCACATTTAGAATGGCGGTTCTGTTTTTTTTTTTGCAGACCGGCGCACCAACAGTAGGAGAGGAAAGGCATTTAAGTAGCATGGGGAAATTTGGCCTTAACACATTTGCTCTGTCTTCACTCTCCTCGCCTGCTCCCGGGCAACGTCGTCCCTTAAGGCAGGGAGAAGGGAGGTCAAAATCCGCAGTGCATAAACATCTTTCTGAGTCACCGTGTGACCAAAGTGATATGGACGTTATTGATGATTATGTTGTTGGGAAAGGCGATGTCTGGCATTCCAAGAAGAAGAGGAGAAGACTCTGCAGGGAGCGGCAAGGAGACAATTAGATAGGAGAGAGAGAGAGGACAGCACCTTCTCTCTCCTGTTAAGTGTCATTCCTTGTCTGTCGCCAGACTGCTCCTCTTTGGGCGATTTCCCACTTCTTCTTGGAAGGGCACACCCTGGCTGCGGTCAGATGAGCAGTTTGATCCAATGTCGTTCCTTTCCCCACTTTGGTGTAGTGGTTAAATGTGCGGACTCTAATCTGGGAGAACCGGGTTTGATTCCCCCACTCCTCCACTTGCACCTGCTGGATGTCCTTGGGCAAGCCATAGTTCTGACACAGCTGTTCTTGAAAAAGAGCAGTTTCTGTCAGAGCTCTCTCAGTCCAACCAACCTCACAGGGTGTCTGTTGTAGGGAGAGGAAGGGAAAGGAGTTTGTAAGCCACTCTGAGACTCCCTAGGGTAGTAAAGGGTGGGATATAAATCCAATCTCTTCTTCTTCTTCTTCTTCTTCTTCTTCTTCTTCTTCTTCCTGCTGGATTTAAAGTGCACAATCAGACAGCAATGTTGGCACACGATTCTGTCCTATCCTTGAATTGCAGTTAATGGACATCGGGGAAAGTCCGGTCTTTACAGATGTCTTTCACCCCACTTTTCTGGGTGTCTGAACTTCCCTGTTGTGAACTGAAGCCGGTTGAGAAGTGTGAATTTTCAGTTCCATCTCCATCTCCAGCTTTTTTTTTTTTTTAAATTATTGGCTCTGTGTGCATGAGCGCATATGTGCATGGGCACCCATAAAACCAATCGGACAGCACGCTCCATGGTTGACACACAGCACTCATCTGGATGATAGACCACAGAGCAAGGGCACAGTGAAGCCACCTCGGGCTGTTCTATCTAATCAAACCTTCCTGCTACAACATAAACCGGCGCACTTAGAGGTATGGCCAGACAGTGCGAAGCCTGTTTGACTGCAGCCTCAGTCACTTCTCTTTCTCAGCTAGAGATGTAGTTAGGAACCTCTCTCTCTCTCTCTCTCTCTCTCCTCTTTCCTATCAAGTATTTTAGTTCCTAAATAAACCTTTACCAACTCTTTAATCAGGTTGTGCACCATTGCTGTGTTAATTACTTTGCCAACATATGGATGCAACACCATGAGTGTACTCAGCCCTTTACAGGGTGTAGCAGCAGCAGGCCAGTCCCTGCCCCGAGGAGTTCACAGTCTCAATTTCTATGGTGCGGGAAGTCAACAGAGGAGGCGGAGGCCAGCATAACAAGGGAAGGATGTGAGCAAACTCTCCACTGGGGCTTTAATTTAAATATAAAGTAGAGAAGAAAAATAGATCCCTGCCCCAAGAAGCCTGCGACATAAAAAGGAATGTGCCACTGAGAGACGACGAGAACCTGAAAGGCAATGGTTCCATGGAACTTATGAAACTGCACATATGCATTCAAGCCAGGGGTTACCAACACTGGGTTGAGAAATCCCCAGAGATTTGGGTGTGGAGCCTGAGTAGGGTGGAATCGGTGGAGGGGAGGGAGTTCAGCAGGGGATAATGTAGGGTTGCCAGCCTCCAGGTGGGACCTGGGGAATCCCCCAGAATTACAGTTCATTTCCAGACGACAGAGCTCAGTTCCCCTGGAGAAAATGGTTACTTTGGAGTGTGGACTCTAGGGCACTGTACCCCACTGAGGTCGCTGTCCTCCCCAGGCTCCATCCCCAAATCTCCAGGAATTCCACAACTCGAATCTGGCAACCCCACCCACACCCATCCCCTGCCAGTGGCCAGGGGGACCTGGCAACCCAAGATAATGCCATACAGTCCACCCTGCAAAGCAGCCAGTTTCTCCAGGGACACGGATCTCTGCAGCCTGGATATTATGAGCTGCGATTCCAGGAGATCGCCAGGTCCCACTTGGGGGCTGGCAACTCTAATTCCAGTGGGGCAGAGGACTTGGAGATTCAAGGACCCCTTTCTTTACAGTTACAGAAGTCTAAGGACATCAGAAGAGCCCTGTTGCACACAGTTGCCAACCAGCTGCCCTGGGGGCCAATAAACAGGCCATAGAGGACAAGGCCTTCCCCAGATGTTGCCTCCAAGCCTGCTCTTCAGATGTTACCTGGATGTGGAGTTTCCCCACAAATCTGCCTAATCTCCCTTTAAAGACATCTATGCCAACCTCCAACAGACATAATGGTTCATTAGATTCCATAGGGGTTGGCTCTACTCCATCACTAGGGTGGCGATTGGCGAATTTCCAGGAGATTTGGGGACTGGAACCTGGGGAGGGTGAGGTTTGCTAAAAGGAGGGGTTGCATTGTGTGGCCTGAACCCCCGCAGTTGAATACTGGCTGCTGCCCATTGGGGCCCCTCCTTGTCATCACCAGGATCTTTTTTTGTTTGGAGGGCATTTAAATTTTTAAGGGGGCAGTTAAATCACACTTAATTACATTAATTGGAATGCCTGTCTTTAAAGGGGGAGGGTCCAAGCCTGTTGGTGTAGTGGTTAAGTGCGCGGATTCTTATCTGGGAGAACCGGGTTTGAGTCCCCACTCCTCCACTTGCACCTGCTGATGTGACTTTGGGTCAGTCACAAGCTCTGGCACAGCTGTTCTCTCAAGGACCGTTTGTGTTAGAGTTCTCTCATCCCCACCTACCTCACAGGGTGTCTGTTGTGGGGAGGGGAAGGGAAAGGAGTTTGTAAGCCACTCTGAGACTCCTTTGGGCAGTGAAGGGCGGGGTATAAATCCAATCTCTTCTCTTCTTCTTTCTAGCCCTTCCTTTCGAGGCACAGGGCAGGAAGCGCATCAGTTCCTAGGAAAAAAAACCCACTCAGAAGGCATTTAATGGCCTTCAGAAGGCATTCAAATGCCTTTTTTCCCTTCCACGGGGCAAGAAAGCTGAGAAGGGCACCTTCAATACATCTCCAAACCCTCCCCCCCCTTCTGCTAGCCCAGTACCACCTAGGCCATGGCCAAAAACAAGGTTTCTGGCGTGGCTGTTGGTGGGGCGGGGCTTTTAATTAAGGGGGCAGTGCCCCCAAATGCCCTACTGTACCTTCCGGGCCTGGTCATCCCCTGTGATGGTGACAAGCTGGCCGCAGCAGCTCCCAAAATGGGCAGCTGGGGGCTCAGGAGTCCTCTGGCACGGCCTCCACAGTGTGGGGCTCAGGGCAGCCGCCCTGATTGCCCCATGGATAAGACCGCCCCCCTGGAATAGCTGCTTCTCATCAGAAGCATTTAAGGATTTGATACACACGGTAACCAATGCTGGAGTCTCCTTGGGAGACAGGTCAAGTGAGGGGGGTGAGAGGCGGAGTCTTTGAAACCGAGGGGTGGAGCCTCAAGTAGATTTCCCCCAGATTGGTCATAACGGGTGCTGCTGCTGAGCTTCCAGTTTCTTTTACCTTTCTACTTCCTGCCACATCCCACGGTCGTGGTGGAAAGCGCCATCAAGTTACAGCTGACTTGTGCTGACCCTTCATGGGGGTTTTTCAAGGCAAGAGACGTTCAGAGGTGGCTTGCCATCGTCTGCCTCTACATAACGACCTTGGACTTGCTTGGTGGGCTCCAGTGTTCCCTCCAAGCTGAGTTAGTGTGAGCCAGCTCACAGTTTTTTTAACCTCCGGCTCACACATTTTTGTCTCAGCTCCAGAAGGAGGGCTCCAGAGCAAACTAGTTTATGCAGTAGCCTAATCGCCCACTCACAACTTTAATGCTAGTAATTTACAAACAGCGTTCCCTCCAAGCTGAGTTAGTGTGAGCTAGCTCAGTTTTTTAGCCTCCAGCTCACGCATTTTTGTCTCAGCTCAGGAACGATGGCTCCGGAGCAAACTAGTTTATGCAGAAGCCAAATTGCTCACTTACAATTTTAATGCCAGTAGCGCGCAAAGTAAAACCTTTGCTCACAAGACTCCACAGCATAGAGGAAGCATGGGAGGTCTCCCATCCAAATACTAACCAGGACCGACCTTACTTAGCTTGGCACAGGTGGTTTGCCATTCCCTACCTCTGCATCACGACCTGGGACTTGCTTGGCGATCTCCCATCCAAATAGTAACCACGGCTGACCCTGCGGTGCTTGATCAGAGCTGGTTTGCCATTGCCTGCCTTTGCACCATGACCTGGGACTTCCTTGGTGGTCTCCCATCCAAACACTAACCAGGGCTGAACCAATGCTCCCTCTAAGCTGCGGAGTCTTGTGAGCAAAAATTCTACTTGGTGAGCTGCTGGCGTTAAAGTTGTGAGCGAGCGATTTGGCTGCTTTGCTCTGGAGCCCTCCTTCCTGAGCCGGGACAAAAACGCATGAGCCGGAAGCTAGAAAACTGTGAGCTAGCTCACACTAACTCAGCTTAGAGGGAACCACTGGGGCTGACCCTGCTTAGCTTCCGAGATCTGATGAGATCGGGCCAGCCCGGGCGCATCCCAGGTAGAAGAACAGAAAACACAGGCAGCAGCCTGGCTATTCAGGAATCCCTTTGATGTGCATCCTTCGGCTCATGCTGCTCAGAGGGTCCCCATCTTTTTATGATCTTTTCCAGCTTCAAAGCGGGCAAGGGCCCACAGCTGACGCTTGTCTGTTCACCGAGTCTCTGTGTTAGGGCTAGGACAGCGAGGAGACGCGGGAACAGGCCTGCTGATCCCCACCCGTCTGAAGGCAGGGAGTCCGTAAAGGAAGGGAGAAGAAGACGGCCTGACGGCAGACTCCCCCCCCCTTTTAAAGGTAATTGTTCTGTGTTCCATCTGTCCCGGAGAACCTCCATGTGGATTTCTCTGCGCGGCTCACAGACAGCCTCCCTGCGTGCTGTAAACCAAAAAAAAAAAAAAGCCGTATTCTAATTGAACCGCTCCTGTCAAAAGATTTCATCTAATTGCAAATTGGGCCTTTTGTCCTCTTCCCTTTCTTCCCTCTGTCCCTCCCCCTCCTTCCACATCAAAGAGGATCGGAACAGGCAGGGCTGCCAGGTTGCAACCTGGAGGAGATCCTGCCTGGATTTTTTTAAAAAATGCAGTGCTCTGCAAGAGGAGGCAAGCGGCTGCTTCTCCTCTCCCTTTACTCCCCACTCTGTCCTGGTCCTCTCTAGTCTGCTGTCGCAAACAGACTCCGGGAATGGGAAGAAGAACAAGAAGCCGGGGGGGGGTGGAGAGGAGATCCCTCCAACGCCCCATCTCCCTTTTTATTTTGGCCATCAGGTCACAGATGACTTATGGAGACCGTGGGTGGGGTTTTCCAAGGCAAGGGATGTTCAGACGTGGTTTGCCCTTGCCTGCCTCTGCATAGGGACCCTGGACTTCCTTGGTGGTCTCCCATCCAAGGACTAACCAGGGCTGTCCCTGCTTAGCTTAGAATCAGAGAATCATCGAGCTGGAAGGGACCTCCAGGGTCATCTAGCCCAACCCCTTGCACCATGCAGGAAATTCACAAATACCTCCTCCCCACCACCCCGTGACTCCTGTTCATAAACCGTGGTGCCCAGAAGATGCCAAAAAACCTCCAGGATCCCCGTCCAAACTGGCCTGGAGAAAAATGGCTTCCTTACCCCAAAGTGGCAATCGGCATTTCCTGTAATCAGCACTTCGTGTAAGAAAGGGCCACGAGAACTAAGCACTGAGGCAGCCCTTCCTGCCCTCCCTCTCACGATCTGCCCGAGTTCACAGAATCAGTTTTGCTGTCAAGATGGCCATCTAGCCCCTGTTTGAACACCTCCCAAGAAGGAGAGCCCACCACCTCCCGAGGAAGCCTGTGTTGTGTCCTGGGATCAGAGGGCTGAGCTGGCGAAACACTGCCAAGCTTCGCTCTCTGAGAACAATAGGGACTAGGTTCCTGAGCTCGCCAGTAGTGAACCAATGGCAGCATTGGCGGGCGATTCAAACCCGCCAATAGGAATATAGGGCCGTCCCCCCCTTACTGTATATAGTTGGCCTCCGGCCGTTACTGTGTGTTCTTTGTCTTATGTGAAGTACGAATAAACGCGTCTTCTCTTATGTCGTCGTCCGAGTCATGAGGCCTGAAACCCAGTACTTTACAGTGGCGACGAGGATGGGATTCTAACGCCCTCGGTGACTCCATGAACAACGAAACGGACACCGCCGAGCAACGCATCGCTGACCCCGAGAGCAGCACCGCACCGCTCGCCGAGCATCGCATCGCTGACCCCGAGAGCAGCACCGCACCGCTCGCCCCGGCGCGCGCCGTTCCTGGCAGAACCATGGCCGCTTCCCACGTAACACTGGAGCACTTCGACCAGTCGCAGCCAGAAACCTGGGACGCATGGGTCGACCAGCTCATCAGCTACTTGGAGCTCAACGAAATCCGCCACCCCGACCAGAAACGAGCGATCCTCCTGAACGCCTGCGGCACCCAAACCGTCCGCCTCGCCAAGAGCCTCTTGGTGCCCCGCACGGCCTTGGAGAGCTCGTTTGGAGAAATCCTGGACGTCCTAAATGGCTACTTCAGCCCCCGGCCGACCTTCCTGGCCAAGAGGATGGATTTCCAGAGGCGAGTCCAGACCCGAGGGGAATCCATCGCCAACTTCCTAGCCGCGCTAAGGGCGCTAGCCGTGGACTGCGGGTTTCCGAAGGTGGAGGACAACCTGCTGACTCAGTTCGTGTGGGGCCTGGCGGACTCCAAGCTGCGGCGCAAGTTGGTGGGACACCGGAAGCTCACCTTGGACGAGGCCCTCGACGCCGCCACTGCCCACGAGGCCGCAGAAGGGGATCGCCCGGTCGCGGCCGCGCAGGTGGTTGGAAGGAGCCCAAGCCCCGGAAACGAAGAGACGGACGAGGTCTTCGCCCTCAAACCCCAACAACGCCGGCCGGCGCCGTTCCAGCAGGCCAACCGGGAGCAAGCCAAGTATTCCGGCAACCGAGCCGTCTGTGCCAGCTGCGGGGAGGCCCACGGACGGAAATCCTGCAAGTTCCGGGATGCTGTCTGTCACGGGTGCGGAAAGCAGGGACATCTCGCACGGGTCTGCCGGTCCAAGGGCCCCCGGAATTCGAGATCGTCGGTCCCCCAGTACCGCGCATCGTCCACCGTACACGAGACAACGGAAGAGGTCGCCGAGTTGTACCACCTCACCGACCAACCACTGCAGGTACTTCGCCTCCCCAACCCCAACCTCTCCTCTGCCCCGAAGATCCAAGTAACCGTGCGGATCGAGGGGTCCCCCTGTTGCATGGAAGTGGACTCGGGATCGGCGGCGTCCATCATTTCCCTGGACACTTTAAAAAGACTTTGCCCACTAGGGGGACCCCCTCTACGTCCATCACCACTGAGCTTGGTGGATTTTCAAAAGAACCCTGTCCCCATCCGGGGAGTCGGCACTTTCCGAGTGCGGTACCGAGACTTTGAGGGGAACTTGGACTTGGTGGTGGTAGAGGGTAATCTCGCGAGTCTCCTGGGGCGGGCGTGGTTCGAGGCCCTAGGCATATCGATTGGGGGAGTAAATAAATGTGGGGTGCGGGACTGGGGGGCGGTGTGCAAGGAATTCCCGGAGGTCTTTGACGGGAAACTGGGTTGTTACAAAGGGCCCCCGGTGTCGCTCCACTTAGACCCCACCGTGACGCCCATCCGTCGGCGCTTCCGCACCGTGCCCCTGGCCCTCCGCCCTAAAATAGAGACCGAATTAGACCGGCTGGTGGCCCAGGGAGTCTTAGAGCCCGTCCCGAACGCTAGATGGGAGACCCCGATAGTGACACCCGTCAAGCCAAACGGGGAGATCCGCATCTGCGCGGATTATAAGTGCACTATTAACCAGGCACTTCAGGCACACGCATACCCCGTACCAGTGGTCAGCCATGTCCTAGCAACACTGGCAGGGGCGCGCATATTTGGAAAGCTGGATCTCGCGCAGGCGTACCAGCAACTCCCGGTAGATGAGGCCACGGCCGAGGCGCAAACCATAGTGACCCACCGGGGGGCCTTCCGGGTGAAGCGGCTGCAGTTCGGGGTCAGTGTGGCCCCAGGGATCTTCCAAAATCTAATGGACGATCTGTTAAAAGGGATCCCTGGAGTGACGCCGTTCTTCGACGACGTCCTCATCGCCGCGACCACCCCGGAAAGCTTCGCCGCCCGCCTCCGAACTGTATTGGAACGCTTCCAAGCCGCGGGGCTGAAAGTGAAGCGAGAAAAGTGCCTCCTCGGGGTGCCGGAGGTAGAGTTCTTGGGATACCGGGTAGACGCATCAGGCCTGCATCCGGCGAGGGACAAAGTGAAGGCCATCGTGGAGGCCCCCGCCCCGAAGTCCAAGGCCGAGCTCCAGGCGTTCTTAGGCCTCCTGAACTTTTATCATTCCTTTCTCCCCCACAAAGCCGCCGTGGCCGAACCCCTACACAGGCTGCTGGACAAGGCGACACCTTGGGCATGGGGAGCGAGGGAGGAGGCGGCGTTTCGGGGGGTGAAAGTCCTCTTGATTTCAAACGCAGTACTCGCGCACTTTGACGAAAAGCTCCCGGTCATCCTGGCGTGCGACGCCTCACCGTATGGGGTCGGGGCAGTCTTGGCACACAAGCTACCGGATGGGAGGGAGGTCCCGGTGGCTTATTACTCCCGCACGTTGTCCCCCGCGGAGCGGAACTACGCCCAAATCGACAGGGAGGGCTTGGCACTGGTGGCGGGGGTAAAAAAATTCCACAATTTTGTGTACGGGCGGCCCTTCACGCTCGTAACAGATCATAAGCCGCTCCTGGGACTGTTCGCGGCGGACAAACAAACGCCGCAAGTTTTGTCGCCCCGGGTGTTGCGCTGGTCCTTATTTTTGGCGGGGTACCAATACCGACTGGAGCATCGACCGGGCAAGGCGCTGGGTCATGCCGACGCCTTGAGCCGCCTACCGCTGCCGCAGACAGGGGAAGATCCGGCCCCAGCCCCCGCTGTTTTGCTGATGGAGGAACTGCCAAACCCCCCTTCAGGCTGCAGATGTGGCCGCCCGCACGTCCCGAGATCCCATTCTCTCCCGGGTCCTAAACTGGGTGGTGAGGGGGTGGCCAGCGGAACAGACTGGGCCAGAGTTCACAGCATACAAGGCCAGGCGGGAAGAGCTGTCCGCATTGAAGGGGTGTTTACTATGGGGAGATAGGGTGATCATTCCGGGGCCCATGAGACAAGGGGTGCTAGAAACGCTGCACGAGGCCCACCCGGGCATCGTACGAATGAAAGCTCTGGCAAGGAGCTACGTGTGGTGGCCCGGGGTGGACGCAGAAATTGAATCTTGGGTCAGAGGGTGCACACGATGTCAGGAGGTCCGCCCCAATCCCCCGAGAGCGCCAACCCAAAGCTGGGAGTCTACCCACAAGCCGTGGTCACGCCTGCACATAGACTTTGCGGGGCCGTTCCAGGGGCTCCAGTTCATGGTAACGGTAGACTCTTA
Organism: Gekko gecko; assembly: GCA_029375565.1. Classification (NCBI taxonomy): domain Eukaryota; kingdom Metazoa; phylum Chordata; class Lepidosauria; order Squamata; family Gekkonidae; genus Gekko; species Gekko gecko. The sequence goes on from JAPDNY010000008.1 coordinate 123,685,100, forward strand.
TTCAAAATGGGTAGAAATAAGCCCAGTGTCTACCACCTCTACCAAGGCGGCAATAAGGGCCCTGCGGAAGATATTTGCAACGCACGGGTTACCCGACACAATCGTGTCGGACAACGGGGCAGCATTCACATCTGCGGAGTTTCAAGCGTTCCTCGAAAGGAACCTCATCAGGCACATACGATCCGCGCCTTTCCACCCGGCAACTAATGGACAGGCGGAGAGGACGGTACGCACCGCCAAAGAGGCCCTGAGCCGCATAACGGGGGGGACTGGGAGTTCCGGCTGGCCCGATTCCTTCTCACATACCGCACCACCCCAAACCCCATCTCAGGACACTGCCCCGCAGAACTATTAATGGGCCGCCGCCCTACCACTTTATTAGACAGACTCCACCCGGACCGAGCTCCCGAGAGAAAGCTGGTCGAGAACAGGGAGGCGCCCCGAAGCTTCCTACCGGGAGACCCTGTCTACTTCCGGAACTACGGAGCGGGGCCGCAGTGGGTGGCAGGGCGCATCCTAAAACCCACCGGGCCGGTGTCATACGAGGTCCTAACCGATGGGGACCGGGTTCTCCGCAAACACATCGACCAGCTCCGGAGGCGACAAGACCCCGATAGAGAGATCGAGTTACCAGGAAATGCCGCCCCCGCCCCATCATCCGATCGACCGCAAGCACCGACAGCGGAGCCAGCGCCAGAGAGTCCACGGAATCCGGAGGGAGCCCCGGTAGCCGCTGAACCGCCGCCGCCGCTGCCGCCACCGTTGGCCCCGGTAGCAACTGAACCGCCGCCGCCGATGCCGCCACCGTTACAGCCGCCGCCGTCACCACCTCGGCTACTTCCAGAGGCCCAAGCTCCTTGTGCGGGTGGACCAACCGACAGGGGCCCCGCCAGTCCGGTACCGGCCCCCCGACGTTCGCTAAGGGAAAGGAGGCCACCAGCATACTTAAAGGACTACGTCACCTGATAGGAGACGAACCATGGGGGGAGGGGTGTTGTGTCCTGGGATCAGAGGGCTGAGCTGGCGAAACACTGCCAAGCTTCGCTCTCTGAGAACAATAGGGACTAGGTTCCTGAGCTCGCCAGTAGTGAACCAATGGCAGCATTGGCGGGCGATTCAAACCCGCCAATAGGAATATAGGGCCGTCCCCCCCTTACTGTATATAGTTGGCCTCCGGCCGTTACTGTGTGTTCTTTGTCTTATGTGAAGTACGAATAAACGCGTCTTCTCTTATGTCGTCGTCCGAGTCATGAGGCCTGAAACCCAGTACTTTACAGCCTGTTCCATGGAGGAACCGCTCAAACTGTCAGGAAGTTCTTCCTAATGTTTAGCCAAAACCTCTTTTGATTTAATTTCAGCATGATGGTTTTGGTCTGATCTTCTGGGGCAACAGAAAACAACTCCGCACCATCCTCTCTATGATAGCCCTTCAAGTACTTGAAGATGGTTCTCATATCACCTCTCAGTCGTCTCCACTCCAGGCTAAACATACCCAGCTCCTTCAACCTTTCCCCACAGGACTTGGTCTCCAGACCAATGCTCCCTCTCAGCTGTGGAGTCTTGTGAGCAAAAATTCTACTTTGTGAGCTACTGGCGTTAAAGTTGTGAGCGAGAGATTTGGCTGCTGCATCAGTTAGTTTGCTCTGGAGCCCTCCTTCCCGAGCTGAGACAAAAATGTGTGAGCCGAAGGCTAAAAAACTGTGACTTAGCTCACACTCACTCACCTTACAGGGAACACTGCTCCAGACCCCTCACCATCTTTGTCGCACACCTCTGGACACGTTCCAGCCTGTCTGTATCCTTTTTAAACTGTGGTGCCCAAAACTGAACACAATACTCTAGGTGAGGTCTAACCAGAGCAAAGTAAAGCGATGCCATTGCTTCGCATGATTTGGACACTATCCTTCTGTCGATATAGCCCAAAATCACATTAGCCTTTTTAGCTGTCGCATCACACTGCTGACTCATGTTCAGTGTACAGTCTACTAAGATCCTTAGATCCTTTTCACACTAACCACTGCCAAGATTGGACTAGCTTGGCTCATCCAGGTCAGGGTCCCATCTCCATAGGCAGGGCAAATGTAAAGGACTCACTGGGACAAGCTCGAGGGAATGAGATGACTATGTTAAACAGCCTGTGGGAATGGGCCAGGACTGTCCTGACTTCTCCAGGTAATGACGTACGTGCCTAAATCGGTGTGTGCTCAGCATTAAAATCGCACTTAGAATTCTGCACCCGTAGACAATCAGCCCGTGTTCAATTATGACAACTGAGATATCTTTGCATAATTGCTCCTGTTTTGCGTAACGTGTTCTGGCTGTTTGCATAATTTGGGCTTTGCGAGGCATGGGAAAAGGAAAGATCCCAAAGCCCCACCTCCCAGCTCCTGGAAATCTTTTTGACACACCTCTCTTAGCTTTTGGGATTCCGGTAGGCAAGCCATTATTTTATTGACATTTCATAAGAGCATCAGAAGAGCCCTGCTGGATCAGACCAGTGGTCCATCTAGTCCAGCATCCTGCCTCACACAGGGACCAACCAGTTCCTCTGGAAGGGCAACAACAGGACAGAGAGGCCGAGGCCTTCATAAGAACATCAGAAGAGCCCTGCTGGATCAGACCAGTGGTCCATCTAGTTCAGCATCCTGTCTCACACAGGGGCCAGGTAGTTCCTCTGGAGGGCCAACAACAGGGCACAAAGGCCGAGGCCTTCGCCTGATGTCACCTCTTGTCCTAACAGTGGTATTCAGAGGTTGACTGCCTCTGAACATGGAGGTTCCCTTTAGTCACCATGGCTAGTAGCCACTGATAAACCTATCCTCTATGAATCTGTCTAATCCCCTTTTAAAACTGTTGACAGGGCCGGCCCCAGTGCTGGCTCTTCGGCTTTGAAACGGAGATGAGTACCACAACCCTAGAGTCGGATTCGACTGGCTTTCGAGCAAGGGAACCCTTACTTTTACCTCAGTAGTCATTGCCTGTAGATTTTTCAAGCAGACCTTCATGAAGGCTAGAAAGTGGTTCTTTAAAAGACAAATCCCGAATCTGGGAATCTGGGAAAATGGGATTCTTTCTGTGCTCGTGACCATAATCTATATTTTTAAAACAAATCTGTCCACTTGTGGGAAGATGACAAACACACAGCTCTGCCCTTCGCAGTAATTCACCTTTCAAAGTGATATCAGCAGGATTTATTTATTCTTTGGTCTTTTGCCTGGAATGGGAACTATACCCACCTTTCACCCCAACGGGGACCCAAAGGAGTTGATGTCATTCCTCTCTCCTGCATTTTATCCTCACAACAACCCTGTGAGGATTAGGCTGAGAACATATGACTGGCCCAGGGTCACCTAGTAAGCTTCCATGGCATGAGCGAGGATTCGAACCTGGATGTCCCAGATCCTAGTCCGACCATCTTAACCACTACACCGCACCAGCTCTTATGTCTTGACGTTCAGCAAGCAGGGGCGAACTGGCCACTATGGCCCCCCGGGGAAAAGTTCCGGTGGGCTGAGGGCTTGGTGGTAGGGCCAGTTTGGAGGTACAGCCAATTTGGTGTAGTGGTTAGGAGCACGGACTCTAATCTGGGAGAACCGAGTCTGATTCCCTGCTTTTCCACGTGCAGCTGCTGGGTGACCTTGGGCAAGCCACAGTTCTCTCAGCGCTGTTCTCTCAAGGGCAGTCCTCAGTCAGAGCTCTCTCAGCCTCACCTACCTCAGAGTGTCTATTGTGGGGAGGGGAAGGAGATGGTAAACGTCTCTGAGACTCCAAGAGAAGGGTGGGCTATAAATCCAATCTCCTCCTCCTCTTCTGCTCCTCCTCCTCTCCAGGTCATATTGGGGGATTTCCCAGAATCACAACTGATCTCCAGGTGACAGAGATCAGTTCCCCTGGAGGAAATGGCGACTCCAGAGGGCAATCTCTGTGGCATGCCAGAGATGAAGCCCCTCCCTAATTCCCACAGACACCCCTCCCCAAATCTCCAGGAACTTCCCAAGCCACACTTGGCAGGTCTATATCTTCCAGCCACCGTCGTAAAGAGGAAGTCTTCAGAGGTGCCGCTAGGTGAGTTTGCATGCTTGACGCCCAGGCACTTTCTCTGGTTTTTCATTCCAACATCGATTTCCCAGCCTTTGTTCTTCAAGGCTATTAAAGTCCAGAAGAAAACAAGCTACAAAAATACAGACCAATTATCCGTCTAACTTTCAATCTGATACGTTAAAGGAACAGCTGCAAAAATCAGCACTCACTCACCAAAAGCATGAGAAAAATGGTTTTAAAGTGGCACCTGAAATAGGCGTGCGGCTCGTTAGGTCTCCCAAAGGCAATGCCACAGTAATCCTCACAACGTCCCTGAAAGGTAGGTCAGGATTATTATCCCCTGTAAATTATCCCCTGTAAATGGAGCTGCGGTGGCTCAAGTGGTTAAGACGCTGAACTGCAGGCTCTGGAAGGTCAGTAGTTCAGCAGTTCGAGACCCGGGTGCCGCATGACAGGGTGAGCTCCTGTCTCTAGTTCCAGCTCCTGCCAACCTAGCAGTTCGAAAGCAAGAAATTGCAAGTAGATAAATAGGTACCACTTCGGTGGGAAGGTAACAGCGTTCCGTGCACCTTGGTGTTTAGTCATGCCGGCCACATGACCACGGAAACGTCTTCGGACAGCGCTGGCTCTTCGGCTTTGAAACGGAGATGAGCACCGCAACCCTAGAGTCGGATTCGACTGGCTTTCGAGCAAGAGAACCTTTACCTTTACCTTTATTGCAGATAAGGGGGTGGGGTGGGGACTGAATAGGGTTGCCAGGCCCCCCTGGCCACCAGAAGGGGGTGGGAGGTAGGGTTGCCAGATCCAGGCTGGGAAACTCCTGGAGATTTGGGGATGGAGCCCGGGGAGGACAGGGACCTCAATGGATAAGAATGCCCTAGAGTTCACCCTCCAAAGCACCCGTTTTCTCCAAGGGAGCTGATCTCTGCAGTCTGGAAATGAGCTGTAATTCAAGGGATCTCAAGGTCCCACCTGGAGGCTGGCATCCCTGGGAGTGAGGCTGAAAGCAGACAAGCAGGTACAGGAATCTTCCAGTTTGCTGTGAGGGCCAGTTTGGTGTAGTGGTTAAGTGTGTGGACTTTAATCTGGGAGAACAGGGTTTGATTCCCCACTCCGCCACTTGCACCTGCTGATGTGACCTTGAGTCAGTCACAAGCTCTGGCACAGCTGTTCCTGAAAGAGCAGTTTGTGTTAGAGTTCTCTCAGCCCCACCTCCCTCACAGGGTGTCTGTTGTGGGGAGGGGAAGGGAAAGGAGTTTGTAAACCGCTCTGAGACTCAAAAGTGAAGGGCAGGGTATAAATCCAATCTCTTCTTCTTCTTCTCCTCCACTTGCAGCTGCTGGATGACCTTGGGCAAGCCATAGTTCTGACAAGAGCTGTCCTTGAAAGAGCAGTTCTCGGGAGAGCTCTCTCAGCCCCACCTACCTCCCAGGGTGTCTGTTGTGGGGAGGGGAAGGGAAAGGAGATTGTACATCCATACTCTGTTTTCCAGCATCCTGTCCGAGTGAAGAGTGGAGTATAAATCCAATCTCCTCCTACTCCTCCTCTTCTTCATCATGCCTAATTTCTTCTGACCAGCCAGAAGACTCTGTGGCATCTTTCATATGACTCTGTGGTCTTTCATATCACTCATTGCCTGGTCCTTTCATCTGGAGATGCCAGAGATTGAACATGGGACCTTTTCCCTGCTGAGCAGATGTTCTACCACTGAGCCACAGCCCCTTCCAATAGGATGGACTGCCTAAGGCTACCTAGTGTGTGTTTTTGGATGAGATGAAGGTTAGACTGAGTCTCTTGGATAGTGGTGCCTTCTCTTAGCCACGGGGCCAGTTTCGTTCCTGGTGAGGTAAACACTGGGATACAAGATAAATAATGAGTGGACAATGGATGGATATTGCTGCAAAGAATATCCCATAGCTCGGTCACCCTTGAAAGGGACGGCTTTCTCTGCCATTGCTCCGCCACCTAAATCTTGAAGGTGTTGGCAGCCAGAGAGCACTAAGGGAAGAGGGCAAGTCCTGAGATCGTGTAGGGTTGCCAACCTCCAGGTGGGGCCCTGGAGCTCCCCAAGTATTGCAACTGACCTCCAGACTAGAGAGATCAGTTCCTTTGGAGAAGATGGCTGCTTTGGAGGGTGGAGCCTAGGCACTATCCTCTGCTGAAGGAAGGGTTGCCAACTCCAGGTTGGGAAATTCCTGGAGGTTTGGAGGTGGAGTCTGGGGAGGGTGGGGCTTGGAAAGCGAAATGACCCATTTCCACCCTCCAAAGCTGCCGGCACCTACCTGGAGGTCTCCTTATTGCTTCAGTGGGGGGATTTGGAGGGCATTCCGGGATGTCTCCCATGTGATGATGTCATCCAGAAGTGACATCATCATACCGGGGACATCGATTGGGGATGCTGTGGTTCAAGTGAAAAACTCTGTGGTAAAACCAGCTTAAAAACATAGCGTTTTGCCCTTAAACCAGAGCATCCCCATGTGACGTCGCCGGCGTGATGACATCACTTCTGGGTGACACCGTCACATCAGGGGACATCGATTCTGGGTGACACCATCACATACCGGGGACATCGATTGGGGATGCTCTGGTTCAAGTGAAAAACTCTGTGGTAAAACCAGCTTAAAAACATAACGTTTTGCCCTTAAACCAGAGCATCCCCATGTGACGTCGCTGGCATGATGACATCACTTCTAGGTGACACCGTCACATCAGGGGAGTCACATGGGGACTTGGCTGTTTGGGGGCGGGGTTTCCCCACCAGCCAGCCAGCTGGCCGATGATGGGTATAAGCCTCGAAAATGAGGGGAGCCCCTGCCCTGACCTAGGGGCTGGCAAGCCTAATTTCTCCCCTCCTTCCCTTCCCAGGCTCCGCCCTCAAATCTCCAGGAATTTCCCAACCTGGAGCTGGCAGACTTAGATCCATGTTTAGGCCCTGAGAACCATCATCATAATCATGTTATTGTTGTTATTATTATTGTTGTTGTTGTTGTTATAATTATTGTTGTTGTTGCTATTATTATTATTGTTATTTTAAATTTCTATCCTGCCCTCCCAGTCAGGGCCAGCTCAGGATGGCTTACATAAAACAGCATAAAAATTACAATAATATAGATTAAAATTAAGCAACATCAGTCAATGCAAATAAACAATGCTAAACCCATAAAACATAATAAAGTGCCAGTATCAATAATTTCACAGTGATGTTGTCACCTGGCTCTCTCATCTCGCAGTCGGCTCCTTGGTCTTCTTAGATCATCTCAGGCAATGGGCTCAGGCTGTCGTGGGAGGTCCCAGGGTCCCTCTCCTACCATTGGCTGTCAGTTGTTAATAGTGGCAGCGGCGCCAAAGGCCTAGCAGAAGATTTCCGTTTTACAGGCCCTGCAGAACTGCAAAAGGTCCCGCAGGGCCCTGGTCTCTTCCGGGAGCTCATTCCATCAGATTGGAGCCACCACCGAGAAAGCCCTGCCCCTGGTTGTTGCCAGCCTGGCCTCCTTAAGACTCGGGAGGGCCAGCCGATTCTGGGTCCCTGATCGCAGTGCTCTCTGGGGTACATATGGGGAAAGGTGATCCCTAAACATGAGAGAGCCAGTGCAACTGAGCCATCGTATTTGATTGATTGATTGAATAAATGAATGAATTGAATTGTATCCTGCCTTTCTCCCCAATGGGGACCCAAAGGGGCAGACATCCCCCTCCTCACCTCCATTTTATCTCCACAACAACTCTGCAAGGTAGGTTAGGCTGAGCTTGTAATGACTAGCCCGAGGGCACCCATCAAAGCTTCCGTGGCCCAGTGGGGGATTCGAACCTGGGCCTCCCGAATCCTAGTCTGACACTCAGAATAACTCAGAATAAACTAAAGCCTCTGGTTCCTCCTCAAGAATTTCTCCGTCAGAGCGTGGATTACTCCTGCATGTAGCCAGACATATTTTTGTGCGGAGTCTAATTTTATTTTATTTCTTTTTTGTGCCATGAAATCAGTTTTTGTGCAGTTGGGCATCTGGGATTTCTTAAAACGAAACAGATGAGGGAAACAAAGATAAAAAGAAATAGAAAAGGAGAGATGAAAATTGTTTTCCTTTCAATCTTCATAACTCCATGTATTACGCATATATTAAGGCGCTGGTCGGGGGACGCATCGGAGGCGTTTTTCGACTCGCAGGAAACCCTGCTTAAAAAAACAGCGGCTTGTATCCGATTACTCCGCTCAGCAAAAGTTGCCAGCCTCTTTCCAGGCTCTGGAGGAAGCAGCTCTTCCGCTGGCAAAGGAGATGGCGTGATGGTGGCCTGGTGCCTCCTGGGCCATTGAACTGGGCATACCAAAATGTGTCTCCACCAACTCTTGTTCGGCTCAGGGGCTGCTCAACTCTTCCACAGGTGGGGAAATACCTGGAGATTTGGGACAGAGTTGCCAGGTCTGGGTTGGAAAATACCTGGAGACTTCGGGGGTGGATACAGGAAAGTGTGGGGTTTGGGGAGGGGAGGGGCCTCAGCATGGCCCAATGCCCTAGAGTCCACCCTTCAAAGCAGCCATTTTCTCCAGGGGAGCTGATCTCTGTCAGCTGTAAGAGCGCAAGATGTCCAGGCTCCACCCGGAGGCTGGTAACACTAATTTGGGAGGTGGAGCCTGAAGAGGGTGGAGTTTCAGGAGGGGAGGGACTTCAATTGGGTATAATGCCATAGAGTCCACCTGTCAAAGAGACCATTTTTGTCCCTGTAAGCTGGTCTCTGTCGTCTGGAGGTCAGCTGTAATCCCAGGGGATCCCCAGCCACCACCTGGAGGTTGGCAGCCCCACTTCCTTCCCACTGCAGATATGACCTTGCAGGTGTTCCACAGTTCACATGAATGTTCACCAGCAGTCACGTATTTGAGAAAGTCTTGTCTACTGGTATAGCATACAAGAACATCAGAAGAGCCCTGCTGGATCAGACCAGTGGTCCATCTAGTCCAGCATCCTGTCTCACACAGGGGCCAACCAGTTCCTCTGAAGTCTCAACAACAGGGCATAGAGGCCGAGGCCTTCTCATCAGAACACCAGAAGAGCCCTGCTGGATCAGACCAGTGGTTCATCTAGTCCAGACTCCTGTCTCATACAGCGGCCAACCAGTTTCTCTGGAAGGCCAACAACAAGGCAGAGAGGCCAAGGCCTTCCCCGCATCAGAACATCAGAAGAGCCCTGCTGGATCAGACCAGTGGTTCATCTAGTCCAGACTCCTGTCTCATACAGTGGCCAACCAGTTTCTCTGGAAGGCCAACAACAGGGCAGAGAGGCCAAGGCCTTCCCCGCATCAGAACATCAGAAGAGCCCTGCTGGATCAGACCTGTGGTTCATCTAGTTCAGCATCCTGTCTCACACAGTGGCCAGCCAGTTCCTCCGGAGGGACAACAACAGTCTGAGGCCTTCATAAGAACAACAGAAGAGCCCTGCTGGATCAGACCAGTGGTCCCTCTAGTCTAGCATCCTGTCTCACGCAGTGGCCAGCCAGTTCCTCTGTTGGGCCAACAACAGGGTAGAGAGGCTGAGGCTTTCCCCGATGTTGCCCCGAGCACTGCAACTATTTATTTACTTGATTTGATTTATAGACTGCTCTTCCCAATACAGGGCTCAGGGCGTTGAACAACATCTCAATAAATAGTTGTACAGATCAGATTAAAACCAGTTAAAACCAGTAACACTTCCAAATCTATTTCAGATGGCGTTTAAGAACCAATTATGTCCTGCCCCCGTAGGAAGAGAGATGGAAGAAGCCAGGCTCAATGACAGACTGTTGCTGTCCTCAAGCATAGGCCTGGCAGAACATCTCTGTCTTGCAGGCCCTCCAGAACTGCACCAGGTCCCGCGGTGCACAGATGTCATTAGGCGGAGAATTCCACCAGGCTGCACCAGGGCTGAAAAGGCCCTGGCTCTGGTAGAGGACAGCCAGATATCTTTCGGGCCAAGGATCTCCAGGAAATCCTTTGGGGGCGTACCAGGAGAGGTGGTCCCATAGATACATTGGTCCCAGACCATTTAGGGCCTTAAAAGTTAGTACCAGAACCTTGAACCTGATCTGGTATTCAACCTGGAGCCAGTTCAGCTGGTGGTGCTGGTGGAAGAGGAGGAGGAGATTTGATTTATGCCCCACCACTTGGAGTCTCAGAGTGGCTTACAAACTCCTTTCCCTTCCCCTCCCCACAACAGACACCCTGTGAGGTAGGTGGGGCTGAGAGAGCTCCTTCCAGAACTGTCCTTGAGAGAACAGCTCTGGGAGAACTTGTGACTGACCCAAGGTCACGCCAGCAGCTGCATGTGAAGGAGTGGGGAATCAAACCTGGTTCTCCCAGATTAGAGTTCGCACACTTAACCACTACACCAAACTGGCTCTCTGGTGAAATACCGGTTGAATGCATGCCGTCAACAGGATTCCAGTCAGAACCCAAGCCGCTGCATTCTGGACCAATTGTAGTTTCCTGGTCAGTCTCAAGGGTAGCCCCGCATAGAGTGAGTTACAGTAGTCTAACCTGGAAGTGACCGTCACATGAATTACTGTGGCTAGGTCAGGGTTAGACGGGAAGGGGGCTAGTTGCCTGATTAAGAGATTGACTCCCTCTGTCCATGGAGGTTCCCTTTAGTTGCCGTGGCTAGTAGCCACTGATAGACCTCTCCTCGATGAATCTGTCTGTCTCATCCCCTTTTAAAGCCTTCTATGCCTGTGGCCATTCCTACATCCTCTGGCAGCGAATTCCACATTTTAATCACTCGCTGTGTCAAGAAGTCTATTTCTGCTCTTAGCAGACACGTCAGTCGGGGCTTAAGGAGTCTGTGGTTTGCGATGGAAAGGCTCCCTCTTGACTTAGATGTTTTGCCAAAGTTTGTCATTCCGTGGTTCAGAACACCAATTTGTCCAGCTCAATAATGCCTGGAATTGGATGCATCATGAATCATGGCTCTGAACTCCGGGGAGGGAAGACAGGCTAAAAAAAATGCAGGCTGATAGATAGAATCAAGCGTAATATTCTCTGGCTCTGACTGTAAAGCCGGCTTTTGCACATGAGCAATCATTTGCGCTCCGTGACGCCAGCGCATAGGCAAACCTAATAGGCTAGACAGTTGTCATCCCATTCATGACGGGATCCCCAGTTGGCTGAGTTCATCCATGTGAGTGATCTTGGGCTGGGTCGGCCAGGGGATTTTTTTTCCACCTGAGCTTCCATACCAGAGCCCTTCTTTTTTGAACTTCCAGACAACATCTTATCATAGACTCACAGAACGTAGAGTTGGAAGGGACCTTGCAGGTCATCTAGTCCAGCCCCCTGCACTCTGCAGGTGCGTAGCCGAAAGAGAGCCCTACAACATACCCGAAAGATGGTCGTCCAGCCTCCCCTTAAAAACGTCCAGCAAAGGAGCATCCACCACCTCCCGAGGCAGTCCGTTCCACTGCTCAAACTTGCTGGAATTGTCCAGTTTCCCGGTTTCCCCTCTACTCACATGAACACACTGCCTTATACCGAAACACACCACTGGTCCATCAAGGTCAGTAACGTCTATTCAGACTGGCAACAGCTCTCCAGGGTCTCAGGAAGAGATGTTTCCCATCATCTCCTACCTGGTCCTTTTTAAACTGTAGATGTGGGGACTGAACCTGGGACTTTGTGCATGCAAAGCAGAGGGTCTTTCACTGACCCACAGGCCTTCCCCGCTCAATATGTTCTATCTCAAACCTTTATTTTGCTTTACTCTGATCTTTTTGGAAAGAACATCGTCTCATTTGGAGCGCCAGTTTGGGGCAGTGGTTAGGAGTGTGGACTCTAATCTGGGAGAACTGGGTTTGATTCCCCACTCCTCCACATGCAGCTGCCGGTGTGACCTTGGGTCAGTTACAAGTTCTCTCAAGAGCAGTTCTTGAAAGAGCTCTCTCAGCCCCACCTACCTCATAGGCAATGCTCCCTCTAAACTGTGGAATCTTGTGAGCGAGAATTCTACTTTGTGAGCTACTGGCATTAAAGTTGTGAGCGAGCAATTTGGCTACTGCATAAATTAGTTTGCTCTGGAGCCCTCCTTCCTGAGTGAAGACAAAAATGTGTGAGCTGGAGGCTAAAAAACTGTGAGCTAGCTCACACTAACTCAGCTTAGAGGGAACACTGCTCAAAGGCTGTCTGTCATGGGGAGGGGGAGGGGAAGGGCTTGTAAGTTGCTTTGAGGTTCCTTTAGGTATTGAAGGGCGGGGTATAAATCCAATCTCCTCCTCCTCATTATTGCATTAGCATGGAACAATGCTCATTTTCCTGACCTACAAACGTCCTGCCCACACTGGTACCGTTTTCCCATGGTCAGCCTCATGCAGACACCATCTTTACCACAATTTTTTTCCTGCCTTGCCCATCAAAGTGATTTTTAAAGAGTTTTGAAAAAATCGCTACTTGCTATAGCGTTATAACATTATAATGGTCTATTGCTACAACGCTACAACGGTTCTATTGAAATATGAGATGAGTAACTGGCAGTAGCTCGTCATAGTGCTACAAGGATTTATTGTACTGTGTCTGTTTCTAACAGTAATAGAATCTGTAGAGTGTGATGATCTGTGCTTGAAGAAAAGAACCAAAAAGGGGGGGGAGGGTATTGCAGGTCACCACAGCAGCCATGACGACCTTTCACCTAAGAGCTGATGGGGAATCCCTGCAGAGCTGATGTGAAGGGGAAACGTTGGGGAAAGGACAGAGAAAAGTGTACAGAAAACTGTCACGTGGTAACAATGCACATGCCTCTGAATTTGCATTGCTGATGAAAACAACACGGAGACTTTTCCCAACTTGGAAGCAGCCTAGGAAGTATTACTTTCACACTTGTTTGCATTTGGTGATGTTATGTTATGGTCAAATCCGATTACCTATGTAGTATTGTGGTCATCTTCTTTATTGTAGAAGAAGAAGAAGAAGAAGAAGGAGAAGGAGAAGGAGAAGGAGAAGGAGAAGGAGAAGGAGAAGGAGAAGGAGAAGAAGAAGAAGAAGAAGAAGAAGAAGAAGAAGAAGAAGAAGAAGAAGAAGAAGAAGAAGAAGAAGAAGAAGAAGAAGAAGAAGAAGAAGAAGAAGAAGAAGAGATCAGATTTATACTGCACCCTTCACTCAGAGCCTCAGAGAGGCTTACAATCTTCTTTCCCTTCCCCTCCCCAAAACAGACACCCTGGAAGGTAGGTGGGGCTGAGAGAGCTCTCTTGAGGACTGCCCTTGAGAGAACTGCTCTGAGAGAACTTGTGACTGACCCAACGTCACACCAGCAGCTGCAAGTGGAGGAGTGGGATCAAACCCGGTACTCCCAGATTAGAGTTTGCGTTCTTAACCGCTACTCCAAACCACTACAGCCAACCCTGATTGGCTAGGATGACTCGTGCCGGATCCCAAAAGAAGAAAGCACAGTCATGATAAGTGTTAGTAACAGGTGGAAGATCTGGTGTGGAGGTGGCTGGAGATGTGCTGGTAGAGACCAGGGTTCAAATCCCCTTTCAGCTGTGAAGCTCAATGGATGACTTTGATCCAGTCATCAATTTTCAGCCCAGCCTCCCTCACAAGATTGTTGTGACCATTTTAACTACTCTGAGCTCCTCAGAAAGGCAGGATAAGAAACGATGGCAGACACCAGAACTGGGGGAGGAAGAAACACTCTCGCAATTGAGGGCTTTGTGGAAAACGCTTCCTCTTTCCCCTCTGAAAGCACAGTTTGTAAAAATAAAATAGAAACGGGAGAGCTGTCAGCCTACCCTTCGCAAATCGCTCATGGGTGTTTCCACAGATTCAAAGAAAATTTGGGTCGGAAACTTTGACCCCTCCTGAAGTGATTGCTTCGGGGAGGAACCCTCCTGGGCACTCTCGGTCAGTCGGAGTGGCCTACACGGTCCGAACATTGATGTCAGAGCGCTCAGAGGGGGCGCATCCCCCTGGCTATCCTCAGCCAGAAGCCAGGTTATCAGAGCGGGATCCTGACAGAACATCTTGACGGAAGACGTCACCCTGGTGTCGCCAGATCTTCAGTGACATTTGGTACTTGTCTCTCTCGGAACCTTTGTAAGGGAGTCAGGGAAATCGACAGCAACAGCAACAACAAAAAATTAGCCAGAGATTATACACAACTGACATATGGGTAGAAAATTGTCTCAAAGACCAGAACCAAAGAGGGGGTAATAAGGAACGGCGTTTTGCTCAGCCGAGGGGAGAGGGAGGGGAATGGGGGGAGCCCGGGGGTCTTGGGAAAGCCTCCTGGGAGTACTTAGGGCCTGTTTCTATTTAACATCTTCATTATGGATCGGGGGGAGGGGGAGAAGAGAACCACCGCAGTTAAGATAATAAATGGAGAAGAACTGGCGACTACTGGGGAGGACGAAAGAGACGATACAAAGGGAAAGGGGGTCCCGGCAAAATGGGAATGGGGACAGGAAGCGGAGAAATTGGATTCAGGTTGGCAAACAAGCCAGCCGGCATATATCTGGTGAGGGGAAGGCGAGTGGGCGGGGGAACATGGGAAAGGGAGGGGAGATTAATTCGAAACATCATGCGCTGGGAGAGCAGAAGAGGCAGACCCGGCCTGTGGATCTGGTCGCACAAGGAGTGGCGGAGAGGAACAGGGAAAGCAGGCAGGGTTGGCGTTAAGAGCCGGTTTGGTGTAGTGGTTAAGTGCGTGGACTCTAATCTGGGAGAACCCGGTTTGATTCCCCACTCCTCCACTTGCACCTGGCTGGATGACCTTGGGCAAGCCATAGTTCTGTCAGAGCTGTCCTTGAAAAAGAGCCGTTTCTGTCAGAGCTCTCTCAGCCCCACCTACCTCACAGGGTGTCTGTTCTGGGGAGGGGAAGGGAAAGGAGTTTGTGAGCCGCTTTGAGATTCCTTCAGGTAGTGACGGGTAGGGAATAAATCCAATCTCTTCTTCTTGTTGTTGTTCTTCTTCTAATAGGGTGCAGACCAGGGTGTTGCAGGGTGGGATGCATTTACCACAAGGTGTGGTGGTGCTTAGGCGGCACTGGCTACAGGCTGGGCAGAGATGGCGGTTGTCACCTGACCGGAAATGTACTGAGACCTGACCATTGCTCCCTCTAAGCTGTGGAATCTTGTGAGCAAAAATTCTACTTTGTGAGCTACTGGCATTAAAGTTGTGAACCAGTGATTTGGCTACTGCATAAATTAGTTTGCTCTGGAGCCCTCCTTCCTGAGCTAAGACAAAAAATGTGTGAGCCGGAAGCTAAATAATTGTGAACTAGCTCACACTAACTCAGCTTAGAGGGAACACTGGACCTAACTTGGCTCTTGTGTTTTTAACAGCATCTGGATGGGCAGAAATCAACCCAACTGAGCAAAATTGGATGGGAGTCCCTGGGCTGATGGCAAAAATCTATGTCCCCTGTAAAAAGAAATTTGGCAAATTTGGGAGATTGGTTAAACAGGGGTGCAATGATCTCCCTACAGAGGAAAGGTGGCATGGTATAGCCCGATCTCGTTTGATCTCAAAAGCTAAGCAAGGTCGGTACTCGGAAGGGAGACCACCAAGGAAGGCTCTGCAGAGGAAGGCCATGGCCAACCACCTCTCCTTCTCATTTGCCTTGAAAAACCCTTGCAGAGAGAAGCTAAGCAGGGTCGGTACTTGGAATAGAGACCCCCCCAAGGAAGGCTCTGCAGAGGAAGGCCATGGCCAACCACCTCTCCTTCTCACTTGTCTTGGAAGCCCCTTCCTGGGGAAAGCAAAGCAGGGTTGGTACTTGGATGGGAGACTACCAAGGACGGCTCTGCAGAGGAAGGCAATGGCCAACCACTTTTGCTTCTCACTTGCCTTGAAAGCCCCTTCCTGGGGAAAGCTAAGCAGGGCTGGTACTTTGAAGGGAGACCACCAAGGAAGGCTCTGCAGAGGAAGGCCATGGCCTCTGCTTCTCAAATGCCTTGAAAGCCCCTGGCTGGGGTGCCGTAAGTCAGCTGCGACAACACAATTATCCCCCTATTGTCACACTGTGTGCAGAAGAAGAGAACGAATCCCTGCATTGCTGATGCTCACTTGCTTGCTGCACATGTTATGGTGCTTCAAGGGCAATCAATGCATCCCCTCTGGGAACTGCGTGGGAAGGCAGGAGCATCACCAGGTTGCCTAGGCAATGTAGAGACGCGTGTCCTCTTTCATCCTTTCATCGCCCTAGGAAAATTGAGGCCAGTGTTTCCTGGTGTCACCAGCTCCGATTGGTAGAACGGCATTATGACTTCATCATACTGGCGGTATGATCCCTGATTGGTTGGGCTGTGTTGCTAGCAAAAAGAAGCAATATTCCACGGTGGTGCTAGAGAGCATGCTCAGTGGGAGGAGTCAAATACAGAAGAGAAGAAGAGATTGGATTTGTACCCCGTCAATGGGGTGCAGCTGCGGAGCGCTGAGGCAAGTCGGTGCTGGGAGGGAAGGGGTGGGGGGTTGAACCCCTGCCGCTTCCCTGGCTTTCCTGGGGGCCCCGCAGCTGCGGAGCGCCCAGGAAAACCAGTGCTCCACCACCACCCCGGTCTGCAGGCCCCACCGGGAGGTTGGCATCCCTGGTGGAGTGGCCGCCCCAGGCTGTCCTGCCTAGGGCGCCCAGACACCTGGGGCCGGCTCTGCCCACAACAGACACCCTGTGAGGTAGGTGGGGCTGAGAGAGCTCTTTCAAGGACTGCTCTTGAGAGAACAGCTCTGAAAGAACATGTGTAACTGACCCAAGGTCACACCAGCAGCTGCGTGTGGAGGAGTGGGGAATCAAACCCGGTTCTCCCAGATTCAAGTCCGCGCTTCTAACTCCTACACCAAAGTGGCGTATAAGTGAGGGATGGGGGAGGAGGGCATTTGGGGAAACATTGCAGGGGGGTCCCCGACCCGTTTCTAAAACGAAAAGTCAAGCGTGAACCGGCTGGCGTAGTGTTTCGCAGCTCGGAGAGGCCTGCCGTCTCACCTGCTAATGTCCGTAGATCACCTTGCTGTCGAACGCACAGGAGCAGGGCTGCAGTGAAAAGGTGGCAATTCTTCCTAGGCAGGGTTGCCAGTCTCCAGGGGAGGGCTGGAGATCCCCTGGGTCTCCTGACTACATAGATCAAGCTCTATCTGAAGAAACCAGCGGCGACTCCCGAAAGCTGATAGCCCTGCCGCATATCTTGTTAGTCTTTAAGGTGCTACTTGGGCCCTTGCTCTTTTCCACCGCTCCAGACTCCATAGATCAAGGTGGGCCGCCATGTTAGTTTGTCTGCAAGCAGGGGAAAAGAGCCAAGAGTCCAGCGGCACCTTAGAGACTAACAAAATTTGTAGCAGGGCAGGAGTTTTTGTGAGCCACGGCCCAGTACTGAAGAAGTGAGTGGCAATTTGTGAAACCTCCTACCCTGCCACGTATTTTGTTAGTCTTTAAGGTGCCACTGGACTCTTGGCTCTTTTCTACTGCTCCAGACGACGTAGATAAGCTTATTTATTTATTTACAACACTTATCCCACTTCTCCGGTGGAAAACGGCTGCTTTGGAAGGCAGACTGTATGGCGCTATGCCCTAGAGAGAGAAGAGAAGGAGAGGAGATTGGGTTTGTACCCCACCCTTCACTCAAGAGTCTCGGAGCTGCTTACCATCGCCTTCTCCTCCCCACAACAGACACCCTGTGAGGTAGGTGGAGCCGAGAGAGCTCATTAGAGGACTGCACTTGGGAGAACAGCTCTGAGAGAACCTGTGAATGACCCAAGGTCACACGAGCAGCTGCATGTGGAGGAGTATGGAACCGAACCTGGTTCTCCCAGATTAGGGTCCACCAGGGCTTTTTTGGTAGAAAAAGCCCAGCAGGAACTCATTAGCATAATAGGCCACACCCAACAGCAGAAACCCATTTGCATATTAGGCACAGCTCATTGGCATATTAGGCTACACCCCCATGTTACCAGACATGTGGTCATCCAGCCACACCCACCTTTTGCCTCTTATTCTGTTTATCTTTTTTGTTGTCAAAACCCAGGGCTTTTTTGTAGCAGGAACTCCTTTGCATGTTAGGCTACACACTCCTAATGTAGCCAATCCTAATGAGTTTCTGCTGTTGGGTGGGACCTATTATGCTAATGAGTTCCTGCTGGGCGTGGCCAACTCGGGAGCCAGCCAGAACTCCGTTCCTGTGCGTTCCTGCCCCAAAATAGCCCTGGAGTCCACGCTTCTAAGCTCTACACCAAACTGGCTACTGAGAGCCTTTGCCTCTTTAAAGCCTGCCCTCCTAGGCTTTACCCTCAAATCTCCAGGTATTTCCACAGGAATGCTGGGAGAGTGACAAGGGATTAAGGTTGGGAAATCCCAGGAGATCTGGAGATGGATTCTGGGGAGGGCGAGTTTAAGGAGGGGAGATACCTCAGCGGGCCCCGATGCCCTAGAGTCCGCCCTCCAAAGCAGCCATTTTCTCCAGGAGAACTGGTCTCTGCCATCTGGAGTTCAGTTATAGTTCTGGGAGATCTCTAGGCCCTAGCCAGACGTTGGCAACTCTACGTGGGCTAACTCCACCCCCCCATGAAGACCACCCTGTTCTCCTTGGACCAAAATATTCTTATTTTGAGGCGACTGTGGGCGAGAAGTGCATGTTTTGCAGAGTGATTCCATCCCTCTTTAGAGGGCTGTTTTAAATGTATTCAGTTTTATTGTTTTTAAAGGGTTCTCTCTTTCTTCTTGCTTCCTTTCTTTCAAAACAAACAAAAGAGAACAAGAAGGGGAGAAAAAACCTCAACATCCGAAGAATTTTTCTATTTTAACGTACATGGCTCAATGCATTTTTATAGTTCCTGTTGATCCTGGCATGTTAGGCAAGTTTATAAATGTTTAAAATAAATTAATATAGAAGTGTTTGTGGGGTGGGGGGGGGCTCTGTATTGTTGGCAGTGCCAGGGGAAAACACTCTATATACTAGTTGCTGTAGATTTTCCAGGTTGTGCGGCCGTGGTCTTGGCACTGTAGGGCCTGACGTTTCGCCAGTAGCTGTGACTGGCATCTTCAGATGTGTTATGCCTCTGAGGATGCCAGTCACAGCTACTGGCAAAACGTCAGGCCCTACAATGCCAAGACCACGGCCACACAACCCGGAAAATCTACAGCAACTAATGAACTCCGGCCGCGAAAGCCTTTGACAACTCTATATACTGGTAGGCACTGGCAGCCCCTCTTTAATACGGGATCTTGAATGTAGTCCAGTCTTTCCCTGGCCAGTGTGGTGTAGTGGTTAGGAGCACGGACTCTAATCTGGGAGAACGGGGTTTGATCCCCCACTCCTCCACATGCAGCTGCTGGCGTGACCTTGGGTCAGTCAGAAGTTCTCTCAGAGCTGTTCTCTCAAGGGCAGTTCTCAAGAGAGCTCTCTCAGCCCCACCTACCTCACAGAATATCTGTTGTTGGGAGGGGAAGGGGAAGACGATTGTAAGCTGCTCTGAGACTCCTTCGGGTAGAGAAGGGTGGGGTATAAATCCAATCTCTTCCTCCTCCTCTTCTTCCTCTTCGTCTTCCTCTTCTTCTTCACTGGTGACAACAAAAGAAAGGGCTCCTGAGCATATGCTGAGAGCTTTCCCCACTCCATCCAGTAACTGCAACCAACCCATTCCCAGCCAGGCAAGTTCTAGCGTCTCCCTTTTCTGAAACGGACCATCTATTTAATCTCCCAGAGGACAGTTGAGGAATTATCGGCATAACGTTTTCCAAACAATAACGGTCCTTCTGTCCTTCTGGCATTCGAAAGGTCAAAACAGGAAGACGGTGGCTCATTCGGGCCCTGCATTCTCAAGGAAGTAGGGAGAGCGCATGCTGGCATTTTCAAGAATACATTAGAAACCGTTTAAGCTCCATTATACCAGGATTGTTGCCCTTCATTGCAGATTCGCAGGCAGACACAACTCAATATTCCTCATCGCATTACCCGCCTTTGTCCTCATTACTACATTCAATTAGTGGAATATCACGCAAACCATTTGGGGCTATGTGTAACGTGCGATACCAAAAGCATTAGGCCTGTCCTAGTGGGCTGAAGTCTAGGGGCAATCAGTACACTGCGGCTGGCGTAGGTAGGATTGTAGTGCCCCAGGCTGCACAGTGGAGCTGCTAAGCCCCCCCCCCCATGGCAGAGGGGGAAAAGAGCCAGCTTTTGTTTGGTGGTTAAGAGCAGCGGACTCTAATCTGGGAGAACCGGGTTTGATTCCCCATTCCTCTGCATGCAGCTGCTGGCATGACCTTGGGTCAGTAACAGTTCTCCTGGAGCTGTTCTCTCAAGAGCGGTTCTCAAAACCTCCCTCTAAGCTGTGGAGTCTTGTGAGCAAGAATTCTACTTTGTGAGCTACTGGCATTAAAGTTGTGAGTAAGCGTTTTGGCTGCTGCATACATTAGTTTGCTCTGGAGCCATCCCTTCCTGAGCTAAGACAAAAATATGTGAGCTGGAGGCTAAAAAACTGTGAACTAGCTCACACTAATTCAGCTTAGAGGGAACACTGCTCATAGGATGTCTGTTGTGGGGAGGGGAAGGGAGAGGAGATTGTAAGCCGCTCTGAGACTCCAAGTGAAGGGTGGGGTATAAATCCAATCTCTTCTCTTCTCAAAAAACCCCCAAACTAGTAGTGTTGCTGGTGTGATAATGTCACTTTTGGGGGAAACTAGGAAGTGGAGACAGGTAGCTCTGGGAATCATTGGAAACTTCATGGTTTTGCCATAGAGTTTCCAGAGATCCCTAGAGCTACCCCGCCTCCACTTCCAAGTTCTCCCTGGAAGTGATGTCATCAGTCTGGCAATGCCACCAAATCTACTACACTCCATCCCATCATGGGTATAGAGTCTGAAGTATACATTTGAAGCACTGAGTAAGGAAGAGAACATTTCCCATAGTCCTGTTCCTGTTGTGTTTAGCAGATTTTTATCCTAACGCAGAATTTCTAGTCCATTCCTTACCCTTCTGTGAGGTGGGTCAGGATAAGAGGTAGGGCTGTCATTCCCCAGGTCCAGGTGGAGAATCCACCCATTTTGGGGGCTTCTGTGTGCCACCGTCCAGCTGGCCAGGAGAAGAAACCCTGCCCACAAACAGCAACATCCCCGCATGATGTCTTTGCCATGCTAACATCATGTGGAAGTGATGTCATCACCTTGGGGATGTTGCACAGCGACGCTCTGGTTTGTGGGCAGAACTCTATGGTTTGATCCCGATCGTACCACAGAGTTTTGCCCCAAAACCAGAGCATTTCCCCCAACGTCGCCAACGTGATGATGTCACTTCCAAGTGACATCAGTCCATCAGGGACATCCCCGCCCACTCCCATTGCTCCTCCCAGGTCCCCCCGTTGGTAAGATGAGGGGACCTGGCAACCCTAATGAAATGGAGTGACAGGCTCGGGGTCACCCGGCAAATTTTATGGCAAGTATGCATTTGAATCCAGGTCTCTCCCCAACCTAGTCCAACCATACACTATGCTGGTTCTTAGGGTTGCCATCTCCTGGAAATTTGGGGGGGTGGAGTTTGGGGAGGGCAGATTTTGGAAAGAGGAGGGAGCTCAGCAAGGATGCGATGCCCTAGAGTTAGGGTTGCCAGTTCTGTGTTGGGAAATACCTGGAGATGTTTTTGGGGGGGTGGAGCCTGGGGAGGGGAGGGGTTTGGGGAGGGAGGGGTTTGGGGAGGGGAGGGACCTCAGCAGAGTGTAACGACACAGAGGCCACCCTCTGTGTGATGCGGTGGCAAAAAAGGCGAATGCAGTCTTGGGGTGTATTAAAAGGGCCACAGCATCGAAATCGCAGGAGGTCGTCCGCCCCTCTGTATGCTGCCTTGGTCAGGTCGCACCTGGAGTACCGTGTGCAGTTCTGGAGGCCTCACTTCAAAAAGGATGTGGACAAAATCGAGAGGGTGCAGAAGAGAGGGACGAGGATGATCAGGGGTCTGGAGACTGAGCCCTGCGAGGAAAGGCTGAGGGCCTCGGGAATGTTTAGTTTGGAGAAGAGGAGATCGAGGGGGGACATGATTGCTCTCTTTCAATATCTGAAAGGCTGTCCTTTGGAGGAGGGCAAGGAGCTGTTCCAGTCGGCAGCAGAGGAGAGGACCCGAAGCAACGGGTTTAAATTACGCGTAGAAAGGTACCGGCTGGATATTAGGAAAAACTTCTCACGGCCAGAGTGGTTCAGAGGTGGAATCAGCAGCCTAGGGAGGTGGTGAGCCTCTCCTTCATTGACAGCTTTCAAGAAGAGGCTGGACAAATATTTGTCAGGGATGCTTCAGGCTGGTCCTGCATTGGGCAGGGGGTTGGACTAGATGATCTTTATGGCCCCTTCCAACTCTGTGATTCTATGATTCTCCCAAGCATCCGTTTTCTCCAGGGGAACTGACCTCTGTCGTCTGGAGATGAGCTGTAATTCTGGGGGACCCCCAGGCCCCACCTGGAGGCTGGCATGCCTGACTGGCCCAGGGACGCCCAGTGAGCTTCCATGGCACACATGGAGATCCGAATCTTGGTTGCCTGGAGACCAATTGTAACAGCAGGTCTCCAGGTGCCACCTGGAGGTTGACAACCCTACAAAGAGTCCACCCTCCAAGGCTGCCATTTTCTCCTGGGGAACTGACACCTGTAGTCTGAAGATCAGCTCCGATTTCAGGAGAATGCATTGAGGTCGGTAACCCAAATTGTCCATCCCCACTTCCTCCCTGGGTCTCATATCCCCGGTTTCCTGCGTTTCCCTGAGAAGCCCTGCCGGAGGCTCAAACCAGTTGCAATTCTCTTCTAGCACTGGACCAGCCCCTTTCTGCTCTGGTGTACACCATCTTCTTGCTTCTGAAGGTGGACAATCCTGGAGAATCCAGGTTATGATCCCAGACATGACCACAGGAAGACTGCTGCCTTGTAATATTTTATCAGTGCACATAACTGTTTGTGCTTCCATGGGAAAAGAAGCCTTGATAACTAAAACATACTTTTGTTGCAGTTGTTGCTGTTATAGGAATTTATAGAGTGGTGAACTCTGATTGGGCAACGCCCGTGTCCTGGAATACAGGCAGAATAAGGCCACAGAGCTAGGTCACAATCAAGAGTTCAGTCCAGAAATGAAATACCCAGGGCTCTTTTTGTAGCAGGAACTCCTTTGTATATTAGGTGACACACCCCTAATGTAGCCAATCTTCCAAGAGCTTACAGAGCTCTTCTTACAGGGGCTAGTGTAAACTCTTGGAGAATTGGCTATATTAGGGGTGTGTCACCTAATAGGCAAAGGAGTTCCTACTACAAAAAGAGCCCTGCAAATACCACTTTAGCAGCAGTCATAGTTCATGGGTTGTTCAAGAAAGCAGAGTCAAGTCAGTCCAAGGTCATTGATCAGCAAGGTTCAGGCAGGTCCAAAAAGCAGAGTCAAGGAACAGTCCAAAGGTCACAGGAGGCAGGCAGCATCCACCACTGTAGTCCTACAGTTCACATACTTGTAACACATTACTTCCACAATCTGCAGTTCTCCAGGTCTGATTTATATAGTAAAGGTAAAGGTTCCCTTGCTCGAAAGCCAGTCGAATCCGACTCTAGGGTTGCGGTGCTCATCTCCGTTTCAAAGCCGAAGAGCCAGCGCTGTCCGAAGACATTTCCGTGGTCATGTGGCCGGCATGACTAAACACCAAGGTGCACGGAACGCTGTTACCTTCCCACCGAAGTGGTACCTATTTATCTACTTGCAATTTCTTGCTTTCGAACTGCTAGGTTGGCAGGAGCTGGAACTAGAGACAGGAGCTCACCCCGTCATGCGGCACCTGGGTCTCGAACTGCTGACCTTCCACAGCCTGCAGTTCAGCGTCTTAACCACTTGAGCCACCGCAGCTCCTCTGATTTATATAGGCATTCCTTAATAAGCCTGATTTACAGCCATATGCTTGGAGGTGCTCCTGCAGTCACTCAGAACTGCTATCATTAAGCAGCTGGTGCTGAGCCAAGAGACGAGCACTCTGTCTGCATGTCCTTAAGTCTTGTCGGAGCCTTTCCCTTCGCTGTTCAATTAATGGGGAGAACCTGGTGGGCTACTTTCCTGCAGCTGCGCTTCGTTGGCTACTTCAGAGCTATGCCTGGGTGGGTCAACGTCAGCTGCTGACAATGAATCTTGAGGTTCCTGTATCTCTAATTCACTAACTTTAGCTAATTCAGAGCTGGCTGCCTGTGGCTTCTTGACTCCTGAGGAGTTTTCAGACATATTGAATTCAGACTGGTCAAGCTGACCCACACAGCCTGAATATTTGGGGGTGGAGCCTGGAGATGGCAGGGTTTGGGGAGGGGAGGGTCCTCAGCAGGGTATATAATGCCATAGAGTCCACCCTTTAAATCAGCCATTTTCTCCAGGGGAACTGACCACTGTCATCTGAAGATCAGCTGTGATCCCAGGGGATCTCCAGGCACCACCTGGGCAGTTGGCAACTGTGGTACCCTTTCGGTTGGGAACTAGAAAATGTGCCGAGGATCCCCAATAGGCCAGTTCTGCTTCAGAAATGAGACCAGGTAGTTTGGAACCCCTAAACTGGAGGAAGAATTCGGTTGAGGAAAATTGGGAGAGCGTCACTCTGGTGTAGGCCTGTCCTGGCTGCACTCCTTGTATCTAGAGCCCAGACATCTGCACGGGGCCGGTGTCGAATTCCTGTGCCAAACGCCGAATTTGCATCAAGCCCAACTAAATTCTGCCACTTATGGAAATCAGTTATGGAAAATTGTGCCCTTTTGTTTATTTGCATAGCCTAATTTGGCTGCTGCCGGCGGCGTACAACAGCAAGGGCGTTCTGATGCGCACCGAGGTATCCTGGGAATATTTGTCAGTGCATGTTTGGCTCTGGAACTTTTACAAAGCATTTGTAACCCACCTTTAGGGTTGACAGCTCTGGCCTGGGAAACACCTGGAGATTTTGGGGCCTGTGGAGGGAGGGGTGTGGGAAGGGGAGAAACTTCCGTGGGGTATAACGCCATAGAGTCCAGCTTCCAAAGCAGCCATTTTCTCCAAGGGAACGGATCTCTGTCACCTGGAGATTAGTTACAAGCCCAGGAGATCTCCACCCACCACCTAGACGTTGGAAACCCTAAGCTATGGTGCGGCTTCATCTGGAATGCCATGTTTAGTGCTGTCTCTCGTGAGGGATTTTTGCAGAGAAAGTACAAAGGAGAGCAAATGTGATGACTAGGGGCTTGCAGCACTTTTTCTGTGAGGGAAGGCTGGAGAATCTGGGGCTTTTCAGTCTACAAATTGGGGGGAAATGATAAGAACATCAGAAGAGCCCTGCTGGATCAGACCAGTGGTCCATCTAGTCCAGCATCCTGTCTCACACAGTGGCCAGCCAGTTCCTCTGGGGGGCCAGTTCCCAGGCATAGAGGCCAAGGCCTTCATAAGAACATCAGAAGAGCCCTGCTGGATCAGACCAATGGTCCCTCTAGTCCAGCATCCTGTCTCACACATTGGCCAGCCAGTTCCTCTGGGGGGCCAGTTCCCAGGCATAGAGGCCAAGGCCTTCATGAGAACATCAGAAGAGCCCTGCTGGATCAGACCAATGGTCCATCTAGTCCAGCATCCTGTCTCACACATTGGCCAGCCAGTTCCTCTGGGGGGCCAGTTCCCAGGCATAGAGGCCAAGGCCTTCATGAGAACATCAGAAGAGCCCTGCTGGATCAGACCAGTGGTCCCTCTAGTCCAGCATCCTGTCTCACACATTGGCCAGCCAGTTCCTCTGGGGGGCCAGTTCCCAGGCATAGAGGCCAAGGCCTTCATGAGAACATCAGAAGAGCCCTGCTGGATCAGACCAGTGGTCCCTCTAGTCCAGCATCCTGTCTCACACATTGGCCAGCCAGTTCCTCTGGGGGGCCAGTTCCCAGGCATAGAGGCCAAGGCCTTCAGGAGAACATCAGAAGAGCCCTGCTGGATCAGACCAGTGGTCCCTCTAGTCCAGCATCCTGTCTCACACATTGGCCAGCCAGTTCCTCTGGGGGGCCAGTTCCCAGGCATAGAGGCCAAGGCCTTCATGAGAACATCAGAAGAGCCCTGCTGGATCAGACCAGTGGTCCCTCTAGTCCAGCATCCTGTCTCACACAGTGGCGAGCCAGTTCCTCTGGGGGGCCAGTTCCCAGGCATAGAGGCCAAGGCCTTCATAAGAACATCAGAAGAGCCCTGCTGGATCAGACCAGTGGTCCCTCTAGTCCAGCATCCTGTCTCACACATTGGCCAGCCAGTTCCTCTGGGGGGCCAGTTCCCAGGCATAGAGGCCAAGGCCTTCATGAGAACATCAGAAGAGCCCTGCTGGATCAGACCAGTGGTCCCTCTAGTCCAGCATCCTGTCTCACACATTGGCCAGCCAGTTCCTCTGGGGGGCCAGTTCCCAGGCATAGAGGCCAAGGCCTTCAGGAGAACATCAGAAGAGCCCTGCTGGATCAGACCAGTGGTCCCTCTAGTCCAGCATCCTGTCTCACACATTGGCCAGCCAGTTCCTCTGGTGGGCCAGTTCCCAGGCATAGAGGCCAAGGCCTTCATGAGAACATCAGAAGAGCCCTGCTGGATCAGACCAGTGGTCCCTCTAGTCCAGCATCCTGTCTCACACATTGGCCAGCCAGTTCCTCTGGGGGGCCAGTTCCCAGGCATAGAGGCCAAGGCCTTCATGAGAACATCAGAAGAGCCCTGCTGGATCAGACCAGTGGTCCCTCTAGTCCAGCATCCTGTCTCACACAGTGGCCAGCCAGTTCCTCTGGGGGGCCAGTTCCCAGGCATAGAGGCCAAGGCCTTCATAAGAACATCAGAAGAGTCCTGCTGGATCAGACCAGTGGTCCCGCTAGTCCAGCCTCCTGTCTCACACAGTGGCCAGCCAGTTCCTCTGGGGGCCAGTTCCCAGGCATAGAGGCCAAGGCCTTCATAAGAACATCAGAAGAGCCCTGCTGGATCAGACCAGTGGTCCATCTAGTCCAGCATCCTGTCTCACACAGTGGCCAGCCAGTTCCTCTGGGGGGCCAGTTCCCAGGCATAGAGGCCAACTTCATGAGAACATCAGAAGAGTCCTGCTGGATCAGACCAGTGGTCCCTCTAGTCCAGCATCCTGTCTCACACACTGGCCAGCCCGTTCCTCTGGGGGGCCAGTTCCCAGGCATAGAGGCCAAGGCCTTCATAAGAACATCAGAAGAGTCCTGCTGGATCAGACCAGTGGTCCCTCTAGTCCAGCATCCTGTCTCACACATTGGCCAGCCAGTTCCTCTGGGGGGCCAGTTCCCAGGCATAGAGGCCAAGGCCTTCATAAGAACATCAGAAGAGTCCTGCTGGATCAGACCAGTGGTCCCTCTAGTCCAGCATCCTGTCTCACACAGTGGCCAGCCAGTTCCTCTGGGGGGCCAGTTCCCAGGCATAGAGGCCAAGGCCTTCATAAGAACATCAGAAGAGCCCTGCTGGATCAGACCAGTGGTCCATCTAGTCCAGCATCCTGTCTCACACAGTGGCCAGCCAGTTCCTCTGGGGGGCCAGTTCCCAGGCATAGAGGCCAAGGCCTTCATAAGAACATCAGAAGAGTCCTGCTGGATCAGACCAGTGGTCCCTCTAGTCCAGCATCCTGTCTCACACATTGGCCAACCAGTCCCTCTGGAGGGACAACAACAGGGCATAGAGGCCGAGGCCTTCATAAGAGCATCAGAAGAGCTCTGCTGGATCAGACCAGTGGTCCCTCTAGTCCAGCCTCCTGTCTCACACAGTGGCCAACCAGTTCCTCTGGAGGACCAACAACAGGGCATAGAGGCTGAGGCCTTCATAAGAACATCAGAAGAGCCCTGCTGGATCAGGCCAGTGGTCCCTCTAGTCCAGCATCCTGTCTCATACAGGGGCCAACCAGTTCCTCTGGAGGGCCAACAACAGGGCATAGAGGCTGAGGACTTCATAAGAACATCAGAAGAGCCCTGCTGGATCAGGCCAGTGGTCCCTCTAGTCCAGCATCCTGTCTCATACAGGGGCCAACCAGTTCCTCTGGAGGACCAACAACAGGGCATAGAGGCTGAGGCCTTCATAAGAACATCAGAAGAGCCCTGCTGGATCAGGCCAGTGGTCCCTCTAGTCCAGCACCCTGTCTCACACAGTGGCCAACCAGTTCCTTTGGACAGCTAACAACAGGGCATAGAGGCTGAGGCCTTCATAAGAACATCAGAAGAGCCCTGCTGGATCAGACCAGTGGTCCCTCTAGTCCAGCATCCTGTCTCACACATTGGCCAACCAGTCCCTCTGGAGGGACAACAACAGGGCATAGAGGCCGAGGCCTTCATAAGAACATCAGAAGAGCCCTGCTGGATCAGGCCAGTGGTCCCTCTAGTCCAGCATCCTGTCTCATACAGGGGCCAACCAGTTCCTCTGGAGGACCAACAACAGGGCATAGAGGCTGAGGCCTTCATAAGAACATCAGAAGAGCCCTGCTGGATCAGGCCAGTGGTCCCTCTAGTCCAGCATCCTGTCTCACACAGTGGCCAGCCAGTTCCTCTGGAAGGCCAACAACAGGGCATAGAGGCTGAGGCCTTCAGAAGAACATCAGAAGAACCCTGCTGGATCAGGCCAGTGGTCCCTCTAGTCCAGCATCATGTCTCACACATTGGCCAACCAGTTTCTCTGGAGGGCCAACAACAGGGCATAGAGGCCAAGGCCTTCATAAGAACATCAGAAGAGCCCTGCTGGATCAGACCAGTGGTCCCTCTAGTCTGGCATCCTGTCTCACACAGTGGCCAACCAGTTCCTCTGGACGGCCAACAACTGGGCAGAGAGGCCGAGGCCTTCCCCTGCTGTTGCCTCCTGACATTGCGATTCAGGGGATTAGTGCCTCTGAATGTGGAGGTTCCCCTCAGTCCCTGTGGCCAGTAGCCATTAAATCTATCTAATTCTCCTTTAAAGCTCTTTATTCCTGTGGCCATCACTACACATTTGAATCGCTCTCTGTGTAAAATAGTACATCCTTTTGTCTGTCCTGAACCTACTGCCCGCCAGCTTCACGGGATGCCCTTGAGTTCTAGTATTTGGGGAGAGGAAGAAAGAATGTCAGAGGATTATGCATGGGATGGAGAAAGTGCCTAGAGGGGGAAGCTTTTTCTCCCCTCTGCCATAATAGTAGAACCCAACGAAGCTGCTGGCAAATAGGTTCAGGACAATCAAAAAGGAAATCCTTCTTTACTCAGTGGGTAATTGTGGCATGCACTGCCAGCAGAGGTTGTGGTGGCCACAGGCACAGATGGCTTTAAAAGAGCGCTTGACGGATTTATGTAGGAGAGCTGCATTCCGGTGACTGAAGGGAGCTAATATCAGCCCAAAGAAATAGGTCTAGCTCACCACCTTAAAAAAGTTAGAACTTAAGGCTGCCAGACAATCTTCGGATCCCCTGGTTATACTACACACAATCTCATATGGTGGTTGTTGTTGTTGTTTGTTGTTATTTAACAACCCC
Organism: Gekko gecko; assembly: GCA_029375565.1. Classification (NCBI taxonomy): domain Eukaryota; kingdom Metazoa; phylum Chordata; class Lepidosauria; order Squamata; family Gekkonidae; genus Gekko; species Gekko gecko. The sequence goes on from JAPDNY010000008.1 coordinate 123,714,537, forward strand.
CGGCTCTGGGGAGTAACTTGACAAGGGCATGAAGGGTCTGTTGGGAAAGGAAGGCAGATCTATGGCAGAATATCTCCACCAGCCATTGTCTGGATCCAAGTCAGCGATCTGGAACTTCTTTATCAATTTCCTCGCATCCTAGTTGGAGCCATTTCCATACTCTTCATGCTCGTGAGGGAGGAGGGGTTAAAGGAGGCCCTGTCATGCTGAATGATGACATCATCACACGGGGTCATTGTGCAAACATCTGCTTTGCTACTGCATCTGCATTTCGTTCTCTGAGCAGGGATGGGCACGAACCGCTTTTGCACAGTTTGGTTTGTGGTTCGTGGCCGAACCACGGACTGAACCACGGACTGAACCACAGACCGATTTGTTGGCTGGCGAACTGAACCAGTTCGTGTCAAAATTCATGACCCTGCTTTCTGCTCCCCACCAAAAGCGGTAGCGAGCAGAAAGCAGGGGTATGAAATGGCTCGGAGCCATTTAAACCTCTGCTTTCTGCTCCCCGCCAAATACATGTAAGATATATTCCAAGGATCCCTGATCTTTTTGAGCCTGTGGGCACCTTTGGAATTCTAACACAGCATGGCTGGCGCAGCAAAAAAATGGCTGTCACAAAATGGATGCCTCGTGAGGCGGAGCCAGTCACAGAAGGGCTGCCGCTGCTTGCCTTCGATCACACAGTGAAGTTCCCTTATGCTGTGGTGGCGGCTGCTTCCAAAGCAGCATTTTTAAAAAAAATCTCCACAGCTAATCAGATTTCCAGTGGCCAATCAGAAGCCTTTCTGGACAAAGGTCCCTCCTACTTTCTAAAAATATTTGGTGGGTGCCAGGAAAGGTGTCGGTGGACACCACGGTGCCCACAGGCAACGCACTGGGGACCCTTGATGTATACAGTCTCTACAATCGGATAGCCAGGTACAACAGAGAACATCTGTCTACTATAGTTTTATCCATGGAACCACAGAGCTGGAAAGGACCTCCAGGGTCATCTAGTCCAACCCCCTGCACGGTTTAGGAAATTCACAACTGCCTCCCCCCCCCACACCCCCAGTGACTCCTGCTCCATGCCCAGAAGAGGGTGAAAAAAACAAAACGCCAACCCTCCAGGATCCCTGTCCAAACCGGCCTGGAGAAAAATGGCTTCCTGACCCCAAAGTGGCAGTCAGCATTTCCCTGGGCATGTAAGACAGGGCTGTGAGAACTAAGCACTGAGGCAGCCCTTCCTGCCCTCCCTCTCATGATCAGCCTCAGTTCACAGAATCAGCATTGCTGTCAGATGGCCATCTAGCCTCTGCTTGAAAACCTCCCAAGAAGGAGAGCCCACCACCTCCTGAGGAAGCCTGTTCCACTGAGGAACCACTCTAACTCTCAGGAAGTTCTTCCTCATGTTTAGCTGAAAACTCTTCTGATTTAATTTCAAACCGTTGGTTCTGGTCCGACCATCTGGGGCAACAGAAAACAACTCCACCCCATCCTTTATCTAACAGCCCTTCAGGTACTTGAAGATGGTTCTCATATCACCTCTCAGTCATCTCCCCTCCAGGCTAAACTTACCCAGTTTCCTCAAGGGAGCTCAGTGTGGTATACACCATTATCCCTTCCCCACTTTTTCCCCCTCACAGCCACCCTGTGAGGTAGGTTAGGCTGAAAGCGGGGGAATCACTCAAAGGTCACCCCACGGGTTTTGTGGCTGAGTGAGGATTTGAACCTGGATCTTCCATATCCTAGCCTAAGACTCTTAAGTCCTATAAGATCTCCTCTCATTTTTCTCAGGCCACCTTGGCGGGAAGTGATCTAGTGGCCCCAGGGGATGGGTAACCACACAACAGCTGCGGAGGGCAGAAAGCAGAACCAAGCATGTGGAATGAAACCAGCACAGTCTTTGCCGGCAGGCGAGAGTTCGTGTAAAGCTTTATTATCTTTGCTTCAATCTCAGTCGGGACATTCCACGTGCGAGGGCCTTATTCATTATTAACGATTAGTGCTTGCTTATCTGATAAGATTAGCCGATGGTGTACATAATATGGTGTACATAACAAAGTCTGGCTACCTGATCCCATGCTTCTCTTTAGGGCTGCAGTCCCTGAGTGCAGTGACCCATGTGTGAAAATCAGGGCTTTTTTGTAGAAAAAGCCCAGCAGGAACTCATTAGCATAATAGGCCACACCCAACAGCAGAAACTATTAGCATATTAGGCTACACCCCTGACAGCATGGCTCATTAGCATAATAGGCCACACCCAACAGCAGAAACTCATTAGCATATCAGGCTCCACCCCTAACAGCACAGCTCATTGGCATATTAGGCCACACCCCCGTGTTACCAGAAGTGTGGTCATCCAGCCACACCCAACTTTTGCTTCTTATTCTGTTTACCTTGTTTGTTGTCAAAACCCAGGGCTTTTTTTGTATCAGGAACTCCTTTGCAAGTTGGGCCACACACCCCTAATGCAACCAATCCTAATGAATTTCTGCTGTTAGGTGTGGCCTATTATGCTAATGAGTTCCTGCTGGGCATGGCCAACTCAGGAGCCAGCCAGAACTCCGTTCCTGTGTGTTCCTTATGTTCTTACATTCTCTTATATTGGCTTCTCTTATGTTCTTACATTCTTAAGGCAATGGCAAACCCATCTCTGCTCATCTCTGGCCTGGAATGCCCTTTGGATGGAGTCACCATGAGTTGTTTGGTACTCTATGGCTTGTTCTTCTGCCTTGACCTGGATAGCCCAATCTAGCCCAGTCTCATTGACTCTCAGAAGCTAAGCAGGATCAGCCCTGGTTAGGACGTGGATGGGAGACCACCAGGGAAGTCCACAGTTGCCACTCTGAGGCAGGCCCTGGCTAATCACCTCTGAGCATCTCTTTCCTTGAAAACCCTACAGCAGGGATGTCAAACTCATTTGTTACGAGGGCCGGATCTGACATAAATGTGACTTTGTCGGGCCATGTGTGCCACAAAACAAATGCCAGGTACTTTATAAACTTTATAAAGGACAGCAGCTGGTAAGCACCAAGCTGGCATATCCTCACTGCAAGGCCCCGTGGGCTGGGAGGGGAGGTGCAGAGGAAAACCCACATGGGTGGACTGGAGAGCCAACAATGCAGTGCTGGGCAGATGCTCCCACAATGCTTGACTGCTGAAGAGCAGGTTGTCCTGCTGTGGTGAAGCCACAATGGAGTGGCTCCGTCCACTCCCCCCAGCACTCCCTCGCTTGCACCAGTCGCTTGCGGGCCACATTAGAGCCCTGAATGGGCTGGCCCTGACCCCTGGGCCTTATATTTGACACCCCTGCCCTACAGGGTCACCAGAAGTCAGCGGTGACTTGGTGGCACTTTCCACCACCAATGGCAACCTGCTGTTGACCATTCCATGAGATTCTGGCCGTGGTGTCACAAATGCAGGGACGCTTGCGATGACCTGGAAGATGAACAGGAGCTGGCAAGGGGGTCCTTCTCTCTCCCCTCCCTGGGACAATCCTAAAGAAGCTCTTTGAGATCCTGGCCATGGATTGGATTAATCTTCGGCTCTACGGACTCATCTGTTAGAAATGTTCACGTGAAATATCGGAGACCGAGGGCTTGGATGAGACGACCTCCACTTAGACCGTCCTCCTCTCCAGCGCTTTCCGCTTCTCTGATTCTCCACGTTCCGACTGCACATGGAATCCCCAGGCAGGGAGCCTTGGCTAATCCAACCCTCCTCCTCCTTCCTCCCTCTCCTCCTGCCTCGTCTCCATTTTCCCAAACAATAGATCCCTCTGTGCTCCTCCTCTTAAATCACTCCGGACAGGGCCAGAACCGGAGCCAAACTGGAGATAAACCGTCTCTTGGCGCACAATGGAAACGGGGGGCTCTTCTGTTCCGGGACGGAGGCCGCCCTTGCATGCCTGCATCCCACATCCCAGGGGTCTCCGTCCGCAGCTGCGCAAGTGACAGCTGACAGAGCACCCGACGAGCGCCTGCCTCCCTTGCTCGCCCCGACGTGCTCTGGCTGTGTCAGTTCCAGGTGTGCAGCAGCATGATAAAATGAGGGGGGGATTAGAAAGCCGTGGGGGGGTTCATTCATCAAGGACAACGAGCTGGGATGTGAGGGTTAGCAGCAGAGCTCCCGAACCTCTTGGGGTGTGTGTGGGAACTGCGATTCCAAGATCAGATGGCGTGGGCAGGCTGTTGCTCGAAGGACCTTCCCCTCTCCCAGCCTATGTGGATTGCTTCCTTGGGGGGCAGGGGGAACACTGGGAACTTGGACCACCGAATGAGAACTGGGAACTTTGGCCACGAAATGAGAAGGGAGCCCTCACTGGAGAAGACCCCGATGCTGGGAAAGACTGAAGGTCAAAGAAGAAGGGGAGGGCAAAGGATGAGATGGTTTGACAGGGTTATCGAGGCAACGGACACGAAATTAAGCAAACTCCGGAGCAGTACTGAAGACAGGTGGGCCTGGCGGGATGTGGTCCATGGGGTTGCGAAGAGTCAGTCTCGACTGTGTGACTGAACAACGACAACACTGGGAAGAAGAAGAGGAGGAGGAGGAGGAGATTGGATTTATATCCCGACCTTCACTCGGAGTCTCAGAGCGGCTTACAAACTCCTTTCCCTTCCCCTCCCCACAAGAGACACCCTGTGAGGTAGGTGGGGCTGAGAGAGCTCTTTCCAGAACTGCCCTTGAGTTTCCCTGGAATTGGTTTGGAGGAAAGGCCAGCTTCACTGAGTGGGTGACATCCAATGCTCCCTGTATGCTGTGGAGTTCTGTGAGCAAAAAATTCTACTTTGTGAGCCACTGGCATTAACGTCGTGAGCGAGCCGTTTGGCTACTGCATACATTCGTTTGCTCGGGAGCCCTCCTTCCTGAGCTGAGACAAAAAGTGTGTGAGCCGGAGGCTAAAAAACTGTGAGCTGGCTCACACTAACTCAAGCTTGGAGGGAACACTGGTGACATCCCTCCCGAGCTCCTTCTCTTCCCCGTACTGCATCCTCCCCTGGCACAGCACCCAAGTCTTCCGGAATTTCCCCTGCGTCAGAGCTGGCGGTGCTATTGCACAGTCCCTCCATAGGTGGTGCTGTTTTCCCAAACACAACCACTCCCCTTTGAACAACCACTCTAGGAAGACTGCGTGCAACTCACATGCCGGCACCCTCGTGGAGCAGATTCCCTTTGGCCCACGGGGAAGGTTAACCAGGTGCCGACGTGCAGGAGTTTAAGCTAGCACTTTAGGAGGCAGAAGAGGAATGGCAGCGAATTTAATGCGACGGGTCACGGAAAGAAATGGAGAGCGCCTTCCACACCGTAGCCGTTTTCCCCTCTAGAGTTCAGTCCCGTGTCTCTGGGAGGCAGGCTGTCCGGGAAAACGAGGGCTTGGCAGCTTGCTAATTGGGCGTCTGGCTCTCCCCAGCGACACCTCTGCTTGCGCTGTGATTTCACAGCTATGGCAACACTTGCCCCCTGCCCCCCTCCCCGTGTCTGATGACCCCTCTGTTCGGAGAAAAGTTTCTTTCCCTCCTTTTACACGGATTCATCTCTACGCCGCTCGCTTTTCTTTCCTTCTTTTTTTAAAAAAAGAAAGTCAACAGATCTTCCTCTTTCTCTGTTTCTCATTAATTATTCACTTCTCATGAAATAGGAATGAAAACAGATTAAGTGATGTTGGCCGGGTTCCTGCCGAAGTGGGAGCAGACCAGGAGGTTTCCTGCGGCAGCGGCGGGGAGGCTGCCTATCGCGGCACCGGCGGGAGATTTTGGAGTCGGATGACGGCTGGGACGAGCCCCTCTGGAGCATTGGATCCTGGGTGCCTGTAGAGGGCCAGCTCCCGCAGTTATGGCCTGTATCCTCCCGTTCTGCTCCACAAAGTCTGAAGCCCTCCTCCCATCGAGGAAACTTCCCCCAACTTAAGGCGTCTGTTGTCAACATGGTCACATGTGGGGCAAGGCTAGCCGCTGTCTTTTGCTGTCAAGTCACAGCTGACTTATGGGGTTTTCTGCTTGTGGGGTTTTCAAGGCAAGAGACATTCAGGCTGGTTTGCCTCTGTGTAGCAACCCTGGACTGCCTTAGTAGTCTCCCATCCAAGTACTAACCAGGGCTGACCCTGCTTAGCTTCCGAGATCTGACAACAGCAGGCTAGCCTGGGCCATCCAGGTCAGGGCAAGAGATGAACACCATTGGTTGTCCATTGCCTGCCTCTGCATAGCGACCTTGGACTTCCTTGGTGGTCTCCCATCCAAGTACTAACCGGGGCCGACCCTGCTTAGCTTCCAAGATCTGATGAGACTGGGCTAGTCCTTGCCATCCAGATCAGGATCAGCCACTGTCTTGCCCTCCCTTTTGCTGTTGCTGCCACCACCTAGGGCAAAATCCAGCCACTTTCTCTCTTGTGTGTCACACGCCAAGGTCACAGGGGTGCATTCTGGAATCTGGAGATGTCTTGAGAACATAAGAAGGGCCCTGCTGTATCAGACCAGTGGCCCATCTAGTCCAGCATCCTGTCTCACACAGTGGCCAAATAGTTCCTCTGGAGCGCCAACAACAGGGCACAGAGGCCGATGCTTTCATGAGAACATCAGAAGAGCCCTGCTGGATCAGACCGATGGTTCATCTAGTCCAGCATCCTGTCTCTCACAGGGGCCAGCCAGTTCCTCTAGATGGCCAACAACAGGGCACAGAGCCCAAGGCCTTCATAAGAACATCAGAAGAGCGCTGCTGGATCAGACCAGTTGTCCATCCAGTCCAGCATCCTGTCTCACAGTGGCCAAACAGTTCCTCTGGATGGCCAACAACACAGGGCACAAAGGCTGAGGCCTTCATAAGAACATAAGAAGGGCCCTGCTGGATTAGACCAGTGGTCCCTCTAGTCCAGCATCCTATCTCACTCAGTGGCCAACCAGTTCCTCTGGATGGCCAAGAACAGGGCAGAGAGGCTGAGGCCTTCATATGAACATAAGAAGGATGCTGCTGGATCAGACCAATGGTCCATCTAGTCCAGCATCCTGTCTCACAATGGCCAAACACTTCCTGTAGAGGGCCAACAACAGGGTATAGAGGCCAAGGCCTTCATAAGAACATAAGAGCCCCGCTCGATCAGACCAGTAGTCCATCTAGTCCAGCATCCTGTCTCATAGAGGGCACAGAGGCCGAGGCCTTCCCCTGATGTTGCCTCCTAGCTCTGGAATTCAGAAGCTTGGTGAATGTGGAGGTTCCTCTCAGACACCATGGCTACTAGACGTTGATAGACTTATCCTCCATTTATCTATCTAATCCTCCTTTAAAGCTGTTGTTTTCCTGTGGCCATCACTACATCCTCTAGCAGGAAATTCAACATTTCAATCACTCTCTGTGTAAAGTAGTGCTTCCTTTTGTGCATTCCGAACCTACTGCCCAGAGTTACAAGTGATCTCCAGCCTGCAGAGATCAGTTCCCCTGGAGAGAACGGCTGCTTTGGAGAGTGGATTCTGTGGAGTTATATGACACTGATGTCCCTCCCCTCTTCAAACTCCACCTTCCCCAGGCTCCACCCCCAAATCTCCAGGAATTTCCCAGCCCGCAAGTTGGCAGCCCTAGGTGTCCTGAATATCTGAAGGCTGACCACTACTTGCATGTACCTGGATGGCTTCCTTCTTCCCAGCAAGGTACGTCTTTGGTACCCATGTGGAAGCAGCCGGTTTTAGGTTTGGTTCCTGTTGGGTGTGTGCCCCATTTTATAGGGCCTGGGTAAGAATTCTGGGGCCTGACATTTGATCTGCAGAGCAGGGAGAGCATTCTAAGACAAGTAAAGTTACCAAGCTCCAGGTGGGACCTGGAGATCTCCTGGAATTACAACTTGTCTCCAATCGCCTTGGAGGAAACGGCTGCTTTGGAAGGAGGACCGTATGGCCTTATACCCCGCTGAGGTCCACCCCCTCCCCAAGCCCCGCCCTTCCCAGCTTCTTTCCCCCCATCTCCAGAAATGTCCCAACCTGGAGTCGGCAGCCCTAAAAACAACACTCCCTGGCTGGCAGTGCTCCCCCTAAGCTGTGAGCAAAAATCCTACTTTGTGAGCTCCTGGCATTAAAGTTGTGAGTGAGCGATTCGGCTGCTGCATCAATGAGTTTGCCCTGCAGCCATCCCTTCCTGAGCTGAGACAAAGATGTGTGAGCCGGAGGCTAAAAAAACGGTGAGCTAGCTCACACTAACTCAGCTTAGAGGGAACATTGGAAAAAGTGCAGAGAAGGGCAACTAGAATGATAAAAGGGTTGGAACACCTTCCCTATGAAGAAAGGTTAAAGCGCTTGTGGCTCTTTAGCTTGGAGAAACGACGGCTGAGGGGTGACATGATCGAGGTTTATAAGATTATGCATGGGATTGAGCAGGTTGAGAAAGAAGTAACTTTTCTCCCTTTCTCACAATACAAGAACTTGTGGGCACTCCATGAAATTGCTGAGCGGGCGGGTTAGAACAGATAAAAGGAAATACTTCTTCACCCAAAGAGTGATTAACACATGGAATTCACTGCCACAGGAGGTGGTGGCCGCTACCAGCATGGACAGTTTCAAGAGGGAATTAGATAAACATATGGAGCAGAAGTCCATCAGTGGCTATTAGCCACAAGGTATAGATGGGAACTCTCAGTCTGGGGCAGGTGATGCACTCTATCCTTGGTGCTGGAGGGGGCAGCAGTGGGAGGGCTTCTGGTGCCCTGGCCCCACTGCTGGACCTCCTGATGGCACCTGGTATATTTTGGCCGCTGTGTGACAGAGTGTTGGACTAGATGGGCCATTGGCCTGATTCAACATTGGCTTCTCTTATGTTCTTATTCCCTGGCTAGCTGTCAGAAACAGGGGCAGAAATCCCCCTTGAAATCCTAAATGCCCACGATTTGCCCCCAAAGTTCTGAATGCCTCACAAAAGGTTTAAATCATCTGGGGGGGGGCCCTGGATGGTTGAGGGGGAAGGCTTCCATCTAGTCTTCTTTAAGAATTGCTTTGCCAGCATTTTGTAATGTTTATGTTAATGTCCTTAAAAACCGATTGATGCTGTTCTTTTATTTATTTTTTTGGCTTTTGATTGTTCTGCTGTTACTATGGAAGCCGAGTTAAAAGCCGAGGCTTAGAGCTGCAGGATGTAATTTGTATTAAACAAACACCCAAACAAACAAACAAACAAACACGTTCTCCTTATTTTGCCTCTTTTCCTGATGAATAATGCCCCAGGATTGAAACGAGTGGCGGTGATCCTCCCTGCCGGTCTTGGAATCTTCATCTCCATCTCGCATTTGATGGCTGAACTTGCTGCGCCAGGCGTTGCCCCTGGGAGATGACATCACTTCCTACTTGCACTGGAAGTGATGTCATTGTGCCGGCTATTGTGTCTCCACAATTTGGACATCTCCACCCCGCTCCATCTGCAATCTGGAAGTCCTTTTTTTTATAAAGGTTTATTTTTTGTAGATTTTCTATATATTACATAATATCTTTCGTCTCCTTACTTTACATAACTCGATAGGTTCCCCCCTCCCTCCCTCTACCCCTTGTTTGCCGATCCTTTATTCACAGCCACGGGCACAAAGTCTGAATCTTCCACCGAATGTCCTGTCTTCCTTCCACAGTTATCCACTTTAGATAGGTCTTCCATCTTGCTTGAATTTCTTCGGCTTTATCCTCCCATGTGGTCTTCTGGTGCTATTTCTCGACGATGTCCGATTGCACAAATTCAAACAAATAAGTGTGCCGGGTATCTATTGTCCATTTGCTCTTATCTTTCCAGCCCAGAGCTATCACTGCCTTGCCTGCTAACACCATAGCTTTGAGTATAGCCCGGGTTTCCTTGTTGGCTACCGTATTTCCTAATATACCCATTAACATTAGTTTAAAGTCTCTAGTTCCAGCTCCTGCCAACCTAGCAGTTCGAAAGCAAGACATTGCAAGTAGATAAATAGGTACCACTTCGGTGGGAAGGTAACAGCGTTCCGTGCGCCTTGGTGTTTAGTCATGCCGGCCACATGACCGCGGAAATGTCTTCGGACAGCGCTGGCTCTTCGGCTTTGAAACGGAGATGAGCACCGCAACCCTAGAGTCGGATTCGACTGGCTTTCGAGCAAGGGAACCTTTTACTAAAGTCTACATTCAATGAGGTTCTACATATTTTCTTTATAGTTTGTATTATTTTTAGCCAAAAAAACCTCTCACTTCTGGACATTCCCACCACATATGGGAGAACCAACCCTTAAATTGTTTACAATGCCAACACATAGGACTTGATCCCGGAAACATGTTTGCTTGCAATCTGGAAGTCCTAAACCTGGTAACCAGCAGGAAATGGGGGGCAGGGACATCCAGATTGTGGGGAATGCAATTGCTGGCACAGTGACATCATTTCCAGTGCAAGCAGGAAGTGATGCCATCTCCTGAGGGTGATGCTCTAGCATTTGCCACAAACTCTATGGTGCCAAGGAGGATGATTGTGCCTTCCTGTTTCACCAGGGATTTCCTCCTGCTTGCCCAGTCAAGTGGTGGCAGGCGATGGGACCTGGGGGCAGGAAGTTCCCCACCCCCAGTAGGAAGATGGCAAGCCTACTGCTACCCCAGTGGCCCCGATGAAGCATATCTCCTGACGCCTCTAGCTGCCTTTCGATCAGCTGCTATGATGTCACAGAAGGCCTTCCAATCCTTGGGTTTTCCAGCTGATTGCTCAGGGGACACAGGGAATCTTTTGGTTCTGAAATTCAAACATCTGTTAGCATCGTATGTCATATTAATCCAAAATACGACCTACAGGTCTCAAGCCCTTGAAGTATGCCACATGGCTTCCCTTCTAATCCCCCCCCCCAAATCTTCAGTCTGCAACTATTTTGCTTAACGTTAGCAGGTTATTTGATGCTCTTTTTGCACTTGTCAACGTGTAGGATTTCCCCTCTTTTCACATCCATTGTCATGTCACCTGGCATGCAAATTTATATCTACAGTTGCATAAGTAATGAACACATCCTTCCCAAAAATGTGTTTGAAAATCCCAAGCTGACTGCTAAGTACTTTCCTTTAAAGTGAATATGTCCAGAATGCTGATTGAATCCCTTAGTTAGTTCATTTTTATATCTCCTTTCAGCTAAAAGCCTCCGTGGCTGTTCCGAACACATGACTATAGTTCCAGACCACTGGCCACCCGTTTCTTTTGATTTATTTTTTATAAATATGAAAGACACATCGAACAAGGAATGTAAGAATATAAAAAGAGAAAATCCATATCATATTGTTTGCAATTATGACGGCATCAGAAGGGAAAAGAAAACAGGAAGAAAAAGAATATTTCAAACATATTCCAATTATCCGTAGACTATATGTAAAAAGCAGAAGGAAAAAAAGTCAGTGTGATAAGTTAAAACTGATTCTTAATCAAGCTTCAAAATGATGTAACTTAAATGGTGATTCCATAACAGTGAATGCTTAATATTCACAGAAGTCATAAACTACTCTATATAATGCCCTGTACACATATTAAAGGGTAAAGGTTTTCCTTGCTCGAAAGCCAGTCGAATCCGACTCTAGGGTGCGGTGCTCATCTCCATTTCCAAGCTGAAGAGCCAGCGCTGTCCAAAGACATTTCCACGGTCATGTGGCCAGCATGACTAGATGTCAAGGCGCATGGAACGCTGTTACCTTCCCACCAAAGCAGTGCCTATTTATCTACTTGCAATTTCTTGCTTTCTAACTGCTAGGTTGGTAGGTGCTGGGGCCAAAACGGGAGCTCACTCCATCATGCGGCACTTGGGTCTTGAACTGCCGAACTACAGACCTTCCATTCTGCAGTTCAGCATCTTAACCACTGAGCCACCGCAGTCATGTACACATATTACTATTGTTAAAAATTATCTTAAAATAGAATAAAATCATACAACATATAATGATGCAATACAATAATTATTATGGGGTGAATATTAAGTAAATCCCCCCTTCTTTTCATGTTTTCTCACCTTTTCAAACACTTCATTTCAATATGGTAATTCATGTATAACATTTCAATAATGTCCCGCTTTTCTTCCCAGTAATTAAATGAAATATGAATAATAAGTGTTCCATATACCCTGGAAGTCTCTGATCAACTTGCAACCAATTTCTTCGTTTGGTGTAGTGGTTAAGCACACGGACTCTAATCTGGGAGAACCAGGTTTGATTCCCCACTCCTCCACTTGCACCTGCTGGATGACCTTGGGCAAGCCATAGTTCTGACACAGCTGTTCTTGAAAAAGAGCAGTTTCTGTCAGAGCTCTCTCAGCCTCGCCTACCTCACAGGGTGTCTGTTGTGGGGAGGGGAAGGGAAAGGAGTTTGTAAGCTGCTCTGAGACTCCTTTGGGTAGTGAAGGGCGGGGTATAAATCCAATCTCTTCTTCTTCTCTTCTTAGTGAAAAGGCAGGTCTTCGAACCCACCAGGAAGGCCTTGATGGAAGCAGACGTTCTCAGCTCATGTGGATTGGAGTTCCAAAACTTGAAGGCAAGTGGGGCTTTTTTAAAAAAAAGGGGGGGAAAGAGGTGCTGGAACTCTTAAGAGGGAAATGACGTTTTCAATCTGTATACTGAAAACTCATGAACTGTTAAACATTTTTAAAAGAATTTTGTCGGAGAGGTCCCAGAACTCCTGGTGAACAAGGGGATGGATCCCATCTAAAGTGACAGTTTCCACCTGTTTCTCCTCCCCCCTGCAGAGCTTCCTGTTGTCATTCCTCAAGGTTCCCTTTCTAGGGTTGCCAGCCTCCAGGTGATACCTGGAGATCTCCCACCATTACAGCTGGTCTCCAGATGACCAGGATCAGCTACCCTAGAGGAAATGGCTGCTTTGAAGGGCAGAGTTCATAAGCAGTATACTCTGCTGAGGTCCCCCCCTCCACAACCCCCAGCTTCCCCAGGCTCCATTCCCAAAATCTCCAGATATTTCCCAAGGGGCTGTGGGACTCAGTGGTAGAACATGCAGAAGGTCCCAGGTTCAGTCCCCGGCATCTCCTGTTCAAAGGACCAGGCAGCAGGTGATGGAAAAGACCTTGGCCTGAGACCCTGGAGAGCTGTAAAGAGGGACTGTGGCTCAGTGGAAGAGCCTCTGCCTGGCATGCAGAAGGTCCCAGGTTCAGTCCCCAGCACCTCCAGTTAAAAGGACCAGGCAGGAGGTGATGTGATGTGAAAGGCCTCCACCTGAGACCCTGCAGAGCAGCTGCCAGTCTAAGAAGACAGTCTGACTTTTTAATTTTTTTTAAAGAAATTATTAATTTTTCCAAAGCATAACAGAGCACAAGGCTGTTGAAGTAGCATTTTTTGATCAATTCAGACCAGTTCAGAACAAAAGACAAGACATAACTTACACAAACTTTGTTTTAACCATCGCTAGATGTTTCGAGTATGACAAGATACAAATAGTGTGAGCATCGTTACCTTATGCGTTATATAAGAGGTATAATCATCAATCAGAATAATCTTAGCATCAAAAGATCACACACATGTTCACGACTAGTCAGTGCAGATGAGAAAGCAAATTAGCGAAAAATCAGTTTGAGATAAACAGGATTACGAGGTTGGAGGTCATCGTTTGCTGTAAATCCTAGGAACAGAAGCCATTTCTCCTCGAGGTTGGAGCATTTTGGGAAGAGATCTGTATGTTGTAGGCAATCGGTAATCTTGTCCACAATGAAGTGATTCCTTCGTATCCCGTGATTCGGTGTATTTGGGATAAACATATGGAGCAGAAGTCCATCAGTGGCTATTAGCCGCAAGGTATATGTTATGTACTGAATGTGAATCGCTCCTATCTATTCACATGTTAAGCTTGAGTCTGCATGTGGCTCTTCAGATGTCGCATTGCTATTGGTCGGTTTCTGCAAAACCTGTGTAATTACCCAATCACTGAGTGATATTGTTGCAAAGAGGGAACGGTCCTGATTGGCCCTTATCCCTGTATTCTGATTGGTCTTTAACTTGTAATGGGTGTGGCTTTGACAGCCCGGAGAGTTTCAAAGAAGGAACTGTGCTCCCCTTGTTGTCTGTGTTTCTGAGTTGGTGTTTACTGTTCAATAAATCTGAAATCACTTTTTGCTGAAATCGTTGTTGAGTTTTCCATACTTAACAGTATAGATGGGAACTCTCAGTCTGGGGCAGGTGATGCACTCTATTCTTGGTGCTGGGGGGGGGGGCAGCAGTGGGAGGGGCTTCTAGTGTCCTGGCCCCACTGCTGGACCTCCTGATGGCACCTGGTATATTTTGGCCGCTGTGTGACAGAGTGTTGGACTAGATGGGCCATTGGCCTGATTCAACACTGGCTTCTCTTATGTTCTTATGTTCTTATGTTCTTATGTTCTTATATTACATCTGACAGTCTGACTGTGATGGACTGCTAAATGTCACGGCATGTATAACCCATGCCGTGGCAACCCAACCTGTCCCCCGGGAGCGGCATTTCGTAGAGCTCTGTAGGCTGTGGCGGGAGGGGGAGAGGCAGGGAGTTTCCATTCCGTGGATGGAAGTTTGAAGGTTCGAGCCTCTGGATCTATTCCACTAGCAGAGGAAGGCTCCTTCCTGCAGAAGGCAGCAGCAGTGCTATTGGACAGGTTCCCATGGGAAATGATCTCTCATTTGTTTGCGCCAGTTCATTCTGCTGCTGGGACGCTTATAAAAACGTGTCCCTGAAGCTGCAGAAGTTTCTTCTCGACAAACGGCTGGTGGCTTTAGAATTGTTGCGGGAAGAGGCGGCATTCCTTTGTTCCTCTTTCCCCAAGGCGCTGGAAAAAAGTCAATAAGTATGGCTTCGGTGTAGCATATAGGAACACACAAACTGCCTTGCTGGTCCAAAGGGGCGGCTCATCCAGAACATAAGAACATAAGAGAAGCCAATGCTGGATCAGGCCAATGGCCCATCTAGTCCAACACTCTGTCACACAGCGGCCAAAATATACCAGGTGCCATCAGGAGGTCCAGCAGTGGGGCCAGGACACTAGAAGCCCTCCCACTGCTGCCCCCTCCAGCACCAAGAATAGAGAGCATCACCTGCCCCAGACCGAGAGTTCCCATCTATACCCTGTGGCTAATAGCCACTGATGGACTTCTGCTCCAGATGTTTATCTAATTCCCCCTGGAAGCCGTCCATGCTTGTAGCTGCCACCTCCTCCTGTGGCAGTGAATTCCATATGTTAATCACTCTTTGGGTGAAGAAGTATTTCCTTTTATCTGTTCTAACCCGACTGCTCAGCCATTTCATGGAGTGCCCACGAGTTCTTGTATTGTGAGAAAGGGAGAAAAGGACTTCTTTCTCAACCTGCTCAATCCCATTCATAATCTTATAAACCTCGATCATGTCACCCCTCAGTTATGTATTTCTTTTTAGGGAGGGGCTGTGGCTCAGTGCTGTAGCATCTGCATGCAGAAGGTCCCAGGTTCAATCCCCGGCATCTCCACTTAAAAAAGATCGGGGGATGATGTGAAAGACCTCCGCCTGAGACCCCGGAGAGCCCCTGCCGGTCTGAGTAGATTTTGATGGACCAAGGGTCTGGTTCGGTATACGGCGGCTTCATGTGTTCATGCGTGTTCTTTTTTATTTTCGTTAATTCAGTGCAAACATACACTTACACAAACATGTACAAAGCAAATCCCCCAGTACTTTTACAAGAAATCATAATGAGCAAGTAGGTATATCTCATCACATTTTTTTTCCATTTAGAAAAGAACAATATCTGATATTTAGTAAATAAATCAGGTGCCACACATCCTCTGGCAGCGAATTCTACACTTTATTCGCTTACTGTGTGAAGTGGTATATCCTTTTGCACGTCCTGAACCTACTGCCCATCGGCGTCATTGGATGCCCGTGAGTCCCGGTATTTGGGGAGAGGGAGAAAAAGTTCTCTTGGTCGACTCTCTCCACCCCGTGCGTAACTTTATAAACCTCTATCACATCCCCCCCCACCCTTAGTCATCTTTTTTCTAAACTGAAAAGCTCAAACGCTACAGTCCTTACCATCTGCTGGACCTCTCTGGATTCCGCCGACAGTTCGGCAGACTGTAGGCATCTCGAGATTTTAAAAAACCCACCACTCTTCAAGTTTCTAGAAGTCTGCATGTGGAAGTCGATGCCTGAAATGCTTCTTCATCTAGAGGTGGTACCACCTGAGCGTTTCTTTTTCTGGGGAAGCCAGGGGACCATTGTCTTTTGCCGTTTCTTTGCTGGGATTGTGCTCAATCAAATGTCCTTGTTAAGTTATGAGGGCTGACCCAGCCCGACAGGCCCCAGAGGGAGTGGTCACCATCAGGGCTCTTTTTGTAGCAGGAACTCCTTTGCAGATTAGGCGACACCCCCTAATGTAGCCAATCCTCCAAGAGCTTACAGAGCTCTTCTTACAGGGCTGCTGCAAGCTCTTGGAGGATTGGCTACGTTAGGGGTGTGTCGCCTAATATGCAAAGGAGTTCCTGCTACAAAAAAGAGCCCTCACAATTAAGGTTGCCAGGCCTAGTCTAGCCTATCCTTGCAACTGCCGGGAGGGTTGAGGGAGGGAACACCGTGGAAGGCATTATCGCAGGTGTAATCACATTGCCTTTGGTTCTAAAAAAAACAAAAAAATGGAAACAGCAATAGGCAATTCTAGGAATTGCCAGAAATTGCCAAAAATAGGAATTGCCAAAAATAGGTAAATCTAGGAATGGCCAGAAACTCTATGGTAAAACCATAGAGTTTCTGGCCATTCCTAGATTTACCTATTTTTGCTTCCTTTTTTAAAAAAAAAAAACCAGAAGTATCCTGTATCATTTCTGGGTTTTTGCTGGAAGTGCAGCAGTGCCGCATGCAATGTTGTCATTTTTAAAAAAAGTTATCCCACCATTGTTCTGAGCAGTTGAGGAGCGCATGAGCTGTGGGTGCATGATAATCCACCCCCAACGGGGACTTGGCAGCCCTAGCCCTAATCCAAGCTGTGCAATTCTGTCATGAAGAGGGAGATATCTCCTTCAACCCAGATCAGCAAGGTCTGAGGCAGCCTCTTCCTCTCCCTTCACTTTTAGACCAGGGGAACACGAAGCTGCCTTCCTGCTGAATCAGACCATCCATCTATCAAGTTTAGTATTGTCTACTCGGACTGGCAGCAGCTCCCCAGGACTGGGTAGCTTGAGAGTGCGAGTAAAATTGCCTTGATGGCACATTGTCTCTGACGAAGCAATTTTACTTGCACTCTTAGGACCTAAACCGGAAGGTACATATTAGTTCCAGTATATACAACTACTTCTGACACAAGGCCAGATACATTTGTGGCCTCGAATAGAAACTTTTTGGTGTGTCATTCAGTTCCGTACTGGAACATTCGAATTTTGGTCCTATTTTATCTCTTGTTAATTGCCTTACATGTGTTACAGGGACTGTGTTGCTTGGTGTATTTTGCACTATTTGGCCTCTGAAGAAGGCTCTCGTGAGCCGAAATGCGTCAGGTCATATACGGCCTTTTTTTTGGTGTATATTTGTAACTTTGAACAGTTTATGAGGCTTTATTTGGGTCCTTTCTAGGTTTTTATATGTCTTTTTAATAAACACTCTTTTGTACACTTACTTATGTTTTTAACTTTTGGCCCTCAGTAAGTTTTCTAAACTTCCTTTGGGGGTACCATTAACACCAGTACTGAAATTGAGGAGCCTGGGTGTGATCTTGTATGCCTTGCTTTTAAAGGAGGGCCAAGTCACCAACGTTGCCAGATCTGACTTTTACCGCCTTTGGCAGGTCAGGCAACTGGTTTCCTATGTCTCTTCCTGTGACAGCCACAGTGATCCATACAATGGTCATCTCCAGGCTGGACTACTGTAACTCGCTCTGCGTGGGGCTGCCCTTGAAACTGACTCGGAAACTTCAGTTGGTTCAAAATGCGGCAGCATTGGTCCTCACTGGGACACCTCAAAGAGCACACATACAGCCAGGGCTCTGTCAGCTGCATTGAGTACCGGATCATGTTCAAGGTGACAGTATGAACCTTTAAAGCCCAGTGCAGTCTGGGACCAACGTATCTGCAGGACAGTCTCTCTCACTATGCCCTTCAAGGAGCTTTACGCTCTGCAGATCAACATCTTTTGGTGGTCCCCGGCCCAAAGGACATCCACTTAGCCTTGACCAGAGCCAGAGCCTTCTTCGCTCTGGCCCCAGCCTGGTGGAACTCTCTCCCGAGTGAGATCATGGCCATGCGGAATTTATTACAGTTCCTCAGGGCCTGTAAAATGGAGATGTTCAGTTGAGCCTAGCACTTTGCACTTCTTCACCCAGAGAGTGATTAACACATGGAATTCACTGCCACAGGAGGTGGTGGCAGCTACAAGCATGAACAGCTTCAAGAGGGAATTGGATAAGTAAGCATATGGAGCAGAAGTCCATCAGTGGCTATTGGCCACAAGGTATAGATAGGAACTCTCAGTCTGGGGCTCTGTATTCTTGGTGCTTGGGGGGGGGCAACGGTGGGAGGGGCTTCTAGTGTCCCGGCCCCACTGATGGACCTCCTGATGGCACCTGGTGTTTTTGGCCACTGTGTGACAGAGCGTTGGACTGGATGGGCCATTGGCCTGATCCAACACTGGCTTCTCTTATGTTCCTTTATGTTCTTCTCTATTCTGTGTTGCCGTCTGCGGTTCTGCCCACTTGCCCAGGGTCTGGTTCTTAGTGTGCATTTATTCAAAAGCCTTTTGGGGAAGTTATAAGTTGTACTGATCGCCATCTGGTCTATTGTAGGTTTTTACATTTTGTAATTATGTTTGAACTGTTGCATTCTTGTTCAACTGTGTTGTATAACCCTTGGTGTAACCCGCCCTGGGCTTTGCTACGCGGGATAGAAATCCAATAATAAATAGATAAATAAGTGAATGGATGAATGAATAAACCAGACCACTGGTCCATCAAGGTCAGCATTGTCTACTCCGACTGGCAGCGGCTCTCCAGGGTCTCAGGCTGAGGTCTTTCACATCATCTTCTGTTTGGCCCTTTTAAACTGGAGATGCCGGGGATTGAACCTGGGACAGGCCCGTAGCTACAGCGGGGCATCTTGGGGCAAGGCCCCCCGACTTGCTGGCAAGGCCCCCTGACTTTCCATCCAGCCAAGGGCATCATGTCCTTCTCCCCCGGATTAAATTGATTAGCCAGTGCCCCCTAAGAAATTTAAATGCCCCCTGACTTAAACAATCCTGGCTACGGGCCTGACCTGGGACCTCCTGCATGCCAAGCAGAGGCTCTTCTACTGAGCCACAGCCCTTCCCCATAAACCGATCACATGTTATACATCCACATGAAGGTGCTTTGTACCTTATTGGAAGGGGCGGAAATGAGAAGAAAAAATTAAGGAGTGGAATATGCACAGACAAACAGCAGGTCACAAGGTTCACGTCAGGGTGCGAACCATTTTTTCTCCCTCGGACAGAATCCCGCTCGAGGTAGACCCGAAGACTTGGAAGCAAATCCAGGTTTGGACCCGGGAACCAGACAGCCGTGGAGTTCATTAGTGAGACTTCCCAGCTCCGCTGGCCCCAGCCCACAAAATGCAACGGCTGGGACTCAGCGAAAGCCAGGAGTTACGAGCCATTATCCGGCGCGTTGTGCGGCTCGAGTTGTAAAAACCACTTTCAAGATGCAGTCTATAAATATTTGTGATTCAGTTAATATTTGAATAATGTGGCTGGAAGTTAAATAGTAATGTTCTGAAATGTTTGATCTCAGCAAATTTCCGGCCTGGCCAACAGTGTGCAAACGTGATTATGTTTCCTCCCTCCCTTTCCCTCCTTTCTTCACCAAGGCGGCTTGAAGTTCTGAGACAAAGGAAAGAATGCGGTGCCGTTTGTGTGTTCCACTAGATGGCGCTATGACAGGTGGCCGGGACACTATATTGACTCTTTTACCGAGGAGGACGATGCGGTTTTGGAATCTCCCTGCCCCATTCTTGGCCTCGACTTCTTTGTGCAGCATGCAATTGATTTTTAAAACACGGACAACCCTAAGCTGCTAGTTCTCATTGTTTTGGAAGTTAGTTTAATCGTACGATTCTCATTTAGGGATGTCAGACTCCAGGCGGGACCTGGGGGTCCCCTGGAATTACAGCTCATCTCCAGACTACAGTGATCAGTTCCTCTGGGAAAAAATGGATGCTTTGGAGTCTTACAAACTCCCCCCCCAGACACCCTGTGAGGTAGGTGGGACTGAGAGAGCTCTGACAGAAACGGCTCTTTTTCAAGAACAGCTGTGCCAGAACTCTGTCTTGCCCAAGGTCATCCAGCCGGTGCAAGTGGAGGAGTGGGGAATCAAACCGGGTTCTCCCAAATTAGAGTCTGTGCACTTAACCACTACACCAAACTGGCTCAAATTAAAATAAAATTGTAGAAACTCACGCTGGCCTGTTGGAGCAGGCAGGAACAGCTGGAGCAGGCAGCCACTCGGCCATGGAGGCATCCCACAGCAGGGCGAGCGGCTCTGGCAGTAATAGGGGGAGGGGGAGGGGAAGCAAGCTGCGCTTGGGGAAAGGGTGGTGGAGAGGCCTGGGCTAGATGGAAGTCAGGGGGCCTTGGCAGGAAGTCAGGGGGCCGGGCCCCAAAATGCCCCTCTGTAGCTACGGGCCGGGTGACCCCACACCCTTTCTAAGCTTACTCCCTTCCCCAAACTCTGCCTTCCCCAGGCGCTGCCATAACCTCCAGGGATTCCCAAAACCAGAACTGGTAACCCTGTAATCAAATCTGGGCTCGGACCCTCTGGCTTCCTCCCAGCTCCGGATCCTACGGCCCTGTTTCTTCCCAGCCAGAGGGGAGGTTCCGGCAAGGAGGTCTTGGAGTCAGCAGAAATACATCGCTACATTCCTGGCATTCTGGAGTCACTTTAATTAAAGCCACAAGAAGGACTTTTTCCCATTAAGCCTTGTTGAAGTGCCAAGGGTGTGTATATGGGGGGCAAAGGCGGAAACAGGCAGACAGATAGCAAAGAAGCCACTTTCTCCTCTGCTTCGGTTCAAGCTTTCCCTGGCAAGCCCGGCAGGGGAAAAGGCTGCTGGGGCGGCTGCTACAGACAGGCGCACCGATGGAGCATGTTCGAGTCCCAGGCCGGGGCCCCGGGAGGAGCGGCTGGCTGCTGGGGAGAGATTTGCGCATGAAAGTCACCGCATTCCTCCTCTCCGCAAAGATTTGATTAAATTACCGGCACCTCGTCAGAATCAGAAGGGAAGCTAATCCAGGACAAGCCGTGCCCCCCGTTCCCCTTGCTTCGGCTCCCTCCTGTGGTCCTAGCGCTGGTTCCTTCCTCCCAAGGAGACAGGCAAGCAAAGGAGAAAAGGCAGGGGGAGACTGTGGCTCAGTGGCAGAGCCTCTGCTCCACGCACAGAAGGTCCCAGGTTCAATCCCCGTCGACTCTTGTTAAATCCAGGTGGTCAGCCGTGTTGGTCCGAAGCAGCAGAACAAATTTAGAGTCCAGCGGCACCTTTAAGACCAACAAAGGAGTATTCAAGGTATGAGCTTCCGTGTGCAATGTACCCCTTTTCAAATACTTTGGAATGGTAAAGGTAAAGGTAAAGGCTTCCCTTGCTCGAAAGCCAGTCGAATCCGACTCTAGGGTTGCGGTGCTCATCCCCGTTTCAAAGCCGAAGAGCCAGCGCTGTCCGAAGACGTTTCCATGGTCATGTGGCCGGCATGATGGTAGGTAAGGTTCAAACTTATAGACAGGTTGAACAGCAAATTAACATGTAACATGAACGTGTTTACGCTATCCAAAGTCAGAACCAAATTACAAGCTAAATTAAAAAAGAGGAGGAGGAGGAGGAGGAGGAGGAGATTGGATTTACACCCCACCCTTCACTACCCAAAGGAGTCTCAGAGCGGCTTACAAACTCCTTTCCCTTCCCTTCCCCACAACAGACACCCTGGGAGGTAGGTGGGGCTGAGAGAGCTCTTTCGGGAACTGCCCTTGAGAGAAGAGCTCTGAGAGAACTTTTGACTGAACCAAGGTCATCCAGCAGCTGCGAGTGGAAAAGTGGGGAATCACACCCGGTTCTCCCAGATTAGAGTCCGCACACTTAACCACTACACCAAACTGGCTCTCAAAAGATTGCAGCTGATTTGCCGAACCCCTCTGAACACAAGGAGATAAAGTGGGGTAGAGGTGTTTTTACTGGAGAAGTAAAATGAATCCACAGCGGGACTTACTCCAGCTGTTAAGGGTCAAATTAGCGGCAATAACTTAAGAGCTGCTGAGGGTCTCCAGCTTCAAGGGCCGCCAGGTCTTCCCTAGCTACTGTTGGGGGATGAGGGAGATCGGAAGCATAGAATCATAGAATCACAGAGTTGGAAGGGGCATATAAGGGGCATATAAGACTGTATGAGGCAGCTTCATATCGGTTCCCATGTGTTCAGGGAGGGGGGACTGGCATCACGTGACGCTGCAATGCCACTTCCGGCCGCAAAACTGGAAGCAGCATCACACATCACATGGCACTCTAGGAATCCTCCCCAACTCTATGGTAAAAACTATGTTGAACGGGGGGGATTCTTAGAGCGTCAGTTTTGCAGCAAGAAAAGTTGTGCGACGGATCATTGCGTTCCTGTGTTCCCCGGGCCGGCCGAAGAGCTGTCATGCAAATGAATGTTTTAGAAATTCTGTCGAAAATCCAGATTTATTTAGCCTCCTGGCTTTGTAGGATCATCTCTGATTCGGGGCGGGAGTGGGGGGACCTTTCCCCGCGCCGCGTGTTCCTCCGTCAGCAAAAGGTGAAGCCAAGAGGAGGCATCACAGAGATACTTGTCTCCTAGAGAGGCTTGTGCCCGTCTGTCTGTGCACATCTCTGTAGTTTGTGTTAACGCAGGTTACAGTAATGTCAGCCAACTCTAATCGCTCATCGTATAAGCTGCAGATGTTCTCACAGAGACAGACATGCAAAAAGGGTGGAATGAAATGCATTCGGCGAAATGAATTGGCTGGGTTTCTCCCCCCCCCCAACTTCACCATTTTACAGCCTCGATGCTAAATGCAAATGAGATGTTTTTTACTATGGGCTAGTCCCTTCTCCCAGGCTAGAAAAGCCAGCCAAAGTTAATTTATTGATAAAGCCTTATAATGGAAACTGCCTTCTTCCTCTCGCTGGCAAGGTTTTCCTTTCTTTTCGTTTTTTTTTAACAGAGATGTCTCTGGTGCTGGAATGAAGTCGGAAGGGAACCGGAGTTGATTTTTTTTTTTTTTTGAGTGTGGAGGAAAAGGGATGGTGAGCTTTGGTTTTATACCTGAATGCCCCGCATTCCGTTGGTTTTATACCTGAATGCCAGTGTTCCCTCTAAGCTGAGTTCGTGTGAGCTAGCTCACAGTTTTCAAGCCTCTGGCGCACAGATTTTTGTCTTAGCTCAGGAAGGATGGCTCCAGAGCAAACTAATTGATGCAGTAGCCAAGTTGCTTGCTCACAACTTTAATACCAGAAACTCATAAAGGAGAATTTTTGCTCACAGGACTCCATAGCTTAGAGGAAACATTGCTGAATGCCCCACATTATACCCGAATGCCTTGCATTCCCAGAGGCACTCCACTCCGGCCACCTCCAGCACATCTGAAGCTGCCAGCTAGAGTTGCCAACTCTGGCCCAGGAAATTCCTGGAGATTTGGGGCAGTGCCCATGGAAGGAGGAGCTTGGGGATGGATGTCACCTAGAATATGTTCCCCAGAGACCACTAAGATTGGGTCCAAAAACCAGTTGGCCCTCCCAGGCCCGAAAGAAGCCAGGCTAGCTGTGACAAGGGCCAGGGCCTTCTCTGTGGCGGCCCCGTACTGGTGGAATGGGCTCCCGGATGACATCAGGGCTCTGCGGAACCTTTTACAGTTCTGCAGGGCCTGTAAAATGAAGCTCTTCTGCCAGGCCTTTGACTAGGGGCCGCCTCTTGATACGTGGCCCTGACCCCAGCATCAATACCAACTAATAGCCTGGCAAGAACCTGGCTATGGAGGTAGGGGTCCATCTGGATGCTGAAAGAATACCACCATCGCTCACCATGTTTACTAGTACTTATGATTTTATATGCTGTTGTTTTATGTAAATTCTATGTTTTAACATATTTTGACGTTTATATCTCCTGTAAGCCACTCTGAGCCTGCCTCAGCAAGGAGGCTGGGATACAAATTAAATAAATGAAATAAAAATAAATAATTAGAATCTATGGTATACCATAGGGTCTGTCCTCCAAAAGCTGCCATGTTCTCCAGGAGAACTGATCTCTGTAGTCTGAACTTCAGCTGTAATACTGGGAGAAATCTAGGGCTGCCAGCTTTGGGTTGGGAGATACCTGGAGATTTGGGGGGTGGAGCCTGGGGACAGCGTGGTTTGGGGAGGGGGAAGCTCAACCGGGTATAGTGCCATAGAGTCCACCTTCCAAAGCAGCCCTTTCCCCCCAGGGGAACTGGTCTTGGTCGTCTGGAGATTGAGTGTAATCATGGGAGATCTCCAGGTGCCACCTGGAGGTTGACAACCCAACCTGGACCCTACCTGGAAGCTGGTAACCCTTCGAGTTCTACTGAATCGGACCTCTGGTTTTCAAGGGTCAGCCTTGCCTTCTCTAACTGGCAGTGGATCTCCAGGGCCTCTGGTAGAGGTCTTTCACATCACCTCCCCCCCCCCGCCGAGCCTATTCACTGGAGTTGGCAGGGATGGATCCTTTCCCCCTCTGCACACAAAGCAAACACTTTACCACAGAGCCACAAACCCACGCAAGATGACAACTGCAGCCAGTCAGGAGAGTCCTAAAGGGAACGGTGGTCCCTCCGGTATGAAGGTCCTAGGCCGTTAAGGGCTTTAAAGGACAAAAAGAGCACCTTGGATTTAAATTTTTTTTTATTTATTTTATTCGACCTTTATCCCGCCCTCCCCCGCATAGCAGGGCGCGTTACATCAAATTTAATAAAATACAATATATACAATTAATACAGTTGAAACACTAATAAAATACCACCGTGGCCTTCATCCAGTGCCGTTGTCGTTAACCTTAACATTAAAAACCTCACAGGTGCCAGCTCTAAGATGCAGTTCTGACCTGTTGAGTAGAGGCCCAGTAAAAAGAGTCCATCGCCCTAGTCAAAAGCCTGGCGGAAGAGCTCTGTCTTGCAGGCCCTGCGGAACTGTAAAAGGGCCCTGATCTCTTATGAGAGCTCATTCCACCAGATAGGGGCCAGGGCTGAAAAGGCCCCGGCCCTAGTCGAGGCGAGACGAACTTCCCTGGGGCCGAGGACCACCAGAAGATGTTGATTGGCAGACCCTTCAGGGCTCATAGAGGGACCCGGGAACTAATAGGGTAGGGTAGGGTTGCCAGGTCTAGGCTGGGAAACACCTGGAGATTTGGGGGGGAGCCTGCAGACAGTAGGGTTTGGGAAGGGGAGGGACATCAGCAGGGTATATTGTCATAAAGTCCAACCTCCAGAGCAGCCATGTTTCTGGAGAAACTGATCTCTGACATCTGGAGACCAACTGTAATTCCCGAAAGCCTCCAACCACCACCTGGAGGTTGGCAACTGTAGGCGAGGAAGCATACATGCAGGCCTGTAGCCAGGCTTTTTTTAAATTCGGGGGGCCTTTAAATAAGTCAGGGGCCACCACACACACACCCCTGCACATACCCCCAAGGGAGCGCCTGGGCTGGATGGGAAGTCGGGGGGCCTTGGCAGTAAGTCAGGGGGCCGGGCCCCGAGAAGCCTCAATGTAGCTACAGGCCTGCATACATGTGGACACTTTCTCTGCCCCCATCCACCAGGGGCTCGGCAGACCAGGCCCAGACATTAATCCAGAGCCTTTCCTTCTGTCTCACATCCCGAGTCACAAACTTGAAGCAAGTTGACTCCTCCTCCTTTTCTTTTTGCGCTCTCTTGGTTTGCCAGCTTGCAGTTTGTTTTGAAGTACTCTGCGGAGGGCTGAACAGTGAATCACGGAGCCGGGGTTGCTTGCACAGAAAGCCACAAGAAAGGCTGAGGGCTGTGCTCCCCCCCCATGATGGCCCTGAAAGATAGGATTACCAGATGTCTCTTGTTTGGGGACAGTCCTTTTTTGGTAAAGTTTGTGTCTTTCCCTCCAAAGAGCACACGGAATGTCATTTCTTCAGATGGCAGAAACCTCTTCCTGTCTATTGTGAAGGGTTTTTTTTCATCCCTGAGTCCAAGGGACTGAGGAGAGCATACAGCGTTCACCTGCCCTCCATTTTGCCCCGAGAACAACTCGGTGATGTAGGAGAGTCTCAGGCCCTTTCTATATTTGCCTGCTATCCGGATTTTCTCTGTGTTCGAGTCGAGGCAATTTAACTCCGGGGCAAAAGAGCATTCGAATAACCCGGGGCAATAGCTGACTACTAAAGGGAGATAATGTAATGCAGAATGGGGGGGGGGACCATAAGAACATAAGAACATAAGAGAAGCCAATGTTGAATCAGGCCAACGGCCCATCTAGTCCATCACTCTGTCACACAGCGGCCAAAATATACCAGGTGCCATCAGGAGGTCCAGCAG
Organism: Gekko gecko; assembly: GCA_029375565.1. Classification (NCBI taxonomy): domain Eukaryota; kingdom Metazoa; phylum Chordata; class Lepidosauria; order Squamata; family Gekkonidae; genus Gekko; species Gekko gecko. The sequence goes on from JAPDNY010000008.1 coordinate 123,740,995, forward strand.
TGGGGCCAGGACACCAGAAGCCCTCCCACTGCTGCCCCCCCCAGCACCAAGAATAGAGTGCATCACCTGCCCCAGACTGAGAGTTCCCATCTATACCCTGTGGCTAATAGCCACTGATGGACTTCTGCTCCATATGTTTATCTAATTCCCTCTGGAAACTGTCCATGCTTGTAGCTGCCACCACCTCCTGTGGCAGTGAATTCCATATGTTAATCACTCTTTGGGTGAAGAAGTATTTCCTTTTATCTGTTCTAACCCGACTGCTCAGCAATTTCATGGAGTGCCCACGAGTTCTTGTATTGTGAGAAAGGGAGAAAAGTACTTCTTTCTCAACCTGCTCAATCCCATTCATAATCTTATAAACCTCAATCATGTCACCCCTCAGCTGTCGTTTCTCCAAGCTAAAGAGCCCCAAGCATTTTAACCTTTCTTTATAGGGAAGGTGTTCCACCCCTTTTATCATTCTAGTTGCCCTTCTCTGCACTTTTCCCAAGAATAAAAAGAAGGTTGAACTCGATTTTAGTGCAGAAAAGGGGGCGGGGGGAACTGGATTTTAAAAATATTTATTTATTTTATTTATTTATTTGTTTCAATTTATACCCCTCCCTCCCCGTGAACAGGTCCAGGGCGGCTTACATTAATTGGTACCCAGTACCATAAAACCGTATACAAAGGTTAAAACATTTTTAACATTAACATTAAGACGTTAAAACAATCTGATACTTAAAGTCCTAGTGATGGTAATCATCTTTCAGTAGTCAAGATGACATACTATATAGTGCACTAAGGTCCTGGTCAGACGTGACAGAAAACGCGCGAGGGGAGGGAGGCTATTTGTGGCGCGGTAATTTGACCCGCCGCTGTGTGATCTCACGCAACAGCAAGTGAAGCGGAGCATTTACCTTGCAGCCTGCTCCCTCGAGGGCTCAGTGACGTCATCGGAGCGTGCTGGGGCGATCACCCCAGGAACTCCGTCCTCGGCTGTCGCACCTTCGCTTGATAGTGCAGTTTACCTAGTGGTTTTTAACTGCACTTCTTTGGCTGCCTCCTACGGGTCTCTGACAGGTGCAGGACACTGGCCAGATGTGCCGGTGTGAACGCGCCCGTAGAATCCGCCTGTCAATAGTCGGACTCCCAAGGTAACTACTGTGTGTGATCGCGGCCTAACAGTTGTTTCCAGCTCAATGATCTTCAGCATAGCAGAGCTGGCCCGTAACCTCAGATGTTGGTGGTGGTGGTGTGGCGGCTCCTAACTGAAAGCCTGGTGGAAGAGCTCCATCTTGCAGGCCTTTTGGAACTGTTAAAGGTCCCTCAGGGCCATGATCTCTTCTGGGAGCTCATTCCACCAGTATGGAGCCACCACTGAAAAGGCCCTGACCCTGGTGGCAGCAAGCCTGGCGTCCTTAGGGCCTGGGTTGGTCAGTCAATGTTGTGAAGGTTGAATTTGATTTTAGTGCAGAATTGCTTGAAGGACACTGCGGTGAACATGGATTAAAAGAAGAGTGCAGAAAGTGCCAGTGAGAGAGGTCACCCAGGGATCTTCATGGTCGAACCCAGGTCTTTCCGGGCCCAGCTCAACTATCCTCTACCTACAGTAGTCGATTTTGTGAAAATACTACAGTCTCACCCAGGCTGATCTACCTGAAAAACACACACACACACTAAACAAGCAGGAATAAAATGACAATCCCTTCTTGTTGTCACACAGTCGAATCTGACCCTGTGCAACCCCAAGGACCACATCACGCCAGGCCCTCCTGTCTTCCACCATCCTCTGGAGTTTGCTTAATTTCACATTTGTTGCATTGATAACACTGTCTGACCACCTCATCCTTTGCCGTCCCCTTCTTCTGTCCCCTTCAGTCTTTCCTAGCATAGGGGTCTTCTCCTGTGATGGCTCCCTTCTCATTTGGTGGCCGAAGTATTTGAGCTTCAGCTTCAGCATCTGGCCTTCCAGGGAACAGGCAGGGTCGATTTCTTTTTACAGTGTGCTGTGAGAGTTTTGAGATTCACTTTCTCGGACAAGATGCTGAACCGAAACCATAGTCCCTTGCTGAGTTAACTTTCTCTGCCATGATAGTTGGGCATCTTTAGCTATGCTTTGATGTAATCCTGTTTTCTAGGATTGCCAGCTTTGTGTTGGCACCTGATGGGACATTACTAGGGATGGGCATGAACCAGAAAAATGTGGTTCATGTAGGCTCGTGGTTTGTGGCTAAACCACGAAGCAAACCACAAGCCAAACTGGGAGGTTCGTTCAAGAACCAAATTGGTGGGTGATTCCTGGCTCCACAAACCCCATGGAAAGGGACTGCAGTCCCTTTAAACAATGTTTGCAGAAAGCCCAAAAAAACAGCTGAGCAGCAGGGAGCAGTCACTCCCCGCCACTGACCTGTTTTTCAGGCTGTCTTGTGCACTCCCATTAAACTTTAAAGGGACTGCACAAGACAGCCTGAAACAGCTGTTTTTGTGGCTTTCTCAGGGAACAGAATGCAGGGGGTTAAAGGGACTCAGAGTTCCTTTAAATCCTTGCTTTCTGCTCTAGCCAGGAACTGCCACAAACTGCTTTAAAAGTTTGTGGAAGTTCATTATGGTATGCCAGGCATGGACATTGGTTTGCGAACCACAAACAGGGCAAAACGTGTGATGAATTTTGTGTCGTGGTTTGGTTGGTTCCCATCCCTAGAGCTTACAGGGGTGGGGACAAGGGATGAAGTGTCATTCTGATGCGCTATGTCACTTCTGGAATGAAACCAGACATGACACCACCATCGAGAACAATTTCATTATAACTTCACATTCATGCTTGGGTGGCGGGTGAGTGTGATCTTTACTATGACGTCTTATTTCCGGGTTGGACATTATCATTTCCAGATTTAAATCCATGTTGTTTTGGAGTTCGGGACCATTATTTTCAATGGGAAATGCATATAAAGATCTGTTCATAAAGATGATGACACCAATTTTGCACAGCACATACTCTCCCCTCTACACTAAAGATCCACCAAGTTTCAAGTGAATTGGACAAAAAGGGCCTGGAATGGCTGCCTCCAAATGACAAGACCTGAGAGTAGGATGACCATCCCTGGGCCCAGATAAGATGCTCTGGAATTAGAATGACAGCCCCCAGAGTGGAATGATGGCCCCTGTGACTAGAATCAATGTTCCGGGGGCTGTCATTCCAGTCCTAGGGGCCGTCATTACACTCTGGGGGATATTCCAGTTGCAGAACAGTTATACTATCCCCAGGGACTGTCATTCCATTCTGGGGGATGTCATTCTAGGCATAGGCAGGTTCCTTTAAACCCATTCCACATTTTTGATGCAATTTTTGTTTGCTGTAATGCAGGGGTCTTTTCGTAGAAGAACAGCTGCAGGAGCTCATTAGCATATGGTATGCTAATGAGCTATTAGGCTATTAGCATATGCCACACCCCCTGACATCACCGGAAGTGATGTCAGAAGGGGAAGCAAAAGGGGGGAAGCATCTTCAAAAGCCTCCCCTTCCCTTCCCCAGCTGGTCTGGGTGGGGGAGCTAAGAGAGAAGGGGTTTAAAGTTTAAACTCCTTCTCCCTAGAGTTGGGCCACAGAAGGAGGAAAGAGGGAAGGAAAGAGAGAGAGTAGAGAGAAGGAAAGAAGGAAGGAAAGAGAGAAAGAAAGAGAGGGAAGAGGGAGGGAAACAGGGAAAGGAGGAAAAAGAGAAGAGAAGAAGGTGGGAAAGAAAGAAAGAAAGAAAGAAAGAAAGAAAGAAAGAAAGAAAGAAAGAAAGAAAGAAGAGAAGAGAAGAGAAGAGAGAGAGAGAAGAGAAGAGAAGAGAGAGAGAAGAGAAGAGAAGAGAAGAGAAGAGAAGAGAAGAGAAGAGAAGAATGAGGGAAAGAGGAAAAAGAAAGAAGGAAAGGGAATGAAAGAAATTCAGTGGCAATTCAGCCCCATTATACCCTATGGGCCATTGAAGTCAATGGTGAAAACATAGGGTATATTCTGGGAGCTGGAGGAGAGGGTTTGAGGGAGAGGCTCCAAGATCACAAGATAGCTGATGGAGCCTCTCCCCAAGATACCCACCAAATTTCAAGAACATTGGACCAGGGGTCCAATTCTATGGGCCCCCAAACAGGTTGCCCCATTTCCTCCATTGTTCTCTATGGTGGGAAAATAAGTTATTTTTTTCCCACTATAGAGAACAATGGAGGGAATAGGGGCAACCTGTTTAGGGGCCATAGAATTGGACCCTCTGGTCCAATGTTCTTGAAACTTGGTGGGTATCTAGGGAGAGGCTCCATCAGCTATCCTGTGAGTTTCGAGCCTCTCTCTCAAACCCCTCCCCTCCAGCCCCTAGAATATACCCTATGTTTTCACCATTGACTTCAATGGCCCATAGGATATAATGGAGCTGAAATTGACATTCGGCTGCCTGAAAGACTCTCCGGGACGCCGGCTGGGGGCGGGGCTTGGCTTCTGAGCTCCCGGAGCTGCGCTCCGGTGGGCTCCCCCCCAAAAAGACCCCTGCTGTAATGTATTTCAATAGAGCTTATGCAAATCAGTAGGCATTCCTGACTCCCATTGCATCCAATGGGCTTTCAGGCTTATCCCATTGTTCCCAATGGGCATTCTTGTCATTTGACATGATAAAGGCTTACAAAATTATGCATGAGAGAGAGAAAGAAGTACATTTCTCCCTTTCTCACAATGCAAGAACTCATGGGCACTCCCTGAAATTAATGAGCAGTAATCTTAGAACAGATAAAAGGAAGTACTTCTTCACTGAGAGAGTAATGAACATATGGAATTCACTGTCACAAGAAGTGGTGGCAGCTACAAGCATCGACAGCTTCAAGAGGGGATTGGATAAACATACGGAGCAGAGGCCCATCGGTGGCTATTAGCCACGATGTATACACGGAACACTATGTCTGGGGCAGTGATGCTCTGTATTCTTGATGCTTGGGGGGCAACAATGGAATTCTGGCCTCGCTGGTGGACCTTGGGATGGCACCTGGATTTAGGACACAGCATGTTGGACTGGATGGGTCACTGGTTTCCCTTATGTTCTTATGTCTTAGTTCATCCTGCCTCAATTTTAGCAGACTCCCCTAACAGAAAGAGAAATGCTTCTCTCTGAGGCTTGTCTCCAAAGCCTTCCTTGCGAGGATCTGATTGGAAGGGAGAAGTGCCATTGCTTGAGAAATCAGCAGAATCAAGGAAAAACATGAGCACATGGTGCCAGCCGGCAGCACCCAGAGTTGAAAGCAAAATGGATTTCCTGGAGGTTAAGGTTCACTAAGAATCCTGGATTCCTAATACCATTCTAGAAAATCCTGGTAATGACCCCAAACAGCGATTTCCATGGGTATTTTGTTATGCCCACCTCTAGTCAGCATGACCCTGTAGGATTCTCCCCAAACTCTATGTTGAAACCATAGCAGGAACCTTGGGAGCCCTGCTGTTTTCATAACCCCTCTCCACATCATTAGCTGGAAATTTGCACATGGTCATGATGTCATTGTATAGACTACATTCTATGGAGGAAAGAGAGAAGACTTGTCGGCCAAGAGGATAGAGATTGGGCCCCCTCCCCGTCTTTCTGTTTCACATTTCCCAGCCTCGTCTTCTCCAATCCTTTACCTGTTCCCTCAGGAAGTATTCTGCATCAAGAAAACATGTCCTTCAGAGCCAAAAATGGCAGACTTTTCCTGCAATAAATGCTGCATGGTGCAACATCCATTTTGGCAGCGTTTTTCTAAAAAAATATATGCGAAGCCAGTTTTCACTCTGAACAACTGAGAACTTGCATGCAGCCAGCAGACGGCCGGTGGCCCACACAATGTGCTGAACTTTCAAGGGGCCTCCAAAGCCCACAATGGAAATAGTAGGTCCTGATAGCTTTTCCCAAAGCAATGACCCAGCATGATCAGGACTAAGAAACATTTAGCGGATGCATAAAATGGAAAGCTGGGTGGCAATTTGTGCCCATGTTTTAGATCACAGGAGGTTGTTGCTCAATGCCAAAGTATATTTTATGAGTAGGGTTGTCAACCTCCCGGTAGTGGCTGGAGATCTCCTGGGATCACAACTGGTCTCCAGGAGACTGAGATCTGTTCACCTGGAGAAAATGGCCACGTTGGAAGGTGGACTCTGTGGCATTGTACCCCACTGAAGTCCATTCCCCAAACTCCAACCTCCTCAGGCTCCACCCCCAAAAATCTCCATGTATTTCCCAACCAAGAGCTGGCAACCTTGACAAGTCCTCCCACTTGTGCTCACTTTGAAGCAACCCAGCTCCATATCTGCCCTCCCTGCAAAACATAGACAATGACATCATTGCCCTCAGCCAATCCCATTGGCTGCTGCATGCAAGTGGTGTGGAAACTCTGGACATTTTAAGAGCCAGTGCAGAGCTGGGTGGGGAAATACAGAACAGGCCAACCAAGACAGTTAAGGGGTAGGAGCACCTTTCCTATGAGGAAAGGCTGAAGGGTCTGGGACTTTTCAGTTTAGAAAAGAGGAGACTAAGGGGGGGAGGACATGAGAGAGGTTTGTAAAATTATGCACAAGGTGGGCAGAGTAGACAGAGAGGACTTTTTCCTCCCTCTTCCAAAATACTAGGGCATCCAATGAAGCTGGTGGGCAGTAGGTTCAGGATGGACAAAAGGAAATACGTCTTTGCACAGCGAGTGATTAAAAGGTGGGATTCTCTGCCAGAGGATGTAGTGATGGCCACAGGCAGAGATGGCTTTAAAAGAGGATTACACGGATTTACGGAGGAAAGGTCCATCAATGGCTACTAGCCATGGTAATTAAAGGGAACCTCCACATTCAGAGGCAGTAAACCTCTAAATAGCTATTCTAGGAGGCAACATCAGGCGAAAGCCTCAGGCTCTGTGCCCTGTTGTTGGCCATCCAGAAGAACTGGTTGGCCACTGTGTGAGACAGGATGCTGGATGGACCACTGCTCTGATCCAGCAGGGCTCTTCTTATATTCTTATGAAGGCCTTGGCATCTCTGCCCTGTTGTTGGCCCTCCAGAGGAACTAGCTGGCCACTGTGTGAGACAGGATGCTGGACTAGAGGGACCACTGGTGTGATCCAGCAGAGTTCTTCTTATGTTCTTATGAAGGCCTCGGCCTCTGTGCCCTGTTGTTGGCCCTCCAGGGGAACTAGTTGGCCACTGTGTGAGACAAGATGCCGGACTAGATGGACCATTGGTCTGATCCAGCAACGCACTTCTGATGTTCAGTGTGGTGTAGTGGTTGGGTGTCTCATCTGGAAGTCCAGGTGTCAAAGCCCTACTCTGCTGTGGAAGCTTTCTGGGCAACCTTGGGCCAATTACTCTCTGGCTTTGTAGGATGGTGGTGGCGGCTACAAGCATGGATGGCTTCAAGAGGGAATTAGATAAACATCTGGAGCAGAGGTCCATCTGTGGCTATTAGCCACAGGGTATAGATAGGGACTCTGGGGCAAGTGATGCTCTGTATTCTTGGTGCTTGGGGGGGGGGGTCAACAGTGGGAGGGCTTCTAGTGTCCTGGCCCCGCTGCTGGACCTCCTGATGGCACCTGTGTGACAGAGTGTTGGATTGGATGGGCCATTGGCCTGATCCAACATTGACTTCTCTTATGTTCTTATGCTCTTATGTTCAGGTAGTGGAGTTATAAACTTTATAGAGGACACAGACAAATGCAATTAAAGATTTTTTAAACTTTAAATAACACATTTCCAGTGAGTTCGACTCCCCTGGCTTTCCCAATGGAGTAACTGTACTGGGCTCCCTTTATTGTATACATTCAAAAGGAAGAGTCTGTACCACCCCTTGATATTTGTATGCATTGGTTTAGTCTCATGGGGGTGGAGTCTCTGCTCAGTTAGTTCTGCTGATTAGCTAGAAGTTGAACTGTGGACCCAGTGAGGTTCCTTGTCCTGAACCAGTTGCTTCCATTGCTGTATCTCTGTGCGAATAAAGGGATGCTCTTTCGAACACACCCGTTTCTCTGATGTGAACCTAAAAGCTGGAACCTGAGTGAGTGCCCTAGTCCTGAGTTGCAAGCAGTGGGTAGCCACAAATCATGTAAATACGGAAGAGTAGCCACAAGACATGTAATTAAGATGTTGAGCTGCAGAACGGAAGGTCTGTAGTTCGGCAGTTCAAGACCCAAGTGCTGTTGTGATGGAGTGAGCTCCCATCTCTGGCCCCAGCTCCTGCCAGCCTAGCAGTTCGAAAGCAAGAAATTGCAAGTAGATAAATAGGTACCACTTCGGTGGGAAGGTGTCATGATCTGGACTGTGCCACTGGAGGCCTAGTAGGCCCAGGGAGCCTGGCTAGCAGTAGGGGAGGCTGGGCCTACAAACCCCAGAAGGCCTTGGGAAGTTTTGGCACCGATTTTGGTCAATAGGGAGGAAGAGGGCTGGGGAATAAAAGAACTGGTGCAAGAGAAAAGGCTGTTCTTCTTCCCAGGGAACAGGGCCAGAAGGGAGGCTGCTGTGGGGAAGAAACCCTCATCCTGAGGGAAGGGTGAGTAGTCTAAGGCTACTTGAGATGGTGAGCTAGGGACAGTATATTTAGACACGTTGGGGCATTAGCTTGGAGATCAAGCCATATCATCGTGAGATGCCGGAAGATCACTGAGTCGAGAATTCTGTTATTACATCATATAGTATGCCATCTTAATTTAATGGAAGAATGATTACTACTGTGAGCACTTTTGACTGTATGATTGTTTTAAAACGTTTTAAATGCTTTATGTGGATTTACAGTACGCTGTACCGTTTAGTGTAAGCCACCCTGGGCCTGTTCATGGGATAGGGCGGGATATAAATGGAACTAATAAATAAAATAAATACATTTGATTTCTTTTCTTTTCACCCACTTACTGTTAATATTCCTGCACCTTGTTTGTTTGACCTCCTATAAAATAAACCATTTTCATTGTTCACTCTGCCTGGTCCTCATGCTCATTTCGGCTAAAAGGGAGGTCTAAAGGCTTGGGAGGGTGCTCTGGGTCTTCTCAGAGGAGCCTGGAACCAGAGTGGTGGCAGCATCCGTTGACACCCCATTTGAGCCATGACAGCGTTCTGTGTGCCTCGGTGTTTAGTCATGGTGGCCATGTGACCGTGGAGAAGTCTTCGGACAGCGCTGGCTCTTTGGCTTGGAAACGGAGATGAGCATTGCCCCCTGGAGTTGGATTCGACTGGCTTTCGAGCAAGGGAAACCTTTACTTAAGAATGATTTGGGCAGGTGATTGACTTGCACCAGAACTCTTTCCCATAAGGGTTGCCAATTCTCAGTTAGAAAATCCATGGAGATTTGGGGGGGGGGGGGTGGAGCCTGGGGAGGGCTGGGACCTCAGTGGGGTATAATGCCTTAGAGTCCACCCTCCAAAGCTACCATTTTCTCCAGGGGACTGATCTAGGATTGCCTGGTCCTCCCTGGCCACTAGCTGGAGATGGGGGTGTTGGGTTGCCAGATCCAGGTTGGGAAACTCTTGAAGTTTTGGGGATGGAGCCTGGGGAGAACAGGGAACTCAGTGGGCTACAATTCCCTTGAGTGCCCACTCCGAAGCATCCATTTTCTCTGGGGGAACTGATCTCTGTAGTCTGGAGATGAGCTGTAATTCCAGGGGATCCCCAGGCCCCACCTGGTGGCTGGCATCCCTAACAGATCTCCGTAGTCTGAAGAACAGTTGAAATTCTAGTTGGTCTCCAGACCCAGCTGGAGTCTGGTAACTTAGTTCCCCATGGTTTGAGGCCTTTGGAAATTAATGGGTGAAGAGGAAGAAGAAGAAGAAGAAGAAGAAGAAGAAGAGATTGGATTTATACCCCACCCTTCACTACCCGAAGGAGTCTCAGAGCGGTTTACAATCCCTTCCCCTTCCCCTCCCCACAACAGGTGGGGCTGAGAGAGCTCTGACAGAAACTGCTCTTTTTCAAGAATAGCTGTGTCAGAACTATGGCTTGCCCAAGGTTATCCAGCAGGTGCAAGTGGAGGAGTGGGGAATCAAACAGGTAACCTTTGGATCTTCTACCTCCGCTATCACAACGGCCCTGGGAGTGATGTGGAGTGGGGAGAATCGGGCAGTGCCACCACACTTGACCCAGCATGGACACAGAGAAGGTTGCCAGCCTCCATGTGGGTCCTGTGTATTACTATTACAACTGATCTCCAGATTGGCAGAGATCAGTTTCCCCTGAAGAAAATGACTATTTTGGACAGAGAACTCTATGGCATTCTACCCTTGCCGAAGTCCTTCCCAAACCCTCTGCAGTCTCCAACCCCAGATTGCCATGAATTTCTCAACCTGAAGTTGGCAACGGTAGAAAGCCATCAAGATTGCTCTAGATGTGGGCTTTGTCTGTGCACCGTGCATATGCACGCGCATGGATACATGCATGTGCCGGCCGCATCGGCTCCCCACAGGTCAATAGTCGTGTAATCGGAAGCTGACCCCTGAATCCACAGTCTTAGGAAAGGGTCGTCTGCGGGTTGCGCTCTCCTGAAACTGGGGATGTCGAAACTCAGGCTGGAGGGGGGATGGACGAGAGCAAAACCAAACCGCCCTCTGCCTCATGTTCCCTCCCCAGATGCGCATAATGCGTCCAAGAACTGCAAACTCTCCTTTCTATTTACATTTCAAGGAACGTATCAGTTCGGGAAGGAACAGGGGGAAGGGGAGGGAGGAGGAAAGAACCGCCTGATTATTCCCAGGTTCCCCTTGTCAGGGGCCCTCCCTTGCTTGTGTTAGTGTCTCTTGATGTATGGATCACATTAGAGGGATGAAAGTGAGGCATAGCTCAGGGTTTTGGCACCATAATCCCCATTAAACTCTCTCTGGGAAAAGAAAAAGGTCTCCCCCCCTCCCCGCCCGAAAGGGTTGGAGGTTGAGTCACTTTAGAGTCTAAATAAGTTACAAGAGGTATTTACACAGCGTGGGGGCAACAGTCGAGCCAGACGGGCCCGGAGATCCGGGTGGGGCAGGACAGCGCGATGCTGCGGCGCTTCTCTGAAAAGCTGCCTTTCCACGGGGGCTTTCCTGGGGCCAATTTCTTCAAAATAAGGCTGGGAGAAGAGAATTGTTTCTTTGAAACGTGGCACGAAGCAGCAGCCCTCTTTTTTTTGACGGTGGAAAACGGTGGCTTTGGGTGCCCAGAGAGAAGCAGAGGACATTTGTGAAGCCACCGTATCCCTTGCCTCGGGGGTGGATCTGGGAAGCTTTACTACAAGACCTTAAGGTTGCCATTCTCCAGGTACGACCTGGAGCCCTCCTGGAATTTCAACCATTCTCCAGACAACAGAGAGAAGTTCCCCCTGAAGAAAATGGCTGCTTTGGGAGGGAGGCTCTTTGGCAGGGATCGCCAGTGTGGTACCTGTGGGCACCATGGCATCTGCCGATACTTTTCTTGGAAACAGCCAGGTGTTTTTTGAAGGGGGAGCATGGGGGGGTGGCTTTTGCTCAGCAAGGCTTCTAATTCACTGTGCAGATTTTTAAAAAATGTTGCTTTGGCAGCAGTTGCTGCCACAGCACAAGAATCTTCACTGTCTGATTGAAGGTAAGCTGCGGCAGCCATTTTGTGACTGGTTCTGCCTCATGAGGTATCCATTTTGTGGCAGCCATTTTGTGGCTGGCTCTGCCTCATGAGGCATCCATTTTGTGGCTGGCTCTGCCTCATGAGGCATCCATTTTGTGGCAGCCATTTTGTGGCTGGCTCTGCCTCATGAAGTATCCATTTTGTGGCAGCCATTTTGTGGCAGGCTCTGCCTCATGAGGCATCCATTTTGTGGCAGCCATTTTGTGGCTGGCTCTGCCTCATGAGACATCCATTTTGTGGCAGCCATTTTGTGGCTGGCTCTGCCTCATGAGGTATCCATTTTGTGGCAGCCATTTTGTGGCTGGCTCTGCCTCATGAGGCATCCATTTTGTGGCAGCCATTTTGTGGCTGGCTCTGCCTCATAGGGCAGCCATTTTGTGGCGGCACCCACCATGCTGTGTCAGAATTCCAAAGGTGACCACAGGGTCAAAAAGGTTGAGGACCCCTCCCGTATGGCATTATAACTCACCGATGTTCTCTCCCCTCCTCAAACCCTCCCCAAGCTACATCCCCAGTTATCCAGGAATTTCCCACCCCAGAGCTGGCAACCTTACAAGACCCACATTTGCCATCGATGTAGGCTTGGTTCTGATGTTATGCTTCCCTACCCTGATCTTTAAAAGTATGCGGGAATCAAGCAGGACATGGAAGTTGTGCCTTTTCTGTGTGAAAGTAGGAGACCTAGGTCCTTTCTGCCATTTGGCACAGAAGATGTGCCTTGCAGGACTGTAGCCATCACCAAGGGTTGCCAGCCTCCAGGTGGGGCCTGGAGATCTCCCGCTTTTACAACTGAGATCAGCTCCCCTGGAGAAAATGGCTGCTTTGAAGGGTGGACTCTATGGCATTGGACCATGCTGAGGTCCCGCCCCTCCCCCAAACCCTGCCTTCTCCTGGATCCACCCTCAAAGTCTCCAGGTATTTTCCGAGCCAGACCCGGCAATCCTACCATTACCCAGCATCCTCTTCCAGATGTCCCTGAGACATTTATCAGCAGGTGTGAGAGAAACAATCACCATTTGTTGGCTGGCCCAACATCAGAAATTCCAAGAAATGCTGCTCCTGCACATGGAAGCGCCACTGGCTGCAGCTCATAATGACAGCTAGACTTATCCTCCACAGAATTATGCAATTGCTTTTTAAAGCCATCTAAACTTGTGGCGGCCAAGTTAGTAGAAAAAGGATGGCCCCCATCTAGAGCTCTCCCCCTCACAAGTAATCGTAGCCTCCACAATACAGTTGGCGCCGTCTAGCATTAAGAGTGGCCCAGTTATAATGAGGCGTATGTGCTCATGAATTGCATTACGTTCAGATATCTACATTTACATATTACACACATGCTATAAAATGAACGAGCAAGAGATGTAACATTAACATATGGAATATCTCTCGGTTCTAACAACTTGAAAACATTTTTCATTTCCTTGCAGCTGGGGTTTTTTTCTTTCTTTTTTTTTTTTTACTATACCTTGATCGAAATGTATTAAGGGCTGCCAAATTTGGGAAGGTCAGTGGTAGAACACATGCTTTCTATTCATTTATTTTATTCTATTTACCTCGTGTATACCCTCACTGTTCTCCACAATGGGACCCAAAGCCTCTAACAACATTGTGATGTCATCACGCTGGGGATGTCGCATGGGGACGCTCTGGTTTGAGGGCAAAACTCTATGGTAAAACTGGCTTCAAATCATAGAGTTTTGCCCTCAAACCAGAGAGTCCCTGCATGACGTTCCTGGGATGATGTCACTTCTGGGTAACATCATCACGTCAGGGATGTCACATGGGGTTAGGGTTTCCCTTGCCGGCCATATGGCCGGTGGCGGGCAGAAGCCCTGAAAACTGGGTGGGAGGTAGATTAGGCTTAGAGTATACTTCAGGCCCAAGACCACCCAGCAAGCTTCCATCGTGGCAGAGTGGGGATTCGAACCTGGGTCTCCCAGATCCTAGTCTGACACTGTAACTACTACATCCCAGTGGCTTAAAAGGTACCAGGTTACATCTTAGGCGTGTCAGTTTTTGAAAGAAGGATCTAAGGTAGCCAGGCTGAGAAAGCACTTTGTCTACCTGAGAAAGAGAGGTTGTCAGTTAAAACAAACATTATGGGGCCAGGAGAAAATGGACAGTTCTTTTCACAATGGATGGAAGTGAACAGTAAGGTCCCACAGGTTTTAATTGTTCATTAATAGGGTTGCCAGGCAATGCTTGGCACCCAGTGGGAGGGTTTGGGGGCAGGGATATGGGGGACAACGTTGCTTGTGTCATTGTATACTTACGGGGAAAACCTGGAAGTGATGGAGGGTAGCTCTAGGAATCGCTGGAAGGGCTATGATAAAAATCTATGGTAAAACTATAGAGCTTCCAGCGATTCCTACAGCTATCTCCCACATTACTTCTGAGTTTTCCCTGAAAGTGAGGTAGCGACACGGCCAATGTTACTGGATTAGCAGCGAGCAACTAGGGCTGCCGGCAGGAGGCCTCCTGCTATGGCAGCCCTATTAATAAAAGATCTGGAATTCACAAGGCAGACAGGTTAGCAGATGGCATAAAATTATTCATGATGGTGAGAAACAAAGCTGGTTGTGATATTATAGCATAGGAAAAAGTGCAGAGAAGGGCAACTAGAATGATAAAAGGGCTGGAGAACTTTCCCTATGAGGAAAGTTTGAGGCGCTTGGGGCTCTTTAGCTTGGAGAAACGACAGCTGAAGGGTGACATGATCGAGGTTTATAAGATTATGCCTGGGATAGAGCAGGTTGAGAAAGAAGTACTTTTCTCCCTTTCTCACAATACAAGAACTCATGGGCACTCAATGAAACTGCTCAGCAGTCAGGTTAGAACAGATAAAAGGAAGTACTTCTTCACCCAAAGAGTGATTAACACATGTCATTCACTGCCACAGGAGGTGGTGGCAGCTACAAGCATGGACGGTTTCAAGAGGGAATTAGATGAACATATGGAGCAGAAGTCCATCAGTGGCTATTAGCCACAAGGTATAGATGGGAACTCTCAGTCTGGGGCAGGTGATACACTCTATTCTTGGTGCTGGGCTGGGAGCAGCAGTGGGAGGGGCTTCTAGTGTCCTGGCCCCACTGCTGGACCTCCTGATGGCACCTGGTATTTTTGGCCACTGTGTGACAGAGTGTTGGACTAGATGGGCCATTGGCCTGATTCAACATTGGCTTCTCTTATGTTCTTATGAAACTTCCAAAAGATTCATAGAATCATGGAGTTGGAAGGGACCTCCAGGGTCATCTAGTCCAACCCCCTGCACAATGCAGGAAATTCACAAATACCTCCTCCCCCTTCCCCATACAGCCAGTGACCCCTGTTCCCATGCCCAGAAGATGGCAAAAAAAATAAATAAAAAATCTCCAGGATCTCCAGCCAAATTGGCCTGGAGAAAAACGGCTTCCTGACCCCAAAGTGGCGATCGGCGTTTCCCTGGGCGTGTAAAAAAGGGCCACGAGAATTAAGCACCGATGCATCATGCACCCCTTCCTGCCCTCCCTTCTCATGACCTGCCTAAGTTCACAGAATCGGCATTCCTGTCAGACAGCCAGCTAGCCTCTGTTTGAAAACCTCCAGAGAAGGAGAGCCCACCACCTTCACTGGAGGTTTTCAAACAGATTCTCTCCATACTGGGTGAGTGGGAGATGAGATTCAACTGTGAGGCAATATATATTGGAAGAAGTGGGGAGGGGGGAAGCCTTAACTTTAAATGTGTGCTGATGGGAACTGAAGAGGCGGAGGGTCAGAGAGAAAAGCAGAGCTTGAAGAAAATGTCAACTCAGTGTTTGGCAGCTGTGAGACAGGCAAATGCTGAGCTGGGGTTTATTAGGAAAGGGGATGAAAACAAAATAGCCTCCCTTTGTGGTACCCTTTTTATAGACCTATAGGGCAGCTTCATAGATTCATAGAATCATAGAGTTGGAAGGGACCTCCAGGGTCATCTAGTCCCTTTTTATAGACCTATAGGGCAGCTTCATTTGGAATACTATGTTCCATGTCTCAAAGAGCTAAGAAAAGTGGAAAAGAGGAGGACCACAAATTAAGAAGCCGAAGCACCTTTCTTATGAAGGAAGGAGCTTTTTGGTAAAAAAAAAAAATGACTAAGATGGAATGTGACAGAGATTTATAAAATTATGCATCATGTGGAGAAAGTGGAGAAAAAGAACATTTTCTCCCTCTCCCATAATACTAGAACTTGGGGCCACCCGATGAAATTGTTGGGAAATAGATTCAGGATAGGAAACAGGAAATACTTCTTTGGCCCCGGTCACACGGGCCAGATAACGCGGGGGGGAGGCGTGGCTATTTGCGCCGTCGCAATCTGATCCACCATTAGGTGATCAGATGCGACGGCGGCACACCGGGGCTTCCTCCGTCGGCGCATGCAGCAAAGAGGACAACCCAGGGGAATAGCCGCGTGCTGGCGCGATCACACCACAGGAGTCGGTAGGCAGCCTGTGGCAAACCATTTGCCAGTAGGTTGATCCAGGTACCTTTTAAATGTGCATCTTTGGCAGCACGCCATGGGTTGACCACAGGTGTGCTACGCCTCCCAGATGTTCTGGTGTGATCACGCCCGGAAAATCCGCCGGTCTATTGTGCTTTCTGCGGGGCACATGCTCCGTGTGACCGGGGCCTTTGTTCAACAAGTGTCTAAAATGTGGATACGCTGCCAGGGGATGTAGTGATGGTCACAGGCATAAATGGCTTCATGGAGGAGAGGTCCCTCAATGACCAAAGGGAGCCTCTGACATCCAGTGGCTACCAGTGGTAGGCGGAGACATTGGCCTGTTTGTTGGCCTTCCAGGTCAACTAGTCGGCCACTGTGTGAGACAGGAAGCTGTACTAGAATGAACCACGGGTCTCATCCAGCAGGGATCTTCATATGTTTTTTCAAGGTCTGTGCTTAAGGTGCCAGAATGAAAACAACAAAAATAAAAATAATAATGATGCTCTCAAACTAGGGTTGCCAACCTCCAGGAAGTGGAGGATCTTCTGGAATTACAACTGATCTCTTCTTCTGGATTTACAACTGGTCTCAAGCTGACAAAGATCAGTTCCTCTGGAGAAAATGGCTGCTTTGGAAGTTGGTTTCTATGGCAGTTTTGCTATTAATAGGCTAGCAGTTTCTCTCAAGAGCTCTCTCAGCCCCACCTACCTCACAGGGTGTCTGTTTTGGGGAGGGGAAGGGAAAGGAGATTGTAAACCGCTCTGAGACTCCTTTGGGTAGTGAAGGGGAGGTATAAATCCAATCTCCTCCTCCTCCTCCTCCTCCTCCTCCACCTCCTCCTCCTCCTCCACCACCACCACCACCACTACTACCACCACCACTACTACCACCACCACCACCACTACCACTACTACCACCACTACTACTACCACCACCACTACTACCACTACTACTACCACTACCACTACTACTACCATTACCACTACTACCACTACTACCACCACCATGACTACTATTACTATTACTACTATTACTACTACTACTAAGTTCTTTGTGGTTCGGCCGTGGCCCAATTGTTCCCAGCTTCAGGATTGCTGAATATGTAATTACTGCTATGCCTATCTTTTTCTTTGTTTTAACTGTTTTTACGTTAACTGTTTGTTTGATGTTAACTTTTAATTGTCTACTGATTGTCATTTATTGCTGTAACCTGCCCTGACCCCACTTGTGAGAAGAGCAGGCTATACACTGAAATAAATAGGAAGGGCAGGCTGTGAATTGAAATAAATAAATAAAGTATAGCCTGCTGAAGCCCCTCCCCTCCCCTCCCCAAACCCCACCCTCCACGGGCTTCACCCTCCAAAATCTCCAGGAATTTCCCCGACCCAGAGCTGGCAACCCTACCTCTGACCCTCCCTCATGGTCGAATTATGCACTTTGCATCTCTCTCCTGAAACGGCTGCCAATTTAATTTATACGGGTGATTCTCGTTTTTTTGACAAATGGACCGTCTCTCCATCCCAGTCCTGCCTGTGTGGAGGCATCCCAAGGGAGGCTCTTGACGTCCTTTATCTGATCCCGATTGTGGCTGCTCTTCTTAGCCATCTCGGCTAGTTATCAGCCAGTAAGCGATAGGCCTGCGTCTCACTCCCCTGCCCTGCGCTGAGATAGAGACACTGATTCAGACCTCCTGGAGCAATTGAAACCAGACATTGACCCAGTGGGCTCTCTCTGCGGCTCCGTGATTTCTCCTCTCCGTATCGATCAAAGAAGGCGGCCACTCCCCTCTCGCGCATCACCCTGAAGTTGTTAGCATGTCAAGCTGAAAAATGGCCTCCATTTCGAGGCAGAAGATCCCCTTTTTGTTTTTTATGCCTCTGGGAAGCAGAAACGTTTCCAAGGGGCTGCAGATGTGGAAATTCCTCTAGCCGTGGCATCTTTCGCCCACATGTGCTGCCGATAGAACGGAGGACATGTTTCGGACAGGGAATCTGGCCGTTCGCGTGCGCTTTGAATATTTCTAAGATGGGGATGTTCGTTCATACACGGAACCTTGTGGCTTGCGATATCCTTACCAGATTTTTTTTTAGAGGTATTCAGCTGTCAATTGTCAGGGTAGCCAGACCTGATTTTACTTCCCCACCTGAAGAAGAAATTGGGGCTGTCAGAGATGAGCTGGCTGACAGCCACATGATAAGGACATCAGTCTTCAAGAAAGATGCTACCACACAGTTCTCAGTCCGGATGGTTCGCCTTGAAAATCCCTGTCAGTGTTGCTTCCCTGGTGGGCGAATGGCAAAAATGGTCTAATTGAGAAAAAAATTCACAGTACTCTTTGCATTCAATTTCCCCCAGGAAAGTTAAACCTTTTGTTAGCTATGTATAAATGGCACATAAATACTGTATAATATCTACAAAAACGGCATAAGGGGGCGTAACATGCTGTCACCATAGTGTAAAAATACTGCAAAAGCATCAATAGTCAGAAGCTGGTCTTCCAGAAAGTTCCAGATTTCTCCTGCAAAACCACTTGAATCATGTGGATATTCGCTTTGGAAAGAATCCTGTCCAGTGCAATTTTCTCCCTCTTGGATAAATCACATGGGGGATCTCAGGCTAGGGTTGCCAGCTCCAAGTGGGGAAATTCCTGGAGATCTGAGGGGAGGGATGGATCCTGGGAAGGGTGGTGCTTGGAGAAAGGAGGCACCAGAATGGGATAAAATGCCCTAGAGCCCACCCTCGAAAGCAGCCATTATCTCCAGAGGAACTGATCTGTAGTCTGGTGATCAATCATAACTCCTACCCAATCCAGGACATTCCTCCGCATTCAGAGAACCTCCGTGTGGGAACCTCCATATCCAGAGGCAGTAGGTTTGCCGGCCTCCAGGTGGGGCCTTTAGATCTCTTGTTTTTACAGCTCCTCTCCAGCTGACATTTCTCTCCTGGAGAAAATGGCTGTTTTGAAGGATGGACGCTATGGCATTGGACCATGCTGAGGCCCCTCCCCTCCCCAAGCCCCACCCTCTCCTGGATCCACCCCCAAAGTCTTCATGTATTTTCCAACCCATATCTGACAACCCTGAGAGGCAGTCAACCTCTGAATCCCAGAGCCAGGAGGCAGCATCAGAGAATGGCCTCAGCCTCTTCCCTGTTGTTGGCCATCCAGAGGAACTGGTTGGCTGTTGTATAAGACAGGATGCTGGACTAGATGGACCACTGGTCAGATCCAGATGGGCTCTTCTTATGTTAATATGAAGGCCTCGGCCTCTATGCCGTGTAGTTGACCTCCAGAGGAACTGGTTGGGCACTGCGTGAGGCAGGATGCTGGACTAGATGGACCACTGGTCAAATCCAGCAGGGCTTTTACGTTCTTATGAAGGCCTCAGCCTCTATGCCCTGTTGTTGGACCTCCAGGTTGGCCAGTGTGTGAGTCAGGATGCTGGACTAGATGGACCACTGGTCAAATCCAGCAGGGCTCTTCTGATGTTCTCAGGTATCTTGTAGTGCACAGTGAGGTAACACAGCTCTGCGTAGCCATTCCGATTCGCCAAGGATTATTGCCAGTGAGGCTAATTTCAAGAAACGAGCGCAGTGTCTCGCAAGACATCACAAATGTTTGGCAGGAGAGGGAGTTTTTTGACATGGCCAGAAATGTCTGCGATAAAAGTGCTTTTCTGTGGATTAAAGGGGTTTCTTTCCCTGCTTATTATCAGTTTGTTCCCCCCCCCCAAACCACACTTGTTTTCACTCCGCGCCGCCTCCTGAAGCCTCCCCTCCCCCAACGCGGCCCCTAAAACCCATATTTCTGAAACCGAAGGCAGGAATGATTGAAGCCAGTTCAGGCAATTTTGCCTTCGCATAAAATATGGACAAACTCCATCCAAAACAAGTCTCTCCGGGCAGCGCTCCTAAAATATGAGCAATCCCACGAAAATTATGAACAGGTGGTGACCTATCCCTGAGTGAGGCTATTTTTCAGAGTCCCTCGACCTTCTTGCCGCTTCAAAGACACTCATAAGAACATAAGAGAAGCCAGTGTTGGATCAGGCCAATGGCCCATCTAGTCCAACACTCTGTCACACAGCGGCCAAAATATACCAGGTGCCATCAGGAGGTCCAGCAGTGGGGCCAGGACACTAGAAGCCCTCCCACTGCTGCCCCCCCCCCCAGCACCAAGAATAGAGTGCATCACCTGCCCCAGACTGAGAGTTCCCATCTATACCCTGTGGCTAATAGCCACTGATGGACTTCTGCTCCATATGTTTATCTAATCCCCTCTTGAAACTGTCCATGCTTGTAGCTGCCACCACCTCCTGTGGCAGTGAATGCCACGTGTTAATCACTCTTTGGGTGAAGAAGGACTTCCTTTTATCCGTTCTAACCCGACTGCTCAGCAATTTCACGGAGTGCCCACGAGTTCTTGTATTGTGAGAAAGGGAGAAAAGGACTTCTTTCTCAACCTGCTCAATCCCATTCATAATCTTATAAACCTCGATCATGTCACCCCTCAGCCGTCGTTTCTCCACGCTAAAGAGCCCCAAGCATTTTAACCTTTCTTTCTTTTTTTTAATATTTATTTATCACTTTTTCCACCATGTTACAGTCTTTCCATTTTCAACGATGACTTACATTTTTAGAGTCATTACAACGTTTAAATATCCATTATCTCAAATTCTCAGATTTCTAACTACAATTCTTATTTACATAATTTCATTTTAACCTTTCCTCATAGGGAAGGTGTTCCAACCCTTTTATCCTTCTAGTTGCCCTTCTCTGCACTTTTTCCAATGCTATAATATCCTTTTTGAGATGTTCGCTCGTGTTTGTCAGAATCTGGCCTAGAATGTAGGTGGTGGGACTCGAAGTTGGTTGAGGGTTCCCTGCAGGGGTTGCTGAGCTCCTGGAGATCTGCCTCTGATACAATCGATTTCCTGATCGTCAAGATCAGTTTCCCTGGAGAAAATGGCTGCTTTGGAGCGCGGACTCCATGGTGTTATACCCTGCCGAAGTCCTTCCCTTCCCCGATCTCTTGCTTGCTGTGGTCACTTTTTTGGAGGGTCATTTCTAGAACTGGCACTATTGCACCATCTGCACCATTTCTGCCTTTAAGTGACATTTCGAATATCCTGGATAAATAGTATTAATCGACTAAAGCTGGAGAAAAGGATTACGGAAGTATCCTTCCAGCAACATCGGTTAACAGACAGGAAAAGTAGATTTCATGATCGTGAACAAGCAGACACCAAGAGCACACAGAGACATGTACATAGCAAGTCTCAATTCAAACTCCCCCCCCCACCTTTTAACAACATTCTTTCAAAAATTAGAGGTGGTGATAGATGACGGGGAAGGGGAAGTTGTGAAAGGTATTTTCACGGTGTACATTGATTTCACATCCAGACTCATTTGGACACATCCAGACAGCCAAACTAGCCCTCCTGCTCTCCAGTAATAAGGTACTGAACTGCTATTATACCGTAAGCACAGCACCAGAATGCAATGCAATGAATAGTAGAATGTAATGTAATTTACATTCCTGCCAACCTAGCAGTTCGAAAGCAAGAAATTGCAAGTAGATAAATAGGTACCACTTCGATGGGAAGGTAACAGCGTTCCGTGCACCTTGGTGTTTAGTCATGCTGGCCACATGACCACGGAAATGTCTTCGGACAGTGCTGGCTCTTTGGCTTTGAAACGGAGATGAGCACCACAACCCTAGAGTCGGATTTGACTGGCTTTCGAGCAAGGGAACCTTTACCTTTACCTAATTTGGAATTGTTGATTGGAGTGTATTTCTCTGGTCCAGTGACAGAGGAGACATAACACTGCACAACCAATCACCTCACCTTAAAGAAAAGGATGCTGTGTTAGTCACCTCCATGCTTGAGAGGAGATGGATGGGGTGTACCAACAAGATCTCAGCTAATTACTCTCAGCATTCCATAATTAAGAAGGATACATTTACACATCAATCTCCAATTTTGATATCTTTATTGGCTTTGTTATATTTCCTCCCAGAATTAAATCCAAACAAATGGTGACCATATAAACTGAGCTTGTTATCCCTGTATGGTCCTTGCATCTGTTAGACATCTTCATTATGGTGTATGCTAATGTGCTGCTATATGTATGGACTGGTGATTTCCACTTCAGTATATCTGAGGAAATGTGAGTGCACACGAACACTTATACATTTTCAAGCGGAGGCTGGATGACCATCAGGTATGTTGTAGGTATGTAGGGCTATCTTTCGACTATGCTCCTGCAGAGTGCAGGGGGTTGGGCTAGATGACCCGCAAGGTCCCTTCCAACTCTCACATTCTATGATTCTATGAATACAACTTTGTTGTTCTTAAACTTGAACTTTGTCTTATTTTCTAGCATCAGAATAGTTAGAGTCAAGTCTGGTACCACCTTAGAGTCCAACAAGATTTTCACAGGCTGAGCTTTCAAGAATCGATGCTCCCTTCGTCCTCCAGAACAGACAACCTGGACAGGCAACTGAGCACCAGAAGAGACAATTTAGGCTTAAGGAGCTAGATTCTAGTCCAGGAGCCCCACCCACCCTGGAACACCCCCCAATCCCCCTGCCGGAAGGAGGAAGGGCCAGCAGCCCTAGGGTCTGAGCTTGGTCATGTGGAGATCAACTGGAACGGCAGATCTCCAAGTGCCACCTGGAAGTTGGCAGTCCCAGGCACAATAGAAGCTTACCGTGAAGATGCCCGGCTTAGTTTGGATGTGAGGCTTGTTCCCTGGAGACTTTCTAGAGAACAAAGAGACTGGTCTCATCCCTGCCCTTCTTTCCCCGCTCTTCCGCTTATCCTGGTCACCCAGCAGAATGTGAACCGTGGGATGTGCCGATGGGGGGGAAGCAGGAATGGCCGCATCCTCCAAACGTTCTCATTAGGTGACCCTAGATGGCCCAACCGGATGGCACTTCAAAGGAGGATTGTATTTTGGCAGCGGCAGCCATTCACAAAGGGAAGAAAACAAAGTTGAGAGGGACTCTAAACAAGCCATAAAAACGTCAATGAAATCTGAGGAAAAAAACCAACTGGCTTTGGAAGCCTTGCAAGCCCTAACGTTTCTCCAACATCACGTAGAATATGTTGGGGGAAACAGTCAAAAATACTTAAATACTCAGAGTTTGCAATGGATCTTTGCTTCACTGGAGAGGAGACATTTCTTTCTTTGAAAAAAAGCTTTATTTCTAAGGGTAAAAGGTACACAGGAAACCTACAAAATAAAAGAGATATCTAGAGCTACGTTGTTACATCTTACATCTACAAACACAAGGTCACACAAGCATGGAGAATCACCTTCTTCTTGACCCCTAGAAGGAAATCACCTGAATATATTAACCAATCAATACTATTAACTTTCGCCAGGCTTTGCTTGCATTGGCTGTCTGCCAGGTTTCCCTTCCAGGTCAGTCTAAACAATAGCATAGAAGATAAACAGGTTAACCCTATAATGGCTGGAATCTAGGCCTTGCACCTCATACATTTCCAACATAATGTATAAGTCACCATGTTACCATAACAGACACCAACCTTGACAAACACGTTTATGAAACGTACACCCTATTAGTGGAAAGCGACGTCAAGTCGCAGCTGACTTAGGGTGACCTCGTAGGATTTTCGAGGCAAGAGACGTTCAGAGTTGGTTTGCCATTGCCTGCCTCTGCGTCATGACCCTGGTTTTCCTTGGAGGTCTCCCTTCCAAATACTAGCCAGGGCCGACCCTGCGTAGCTTCTGAGATCTGACAGGATCAGGCTAGGCCTGGGCTAGCCAGGTCAGGGCAATACAACCTATTCACGTTAGCAAAAAGGCTTGCAGGGATCTGGGGTCCCCAGCTTCACCCCTGTCTCACAGCTCCACAATCGGGGGTGAGGAAGGATGGCTAGCACTGCCTCGGGAAATGGTGATCAATTTTGAGGGTGGTGCCTGGGGAGGGGGGAGTTTGGGAAGGATGTGATGTCATTCTCAGGTGACCATCTTGTTGGGGTGAGCGACTCAGCATGCCTGGACATTGTGAGGCGCTACATCACTCTAAGTGTGTACGGGTGTTAGTCCAGGACTCTTTTTTGTAGCAGGGACTCCTTTGCATATTAGGCGACACACCCCCTAATGTAGCCAGTCCTCTCAGAGCTTACAGTAGCCCCTGTAAGAAGAGCTCTGTAAGCTCTCGGAGGATTGGCTACATTAGGGGTGTGTGGCCTAATATGCAAAGGAATTCCTGCTGCAAAAAGAGCCCTAGGTTGTTACCTCCTTGAATGAGATGCCTCCCTTCGTCTTAATCTGGGAGCTGCCCTCTGACCCTTCCTCTCTCTCCCTTTGTCCTCTCCCGCCTTCACATGGCCTTCCATGGTGACACATATCTCTGCAGGTCTCTCCTGTAGACACAATGCCTCATACTCCCATACACATGACACTGGGCAAGCCAGCCATTTGTGACAGGGAAAAGACTCTTCAGATTAGGTATCTTTCTCTCCTTTCAACTGCAACCTGGATATGAACTGGATCTACCTGAATAAATGTAAGTTTACCTTCTTTTTTGCAATATCCTTCTTGGGAGATTTATTTCCTGCACTCAGGATCACGCTTCTACAACCGGGCAAACTCTGTTATATGAACCAAATATCCCAATAAATCTAAGAGGGTCTGTGGCTCAGTGGAAGAGCCTCTGCTTTGCATGCAGAAGGTCCCGGGTTCAATCCCTAACATCTCCAGTTAAAAGAAGAGATGAGGAGGTGAAGTCCCGGGAGAGACGCTGTCAGTCAGAAGACTCACCTTCATGATAGACCAAGAGTTTGACACAGTGGAATCTTCATGGGGCGGCTTGTCCTGGAATGAGGAACACACAGGCGTTTTTCAGACCGCAGCAGCCTTTTGCATTTTCACACATTTTGCGCCACTTCTTTTGATCACACTATCAGTGGGATCTGTCCAGACTTCCCGTCAGGAGTTCCATCTGCTCCGGCTTCTATTTTTTGCGCGGTGGGGGTTGCACATGCGTTGGAGCGCTGGAGCATCTCAGCAGCCTTGTTCGCTCGCCTTCTTTATGTGAGAGTAGCCCCATTCACTCTTGTGTAAAGCACAGAAGCTGAGGCACAGAAGATAATTTATTTGCACCATCGGCTTTGGTACTGACAAGGGGGGACAGGGTCATGGCTTTCTCAGGCTGGAGGGAGAGGCCAAGAGAAGAGACCAGGGAGACAGAGAAGAAGAAGAAGAAGAAGAAGAAGAAGAAGAAGAAGAAGAAGAAGAAGAAGAAGAAGAAGAAGAAGAAGAAGAGGAGGAGGAGGAGGAGGAAGAGGAGGAAGAAGAAGAAGAAGAAGAAGAAGAAGAAGAAGAAGAAGAAGAAGAAGAAGAAGAAGAAGAAGAAGAGGAGGAGGAGGAGGAGGAGACTGGATTTATACCCCCCCTCTTCACATGGAGTCTCAGAGCGGCTTACAATCTCCTTCCCTTCCTCTCCCCACAACAGAAATCCTATGAGCTAGGTGGGGCTGAGAAAGCTCTGAGTGAACCATTACTGGCCCAAAGTTACCCAGCTGGCTGCATGTGGAAGAGGAGTGGGGAACCAAACCTGGTTCTCCAGATTAGAGTCCACACTCCCAGTGACCTCTTTTCCACACCCAGAAGATGACAAAAAAACCTCCAGGATCCCTGACCAAACTGTCCTGGAGAAAAATTGCTTCCTGATCTGGTGAGGCGATGGATTCTTCATCACTGGAAGTTTTTCAGTATTAATTGGATACCAAGAAGAAGAAGAAGAAGAAGAAGAAGAAGAAGAAGAAGAAGAAGAGGAGGAGATTGGATTTATACCCGCCCTTCACTACCCAAAGGAGTCTCAGAGCAGCTTACAATCTCCTTTCCCTTCCCCTCCCCACAACAGACACCCTGTGAGGTCGGTGGGGCTGAGAGAGCTCTGACAGAAACTGCTCTATTTCAAGAACAGCTGTGCCAGAACTATGGCTTGCCCAAGGTCATTCAGTAGGTGCAAGTGGAGGAGCGGGGAATCAAACCCGGTTCTCCCAGATTAGAGTCCGCACACTTAACCACCACACCAAACTGGCTCTCCTGCCTACCGGTCAGGGATCCTATAGTTGTAGGTTCTGCATTGGTGGGGGGTTGCCCTTGATGGCCCGAGTGGTTCCTTCAGTTCTGGCTAGGCGGGATATAAATCGAAAGTAATAAATAAATAAATAAATAAATAAATAAATAAATAAATTCTGAGATTGGATTTTAAAAAGTAAGTCTGGGAGAGACTGAAGTTCCATGCAGCCATGACAACTAACAGCAGCCGATGGATCAAACCTTTGTGCGTATCTCTCTGTGCATGCGCAGGTGTCTTGCGTACCCTCGAGTCCCTTCTGACTCATGTGGACCCTGTGCAAGCCATTGATGACCTCTCAAATGCCCTATTGTTAACAGCCTTGCTCAGGTCTGGCAAACTGAGGGCCGTGGCTTCCTCGATCAAGTCAGTCCGTCTCGTGATGATGGGTCTTCCTCTTTTCCTGATGCCTTCGACTTGGCCTAGCATTTGTTGTCTTTTCCAGCGACTCTGGTCTTCCAGCCAGTTTGGTGTAGTGGTTAAGTGCGCGGACTCTTATCTGGGAGAATCGGGTTTGATTCCCCACTTCTCCACTTGCACCTGCTGACGTGACCTTGGGTCAGTCACAAGCTCTGGCACAGCTGTCCTTGAAAAAGAGCAGTTTCTGTCAGAGCTCTCTCAGCCCCACCTACCTCCCAGGGTGTCTGTTGTGGGGAGGGGAAGGGAAAGGAGTTTGTGAGCCACTCTGAGACGCCTTTGGGCAGTGAAGGGCGGGGTATAAATCCAATCTCCTCCTCCTCTTCTTCTTCTTCTTCTTCTTCTTCTTCTTCTTCTTCTTCTTCTTCTTCTTCTTCTTCTTCTTCTTCTTCTTCTTCTTCTTCTTCTTCTTCTTCTTCTTCTTCTCATAAATTCAGGCTTGCTCCAGTCCCCTTTAAAAGCTGTCTTAGCATTGTCTTAGCGTCGTAACACTTTTCAAGTAGGTTAAGGGATGGTCGGTACACCTGGTTGTGTTGCCAACCTCCTGCTGAGGCCTGAAAATCTCCTGGAATTACAAGTTATCTCCAGACCACACATATGCTTTGGAGCAGGGGTGTCGAACTCATTTGTTACGAGGGCTGGATCTGACATAAAGGAGACCTTGTTGGGCAATGCAATGTCAGGTAGCGGAGATATAAACTTTATAAAGGACACAAACACAAAGGGTTTTTTAAAAACTTAAAATAAAAAACATGCTTAAAACATCAGTACTCTTGCAATATTTCGTTTATTGAACGGTGCCTGGTAACGGACACCTCTTGCTCTGAATCGTTGCGTCAAAATGTCTGTGCTGTTGCAATCTTGAGCCTGCCGTTCAGGTGTGTCTCTGTAAGCTGCAAACCTACGATGACGCAGCAGCAGCAGCAGCAGAACTGGAAGAAGCAGCAGAAGACAGCCAGTTCCACTGTGGGCCTGATCTGGCCCCTGGGCCTCATGTTTGACACCCCTGCTGTGGAGGGTGGACTTTGTGGCATTCTACCCTGCTGAGCTTCCTCCAATCCCCAAGCCCCACCCTCCTCAGGCTCCACCCCCCAAAAAAAAATCTCCAGGAATTTCCCAAGGCAGAGTTGGCAACTGGAACATCTGGGGTCGCTCCTGCCGGGGATGAGAAAGGGAAAACACTAACGAAGGTGATGCCTGTTTCTTTCCAAAGCATTTGTTTTAATGGCCCAGGGACTTGGGGGGACGGGACTCCTGCGTGAGAAAGAGGAGGGGTACAGGAAGGGAGGGGTGTTGTTTCCCTTCCCCCTCCTCTGTGTCTGAGAGTTCTGAGCAAACACCAAGCATATGAAGACTCTGGGACCAGGATCCCCAAATAACAACCAGGCAATGTTAGTCCAGGGTGTTTGCTTAGATGACCTAATGAGAGACCTATCGAGAAAAAAACACATTGGAGGAGTTCACGGCCCCCTTCTTGGATTCGCTGAACTTTTCCCCGGCCTGGAAAGGCTTCTGGGTCGAGGAGTTTTCAGCTGACCCTGAAAGTATTCTCATTCTCCGTGTGTGTATAAAGTGCTGTCGAGTTACAGTCGACCCATGCAAGGGGATTCAAGGCAAGTGAGAAGCAGAGGTGGTTGACCATGGCCTTCCTCCGCAGAGCTTTCCTTGGTGGTCTCCCTTCCAAGTACCAACCCTGCTTAGCCTCTCCCAGCAAGGGGTTCAAGGCAAGTGAGAAGGAGAGGTGGTTGGCCATGGCCTTCCTCCACAGAGCCTTCCTTGGTGGTCTCCCTTCCAAGTACCAACCCTGCTTAGCCTCTCCCAGCAAGGGGTTCAAGGCAAGTGAGAAGGAAAGGTGGTTGGCCATGGCCTTCCTCCGCAGAGCCTTCCTTGGTGGTCTCCCTTCCAAGTACCAACCCTGCTTAGCCTCTCTCAGCAAGGGATTCAAGGCAAGTGAGAAGCAGAGGTGGTTGGCCATGGCCTTCCTCCGCAGAGCCTTCCTTGGTGGTCTCCCTTCCAAGTACCAACCCTGCTTAGCCTCTCTCAGCAAGGGATTCAAGGCAAGTGAGAAGCAGAGGTGGTTGGCCATGGCCTTCCTCCGCAGAGCCTTCCTTGGTGGTCTCCCTTCCAAGTACCAACCCTGCTTAGCCTCTCCCAGCAAGGGGTTCAAGGCAAGTGAGAAGGAAAGGTGGTTGGCCATGGCCTTCCTCCGCAGAGCCTTCCTTGGTGGTCTCCCTTCCAAGTACCAACCCTGCTTAGCCTCTCTCAGCAAGGGATTCAAGGCAAGTGAGAAGCAGAGGTGGTTGACCATGGCCTTCCTCCGCAGAGCCTTCCTTGGTGGTCTCCCTTCCAAGTACCAACCCTGCTTAGCCTCTCCCAGCAAGGGGTTCAAGGCAAGTGAGAAGGAGAGGTGGTTGGCCATGGCCTTCCTCCACAGAGCCTTCCTTGGTGGTCTTCCTTCCAAGTACCAACCCTGCTTAGCCTCCCCCTGCAAGGGGCTTTCAAGGCAAGCAAGAAGCAGAGGTGGTTGGCCGTGATAGAACTCCAAAACATGAAGAATTTCATAAATATCCTCAGTGATGCAGTGATGCTTTGTACCTATGGTGCCTGGGGGGGGCACGGAGGGAGGGCTTCTGGAGTTCTGGCTCCACTGGTGGGCCTCCTGATGGCATCTGGGTTTTGGCCACTGTGTGACACAGAGCGTTGGACTAGATGGGCCATTGGCTTGATTCAACATGGCTCCTCTTGTTCTTATGTGGAGCAGAGGTCCATTGATGGCTATTAGCCACAAGGTATAGAGGGAACACTCTGTCTGGGGCACTGATGCTCTGTATTCTTGGTGCTTGAGGGGCCACAGTGGGAAGGCTTCTAGAGTTCTGGTCCCACTGGTGGACCTCCTGATGGCACCTGGGTTTTGGCCACTGTGAGACACAAAGTATTGGACTGGATGGGCCATTGGCCTGATCCAACATGGCTCCTCTTGTGTTCTTAGCTGCCTGCTACACAACAGTATTTCCCAGAAACTAATTCATACGGTTGGTGCAAACCACCAGAGTCTTGGGTTTGAGCAGTTACTAACAAATGGCTTGAGACCAGCATATCTGACGGACTGCCTGCTTCTTCATGAACCTACCTGACCATCTTCTGAGGCCTTGCTTCAGGTGCCCCAACGGAGACAGGTGTGTTCCAAACAGCATTCATCCATTAGCAAAAGGTACAGGGATGGGAGCGGCTGGTTCTAGGACAAGGAACCCCATCCAGTCTACAGTTCTACAAACAGAACTAGCAAGCTGGGCTTGCCGGAGGGGGAGACCTCCTTGCAAACCCTAATGTTGCCCACCGGCACTTGAACGGCCAGCGGGAGAAAGAGTGGTGGTAAACTGAGGAACTGCACCAGCAGAGACATCAACGATGTAAGGAAGATGTTCTAGGATTTGCCAAAAACTGTGGGGTGCCGAGTCAGGTTCAGATCCGTAGCCAGGATTTTTTTAAATTCAGGGGGCCTTTAAATAAGTCAGGGGCACCCTGTACACTCCTGCACGCACACACACCCCCAAGGGAGCACCTGTGCTGGATGGGAAGTTTGGGGGGGCCTTCCCAGTAAATCAGGGGGCCAGACCCCGAGATGCCCCACTGTAGCTACAGACCTGGTCAGGTTCAAGGTTTTGGTACTGACCTTTAAGGCCTTGAGTGGTCTGGGACCAGTGTATCTACAGTACTGTCTCCTTCAGTATGTCCCCCAGGAGAGCTTTGTACTCTACTGATAACGATCTGCTGGCGATTCCTGGCCCTAGAGATGCCTGGCTGTCCTCGACCAGGGCCAGGGCATTCTCGGTCATGGCCCCGACCCAGTGGGACTCTGTGCCAAATGACATCAGGGCATTGTGGGATCTTATGCAATTCTGCAGGGCCTGTAAGGGAGAGATGTTCTGCTGGGCTTTTGGTTGAGGGCAGCAACATTCGCCCCCAGTCCCGGCTGGCACCCTCCCTCCTCTTTGCCCCTCTTTTGCATTTTTTGTCTTGAGTTCCCCCCCCACCCCTGCCCAGAAAATGGCCAGGCAGTCCAGAATTGGGTTTGAAAATCTGCAGGATGCCATCTTGGATCTTTCATTCTGGTTTTCAGTTTTTAAAAATCATTATTTATTTATTTATTCAATTTGTACCCTGCCCTCTATATTGAATTTGAATGTTTTGTGTATTTTTATGGCATTATGTCCCCTTGAACATCTCCCAGAGCCTAGCATAAGCTGGGATAGGGTGGTTAACAAACTGAATAAATCATCATAATAATAGCTGTTGTAGATTTTCTGGTTTGTACGTCTGTGGTCTTGGCATTGTAGGACCTGATGTTTCACCAATAGCTGTGACTGGCATCCTCAGAGGTATAACACAGAAAGATGGAGTACTTTCTGTGTCAAGATGAGAAGAAAATAGTAGGCAGGTAATTTATACCTACTCAGGAAGACGGGGTAGGACTGAGTCATATTCTTGTAGGAGTTCCCCAGGCTGTGAACATGCTAATAGAGGAGCTTTTCTGAGGAGGTTATTTTGTATATGGATTGTTTCCTGAGGAGGTTTCCTGTTTCCTGAGGAGGTTCTTTTGCATGTTGGATTGGCTGTTGAAATTCTAATCTTACCTGTAGTGCTATTGTCAGATGTAGAGCCTTTGTGTTTTTCAGGACAGGAAACCATACCCTATTTATTTTTAAACTCTTTGCTTTCCTGTTGAAATTGTGTTTATGTTTATGAATTTCAATGGATCCCCTGTGTAATCTGACATGGTAATTGAATGTGTTGTCCAACTTTTCAGTGTCTTGGAACAAAATACTGTGTCCTGTGTGAGTTTGAGCAATAATAATAGTTTGACCATTGATTTTTTTGCAAATCCTAGAGCATCCTCCCTGACAGTGTGATGTCGTTTCCAGTCTTCGCCAACCATGACACTGCGTGCCAGCATGATGCTGGTGCAAAACTCCTGCCCTGCAATTGCTCCTAAGGGGGTGGGTTCAGGTTGTAGTCCAGCAACCCTAACCCCTCCCCGTGAGACTAAACCACACATCAGAAAAGAAATTGGCAGGCATCATGGCACCCACAGGCACCACACAGGACAAACAGGACCCCTTGCATTATGTATATACACAAATAGACCATGGTGCATTGCATTGCAAAACTAATCCTCACTGGAAAACTCACTGGAAAACATTGTATATGCCATTATATGTCAACAGTGCCCTTCGGTTCTCTACGCAGGACAAACAGGGCAAACCCTGCGCCAGAGGATAAATGGGCACACAGATCTGACATCAGGAATCACAAGATCGAGAAACCTGTAGGAGAACACTTCCGCCTTCCAGGACATTCAGTGGGTGACCTCAAAGTAGCTACTTTATTACAAAGGAACTTCAGGAACAGAATGGAAAGAGAAATTGCTGAATTATAAGTTATTATAATACTTAGAACAAAAACCTCCCCAGGACTGAACAGGGAGACTGGTTTTTTTTTAAATCTCTTTACATATGCTAACATTCAGTCCTCACATATATGTTCTCAACAAGAAGGACTATAAATCCTCTGTATTTTAGTGTATTTTGGTGCATTTCTTTACTGAATCTGATGCAAGGGATATCAGGATGTCTGCTGACATAACATGATTTTTTTTGAGGGGGATGTCATGTTAAGTGCCCTCCATGCGTCAGAGGAGGGAATGCAGATTCCCAGTCACTTCCCACAATTAGAAAAGACACCTTTAGACATTTATCTGCCAGTCTGACATATTTATTGCTTTACAGCTGTTGACCTTATAACTTTAACTTGTTATTTAGTGTCGCTTTGCATATCTTGCTCATCGTCATGTTGCATGTTAATCTGATGTTCATTCTCTGGCTGGAAGTTCTGAGCCGTGCCTGACATTCTATCGTATTTGATAAAGCGAGCGTGCACACGAAAGCTCAGACCTCGAATAAACCTTTGTTGGTCTTAAAAGTGCCACCGGAGTCTGAATTTGGAAAACTCAAGACATCTCAGTAACAGATGCTGGATCTGCTCCGATTTCCTCAGCACACGCAAGCCTTTTGGTCCAAGGCCCCGAGAACACTGTGCGCCGTCTCACAATGGCGCATTCTCTTTTTGCCTGGCTGGTTTGTCGAGGGGTGCTGGGAAAGGGTGGCGGAGCGGGGGCAGGATGGAGAGCTGTTCAAGAAAAAAAAATGAAAAGCAAGGCTCTGGAAATTCTCCAGGTCTTTTTTAATTAACCCGAGCGAGCCAGAGCTAAAGTTTCGAAGCCAAGCCAAAGGGATCTCCCCCCCCCCTTTTCTATTACGGAAAAGCCTGCAGTTACCTGGGCCTGCTGCTATTTAACAGCTCTCGTATTTGGAGCGGCTGAATGACAGGGCCGTGGAACAGCTCCAATCGCTCTGGTATATCCCCCCGTCTTTCCACACTAAAGAAGCCCCTTTATTTCTTTATAAGCCACATTAATAGATAGGAATATGAATCACCTCGGCCTCACATACTCAGATGGCGAGGAAGGGCTGGCTAAGGAACTCAGTGTCGTAAGCCCCAGGAAGGACCAAGAATCTCAAAATGGCTGAGCCCATATTTCAGGTTTGTAGGTCAAAGAAGAAGGGGATGGCAAAGCCTGAGATGGTTAGACGGTGTCATCGAGGCAATGAACATGAAATTAAGCAAACTCTGGAGCACGACGGAAGACAGGAGGGCCTGGCGTGATGTGGTCCATGGGGCCATTTTAGACTGGGGGAAATGGTGCAGGGAAAACCATACGTTGCCAAACACCTGTCCTGACTCCTGCCCTGACTCCTGCTATGGCCAGTGGGAAAAACTGATAAAAATAAATGACAATTAAATGACAGCGTGATGTCACTTCCAGGAAAAGCCTAGAAGTAATGTCAGTCTTTTCTAGGAATTGCTGGAAACTCTATAGTTTTACCTTAGAGTTCCCAGCATATTCCTAGAGAGGTGTAACACCACTTCCAGGTTTTTCCTGGAAGTGACATCATGCTGCCGCTGACAACTGCCCCCATGTCTCCATCCCCCCCAGTCTTCCACTGATTACCAGGCTGTGCCTGGCAACCCTTGTTAACCCTCAAGGTCTGTCAAAGCAGGATCCAAAACCGGGATCTGAAGTTGGTGCACCGCCCAAAGTTATTTTTAAATGTGCTTTCGGGCTACATACCGATGTGGACTCCTGGGTTCATACTCGTTGAATCTTTGGCCTGTTTCCCGCTGCTGCTTCACACTTTCCACAGCTACTGTGGTTCTTGGCAGGAAGAGCCTCCAAATGAAAGCTCTCTTGCCTTTTTCTGCCTCTCCCGAATCGTCTCCGTAGCCTTCCCTCGGCTCCAAGCCTGTCAGGGAAAAGAGAAAGTGCTGAGAATGGCTGAATGTACCCAAGGAGGATTCCTTGTCCTTGGGAGCCACCAGCCAACGTAAAGGAACTGGTGACGCTGTGAGGCCTAGTCAGGCACAGCAGTGCTGAGTTGAATAGCAGCAGGCCAGGAGAAGGAAAAGCATAGCATTGCCAGGCCGAGCTGGGCAGCCAGCAGAAGGGTTAGGGGCAGGGAGACAATGTGTGCGTAATGCAGCTGGTGTGGCTGACAGCACCACGTCACTCCCAGGTGCAATCCAGAACCGGCAATGGGTAGCTCTAGGAATCGCCAAAAACTCTATGGTATACCGGCGCAGAGGCCAGCGGCGACCCTGTCCTGTTCCCAACCCCTCCCTTCAATTCCAAAGATTCCCAGATGCCCACAGGCTCAGACCCTGAGTCTGGAAGAGAAGCCTAGGAACTCAAGCATGGTGCCTGTTAGAAAAGTAGGAGGAGCCAAGTAGTCTCTGGTATTTTAAAAAAGCGGTCTCTAACCTTTCCTTCTAACTGATCCCTGGTGCGGAATACTCACCTCTTTCTACAGTTGCCAAATCAGTCACGGGAAATTCCTGGAGATTTGGGGGTGGAGCGTGGGGAGGGCGTGGCTTGGGGGTAGGGTTGCCAGGTCTTACCGGGGTCCCAGTGGGGGGCTCCGGACCGGCTCCTGGAGTCTTCTGAGGTGTGCGCAAAGCATGCATACCATGATGACATCACCCAGAAGTGATAACTTCACACTGGGCGTGTTCTGTGGGGGATGCTCTAGCATTAAGGTAAAAAACTCTATGGTCACCTCCAGGTGACACCATCGCACTGGGCACATTGTGTGTGTGGGTGCTCTAGCATGTGGGTAAAAAAACTCTATGGTCACTTTCAGGGATGGGAGGGATCTTAGCAGGGCATGATGCCACGGAACCCACCCTCTGAAGCTGCTATTTCCTCCAGGGGCACCGACCTCTAGAATCTAAAGCACAGTCATAGGTCTCCAGGCCCCACCTGGTGGGTGGCAACCCTGTCCCTTCCCTAGGCATTCCAGGATCAATTCCGTATGCCTATATCAGTATCTGGCTGCCAGTCCTGCGCATTGCAAAAGAGAGGATGCAGAAAAAAATATATGTTAATCTGGGACTGAATCAAAAGAACATATTAGGAAAACGGGGTACTTTTTTAAACTCTAGAATGGAAGAAAAAGGCCTTGTGCAATGGAGCCCCCTCCCCACCAACTTCTGGCTTCTGACCCGGAGATTAAACTCCTTCCCCTGGAGACCCTGAGAATGAAATGGGATACCCCCATGTACACCACTCAGAGCGCCTAACCAAACTTTACATGCAAAGGCATGTAACAAAACCCCCATGGCCTTTATTTTGAAGAGAAAAGGCCCTTCGCAAAGTGGCTTCTCTCTTGGAAGGAAAAAAGAAAAAGAAAAAAGCCCAGGCCATCAGGGTTTCATTACCGGCATTTGCATGTAATGTTTAGCTAGGCTCTGGGAACCCGACCTGCCGTGGCCACTGGCTTAGAAGGCTTTAAAAGGGGATTAGGCCAAATACATGGCAGAGACTTGGATCGATGGCTATTGTGCCTGATGGCGAAATGGGACCTCCCTGTTCAGAGGCAGTGTACCGCTGAATACTAGCTGCTGCTGGGCAGGGCAGGGCAGGGCATGTGAAGGATGCCCAGTTTCCCCTTGGGGGGATTCAAGCCCTAGGGTTGTCACTCAGCCCCGGGTTGGGAAATACTCAGAGATTTACTTATTTATATTTAATTCGATTTGTAGCCCACCCTCCCTGCAGCAAGTGGGCTTGGAGCAGTTCCACCATAAAATCCACAATCCAACAAATTGACAGTTAAAATACATCTGAAAACCTATCTAAAAACACTTTGAATTTTGGGGGTGGACCCTAGGGAGGGTGGGGTTTGGCCGTTTGGGCAGGGAAAGAGCCTCAGCAGGAACTAATAATTGGGGTTAACTGGCGTGGTCATTCCGGTTTCCACCAGTTAGCAGAGTGTTTAAATAAAGCTACAAATGCAGCAGCATTACTTTACCAGATTACTCAGTTTACAAAGTTACACTTCTTCTTCTGCTGCTGCTGCTGCTGCTTCTGCTTCTTTTTCTTCTGCTGCTTCTTCTTCTTCTTCTGCTTCTCTTTCTCTTCCTCCTCCTCCTCCCAATCCAAGAAAGCCCTAAAACTCTCCTCCAACACCATATTTCAACTTTCTCCCTCTTGTCCTTGTCTGTCAAGCATCTAGTTTGACAAAAAATATTAGCGAGGAAGCCAGTGTGCCTCAGTGGTTAAAGTGTCCGTCTAGGAGACCCAGGTTCGAATCCCCACTCTGCCATGGTGCTTGTTGGGTGACGTTATTGGATGGCCTCATTCACTCTCAGCTTGTCCTACCTTACAAGAAGAGAGAAAAAGAGATTGGATTTATAGCCCAGAATACCAGAATTTTTTTTGTGTATATAGCCAAAGGCTGTCACAATAGAGAATTAGGATAATCAAAAGAAAATAATTCTAACCATACATAGGTAAAATACTGATTAAAAAGAATTTTTGCACCAATAAATACGGACCAGTTATAAACAGTAAAAGTGCAAAATAATAAATCCAGTTAGTCATAAAAAGGTCATAAAAAGGTTAATTTTCTGAAGCTGCAGTCTTAGCCCTGATTTTTTTTGGTGGCCAAGGCGAAAAGAGACACTTTATAACTGACAAGTGGATCAGTGTCAGATAATAGAAAGACCAGCTTGTCTATGTCAGAGGGGAAAAAATTGTCCTGTTAGCAGATTATCAAGAAACTTAGATTTAACTGCTGTGGATTTATACCCTGCCCTTCACTCGGAGTCTCAGAGTGGCTTACAAACTCCTTTCCCTTCCCCTCCCCACAACAGACACCCTGTGAGGTAGGTGGGGCTGAGAGAGCTCTGAGACAACTGCCCTTGAGAGAACAGCTCTGACAGAACTTGTGACTGACCCAAGGTCACCCAGCAGCTGTGAGTGGAGGAGTCGGGAATCAAACCCGGTTCTCCCAGATTAGAGTCCGTACACTTAACCACTACACCAAACTGGCTCTTGAAGTTGTTGTGAGGAAGGCCGAGCCATAGGGGCTGTTCTGGGCTCCTTGGGGAAAGGTGGAGAGAATGAGGAGTGAGAGAGCCTTTGCACCGGAGGAAGGAAACTGGGAGCAGGTTAAGAACGGTGTCAGCAATCCCCATCTCCGCTGGAACCATTTGCCCATCTGCTGGAGGTGTGGAAAGTTCAAGCTGCCACCACTCGGGGAACAGCCTCGTTTTAGGAGGGAAATGTTTGCCATTGTTAGCGTGTGTGTGTGTGTGGGGGAGCTCCGTCAAGGCGGCTTCAAAGGGTCCCCTTTCTCCTGGCGGTTCCAATTGCTCAGGGAATGGCCAAGAACAGCAGAACTTCTGTTGTGCCCCTCCAGCTCCAGACAGGGCTTTTAAGTCGTAGCTGTGCTTCCCCGCTCGGGGGCTCGAGTTACCTCTTCTCAGTCCCGGAATCTTTTCTCTGCCCCCCCCCCATAAACAAGTCCCCCTTTTTTCCTCCCGGGTTTGCTCCATCAGCTTTTTCTGATTGGCTGCAATTACCCTGATTGCGAAGGATAAGCGAACGGCACCGGCTTTCGCTCCTGCAAGGCCGAGGACGGTCCCAATCAGCGGTGGGATTCTCCCAGGAGGCCGTGCTACTCTATACGCTTGTCATTCGAGGCCTGGGCTGTGGGGCCAAACATCCGGGCTCTGTTACGGCTGGCAGCTAATGAAGGCAGATAATCGAAGGACCCTTGTTCGGATAGGCGTTTACGCCAGCTCGGCGCGCGTTTGTTTTTCGGTCCGGAAGCTGGTGTGAGGAGAGATTCTTTTCCAAGCCACGCACCGCTGGTCTGCCGCTACCGGTTCCGTCTGAGCATTTCGCGGGCATTGACGATATGCTAGGCGCGTTTACAAAAAGAGTAAAGAGTGTCAGCGTGGCATGAGCCTTAAGCCTGGGCCTCTGCTACAAACAGAACCATCGGCTGCGGAGGGACCTGCAGATATAGTTGCCAACCTCCAGGTGGGGCCTGGAGATCTCAAGGAATTATAGTTGCTCTCAAGGTGACAAGAGATCAGTTCCCCTGGAGAAAATGGCTGCTTTGGGGGTGTGTGTGTGGACTCTATGGCATTATAGCCTCCTGAGGTCTCTCCCCAAAGCTCTGCCAGCTCTGGGTTGGGAAATACCTGGGGGGCAGAGTCTGAGGAGGGGGGTCAGGGAGGGGAGGCACTCCAATGAGGTCTAATGCCATAGAAGCCACCTTCCCAAACAGCCATTTTCTGCAGGTGAACTGATGTCTGTCACCTTGAGATCAGTTGTGATTCCAGGAGGAGGAGGAGGACGAGGAGGAGGATGATGACAGCAATGGCGAGGAGGAGGAGGAGGAGACTGGATTTATATCATGCTTTTCACTACTCGAAGGAGTCTCAGAGTGGCTTACAATCTCCTTCCCCTTCCCCCCCGCAGCAGGCACCCTGTGAGGTAGGTGAGGCTGAGAGAGCCCTCTTGAGGACTGCTCCTGAGACAACAGTTCTGAAAGAACTTGTGACTGACCCAAGGTCATGCCAGCAGCTGCATGTGGAGGAGTGGGGAATCAAACCCGGTTCTCCCAGGAATAGAGTCTGCGCTCCTAACCACTACACCAAACTGGCTCTCTAGGAGATCTCCAGCTGTCACCTGGAGGATGGCAACCCTTCTTCAAATCCTTCCCCCTCCCCCGAATCTTCATGAATTTCCCAACCTGGAGTTGGCAACCCTTTCTGCAGGTCAGTGGGCACAATTTGGGTCTGTGGCTCAGGTTATCAGCCTCCAGATAGGCAACAGCGATCAGTTCCCCTGGAGAAAATGGCTGCTTTGGAGGGTCGACTCTGGCATTATACCCCATTGAAGCCCCTCCCCTCCCCCAAACCCCGCCCTCCCCAGGCCCCACCCACAAAACCTCAAGGTATTTCCCAACCCAGAGCTGTCAATCCCATCTGTCGTGGAAGCTGCCTGCCAGAGTAAGGAGTTTTTGATGGTCCATCTAAATAAGTCAAGTTACAAGAAGACGGAAGCAAATTGACTGCCTCTTGCTCTGTCTCGGGCACTGGCCAGTCTGAGCCAGACGGAAACGCCTCGCTCCTCTGACCCGAAGGATGTTGATCGATCAGATCCAAGCAAATATCATCCACAGCGAGCTGATTCACAGTGTATGTCACCATGCCAGCACGTGTGTCTTCTGCTCATCCATGACACAGCTTAGGATGTGGGGGGGGGAGGGAAACCCTTGGAAGCCATCAGATGTCGCTAAGGTTGCAAGATAGCTCTGAGAATCGGGATTGCTTAAAAATTCTCTCCATTTGAATTTCTTTCTGGAAACTGGTCGTGGAAAGCGCCGTCGAGTCGCGGCCGACTTGCGGCGACCCCGTAGTGTTTTCAAGGCAAGAGATGTTCGGAGGTGGTTTGCCACTGCCGGCCTCTGCATCGCAGCCCTCGGCTGCCTTGGTAGTCTCCCATGCAAGCGCTGACAAGGCCTGACGCTGCTTAGCATGTGAGATTTGGAAGCAAGAGACTAACAGCGGTGGTTTGCCGTTGCCTGCCTCTGCGTGCCAGCCCTCAAGCCTTGGTAGTCTCCCATCCCATCAGGTCCTGCTTAGCATGTGAGGTTTCAAAGCAGGACTCTAACAGGGTTGGCTTGTCATTGCCCGCCTCTGCGTGCCAACCTTGGGCTTCCTCGGTGGTCACCCATCCAAATATAACCAGAACGGACCCTGATTAGCTTCCAAGATCTGATGAAATCCGGGTTAGCGTGGGCCATCCAGGGTTCTAAACTGACAGCGGGTTGGATCCAGCACAAAATTTCTGCTTGCACAACAGCAATTTTGCAAGGGCAAACGGAAGAAAAAAAGACTGTGGTAGCTACCTGTGGAAAGTCAGACTTAAAGCATCTCCCACTTAAGAACATAAGAGAAGCCAATGTTGGATCAGGCCAATGGCCCATCTAGTCCAACACTCTGTCACACAGCGGCCAAAAATACCAGGTGCCATCAGGAGGTCCAGCAGTGAGGCCAGGGAACTTGAATTTCTGCTTGCCACAGTGCATTGTACAACCAATCCCAGGGATTCAGGAAGTGAACCTAAGAGCTTCTTTATCCTCAAAATGGCTCCTGGAGGTACCATATGGGGATAGATGGATAGTGGTGCTCTGGATCTTGCGTATGCGTCTCGTGCATATGGGAGATGGTGTACAACCTCTCTTGTCAAGCAGAACTACTCTAAGTAGATTTCTATTTCCATTTGTGCATTGCTGGATTTAACACCTTGTTTCCACAGCACCACTCAGTCATCAGCCAGTCCTCCATTTCTGACCTCTGGGCCTTCCTGCACAGGCGTACTTTGCCACTGTTTTTGATTGGTTTGTTCTCTTATTTTAATTTGCTGGTTACCGATGTATACGCTCATCACTTAAATTGTAGTGCAAAAAAAAAAAAAAAGGAATCTTGATATGATCAAATGCTTGGGGCTCTTCAGTTTGGAGAAACGACGGCTGAGGGATGACATGATCGAGGTTTATAAGATTATGCATGGGATTGAGCAGGTTGAGAAAGAAGTACTTTTCTCCCTTTCTCACAATACAAGAACTCGTGGGCACTCCATGAAATTGCTGAGCAGTCGGGTTAGAACAGATAAAAGGAAATCCTTCTTCACCCAAAGAGTGATTAACACATGGAATTCACTGCCACAGGAGGTGGTGGCAGATGCAAGCATGGACAGTTTCAAGAGGGAATTAGACAAACATATGGAACAGAAGTCCATCACTGGCTATTAGCCACAGGGTATAGATGGGAACTCCCAGTCTGGGGCAG
The DNA here is from genome assembly GCA_029375565.1 of Gekko gecko. Taxonomy (NCBI): domain Eukaryota; kingdom Metazoa; phylum Chordata; class Lepidosauria; order Squamata; family Gekkonidae; genus Gekko; species Gekko gecko. Next base: position 123,781,824 of record JAPDNY010000008.1, read on the forward strand.
GTGATGCACTCTATTCTTGGTGCTGGAGGGGGCAGCAGTGGGAGGGCTTCTAGTGTCCTGGCCCCACTGTTGGACCGCCTGATGGCACGTGGTATATTTTGGCCGCTGTGTGACAGAGTGTTGGACTAGATGGGCCATTGGCCTGATTCAACATTGGTTTCTCTTATGTTCTTATGTTCTTATCCCATGGCCACGTTCAGATGCTTTTTCTTGCTCTGTGATTTAACCACCCAGGAACTGGAAATCTGGAGTTGATTCTGGATGTTGGAAAGTTCCGTCAAGTTGCAACCAATTTATGGAGATCCCGTAGTGTTTTCATGGCAAGGGACATTTGGAGATGGTTTGCCGTCACCTACCACTGCGTTGGTACCACTGGACTTCCTTGGTAGTCTCCCATCCAGTAATAACCACTGCTGACCCTGCTTAAATATGTTGTTGCCCCGGCACCTTATCTCTCTGTCCTGGAGGTACCCAGTCAACAGAGAGTTTTTACTCTGGCGAGATGGCGAGTCCTCCCTTCTGCAAGTTTTAGAGGGGAGATATAAAAAGACTCCCATGAAGGAAAGGATTTGTCTGTGGCCGAGTTCAGACTGGCAGTTTGTCCCGAGAGAGGCGCGTTTCAGCAATGTTTCACAAGCAGATTAAAGGGGCCGTTCACCCAGGCACATCTGTCCGGCATTCCCCAGCTGTACTCAATTCATCTTGTAACGTTACGTTCCTGAGTTAAAACGATACCTGTTAAAAGTGGTATCAAACCCTGGAAAGTGTGTCTATCCCAACTATATCCCACATCAACACAGTGTGAATGCTAAAATCTGCGATTTTGATTGTGTGCTCATGCACATATGCACTCATGTGCATAAGCGCTCGTGCGCATAAGCACATATCTCCAGATTAGCAAAACAGAAAGCCGCGCCTTACAGCCACACCTTCGGGTCAACAGTGTGAATACTCCCTCACGCCTCCTCCGCAGTATGCTCCTGCATCAGTCAGCGCACTGTGACTGGGAAAACCGTGGCTTTTTTGCCACAACTCGCTCCCGCTTCAAACTGCCAGTCTGAACTCAGCCTGTGTGGCACTGAAGAGGTGGAGTCAGTCAAACCTGTATTATTCCACTGTCGCTTCTATCAGGAAGCCAGTTCTAATACAATTTCCCCACTACTTATCAATTTTCCTGGATGTTCTGATGTTTCTATTTTAAAGAAACTCTTAATGGGTGCTAGTCAACAGGTTACCATTCGTTGTGCCAATTTTCCCCCCAGTAGCCTATAGAATTCGTAGAGATATCTTATGTACAGGTTTTAACTTGTTGTTGTTCAGTCGCACAGTCGAGTCCGACTCTTCGCGACCCCATGGACCAGATTACGCCAGGCTACGCCAGGCCAGATTACGCCAGGCTTTAACTAATTGTTGCCAATGGATCGGAGCAATTTTACTTTCTAATGACATTACTGTCAAGCTTTTATTCTTGACTTGTACTGGCCGAATAAAGAATTGATTGATAGACCCTGCTTAGCTTCCAAGATTTGATGAGATCAAGGATAGCCTGGGCCATCTGGATAACCATTTAGAAATTCAGCAGCATGTGGATAAAAAAAAATCCTGCCTAAAGATTTCTGAGTGGAACGAACCCCACAGTCTAATAGTTGTTGTTACTGCCAAGGCACAGCTGACTTATGGTGACCCCGAACGGTTTTCAAGACAAGAGACATTCAGAGGTGGTCGTCCATTGCCTGCCTCTGTGTAGTAACCCTGGACTTCTTTGGTGGTCTCCCATCCAAGTACTAACCAGGGCTGACCCTGCTTAGTTTCTGAGGTGTGATGAGATTGGTCTAGCCTGGGCCATCCAGGACAGGGCAAGAGATGAATATAGGTGGTCGTCCATTGCCTGCCTCTGCATAGCAACCCTGGACTTCTTTGGTGGTCTCCCATCCGAGTACTAACCAGCGCCGACCCTGCTTCGCTTCCGAGGTGTGATGAGATTGGTCTGGCTAGGGCCATCCAGGTCAGGGCAAGAGATGAACACAGGTGGTTGTCCACTGCCTGCCTCTGCGTAGCAACCTTGGACTTCCTTGGTGGTCTCCCATCCAAGTACTAACCAGGGCCGACCCTGCTTCGCTTCCGAGGTGTGATGAGATTGGTCTGGCTAGGGCCATCCAGGTCAGGGCAAGAGATGAACACAGGAGGTTGTCCACTGCCTGCCTCTGCGTAGCAACCTTGGACTTCTTTGGTGGACTCCCATCCAAGTACGCTCCAGGGCCAACCTTGCTTAGGTTCTGAGATTCACCGAGATTGGGCTACCCTGGGCTATCCAGTTCAGGGCATTGTCTAATAGGGAGTAAGGCTAATTTGAGCTAGATGCGATGCCTAGAATACAGTTGCATTGGACAATGGAGAGAGACAGCTATAGATCCCCCTGCACCTCCAGCCAAAGGATTACAGTAGCAGGTGTAGGGGAAGGGTTTTCAATGCCTGGGTAGCCACGGCTTGTCAGAGTATCATATGGACCTAGAGGGACCCGTGGTCTGATGCAGTATTCAGCCATGTCAAACGCCAATGCATTCACAGGTGAAAACCATCATGTCGAATTGTTCCCAGCATACTCCAGGAAACCACAACAGATGTGATTTTAATGGGCTCCCAGTGACCAAGCTCCGGTAGCAGGAGGGCTGCCGCGTTCTGCACCAGCTGAAGCATCCGTGGGGCATGGAAGGGGGAAGCCCTACACGCGGCGAGGGCAGAGAAATGCATGGCAGGTGTGGTCGGCGGTCTCCTTCCCCTTGGGGAATGTTTAGCAGGAGGCCTGCCCTTTCCCGTAAGACGCTGCCTCTCTATCAAGAGACCGGAGGCAACATGGACTCGGTGGGAGTGAGCGTGGAGGAGATTAATCATTTCGAGCAGAAATGATTTAGTAGGACCCTTGGAGGACGTGACTCCACTGGAGATTTATGGAGCTCGAGGACAGAAGGGAACCAGCCGCGATCTCCTCCTCTAACCTCATGCATCAGGCTGGCTTGGAGAATTCAATTTCCGCTTCACATCCAATCGTCCAGAATTGCCTCCTGTGTGAGGGCTGGAATTGGATCAAGAAGTCCCTCCAGTTTTAATCATCGCAGGAGCAGTCAAGTGTGGTGCGAAGGGCTGCCAGGTCCAACTCAGGAAATATCTGGAGACCTTGGGGGTGGAGCCAGGAGCCAGGATATGACATCACTTTTGTGATGTCACGAGGGTTGCCAGGTGAGGCCGACAAGCCAGAAGGGAGTTCTGGCCATCACATTGAAGCATTCCTTTTAAATGCTTTCCCTCCATTGGAAATAACGGAGGATAGAGAGACATTCTTTTGGGGCACATAGAATTGAACCCCCTGGTCCAATCTTTTTGAAACGTGGGAGCTTTTTTTGAGGAGGGGCACCAGATGCGATGTTGAAAATTTGGTGCCTCTGCCTCAAAAAACAGGTTCCCCAGAGCCCCAGATAACCACAGATTGATTCACCACTATACCCTATGGGGACTGGTCTTTACAGAGTATAATGGATAGCCCAGCAGCCACCGTGCCTCCCCCTTTCTGACAGCCCTGAAGTGGGGGGAGGCGCTCCAAACCAGGGGATCCCCTGCCCCCAACAGGGGATTGGCAACCCTAGTGCAGTAGTCAGAGCAGGGGTGTCGAACTCATCTGTTATAAGGGACAGATCTGACATAGAATCATAGAATGTTAGAGTTGGAAGGGACCATGCAGCTCATCTAGTCCAACCCCTGCACTCTGCAGGAGCATAGCCGAAAGATAGCCCTACAACATACTCGAAAGATGGCCGTCCAGCCTCTGCTTGAAAGCGTCCAGCGAAGGAGCATCCACCACCTCCCGAGGCAGTCTGTTCCACTGCTCAACCACGCTTACAGTTAGGAAGTTTCTCCTGATATTTAGCTGGTAACGACTCCCTTGTAATTTCCACCCATTAGATCTAGTCTTGCAATCCGGAGCAAGAGAGAATAGATCTGCTCCATCTTCTACACGACAGCCCTTCAGATATTTGAAGACTGCAATCATGTCCCCCCTAAGCCTTCTCTTTCCCAGGCTAAACATACCCAACTCTTTCAGCCTTTCCTCATAAGACTTGGATTCCAACCCTCTCACCGTTTTGGTTGCCCTCTTCTGGACACGCTCGAGCTTGTCAACATCCTTCCTAAAGTGTGGTGCCGCAAACTGGACACAGGACTCCAGGTGAGGCCTGACCATAGCAGAATAGAGTGGAACTACCACCTCCTGTGATCTGGACACAGTGCTTCTGTTAATGCATCCTAAGATTGCATTAGCTTTCTTCACAGCCACATCACACTGCAGGCTCATGTTTAGCTTGTGATCAACCAGAACACCTAGAGCCCTTTCACATGTGCTGCTGTCAAGCCAAGTCCCTCCCATTCTATATCTGTGCCTATGATTTTTTTGTACCTAAGTGTAGGGCTTTGCACTTATTTCTATTGAAATTCATTTTATTTGTCTCATCCCACTGTTCCAGCCTATCTAGATAATTTTGAATCCTGACTCTGTCTTCTTCAGAATTAGCAATCCCACCAAGCTTCATGCCATCTGCAAATCTGATAAGCATCCCCTCTATTTCTTCTTCCAGGTCATTTATAAAAAATTGAACAACACTGGGCCCAGGACAGAGCCCTGCAGCACTCCACTCAAGACTTCCCTCCACGTAGACACAGAGCCATTTACGAGCACTCATGTACGATTTTTCAACCAACCATGAATCCATCCAACGGTTGCGCCATCCAGCCCACACTTAACCAGCTTATCCTCAAGGATATCATGAGAATCTTTGTCAAATGCTTTATTGAAATCTAGATATACTATGTCCACAGCATTGCCAGAGTCAACCATTTTAGTAACTCTGTCAAAAAAGGAGATAAGGTTGGTCTGGCATGACTTATTCTTGATAAACCCATGCTGGCTACAAACATTTAACTCATTCTGTTCAAGGTGCTCACAGACAGAGCATTTAATAAACTGCTCTAAAATTTTTCCAGGTATTGATGTCAAACTGACAGGCCTGTAATTTCCTGGGTCTGTCTTTTTTCCCTTCTTGAAGACCGGGACAACATTCATTCTTCTCCAGTCTTTTGGCACAACACCAGTACTCCAGGACATCTCAAAGATTAGAGCCAGAGGCTCTGAAATAACATCTGCAATTTCTTTTAGCACTGTGGGATGCAAGCCATCTGGCCCTGGAGACTTGAAAGTATTTAAGGCAACTAGATGCTCTCTAACCATTTCCTTACTTACTCTGGACTGGCAGTTCCATAAATGGGCCAGGTGTGTCATAAAATGTAATGGCAGGTAGCAGAGATATAAACTTTATAAAGGACACAAACACAAAGATTTTTTTTTTACTTTAAATAAAAACATGCTTAAAACATTAGCTCGGTGAGCTGTAAACCTACTTTTGATTTATTGACATTCACCACAGAACTCTCATGCTCAGAGTTCTGAGTCTAGGACCCAATTTGAAACATGAAATGGCTGAGTGATTAAGAGAGTCTGGCGAAGCAAGCTATGATGCAGCAGCAGCAACAGAACTGGAAGCAGAAGACGGCCAGTTCTACTGCAGGCCTGATGGAAGCCCTCCAGGGGGCTCATCCGCCCCCCGGGACACATGTTTGACACCCCTGAGTTAGAGTGTTCAGACTAGGATCTGGCAGACCCAGGTCTGAATCATAACTCTGCTATTGGAAGCTTGCTGGGTTGCCTTGAGCCAGCCACAGGCTCTCAGCGTAACCTACATTACAGGGTTGTTGTGAGACTAACACAGAGAAAGGGAGAATGATGGGGTCCCCAGTGGGGAGAAATGCAAGGTACAAATGAAGTAAATCAATACATAGCAGCAGCAGCAACAGGTCTGACCAGGTTGGATTCATTCTAATGGGTGCATGGATAATACATGGGTGGTTGTTGCCGCTTCCTAGAGAGGCATGACATCACTTCCGGGTTTCCCTCAGAAGTCATGCCACACGTATCGGCTCAACATTTTAATTTTTATCCCAACACTGCTGTGAGCAACAGTGGGGAACCAGACACAGGGACAAGGAATCACCTGGCCCCAGTGGGGGACTGGCAAATCTACTACTGAGGACTGGAAACTTGTCTTGCTTTTTAAAGATGGGATAACTGGGGAGTGTAGGCATGCTGAGCTCCACACCAGAGGCCAGGTTCTTTGTGCATAAAATTTGAATCCTGGGGCCCCCAGAGCAACACACAGATATTGCAAGCGACAGCAAAGCACTTTACACTGAGACAAATTGAAGTTACGTAATAGAATTCTCTCCTGCCAACCTAGCAGTTCAAAAGCAAGAAATCGCAAGTATATAAATAGGTACCGCTTCGGTGGGAAGGTAACAGCATTCCGTGTGCCTCGGCATCTAGTCATGCCGGCTACATGACCGTGGAAATGTCTTTGGACAGCGCTGGCTCTTCGGCTTGGAAACGGAGATGAGCCCCGCATCCCTAGAGTCGGATTCGACTGGCTTTCGAGCAAGGGAAACCTTTACCTAATAGAATAGAATACAAACAAATTTGACAAGTTTGGTTCGACTACCAGGATTGCACTGAGAAAGGACGGAAACAGGCATCTTTAGCTGGGGGAGACTTGCCGGGGGAGCTGCTATGTTTGGATGAAACATACACAGGAAGAAACCGGCAAAGAAATCATTTGAACTGAACTTTGGCACGAGTGCTTTACTTATTCCAAACATTTATGGTTGATAACTCTTTGTATGTAAATGTTTGTACGAATGTGCTTGGTAAGCAATATAATCGACGATACAGCGTTACACGGAATAACCATATCACAGCGGTATTCTGGTTGTTCCCACCTGGAAGTTGGCAGCCCTACATAGGGTTGCCAACCTCCGGGTGGTAGCTGGAAATCTCCTGGGGTTACGACTGTTTGCCTGGAGAAGACGGCAGCTTTGTATTGTATTATCTTTAACTGTTGTGTTTTAATTATGTATGTTTTATTTTGTATTTATGCTCCCTGGAAGCCACCCTGAGCTTGCTTTGTGGGGAGGGCGGAGTACAAATAAATAAACCCTACTTGAATGGAGTATAATGACACAGAGGCCACCCCCCCAAAGCTGGGGGTGTATTGTATTAGCTTTAACTGTTGTGTTTTAATTATGTATGTTTTATTTTGTATTTATGTTACCTGGAAGCCGCCCTGAGCTTGCTTTGCGGGGAGGGTGGAGTACAAATAAATAAACCCTACTTGAATGGAGTATAATGACACAGAGGCCACCCCCCAAAGTGCTGGGAGCGATTAAAAATCCGATTAGATAGAGTGCTTTCAAACGGATTTCCATCAAGTGCTGGCTGTTCTTCTGCTCGTCAACTCTTATGGCAACTGCTCGATGTTATGCGCTAGATGTTCTTCTGCTCGTTGGCTCTCATGGCAGCTGCTTGATGGTAAAGTTACGGGCCGGGTGCTACAGCGGCGGTGGCCCCTAATTAAATGCCTGGCGGAAGAGCTCCGTCTTGCAGGCCCTGCAGAACTGAGAAAGGTCCCGCAGGGCCCTGATCTCCTCCGGGAGCTCGTTCCACCAGGTAGGGGCCACCACTGAAAAGGCCCCGGCCGTGGTAGCAGCTAACCTGGCTTCCCTCGGGCCAGGGAGGGTCAGCCAGTTTTGCCATCCCCCAGGTGGGAACGGGGGACTCCCCAATCTGACAGTCTCCTATCTGCCACCAGCCAGCTGGCCAGAGGGGGAAGTCCCGCCCCCAACAGCCACCACCTATTGCAGTGTCCCAGCTTGATGACATCACACGGAAGTGATGTAGTCACATGGGGGGCACCACCATGCGTGGTGAGGTCGCCTCGGCCCTTCCCCTTCCCAGAGAGCTGCCTCCCGCCCCCTGCTGGCAAGAGGAGAGGACTTGGCCACCCTACATCGAAATCCCCCCACCCCCTAAGCCCTGCCCTCCTTCAGCTCCACCCTCCAAATTTCCAGGTTTTTCCCAACCCAGAGCTGGCAACTAGGGATGCCAGCCTCCAGGTGGGGCCTGGGGATCCCCTGGAATTACAGCTCATCTCCAGACTGCACGGATCAGTTCCCAGACTGCACAGATCGGAGGGTGGGCTCTGTGGCATCGTACCCGACTGAGGTCCCTGTCCTTTCCAGGTTCCACCCCCAAAACTCCAGGAGTTTCCCAATCTGGCTCTGGCTAGGGTTGCCATCCCGGGGTGCGGTTTTTCCCGCTTTTGGGGCCCCAATCCGCTGCTGCCCAGCTGGCCGGTGGTGGTGGGGGGAGCCCCGCTCCCGAGGAGACCCACCTGCACTGAGATGATGTCATCACATAGAGCATGTTGGGGGGGGCTGCTCTAGCATTTGAGAAAGAACTCTATGGTTACCAAAGACTTCAGGAGGACGAGAGGAGCCCCCCCCCCCACCAGAACAAAGTAAGGAGTTGGCAACCCTATCTGAGCTCTGGTCATAAAAACAGTTGACTGCTTCCTGAAACCCAGATCTAATGGAATCTCTGAGCAATGGGAAGGAATGCTAGCTTGGGTAAGAGGGATTTGCTGCAGACTGGGCAGGAGATGCGAAAAGGGGGAGGGGGGGAGGCCTCCCAGCTGGTGCCCGGCATTCTGGAGCTCCAAATAACTGCCTCTTCCCCAAAGCCGTCCAAGCCCCAAGCATGCGGGGTGGTGGTTGTGGTGCGGATCCACGCAAGCTCTCCATGCGCTTTGCCTCTAGAGCAATCAGCTGTGTCGGGGGCCTGGGTCTCCGGGGACCGCCAGGCCAAAATGAATTGTTTAAAAGCCACCGGCCTTTCCCAGCAGTTTGCAAATGGAACCTCACAAAAGCCGCACTGTTCCGTTTTATGGGATTGGAAACAGATGCCGGGGCCGTCGTGAGCCGAGAGCCCCTGACGCTGTCAAAAGGACGCGGGGGGGGGGGCTGCCGGTGGGGACAGGCGTGGTGGGCAGAGCAGCCCTGCAGGGGGAGGAAGGAGAGAAACATGTCGACACATAATGCACTAGACTGTAGCGCGGGGTGTCAAACATGTGGCCCGGGGGCCGGACCAGGCCCCCGGAGGGCTTCTCTTAGGCCCACAGTGGGACTGGCTGTCTTCTGCTGCTTCTTCCAGTTCTGTTGCTGTTGCGTCATTGTAGGTTTGCACCTTACAGATACACACCTGAACGGCACACTCAAGATGGCAACGGCACGGACGTTTTGATGCCATAATTCAGAGCAAGAGGTGTCACTTACCAGACACTGTTAAATAAACAAAATATTGCAAGCATGCTAATGTTCTAAGCATGTTTTTATTTTAAGTAAAAAAACAACAACGTTTGTGTTTGTGTCCTTTATAAAGTTTATATCTCCGCTCCCTGGCATGACATTTTATGACACACCCGGCCCGGCCCAACAAGGTCTCATTTATGTCAGATCTGGCCCTCGTAACCAATGAGTTCAGTACCCCTGCTGTAGTGGGAATTCTGCCTCTGCAAGCTACTGGGGATGCCTGGATCAGGAACAGGCCCAGCAGATACCGAGACTCCTCTTGTAGGACCACCTTCTCCGGCCACACCCAGTAGAGTCTGATTGGCTGATACCAAGATTCCAGGGAAGGGGTGTGGCCTGGACTATCTATATATTGCATGTTGTGGGGGGGACCCAAGAATTTTGTGTCAGGCCCCTAGCCAGGATTTTGTGGCTTGCGAGACAAATTTTTTTCCTGGCGGGGCAGTGCAGAGAGAAAAGCCATTTAGCCAATAGAAAAATGTTACCAGGAGAGATCTCTAAATTGCAAGCTGGCAACTGCTTTGGATGACAGTTCTCAGCTGCTGCAAGTTAATCACTTCGTCCAGCCAAAGCAACAATTCTGGTAACAAGCCGGCACTGCCGGCAGGTGGGAGTTGATGACTTCTGTAGTCAAGAAAGCTGAACGGCCTTCCTTCGCACATTTATTTATTTATTTTTGCATTTGCAAAAATTCCCTGGGGGTGGCTTGGCTCATAGGGGGTACGGGTCATCAGAAGAGCCTCTGCCTTGAATGCAGAAGGTCCCAAGTTCAATCCCCTGCATCTCCATTTATCGTACCCGGCAGTAGGTGATGTGAAAGGCCCTTTTTGAGGCCCTGGAGAGCCACTGCTAGTCTGAGTAGATAATATTCAGGGGCAGGATTGTCAACCAGGGCTATTTTTGTAGAAAAAGCCCAGCAGGAACTCATTAACATATTAGGCCACACCCAACTACAGAAACTCATTAGCATATCAGGCCACACCCTGACTGCACAGCTCATTAGCCTATTAGACCACACCCCCATGTTACCAGAAGTGTGGTCATCCAGCCACACCCACCTTTTGCTTCTTATTCTGTTTACCTTACTTGTTGTCAAAACCCAGGGCTCTTTTTGTAGCAGGAACTCCTTTTGCATGTTAGGCCACACAGCCCTAATGTAGCCAATCCTACTGAGTGTCTGCTGGGCTTTTGGGTGTGGCCTGTTATGCTAATGAGTTCCTGCTGGGCGTGGCTAACTCGGGAGCCAGACGGAACTCTGTTCCTGTGCGTTCCTGCCCAAAAATAGCCCTGTTGTCAGCTCTGGGTTGGGAAATACCTTGAGATTCTGGGGGTGGAGCCTGGGGAGGGCGGGGCTTGAGGGAGGGGAGGGACCTCAGCAGGGGATAACGCCATAGAGTCCACTTTCCAAAGCAGCCATTTTTCTCCAGATGTACTGATCTCTGTCACCTGGAGCTCAGTAGTAATAGTGGGAGACCTCCAGCCACTAACTGGGGGTTGGCAACCCTACTTGGGGGCATGGCTCAGTGGCAGAGCATCTGTTTGGCATGCAGAAGGTCCCAAGTTCAAGCTCTGGCATCTCCAGTTGAAAAGACCTGGTTGTAGGTGACGCGCAAGACCTCTGCCTGAGACCCTGGAGAGCGACGGCCAGTCTGAGTAGGCGATGCTGACCTCCACGGACTGACGGATGGTCTGACTCAGTAGAAGGCAGCTTCACCTCCTGTGCTCTTGGCTACCTGGGCTAAATCATGAAGCATGAACCTGCCTTATACTGAATCAGACCCTTCGTCCATCAAGGTCAGTATTGTCTACTCAGGCTGGCAGCCGCTCTTCAGGGTCTTTCACGTCATCTGCTGCCAGATCTTTTAACTGGAGATATTGTGGATTGAACCTGGGACCTTCTTCATGCCAAGCAGATGCTCTGCCATTGAGCCACAGCACCACTGGGAGAAAGTGTGTGGGTGGCCACAAATGCTGCCAGTGTGACGGAGGAAAAGGTATGCAGGTGGCTGTGAGCATATGAGATGGGAGAGGGCAGGATTACAACGGAACATCAGGAAGACAAAAGTCACGACTGCTTGGGAATTATGCCGCTGTAAGGCTGACAGCGAAGACACCGAAATTGTTCACAATTTACCGTTCCTTCGCTCCAACACCAATCAAAAGGGAGACGGCAACTGAGAAATCCGAAAGAGATTAAGACTGGGAAGACCAGCCAAGAAGGAGCTTCAGGGTAAAGATGTGTCACTGGGCAAAGAAGATCGCGAGAATTCGTACCACACGAATCCAAGCTGGAAGCATCAGGAAAAGAGGAAGACCCAGCCTGAGGTGGATTGACTCCATCGAGGAAGCGGCGGCCCTCCGTTTGCAAGACCTGAGCAAGACTGTTGACAAGAGGACATTTTGGAGGCCATTAATTCATAGGGTAGGAGCTGCGGTGGCTCAAGTGGTTAAGACGCTGAACTGCAGGCTGTGGAAGGTCAGTAGTTCAGCAGTTCGAGACCCGAGACCGCCGCGTGACGGAGTGAGCTCCCGTCTCTAGTTCCAGCTCCTGCCAACCTGGCAGTTCGAAAGCAAGAAATTGCAAGTAGATAAATAGGTACCACTTCAGTGGGAAGGTAACAGCGTTTCGTGCCGGCCACATGACCACGGAAACGTCTTCGGACAGCGCTGGCTCTTCGGCTTTGAAACGGGGATGAGCACCGCAACCCTAGAGTCGGATTCGACTGGCTTTCGAGCAAGGGAACCTTTACCTTAATTCATAGGGTAGAAATGGCTTGACGGCACTTAACACACACATCTTTGGGGGTGAGGGGACTTTACTGTTTTGTTTTAAATTGGGGATCTTTTAAATTCTGATCTCTAAGCTGCCTTGGGCCACCGGGAAAGGCAGAATATAAATACGGAAATAAATGAATAACGAACTTTGATAGACATACTGGGATTAAAATTGACACCTGGTTTTGTATCTGTTCTGCATCAATGGTATTACGTATTGAGACGAGGCAGCTCTTTCAAAATAACATTCTTCTTTATTGAACTTCCAAACCAAAGACACAGGCACAACAGGAACCAATTGATACTTGTAAAAACCACACCCACCTTAAACAACAACCAATACCAAGGAGGCAGCTAGGACGCTGTATTTGCATGAACCATATACAATGTAACTATTGACTGTGCAGCTATTGGATTATAAGCCACAAATATGATTGGCCGTTACCGGCAACACGACCAATAGTCTTGAAGGCCTTTGGAGCCTTCGCTCAGACCGAAGCTCCATCAGTACATAACAAATGGTGTAAACGATTTCCTAAAAGAAAGACGTAGAAATGGGACATTTGCCAAAGCAAATAGGTGGGATGAAAATAATTTTTCCAGGCGGAGCCTGAGGTGGGCGGAGTTTGGGGAGGGACCTCAAAGGAGTACAGGGCCCTAGAGTCCGCCTTCCAAAGCAGCCATTTTCTCCAGGAGACTGCTCTCCATTGCCTAGAGATCAGTTCTAATCCCAGGAGGTCTCCAGCCACCACCTGGAGGTTGTAGAAGCAAAAGGGAGATCACGGGAAGGATGCAAACAATAACGAAAACAACCGTGATGTTATATTATGAAAATATATTTAGACTACTGTTCTGTAGTGAGTCGTATTTCTTCACCACTTTGTAAAATATACACACACACACAACGGAAATAGCATATAATACCGTTTCACATAACAGCTTTTTCTAAGTGTGCTGCATGAATACTATTAGTTTACACGTCAGCAATTCTAATCCGTGAATTAACACACATTCTTCCCACTTCAGTGAAACAATGGGACACTGAAAGAATTTGTGCCGAAATGAGCTCGGCAAGGTTTAGAACTCCACAGTATGTACCCATAGGTGTGACAATAGGTGTCGCCCTGGTAATGCAGGAGTTCCCAGGACCAGGTTGTCTGTGTCACTCACAAATTTCTCCTTCCACCCCACCCCACCCCCAGCCTGGAGGCTGGCAACCGTGGGCCTGAGCTACCTTGGCAAGAGAGAGGGAGAGAGGGAGGGAGGGAGATTCTATATTGGTTTTTCCCGCTGCTGTTTTACCAAACCCACCTTGGAACAGAAATTCCCTGCCGCACTGCATGCCGCTCTCACTTTCTTTGAGCATCAGATTTTGTTACCCTCCATGCTGCACGCCACTTTCACTTCCTTCGATCAACGGGTTTTATGGTACCTTCTGCATAGATTTATGCCTGTTCAGAGGTGACTTCGCAGTCAGCACGGCGTTGTCCTGGGGTATTTGAATGTGGCTTTGAGCTGCACCTTTTCCTCCGTGTTGAGAAAATGTGCAGCGAATGCCAGATGCAGAATCGCCCAGTGAGAGAGAGAGAGAAGGAAAAGGAGGAGGAGGAGATTGGATTTATATCCCGCCCTTCACTCGGAGTCTCAGAGCGGCTTACAAACTCCTTTCCCTTCCCCTCCCCACAACAGACACCCTGTGAGGTAGGCGGGGCTGAAACAGCTCTGACAGAAACTGCTCTTTTAAGGACAGCTCTTATCAGAACTATGGCTTGCCCAAGGTCATCCAGCAGCTGCAAGTGGAGGAGTGGGGAATCAAACCCAGTTCTCCCAGATTAGAGTCCACACACTTAAGAACTACATCAAACGAGAGAGAGAGAGAGAGAGAGAGAGAGAGAGAGAGAGAGAGAGAGAGAGAGAGAGAGAGAGAGAGAGAGAGAGAGAGAGAGAGATCTATTTACTGCCGGCTGAATGGCATTTCTTCATCCAGGGCTCCCGAGGAGCGTTATATCCTGGCTGAGGGGAAGTTGTAGACAAGGGCCTGGAGATGGGATGGCGAAGAGGCCCTGAGCAGCCATTTGGAGCAAGGCGGCTGTTTGAAATGTCAGAAGCCGGCTGGCAGAGAAACCCTCTGAGAGCGCTGACACAGAACTGCTGCTTATCAGCTCCATTCCGCCTCATAAAAAAACCCCGAAAGCGGAGTTTCCTGAAATTTACGGACTTGTTCTTCACACCCTCCGAATGCATCCCCTTAAAAAACTGTTGGAATGAGTGCTGATGTCAGCAGTCCAGACCTCCGGCCACTAATGAGAGGCGGGCGGAAGGAGAAGTTTGTGAGTGACACAGGCAAGCCGGGCCCTGGGAGCAGAGGACCAGCGGGGAAACATACCCTGAGCAAACGCGCACAGATGTGCCCTCGACACTAAGGCACTCCGGCCAGAAGATCAGTTATGGCACTGAAACAACTCCTGCTCAGTATTCGCATTCAAGACACTCCCCCCCCCCCGCCCCCGCCACCATGACCCTAACAAGGATGGCTTTCGGGAGCTCCAGAAATCTGCTTTTCCTGAAAAGCAACAACGCTTTCCCTAGCGTGCATTAAAACACAGGTGGTTGCCAACCTCCAGGTAGAAATTTTACAGATGGAAACCGATCACTAGTACCAGTATGAGCAGGACCAAAGGAAACCGGAAGAAGTGCGCTAAAGAAATGATAAAATGTACTCTATGTGAGGGGGAAAAAAATTATACGCGACAATAACAACAAAGCAAATCTTCACAGATGAAATCATATCTTCATATTCCAGTTTGATGTAGTGGTTAAGTGTGCGGACTCTTATCTGGGAGAACCGGGTTTGATTCCCCCACTCCTCCCCTTGCACCTGCTGATGTGACCTTGGGTCAGTCACAAGCTCTGGCACAGCTGTTCTCTCAAGGACAGTTTCTGTCAGAAGTTCTCTCAGCCCCACCTACCTCACAGGGTGTCTATTGTGGGAAGAGGAAGGGAAAGGAGATTGTACGCCGCTCTGACTTCAGGTAGTGAAGGGCGGAGTATAAATCCAATCTCCTCCTCCTCCTCCTCCTCTGCCAGTGTTTAAACAGAATCTGAAAATTTCACTGTTCTCCGGGGAGTTTAACCTCTGATCTCTCTCTGTCTCTTTTTCTATTTCTCTTTCCCCCTTTGTCCTAGTGGTCTTTTCTTTTTGGATCGCAAGCCTGCAGGCAGGGTTTATTCTTTGTAACTTAATAATTGTACAGCGCCTGGTGTCAGAAGCGCTTTATAAATAATAAATGGTTATTATATGGAAAGTTCTGTGAAGAATTGTCCGGCTTCTGTACTCTTTGTCAAAATGTCAAGTTTTGGAAATCCGGTTATGCATGCTTGGCCTCTCAGAATTTGGTTTTCATCTCAGTTGCCAGCTTAACCCTTTGGGAAGGGTGCGAGAGAGAAATCTAAATAAAATGAAGGAGAAGACAGATATAAGTTGAAAGGAGAAGCCCAGAAGGTTTTTCAACCCACAGCCTGAATCTCCTGTCTTCTCCATTTCACAATAAGCCTGAGAGACACATAAGCAAACAGAACTTTGTTTCAGCAGCTGCAAACAGCTCTGGGAAGATTGGGGTCATGTAGGGTCATGACATCACAGGCCCTAACCAATTGGCACTTTCCAAAGCTGGGTTTTCTGTGTTCATGCTCCACTATGACCGATCTCAAATTGCCAGAGTTGTGGATGGTGGCCTTCCTCTCATCTGCTGTCAGTTAGAGTAGACAGCTCTAAAAGGTCAGGGGTCATTTGGAGCAGGAGCGCACAGGAGCGGAGCTCCGGCAGTTAGAAGCACAGGCAGTGGCAAGCCCCACCCCCAGCTCCCAGCAGGAGGACAAAGCAGCACGTGTAGCCCAGATAGGCTACTCTGGGACTGGAATGACAGCCCCCAGAGTGGAAAGACAGTCCTTAGGGGTGGAGCCTGAGTGGTGGGTATTGTCTTCTGGTGATGTCAGGGGGCTTGGCATATGCAAATAAGTTATGCTAATGAGCTCCTGTACTTCTCTTTCTATGAAATGACCCCTGTAGAAAGTAGCTACATGTCTAAACTACCTCATAGGATTGTGAGGGGAAAACAGAGTAGAGGATAATAACATAAGCAACTTTGGGTCCCCACTGGGAAGAAAGACAGAGTTTAAATTAAGTAAATATGTAAAATAAATAGAATAACTATGTCCCAGGGGGCAAAAGAAAATATGGCAATGGAGCCACTTGTACCTTTTGTAAATACTGGGTCACATCTTACCGCTTTCACTCAGAAAAATGTGGAGCCTTTGCCACTTCCGGGTAGCTCTAGGAATCACCAGGAACTCTGTGGTAAGAACTTCCTGTAAGTAGGCTTTATGTTCCTTTTTTAATTTTTCTCCTCCTGCGTCTTCCAGGCGTGGCTAGTATTTGGATGGCTAACGTCCAAGGAATACCACGGTCATGACACAGAGGCAGACAATGGCAAACTTCTGGGTGCCAGATGATTTTAGGGTCTCCTGGCTATAGTAAACATACTGCCATATGATAATTAATGAATTAATTAGGCAACAGGGTTGCCAGGTCCCCCCCTGGCCACTGGTAGGGGATAGTGGGGGAGGTTTGCCAGATTCAGGTTGGGAAACTCCTGTAGATTTTGGGATGGAACCTGGGGAGGACAGGGACTTCAGTGGGGTACAATGGCACAGAGTCTACCCTTCAAAGCATCCATTTCCTCCAGAGGAACTGATCTCTGTAGTCTGGAGATGAGTTGTAATTCCAGGGGGATCCCCAGGCCCCACCTGGAGGCTGGCACCTCTGGCAGGCAAGGAGAACAGAGGGTAGCGTATCCCCTGGTAGCTTTATATCCCTGGGTCTCCAGAAACACAGGGTCTGCCAGAGAGGATCACAGCAGCTCAGCACGACCCCAGGAAAAGCAACCTGGCATGTACTCTTTAGGCAAGACATCTGAACATTTCTTGGGGGGAAAAAAATTGCAGCACAAAAGGCTCCGAAGACATCATGGCCTAGTTCTTCATAAGCCCCAGAAAGGCCCGCCGAAGCACTCTTGCCAAGCTGTGCGGGGGAGATAGGACTGTACAAAGAGGCCAGGGCTGTTCCAAAGGATGCGCCGCTTGTGCTGTGAGGCTCCTATCTCCAAAATGTCTTCTTGTCCAATTAGTCTCTAAACGTCTTTGGAGCTCACTCTGAAATTGCATCAGAAAGGAATGTATTTCTGTTCTGGACATCTGGGGGTGGGGTGGGGGGGCGGCGGCCAGGAGATGTTCCAAGGAAATGGTCATTCTCTGAAAACTCTTTGTGCCGGTTGAAGGCCAGAGGGCCAAAATCCTTTTTTTTTTTAACAGATCCAGAGGCTGGATTCGCAGGGCAGTCTTTGGCAGTTCATTGTGTCGTGGCTCGACCCGCGTCTCATAAAAATCTCTGAGCAATAAAGGCTCACGTCAAAACATGAAGCAAATCAGCTTTCTGCACCAAGACAACAGTGGAAGCCCATTCATGATGACTTCGGATGTGTAAGGAACGGGTGTGAGACAGGGTTTCCGGGCCGAGACTGGCAACTGGCATGAGAGTTGGGGGCAGAGGCGGTTTGGTGCAGTGGTTAGGGGCACAGACTCTAATCTGGTTTGGTTTCCCACTCCTCCACATGCAGCTGCTGGTGTGACCTTGGGTCAGTCACAAGTTCTTTCAGCGCTGCTCTCTCACAAGCAGTTCTGGAGAGAGCTCTCTCAGCTGCACCTGCCCCACAGGCAGTGTTCCCTCTAAGCTGAGTTAGTGTGAGCTACTTCATAGTTTTAGAGCCTCCTGTGCATACCTTTTTGTCTTAGCTCAGGAAAGATGGCTCCAGAGCAAACTAATTTATGCAGTAGCCAAATCACCTGCTCATAACTTTAATGCCAGGAGCTCACAAAATGGAATTTTTGCTCACAAGACTCCACAGCTTAGCGGGAGCATTGCTCACAGGGTGTCTGTTGTGGGGAAGGGAAGGGAAAAGAGATTGTAAGCAGCTCTGCGACTCCTTTGGATAGCAAAGGGCAAGGCATAAATCCAATTTCTCCTCTTCCTCCTCCTCCTCCTTCTCCTCCTCCTCATCTGGGAAAAATTCAGAAATGATGCAGGGTAGCTCTAGGAATCACCGGGAACTATGACCAAATGATTCAGAAAGAAGCTTGGGTAAAGGCTTAGGGCAAGGGCCCCCATTGTGCCCACAGATACCTGGTGCCTACAAAGTGTTTTGAGAAAACAGGTGGGGCCAATTGGGATTTTTGCCCAGCAGTGTCACAGGGCAGGTGGAACCACATACATTCTTGTGGGCAGCAAGAGACCAAGTCCAAGAAGTCAAGCTGAGAGTCCAGTTTCAGAGTCAAGAGCCGAGAAGGACGTTACCTAGGGGTTGTCCAAAGGCGTAGTCAGGCAGTCCAAAGGTTCCTCACAAGCAGGGATCACAGAGCCGAGGTCAGAAGACAGTCCAGAATCACATAAGTGAGGCAGGGTCCAATGTAGTGCTCACAGAGTCAGCAGTCGAATAACTTGTTACTTCCACACATAACAGCCTTCCTTTGCCGGGTTTTTATAGGAACATGCCTAAGGGTCAAACTTTCAGCCAGCTGCTCAAGAGTAATCCTGCAACTACTCAAGCAGCTGGCATCAGGCCAGGAGGCGAGCACTTTGTCATCTCTCCTGTAGTTCTGTTCATAGCCTCTGTCTGCAGCACCCAAAGGGTGTGGGTGACACTGGAGGGCTGGAAACGATCGACTGAGTTTCACCTGTTGAATCAGGGCTGTGGTTCTGCACCAGCTGTTGGCTGTGAATCCTGAAAAGCCTGCAATTTGTCTTCCTGCTTGCCAGCTTCTGCTAACTCAGAGCTGGCTACACATGGCTCCTCTTCTCCTGAGGAATCCTTGGTGAGCCCTGCCTGACCAAGGACACGGGGCTTTTGATTGGCCGCTGGAGATTCGATTGCCACCACAGCACAATAATATTAACCATGTGACTGAAAGTAAGCCATGGCAGCCATTTTGTGGCTGGCTCCACCTCCTGTAAGAGCCATTTTGGGCACACATTTTATGGTTGCTCCCACCATGTCAGAATTCCAATGGTGTCCACCGGCTCAAAACATTTGAGTTAAGGACTGTAGGGCTCTTTGTGTAGCAGGAACTCCTCTGCATATTAGGCGACAATCCTGGCTGAGGAGAAGTTGTAGACACGGGCCTGGAGACGGGCTACTTATGGGGGCTACTGTAAGCTCTTGAAGGATTGGCTACATTAGGGGGTGTGTCGCCTAACTGGCAAAGGAGTCCCTGCTATAAAAAGGGCCCACTGAAAATAGCTCATACTCTTTGTGGCCGTAGTTCATTTCCTACAATGCCGATTTTGCATCATTTAATGTGTCATGTTAGTACTTATGCTTTGCTTCACCATTGTTTCTGATCTCTGGTTGGGTCCAGATTTCAACAAGTCAAATCCTAGTGTGAATTAGATAAACATATGGAGCAGAAGTCCATCAGTGGCTATTAGCCACAGGGTATAGATGGGAACTCTCAGTCTGGGGCAGGTGATGCACTCTATTCTTGGTGCTGGAGGGGGCAGCAGTGGGAGGGCTTCTAGTGTCCTGGCCCCACTGCTGGATCTCCTGATGGCACCTGGTATATTTTGGCCGCTGTGGGACAGAGTGTTGGACTAGATGGGCCATTGGCCTGATTCAGCATTGGCTTCTCTTATGTTCTTATGTTCTTATGTTTGTTCTTATGTTTTAGTGCATTGTCTATTGGATGCCCCATCTTGTTGATTGTATTCCCACTGATTGTATTCTATGCTGTGTAATCTGCCTTGAGTTCCAGTGAAAATGGTGCACAATAAATGTCCATCTGGCCTCAACTAGGGCTATGGCCTTTTCGGCCCTGGCCCCATCCTAGTGGGATGAGCTCCCCCTAGAGATCAGGGATCTGCAGTACCCTTCAAAAGTTCTACAGGGCCTGTAAGACGGAGCTCTTCCGCCAGGTTTTTGGGTGAGGCGGCAGACGTCAAATAGCGTCTGGCCCCTCCCACTACCATCCCACTACTTTTCTGTTACCATCTGTTACTATCGATTACGGCAGGGCTTTTTTTGTAGAAAAAGCCCAGCAGGAATTCATTAGCATAACAGGCCACACCCATCAGCAGAAACACATTGGCATATTAGGCTAGACTCTGACGGTGCAGCTCATTAGCATATTTGGCCACACCCCCATGTTACCAGAAGTGTGGTCATCCAGCCACACCCACCTTTTGCTTCTTATTCTGTTTACCTTGTTTGTTGTCAAAACGGTCCAGGGCTTTTTTTGTAGCAGGAGCCAGTTTGGTGTAGTGGTTAAGTGTGTGGACTCTAATCTGTGAGAACCGGGTTTGATTCCCCACTCCTCCACTTGCACCTGCTGATGTGACCTTGGGTCAGTCACAAGCTTTGGCACAGCTATTCCTGAAAGAGCAGTTTGTGTTAGAGTTCTCTCAGCCCCATTTACCTCACAGGGTGTCTGTTGTGGGGAGGAGAAGGGAAAGGAGTTTGGAAGCCGCTCTGAGATTCCAAGTGAAGGGCAGGGTATAAATCCAATCTCCTCCTCTTCTTCTTCTTCTTCTTCTTTGCATGTTAGGCCACACACCCCTAATGTAGCCAGTCCTAATGAGTTTCCGGTGTTGGGTGTGGCCTGTTATGCTAATGAGTTCCTGCTGGGCATGGCCAACTCGGGAGCCAGCCGGAACTCCGTTCCTGTGTGTTCCGGCCCCAAAATAGCCCTGGACTATGGTCTTCATTTTTGAGGACACAGAATGCTAACTGCATTGGCTTAGCCAAGGTAGGGTAATTACAATCTGGAATCCCTCATGGGATCTAGCCCTTTCAGACACCAGGCCCTTGTCTAACACCAGGGCCCCATTGGAATAGTTGTGATGTAGTCTGATCGCCATTGATTTTAAGGGTTAAGTTTCATAGTTTTAACCTTTGGTTTTATTGTCTTATATTAATGTTGGTAACCCGCCCTGAGCCCGTTTGCGGGAAGGGTGGGGTAGAAATTGAACTGAACAAACAAATAAATAAATCACACACAATAGTCCGCAATCCCTATCTACGTGCATCCGTCTCTATGCACTGTATGAACATGTGCTCCACAGATGAGAACAGGGACTCGGGTAAAACAGTGTTCCCAGTTCTGTGGCTCAAGTTCACATCTGTATGAAATGCACACACGCAGGCTCTGCGCAAATGGGTGACTGAATGGGTGGAAGTCAGAGTGAGGCTTGCGGGTTGGTTCCGTACCCGATTTGCGGTCTGTCATTCGTATGTCATATGGCTCAGGTTAGCCCGATCTTGTCATTTCATGGAATCTAAGCAGGGTCAGTCCTCGATTCAGGTGGGTGGTCACGTTGGTCTGAAGCAGCAGGACAAGGTTTGAGTCCAGTGGCCCCTTTAAGACCAACAAAGTTTCATTCTGGGTAGAAGCTTTCATGTGCAGGCATGCTTCTTCAGATACAACAAACCAGTTTGGTGTCATGGTTAGGAGCGGCAGACTGTAATCTAGGAGAACTGGGTCTGATTCCCTGCTCCTCCGCATGTAGCTGCTGGGTGACCTTGGGCAAGCCACAGTTCTCTCAGAGCTGTTCTCTCAAGAGCAGTTCTCTCAGAGTCCTCTTGGCCCCACCTACCTCACAGGGTGTACCTCACATAGGCTTGCCAAGAACTTACCGTATTTTGGTGGGGGACGGATAAGTCCTGGCAGGACTATCCCCGGGGAAAGGAAAGACGCACGCACCATGCCATTGCCAGGAAGTGAGGACGGCATGGTGGTACCATCGAGTTTTCAGCCCCATTGCCAGAGCGTCGCCTGGCGTCACTTCCTGGCGATGGCATGGTGCGTTACAAGGAGGACTGGTCCGGCCGGGGAGCATGCGTCCCCCGCTCCCCCGTTGTAAGTACTTGGGAACCCTAACCTCACACAGGGTGTCTGTTGTGGGGAGAGGAAGGGAAGAAGATTGTAAGCCGCTCTGAGATTCCAAGTGAAGGGCGGGGTATAAACCTAGTCTCCTCCTCCTTCTCCTCTGAAACAGAAGTTACCAATCCATACATATAGGTAGAGGATGAGAACCAAATTAGCATACAGCAATAATAAACATGTTTAACAGATGTAAGGACCAAACTGGGACAACAAGCTTAGTTTATATGGTCACCATTTGTTTGGGTTTAATTCCAGGGGGGAAACATAGTGAATGAAATAAACATATCAGGACTGGAGATTGAACATAAGAACATAACAACATAAGAGAAGCCAATGTTGAATCAGGCCAATGGCCCATCTAGTCTAACACTCTGTCACACAGTGGCCAAAAATACCAGGTGCCATCAGGAGGTCCAGCAGTGGGGCCAGGACACTAGAAGCCCTCCCACTGCTGCCCCCTCCAGCACCAAGAATAGATTGATGGGCAGTCCTAGTTAGTATTTGGATGGGAGACCACCAAGGAAGTCCAGGGTTGCTACACAGAGGCAGGCCATGGACAACCACCTCTGAACATCTCTTGCCTTGGAAACCCTACAGGGTCGCCATAACTCAGCTGCCTCTGAACACATGCATTGGGCTGCTGATTGTTGCATCGGAAGGCTTCCTGGGCCCATCTGTTGTCCACAAAACTGATGCTGCAATAAATCAGCGAATCTTTGCATTTGTAGTGCGAAGAAGAAGAAGAAGAAGAAGAAGAAGAAGAAGAAGAAGAAGAAGAAGAAGAAGAAGAAGAAGAAGAAGAAGAAGAAGAAGAAGGAGGAGGAGGAGGAGGAGATTGGATTTATACCCCGCCCTTCACTACCCGAAGTCTGAGCGTCTTACAATCTCCTTTCCCTTCCCCTCCCCACAACAGACACTCTGTGAGATAGGTGGGGCTGAGAGAGCTCTTTCCAGAACTATCCTTGAGAGAACAGCTCTGGCAGAACTATGGCATGCCCAAGGTCATCCAGCAGCTGCAAGTGGAGGAGTGGAGAATCAAGCCCGATTCTCCCAGATCAGAGTCCGCGCACTTAACCACTACACCAAACCGGTGACCGACACCAGCTCAGTATTGCCAGCTCTGGATTGGGAAATACCTGGAGATTTTGAATGTGGAGCCTTGGGAGGGACCACAGCAGCAGGGCTTAGGGACGGGAGGGGACCTCCGCAGACCTCCGCAAGGTACAGTGCAACAGAGCCGACCCTCCAGAACAGCCATTTTCCCCCAGGGGAACTGATCTCTGTCGTCTGGAGACCAGTCACCAAAGCAGGAGATCTCTCGTAGGCCCTGCCTGGAGGTTGGCGCCCCTAACTTTGAAGCAGGCCTGGAAATGAACCGGCAAGCTGTTCAGTTTCTAGAATCAAGACGTCGAGCAGCCGCCGGGCAACCTCTGGCCAGCGGCTTAGCTATTGTGCTGAGGGGCGGATGGCGGTTTCCAGGCACTTTTCAGTGCAGCGGCCTAGAGAGGGGCAAGTCCAAGGAGAAGGAAGGGAGAGGCCCGTCAGGGCCGTCTGAAGCAAGAGAGTCCTGGAGTTCAGATGGATGCGGTCATCTCCGAGCCAGCCTCAGCCATCTGGGAGCGAGCTTCATCGAGCACTTTAATCAACTCAAAAGGCAATTTGTTCAGCCCTCTGTTTATAACCTTGACAAGCAGACAGGTTATTTTTAAGCACAGGGCTCGGAGCAGACGTCAAATGCTCTCTTCCTCCTCCGCAGACGATCCCCAGGCTGCCTCTAAAAGGGGAGCTCAGAGCATCCCTTGGTGTAAACACAAACTCTACTGAACCAGGTGACCGGCCGCTTGGAAATCCCTTGGCCAGGTTGACATGACCTAAAAGGGAAGAAAGTCGCGGCTTTTCTTCTTCAGTGTGGGGGTGGGATCATTCCCCCATGCGAAAGCATAACCCCCTGGACATCTGCCCAAGGGAAAAATGGTGTGCTACAATCATATCTGTTGCTTTTGATTAGACACTTCAGAACTGCTGCCATTACATGCATCCATCTTCGCAGTCACAATTAGATGCCACTCCTGTAGCCTGCCTGGTCATGCATCTGGTGGTCAGAGAAGGTCTTAGCTATGGATGTCCCTCCTGCAGCCTCTCAGGTTCACAATCTGGGCATAGTTCTGGTGGTCAGGGCAGGTCTTAGCTATGGACATCCCTCCTGTAGCCTCTCAGGTTCACAACCTGGGCATGCATCTGGTGGTCAGGGAAGGTCCTAGCTATGGATGCCCTTCCTGTAGCCTCTCAGGTTCACAACCTGAGCATAGTTCTGGTGGTCAGGGAAGGTCTTAGCTATAGATGCCCCTGCAGTAGCCTCCCAGATTCACAACCTGGGCATGCATCTGGTGGTCAGGGAAGGTCTTACCTATGGACATCTCTCCTGTAGCCTCTCAGGTTCACAACCTGGGCATGCTTCTGAGAGTCAGGGAAGGTCTTAGCTATGGGGCAGCCTGGGCAGTTGTCCATTCTGGGGAGGGGTCAATGTCCAGTGGGGTAATAGAAAATGGCAGTGGGAAATTAAGTCAAAACCTAAACTGTGGTGTATTTTTAAGGGACACTATGAAAATCGGACACTTCATTCTTGTTCAGAATGGGTCATGTGAGAATAAAGAAGGTGTGGGGACCCCCTCCTTGATTTGCCTAGGACCCCAGAATCCTGAAGGTCACCACAGTCCTTGGTCCACAGACGTAGCCTGAAGTCCAGGTTGTGCCCAGGTTCCATCTTTTGACTGTGCAGTGATATTCTTGGGTCACCCTTAATGACAGTCAGTGCAAAACTTAGCATCCTACATCTTCAGAGTTTTGAGGAATACTATGTGATTCCACAGGTCCTAGCTAGACCTTCTCTGGTGTAGTAGGCCAATCAAAGGAATCACATTTTAAGAAAGTTGTAGACGTATCGGAGCAAATTCAGAGGAGGGTCAGGGGTCTTGAAAGCAAGGAAAGGTGGAAGGAACTGGGTATGTTCAGTCTGGAGGGACAAAGGGAAGACATGATCATACTGTTCAAATGCCTGAAGGCCTGTCTCACAGAAGAGGGCCAAGACCTGTTCTCTAGTGCTCCAAATATAAGACTAGATCTCATGATTTAAAATTCCAGGGCAGATTTTGATTTGATATTAGGAGAAACTTCCTAATAATCAAGGAAAGAGTAATTCAAGAATGGAACAAATTACACAGAAGAGGTTAGACCAGTGGTCTTCAAGCAGAGGCTGTATGCTCTAACTTTTGTTTTCCTGCATTGTGGAGGAAGTTGAACCAGGTATCCTGTAAGGCTCCTCGTCACTCTAGGACTTTATGACTCTATAGGGAATTTCACATTACCGAGATTCTGCCGGATTGAAGCTGTTTCTGATTCGTCTTGAAGTAAACCGGTACAGGGCTGCCATTTCACACATGGCTTTCCCTGACCGGAAAAGAGCCGAATCAGAAGCGGTTTGGCAATTCAGACTGCACCGCTTTGTTTTCCCGCCGTTTCCCGCCGCACCTTTTTTTTTTTAAAAAAAATGTTCGCTTTAGAATGCTTTAGCACTATAGTGCTATAAAACAACACTGCAGGCATTCCAATGGGGTTGCTATGATGCTATTGCGCTATAGCGCTATAGCGCTCTAAAGTGAACGATTAAAAAAAAAAAAAGCTGGAGATCGCCCGCGCGGGCGAAAAAAGGCAGGAAAAAAGCATATCGGATCCAGGAGAAGAAATTGACGACTACTTGGAAGCGGTTGACCGGTAAAACGCTTCAGCCCCGTTTCCTGAACAGGACAGAAGCGATTCTGTGTGAAATTACAAATATATTCCAGTAGGGAACCGATTCTAAAATCGTTCTGTCTGATATGCCAGACCAGAAACCGTTTGGGAACCGTTCCTCTTCCGGATTATATCATCTGTCTGAAATTCCCCTATGTGTTCACAACCGTGCTCACAAGAACAATTTGGGAATCACAAAAAACCTACTGGTATAGAAATGACACACCTACTTTTGCACATGTAAATGTCAGACATAAGGAAAACAGAAATATCATGGAGGTAAATAAGTAGTCATTGCATATCCCTGTATCCAAGCCATGGATGGGAAGGCCACATGGTGTAGCCCAATCTCATAAAATCTCGGAAGCTAAGAGGAGTCAATACCTGGATGGAAGACCACCAAGGAAGACTCTGCAGAGGAAGGCCATGGCCAACCACCTCTGCTTCTCATTTGCCTTGGAAGGCACTTGATGAGATCACCATTAAGTCAGTTGTAACTGGGCAGCCTGTACATACATATCTCAAAGGCATGATGACTCTAGATTGAACACTTGGTTGGGAAAGAATCAGGTCTATCTCTGCAGTAAACCCACAATGGCAAACAACTTCTCATTGACCTCCTGAGAATGGCACCTCACATAGAGTTTGGATGTACGTGGAAGCCAAGAACATGGATGGAATGCTGGTGGAACCCCAAGGCCACGTCTAGTGTGACATGACCCTAATTCCATTGACAGTATGGGGGCCATGGGTGAAAGCAACAACTGTATTGGATGGAGAGGTCCCACTTCAGATGGCAAATCTCCGACAGTCGGTGTGCTTTTCCACGACGCGCCATGGATCTGATAAGATTTTTTGCTAGTCAGAATCTCATTAACCGAGTGAAAGAGGGGGTCAGACCCAGAGCAATATGGCTGGATGGAAAAGAGCAACCTGGAAACTCAAAACCGAGTCCAGCTGTCTTCTAAAGTGCTTCCCGTCTATTGGGTCCCAGGGCAATGTTTGCTTTGGCCCGCCACAGCTCTGGGCTGGAGAGAACAGCTGTTCAGATTTGCTGATGATATCACAATTAGCGGCAAATTGTTTAATACTTTCCCAGAGAGTGATATTCCTGCAGCCCTTTGCGAAGGGAAGGCCCTGCCTCCATCTCCCACACCCCATCCAGGCCAATTAACGGAGCTCAAAGCAAGATGTCTCTGCCTCCAGGATCTTCCGCCCAGTAATTTATCGCCCTTTTTTATTGCTACCACCAGAAATGCCATTACAATAGCAGGGTTTGTGCTTCCCCCGAGATAGCTACATCTGCTAGACGATCCAGAAGTAATTCTAAGTGTCCCGCGGAAGCCGGTTCAGCCACTTCATATAATTTTAGGAGTCAAATCGGTGACTTCATTCCTCCCGGGGTAACAATTGTTGGCTAGATAAAGTCTTTCTTGAAATGCGTCTGGATCAGACTCTTCGACTCAGGCTCTGATTGCCTGGTTGTTTTACCCCCCTGTTGGTTTGCTAATGGTGCACAAGGCTGAGTAATGCATAACCCTGACCTGGATGGCCCAGGCAAGACCGATCTCGCCAGATCTCGGAAGCTAAGCAGGGTCGCCTGTAGTTAGTACTTGGATGGGAGACCTCCTTGGAATACTTGGAGGACCGAGGCAGGCTTTGTTTGGCCACCTCTCTGAATATCCTCCAGGCCCCCAGTAGGGGTCAGTCACCAGAGGTCAATGTGACTCCCAGGGACAAGCACACATACATACACACACCAAAAAAAGATTGAGTAATGCATGGACAACCCTCTCTTACACAGGGGAGAGGCCCTGCCTCTGCAACAGAGCACATATTGTGCTTGCAGAAGGTCCCAGGTTCAATCCCAGGGCTGACCCAAGGGTTCTTTGACATCCTAGGTGAACTAAGGCTATTGAAGGGCGGGGTATAAATCCAATCTCCTCCTCCTCCTCTTCTTCTATGTGCCAACTTTACCTCCCATCCCCTGCCGGTAGCTGGGGGGACCTGGCCACTCTGTTTCCCAAATCCAGTGGGTAGATCTGGATTGGGTATGAATCTCCCCTACCACTTGTTGAGACTCTTAACCAACTTTCTGGAAACTCCAGGCAGGCCATGTATTTGACTGAAATCATACACACACCTTTGACTTGCCATTGTAAGTTGACTTTCCTGAATGGTCATCAGAAACCTGGCAGGACCACATTCAGAACTGCCTTTCTGTTTTTCATACATGGCCACTAACAGCAGCAGGAGGGTTGAAATATGCATGAAATGGCACATGTGAATTTGGCCTTAACAGTCCAGACTCTTAACTCGACAGGCTGAAGGTTTGAGCTCTCTGGCTTTCTCTGTTGATCTAATACTCTCTCCACTTATTTCCCAGAATACTGCCATGCAGAGATGCCAGGCAGTGCCTGAAACTTTATGGTTTTACCATAGAGTTTCTGGTGACTCCTAAAGCTATCATAGGTCACTTTCATTTTTTTTTCCCCTCCAGAAGTGACACGATGCTGCAGCTAGCATTGTGTCCCATCTCCCTGCTCACTGCCACTCAATAGGAGAAGGGAGGAGGAGAGAAGAACACAAGAAGATCCCTGCTGGATCACACCAGTGGTCCATTTAGTCCAGCATCCTGTCTCACACAGTGGCCAATCAGTTCTTCTGGAGGTCCAACAACAGGGCAGAGAGGCCAAGACCTTCATAAGAACATCAGAAGAACCCTGCTGGTCAGACCAGTGGTCCATCTAGTCCAGCATCCTGTCTCACACAGTGGCCAACCAGTTCCTCTGGATGGTCAACAACAGGGCAGAGAGGCCAAGGCCTTCATAAGAACATCAGAAGAGCCCTGCTGGATCAGACCAGTGGTCCATCTAGTCCAGCATCCTGTCTCACACAGTGGCCAGCCAGTTCCTCTGGATGGTCAACAACAGGGCAGAGAAGCCAAGGCCTTCATAAGAACATCAGAAGAGCCCTGCTGGATCGGACCAGTGGTCCATCTAGTCCAGCATCCTGTCTCACACAGTGGCCAACCAGTTCCTCTGGATGGTCGACAACAGGGCAGAGAGGCCAAGGCCTTCATAAGAACATCAGAAGAGCCCTGCTGGATCAGACCAGTGGTCCATCTAGTCCAGCATCCTGTCTCACACAGTGGCCAACCGGTTCCTCTGGATGGTCGACAACAGGGCAGAGAGGCCGAGGCCTTCATAATAACATAAGAGTCCTGCTGGATCAGACCAGTGGCCCATCTAGTCCAGCATCCTGTCTCACACAGTGGCCAGCCAGTTCCTCTAGAGGACCAGCAACAGGGCAGAGAGGCTGAGGCCTTCATAAGAACATCAGAAGAGCCCTGCTGGATCAGACCAGTGGCCCATCTAGTCCAGCATCCTGTCTCACACAGTGGCCAACCAGTTCCTCTGGATGGTCGATAACAGGGCAGAGAGGCCAAGGCCTTCATAAGAACATCAGAAGAGCCCTGCTGGATCAGACCAGTGGTCCATCTAGTCCAGCATCCTGTCTCACACAGTGGCCAACCGGTTCCTCTGGATGGTCGACAACAGGGCAGAGAGGCCGAGGCCTTCATAATAACATAAGAGTCCTGCTGGATCAGACCAGTGGCCCATCTAGTCCAGCATCCTGTCTCACACAGTGGCCAGCCAGTTCCTCTAGAGGACCAGCAACAGGGCAGAGAGGCTGAGGCCTTCATAAGAACATCAGAAGAGCCCTGCTGGATCAGACCAGTGGCCCATCTAGTCCAGTATCCTGTCTCACACAGCCAGTTCCTCTGGACAGCCAACAACAGGGCAGGGAGGCCGAGGCCTTCATCAGAACCTCAGAAGAGCCCTGCTGGATCAGACCAGTGGCCCATCTAGTCCAGCATCCTGTCTCACACAGCCAGTTCCTCTGGACAGCCAACAACAGGGCAGGGAGGCCGAGGCCTTCATCAGAACCTCAGAAGAGCCCTGCTGGATCAGACCAGTGGTCCATCTAGTCCAGCATCCTGCCTCACACAGTGGCCAATCAGTTCCTCTGGAGGGCCAGCAACAGGACATAAAGGGCATAGAGGCCAAGCCCTTCCCCCGATTTTACCTCCTGACATTGAGATTCAGAGGCTGAATGCCTCTGAACATGGAGCTTCTCTTTAGCCACCGTGGCTGTTATCCATGAATCTATCAGTTCAGTTCAATTCAATTTTATTGCATAGGGCCAATGGCCATTACAAGTGGTAGAAAATAATATACAATGAATATATCCCATCCCTTTTTAAAGTTATCTATTCCTGTGGCCGTCACTACATTCCCTGGCAGCGAATTCCATATTTTAATCAATCTGTGTGTAAGGAAGTATTTCCTTTTGTCCGTCCTGAAACTACTGCCCATCAGTTTTACAGGATGCCCCAACTGGGAGCTTGACAGCCCTACTGCCCCTCCCGTCTGTCAGCCTGCCAGCTGGAGCCAATCATTTGTTCGACCTATTTACATGCTTCCCCTGCAGGGCCGGAACTGGTTCCAACTGACTGCATATCTGGAGATTCTGGTACACAGTGCTGATAAGACCGTTGGAGCAGTCGGGGACTCTAGTTGTGTAACTAGGTTGATTTTGGGCCATGACCCAGGGCAGTAACGCTGATGGCCTGGCCCAACAATCCTTCCTTCCTTCAAGCTTTCTACAAGCCATGACTGGAGAGAGCCATGCCTAGCATGCGTGTAAAAAAAAGAAGAAGGTGCAAATGAGGAGAAACTGAAGCAAGACAAAACATCGAGGGCAGACAAAACAGAAGCGAAACGGTCTGCTTGGACGTCCTTACAGGAATCAGAGAATGTGCCATAATTCCTCTTGGGGAAATGGTACGAACGCGCAGTGTACTGTTGCGTTTTGCTGGTATTTCGGCAGCATACTTTTCGGTGGCCGAAGCTTCGTGCTGGCACGAATGAATTCTAGCAGCTTTGGGCAGTGTCGCTGTACTGCGAACCCTGTTGTGAGGCTGCAGTCATGACTGCATGGTGCATGACTACATGGCAGAATGGTCGGGAAAGAGCTGGCTAAAGTTAAGTCGGTCAAAAGCAGAAGTTATGTGGCTGGGGAAGCCTGGGACACAGGGACGGCCTTCCCTACTAATGCTCAACTGACTGCAGAGGATGCTGCAAAGAGTTCGGGGGTGCGGCTTGACTCTTCCTTTGCTCTGAACAGACATGTGTCCATGGTGACAAAGACTGCATCCTACCATCTGCGCCAAGCCTGTCAATTAGCCCCCTATTTGTCCTGGTCGGACCTATTTGTCCTGGACGCCACGCAACAGACTAGATTGGACTACTGTAACACGCTGTATGTAGGGCTGACCTTGAAGACACTTGCAGGTTGTCCAGAATGCAGCGGCCAGGTTGTTGACTCCGTGGTCAGCTCATATCACTCCTATTTTGTGGTAGATGCTGTTGGAATATACAAGGACTATAGTGCACCTACTTAAAGAATCTCAGAAGAACAGCCTATCGGGGACAGCTGAAGGACTGCTAGTTAGCATAGTGAGATTAGGGACCTCCCACCATTTCAGATTGGGTCCTTCCTGTCTCCTGATTGGCTCTTTGGAGACTTCCTGCTCCAACTGAGCTCTCCTCCCTTTGTTCCTGTCTCTCACAGCAGTTAGTTACTTAAGCCCCTCTCCCTCTCCTCTGTTCTTTCAGAGTTGATTTCTTCTCGATTCAGCCAAGTTATTTTCTTCAAAGAGTTGGTGCTCTATACCTCTGCATGTTTGCCGCTAGAATACCATATGCGAGTTATTGGAGAAGAGAGGAGATACCAACAAAAGGAGAACTAATAAACAAATTACTGGAAATTCCTGAAATGGACAAATTAACTTTAATCTTGAAAGGACATTGAGAGGACAAATTTGAAGAAACATGGTCAAGACTTTATCACTGGTCTGAAGAACTGAATTATTGAGATAGGTTACAACCAAAATAGAACTTAATATGAACATTAAATATTTTGCAAAGTTTGGACATTATCATATGGTGTAGAGATAAGTTTTATGATAAGAAGAAGAAGAAGAAGAAGAAGAAGAAGAAGAAGAAGAAGAAGAAGAAGAAGAAGAAGAAGAAGAAGAAGAAGAAGAAGAAGAAGAGGAGATTGGATTTATACCCTGCCCTTCACTACCCAAAGGTGTCTCAGAGTGGCTTACAAACTCGTTTCCCTTCCCCTCCCCACAACAGACACTCTGTGAAGTAGGTGGGGCTGAGAGAGCTCTGACAGAAACTGCTCTTTTTCAAGGACAGCTCTTATCAGAACTATGGTTTGCCCAAGGTCATCCAGCCAGGAGCAAGTGGAGGAGTGGGAAATCAAACCCGGTTCTCCCAGATTAGAGTCCTCACACTTAACCGCTGCACCAAACTGGCTCTCTTTGAGATGTATGGGCAACTGGCTCTCTTTGATTTGAGATGTATGGACAACAAATTCTTCACTCAATGTATGAAGGGATGCTCCCATTTTCTGTGTGTGTCTGTTTGTATGTTGTGTATGTTTAATAAAATAAAATTTATACATACATCTGCATGTTTAAACTCTCCCTGCAGCTGCACTGGCACCGAATTAGTCTCCGGTGCCAATTCAAGGTGTTGGTTTCAACCTATAAAGCCCTTAATATTCTAGGGCCTTCATATCTGTGGGACCACCTCTTCTGGTTGAACCTCCCATGCCCCTCCCGTCAGCATTTCAGGGCTTCTTGCAGGTGCCTCGCCCCCTGGATTGCCCATTTATCTTCCACCAAGGCCAGGGCCTTCTTGGTTGTTGCTCCTGCCCTTTGGGCCCAGCTCCTTGATGACGCCTGTGCTGCGCAGGATTTTATTGCATTCCACAGGGTGTGTAAGGCCATGCTGTTTCATCAGGCCTTTGGCTAAATTTTGTGGAATCGTCCATTGCCTCTTTTTGATAATTATTGACTGGATTATTTCTGATGAATTGTTCTTATATTGTTGTTCAGTAGCACAAGTCCCATGGACCACATCACGCCAGGCCCTCCTGCCTTCCGCCGTCCTCTGGAATGCGCTCAACTTCATGTTCGTTGCATCGATGACACTGTCTAACCATCTCATCCTTCGCCGTCCCCTTCTTCTTTGACCTTCAGTCTTTCCCAGCATCAGGGTCTTCTCCAGTGAGGGCTCCCTTCTCATTTGGTGGCCAAAGTATTTGAGCTTCAGCTTCAGTCTCTGGCCTTCCAGGGAACAGTCAGGGTTGATTTCTTTTAGGATTGACTGATCTGATCTCCTTGCAGTCCAAGGGAATCTCAAGGGTGTTATTATATTACTGATGTCTAGTGGATTTTTACTGTAATTGTATCTTTTAGCCGTTGCTTTTTAATGCTTAGATGTATTCACTGTTGAATATTTTATCATTTTTATTAAGATGGGTAGCCATGCAGCAGCGGAAAAAAGTAAGAGTCCAGTAGCACCTTAAAGACTATTAAAATTTGTGGCAGGGTAGGAGCTTTCGTGAGTCACTGAAGAGGTATCTGAAGAAGAGGTATCTGAAAAAATGAGCAGTGAATCAGGAAAGCTCATCTCCTGCCACAAATGTTGTTAGTCTTTAAGGTGCTACTGGACTCTTGCTCTTTTCTACTAATTGTTTTATTATAAATCTCTCTGGGACTGCACAGAAGAGGATGAGGTATACAAATGTAATAAATGAATTAAATAAAATACATAAATGACAATTTCATGGACATAGGAGAGCTCAGCCCCAAGACCGAGTGGGAAATAGAAACACTTTTCTTAGTTATCTCTTCATAGCAAGTTTGGTCTTGGACCTTCCAGATATTTTTATCAAACAGTTCCTAGCTGAATACAAAAGGGTCTGCTTTGTTCTCTGTGCACAACAAACCCCCCCCCCCCCAAAAAAAAAACCCTCCTGGAAATGCAGGTCTGGCCTACAATGAGTCCTGCTCTCTCCTCACATCTCTTTCCCTGTCCCAATTCCCCATCCAGAAGCCCTTAATACATTTCGATGGCTGGAAATGCTGGGAAGTCAAGAGCAGGGCCTTGTAGACTCAGGGACATGATTCAGGTCGAAAATGGTCGTTCCTGCATTCCTCAGCCCTGCTCCAAGAATCCTGGCTGCCGTACTCAGAATCAGCCATGCCTTTCACTAATCCGCTGCTCATTCATCCTCGACCAGGAAGTTTTGCCGATTGTTGTACTTGCATCACTGAGCATTATAATATTTTTTTCCATGTCTTCATATTCAGAAAATTTTAACCCTCTCAGGCCAGTGAGCTACATTCTCAAGGTAATTTAATGCTGTTGTGCTGGGACCATCTCTTGTAAACCTATCCATACCTACTATATCAATTTAGGGTTGCCAGGACTCACGTGCGGCTAAGGCACTTCTGGGGAAAACCTCAAAAAGACATAGGGTAGCTCTAGGAAAGCCATAGAGTTTCCGGTGGTTCCTAGAGCTACCCTATGGTGCTTCTGGATTTTCTCTGGAAGTCACATAGCAGCACTGATGACACTGTAAGCCACCCCGTGCCCTGGCCCCCAAGCCTCCTGCCAGTTGCCAGGCACAGCTTGGAAAGAAAAATCTAGCCACAGATTTTCTGATGATTCCTAGAGCTACCCTTTTGCACTTGCAGGGTCGCTCTAGGAATCACTGGAACTTCTATGGTTTTACGGTAGCATTCCGGTGATTCCTAGAACTACTTTTTATCACTTCCACTAAGAACTTCTGGCAGGTACACAAGTTTGAATTAAAATACAAATTGTCACATGATGCTGTGCCCCCAACCCTCCCCCTGGTTGCCGGGCACTGCCTGGCAACCCTACCTAGCACTCACTGAGAACAAGTACTTGAAGTGTAGGCCCACTTCTGCTTTGGTTTTGGCTGTGATGGGCTAAGTCACTTAATTTCTTTAAACTTGAACTGCTCCTGGGCTTTTCCTCACAGGTATTCCCATGGATCGGATGTCCTGATTACCTTTGATAATTTCTGTGTGGACCCTGAAATCTGATTGTTCACTTTGAATTTGGTCGGCAGTGGCATGTTACTTTCCCCTGCAGTGCTTGACTTTTAGCAGATCAAAATATTTTTATTAATCAATTCATCTAACTGTTTTGGTCAAGGAAGAGGATAGGTGAAGGGTACCTTGGGAAAGAAGTAGGTTTCCTATTTGTCTTATGGTGGTGATGGTGGTGGTGGTTGTTGTTCAGTTGCGCAGTCGAGTCCAACTCTTTGTGATCCCATGGACCACATCACGCCAGGCCCTCCTGCATTCAGCTGTCCTACGGAATTTGCTCAATTTCATGTTTGTTGCATTGATAACACTGTCTAACCATCTCAACCTTTGCTGTCCCCTTCTTCTTTGACCTTTAATCTTTCCCAGCATCTGGGTCTTCTCCAGTGAGGGCTCCCTTCTCATTTGGTGGCCAAAGTATTTGAGCTTCAGCTTCAGTCTCTGGCCTTCCAGGGGAACAGTCAGGATTGATTTCTTTTAGGATTGACTGATTTGAACTCCTTGCAGTCCAAGGGACTCTCAAGGGTCTTCTCCAGCACCATAATTTGAAAGCATCTATTCTTTGGCTGTCAGCCTTCCTTATGGTTCAACTCTCACAGCCATACATTACTACTGGGAATACCACTGCTTTGATGATACAGACTTTTGTTGGCAGGGTGATGTCTACTTTTTATTATGCTGTCTAGGTTTGTCATAGCTTTCCTCCCAAGGAGCAGGCATCCTTTAAATTTATGGCTGCAGTAGAAGAAGAAGTGGAAGAGATTGGATTTATACCCTGCCCTTCACTTGGAGTCTCAGAGCGGCTTACAAACTCCTTTCCTTTCCCCTTCCCACAGCAGACACCCTGGGAGGTAGGTGGGGCTGAGAGAGCTCTGAGAAGAACTACCCTTTCAAGGACAGCACTTGTCAGAGCTATGGCTTGCCCAAGGTCATCCAGCAGCTGCAAGTGGAGGAGTGGGGAATCAAACCCGGTTCTCCCAGATTAGAGTCTGCACACCTAACCACTACACCAAACTGGCTTCCACCAATTACAGGTCTCAGCAGCTGATGCTCAGCTAATTGATGGGAGGAAACTGGGGCTAAGGGGGACATGATTGTCTCGGCGAGAAAAATCAAAGGGAAAAAATAAGGCCTTGTTTACTTACAGGAATTTCTGACCATAGTGTTAATTTTGTCACAGTGGTTCTTTGTTTGTTGGCATGAATCTGCACACTGTGATCCCTTCTCTAGCTTTCTTGACTTGACCATAGAGTTCTGCATTATTCCTTGAGCTTCCCGGAAGTGACAAGGGAAGTTCTAGCAACCACCAGAAACTCTGTGCTAACCTCACCAACAGGCTCGATCTGCTTACAAACAGCCGAACTGCTCATTGACAGAGCAGAATGTGAGCTGACTTTTCTGGTCTCCACAGAGTAGCACCATTCCTTTTAACTAGTTTAGAGACCCTACCAGCCCGGTTTGGCCCAAGCTCACCAGGCCCAAGCTCATCAGTAGGGTTGCCAGCTCTGGGTTGGAAAATTCCTGGAGATTTGGGGTGGAGCTCGTGGAGGGTGGGGTTTGGAGAGGGGAGGGACCTCAGCAGGGCATAGTGCCACAGAGTCCACCCTCCAGCAGCCATTTTCTCCAGAGGAAGTGATCTTGGTCATCTGAAGATCCATCGCAACAGCAGGAGATCTGCTGCTGACCTGGGCAATGGTCAGTACTTGGATGGCAGATCACTGAGGAAGTAGGCTTGCCAAGTCCCCCCGAGGGGCAGGTAAACCCCCGCCCGAGAGGCCCGTTACCTGCCCCCAGAAAATTGGGCCCCGGGGGGAACTCCACCCCCTTCCGGCAACGTCCCCAGTGTGATGATGTCACTTGGAGGTGACATCATCATGCTGGGCACGTTGGGGGCGGGACACTCTATGATTCGAGGGAAAACTCTATGTTTTTTCCTTGAATCCTGGTGGCCCCGCCCCCAACGTCCCGACGTGATGACGTCACTTCTGGGTGGCGTCATGGTGGCAGCACGCGCGCAAAGCACGCATGCAGGGACTCCAGGGATAGAGCGGGACTCCCCCGCTCTAAGGTAATTTACACTTGGCATCCCTATGAGGAAGACTGGGGTTGCTATGCAGAGGCAGGCGATGGCAACCCCCCTCTGCTCATCTCTTGCCTTGAACCCTCCATGGTTGGAGTCAGGTCCCCAGGAGTTGGCTTTAAGTCAACAGCACATTCTTTATGTCACTAGAGAACCAAGTCTCGCATCACTTAGAAGCAAAACATGGTACTGGCTTCATCGGCATGGTTGAAAGAAGAGATGACTTCCCGTAAACCAAGGCAGGCACAAGACTTTGCCTTCCGCTTCCTTCTAGGAGTGCCCGCAGTCATGAAAACCCTCTCGAGGAAGGCGACTTGATGCCACTTTACAAAAAGCGGGGCTTTTATTATAAAATCTACACGATCTCCGAGGCCGCTCCGACAAGATCTGTTTCGCAGGGCTGAGATCCCTCAAGGAGCAAACCCTTTCTGGCTTCGACGGGTTTCCCGGATGCCAAGGTTTTTCAACGTTCAGAAAGAAAACAGGGTGTGTGTTTTTTTAAAAAAGAGAGACCTAATGAGGTGCAGCAAGAGGAGGAAGTGCTTAAAATACGAGTGCGAGAGAACACTGGTGAGTATCGGGAACCGCAGACGGCAGGACAGGGCGGGCGGAAAATGGGACGCAACCCATGTGGTTTCTGCAAATGATGGGTTCCAAAAAAAATGGGGGAATGAAAGAGGGGAAGTGGGATGCAAAGTTCAGAGCTGCCGAGCAAAACGTGCCGCGGGAACCCAGATGTGAGATGTTCTCTCGGCACGACCCCACTGTTGCTTCCTAACTGTGCATTTGCGGTGGGTTTTTCCACTACGACAGAGGAAGGTATGACCCACCCGGGAAGCAGAGGCTAAAATCTCTTCACATTCCCAAGCTATGAGTTCACAGGTCCAGTGATACCCGCATGGACATGGTTATCAACTCCAGGTTTGGAAATACCTGGAGATTTGAGGGCGGAGCCTGGGAGGGTGGGCTTTAAGGAGAAGAGGGACCTCAGGAGGGGACGATGCCATAGACTCAGCCAGCCCAGACTGTTGTTTTCTCCAGAAGTGGAATAAATGTTCCAAATAAATAAATAAATAAGCTATCTATGTCGTCTGGAGATTAGGGATGGTCACGAACCTAAAAGTTCCGGTTCATTTTGGGGCTTGGGGTTTGGGGCAGTCCTGAACTCAACCCCAAAGTGAGCCAATCATGCCCAAACCTAACTGACTGGTTTGGACCCCCCCTTTCTCCAGGCCGCAGCAAGCCTGTTTCTGAGCTGTTAGGCTGAAATGGCTGCAAGGCATTTCAGTGATCTGTTTCACTTCCCCCGCTCGGAAGTGTGTTGACATGTGGACCCTGTGCTGCTCAGCTGCTAGGTTGAAATGGCCTGAACAGCTTAACTGGACAAAAATCCAGTAAATGTTCAGGGAAGGTGCCTTCCCCGAACATTGTTTTACGAACTCCAAACTGGCCCAAGTTTGGGCCGAATTTCGGTTCGTAAACCAATTCGTGCCCATCCCTATTGGAGGTCAGTTGTCATTCTGGGGGAATTAGTGACAAACCAGCTCTCTCCTTGAGACTGGAAAGCAGGGTATGAACTGACCTTTCTAGCTGGTAACCCTACAAATAGGGCCAAAAAAGCAAAGGATCCTCAAGATGTTTATTAATAAAAAATCCCGAACAAACTAAAAAATAGTGTCCTGCTTTTCTCCCTGGTTGGACTCAAAAAGCTTTTGACATCGTTCACCCTCCTCCACCCAACACTCACATCCACAGCCTTGTGATGGTAGGCGAGGCTAAGAGATTGTGACGGGCCAAAGATCACCTGGCAGGCTAACATGGTCAAACAAGGGATTTGAACTCAGCCCTCCCAGTCCTAATCCGGCTCTCTAACCACTATACCACAGCACACCAGCACACCTACATCACACCAGGTGTCCTTCTGGCACAGCCCTTAGATTTTTATTTGACATTAAGCCCCATTGAATTTGGTAGGATTGCTCTCAAGTAAGTACATACAAAACGTAACCGTAAGGAGATTTTGCCCACGGTGCTAAAAGTTGGGATTAAATATTCTCCAGTATCTGTTTCTGAGCCCCCGATATCAATTCGGGATAGAAATATTTGCTGGAAAAACACTCTGAGGATACCCTTTTATTCTTGTTTGGTGTAGTGGTTAAGTGCATGGAATCTAATCTGGGAGAACCGGGTTTGATTCCCCACTCCTCCACTTGCACCTGGCTGGATGACCTTGGGCAAGCCATAGTTCTGATAAGAGCTGTCCTTGAAAAGGAGCAGTTTCTGTCAGAGCTCTCTCAGCCCCACCTACCTCACAGGGTGTCTGTTGTGGGGAGGAGAAGGGATGGGAGCTTGTAAGCCACTCTTGAGACTCCGAGTGAAGGGCGGGGTATAAATCCAATCTCCTCATCATCATCATCATCTTCCATCTTCTTCTTCTTCTTCTTCTTCTTCTTCTTCTTCTTCTTCTTCTTCTTCTTCTTCTTCTTCTTCTTCTTCTTCTTCTTCTTCTTCTTCTTCTTCTTCTTCATTGTGTATTCCACCCCTCCTCTTAGCTGCCGCTACTTCAGCCCCATTTCTTGCATTTTTTCTCCTTCCTGGATGAGTCACATGGGTGATCCCAACCAATCACGCAGTGAAGCCCATGGAGTCGAATGATGTCACGGCACTGCCTGGACAATCAGATGTAGCCATGTAAATATGTCACTGAGGGCAAGAGAAGGCAAATATATATAGATGGATCTCTTTGTGCAAGGGTTGCCAGCTCCAGGTTGAGAAATTCCTGGAGATTTGGTGGTGGAGCCCAGGGATGGCGAAGTTTGGGGAAAGGAGGGACCTTAGGGTAGAAAGTGCCACCAAGTCACAACTGACTTATGGCAACCCTGTAGGACTTTCAAGGTGACAAGACATTCAGAGGTGGTTAGCCCATCCAAGTACTAACCAAGGCTGACCCTGCTCAGCCCCTAAGATCTGATGAGATCAGGCTAGCAGGGTATAATTCCATGCAGGCCACCTTCCAAAACAGCCATTTCCCCCAGGAGAACTGATCTCTATAGTTGGGAGATAAATCTTAATCCCAGGAGATCTCCAGGCCCCACCTGGAGGTTGGCAGCCTTAGTTTGTACCAAATGCAAACAAAACCATGAGAATAGGTACAACAGAAGTTAAGGCTCAGTTTTACTGAAGGCGCTTATTGCATCTTCCATACCTGGAATCTGCATGCAAAAGAATGGAGCGGCAGTCCCATGCAGATTTAGCTCGGATTAGCAAGAAATTGCAGGTAGAAATTCAGCCAGTATCATCATGCCCCTGTATAAATCATTGGTGCGACCTCATTTGGAATACTGTGTACAGTTCTGGTCACCACATCTCAAAAAGGATATTATCGCATTGGAAAAAGTGCAGAGAAGGGCAACTAGAATGATAAAAGGGTTGGAACACCTTCCCTATGAAGAAAGGTTAAAATGCTTGGGGCTCTTTAGCTTGGAGAAAGGACGGCTGAGGGGTGACATGATCGAGGTTTATAAGATTATCAATGGGATTGAGCAGGTTGAGAAAGAAGTACTTTTCTCCCTTTCTCACAATACAAGAACTCGTGGGCACTCCATGAAATTGCTGAGCAGTCGGGTTAGAACAGATAAAAGGAAATACTTCTTCACCCAAAGAGTGATTAACATATGGAATTCACTGCCACAGGAGGTGGTGGCAGCTACAAGCATGAACAGTTCCAAGAGGGAATTAGATAAACATACGGAGCAGAAGTCCACCAGTGGCTATTAGCCACAGGGTATAGATGGGAACTCTCAGTCTGGGGCAGGTGCTGCACTCTATTCTTGGTGCTGGAGGGGGCAGCAATGGGAGGGCTTCTAGTGCCCTGTCCCCACTGCTGGACCTCCTGATGGCACCTGGTATATTTTGGCCGCTGTGTGACAGAGTGTTGGACTAGATAGGCCATTGGCCTGATTCAACATTGGTTTCTCTTATGTTCTTATGTTCTCTTATGTAGATAAATAGGCACTGCTTTGGCGGGAAGGTAACAGCGTTCCGTGCACCTCAGCGTCTAGTCATGCCGGCCACGTGACCACGGAGATGTCTTCGGACAGCGCTGGCTCTTCGGCTTGGAAACGGAGGTGAGCACCGCAACCCTAGAGTCGGATTCGACTGGCTTTCCGGCGAGGGGAACCTTTTTAAGATCCTTCTGGGAATGCTGTTGAGTTCGTCGTCTCTGCTGCCTTGCCCTAGCACTCTCCACTTCAATTTTGCTTCTCACGATCTCCACACCATTTTATTTCCCCAGATCGATTTCTTTCCCATTAAATGTTAATGTTATTGTTAGCATATAAAGTGACAATTCACTGGCTGACTTTATGTCAGTCGCACTAGCTCTGTCCGCAAATTACCACGAAGGCACGTACAATCGGTGTACAGGTTACACTCGATCGTTCTTTATACGTGTGTTGGGTGATTCTCGTGTTGCATATACAACAGAATGTGTGATTTTAATCCACCCTCCAATTATCCAGGTACTCTGGCAGCCTGGGGAAGGTTGGGTTTGGGGTAGGGTTCCCAGACCCCTGGTGGCGGCGGGGGTTCCCAGATGCTGATCAGGGGGTTGGCAGGGGTGGACTTACCATTAGAAAGAGGAAGGCCCAGGCCACATTGCTGGTGTCACACGGGAAGTGACATCATCACGCCAGCAACTTCTGGGTGACGCTCTGGTATTTGGGTGAAAGCTCTATGGCAGAAGCCAGTTTTACATAGAGGTTTGTTCAAATGCCAGAGCATCATCCAGAAGTCAATGGTGTGATGATGTCACTTCCTGTGTGACCTTAGCAACGTGGCCTGGGCCTTTCTGTTTCTCCAGGTTAATCTTCCCCTATCCCCTGCCACTGGTTGCCAGGTGGGACAACCCTAGTTTGGGGACGGACTTCAGCAAGGTATAACGCTATAGATACCAACTTCCAAAGGAGTCAAAGGGGATCTGATCTCTGTCGGCTGGAGACCAGTTGTGATTTCAGGAGGTCTCCAGCCACCATCTGGAGGTTGGCAACTCTAACTGTAACTTAAGAATGGGGCTACTATTCCCTCAACCTAACCTACCTCACAGGGAGGCTTTATTGTGAGGACAAAATGTTTGCTTGTTTGTTTCCTTATTGACTTTTTATCCTGCCCTTCCCAACTTGCAGGGCTCCGGGAGGCTCACAACAATTAAAACGCAGATAAAACAGTAAAAAAATATCCTACAGTTATGCAGAATTAATCACACCAAGATGGCCCATAGACCTAGGACCATGCTCTGATGGGTCTATAAAAATGCCCAAGATTAACAACAGGTAGTGGGCGATCACCCCCAGCAGTTGCTGAACATACCAGGTCGGGGGGTGGAGCAGGAGAGGCCAGAATAACAGGACACCCATCTATTCAACCAAAGGCAGGGCAGAACATCTCTTTTTTTTATAGGCCCTGTGGAACTGAAGCAGATCCCATAGGATCCTGATCTCACTCGAGAGAATGTTCCACCAGGCTGGAGCCAGAGCCGAAAAGGCTCTGACTCTGGTCAAGGCTAAATGGATGTCCTTAGGGCCGGGGACCAGCAGCAGCTGTTGTTCCAATAAGCGTAATGCTCTTTGAGGGACATAGCAGAAGAGGCGACCCTGTATTATTTATTTATTTATTTATTAGATTTATATACCGCCGTCCCCGAACCGGGCTCAGGGTGGCTAACAGTCAGCGGCACCATGTGCCAAGATAAAACAGTTGAAAACAAGATAAAACCAATGCTATTTTGGGGCAGGAACGCACAGGAATGGAGTTCCGGCTGGCTCCCGAGTTGGCCACACCCAGAAGGAACTCATTAGCATAATAGGCCACACCCAACAGCAGAAACCCATTAGGATTGGCTACATGAGGGGTGTGTGGCCTAACATGCAAAGGAGTTCCTGCTACAAAATAAAGCCCTGGGTTTTGACAACAAACAAGGTCAACAGAATAAGAAGCAAAAGGTGGGTGTGGCTGGATGACCACACTTCTGGTAACATGGGGGTGTGGCCTAATAAGCTAATGAACTGCAATGTCAGGGGTGTGACCTAATAGGCTAATGAATTCATGCTGTTGGGTGTGGCCTAATATGCTAATGAGTTCCTGCTGGGCTTTTTCTACAAAAATAGCCCTGGATAAAACAATTATACAATTAACTTAGATACAATGGATACCAGAAAGTGCTCA
The DNA here is from genome assembly GCA_029375565.1 of Gekko gecko. Taxonomy (NCBI): domain Eukaryota; kingdom Metazoa; phylum Chordata; class Lepidosauria; order Squamata; family Gekkonidae; genus Gekko; species Gekko gecko. The sequence continues at coordinate 123,824,981 of JAPDNY010000008.1, forward strand.
TAGTGATCTTTCTTCATTCAGTTAGAGATGGCGTGCAGACAGAAGTAATACTAGGGCCCTGATTTAACGATATTTCGGCCTCCTGCAATGCTGTATCTCGGTCTCCTGAAGGACCAACCTACCACTACGCAGATGATGGCATCAGTGGTGGGCGGGGTTGGTATTGGTAACGGGTGGTGGACGGCTCCTAATTGAAGGCCAGGTGGAAGAGCTCCATCTTGCAGGCCCTGCGGAACTGTACTGTAGATATGTAGGTCCCAGACCACTCAGGGCTTTGACAGTTAATACCATAACCCTGAACTGGATTCGGTTCTCCACTGGAAGCCGATGCAGCCGGCAGAGCACTGGTTGGATAGGCGCTCTAAAAGGTGCCTCTGTAAGGACACAAACCACTGCATTTGAACCAGTTGGAGTTTCTGGGTCAACCTCAAGGGCAGCCCCGTGTCGAGCGAGTTACAGTAGTCCAGCCCGGAGGTGACCATTGCATGGATGGCTGTGGCTAGGTCATGGGGGAGGGAGATAGGGAACCAGTTGCCTGACCAACCGAAGATGGTAAACAGCTGTTCTGGCAATGACCGTGACCTGGGCTCCATCGAAAGCGAGGCATCCATGGACACACCCAGACTCCTCACCATCGGCGTTGGCATCCATGGCACCCTGCCAAGGGTTGGGAGCTGGGCCTCTAAATCCACCCCTCCACAACTCAGGCACAGGATCTCTGTCTCTGATGGATTCAGTTCCATCCAGGAAGCTCTGCTCTAACCAACCTTCCATAGCTTCTAATGCTCTGACCAGAAACTCTGCAGTGGCATCCGGTCGGCCGTCCATCAACAGATATAGCTGGGTGCCATCAGCGTACTGGTAACAGCACACCGGTAACCAATCCAAACCTCTGGACCAGCTGAGCAAGGGGGTGCGTGTAGATGTTAAATAACATAGGGGAGAGGATCACCTCCTGTAGGATGCCGCACAAAAATGTATTTTCCTTAGAGAAAGAATGGGGTAAAGACATACATACAAAGAATGTGGTAAAGACACAGAGAGTACTCCAACCTTCTGTGTTATACCTCTGAGGATGCCAGTCTCAGCTGCTGGCGAAATGTCAGGTCCTGCAATGCCAAGACCATGGCCACACAACCCAGAAAATCTACAACAACTAATGAACCCCAGCCGTGAAAGACTTCAGCAACATAAAGACATACATACAGAGAGACAGAGGATAGATAAATAAATAGACAGAAGAGATGGTTTTTATGCCCCATTCTTCTCTCCCTTAAGAAGTCTTCAGAGTGGCTTACAATCTCCTTCCCTTCCCTTCCCCTCAACAGGCAACCTGTGAGGTAGGTGGGGCTGAGAGAGCTCATTCGAGACTGCTCTTGAGAGAACAGCTCTGAGAGAACTTGTGACTGACCCAAAGTCACCCAGCTGGCTTCATGGGAAAGAGTGGGGAATCAAACCCGGTTCTCCAGATTAGAGTCTGCCACTCTTCACCACAACCCCACACTGGCCCTCAAAGATTGATAGACAGACAGATCAGGCTCCTCCTCTTCCTGTGACGTAACTGTAATGCTACATGACGTCCTGTCATGTGCTCGCTTCTCTTTAGGTCCCATCCTGCCTCTTGGGGATTCTAGGTAGTGTTGCCAAGTCCTGGAGATTTGGGGAGTGGAGCCTGGGGTGGACAGGGTTGGGGGAGGGGAAGGGGAAAAGATCATAATGCCATGGAGTTCCCCTTCCCAAGCAGCTATTTCCTCCAGAGGAGCTGATCAGCTGTAACTTTGGGAGATCCCCAGGTCTCAACTGGAGGCTGGCAATCGTAGTTCTAGGTAGGTCTCAGATCAGGAAAAGTCAAAGACCGTTGCAATAAGATAATTAACAACACTCATGCATGTAAATGTGTAGAGCATGAGAGAGGTGCAAAGGTACTCTGGGGCCAAGTATATGAGCACAGTCAGTATTCTATCCGTTCCAAAAGAGTAGAAACAATTGCAGTACGTGGGATTGCCAACCTCCAGGTGGCACCTGGCGATCTCATGCTATTGCAATTAATCTCCCGACTATCAAGATCTGTCCCCCGGAGAAAATGGCTGCTTTGGAGGCTGGACTCTATGGCATTATACCCCGCGGAGAAGACGAAGAGTTGGTTTTTATACACCACTATGCTCAAAGGGGAGCTGCGGTGGCTCAAGTGGTTAAGACACTGAACTGCAGGCTGTGGAAGGTCAGTAGTTCAGCAGTTCAAGACCTGAGAGTGCTGCATGACGGAGTGAGTTCCCATCTCTAGTTCCAGCTCCTGCCAACCTAGCAGTTCGAAAGCAAGAAATTGCAATAGGTACCACTTTGGTGGGAAGGCAACAGTGTTCTGTGCGCCTTGGTGTTTAGTCATGCCAGCCACATGACCACGGAAATGTCTTCGGACAGCGCTGGCTCTTCGGCTTTGAAATGGAGATGAGCACCGCAACCCTAGAGTCGGATTCGACTGGCTTTTGAGCAAGGGAACCTTTACCTTTACCTATGCTCAAAGGAGTCTCAAAATGGATAACAATCTCCTTCCCTTCCTCTCCCTGCAACACAGAGTCACTTTGTGAGGTAGGTGGGGCTGAGAGAGTTCTGAGAGAACTGCGTATCGGGATGTTTGCTTAATATAAGCAGAGTTTTGCCCAGTCATAGAAGCGTAATAACATAAGAGCATAAGAGAAGCCAGTGTTGGATCAGGCCAATGGCTCATCCAGTCCAGCACTCTGCACACAGTGGCCAAAAATACCAGGTGCCATCAGGAGGTCCAGCAGTGGGGCCAGGACACTAGAAGCCCTCCCACTGTTGCCCCCCAACAAGCACCAAGAATACAGAGCATCCCTTGCCTCAGACTGAGAGTCCCTATCTATACCTTGTGGCTAATAACCACTGATGGACCTCTGTTCCAGATGTTTACCCAATTCCCTCTTGAAGCCGTCCATGCTTGTAGCCACCACCACCTCCTGTGGCACTGAATTCTGCATGCTACAGAGTGCAGTAAATACATCTCCAAAGAAGGATATTGCAAAGAAGGGAAACTTACATTTGTTCAGGTAGATCCAGTTCACATTCAGGTTGCAGCTGAAAGAAGAAAAAGAAGCCTAAACTCAATAGTCCTTTCCCTATCACAAATGGCCAGCTTGCCCGGCATTATGTGTGTGGGAGTATGAGGGCACTGACTCTACAGGGGAGACCTGCAGAGACAATGGCTGAGGTCACATACACTGAATGATCCACTTTCAATCCACTTTCCAACCGGATTTCTACTGTGTGAACTGGCAAAATCCAATTCGAAAGTGCATTGAGAGTGGGTCGGAAGTGCGTTGTTTAGTGCGTGTGACCGCAGCCAATGTGTCTCCGTGGAAGGCCATGTGAAGTGGGAGAGAGGACAAAGGGAGAGGAGGGGTCAGAGGGCAGCTCCCAGCAGGTTATGACAAGGAGAGGCATCCCATTCAAGGAGCTAGGACCTGTACACACTTAGAGTGATATAACACCCCGCAGTGTCCTGGCGTGCTGAGTCACTCACCCCAGGCTCCATGTGAAGAAGTGGAGAGTCAACCCCACTTCTCCAGACTAGTGTCCACCACTCTTAACCTCTACACCACGTTGGCTTCCCTTCCCAAACCCCACCCTTCCCAAGCTCCACCCCTGCAAATCTCCAGGTATTTCCCAATCCAGAGCTGGCAACCCTAACAGTACACGTTGTGCCTGTTGTGCAAGGTGTGGTGTGGAGCGGGGCCACATGTGCGGGCTGACGCCATTCCCCAGGGTCAAATTCAGAGACTGCAGCTGCGACTTCCCTCCCCACCCCACCCCCCGCCTCCGCACTTTCCCCATTAGTCATGATTAAAAAGAATGAAACGTAGTTTTAAAATATAGGTTATTATGTTTTGCTGGAGATATTAGTTTTGGATAAGTTTGGAGCCGAAAAGAGGAAATTAAAATATCTTCCTACTGCGGGGAAAGAGCTGAGCTCTTCCAACTAATAATGCAACACTTCAAACCACTTGGCTACATCATCAGAGGGGGTTAAAAAAAATGGTTTTTTATTTAACCTGGTAATTCCCAACCTGTGCGTCACATGGAGTGCGCTGTGAGAAATGAAACGGAGGCTTCTGCAAGACCAAAAATGCCCGCTCGTGGGAGAGGTGGCCCGCTGTGTCTCTGCTTGATTCACTGTTCCGGCCAAGCCGCCTTCCAGTCAGCTCCTTATGGAGGGAAATGATTCTGATGTGTTTCTGTACCTCAGGGGTCCTTCAAGGACTCTCAGTGCAGAGATGAAACCAGATGACTTGCCTTCAGGAGAGGCTGCCTGTTGCACCTCTCCACGAGTCTTTTCTTTGGGCTCGTCTCCTTTCAGTCAGGAGGCAGTCTCAGAACAGTGAGGTCTCAGGGTGGTTTTCCTGCGGGTGGGTGATTTCCTATCCATGAGCAAAAAGAAGCCAACATTGAGGGGATGTGAGAGGGGGAATACTCTGTAAGGGAATCCACAGCCCTCAGTTTGCAAGACCTGAGCAAAGCTGTTAATGATAGGATGTTTTGGAAGTCATGAATTCATAAGGTCGCCATAAGTTGGAAGCAGCAGCAGCAGCAGCAACAGAAGAGGTTGGATTTATACCCCATCCTTCACTACCCAGAGGAGTCTCAGAGCAGCTTACAATCTCCTTTCCCTTCCCCTCCCCACAACAGACACCCTGTGAGGTGGGTGGGGCTGAGAGAGCTCTTTCCAGAACTGCTCTTGAGAGAACAGCTCTCAGAGAGCTTGTGACTGACCCAAGGTCACACCAGCAGCTGCATATGGAGGAGTGGGGAATCAAACCCAGTTCTCCCAGATTAGAGTCCGCGCTCCTAACCACTACATCAAACTGGTCACCTACTACCCTGATACTTTTAACTGGCAATGCTGGGAATTGAACCTGGGACTTTCCATGCCGAGCAGATGCTCTATCACTGAGCCACGGCCCCTCCCATTGTTCACACTTTTCTGTTCTATGGCTGCTGAAGATGAATTGAGGCAACGCAGGCTTTTGTAGCCCAGCGAACAGCATGCAAAACTTATTGACCCAGTCACTAATGTACAAGATTTGTTCTCCCGAGATGTGGTGCCAGCTGGCACCAGCGGCTTTTTAAAACGACAAGACCTGTTCAATGGCAAATAAGTCTATCAGAATCTCTCAGACAGAACGGGAGCATCCGTGGCAAGAGGCAGTCTATCTCCCAACGCCAGATGCCAAAGAACAAGCCCCAGGAGAGAACGGTCTGTTTTATGCGAAATTTCCCGGAGCAAATTTGGCCGGCCTTCTTTGGAAACGGAACGTTGGCCCGCGATCTATTTCAGCACGTCAGTTCTTATAAACGGAGCTGACAGTGAAATGAGTGTGAGCACAGGACAGGACACTTTCCATTATATCCTCTCCGGCTCCCTGAATAATCTATCATTAGCTTCTAGCCTCAGTTGGCCTGTTCCTCATCTTGTCTCCCTGAGAACTCCAAAATTGGGGGGAAGGAGGACTTTCAGGCAGTCTCACCTTACACTGCTCGAGTGGAAGACGCAGAAAAGGTGGTGGGGGAGGTTCCTCTCAAAGAGCTGTCTCTCCTTACTTTCCAGGCGGGGGAGCGTAACACCTTCGCAACGAGAGGTTTGGACTTCAAAGCCCACGTGGGCCCTCGTCCAACAGCCGAGCTGGCGCTGGCCATCTTGGTTTCCATCAGGAACCTCGCCCACCCACCCCACCCCCCAGTAGAAAAGGGTTTGAGCCTCTCCGTGTTTGTTTTATGAATTCGCCAGCTCGGCGGCCAATTCTTCCATCTTCCCCGGGCCGGACTCTGGCCCGTGCGTCGCCTTCTGGTCCCCCGCCAAAGACGAGGCTCCCAAGGGGACGGCAGGAGACAGATCAAACCCTGCGGAACTCTCCGGGCCGTTCCAGGCTGGAAGGCGTCCAAGTTTCTTGTTTCGTTGCTTCTCCTGCCCACCCACCCACCCACCGCCACCGCCTCCCTCTCCGCACACCTCCTGCCAGCCCACTCCCCCGCCTCCGAGCAATTTGACTTTTATAGTAATAACTTCTGAACCCTGGGCCTGGGCCTTTGCCAAGGCAAGCAAGGAGAACAATGTGGCTCCTATTGGGGGCTGGAGGAACTGGGGTGTGTGTGTCGGGCGGGGGGGGAGACTGGAGAGGGAAGGGAATGCCGAGGAGGCAGGCCAGCCCTAAAAATAACTTTAATTCTGTTATTATTTACACGGCGAGAAAGTTCATTGAGAAGCTGGGTGGGTGTGGAATAAATCATGGCACGATGTACGTGGCATGTAGGAGTCAATATACCTACCCCCCTGTATATGATGGATAGATGTGAGGTGGGGGATGTCGGATGGCCCAGACTTCCTCTGATGGAAAAGAGCAAGTGCATTCACCCAGCCCAGCCCTGCTAACAGGGTCACCAACTCCAGGTTAGGAAGTTCCTGAAGGTTTCGGGGAACGGAGCCCAGGGAGGGTGGGTTTTGGGAAAGAGAGGGACCAGTTTGCGGTAGTGGTTAAGTGCACAGACTCTGATCTGGGAGAACCGGGTTTGATTCCCCGCTCCTCCACTTGCAGCTGCTGGATGACCTTGGGCAAGCCATAGTTCTGACAAGAGCTGTTCTTGAAAAGGGCAGTTTCTGTCAGAGCTCTCTCAGCCCCACCTACCTCACAGGGTGTCTGTTGTGGGGAGGGGAAGGGAAAGGAGTTTATATACCGCTCTGAGACTCCAAGTGAAGGGCAGGGTATAAATCCAACCTCCTCCTCCTCCTCCTCCTCTGTGAGGTCTAATGCTATACAGTCTGCCCTTCCAAAAATGCTATTTTGTCCAGGGGCACTGATCTCTGACATCTGGAGATCTGTTGGAATTCTGGGAGATCTCCAGGCCCCACCTGGAAGGTCAAGCAACAAACACACGGGAAACACGGCAAGGTTGAGCAAACGTAGAGGAACACTGTGTTCAAACAAAACACACAATATTAATATGCTACTATGTCTTCATATATTGATTTAAATCATATACTTTGTGCCTTCTTTCTTCTTCCCAAATATAGAGAGTATTTTATTGCATTTTATTGTATTTACTGTTTTATTGTATTTTAATGTCTGTACGCCGCCTTGAGCCAGTTTGCTGGCAAGGCGGGATATAAATTGAAAATAATAAATAAATAAATAAATAAATAAATAAATAAATAAATAATACAATAGAGACCCTAGTGTATCCTATTCACTATAGTACAAAAACCTAAAGAACAATATATATCTAATAGAAAAGTCCACAGCTACAGAGACAGGTTCCAGTGCTGTAGACTATCTTGCTTTCTGATGAGAGACTGATGAGAGATGCAGTCGTCAACGCCAATGTTGTAGGCTGTTACGCTTTCCGAAAAGAGATGCAGCAGGCATCAAAGCAACACGCCTCCCAGGCAAAAGTTGCGTGTTTCGAGAGATTCTTCTTCAGGCAAAATTATTTTTTCCTGGAACCAAAGCTTACAGTGCTACAATGCACAAGTCAACAATTCTATAGAGGGCTTCTCTGGTTCTCCAAGAGAACCTGAAGAAGAATCTCTCGAAACACGTATCAGTCGGCGGTTTCGGTTTCAGCGTTGCGAATGGCGGCCACCTTTCGGGACGCTCCCGGAGGTGGTTAGCCCACGCGCAGTTTGGGGGGGTCTTTGCCTGTATGCAAGACCCTAGTGAGCCTTAGGCAAAGGCTCCGAACCGGGGGCGCTTGGGGAGTAGCCTCTTTGCCGGCAGACAGCCGGGAAATTGAGGCTTTCTCCCCGCCCCACCGGCCCCGCTGCGTCGTGCCCGTAATGGGACTTAGCAGCGCCCCCGAATTCCACCAGGAGTGAAGAAAGCGGCATGAGTTAAAATAAAAAGAATTGCATCGAATCGTGAGTTGAAGATCTCATTTGAAGCGTAAATCGGAGCCCCCTGCATGCGTATAAGCGTTGGGAGGAGGGAGGAGTCCGCACCCCTTTTGAGAAGCAAGATCTACAAAAGGAGCGCGGAGGGGGGCAGAGAGAAAAACAAAGAGTTGGTGAAGGTACCGTTGAGGTTGCATGGAAGATTACGATCCTTTTAGCTTCCTGGGGGATGCGGCACGAACTTTTTAAAAGTAAACAAAAAAACAAAATGTCGATAATGGAAAAAGTCCTGCAGATACCGGAAGAGAAGAGAGGAGGAACTTCCGGTCCAGGCAGCCCCCCCCCAGGAGCTTGCTGTCAATCAACAGGAAAAGGAGATACTGTGCCCCCTGCTGGAACAATTGCAGAAAATCAATGAAACTTTGTTTAAAGTGGAAAGTGTTCTCATCAGTCAACAGAAACAGATATCGGAAACAACTAGAAAGATGATGGAGATTGAACAGAAATCGAATCTGATACTAGGTATCCAGGGCGTTAAAGAAGAAGAGAAAGAAGATCTCGGATCTACCTTGACTAATGTCTTGGCACCCCTAACTGGCAGTGAAGCGAAAAAGTTAAAAGAAGAGGTGGATAAGGCTTCTAAAGCCTATTCCGCTTTTATAAAAGAAAATACTCTGCCAGTAGAAGGGGACGTCGAGCATAGCAGGCAATATACTGGAGATCTAATTTCATCTGTAGAGTTTATGGAGCCCTGGAAACTTGAAGGCCAGAAGTTCAAGAAAAAGAGAAGAGAAAGAAGATTGATTTCATCTTTAAAATACAGAGACTTCTGAGGAGACACGCCAGCAGGGAGGAAGATGCAGCACTCAAAACTGGGACAAGTGAAGAAGACAGCAGCCCAGGGGAAGGTGGTGATGGAACGGAAGACTTCAAAGTTAAAATGGACTCAATCCATAATTGGAAGAGATTTAAAAAGAAGATACTTTGAGGACTGTTCGTGTAACATCTGGAAGGAGCTGTTTAATTACTAACCCCAATGGACTTTACTAACTGTATTAATAGAGAGACTATGGACTTTGCAATAGTTAAAAAGAAGACCTTCTAACCATGATGGATGCCAAAATGGTATTGGTTATTAACCTAAACTAACCCTCACTAACAGAAAAAACTTCACTCCATCTTTTTTTTTCTTTCTCCATCTGTCTACCCTTTCCTTTTCTGATAAAAAGAATAAAATTCTCTCTTTTTAAAGAGAGTTTTACCAAAAAAAAAAGAAACACGTATCAGTCTCTCACCAGGAAGCAAGATAGTCTACAACATTGGAACCTGTCTCTGTAGCTGTGGACTTTTCTATTAAATATGTGAGCCGGAGGCTTAAAAAAAAGTCAGCCAGCTCGCGCTACCTCAGCTTAGAGGGGACACTGGTTGCCATGCAGAGGCAGGCGATGGCAGAAATGCCTCTGCTCATCTCTTGCCCTGAACAACCCACAGACGGGGTCGCCAGTAGTCTGTTGCAGTTCTATGGCACATTATTCATTCAGTCATAGCACTGTGATACTACGGAGCTATAATGTTATCGTAATTACTATTCCAAAAAAAGACCTGATGCAGAAGGGGGAAACGTAGTGAGAAATGGCAGCTGATGGAGGAACATTTGCAGAAAACTCCCCTGTGGAAGCCCCCATTACCAATGCACATGAATCTGCAGTGGCGATGAATGCCAAATGGAGAATCCCTGCAATGTGATACTGTGACCGATTCCCCACAAGAAGCTGTGCCGTTATCGCTCTTTCATTTCCCCCGGTTGTATTGGTCGGTTTCACACATTTTCACCCGCAACTCTCCCCAATTTCCTCTGTGTCTTCTCGGTCCTCAAAAAACAGGATGGGGGAAATCTGGGGGAGATGCGAGTCAAAATGCGGCCGCACAGTGAATAGTGCGAAATTGACCAATACAACCGGGGGAAACGGAAGAGCGACGGCGGCACAGCTGCATGTGGGGGATCGGTCTGTGAATCCAATCTGACCAGAAGACAGTGCCCCATGCCAAGGCAGACCATAGGTCATCAGAACATAAGAGACGCCAGGCTGGATCAGGCCAATGGCCCATCCGGTCCAACACTCTGCAACACACAATGGCCCCAAATCAGGTGTCATCAGGAAGTCCACCAGCGGGGCCAGAACACCGGAAGCCCTCCCACTGTTACCCCCCAGGCACCCAGAATGCAGAGATCCACTCTCCCAGACAGAGTGTTCCATCTAGACCAGGGGTGTCAAACATAAAGCCTGAGGGCCAGAACCGGCCCATCCAGCGCTCTTATGTGGTCCGCAAGCAGCTGGTGCAAGGGAGGAAACAGAACACTGCTTGGGGAGGGGAGTGGGTTGAGCTACTTCAGTTGCAGCTTCAACATGGTGGAACAACCTCGTCTGCAGCAGTCAAGCAGTGCGGGAGCGTCTGCCCAGGGCTGCACCCCTGCACTGCTGGCTCTCCAGTCCACCCATGAGGGTTTTCCTTTGCACCCCCCTCCCAGCCCATGGGGCCTTGCAGTGAGGATACACCAGCTCGGAACTTACGAGCTGTTGTCCTTTATATACAATGTACGGCTCCGGCACCTGGCATTACGTTTGATAGCACACGTGGCCTGGTCCAACAAAGTGACATTTATGTCAGATCTGGCCCTCATAAGAAATGAGTTCAACAGCTCTGATCTAGACCTTGGGGCTAACGGCCACTCGTGGACCTCTGCTCCACCCGTTCATCCAATCCCATCTTGAAGGTGTCTGTGCTTGCAGCCACCACCCCTTCCTGCGGCCGTGAATTCCATGTGTCAGTGACTCCTTGGGTGAAGAAGGACTTCCCTTTGTCTTACCTAAGCCTACTGCTCATTGATTTCATGGAGTGCCCACGAGTTCTTGTATTGTGAGAAAGGGAGAAAAGGACTTAGTTGTGATAGCCACAAGGTATAGATAGGGACTCTGGGGCAAGTGATGCTCTGAATTCTTGGTGCTTGGGGGGGCAGCAGTGGGAGGGCTTCTGGTGTCCTGGCCCCACTGCTGGACCTCTTGAGGGCACCTGGTATTTTTGGCCGCTGTGTGACAGAGTGTTGGACAGGATGGACCATTGGCCTGATCCAAGATTGGCTTCTCTTATGTTCTTATGACTTCTACCTTCTCTGGCCCATGCGTACTTTTGTAAACCTCTATCCCGTCACACCCTCAGTTGTCATTTTTCCAAGCTAAAGAGCCCTCACCTCTTTAACCTTTCTTCAGATAGAAGGTGTTCTATCCCCTTCATCCTTTTAGTTGCCTTTTCCACACCTTTCCCCAATGCCATAATATCCTTTTTTAGATGCAGTGACCAGAACTGTACACAGTTTTCCAAATAAAGCCACACCGTCGATTTACACGGGGACATTATGATACTGGCGGACTTGTTTCCAGTCCCCTTCCGAATAATCCCCAGCGTAGCACTTGCCTTTTTTTGTTGCAGTCACGCACCGAGTTGACATCTAAACTTCTTGACATCTTCACGTGAGAATTCCCACAACTGTCAGGTAGCCCTGTCATGTGTATGGTATGCAGAGGAAGTACTTTCAATCTCCCCATCTTTGTACTTTTACTCACTGTCTGTTATCAGGTCTCCGACCTTGTATTCTCCAGCTGCTGGAGTCTTATGCTGGGAACCAACGGTTTCTAGATGTTGTGCTTAGCTTTGCCCGCTTTGTGTTGCCCGCGCCTGCGAAATGTGTTCATTGGCTTCAGCTACATGGTGGTGGGGAGTGCTTGAATGCAGTATAACTTAGAAGGCCAGTTTGGTGTAGTGGTTAAGTGCACGGACTCTAATCTGGGAGAACCAGGTTTGATTCCCCACTCCTCCACTTGCACCTGCTGGATGACCTTGGGCAAGCCATAGTCCTGTCAGAGCTGTTCTAGAAAAAGAGCAGTTTCTGTCAAGAGCTCTCCCAGCCCCACCTACCTCACAGGGTGCCTGTTGTGGGGAAGGGAAGGGAAAGGAGTTTGTGAGCCACTCTGAGATTCCTTTAGGTAGTGAAGGGCAGGGTATAAATTTATTTATGTATTTATTCCATTTTTACCCCGCCCTTCCCGCGAACGGGCTCGGGGCGGCTTACAATGAGGCAACCAAGTGCCAAAGACAGACAACTTAAAACACATAAAACCAATAAGACATTCCAAAAAGGGAAGATCATAAAGTGCTCAACAATTATTCAGTCACCTCAATCCAATGGCATCAGACGGTATTAATCACAGCGGTGTTGGTCACAAGTTAAATCCAGTCTCTTCTTCTTCTTCTTCTCTTCTTATCGTATTTGGCCATTACTGACACAAACTGTACCCGTGTCTTTCGTTCTGATTCACCATTAAACATTGTCTTCTGAAGACGCCCCGTGTTGTGTGGCCTGACTAAGGAGCCTGACAAACTGTGACTCCAATCTGACCAGAAGACGCTTCCCCGTGCCAAGGCTGACTGTAGGTCCACCAGGGCTCAAAATCATTTCCTCCAACTAGCACTGACCTTCTAGAGTCTCACACTGGAGAAAAGGGTCTGCTTTGAGACCAGCTTCCTGAGATCTTACAGCAGGAGATGCCAGGGACTGAACCGGGGATCTTCCCCGCGATCTGACCCCAGAGCCAGGGCTCCCTCCCCCTATGCCAGAGGCCACCGTTTCCAATCTAACCTCCGTCCCAGAAACCGGCGCAGATAGAAGGTCTTGTTGATTTAACATGTATTTAAAGGAATAAGCTGTTTCCTCAAAGCGGCAATTACCACAGCAGGGCAGACCAATAAAAGGAATGACAATGTCAAAAGATCATTGGGGGGGCAGGCAGAGCAGGAGATTATACCGCACTGCAGCCAGTAAAAAAAAACACACACAACTGTTAGAAAAAGACACATTCGTTCAGATTTAAAAAGAAAGGTCTTTATGGTAGGCTGTTCAAAAGAGTGACCCTTCTGGGTCCTCGCGCAGCCAAGCAGAATGCTGATTCCTAGGGTTGCCAGCCTCCAGGCGAGGGCTGGAGATCTCCTGGAATTATGATGGATCTCTGAGCTACAGTGACTAGTTTCCCCTGGAGGAGGAGATGGAGGAAGAGTCGGGTTAGAACAGATAAAAGGAAATACTTCTTTACCCAAAGAGTGATTAACATATGGAATTCACTGCCACAGGAGGTGGTGGCAGCTGCAAGCATGGACAGTTTCAAGAGGGAATTAGATAAACATATGAAGCAGAAGTCCATCAGTGGCTATTAGCCACAGGGTATAGAGGGGAACTCTCAGTCTGGGGCAGGTGATGCACTCTGTTCTTGGTGCTGGAGGGGGCAGCAGTGGGAGGGCTTCTAGTGTCCTGGCCCCACTGCTGGACCTCCTGATGGCACCTGGTATATTTTGGCCGCTGTGTGACAGAGTGTTGGACTGGATGGGCCATTGGCCTGATTCAACATTGGCTTCTCTTATGTTCTTATGTTCTTATGTTCTTATGATGAGAAGAGGGGAGGAGGAGGAGGGGGAGGAGAAGGTGGGGAAGAGGAGGAGGAGATTGGATTTATACCCCACCCTTCACTACCTAAAGAAGTCTCACGGCAGCTTGCAATCTCCTTTCCCTCCCCAGAACAGACACCCTGTGAGGTAGGTGGGGCTGAGAGAGCTCCTTTGAGAACAGCTCTTGAAAGAACAGCTCTGAGAGAACTTATGACTGACCCAAGGTCACACCAGCAGCTGCATGTGGAGGAGTGGGGAATCAAACCCCGTTCTCCCAGACTGGAGTCCACGCTTCTAACCACTACACCAAACTGGCTCTCAAACTGGAGGAAATGGCTGCTTTGGAGAGTGGGCTGTAGGGTATTATACCCTGCTGGAGCACCTCCCCTGCGCAGGCTCCACCCACCAAATTTCTAAGAAATCCTCTGGGAATTGCAACTCTCCTCCAGATGTCAGACATCAGTTCTCCAGGAGTAGATGGCTGCTTTGGAGGGTGGACTCTACAGCAGGGGTGTCAAACATGCGTCCCACAGTGGAACTGGCTGTCTTCTGCTGCTGCTTCCAGTTCTGCTGCTGCTGCATCATCTTAGGTTTGCAGTTTACAGAGACACACCTGAGCGGCACACTCAAGATCGCAACAGCACTGACATTTTGATGCAATCATTCAGAGCAAGAGGTGTCACTTATCAGACACTGCTAAATAAACAAAATATTGCAAGAGTGCCGATGTGTTAAGCATGATTTTAAGTTAAAAAAAAAAACCCCTTTGTGTTCGTGTCCTTTATGAAGTTTATAGCTCCACTGCCTGGCATTACATTTTATGACACTGCCTGGCCCAATAAGGTCTCCTTTATGTCAGATCCGGCCCTTGTAACAAATGAGTTCGATACCTGTGCTGTACGGCATCGTATCGCTTCTGGGCTCCCACCCCTCCCCAGGCTCCACCCCCAAATCTACAGGAATTTCCCAAGCCAGAGCTGGCAACCCTCTGTATGGGAAGCCCAGTTTGGATCAAGACCACGAGGCACAAGAAGGTACTTTCCCTGCAACTTTCCCCCAGCCTGAAACCTTCCTTGGGAACCTGAAATTTCTTCCATTGGGGAAACTTGCATGGATGAAAGTTTCCCCAGCAGCAAAAACTGTAGCCCCCTGGGGGTGTTTTCAGGTAGGGAAAACAGTGGGAGGAGCTTTAAGCCCCCTCTTCCCATGTCCTGTAGTTCTAATCCGCATCGAGGCTCTACATGCCCAAGAATTACGTTTCCAAAAAGCGAGGCATTCCAAACATGGAACTCCCAGTGCACGTTTGGTTGGACATGACAGGCAGGCTTGGAAACAGGCTGAGATGTGGTTAGGCTAGAGGTCCTATTATGCAGTGCAGATGACGCCCGGCTCTTCCCCTTGCTGGATAAGCAGCCGGACTCTGCACAGGCAGATCTGGCCCGTTGCCTCGTGGCTGTAGTTTGTTGGTTGAGGCAGAGCTGGTTGAAGTTAAATCCATCCAAGGGTGCGTTCAGACGGGCAAGTAATCCCGGCTCTAATTTGATCTAGATCTTTTTTATCTGACCTTGCATGACCAGACAGCTCCCCTTACCATGCGCATACTCCGTGGTGGATTGTCTAGACAGCATCCACCTGAAAGAGCTGCACGGTCATTAAAAAAAAAAAAAATCCTGTTTGCGCATGCGCATTTGCACCTCAACATGTCCTGGTTTTTCTGCACATGCGCGGAACTGAATAGTTAAAGCACCGCCAGTAGTGCCTCCCTCTAGGTACCATTTCAATTAACACAGTTCATAAATTTCACGGGCCATTCAGAAACACGAAATTGTCCGGAACATTTGAGCGGAGCTCTGCAGCTGCCACGCGTTCATGCATTTATGTGCATATCACTAAGGATTTTTTTAAATGGCGGCCGTTCGAGATGTTCCGGAGCAGACCATCCCGACGGGCTGATTGCGTGCTGGAACGATCAGACGGAGGAAAGTCCGCCACTGGCCCGTCGGCAATCAAAAGTACCGGATTTCCACTAGTATCTTTTAAGGTATGGCTCCCTGGCGGGGCTAAACGGGCTGATCGCGGAAGCGGCACCTTTCCCAGATGTCGCTGTCTGATCGTTCCCCTTAAATCCGCCAGGCGTCCGTGCCTGTGGTGGATGTAAAGACCCATCTGATCAGGACCTAAGACAGAGATCCTAGAATCCTAGAATCACAGAGTTGGAAGGGACCCTAGAGGCCATCTAGTCCAACCCCCTGTTCAATGCAGGACCAGCCTAGAGCATCTCTGACAAGTTTTGGTCCAGCTGCTGCTTGAAGACGGCCAGTGAGGGGGAGCTCGCCACCTCCCCAGGCAGCTGATTCCACTGTGGAACCACTCAGACTGTAATCCCCCCCCCAATATCCAGCCGGTACCTTCTGCCCTTAATTTAAACCCATTATTGTGAGTCCCGTCCTCTGCTGCTAACAGGAATCACTACCTACCCTCCTCTAAGTGACAGCCCTTCAAGTACTGAAAGAGAAGCAATCCCTTCCATCTTCTCTTCCCCAGACTGAACCTTCCCCAGTCCCTCAGCCTTTCCTCAGAGGGCTTCTTGGTCTCCAGGCCCCCGGTCATCCTTGCCGCTCCCCTCTGCACTTGCTCCGTCCTGTCCACATCCTTTTTAATCTGGCTGGGGAGGTCTGGACCACTGGGGGGAGGGGGCTTCCGCTCCCAATTCTTGATGGGGTCCAATTTTCATTAGTGGACTCTATTAAGAGTCTGGGGGTCTGGCTTGACTCCTCCTTGTCCCTGGAGAAGCAGGTGTCAGCAGTAGCAAGGACGTCGTCTTTCTATTTGTGCCCGGCCCACCAACTGTCTCCATTTCTGTCCCATTCTGACCTAGCCACGGTCAGAATGGGACAGTTACCTCCTGCATGGACTACTGTAATGCACTCTCTGTAGGGCTGCCCCTGAAGACACGTTGGAAATGACAGGCAGTCCAGAATGCAGCTGCGAGATTGCTGACAAGTTCTCCACGAAGAGAACGTATCTATCCTGTCTTGAAACAGCTGCACTGGCTGCCAATTGAGTTCTGGATCAAACTCAAGGCACTGGTGATTACCTTTAAAGCCCTGAACAGTCTGGGACCTTCGTCCCAGCAATATCTGGCTGACCGCCTCTTCCAACATGCCCTCCCCCCAGTTTGCATTCTTCAGCCTGCAACCTGCTTGTGGTACCTGGCCCCAGGATACTCGTCTAGCATCTACCAGGACAAGGGCCTCCTTTGCGGTGGCCCCGTCCTGACGGAATCTAAAAAAAGGCCAGTCAAATGCAAAAGAGGGCCAGCGATAAAAGCTTAATACACGAAATATATAAAAAGATACATGTATTTATTAAACAAAGGTTTTTAAATTATATATAAGGGCCCAATCGCACCTCATGTACAGATATCCAATTATAGATATCCAGTTATAACACAAGGGCTGATGGACTGAACCTGACGTGTTTCGGCCAGCATAGGCCTTCTTCAGAAGTCAAACACAGTGAGGCACATGTTGGCTATAAAAATACATTACAATCATACAAATACAAGATATAAAATCAATAGGGACCAGAAAAAAAGTTGTTCCAAAATTAAACGACTCGGCACAGAATAAACGTACAAATGAGGCCTCCAAAAGTGCAATCATGTGCCCAGTGGTGTTTCTCTGGTATCAATTTCTGGCCCAGAAATTGCCTTCTTATGATTGTGCAGCCGAAATGTCCTCAATGGAATTGTCCTTAAGCAAAGAGCAGTCATAGAATTGTCCTTAAGCAAAGACCAAAGAGTCCATCAGCCCTTGTGTGTTATAACTGGATATCTGTACATGAGGTGTGACTGGGCCCTTATATATAATTTTAAAACCTTTGTTTAATAAATACATGTATCTTTCTATATATTTCATAGATTAAGCTTTTATTGCTGGCCCTCTTTTGCATTTGACTAACCTTTTTTAGGTTCTGAATTCTAGGTTTTTGGTTCAGTTTTCTCTCCCCCCCTGCCTTTTTGTCCCATCCTGACGGAAACAGCTGTCAGACGGTACGTGGGCTCTATGGGACCTATCTGTGTTCTGCAGGGCCTGCAAAGCAGAGCTCTTCCATTCAGACTTTCATTAGTTGGGTCTGTTTACGTGGGCTGCCTTTTAGGTTTATTTGTATTACGTTTTGAATTGATGCGTGTTAGTATTTTTAGCTGTTGTGAGCCTCGAGACTGCTCGGCGGCGAGAGGCAGTACATATAGCAACAACAATAATTTGGAAATCAGCCCTGCGCACTGCGGCCCCCACCCCACTTACAACCCCCCCCCATAAAGGGTCTTTTTGTGAGCCGAGCTGAGCACGTGGCCTGTGACCATCCCTCTCCCCCCTTCCTGCTAAATTTAAAGGGCCCTCCAGCTGGTCGGCGGGCCATGTGGTCCCCACCGATCAGCTGAAGCCCTTTAAATAGGGCAGGAGGGGAGAGAGGGGGTGGCCGGGCAGGTGGTCGCTCTTGGTGGTGGGGCTTGGGGGCAGGGCTTCCCTGTCGGCCAGCTGGTCAGGGGCGGATTGATGCCCCCAGAAGCAGGGGAACTCCCACCTGGGGGCTGGCAACCCTACTTCCCCAGACTCCCGCCTCCAAATATTCAGGAATGTCCCAACTTGGAGCTGTCAACCCTATACTTACAGGAAGTTCTGATCATAGAGTTCCTGATGATTCCTAGAGCTACCCAGATGTGACAAAGGTAGCTCTAGAAATTGTTAGAACCACAATGGTAACCTTGATTCTAATTTTTCTCCTGAGACGTGGCTCCCCATAACCCTCCCTAGCTTAGGCCCTGGGGGCTGGTTCCAGCCCCCGTCTCAACTCGTACGAGTCCGGGATGAAGCTGAATCTGCCCGGAGGAAAAGGCCAAAGCCGAAGAACCGAGGAGAGGCCGATTCTCTTTCCGTGACAGGCTGCAAGTGAAAGTTTGCGCTGAGCCACATGCAAACAATATGCGCCGACATGCTGGTCGTCGGGGAACGTAATTAGCTGTCACTCCAATGCTGTTATTAAACACAAGTGCTAAATAAATCCAGGCGGCTCGAGGGGAGACGAGAATAAGGCGGGGGACCGTGGAGGGAAAGAAACGCGCACACACGCAGAGGGAAAGCCAGCAATGAGGGAATAAAATAGTCGATGAAATCAGGAAGCCGTCTTCGTGCTGCCCTTCCTCAACTCTTTGCCTCGAGTGATCCAGGATTCCCCAGCGCACTACCTGTGGGAATCTCGACACCCCCTGGCAACTTTCCTGGCAACCACCGACTGGCTGTTTTTAGAAAGTGGGTGGAGCCAGGTGGGGCTCTTAACCGGCAGGGCTTCTGATTGGTCACTGGAGTGGAGATCTGATTGGGTGTGCAGGTCAAAACAACATTCTTCGAATTGCTGCCACCGCTAGGGTTGCCAACCTCCAGGTGGGGCCTGGAGATGTTTCAGGATTACAACTGGTCTCCAGCTGACAGAGATCATCTCCTCTGGAGAAAATGGCCTCTTTGAAGGGTGGACTCTGTGGCAGTGGACCATGCTGAGACCCCTCCCCTCCCCAAACACCACCCTCTCCCAGATCCACCCCCAAAGTCTCCAGGCATTTCCCAACCCAGAGCTGGCAACCCTAGCCATTGCAGGGCTGGTTTTATTCTCTGTCTCTCATCTTTCCCAGTGTATTTTTAGGATCACCCCTCCTCTTCCCTGCGCTTGGGCATCCTCCACATGCACCGCTCCACCTGCTGTTTGGTGTAGAGCCAGTTTGCTGTAATGGTTAAATGCGCGGACTGTCATCGGGGAGAACCGGGTTTGATTCCCCACTCCTCCACTTGCAGCTGTTGGTGTGACCTTGGGTCAGTCACAAGCTCTGGCACCGCTGTCCTTGAAAAAGAGCAGTTTCTGTCAGAAGTTCTCTCAGCCCCACCTGCCTCACAGGGTGTCTGTTGTGGGGAGGGGAAGGGAAAGGAGTTTGTAAGCCACTCTGAGGCTCCGAGTGAAGGGCGGGGTATAAATAATCATGTGTATGCTTCCTGGCCCTAGGGTTGCCAGCATCGACTTGGTAAATGCCAGGAGATTTTGAGGGCAGTTCCTAGGGAGGGCGGAGTTTGGGAAGGATGTGATGTCACTTCCGGGTGGTGCTGGAGGACAAGGGTTCCCATTGTGGTGCCCAGGGGCACAATGGCGGCTGCCCTGGTGCCTGCCAACACTTTCCCTAGTGCTCACCAAGTGTTTCTAGAAAGTGGGTGGGGGCAGGTAAGGCATTTCCAATCAGCCACTGGAGAGCTAATTGGCCTGGCACGTTAAAAGAACATTTCAGTGGCAGCTGCCACCACAGTGCTCATTTGCTTCGCTCCTCTTTTTCCAGTCTTATTTTTAAAATTACCTCTCTTTCCCCCAGCACTTGGGTTTCTCTTGGATGTGTGGCTTTGCTTTCTGTGGCATCCATTTTGTGCCTTCTGCAGCAGCCATTTTGTGGTCGTGCCCACAAGTTCAAAAAGATTGGGGACTCCCTTTCTAGGAATTTCCCCCTGATCTCTATGGTAAAGACCACGGAGACATGACAGAATTCCTAGAGTGTCATCTTGGAGGCCATTTTTCCAGCCGTTTCTCAGCTCAGGTTTTCAAAACCGGTTGATCCCATAGCAGGGACACAGCTGCTTACCAAAAATGTAAGGCTGAGGGTTTCGTTTTGCAAGCGTTATTTAAGAAGTGTCGTGCGAGCAAGTTAGTGATTGGACTAAATCTTGCCAGTTCTTCATAGTGAGCAATGTAGTAAACTTTATTGTGTAGCCTATATCTAGGGTTGCCAACCTCCAGATGGGGCCCGGTGATCTCCTGGAATGATAACCAATCTCCAGACTACAGAGATCAGTTCCCCTGCAGAAAATTGTTGCTTTGGGGAGGGGGACTTTATATACCACTGAGGTACCTCCCCAGGCTCCACCTGCAGATCTCCAGGAATTTCCCAACCTGGGACTGTCAACCATATACGGGCGATTCTTCATCTAGCACTCGCTCAACATTTTCTCAACTGGGACGAAAAGGTGCAGCTCAAATCTACATTCAGATACCCTGGGGCAACACCATACTGACTGCAAAGTCACCCCTGACTGGCCATAAATCTATGCAGAAGGTACCATAAAAATCCAATGATCAAAGGAAGCGAAAGTGGCACACAGTGTGGAGGGTACCCTAAAACCCGACGATCAAAGGAAGTGAAAGCGGCATGCAGTGTGGAGGGTACCGTAAAACCCGACGATCAAAGGAAGCGAAAGCGGCACGCAGTATGGAGGGTACCGTAAAACCTGATGATCAAAGGAAGTGAACGCAGCATGCAGTGTGGAGGGTATCGTAAAACCCGATGATCAAAGGAAGTGAACGCAGCACGCAGTGTAGAGGGTACCGTAAAACCCGATGATCAAAGGAAGTGAACGCAGCATGCAGTGTGGAGGGTACCATAAAACCCGACGATCAAAGGAAGTGAACGCAGCACGCAGTGTAGAGGGTGCCGTAAAACCTGATGATCAAAGGAAGCGAACGCGGCACGCCGTGTGGAGGGTACCGTAAAACCCGATGATCAAAGGAAGTGAACGCAGCACACAGTGTAGAGGGTACCGTAAAACCCGACGATCAAAGGAAGTGAACGCAGCACGCAGTGTGGAGGGTACCGTAAAACCCGATGATCAAAGGAAGTGAACGCGGCACGCAGTGTGGAGGGTACCGTAAAACCCGACGATCAAAGGAAGCGAACACGGCATGCAATGCAGAGGGGAGTTTCTGTTCCAAGGTGGGTTTTGTAAAACAACAGAGGGAACAACCAGTGCAGAATCGCCCAACCATTTCTGATGCTTCTTCGCCAAGAAATAAAAGCCAGGAAAGAGGAAGGGGAGGCGGGAGAGGAAGGAACGATTGGGCATGAAGTTAAATACAGCAATTATTTTGTAATAATGCCTGTGCTCTGTACGGCGGTGGTGCATAAATGGGGGAGGGAGCACAGGCTCCAATAATGTGCCTTGCCCCAAGGCCCGAAAATCCTGGCTATACCACTGATCAGAACGACCAACTTTGCTTGTGGCAAAGAACAATACCGGAAGGCGCTGAAATCCTGCCGCGTTCGCTCAGACTCAAATCTCTCGGCACCTGAGGCCTGCGTTCTGGTGGCTGGAATGACCTATTAAGCCCTGGGGCATCTTCAGAGTTGATGCTCCACCAGAAACTCTGAAGCAAGTTTTCTAGCCTTCCGTTTGAAGGAAAGATCATCGAGCAAGAATAGAATGCGTGGCAGAAATTTCGCTCAGCAATAACCTCCAGGCGATAGACTGGGGCAAAAGCTCCTTCTACTTGACTCTGTCCATTAAATCTGTTTTTTTTTTTAAAAAAAATGTATATATAAAAAGGAATTCGAGCCGGGATCGTGACATAGCCGTGCTTCTGCATGGCCGGAGCGACTCCTTCCATAAGGTCATTAGCAGGGGAAACAAACAAGGCTGGTACGGGCACATTGGTGCCAAAGATCTCTTCAAAAAGTTAGAAAGGGGAAAGCCTTCCGGCCGTGAAGGAGGTGGAGGGGCTGGTCTTTGAAATGCTCGGGGACAGGGTGGCCCACTAGGGCTTGGGAAGTTCCCGGAGATTTGGGGCAGTGCCCAGGGAGGGAATTCAGTTTCCCCAAGACTCCTTTGTGGACCATAAAGTCCACCCTCCAAAGCTGCCGTTTTCTCCAGGGGAACTAGGGATGCCAGCCTCCCAGTGGGACCCCAGAATTACAGTTCATCTCCAGAAGAAGAGGAAGAAGAAGAAGAAGAGAAGGAGGAGGAGGAGGGGGGAGGAAGGGGAGGGGAAGAGGAGGAGAAGAATGGATTTATACCCCACCCTGCACTACCCAACGGAGTCTCAGAGTGGCTTACAATCTCTTTCCCTTCCCTTCCCTACAACAGACACTCTGTGAGGTAGATTGGGCAGAGAGAGCTCTCTTGAGAACTGCCCTTGAGAGAACAGCTCTGAGATAACTTGTGACTGACCCAAGGTCACACCAGCAGCTGCATGTGGAAGAGTGGGGAATCAAACCCGGGTCTCCCAGATTAAAAGCCGTGCTCCTAACCACTACACCAAGCTGACGACAGAGATCTGTTCCCCTGGAGGAAATGGATGCTTTGGAGGGTGGGCTCCGTGGCATCGTACCCCAATGAGGTCCTCGCTCTCCCCAGGCCCCATCTCCAAATCTTCAGCAGTTTCCCAACCTGGATCTGGCAACCCTACCCACTCCCAAGGGGACTGGGCAAACCTTAGGGGACCTGATCGCTGTAATCCGTAGATGAGCTGTGATTTCGAGTGAACTGAAGGCCCCTCCTGGAGACTGGTAGCCCTAGCTCAGTCCCAAGGGTCAGCAGGTACGTGGGGGCTGGGAAGGGACAGAGCAAGCCTACCAGCTGGCCAACAACCAGTCAAGTGAGAGACCAGCCTGGCACAGCCAGATCAACCAGCGAGGATGGGGTACACGGGGAGATGGGAGGCAGCCATCAGTATAAATCAATGGTGTGACCTCATTTGGAGGACTGTGCACAGTTCTGGTCACCACACCTCAAAAAGAATATTATAGCATTGGGAAAAGTGGAGAAAAGGGCAACTAGAATGATAAAAGGCTTGGAACACTTTCCCTATGAAGAAAGGTTAAAGCGCTCGGGGCTCTTTAGCTTGAAGAAATGACGGCTGAGGGGTGACATGATCGAGGTTCACAAGATTATGCATGGGACAGAGCAGGTCGAGAAAGAGGTCCTTTTCTCCCTTTCTCACAGTACAAGAACTTGTGGGCACTCCATGAAATGGCTGAGCAGTCGGGTTAGAATGGATAAAAGGAAGTCCTTCTTCACCCAAAGAGTGATGAACATTTGGAATTCACTGCCACGGGAGGTGGTGACAGCTACAAGCATGGACGGCTTCAAGAGGGGACTGGATGAACGTATGGAGCAGAGGTCCATCAGTGGCTATTGGCCACAAGGGATAAATAGGAACTCTCAGTCTGGGGTCAGTGATGCTCCGTATTCTTGGTGCTTGGGGGGGTCAACAGTGGGAGGGCTTCTAGTGTCCCGGCCCTGCTGCTGGACCTCCTGATGGCACCTGGTCTTTTTGGCCGCTGTGTGACGCAGAGTGTTGGGCTGGATGGGCCATTGGCCTGATCCAACATTGGCTTCTCTTATGTTCTGATAACACACTGTTGGCCCAAGGGCCTTTTTGATTTTTGTTCTCCAGCTGCTCAGAGCAGCAGCGGGAGAAGAATTTTTTTAAAAGAAGGAATGAACTTCAGTGAAACAGGAAGTGGGATGGGGGAATGTGATGCCCCTCTGGGGGGCCGGCAAGCCTGAAAACCGTGTGGCTTCCTTCAGCAACACATTCCGTCCACAACCTATAGAGCTGATCGGAGAGTTTCATAGCTGGCGGTGACCTGATTCCCCTTAACTGAGTCGATTCTGAGTCAACAGTCAAGTTGCCCGACTTTCCTCGAGAGCCAGTCTGGTGCAGTGGTTAGGAGCACGAACTTCTCATCTGGGAGAACTGGGTTTGATCCCCCGCTCCTCCACATGCAGCTGCTGGCGTGGCCTTGGGTCAGTCACAAGTCCCCTCAGAGCTGTTCTCTCAAGGGCAGTTCTCGAGAGAGCTCTCTCAGCCCCACCTACCCTCACAGCATGGGGAGGGGAAGGGAAAGGGATTGTAAGACGCCCTGAGATGCCTTCAGGTAGTGAAGGGTGGAGTACAAACCCAGTCTCCCCTTCCCGCTCCTCCTCTCAGGATGAGGTGAACTGAAGAAGACATCTCTGGGGGCAGTGCCCCCACTTGCCCCCTGCCTCTTTCATCACGACGTCTGCCTCACTCTTCTCACTGTGGCACCCCAGGAGCTAAAGGGGCTTCCCCTCCTTCTCTCTGGTGCACCTCGCCTGACCTTCTACTTTCCTGTCTACAATTGGCATGGGCCCAGGAAATGCAGGGGCTGGGAACAGGGCTGCCAAGTCTCACTCGGGAAATTCCAGAAGAGTTGGGGGTAAGAACGTAAGGGAAGCCAATGTTGGATCAGGCCAATGGCCCATCTAGTCCAACACTCTGTCACACAGTGGCCAAAAATACCAGGTGCCATCAGGAGGTCCACCAGTGGGGCCAGGACACTAGAAGCCCTCCCACTGTTGCCCCCCCCCAGCACCAAGAATAGAGTGCATCACCTGCCCCAGACTGAGAGTTCCCATCTATACCCTGTGGCTAATAGCCACTGATGGACCTCTGCTCCATACGTTCATCCAATTCCCTCTCGAAGCCATCCATGCTTGTAGCCGCCGCCATCTCCTGTGGCAGTGAATTCCACATGTGAATCACTCTTTGGGTGAAGAAGGACTTCCTTTTATCCATTCCAATCCGACTGCTCAGCCATTGCATTGAGTGCCCAATTTCATTGAGTAGGTGGGCAGTGTTCCCTCTAAGCTGAGTTAGTGTGAGCAAACTCACAGTTTTCAGCCTCCGACTCACACATTCTTGCCTTAGCTCAGGAAGGATTGCTCCAGAGCAAAGTAATTTATGCACTAGCCAAATGGCTTGCTCACAACTTTTAATGCCAGTAGCTCGCAAATTAGAATTTTTGCTCACAAGACTCCACAGCTTAGAGGGAGCATTGTAGGTGGCTAGCATCTGGGGAGGACGTGGTTTGGGGAGGGCAGGGGCCTCAGAGAGGTGTAATGCCATAAAGCCCTCCCTCCAAAACAGCTATTTCCCCCCCCCCCCAGGGGGACGGATTTCTGTAGCATGGAGATCAGTTGTAATTCCAGACGATCTCCAAGCCCCACCTGGGGGTGGCAACCCTAGCCGGGGGTGGACTTTCACTGCAACTGCCGGCACGGGGTCAGTCGGACAGAAGAGGCCAGGCTTGTGCTTTGAGCTTGCTGGTTGGTCTCCAGGGAGCAGCTGGTTTGATGTGGGATGCGGTTGCCCCCGGTGCACCCTGGGAAATGGCACCAGCCACCTCCACATGCTTCTAATCAAGGGGCAGGTCTCTCCATGTGCTGTTCATGCGCAGAGGCCGGATGCCATTAATGCAGCCTCCCTGCTCTCCCTGCCTGCTACCAATTTACACGTTGGAACTAATTACATGGGAACAGCCCTGATAGGACCACAGCGGTTCAGACGGAAGGCAGAAGCCTCTAAATTTAGATGCTGTCCATGTTTTTTTAAAAAACTCCCTGTACTACAGTTGCTAACTCCGAGTTGGGAAATTCCTGGAGATTTGGGGGTGGGGCCTGTGGAAGGCGGGGTTTAGGGAGGGGAGGGCCTTTGGCGGGCTACAATGCCATAGCCAATGCTCCCTCTAAGCTGCGGAATCTTGTGAGCACAAACTCCACTTTGTGAGCTCCTGGCATTAAAGTGGTGGGCATCGAATAATGGTGGTGGGTATCATAATGCCCCTGTATAAATCATTGGTGTGACCTCATTTGGAATACTGTGTACAGTTCTGGTCGCCACACCTCAAAAAGGATATCATAGCGTTGGAAAAAGTGCAGAAAAGGGCAAGTAGAATGATAAAAGGGTTGGAACACCTTCCCTATGAAGAAAGGTTAAAACGCTTGGGGCTCTTGAGCTTGGAGAAACGACGGCTGAGGGGGTGACATGATCGAGGTTTATAAGATTATGCATGGGACTGAGCAGGTTGAGAAAGAAGTACTTTTCTCCCTCTCTCACAATACAAGAACTTGTGGGCACTCGGGTTAGAACAGATAAAAGGAAGTCCTTCTTCACCCAAAGAGTGATTAACACGTGGAATTCACTGTCACAGGAGGTGGTGGCAGCTACAAGTATAGACAGTTTCAAGAGAACATAAGAACATAAGAAAAGCCAATGTTGAATCAGGCCAATGGCCCATCTAGTTCAACACTCTGTCACACAGCGGCCAAAATATACCAGGAGCCATCAAGAGGGAATTAGATAAACATATGGAGCAGAATTCTATCAGTGGCTATTAGCCACAAGGTATAGATATGAACTCTCAGTCTGGGGCAGGTGATGCACTCTATTCTTGGTGCGGGGGGGGGGGCAGCAGTGGGAGGGCTTCTAGTGTCCTGGCCCCACTGCTGGACCTCCTGATAGCACCTGGTATTTTTGGCCACTGTGTGACAGAGTGTTAGACTAGATGGGCCATTGGCCTGATTCAACATTGGCTTCTCTTATGTTCTTATGTTCTTATGGTGACCGAGCGATTTGGCTACTGCATAAATTAGTTAGCTCTGGGGCCATCCTCCCTGAGCTAAGACAAAAACGTGTGCGCCGGAGGCTAAAAACCGGTGAGCTAGCTCACACTCACTCAGCTTCGAGGGAACACTGGGGGCCACCCTCCAAAGCAGCCATTTTCTCCAGGGGCACTGATCCTGTCATCTGCAGTCTGGAGAACAATTGTAATTCTAGGAGATCCTTGGGCCCCACCTGGAGGTTGGCAACCACACCCTGCACATGGGAAACTAGAGCGACAGGGGGATAGTTTACTGGCTTTTATATGAGCGCTGTCGGTTTATTTGTTTTATGCAGTTCCCCACTGGCAGTCTGGAGTGATTGTGTTCCACTGTGCCATTGATCAGTCTCTAAGTCTAGATAGATCCTTGGACTAAAACCCTGTGCAAATCTACTGCATGCACACTGAATATAGTAAGAACATAAGAGAAGCACATGTTGGATGAGGCCAGTGGCCCATCCAGTCCAACACTCTGTCACATAGAGGCCAAAAATACCAGGTGCCATCAGGAGGTCCATCAGCGGGGCTTAGACTAGACTCCCGGGTAGTCAGGCTGTTTGTGTGTGTGTATGCTGTGTGGTCATTAAAGTGGGCTTTACTTCGAAGTAAAGTTGCACAGGGGCAGACCAGCCATGTGTGCATGTGTATTGTGACAGTGAATAAATAAGCATGGATTGGCACAAAAATGACTGCTGGAATTGTTCCCTCCCCACCCCCCTGTCATTGTTTTGTTTTTGGGTAGAGGCCATGGCTCAGTGGTAGAACCTCTGCTTTGCATGCTGGCGGTCCCAGGTTTGATCCCCAGCATCTCCAGTTAAAAAGGAGCAGGCAGTAGACAGTGTTCCCTCTAAGCTGAGTTAATGTGAGCTAGCTCACAGTTTTTTAGCCTCTGGCTCACACATTTTTGTCTTAGCTCAGGAAGGGATGGCTCCAGAGCAAACTAATTCATGCAGTAGCCAGATCGCTCGCTCACAACTTTCATGCCAGTAGCTCACAAAGTAGAATTTTTACTCACAAGACTCCACAGCTTAGAGGGAGTGTGGGCCGAAGGGGCCATGAAAGACCTCTGCCTGAGACCCTGAAGAGCCATTGTTAGTTTGGATAGACAGGACTGACCTTATGGGTCAGTGGTTGATTCATTATAACTCACGAGTCATGTGTGTTCGTTTGCATTGCACCTTCCAGTTCCGGTAACTGGCCAAAGGGACAAATTCCAGGCCTGAAAACCCCTGCCATTTGGCCACCAGGGCACAGAGGGACAAGAGATTTCCCCTCAGATACGGTGACTGACGGTCAATTCCATGGGAGTTCTCTGCACAGCCCAATGGTTTTATGGAGATACCTCTGCCCCGCTTCCCTGTCAAACCTAACAACCGGGATGATAACAACAGGGGAAATGAAGGTTTCATTTTGACGCCGAAAAAATAGGAGCAAGAAAACCCCGTAAAGCTGAGAAACAAACCCATTACGAGGCGATTATAGCACAATGTGCAGTTCCAAACATATGCTGAACAAATATGTATCTCTATAAAAACCTCTCATCCAGATGCCCGGTAGGTTTCAAGAGGCAATCTGCTCCGTCCGCAAGTTTACAAGGCAAAAAAACCCGAGGGTTTTATGCTTCCTTCCAGCACAGATAAACAAAGATGGGGCTGGAATGAGGGATTCGCTCAACCCGCAGGGCATCCTGGCTCGGAGGGCTATTTGGCACACCCAGGGACTCATCCCCCTTTGCGGCAGGAGGTCGGGTCCCCATTGTTCCAAGTCCCGTGATCATGACCAGAGCTGAGGGCAAGATTTCAAGTGCAACAGTCGGCCGGGCTGGAGAGGAAGCATTTCCCATACAAACCGGGGGGGGGGAGCTGTCAGGAACCCGGCCAGTGGGTACTTCTCCAGCACGAGCTTGGAGACGGGCTGCCCAGTGACAGCCGCGTCTGATCCGTTCCCAAGTCTTCTTGGGACCGGGGTGGATGGGGCCTTCTATTTACCAAGAGAGTTCCTGGATGGCGGCTGGCAGCCACGAGCAAGCCAGGCGATGGGGGCGACACTCGAAGGCTTGCTCGGATCGGACTGGCCAGTGGGGGTGATGTTCTTTGCCCGGGCCCAGTTGCAATCGGGCAGGACGCGAGGGGAAAGTCCCCTGGGAAAATGCTTTGCCTCTGAGCGAGTGTTCCGTTTCAGGAAATGCCTGAAGTATGGTTGCCGGGCACCCCCTAGCAACCCGTGGGGGTCTTACGGGCAGCAGGGAAAGGCCTAGGCGGTTGTTGCCAGTAATGTGGTGATGTTCCTTCATTTTGTTGTCGTGGTTAGAGCGTGGACTCTAACCTGGGAGAACCGGGTTTGACTCCCCACTCCTCCAACATGCAGCTGCTGGGTGACCTTGGGCAAGCCATAGTTCTGTCAAGAGCTTTTCCTGAAAAAAGAGCAGTTTCTGTCAGAGCCCTCTCAACCCCACCTACCTCACGGGCAATGCTCCCGCTAAGCTGTGGAGTTTTGTGAGCAAAAATTGTTCTTTGTGAGCTGCTGGCATTAAAGTTGCAGGCAAGCTTTTTGGCTGCTGCATAAATGAGTTTGCTCCGGAGCCCTCCTTCCTGAGCTAAGGCAAAATGTGTGAGCCGGAGGCTAAAAAACTGTGAGCTGGCTCACACTAACTCAGCTTAGAGGGAATATTGCTCACAGGGTGTCTGTTGTGGGGAGGGGAAGGGAAAGCAGTTTGCAAGCCACTCTGAGATTCCAAGTGAAGGGCAGGGTATAAATCCACTCTCCTCTTCTCCTCTTCTTCTAGCATGCCCTGGAAGTGACATCATTGCATTGCTTGCGATGCAGGATGCTCTAGAATTTTGGCAGAAACTCCATGGCAGAAGCCATTTTGCCATAGAGTTTTTTGCCCGATTACCAGAGTGTCTCCGCAGCTCTGGTAATTCGATGACATCACTGCTGGTGCAAGCCAGGAGCGTCGTCGCTGCGTTGCTGGTGTCAGTGGCTTAGGCCTCTCTCTGCAGCCACTAAGTCCCCCTTCTGGCTAGCTGATCAGCAGAAGGGGGCAGTGACCTGGGGCCCAGCAACCCCATCTTGGAGAATGGGGGCAGAACCCGGTGATGGAGGAGTTTGGGGAGGGGAAGGAACTCAGCAGGGATGTAATGCAGTAGAACCCACCCTCCAAAGCGGGTCATTTCCTGCAGGGGAACTGCTCCCTGTAGTCCGGAGATCAGTTGTTAATTCCGGGAGCGCTCCAGACCCCATCTGAAGGCTGGGATGGAACCCTAAGCCTTTTCGTATCCTCGTTTTCTGCTTATGGCCTTTCAATAGCTGCTGGTCCTTGCGTCCCTCCCTATGGGGGTTTCAAAGACGGATCCGACAGACAATCTTGCTAACAAAATTTGTTCCCCCTTCTTGTCTTTTGTCTTCTGAGTAAGTTTGGTTTTCCTCGAGCCCCTGATTTTTTTTCCCCCGCCTCTGCAGTCGGTTGCAAGCCATGAACCCCTCCGGCCTTGTAAAGACGTGATCCAAACTCCCGGGTTCCGTTCCCTGCCTGCCATTGGCAATCGGCCCTTTGGAGGACGGCGTTCCCACTCGGCTCGGAGACTCTGGGACGCCTGGCCCATAACTTTGCAGCAGAGACGGCCATAAAGACAAGGAAAGCGTTTCGAGGCCGCGGTGGCATGGAGATGGTAGCAAGGAGGGGGCGGGAGGGAAACCGGGTAACTGGAATCAGATTATAAACTAAGTCAATAACATTACAAGAGTAAATGCCTGTCGGGTATTGCCCTCTGGGGCCACTTCATACCCACGAAAGCTACAATTAATTTCACCGAGTAAATCGCTTGGCTTTAGAACCTCCCCCCGGGTAAACTTCATAGCCCCGTGCGGTGAAAAAAGAAAGCAAAAAAACACGCACGGAGTATTATTTTCTAATTTAAAACCAATTGCGTCTTTGGGCCTGAACGACGTCTAGATCAGAGCAGCTCTCTGCGGGCCGGGGAAGGAGACAGAGAGCGCAAGAGGGGGGCATGGGAAATGGTGGTCGGCAACGGGGGGGGCGACGGAGGGGGGGAGGGCGATGCTGGAAAGAGAGGTAGCTGAAATTAACCTTGGAAAGCATTCAAATGAGGCTGTGTAATAAGAGACCCACTTCTCCGGGCAAATTTGTTAGGATTAGGTCTAACCGAGCTGTTGAAGAGAATTCAGGGTCGGCTCCCAGCCAAGGCAAAATGAGGCTTCTGGCTTCGAATGCTGCAGGGAGTTTCGGCTAATGGCTTCGGTTCAAACTCTGATAGGGGAAAAATCCGGGAACAAAGACACTAATTCTTCCCAAAGACCCCCAAAATCTCCATTTATGCATCTCTGTTTATGTTAATTCATAATGGATACACACAGCTGTTCTTATCATTCATATTCAAATTCCATATGCATTTTTTATTATTTATTAAAAAAAAATCTTCAAGCACACTCGAGGGAGGGGAAGGGGGGAAGAGAAAGACACTCGCCGGGATCTCTTCTCAGCGAGCCGCAGGAACTCCTGGAAACCAAGCAGATTTCCTGAAGCGGGGGCTCGCCACCTCCCCGTTTGCTCCCGTGTGCCTCCCCAATCGTGTCTGCCACTTCCGCCCACACGCTCAGGATGAATTGCATCAACATACCACGGTAGCGGCATCCAGGACTTTGGAGGGGGAATGCCGCTAACAGGGTGCGTGCCTATTCTTCAACAGGGAGGGCGCAGTATAAATAAAATAAATAAAGAGACATACTTCTTTACCCAAAGAGTGATTAACACATGGAGTCCTTCTTCACCCAGAGAGTGATGAACACATGGAATTCACTGCCACAGGAGGTGGTGGCAGCTACTGGCATGGATGGCTTCAAGAGGGAGTTAGATAAACATCTGGAGCAGAGGTCCATCAGTGGCTATTAGCCACAAGGTATAGATAGGGACTCTGGGGCAAGTGATGTTCTGTATTCTTGGTGCTTGGGGGGGTCAATAGTGGGAGGGCTTCTAGTGTCCTGGCCCCACTGCTGGACCTCCTGATGGCACCTGGTATATTTTGGCCGCTGTGTGACAGAGTGTTGGACTGGATGGGCCATTGGCCTGATCCAGCATTGGCTTCTCTTATGTTCTTAGGTTCTTATGTACAATCCGGTTGGACACAAGCCAAAGAAGGTAAACTGGAAGTTGGCACATGACTGGCTGTGAGCCACAGCCAACCCAGGAGGGCTTTGCGTCTGGCCCTCAAGTTGGTTTACAAGCTGTTGAGAGCATCGGACCCTATTTTGAGCGGGACCACTATTGCTGAAGGCCATGGTAGCTCAGAGGTTAAGACGGTGAGCTGTAGACTGGAAGTTCAGCAGTTCGAGACCCGAGTGCCACGTGACGGAGTGAGCTCCCATCTCTGGCCCCAGCTCCTGCCAAGCTAGCAGTTCAAAAGCAAGAAACTGCAAGTAGATAAATAGTCACCGCTTTGGTAACTATTCCATGTGCCACAGTGTTCCGTGTGCCTTGGTGTTTAGTCATGCCAACCACATGACCACGGAGAAGTCTTTGGACAGTGCTGGCTCTTCGGCTTGGAAACGGAGGTGAGCGCTGCCCTCTAGAGTTGGATTTGACTGGCTTTCGAGCAAGGGAAACCTTTACCTTTACCTTTAACAGGCTAGGCATAGGCAAGGAACAGTCTTGGGTTGCCAGGTCCCCCCTGGCCACCAGTTGGGGATGTGAGGTAGGTTGAGAAACTCCTGGAGATTTGGGGATGGGGCCTGGGAAGAACAAGGACCTCAGTGTGGTACAATACCATACAGTCCACCCTCCAAAGCATCCAATTTCTCCAGGGGAGCGTATCTCTGTAGTCTGGAGATGAGCTATAACTCCAGGGGATTTCCAGGTCCCACCTGGAGGATGGCATCCCTACACTGAAACCTACATGGAGCTTTATATCTTCTTTCAGCAGGATCCCCTGATTCCCAAGATTCCTCCTTTTCTCTGCCCCTCGGGGTCTCATTACTTGTTTTGCTTTACATTCTTCCTCTGGGGAGGGATTTTTATTCAGACATAAGCTGTGATTTCCCTGCCGGGAACTCAGTTCTCAAATGCGCAGAGTCTCGGCATGCGGGGAGTGTGAGCTTTCCCAGCACCATTGTCCCACCCCCAAAAGAGCCCCAGAGGGCACTGTCTGCCCTGTTGGGGGCTGCACCGCATACTTGAGAATGTTGTTTCCAGTGCGGGACTTGCAGCTGATCTGACTAAAAGTCCCTGTGAAGGCAGGATTATCAGTTCCAGCTTAGGAAATACCTGGAGATTTTGGGGGGTGGAGCCTGGGGAGGGCGGGGTTTGGAGAAGGGAGGGGCCTCAGCGGGGTATGATTGATTGGTTGGTTGATTGATTTGATTTATAACCACCCTCCCCTGAAGGGCTCAGGGTGGTGTACCATATATACCAACACATCAATGAATAAAACAGTTCAAACGATTTCAATAAAAACAGTTAACACAAGACAGTACGACAACAGGCTCATCTAAAGGCGTCTAATATCAATTTGTACCCTCCCCATGGCCACTGAGCAGTTTTCCCTCTAAGCTGAGTTCGTGTGAGCTAGCTCAGTTTTTCAGCCTCCGGCGCGCGCGTTTTGTCTTAGCTCAGGAAGGGATGCCTCCAAAGCAAATTAATGTATGCAGCCGCCAATTCGCTTGCTCACGGCTTCAATGCTGGTAGCTCACAAAGTAGAATTTTCACACACAAGATTCCACAGCTAAGAGGGAGCGTCACCAATGTTCCCTCTAAGCTGTGGAGTCTTGTGAGCAAAAATTCTCCTTTGTGAGCTACTGGCATCAAAGTCGTGAGCGAGCCATTTGGCTGCTGCAGAAATCAGTTTGCTTTGGAGCCGTCCCTTCCTGAGCTGAGACGAAAAGGTGTGAGCTGGAGGCTCAAAAACTGTGAGCTAGCTCATGCTAACTCAGCTTAGGAGGAACACTGATGCGTCACCATAGAGTCCGTGCACCAAGGTAGCCACTTTCTCCAGGGGGCTGATCGTGGTCACCTGGAGATCAACTGTAATGGCTGGAGATCTCCACGTGCCACCTGGAGGTTGGCGACCTGATGTTGAGAACATGTAAAAATGGAATGTGTCATTAGGTGCTCAGTGTGTCCTGGCGATGGACTCTTGAAATCCCTGCCTCCCGGTATGAACAGCAATACAAGCACCCATCATGTGTTTCAGTTGCTTGATCCAGGTTGGATTCCATGCAAAGCCCAAGGGAATAGCTGAGGGACATAAGGAGAGACTTCCATCCACTCTTCTGTTCCCGTAGACACCAGGGCAAAAATACCCATTGTCTACAGGAACTGACCTGAGCTCTTTGATCCACCTGTGGGCCCCCGGGTTGGAAGGTGCAAATATTGCTTTCCAATTCACAATGGTCACCTGCTGCCCCAACCCGATCCTGCCGAGGGGTGCACTACGCATTGAGAAGCATTGTATGCCTTCAAGGGTGGTGGAATGCCTTCAGGCAGGAGTCTGTGCTGCGGCCGTTGTTGTTATTTAGTAACTATTTATGTTTGCCAAACTATGCTTCACTTCGCTTCACATAGTTTACCATAGATGCTGGGGGGAGGGGAATTCCTTAGGTGGGGGGAGTGAGTACAGGGTGTGTGAGCACTCTATCTTAGACGGCGGAACCTTTTCCTCAAGATGCGCCTGTCTCTGGTTCAAAGGGAGACGCCCTTGAAGCTCTCAGTGCCAGCTCGTGCAGTAGATAATGGGATCGTATATTCCCATGGAAAGATTGAAGGTCAAAGAAGAAGGGGACGGCAAAGGATGAGATGGTCAGACAGTGTCATTGATGCAACGAACATGAAATTGAGCAAACTTCAGAGGACAGTGGAAGACAGGAGGGCCTGGCATGATCTGGTCCATGGGGTCACGGAGAGTCAGACTCGACTTTGCGACTGAACAACAACAACAATATATTCCTATGGAAAGGGGAGTAGAGACGCAGGAGCCTGGCTGCATGGCATGACGTATGTGTGGGCCTTAGGAGGTGTTACAGTTTGAACTTTCGATATCTATGCATGTACCCACCAAAATGCTTTAGAACTGACACAGTACTGTTCATAACTGGAACTTGTTTAACTCGCTAAAGCTTTTCACTGCCAAAGACAGTGTGCTCAAGAGTGACTTGGCCAGGGAGTCTGACAAGACTCCATTTTTCTCCCCAGTGGGCACCTAAAATGCTTTACAACATTCCTGCCATATCCATTTGATCCTCACAACGGCCCTGGGAGGTAAGTTGGACTGAGTATGTGCAACCGGCCACAGCTCATGCACTAAGATTCCATAACAGAGTAGGGATTTGAACATGGGTCTCCCAGATCCTAGTTTGATGGTCTCTAACCACTATACCGTGTAGTGTTTGCCCCTGACAGGAAAATAATCCCAGTACCCACCTACTTCCTAATTTTATATCATTTGGGAACAGTGAAGCATTACCTAAGGGAAGGATCGTTTTGACAAGAGACCTTTACTGGGAGCGCAGTGAAGTTCTTCGTGCAATACATTCGCTCTCAGGAGCATTACAATCATAGGCTTGTAGTTCGAAGCTGGGGCTCCCCGTTGTGCCATGAGAGAATTGTGCGAGCATAAAGTATCCATCCTCAGAGGAGGCTGCCCACTAGGTTTCTTCATAATTCACTATTCCAGCCTCGTCGCCTTCAGATCTTCTTCCCCAACATGGAGACAGTTCTCCTGTATTGCTGCATCAAGTTGGACTGGAAAACTCCCAGCACAGAAATGCAAAAAAATGACCACCCTCAAGGCAAGGCCCACATGCAGCCTGGCAAAGAGCTCAAGCCTTGGACCCGAGACAATAGCACGAGCGGATCCTAGTCCGCACCTATCAGAGGACTGGGATCCGAGGAAGACCTATGGAACTCTGTTCCACTGTAAATAACCCTATCCCGTGTGTGTGTGTGTTGGGTGTGGTTTGATCCTGAATATAAGCCGTCCTATAAGCCGGTCTCCTCTTGTCTTGTTCCTGAACCCTAAATAAAGTATAAGCTGATTTCACTCAACGATGCATCAGTCTCAGTACTTTTCACACACCCAAAGAAGTGACTTGATAGGGGCTGTCATGAGTCAGCCAGGGCTGAGTGATCGTGAGGACTCCTCAGGAGAACAAGACTCCTCAGGAGAAGAGGAGCCCTGTGCCGCCAGCTCTGAGTCAACAGAAGCTGGCAAGCAGGAAGATGAGCTGCAGGCTTCTCAGGATTCACAGTCAACAGCTGGTGAAGAGTCAATGACACCCTCCAGCCCTGATTCAACAGATAAAATTCAGTTGTTTCCAGGCCTCCAGTATCACCCACACCCTTAGAGCAGCACAGACGGAGGCTAAGAACAGAGCTACAGGAGAGAAGACAAAGTGCACAGCTCCTGGCCTGATACCAGCTGCTTGCTGATAGTAAAGATGATTAGTTGCAGAATTATTCCCAAGCAGCTGACTGCAAGCATGACCCTTAAGCATATAGCTATAAAAACCAGCCAAGGGAGGCTGTTAGGTGTGGACGCAGTGCATATAATAAACACTTAACCACTAACTCTGCTTTGTCTTTCTGGAACTTCGATGTTTGGACTGAACAACTTTGCCTTGCCTGCCTTCTGGAACCCTGACCTTTAGACTGAATGATTCTGCCTGGCCTGACTTCTAGTACCTGATACTCCAAGCCAGCTAGTCAGTACAGGAGGTAGCAGGGGACAGAGACCCACTTTGGTGTAGTGGTTAGGAGCACAAACTCTAATCTTGGAGGACTGTGTTCGATTCCCCACTCCTCCACATGCAGCTTCTGGTGTGACTTTGGGTCAGTCACAAGTTCTCTCAGGGTTGTTCTCTCCCGAACAGTCCCTGAAAGAGCTCTCTCAGCCCTAACTACCTCACAGGTGTCTGTAGTGGAGAGGGGAAGGGAAAGGAGAATATAAGCCACTCTGAGACTCCTTCGACTAGTTAAGGGTGGTATAAATCCAATCTCCCTCCTCCTCCTCCTCCTCCTCTTCTTCTTCTTCTGGGGAGGTGAAGGAAAAGGAGTTTGTAAGCCGCTCTGAGACTCTAAATGAGGGGAAGGGTATAAATCTAATCTCCTCCTCCTCCTCCTTCTTCCTTCTAGGGTTGCCAACTCCATTTTGAAATCTCATCAGGAATGCATATGTGATGACATCACTTCCACAGGAAACCCAGAAGTGACGGCTATTCCTAGAGCTACCAGCCATTGCTGCCACATTTTCCCTGAGAGTGACATCATCATGCTCATGACCCAGACCCCCTCCCCCACCGTGCCCTGGCAACCCTAACTGGGAGATTGGCTCTTCTGGAAGAAGGGCCATCCTTACTCTCACAGATTCTAAAAATAAATATACGGACCCAAAACAAGAAGCTTGTTTTAGTTCTGAAAAAGAAGGTGGGCCGGAGCCGTCCGAAATTTTGGAAACTGCGGCTCAGAGCTGGACAAAATCAATGGTTTTGTGCCAGCCTCAGTCCCAGCTCCCCTCTCCCCCTCTCCCTTCCTGCCCTTTTAAAATCCTGATGTCCCACATTGAGCTATAAAGCCATGACAGGCTTGAAAGATGTTTTACAGGCTGAGGGGAGGATTGGGGTAACCCCTGCAAGGAGGGCAGCCGGGATTTGGCTCCGTGAGACGAGGTCTGGAATCCATCCCCGGGCCTGGGGCACAATGACTGGCAAAGGCTCCCCGGCGCATCACCTTACAAGGCCCCCAGTGTGGCAAATGTGATCGCTGGATGAGGCCTGTGGTATTGAATAACGCTGAACCCGCCACAGAGCTTACAAAGGGAAGTGTGTTTCGGAAGGAGAGTGAGGCGTCTGAAGGGAGGGGAGCCGCAAGGACCAAGGCAGACTCTCTCCTAGACTTGGTGGCAAAACTAGCAGGAATATGCTGGGAAAGCCAGTTTGGTGTAGTGGTTGAGAATGCGGACTCTAATCTGGGGGAAAGGAGATTGGATTTATACCCTAACTTTCACTACCCAAAGGAGTCTCACAGTGGCTTACAATCTCCTTCCCTTCCCCTCCCCACAACAGACACTCTGTGAGGTAAGTGGGGCCGAGAGAGCTCTTTTCAAGGACTGCCCTTGAGAGAACAGCTCTGAGACAACTTGTGACTGACCCAAGGTCACACCAGCAGGTGCATGTGGAGGAATGAGGAATCAAATCTGGTTCTCCCAGATTAGAGTCCGTGCTCCTAACCACTATACCCAACTGGCTCTCAGAGATTAGTTCCCCTGGAGAAAATGGCCGCATTGGAGGGAGTTCTCTACAGCATTATACCCCACTGACGCCCCTCCCCTCCCCTGCCCCGAGGTGTTTCATCTCCCAAATCTCCAGTTATTTCCCGACCTGGAGCTGGCAACCCTACCCATCCCCCCGGTCATTACCAATCCTCCAGAGATATCAAATACATAGTTTAATTTGGTGTTTTTAAAACGTGTTGTTGATTCCCCCCCCCCCGGTTTATTGTAAACTGCCCTCTGAGCTTTTGAAGAAGAAGGAGGGCACGGCACAGCTCTTATAAATCATAATTCAATCATAATTTTAAAGAGAAGGGTGGGAAAATTCATGGGCAGTGTATTCATAGCTTATGAAACCTGGTAGGGCTCTTTGGTCAAACATCTTCATCACATGGAAGGGGAAATGTATATCTTCCTTCAGTGCTCCGGAGAGCTTGTTCTCCCTTTCCGTGGATCCTAATCTTTGATTTGAATGGTGTCAGTTTTGAATGGTGCAGGACAATAATTCCATACTAGGTGGCCAGCAATGTTCCCTCTAAGCTGTGGAGTCTTGTGAGCAAAATTTGTCCTTTGTGAACTACTGGCATTAGAGTTGTGAGCAAGCGATTTGGCTGCTGCATAGATTAGTTTGTTCTGGAGCCCTCCTTCCTGAGCGAAGACAAAAATGTCTGAGCCGGAGGCTAAAAAACGGTGAGCTAGCTCACACTAACTCAGCTTAGAGGAAACACTGGTGGCCAGGTCCATCAGACCCACGGGTGGGGGGGATGGAGGGAGCGGTCCAGGAGTGGGAAGTGACGTACCCAGAAATAAACGTGATGTGTGCCTACATCCCCTGGAAGTGACCTGGGCACATCGGTGCCATTGGGGGCAACACTCTGGTTTTTGGCAAAAGTCTGTGGTAAAATTGGCTTCAGATCCTATGGTTTTGCCCCAGAACCTTAATATTGCCCCCCCACATGTCACCAAAGGTCACTTGGTCACTTCCAGGTGTGACATAAGCATGTCATGTCTACTTCCTGCTTCTTCCCTCCCTGCTTCCAGTAAGTCACATTTATTTCCAGCTGGGCGGGGGTCTGGTGTCCCTTCCCCCTGCTTCCTGATAGCCCTGAAGTGGGGGAGGGTCTCCAATCTGGGGGATCCCCTGCCTCCAACTGAGGACTGGCAACCTTCTCTCATACCGACACTTTCGTGCAAAACTCTGGGTCAAGGCAAAGTCTACCATGTCCCTACCCAGGCTGGGAGGTCATACAAGGAGGTGTTGCTATAAGAGCCAGCATTATTGGTCTATGTTTGGAAGACTTGCATGAAGAAGAAGAAGAGTTGGCATTTATACCCCACTTTTCTCTACCTTAAGGAGTCTTAAAGTGGCTTACGGTTGTATTTACTTCCTCTCCCCACAGCAGGCACCTTGTGAGATAGATGGGACTGAGAGAGTTCTGAGAGAACTGGGACTGGCCCAGAGTCACCCAGCAGGCTTCATGTGGGGGAGGAGTGGGGAATCAAACCCGGTTCTCCAGATTTGAGTCTCCTGCTCTTAACCAATATACCACACCACCTGTCTCATGAGTGCCGTTGCTAGACTTTGGAACCGCACCCCTCAGGAGCAGGGTTCCCATTTGCCCGCTTATGGCAGGAAACCTCCAGGTAATAACTGTCCTTGCCTACTGACGCTCACCCGATCAGCAGGTGGAAACTAGAGCCAAAGGTAAGAGAGGCACAAATATCCTAGGGAGAAAATTGGAATGAAAAATAAAGCCTCGTCTACTTACAGGAAGTTCTGATCATGGAGCTCCTGCTGATTCCTAGAGCTACCCTTGTCACTTCTGAGTAGCTCTAGGAATCGTCAGGAACTCTATGGTAAGCTAGTCTTTTAGATGTCGTTCTTGTTTTAATCCTCACTGCTAATGTTCTTTTTGAAATATTCTTGCATGCTTTAATAAATACCTTTTGATCATATTTGCCTTCTGCGCTTCAGGTGTTTCAGTTCTATTCCAGTACCTTAGGCCTTAGGAGTCCACCTACCAGGCTAATTGTTGTGGAAACTCATACTGCAACTGGTCTACCTTGCAGGGCTGACTTTCTTGATTAACTCCCTTAGCTTCTGGCTGTGTGGGTAGTTCAAGGGGCTGGTAGCAGATACCAAGACTGGTGAGCGTGTGGAGACACACCCCAGGGTTTTGTAACTTTGTGCTCTGTCTGCCTGTACCAAAGATCTCTTGGACTGTGGATTCTTGACAGTAAGTAAGTAGATGAGGCCTTAGTTTTCTTCTTAACTTTTCTCCTGGGATGCTGCCTACCCCAGACCTCCTGCCAGTTATTTTATGTTAGGCTCAGGAGTTATGTTTGGCCTTTTGATTATTATTTTTTTTAAAAATAAATCCTGACGGTCTTTTAATTTGAATTGGGATGCCGAGTTTTTGCCTCGGTTGTAACGGGTTTGACGTTTTCATTGTGATATACTGAGGCATTTTGTAGGAAGCCACCTTGGGCAGGATTTTACAGGAAGGGGACATTAAAAAGTTTCCAAATAACCCTAGAAGAGATCGCCCGGAGCCACCTTTTGACCGTGGCTGTCACGCGGACTCCCTGGTGCCTGATCTGGAAAACAGCTTTGCGGTCACTGTCACCCGTACAACTGGGTCATTAAAAAGTTTCCCCCAACACGGTCGCCTCGAGGTGTCGTCCTGAAATTTTTATAACCGCTGCCCACTCGGAGTGACAAACCCCCAATCTCTTTTCAAGCACCCTTTAAATATTTGAAGACCCTTATCTTGCCTCCCTTACCGTGTCATCTTTCCCCCTCAGCTCCACGATACTCACTCCCTTCATAGCGCTTGCTCGTATGTCATACACACGAAAGCTTTTCTCCTCTCTGGGCTGTCTCGTTTCCCGGCTTTCTCGTAAATCAGCTCCATTTTGTCCCCGTATTTTTTAATAGGTGGTCTCCCAGTTTGCAGCCCCGGGCCTCATTCTTTATTTAAGAAGATGCGCTTTCTTTGGAATTTCTGTGTGTAATTTTTTGTGTGTCACCGGTGATGTTGTTCTGTCGGCAGGATGCACTAACAATAATAAGCACAGCGGGCCGCAGCCTCATATATAATACTGTTTTGTACAGAACGTTTCTGTTGGTTATTAATAATGAATAGATGCTGACCTGTGCAAGGGGAAACATTATGCGTAACTGGGTAGTGCAAGGTGGGGAGGCTGCAAAGTTTCAGGGAGGAGGGCAAACTCATTATCCGTGCCAGGCCCCCACTTCCCGTGAACACACGAACCTGCCTTATACTGAATCAGACCATTGGTCCACTGAGGTCAGTATTCTCTTCTCAGACTGGCAGAGGAACTCCAGGGTCTCAGTCATGGAGGTCTTTCCCATCACCTTCTACCTGGTTCTTTTAGCTGGAGAGGCCAGGGATTGAACCTGGGACCTTCTGCATGGCAAGCACATGCTCTTCTACTGAGCCACAGCCCCCTACCACACAATCCCGTTCTAGTGACATGATCGAGGTTCACAAGATTATGCCTGGGATAGAGCAGGTTTTCTCCCTTTCTCACAATACAAGAACTCATGGGCACGCAATGAAATTGCTGAGCGGTCGGGTCAGAACGGATAAAAGAAAGTCCTTCTTCACCCAACGAGTGATTAACACATGGAATTCACTGCCACTGGAGGTGGTGGCAGCTATAAGCATGGACGGCTTCAAGAGGGAATCGGATAAGCATATGGAGCAGAGGTCCATCAGTGGCTATTAGCCACAAGGTATAGATAGGGACTCTCAGTCTGGGGCAAGTGATGCACTGTATTCTTGGGGCTTGGGAGGGTCAACGGTGAGAGGGCTTCTAGTCTCCTGGCTCCACTGGTGGACCTCCTGGTGGCACCTGGTATTTTTGGCCACTGTGTGACACAGAGTGTTGGACTGGATGGGCCACTGGCCTGATCCAACATTGGCTTCTCTTATGTTCTTCATGGCTGTGCTCTCCCTCCATCAGCCCACTTGACATTTCCGTTCCTCCCCCTTGTCCACCAGCTGGGTGTTCTACCATCTGCTCCTCTGCCTGCCAACCAGTGCTCCATCTAAGCTGAGTTAGTGCGTGGTAGCTCACAGTTTTTTGGCCTCCGGCTCACACATTTTTTGTCTTAACACAGGAAGGATGGCTCCAGGGCAAACTAATTTATGCAGCAGCCAAACTGCTCGCTCATGACTTTAATGCCAGGAGCTCACAAAGTAGAATTTCTGCTCACAAGACTCCACAGCTCAGAGCAGGGGTGTCAAACATGTGGCCCCGGGGGGGTGGATCAGGCCTTCGGAGGGCTTCTCTCAGGCCCGCAATGGAACTGGCTGTCTTCTGCTTCTTCTTCCTGTTCTGCTGCCGCTGCATCATTGCAGGTTTGCAGCTTACAGAGACACACCTGAACAGCAGACTCAAGATTGCAACAGCACAGACATTTTGATGCAATAGTTCAGAGCAAGAGGTGTCCGTTATCAGACACTATTAAATAAGCAAAATACTGCAAGAGTGCTACTGTTTTAAGTATGTTTTTATTTTAAGTAAAAAAAAAACCTTTGTGTTTGTGTCCTTTATAAAGTTTATATCTCCGCTTCCTGGCATTACATTTTATGACACACATGGCCCGGCCCAACAAGATCTCATATATGTCAGATCTGGCCCTCCTAACAAATTAGTTCCCCTGGAGCCAGGATAAGTGGGTAGAGGAAGAGTCTCATGGGTTTGCAGAAATGTATACCTTAGCTCTCGCTGTCCCCATTGTGTGGATTTTTTGGTCCACATTACCAGTGTTCCCTCTAAGCTGAGTTAGTGTGAGCTAGCTCACAGCTTTTTAGCCTCCAGCTCACGCATTGTGGTCTTCGCTCAGGAAGGAGGGCTCCAGAGCAATGTTCCCTCTGAGCTGTGGAGTCTTGTGAGCAAAAATCCTACTTTGTGAGCTGCTGGCATTAAAGTTGTGAGCCAGCGATTTGGCCACTGCATCAATTAGTCTGCTCTGGAGCCCTCCTTCCTGAGCGAAGGCAAAAATGTGTGAGCCGGAGGCTAAAAAACGGTGAGCTAGCTCACACTAACTCAGCTTGGAGGGAACACTGGTTCCTACCCTTCAACAAGTAGGAAGGGGGGGGGATATCATCTGTCTAACCAAGCCTCTGTGTGATCCACATTCGTTGCCTCATACAGGAGGTGTTCCCAGGTGCTAGAAATATTCAGTGCTCCAGACCACTGGCTTGCAATACTTCCTCTAAGCTGTGGCGCCTTGTGAACAACAATTCTACTTCGTGAGCTGCTGGCATTAAAGTCATGAGCTAGCGACTTGGCAACTGCATAAATTGGCTTGCTCTGGAGCCACCCTTCTTGAACTGAGACAAAAATGTGAGCTGGAAGCTAAAAAAACTGGGAGCTTGTTGTTGTTGTTCAGTCGCACAGTCGAGTCCGACTCTTTGCGACCCCATGGACCAGATCACGCCAGGCCCTCCTGTCTTCTGCTTTCCGCTGAAGTTTGCTCAATTTCGTGTTTGTTGCATCAATGACACTGTCTGACCATCTCATCCTGTGCTGACCCCTTCTTCTTTGACCTTCAATCTTTCCCAGCATCAGGGTCTTCTCCAGTGAGGGCTCCCTTCTCATTTGGTGGCCAAAGTATTTGAGCTTCAGCTTCAGGATCTGGCCTTCCAGGGAACAGTCAGGGTTGATTTCTTTTAGGACTGAATGATTTGAGGATTGAGTGATTGGAAGCTAGCTCACACTAACTCAGCTTAGAGGGAACACTGCTCTGGAGCCCTCCTTCCAGCGCAAAGGCAAATATACGTGAGCCGGAGGCTAATAAATGGTGAGCTAGCTCACACGAACTCAAGCTTAGAGGGCACACTGGTTCCTATCCTTCAACAAGGAGGAAGTTAGTTTGCTCTGGAGCCCTCCTTCCTGAGCGAAGGCAAATATGCATGAGCCGGAGGCTAAAAAACAGTGAGCTAGCTCACACGAACTCAGGCTTAGAGGGAACACTGGTTGGGACCCCATTTGACCGTCAGATATCATTTTTTTGCAATCTTAATCCTACTTCACTGTTTCTTGGGCCGTCGGCCTATTTGCTTGTATCGTTTTACCCTGCGCAATCTGTCTTCTCAGCAAGAAAGGCAGGCCATAAGTATGTTAAGTAAAACAAGAATGATATAAAAATAAAGAGGGGCTGGATCTGTGAGCTTCGCATTCGGGAGGATTAAAAACAACACATAATGCCTGCTAATCCGGGCGGATGCGGGAAATGCAGATCCCACCAGTATTTTGGGAGGACGAATGCCAACACAGTTCAGGCTAGGGCAGAACTACTGGAAGAGATCCAGGCCAACGGAGCACGGGAAGGTCATTCCGTAGGCACGGTGGATCACGGGTCAGAGTCTGAGCCAAGAAATCCAGTGGCAGGAAGCTGAGACAGGGCTATAAGGAAGCAGGAGACAAGATGACAGGCAGGTGGATATGGAGGCAGGAAACAGGATGGTACTCCCGCAGGTGTGGGCCTGGCAAGCCGACAAGCACATTTGGAGGGGGATGAGAGAGCCAGGCTGGAAGTTGGAGACTATAAAGCGCAGACTAATTCAGACATTATCCTGAGCCCATTCGAGGAGGAGCAAAGGGCACCCTTCGCGGGTCGGAGCCCCTTGGCAGAGCCCGCCCTTGACCTTTCAGCACCCTCGAGCAGTTCATCTTTGCTCTGTGCAGACTAGGAGGACCCCACTGGGAGCTGGGCTGATTCTTACGGTCTGAGGGCAGAGGAGCAGTGTTAAGAACGTAAGAACATAAGAGAAGCCAGTGTCGGATCAGGCCAATGGCCCATCCAGTCCAACACTCTGTCACACAGTGGGCAAAAATACCAAGTGAACAGAAAGGGGAGGGAAGAAAACTGAACCCAAAATAAAGAATTCAGTACCTGAAGAGGTTAGTCCAAAACAAAAGAGGGCC
The DNA here is from genome assembly GCA_029375565.1 of Gekko gecko. NCBI lineage: Eukaryota > Metazoa > Chordata > Lepidosauria > Squamata > Gekkonidae > Gekko > Gekko gecko. Next base: position 123,869,889 of record JAPDNY010000008.1, read on the forward strand.
AAATTTAAAATCCACTTAAAAACATACAAAAGCATACAGGTATTTATTAAACACAGATTAAAACATTATACAGGGGCCCATTCATACCTCATAAAGAATTGTAAAAATATACACAAGGGCTGATAAGATAGACCTGACGCGTTTCGGCCTTAGCAGGCCTTCTTCAAAGGTCTAATACAAAATGCATATGGAACACATTGGCTATTATATAGACAGAAATGCATACAACCATACATACATAAAGTTTGAAATCAATAAAGACCAGAAAACAAAGGTTACAAAGTTTAACCACTGGGCAAGGAAGAAAAATACAAAATCGCAAATGAGGCCTCCAGTACAATCACATGTCCAGTGGTGCTCCTCTCTGGTCAGTTAACTGAAGGAACATTTTATGGAACAATTGGCCATACAATCTTTGAAAAAAAAATATAAGGCCGAAACGCGTCAGGTCTATCTTATCAGCCCTTGTGTATATTTTTACAATTCTTTATGAGGTATGAATGGGCCCCTATATAATGTTTTAATCTGTGTTTAATAAATACATGTATGTTTTTGTATGTTTTTTTAAGTGGATTTTAAATCTGGCCCTCTTTTGTTTTGGACTAACCTTTTCAGGTACTGAATTCAAAAATACCAGGTGTCATCAGGAGGTCCAGCAGTGGGGCCAGGACACTAGACGCCCTCCCACTGCTGCCCCCCCCAAGCACCAAGAATAGAGTCAGTGTTCCCTCTAAGCTGAGTTAGTGTGAGCTAGCTTAAAGTTTTTTAGCCTTCGGCCGCCACATTTTTGTCTCCGCTCGGGAAGGGACGGCTCCAGAGCAAACGGATTTCTGCAGCAGCCAAATCACTCGCTCACAACTTTAATGCCGGTAGCTCACAAAGTAGAGCCGGTAGCTCCCAAGACTCCACAGCTTAGAGGGAACATCGCAGAGGAGTGCTGCTGATGTACGCAGGGGCTTTAGCCAAGGAAGTCATGATATCTTGTTCCTTCCTGGCCCCGTTGCCCAGGGTTCCCCCATTCTTGTTTTTTTTTCTTTCTTCTTTCTTTTAAGAGGGAGGCTATTTCATATTCACACATACAAAAGGGCTGTCCATTGGAAGGCAGACAAGGAAATTAAAATAGCCCGGGAGTAAGCTGAGCTGAGTCAAGCTGCTCAACTCACACCTGACTCAGATGATGATGGGTGTACACAGGGCTCTTTTCGTAGCAGGAACTCCTTTGCATATTAGGCAACACACCCCCAATGTAGCCAATCCTCCAAGAGCTGACAGTAGACCCTATAAGAAGAGCTCTGTAAGCTCTTGGAGGATTGGCTACATTCAGGGTGTGTCGCCTAATATGCAAAGGAGTTCCTGCTACAAAAAGAGCCCTGGGTGTACATGCTCAGTGGTTAGGAGCACGGACTCTAATTTGATTCCCTGCTCCTCCACATGCAGCTGCTGGGTGACCTTGGGTCAGTTACAAGTTCTTTCAGAGCTGTTCTCTCAAGAGCAGTTCTCTCAGAGCTCTCTTAGCCCCAGCTGTCTCACAGGGTGTCTGTTGTGGGGAGGGGAAGAGAAAGGAGATTGTAAGCTGCTCTGAGACTCCAAGTGAAGGGCGGGGTATAAATCTAATTCCCTCCCCCTTCCTCCTCCCATCGCTTTCTCCCACGCCACCGTTGGCTGGGTCTTGAGGTGGCAGGCAAATCTATGTCCATTTTGACCATCTCAAGCTACGATGTCTCTGCAGCACTGGCTGCCCCACTGAGATGTGGTTTGGCTGGACTGGGGTGGCCGGTGGCCCTTCGGAGCAGCGGCCTTCTCCGGTAAGTGGCCTTTCCCCATCCGTTAAAGTAACAGTGGGATTTTATTTACACATTTCTGTGCTATGTATTATAGTCCGCCTTTCTCAACAAGACTCAATGCAGACCAATAGCGCTTTCACTGATGCAGTTTCAGTCCACTTCAGCGACTGGTTGCCAGTGGATTTTGCCATTTCCCATGGTAAGATCCAATTGCAGAATGCATGGAAAGTGGATCAAAGGTGCGTTGTGTGGCGTCTGTGAAAGCACCCTTAGATCACCATGGATCGTGACATCAGCCTGTCTGCACTGAACAAACATGTTCAAAATCCGCCTCCTCCGGTTCATTCCTTTAAAATAGCTGTGCATTTAAGATATCCTGACCTGGATGTCCTGAGCTGGCCCAATTTCATCAGATCTTGGAAGCTAAGCAGGGTCAGCCCTGGTTAATACTTGGATGGGAGACTACCAAAGAAGTCCAGGGTCCCTACGCAGAGGCAGGCAAAGGCAAAACCACCTTGGTTCGTCTCTTGCCTTGACTCTGTGAGGGTGCCAGAAGTCAGCATGTTCCACTGTATTTGAGATGATGCCGGTTTTAATGCAAACTAGCATTCTCAACCCTTTTTTTTGGTCTCCCCTCCTCATCTTTGATGAATATTCTCTTATCATGTCTGGAATTCTGCGGTTCCACCCGAGAGCTTTTTTATAGTTTCGTTTCTCTTTGACGAATATTCTCTTATCATAGTGGGAATTCTGCAGTTCCACCCAAGAGCTGTTATATAGTCTTGTTTCTCTTTGATGAATATTATCATAGTGGGAATTCTGCAGTTCCACCCAAGAGCTGTTCTATAGTCTCGTTTCTCTTTGACGAATATTCTCTTATCATAGTGGGAATTCTGCAGTTCCACCCGAGACCCGTTCTATAGTCTCGTTTCTCTTTGACGAATATTCTCTTATCATACTGGGAATTCTGCAGTTCCACCCGAGACCCGTTCTATAGTCTCGTTTCTCTTTGACAAATATTCTCTTATCATAGTGGGAATTTCGCAGTTCCACCCGAGAGCTTTTCTACAGTCTCGTTTCTCTTTGACGAATATTCTCTTATCATAGCGGGAATTCTGCAGTTCCACCTGAGAGCTGTTCTACAGTCTCGTTTCCCTCTCTTCGTAAAGATGCAGTTCAGCAACCCACTAAAAGGCATGTGTGTGTGTGTGTGTGTGTTTGATTGAAGGTTTGCATCTTTCAGCATTGGCAGTCGTATCTTAGGGGGACTGTCCTTTTATATCCATCCAATCTCATTAGGCTGTGCTTGTAAATTGGACCATCAATGCTTAAAGTGATTGGTAATAGCCTTGGAATGTTCCTTAGCCCACAGAGACAACAACGAGCATTAAGGCTCAACAAGATTTTTAATGCATGGCAGGGGGAAAAAAGATGAAGTCGCTCGATGTCAAACTGGTCACAACCTGTTTCTGGATTCGAAAGCGACGGGGGGGGGCCTTCTGGCTTACCCTTCAAGTGACAGCCCCTCACGTCTTCTCGCTTTTAAAAGAACGACGAGTGGATAAAATCCATAACAAGAAAATAAAAAAGGTATGCCGCTAAGGAGGCCGGCAGATGTCACATTGTCACAGCAGTGAAGCTTATTTGGGAGCCGCCTTTACATTTGATCCCAAAATACCGTAACTCCCTAGGGTCTGAAAATACCAGCTTTGCACGTGCTCAGCAGAAGCTGGGGACAGACGGCACTGATTGGCTGGTGCCTGGGATGTCAGTCACCCCTCTCACTCCCTTCCATGAAGTATGGCTGCAACTATTTTTATGCTTTTCTTAAAGCAGCAAACGAGTATTTAAATAGTACCTGCAGTGTTTACAACTAGCACGGGGAGCGAAAGCCAAACCGACATTTGATTTGTTAGTATGTATATCTTCTCCTAAATCTCCCACGTAATCGCTGTTATTGCAGCTACGCTGTTCCAGTAACCGATTAGGGCAGGAGGCAGGAAAGACCGAAATGAGCAAGGGTATGTTTCCAAAAAACATTTCAGGCCTTCCAAATATACCATGTTTGCACCAAAAGTATTTGACTGCAGATATTCAGAGTGGCCCTAGCCATTCACAAATATGGCAGTTGTTTCTTAATGCAGGAACACAGGAAGTGGCTTTATATTGAGTCACACCCTTGCTCTTTCAAGGTGAATATTGTCTACTTGACTGGTTGTGGCTCTCCCAGGTCTCAAGTGGAGGCTGATCACATCACCTGTTGGAAGGGCCATGACTCAGTGGTATAGCGACTGTTCGGCATGCGGAAAGTCCCAGGTTCAATCCCCAGCATCTCCATTTAAAAGGATCTGATAGTAGGTGATGTGAAAGACCTCTGTATAAGACCCTGCTGCCAGTCTGAGTAGATAGCACTGATCTTGATAGACCAATGGCCTGATTCAGTGTAAGGCAGATTCATGTACATGTTCACCTCCTACACGATCCTTTTAACTGGATTGGCCAGATATTGACTTGGGGAGCTTCTGCATGCCAAGCAGAAGGTCTACCACTGAGCCATGGGCCATGTGGATGTTGTCAGTTCTCCATATAGTTTTATACCTGCATATGGGGTTATGCAAAGGAATTTAACAGTGTGAGCTGGCCTCCAGGAATCTGAATTCTGTGCACAGTTCCATACATGTAAGATGGCAGAAGTTTATCAACCAGGCAGGCAGTCGTTGATTTGTAGGACAGTGTAGTCTTGGTATGCAGAAAGCCTCGGTTTGGTCCCTAAAGTCTCCAGCTGAAGGATCTTGGGTAGAAGTCACAGGGGGAGCCCTTCTTCTGTCTGTGACCCTGAAGAACTGCTGTGGGTTCAAGCAGACTGAACCACATGGACCTACGGCCTCACTCAGTAGCTTGATGTGTGATAATCGCAACCAACTGGTGGTGGTGGTGGTGGTGGAAAGTGGCCAAGTTGAAGCCATCTTAGAGAGCCAGTTTGGTGTAGTGGTTAAGTGTGTGGACTCTAATCTGGGAGAACCGGGTTTGATTCCTCACTCCTCCCCTTGCACCTGCTGATGTGACCTTGGGTCAGTCACATGCTCTGGCACAGCTGTTCTTGAAAGAGTAGTTTCTGTCAGAACTCTCTCATCCCCACCTACTTCACAGGGTATCTGTTGTGGGGAGGGGAAGGGAAGGGAGTTTGTAAAGCTGCTCTGAGACTCAAAAGTGAAGGGCGGGGTATAAATCCAATCCCCCCCCCTCCTCCTCCCTCCTCCTCCTCCTCCCCTCCTCCTCCTCCTCCTCCTCCTCCTCCTCCTCCTCCTCCTCCTCCTCCTCCTCTCTTCTTCTTCTTCTTCTTCTTCTTCTTCTTCTTCTTCTTCTTCTTCTTCTTCTTCTTCTTCTGGTGACCATGTAAGAGTTTCAAGAAAAGAGCCAAACAGATGCTTTGCTCATTGTCTTCCTCTGTAGCAATCCTAGACTTCCTTGGAGGTGTCCCATCCAAGTACAAGCCAGGGCCTACTTAGCTTCCAAGAGCTGACCAAGATGGAGCTAGCCTGGGCCATCCACACAGCCGATTATCCTCCCACAATTCTGAATTGCCACATGTACAGACATGTCAGCCAAACAACCTGATCCTGCCCGAACACACTGCAGATGACAGACCAAGCTCCATTCATGTGAAAAGGAGCCAGTGTAGTGTAGTGTAGTGGTTAGCATGTCGGACCAGGATCTGAGAGAAGCAGGCTCGAATTTGTGCAGGGGGTTGGACTAGATGACCCTGGAGGTCCCTTCCAATACTATGATTCTGTGATTCCTGGCTCTGCCACGGACACTTGCTGAGTGACCTGGGGCCCCTCGCACACTCTCGGATGAACTTACCTCATAGTGTTAATGTGAGGGCAAAATGAAGGAGAGCAGACTGACGTTGGATTCCCATTGGAGAGGAAGGCTACACTAAATGAAACAAACAAGGCTACATTTCCTTAATAGGCTTTTGCAAAGGCCGTCTTGCTACGAGCTATTGGATGAAGGATGCAGATTCTTGCATGAAGGCGGCTTTGCTTAGTGTCACGATCCCAGGGCTTGATAGACGGCGGCCCTTCCTCCCCGCGAGGTCCTTGCATGCTTAGTCCCTTAGAAACCCTGACTTGTCTCCATCTGCTGCTTGGGGGATGAATATCTGATGTGAGTGGGAGAGGTTTGTGTTTAAATCTCCCATCCATTGCTCTGGGCACGCGTAGGGTAATTAGAAACAGACCCAATCATAAATACACTAAAAATACCAACGGTAATAATAAATTAGATCAACCCATTCATCACTGGGAGTTTAGACCCTATATCGGCTGCTATCCCAATTGAATATTTCTACCAGTTCCAAGCGTGGGGGATGGACAATCTGTGCCAGGATCAAGAATAGTTTGAGGACAGCCAAGTCAGCATGCACAGCAAAGACGTCTCTTTCCTCCCTTTCTCCAGCTCATGGTCAGCTTCACTCCTACTTGCGATGGTGTCTTTTCCTTGGGAGCTTAGCTAGATGTAACGAGAGACACAGAGCTGCCCTCGCTCTGTCCCTCTGTTTTCTTGTAACTAATGTCTATGTCAATGCAAAGTGTGACATCACTGTGCTGTCCATTGCATCACCCACCTGGCCGGCGGCCAGTGATTCCCAGTGAGGGCAGGACAATGGAAGGCTAGGTGACTTCATTCAGTGCATTTATCTATTTGTTATGAGTGAGAAAGGGAAATAATCCAGAGAAGTGGTAGCTCTATAGTTTTCATCTCTATCAAATCACAAAAGGGCTGGCTCCATTGTGAATCAAAAAATCCACACAGTAGGTCCAGTCCTGACCGCAGTTGACAGTTCTGCAAACTGGGATCCTCAATTTTGCACAAAATCTGAATAGTTAAAGAAGAAATGGGGGGATTAAAAAAATCTATGCAGGAAACCATTTTTTGGAGCTGACACTCGTTGTCGTTGCTGATGGAGAGTCTGAGCCGAGTGGTTCCTGAGGTTTGGGCAGAGCTGATCGGGTTCGGCTTGGTTTGCTCCTGGACATTAGTGGCCCACTGTGAAATTTTCCTGTAAATTAAATGGCCAATCCGATTTTGATTTTCTGGAACTTCATGCCGGGAGCTTCTGGGTCCTTGTGCTGCTCCTTAGTTTCAGACAAAAAATCTGGCAAGGAATCTGTCACAATCCTGGGTTGTTTGCATACTTTCCCTTCTTCCTCCCAGAAGCAAAACAAAGGGGGTTTGCTATACTAAGCACGGAACAGAGAGGGGAGGGACCCCCGTCTCTAGAGGGGACTTTTTCTGTCTCGAGTGACTCGGGTTGGAAAAAACAGGCCGACCACATTCAGCACTCGAGTCTGTATTTACATACCAGCGCAAACTGAATTCTCCTGTCGACTCCTGCAGCAGACCCATATGGTTGGAATATTCGCTAATTGCCAGCGAATGTCACCCAGCGAACATTTGCAACCAAAGGAAAGATTGAAAAATGTGTCTGGCCAGAGGGGCATCATCTCAGGACCGGAGTGCAGCAGTTTTGGCCTGGCCGTGGCTAGCTGTACATGGGAAAAGCTACCCAACCAGAATGCAGGTATATCTGCCCCAGAGATCTCTTTGATGCAGTACCTAACTCTTTGTTTCCTCCCTCGACATTCAGGTTCTATTCCTCGCATGCTTCCTATTTGCCATCTTCCTGAGAGCTCTCTTGAGATTGGGGTTGTTCCTTAGATCAAATTTAGCGTTCTTTAAATCATGCTAAATAGTTGCAGACAGATGCATGCCATACTTCACTGGGGTTATGCGAAAACAGAGGGGGAGATCTTGAGATATCTCTGTGGGATGGCAACGTAATTATGGTCGGGCAAGGGTAGAAACCAAGAGCAAGGGGAACAAACCTGCCTTGGTTGCTTTCGTGGGATTTATCTATTTTTTTTTAAGTCAAGATGATTCTATGGATGGGAATAACAAAGAATAACCTCGGACAGAGCTGGGACAGTGGTCAAGTTATTGCAATTTTGTTCTAACGGAGAAAAAAACAAGAGATTGTGGTGCTTGTTTAGCTTGTACTAACTTCCATGCGAAGAAATCAAGGCATGAGAATAGTCACCGGGATGGGACACTGAATGGGGCTGTACATGTCTTCTGTAGTTCTTAACATAAGAACATCAGAAAAGCCCTGCTGGATTGGACCAGTGGTCCATCAAGTCCATCCTGTCTCACTCAGTGGCCAACCAGTTCCTCTGGATGGCCAACAACAGGGCATAGAGGCCGAAGCCTTTATAAGAACATCAGAAGAGCACTCCTGGACCAGTCCAGTGGTTCCTCTAGGCCGGCATCCTGTCTCACACAGTGGCCAACCAGTTCCTCTAGAGGGCCAACAACAGGGCATAGAGGCTGAGGCCTTCATAAGAACATAAGAAGAACCCTGCTGGATCAGACCAGTGGTTCCTCTAGTCCAGCATCCTGTTTCACACAGTGGCCAACCAGCTCCTCTGGACAGCCAACAACAGGGCACAGAGGCCAAGACCTTCTCCTGATGTTGCCTCCTGGCTCTGGGATTCAGAGGTTTTGTAATTCTGGATGTGGACGTTTCCCTCAGTCATCATGGCTACTAGCAACTGATAGACCTGTCCTACATGAATCAATCTAACCCCCTTTTAAAGCTCTTTATGCCTCTGGCCATCACTACATTCTCTGGCAGTGCATTCCACATTTTAATCGCTTGCTACGTAACAAAGTATTTCCTTTTGTCCGTCCTGAACCTACTGCCCATCAGCTTCATTGGATGCCCTCCAGTTCCAGGATTTGGGGAGGCAGACAAAAAGTTCCCTTTGTTGGCTCCCTCCACTCCATGCATAAGTGTATAAACTTCTATCATCCCCCCCACACCCGGTCCTCTCTTTTCTAAGCTGAAAAGTCCCAGACTCTCCAGTCCAGAGAGCCAGTTTGGTGTAGTGGTTAGGAGCGAGGACTCCAATCTGGGAGAACCAGGCTTGAATCTCCACTCCCCCACATCCAGCTGCTGATGTGACCTTGGGTCAGTCATAAGCTTTTTCAGAGTTGTTCTCTCAAGGGCAGTCTTCGAAAGAGCTCTCTCAGCCCCACCTACTTCACAGGGGCTGTGGTCACACACACTAAATAATCCACTTTCAATCCACTTTCAGCACTGTCCAACTGGATTTTGCCAGGGCACACAATAAAATCCAGTTGAAAAGTGCGCTAAAAGTGGATTGAAAGTGTATTATTTAGTATGTGTGACCACAGCCAGGGAGTCTGTTTTGGGGAGTGAAAGGAGATTGTAAGCCACTCTGAGACTCCTTTGGGTGGTGAAGGGCAAGGTATAAATCCAATCTCCTCCTCCTCCTCCTCCTCCTCCTCCTCCTCCTCCTCCTCCTCCTCCTCTTCTTCTTCTTCTTCTTCTTCTTCTTCTTCTTCTTCTTCTTCTTCTTCTTCTTCTTCTTCTTCTTCTTCTTCTTCTTCTTCTTCTTCTTCTTCTTCTTCTTCTTCTTCTTCTTCCAGCCTTTCCTCTGTTCCATTCCCCCTCCCACCGGTCCTCTCTTTTCTAAACTGAAAAGTCCCAGAGCCTCCAGTCCAGAGAGCCAGTTTGGTGTAGTGGTTAAGTGCGCAGACTCTAATCTGGGAGAACCAGGTTTGATTCCCCACTCCTCCACTTGTACCTGGCTGGATGACCTTGGGCAAGCCATAGTTCTGGCACAGCTGTTCTTGAGAAGAGCAGTTTCTGTCAGAGCTCTCCCAGCCCACCTACCTCCCAGGGCATCTGTTGTGGGGAGGGAAAGGGAAAGGAATTTGTAAGCCGCTCTGAGACTCCCTTGGGTAGTGAAGGGCGGGGTATAAATCCAATCTCCTCCTCCTCCTCCTCCTCCTCCTCCTTCTTCTTCTTCCAGCCTTTCCTCTCTTCCATTTCCCAGCACTGCAGTGTCCTTGTTGGGATACAGCGAGCAGAACGGTACACAGGATTCCAAATGAGGCTGCATAAGGGCATTATACAGGGTTATGCTTTCAAGTGCCAGTCACATGGGGGAATGACTGATGCGGATGAAGCCTGAGTCATGATCTGAATGCATGCTGAAGCATGCAAGAGGCTGCCTCAACATGCGAAAGTCACTCTCCCCTCCCACCAAAAAACAAAAAAAACACCCCCAAACAAAATCCAAACCAGATTGTCTCTATCATGTGCATAAAAGGCCAAATTACTAACAGCTAAAGAACTTTTGTACCAATCACGAAACCTTGGTTCATAGGTTCTGGGAGATACTTATAGAAGGGAGACCTACTTATCATCCATTAAGAATATCCCAGAGGAAAGTTAAACCTGAAGAGTTTCTGACTGTACAGTATCCCTTCTGAACATATGCAGAAGATCACGAGACCTTAGCAAAGAAACCAAACAAGATTTTATTTATTTATTTATATCTTCAATTTATATCCCGCTCGAACCCCCGAAGGGGTCTCTGAGCGGCTTACAGTTACTCATTAAATCCTTAACTAAGGCCACATAGCTGATCGGGAAGGGACTGCCCTACCAGCACCCTGTGGAGAGCGGTGTTCTTGTCAGTTTCGTCAGTTTCTTGTCAGTTTCATCCTGGGTCGGCTCAACTCGGCATTCGCAGATCCCTCGGCGCGTGGTTTCTGTGTCGGCGCGGCTCCGGCTCTGTCTTCCTGACTCCGCCGCGCCTGCGCCTTCACGTCCTCCTTGCGCCGTCGTCTCTGCTCCGCCTTCCGCCTCTCGCCGTCCCCTGGAGCTCTTGCCATCTTTGCCGCCATTATTCCGCCTGCCTTGTTACCGGCGGCTCCACAACCCCCGCGGGGGGGGTGCTCCCTGTCATCTAAGACAGGTACCCATTTTATCTACTTGCTATTGTTGTTATTTAGCAGCTTTCGAACCGCTGGGTAGACGGGAGCTGGGACTTGGGCCAGGTGCTCACCCTGGCCGCGGTGGGATTCGAACAGCCGTAATGGCTGTTCATAGATGTTACTAGCAGGCATTAGTTGCCTGCACCACCGCTTCCTTGTATTAACGTGCACATTAATCTATTAGAAGACATCCATAATGTATATTTTATGTCCAGTGAAATTGTCTTTTGCTCTTTTACAATAAGAACATAAGAGAAGCTAATGTTGAATCAGGCCAATGGCCCATCTAGTCCAACACTCTGTCACACAGCGGCCAAAATATACCAGGTGCCATCAGGAGGTCCAGCAGTGGGGCCAGGACACTAGAAGCCCCTCCCACTGTTGCCCCCCCCCAAGCACCAAGAATACAGAGCATAACTTGCCCCAGCCTGAGAGTTCCCATCTATATCCTGTGGCTAATAGCCACTGATGGACTTCTGCTCCATATGTTTATCTAATTCCCTCTTGAAACTGTCCATGCTGGTAGCTGCCACCACCTCCTGTGGCAGTGAATTCCATCTGTTAATCACTCTTTGGGTGAAGAAGGACTTTCTTTTATCTGTTCTAACCTGACTGCTGAGCAGTTTCATTGAGTGCCCACGAGTTCTTGTATTGTGAGAAAGGGAGAAAAGTACTTCTTTCTCAAACTGCTCAATCCCATTCATAATCTCAATCCTCCTCAATGCTTGTTTGAACTTTAACTCCCCATCTTTTCCTCTTTTCCTTATATTCCCCAATGCATGTCATCCATCCACTTTTAACATGAAACGTAACGGAGTTGAAGAGTAGGAAATAAGAAGGTTGGGGAGGGCAGGAGAGAGTGTCCATCGTGAGCAAAGCCATTTGACCTTTCTCTCGGGATATTAGATTGTCAAAAACAACTTCCTGTCCCGCCCCCCATCGAAGTGGGGATTCAAGGCAGCTGAACATCACCGCGTTCAACCTGATGCTACTTACTCCCCCCTCCCCCCCCGTATCTCCACCGAATGTTCACAAGTGTTTGATGTGGGGTATTCAAACATCCGAGGAGATGCTCACGAAATGCATACACAAAAACAGGTGCTCAGAATCCAGGGTCACCCTGCTCCCTGCCATTCTCTCATCCACAAACCTTACCTTGCCAAAGTGAGGAAGGCCATAGGGAATGGCTCATAAAACAGAGAAGAAGAAGAAGAAGAAGAAGAAGAAGAAGAAGAAGAAGAAGAAGAAGAAGAAGAGGAGGAGGAGGAGGAGGAGGAGGAGGAGGAGGAGGAGGAGGAGGAGGAGGAGGAGGAAGAAGAAGAAGAAGAAGAAGAAGAAGAAGAAGAAGAAGAAGAAGAAGAAGAAGAAGAAGAAGAAGAAGAGGAAGAGGAAGAGGAAGAAGAAGAAGAGGAGAAGGAGGATGGATTTATACCCCATCCTTCACTACCTGAAGGAGTCTTACAATCCCTTTCCCTTCCCCTCCCCACAACAGATACCCTGTGGGGTAGGTGGGGCTGAGAGAGCTCTCCCGAGAACTACCCTTGAGAGAACAGCTCTGACAGAATGTATGGCTTGCCCAAGGTCACACCAGCAGCTGCATGTGGAGGAGTGGGGAATCAAACCCGGTTCTCCCAGATTAGAGTCGGCCCTCAAACTCACTACACTGGCGGGAAAACTCTGAGTGGTAGCTATTATTCCCATAAATCAGTCTTCCCAGTCTTCTCCAGCATGACTTCTGCTGGGTTGATGGGAGCCGCAATTGAACTGAGTTGGAAAATTACAGCTCCCCTCAGCTCTAGAAATTCAGAACGTTCTGAGCACGTGCCAACAGAGACCGACGGCATGCGGACGAATACCTTTCCAGAAATAACCGCTTTGTTTAAATTGCGAACAAATCATCAGCGCGAGAATACGGGATAGGCAGTTGACATGAGAAAGGGCCTTGTGGGAAGGATAAATTCGGTTTTCGACCATATTATTTCCAGAGATTGACGATTGCTGTCATTGACTGGTAATGCATGACCACTTCCCTCGTGCCCCAGTAGAGTTGCCAGGTCCCCCCGCCCCGGCCGCCAGCAGGGGGTGGGGGGGTAGGGCTGCCAGCTCCAGGATGGGAAATGCCTAGAGATTTGGGGGTGCAGCCTGGAGAAGACAGAGACCTCAGTGAGGTACCATGTCATAAAGTCCACCCTCCAAAACATCCATTTCCTCCAGGGGAACGGATCTTCAGCACCTGGAGATGAGCTGTAGTTCTGGGGGATACCCAAATCCCATCTGGAGGCTGGCATCCCTGTACTGCAGTAGACTAGCCTCAAAAGCACATGGCTTTGCCCATCCACTGGGCCCCTGGAGGAAGGGACTGTCTTTGCTTGCTAGCCCCAGCCAAGATGGGGAGAAACCGGCTGATTGTGGAAGACCTTTGCTCCGTTCCAGGCATCATCCCTGAAGGCCGAACCTGGCGGGCGGGGAGGAGACATAGCACCATTGCCACATCCTCTCTAGGATGTGAGAGCCAGTTTGGTGTAGTGGTTAAGTGCGCGGACTCTAATCTGGGAGAACCGGGTTTGATTCCCCACTCCTCCACATGCAGCTGCTGGTGTGACCTTGGGTCAGTCTGGCACAGCTGTTCTTGAAAAAGAGCAGTTACTGTCAGAAGTTCTCTCAGCCCCACCAATCTCACAGGGTGACTCTTGTGGGTTTAGGAAGGGAAAGGAGTTTGTAAGCCGCTCTGAGATGCCTTTGGGTAGTGAAGGGCAGGGTATAAATTCAATCTCTTCTTCTCCTCCTCCACTTCATCTATTCTAATAGCCTAAGCTAAATGCTGTATGCTTTTTTAACAATAAATGTTCATTAGTGGTTGTAGATTTTCCGGGCTGTGAGGTCGTGGTCTTGGCATTGTGGTACCTGACATTTCACCAGCAGCTGTGACTGGCATCCTCAGAGGTATAACACAGAAAGATGGAGTACTCTTTGTGTCAAGGTAAGAAGAAAAATGGTAGGTGGGGAATTTATATCTACTCAGAAAGATGGGGTAGGGCTGAGTTATTATCTCATCCACATCCAATCCACATACAAAAGAACCTCCTCAGGAAACAGGAAATCTCCTCAGGAAACAATCCATATACAAAAGAACCTCTTCAGGAAAGCTCCTCCATTAGTATGTTCACAGCCTGGGGACTTCCTACAAGATAATGACTCAGCCCTACCCCACATTCCTGAGCAGATATAAATCACCTGCCTACAATTTTTCTGTTCACCTTGACACAGAGAGTTCTCCATCTTTCTGTGTTATACTTCTGAGGATGCCAGTCACAGCTGCTGGTGAAACATTACGTACCACAGTGCCAAGACCACGGCCTTACAGCCCAGAAAATCTACAACAACTAATGAACTCCGGCCATGAAAGCCTTCGACAATATAATAAATATTCAAATAACAAGTCTAAGTGGGGTTTTTTGTGTTTTTGTATTATGAAATATTCATAAGTATTCTAATATCCAATTTTCTATTGTTTCATACATTCACAGTGGGGAAAAAAAGACCATAACGTAAACCAAACACAAGATAGAAAGCTCATGGATAACAAGACCGGGGTGCGTATTTACAAAGCCACAGAAGTTAAAAAAAGGTCCTTTTTAAACGATGGTACCAACACAGAGTTGAGTTTTGCATGTGCCGCAAGACGGAATGAGCTCCCATCTCTAGTTCCAGCTCCTGCCAACCTAGTCAGTTCGAAAGCAAGGAATTGCAAGTAGATAAATAGGTACCGCTTTGGTGGGAAGGTAACAGCGTTCCGTGCACCTTGATGTTTAGTCATGCCGGCCACATGACCACGGAAACGTCTTCGGACAGCGCTGGCTCTTCGGCTTTGAAACGGAGATGAGCACCGCAACCCTAGAGTCGGATTCGACTGGCTTTCGAGCAAGGGAACCTTTACCTTTACCAACACAGATATAGAGCGTGAACCAGACCTGGTTTTTCAGAAGTCGTGGAACATCCACCATGTGCCGAAATGAGCTTGGCAAGGCTTAGAACTCTGTGATACCTCCACATAGGTGTGGCTTTCCTTCAGCTCTTCAAACTGAACTACTACTAATGCGGATCCCAGGTACTCTCAGGCGTTTCATTTCTTCATCGGAGAGAATAGTTCATGCAGCCTTCCTTTGATAATTCTATACCGGAGCTTACCATTCAACATCAAAAACGCTTGACACCTCCGAGGAGCGTCAAAGCTTCCAAAACCTGTAAGGAATGGTGCCAAGTTCATCGTATTCCTTTTCAATAAAGTAACATGCTCTCTACATGCGGTAGAAGCCTCTCCGGGACTCACTGAGCACCAGGATTCTGAGCAGACCCATCCCATATCCTCAGGATACGGCGTCTCCTTGGGACTTCCCCATCTGTCAGGGGAGAAGAAATCCACAAAGAGTGTGGGAAGAAACGCAAGACCAAAAGAAAGAAAATATCTCTGTGACTTCCCTTCACTCCTGTTGTGGGTTTTTTTGTTGTTGTTGTTCAGTCGCACAGTTGAGTCTGACTCCTTGCAACCCCATGGAACACATCACGCCAGGCCCTCCTGTCTTCTGCCATCCTCCGGAGTCTGCTTAACCTCATGTTCGTTGCATCGATGACACTGTCTAACCATCTCATCCTTTGCCGTCCCCTTCTTCTTTGACTTTCAGTCTTTCCCAGCATCAGGGTCTTCTCCAGTGAGGGCTCCCTTCTCATTTGATGGCCAAAGTATTTGAGCTTCAACTTCAGGATCTGGCCTTCCAGGGAACAGTCAGGGTTGATTTCTTTTAAGACTGACTGATTTGATCTCCTTGCAGTCCAAGGGACTCTCAAGAGTCTTCTCCAGCACCATAATTTGAAAGCATCTATTCTCTGGCGCTCAGCCTTCCTTATCATAGAATCATAGAATGTTAGAGTTGGAAGGGACCTTGCAGGTCATCTAGTCCAACCCCCTGCACTCTGCAGGAGCAGAGCCAAAAGATAGCTCTACAAGATACCTGAAAGATGGTTGTCCAGCCTCTGCTTGAAAACATCCAGCAACATATGGTTCAGCTCTCGCAGCCATACATTACTACTGGAAATACCATTGCTTTGACCATGCGGACTTTTGTTGGCAGGGTGATGTCTCTGCTTTTTATCATGCTGCCTAGGTTTGCCATCGCTTTCCTCCCCAGGAGCAGGCGTCTTTTAATTTCATGGCTGCAGTCACCATCTGCAGTGATCTTGGATCCCCGGAACGTGAAGTCTTCTACTTGCCCCTTCTATTTGCACCCCTTCTATTTGCCCAGGAATGACGGGGCTGGGTGCCATGATCTTAGTTTTATTAATGTTGAGTTTTGCATGTGGCCAAGTCACTTCCAATGTATGGCGATCCCATGAATGGATGACCTCCAAAACATCCTATCGTTAACAGCCTTGCTCAGGTCTTGAAAACTGAGGGCCCTCGTGGCCTCCTTGATGGAGTCCACCCATCTCATGTCAGGTCTCCCTCTTTCCCCACTGCCTTCCATTTCTCCTAGCATTATGGCCTGACCTTTTATAGCCCTATACTGTTTGGGACCAGCATACCCAGAGGACTGCCTGTGCCTTTATGAACCTACCCAACAATTACAGTTCTCTTTGGAGGACGTGTGTGTGTGTTCAGGCCTGTCAAGTTGCTTCTAACCTATGAACATAAGAGAAGAGAGTGTTGGATCAGGCCAACAGCCCATCCAGTCCAACACTCTTGTGTCACACAGTGGCCAAAAATACCAGGTGCCATCAGGAGGTCCAGCAGTGAGGCCAGGACACTAGAAGCCCTCCCACTGTTGATCCCCCCAAGCACCAAGAATACAGAGCATCACTTGCCCCAGAGTCCCTATCTATACCCTGTGGCTTATAGCCACTGATGGACCTCTGCTCCATATGCTTATCTAATTCCCTCTTGAAGCTGCCCATGCTTGTAGCTGCCACCACCTCCTGTGGCAGTGAATTCCATGTGTTAATCACTCTTTGGGTGAAGAAGTACTTCCTTTTATCCGTTCTAACCCGAGTGCTCAGCCATTTCATGGAGTGCCCACGAGTTCTTGTCTTGTGAGAAAGGGAGAAAAGGATTTCTTTCTCGACCTGCTCGATCACATGCATAATCTTATAAACCTCGATCATGTCACCCCTCAGCTGTCATTTCTCCAAGCTAAAGAGCCCCAAGTGCTTTAAACTTTCTTCATAGGGAAAGTCTTCCAACCCTTTTATCATTCTAGTTGCCCTTTTCTGCACTTTTTCCAATGCTATAATATCCTTTTTGAGGTGTGGTGACCAGAACTGTACACAATATTCCAAATAAGGTTGCACCATTGATTTATACAGAGCATTACTGCCCCAGACAGAATGTTCCATCTATACCACGTGGCTATTAGCCACCAATGGACCTCTGCTCCATATAAGAACATAAGAGAATCCAATGTTGGATCAGGCCAATGGCCCATCCAGTCCAACACACTATCACACAGTGGCCAAAAATACCAGGTGCCATCATGAGGTCCATCAGTGGGGCCAGAACTCCAGAAGCCCTCCCACTGTTGACCCCCCCCCCCAAGCATCAAGAATAGAGAGCATCACTTGCCCCAGAGTCCCTATCTATCCCTTGTGGCTAATAGCCACTGATGAACCTCTGCTCCATATGTGTATCTAATTCCCTCTTGAAGCCGTCCATGCTTGTAGCTGCTGCCACCTCCTGTAGCTGCTGCCACCATGGCACTGAATGCCATGGGTTAATCACTCTTTGGGTGAAGAAGGACTTCCTTTTATCAGTTCTAACCCGACTGCTCAGCAATTTAATTCAGCGCCCATGAGTTCTTGTCTTGCGAGAAAGGGAGAAAAGTACCTCTTTCTCTGCCTGCTCTATCCCAGGCATAATCTTATAAACCTCGATCATGTCACCCCTCAGCCGTCATTTCTCCAAGCTAAAGAGCCCCAAGCACTTTAACCTTTCCTCACAGGGAAAGTGTTCCAACCCTTTTATCATCCTAGTTGCCCTTTTCTGCCCTTTTTCCAAAGCTATAATATCCTTTTTGAGGTGTGGTGACCAGAATCGTACACGGTACTCCAAATGAGGTCGCACCATTGATTTATGTAGGGGAGACTGTATATGGAGACTGTACGAATTAGTGTCCTCCAGAATGTCCAGTCATTAACAGCCTTGCTCAGGTCTTGCCAATGGAGGGTCCTTGTGGCTTTCTTAACTGAGTCAACCAACCCATTGCATGTTGGGTCTCCCTCCTTTCCTGCCACTTCCACTTTTCCTAGCAAATTTTCCTGTTGACTTCCCTACAAATCCCCCTCCCGTTCCTTATTGAGTAAATCTGGTCTGCAGTCACTGGTGTTGTGAAGTTTGTTTTGTTGAACACTAAAGAGCCAATGAAGGAAGCGTTTTTTTAAAAAACGACCCCATGCGGAATAGTGGCGTGAACGGGTCCTCGCGGCAAACCGAGGCTGCTGGACAAAAGCCCGCGGGGGATTGGTGGTGAAAGAAACCAGAGGTTCTGCTCTTCATCTTCTCCAAGGCTTTTGCGCCATGGAACGAGTTCTTTGGCACCCTGCCTCTAGGCCTGTGCGAATCCTGAAGAGCAAAAGAGAACAGCACAGCCTCTCCTCAGAACAGCCACTGAATCGACTCCTGTGGCTGTCAGAAGCGTCCACACGTGGACTGCAGTGGTGTGGTTCTGTGCCAGCTCTGGGTTGGGAAATACCTGGAGCTGTTGGGGTGGAGCCTGGGGAGGGCGGGATTTGGGAAGGGGAGGGACTTCGACAGGATACAATGCCACAGAGTCTACCCTGCAAAGCAGCCATTTTCTTGTGGTGGAGCCTGGGGAGGGCGGGGTTTAGCGAGGGGAGGGACTTCGACAGGATAGAATGCCACAGAGTCCACCGTGCAAAGCAGCCATTTTCTTGTGGTGGAGCCTGGGAAGGGCGGGATTTGGGAAGGGAGGGACTTCGACAGGATACAATGCCACAGAGTCTACCCTGCAAAGCAGCCATTTTCTTGTGGTGGAGTCTGGGGAGGGTGGGGTTTAGCGAGGGGAGGGACTTTGACAGGATATAATGCCACAGAGTCCACCCTGCAAAGCAGCCATTTTCTTGTGGTGGAGTCTGGGGAGGGTGGGGTTTAGCGAGGGGAGGGACTTCGACAGGATAGAATGCCACAGAGTCCACCGTGCAAAGCAGCCATTTTCTTGTGGTGGAGCCTGGGGAGGGCGGGATTTGGGAAGGGGAGGGACTTCGACAGGATACAATGCCACAGAATCCACCCGGCAAAGCAGCCATTTCCTCCAGCGGAACTCATCTCGGTCACCTGGAGATCAATTATAAGAGCGGGAGAGCTCCGAGTGCCACCTGGAGGGTGGCAACCCTATCTGGCGGGGGGACGTCATCAGCGTCATCAACCCACAGAAAGGGTGGTGTTTTTTTGCACTGCAGATAAATTAAAACCAGCTTAGTGATGGGAAGGGTGCAATGTCAATGACGTCACTACGTCGTGTCTGGGTGCAACCTGGAAGTGGTAAAGGGTAGCCTTAGTGATGTCGAAACATAAGAACTCAAGAGAAGCCATGTTGGATCAGGCCAATCCCACTGTTATTCCCCCGAGCACCAAGAAGACAGGGCATCACTGCCTCAGACAGAGTCTTCCATCTATACCTTGTGGCTAACAGCCACCGATGGACCTCTGCTCAACATAAGAACCTAAGAGAAGCCATGTTGGATCCGGCCAATGGCCCCTCCTGTCCAACACTCTGTGTCACACAGGGGCCAAAATCCAGGTGCCCTCAGGAGGTCCACCAGTGGGGCCAGAACCTCAGAAGCCTTCCCACGCTTGCACACACACACCCCCAAGCACCAAGAAGATAGAGCATCACTGCCCCAGACAGAGGGTTCCATCTCTATGTTGTGGCTTATAGCCACTGATGGACCTCTGCTTGATGACCTCATTTTCCCCCTCCCATCCCTGATTGGAGGGGCAGCAGGCAAAAGAGCTTCCCAGTTGTAATAGCGGGAGATCTCCAGCCACCACCTGGAGGTACGATAAGCCAAAGGGTAGAGGCGTTTTTTGGATCCAGGCAGATACTCCTGTGATATTCACTTTAGGAAGGTTTTGTGATCTGCAGGCAAACTCGCTTTCCATTTTAGTACTCGCTTGCCATGAAAGTCGGGAGGGGGATCAGGAGACTGTGAATTCTAAACACTTTTGCTTTCGGCTGCTTTGAAGTAGATTGTAGATTAGCTTGCCTGGGAACATACACCGGCCTCGAGTTACACTGTCTGGCGTTTGTTTGTCTACGTGATGGGGGGATGTCACCAAGGTGGGAATACAGAGCTGTTGGTTTGGGCGGGTGGAATGCCTGGGGGTGATTGGCTTGTAACCTTTTAGGGTCCCTGTTTGAACCTGATATGTCTATTGCTTTCGCACCTCCATTTTCAGTTCTAACACAGCCCATGTACAGGCTGGATCCTATCAATGCCTCAATAAACTTTTTGTTCTTCTGAATGACTGTTGTTGGGAACTGATCTCTCCAAGAGTCTGACATCTGCACCCAGTTGATTGGCTTTTGCTGAAAACAGATGTAATCATAAGAGCTTGAAGGTTACTGCTCTGTATAAGATATTTCCTGAGGAAGAAACATTCCATTCGAAACATTGAAAACAATCCAGAATGGACGTCAAACAGGATTTTTCTTATGATTTATAGAAGAAGAAGAAGAGAAGAGATTGGATTTATACCCCGCCCTTCACTACCCAAAGGAGTCTCAGAGCGGCTTACAAATCTCCTTTTCCTTCCCCTCCCTGTGAGGTAGGCGGTGCTGAAAGAACTCTGACAGAAACTGGCCTTGACAGAACAGCTGTGCCAGAGCTTGTGACTGTCCCAAGGTCACATCAGCAGGTGCAAGTGGAGGAGTGGGGAATCAAACCTAGTTCTCCCAGGTTAAAGTCTATGCACTTAACCACTACAACAAACTGGCCCGGAATGGCCGAAAAGGATTTTTCTTATGATTTATAGAAGAAGAAGAAGAAGAAGAAGAAGAAGAAGAAGAAGAAGAAGAAGAGGAGGAGGAGGAGGAGGAGGAGGAGGAGGAGGAGGCAATTGGATTTATACCCCACCCTTCACTACCCAAAGGAGTCTCAGAGCAGCTTACAAACTCCTTTCCCTTCCCCTCCCCATGACGGACACCCTATGAGGTCGGCGGGGCTGAGAGAGCTCTGACAGAAACTGCTCTTTTTCAAGAACAGCTGTGCCAGAACTATGGCTTGCCCAAGGTCATCCAGCAGCTGCAAGTGGAGGCGTGGGGAATCAAACCCGGTTCTCCCAGATTAGAGTCCACGCACTTAACCACTACACCAAACTGGCTCGGAATGGTATTTCGTACAATTGTGAATTGTATACATTTCAAACAGCTATTATTCATTGCATAAATAAAGAACAGAATTCTCTTTTATGGCTTATTGAAACTGTATTTTGTATGCACTTCAAATAGACACTATTAATCATTGCATTTAGGAGTTGTTTGACTGTTGATACTTAGGCGTCTGATGCTCACGGCTGTCCTTTTAAATTCTGTCTGCCCCACCAGGAGGCTGGCAACCCTGAGTGTAGGCCTTCCACCACGTCCTGAGGGGTGGGGGAGAGACTAGTCTTCATCTCTCCAGTCCTACCTCCCGGAGTCCCCCGTTGGCAGCAACTCTACCCAGGGAAATTATTGGCTCCAACTTTTCATGGCATCAAAAGCCACTTAAAACGGGTACCCAAGGGAGGCTGGGGAAGATGGATCGCGTCGACCGTCTTGCGCTTAATTAGCAAAGTCCTGCAAGCAATAAAACCGGGAAGAAAGCGGAGACGATTAAGCGCGGGAGTTGCTCCCTCTCCTCCCCCAGTTTACAAAACATTTCCTCCGGTCCTACCAATGCAGCGGGCCGAGGATTTTTTCAAAAGCGAGGATTTGCATGGCAAACATGACCTCTCTTGTGTAATTCCCCTGGACGGCCTGTTTCGAAGCCATAGCTCGTCTGCTAGCAATTAAGCCACCTCAGAAGAGCCCTGATCAACCGGGAGCTCTGATTTCGGCAGCAGATTTCCAAAAAACGGGGACACCTGAGCCTCCGCGGAGCTGATGAAAATCCAAGTCGACTTTGTTTGTTTACGTTGCTCGTATCCCACCTTTGACCCCGGCGGGGACCCAAAGCCGCTGACGTCGTTCTCCTCTCCTCCGTTTTAGCTTCACAACAACCCTGTGAAGTAGGATAGGTGGAGAGAGGGTGACTGGCCTGAGGTCTCCCAGCAAGTTTCCAGGGCATGAATGGGGATTTGAACCTGGATCTGTGAGGCAGGTGGCTCTGGGAAGCAAGCAGAGGCAGGTTGTACTGCCAGGCTGGCAGGATATATTGATTTTTTCCCCCTCACCTATGTCTCTCTGTCTTCTTTGAAGTCTAAAACGATAAGTTTGAGTCCAGTGGCAACTTTAAGACCAACAAAGTTTACTTTTGGGCATAAGCTTCCATGTGCATGCGCCCTTTTGCAGATACCAAAGTTTTGAGTCCAGTAGTACCTTTAAACAGCTAGTTTGGTGTAGCGGTTAGGAGTACAGACTCTAATCTGGGAGAACCGGGTTTGATTCCCCACTCCTCCACATGCAGCTGCTGGGTGACCCTGGGTCAGTCACAGTTCTCTCAGAGCTGTTCTCTGATGAGCAGTTCCCAAAATAGCTCACAGGGTGTCTGTTGTGGGGAAGGGAAGGGAAAGGAGATTGTAAGTCACTCTGAGACTCCTTTGGGCAGTGAAGGACAGGGTATAAATCCAATCTGTTCTTTTTCTTCTTCTTAAAACCAACCAAGATTAATTCTGGGTATAAGCTTTTGTGTGCATGCACTCTTCTTCAGATACCAAAGTTTGAGTCCAGTGGCAACTTTAATATCAACAAAGTTTAATTCTGGGTATACGCTTTTGTGTGCATGCGCAGTTCAACAGCTACATCTGGAGAAGTGCGCCTGCGCACTAAAGCTTATACCCAGAATCAGGGCTATTTTGGGGCCGGAACGCACAGGAACGGAGTTCCGGCTGGCTCCCAAGTTGGCCACGCCCAGCAGGAACTCATTAGCATAATAGGCCACACCCAACAGCAAAAACTCATTAGGATTGGCTACATTAGGGGTGTGTGGCCTAACATGCAAAGGAGTTCCTGCTCCAAAAAAAGCCCTGGGTTTTGACAACAGACAAGGGAAACAGAACAAGAAGCAAAAGGTGGGTGTGGCTGGATGACCACACTTCTGGTAACATGGGGTGTGGCCTAATATGCTAATGAGTTCCTGCTGTTGGGTGTGGCCTAATATGCTAATGAGTTCCTGCTGTTGGGTGTGGCCTAATATGCTAATGAGTTCCTGCTGGGCTTTTTCTACAAAAAAAGCCCTTGCCCAGAATGAAACTTGGTTGGTCTTTAAGGGGTCCCTGGACTCAAGACTCTGTTCTGTTGCTTCAGACCGACACGGCTACCCTAACCCACCCGAATCCGTCTTCTTTCAAGCCTGCCTGCCCTTCAAGCCCTTCCTAACTAAAGCATTGCCTGACCTCACCTGCTCCGCTGCTGCCTCCCCACTGCCGACATGCCAGTCCCTGACCTCTCTGCTGGGATAGGCTTGCCAACCTCCAGGATGGGCCAGGAGCTCTCCTGGAATTACAACCGATCTCCGGACCACAGAGACCAGTTCCCCTGGGGAAAACGGCCGCTTTGGAGGGTGGGATCGATGACATTATATCCAGATGAGGTCCTTCCGGGCACATGGCTACGGTGGGGCATTTCAGGGCCCCGCCCCCTTAATTAAAAGACCCGCCCCACATATAGCCGTGCCTTATTTTTGAGGAGAGACCCCCATGATGCTGGTAGCAGCTAGGGTGAGAGCGCTGCAGCTTGGCTTGGCCTCAGGCTTCCCTCCTCCTCCTCCCAATTTGCATATTTCCCAAAGGCTCATGGGGATGCTTTTGAAAGACTCACCATGACCTAGGTGGGATATGGCTGGAGTGGGCTAGCAGAAGAAGAAGAAGAAGAAGAAGAAGAGATTGGATTTATACCCCGCCCTTCACTGCCCAAAGGTGTCTCAGAGCAGCCTTACAATCTCCTTTCCCTTCCCCTCCCCACAGCAGACACCCTGTGAGTTTTGGCAGGGCTGAGAGAGCTCTGACAGAAACTGCTCTTTTTCAAGAACAGCTGTGCCAGAACTATGGCTTGCTCAAGGTCATCCAGCAGCTGCGAGTGGAGGAGTGGGGGAATCATAGAATCATAGAATGTTAGAGTTGGAAGGGACCGTGCAGGTCATCTAGTCGGACCCCCTGCACTCTGCAGGAATCAAACCCAGTTCTCCCAGATTAGAGTCCGCGCACTTAACCATTACACTGAGCTGGCTCCCTACACCAAACTGAACGGGAGATGACTGGAGAACTACTGAAGGTACCACTCCTGAGTGGAGGAGGAGAGGAGGAGATTGGATTTATACCCCGCCCTTCACTACCCAAAGGCGTCCCAGAGCGGCTTGCAAATTCCTTTCCCTTCCCCTCCTCCCAACAGGCACCCTGTGAGGTAGGTGAGGCTGAGAGAACTCTAACACAAACTGCTCTTTCAGGAACAGCTGTGCCAGAGCTTGTGACTGACCCAAGGTCACATCAGCAGGTGCAAGTGGAGGAGTGGGGAATCAAACCCAGTTCTCCCAGATCAGAGTCCGCAAACTTAACCACTACACCAAACTGGCTCTCCCTTCTCCCCTTGAGTGCCCTTCTAAGCTTTCTTGCCCTGTGGAAGGGAACTCAAAAAGCACTTAAATGCCTTCTGAAGGCAATTTAATGCCCTCTGAGCTTTTGGATCCAATCTGCTGGCACAGCGGCCGCAGGCCCCTCCGTCACCCCGAGCCCTCTGTTGTCTCCTGCCCCCTGGCTGGTTTTTGGAGCTCTTCAGCAAGATTGTTCTCGGCACAAACAGCAATGGATGAATGCCTCCCCCAGGTTGCGTGGCCGATACCACTGGGGCAGTTCTCACACTGGGCCATTGTTGGGGCCCAGAAAACAAAAGGCCAAATTGACGTCGCCGAGCATCGGGAGGAACGAGGAGCGGGGTTTTGGCCCGGGAAGCTGCTTTTTCAGCGGAATCGTCCCCTGAGTCATCGCTCTCCAATTGTGGCACAGGAAACCCATTTCTGCGCATCAGACAGAAAGGAAAAAAAGCACAGGACCATTCAGGAAGCTTCTGGGAAGACTTGTCACTCGCTCGGGAGTTATCTGCCTTGCCAGCAGAATTGCACGCTGGATGCGGAGCGCGCCAACCCCTTTCCCTATAACCCGGGGGCTGCTGTCAAGATCAGAGCCGGCTCTCCTGCCGAATCTCACTCGCCTCCCGGGAGACCGCCCTGTATACCTGAAGCCTGGGCCGCGGAGATGATAGTTTCGCAAAAACACACGCCTTCCAATCCGTTTGGGCAAGAAAAGAGTGTGCAGGCTTCTCTCTGCTGCTGTGCTGGCAATCTGGAGAGTTCTGGAAGGATGTGGGGCAGATGGACAGGTAGTGTTTGTGGTTCAGAATCTCAAAAGCGATACGTGGGAAGGACAGGCCCAGTTCTGAATATGTAAGGATGGACTCCCAGTCGGCTGTTGACATTCGTGAGAACGTGCTTGCTACTAGATCGGACTATGGTCCATCTAGCAAGGTAGTCTTGAGAGCCAGTTTGGTGTAGTGATTAGGGGCGCGGACTCTGATCTGGGAGAACCGGGTTTTGATTCCCCACTCCTCCGCATGCAGCTGCTGGTGTAACCTTGGGTCAGTCACAAGTTCTATAAGAGCTGTTCCCTCACAAGCAATCCTCAGAAGAGCTCTCTCAGCCCCACCTACCTCACAGGGAAAGGAGTTTGTAAGCCGCTCTGAGACTCCTTTGGGTAGTGAAGGGCGGGGTATAAATCCAATCTCCTCTTCCTCCTCCTCCTCCTCCTCCTCCTCCTCCTCCTCCTCCTCCTCCTCCTCCTCTTCTTCTTCTTCTTCTTCTTCTTCTTCTTCTTCTTCTTCTTCTTCTTCTTCTTCTTCTTCTTCTTCTTCTTGTTTTCCTTGCCTTAGTCCCTCTTAGATGCCGCCACCCCCCCATGTCACCAGAAGTCTTTTGGGGACGTAAAAAAATTAGTAATTGCTACAGTTTTTGTGATATACTAGTTCGTCTAAATTCTCAGCTTTTCCCTTTTAAAAGTTTGTTACTGCCTCTTTTTCATTATGGAGACACACCTTTCCCCTTGTATCTCTCTGACAAAAAGGAAAGCTGGGGATTCAAAGGGACCAGTAGTTTGCTATTTGGTGTGGTGGTTCGGGGCATGGACTCTAACCTGGAAGAATCAAGTTTGATTCCCCACTCCTCCACCTGCAGCTGCCAGTGTGGCCTTGGGTCAGTCACAGTTCTCTCAGAGCTGTTGTCCCACGAGCAGTTCTCGAAAGAGCTCTCTCAAGCCCCACCTCCCTCACAGGGTGTCTGTTGTGGGGAGGGGAAGGAGATTGTAAGCCACCCTGAAACTCATTTGGGTAGTGAAGGATGGGGTATAAATCCAATCTCTTCTTCTATTGAGTTATACCACAATAGCAATTAATATTTTTTTCCACATCTAAAAAAGCCCTCCAGTGATATAGTGCAGGTAAAGTGCAGGGGAAATGGTAGCTGATAGATGAAAGGGTGCACAAAACTCCCATGGAGATTCTCTATTGCCAGTGTAGATACCTCTGCATCCCCAGCAATGATAATACAGAAACAAAGACTCTTCACCATATGGATGTATCACTGTTTTCAGCAACAGCCTGCCCGATGGTGCTGGAGACTCATTAGTAGGATATGAAGGCAAATATACAGAACAGGAGGAAAACAAGCTGGCATGCAGCTAGCCAGTGTCCGTCCCGAAGCCAAATCAGTTTTTCAAACGCAGCAGCTGAGCAGCAGCTGAATAATTCCTACTAGCCCGCTCCAATGATTCTCTGCCCCCATATTCAAGTGATATAATCCATCCTTTCTCATAAGGCATACTGCTGGTTGGTGTGGTCCAAGTTATTATCCAGAAGGGGTTTGGAGGAGGAGGAGGAGGAGGAGGAGGAGGAGGAGGAGGAGGAGGAGGAGGAGGAAGAAGAAGAAGAAGAAGAAGAAGAAGAAGAAGAAGAAGAAGAAGAAGAAGAAGAGGAGGAGGAGGAGGAGGAGGAGGAGGAGGAGGAGGAGGAGGAGATTGGATTTATACCCCACCCTTCACTACCCAAAGGAGTCTCAGAGCGGCTTACAAACTCCTTTCCCTTCCCCTCCCCACAACAGACGCCCTGGGAGGTCGGTGGGGCTGAGAGAGCTCTGACAGAAACTGCTCTTTTTCAAGGACAGCTATTGTCGGAACTATGGGTTGCCCAAGATCACACCAGCAGCTGCGAGTGGAGGAGTGGGGAATCAAGCCCGGTTCTCCCAGATTAGAGTCCGCGCACTTAACCACTACACCAAACTGACTGTAAGGGGGTTTCTTTAGATGAATGACTCAACACATGAAGCTATCTTATACTGAATCAGACCTTTGGTCCATCCGGGTCAGTGTGGACTACTCAGACAGGCAGCAGCTCTCCAGGATCTCAGGCCGAGGTCTTTCCCATCACTTCCTACTTGATCCTTTTAACCGGAGATGCCGGGGATTGAACCTGGGACCTTCTGCATGCCAAGGAGATGCTTGAGCATTGATCTATGGCCCCTCCCACAAAAGCCCGGAGGTCTCACTGATGTCACAGTGGCCTCTGAGATGATATTCTGTGATGGACAGTGGGCCAGAGGGACCACAGCAGTAAGTCCTCCATGGTGCTTTTGGTCCATGGTCCAGTTTGGTGTGGTGGTTAAGTGCGCGGACTCTTATCTGGGAGAACCGGGTTTGATTCCCCACTCCTCCACTTGCACCTGCTGATGTGACCTTGGGTCATTCACAAGCTCTGGCACAGCTGTTCTCTCAAGGACAGTTTCTGTCAGAAGTTCTCTCAGCCCCACCTGCCTCCCAGGGTGTCTGTTGTGGGGAGGGGAAGGGAAAGGAGTTTGTAAGCCGCTCTGAGACGCCTCTGGGCAGTGAAAGGCGGGGTATAAATCCAATCTCTTCTTCTTCTTCTTCTTCTTCTTCTTCTTCTTCTTCTTCTTCTTCTTCTTCTTCTTCTTCTTCTTCTTCTTCTTCTTCTTCTTCTTCTTCTTCTTCTTCTTCTTCTTCTTCTTCTTCTTCCCCTGTTACCATTGACTGAGATATACTTTCCTCTCTTTGGTGAAGCCATAAGGTAGGGTAGTGAAAGAAAGGGAGATGCAGAATACGACGGAGAGAGGTAGCAATTCATGAAACGAGCAGGGAGGGGAAAGCAAGGAAGCCATAAAAGAGAGGGAGAAGGGGAAAGTTAGCTGAGATGTGGAATACGGTTGCCAGGCTGAGTGGGGCTACTGAAAGGACAAGGGGTTAGGGACATAAGGGCATATGACAATGACAACATGGATGTCACTACATCATTTCTGGATACAACCCAGAAATGACAATGGGTAGCTCTAGGAATCATTGGAAACTCTATGGTAAAATCCCTGTGATTCCTAGAGCTACCCATTGTCATACCAGCATAGTGACCAGCAGTGATTTTTAAAATATTTTTCTCCTGTTTTAATTTCTTGTGAACACAAGAAGCTGCTTTATCCTGAATCAGATCATTGATCCAGCAAGGTCAGTATTGTCTACTCAGGCTGACAGCACCTCTCCAGGGTCTCAGGTGGTAGTCTTTCACATCACCTGCTACCTGATATTTTTGACTGGAGATGCCAGGGGTTGAACCTGGGATCTTCTGAATGCAGATGTTCTACCACTGAGCCACAGCCCCTCCGAGCCTCTTCTGTCACTCAGAGCAGCGGCAGGCAACAGTGGTGGTGCCATAAGTCAGGCTGTGCTGAGTGATGGTTCAGATTTCTCGGACAAAGAGCTACCTGCTAGCCCTGAGCCAGTAATGGAACAGCTGCCTGCAGCTGGCTCTGAGCCACAAGGAGAACAACAAGAGATCAGGTTATCGGCTGATCAGGACTCACAGCCTGCAGCGGAAACCGAGCCAATACCTTGTAGGTCTGAAGCAGTAAACAAGTCTTCAGCAGCCACTCCCAGCCCACCTAGCTCACCAGCACCCTTGCGGTGCTGATGCTGTCAGAGACACTTAGAGTTTCAAGAAAGGAGAAGAAGTGTGAGACTCATGGCCCATCATCAGCTGTCAACTGAAGAGACAAATGAGTAATTTCAGGATGACTGCTAAGGAATTGGCTGGGAGTTCAGCTTATTAAGACTTGGCTATAAAGTCATCTAGGAGAAGCTGCAGTTTGTGGATGCAGCCAGTGTGCTTGGGTACTGAGCTGGCAACCTTGCTGCTACTGGACTGCTGCAACCATGAACTGGACCTGGCAACTGGCTTTTCTGGAACCCTTGACCTTGGACTGGACTTTCTGCTGGGAATTCTGTGACTGTAGACTAAACCTTTGTAAACCTGCTCTCTGGAACCCCTGACTTTTGGACTGGGCTTTGGTTACTCTCTGCAACCTTGCCTGTGACCTGCCCTGCTGGACCCCAACCTGTGCCTCCTGGGGGAGCTAGATCAGTACAGGTAACCACAGGGTGGCCTTCTGCCATTAGCAGGAGGCCTGGCAACCTCCGTGGAGAGGGACCATAGACCCCCTCTGTGCTGTGAAGCTCTGCAAATATCTACAGCCATTCCTGGTTCCTGGTCTTTCTCGAATGGACTTCTTGACCCTGGCCTGCAGTTCACAGCCTCCTGCGGACCTGATTTGACATTGTGCACCGTTCAGCTCCAGTCAGATCCCCTCGTGTCTGACTGCCTAGGAGCCAGCCCCAAAAGTGACATCTGAGTATCCCACAAACAAAATGGCCCACACCCTGCCCATCCTATCCACGCACAGGTCCACTCTTTGGTTTGCCGTCTTTCCTTCTTGCCTCAGCCGCCACGTAAGGAAAAGAGGGTGGGATGTGAATCTTTGGACCGCCTTGCTCACTCCGTTCCCCAAGGTGTTAATTTCCCCCGATCTCCTCCGTGGCCCCCGTGGCGCTTATTAATTAATTAATTCCCAGGCTTGCTCCCTGCCTCATTAAATCGCGCTTATTAAACTCTTATCCCGAGGTGCAAAGCTGTCCTCCTGCTCGCTTCCGTCGCAAGGCATAATCATCGCCCTGTCTGAAAAGCCAGACCGTCTGATGCCTCCCCCCGGCCCCCTCTCAAAACATCGGGCTAGAAAGGAAATCCTACAGCCCCGGGAGAGCCAGGGGAGAAAATGGCGGAGAGCTACTTGGGCATGGCTCTCCGCTGTTCCCCGGGTCCCCAGGTCCCCTCTAAGATGGATTCTCTATTCTGCACAAGTAGCAGAGCTCGGTATTTATATGCTTATCCTGTCGACTGAGCCGGCCGAGTTGATGGGTGGTGGTTAGAGTTGAATGGCACCATTCATCACTGTCTAATTTAGCTGATTCCAATGGCTCAAATCCAGGCTTGAAGCCTTCAATCTGATGCTGAGGCCCATGCAGGAGATGCTCTTAAAGGCATTTGCCGTACGAAATGATTGAACGCGTCCTGAATAAATGAATGGAACAAAGGAGAGGTGGTCTAGACATCCCACTGGCTGCAGGGATTGGCAGGTTCTCCTTTCCCCTGGTTGTCCTGTCTAGCTTAGGGCCCTTCCAGTGGATTGTGGGGCAGCAGAGACAGTTGCAGCTCAAGAGAAGAAGAGGAGGAAGAGGAAGAAGAGGAAGAGGAGGAAGAAGAGGAGGAAGAAGAGGAGGAGGAAGAGGAGGAGGAAGAGGAGGAAAAGAAGAAGAGGAGGAAAAGAAGAAGAAGAGGAAGAAGAAGGAAGAGGAAGAAGAAGGAAGAAGAGGAGAAGGAAGAAGAGGAGGGGGAAGAAGAGGAGGAGGAAGAGGAAGAAGGAGGGGGAGGAGGAAGAAGAGGAAGAGGAAGAAGAAGAGGAAGAAGAAGAGGAAGAGGAGGAGGAGATTGGATTTGTACCCCACCTTTCACTCAGAGTCTCAAAGCAGCTTACAATCCCTTTCCCTTCCCCTTCCCACAACCAGACACCCTGTGAGGTAGGTGGGGCTGAGAGAGCTCTCTCCAGAACTGCCCTTGAGAGAACAGCTCTGAAGGAACTTGCGACTGACCCAAGGTCACACCAGCTGCTGCATGTGGAGGAGTGGGGAATCCAACCCGGTTCTCCCAGATTAGAATCCACGCTCTTAACCACTACACCAAACTGGCGTAGCAAGCCAAGACAGGCAGCCACGGAAATTAAAGTTTAGAAATGAAGTTGAGCAGGGGTGTGGGATAGTGTTGCCAGGCTGAGGGTGTGGTCAGACCGGCAGGATGGCTTCAGGGCAGACCCGGCAACCTTAGGCCAAGCAAGGAGACAAAAGGCCAAGGTCTTTTCCTGATGTCACCTCTTATCACTGGCTTAACAGAAGGAGCACACACTGTGGATGCCAGGATGCAACTCAACAAAGATAAATGCACAGTATTACATCTGGGCCACAAAAATGTCAAGCATAAATACTGGGTGGGGGATACGTTTCTGGGGAGAAGTGTATGCAAAAGAGATCTTGGGGTAAGGGTGGACTGTAAACTAAATACAAGCAGTCAGTGTGACGCGGGGGCGAAAAAGGCAAATTCAGTCTTGGGTTGTATTAAAAGGGCCACAGCATCGAAATCGCAGGTCGTCGCCTCTCTGTATGCTGCCTTGGTCAGGCTGCACCTTGAGTCCTGTGTGCAGTTCTGGAGGCCTCACTTCGAAAAGGATGTGGACAAAATCGAGAGGGTGAAGAAGAGAGCGGCGAGGATGATCAGGAGTCTGGAGACTGAGCCCTACGAGGAAAGGCTGAGGACCCTGGGAACGTTTAGTTTTGAGAAGAGGAGGCTGTGGGGGACACATGATTGCTCCCTTTAAAGATTTGAAAGGCTGTCATTGGGAGGAGGGCAAGGAGCTGTTCCAGTTGGCAGCAGAGGAGAGGACCCGAAGCAATGGGTTTAAGTTACACATAGCAATGTATCGGCTGGATATTAGGAAAAACTTTTTCACGGCCAGAGTGGTTCAGAGGTGGAATCAGCTGCCTAGGGAGGGGGTGAGCTTCCCTTCACTGGCAGGTTTCAAGAAGAGGCTGGACGAATATTTGTCAGAGATGCTTTAGGCTGGTCCTGCATTGGGCAGGGGGTTGGACTAGATGGTCTGTACGGCCCCTTCCAACTCTATGCTTCGATGATAACCCTTTAGGCTGGTCCTGCATTGGACAGGGAATGGGAGGGTAAGGTTGCCATATCCAGGTGGGGAAACTCCTGGAGATTTGGGGGTGGAGCTTGGGGAGGACAGGGACCTCGGTGGGGTACAATGCCATGGAGTCCACCCTCCAAAGCATCCATCTTCTCCTGGGGGACTGATCTCTGTAGCCTGGAGATGAGCTGTAATTCCAGGCAGTAAGACGTCACACCACAGTGTGGGAATGGCACGCACTGGGATGGGGTCCTGTGTCCTCCCTAGGGCAGCCAACCTCCAGGTGGGGCCTGGAGACCTCCTGGAATCACACCTGATCTCCAGATGACAGAGTTCAGCTCCCCTGGAGAGAATGGCTGCTTGGGAGGGTGGACTCTATGGCACTGTGCCTGCTGAGGTCGCTCCCCTCTCTAAAGCCCATCCTCCACAGGCTCCGCCCTCAAAATCTCCAGATATTTTCCAAGCCAGAGCTGGCAACCCTAGCCCTCCCTGAAGGGTTGAGCTGAGGCGTCCTTTTGAGGTAGAGTCGCCAGGTCCCCCCCGGCCAGCAGCAGAGGATGGGGGGGTGCCAGATCCAGGTTGGAAAGCCCCTGGAGATTTGGGGATGGAGCCTGGGGAGGACAGGGGCCTCAGTGAGGTACAATGCCACAGAGCCCGCCCTCCAAAGCATCTGTTTTCTCCAGGGGAACTAATCTCTGTGGTCCGGAGGTGAGCTTCAGTTCCAGGGGCTCCCCAGGCCCCACCTGGAGACTGGCATCCCTAAACCCCTCAGCGCACATGGAGTACTTTAATTCGGGGAAGGCCCAGGAATAACATTGCAAGCTTTGTGGTTTGTAAGCCTCGGTCATGGCTTGAGGCCTAAGCCAACCATCTAATTGGCCCTTTCACTGGGCGAGAAGAAGGATAAACACGTCGCCGTTGCCTGGCAACCCTCCGACTCGCCGCCCGGCCACTTTGGCGTGGACTCTGATGTGGTCGGCCAGCATATCCTGAACCCACCCGGCAAGGAGTCCAAGCAAACTTCCTCCTTCCTCTCCACCCCCCCCCGCCCCGGCCACTTTTTTTCAACAAAGAAGCCAATTCCTTCATTCAGGCGGTGGCTCCGAACATCAGAGTGCCTCCTCCACACCAAATTAAACAGCCGGTCTCCTTCATTCCTCTCGGTCGCCCGAGCTTTCCAGTAAATTTGAAATAACGGCCATTTATTACGGGAAGAGTTTTCGATTGATCTGCCTTCGCTCGCGCAGATAAAAATAGGTTGAGTTTAACTTTCGTTTGTACCCAGCCGAGTCTTATTAACAGTCTTTCAACTCGCAGGAGTTTTTTTTTATTATTGCATTTCAGAACACTTAGCCATTGATAACTCTCGCTGTAGGCTAATTGCAGAAAATCCGCGCTTTCCTTCGAGGAGGGAAATTGGCCAGTGGGGTTGGAGCTCAAGCTGAAATTCAGAGTTAGCTGGAGCTCCAGCAGCGAAAGGCCTGCAGGGTGATCTTGTGGGACAGAGGATCTGCACGCCAGATGGGACGAAAACAGCCCTGTTAGATCCCGCTCGAGCTTCATCTGGCCTAGCGTCTTGATTCCAGAATCAGACACTTCGGGGAACTTCACCATCCGGGCATAAAGGCAGCAGTTTTCATAAGAGAAGCCAAAGCACCAAGGCGACGGAGCATCACTGTCCCAGGCAGAGCATTCCATCTATATTTTATGGCTAATAGACACTGATGGACCTCTGCTCCATATAAGAATGTAAGAGAAGCCATGTTGGATCAGGCCAGTGGCCCATCCAGTCCAACTCTCTGTGTCACACAGTGGCCAAAACCCAGGTGCCTTCAGGAGGTTCACCAGCAGGGCCAGGATTCCAGAAGCCCTCCCACTGTTGCCCCCCAAGCACCGAGAATACAGAGCATCACTGCCCCAGATAGAGTGTTCCATCTACACCTTGTGGCTAATAGCCACTGATGGACCTCTGCTCCATAAAAGAATGTAAGAGAAGCCTTGCTGGATCAGGCCAAGGGCCCATCCAATCCAACACTCCGTGTCACAAAGTGGCCAAAACCCAGGTGCCCTCAGGAGGTCCACCAACAGAGGCAGAACTCCAGAAGCCCTCCCACTGTGGCCCCCCAAGCACCAAGGATGCAGAGCATCACTGCCCCAGACAGAATATTCCATCTACACCTTGTGGCTAATAGCCACTGATGGACCTCTGCTCCATATGTTTATCCAACCCCCTCTTGAAGCTGCCTATACTTGTAGCTGCCACCACTTCCTGCAGCAGTGAATTCCAGGTGTTCACAACTCTTTGGGTGAAGAAGGACTTCCTTTTATCTGTTTCACTCATCTCTTCCCAACATCTGTACTCAGAGATATGGCACCCCTAAATAAGGAGGCTCTCATTTACTACCAGGTGTAACAGCTCTCCTCCATGAATGGGTGGTGCCCCTTTTTAATGGCATCTTATTTATTTATTTATTTATTTGCTTCGTATGTGCCCCGCCTTCCTCCGCAGCAGGGACCCAAAGTGGCTTCCATCATTCTCCTCTCCTTCATTTTGTCCTCTCAACAATAATCCTGTGAGGTAGGTTAGGCTGAGAGAGCATGACTAGCCCATAGGGTTGCCAATCCCCAGTCGGGGGATTTGGAGTCCCTCCCCCTGCTTCAGAACTGTCAGAAAGTGTGTCTGGGAGGGAAAATTGCTGCACCATTATATCCTATGGAGACCAATCTCCTTAGAGTATAATGGAGAATCAATCTGTGGGTATATGGGGCTCGGGGAGGGGCTGTTTTTTGAGACAGAGGCACCAAATTTTCAGCATAGCTGATGGTGCCTTTTCTGGAAAAACCCCCTCCCCAAGTTTCAAAAAGATTGGGCCAGGGGGTCCAATTCTATGAGCCCCACAATTAGGTGCCCCCAGCCTCCATAATTTCCAATGAAGGGAAAGCATTTAAAAGGAATGCTGTCCCTTTAAACCTAATGGCCAGAGCTCCCTTTGGAGTGCAGTCATCTAGTTCAATCACATCCTTGCTCCTGGCTCCACCCCCAAAGTCCCCAGATTTTTCCTAAGTCAGATCTGTCAACCCTACTAGCCCAAGGTCAAAAAGAGAGCTTCCATGGCACGAATAGGGACTCGAACCCAGGTGTCCCGGATTCTAAACCAGCTGTCTATTGCAATCTGTGGCAGTGAGTTCTGTTTCCACAAGGCATCATGGCTTTTGGGGGCCCTCCCCCCACATCCCTGCATCTGCCATTGAATAATGTCAGGGAGTGAAACCTGAGTTCATCTGACAGAAGATGGATAAAAAAAAAATCCTTTCTACAAAGCACGCATGGCTCTGTAAATCGCTAGCCTTTCCCCAACCCTTACTTTTTTAAAGTAAGAAGACTCAAAAGATTTAGACCGAAATCCTAGATGCTGTGTGAAGCACAGGCGATGTGACTGTGAATCAGCCTTCCTGCATGACTACCAGGCGATTCCAGAAATCTAGAATAAGCACATTTGATACCGCCTTTCGGTTTTCTGTGGCAGCAGTCTGATGCTCGGTGCATTTAGAACTTCCTGCTTCTCACATGCGGATGCCAAAAGAGGGAGAACCCTTGAAAAAGCACTTCTGGTGGCACGTGTGAATTCGAAATGAGACAGGAGTCCGGCTCCAGGCCCTTGATCGTTTCAGGGCATCTTCCCACATTCATGATGTGAGAAATGCTGCAGCACATCAGGTTCCCCAAAGATTTGCAACCTATGGGGGGCATCTGGAGTTCTCCCGCCAGGGGTCTTTGGGGGGAGCGCACCGGAGCTGTGCTCCAGGAGCTCAGGAGCCAAGCCCCGCCCCCAGCCGGCGTCCCTGGGAGTCTTTCAGGCAGCCAAATGTCAATTTCAGCTCCCTTATATCCTATGGGTCATTGAAGTCAATGGTGAAAACATAGGGTATATTCTGGGGGCTGGAGGGGAGGGGGTTTGAGGGAGAGGCTCCAAACTCACAGGGTAGCTGTTGGAGCCTCTCCCCAAGATACCCACCAAGTTTCAAGAACATTGGATTAGGGGGTCCAATTCTATGGGCCCCCAAACAGGTTGCCCCTATTCCCTCCTTTGTTCTCTATGGTGGGAAAAAAGTCGAAGGTTTCTGCCAACTGGTTAGAGCCAGTGTGCTTGAATCCAGCTCCAGGGAGGCCTGGGTTCAAGTCCCTGCTCTGCTGTGAAGTCAGCTGCGTTTGCCTTGGGCCCCTAACATTCCCTCAGCCTTAGCTCTCTCACAGGGTGCTTGTGAGGAGAGTTATATACACTGCTGTCAGAGTTATATACTCTGAAGAAGGGCAAGGTAAAGACAGACGGTCCCCTGCCCATAACAGCAACTTTTTTGTATTTTTTTTAATATGTACGCATGTGTGCATGCATCTGGAAGCCATGGCGACCTCTGGTGACTGACCCCCGCTGGTGGCCTGGAGGATATTCAGAGAGGTGGCTGAATCAAGCCTGCCCCCCACCTCCCGCCTCTGGTGTTCCTTGGAGGTCTCCCATCCAAGTACTTGCCAGAGTCGACTCCGCTTAGCTTCCGAGATCTGACGAGATCGAGCTCGCCTGGGCTACCCAGGTCAGGGCCCACAACAGCACTTCTGGGGAGGCAAGAAAGCAGAGAAGAGACCTCACTCGTCCGTCTCCACGACATCCTTTCTGAGATGCAGGGATCTGGACGGTGTAGGATTTCTCCAAATAGGGCCACTGCGTCGATTTCAGTAATTGCACGATAATGATGATGCCGAGTGTTTGCAATGGAATACGCCCCCTTGGTTTCGGAGTCTGTGACT
The DNA here is from genome assembly GCA_029375565.1 of Gekko gecko. Lineage (NCBI taxonomy): Eukaryota > Metazoa > Chordata > Lepidosauria > Squamata > Gekkonidae > Gekko > Gekko gecko. The sequence continues at coordinate 123,906,678 of JAPDNY010000008.1, forward strand.
CACGACGACTTGCCTCCGGTTGCCGTCTCCTTTCTGGCCTTCGCTTCCCAAGCGTCTCTTTCTGGAGACGCTTCCTACAAGCTTTTTGAAAGTAGCACTGCATGCGGCGGATGGACTCCCTCAACTCATAGCCCACTCGCCACCTCTCTCTTGACCTTGGAAAGGGGTAGACTGTCCCACAACCCTTCATCTTTGTCTTCTCTCTCCCTCTCTCTCTCTCTCTCTCTCTCTCTCACACACACACACACAAATACACACATACCCCAGAGACAGTTCCAAGTTGCTAAATTATTCAGGCACCTGTCAGACGCCCCCCCCCCGGAAAAAGAAAGGGGTTAAAGAAACACCCTCAGTCTCCAAAGCACAGGCCTTTAAGCAGAATCTGATAATCCCAAGAAGCGTCCCGTTTTTAGGCTGATCACTATAGAAACAGGCAAAATGCCACAGAGAGTTAAGACGTATTCTTCCACTCGATTGCTGCAAATGCAGGAAAGGGTAAACATCCTTGGGAAAATCTGCGGCCCGCGATCGGCGAGGGGAAGAGGCAAATCAGCAGCTTGGCAATGCAAGCCCCAAACAACCGATACAAGTCCAAATGCCCGGCAGCTTTTAGGGTTATTTATTAGCCAGGGGGACTCCCAAGGCTCCTGTCATTCGGCAACTGTACAAGAGGGCTTTTCTAGAAATAAAAATAGGTTTGTACTATAACAAAACTGGAGCTGGGTTCGAGGCCGGTAGCACCTTAGAGACCAATACGATTTTGGGGTGTGTGAAGAAATGCCTTTTTTCCCTGGGAGGTTTGAAATGAGCAAAGCCTCCACTGTGCGTTTTAACAGTCCACCCCCACCATCTAGGAGAGCAGGCAGTCAATCGCCAGCTTCTTCACAATGCTAGCTAGCAGGATGGTGCTCCCTTCTCCCTCTTCGATCAGAGACAGGAGACATTTGGAGGAATGAAATGCTAGAGGGACTTCAGGAAGGAGATTCCTGGAGATCTCCAGGAAATGTCTCTTTGACCTGGCATGACCTGGTCAGTGAGTGGAAAAACAGATATGATGAAAACTCCTTGCAACAGGAAGATGGCCTCTTTCTCCTTGGGTGCTGAGGCCATGAGAGGAGGCAGGACTCCCAACTAAGAAAGAAGGCAGCCATTGACCATGCGGTTGGCCTGGACAGCTGAAAAGAGCTTCAAGGTTGGGAGATAGAATGGATAAAAGAATGGATAAAAGGAAGTCCTTCTTCACCCAAAGAGTGATTAACACATGGAACTCACTGCCACAGGAGGTGGTGGCGACTACAAGCATGGATGGCTTCAAGAGGGAATTAGATAAACATATGGAACAGAGGTCCATCAGTGGATATTAGCCACAAGGTATAGATAGGGACTCTGGGGCAAGGGATGCTCTGTATTCTTGGTGCTTGGGAGGGGTCAACAGTGGGAGGGCTTCTAGTGTCCTGGTCCCGCTGCTGGACCTCCTGATGGCACCTGGTATTTTTGGCCACTGTGTGACAGAGTGTTGGACTAGATGGCCAATTGGCCTGATCCAACATTGGCTTCTCTTATGTCGTTATGTCCTTAAGGTAATGGTAACTATATAGAGATCTATAACTTCTAAGCTAATGAGCCTGTCTTATATTTCAACAACTGATAGAGCATGTACAGAGAGAGGGACAAAGGATTTGTGTTTTGGTGTAGTGGTTAAGTGTGCAGACTCTAGTCTGAGAGAACCGGCTTTGATTCCCCAATCCTCCACTTACAGCTGCTGGATGACCTTGGGCAAGCCATAGTTCTGTCAGAACTGTTCTCTCAAGGAAAGTTCTGGAAAGAGCTCTCTCAGCCCCACCTATCTCACAGGATGCCTGTTGTGGGCAAGAGAAGGGAAAGGAGTTTGTAAGCCGTTCTAAGACTCCAAGTGAAGGGTGGGGTATAAATCCAATCTCTTCTTCTTCTTCTTCTTCACATACATTGAAACAGATTTCCTCAAATATTACATGCAGGTGAGGGGAGGGGGGATCTTAGTTGCCAGGAAGAGCTGATTAGAGTCAAGATGCATAATGAACTGAGCAATAAATACAGCTCAGATTGGAATAACGCATAGAGTGGGACACGTAAATAGCAGCAAGCTGGCATACAGAGAATAAAGACGCTAACAACAGATGTGAGAAACAAGGCGACCCACCTGAAATATATAGCCAGTTATGGCTGTTTGGCCTTTGCGTGTGTCAAAACATCTTCTTTAAGTTGTATGTTAATTTGCTGTTTGCCCACGTTGAGGCATCTCTCTCCTCTCTCTCTCTCTCTCTCTCTCTCAATATATATATATATATATATGAACTGTTAACTGTTAGCTCACACCTTGGCTAAAACTCTGTTGGTCTTAAAGGTGCCACCAGACTCAAACTTTGAAGCTTCAGACCAGCACGGCTGCCCACCCGGACCGTGCTTTGGTGTAGTGGTTAAGTGCACAGACTCTAATCTGGGAGAACGGGTTTGATTCCCCACTCCTCCACTTGCAGCTGCTGGTGTGACTTTGGGTCAGTCACAAGCTCTGGCACAGCTGTTCTCTCAAGGACACTTTCTGTCAGAAGTTCTCCCAGCCCCGCCTACCTCACAGGGTGTCTGTTGTGGGGAGGGGAAGGGAAAGGAGTTTGTAAGCCGCTCCGAGATGCCTTTGGGCAGTGAAGGGCGGGGTATAAATCCAATCTCTTATCTTATCTCTTAAATCATGGGTGGCATACGTAAACACAGCTTTGTCACTGAGAACCCAGACAAGTGCTACCTATGTTCCTTCCCGGGAATGAAGATCACAGGAAGAGGCCCCGTTGACTTTCCCATCAACCAAAGAAGCTCGTCTAGTTGGGTACAGAGACCCAGGGTGATTTCCCACTAAAGCTGCCTCGGGGTTGCGCCGCCGTTTGCCCCGAGACTATTAGTCAATTTCACACCCGAAGCCGCGGGGCTGCATTTTGACCCGCGGCTTCGCCCGATTTCCCCCGCAGTTTCGTAATCCTCAAAAAACAGGATTACGAAACTGCGGGGAAATCGAGCGAAGCCGCGGGTCAAAATGCAGCCCCGCGGCTTCGAGTGTGAAATTGACTAATAATCTCGGGGCAAAGGGCGGCGCAACCCCGAGGCAGCTTTAATGGGAAATCACCCTCAGTCTGGTGTAGTCGTTAAGAGCACAGACAGTAATCTGGGAGAACCGGGTTTGATTCCCCACTCCTCCACATGCAGCTGCTGCTGTGACCTTGGGTCAGTCACAAGCTCTTTCAGAGCTGTTCTCTCAGAGCTCTCTCAGCCCCACCTACCTCCCAGGGTGTCTGTTGTGGGGGAGGGGAAGGGAAAGGAGTTTGTAAGCTGCTCTGAGACTCCGAGTGAAGGGCGGGGTATAAATCCAATCTCTTCTTCTTCTTCTTCTTAAGGGAAAGGGACCACAGACTATACACCTCTGTGTTCGGGATACATTATCAGTTTGCCGCGCCTCTTACCCTGCTCTAGCTGCATAGCTATCCACTGATGTAATAACCATTCCCCCCCCCCCATATATCTGCACTCGATATCCTGCCTAATAGGCTATGCTTGTTCAGGTCCCTTTAATCCTACTCAGCGCACATGCTTATGAGATGTTGTTCCATCTGTTATCGACTTACACCGCGTAATCGGCTTTGAGTCTCGGCTAGAAAGGCAGACTATAAATATAGGAAATCAATCAATCGATAAGTAATTCCAGATGTTGGCCTGCCTAATAAGTTGCAGAGTCGTGAAGGGTTTATTTTCCCCCCTCGCCACTTGGAGGAGGCCAACTGAATGGAAGCCACGGTGGCTCAGGACAGAGAGTGTGGGGTAGTGGTTGCAGTGTCAGATTAGGATCTGGGAGACCTGAGTTCGAATTCCCACACTGTTGTGAAGCTCAGTGGATAGCCTTGGTCGGGTCACCCGCTCTTAGCCTCGCCACCACAAAGGATTGTTGTTGCTTGGTTAAGTTAGTCCAGACCCAACTGAGTAGTTTAGCAGGGTGCTTTAAGCCCCCATGGTGACCAGGCAGCCAATCTGGTGTAGTGGTTAAAAGCAGCAGGACTCTAATCCGGGGAACATGCAGCCTGCTGGATGACCTTAGGTCAGTCACAGTTCTCTCAGAGCTGTTCTCTCAGCCCCACCTATCTCATAGGGTGTCTATTGTGGGGAGAGGAAGCAAAGGTGATTGTATGCCACTCCGAGACTCCTTCGGGTACTGAAAAGTGAGGTATAAAACCAACCTTCCTCCTCCTCCTCTTCCCAAACTCTGTCTACTCCAGGCTCCACCCCCATATCTACAGGAACTTCCCAAGCTGGAGTTGGCAGCCCTGTATAATTCAAAGTAACCCCCTTGCATTTTTATTAGTTTTGAACATAAGAACATAAGAGAAGCCAATGTTGGATCAGGTCAATGGCCCATCCAGTCCAACGCTCTGTCACACAGCGGCCAAAATATACCAGGTGCCATCAGGAGGTCCATCAATGGGGCCAGGACACCAGAAGCCCCTCCCACTGTTGCCCCCCCCAAGCACCAAGAATGCAGTGCATTACTTGCCCCAGACCAAGAGTTCCTATCTATACCTTGTGGCTAATAGCCACTGATGGATTTCTGCTCCAGATGTTTATCCAATTCCCTCTTGAAGCCAGTCCATGCTTGTAGCAGCCGCCACCTCCTGTGGCAGTGAATTCCATGGTGAAGGGGAGGGGGGGGTGAAGAAGGTGAAGGAGGTGAAGAAGTACTTCCTTTTATCCATTCTAACCTGACTGCTCAGCAATTTCATTGAGCGCCCACGAGTTCTTGTATTCTGAGAAAGGGAGAAAAGTACTTCTTTCTCCACCTGTTCTATCCTTTGCATAATCTTGTCAACCTCGATCATGTCACCCCTCAGCCGTCATTTCTCCAAGCTAAAGAGCCCCACGCGCTTTAACCTGTCTTCACAGGGAAAGTGTTCCAACCCTTTGATCATTCTAGTTGCCCTTTTCTGCACTTCTCCCAATGCTATAATATCCTTTTTGAGATGTGGTGACCAGAACTGTACGCAGTCAGGGGTCTTTTCATAGAAAAAGCACTGCAGGAGCTCATTAGCATATGGTATGCTAATGAGCTATTAGGTTATTAGCATATGCCACGCCCCCTGACATCACCGGAAATGATGTCAGAAGGGGAAGCAAAAGGGTGGGAGGCATCTTCAAAAGCCTCCCCTTCCCTTCCCCAGCTGGTCTGGGTGGGGGAGCTAAGAGAGAAGGAGGTTAAAGTTTAAACTCCTTCTCATGAGAGTTGGGCCACAGAAGGAGGAAAGAGAGAAGGAAAGAAGGAAGGAAAGAGGGAAAGAAAGAGAAGGAAAGGGGAGGGAAAGAAAGAGAGGGAAGAAGGAGGGAAACATGGAAAGGAGGAAAAAAGAGAAGAGAAGAAGGTAAGAAAGAAAGAGAGAAGAGAAGAAGGAGGGAAAGAGGAAAAAGAGAGAAGGAAAGGAGGGAATGAAAGAAATTCGACGGCAATTCGGCCCCATTATATCCTATAGGCCATTGAAGTCAATGGTGAGAACATAGGGTATATTCTGGGGGCTGGAGGGGAGGGGGTTTGGGGGAGAGGCTCCAAACTCACAGGGTAGCTGATGGAGCCTCTCCCCAAGATACCTACCAAGTTTCAAGAACATTGGACCAGGGGGTCCAATTCTATGTGCCCCCAAACAGGTTGCCCCTATTCCCTTCATTGTTCTCTATGGAGGGAAAAAAAGTTTCTTCAGTCTTCCTCAGGAGTAATCCTCTGAAGTTGGAAGGCGTCAGCCTCTTGATACAGCTTAACTTCATTTTGATACAGTTTGACGTCTTTTTTACTTCCATCAAATGATTGCAGCTTAACTTCTTTTTCAAATTATCCTGGGGGAAAAACATGGTTATTTAGAATGGGAAGAGACATGAAATAACCATGTTTTACTCCTGAGGAAGACTGAAGAGACGAGTGTATAACCGGGTGCTCAGTGAGGATATGAGGAAGTTGGACTTTCCCTTGAAAATGTCAGAATTTCCTAAGCAATATGCTGTCGAAGGCTTTCACGGCTGGAGTTCATTAGTTGCTGTAGATTTTCCAGCATTCTACAGCAACTAATTCCTAAGCAATGTTGTATAATAGTTTTAATAGATACATAAATTGACATTCATAAGAATTATTTAATGTCAGTGTCAATTTTATCACAGCGTTTCTTTGCTTGACGGTACGGACCTGTAACTGTGATCCCTCCTTTGGTTTACCCTACCTGGAGGTTGGCAACCTCACCTTCTCCTTTCCACGCCTAAGCACTTCTGCATTCTAACTGATTCAGTTTCAATTAGCAAAATCAGACAGGAGTGGAAGGGTTAAACCCCTCCTCTCCCCACCCCCCCTCTACAGTCTGCCTGGGGGTGGGGGCTCCCATGGGACACCGATTCCCCTTCCCCAAATTGTCGGGAACCTCTGATGGCAGCTGTCTGCTCCGGCCCACACCCGTCCGGCAAGGGAGTCTTCCCAATCCCTTTGTTTAATCTTCCCTCATAAATCACTCCCTTCCATTCCACCCCCCCTTCCCCCTGCAGACTTTAGGGGGATCATCAGACCCGATTAGCTCATTGAAACCTCGGGAGTTCATCTGTTCACTTATCGGCAGTGATCTCTCTGCTAGCCGAAGCCGTGTGGCTCAGGACTCCATCTTGCCACCGAGATGGTATCTCTCCCATTACCTTTGAAGCGATAATTGATTGCTAAGACAGGTGAGGAGACAGCCCCCCACCCCCCAACTGTGCGCCACTGCTGTACAAACTTGAGCTGATCGCTGCCCGCCCCCCACACTTCTGCTGCAATTCATCGTTTTGATTCCATCCTATGGGGATTTCAATCCCCCTTTCCCCCCGATGAAGACGCACTGGCATGTTCTGACCGCTCGTTCCAGCTGGCTCTCACGTGCTTCTCCGTCCTCCTCAATCGATGGAAGCTGTTTGCCAGGTCAACTGTTTACAGAAATAGCTACGGAGTGGCGACGGATCCAGAGGGTAGAAGGACATCCCCCTGGAATCTGTGACCAGGGTCTGGCAGCCGTGCTCTCAGGCCACACCGGACATGCTGTGCTTGATGGGAAGGGTGCCCCATCTGCAAGGCGGAGGGGGAGGGGAGGAGGAGGAGGAGGAGAAGAAGAAAGGCTTTACAATCTGCCAACCAATATCTTCTGGCAGTCCCCGGCCCTAGGGACATCTGTCTTGCCTCGACGAGAGCCGGGGCCTTTTCAGCCTTAGCCCCTACCTGATAGAATCAGCTCCCACAGGAGATCAGGGCCCTGCAGGGCCTTCTGCAGTTCCGCAAGGCCTGCAAGATGGAGCTCTTCCACCAGGCTTTTATTTAAGGTGGCAGCCTCCCCTCGGGGGTCAGTTCTGTATTATCATCGATGGGCCCCAACTTGTAACAGGCTGCATCTGTGAGATTTGACCTGATTTGTATGATAGTAATACTACTGTATTTTATTGGAGTTTTAACTGTTTTTACATTGCATACATATATATATATATATATATATATATATATATATATATATATATATTAATATCCCAAGTGGCCCCCTGTGTGCGGATATCTAAATCCGCACATCGGGGGCACCTGGGGGCAGGGAGATTTTCCTGCGCACATGGGGCAGTCCCCACGTGTGCAGAAAAATCTAAAAAGTGTTTAAAAGTCTAGGGGGATATCAGAATCCCCAAAAAAGTAAGAGCGTTTCCTGCGCATGCGCAGGGAACGCTCTGGGAACTCTGCGGCGGCTGGCGGCTAAAAGCCGCTCAGTCCTCGCCACCGGAGCCGGGGGGGAGAGGAGAGAGCTGAAGGGGGGAGGAGATCGGCGGGCCCGGTGGCTGGAAGCCGCTCGGGCCTCGCCTCTGGAGCCGGGGGGTGGGGGGAGGAGGGGGATTGCCGGCGGGTGGGGGGGAGGAGGAGGATCGCCGGAGCCGGGGGTGGGGAAGGAGGAGAATCGCCGGAGCCAGGGGGGGAGAATCTGCTGGGGAGGGGAATCTCGGCGGGCCGGCTGGCCTTGCCGCTGCTGGGGGGGAGGGGGAGGCTTGAGGGGCCGACCAGCCTCGCCGCCCCTCAGCTGTTGCTGGGGAGTGGGAATCTCAGCGGGCCGCCTGGACTCGCCGCTGCTGCCGCCGCCGCTGCTGGGGGGGGGGAAGGGGAAGCTTGGCGGCCGGAATACTCCCCCCCCCCCCGCGAGTATCGCGGGTCCCGCCTCTTGTGTATATATATATATATATATATATATATATATATATATATATATACTGTATACCGGTTATTATTTGATGGAAGCTGCCCTGAGACTGCTATGAAGGGATGGTGGGATATTAATCCAAATAAATGGAGGAGGAAGAGATTGGATGTATACCCCGCCCTACACTTGGAGTCTCAGAGTGGCTTACGATCTCCTTTCCCTCCCCACAACAGACACCCTGGCTGTGAGGCAGGTGGGGCTGAGAAAGCTCTTTTGAGAACTGCTTGTGAGAGAACAGCTCTGAAAGAACTTGTGACTGACCCAAGGTCACACCAGCAGCTGCACGTGGAGGAGTGGGGAATCAAACCCGGTTCTCCCAGATTAGAGTCTGTGCTCCTAACCACTGCACCAAACTGGCTCTCCAGGGACAGGAAGAGGACTCAGCCCCTCCAGGAAATCTGGCACCGTTGGTAGCTTCTGGCCAGTGAGAAGACGAAAAATAGCATTTGGCAAATGAACAAGGATAAAGAAGTGCATTTAAATCTTATATCTGTGATCCAATATCTCATTTGCAGTTCTGATAATCTTTTGAGTACAGCTTTGATACCAAAGAGGGCAATAAACAGCAGTCTACAACGACTGCACAAGGCCATTCTGCAACGGGGCTGTACCAGAAATTATTCTGAAGAAGATATCGAAACGGGGTCTCAAGTAGCCAGCAGTCCGTCAATTGCTATACTTTACTAATTGCCATAACTCACTGTATTCTGTTCTGAATTTTTATACCTGAATGGTCATACCCCACTGTATTATGCACTAGAACAGAGTTTGAGTCCAGCGGCACCTTTAAGACCAACAAAGTTTTATTCAAGGTCTTCGCTCTGTGTGCACGCACACTTCATCAGCTACAATGAAATGGAAGTTGCCAGTCCATACATATAGGTAGAGTGAGCAGCAAATTAGTAGACTACATAATGAAGATGTTTAACAGATTCAAGGACCAACCCAGAATAACAGGCTTAGTTTATATGGTCACCATTTGTTTGTTTTTAACTCCAGTTTGGTGTAGTGGTTAAGAGTGGTGGACTCTAATCTGGAGAACTGCGTTTGATTCCCCACTCCTCCACATGCAGCCAGCTAGGTCACCTTGGGTCAGTCACAAGTTCTCTCAGAGCTGTTCTCTCAAGAGCCGTTCCCCCAGAGCCCTCTTCTCCGCCCCACCTTCCTCACCGGGTGTCCGTTGTGGGGTGAGGAAGGGAAGGTGATTGTAAACCGCTCTGAGGCTCTGAGTGAAGGGTAGGGTATGAATCCAATCTCTTCTTTTTTCCAGGGGAAATCATAGCGAAGGAAATAAATACATCAAAACTGGAGACGGATGGGCAGATGCGCCTTTCCTCATTGTGGAATGCTGAGAGTAATTAACTGAGATGCCGCCATTGCGTTCCATCCGTCTCCCCTCAGGCTTGGAGGTGAATGTATATAGGGACTGTTTTCACGAATCACACTGTACTCTTTGTACTGTATATATCAGAAGAAGAAGAAGAGGAAGAAGAAGAAGAAGAGGAGATTAGATTTATACCCTGCTCTTCACTACCCAAAGGGGTCTCAGAGTGGCTTACAAACTTCTCTCCCTTCCCCTCCCCACAACAGACACCCTGGGAGGTAGGTGGGGCTGAGAGAGCTCTTGACAGAAACTGCTCTTTTTCAAGAACAGCTCTGACAGAACTACAGCTTGCCCAAGGTCATCCAGCAGGTGTCTGTGGAGGAGTGGGGAATCAAACCCGGTTCTCCCAGATTAGAGTCCGCGCACTTAACCACTGCACCAAACTGGCTCTCCAAATGTTAATATTCGGTTTACATGCAGTTAAGTACATCAGCCTCTCCCCACCCTTTGTGTACCTTTTGTGGTGTCCTACAGAGGTCTCTCCCCACCCCCTTCCACTCTTTTTCCTTGCCGGGTACAGCGCCAGGTGGATCAGCAGAGTTGCACCAGAACTTATGAGAGTTTTTTTTGGGGGGGAGGTATGCTCCCGGATCTGATGGGCGAAGCTGACCATGCTTCAAATCCCAACGCTAATCACTATAGAAACAGGCAACGAAATGCCGCAGACGGTGAGGCTGGATGCTTCTATTTGTGTCAGTCCCAAATACAATAACTAGCCTTTAAAACCCGCCGCTGGAATATCGAACGTGACATGATGACGGAGTTTGTTGCGTCGGTTGTTTGCGTATTCCCCATCCACGTATAAAGTAGGGAGTGGATGAGTGGGAGTCCGATCCTAATGTCAAAAGGGAGGTGCTGGTAAGGAAAGCGGAACCCTCCCCTGACCTCCCCCCCCCACAGTGGTCTGCCGCCCACATGTCTTGTTTCCCCCTCAAACCTGCTCTGGCGCAAGGGCTTGCCAGCTTCCTGGTGGCATGAAAAAGACCCAAAGGGAAACTGGGGGGAAAAACATGCACTAAAGTCCAACCTAAAGATCAACAATATTCAAAACCAAAAACCGCATCGAGGCAGTCTTCATAGACAAGGTTCCTTTATGAATGTGTTGTTGTTCAGTCGCACAGTCGAGTCCGACTCTTCGCGACCCCATGGACCAGATCACACCAGGCCCTCCTGTCTTCCGCTGAAGTTTGCTCAATTTCATGTTCGTTGCATCGATGACACTGTCTAACCATCTCATCCTTTGCCGTCCCCTTCTTCTTTGACCTTCAATCTTTCCCAGCATCAAGGTCTTCTCCAGTGAATGCTCCCTTCTCATTTGGTGGCCAAAGTATTTGAGCTTCAACTTCAGGATCTGGCCTTCCAGGGAACAGTCAGGGTTGATTTCTTTTAGGATTGACTGATTTGATCTCCTTGCAGTCCAAGGGACTCTCAAGAGTCTTCTCCAGCACCATAGTTCAAAAGAATCTATTCTTCGGCGCTCGGCAAAACGTTGACGAAACTCTCCAGAACGACGTTGCGTTTCGTGGTAGAACTTCTTCCGAACCTTTAACAATCAAAAAGATATCTTATTAACAAACGTGCTAAGAGGGTAATGTACCCAACAATGGGTAAATTAAACAAATAAAGATAATACATACAAGATCTCATTTGAGTTTGTCTTTCAAAACGACAGATACTTCATTACGGTGTTTCTACGTGCTAAGAGGATCACCATTCTACGAGAAGCCGATCCTTCCAAAACTTACATACCAATGTTGCTATGTAAGTTTTGGAAGGATAGGCTCCTCTTAGAATTGGAATCATGTATAATAAGAGAGTATAGGCTACACCTGTTAAGGCTGCCTATATTTTTGCCCAGGACAAATGTATGAAGATGTATGGCTGGTAAGCTATTTTATTATGAGTACAAATTGTATAAAAACGGTTTGCATGTAATGAAACATGTTTTAAGAATTGTTACTGTAATATTTTGTAGAAACACCATGATGAAGTATGGAGATTTGGGGGGTGGAGCCCGGGGAGGCTGAGGTCTGGGATGGGGAGGGACCTCAATGGGGTATAATGCCTTAGAGTCCCCCCTCCGAAGCAGCCATTCTCTCTAGAACTGATCTCTGCTGTCTGCAGACCCACGGGTAATCCTACAGCGTCATGTAGAGTTGCCAACCTCCAGGTGGTATAGCAAAAAGAGAGCTCAAGGAAGGAGACTGTATCAATATATAAACACTCCGTGCAGTGCTCCCTCTAAGTGATTAACATATGGAATTCACTGCCACAGGAGGTGGTGGCAGCTGCAAGCATGGACGGTTTCAAGAGGGAATTAGATAAACATATGGAGCAGAAGTCCATCAGTGGCTATTAGCCACAGGGTATAGATGGGAACTCTCAGGCTGGGGCAGGTGATGCACTCTATTCTTGGTGCTTGTGAGGGGCAACAGTGTGAGGGGCTTTTAGTGTCCTGGCCCCACTGCTGGACCTCCTGATGGCACCTGGTATATTTTGGCCACTGTGTGACAGAGTTTTGGACTAGATGGGCCATTGGCCTGATTCAGCATTGGCTTCTCTTATGTAAGCTGTGGAGTCTTGTGAGCAAAAATCCTACTTTGCGAGCTCCCGGCATGAAAGTTCTGAGCGAGCGATTTGGCTGCCGCCTAAATCCGTTTGTTCTGGAGCCATCCCTTCCTGAGCGGGGACAAAAATCTGTGAGCCAGAGGCTAAAAAAACCTGTGAGCTAGCTCACACCAACTCAGCTTAGAGGGAACACTGACTCCGTAAATAAATTACGGACAAAAGCAGAGCTAGGGAATAAAAAGGGTAAAAGCTAAATAAAGTCCACCAATCCTGGAATTGTTCATACAAAGGATTAGTGGACTCTATCTAGAGTCTTTCCTTTGTATTAAGGACTCTCTGATCCTAGCTCTTTAAAGACTATATAAGGCTGTTTGCGGAATGTGATAAGAACTGGAACTGCTTGAGTGGATTTGTACAATACAATCTTTCTGCTTTTGTACAATACAATCTTTCTGCTTTTGTTCGTAATTTATTCATGGAGTGTTTATATATTGATACAACCCCCAGGCGGTGGCTGGAGATCTCCCGCTATTGCAACTGATGTCCAGGTGACAGAGATCAATTAACCTGGAGGAAATGGGTGTTTTGGAAGGTGGACTCTGTGGCATCATACTCCATTGAAGCCCCTCCCCAAATCCCACCCTCCTTAGGGTTGCCAAGTACTTACTGTATTTTGGCGGGGGACACATAGTCCCCGGCTCGAACATTCCTCCGTGGAACACCCACATCACATGATGCCATCGCCAGGAAGTGACACCGGGCGACGCTCTGGCAATGGGGCTGGAAATTCAATAGTACCATCGAGTTTCCAGCCCCATTGCTAGAGTGTCGCCCAGTGTCACTTCCTGGCAACAGCATCGTGCGCCATGTCTCCCCCCCCGGGAATGGTCCTACCACGATGTAGCCGTCCCCCGCCGAATTATGGTAAGTTCTTGGGAAGCCTGCACCCTCATCAGGCTCATCCCCCAACTCTCCAGGTATTTCCCAACCTGGATCTGGCAACCTGAGCATTATGCCTTGCAGATGTTCCTCCCCTCCCCAAACCCCACCCTCTCTAGGCTCCACCTCTAAGTCTCCAGGAATTTCCCAGCCTGGAGTTGGTAACATTAGGGGGTCATATTCATTACCATTAAACCAAGATCTCTCCCCATGTTAGGCGAATCCCACAAGTTGACTGTGCATTGCGTGAGGAAGGCCTACTGTCATTCATTCCGGTGTCGGACTAGGCTCTGGAAAACCCAGGTTCGGATCCTCCACTCTGCCATGGAAGCTTGCTGGGTGCCCTGGGGCCAGTCACATGCTCTCAATCTAATCTACCTTACAGGGTTGCTTTGAGGATAAAACAGGGTTGCCGATCCAGGGTCGAAAATACCTGGCGATTTGAGGGTGGAGCCTGGAAAGGGTGGGGTTTAGGGAAAAGAGGAACCTCACTAGGGTATAATGCCACACACTATGGTGCTATGGATTTCTATGGTAAAACCATAGACGCAAAGGGAAATCCCTAGAGTGCCACTATGAAGGCCATATATTTCTCCCGCTGTTCAGTTTCCCAGGGACTGGGTCTGGGGGCAAGGAATTTGTCGCCAGGCTCAGGCAGGGAAATAGCATGGGGGGGGGTCAGCAGCAATGGCCCCCACCAGAAGCCCTGGGCCCTGGTAGGGCCTGAGGGTGTGCTCGGGTTGCCAGCCCCCAGGTGGGGCCTGGAGAGCGCCTGCTTTTACAACTGATCTCCAGCTGACAGAGAGTAGCTCCCCTGGAGAAAATGGCTGCTTTGGAGGGACGATCCTACGGCACTGGACCACGATGAGGCCCCTCCTCTCCCCAAACCCCGCCCTCTCCCGGACCCACCCGCAAAGTCTCCAGTTGTTTTCCAACCCAGACTTGGCAACCGTAGGGAATGCGGAAGCCACCTCTGACTGGGAGAACCAATGTAGCTTCTCCAGCTGCAATCCCTGTTCCCTTAAACAACAATAATGATGCTGGGAGCACAACCTTGATTCCCCTTCCCGCCCCCCACAAGTCACAGCTGACTTCTGGTGACCCTGTAGGGTTTTCAGGGCAAGAAATGTCAAGGCAGTGATGCTCTGTATTCTTGCTGCTGGGGGGGGCACAGTGGGAGGGCTTCTGGAGTTCTGGCTCCACCGATGGACCTCCTGATGGCACCTGGGTTTTGGCCACTGTGTGACACGGAGTGTTGGACTGGATGGGCCATTGGCCTGATCCAACAGGGCTTCTCTTATGTTCATAAGTCTGAGGCAGTGATGCTCTATCTTCTTGGTAATTGGGGGGCCACAGTGGGTGGGCTTCTGGAGTTCTGGCTCCATCGATGGACCTCCTGATGGCACCTGGTATTTTTGGCCACTGTGTGACACAGAGTGTTGGACTGGATGGGCCACTGGCCTGATCCAACACAGCTTCTCTTACATTCTTACATGGAGCAGAGGTCCATCAGTGGCTATTAGCCACAAGGTACAGATGAAACACTCTGTCTAGGGCATGATGCTCTGTATTCTTGGTGCTTGGAGGGGCCACAGTGGGAGGGCTTCCGGAGTTCTGGCTCCACCGATGGACCTCCTGAGGGCACCTGGGTTTTGGCCACTGTGTGACACAGAATGTTGGGCTGGATGGGCCACTGGCCTGATCCAACAAAGCTTCTCTTATGTTCTTAGGAGACATTTAGAGGTGATTTGCCAATTGCTTGCTTCTGCATTCCTTGCAGGTCTCCCATCCAAATACTAGCCAGGGCTGACCCCGCCTAGTAGAATTGCCTGGCCTGAGTTGGAAAATACCTGGAGACTTTGGGGTTGGATCCAGGAGAGGGTGGGGTTTAGGGAGGGGAGGGGCCTCAGCAGGGTACAATGCCAGAGAGTCCACCCTTCAGAGCAGCCATTTTCTCCAGGGGAGCTCTGTCAGCTGGAGATCAGTTGTAAAAGCGGGAGATCCCCAGGCCCCACCTGGAGGCTGGCAACCCTACCGCTTAGCTTCTGAGATCTGACCAGACGGGGCTAGCCCGGGCTTCGCGTTATCTTCCCCTGAGCACCTTCTCCAGCTTTACGGAGCAGCTTTCCTCGAGGCGTGCAAAGAAAACAATTTTGCCCCCCTGACACATTTTTCTAAAACTTGTGACTATGTGGCAAGGAGCTCTTAAGTCCAAGAATGGTTCCTCGAAGGGCGGCAATTCATTTCAAAAGGATGTGTGTGGGGTTTTTTCCCCCTAGCAGCAACCCCACCCCCCAGCCATGGAAATTTATTACATGGGTTGATGTGACACCGTTGGAGACATGCCAGAAACATGAGAAGTACTGTAGCAGCTCCGGGAGGGAGCGATGGAGCGCTGAGGTCCACGGTCCAAGCCTCACATCTGCTGTGAGTGACGTGGCCGGGTAGACTTCGGCAAGCCACGGTCTTCCACCCTCAGTTCTCAGTCTGAAATATGGGTACAATCACACCCGAATCTACCTTGCAAGGTCATTGTCAGGATTGACATTTGACACGTGAACAGCTCTGGTGCACAGAGGGAAAGCACTCCTTATAATTGTTATAGTATGCATTCCCCCCCCCCAAGGGACACTCATCCCCATGGGCATGCGCTCCACTCCGGCCCTTGAAATGCAGACCTCGGAACGAACGGCCCTCCCTTCTCTGTTATTTAAGTGTTCGGTTACAGTTTCCCAGCGCCGTAAAACCTTTTTTGCCGAGGGACAGGAATCGAGTTACAAGCATGGCTTTAAAAAACACACTCACAAAGGACGTCTCTCGCGTTTAACCCTTCGCTGGGCGGCGGCTGGCCTCTCGGCACAAGGAGCCCCTTTCTTTGAGGTCCCAGGCTCAGCTTCCTGTAGGAGGAGCGTCTGGGGAGTCAGCCCGGGGCCTGCCTCATTGGTTCTCTCACTGGCCCCGCCGCTACGGCCGGGTCTTGAAAGAGCCGCGTTCTGCTGCTGCCACCAGGTGCCTCTCTCCAGGTAAACTGGGAAAGGTGGAAGAAGAAGAAGAAGAGATTGGATTTATACCCCGCCCTTCACTACCCGAAGGAATCTCAGAGTGGCTTACAAACTCCTTTCCCTTCGCCCTCCCCACCACAGACACCCTGTGAGGGAGGTGGGGCTGAGAGAGCGCTGACAGAAACTGCTCTTTTTCAAGAACAGCTGTGCCAGAACCAGAGCTATTTTGGGGCAGGAATGCACAGGAACGGAGTTCCCAAGTTGGCCATGCCAGCAGGAACTCATTAGCATAACAAGCCACACCCAACAGCAGAAACTCATTAGGATTGGCTACATTAAGGGGTATCTGGCCTAACATGCAAAGGAGTTCCTGCTACAAAAAAGCCCTGGGTTTTTGACAACAAACAAGGGAAACAGAATAAGAAGCAAAAGGTTGGTGTGACTGGATGACCACATTTCTGGTAACATGGGGGTGTGGTCTAATAGGCTAATGAGCTGTGCTGTCAGGGGTGTGGCCTAATATGCTAACAAGTTTATTTTATTGGGTGTGGTCTATTATGCTAATAAGTTCCTGCTGGGCTTTTTCTACAAAAAAAGCCCTGGCCAGAACTATGGCTTGCCCGAGGTCATCCAGCAGCTGCAAGTGGAGGAGTGGGGAATCAAACCTGGTTCTCCCAGATTAGAGTCCGCGCCACACCAAACTGGGAACAAAGCTGGAACCCAGCGGCACTTTGAAGACCAACCAAGTTTAATTCCATTTCAGGGATAAGCTTTTGTGTGCAGGCACACTTCTTCAGATACAGTGAAATGGACATTAAGCAGTCTAAATAGGGAGGTAGAGGGTGAGCAGTAAATTAGTGTACAGCATATTGAAGATGTTTAACAGATTCAAGGACCAAATTTAGAGTCCAGGGGCACCATTAAGACTGACAAAGGTTTAGTCAAGGTATGAGCTTTTGTGTGCACGTACACTTTTTCTAATACGTAGGTGCATACACACTAAAGCTCATACCTTGAAGAAGAGATTGGATTTATTCTCCACCCATCACTTCCCAAAGGAGTCTCAGAGTGGCTTACAATCTCCTGTCCCTTTCCACAACAGACACCCTGTGAGGCAGGTAGGGCTGAGAGAGCTCTTGACAGAAACTGCTCTTTTTCAAGAACAGCTCTGGCAGAATTATGGCTTGCCCAAGGTCATCCAGCAGCTGCAAGTGGAGGAGTGGGGAATCAAACCCTGTTCTCCCAGATGAGAGTCCGCGCACTTAACCACTACACCAAACTGGCTCTCAGTTGGTGTGAATAAACCTTTGATGGTCTTAAAGGTGCCACTGGACTCTAAATTTGTTCTACTGCTTCATCAGCCCAACACAGCTGACCACCTGGAACTAGATTCAAGGACCAAACAGGAACAACACGTGAAAGTTCATACACTGAAGAAGCCTTTGTTCGTCTTAAAGGTGCGCCGGGACTCAAACTTTGTTCTACTGCTTCAGACCAACACGGCTGACCACCTGGAACTAGATTCAAGGACCAAACAGGACCAATAAGCTTAGTTTATATGGCTACCATTTGTCCAGGGGACAACAGAGTGAAGGAAATAAATATGTCAGAATTGGAGGCTGATGGGCAGGTGTATCCTTAATTGTGGAATGCTGAGAGTAATTAAGTGAGACCTTGTAACGTAGCATGGGTCATGTGAGCACAAAAGACCTTGACTATGCTGGCTTTTCAGGTACTTCTCCCAGCTGCTGGAGGGAGCAGATCTTAACCTTTTTTTGCTCTTGATCCAATTAGGCTTGCTAGTTAACAGAAGCCAGCCTTCAGGTATTACGGCTCATCTCCAGACTACAAAGATCTATTCCCATAGAGAGAATGGCTGCTTTGGCTGGTGGAGTCTATGGCATTGTACCCCAAGAAGGTCCCGTCCTCCCCAGGTTCCACCACCAAGTCTCCAGGAGTTTATCAACCTGGACCTGGCAACCTGGAGATCTACTGGAATTACAAGTGATCTTCAGACTGTAAAGGTCAGTTCCCCTGGAGAAAATGGCTGCTTTGGATGGTAGAGTCTATGGAAATATACCCAGCTGAGGTTCCCCCCCCTTGTCAAAGCCCACCCTCTCCAGGCTCCACCCCCCAAATCCCCAGGAATTTCCCAATCTAGAGTTGGTAATGCTAGATCCAATGGGTTTAGGTTTCAAGAAGCAACATTTGCAGAAGACTTTGGTCTCTATGCCTGGTCCGTTGGCCCTCCAGAGGAACTGGTTGGCTGCTATGTCAAGCAGGTTTCTGGACTAGGTGGACCACTGGTCTTGATCCAGCAGGGCTTGTTCTTATGAGAGTAGACTTTGGGTGAGCATTAAGAGAACCTTCCTATTTTTCAGAGCATTTTGATAATGGAACCAATTACCTAGTGGTTTGTTGAGCTCCTCCTCAGATCTCTTCAGGTAGAGCTTGGAGAGACATCTATTGGGAACGTTCTAACTTTGGATTTCCTGACTGGAGGAGGTGGTAGGCCTTGAAGGAAGGCCTCTAAGACCCATTCCAACTCTCGGACTCCTGAAGTCTGGTGAGGCTTAGAGAAGCCCAGATGAAACATGCTCTTTTCCCTGCAGAAACTAGCCCATTGCCTTCTCGGGGCGAATGGACCAGTCAAAGGTCCTGACATGGACAGAGGGTTGGCAGGTACTCTCTGAGGGAAGGGAACTCCTGCCCAAGCCCTCCGTTGCCCACCTTCACTCCAGTGAACAGAGGGAGAAAAAGAGGGGGCAATGTTGCTTACACTTTGACACTGTCATACACATACCCTCCCAATGCTCTGGGAACCGACTCAGTCTCTATGGTATTTATCATAGAGATTTGGGGCTTTCCTAGAGCATGGAGTGACATAAATCCCAGGCCTTTCCCCAGAAGTGACATCAAATCATTAGCGACACTTCCCCCTCCCAGGCTCCGCCCCCAAACAGCTCCCAGTGGGCAGAGTCACCTGGTACTGGTAATCCACTATGGACAATCTGTGGTTTTGTAATCCATAGGTATGATGAAGCTCACTGGGACAAGCACCATCTCTCAACCTACCTTACTTCGAAGAGTTACTGTGAGAGTACACAGAGTGTCTCACTGAGTTCCTTGAAGGAAAGACGGGTTTTTAAGAAAAAGAAGCAGAAGGAGAATTTGGTTACACCATTCCTTGGCTTTCTCCTCAGCTCTCAGTCTTGTCCCTCCACCGATACTTCTTGTGAGCAGACCACAACTCCTTCATAGAATTGCCTCATCTGAAACTTTCTCTGGATTTGTCAGGCAGCCACCTTCTCTGAACCTTTGATATTGCCCATGTTACATCTTACCTTTGCTTTCCCCTGAAACTCTGAACAGGTAATGTCTGTAGGGCAGCCAGGTCTTCAGCTCTGCTGGAACAACTCCTACCCTTAGGCTCCATGCTCACACTGCTACTTGATGAAGCAACAGGAGCAATGTAAGAGAAGAAAGCAGCATTACTGCAACACCACTAGCAGTTACATACACAGGAGGGGCATCGTGGTGACACTCTAGGAATTCCCCAAATCTCTATCACTTACCATAGAGAGCTGGGAAATTCCTAGAGTGCCACCACAATGCTGCAGTATCACCTCCACATATGCAACCAGGAGTGATATCAACACTTTGCACTCTGCTACATCACCATGCCCTTCCAAAGCCTAAATATCTTTCCTTCACCAAACAGCAAACAAAAAAGCCACCCTCAGGTCGGCGATTTAATTAACTGGAGTGTCCCAGAGTGAAACAGATAGCCACTTTATTTCTGGCACTTTTAGGAAACTCCTTATAACTCAGGACATATTGTCCCTTCTCACTTCATAAAGCAAGGGAAGTTTCCAGAATGTTCCAAGCCCTGGGAGATTTCAAGATATCATCTGCCTGCCAGGAGGTCAGAATACTTTCTGCATGGCTGAAGGCTTTAGGGATAGATCAGGAAGGGAGAGACCAGAGTAAAAGAGTAGAATAGGGGTATGTACCTTCCATGGTCTGTGAATACTAGAAGATCAGGAGATGTGGTTTATGCAGCAGATGCACAGATGTACAATGTGGCTTCACATCAGTCCTGCGGCTCAGCCAAAGCTAAAATTATGTACAGTTTTTCATGGACAACTTCCACGACCTGCCCCCCCACCCCCCGCTTTGACATTTTTTGGTCATCCATATCTGTTTATTCAAATTGCCCTCCTTGCTCTTCCTCTTAATTTTTGCTCGCCCTCAGTTATGTCAAAATGTAGCCAGATCTGATAGGCTGTGTAATGTGCATCTTCCCATTAACTGATGGAGTTCTGGTTGGGCAGGATTGCCCGCGTGACTGAGGAAGGAGGGGAAAGTAGCAGCCGGGAAAGCAATGAAACTGCACAATATGCAAAATGGGGTGCAAATGAACATTTAAAACTTTTAACTGTGACCTACCTTGAATCTTTTTGAAAACATCGGGCTACAAATGTTACATATAAATAAGTGGGGCATATTTCAGGGAAATCTCTATTTCACAAGAAGTACTTGTTTCTTCCTGCAAATCTGAGAATTTCCTGCTCAGCTCCACCTCCTGCCCAGTACTCTGTCTTGGCTACCTCTCCTTTATGCATAAAAGAGGTACTACCTCTGTTTGCCTCTTTTACTATTTCGCTTTCATAGATACTCTTCTTCACTCAAAGGTCAAAGCTAGAATGCTAAAGGCAGAGATTCACATTATATTTTAAGACTGGATTATATAGTTTGATGGAGCTGCAGTTGCCCTCTCTCTTTATGTATGTATATACATTTTTCCTGTTCTAGGAGAAATTCTGAAAAACTAAGCCCACTTCTGTTGCAGGTTTTTAGCATGGTTCAGATTGATTGGGGAATAGTCATTTGTGGTGAGTCCATACTGGCTAGCTCCACTGACATTATTAGCACACAAATACCTAATCAGAATGCTTTTCTGTTTTAAAATTTCTTAATTTTTGTAAGTTAATGGATGGGCATATGTACATAGGTACATATGCAAGTTGGAAATGTAATTTTAAAAACCAATTGATCACTAGGGATGCACATAATAAAAGTCCTGAGCTGAAAATATACATGGAAATTGCTGGGTCATGTTGTTGCAGTGATTTCCCAGACCAGGAATACAAATCTGGGATTCTTTCAAATTATGAATGCCCCACAAACAATCTGTGTTTCTTTTTTTCAGGTTAATGGGCTTACCAGAAACTCAGCATATGCTCTTGTTTTTCTTTGATTCTACTGATTTCCCATACGATGACATTTCTCTTTTTAAATTGGATACCAGGGAGGGCCACAGAGCACTCCCAGACAATCACCTTTGTAGACAAGCTGCAGAGACTTGCCATGATCCTTCACTCCCTCCCTTGTGAAGGCGAAGCTCTTTTCCCTCTGCAAGTAGAAGAGGTGGGATTATGGGGGCAGCTTGTTCAGGGCACTGTAGAACTTGGACCCCTTCCTCCAACTCACTTGAAACTTGGGAATTCCTCCTCCTCCTCCTCCTTCTTCCAGCCATTACCATTCCAGTAAATTTGTTGGTATGTATGCCTGTAACACAAGTTGTAGAGTGAAGCTCACTCCAAAGGTTAAAGAACCCTCTGTGACTGTCCTCAGAATGAGAACAAAGTATGAGTCCAGTGGCACCTTTAAGACCAACAAAGTTTTATTTAAGATATAAACTTTCGTGTGCATGGACACTTCTTCAGATACAGATACAGTCCTTGGAAAGCCACATCATGAGTTGTAAGGGTACAAAAGATAAGCAAAGACCTTCCCGGGGAGACACAAAAGTGTTCTTTCCCCCTCTGACGATTTTTTTCTCCCTTGACATGATCTTCAGCTGCTTCTACTTCCATCCTATCCTTTTCTTTCCTACCCCCAAAATCTGCCTGCCTCGGTTCCCATTTGCTGCCCGCCTCTCCCCGTCTGGTACATCCATACCTCCTTCTTGTATTGCAGGGAGGGGCCGGCCGCCTGTTCATTACCCTGACTGTTTTATTGCAGCTGTAAATTACGAGGCAGCGTCGTGCCCGCAGTTTCAGTGCCTCTTGTCTTGTAGATGCTTTTTCCTATTAGCAGATAATTTTTTATTGTTCTCAGACAATGGCCTGTTGTTGTTAGGAGGTAAATCCCCGAGGGTATGATGTGCTTTGTCCCGTCCCCAGCGCCGTTTGCTCAGCTTTGACCGCCAGTCATTTTGCAACTGGGCGGCTTTGTGTTGTGTGTCGCACCCTGGGCAGGAGGAAGCACATATCTCGATGCAAGGCGATGTTCCACACAAATGATGCCTGATGTACCGCCTGAGCCACATTCCGTTTCTTTCCCCCTAGCGGGATAGGGTTTCTCTCCACTGTGGCGGGGTCCAAGAGTTCATTAGAGGATGGAGGATGCTGGCCTCAGATGAGAAGAGGAGCTCATCTGATCGCAGCTCTGGCAGGAGGAAGATCGGGCTGAGGCTCAGGAGGGAGTGGATGTTCTTGGGGGAAGGGATGGTTCCAGTTCTGCCGAGAGGATCAAAGGATACCATGCGAGGGGAGAGCTGCATGTGGAAAAGAGGAGCGATAAAGGAAAGAGTGACTGTATAATATGCTGTGGGATTTTTTTTTTAAATCCTGTTCCAGAGAATGCGCTTGTGGGTTCCATCCTCTGGAAGCCCTGAAGGTACCTAGCAATGCTCCCTCCAAGCTGTAGAGTCTTGTGGGCAAAAATTCTACTTGGTGAACTACTGGCATTAAAGTTGCGAGCAGTGTTCCCTCTAAGCTGAGCTGGTATGAGCTAGCTCACAGTTTTTTAGCCTCTGGCTCACACATTTGAGAGTCCCTTGGACTGCAAGGAGATCAAATCATTCAATCCTAAAAGAAATCAACCCTGACTGTTCCCTGGAAGGCCAGATCCTGAAGCTGAAGCTCAAATACTTTGGTCACCAGGTGAGAAGGGAGCCCTCACTGGAGAAGACCCTGATGCTGGGAAAGATTGAAGGTCAAAGAAGAAGGGGACGGCAAAGGATGAGATGGTTAGACGGTGTCATCGATGCAACGAACATGAAATTCAGCAAACTTCAGCGGATAGTGGAAGACAGGAGGGCCTGGTGTAATCTGGTCCATGGGGCCGCGAAGAGTCGGACTCGACTATGCGACTGAACAACAACACACATTTTCGTCTTAGCGCAGGAAAGATGGCTCCAGAGCAAACTGGCACATGCGGTAGCCAAATCTCTCGCTCACAACTTTAATGCCAGTAGCTCAGAAGGTAGAACTTTTGCTCAGAAGACCCCACAGCTTAGAGGGAGCACTGGTTGTGAGCAAACAATTCAGCTACTGCATGAATTAGTTTGCTGTGGCGCCATCCCTTCCTGAGCAAAGACAAAAATGTGTGAGCTGGAGGCTAAAAAACTGTGAACTGGCTCACACTCACTCAGTTTAGAGAGGGAACACTGGCACCTGGTGTGTTTCTCAAGAGCATCCCTGTTGTCTTTATCTTGTCATTTAAATATATATATATATATAAAACCAGGGCTCTTTTTGTAGCAGGAACTCCTTTGCATATTAGGCGACACACACCCTGATGTAGCCAATCCCCCAAGAGCTTACAGTAGCCCCTGTAAGAAGGGATCTAACACCCCCCCCAAAAAAAAAGAGGGAGGGAAAGAACTGTTTCTCTGTGAGGTTTGCCTGTAAAAGTGATTGGCTGGAAACACTCTTATGCTCTATGTTCTAAGTTGGGTGCCCGTTTGGTGTAGTGGTTAAGTGCGCGGACTCTAATCTGGGAGAACCGGGTTTGATTCCACTGCTCCTCCACTTGCACCTGCTGATGTGACCTTGGGTCAGTCCCAAGCTCTGGCACAGCTGTTCTCTCAAGGACAGTTTGTGTTAGAGTTCTCTCAGCCCCACCTACCTCACAGGGTGTCTGTTGTGGGGAGGGGAAGGGAAAGGAGTTTGTAAGCCGCTCTGAGACGCCTTTGGGCAGTGAAGGGCGGGGTATAAATCCAAACTCTTCTTCTTCTTCTTCTTTAAAGGTCATGGAGAGCCCCCAGATTTACAACTGATGCCCAATCTCTTCTCTCTTCTCTCTTCTTCCTCTTCCTCTTCCTCTTCCTCTTCCTCTTCCTCTTCCTCCTCCTCCTCCTCCTCCCTCGCAAAGATCTGATTGGATGTGGGAAATGCCAATGCTTGAGGAATCAGTGGACTCAAGGTAGAACGTGAGAACATAGTGCCTGCTAGCCTGCAGCACCCAAAGTTGAAAACAACACAGATTTCTCTGGGGAGGGTAGTTTCATTTCACTAAGAACCTGAATTCCTAATACAGTTCTGGAATGTCACAGTGATCTCCATATAGTTGGCTTGGGCAGGGTGAAAGACTTTGAGCTGTAGGAGAAGGGCTGGGGGGGGGGGCACCAAAGGGAGGAAGTAAACAGGAGGCAAGTTGGCCAGAAGTGATGGAGACTGTGAGTCAAGGACAGAGGAACTCTCACTAAGGTTACCCAGTGAGTTTCATGGTGTACGGGTCTTGAATTAGGGGATCCCTTGGCCCAGGCCCAGCACTGTAACCACTACACCATACCCAGGCTAGCCTGATCTTGTCAGATCTCAGAAGCAAGGCAGGGTCAGCCCTGGCTAGTATTTGGATGGGAGACCTCCAAGGAATACCAGGGCTATGGCGCACGCAGAGGGAAGGCAACAACAAACCACCTCTGAAACATCTCTTGCCTTAAAAACAAGCTTAGCTCGCCACCTAGCGGTGCATACAGCTAAAAGAGCGAGAACTTCTGGCTGCTAGACAATCTTAGGATCTCCTGGCTATACTACACACGCTGCCATACGATGATTATTATAATTATTATTATCACGATACCACATTGCCTTTCACACCAAAGAGGAGAAACCACAGGCAGAGCTGAGCAACGCCCTTCATCTGGCTAAGAGAAGTTGCTCCCTCTTCCTACCATCTCACTGCCCTTCGGTGGAGACTCAAGTTTCTAGGCCGTGGCCTCCCCTAGTTCCAAACCCAGTGCAGATAAACATGGCTCGTCTTCAAAAGTCTCCACTGAGACTCCCATCCGGTCTTCTCTCTTCATTGTCTGCAAAGCCGACTCTGACCTAATCCCCTCGTCGTCCTGGCTTGCTGGCCTGGCATATAATCATCTGCAACAGTTGTACTGAAGGAGGGTGTACGTGAGTGCGGTGGCTTTTATTCCCCTCTGGAGAATTTACTCGCAGGTTCCCAGTTTGGGGAGCCCCGGAGGTAGCCCGCGGATTCCTTTGAGGGCTTCAAAAGAAGAGACACTTGGCTACTCGTCGGGCAGAGAACAAAGCCCCATTGAGTGATGATCCGCAGTTGCTGTCTCTGGCCCTTCAAGTGGATCAGGCATCCGATTCCCTCGTCGCACAAAGGCCGCCCGCGGAAGGGTGCTGTTTGTAGACAGACGCAAGCTGGTTTTCTCACAGATGTCCCCACCCTCTGCCCTCACGCTGCCCCTTTGTGAATGGGGAGGAAACAAGAGCCCAGTGCCGTTTATTTCGGCCGGGCACGGCCATTGCAGGTTTCTCCCACACCTGGCTTCTCTCACAGCTCTTGAGAGGTGGCTGTTGGCCGGGAGCCAGTTTCGATGAGGTCCAGAGGTAATGTAATTCCCCCCCCCGTCCCTCCAAAAAGTCGACGGGAACTTTCCAAAACACACGGAAGATTGGCTTTCCCCCCGAAAAAAGCCTGCCCGAGGTGGCCTCTTGACCAAGGTCAGGCGAGGGGACTCGGGAAGTTTGTCTTTCACAGAAGCACCCGCCCAACATTGTTACTTCTTTTTTTTTTCAATTAACAGATCTCCAACTTCGGGAGGCCTGCGGGGCAATTTTTTGGTTCTGGCAATTCCTGGCACGTTACCTGCGAAACAATGGCCCGGTACGGGACTTGAGTAATGCGATTTTCAGGAGGGATTTGCAAGCATGACTGTAAAAATAACACAGTCGGAGTCACCATGAAACCAGCTGTTTTCATGTTTCAGTGGAAAGCTAATTTTGTAACAAGCAGAGGGTAAGGGACGGGGTGGCGGCGAAGAGGGGAGGCCGGGGCAGCTGTTGCCTTTCCGATAACTCCAGACCGCCTATTTGGGACACCAGATCCATCCTCCGGCATTTTAACAACAGCACAAAGAAATCTGGGATAACCCTGGTCCTGGATATCTTGCCCGGTGACCTCAGGCTGTTGGGTTCTCAGTGCAAATCCCGACAACCCTGACGTCCTTCTGCCAATGTGTAACGTTACCAACCTCTACCCTGACATCCTTCTACTAATCTGTAGCATTAGCAACCCCTAAGTGGAGACCTCCCAGAATTAAAACATAAGAACATAAGAGAAGCCAATGTTGAATCAGGCCTATGGCCCATCTAGTCCAACACTCTGTCACACAGCGGCCAAAATATACCAGGTGCCATCAGGAGGTCCAGCAGTGGGGCCAGGACACTAGAAGCCCTCCCACTGCTGCCCTCCCCAGCACCAAGAATAGAGTGCATCACCTGCCCCAGACTGAGAGTTCCCATCTATACCCTGTGGCTAATAGCCCCTGATGGACTTCTGCTCCATATGTTTATCTAATTCCCTCTTGAAACTGTCCATGCTTGTAGCCGCCACCACCTCCTGTGGCAGTGAATTCCACGTGTTAATCACTCTTTGGGTGAAGAAGGACTTCCTTCTATCCTGTTCTAACCCGACTGCTCAGCAATTTCATGGAGTGCCCACGAGTTCTTGTACTGTGAGAAAGGGAGAAAAGTACTTCTTTCTCAACCTGCTCAATCCCATGCATAATCTTAATCTTAAAACGGATCTCCGGATGACAGTATATAAGTGTTGCATACATTGAAATTCCACCAAAGTATCCACTTTGTAAAAAACCCCCGTAAAACTTCTTCCTCAGTTTCAAAATTCCTGGAAATTTCATATCTGTAGGCAGGGATGGAGGAAGGATGGAGGAGGAGCAGGAGGAGGAGTGGGAGGAGGAGGAGGAGATTGGATATATACCCCGCCCTTCGCTCAGAGTCTTACCATCCTCCTTTCCCTCCCCCTCCCCACATCAGACACCCTGTGAGGTAGGTGGGGCTGAGAGAGCTCTTTCCAGAACTGCCTTTGAGAGAACAGCTCTGCGAGAACTTGCAACTGACCAAGGTCCACCAGCAGCTGCATGCGGAGGAGCAGAGACTCAAACCTGGTTCTCTCAGATCAGAGTCTGTGCTCCTAACTACTACCCCAGACTGGCTGGAGGAAGCCTGAAGGAAGCCTGAAAAAATTATTCTTATGACAGGATAATTCAATCAAACTTCCTCCAGACAATGTGGCTACTTTGGGGGGGGTGGTCTGTATGACATTGTATTCTGCTGGAGTCCCTCCCCTCCCCTCCCCAAACCCCGCCCTCCCAAGACTCCATCCCCAGGTCTCCAGGAACTTCACAACTCAGAGATGGCCACTCTGCTAAAGAGCCCGGACCACAAAAGACTGGGGCAAAGGTGAAGATAGGAAGGCCTGGGCCCCAAAATTGAAAAAATACTGTCAAACCTCCATGAGAGCTCATATTTTCGATTTTCCACTAAAAAAACACGACTTCTAGATATTTTTTTTCTGAAAATCAAGGAAATGTTTTGCTCCCTGTAGCCAGTTTGGTGTAGTGGTTAAGTGTGCGGACTCTAATCTGGGAGAACTGGGTTTCATTCCCCACTTGCACCTGCTGGTGTGACCTTGGGCAAGCCATAGTTCTGTCAGAGCTGTTCTCTCAAGGACAGTTCTGGAAAGAGCTCCCTCAGCCCCACCTACCTCACAGGGTGTCTGTTGTGGGGAGGGGAAGGGAAAGGACTTTGTAAGCCGCTCTGGGACTCCTTTGGGTAGTGAAGGGCAGGGTATAAATCCAATCTCCTCCTCCTCCTTCCTCCTGCACTTGCAGCTGCTGGATGACCTTGGGCAAGCCATAGTTCTGACAAGAGCTGTTCTTGAAAGAGCAGTTCTTGAAAGAGCTCTCTTAGTCCCACCTATCTCACAGGGTGTCTTTTCTGGGGAGGGGAAGGGAAAGGAGTTTGTAAGCCACTCTGAGACTCCTTTGGGTAGTGAAGGGTAGGGTATAAATCCCCCGCCCTTCACTACCCAAGGGCGGGGTATAAATCTCCTCTTCCTCTTCCTCTTCCTCCTCCTCTTCCTCTTCCTCTTCCTCTTCCTCTTCCTCTTCCTCCTCCTCCTCCTCCTCCTCCTCCTCCTCCTCCTCCTCCTCCTCCTCCTCCTCTTCTTCTTCTTCTTCTTCTTCTTCTTCTTCTTCTTCTTCTTCTTCTTCTTCTTCTTCTTCTTCTTCTTCTTCTTCTTCTTCTTCTTCTAATAGGAAAAGCAAGTAATGGGATTATTTATGAAAAGTAAGCAACAGTGTTAAAGAACAATTCCAGCGTACAGCAGAGAAATATTCGGAGCTCAGATCCGAGATACATGTCTGCACCAAAGCGAGTCAGGTCACCTTCGCGAGAGGAACAGGCAGGGCCTTCTTTGCCTGTGAATGCCGCCTTCTGTCCTCCGGTGACTTGGATTTATGTGAGGGCCACACGACATGCCAAGACCCTGCGTCTGCTGTCCCCTTGACCTGACCCCCTCTGCAGTCAACTTCTGTCGCTCTGGGCATAAAGAACTGTGGCGTCGATACTGGGAAACAAACTGCGCAATACCCTGCCTTCCTGGAAGCGATGCTCGTATTCTCGAGGACACGTCCATTGTTTAGTTGTGACCGATTTTGCCCGCAATTGATGTTCTCTAATGCATTGGATGGTAATGCAAACGCATGGACCAGTTCACGGTTTTCAGCGCCATAAAGTTTAACTCGTTCTCCAAATAAGCTGCTAGCCCTATTATGACTGTGTTAGGCTGTTTCCGTCCAAGCAACACACTTTCTTTTGTTTGACACACAATTTGTTTTTTTTCTTGTTTGCAGCTTTTATTATTTTCTGCCTCTCAGATGGCAAAAACTTGGGTACAAGCACAAGGCAGCATACGGTGCACCAGTTTCTGCAGCTTTCTCCAAAATGGGATATATTTGTGACTTTGCCTGTAGAAAACAGAGGCATTTATACTTCTACATTTCATAAATAACCACAAGTTACAATTTTGATAACGAAGTCATAAATGATGTGTTCTGCGTTGTTAAGGCTGTGAAACGAGTTTTCGCTCGATAACAAAGTAAGTATTGCATATTTCCCCAAAATATCCACTTTTTAAAAAACCTGTAAAAATTCTTCCTCGGCTTCAAAATTTCTGGAAATTTCATATCTCTAGGCAGGAATGGAAGAAGGATGTTCTTGTGCTTGGATAAGAACTTCCATCTGTAGAGGCAATATACTTTCGACTGCGAGATGCTGGGAATAAGCAACAGGAAAGGTCTTTTGTTCATTTCCAAAATTATTTTAGTGGTCCAGTAGGGTTGCCAGCTCTGGGGTGGGAAATTCCTGGAGACGGGGGGATGGAGCCTAGGGAGGGAAGGATTTGGGGATGGGAGGGACCTCAGTGTTGGAATATGCAAGGTCTATCGTGCATAGGTAGAGATGATGACAAGAGCATCCTGCAGGGGGCAGCAGAGGAGACAACTAGTTAGCATAGTGAGATGAGGGACTTCCTACTGTTTTCAAAATAGTCTCCTCCCTGGCTCCTGATTGGCTCAGTTAGGTCTCCTCCCTGCTCCTGCTGAAAACAATTAGCTCCCTCCTAGCAAATTTAGACAGTTAGACTTCTCTTTCTCTCTCCTCTTTCTTACAAACTTTGTTCTCTTCTTAATAAATATATATAACGTTATTCTTTAAACACCTCGTGCTCCACTTTACTGCCTATCTACCCTCTACCAACACTGAGTGGGGTACAATGCCATAGAGTCCACCC
The DNA here is from genome assembly GCA_029375565.1 of Gekko gecko. Classification (NCBI taxonomy): domain Eukaryota; kingdom Metazoa; phylum Chordata; class Lepidosauria; order Squamata; family Gekkonidae; genus Gekko; species Gekko gecko. The sequence goes on from JAPDNY010000008.1 coordinate 123,936,779, forward strand.
TCCAAAGCAGCCATTTCTTCCAGGGGGACTGCTCTGTGTAATCTGGAGGTCAGTTGGAATTCCAGGGGTCTTCCCAGTCCCATCTGGAAGTTGGCAGCCTCACGGGTCGCAGCTGAAAAAGCTCAAGAACGTAGAATCATGGAATCACAGAGTTGGAAGGGGCCCTACAGGCCATCTAGTCCAACCCCCTCCTCAGTGTAGGATCAGCCTACAGCATCCCTGACAAGTACTTGTCCAGCTGCTGCTTAAAGACTGCCAGGGAATGGGAACTCACCACCTCCCTAGGCAGCTGATTCCACTGTTGAACAACTCCTACTGTAAAAAAGCGTTTCCTGAGAAGCAGCCAGAACCTTCCCGCCCACAATTTAAACCCATTCTTGCGGGTCCTCTCCTCTGCTGCCAACAGGAACAGCTCCCTGCCCTCCTCTAAGTGACGGCCCTTCAAAGACTTCAAGACAGCAATCATGTTTAGTGTAGTGGTGAAGCCAGTTTGGTGTAGCGGTTGAGTGCACGGACTCTGATCTGGGAGAACTGGGTTTGATTCCCCACTCCTCCACTGGCACCTGCTGGTGTGACCTTGGGTCAGTCACAAGCTCTGGCACAGCTGTTCTTGAAAAAGAGCAGTTTCTGTCAGAAGTTCTCTCAGCCCCGCCTACCTCACAGGGTGTCTGTTGTGGGGAGGGGAAGGGAAAGGAGTTTGTAAGACTCTGAGTGAAGGGCGGGGTATAAATCCAATCTCTTCTTCTCCTTCTCCTTCTCCTTCTCCTTCTCCTTCTCCTTCTCCTTCTTCTCCTTCTCCTTCTCCTTCTTCTTCTTCTCCTTCTCCTTCTTCTTCTTCTTCTTCTTCTTCTCCTTCTTCTTCTCCTCCTCCTCCTTCTTGTGTCCCCTCAGCCTCCTCTTCTCCAGATGGAACATCCCCACGTCCCTCAGCCTCTCCTCATAGGGCTTGGTCTCCAGGACCCTGATCATCCTCCTCACTCTCCTCTGCTCCATCCTGTCCACTTCCTTTTTGAAGGGAGGCCTCCAGAACTGCACACAAGACTCCAGGTGCGTCAGAGAAAGGGTAGAGAAAAGATGGAGCTCAAAACTGATTCCTAGTGCTTCATGGGCAGTGAGTGATCTCAGCCTTCCAAGGGCCTCTAAAGATGTTATGGGGGTAGTCCTGAACTTCTGTCTGGTCATCATTCCGACCTGTTCCATGCTAGGTACAGGGTACAAACCATTACCAGCAGGGGCGGATTAAGGCTCACTGGTGCCAAAGCACTGACCAATCTTGATGCCCCCCTCCTTTCCACACTGACCCCAGTCCATTTGAATTTGGCTCCATCATTTTACTTTTAAACACGTGCATTTTACTTTTAAACATAGCCTATGACACTGTAAAGGAGCTGCGGTGGCTCAAGTGGTTAAGACGCTGAACTGCAGGCTGTGGAAGGTCAGTAGTTCAGCAGTTCGAGACCCGAGACTGTGGCATGATGGAGTGAGCTCCCGTCTCTAGTTCCAGCTCCTGCCAACCTAGCAGTTCGAAAGCAAGAAATTGCAAGTAGATAAATAGGTACCACTTCAGTGGGAAGGTAACAGCGTTCTGCGCACCTTGGTGTTTAGTCATGCCGGCCACATGACCACGGAAAACATCTTCGGACAGCGCTGGCTGTTTGGCTTTGAAACGGAGATGAGCACCGCAACCCTAGAGTCGGATTTGACTGGCTTTCGAGCAAGGGAACCTTTACCTTTACCTATGACACTGCACCTCGCCAACAAAAAATAGAAGATAACCCTAGGGTGCACCATGATGAAGTTGCACTAGTTTGATCTTTTTTTTTTACAGATCTTCATTCGTTGTTTTTTTCTTTTCACCCTTTCCCCATCTTTGTGGTGCCCCCTTTGGCCCTGGTGCCCTAAGCACGTGCTCGGTCTGCTTAACGCTTCATCTGCCACTGATTACCAGCTCCATAAACAGAGTCAAAGACACAATCGAAATTAGATACCATGGATGTGCAGATGATGCTAAAAATTGCTCCACATCTCTCATCTCTCCCTTAGGAATGTTCAACTCTGCGCTATTCGGACCGCAATACACCACAAGCCGAGAGCAGGTGCGCAGTACACACACTAAATAGGTGCTCGTCAAGCAAATATTCCAACATGACTCATGCAAACAAGCCAAACCACACACCGCAGGGGAAGGTAAACAGACAACCCTCTCCAGAAAAGAAAGAAGCCCAGATTTTTGCTACAGTGCAGGGTGGGAGTCCTTTCTGTCTCCATACTGAGCGCAAGGAGAACCAGGGCAAGAAGGGGAAAGGATGAGAAGTCTAAGAAAGGGGGCAGTGGACTGGAGTGGTGGTCAAGAAGACACAGTGGTCAAGAAGAATGGCTGAGGCAAGGCTAGTTGGGGTAGAGGTTAAAGAGTGTCAGACCTGGCCGACCAAGGTTCCGGTTCCCACCAAGCCATGACTGATCTTGAACCACTTACTCTCCGCTCAGCCTACCTCACAGGGTTGGCATGGGGACAAAATGGGGAAGAAGGGTGGAGGAAGCCCCCCCCCATTTGTTCTTATGCCAGGAGCGTTGACCTCCTTGGAGAGTTCCCAGTCTCCAGGTGTCGCCTGGAGATCTCCCAGTGTTACAACTGGACTCCAAGCGACAGAGTTCAGTTCCCCCTGGGGAAAATGGCTTCTTTGGAGGGAGAACTCTGTGGCATTATACCCTGATGAGGTCCGTCCGCTCCTCCAGGCTCCAACCCCAAAGCTCCAGGGATTTCCCAATTGTGTATGCCAGCCTCCAGGTGGGACCCGGAGAACCCCCAGAGTTAAAAACTCATCTCCAGTCCACAGAGATCAGTTCCACTGAAGAAAATGAATGCTGTGGAGGGACTCTGTGGCATTGTACCCCGCTGAGGTCCCTGTCCTCCTTAGGTTCCATCCACAAGTCCACAGGTGTTTCCCAACCTGGATCTGGCAACCCTACCCCATACTCCATCGGTGGCCAGGGCGGGAGCCGGCAAACCTATCCCCAAACCAGACTTGGCTATCCTAACTCATCTCCAGATGACAGAGATCAGTTCCCCTGGAGAAAATGGCTGCTTTGGAGAGTGGACTCTCTGGCATTATATCCTGCTGAGGTTATTCCTCCCCTTGGGATGCCAGCCTCCAGGTGAGACCTGGGGATCCTCTGGAATGGCAACTCATCTCCAAATGACAGAGATCCATTCTCCTGGAGGAAATGGATGTCTTGGAGGGTGGAGTCTAGGGCACTGCACCCCATGGAGGTCCCCGTCCTCCCCAGGATCCATCCCCAAATCTCCATGAGTTAAGCAGCCTGGATCTGGACCTTATCCCCCCCATCCCCTGTCGGTCTAGATAGAGGCACCCCTCTATCCTCCCCTCAAACCCACCCCAGGCTTCACCCCCTTAATCTCCAGGAATCCACCAACCTAAAATTGGCAACCCTAAAACGTTGGGTTCCCCTCCGCTCTGCTCTAACGAGCTCCTTGAAAACTCTGGGGACCTGCGACTTCTGCCTTGGGGAACGGAAGCGGTCACGTCGAAACCTCTCCACGGAATTCCCCCGGCACCTCACGGCACCCACAAGGCTTGAACTCGGCACCAGCCCCGGGCCTACTTTTATTTACAGCCTCCCCGCTGACTCCGCTGCGGCCGCACTCGGCTCCTTGGCAGGAGGACTGGGAAAATTTGTTCATGCTGACAAAACAGAACCCGGCATGGTTGTTATTTCTACCCCCAAGTCCTCTTCCCTCCGCCCTCCCCGGCTTCGCCTGCGGGGATGATGGCCACCTGGCATTCGTTTCCCAGGTAACAGGAGACCTTAATATTTATATCAAGTCTGGAGCGGGAAAGTTTGCATTTGGAGGGGGGGAAGGAATGGAAGGAAAGGAGACTCGGTACCTTACTGGAACAGCTAAGGAACATGGAAGCCTAGCTTCTCTTTCCCTCTCCAGCATCACGCCCCCCTTTCCAGGCAGGAAACTCTCCATGAGGAAAATGGGGATACAATCCTCGTCTCCCAGCAAGGAGCTAACTCCACGGCTGCCTCTTTTACACCCAGAGGAAGACCCTTTCCCTCCTGCTGTGTGCCTTTACTTCTCCTGGACTGATTGTTAAACTTTCACGCAGACCCGATCCAGTGCAAGTTTAGATTAAAAGAACACCAGCCTTCCAGTGGAGCTAAGTTAGGGTTTCCGGGCCTCCTGTTACGGCAGGAGGCCTCCTACTGGCGACCCTTGTTGCCTGTCGTTGCTCGGAGTAGCTGTGGAGAAAAAGGCATTTTAAAAAACCACCAGTGTTGTGTGCAGCATGATGTCACTTCTGGGGGAAGTTGTCATAGAGCGTCTGGTGATTCCTAGAGTGACATGACTCACTTCTGGTTTTCCCCAGAAGTGACATCACTGCGTGTGCTAGAGCTGTCAAGCCCCTTGTGGGCTTAGAGTGGGAGAAAAAGTAAGGAAAAAAAGCAGCCTTGTGTATTTACTGGAAATTCTTGCTGGAAATGACAAAGCGTAGCTCTAGAAATCACTGAAAACTCTATGGTTTAGCTGCCTGGCAACTCTATTGTGCTTCCCCCAATGTCTTTGCCACTTAAGCTCCCTCTGGTGGGCAGGCGCAGCCTGGTATAGCCTGCAGTTTTCCTAGAATCACAAGTGATCTCCAGACTACATAGATCAGTTGTTCCTCTGGAGGAAATGGCAGCTTTTGAAAATAGGCCTTACAGCAGGGGTGTCAAACATGCGGGCCAGGGGGCGGATCAGGACCCCGGAGGGCTTCTGTCAGGCCCACAGTGGAACTGGCTGTCTTCTGCTTTTTCTTCTAGTTCTGCTGCTGCTGCATCATTGTAGGTTTGCAGATACACAGCGCTGGCCCCAGGTGTCTGGGCGCCCTAGGCAGGACTGCCTGGGGCGCCCACCCCACCGGGGATGCCAACCTCCCGGTGGGGCCTGGAGATGGCCCAGCGCCTAGGAGAGCTGAGGAAGGGGCGGGCTTAGAAGCCCCCCTTCCCTCCCAGGCGGTGCGACTCTCCTGGGTGCCTCGCAGCCACGAGGCACCCGGGACAGCCGGGGAAGGGCGGGCTTAGAAGCCCCCCTTCCCTCCCAGGCGGTGCGACTCTCCTGGGTGCCTCGCAGCCACGAGGCACCCGGGACAGCCGGGGAAGGGGCGGGCTTAGAAGCCCCCCTTCCCTCCCAGGGGCGGCGCGTGCGGCTCTCCCGGGTGCCTTGCAGCCGCAAGGCACCCAGGAAAGCCGGGGCTGCCGGCATTGAGCGGCTCGGGGGCCTCTTTACGGGGGTGGGTGGGGGGCATTTTGGCGCCCCTGCAGGGCCGGCGCCCTAGGCGAGCGCCTAGCTCACCTAGTGGGCGAGCCGGCCCTGCAGATACACACCTGAACAGCATACTCAAGATAGCATCACATCTCTCCCCTGAGTGCCTGACAAGCAGTGGGAGGGTTGGGGAGAGGTACAGAGTAGTGGGGGAAATGTTTTCATAAAAAAAAAAATGCCTTGTGTGCTTACTGGAAGTGACAAAGGGTAGTTCTAGGAATCGCTGGAAACTCTATGGTAAAACCATGTATTTTCTAGAGATTTCTAGAGCGACTCGTTGTCACTTCCTGTAAGAATTTCCAGTAAGTTCATGAGGTTGCACTTAAAAAAATCTTCTGCCACTGCTCCAAGTGGTGGCAGGCAAAGGGACCTAAGGGGGGGGGATTCCCTGACCTCACCGAGGGCTTAGCAGCCCAGCCCCACTCCCCAAACTGGACCCCCCCCAAGCACTGCTCTGAAATATCCAGAAATTTCTGAACCTGGAGCTGGCAAGCCTACCCCTAAGTGAACACAAGGGTACATCCACGTTGGAGAAAAACAATTTTTTTTTGGGGGGGTCATCTTATTAATTCCTTCTGCTTCAGAAGTTGTGTACTTTGTGCTGGAGAGGGGCCGAGCAGAAGGTCCCAGGATCGATCCCAAGTATCTTGAGTTGAAAAAGGTCCAGGCAGTAGGTGACGTGAAAGACCTGCCAGTCTGGGTAGACAAGACTGACCTCGATCGACCAAGGGTCTGATTCAGTATAAGGCAGTTTCACGTGTTCATGATTTCGTTGGTCATGCCGGCCACATGACCACGGAAACGTCTTCGGACAGCGCTGGCTCTTCGGCTGGGAAACGGAGATGAGCACCGCAACCCTAGAGTCGGATTCGGCTGGCTTTCGAGCAAGGGAACCTTCACCTTTACTTTAGATCCAGTGTGGTGTAGTGGTTAAGAGCGGTGGACTCTAATCTGGAGAACTGGGTTTGATTCTCCACTCCTCCCCCTGAATCCAGCTTGGGTGACCTTGGGTCAGTCACAGTTCTCTCAGAGCTGTTCTCTCAAGAGCAGTTCTCTCGAGAGCTCTCTCAGCCCCACCCACCTCACACGGCGTCTGCTGTGGGGTGAGGAAGGGAAAGACAATTGTAAGCCGCTTTGAGACTCCTTCAGGTAGAGAAAAGCAGAGCATAAAAACCAACTCTTCTTCTTCCACCTGACACTTGTGCCGAAAGCAGGCACACGCCTTGTTGGGGGAAGGGCGCATCTGAGCACCTCTTTGGCTGTGGCTTCCCACTGCATACCCCATTTTCTGCAGAAGAAACACCACGAAAGATGTGGTTCTCCACTCTCCAGTTCCTTGTTTTCAAACGCCCGTTCATCAGAAGATACACATCTTTGTAATGTTTACTTGTGTTCGGCTGTTTGTTCAGTATAAGATGCGTATCGAGTTGCGGCTTGAAAGTTCCAAAAGGACACAAACAAAATGAAGGGAACACTGCTTTTGTCAGCCAAGAGTCCCCAAACCTGTTTCGCCTATGAGCACTTCGGGAATCTTGAGAACAGGAGTTTGGGAGGGGAACTCAGTGGAGATGCGGTGCCACACAAACCACCTTCTGAAGCAGCCATTTGCTGCAGGGTAACTGACCTTGGAGGGGCTGCGGTGGCTCGGTGGTTAAGACACTGAACTGCAGACCGTGAAATTCGGTAGTTCAGCAGTTCGAGACCCGAGAGTGCCGCATGACGGAGTGAGCTCCCATCCCAGCTCCTGCCAACCTAGCAGTCCGAAAGCAAGAAATTACAAGTAGATAAATAGGTGCCGCTTCAGTGGGAAGGTCACAGCATTCTGTGCGCCTTGATGTCTAGTCATGCCGGCCACATGACCACGGAGAAGTATTCGGACAGCGCTGGCTCTTCGGCTTGGAAACGGAGATGAGCGCCGCGTCCCTGGAGTTGGATTCGACTGGCTTTTGAGCAAAGGAAATCTTTACCTTTTTAACTGACCTTGGTCATCCGGAAAGCTGCTGCGATTCCAGGAGGACTACAGGTACCACCGTGAAGCTGGCAACCTAAGCGGGCACCGTCACAAGACGGCTGCCATACGAGATGGAATCCGCGTCGGTCCCAGTTTTGGAGAGACACTGGGCAGACAGAGGCCCCCATGTGCCCCCAACCAGGCCCTCCATGTCTTCTCAGCCCCTTACCTGCTTGTCTCCCACATTCTCCCATTTGCTGTCCAATTCAGTTGCATGCACCACCTCCACGCCCTTTCCCCAGCTGCACTGGCTGGCGCGTGTGGCTGAGGGTGCTACTGCTGTGGCCACCGTCAGCGTTGCCTCTGTGCATCACACAAACCTACAAACACAAGAGAAGCCAACACAGAATTAGGTCAATGGCCCATCCAGTCCAACGTTACAACAGAGCAGCTGCCTGAGCAGGAACACCTAGTATCTACCACCAGGCTGGGGCCATTGGAGTGGGCAAGGGGGGGGAACACCAGCTCTCTAGCTATGGTGAAACATTGGCCATTGGTTAACAATCCGCTCGCATCTTGCATTTCATTTGCACAGTGATGGTTTTAGATTTGTATTATAATATGTTTTAACTGGTGTATTTTAAATATGTTCTGTGTAGGTATCTATGTCAATTGCGAGCCGCCCTGAGCCTGCTTTGCGGGGAGGGCGGGGTATGAATCCCATAATAAATAAAATAAATAAAACACTCTGTCACACAGTGGCCAAAGCCCAGGTGTCCTCCAGAGGTCCACCAGCAGGGCCAGAACTCCAGAAGCCCTCCCACTCTTGCCCACAAGCACCAAGAAGACAGAGCATCCCTGCCCCAGACAGAGTGTTCAGTCTATACCTGGTGGCTGATAGCCACTGATGGACTTCTACTCCATATAAGAACATTAGAGAAGCCCTGTTGGATCAGGCCAGCAATCTGTGTCACACAGTGGCCAAAGCCCAGGTGCTATCAGGAGGTCCACTAATGGGGCCAGAAGAACTCCAGGAGCCCTCCCATTCTTGCCCCGAACACCAAGAATACAGAGCATCACTGCCCCAGACAGAGTGTCCCCTCTGTACCAGGGGTGGCAAACTCATTTGTTACAAGGGCCGGATCTGACATAAACGAGACCTTGTCGGGCCGGGCCACGTGTGTGTCAACAAGTGTAATGCCAGGTAGCGGAGATATAAACTTTATAAAGGACACAAACACAAAGGATTTTTTTACTTAAAATAAAAACATGCGTCAAACATGAGCACTCTTGCGATAGTTTGTTGACTTAACAGTGTCTGATAACTGACACCTCTTGCTCTGAGTTATGGCCTCAAAGCGTCTGTGCTGTTGCAGTCTTGAGTCTGCTGTTCAAGTGGGCATCGGCATGCTGCAAATTTATTTGATTTATCGACGTTCACCGCAGAAATCTCATGCTCAGAGTTCTGGGTCTAAATTTGAACCCAGGTTAAAACATGAAATGGCGGAGGGATTGAGAGAGTCTGGCGAAGCTACGATGCAGCAGCAGCAGCAGAACTGGAAGCAGGAGAGGGCCAGTTCCACTGCGGGCCTGATGGGAGCCACATGTTTGACAGCCCTGCTCTATACCTTGTGGCTAATAGCTACTGGTGGACCTCTGCTCTATATAAGAATGTAAGAGAAGTCTTGTTGGATCAGGCCAACGGCCCATCCAGTCCAACACTCTTGTGTCACAAGGGGGCCAAAATCCAGGTGCCCTCAGGCGACCCACCAGCGGGGCCAGAACTCCAGAAGCCCTCCCACTGTTGCTCCCCCAAGCAACAAGAAGACAGGACATCACTGCCCCAGACACAGTGTTCATTAACCATGCAGGCCTTTTTTTTATCCCTATTCATACTTTTCCTAACCCATGGTATACATTTTATTTGAACTTCCAGTATTGTAGTTTTAAATAATCTTTAAGTTTCCTTTCCTTTCCTTTCCTTTCCTTTCCTTTTCCTTTCCTTTCCTTTCCTTTCCTTTCCTTTCCTTTCCTTTCTCCTTTCCACTCCACTCCACTCCACTCCACTCCACTCCATTCATCTCCTCTCCTCTCCTCTCCTCTCGATTCCATTCCATTCCATTCCATTCCATTCCATTCCATTCCATTCCATTCCTCTCCGTTCCTCTCCATTCCTCTCCATTCCTCTCCATTCCTCTCCTCTCCATTCCTCTCCTCTCCATTCCATTCCATTCCATTCCTCTCCGTTCCGTTCCTCTCCGTTCCTCTCCGTTCCTCTCCGTTCCGTTCCTCTCCTCTCCTTTCCTCTCCTCTCCTTTCCTTTCCTTTCCTTTCCTTTCCTTTCCTTTCCTTTCCTTTCCTTTCCTTTCCTTTCCTTTCCTTTCCTTTCCTTTCCTTTCCTTTCCTTTCCTTTCAGTTTCTTCGTCACAGGCCCTCTCAGTTGAGAGAAGTTACCTCTTCTAAACTTAAATGCGGCTGTGTTGGTCTTTTGGGGCAACTCTCTATTTATATCAACGCAAGCTTAATAGCATTATGGTCACCGTGGAGGAGGAGGAGGAGGAAGAGAAGGAGGAGATTGGATTTATACCCCACCTTCACTACACAAAGGAGTCTCAGAGCCCTTTCCCGTTGCTTCCCCACAACAGACACTCTGTAAGGTAAGTGGGGCTGAGAGAGCTCTTTCTAGAACTTCTCCTGAGAGAACAGCTCTGAAAGAACTTGTGACTGACCCAAGGTCACACCAGCAGCTGCATGTGGGGGGGGGAGTGGGAGAATCAAACCCGGTGCTCCCAGATTAGAGTCCGCGCTCCTAACCACGACACCAAATTGGCTCTCGAAATGCTGGCGGGTTCCAACAGCTAATGAAGGGGGAGGTGATTTCTGAATGGGTGATTCCTAGGGATGCCAGCCTCCAAATGGGACTTTAGAATTTCCTGGAATTACAGCCCACTTCCAAACTGCAGTTCCCTTTGAGAAAATGGCTGCTTTGGATGGTGGACTCTACAGAATTGTACCCCAATGAGATCCCTGTCCTCCCCAGGCTCCATCCCCAAATCTCCATCAGTTTCCCCACCTGGATCTGGCTACCCTACCCTTCCATCCCCTGCCAGTAGCCAGGGGGAGCCCGGCAACTCCAGTGTTACTTTTTTGTTGTTCAGTCGCACAGTCGAGTCCGACTCTTCGTGACCCCATGGACCAGATCACGCCAGGCCCTCCTGTCTTCCGCTGTCTGCTGAAGTCTGCTCAATTTCATGTTAGTTGCATCGATGACACTGTCTAACCATCTCATCCTTTGCCGTCCCCTTCTTCTTTGACCTTCAATCTTTCCCAGCATCAGGGTCTTCTCCAGTGAGGGCTCCCTTCTCATTTGGTGGCCAAAGTATTTGAGCTTCAACTTCAGGATCTGGCCTTCCAGGGAACAGTGAGGGTTGATTTCTTTTAGGACTGAATGATTTGATCTCCTTGCAGTCCAAGGGACTCTCAAGAGTCTTCTCCAGCACCAAAGTTCAAAAGAATCTATTCTTCGGCGCTCGGCCTTCCTTATAGTTCAACTCTCACAGCCATACATTACTAGTGTTACTTTTTAGGTTCTTCTTAATCTTCTTAGTGAGCTCATTAGTTTTAAGAAACAACTCTTTGAGAAAGATGCAAGTGGGCACCAAGAAATACATTATTCAGGAACAGGGCACCTATGGGCGCCGTGTTGGGGATCACATTTGTAAGTCAAGAAGATGGCACCTGGTATATTTTGGCCGCTGTGTGACAGAGTGTTGGACTAGATGGGCCATTGGCCTGATTCAACATTGGCTTCTCTTATGTTCTTATGTTAAGAAGAGATACGGAAATGTTGATAGAGATATGTACTGGGTAAAGGAATGATACAGAAGCACGGCACCTTTGTACATTCCTTATATCTTCTTCTCCCCTTCTCTGTGCTGTTTTTCTAAATCACATAAAATGTGTGATGTGATATCATGACCTTGCCAGGTTTCCTGCCCACGCAGGCAGCAGACAGGGAAATCGAACAGGGGTGGGAAAACTTGTAATGCAAAGATGTCACGTTGCAAGATTTGATTTAAAAGATCTTGCCGGGGAAGGCAGAGAAGAGGAGGAGGAGGAGACCTCAGATCTAGGAGGACTCCTAAAAAGGGAGATAAAAATGTCCACTCCAAACTTAAGGTTGACAGTTTCCAGGTGGCATATTAATATTGTTCTTGTTGTCATTGTTAAAAGATAGGCATAGCAGCAGTTACATATCCAGCACTCCTAAAGCTGGGAGCAGAACTGCAGCGGCTGCAGCAGGTAGACCAATTAATGGACGCCCACCGCCTCACCCGAAGGCCTGGCGGAACAGCTCCCAACTTATGACAACAGCCCTATGAATTGATATCTTCCAAAACATCCTATTGTCGACAGTCTTGCTAAGGACCGAAGACCATGGCTTCCTTGAGTGAGTCAATCTTATCGCATGTGGGGTCTTCCTCTTCTCTTGCTCTCTCTAACTTTTTCTAGCATTATTTTTTCAGTTACTCTGGAAAAGCCAACATGGTTAAGGGCTGTGGGTTCTAATCTGGAGAACCAGGTTTGATTCCCCAACTTCAGTTTCAATTGAACGTGCTGAAGCATCAGCGCTTTGACCTGAAGGAATCGGTGAGAAAATCTGCTAAAGAAAAGGCACGCAAAATGAGATTCTGATGTGCCTGAAATGGAAACATTAAAGGTAAAGGTAAAGGTTCCCTTGCTCGAAAGCCAGTCGAATCTGACTCTAGGGTTGCGGTGCTCATCTCTGTTTCAAAGCCGAAGAGCCAGCACTGTCCAAAGACATTTCTGTGGTCATGTGGCTGGCATGACTAAACACCAAGGCGCACGGAACGCTGTTACCTTCCCACCGAAGTGGTACCTATTTATCTACTTGCAATTTCTTGCTTTCGAACTGCTAGGTTGGCAGGAGCTGGAACTAGAGACGGGAGCTCACTCCGTCATATGCGGCACTCTCGGGTCTCGAACTGCTGAACTACTGACCTTCCACAGCCTGCAGTTCAGCGTCTTAACCACTTGAGCCACCGCAGCCCCCCATGGAAACGTTAAAGAGGCTTAAATTTCAACATTACAGTTAACAGGGTTTTTTCCAAAATGCTTTGTGATTTGTGTGTGTTTTTCTGTTGGAGAGAGAAAATCAGAGATTGCAGTTCTTGTTCTCACTTAAAAAAAAAGAAAGAAATTAGCAATTTCAAATTTTGTGTTTTTCATTCTTCCTAAAATGCATTTATGTTTGAAAATTGGTGGGCGCACGGGGAGGTGGGGTGCGCCAGAAGGTAGCCTCACCCAGTGTGCAAAAAAACACCCTGGCACCAACCCTGCCTGAGATAATTACAGGGGCGAACTCAAGCGCACTGTAGAATGTAAGTCTGGCGACAGGGTTGAACCAGGATTTAAGGTCTAGTGCAGAATCACCCTAAGTGAACGTCCCTCGGGCCAGGGACAACCAGAAGATGATGGTCCACAGAACACAAGACTCTCCGGGGCAAATAGGGGGAGAGGCGGTCCCTTAGATATGTCGATCCCAGGCCGCATGGGGCTTTAAAGAGAGCCAGTTTGGTGTAGTGGTTAAGTGTGCAGACTCTAATCTGGGAGAACTGGGTTTGATTCCCCACTCCTCCACTTGCACCTGCTGATGTGACCGTGGGTCAGTCACAAGCTCTGGCACAGCTGTTCTCTCAAGGACAGTTTCTGTCAGAAGTTCTCTCAGCCCCGCCTACCTCACAGGGTGTCTGTTGTGGGGAGGGGAAGGGAAAGGAGTTTGTAAGCCGCTCTGAGATGCCTTTGGGAAGTGAAGGGTGGGGTATAAATCCAAACTCCTCCTCCTCCTCCTCCTCCTCCTCCTCCTCCTCCTCCTCTTCTTCTTCTTCTTCTTCTTCTTCTTCTTCTTCTTCTTCTTCTTCTTCTTCTTCTTCTTCTTCTTCTTCTTCTTCTTCTTCTTCTTCTTCTTCTTCTTCTTCTTCTTCTTCTTCTTCTTCTTCTTCTGTCATGGAGAGCCCCCAGATTTACAACGGATGCCCAGACAACAGAGATCAGTTCCCCTGGAGCAAACAGCTATAATTCTGGGTGTTGCACCCTGCGTCCAGCCTGGGGGGGGGGCCGCGCCTTTTCCCTGGGCCTGGCTGGTCGAAGGGTAGCTCAGGGAGGTACAGCCATGAGCCCCAGATGTGGGAGAGGGCCCAGGGTTGCGTCACCGCCGGCAGCCTACTCTCCTGGAGCAGATGCAAGGATGAGGCCCCCACGTCTCTCTTGGTTGGCTGGCCACTGCCTTCAGTCTCCGTCTCTCCTCCCTGGCTCTGGCTTCCACCACTCTTTTATTCCCTTCCACCAACACAACGTCCCTCCCTCCCCACTTTGTCGGGCCCCCCCCCGCATTGGCTCTGGGAGCTGTCTGTCCTCCTGGACTCCCTCCCTTACTGGCCGTGGCGCCTCCCCTTTTAGAGCCGGCTGATGGCCATGCCCCTTCCAGACTTCAGGGATGGGAGCCGGCTGCAGACCTGTTTGTTTCTCCTGTGGGGCCTGGCGTTGGGGGGCTTGAGGTGAGGAGGTTCCTGGAGAGGGAACTAGCTGGTGCTGGCCTCGGGGGCTGTGAGGCCACCCACAGGTGCGCCCCAGCAGGGCTTCTCCTGGGGTCCTCCCCCCGGTTCCTCCCAGGGGGGGTCAAAGTCGCCTTCCCTCTGTCGCCTACCTTGACGCTCCCCCTCGGGCCTCCACCGCCCAGGCTTGTTCCCATCTCCAAGCCCTGGGTGATGGGGCCGTCGGGGGTGGGTTGTCACCTGGCAGTGGGGTGGGCGGGGCCTCCGGGGTTGGCGTCCCCTGCCTGTTGTTGCGCTGCCCGCCGCCTGTGCTCTCCTGGGCAGGCGGAGCCTCCTGGCGTGCTGGCCGCAGCCCTCCGCGACGCCGCATGCCGGTCTTGCCGATGGGCGCCAGTGGGGGGGGTATGGAGAGTTGGGAACCGTCCCCGCCCTCCTCCCGCATCTTCGGGATGGCGCCACTTCAGGGGCCGCTGCCCCTTTTGGTCCGGGTCCCAGGTGGCATGTTGGATGCAACTCGGGGGCCTTCTGAGCCGGAGTGCCGGTGCGCCAGGACAGGACACTGGGTTTTGGCACCAGAACCTCAGTTCTGACACAGTGCCGATCTGAGCTTGGAACATCTTTATTTCTCAGTAAACAGATCGCTGCCAGAGAGTGTCGTTGAGAGTAACTTCCTCCAAGAGTCAAAGCTGTTCGATGCATATAATAGGAACAATGAACGTGAGAAGTATGAACCAAGGAAAGCCGGTGGGTGACTCTGACCCACACGCATACCAGGCATATTTGACTGAGCACCAGAGACCAATACATTCTTCCATCTGTTTTTGGACAGACAAATTTGGTGGTGGGGTGGGTTGGCTGCAGCTATTCTGCAATAAGTGCAGCAAGAGCCATCAGGTGAGATCCCGTTAAACAACGGAGTCCCAGTCTGTTTACTAGCAGGCGGGCATTCAGAAGCCAGCACAAGATAGGCTGTTTCGAAGTGAGCGAACACAATTTACAGGAAATGATAAAGAGCACTCAGCGATCTGCAGCCGGGAGGAGGCTTTGGCTGTGATGCCGAGTGTGTTATCAGTTGTGATGGGTGAACTCCCTGTGGCCTGGCTCCTAACGGAATCACCAATTACGAGACGCATCTGCGAACTCTCTTAAGTCAGATCGCTTTGAATCAAGAGTTCTAAACTGAGCTGCTCCCCCCCCCCACCTTTCCTTTGCTCATCTGCATTCTTGCACTGCCTCTTGGGACTTGTAGGCAGCCGTCTGATGCTCCTTTCCCCTTCCACGTGCATCAGGCATTACCTCGCCCCCCGATTGCCTGCTTGCTTGAGTTCCATTTTCGCCAGCTTGCATCACCTGGTACCCCTGACCTGAACGGCCCAGGCTAGGCCAGTCTGGTTGGAAGCTAAGCAGTGTTGGCCCTGGCTAGTGCTTGGATGGGAAACCATCAAGGAATACCAGGGCCTCTACTCAGAGGCAAGCCACCTCAGAATGTCTCTTGACCTGATGGAGGTTTATAAAATTAGGTAAGGGGAGGAGAGAGGTGACCAAGAGACCTTTTTCTCCCTCTCCCCGAAGACTAGAACTCGAGGGCATCCAATGAAGTCGATGGGCAGTAGATTCAGGACGGACAAAAGGAAATACTGCTTTACACAGGGAGTGGTTAGAATATGGAATTCGCTGCCAGTGGATGTTGTGACAGCCACAGGAATAAACAGCTTGAAAAGGGGATTAGAAAGATTCAGGGAGGATAAGTCTATCAGGGGCTACTAACCATGGTGACTAAAGGGAACCTCCACATTCAGAAGCACTAATCCTTTGAATCCCAGAGCTAGGAGGCAACATTGGTGGAAGGCCTCGGCCTCTGTGCCCTCTTACTGCCCCTCCAGAGGAACCGGTTGGCCACTGTGTGAGACAGGACGTTGGACTAGAGGGACCACTGGTCTGATCCAGCAGGGTTCTCCTTACATTCTTATGAAGACCTCGGCCTCTAATGCCCTGTTGCTGGCCCCCCAGAGAACTGGCTGGCCACTGCATGAGAGAGGATGCTGGAGTAGAGGGACCACTGGTCTGATCCAGCAGGGCTCTTCTTATGTTCTTATGAAGGCCTCAGCCTCTCTGCCCTGTTGTTGGCTGTCTAGAGGAACTGGCTGGCCACTGTGTGAGACAGAATGCTGGACTAGATGGACCACTGGTTTGATCCAGCAGGGCTCTTCTGGTGTTCTTATGAAGGCCTCTGGCTCTCTGCCTTATAGCTGGCCCTCCAGAAGAACTGGCTGGCCACTGAGTGAGACAGAATGCTGGACTAGATGGACCACTGGTCTGATCCAGCAGGGCTCTTCTGGTGTTCTTATGAAGGCCTCTGGCTCTCTGCCTTATAGCTGGCCCTCCAGAAGAACTGGCTGGCCACTGAGTGAGACAGAATGCTGGACTAGATGGACCACTGGTCTGATCCAGCAGGGCTCTTCTGGTGTTCTTATGAAGGCCTCTGGCTCTCTGCCTTATAGCTGGCCCTCCAGAAGAACTGGCTGGCCACTGAGTGAGACAGAATGCTGGACTAGATGGACCACTGGTCTGATCCAGCAGGGCTCTTCTGGTGTTCATATGAAGGCCTCTGGCTCTCTGCCTTATAGCTGGCCCTCCAGAAGAACTGGCTGTCCACTGCATGAGACAGGATGCTGGAGTAGAGGGACCACTGGTCTGATCCAGCAGGGCTCTTCTTATGTTCTTATGAAGGCCTCAGCCTCTCTGCCCTGTTGTTGGCTGTCTAGAGGAACTGGCTGGCCACTGTGTGAGACAGAATGCTGGACTAGATGGACCACTGGTTTGATCCAGCAGGGCTCTTCTGGTGTTCTTATGAAGGCCTCTGGCTCTCTGCCTTATAGCTGGCCCTCCAGAAGAACTGGCTGGCCACTGAGTGAGACAGAATGCTGGACTAGATGGACCACTGGTCTGATCCAGCAGGGCTCTTCTGGTGTTCTTATGAAGGCCTCTGGCTCTCTGCCTTATAGCTGGCCCTCCAGAAGAACTGGCTGGCCACTGAGTGAGACAGAATGCTGGGCTAGATGGACCACTGGTTTGATCCAGCAGGGCTCTTCTGGTGTTCTTATGAAGGCCTCTGGCTCTCTGCCTTATAGCTGGCCCTCCAGAAGAACTGGCTGGCCACTGTGTGAGACAGAATGCTGGACTAAATGGACCACTGGTTTGATCCAGCAGGGCTCTTCTGGTGTTCTTATGAAGGCCTCTGGCTCTCTGCCTTATAGCTGGCCCTCCAGAAGAACTGGCTGGCCACTGAGTGAGACAGAATGCTGGACTAGATGGACCACTGGCCTGATCCAGCAGGGCTCTTCTGGTGTTCTTATGAAGGCCTCTGGCTCTCTGCCTTATAGCTGGCCCTCCAGAAGAACTGGCTGGCCACTGTGTGAGACAGAATGCTGGACTAGCTGGACCACTGGTCTGATCCAGCAGGGCTCTTCTGGTCTTCTTATGAAGGCCTCTGGCTCTCTGCCTTATAACTGGCCCTCCAGAGGAACTGGTTGGCCATGAGTGAGACAGAATGCTGGACTAGATGGACCACTGGTTTGATCCAGCAGGGCTCATGTCCTTACAAAGGCCTCGGCCTCTCTGCCCTGTTATTGGCCCTCCGGAGGAACTGGCTGGCCACTGTGTGAGACAGGATGCTGGACTAGATGGACATCCAGCAGGGCTCTTCTGATGTTCTTATGAAGGCCTTGGCCTCTCTGCCCTGCTGTTCACCCTCCAGAGGAACTGGTTGGCCCCTGTGTGAGACAGGAGGCTGGACTAGATGGACTATTAGTCTGATCCAGCAAAGCCCTTCTGATGTTCTTATGACATAGTCAACGACACACTGACGTTACACTCATTTCCCCACCCTTCTTCTCCTGCCATCCAGCTATTCAGAGGCTGGAAATGCCCTCTGGGGTGGGGGATTCCCTTCTATCAGCGGGTATGAGAGTGTATCAGGACCACATATCTGCCTCCTTCTGCCACCACAACGGATTGATTTTATTATCCTGTTTTAATTTGTTTTTACTGCACCCTGCCTTGGGAGCCATTGCGGTTGAAAAGCAGTCCATAAAGACAGGAGGTAAATAAATAGGTGTTCTCAGCCAATTAGGATCTGAATCCCCTCCGTCCCTTTTGTTTTCTCTCATTCGCTCGAAATGTTTCACGTGCCTGCTGGTTGAGAATCCTCAAGTCAAAGGGAAGCGGCTTTGAGTTAAGCCAAAGTCTCCTTTGCACGTTCAGTGGTGGGGTTGCCAGGTCCCTCCCCCCCCAGCAGTCAGTGGAAGACATTCCTTGCTGGGTGGGTGGGGGGGCTCCTTGGCAACATCCAGTGAAACTGATGGGCAGTAGGTTGAGGACGGAGAAAAGGAAAGACTACTTGACACAGAGAGTGATTAAAATGTGGAATTCGCTGCCAGAGGACGTAGTGATGGCCACAGGCATAGACAGCTTTACAACTTCAAGAGGGAATTAGATAAACATATGGAGCAGAAGTCCATCAGTGGCTATTAGCCACAGGGTATAGATGGGAACTCTCAGTCTGGGGCAGGTGGTGCACTCTATTCTTGGTGCTGGAGGGGGCAGCAGTGCGAGGGCTGCTAGTGTCCTGGCCCTACTGCTGGACCTCCTGATGGCACCTAGTATATTTTGGCCGCTGTGTGACAGAGTGTTGGACTAGATGGGCCATTGGCCTGATTCAACATTGGCTTCTCTTATGTTCTTATGTTCTTAACTGGATTAGATAGATTCATGGAGGATACATCTATCAATGGCTACTGCCCTTGGTGGCTGAAGGGAACCTCCACATTCAGGGGCACTAATCCTCTGAATCCCAAATTCATCTTTTACTTTGGTAGAGGTGACACACATCCAGACCAATGAAATCTCTGATACCAGAATAATTTGAAGAATTGGCATGACTATATCTATGGCCCAACATATATACCAGTAACATAATTATAAACATACAAGGAAACAACATCTGGTTATATATTTATGTATTCTGAAAATCTTTTATACATGTGTTTGGAAGTGTGTCAGTGCAATATAGAGAATAGTGACCTCTGAGGAAGGCCCAAAGCGACCGAAACGTGTTTGATCCTAAAATTTGAAACTGTTTACCCATCATATGTATTTGTATTTGAAAAGCTTTTATAAGTCTGATATTTAGACTCTTTCTTTTAATCATAATATGTTTTAACATGTGTACACCTTAATAAAAATTTGTACTTTTATAATATACTGTGTTACCAGTGGCCACTGTGTGAGACAGGATGTTGGACTAGATGGACCACCGGTCTGATCCAGCAGGGCTCTTCTGACGTTCTTATGAAGGCCTCAGCCTTTCTGCCCTGTTGTTGTCCCTCCAGACAAACTGGTTGGCCACTGTGTGGGGCAGGATGCTGGACTAAATAGACTATCAGTCTGATCCGGAAAAGCTCTTCTGATGTTCTTATGAAGGTCTTGGCCTCTCTGCCCTGTTGTTGGCCCTCCAGAGGAACTGGTTGGCCCCTGTGTGAGGCAGGATGCTGGACTGGGGGGACCACTGGTCTGATCCAGCAGGGATCTTCTTATGTTCTTATGAAGGTCTCGACCTCTGTGCTCTGTTGTTGGCCCTCCAGAGGAACTGGTTGGCCACTGTGTGAGACAGGAGGCTGGACTAGATGGACTATTGGTCTGATCCAGCAGGACTCTCCTGATGTTCTTATGACCTGAGAACCCTATAGGGTCACCATAAATCGGCTGTGACTTGACGGCATAAAAAATATCTCCTGGTGCATCAGGGAGAGGAGGAGGATTGGCAGCAGCCTCAAAACAGCTTGCAATTTCATTTGTCATAAGTTCAAGTCAATTTTAGGAAGCAGGGCAGTTTGGGGACGGAGCGAGGGATTCAAGGTTTCTGATCATGTGTTAACAGCCGCCAGTGACCTGAGCTGCCTAGTGTGATGAATACTTTTGCTCAGGCTGAAAAACAGCCCACAAATTGAAAATGCATCTAATTTCTCATTAGAAATGAAGTAATAACTTCAGGGCAGGAGGGTGCGACTGAAAATTAAAAATAACATTATGAGCAGGGGAAGGTTCGTATTATGGGCACGTAATTTCTGAACCTTGCTTATTATAATTTTTTTCTCTATATCCCACTTTTCTTCCAAATTGGCACGCAAAACAGCTGATCACGTCGTTTTCCCCCTAGAATTGCCTTCTCTGTGTTGGGAAATTCTTAGAGATATGGATGGTACAGCCAGGGGATGGTGAGGTTGGGGGAAGGGAGGGACGTCAGGGGGATATAATGCCACAGAGTCCAGAGAAAGTGGCCATTTCCTTCAGGGGATCATGGTCTCTGTCCCCTCGGAGATCAGCTGTAATCCCAGGAAATCTCCAGCCCCTACCAAAAATAAGACACACCGTGTTAATTTACATCACAGTTTCTCTCTAGTTATATAATAGACTTTAGGCTGGTCCTGCATTGGGCAGGGGGTTAGACTAGATGATCTGTGTGGCCCCTTCCAACTCTATGATTCTATAGACTTGGAGTATAGCTTAACTAAACATATACAGATCCTTGCGCATCCAGTGCATAACTCTCTTGAGTATATAACAGACTAGGGCTATTTTGGGAGCAGGAACGCACAGGAACGGAGTTCCAGCTGGCTCCCAAGTTGGCCACACCCAGCAGGAACTCATTAGCATAACAGGCCACACCCAACAGCAGAAACTTATTAGGATTGGCTACATGAGGGGTATGTGGCCTCACATGCAAAGGAGTTCCTGCTACAAAAAAAGCCCTGGGTTTTGACAACAAACAAGGTCAACAGAATAAGAAGCAAAAGGTGGGTGTGGCCTATTATGCTAATGAGTTCCTGCTGGGCTTTTTCTACAAAAAAAGCCCTGTAACAGACTAATTTCAAATGCATAAATACGATTGAGCAGAACTTATGGAATCTTTTCATCCGAAGATGTCTTGTGGCTTGACTTCATGTATGGCGCCTTGGGATGAAAAAAATCCCATAAATTCTGCTCAATTGTATTTATGCATTTGGGTTTCGGTTTCCGGCGTCGCGAATGGCGGCCGCTTCTCGGGACGCTCCCGGAGGCGGTTAGCCCACGCGCAGTTAGGGGGGTCTTCGCATATGCGAAAGACCCTAGTGAGCCTTAGGTTAAGGCTCCGAACCGAGGGCGCTTGGGGAGTAGCCTCTTTGCCGGCAGACAGCCGGGAAGTGAGGCTTTCTCCCCGCCCCAATCGGCCCCGCTGCGGCGTGCCCGTAATGGGACTTAAGCGGCGCCACCGAATTCCAGGAGTGAAAACAGCGCTATGGTTCAACATAAAAAGAAGTAGTGGCATCGAATCGTGAGTTGAAGATCTATTTTGAAGCGTAAATCGGAGCCCCCTGCATGCGTATAAGCGTTGGGAGGAGGGAGGAGTCCCCACCCCCCTCGAGAAGCAAGTTATTCAAAGGGAGCGCGAAGGGGGCAGAAAGAAAACAAAGTGTTGGTGAAAGTACCGTTGGGGCTGCATGGAAGAATGTGTTCATCTTAGCTTCCTGGGGGATGCGGCACGAACTTTTTAAAAGTAAACAAAAAAACAAAATGTCGATAATGGAACAAGCCCTGCAGACACCGGAAGAGAAGAGAGGAGGGACTTCCGGTCCAGATAGCCCCCCCCAAGAGCTTGCTGTCAATCAACAGAAAAAGGAGATGCTGTGCCCCCTGCTGGAACAATTGCAGAAGATCAACCAAACTTTGTTTAAAATGGAAAGTGTTCTCATCAGTCGACAGAAACAGATATTGGAAACAACTAGAAAGATGAAGGAGATTGAACAGAAATCGAATTTGATTCCAGGTTTCCAGGGCGCTAAAGAAGAGGAGAAAGAAGATCTCGGATTTACCTTGACAAATGTCTTGGCACCCCTAACTGGCAGTGGAGCGATAAAGTTAAAAGAAGAGGTGGATAAGGCTCCCAAAGCCTATTCCGCCTTTATAAAGAAATACTCTGCCAGTAGAAGGGGATGTCGAGCATAGCAGGCGACAAACGGGAGATCTAATTTCATCTGCTGAGTTTGTGGAGCCCTGGAAGCTTGAAGGCCAGAAGTTTAAAAAAAAAAAAGAAAAGAAAGAAGAAGGATTTCATCTTCAAAACACAGAAACTCCTGAAGAGACACGCCAGCAGGAAGAAGGATGCAGCATTCAAAATTGGGATAAGTGCAGAAGACAGCAGCCCAGGGGAAGGTGATGGAACGGAAGACTTCAAAGTTAAAATGGACTTAATCCATAACTGGAAGAAAATTAAGAAGAAGATACTTTGAGGACTGTTCGTGTTACATCCGGAAGGAGCTGTTTAATTACTAACCCCAATGGACTTTACTAACTGCATTAACAGAGTGATTTTGGACTTTGTTTTAGTTAAAAGAAGATCTTCTAACCATGATAGATGCCAAAACTTGGTATTGGTTATTAACCTAAACTAACTCTCACTAACAGAAAAAAATTTTCACTCCACCTTTTTCTTTCTCCATCTGTCTACCCTTCCCTTTTCTTATAAAAAGAATAAAATTCTCTCTTTTTTAAGAGAGTTTTACAAAAAAAAAAAAAAAAAAAAATTGTATTTATGCATTTGAAATTAGCCTGTTATATACTCAAGAGAGTTATGCATTGAATGTGCAAGTATCTGTATGTGTTTAGTTAAGCTATACTCCAAGTCTATTATATAACAATAGAGAAATTGTGACGTAAGTTAGTCTTATTTTTGGTTTCCACAGTCTTTCCTGTGTGCTGCTTTGGTTTACCCATCTACCTGGAGTGTGGCAACCTTATTTTCCCCCTCCACTACTTTAGCCTTGCAACAACAACGTTGAGAGATAGGTTAGGCTGGGAGATTGCGAAGGGCCCAAGGTTAGCCAGCGAACTTCCACGGCAAGAGCGGGGATTCGAACCCGGATGTCCCAGGTCCTAGCGTGACACTCTAACCACTATACAGTGCTGCCTCTCTCATGAGAACATGAGAGAAGCCATGTTGGATCAGGCCAGTGGCCCATCCAGCCCAACACTGTGTCACTAGGGATGCCAGATCCCCCTGTGGCCAGGTCCCATCTCTCTGCCACTGATCAGCTGGCCGGCGGGGGGTACTCCCCCCCCCCAAGAAAGGGAGAAACACCCAACATTTCAGTTATGGGCCTACGTGACTCCATCGTGACCTGGAAGTGATGTAGTCACATTGGGGAAGTCAGGGTGGCACTCTGGTTTTGGGGCAAAAACTCAATGATAGAATCTATCATAGAGTTTTTGCCCCAAAACCAGAGTGTCACCCTGACGTCCGCAACATTCCCACAACATTTCCAAGTTATGTGGGCACATCGCTGAAATGTGGAATGAAACTCCCCTGCTTCCAGTAAGCCTACCTCCCCATCCCCTGCCAACAGCCCGGAGGATCCGGGCAACCCTATGTGTCATGCAGTTGCCAAAACCCAGGTGCCACCAGGAGGTCCACCAGCAGGGCCAGAACCCCAGAAGCCCTCCCACTGTTGTCCCCCAAGCACCAAGGATAGCATCACTGCCCCTGACAAAAGAACATAAGAGAGGCCATGTTGGGTCAGGCCTATGGCCCCAGCCAGTCCAACACTCTTGTGTCACACAGTGGCTCAAACCCAGGTGCCGTCAGGAGGTCCACCAGCAGGGCCAGGACTCCAAAAGTCCCCCCACTGTTGCCCCCCAAGCACCAAGAATACAGAGCATCACTGCCTCTGACAAAAGAACATAAGAGAGGCCATGTTGGGTCAGGCCTATGGCCCATCCAGTCCAACACTCTTGTGTCACACAGTGGCTCAAACCCAGGTGCTCCACCAGCAGGGCCAGGACTCCAGAAGTCCCCCCACTGTTGCCCCCCAAGCACCAAGAATACAGAGCATCACTGCCCCTGACAAAAGAACATAAGAGAGGCCATGTTGGGTCAGGCCTATGGCCCCAGCCAGTCCAACACTCTTGTGTCACACAGTGGCTCAAACCCAGGTGCCATCAGGCGGTCCAGCAGTGGGGCCAGAGCTCCAGAAGCTCCCCCCTACTGTTGCCCCCCAAGAACAGAGAGCATCACTGCCCCCAGACAGTTTGTTCCTTCTATACCTTGTGGCTAATAGCCACCGAAGGGCCTCTGCCCCGGATGTTTATCCAGTCCCCTCTCGAAGCTGTCTATGCTGGTAGCCACCAACACTTCACTTCTCATCACATCGCTAATTATAATTACACAATTACACACGGTTGTCTGAATTGCCAACGGCGAAGTTTGTGAATGGACCGTGGGCTCCTGCGGGGCAGGCAACGGCCAGCCCAATGGATGTGGGTGGCTGAAATGTGTCCCTGCGTAGAATTCTTGGCAGTTCAGGAGGGGAAAGAAAGGGGAGATGTGCCCGAGAGGGCAGGAGGTGGGTGCTGACCCGCATCCCCCGCCCCATCCCTTTGCCGTTCGGATGCTACCTTCCAGAAAACAGCATGCAAGAAACTTGCTGACGAGCTGGTTTTATTGAAGTCGAGCAACTGTGCTGGAAGCCTCTCTGTTTTGACGGCATAAAGGGGGGATTAGCTTTGAAAGGCACCTACCCGTGTGTGGAGGGGTGGTGGCAGCGGAGGGTGTTTGAATGCAAGCAGAGCCCTGGGATGGCTTTTCTTTTCTTCTCGCAGCTGTACCGGCTGCCTCACCGCAGCTTCATCTCCCTCATTAAGAACGGGGATTTCTCTTCTCCCGGCATGTGGTTTTCGAACTGCATTTCAAGGAAACCCTGGGACTCCCCGCATGATTAATGGGTGGTCTTCAGCAGGCAGGTCTGCAGTGGCAGGCAGGCTTCCCCGAAGGGTAAACGCAGTGCATCCTCCCATATGGTTGCCAATCTCCAGGTGGCACCTGGAAATCTCTGGCTATTACAATTGATCTCCAGGTGGCCGAGATCAGTTCCCCTGGGGGGAATGGCTGCTTTGGAAAGTGGGCTCTGTGACATTATACTCTGCTGATGTCCCTCCCCTCCCCAAACCCCACCCTCCCCAGGCTTCACCCCCAAATCTCCAAGGACTTCCCAACCTAGAGCTGGCAACCCTTGCTCCTGCGCTGTGAAGCCACTGGGGGAATGCTGAGGATTGTCTAGCATGCACATGAAGTTTATGACGGGTATCTGCTCAACCACCATGGTCATCTTTGGAGGTCCTGCTTTGGATGCGCCTGCCCTTAGATGGGTGGTGGCATCCCAAGAGAGAGCCTTCTCGGTGTTGGCACCGAAACTCTGGGAGATTCATCTACCCCCTTCTGTTGCTGCCTTCTGCAAGCAGGCACAGACTTTATGTCACTTTCAGCCAAAACAAAACCCAGAAGTGACACAGGGATGGGGTTGCCAGGACCCCCCTGGCCACTGGCAGGGGATGGGGGGGACGTAGGTTGCCAGATCCAGGTTGGGAAATTCTTGGAGATTTGGGGGTGGAGCTTGGGGAGGACAGGGACCTCAGTGGGGTACAGGGCCAAAAATATTGGTATTTCCTGCTATTCCTGAATCCCAATACAGGTATTCGGGAAATATTTGGGATTCCCGGGTTTTGGGGGTCCCAATGTACCTGAGAAGAAAAAAAGAGAGGGTCAGTTGGAGTGGCAGGAGCTGAGAGCTCCATACTTCTCCGGCCGATCCTGGGTTGGCTGCTCTTGAAACCGAGGTGCAAAAAGAAGCCAGCCCCAGCCAAGGCTTCTCCCCACAGGCTCTGCTGGGCAGCCCGATCTAAACTGGGCTGCCCAACAGAGCCGCCCCCATCTTCCATTGTTTCCAATGGAGGGGGAAGGCATTTAAAGGGATCGCAGTCCCTTTAAATGCCTTTTGCCAGTCGTGACTGCCCTTTAACTGCGGCTATCTGGTGGTGCCGAGAAATCCCAAATATTTTCCGGATTTTTGAGGTGGCCATTTTCAGATAGCCGAATCAGTAGGCCACTCAGTAACCGGTTGAATGTCATAGGGTCCACCCTCCAAAGCAGCCAGGGGAACTGATCTCTGTAGCCTGGGGATGAGCTGGAATTCCGGGGGTCTCCAGGGCACACCTGGAAGCTGGCATCCCCAGATCAGGCCAGTGGCCCATCCCATCCAACGCTCTGTGTCATACAGTGGCCAAAACCCAGGAGCCATCAGGAGGTTCACCAGCCGGGCCAGAACTCCAGAAGCCCTCCCACTGTTGCCCCCCAAGCACCGGGCTGGCAACTCTAGTGCTCTCCAGTTTCACAGTGAGCTCTTGGTGCATTCGCCTTTGCTCATGCTAGAATGATAAAACTAGAGTGATAAAAGGGTTGGAGCACTTTCCCTATGAAGAAAGGTTAAAATGCTTGGGGCTCTTTAGCTTGGAGGAACAACTGCTGAGAGGTGACATGATCGAGGTTTATAAGATTATGCATGGGATAGAGCAGGTTGAGAAAGAAGTCCTTTTCTCCCTTTCTCACAATAGGAGAACTGATGGGCACTCCATGAAATTGCTGAGCAGTCGGGTTAGAAAAGATAAAAGGAAGTCCTTCTTCACCCAAAGAGTGATTAACAGATGGAATTCACTGCCACAGGAGGTGGTGGCGGCTACAAGCATGGACAGTTTCAAGAGGGAATTAGATAAACATCTGGAGCAGAATTCCATCAGTGGCTAGAACTCTCAGTCTGGGGCAGGTGATACACTCTATTCTTGGTGCTGGGGCGGGGACAGCAGTGGGAGGGCTTCTAGTGTCCTGGCCCCACTGCTGGACCTCCTGATGGCACCTGGTATTTTTGGCCACTCTGTGACAGAGTGTTGGACTAGATAGGCCATTGGCCTGATCCAACATTGGCTTCTCTTATGTTCTTATGCTGCAGGTAAGGCACGGCTAAACACAAGAAGAGGCAATCACACAAGTGTTGAAGGTCGGAAGTCCACTGCATTCCAGATGAGGGGCGTTTACTGAATCTGGAGTAAGTAACAGAATCCAGTTTCATGCATTTATGGATGTTCTCCCTCCACTTAAGAATCGCCTTTCTGCAAGCTTGCAAGGTGATGCATGATGACTAAAATAGGACAGCCAATTAAAAAAAGAAAACCCGCTGAAATGACCGCACGCCAAAAAATAAATAAATGAAAACCTAGCAGAATTTAGCTGTTCCAAGCATAAGAAAACAGGGTAGCTTTACCCTGCCGTATAACAAACAAACAAAAAACAAAGTGGATGTTTTGCTGGGCCCATTGGGAAGATCACTGTCTGGTGCCGCTGTTAAGAAAATCCCCCTGAGACCGGCCTGCAGGACTGCAGCCCTCTAGGCGGTGGTCGAAGACCTCCTTGGGTTACAGCTGATCTCCGGGTGACAGGTTAAATTAAATCAGAAGAGTTTTTGGCTAAACATTGGAAAAAACTTCCTGACAGTTAGGGGGCAGTCACATGCACGAGATGAAGCAGGGGGGAAGCGAGGCTATTTCCCATGGAGGAATTTGACCCGCAGTTACGCGATCACACAGTCCTTGGAAGCTGTGGGCACAGCCCACCTCTGAGTGATCGGACGCAACCACAGGTGAATCTTTTTTTGTTTTTTTTTTGCCGTTTCTTCAGCGATGAATTGATGAATCACATCTCCGCAATGAGGGCTCCCTATGGCGTTTGCGATGATGCACATACCGAGAAGGGGCGGGGGAATGGCACAGAGACGGGATGGCCCAATCGGACCATCCTGATGCCAGGAGAGCACACTGGAGCAATCAGAGAGGGGAAAGTCCATCTGTGGTCCGTCGCAACCCATTTTCTACTGGATTTCCCCCGGTGTCTTTTAACTCTGCTTCTGCGGCGGAGCAGCATGGGTTGCCAACGGCTGTGGTTGTCTGATCGTTGTTGTCTGATCGTGCCCTTTAAATCCACCTAAGTAAAGAGAGAACTCCCAGCTGAGGGAAATCAGTACATAAGAAGACAGCCGGGGAGACATTGTAATGCAATCAAATATATTAGTAATTTAAAGTAAACAAATTAACAGATTATACCCCAAATGTAATACAAGAGTGCATCCAAACATAGAAAATATTACAATATCACTTCATAATTCAAAATTCAAAAAGAGGAAGAAGAAGAATCCTACCCACAGGATTCAGCAAGCAGTAGTCCAAAACTCTTCAGTTCTTCAGATACATCGGAGTCAGAGAAAGGAGCAGCGGCTCCCAAACCCCGAGGAAAAAAGAAACGCAAGAAGAAAAGAACCTAAGACTAAGATAATCGTTGATAATGCAGTCTTTGCTAACCAGTCAGTTTATTCAATTCTTTATTATTTTTTGTTAAATTTTTATAAGCAATAATAACTTTGTAACATTAGGTGACAATGACATATATGTAACCAGATCGTGTCACCGTGTTAGTCTTCCCATCCCTATATCCAGTAGTTTGTTTAGAGTTAGGGTTTAGTTTCCTTTCCTCATCCTTGTAGAGTATGTTGTATTAATTTTCCTTCCCTATTTCCCATAGATTTTAGAAGTAGGGATTTAGTACCCTTTTCCCAGGTTCTGTAGCAATGCAAAATCAATAAAATACATATAAAAAAATTCAAAATTCATACAAAAATCTCAATATTTGTTCATAAAAAACTTCCATTTAACAAAGCCTCTGGATTATATCTTCGTTTCGCTACTGGACTTCCTCAGAAGTAAATTCTCTTGCATTTGATATAAGGTGTTACATTCATATCTTTTCACATCTAGTGAATGTTGTCTTTCTTATTTTCATATGTTTCTCCTCATATCTCCCAATTTACATTTCAGATAGGAAACAGATACTTTACAACAGGCTCCGGTCAAGTTTGCTGAGGGCTTCCAAGCGCTGGAATGCCTAGATCAATTCACTTAGAAAAAATGGTCACTCTGGAAGTTGTACTCTGTGGCATTACACTCCATTGAAGACTCTCCCCTCCTGAAACCTTGTCCTCTTTAGGCTCCACTTCCAAAATCTCAAGGTATTCCCAACCTAGAGCTGGCAATCCTAACATTTTTATGTTCTTAACTCTGAGTTGGGAAATCCCTGAAGATTTGGGGGTAGGGGGCTTGAGCCTGGGGAGGGCAGCCTTTGAGGGGTGGGCCTCAGCGGGGTATATTATAATGACATGTGCCAGGTTTTGTGACTTCCCAGTTTTGGTTTGTTGTTATTTTTTTTAAAAAAAGCAAGACTTCAGTCCCTTTAGTTGCAGAAATATGCTTCCCTCCCTTATAGAAGAAGAAGAAGAGGAGGAGGAGGAGGAGGAGGAGATTGGATTTATACTCCGCCCTCCACTACCCAAGGGAGTCTCAGAGCGGCTTACAAACTCCTTTCCCTTCCCCTCCTCACAACAGACACCCTGTGAGGTAGGTGGGGCTGAGAGAACTCTAACACAAACCGCTCTTTTTCAATAACAGCTGTGCCAGAGCTTCTGAGTGACCCGAGGTCACATCAGCAGGTGCAAGTGGAGGAGTGGGGAATCAAACCGGATGCTCTCAGATTAGAGTCCGCGCACTTAACCACTACACCAAACTGGCTCTTATATCTCCACAGCGAACCAGGATGGAGACTTCCTTTTTTTGGGAAAATGAAGAAAGAAAGCTGGAAATTCATAGAACATGGAACACATTGTCACAACATTATTTAGGTATAACAAGATTCAAGAACTGGTATAATAAAAAAAATGGCAGGGGAAGGGAATGGCCATCACAGGAACAGTGGCACAGAAAATGGCTGCCATGTGGGTGGGACAATCTGAAAAGGAGGACTTTTCTCCTTTTCTCACAATACAAGAACTTGTGGGCACTCAATGAAATTAATGCACAGTAAGCTTAGAACAGAGAAAAGGAAGTACTTCATCACCCAAACAGTCATCAACATGTGGGATTTGCTGCAACAAGAGGTGGTGGCAGCTACAAGAGGGGATTGGATAAACATGTGGAGCAGAGTTCCATCAGTGGCTATCAGCCACAAAGTATAGAGGGAACATTCTGTCTGGGGCAGTGATGCTCTGTCTTCTTGGTGTTTGGGGGCCACAGTGGGAGGACTTTTGGAGTTCTGGCCCCACAGGTTGACATCCTGATGGCCCCTGGGTTTTGGCCACTGTGCAACACAGAGTGTTTGACTGGATAGGCCATTGGTCTGATCCAACATGGCTTCAACTTATGTTCTTACCCACGCAGCAGCCTTCATGACTTTACTGCAATCTTTTCCCAAACATTGCAGCAAAGCAGTTTTGAGGAAGATTGGAGAAAAGCCAGAGAAACCCAGTAAGGTGCATAACCACTTTGGAGAAACAGGAGGAAATACCCTGTTCCCAACAAGACTGGACCCGAGGCAAATGGAAATGGCATGTATCAAGGTGAGGAGAGCAGCTCATGAATGATTATGGCTGTCGAACATGTTTGCCATGAAACTTTCAGCATTCCTAGCAGGGGTGTATGTTCAGCTTACCCAAACAAAAAAACCCCTCTGGAAAACTACCTCACTGGTATTTCTTAAGCCGAAAATAAATTAGATTTTCTTTTCGGCTACTGATACAGTCGAGCCCGAATAAAAGCCAATATTATTCGGCTTTTATTTGAGCTCAGCTATGAGAAGGCGTTTAAAGGGACTGTAGTCTCTTCAAATGCCTTCTGAATTCACTTACCAAGTTGCACTGTGATGGCAGTGTGTTTTGGAGAAGGCATTTAAAGAGACTATTGTCTCTTTCAATGTCTTTCACTCACCAAATTGCATGGCCAGCATAGCTTGGAGAAGTCATTGAAAGATATACCAAATCCTGAAAAATACCAGGTTGTTGTTGTTGTTGTTGTTGTTGTTGTTGTTATTATTATTATTATTATTATTATTATTATTATTATTATTATTATTATACACCTAGTTCCTAGTTTTACTCCCTTCCACCAGAACCACTGGCCTTTTCACTGTCCAAGGAAGAGCCAGAGTGGTGTAGTCATTAAGAGTGCTGGATCCATGCTTGAATCTATTCCTGCTTGTGCCCTGGAAACTCGCTGGGTGAGCTGGGGCCTGTCACACTCTCTCAGCCTAACCTACCTCACAGGGTTGTTGTGAGAATAAAATGGAGGAGAGGAGAACGGTGTCAGCTGCTCTGAGTCCCCATTGCGGAGAAAGGTGAAGTACACACGAATAATAATGAATTAAATAAATAATAATAAATATGCGTGAAGACAGCAGTTTTGTTCACCCAGGGAGTTCACGACTGTGGGGAGTTAAGCTCCCCGGCTTAACAACTGTGTTAGTTTGTCATGTTTATAATTGTTTCGTGCTGCATTTAAGACCACAAAAAACACATGAAGTTCTCTTCTGGATCCAACCCAGGGTCTATCTTCCAATTTCCGATACAGGCTAGACAAACACCTTGGGGAACCCACAAACTCTCCAAATTTAAATTATCTCGCAATTTACACTCTCTAGATTTCCATAAAGGTGTGGGGGGAGAAACTGTGCCAAAGGTCTTAGTATTGTTGTGGGGGGGGGACGACGACGACACAGCTTTAAGAGCAGACACTGACCTACAGAATAAGAACTGAGGCATCCGAGAAGCAGGTTTTTAGAGATCGTTTTCATCCCATTCCCTTCCCCGCATACTAAAGCTTCTTCATGTCCCGTCGAAGTAGCCTTCATTCAGAATACATTTTCAAGGCACTCTAATTTATGTCAGTAATTAGCATATTTGAAAGGAAGCTGGACAATATACCCCCCCAAGTCTGTGAATATAAAGGGTCAAACCAGACAGGACGCGGGGAGCTCTGTGGTCAGAGCTTCCAGTTGTTTTTAACATTTGATTTGACTTATTAATTTTTTACCCCTCCCTCCCTCCTGGCCGAGGCTGGCTCGTGCTTGTCAGGACCCTGTCAGAAGGACTGTGGCTTGCGGGGAAGAAGGGTTGAACCCTCCCCTGAGGGTTACCCGTCAGTAGCTGGCACCTGGTGGGAAACTGGGTGACAGAGACATGAGGGTGGAGTTGTGGCAACAGCATGATGTCAATCCCAGGGCGAACCTGGAAATGATGTCATTGTGTTGCTATGACACTCTAGGATTCACAGAAAATTAGAATTCACAGGAAGCTACCATAGAGTTTCCAGAGAATCCTTGGGAGTTGCGCTGGTGCAATGATCTCTCTTCTGGGCTCACCCCGGAACTGATGTCAAAGGCTTGCCTCTAGGATTGCCAGGTCTCCAGTTTGGTGTAGTGGTTAAGAGCGGCGGACTCGTATCTGGAGAGCTGGGTTTGATTCCCCACTCCTCCACATGCAGCCAGCTGCGTGGCCTTGGGTCAGTCACACTTCTCTCACAGTTCTCACTGAGCTGTTCTCTCACCAGCGGTTCTTGAAAGAGCTCTCTCAGCCCCATCTACCTCACAGGGTGTCTGTTGTGGGGAGGGGAAGGGAAAGGAGACTTTAAGCCACTTGGAGACTCTGAGTGAAGGGTGAGGTATAAATCCAATCTCTTCTTCAATATGTTGGGAAGTCTCTTTCTGTTCATCTCCACTGCACTCCACTGCATGGAGTGGCAGCGGGAGCATTTTTCTTTTTTAAGTACTGGCCTCTGCGCCAGGACATCACTTCTGAGTACAACCTGGAATTGAGAATGGATAGCTCTAGGAACTGCTGGAAACTCTATGGTTTTATCATAGAGTTTCTGGCAATTCCTAAAGCTACCCATTGTCACTTCCGGATTTTATCCAAAAGTGACGTGGTGACATCAGCAAGGTCACATGTTCCACCCTGTCCTCATCACCAAACCCTCCTGGTTGCCAGTTTTCACTCCTTTCCCCTCCCTATTGCCCTCTTGAGCACTGACAGTGGTTGGGGGCTGCTGACTGGAGGTCTCCCACAACAACCCTACTTAACAGTGCCTGTCTTATTGTGAGAAGAAACTGTTAGGGCCTTAACATTGGTTTTATCTAATTACTTACAGGTATAATTACTGAAGAAAAGTCAGCTGGCAAGCATCCAGATGGCCTGTGCTCATCTCTAACGCAATATCAGTTCTCCCTAAAATAGGTAACATGCCTTTGCAGCTTTCTCCAAGGCTCCTTCTGGCCTGAGATCAGAAATTCTGGAGAAACCTGTCTCCTTTGCTGGGTACACTCCAAACACACAAAGAGGTTCACTCGGTTCCCAAGAGGTTTCCCAACCTGAAGAAGAAGGAGGAGGAGGAGGAGGAGGAGGAGAAGTAGTAGTAGGGGGAGAAGGAGGAGGAGGAGAAGGGGAGGAGGAGGAGGAGCAGGAGGAGGAGCAGGAGGAGAAGAAGGAGAAGGAGGAAAAGGAGAAGGGGGAGAAGGAGGAGGAGCAGGAGGAGGAGCAGGAGAAGGAGGAAAAGGAGAAGGGGGAGGAGGAGCAGGAGGAGCAGGAGGAGAAGAAGGAGAAGGAGGAGGAGATGGAGGGGAGCAGAGGAGGAGGAGGAGGAGGAGAAGATTGGATTTATAATGCACCCTTCACTCGGAGTCTCAGAGCGGCTTACAATCTCCTTTCCTTTCCCCTCCCCACAACAGACACCCTGTGAGGTAGGTGGGGCTGAGAGAGCTCTGAGAGAACTGCTCATGAGAGAACAGATCTGAGAGAACTTGTGACTGACCCAAGGTCACACCAGCAGCTGCATGTGGAGGAGTGGGGACTCAAACCCGGGTCTCCCAGATTAGAGTCTGTGCTCTTAGCCACTACACCAAACTGGAAGATGGGGCCTGGAGATCTCCTGGAATCACAACTGATCCTCAGATGACCATTATCAGTCAGGCTGACTCTGGAGGGTGGGCTGTATGGCATTATACCCCGTTGAGGTCCCTCTCCTCCCCAAAGCCCCTTCCCAGAGCTTCCTGACTGTCAGAGTGGTTGAGCGGCGGAACAGACTTGCCTCGGGAGGTGGTGGATGCTCCTTCGCTGGACGTTTTCAAGCGGAGGCTGGACAACCATCTTTTGGGTATGTTGTAGGGCTATCTTTCTGCCTGCAGAGTGCGGGGGATTGGACTAGATGAGCTGCAAGGTCCCTTCCAACTCTAACATTCTATGAAATCTCCTGAAATAACAGTTGCACCAAAGATTCAAGAGAATTCCCTCACTTTGCGTTGTGTTGTGAGCTTTCCGTAGGCCTCTCCCCCGCAAAGGGCCCTATTCCCAGCTCTGTTATGATTAGGATAACACCAGTAACCACAACACCATCAGCAGAACCCAAACTAAAACATATCTCCATCTACTCATACCCCCACCGGCACTCCGACAGACAAATTAAGTAATGAGGAGAACGCCAAAATAAACCTGAGTCAGAGGACTTGGAGACATGACACCATCGCCGCTCGTCGGACGTCCCGGGCCCTTTGGGTTACGTCCTGCCCCGACGTCCCGCAAACCGCTGATGGTTTGTGCAGGGTCTTTCTTGCGATTATTTATTTAATCCCTTCTCTCCTCTTCTCCGTTTCTGGCTCCGTAAAACAGAAAAAAAAGAAAAGGGGGAAAACGGAGGGAGAGTCCATCCATCAAAGATGCATGTCTGCCTTACATAGGCGAGAAAAAACCGGGAGGCCTAAAAGCCGAACTGCAGCCGTTTGCTTCAATTAGATTAATTCTCTCCCCCCCCCCCACCCGCAAACAAAATACGGGACCTTCCAGACAAGCCGATGGAACGAGAGGAAGGGAAGGAAGGATAATAAATACATCCAGAGGGCAAAAGCCACAGGGGCTAATGCCGCCTTGATTGAATGCATGTAGAAGCTAATGGGAGTGCTGGGAAGGCACCCTTAATCTCATTCAATAAACTAACTTGCCAGACGCATTGGGCTGTCCTGTAATAACAATGATTCTCCACAAAGCGCCAGAGATTGGCACGTCCTGCGGGACTGTCTCTTTAGCGAAATTGCAGGCCGGGAGCCGCTGGGAGCGATTACGGTTTGGATGTTAAACAAACACACAAAAAAAGAGTTGCATTCCCCCGCCATTTTGCAGAAGGGGGCTTCGACACCCGGGGCCTTTTCTCTGCTGTGGGTATGACTCCCTCGAAGCCCCGGTGGTGGTGAGGGAAAGTGCTGCGAAGTTGGGCTGCCAGGTGCCCCCTGACCACTGGCAGGGGATGGGGAGGTGGCCAGATCCAGGTTGGGAAACTCCTGGAAATTTGAGGAAGGACCCTGGGGAGGATGGAGACCTCAGTGGGATACAAAGCCGTAGAGGCCACCCTCCAAAGCATCCGTTTTCTCCAGGGGAACTGATCTCTGTAGTGTGGAGAAGAGCTGTCATTCCGGGGGATCCCCAGGTCCCACCTGGAGGCTGGCATCCCTACCGTCAAGTCCCAGCCAACTTACGGTGACCCCATTGGGTTTGCAAGGCAAGAGACCAGCAGAGGTGGTTTGCCATTGCTTGGCTCTGCGTCAGGACCCTGGACTTCCTTGGTGGTCTCCCATCCAAGCACTAACCGGGGCAACCCTCCTTAGCTCCCAAGACCTTATGTGATCAGGCTAGCCTTGGCCATCCAAGGTTAGGACCTGGTGGTCTCCCATCCAAGCACTAACCAGGGGCAACCCTCCTTAGTTTCCAAGACATTATGAGATCAGGCTAGCCTTGGCCATCCAAGGTTAGGACCTGGTGGTCTCTCATCTAAGTACTAACCAGGGGCAACCCTCCTTAGCTTCCAAGACATTATGAGATCAGGCTAGCCTTGGCCATCCAAGGTTAGGACCTGGTGGTCTCCCATCTAAGTACTAACCAGGGGCAACCCTCCTTAGCTTCCAAGACGTTATGAGATCAGGCAAGCCTTGGCCATCCAAGGTTAGGACCTGGTGGTCTCTCATCTAAGTACTAACCAGGGGCAACCCTCCTTAGCTTCCAAGACGTTATGAGATCAGGCAAGCCTTGGCCATCCGAGGTTAGGACCTGGTGGTCTCCCGTCCAAGTACTAATCACGGGCAACCCTCCTTAGCTTCCAAGACATCATGAGACCAGGCTAACCTTGGCCATCCAAGGTTAGGACCTGGTGGTCTCCCATCCAAGCACTAACCAGGGCTGATCCTGCTTAGTCCCCAGATCCAATGAGCCTGAGCCATCCAGGTTAAGGCAAGAGAGAAACAGAAGTGCCATTGTCTGCCTCTGAGAAGCAACCCTGGACTTTCTTGGTGGTCTCCCATCCAAGTACTAACCAAGTACTAACCAAGTTCTACCTTAGAATCCCAGATATGAAGAGATCAGCCTCGCCTGGGCCATCCAGGTTAGGACCTTAAAGAGTAAAAGGTAAAGGTTTCCCTTGCTCGAAAGCCAGTCGAATCTGACTCTGGGATGCGGTGCTCATCTCCATTTCCAAGCTGAAGAGCCAGCACTGTTTGAAGACGTTTCCGTGGTAATGTAGCTGGCATGACTAGATGCCAAGGCGCATGGAACACTGTTACCTTCCCACCAAAGCGGTACCTATTTATCTACTTGCAGTTTCTTGCTTTCAAACTGCTAAGTTGGCAGGAGCTGGGGCCAGAGACGGGAGCTCACTCCGTCCTGCAGCACTCGGGTCTTGAACTGCTGAGCTACCGACCTTCCAGTCTGCAGTTCAGCATCTTAACTACTTGAGCCACCACAGCCCCTTAGGGCCTCAAAGCCTTGGGACAAACAAGTCCCGATACGTTTCCCCAGCCCTGGCCAACACTAGCCGACAAAGCGGCTCAGGGATGGAGATAGGCAGGCTGGGATGGGGAAGATGCCATCATGTTATGGACTGACGGAGGAGAAGAAAGAGGAGGAGGAGACGCAAGGCGACTGGTCTAGGTGCCGTCTGTGTCTGTCAGGTCAATATTTGGCCTCAAGGCAGGAGTGATATGTGATCTGTCTGTCGAACTTGCCTCAAGACTTGACAGAGCTCGCCCGACGCAAGATCCTTTTGGCATGGTGCTTTATAAAGAAGAAGAGAAGAGATTGGGTTTATACCCCGCCCTTCACTGCCCAAAGGCATCTCAGAGCGGCTTACAAACTCCTTTCCCTTCCCCTCCCCACAACAGGCACCCTGTGAGGTAGGCGGGGCTGAGAGAACTTCTGACAGAAACTGTCCTTGAGAGAACAGCTGTGCCAGAGCTTGTGACTGACCCAAGGTCACATCAGCAGGTGCAAGTGGAGGAGTGGGGAATCAAACCCGGTTCGCCCAGATAAGAGTCCGCGCACTTAACCACTACACCAAACTGGCTCTCATAAAGCATGAAAGAGTCATCTACACTCTTTGTACTCCTGTGTCTCTCAGAAGGGCGGCTAAATAGAGACACCTACAGACACACTGGGGCTTCTGCATACGTCGAGGACTCACAAGTTATGGAGGGAAATATCGGGGTGGGTCCAACAGCAGGTTTCTGCGGACAGAAGGACTTCGGCCCGGAGAGTGCCACTTTTGAGGATCTCCTCGTTCCACAGGAGACCTAAAAGAACCCCTGAAGTCCTACTTGTGCCAGGCCTAAGATTTTAGGATAGAATCAGGTGGACAGCCATGTTGATCTGAAGCAACAGAACAAAGCTTGAGTCCAGTGGCACCTTTAAGACCGACAAAGTTGCATTCTGGGTATACGTGCGCGCGCACACCAAAGCTTATACCCGGGATTAAACTCTGTTGGTCTTAAACTTTAATGACACTGCTCTGACAGCCAATTTGGCTCTGAGCAGTGTCACACTAAGACTTAAAAAGGGGGGAAGAGATGATTTAATACATGTGCCTATATAATATAAAAACTCAACGATTTCTAATCTTAATTGACTGAGAGAAGAACGGGGCAACTGCCAATGTAAAATTAAAATCCACCCTTGCTAAAAGAAACTGCAAATTATCCAGTTCACACCTAGGATCCTGGATATCGAGTTTGATCCAACGGCGGGTTT
Organism: Gekko gecko; assembly: GCA_029375565.1. Lineage (NCBI taxonomy): Eukaryota > Metazoa > Chordata > Lepidosauria > Squamata > Gekkonidae > Gekko > Gekko gecko. The sequence continues at coordinate 123,974,486 of JAPDNY010000008.1, forward strand.
TATCCAACTATCTCTTGCCTCGTTAAGCAAATCGCCGTCGAATAGACGGTGTTGAAGGGTGTCTATTTGGCCCGAACCGCATTGGCACAGTCCCTCAGAGTAAGGCATTTTATTTAAGCGTCCCAAATGGCTCCCCTGATGGAATAGCATTCAATCGAGCCAGCATAAATAATCGTCTGTAGCGTGGAACTGTCAGGAAATCAAAATAGGCTGGAAGAGGTTGTGGTAACGTTAAACCTAAATATAAAGGTGAGCGTACTCTGCGTGCTCGATTCATGGTACTTCTCGTATCCAGGTTTTTTTCCAGATAGCATAGGACTGAAGAGAGAGCCGCTGAAGGTCCTTGTTCTTTTAGATCATGAGGGGAGATGTCTAGAGTCTGGATACGTCTTTCGATGAATTTGCGCCACGGACTTTGGTAAGAATCTGCTTGTGATTTGTCTATCTTAAAGGTGCCACCAGATTCAAGCTATCACGAAGGCGGTGGAAGAAGCTCATCCACAGACAATACAGGGTCTCTGCACACTCCGATTCCCTAAAGGTAAAGGTAAAGGTTCCCTTGCTCGAAAGCCAGTCGAATCCGACTCTAGGGTTGCGGTGCTCATCTCCATTTCAAAGCCGAAGAGCCAGCACTGTCCGAAGACGTTTCCGTGGTCATGTGGCCGGCATGACTAAACACCGAGGTGCACGGAACGCTGTTACCTTCCCACCGAAGTGGTACCTATTTATCTACTTGCAATTTCTTGCTTTCGAACTGCTAGGTTGGCAGGAGCTGGAACCAGAGACGGAGCTCACCCGTCATGCGGCACTCACGGGTCTTGAACTGCTGAACTACTGACCTTCCACAGCCTGCAGTTCTACATCTTAACCACTTGAGCCACCGCAGCTCCTGATTCCCTACAAATAAAGAAAAAAATATTAATTTATAAATTCAAAAAGAAAAGCAGAATCATAGAATGTTAGAGTTGGAAGGGACCTTGCAGGTCATCTAGTCCAACCCCCTGTGCTCTGTAGGAGCATAGCCGAAAGAGAGCCCTACAGACCTACAACATACCCAAAAGATGGTCGTCCAGTCTCCACCTGACTGGACGTTTTTCCCCTACCCAGAATACACTTTGTCAAAATTGTAGGGGTGTGCATCCAGATCTGCCCAATCCAAAAATATACCCCAAATACATCTTACCCAAATGTACCCAGGATTTTTCAAGAGAACTGGGGGAGGGAATTCTGAAAAAAATCCTGGATATATTTGGGGAAAACTCCAAAAAAACAGCTGAGGGGTGGGAGCACACTCCTCCCACCCCTCAGCTGTTTTCAGGCTTTCTTCTGCAGTCCCTTTAAACAGGGGGTGTTTTAAAGGGACTGCAGAAAACAGCCCTCAAAACAGCCAGGCCAGGGAGGGAAGCCCAATCTCCCCCCACAGCTCAGCTGTGATCTTTTGGGTAGTTCAGTTTAAACCAGACTGCCCAAAAGAGCCTACAAAGCAGTTGATCCGGTGGGGAGAACTTTCCCCAATGGCTCAGCCGGGGCTCTTTGGGGCAGTTTGGGAAGAGTTCTCCCTGCAGGATCAGCTGCTTTGTGGGCTCTTTGGGGCACTCTGGTTTAAAGGCACTGCCCAAAAGAGACCCAGCTGAGCCGCCTCTTCGCTGTTTTTTGCGTCTTTGCCTCTGCTTTTTCCCATCTGTATTTTCCAGTTCTGTTCTACTGGACCTGAAAAAAATCCAGGCTTTCCGAAAAATCTCAGACCCGAATATCTTGCTCGAAATTTTTTCAGGTCCAGTAGATCCGAACCAAAAAATACAGATAAAAAAAAATTGCACGCCCCTACAAATCTGGCCTTTTAAAATTAAAAAATCCCGTTGACTCTTGTTGCATTCCTTTGGGTGGCAATAGCTCGGCACCCTTTCTCCCTCTGAATGCTGCTTCGTCCCCTTTCCCGGATTCATCACTTTTTAAATCCCACCGAAGCAGGAACTACAGAGTAAACGGGATGCAATCACAACGTTGTGGCAGCCGATCAGATCCGACTGCACGATGACATCACTGAAGGCGAGCGAGGGACGTTGACGATGAAGGCAAAGGAAGGCAAGAAGTGAAGGAGTGGAAGGGAAGCTCTTTCCGTCGTGCTGAAAATGTCCACGGAAATGAAGAAGGGGCGTTGGCTCACCTCCAAATCTGTTATGCGCTGAACGGGTTTTCCCAGGTTCTCTCAAGATGGGCTGGCCAGTTAACTGAGAGGTGCCGAACCCCCTTGTCAGTTGGTTTATTCAACCCAGATAGACTGAAAAAGTCAACCAGAGCTGTAAAAAAACCACAGGTAAAATGGGGGTGAGGTGGGAATCAGCAACGCACCGGGCATTTCCAACAGCGCGGGTATGGAAGCGACTCTTGATGTATTTCCTTAAACTTCGAGGAGGAAACCTGATCCATAAGTCTCCCTTTCGCCCTGACTCATCACCTCGAGTCCCTGTCTGCTCATAACCCACTGATCGCTCCCCATGCGCAGAACAAATCAACCCGTGACCACATCAGGCTCCGACCACCTCGATGCGGCCACCGTTTCTCGTTACCAGCCGCAAGCAGAGAGGTCCTGGGCCTCGGTGAGAACCCCGAGCTTGGCCATATCTCATACCGACGGCATGTAGCCCACTGACCGGCCTGCAGGAAACATATGTCAACAGTTAAACAGATCATGAAAGCTTCAATCGCTTCCTTATGCCGGAGCTTGGCCGGTCGGTTTCCTTCTTTCACCCTCTTGCCAGGCAGATGGGCTTCTGCAGTTGTTTGCGGGAGGGGGAAGGAGACCCAGGGTACATCTGTGCAAAGGGGGGGAGATACATATACATACCATGCAGACCCTTGACGCAAAGTCATCTGGGACGGCTTCTTTCTCATGCATTCCTTCCTTACTCTTCTTTGTGAGATGGCCTTGACCTCTGGAGAAGAGGTGAGCAACGAAACAGCCATTCAGAAAGAATAACAGCATCCTGTCAGCGCCTCTTGATCTTCTTGGCTTCTCCCTGGCATTGGGGCCCATAATGCCTACCCCTCCTCAGCACAACCTGTCCGCACCTTTCATTCCAGAGGCATAAACAATGGGAATATAGCAACCTCCTCCCCACCTAGCTTGGTCCCGAGAGCCAAAGACGCCGTACTTCCTGCCATAGCCAGTGTGGAGTGTTGATGACTCAAACTTGGGAAATTTCTGGAAGTTTGGGGGTGGAGCCAGAAGGAGGAGAGGAGGAGGAGGAGATTGGATTTATACCCCGCCCTTCACTAGATGAGGGAGTCTCAGAGTGGCTTACACCCTTCCCTTCCCCTCCCCATCACAGACACACTGTGAGGTAGGTGGGGCTGAGAGAGCTCTTTTGAGGACTGCCCTTGAGAGAACAGTTCTGAGAGGACTTGTGACTGACTCAGGGTCACACCAGCAGCTGCATGTGGGGAGGAGTGGGGAATCAAACCAGGTCCTCCCAGATTAGAGTCCACGCTCCTAAACACTACACCCCCCTCCAATTTTTAATTTTTTTTATAAAGTTTTACGAAGTATGGAATGACCGAACATTTTCCTGAAGGAGACACCCTTTTGAAAGCCAGGAAAGCTGTGGGCCTGCGAGGGAAACTTGAGGGAAAGCCAGGCAAGCTTGCAGTCTTCTTTGGAAAGGCCTGGGCGCTCAAGAGAACTGGTTGCAGAGGAGAGATTAGAACATTATAACTTCCTGTCTAAATTATTCCAAAGCTATAGCACTATAGTGTTCCATTTCCCTGGTTCATTAATATCACCCTTCTGCTGGACCTCCTGATGGCACCTGATATTTTTGGCCACTGTGTGACACAGAGTGTTGAACTGGATGGCCCATTGGCCTGATCCAACATTGGCTTCTTATGTTCTCTTATGTTCTTATCGCTCACCCCAGGTTATCAATGTAGACATGCACACTGATGAAACATTTCAGAAGAGTAATTTTAATGTGATTCAAGATTCGAGAATGTGCATCAAGATTCTTTTGGTGCAGTGTTTTAATGGTGTGCACATGCGCATATGCTTCTATGCATTGGTTAAATACCACATAAAACCAATTGTGATTCCAACCGCGCAAAGGTCCTTGAGATTCTTTTGCGCTATATGATAAAGTCCTGTAAAGTTTTTACTGTATTTGGCATGGGCATCAGCCTTCTGAATGGAAATGACCGTCCTTGGTGGCATAATGGAGCTCCTCCACAGCGACTGGGGTCTAGCAGAATACGCACATGAATCTAATTCTCCTGAGTCGTGTCTCTGCCAAGGTCAGTTTTGTCTAGTCTGAGTGGCAGCAGCTCTCCAGGGATTAAGGTCAAGGTCTTTCACAACAACTATTACCTGATCATTTTATCTGTAGACGCTGGGGATTGAACCTGGGACCTTCTTCACGAAAAAGCAGATGCTCTCCCATGGACCCACAGCCACGTCTTGGAGCCTCTGGTCTTCTGTTGCCCTGGTACCTCCTTCTCATACAAATCAGAAACATGGTTGGAGATTCCAACAGCTGCCCAGAAGAGACCCCCCCAAACTAGAGAGGCAAGTTGATGTCTTTATTTTGATTGATTCCACAAGGGCTCGGGCCAAATAATGTTTTCAGACACAGCCTATTGCACTATAAAATATGTGCGATATGACAACATAAAGGGAAGACAAATGGAGAGAGAGAGCGTGGATTTTACAAAGGGGATGCAAAAAATTAATATTGCCTTATTCTCGAATGTGAAACGCCCGCTGGCGGAAGTGATTCACACATGGAATTCACTGCCACAGGAGGTGGTGGCAGCTACAAGCATGGACAGTTTCAAGAGGGAATCAGATAAACATATGGAGCAGAAGTCCATCAGTGGCTATTAGCCACAGGGTATAGATAAGAACTCTCAGTCTGGGGCAGGTGATGCTCTCTATTCTTGGTGCTGGGTGGGGGCAGCGGTGGGAGGGCCTTCTAGTGTCCTGGCCCCACTGCTGGACCTCCTGATGGCACCTGGTATCTTTGACCACTGTGTGACAGAGTGTTGGACTAGATGGATCATTGGCCTGATCCACCATTGGCTTCTTTCATGTTCTTATGTTCTTATCTTGGTGCACCACCAGTGGAAGATTTTCACCCTAACATCTGGACCTGTGCAGGCCAGCAAAACTTGTGCCTGCCTGTCATCCCCCTGAGCACCCTAATCCTGGGAGAGAAGGGGCGGAGCAGAGACACAGCTTTAGGGAAGGCGGCAGCCCAGTCACAGAGCCACAAGAAGAGCCACATGAGTCTGTAGGAGAGATCAAGGATCAGGCAGGAGCAATGCCAACCACTGTTACTTCCCTATGGAGCAAAGGCCTCCTCTGGGTCGAAGGTCTCCTTGGGAGATGGAGCCCACTAGGGCTGCCAAATCTGGGTTGGAAGATTCCTGGAAATCTGCAGTGCAGAATCACAGAATCATAGAGTTGGAAGGGACCTCCAGGGTCATCTAGTCCAACCCCCTGCACAATGCAGGAAATTCACAAATACCTCCCCCTCCACACCTGCAATGACCCCTGTTCCATGCCAAGAAGATAAAAAAAAAAAAAAAGCTTCCAGGATCTCCGGCCAAACTGGCCTGGAGAAAAATGGCTTCCTGACCCCAAAGTGGCGATCAGTAAGGGAAACATAGAAACATGGGGCTGGAAGGGACCTCAAGGGTCATCTAGTCCAACCTTTTGCACAATGCAGGAAATTCACAAGTACCTCCACCCGGTCCCCCAGTGACCCTTCCTCTATGCCCAGAGGAAGGCAAAAAAACCCTCCAGACTTCCTCAGCTAATCTGGCCTGGAGGAAAATTCCTTTCTGACCCCAAGGTGGCGATCAGCATTTCCGTGGGTGTGTAAGAAAGGGCCATGAGAACTAAGCACTGAGACAACCCCTTCCTGCCCTCCATTCTCATAATCTCCCGAAGTTCACAGAATCAGCACTGCTGTCCGAGGGCCATCTAGCCTCTGTTTGAAAGCCTCCACAGAAGGAGAGCCCACCACCTCCCGAGGAAGCCCGCTCCACTGAGGAACCGCTCTACCTGTCAGGAAGGTCTTCCTCATGTTTAGCTGAAAACTCTTCTGATTTAATTTCAACCCGTTGGTCCCGGTCCGGCCTTCTGAGGCAACAGTGTAGCGCCTGTGGAGGGCAGGGTTTAGGCAGTTGGGTTTAATGCTTTAGAATCCATCCTCGGCTTCCGGTCTGGGATTCATGGCGTCCTAACGTGTTCTGGCTTGCTCGTAGAGCTCCCAGAGCATACGGAGGGTCTTGACGACAGGGTGGGCTTCCAATAGCCCACCACAGATCCCCCCAGGCAGGGGGGTGACTGGCAGCGAGCCTGGCCCGAGAGAGGAGTTGAGATCGGCTGATAGCGGGGCTTTAAAGAGCGTCGCGACCAGCCTTGATCCCCTCCCCCAGAGAAGGCACTTCGGAAAATCTCTACAAGACCCCACCGAGTTGGATTCTCAACATAAGAACGCATGACCCAGACCTCCAAGACATTCTACGGAAACTGATATCAAGGAAACACTGCTATAACAAGACACGGACTTTGAAGGTAACTTTTTAAAATTGCTCACCGGAGACGCGCTTTGGCCGAAAATAAACAACATCCGATGAAGCGCATGATCGTGCTGTATCTGTCGTACTAACATTGGAGCGGAAAAAGTGCAGTTAAACAGCTTAAAAAGGCCAAAAAGCCGAATTGTTGATCATTCCTGCGGTTAGATTATTGACTTTAAAATAGAAACTAACAGTAACTCCGCGAGAATTACAGTGGAAAAGTACTGTAGCTGCTGCAGCAGAAATCGGCAAAACAGGAAGTGACTTCAGACCAGACAAGTAATCGTCCTAGAGAAGACCAAGGAGGCCGGAAGAATGGAGGAAATCAGGAACAAGGGGGACCATCAAGACTGCCGGACAGGAAGTGAGTACCCGGAAGAACTATTTACCATAGAGAAATTGCGCCCGCCATTTTGGGAAGGTCAGAAAAATTTTCTTTGATTTTAAACGAAAAGACTCAATAGAAAAAAGTGAAACTAGTGCGATTTAGGTGGGCACAAGAAGGACTTTGATTTAGAGTGGGTTGGAGGGAAAACTTTGAACAACGGCTTACGACCTGCGGCAACGACAGAGGGCAAATACCTGGTCCTCCCCGAAAATGGCTGGGAAAGAGGAAAAAAAGCTACAGGGCATGATGGAAGCTATGGAGAAACGAGTGATGGACGCGATTCTGAAGTTGGAAAAGACTGTAATAACAGAAGTAACAGAGCTGAAAAAAGAAATGTCTGGAATTACAAAAGAGATACAGACGTTGACTAAAAGAGCAGATGAGATGGATGTAAGGGTGAAGGGAGTAGCATCTAATATAGCTGAGGTCACTATAGAAACAGATAAAGTGAATGTGATGGTCCAATATAATGCAATGATTAACCACATGAGATTCAGGGGGATCCCTGAAGACAAGAATGAGGACATCCATTCAGTTATGGTAGATGCTGTTGCAGACTTTTTGAAAATGGAAGAGGAGAAAGTGGCGGCACAGATTGATGTGGTATACAGAGTCAACTCTGCGATTGCGCAAAGGAAAAAATTACCTAGAGATGTAATTGTCCAGTTTATATCTAAGAAGCTGAAGGAGGATTTGTTTAAGCAACAATTTCAGGAAGACTTCACAATTGACAACAAGAAAATTATGGTCCTAAAGGAACTACCCAGAGCGATGCTTCAGGATAGACGACTTTTCAAAGATTTGATTGACAAGCTGAAAACAGAGGGCATAAGATATAGATGGGAAATTCCTAAAGGCGTCAGTTTTTCGTTCAAGCAGAAGAGAGTCACCATCAAGTCAGTTGAGCAAATGACCAGATTCATCAATGATAATTTTAAAGACTCTGATAAATAATCATAAAACCAACATGGAGAGTCAAATAATTTCATGGAATGTTAATGGGCTGAATTCACCCCAAAAAAGGAAAAATGTCAGACTCTGGTTGGAAAAACAGAAATGTGATATTGTTTGCTTGCAAGAAACACATATTAAAAAATCAGATGCCAAATTTTTGATTCAAAAAAGATTAGGAGAGGAATTTTATTCACTCTCCTCCCAAAAGAAAAAAGGAGTTGTTACATATATTAAAAAGGAGTTGGAACCAAAAGAAATTTTTAAAGACAATGAAGGGAAATTTTTGGCGGTAGAAGTTGTGTTGCAGAATAAAAAGACATTAATTGTTAATCTCTATGCTCCCAATGGTGCGAAGGAAAACTTCTTTCAGGATTTGTGGGAACAGCTACGACAGTTGACCTATGAGCAAACGATTTTAATGGGCGATTTTAATGGTACTGTTGACAATGTGGTTGATAGAAAATCAAAAAAGGAATTGATGCCATGGGTAAACTTCCTAAAGTCTTTTTTCAATTGACTAAACATGAACACTTGGCAGATGTTTGGAGAGTTAAAAACCCCAGAGATAGAGAGTACTCTTTTTATTCATCAAGACATGAATCTTTTTCAAGGATAGATATGATGTGGATGACAGAGAATTTAATCTTGCAAACATGCAAAATTGAGATATTACCTAGGATTCTTTCTGACCACAGTCCGATAAAATGGTCAACGTATGTTAAGAGAAAAAAATTTCGATGGCGACTTAATGAAGATTTGCTGGACAAGCAAAATATTGTGGATAAAATAAGGACAGAAACCCAAACATACTTTCAATTGAACTTAAATAAGAGTGTACAGACGCAAACGGTATGGGAAGCCTACAAGGCTGTGATGAGAGGACATCTGATTGCAATTAATAATAATGAAAGGAAACAACAAATGAAAATAGACAAAGAAATTATGGAAAATATTCGGAAAAAAGAAACAGAACTCAAGAAAAGGCCTGGCAAAAAGAAGATTTTGAGAGAATTGAGGATTTTAAGGGAGCAATATGAGGCAAGGTTGAACAAAGAAGTATTTTGGAACTTGAAAAAATTGCAACAGAAATCCTTTGAAGGTGCAAACAAACCTGGCAAATATTTAGCATGGCAATTGAAGAAAAGAAGAGAGAATAAAACAATCACTTGCTTGAAAGATGGAAATAAAGAGATCTCAGACCCAGGAGGAATCAAGAGGGAATTTTATAAATACTACGCGACTCTCTTTCAAATGAAGCAAGCGGATCCTCAAAAAATGTTGGATTACCTATCCAAAGTTAATTTGATACAACCAAACCCTGAAATGAAAACATTTTTAAATGCTGCAATAACTAAAGATGAAATTAGTAAAGAAATAGCTGAGGCAAAAATCTCTAAAGTTCCAGGCCCGGATGGCTTTTCAGCTAAATTTTATAAAAAATTTCATGAAGATTTGGTCCCGGTGTTGGAGATTCTTTTAAACGAAATTAGAAGGACAGGAAAGATTCCAGACTCCTGGAATGAAGCTGCAATCACCTTAATTCCTAAAGAAATGCAAGACTTAACAAATGTTAAAAACTACCGGCCCATTTCATTATTGAACAACGATTATAAGATATTTGCAAAAATATTGGCAGAGCGCCTTAAAAAGTTTTTGAAGGACACTATTGTTGAGGATCAAGCTGGTTTTTTACCAAATAGACAAATTAAAGACAATATGAGGGTTGTCTTGGACGCAATTGAGTATTATGATAAACACCCTGAAAAAGAAGTTGCTTTTTATTTTTGGATGCAGAGAAGGCTTTTGATAATTTGAATTGGGAATTTATGTTTAAAGTGTTTGAGAAATCTTTGATGGGCGCAGAATTTATAAGAATGATTCAATCGATATATAAAGAACAAAAAGCTTCGGTGATTGTGAATGCAGAACCAACAGATATGTTCCGGGTAAGAAAAGGTACTAGACAAGGTTGTCCCCTGTCACCATTGTTATTTATCTGGATTTTGGAGATTTTGCTACAAGCAGTTAGAGATGATGATAACATAAAAGGTTTGAATATTGGAGGTTTTTCATTTAAATTAAGAGCATTTGCGGATGATATCATGTTTTTTGTTGAAGATCCTGTTAATAATATGCCTAAGGTATTTGAAAAAGTAAGAGAGTTTGGTGATCTTGCAGGGTTTTATGTCAACAAAAATAAATCTAAGATATTGTGTAAAAATATGATTGGTTCAAAGCAACAAATGTTACAAAATGTGACAGAATGTGAAGTGGTTAAAAAAGTTAAATATTTGGGAGTCGAAATCACAATGAAAAACATAGATCTGTTTAAAAATAATTATGAAAAATTGTGGGGTTCGATAAAGAGTGATTTAGAAAAATGGGAAAGGTTAAGACTATCTCTTCTTGGAAAAATTGCCGTTGTTAAAATGAATGTATTGCCCAGGTTAATGTTTTTGTTTCAGACAATACCAATTGTGAAGGATGGGAAAGTCTTGGTTAAATGGCAAAGAGAAATCTTTAAGTTTATCTGGGCAGGAAAGAAGCCAAGAATTAAAATGAAGATAATGTATGACACTAAAGACAGAGGTGGCTTCCAAGTTCCGAATTTGCGTTTGTATCATGAAGCTGTATGTATGTCTTGGTTATCCGATTGGATTCATTTGGAAAATAGAAAGCTGTTAGCTCTTGAGGGACACGATTGCAGATTTGGCTGGCATGCCTATCTTTGGTATGGGAAAAATAAAGTTGATTTTATGTTTAAGCATCATTATGTAAGGAGGACGTTGTTTGATGCTTGGTCTAGGTACAAGGATACAATCTCGGACGAGAGGCCTTTGTGGATTGTACCAGCTGCTGTTATACATCGGTTTTCTGAACATAAAGGTCATGACTGGTTGAAATATCAGGAATTATTGCAAAAAGAAGGGAAAAAATATGTTTTAAAGCCAAACAATGATTTAGAATTCGAATACGGTTGGTTACAATATTGTCAAATAAGGGATATTTATAAAAAAGATTGTAAAGAATTTGGCTTTAGAGCCATATATGATGAATTTTAAAATTTATGGTTGAATAGAGAGCGGAAAATGATTTCAAAGATGTATAAAATTTTGTTGTTTGTATATACATTGGACGAGACTGTAAAAGAGCAAATGATAAAATGGGCTATAAATATGAACAAAGAAATTTCTATGGAATCATGGGAATTTTTGTGGAAAAGATCTTTTAAAATGTCTACTTGTACCAATGTAAAAGAGAATTGTTATAAGATGATGTATAGATGGTACATGACACCAAAAAAGATTGCTAATATTAGTATGGATAAGAACTTGAGTAACAAATGCTGGAAATGTAAAAAAATAGAGGGTTCTTTTTACCATATGTGGTGGTCATGTGCTAAAGCGAAAACATATTGGTCTAATATACATTGTGTGATGCAGAAAATATTAAAAATCCCAATTGAGAGAAAGCCAGAACTTCTTCTCCTTGGTTTGACAATGGAAAAAATTCCACAAGAAAAAAGGACACTGTTATGGTACATGATTACGTCGGCGAGAATGGCCTTTGCTCAGCAATGGAAAATGGAGAAGGTGCCAGATATACATGAATGGTTGAGAAAATTGTTATTTTTAGCGGAAATGGACAAAATGACAAAGAAATTAAATGGACAAATGGCAGAACAGTACTTAAAAGACTGGGAAGGACTGAAACTGTATCTAGAAACTGAATATAGAATGAAGGGGAAAATATATAACTTGGATACGTATGGATATTGAACGAGAAGTGAAATGAATTTTGAACTGTATGTACTGTTATATATAATATGTTGAAATTGTAGAGGTTATATATAATTGAAATGTGTTACCTGGTTTGTCGATGCATTTAAGTCTAAGTTTGATTACCTTATAATTTTTCTGTTTGTTATTAGCAGTGTTGGAAGCCTATTAGGGGGTTGGGGGGTTGGGACGGGGATCTTCTTTTTCAAAATTGTATTGGTAACGTGATTGGAAATGTTGAGTGTATCCCAATAAAAATTTTGTTTTTTTAAAAAAAGAATCCATCCTCCAAAGCAGTCATTTTCTCCAGGATAACTCATCTCTGTAGTCTGGCTATCAGCTGTAATTCTGGGAGATCTCCAGGCCCCACCTGGAGGTTGGCAAGCCTAGGGTCCACTAAGCACAGGGAGGCAGGGACTGGGAGTGGCCAGGAGAAGGGGGATAAATGGCCGGAGCTCAAGGAAGTGGAAACAGGGTCGCCAGGTCCCCCCTGGTTTATTCCTGTGGCCACCCTGACATCCTCTGGCAGCGAGTTTTAATTTTAATCACTCTCTGTGTCAAGTAGTCTTCCCTTTTGTCCGTCCTCAACCTACTGCCCATCAGCTTCATCTGGATGATGCCAGTGAGCCCCCCCCCCCAGGTAAGGAATGTCTTCCACTGATTGCTGGTGGGGGGGTGGCCTGGCAACCCAGTGAACGTGCAAAGGAGACTTTGGCTTAACTCAAAGCTGCTTCCTTTTGACTTGAGGATTCTCAACCAGCAGGAATGGGAAACGGTTAGAGGGAATGAGAGAAAACAAAAGGGAGGGAGGGGATTCGGATCCCAATTGGCCGAGAACACCTGTTTATTTACTTCCTGTCTTTATGGACTGCCTTTCAACCACAATGGCTCCCAAGGCAGGGTAGAGTAAAATTAAAACGATTAGGATAATAAAATCAATCAGCTGCGGTGGCAGAAGGAGGCAGATACATGGTCCTGGAGAACACTCATGCATGGAGGTTGAGTTCTGCCTACCGGCTCTTTAGTTGTTCTCAGGGGTATTTTCATAGAAAAACAGCTGCAGGAGCTCATTAGCATATGGCATGCTAATGAGCTATTAGGCTATTAGCATATGCCACGCCCCCTGACATCACCAGAAGTGATGTCAGAAGGGGAAGCAAAAGGGGGGGGAGGCATCTTCAAAAGCCTCCCCTTCCCTTCCCCAGCTGGGAAGTTACTTTTTTCCCACCATAGAGAACAATGGAGGGAATAGGGGCAACCTGTTTGGGGCCCCATAGAATTGGATCCCGTGGTCCAATGTTCTTGAAATTTGGTGGGTATCTTGGGGGAAGGCTCCATCAGCGACCCTGTGAGTTTGGAGCCTGTCCCTCAAACCCCCTCCCCTCCAGCCCCCAGAATATCCCCTATGTTTTCACCATTGACTTCAATGGCCCATAAGATATAATGGAGCTGAAATTGACATTCGGCTGCCTGAAAAACTCCCCAGGACGCTGGCTGGGGGCGGGGCTTGGCTCCTGAGCTCCCGGAGCACAGCTCCGGTGCGCTCCCACCAAAAAAGACCCCTGGTTGTTCTGGTTACCCGCTGTTTTCTTCTTTTACTGGTCCCTGGGCGTGATTAATAGAAATATCCCCACCCAAGCCATAGCCCCGTCTTCTAGGACATGTGCCAGACAGCAGAGCTCTGCTGTTTAGGGTCACCAGGCCAGGCCTCGTGGCCGGCAGATCATGCGGGGATCGGATGTGGTGGGCACCTATCAACTATAGCATGAGGAGTAACAGCAATGGAAATTGTCGTGAGAATTTAACTGTAAACACGTGCTAGGTGTAAACTAACCCTGTGTGAAAATGTTTACCTGAACCTTTTCCCACCCCTGGGTTCTGAATGGTCTGTGGTGTGTGCCCCTTACCAAGGAGAGGATATAAATGTTAACAGGTAGCTGGAATGCAACACAAGGTTACTTAAACAAAAACCCTTTCTTTATTAATATTTATCAAAGCTAAAAGAAGGCAAGACAGTCGCCCAGCCAGGCGCTGGGCAACTGGCTAACACAGAAACAAAATACACAAGCACAATACTTACTTCCTAAGAAAGAGGTAGGTAAAGGTAAAGGTTCCCTTGCTCAAAAGCCAGTCGAATCCGACTCTAGGGTTGCGGTGCTCATCTCCATTTCAAAGCCGAAGAGCCAGCGCTGTCCGAAGACGTCTCCGTGGTCATGTGGCCGGCATGACTAAACACCAAGGTGCACAGAACGCTGTTACCTTCCCACCGGAGTGGTACCTATTTATCTACTTGCAATTTCTTGCTTTCGAACTGCTAGGTTGGCAGGAGCTGGAACTAGAGACAGGAGCTCATTCCGTCATGCGGCACTCTCGGGTCTCGAACTGCCGAACTACTGACCTTCCACAGCCTGCAGTTCAGCGTCTTAACTACTTGAGCCACCACAGCTCCAGAGAAAGAGATAGGCAGAGATTAAATACAACAAAGATTTCCCCATGCAGCAGAAGCTTCTGGACTGGCCCTCAGAGACCCGACAAGGACAGAGTTTCCCTTGGGTCTCCAAGAGTCAGTGCTGGGATGGAGCTGCTGGTCCCCTTTTATACAATCTTGGTCACATACATTTCGATAGAGCTATTGAAATTATAAACTGCATCAATTGACAATAACTGTTTTGATAATGTGGCCCATCATGGCATAGGAGATGTTTTCACATTCCAGCAGCAGTCAGTTTTACCATAATGCTTTAGCAAAACAATACAAGATAACACCTGAATTTCTAAATGACAAACACAGGAATGTGTTAGTTTCAGGATGTCTTTTGTGTTCTTGGGGCCAGGTAGTCCACTAGGCACCATTCTTCTGGCTGGAGGTGGGACGTGAGTTGTGGCATGTAGGCAACCCTTTAGTATTGCAAAATATTCTGGCTCCCTCGACTCAATGGCTGGCTCATAGAAATGCTTTATTTCTAAACAGTTTGGAATTCTTTACATCTATAGACAATGGAGGAGAATTTACATTCTGGGGAACGGAATGTAGAGTCCTGTTCCTGTGTGTGTGGCAGGTGACAGATGCCTTTTGAGACAAAGGATTTGCAAAACATGTTGGGATGCTCCTTGCTGCTTGGAAGGTTACAGAAATGAAGAGAACACTATGATTTCTTTATAGAATTAACTATATAAGATGGGCTTTAAATTTTCTGAACCAATTATTTCATTTTTCTCACAACAGAAATATAGTGACCTATAGCATGACATCACTTCCAGGAGAACCTGGTCCTGCATTGAGCAGGGGGTTGGACTAGATGGCCTGTATGGCCCCTTCCAACGCTGTGATTCTATGATGTCACGCCTCTCTAGGAATTGCTGGAAACTCCATAGTAAAACCATAAAGCCTCTGGCAATTCCTAGAGAAGACTTCCGTCACTTCCAGGGAATACCCAGACACTGATTGACCTTTGGTCAGCCACTGTCTCTAGCCTTACAGCTCCCAACCATTTCAGTACGCTGAGCCATAAGTCCAAATGTACTTGTTATAATGTCCCATTCAGGGCTGGCTGATGGCTTTTGGTTGCCTTAGGAATACAGTTGCCAGGTCCCTACCTGTACCCAGTGGGGGACTCCAGGCCCTTCTCTAGGGTGTTCTGGTGTGTGCGCTTCACCTGAGCACCATGATGACATCACCCCGAAGTGATGTCATCACACTGGGCATGTCGTGGGGGGACACTCTAGTGTTTGGCCAAAAACTCTATGGTCACCATAGAGTTTTGGGCCGAATACTAGAGCATCACCCCTGAGATATGCCCAGCGCGATGATGTCACCTGTGGATGATGTCATTGCGCCAGGCATGTCAGGTGCTGTGGATCTCTTCGGGGGCTGGGCTCCCCCACTGGCAGCTGGTGAATTGGGGGCCCTGAAATTGGGGGGAAACCCATGCCCGTCAGTGGGATGGCAACCCTGCTTAGGCAAAGTACGACCTTGGCATTCATCCAACTCAGTGTTCCGTTTTCTACAGTGGCTAACCAGATGTTCTGGAGAAAGCAACGAACATTGCACAAAAAGCACATCTGCCCTCACTACGAACCCCAAGCAAACAGCATCCTGAGACATGCAGCCGTTGCATATGGAGGTCACATCCTAGTCTTCGGCCACCCTTTCCTTCTCCATTACTCCCTCTAACCCCCCCTACCCAAGATTCTAAGAAACTCATCCTACCAACCATCTGGACGTGTTTTATTTTATGAACGTGTACATACAGTAAAGAAGAAATATCAACTGATGTATGACACGGAAGAGACTGTTTCCAGAGTCATATCTTGGTTTCTAAAATGCACAGGAGAGCAAAAGAAAGGGCGGTGGCGGTGGCACTGGGGAGGGCTGGCCGGGGACCCACGTTCAGAGGCTTTGCAACCCATTTTTGGGTCCCGACCCACAGTTTGGGAAACACCGCTCTAGCTCACCTTTGGTTGGGGCAGCGGGCATCGACTGGCTGGCCTCCCTGTTGCTGCTGGATAAGATCCATTTTGCCTCGCCGTTGGGCACATTTATCTCCCGGCTGGAGAAACTAGAAATGAATGCACTGCACTGCCCATTTTAAATGTTTTAAATTGGTTTTATTGTATTACCTGATTGCATTATTTTATCATTGTATTATTCATTGCTGTAAGCCGCCCGGAGCCCATTCGCGGGAAGGGCAGGATATAAATCGAAATAATAAATAAATAAATAAATAAATAAATGAAACCTTACGGAATTTTGTGATAAAATGCAGAGAGAGAGGGAGGGAGAGAGGGAGAACTGTGTACAGTTCCTTGGAGGAAGGGTGGGTTTCCAACGAAATAGAAAGATAAAGGCGTTCCAAGAAGCCATATTAGAGTTTACAGGTTTTGTCAACACGGTTCTTTAAAAAAGGTTGCGAACAAACTATTAAAGTGGCAAGCTCTTGCCAAAAAGCTGACTTCCCTTCTTCTTGGCTAGACGGGGCCAACCTTATTGTGAAGACTTAAGGAATCACTTACTTTCCACAGAACATTCTGGAAGGGAAATCATCAGTGCTCGCCATAAACATCTTCACACCTTCACACAGTTGTCAAGCGTTAATATAATGCACACACTCACAAGCACACACACACAAACACATCCTTCCAGCTGAATCCCAGAGGATTATTTGGAAGCAGAGTTGTAAGCAAAGAGTTGGGCAGAGTTTGGAAGAATCCTGAGGTAAAGAATCTTAAGGTAAAGAAGAAGACCCAGGTTGGAATCTGTTTGATCACAGCAGTGTGTTGGGGATGGTGAATACAATAAGGACAATTTCCTGGTAGTGAGACACACTTCTGAATACACCTACTTAGAATTGCTCACAAAATACTGTTTGACTGGCCAGACCAGTGAAATACTGCCTGAAAATTTTTCATCTAAGCAAAGGGTCAAAATGGGAGGACTTCCGGTGTCCTGGCCCCACTGCTGGACCTCCTGATGGCACCTGGTCTTTTTGGCCACTGTGTGACAGAGTGTTGGACTAGATGGGCCATTGGCCTGATCCAGCATTGGTTTCTCTTATGTTCTTATCTTTCCTTTTTTTTTTGAAAACAAAAAGTAAAGTTGCTGAGTTGGGAAATGGCCCCCTACATCTGTGCCTTCAACAATGGTCTGATGAACACGCATGAAGCTGCCTTGTATTGAACCAGACCAGTGGCCCATCGAGGTCAGTATTGTCTACTCAGACTGGCAGCACCTCTCCAGGGTCTCAGGCAGAGGTCTGTCACATCACCTACTGCTTGGGTCCTTTTAACTGGAGATGCTGGAGACTGAACCCGGCTGGGACCTTCTGCATGCCAAGCAGATGGTCTAGCGTTGAGCCACAGTCTCTGCCCTGATCTGTTGGAATGAGCAGATGACATCTTTTACCTGAAGAGAAGACAACTGAGAGAAGAAGAAGAAGGAGAAGGAGGAGGAGGAGAAGGAGAAGGAGAAGGAGAAGGAGAAGGAGAAGGAGAAGAGGAAGAGGAAGAAGAAGAAGAAGAAGAAGAAGAAGAAGAAGAAGAAGAAGAAGAAGAAGAAGAAGAAGAAGAAGAGATTGGATTTATACCCTCGCCCTTCACTATCTGAAGGAGTCTCAGAGCGGCTCCGAGAGGTGGTCTGATAGCCATCTTCAAGTATTTATAGGACTGTCGTATCAAGGATGGAGCAGAGCTGCTTTCTGTTGCCTTAGAAGGTCAGAGCAGAACCAACAGGCTGAAATTAAATCAAAAGAGCTTTCAGCTTCTGTTCTACACTTGGCATTTAATGTATGTTTTAGTTTTTGTACATATAACCTACTGAAATTCTGCAGTCTGGCTTTGTGTTTAGTCAGAGACTTATTACAAATAGATCTGGAATGGAATACTGAAACTTTGGTGATTAGGCTGATGCTAAAGTGATATATGCCTACAAACTGCAGCAGAATGTGCCTATTCTGGCCAGCAGGCTTCATTCTGCCCTGGCCTCCTAGGATTTCCCAACTCCCTGGAGGGGCTTTTCTTTCCTATCTAGGGTAGCCACTACTGACACCTGCCCTTTTTCAAGGAATTGCCCACTAGGAGGGACAGGATTCCCAGCTTACCATCCATGTTCTGAGGCCTTGCCTCTGTGTCTCTCATTACCTGGTGCCTAGCCACCACGGGGCTAGATTAATGCCTTGGATGACCTTGGAGGACTAGCTGTTTACCAACCCCTCTGGAGCCCCCTTTTAAAATAGCGTGTCCAAAATTGTGGCGGTCTATGTGGCACTGAGAGCTGCTCCCAGCATCAAAAGTTTAAGTATTTATTAAAAAGAAAATGTTTGCAAGCAAACTTTTAGCACAGTGCCAGACTGAACAAGAAAAACAAAAGAAATTGGTAAAAAACACAAATCCTCTGCCCCTCTCTCTGCACACGCCCTATCTGATGGTAAAATAGGACCGGCTCTTCTAGCTTAGGAAGTTACAGATCTCTGCAAAGTGGTCTTTTCCTTCCAGCTT
Source organism: Gekko gecko (assembly GCA_029375565.1). NCBI lineage: Eukaryota > Metazoa > Chordata > Lepidosauria > Squamata > Gekkonidae > Gekko > Gekko gecko. Next base: position 123,993,179 of record JAPDNY010000008.1, read on the forward strand.
GCTTCAGATGTTCAGGCCAACCACATGGTTAATGGCCACCTGCTTTCAGTCCACAGTTCAGAGTTGCCCTCCACGTAGCATCCCAAAGAAAGAGACCTGCTTCCTGTGGCAAGGAGTTTTTATCATCTCTGTTTCCTCCTCCCACTTGACCTGGTCAGCCCAGGTCAAAGAAGTGTTTCCTCCAGCCCCTTCCTGGAGATTATTCCTGGGCTGTTCTAGCCTAAAAGCCCTCCCAACTCTGCTCCCTGCCTGGAGAAGGGGGGAGAAGGAACGGGAGGCTTGATCATCCCTTTGCATTTCCTGCTAGGCCTATTAGCATTTCTAAAGAAGTGGGCCTGGAAAACCATTGATGGACTTCCTCCTTCCCGACCAGTTCTCTGCCCAGAAAGCAAAACAAACTTTTTTTTATTTATTTTCTCAAAAAAAGCGGAATACAAAAGGGAAGAGGGGTAGGGGGAAATGTAGATTCCACAAATTTATCAAATATTATGGGTTGTTACATACAACAAGAAAAATCAGATGTATTATCAGATGCAATACATATTTCAAATATAGAGGCAGTCAATAAAACATCAATATTACAGTATTTGGGGGTGGGTTCTCTGTTCAAAACAATAAACAAGAACCTTTCTGAAGTCAACGATAATGTATTAACAATTAAACAAGCTTCTATGCTAAAATTAAATCATTGTTAAAACCTGAACATTGTCTTAATCATTTGTCTTATTCTTATTAAATATTTTATTCTTAATTAAATGTTCATTCTTATTAAATATTTAACTACTAGTGGGATACTAACTAAAAATATTAAACATATTTTACAAATCACTTTAAAATGCCAAGTGGAGGTTTGCTGCTTGCCAACCTCCCAGGAGAAAATGCGTTTCATCAAACGAACATGTTGAAAATAGCTGTTGTAGGTGTACCGTATCTTGTCCTTAATTCTAACTGAAATGAAAATATGAATTGAGGCATTTGAATTGTATATATATATATATATTAAAAAAAACATACCGGCCAAAAGATGTCTTTATGTTTTGTTACTATTGCTACTTTATTACATAATACTTTCCATCAGGGTAAGATCTGGGGAGAACTAATTAATGTTGCTTGCTGCCAAGTCGAACGGATCACTGTTTTTCATTTAATCTATTTTCCTTTCCCAGGCTACTTTGTCCCACAAATCATTTCAGCACATGAATCTCAATTTTATAAAGGACTACTTCCAAACACTTGAACGCAGCGTTCTTTTCTTGTGTGTTTGTTAGACCGACTAGGACACCTTATTCCTTACTGCTGATGACGCAACTGAAGCGGTTATACATTCTTTTAAAGTTCAAGGTAGCTGAAGAAAGAAAGGGAATTGTCTCTGTAGTCATCAGGTGACACTGTGGTTAAAGAGGAATGCCTTGTTTTCTGTCAGGTTCCATTTAATTAATTTCGAAGGTAACATAAAAACATGAGAAGCCAATGTTGGATCAGGCCAATGGCCCATCTAGTCCAACACTCTGTCACTCAGTGGCCAAAAATACCAGGTGCCATCAGGAGATCCAGCAGTGGGGCCAGGACACTAGAAGTCCTCCCACTGTTGCCCTCCCCCAAGCTCCAAGAATGCAGGGCATCACCTGCCCCAGACCAAGAGTTCCTATCTATACCTTGTGGCGAATAGCCACTGACGAACCTCTGTCCCATATTTTTATCCAATTCCCTCTTGAAGCCGTCCATGCTTGTAGCCGCCGCCACCTCCTGTGGCAGTGAATTCCACGTGTTCATCACTCTTTGGGTGAAGAAGGACTTCCCTTTATCCATTCTAACCCGACTGCTCAGCAATTTCATGGAGTGCCCACGAGAAAGAGAGAAAAGTACTTCTTTCTCTGCCTGCTCCATCTCAGGCATAGTCTTGTAAACCTCGATCATGTCACCCCTCAGCCGTCGTTTCTCCAAGCGAAAGAGCCCCAAGCGCTTTAACCTTTCTTCATAGGGAAGGTGTTCCAACCCTTTTATCATTCTAGTTGCCCTTTTCTGCCCTTTCTGAGGTGTGGTGACCAGAATTGTACACAGTATTCCAAATGAGGTCACACCATCAATTTATACAGGGGCATTATGATACTGGCTGATTCATTTTCAATGTTCTTTTCATGCATGTTTTTGTCTTCTCCTTCATCTCGGAAATAGTGGTCCAAAATGTTAGATTATCGGATCTGTTCAGACCTAGGATATGCTCCTATTTTATTTTACACAATAGCCTTCCTCTTTTTTCCCCAGCTTGTAGTTTCATACAACTATAATACACAAATTATATTATTTCATATTATTTTTGCTGTCTTTCTGTAAATACCTAACAACAACAGACCCATCCTCGTGCTACATACAGCATCTTAATGCCGGCAGTAAGATCACAACCCCTTGGCCCTCTGATGGCTAGTCTTTAAGCTATTGATGCAATTTTGATACCTTTTCAAAACTTCTGTCTAAGCGGAAGTTTTATCGACTTTCATGAACTCATCTCTAAAGAGTGGCCTAGAAGCTTCAAGTTTGCTTTTGCTGTCTTTTTGTGTTATGTTAATTATAATGCTCATAATAAACTTCTCTGCAGTGAAAACAAACAACAAAAAAAAGAGTTATCCGCTAACAGCTAAACATCAGGAACAACTTCCTGATAGTTAGAGTGGTTTCTCAGCGGGACGGGCTTCCTCGGGAGGTGTGGCGGGCTCTCCTTTTTGGGAGGTTTTCAAACAGAGGCTTAGATGGCCATCGGACAGCAGTGCTGATTCTGTGAACTTGGGCAGATCATGAGCAGGAGTCAGGGGCAGATTAACCATTAAGCAAACTAAGCAGGTACTTAGGGCACCAGGGCCAAAGGAGGCACCACGAAGTTGGGAAAAGGGTGAAAAAATGTAGAAAAATGCCTTTCGGGTCTTGAATATTGGAACTCTGATACATTCAACTTGTGAAATATTAAAATAGAACTTTACGTAGCCAAAGCTTGGCTTCGTTTGTACAGTATATTGAGTTATCATATGAATAATTTTTTGTATTGCTGCAACCTGCAACAACTAAAATGGATTGAGTCAGTGTGGAAAGGAGGGGGGCACCAAGACTGGTCAGTGCTGAGGGCACCAGGGAGCCTTAATCCGCCCCTGGTGGGAGGGCAGGAAGGGTTGCCTCAGAGCTTAGTTCCTGTAGCCCTTTCTCACATGCCCAGGGAAATGCTGATCGCCCCTTTGGGGTCAGGAAGCAATTTTCTCCAGGCCAGATTGGCTGAAGAAGCCTGGAGGGGTGTTTTTTTGCCTTCCTCTGGGCGTAGAGGAAGGGTCACTGGGGACTGGGTGGAAGTAGTTGTGAATTTCCTGCATTGTGCAAGGGGTTGGACTGGATGACCCTTGAGGTCCCTTCCAGCCCTGTGTTTCTATGTTTCTGTTACCTCTGGGTCACTAACCCCCCCCCTCCCCCAATTGCTGATTTCTACTGATCCAGCTGATGTTGAACGGAAAGAACACAAGCAGGTCAGGACAAATCTTTTCAGCCCTTTGACAGTCCCTAGAAACTGTAGGTCAGTTTGGTGTAGCAGTTAAGAGCAGTGATCCAGAGAACCGGGTTTGATTTCCCACTCCTCTATATGCAGCCAGCTGGATGCCCTTGGGTCAGTCACAAGTTCTCTCAGAGCTCTTCTATCACAGGCAGTTCTGGAGAGAGCTCTCTCAGCCCCACCTACCTCGCAGGGTGTCTGTTTTGGGGAGGGGAAGGGAACGAGATTGTAAGCCGCTCTGGGACTCCCAGTGAAGGACGGGGTATAAATCCAGCTCTTCTTCTTCACCATAGGCAGGAAAACAGCAGCTCTTCCGAAATCTGATTCACAAAGCCACTGTTTCCCAGTGTTCATGGTGAGGATGGCCCTGGGTACGATTTGGCACCTCTCACCGTCCTCTCTTTGTTGCCGTGAAAAAGAAACTGAGTGCCTATCTGGGGTATGTTCATGCGCAGCAGCAGGAATGGTGCTCTCCATTCCCTTCCGAGGGCGGCCAGTCAGTCAGCTCCACCTGACACTGTGTGTCTAATCGGTATGCAGGAACCACAGAAGAACTCATCAGACGCAACTGTTCTCCGACACCCTGCTTATCTCGCAGGAAATTCAAAGCAAGACTTGGCAAAGCCTCTGCCGATTCAGTAGATTCCAGATGTGCAAAAACCAGTCCGGTATTGGAGAGGCACACTATCGGTGCCTCGGCTGAACCTGTGCCGTGCCCGGCCGATAGTGCTGAGACCGGCGTTCTCTCTGTTCTGCAACTGATGTGCTTCACAAACCTCCGGTTTCTTTGCTGACTCTTCTCCTCTGCGGGCGCAGCTTTTTCTTGGTTTCTGGGCCAGTGGGCGCATCCATGTGTCTCCTCCCACAGCGTTGATGACATCATGTTCGCCAGCGATTCCCAAGCCTCCCTGCAGTCAAACGGTATTGTTGAGAGCCAGGCAGCAGTCAGGAAACATGGGGGGGGGAATCCTTAAGGTACCTTCCTAAGGAGAGCCAGTTTGGTGTAGTGGTTAGGAGCGTGGGCTCTAATCTGGGAGAACCAGGTTTGATTCCCCACTCCTCCACATGCAGCTGCTGGTGTGACCCTGGGTCAGTCACAAGTTCTCCCAGAGCTTTTCTCTCACGAGCAGTTCTCTCAACAGCCCCACCTACCTCACAGGGTGTCTGTTGCGGGGAGAGGAAGGGAAAGGAGTTTGTAAGCCACTCTGAGACTCCGAGTGAAGGGCAGGGTATAAATCTTTTTTTTAAATTTTATTTAACTTTCGACTTGATATCCCGCTCAAACCTCCAAAGGGGTCTCTGAGCGGCTTACAGTTACTCTATTATCCCTATCTAAGGCCACATATATATAGTCGGGGGGGGACTGCCCTACCGGCACCCAGTGGAGTGTTGTTCTTCGTCTTAGATCGAATCGGCTCAGCGTCTGGCTCCCATTCTTTCGCCTTCCCCGTCGGCTTTTTCCCGGATCGGCAGGCCCATCCGGCGTATAGTTCCAATGTTAGTGCAGCTCCGGCTCTGTCCATTGGCTCCGCCGTGCCAATCTCTTCCTTCTCCACCACCTCCTCCTCCTCCTCTTCCTCCTCTTCCTCCTCTTCCTCCTCCTCCTCCTCCTCCTCCTCTTCTTCTTCTTCTTCTTCTTCTTCTTCTTCTTCTTCTTCTTCTTCTTCTTCTTCTTCTTCTTCTTCTTCATGGCTGGGTCATTGATAGGGACATTTGGCACTGGTGGGTTGTCTATAACACTGGTTCCCAAACTTTTTGGTATGGTAGCAGTGACCCAGCCAGGACCGGCCCAAGGGTTTTTTTTGGGGGGGTGGGGGTGGGGTTGGCACTCCAGGCAAACCACGATCTTTGCACCCATCCTGTTCAGCATTCCGTCTCCTACAGTAGCTAACCATATAGAATCATAGAGTTGGAAGGGACCTCCAGGGTCATCTAGCCCAACCCCCTGCACAACGCAGGAAATTCACAAATATCTCCCCCCCGCACCCCCAGTGACCCCCGTTCCATGGCCAGAAGATGACAAAAAAACCTCTAGGATCCCTGGTGTAAAGTACTGGGTTTCGGGCCTCATGACTCGGACGACGACATAAGAGAAGACGCGTTTATTCGTACTTCACACAAGACAAGAACAACCAGTAATGGCCGGCGGCCAACTATATACAGTAAGGGGGGGGGATGCCCCCGTTCCTATTGGCGGGTTTGAATTGTCCGCCAATGCTGCCATTGGTTCTTTACTGGCGAGCTCAGGAGCCTAGTCCCTATTGTTCTCAGAGAGCGAGCTTGGCTGCATTCGCCAGCTCATACTCCTGATGTCAGGACACAACACCTGGCCAAACTGGCCTGGAGAAAAATTGTTTCCTGACCCCAAAGTGGTGATCAGCATTTCCCTGGGCGTGTTTTGGAGAAAGCGACAAACATCACACAAAACGGTTCAGCTGCGCCCCCTGTAGGAACCTCAGACAAATGGCATTCTGACACGCACCGCCTTTGCAATATGGAGGTCAAATCTTAGCCTTTGGCCCCTTTTCTTCTCCATTACTCCCTCTAATCCCCTCTAAGGTTCTAAGAAACTCACTCTAGTAACCAGCAGGACATGTTTTATTTGACAAACATGTGTATGTAGTGATGGGAAAACACCAACTAATGTATGACACGGGAGATACTGTTTCTGGGTCACATCTCGGTTTCCAAAATGCAAAAGAGAGCAATGGAAGGGTGGGGGGGTGTGCGTTAGGGAGGGCTGGCCCGCAATCCCCTTGCAAAGGCTTTGTGATCCACTTTTGGGGCCCAACCCACTTTTGGTCCTGATCTAAAGACTGATCTAAAGCCTGGAAGACCCAAAGAGTGATGAACATATGGAATTCACTGCCACAGGAGGTGGTGGCAGCTACAAGCATGGACAGTTTCAAGAGGGAATTAGATAAACATATGGAGCAGAAGTCCCATCAGTGGCTCTTAGCCACAGGGTATAGATGGGAACTCTCAGTCTGGGGCAGGTGATGCACTCTGTTCTTGGTGCTGGAGGGGGCAGCAGTGGGAGGGCTTCTGGTGCCCTGGCCCCACTGGTGGACCTCCTGATGGCACCTGGTATATTTTGGCCGCTGTGTGACAGAGTGTTGGACTAGATGGGCCATTGGGCTGATTCAACATTGGCTTCTCTTATGTTCTTATGTTAAGATGCTAGTCTATAGGATAGACCAGAAAAGCCAGTCCTAGTTGAAAGTTAAGGGTTTTATTTTAACCTCTGGATGGTTGTCAATGCCCCCCCCCCCAAAAAAAAATGAAGCTGGAACTTTAAGATGAAAATCACCATTAACATTTTTTGCATCTGGTGCATGTGCATCCAAGGGACGTGTGCACTAGCAGCCAGGTTGCTGAAGAGTCCCCATTTTCCATTTTGCATGCAAGAGATTACAAGCGGTGTGTGTTGCCTCTAGTCCAGCATCCCGTCTCACACAGTGGCCAGCCAGTTCCTATGGAGATCCAACAACAGAGATCCTCAGCATAGAGGCTGAGGCCTTCAAAAGAACAGAAGAAGAGCCCTGCTGGATCAGACCAATGGTCTATCTAGTCCAGCATCCTGTCTCACACAGTAGCCAACCAGCTCCTCTGGATGGCCAACAACAGGGCACAGAGGCCAAGGTCTTCATAAGGACATAAGATGAGCCCTGCTGGATCAGACCAACAGTCCATCTAGTCCAGCATCCTGTCTCATACAGTGGCCAACCAGTTCCTTTGGACAGCCAAGAACAGGGCATACAGGTCGAGACCTTCCCCTGGTGTTGCCTCCCGGCTCTGCGATTCTGAGGCTTAGTGCCTCTGAATGTGGAGGTTCCCCTCAGTCACCATGGCCAGTAGCCATTGATCGACTTATCCTCCACAAATCTATCTAATCCCCTTTTGTTAGATATGAGACTCAGGCAGCAGCTCTTTGAACAGTGGAATCCGCTTCATTTACAGAGGTTAAAGCAAGATAGGACGACAGCACAAATAGGGAGCATCAGTCCGGGGGGGTTGAATGTTACATCTTTAGACTCTCTAGCACTTCCCAAAGCTCAAACACCTGCTCTGTTCCCGCCACATTTCCTCCCACTGGTGACTGAGGGGGCTGGTGGGCAAAGAATCTGCATAGCGGGATGCGTGGCACCTCTACAGGACACAGGACATGGGCAGAACCCACAATGAGGCCTGCCAGGTCCCTTTGCCAATCCGGTGGGGAGATTTGGGGGACATTCCAGGGGTGGGCGGCAATGCCCCCTCTAAGCTGTGGAGTCTTGTGGGCAGAAACTCTGCTTTGAGAGCTACCGGCATTAAAGTTGTGAGTGAGAGATTTGGCTGCTGCATAAATTAGTTTGCTCTGGAGCCCTCCTTCCTGAGCTGAGACAAAATGGTGTGAGCTGGAGGCTAAAAACTGTGAGCTAGTTCACGCCAACTCAGCTTAGAGGGAACACTGATGGGCGGGGATGCCTCCAAGCCGCAGCCACCTGTCTCCCTCCCTGCTAAAAAATTTAAAGGGCTTCAGCTGATCGACGGGGAGCAGGCCGCCCGCTGACTAGCAGGAGGGCCCTTTAAATCTTTTAGTGGGGAGGGAGGGGCTGTCGCCGGCCACAGCTCTGCCGGCAAAAAGAATATGGCTGCTTTGGAGGGTGGATTCTATTACATCACATCCTGCTGAGGTATCTCCCCTCCCCAAACCCCGCCTTCCCCAAGTTCCACCACCAAAATCTCCAGGTATTTCCCAGCCCAGAGCAGGTGACCCTACCATCTACCGGGATGTCTTCAGTTTGATGTAAAAAAAATTGTGTCTTGCTGTTCTGCCAGGTCTTTGGCTGAGGAAGCGGACGTCCATATTTGGCCTCCCTGAGGTGGTTGTCACTCTGTTAACAACTACTGGCTATTGCCAGGAACCTCCCACGACCAAGGAATTTTTTTTGTTGTTGTTGTTGTTGTTAGCTGTGACCAATGTTCCCTCTAAGCTGTGGAGTCTGGTGAGCAAAAATTCTACTTTGTGAGCGACTGGCATTAAAGCTGTGAGCGAGTGATTTGGCTGTTGCATAAATTAGTTCACTCTGGAGCCATCTTTCCTGAGCTAAGGGAAAAATGTGTGAGCCGGAGGCTAAAAAACTGTGAGCTAGCTCACACTCACTCAGCTTAGAGGGAACGCTGGCTGTGACCATCACTGTAATATTTTTGAAGATGTTTTAAATTTTAACGTCATTTCATTAACAAAACGTTTGTATAAATGATGTTGTCACCCGCCCTGAACCCACTTCTGGGAAGGGCGGGCTATAAATGCGAATAAATAAATAAATGAATGAATCCTGTCTCCCACCAAGGTTGGTAGAAATCATGTCCCCTTTACGTGCGCCGGTTTCGGATTCCTTATTTGCCTACTTATTCAAGGGTAGGCCTACATTTCAATGTTACCTTTTAATTGCATATTGTGCCTTGGGTGGTTTCAAGCCATCGTGCGTCCCTGTTGAGGCCCTGACGGCACTCGTTACCAGGATTAGATACAGATAAAAATGGGTTTCCCTTTTACGAGAGGGTTTGTAAGGAGGCATGCTGTTTTTCTGATGAATGGCTACATGGCGGCAGCGAACCAAGGCTCTGCTGCTTTTGAACCTCTCTCTGTCTCTCTCCTTTGAATACCGGACAGGATGCAGAGTGCAGGAGAGTAGAAGAAGGCCTATATTTCTACGTGCCATGACATTATCTGCCAGGCCCGTAGCTACAGTAGGGCATATCGGGGCTAGGTCACCTGACTTGCTGGCAAGGCCCCCTGACTTCCCATCCAGCCCAGGGCATCACGGCTTTCTCCTCTGGATTAATTTGATTAGCCAGTGCCCCCTAAGAAATTTAAATGCCCCCTGACTTAAAAAATCCTGGCTACAGGCCTGTTATCTGCCTATGTCTGATCCACCCCATTCTCCATTGTCAGTCCTCGGTCTTTCACTACCAAGATCAGGATGGGTAGCCCTGTTAGTCTGTCAAACAGCAGAAAAGAGCAAGAGTCCAGTAGCACCTTAAAGACTAATGAAATTTGTGGCAGGGGAGGAGCTTTTGTGAGTCACAGTGCTCACGGCTTCAGATACCTTTTATTCCCGGTCCCTTGGGTATGATATGAAGTCTTCTGTATCCGATGAGAAAGGCGATGTCTGTTTACTCCTGTGCAAGTTTCCTCACAAGGCTGATGCAGTTCCATTCCGAACAACCAAACCTCCGTGGCCTTCCGTGGAGACAGATCAAGATGGGAAGTCGTGTTAGTCTGTCCGTAGCTGCACAAAAGAGCAGGAGTCCAGGAGCACCTTAAAGACTAACAGAATTGGTGGCAGGGGAGGAGTTTCCATAACGGGACTGCGGTGGCTCAGAGGTTAAGACGCTGAACTGCAGACCGGAAGGTCCGTAGTTCAGCCGTTCGAGACCTCCGAGTGCCGCATGACAGAGTGAGCTCCCGTCTCTGGCCCCAGCTCCTGCCAGCCTAGCAGTTTGGAAGCAAGAAATTGCAAGTAGATAAATAGATATCACTTCGGTTGGAAGGTAACAGTGTTCTGTGCACCTTAGCGTTTAGTCATGCTGGCCACATGACCACAGAGACGTCTTCAGACAGCGCCGACTCTTCGGCTTGGAAACGGAGATGAGCGCCGCCCCCTAGAGTCGGATTCAACTAGCTTTCGAGCAGGGGAAACCTTTACCTGTTATTAGCTTCCATGAATCACTGCTCACTGCTTCAGACACCTTTTATTCTCAATCCCTCAGGTATGATGTGAAGTCTTCTGTGTTCGGTGAGAAAGATGATGTCTGTTTGCCCCTGTGCAAGTTTCCTCACAAGGCTGAGAGCCAGTTTGGTGTAGTGGTTAAGTGTGCGGACTCTAATATGGGAGAACCGGGTTTGATTCCCCACTCCTCCACTTGCACCTGGCTGGATGACCTTGGGCAAGCCGTAGTTCTGATAAGAGCTGTTCTTGAAAAAGAGTAGTTTCTGTCAGAGCGCTCTCAACCCCACCTACCTCACAGGGTGTCTGTTGTGGGGAGGGGAAGGGAAGGGAGTTTGTCAGCCGCTCTGAGACACCTTTGGGCAGTGAAGGGCGGGGTATAAACCCAATCGCTTCTTCTTCTGAGGGAGTTCCATTCTGTACAGCTAAATGCGGTGCCTTCCACAGAGATAGATCAAGATGGGACTGTAGCGGCAGAAAAGAGCAAAGATCCAGCGGCACCTTAAAGACTATCAAAATTTGCCGCTGGGTAGGAGCTTTCGTGACTCACTGCCCACGTCTTCAGATACATATCTTCACGAAAGCTCCTCCCCAGCCACAGATTCTGTTAGCCTTCAAGGTGCTGCTGGCCCCTTGCTCTTTCCTAGTGGTCACCAGGGCTACCTTTCACTAGCTTTGGGTGGTGTGCCAGTTGTTATCCCCCTAGACAGAAAAGGTCTTGCTGCCGTGGGGTGTGTCTCAGGCTGAGTTCAGACTGGCAGTTTGCTGCGGTAGCCAGTCGTAGCAAAAAAGCCCCAGAATAAACTGTTCCGGGGTTTTCCTGTTCAGACAGCCTGGGCTGCTGCTGGAAGATGCGGGGCGGAGCCGGCACCACATTGGGCAGTAGAGCGGAGCACGGCCAATCATACCGCCGCTGCCTTCTGCCCAACGCGGGTTGCTCCCGGCTTTTCGGCTGCACGTTCAGACTTCCCAGGAGTGGAGAAACGCGTGACACACGAGGGCTTTCGGATTTGCTACCAGTTTTATGAGGTATCTTTTTAATCCAGGTGTGAAGCGCAACAGCACGGGTTGGCTACGGGTGGGGGACGCCAGGCAGATGTGCCTGTGTGGACGCCCCATTTACTCCGGGATTGAATTGTCGCTGGCCCAGGTCCCTACCAGGGCAAATTGTCAGTCTGAACTCAGCCTCAGTCACATCTAGATTAGATGACTGCATTGCGCTCTGTGTAGGGCTGTCCTGGGAAATGGTCTGGAAGCTCCAGCTGGGACAGGACGTCGACTGCGATGGGTCGTAGTAGAAGAAGAAGAAGAGAAGAGATTGGATTTATATCCCGCCCTTCACTGCCCAAAGGCGTCCCAGAGCGGCTTACAAACTCCTTTCCCTTCCCTCCCCACGACAGACACCCTGTGAGGTAGGTGGGGCTGAGAGAACTCTAACACAAACTGTCCTTGAGAGAACAGCTGTGCCAGAGCTTGTGACTGACCCAAGGTCACACCAGCAGGTGCAAGTGGAGGAGTGGGGAATCAAACCCGGTCTTCCCAGATAAGAGTCCACGCACTTAACCACTACACCAAACTGGCTCTCAGTAGCCCCCCAAACTCTTTTTACTGCCCACCCACCCAGGAAGAGCCCCCTCCCACACAAAAAATTGCTTCAGACAGCACCGAGGCAACTGAAGTTTTACAATAAGTTTTATAATAAGACTAATTCTGCAGTGGAATCGGCTGCCTGGGGAGGCGGTGAGCTCCCTCTCATTGGCAGTCTTCAAGCAGCGGCTGGGCAAAGACGTGTCAGGGACACTCTAGGCTGATCCTGCATTGAGCAGGGGGTTGGACTAGATGGCCTCTATGGGGACTTCCAATGCTAAGGTTCTGTGATTCTAAGTGTCAGGGTTGGTCTAGGGTTGGGGCCAGAGTCAAGAGCAGTGGCTTTGGTCTGGAGTAAAACAGGTTGTGGAACCACCCTATGCTTCCCTCCCAGGCTGTAACAGAAAATTCCTTCTTGGCCGCATCGCGCTCACTCTGAGACAGTGGAATTACTCATGAAGAAGGAGGAGGAGGAAGAGATTGGATTTATCCCCACACTTCACTACCCAAAGGAGTCTCAGAGCAGCTTACAATCTCTTTTCCCCTCCCCTCCCCACAACAGACACCCTGTGAGGTTGGTGGGGCTGAGAGAGCTCTCTCGAGAACTGCCAGTGAGAGGACAGCTCTTGAGAGAACTTGTGACAGACCCAAGGTCACACCAGCAGCTGCATGTGGAGGAGTGGGGACTCAAACCCGGTTCTCCCAGATCAGAGTCTGCATTCCTAACTGCTACACCAAACTGGCTCATGGCTCAGAGGAAGGGGCCCGCTGCATCTCAGCAGGAGTCTCTGTTCAGGGCTGGCCTCCTTCTATGCATGAGGCCCGAACGATGACGTAACAGAAGCACAAAAGCAGGGCTTCCTTGAGAGCAAGGGCGTCTTATCCTTATCCCATCTCAACCACAAAGCGCCTTCCGTTTGCACTCTGAAATTCTACTGTCTAGCAGTTAGGATAGTTGCAAGTGAGATATTATCGTTATCAGGGGATTTTTCTGGGGAAAGACCATAAGAGTTGTTGCTCCAAAGCACGCACGACCTTACGCACTTTGATCCAAACTAAATTGCTCATTAGAACTCTTGGGAAGTCTGCCCGGCAACCGAGACGAGACACCTTTCCCCTGCAGCCCGATCTCAGCACCACGTCGACGATTCCAGACGTGGGAAATCCTTTCGTGCCCTCGCCCCTCCTGCCCCCTGCCTCCTCGGGTGCCCAGCCCTCCCTCTCTCTCTCTTTTTTTTACGGCACATAAAGGCCCTGAAATTTACAAACAGCTAAAAATATTTTATGCCCTTTGGTGAAATCGCAGCCGTTTAAGGCCGTTTAGGGCTCTGAATTATGTCTCGAAAATGGTGTCCAATTTGTAAGGATCGTTAAAAAAAAAAAAAAGTCTGAAATAAGTTGTCTTTGAAATAACTGCAGAGGAAATTACGAGCCCGGGCCCGGCTTGAGTATTCCAGCTTCCCTGTGTGGTTAGTGACTGATGGAATGAACCAGCAGCCGGAGTGCTCCGGAGGTTCCCCGAGAGTGCAGTACGGCGCTCTTCTCCCTGGGTGTTACCTGGAGCGGTTTTTCCGGAAGATGCTTTGTTGGCTTACCTCCCGTCATGAGCATCTGACAGAGTTATGGCTTGTTTATGAAAGGCACAGAAGAAAGAGAGAGAGAGAGAGCACAAGGAAAGAGACCGTGAAAGTTAATGCTAGCAAAAAAGGGGGTACACAGGTAATGACACTTCCAAAATGATCCACATTTGTTGCCGTAGATTTTTCGGGTTGTGTGGCCATGGTCTTGGCATCGTAGGACCTGACGTTTCGCCAGTAGCTGTGACTGGCGTCCTCAGAGGTATGACACAGAAAGATGGAGGACTCTCTGTGTCAAGGTGAGCAGAAAATGGTACGCAGGTAATGGTAGGAGCACTCCATCTTTCTGTGTTATACCTCTGAGGATGCCAGTCACAGCTGCTGGCGAAACGTCAGGTCCTACGATGCCAAGACCACGGCCACACAACCCGGAAAATCTACAGCAACTAATGAACTCCGGCCGTGAAAGCCTTCGACAACATATTGGTCCACATTTCTTTTCTTTTTTTTTTGAAAAGGTTTTTTTAAAATTTTATAGACAGACAGACAGATAAAGGTAAAGGTTCCCTTGCTCGAAAGCCAGTCGAATCCGACTCTAGGGTTGCGGTGCTCATCTCCGTTTCCAAGCCGAAGAGCCAGCGCTGTCCAAAGACGTTTCCATGGTCATGTGGCCGGCATGACTAAACACCAAGGCGCACGGAACGCTGTTACCTTCCCACCAAAGTGGTACCTATTTATCTACTTGCAATTTCTTGCTTTCGAACTACTAGGTTGGCAGGAGCTGGAACTAGAGACAGGAGCTCACCCCATCATGCAGCACCCAGGTCTCGAACTGCTGAACTACTGACCTTCCACAGCCTGCAGTTCAGTGTCTTAACCCCTTGAGCCACCGCAGCTCCTTGGACAGATACAGTTACATAAAATCTGGGATCACATATAATCTTTGATTGAACTTCTATATTACCTCATACATTAGCTGTCTGAAACATTATCCGCCTGAATCACCCTATATTTTGAAAAAAAATATTTTGCATTATCGTTTAATATACATTTTATTATTTATTCTAAATAATGATTATGTCAATATTGTTCATTCATTATAGTCTTCGGACCAAATGTGAAATCTCGCCCACGTGTTTTCAAAGCTTGCGTCATCTCGTCCTCTGAGAATTAAAAGTCGGTTTATCCATTTCGGCGTTTATTTATAGTCTCTTCTTTGTGGGGTATTGTTTTCTTCCTCCAGTCAAAATGATCCACATTTCTTCCTAGATTTTGGGGTTCCACATTACTAGGTCTTGTCCCCACAAATGAATCAGTGTGTTAGGAATTCTCCATTACTTGTATGAGGCTGAGCTAGGGATGCCAGCCTCCAGGTGGGGCCTGTTGATCACAGGCCCGTAGCCAGGATTTTTCAAGTTGGGAGGCATATAAATTTCTTAAGGGGCACTGGCTTATCAAATCAAAGGAAGACCCAGCTCCTTCCCCACACCTGCCACCACTCAGGGGCCCTGGGGTCGATGGGAAGTTGTGGGGCCTGGTCAGTAAGTCAGGGGGCCTAGCCCCGAGACGCCCCACTGTAGCTAACGGGCCTGGTTGATCACCTCATCTCTAGACTACAGAGATCACTTCCCCTGGAGAAGGTGGATGTTTTGCAGGTTGGGCTATACGACGTTGTGTCCCATTGAGGTCCCTGTCCTCCCCAGGCTCCATCCCCAAATTTCCAGGAGTTTACAAATCTGGATCTGGAAACCTTAGGGCTTGGTAAGCAAATACCAAGCCTAGTGCATGTGACTATTGGGAAGGGGAATCCTGCTCCAACTGGCCGCTCCTGCCAAGGGGGCTCACTTATTAGAGGTGACCAGGGCTGCCGAGCTCCCAGGGTAGATGGATGGGGGAGCCCCAGCTCCTATTTTCCACTGCTGCTCAGAGAAGAAAAAAAAAATATTTTAAAAATGGCGATTGAACCAACAGTGAGATGCCACTCCTGGAAAACATGGAGGTGACATCAGTCCTCTCTAGGAATTACCAGAAGCTCTATGGTGATTCTAAACGGCCTTAAGTGGCTGTGATTTCACCAAAGGGCATAAGATATTTTTAACTGTTTGACAATTTCAGGGCCTTTATGTGCTGTATAAGAAGAGGGATCCCCCGGAAGCACAGCTCATCTCTAGACTACAGAGATCACTTCCCCTGGAGAAAATGGATGCTCTGGAGGTTGGACTATATGACGTCATGCCCCATTGAGGTCCCTGTCCTCCCCAGGCACCATCCCCAAATTTATAGGAGTTTACAAATTTGGATCTGGCAACCCTGCGTCCACATCCCCCGCCGGTGGCCGGGGGGAACCTGGCAATCTTAGGCTGAGAGCAGGGGTTTGCCAGCCACGGGCAAGCTAATACCAAGCCTAGTGCATGTGAATATTGGGGAGGGGAATCCTGCACCATCTGGCCGCTCGTGCTGAGGGGGCTAACTTATTGGAGGTGACCAGGGCTGCTGAGCCCCCAGGGTGGACAGATGGGGGATCCCCAGCTCCTGTTTTCCCCTGCTGCTCAGAACAGTGATGGGAGAAAATATTTTAAAAATGGCGATTGGACCAACAGCGTGATGTCACTTCTGGAAAACATGGAGGTGACATCAGTCCTTTCTAGGAATTACTGGAAACTCTATGGTTTTACGGTAGAGTTTCTGGTGATTCCTAGAGAGGTGTGACATCACTTCCTGGTTTCCCCTTGAAGTACTGTCATATCAACAGCACCTCCCCATGTCTCCATACCTCAGTCTCCTTGCCAGGCCATGTGACTTCTGGGCACAGACTCGAAGGGCCACCCCGAAAGGACCCCACATCATGGCACTTGCAGTGACTTCTTGCACCAGGCATATGAACTTGCTGCAGCCCTCAGAGCTCAGTGCACAACTGGGCTGCTGGGGTCTTGCTTCACCCATCTCACAAGAGCTACCTGTAAGGTCTTCACTCCCTGGAGAGTCCATGAGAACAGTCTCCATTTCCTTAAGCAAATCGTTCTGCTGTCCTCCTCGTTAAAATGTTCCCCCTAATGCAATGTGCTTGAACTCACTGGGCAGACCTATCAATGCTCCCTCTAAGCTGTGGAGTCTTGTGAGCAAAAATTCAACCTTGTGAGCTACCGGCATTAAAGTTGTGAGCGAGCGATTTGGCTGCTGCATCAATTAGTTTGCTGTGGAGCCATCCCTTCCTGAGCTAAGAGAAAAATGTGTGAGCTGGAGGCTAAAAAACTGCGAGCTAGCTCACACTAAGCTTAGAGGGAACACTGCTCTCAGTATACCTAGCTGTTGGTGCCGCGCAGCAGTGTTTAACCTAAACGGACCGTCTTGCAGCTTGCAACCCATCCAAATGGCTGCCTCTTCTCTGGTTATTAGCGACAAGGGGAAACCATCGTTTTTCCATTTCCTTTGCGACAGCCTCTTCAATATTGCATGACTCCCAGACTGTCATCTCTTCCTCTCCTTTTCTCTTGGCAAAACAGATCCACTTCTTTCTGTGTGCCTTCCCCCCCCACCCCCCGGTCTCTTGTTTGATGTCGAAACCAGTTACCATCTTGGTTTCTCGTCGCTGGAAAAAAACGTCGTCTGCTTTCATTCAATAGAACTCCTTAAACTTTGTCACGGAGAGAGCCCCCTTGGCCAAATGAATTCCTTCTTTCAGAGGTCGCTTTTGCCCCGCACAATAATTTGTGGGCTTGTTTTCACCTCTCTTTTTCACGCTACAGTTTGAAAATGTCATCGCCCATTCGTGCGAAATTGCAACCATAAGCGGTGAAGTAAATCGCATAACTTAACTTGTACCACATTCCAGTTTGGAACGTCACGCTGTCTCCAGTACAGATCCTGACGTCGGCACATGGCATCCTTTTCCCTGAAGAAGCTGGGAGCCAGAATATTTATTTATTTAATTTATTTAAATTTGTATCCCGCCCTCCTCGCCGAGGCAGGCTTGGGGCAGCTTAACATCATAAACTCTGCTACAATTAAGAGTCTATCAGGCATAAAACGAGTCATTTAAAAAATATACCTAAAAGCGCTAAAACATCCAAGTAAAACAGGAGCAAGGGTCTTTAAGGCCTGGTATTCAGTGGCCGTATGATTCCAATGGCTTCCATGCCAGCTTAGTTCTCTCACATTATTGTGTGGCGGACACAGGCCGGAGAAGTGTTGGTAAAAGGTAAAGGTAAAGGTTCCCTTGCTCGAAAGCCAGTCGAATCCGACTCTAGGGTTGCGGTGCTCATCTCCGTTTCAAAGCCGAAGAGCCAGCGCTGCCTGAAGACGTTTCCGTGGTCATGTGGCCAGCATGACTAAACACCAAGGTGCACGGAACGCTGTTACCTTCCCACCGAAGTGGTACCTATTTATCTACTTGCAATTTCTTGCTTTCGAACTGCTAGGTTGGCAGGAGCTGGAACTAGAGACGGGAGCTCACTCCGTCATGTGGCACTCTCGGGTCTCGAACTGCTGAACTACCGACCTTCCACAGCCTGCAGTTCAGCGTCTTAACCACTTGAGCCACCGCAGCTCCAGTGTTGGTAAACCAGGACGTAAAAGTCCCGCAAGGCCCTGATCTCTTCTGGGAGCTCATTCCACCAGGATGGAGCCACTACCAAGAAGGCCCTGGCCCTGGTCTTCGTCAGCCTGATATCCTTGGAACCTGGAAGGGCCAACCGATTTTGCGTTCCTGATCGCAGTGCTCTCCGAGGAACATGTGGGGAAATGCGGTCTCTCAGGTATGCTGGACCCTGAAAACTAAAGCTCTGGCTTCATCAGAGATTGAAATGCAAAGGGAGGGAAGCCAAAGGTTCATCTGCATAACAAATGCCACTCGGCTCTTTTCTTCATGGATAAGCACTGCTGTGAAAAGTGCCGTGAAGTTAAAGCCAACTGTGGTTACCGCACAAGGATTTCAAGGCAAGAGATGAGCAGAGGTGGTTTGCCATTACTTGTTCCTCTGTAGTGACTCTGGACTTCCTCGGGGGTCTCCCATTCAACTATTGGGATATTTTGTTACTATAGCAGAGTTTTGCCCAGTCGTGGGATCCTGATATGGAGTGCAGTCAATAAATCTCCCAAGAAGCAGATTGCAAAAAAGGTAAACTTAACATTTACTCAAGTAGATCAAGACGGGAAGTCAGTCTGTAGCAGTATGAAAAGAGCCAGAGTCCAGCAGTACCTAAAAGACTAACAAAATTTGTGGCAGGGGAGGAGCTTTCCGGAGTCACTGCTCGCTTCTCCAGATTCCAGTTTCTGGAGAAGTAAGCAGTGGCCAGTGTCCCCTCTAAGCTGAGATTGTGTGAGCTAGCCCATAGTTTTTTAGCCTCCGGCTCACACATTTTTGTCTTCGCTCAGGAAGGATGGCTCCTGAGCAAACTAATTTATGCAGTAGCTAAATCATTCGCTCACAACTTTAATGCCAGCAGCTCACAGATTTTTTACCTTACAAGACTCTACAGCTTAGAGGGAGCACTGGCAGTGACTCACAAAAGCTCATACCCTGCTACATATTTTGTTAGTCTTTAAAATGCTACTGATTTATTCAAGGAGATCCAGTTCACATACAGGCGGCAGCCAAAAGAAGAGAAAAGAAGCCTAATCTCAAGAGTCCTTTCCCTGTCACAAATGGCCAGCTGGTCTGGCATCATGTGCGTGGGAGTATGAGGGCATTGTCTCTACTGGAGAGACCTGCAGAGACATGTGTCTCCATGGAAGGCCATGTGTAGAGAGGGAGCGAGAGGACAAAGGGAGAGGACAGAGGCCAGCTCCTAGATTAAGACAAAGTGGGGCATCCCATTCAAGGAGATGACACCTATACACACTTAAAGTGAAGTAGCGCCCCCTAATGGCCAGACATGTTGAGTCATTCAGTCCAACACCAACTACTAAGCAGGGCAGACCCTGCTTCGCTTCAGAAATCTGACAAGATCGGGCTAGCATGGACCATCCAGAGCAGGGCAATAACTTTTGTTGCTGGTGGTGATAGAAAGTGGCATCAAGTCGCAGCTGACTCACGGAGACCCCAAAGGATTTTCAGGGCTAGAGTAGATGGTTTGCCATGGCCTGTCTCTGCATAGCTACCTGAAAGTTCCTTAGCAGTCTCCGGTCCTAATACTAACCAGGAGCAGACCCTGCTTAGGTTCCAAGATTTGCCAAAATCAAACTACCCTGGACCATCCAGGTCAGGTCTGAACAAGCATTAGATGTTCATATAAATAGGATGAGCCTCACAGGTGCTTCAACCCATGTTTACCAAATGTCCGTGGACCCAATAGAACTGATATTCGTCTCATTGTTGTGTGGCTGATCCACTGTGGGGAGTAATATTTAAACACCTTTTATCAAGGCTGCCAGATGAATGTTATATTCGTGGTTTAGGGATGGCAGCCTCCAGGTGGGACCTGTGGATCTGTTGGAATTACAGCTCATCTCCAGACTACAGAGATCAGTTCCCCTGGAGAACATGGATGCTTTGGAGGGTGGACTCTCTGTGCATTGTACCCCACTGAGGTCCCTGTCCTCTCCAGGCTCCATCCCCACATCTCCAGCAGTTTCCCAAACTGGAGCTGGCAACCCGACCCTCTTATCTCATGCCGGTGGCCAGGGAGGCAACTCTACATTATAACCTGCTGAAGTCCTTCCCCTCCCGAGCCCCGCCTTCCACAGGCTCCACCCCCAAATCTCCAGGAATTCCCCATCCTGGAATTGGCAACCCTACTCCAAGAGCCCTCCTTGTCAACCTGTATTCTTCCCCAGATTGGCGGTGGAATTCCTCCTCCTTCTCCAGGGCTTGCGTCTCTCAGTGCCCAGGCCCTCCTGCCTCTTTCTAAATGCCTAACAGATTCCAGTCCCCGGCTTCAAAGAGAGCTGCTGAACAAGGCCCCTGTTCTCGGTGGAGAGGCTGCGGAGAGGCTGCACAGCTGGAATCCGGGGCAGCCCCCTCCAGCCGGGATCAGAGACAGGGTGGGGCACTGCCAGAGGTTGCCACACGGGTCGGCTCTGCGTGGGCCATCGGAGGAAGGTGTGAGCAAACAAGCCCGGGAGCAGGCTCCAATTAGGCTCCTGGCAGGGAAGCCAAGAGCCCCGGTTCTGTTCCCGGCCAGGTCATCGGTGGGGCCATCACGCCAGGCCTGCGAGGAACCAAACCTATCAACTTCAGCCACGTGGAGGCCATCGATGGAGAGTCGTTTCCTGCCGAAGAAGAGCAGCTCTCTCCTCTCTTTCCAGCCCCAGTCTGTAGCTCTGGATGCAACATTCTTTCAGAAATGGCAGGTGGACGGCATGGGGCAAATCCCTTCCTTTTCCCTGAAGGCTCGATGAACACATATGAACATAAGAACATAAGAGAAGCCAATGTTGAATCAGGCCAATGGCCCATCTAGTCCAAGACTCTGTCACACAGCGGCCCAAAATACCACGTGCTATCAGGAGGTCCAGCAGTGGGGCCAGGACACTAGCAGCCCTCCCACTGCTGCCCCCTCCAGCACCAAGAATAGAGAGCATCACCTGCCCCAGACTGAGAGTTCCCATCTATACCCTGTGGCTAATAGCCACTGATGGACTTCTGCTCCATATGTTTATCTAATTCTCTCTTGAAACTGTCCATGCTTGTAGCTGCCACCACCTCCTGTGGCAGTGAATTCCATATGAACACACGTGAAGCTACCTTACACTGAATCAGACTAGGGCTGACAGGTCCCAGTTTGGTGTAGTGGTTAAGAGCATGGACTCTAGTCCTGGAGAATCGGGTTTGATTCCCCGCTCCTCCACATGCAGCCGCTGGTATGACCTTGGGTCAGTCACAAGTTCTCTCAGAGCTATTCTTTCAAGAGCAGTCCTCAAAAGAGCTCTCTCAGCCCCACCTACCTCACAGGGTGTCTGTTGTGGGGAGGGGAAGGGAAAGGAGACTGTAAGCCGCTCTGAGGCTCCTTCGGTAGTGAAGAGCGGGGTATAAATCCAATCTCCTCCTCCTCCTCCTCTTCTTCTTCCGTCCTGGCAACCAGTGTGTGTGGGGGGACTTACCGGGAGCAACAGAGAGGCCCATCTCATGTACAGCAACTTGTCTACATCACTGCCCACATGACCTGGAAGTGACATCACCATGCCGAGGACATTGGGGCAACTCTCTGGTATTTGAGCAAAAACTCTATGGTAAATTTCGCTTCTGCCATAGAGTTTTTGCTCAAATAGCAGAGCGTTGCCCCAGCGTCCTGGATGTGATGATGTCACTTCTGGATCATGTGGGCAGTGACCTAAGCACGTAGCTGCATGTCGGATGAATCTCCTTCTTTTGGGGGGTAAGTTCCACCCTGCTGGCCAGCTGATTGGTGGTGGGGAGGTGGGGCCTGGCAACCCTAAATCAGACCATTGGTCCATCAAGGTCAGTATTGTCTACTCAGACTGGCAGCAGCTCTCCTGGGTTTCAGGTAGAGGGTTTTCACATCTGCTGTTGTCTGATTCTTTTAACTGGAGATGCTGGGGATTGAACCTGGGACCTTCTGTATGTCAAGAGAGCCAGTCTGGTGTAGTGGTTAAGAGTGTGGACTCTAATCTGGGAGAACCAAGTTTGATTCCCCCACTCCTCCACATGCAACTGCTGATGTGACCTTGGGTCAGTCATAAGTTCTTTCAGAGCTGTTCTGTTAAGGGCAGTTCCTGAGAGAGCCCTCTCAGCCCCACGTATCTCACAGGGCATCTGTTGTGGGGAGGGGAAGGGAAGGGAGTTTTTAAGCCACTCTGAGACTCCTTCGGGTGGTGAAGGGCGGGGTATAAATCCAATCTCTTCTTCTTCTCTTCTCAGACAGATGGTCTACCACCGAGCCACAACCCCACTCCACAACACGAAGCTGCCTTAAACTGAATGAGACCATTGGTCTCTCCGGGATTGTCTGCTCAGGCTGGCAGAGATTGTCTTGGGTCTCAGGCTGAGGTCTTTCACATCACCTACTGCCTAGTTCCTTTTAATTGAAGGTGCCGGGGATTGAACCTGGGACCTTCTGCATGCCGAGCAGATGCTCTACCACTGAACCACAGTCCCACCCCATGACGGATAGCGCTCATGGTCCTGAGTACCGCTACAGATCTCCCAAATATAATTAGCTCTGAGAGCATGCAAGCTTAGGCATTACCTTTCCGAATGGCACCCAAGGTCCTACCTTCTATGTCTACCTGTGGTCAGTCAGTGGTCTCTAGAAGATTGTAGGCAAGGTGTGGAGGCAATAGCCCTCTCCTGTCTTTCATACCCCAATCTCTTCTATTTAGAGGTGCATCGTCTCTGAGCATCTAGCTATCACTTATTTATTTTATCAGATTTCGACCTCGCCCTTCCAGCCGAAGCCGACTCAGGGCAGCTTACATAAAACAATGCATAAATTACAATAAAAACAACAAAACCACTTAAAACAATACTACAGTTGATTAAAGACATAAAGCGTTAGTATTACTGTCCTTGGCTGTTGTTCTTGCTTCAGCGATGGCTGCCATATTCAGTTCTCTCTCCAGATGAGCGGCTCTCAGATCTCCTTCGGATATCATAGCAGCGACTGGCACTGGCTCCGTTGTTAAAATTCCAGGGACACAGGGCTCTCTATTCTACTGATGACAGACTGTCATGAATTTGCGTAAGGTAAAGGTTCACTTGCTCGAAAGCCAGTTGAATCCAACTCTAGGGTGTGGAGCTCATCTCCGTTTCAAAGCCGAAGAGCCAGCGCTGTCTGAAGATGTTTCCGTGGTCATGTGACTAAACACCAAGGCGCACAGAACGCTGTTACCTTCCCAGTATTTATCTACTTGCAATTTCTTGCTTTCGAACTGCTAGGTTGGCAGGAGCTGGAACTAGAGATGGGAGCTCACTCCGTCATGCGGCACACTGGGGTCTCGAACTGCTGAACTACTGGCCTTCCACAGCCTGCAGTTCAGCGTCTTAACCACTTGAGCCACTGCAGCTCCTTTGAATTTGCGTACTCTCCTTCAAAAATCTGGTTACCTAGTGGCCACTGTTACCTGATAAGCTGAGTATTAAGCAAAGCCTTAACTTTGTCCCGCTTTACCATCGGCTCTTTTGGAAGGGAGATGCACACGTATCCCTTACTCTCAAGATGTTTGCCCCTCCCAAATGGACATGGTCAAAACAGTTGACAATATGTTATCGTATTGCCCCTTGTATAGGGGCATTCTGTCTCTATACATCTTTAAGCATTTGAAGGGCTGTGTGGAGAAACCCCCTCCCCCTCACTCTGAGTTTTAAAAGTGTAGTTCCCCCCCTTCCTCTGGAAGTGGCAGGCAGCCAGTTCAATTGCCTGGTAGGAAAACCAGCTAAGGAATTTGGTGCTAGGAAGTCTCCAGGTGATTCCTAGAGATTTCCCAGAATACCTTCCAGGAGGGCTCCCAGGATGCACCTGTGACCTCAATGTTCTGGGTCAAGGGGGTGGAGGGAGAGATGTAAAGGGGGTGGAGACACAAATTTGACAAAAGCCCTTGCTCTGGTGCCGATCCTTCGAAGGGAACAGTCTTCTGAGCGATGGTCAGTTGTGGCGGCCATCTTTGGCTGACCATGCGGTCTCCCAGGAGATGGGAGGTAGATAGGAGCCTTGTAACTTTTAAAGATCATTTGTGCCTGTCCTATTTTAACATCAGTTAGGGTACGTCTAGAAAAGGGGAACAGGATTGCGTTTATGACCAGTTTTCTTTTACCGATCTAGTGCTGCGCATAAGGATGCATGTAAATATTTTCTTTTCTATAGACCTTTTTTTTTAAACTTTGGAGGTTGTTTCTCAGTCTCTGTACCACCTAGATTCCCTGATCATCTTGGACACACTAGTGCAAGAGGGGCCCGCAGGTTGGGAGGAAAGCAGTCTGGGTACACGTGGCTATTTCCCCAGGGGAACCCCAAAGCAGTATTCGATCTTTGCAGTAACCAGTCGCTGGATAGAGAGAGACACCAAGGTCAGGCCTCAGAACTCGGTGTCAGGTTCCCAGTCAAATCACTCTCCACACACAATTTGGCAGTGAATGCTTTATTTAGAGATATGAGATGCTGTGGGTTCAAGCTGCTGGTTAGGACTGATTTGCAAAGGCGGGAAAAGCAAGATAGAGGTAAAACCCCAAAATTCCATGCACATCAACGTCGGCGTTACTACAGTGACTCTGAAAAATATACAACCACTATCTAGCCAGGCACAGACTTTCTCCAAGGACATTTCTCGTGTGAAAGATGTCTTGGGGCCCCTTAGGAAAATTACCTAGCAAGCCTCCCTAATTCACTACATACACTCTCCCCCCCCTTTAGGAATGCAATGGCAGGCAAGGCCAGTGATAAGGATACCGAATGCAAGCAGAATAAATCAGGTATGGACAATATAACCGTCTCAGCCAGCCAGCCCGCCCAATGCCAGATGCCTAAGTCTGACACTAGGAAGGGGAACTAGGAGTCCTGTTCCTCCCAGTGGGAAATCCCTAAAACGAGCAGGTGGTGGTATTGAGTAATTTAGTGGAAGGAAGCTGTAAACCCCTCCAGGAGATGGCAACACCCAAGAGTGGGTGGGCAGAGCAGGGTCTTTAAGTCAAAGCATACCTGTTCCATCACAGGCTGTCATAAAGGATGGAGTGGAGCTGTTTTCTGTTGCCCCAGAAGGCCAGACCAGAACAAATGGATTGAAATTACATCAAAATAGTTTTTGGTAAAACATTTGCCCTGCCTAGGGAGAGGGGCCCAGACCTGGATGGGCCAAGTTAGCCCAATCTTGGCAATGGTTAGTGCGAAAAGGTTCTAGGGGTCTTAGTAGACTGTACATTGAACATGAGTCAGCAGTGTGATGCGACAGCTAAAAAGGCTAATGCGATTTGGGGCTATATCGACAGGAGTATAGTGTCCAAATCACACGAAGTGATGGTATTGCTTTACTCTGCTCTGGTTAGACCTCACCTAGAGTATTGTGTTCAGTAGGCACAATGTAAGAAGGACACAGACAAGCTGGAATGTGTCCCGAGGAGGGCAACAAAGATGGTGTGGGGTCTGGAGCAGTGTTCCCTGTAAACTGAGTTAGTGTGAGCTAGCTCACAGGTTTTTAGCTTCCGGCTCACACATTTTTGTCTCAGCTCAGGAAGGGATGGCTCCAGAGCAAACTAATTTATGCAGTAGCCAAATTGCTCACTCACAACTATAATGCCCAGTAGCTCACAAAGTAGAATTTTTGCTCACAAGATTCCACAACTTAGAGGGAGCATTGGTCTGGAAACCAAGTCCTAGGAGGAAAGGTTGAAGGAGCTGGGAAGGTTTAGCCTGGAGAGGAGATGACTGAGAGGTGATATGAGAACCATCTTCAAGTACTTGAAGGGCTGTCATATGGAGGATGGTGTGGAGTTGTTTTTGGTTGCCCCAGAAGGTCAGACCAGAAACAACAGGTTGAACTTATATCAAAAGAGTTATCAGCTAAACATGAGGAAGAACTTCCTGACAGAGCGGTTCCTCAGTGGAACAGGCTTCCTTCTTTGGAGGCGATTCACCTCCACCTTTGGAGGTTTTCAAGCAGAGGCTAGATGGCCATCTGACAGCAAGACAGTTCTGTGAACTTGGGCAGATCAGGAAGGGGAGGGCAGGAAGGGATGAGCCAGCGCTTGGCTCTCGTGGTGCTTTCTTACATGCCCAAGGTAATGCTGATCATCACTTTGGGGTCAGAAAGGAATTTTCCTCCAGGCCAGATTGGCTGAGAAACCGTTTTTTGCCTTCCTCTGGGCATAGAGCAGGAGTCACCAGGGGAGTGGGGAGGCAGCTGTGAATAGTCACAGCTTTTCAGTTTAGAGAAGAGACAAGCAAGGGGAGACATGCCAGAGGTTTATAAAATTGTGCATAGGGTGGAGAGAGTTGACCCGGATAAATTTTTCTCCCTCTTCCCAAATTCTAGAACTCGAGGGCATCCAGTGAAGCTTATGGGCAGGAGGTTCAGGCCGGACAAAAGGAAATACTACTTTACACAGAAAGTGATTAAAAATGTGGAATTCGCTTCCAGAGGATGTTGTGATGGCCTCAGGGATAAATAGCTTTCAAAGAGAATGAGATAGATTCATAGAGGATAAGTCTATTGGTGGCTACTAGCCGTGGTGGCTGAAGGGAACCTCCACATTCAAAGGCAGTAAGCCTCTGAATCCCAGGGCCAGGAGGCAACACCAGGGGAAGGTCTTGGCCTCTATGCTCTGTTCTTGGCCATCCAGAGGAACTGGTTGTCCACTACGTGAGGCAGGGTGCTGGACTAGAGGGACCACTGGTCTGATCCAGCTCTTCTTATGTTCTTATAAAGGCCTCAGCCTCTATGCCCTGTAGGTGGCCCTCCAGAGGATCTGGTTGGCCACTGTGTGAGAGGTTGGCCACTGTGTGAGACAGGATGCTGGACTAGATGGAACACTGGTCTGATCCAGCAGGGCTCTTCTTATGTTTTTATGAAGGCCTTGGCCTCTATGCCCTGATGGTGGCCCTCCAGAGGAACTGGTCGGCCACTGTGTGAGACAGGATGCTGGACTAGAGGGACCACTGGTCTGATCCAGCAGGTCTCTTCTTATGTTTTTATGAAGGCCATGGCCTCTATGCCCTGTTGGTGGCCATCCAGAGGAACTGGTTGGCCACTGTGTGAGACAGGATGCTGGATTAGATGTACCATTGGTCTCATCCACCTGGGCTCTTCTTATGTTCTTACGTTCTAATGCGTTGTGCAGGGGGTTGGACTAGATGACCCTGGGAACCCCTTCCAGATCTGTCTTTCTGTGTTTCTATATAACTGCAATCTTATCAAATTTTCCAGGCAGACTTGATGAATTTTATATTTCCATCCTCCTATTAGAATGTTCTAATGAGACCACCCTTAAAATTTTGCACTTTGGCATGTTTAACATCTGGTTAAGTCTTTCTATTCATTATGTCTGTACTATTGAAATCAGGATAAAAAGCAGAGACATCACCTTGCCAACAAAAGTCCACATGGTCAAAGCAATGGTATTTCCCGTAGTAATGTATGGCTGCGAGAGTTGGACTATAAGGAAGGCCAAGCGCCGAAGAATAGATTCTTTTGAACTATGGTGCTGGAGAAGACTCTTGAGAGTCCCTTGGACTGCAAGGAGATCAAATCAGTCAATCCTAAAAGAAATCAACCCTGATTGTTCCCTGGAAGGCCAGAGACTGAAGCTGAAGCTCAAATACTTTGGGCACCAAATGAGAAGGGAGCATTCACTGGAGAAGCCCCTGATGCTGGGAAAGATTGAAGGTCAAAGAAGAAGGGGAGGGCCAAAGATGAGATAGTCAGACAGTGTCATCGATGCAACGAACATGAAATTGAGCAAACTTCAGCGGACAGCGGAAGACAGGAGGGCCTGGCATGATCTGGTCCATGGGGTCACGAAGAGTCGGACTCGACTGTGCGACTGAACAACAACAACATTGAAATCAGCCTATCACATGGCTTTGGCATTTTATTTCCTGTAGATGAGCTGACGACTCTGCCGGTGTGTCAATCTTGGCTAATCTGTGATTACGACAAATAAAGCTGAATTAAGTATTAATGATGCATTTTACGAAGAAGCGTTTTGTTTTGTTTCCAGAGCTGAGCAAAGGTTGCTCAGGTTTTTTTTGTTGGCTTTTCAAAAGTACGACAGCACATGTTATGTTCTCTCCCGTTCCACCAAAATAATTTACCATAGACCCACTTCTTTCATAATTCCATTAGGGATTACACCATGTTTGCTACCAATTAGATTTATGACTTAGATTGGTTTACATTAATCATGATAGCACACTCTTTTACCCTTGGCAAACGGTCACATAAAGGGCAAGCAAATATGTTAGGTGACTTCATCTCCAGTGACATCTAGGTAAGGCCTAACTCCATGTACAGTATTTATGGGTTTGCCTTGGGACCTGTCAAGCAGATATCCCTGGGGTGTTCCTCGCGGAAATCGAAACTGCTGCACAAGAAAAGGGGGCTTCAGCCTCCTGCTCCCCTGCCAGTTCCCAGACCTCAACTGGCTGTGGGGAGCTGCTGTATTCCCCGGGGAGAGGCTTGCACGTATTGATGGGCTATGTGTTACGCTTCCCCGGCGAGGCAAACGGTGGGTCCAGGAGCTTTTTCAGGTCAGAAAAATGGCATTGGGGAAAATTAAGTCTTGGATATTGTCACTCCACGTGCAAGAGGGGCCGCGGCTCAGTGGTACATCTGCTTGGCATGCAGAAGTTCCCAGGTTCAATCCCTGGCATCTCCAGTGAAATGGATCTGGTAGTAGTTGATGTGAAAGACCTCTGCCTGAGACCTTGGAGGGCCACTGCCTGTCTGAGTAGACAATACTGACCAGGGCTTTTTTTTTTTGGTAGAAAAAGCCCAGCAGGAACTCATTAGAGTAACAGGCCACATCCAACAGCAGAATCTCATTAGCATATTGGGCCACACCCCTGATAGTGCAGCTCATTAGCATTTTAGGCCACACCCCCATACCTTCCCTTGGTTTGCCCAGGCGCCCCGCGGCTGCAGGGAGTCCAGGCAAGCTGGCCCTTGGACAGGCCGGAGAAGGCACAGGGAAGCATTTTAATGCCTTCCCAATCCTTGGGGCCCCCCTGGGCCCCCCACATGCAGAGGTTTTGGCTGTAGTGGGCGTGGCCAACTCTGAAGCCAGCCGGAACTCCCTTCCTGTGCGTTCCTGCTCAAAAATAGCCCTGATACTGACTTCGATAGACTGAGACTGATTTCCCACAAGGAGCTGCGCCGCCATCACACCTCCCTTTGCCCCGTTTCCATTGGTCAATTTCGCACTCGAAGGCGTGGGGCTGCATTTTGACCCGCAGCTTCACCCGATTTCCCCTCGGTTTCGTGATACTCAAAAAACAGGATCACGAAAACGCGGGGGGATCGGGTGAAGCCGCGAGTCAAAATGCAGCCCCGCACCTTCAGGTGGGAAACTGATCAATGGGAACAGGGCAAAGGGAGGCGTGACGGCAGTGCAGCTCCTTGTGCGAAATCTGTCTGAGAGTCTGATTCAGTATGAAGCAGCTTTATGTGTTCATGTGTTCAAGAGGATCTGGGAGCGAATGGGTTAAGAGAGTTCTCTCACCAGTTAGAAGCTGAGCCTCTTTGGCCCTTGCTTGACTTCCATTTTGTCTTATATAGGACCTCTTTTCTCTCTTACATGGGCTGGGAGCTGTAACAAGTTAAACTTCTTGGAGTTAATCTGTTCGCAGTAAGTTAAACGTCCCTACATGAGTATGCCATGTAAGACGTGCTTCTATTTTTTTGCAAGTAAAATTTCTTTCTCTTGTTACCACTGGAGTCAGGTCATCTTTGTAATCTGTTTGAACAGCATATTCCTCTTAACCAGGAAACATGGAGGATCGGGGATACTGCGTAAAGCTTCTGTGCTTCCAAGGCATATGATTTATTTATTTATTTTACATTTAACCCTATAATAAGAACATATGAAGAGCCCTGCTGGATCAGGCCAGTGGTCCATCTGGTCCAGCATCCTGTCTCACACAGTGGCCAACCAGTTCCTCTGGAGGGCCAACAACAGGGAGGCTGAGGCCTTCATAAGAACATCAGAAAAGCTCTGCTGGGTCAGACCAGTGGTCCATCTAGTCCAGCCTCCTGTCTCACACAGTGGCGAATCAGTTCCTCTGGAGGGCCAACAACAGGGCAGAGAGGCCAAGGCCTTCATAAGAACATCAGAAGAGCCCTGCTGGATCAGACCAATAGTCCATCTAGTCCAGCATCCTGTCTCACACAGTGACCAACCAGTTCCTCTGGAGGGCCAACAACAGGGCAGAGAGGCCGAGGCCTTCATAAGAACATCAGAAGAGCCCTGCTGGATCAGACCAATAGTCCATCTAGTCCAGCATCCTGTCTCACACAGTGACCAACCAGTTCCTCTGGAGGGCCAACAACAGGGCAGAGAGGCCGAGGCCTTCATAAGAACATCAGAAGAGCCCTGCTGGATCAGACCAATAGTCCATCTAGTCCAGCATCCTGTCTCACACAGTGACCAACCAGTTCCTCTGGAGGGCCAACAACAGGGCAGAGAGGCCGAGTCCTTCATAAGAACATCAGAAGAGCCCTGCTGGATCAGACCAATAGTCCATCTAGTCCAGCATCCTGTCTCACACAGTGACCAACCAGTTCATCTGGAGGGCCAACAACAGGGCAGAGAGGCCGAGGCCTTCATAAGAACATCAGAAGAGCCCTGCTGGATCAGACCAATAGTCCATCTAGTCCAGCATCCTGTCTCACACAGTGACCAACCAGTTCCTCTGGAGGGCCAGCAACAGGGCACAGAGGCCGAGGCCTTCATAAGAACATCAGAAGAGCCCTGCTAGATGAGACCACCAGTCCCTCTAGTCCAGGGTCCTTTCTCACATGGTGGCCAACTGGTTCCTCTGGAGGGTCAACAGCAGGGCATGACAGTTTTTGATGAGAAGGTCAAAAGGTCAGTTGCGCCATCTTCTAGAAACGGGCTCTTTTGTACCTGACCCAGCAGCACTCAGCTCGAGGCAGGATAGTTTTCCAGGTGAACAGGTGAGGAAAAGGCGAAAGTGAGATTAAGCAAATCGTGAGATATCCTCTTTCATTTCCCTCCTGGCTGTCTTTGCATATGGCTTCACGTGAGTCCTTCCTCTTATGCACTCAAGTCAAAGCACGACTTTCTATAATCCAGGGGTCCCCGGCATGGTGCCTCTGAGTGACGTGGAGCCCACCGACACCTGTCCTGGTGCCCGCCAAGTGTTTTTAGAAAGCAGGTGGGGCCAGGTGAGGCTTTTGAGAGCCAGTATGGTGTAGTGGTTAAGTGCGCGGACTCTAATCTAAGAGAACTGGGTTTGATTCCCCACTCTTCCACATGCACCTGCTGGATGACCTTGGGCAAGACATAGTTCTGTCAGAGCTGTTCTCTCCCCTGCCCCAGCACCCTAGCCCCACCAGCCAATAATTTCTGGCTGTGGTCCTGGGCTTTTGCCCTACAAGGCTTCTGATTGGCCACTGGAGATCTGAATGTAGATTTTTAAAACCATCGCTTTGGTGGCAGGTGCCACCACAGCACAAGGATCTCCGCTGTGGGGCCAAGGGTGAGCTGTGGCCGCCATTTTGTGGCTGGCTCTGCCTCCTGGAGCAGCCATCATGTGGCAGTGGTTCTGTGGCTGAGCCCACCACATGTGTCAGAATTTCAAAGGTGTCCCCAGGCTCAAAAAGGTTGGGGGCCCTGGTATAAGCTTCAGCTATCTTCTTCTCTTGGAGAATTTGTGAGGAAAGAGATCCTTATCGATGCCTCGACTAAGAAGAAGAAGATCAGATTGGATTTATACCCCGCCCTTCACTTGGAGTCTCAAAGTGGCTTACACACTCCCTTCCCTTCCCCTTCCCACAAACAGACACCCTGGGAGGTAGATGGGGCTGAGAGAGCTCTTTCAAGGACAGCTCTGAGAGAACTTGTGGCTGGCCCAAGGTCACATCAGCAGGTGCAAGTGGAGGAGTGAGGAATCAAACCCGGTTCTCCTAGATTCAGGGGTCTTTTTGGGGGAGCGCACCGGAACGCAGCTCCGGGAGCTCAGGAGCCAAGCCCCGCCCCCAGCCGGCGTCCCGGGGAGTCTTTCAGGCAGCCAAATGTCAATTTCAGCTCCATTATATCCTATGGGCCATTGAAGTCAATGGTGAAAACATAGGGTATATTCTGGGGGCTGGAGGGAGGGGGTTTGAGGGAGAGGCTTCAGACTCACAGGGTAGCTGATGGAGCCTCTCCCCAAGATACCCACCAAGTTTCAAGAACATTGGACCAGGGGCCTGATTCTATGGGCCCCTAAACAGGTTGCCCCTATTCCTCTATTGTTCTCTATGGTGGGAAAAAAATAACTTTTTTCCCCACCATAGAGAACAATGGAGGGAATAGGGGCAACATGTTTGGGGGCCCATAGAATTGGACCCCCTGGTCCAATGTTCTTGAAACGTGGTGGGTATCTTGGGGAGAGGCTCCATCAGCTATCCTGTGAGTTTGGAGCCTCTACCTCAAATCCCTCCCCTCCAGCCCCCAGAATATACTCTATGTTTTCATCATTGACTTCAATGGCCCATAGGATATAATGGGGCTGAATTGCCACCGAATTTCTTTCATTCCCTCCTTTCCTTCTTTCTTTTTCCTCTTTCCCTCATTCTTCTCTTCTCTCTCTCTCTCTCTCTCTCTCTCTCTCTCTCTCTCTCTCTCTCTCTCTCTCTTTCTTTCTTTCTTTCTTTCTTTCTTTCTTTCTTTCTTTCTTTCTTTCTTTCTTTCTTTCCCACCTTCTTCTCTCTCTTTTTCCTCCTTTCCCTGTTTCCCTCCTTCTTCCCTCTCTTTCCCTCCTTCTTCCCTCTCTTTCTTTCCCTCCCCTTTCCTTTTCTTTCTTTCCCTCTTTCCTGCCTTCTTTCCTTCTCTCTACTCTGTCTCTTTCCTTCCCTCTTTCCTCCTTCTGTGGCCCAACTCTCATGAGAAAGAGTTTAAACTTTAAACCCCTTCTCTCTTAGCTCCCACACCTAGACCAGCTGGGGAAGGGGAAGCTTTTGAAGATGCCTCCCCCTTTTGCTTCCCCTTCTGACATCACTTCCGGTGATGTCAGGGGCGTGGCATATGCTAATAGCCTAATAGCTCATTAGCATACCATATGCTAATGAGCTCCTGCAGCTGTTCTTCTACGAAAAGACCCCTGCCCAGATTAGAGTCCACGCACTTAACCACTTCACCAAACTGGGTCTCCAGTCTAACTCCAGATTACTTCTGTCTTGCCCCCATCCAGTTCTCCAACTTTGTCCAGCCTAATAGCAAGTTAGCATCCCTTCTCTTCTCTGCCCGTTGGCCAGAAGAAGAAGACGAAGACAAAGAAGATGAAGGAGATGAAGAAA
Source organism: Gekko gecko (assembly GCA_029375565.1). Taxonomy (NCBI): domain Eukaryota; kingdom Metazoa; phylum Chordata; class Lepidosauria; order Squamata; family Gekkonidae; genus Gekko; species Gekko gecko. The sequence goes on from JAPDNY010000008.1 coordinate 124,026,493, forward strand.
GAGAAGAGTTGGTTTTATACCCTGCTCTTCACTACCTGAAGGAGTCTTGGAGCGGCTTACGATTGCCTTCCTTTCCTCTCCCCACGACAGACACCCTGTGAGGTAGGTGGGGCTGAGAGAGCTCTGAGAGGACTGTGACTAACGTAAGGTCACCCAGCTGGCTGCATATGGAGGAGAAGTGGGGAATCAAACCTGGTTCTCCAGATTAGAGTCCACCACACTACACTACACCAAGCTGCAAAATCTTCCATCTCGGCCTTTAATCCCTTAACTATGTGTAAACTTGGTTCTGGGGTTCCCTGCTTGTCTGAGAACAATTTAGCAATCTCAGAAACCATTAAGGCTTTTAAATGCTTTCTTCCACCTAGGGTTCGCCAGGTCCCCTCTGGCCACCAGCATGGGGTGGGGGTAGGTTGCCAGATCCTGGTCGGGAAACTCCTAGAGATTTGGGGGATGGACCCTGGGGAGTACAGGAACCTCAGTGGGGTAAGATGTCATAGAGTCCATTCTCCAAAGCACCCATTTTCTCTAGGGAAACTGATCTCTAGTCTAGAGATGAGCTGTAATTCCGAGGGAGCCCCAGGTCTTACCTGGAGGGTGGCATCCCTACTTCCACGCAGGATGAACCAACCAAATCTTTGAGCAATGAAAGGGAAGCCTGGCTGTTTAGTTCGGGATCTTTTGTTTTATTTCCTACAGTTGCGGGAGAGCAACATTCATTGAAGAGGAGCTTTGGCTTTTGCATTTTGAAGCAAGGAAAATGCATCTTTCCACCCCCAGCCGCCGCCCCCAACTTGGAAGCATTTCACATCCTCTAGAATCTCTCTGATGAAATCTTCCAGAACTCCTGGGGCTTAATACAGTCCCCTGTTTGACCACTTAACTGACTCCTTGTGCGTATGCAAACTCATAGAAACACTGACCTTGATTCTATTTGTGTTGGCACCGGCTTTGGGGGTCGCATGCCAACAGGCGAATGGAAATGAATTTTAGAATGTTAATGGTCATGGAAATAATTTCGCTTTTATGCTTGCCTGCAGGACTCATGCGAGAACTCTCCTTCCCTTTAGCTAGAGCGAAAGGTGAACATCAGAGGCGGGGCCCGTTTGCTCTGCAGAGAACACTTCTGTCCCCTGAGCCAGAGAACACCTCCACGTGGCATAGAATTTCTACTCTGATTGGTAGCAGCATCAGACAGTAGGCTTGCCAGTTTCCAGGTAGTGGCTGGAGATCTCCGAGGATTACAACAGAGGATTACAACAGGCAACAGAGATTAGTTCCCCTGGAGAAAACGGCTGTGTTGGAGGGTGGACTCTATGGCTTCATATCCCCACTGAGTTCCCTTCCTGTCCTCCGCTGGCCCCACCTCCATATTTCCAGAAATTTGTCAGCTTGGAGTTTGTAACTCTACAATTGCCTCTTTGGAAGGCAGTCTCTGGCACTCTACCCCACTGAAGTCCTTCTCTTCCCCAACCCTGCCCTGCTCAGGCTCCACCCCCAAATCTCCAGGTACTTCCCAACTCAGAGCTGGCATCCCTATCAGGCAGGGATCCTCCCACTCTTATGATCCATAATGCTTTGGGTGGGGAGTGCTCCAGTGCAATGCTCCACCGCTCCACTGCAGTTCTCCACCACTCCAGCGCAGTGTTCCACCTGTGCTGATGTAGCTGATCTCTTGTTATTCTCCTTCTGGCTCAGAGCCAGCTGCAGCCAGCTGTTCAATTACTGGCAGAGGGCCAGCAGGTAGCTCTTCATCTGAGGAATCTGGGCCATCACTCAGCACAGACTAACTTATGACACCACTACTGGCAGTGCTCCACCACTGATCACTGCCCTTCAGCAGGAAAAGAGCCTGCAAGCTAGGGATGCCAGCCTCCTGGGAATCTCCTGGAATTACAGTTCATCTCCAAATTACAGAGCTCAGTCCCCCTGGAGAAAATGGCTGCTTTGGAGGGTGCAGTCTGGCATTGTACCCCACTGAGAACCCTGTCCACCCCAGGCTCCACCCTCAAATCTCCAGGAGTCTCCAACCCAGGATCTGGTAACCCTACCATCCCCATCCCCTGCTGGAATCCAGGAGGGACCTAGCAAGCCTACCCCAAGCTTATAACTTCCTTGGGATCAACGCTTGTTTCATGTCTTGAGACAAATCCAGCGGCCCAGAAGAATTTTCCTCATGCCACAGAAATTGACGTTTTTCCCTCATAAGGAGCTACCCTGTACAAAACGTCTCTGCCAATTGAGCTTCCTGTGAGACGTGATCGAGGACCAACCCTTAATTGGCTTGGGGAAGGGAATTTCCCTTCAGGCCAATTTTTTTCTCCAGTGATTCTGTGTGTTTGTCACTTTCCCACATAACATAGAATGAAAATCACTCTCTTGAGCCATCTCAGGGTACAGTCATTGTACAATAAATTGGGAGTGGCGGTGGCAGTCATATATAAACATGAAGCCTAAATTACAGGGCCCTTATGAACAGAAGAACATAAGAAGAGCCCTGCTGGATCTAACCATTGATCCATCTTGTCTCACAGATTTGCCAGCCAGTTCCTCTGGAGGTCCAACAACAGGGCAGAGAGGCCATGGCCTTCCTAAGAACGTAAGAGGAGCCCTGCTGGATCAGATCAGTGGTCCACCTAGTCCAGCATCCTGTCTCACACAGTGGCCAACCAGTTCCTCCGCATGGCCCACAGTAGGGCATAGAGGCCGAGGCCTTCATAAGAACATAAGGAGAGCCCTGCTGGATCAGACCAGCGATCCATCTAGTCCAGGTCCTTTCTCACATGGTGGCCAACCAGTTCCTCTGGAGGGCCAACAACAGGGCATAGAGGCCGAGGCCTTCATAAGAACATCAGAAGAGCCCTGCTGAATCAGACCAGTGGTCCATCTAATCCAGCATCCTGTCTCACAGAGTGGCCAGCCAGTTCCTCTGGAAAGCCAATGAACAGGGCATAAAGCCTGAGGCCTTCCCCTGATGTTGTCTCCTGGGCCTGGCTCTGGGATTCAGAGGATTAGTGCCTCTAAATAAGAACATAAGAGAAGCCATGTTGGATCAGGCCAGTGGCTCATCCAGTCTACCACTCCATGTCACTTGGTGGCCAAAACCCAGATGCCATCAGGAGGTCCAACAGTGGGACCAGAATGCGGAGGTTCCCCTCAGTCACCATGGCTAGTAGCCCTTGATAGACTTATCCTCTAGGAATCTATGTAATCCCCTTTGAAAGCTGTTTATCCCTGTGGCCATCGCTACATCCTCTGGCAGCAAATTCCACCTTTTAATCCCTCTCTGTGTCAAGTAGTATTCTCTTTTGTCCATCCTGAATCGGCTGCCTGTCGGCTTCATAAAACGGCCTCGAGTTCTAGTATTTTGGGAGAGGGACAAAAATTTCTCTGGTTCAACTCTCTCCATCCCATGCATAATTTTTAGAAGAAGGAGGAGGAGGAAGGAGGAGGAGGAGGAGGAGGAGGAGATTGGATTTATACCCCGCCCTTCACTACCCGAAGGTGTCTCAGAGCGGCTTACAAACTCCTTTCCCTTCCCCTCCCCACAACAGACACCCTGTGAGGTAGGCGGGGCTGAGAGAGCTCTTGACAGAAACTGCTCTTTTTCAAGAACAGCTCTTATCAGAACTACGGCTTGCCCAAGGTCATCCAGCCAGGTGCAAGTGGAGGAGTATAAACCTCTATCATGTCCCCACACCACCGCCCTTAGTCGTCTCTTTTGTAAACTGTAAAGTCCCAGACTCTTCAGCCTTTCTTCATAGGGAAGGTGCTTATGAGCCCTCTCTTTAAGTTGGGGAGGACTGTGTGAATAAAGAGGATCTCTCTCTCTCTCTCTCTCTCTCTCTCTCTCTCTCTCTCTCTCTCTCTCTCTCTCTCTCTCTCTCTCTCTCTCTCTCTCTCTCTCTCTCTCTCATGAGGTCACAATTTTTGGAATATCCTCCCCGGCATGGCCACCGAGGCTACTTCATTTCAAAGTTGTAAGATTCTGACTAAAGTACATTTTGTTTCGCCAGATTTTAGGAAACAAATAATTTGCTGTGCATTTTATTGAGACACATAACTGGATCCCCCTTTTAACGCTTGTGCTGGAGCTGCTGGACCGTGGTTTCAAGGGGCTAGCTTCTGTCACGGAAATCCCTGGATGACGTGAAGCATCTTGGGCAGCACATGCTGCCAGCTGTCCACATGTGCCTGTGCTGCCTGTGCTGCTGCCACTTTCAAAATCCACAGAGGTCCATGTGGAACATGCAAGTCCAAATGACACATGGGCACAGACACACATGCACAAAAAGAACACTATGTTACCCTGATTCATGCGGTCCAGGCAGAAGGTCATGCACAAATAGCACTCCCCACTTGCCACGGGGTCTCCCCTTTCACATCAGAGGAGAACTCTTCACATGCAACATTGCCTACTGCCAACGAAGGGCAAAGGGAAACCTTCTCTGAATGGAGGGGGCCATGGCTCAGTGGTAGAGCATCTGTTTGGCATGCAGAAGGTCCCAGGTTCAATCCCCAGCATCCCCAATTAAAAAGATCAGATGGGAGGTGATGGGAAAGACCTCCGCCTGAGACCCTGGAGAGCATCCGCCAGTCTGAGTAGACAACAGTGACCTAGATGGACCAGTTTCCAAGGGTAACCATGTTGGTCTGTAGTAGAACAGCTAGATTCAAGCACCTGGGGACCAACAGATGAACAGAGCTTAGACTCTCAAAAGCTTCAACCCCGAAAATATTGTTGTTCTCAAAGGTGCTACTGGACTTGATGGACCAGGGTCTCATTCAGGATAAGGGAGCTTCCTATATTCGTGTGACTTTGTGCCAGCCTGCACCTGAGTTATCTTGACCAAAGCCTCAGCTCTGGATGAAGAATACACCAGACACAGGCTCTCATAAGAACATGAGAAGCCATGTTGGATCAGGACACTGGCCCATCCAATCCAACACTCTGTGTCACACAGTGGCCAAAAACACATGTGCCATCAGGAAGTTCACTAGTGGGGCCAGAACTCCAGAAACTCTCTGTTCCATATAAAAATGTAAGAGGAGCGATGTTGGAACAGGCCAATGGCCCATCCAGTCCAATGCTCTGTGTCACACACAGGAGGTCCACCAGCTGGGCCAGAACTCCAGAAGTCTTCCCACTGTGGCCCCCAAGCACCAACAATACAGAGCATCATTTGCCCCAGACGGAGTGTTCCATCTGCAGCTTGTGGTTAATAGCCACTGATGGACCTCTGCTCCATGTAAGAATGTAAGAGAAGCCGTGTTGGATCAGGTCGGTGGCCCATCCAGCCCAACACTCTGTGTCACACAATGGCCAAAACCCAGGTGCCGTCAGGAGGTCCACCAGTGGGGCCAGAACTCCGGAAGCCCTCCCACTGTTGCCCCCCCCCCCAAGCACCAAGAATACAGAGCAGCACTTGCCCCAGACAGAGCGTTCCATCTATATCTCCATTCCCTCGCCCCATCAAAAACTGTATGACTGCCTTCCTTTGCACCGACGTTGAACTAAATACGATTTCCAAGATGGATATGCAATTTGAGAAAAGGAGCTTGCCCGGTGATGTTGAGGTAAAAATTTTCTTGCCTGTCAGAGAAATAATAAACAAGGTTCTCCCTCTCCCTCTCCTGAGAGGCTAAGACGGGGGAATGAGTTCTTTTTACCTCCTGAAGCCGGCTACACCCTTGCGGAGCCGAGCGCAGGGACGGTTTGCCTTATGCTTATTAGCAGCTCCGTATTGTTCTGGTTGGGCCTCGACTCACAAGGGACTCCTCCAAATGCCTCTTCCCTTCTCAAGACAGTTTTGTGTTTTCTCCATCTTCGGGAGAAGAAGAAAATGGAGGGGGGGAAAAACATTCCATTTCTTCATTTCACAAGCTGTCAGAAGTTCTTAAAGTTAAACGTCTTCACAAGCACCCTCGATTCTGTGAAATTATTCCTCCTCTTTAAAGATTCATTGATAGTGGAGCTTGAGGAGAGGGGGAGAGGAATTCTTTTTTGAACGACCTTTTCCGACTCTCCTCTGGTCAGAAATCACTGCAGGGGAAGGGGGAAGAGGCAAAATCATGACCGATAACCATAAATGCTTCTTTTGGGCCCTCGGACCGCTTCACGATCCGAGGCCCCGCTCCACGCCACGTCAGACAAAGCGGGCATAAATCCTAGAGCACTGAATGAGGAGCGCAAATGTTTTAATGCAGAGCGCCGGGTATAAATTGTGCGGACGTTTTACAAAAGCGGCAGAAATACAGCCCGGCTTTTCAGAGGGGTGTAAAATGTACACAACGGCTGGAAATGATTCATGGCACCGCTGTGGTATTAAATCAGATGGAATGGAATAAACCGGGCCCTGAGCAGTTTGGGATGAAGGATTCTGGGCTTGCTGTCTCTTTCTCAGTGTTCAGCCTCCCCCCCACACACACACACCTCAGCCCATGTGGCAGAGAGACTCCAGAGGAGGTGCCCTCACATGAAGTGCCTTTCTTGTAAGTTGTCTGGTTGGCAACTGGTTCTAACTGCACCTGTATTTTGAGCTGGGGATGTGGGATGGTATAGTGTAGCCCGATCACGTAAGCAGGGTGAGGACTTGGATGGGAGACCTCTGACGAAGACTTTGCAGAGGAAAGCAACAGCCAACCACCTCTGCTTAGTCCCTTGCCTTGAGAAGAAGAAGAAGAAGAAGAAGAAAAAGAAGGAGGAGGAGGAGGAGGAGTAAGAGGAGGAGTAAGAGGAGGAGGAGGTGGAGGAAGAAGAAGAAGAGGAGGAGGAGGAAGAAAGGGAAGAGGAGGAGGAGGAGGAGGAAGAAGAAGAAGAGATTGTCTCAGAGCAGTTTACAAACTCCTTTCCCTTCCCGTCCCCACGACAGACACCCTGTGAGGCAGGTGGGGCTGAGAGAGCTCTGACAGAAACTGCTCTTTTTCAAGAACGGCTCTGACAGAACTATGGCTTGCCCGAGGTCATACCAGCAGCTTCAAGTGGAGGAGTGGGGAATCAAACACGGTTCTCCCAGATTAGAGTACGCACACTTAACCACAACGCCAAACTGGCCCTCTGGGGTCGCCATAAGTCTGCTATGACATGACAGCACTTTCCACCAGCAGCAGCAGGGCCTCAAGGGAGGACATGGCACTCCTTGGATAACAAGACGCTGGTGATCCCCAATCCGAAGTATATCCGGTTATCCCCGACCATAGCCAGGGCCTTTTTGGTCCTGGCCCCAACCTGGTGGAACTCCCTGCCAAATCAGGGCCCTGCGGGACCTTATGTAATCCTGAAGGGCCTGCAAGGCCGAGACGTTCCGCCAGGCTTTTGGCTGAGGACAGTTTTTTACCTCAGTTGGCCCCTTCCTCAGTTTACCGCACTCCTTTCGGCCTCTTCCCCCCTGCCCACGAAACAGCCGGCAGTCTGTAATACGGGGATAATTAATTATAGGGATCACTATCCGCCATCCGTCTTTGAATGTAATTTAATATGTGCTATTGTTTTATCTGGTTATGGTTTTAATACTAGGTACGTTGCCCAGAGCTCTATGATAGTAGGGATGGGGCTATTCATAAATTTAATAAATAACAATAACAACAACAACAACAACAACAACAACAACAACAATAATAATAATAATAATAATAATAACAATAACAATAATAACAATAATAATACAGCCGAGAAAAGGCCCCGGGTGTCAAAGTCCCCTTCTGCAGAATGGGGGGAAAAATGTAACCTCTTTGTTTAACATCCAAGCCATAATTGCTCCCCGGTTGCTCCTGGCCTGCAGTTCCGCCCAAGAGACAGTCCCTTGGGATGTGCTGATCTCTGGCGCTTTACCAGAGAATCACTGTTATTACAGGACGGCCGAGCACGTCTGGCAAGTTAGTTTACTGAATGAGATTAAGGGTGCCTTCCCAGAACTCCCATTCGCTTCTACGCGCATTCAATCAAGGCGGCATTAGCCCCTGTGGCTTTTGCCCTCTGGATATATTTATTATCATGTACAGTGTAACCTGATCTCATCCAGTCTCAGAAGCTAAGCAGGATGAGGACTGGAAGGGAGACCACCAAGGAAGACTTTGCACAGGAAGGCAATGGCAAACCAGCTTTGCTTAATCATTTGCCTTGAAAACCTTCTGGGGTTGCCATAAATCACCTGCAACTTGTAAAAAGGTAAAGGTTTCCCTTGCTCCAACTCCAGGGGGCGGTGCTCATCTCCGTTTCCAAACCGAAGAGCCAGCGCTGTCCGAAGATGTTTCTGTGGTCATGTGGCTGGCCTGACTAAATGCCGAGGCGCACAGAACGCTGTTACCTTCCCACCAAAGTGGTACCTATTTATCTACTTGCAATTTCTTGCTTTCGAACTGCTAGATTGGCAAGAGCTGGGACCAGAGACAGGAGCTCACTCCATCATGCAACACTCGGGTCTTGAACTGCTGAACTACAGACCTTCCAGTCTGCAGCTCAGCATCTTAACCTCTGAGTCACTGTGGCCTTCTACTTGACACCCACAAATTTTGAACTGAGGATGTTGAATGGTATAGCATAGCCTGATCTCCATCAATCTTGGAAGCTAAGCAGAGAGAAGACTTGGATGGGAGACCACCAGGGGACACTCTGCAGAAGGCGGCAATGGCACAGACCACCTCTGCTTCTCACTTCCCTTGAAAGCCCCTTGCTAGGGGAAGCTAAGCAGGGCTGGTAATTGGAAGGGAGACCACCAAGGAAGGCTCTGCAGAGGAAGGCCATGGCTAACCACCTCTGCTTCTTACTTGCCTCGAAAGCCCCTTGCTAGGGTAGGCTAAGCACAGTTGGTATATGGGTAGAAGACCATCAAGCAAGACTCTGCAGAAGAAGGCCATGGCACAGAAAGCCCCTTGCTAGGGGAAGCTAAGTAGGGTTAGTAATTGGAAGGGAGTCCACCAAGAAAGGCTCTGCAGAGGAAGGCCATGGCACAGACCACCTCTGCTTCTCACTTGCCTCGAAAGCCCCTTGCTAGGGGAAGCTAAGCAGGATTGGTACTTGGAAGGGAGACCACCAAGGAAGACTCTGCAGAGGAAGGCCATGGCCAACCACCTCTGCTTCTCACTTGCCTCGAAAGCCCCTCGCTGGGGGAAGCTAAGCAGGGTTGGTATTTGGAAGGGAGATCACCAAGGAAGGCTCTGCAGAGGAAGGCCATGGCCAACTAGCTCTGCTTCTCACTTGCCTCAAAAGCCCCTTGCTGGGGGAAGCTAAGCAGGGTTGGTAATTGGAAGGGAGACCACCAAGGAAGGCTCTGCAGAGGAAGGCCATGGCCAACTAGCTCTGCTTCTCACTTGCCTCGAAAGCTCCTTGCAAGGGTAAGCTAAGCACAATTGGTATATGGATGGAAGACCATCAAGCAAGACTCTGCAGAGGAAGGCCATGGCACAGACCGCCTCTGCTTCTCATGTGCCTTGAAAGCCCCATTGCTGGGGTCACTATAAGGGCTGAGAGCCTTCAACCTTGACTCTCTCCACTGCCTCCCTTCCAGGAGGACACATCAAAGACCAATATGTATTTTTTAAAAATAACCTTCTTCTCACAAGGTAGAGCAGGGATGGTCACTTTATCCGACCTGAGGGCCACACCGGAGTCTCATTTCCACAGACGTTTGAGTGTTTTGGAAACCATAATTGACAACTCAAAGGCCACAAAAGTGAGCAGACGCCCACCTGGACTTTTCCTCCACCTTTGCTTCGATCAAGCGTGCTTTCTTTGGAGCATCCACATGACATCATCCTCTAAGCATTCGTTCTCCGCAGAGGGACTGTGGCGCAGTGGTAGATCATCCGCTTGGCATGTAAAAGGCCCCAGGCCCCAGTCTCCGGCACCCCCAGTTTAAAAAGGATCAGGTAAGAGGAGATGTGAAAGACCCTCGGCCTGAGACCCTGGAGAGCTGCTGCCGGTCAGAGCGGACAATGAAGACTCTGAGAGATTACGGGTCCGATTCACTACAAGGCGCCTTCGTTTGTTCACTCTCCAGGTTTTCGCCATCTTCGGCACGCTCATTCTCAGATCCGCTTTGCTGTGATCTTTCTCGGAAGTATTGGGATATTTGGTTAATCTAGCAGAGTTTGCTGAGTCACAGAAGCAAGATGCTGAGTGCAGTAAATAGATCTCCCAAGAAATAGATTGCCAAAAAAGAAGAAGCAAACTTGCATTTAGTCATGTAGATCCAGTTCGCACTCAGGTAGTCGTCGAAAGAAGAGAGGGAAGTCTCATCTAATGAGTACTTTCCCTACCACAAATGGTCAGCTTGCTCCAGCATCATGTGTGTGTGTGTGGGGGGGGTATGAGGGCATTGTTTCTACAGGAGAGGCCTGCAGAGACATGTGTCTCCATGGAAGGCCATGTGAAGAGAGGGAGAGGACAAAGTGGAAGGCCATGTGAGGAGAGGGAGAGGACGAAAAGATAGAAGAGAAGGGGGTCAGGGGGTAGCTCCCAGGTGGAGACAAAGGGAGGCAGCCCATTCAAGGAGATAACACCCATACACACTTGGAGTAATGTAGCGCCCCCCAGTGTCCACGTATGCTGAGTCGCTCACTCTTAATGGAAAGAATGTAGTCCAAGCATGTCAGTATCCTGTCTGGATGGCGAGAGGCACATTTTCAAAGGCCCTGTCCGCAGTGACTCCATTTTCCTTCCACCAGTCCCTCACATCACTGTCTCCCCCACTATGACACTGTAAGGGTTTTCGCTGTTTTTGAGGGCTTTAAGTAAAACTCTCCAGTGATACAGTGCAGGGGGAAAAAGGCAAGGGAAATAGCAGCCAGCAATGGAAAATGTGCCGAGAACTCCCGTGTGGATGCTCTATTGCCAGTGCGGATGCCTCTGCATTCAGGGGGGAAATGTATGCAAAGCAGAGAATCCGAACAGTGTGAATGTCACCCCAGGTGCAGCCTGTTGGGATATTTGTTTAATACAGCAGAGTGTGCCCAGTCATAGCAGCGTGATACTGAGTGCAGGAAATACATCTCCCAAGAAGTATATTACAAAAAATAAAAACTTCCAACATTTATTCAAATAGATTCAGTTTATATTCAGGTTGTGGTTGAAAGGAGAGAGAGAAGCCTCATCTGCTTTCTCTGTCACAGATGGCCAGCTTGTCCGGCATCATGTTTGTGGGAGTATCAGGGCATTGTTTTATGGGAGAACCCTGTAGAGATGTGTGACTCCTATGAAAAGCCATGTAAAAAATGGGAAGAACAAAGAACACAGAGAGAGAGAGAGTCAGAGAGCAGGAAGAAGAAGAAGAAGGAGAAGGAGAAGGAGAAGGAGAAGGAGAAGGAGAAGGAGAAGGAGAAGGAGAAGGAGAAGGAGAAGGAGAAGGAGGAGGAGGAGGAGGAGGAGGAGGAGGAGGAGGAGGAGGAGGAGGAGGAGGAGAGAGAAGAAGAAGAAGAAGAAGAAGAAGAAGAAGAAGAAGAAGAAGAAGAAGAAGAAGAAGAAGAAGAAGAAGAAGAAGAAGAAGAAGAAGAAGAATGGATTTATTTCCTGCCCTTCACTACCTAAATGGTACAAAACTGGCTGAGTTCAGACTGGCAATTTGCAGCGGGAGCCAGTCGTGGCAAAAAAGCCCTGGAATAAACTGTTCTGGGTTTTCCTGGTCACGGCGGATGGGGCATGATGGGATGTGGGAGCATTCAGACTGCTGGCCTGGAGGCGCGGCTGTAAGCGGCTTTTCCCAGTTAATTCGGCTGGATGCATATGTGTGTATGAGCGCATGGGCGCATGGGTGTATATGCGCTCATGTGACCATGCGCTCATACACACATACGGATCCGGTCGATTTGGGGAGGATCCCGTTGCGCCGGCACCACATTGGATGGTAGAATGGAGCACAGCCAATCAGATCACTGCTGTCTTATGCACGGAAACACCCGGCGCACGCCATAGAAGTGGGTTGCTCCCGGCTTTTTGGCTTCGCGTTCACACTTCCAGGAAGCAGAATAACACGGGATAAAGGCACTCTCTGGGATTTGCTACCACTTTTATCAGGTATCTTTTAAATGTGGGAACGAAGCGGAACAGCGCAGGTTGCCTACGGGTGGGGAACGCCAGGCAGATGTGCCTGTGTGAATGCCCCCTTTAGTCCACTTTTAAAATGTCGTTGAAAGGTGGCTGTAGTGAGGCAAATTACCAGTCTGAACTCAGCCACTGATTGATTAAACTGGTTTCTGTATGTGCTACTACTGAGATTAGGTCCCACTATAGCCTACTGGCTTTGAAAAAGAATTATTCGAAACGCGGCAGCTTGCATCCGGACTACGCGTCGCTTATGGATTTCGAGGTTGTATGGATCCTTCTGGAACTATATGAGTCCACTTTATGATGAATGCATGAACTATGGAATTATAATACAACAGGAGTGAGACATATTGAAATTTTTGGGACTTTACTTCTCTGAACTACTGTGACTTTACTTTTCTGTACTACTGTTGTTTCTTGCAAGAATACCTAGGCTTCATCTAGTTATACTGTTAGTGAACTTGGCATTCAATATTATATATATATACTTTGTTCACCTTAAGTGATTTCAGCCAGCAGTCTCTTATGTTTTGTACCATTTCTTGTATGCTGGTTCCCCTTCCTTTTTTTGGGTTTCTTCACTACCTAAAGGTGTCTCAGAGCAGTTTACAATCTCCTTTCCCTTCCCTTCCCCACAACAGACACCCTGTGAGGTAGGTGGGGCTGAGAAAGCTCCTTCGAGAACAGTTCTGGAAGAACTTGTAACAGACCCAAGGTCACACCAGTAGCTGCATGTGGAGGAATGGGGAATCAAACCTGGTTCTCCAGATTAGACTCTACACTCCTAACCACTACCCCAAAAGACGAAGAGAGGCCTCCCATTCAAGGAGATGACACCTGCACACCCTTGGAGTGATGTAGCGCCCCCCAGTGTCCCGGCTGAGTCGCTCACTCCAGCCTGGCCCCTCTTCCCCACTCCACTGTTCTTAATGGCTCTCAATGGACCTGAGCCCTCTAACTTCTTAGCATTTTTAAAAGCATCGCTCTGCCGATCAAGCTGATTGCAATATGCATGGTACCTTTGCATCCTTTACAAACATTCTTTAGAAAACCCCTCCGACCTTCTGACTAGAATAAAAGGTCACACAGAGATCTCAATTTCTACTTGTGTCTGATGGAGGAAGATTTGACTCTTGAAAGCTCATACCCCTGGAATTCTTGGCCTTTAAAATGCTGCTGGATTTAAATCTGACTGTTTTACTGCAGACCAGCACAGCTAGGCTCTGAGACTGTCATCCTACTAGGCGAGGGCACAGTCCGCTGGACCGACGCTCCCAACAGATTGTGAAAGAGCTTGAAGTCCAAGAGGAAGTCTCCAATGGTTCCAAGGCCCTCATTCATTCACCTCTCACGCACAGCAACAGAGACACTTTGCTTATGCTGCCCTCTCCCAGGTGCACTTTGCAATTATTTCTGTTCAAGTAGAAAAGAGCAAGAGGCCAGTAGCACCTTAAAGACTAACAAAATATGGGGCAGGGTAGGAGTTTTCATGACTAGGAGAACCTACAAAGGAATTTCAAAGGGAGATTAGAAAGAGACACGGCTGAATTGCAATTGATAATGAAGCTCAAGACAATGCACCCACCTGGACTGAATCGAGACCTAGGTTTCCTGTCGCATTACCAATGCTGATTTCTCCACTCCTATTACCCCTCTGCATATCTCACCTAAATCCAATCATACCTGCTATTGTTAATCACCTGCTATTGTCATTTGCCTGCTATTATCATTCAGCATCTGAAATCACTCCACTTTCCAATAAATAGGGCAGATGGACTCCCATTCTAGATGCATCTGAAGAAGTGAGCAGTGACTCGCAAAAGCTCATACTATGCCACATGTTTTCTTAGTTTTTAAGGTGCTCCTGGGCTCTTGCTCTTTTTGACTGCTACAGACTAACATGGCTACCCATTGTGATCTATTTCGGTTCAAGATTTCTTCCTTGCAAAATTGGCAACCTTAACTGCATTACACTAATGCAGAAATAAGGTATAGTTATGGCATAATGAAACAAACTGGGTATACGTTGTTCTTTCAAGTCATAGCTTGAAGGGCAAGCCGTGGCAGCCAGATCAACAGGAAGGAGTTGTTGTTGTGTGGTTGTGGATGTGTGTATAATATGGAGGAGAATTCATAGAAGTAGGCCATGGCTTCTGTTTCCTTGCCAGTCCACACGTCTGCTTGTGGTTATGTGCGTGAATGCGAACATTTCAACCCAATCCAAATGTCTTTCTTTTTTAAGAGGGTTGAAGGAATTTTGGAGCAGCATTCAATGCAGGACGAGTCCAGTCCTGCCTACGAGATGGCTGAAATCAATTTGCAAAGCATGGCATGGTACCCGAGATGGACGTCTGCTAAAAGCACCAGAGAGTTTTGCGGAAACCTTAAATCTATGTATCTAATTCTCAGCAGTCCACTCTGTATGCGGATACTTATTTCTGCAGATAGTGGACGCACTGTTCCCCAACAGGTTTTTCTGCACTCTCCCCCAACAGGTTTTCTCAGGGGACTCCCTGGGTCTCCAGAAAAATTCAAAAGTTTTTAAAAAAAATGTCAGGGAGGGTTGAATCCCTCCCTCAATATCTTTTGAAATGGCCAATGGAAGGATCTACTCCAGGCCCCACCACATTGACAATGATAGACTGGCTAATAGCCAGAGAAGAGGGGGAGCAAAAAGCAGAACTGGATCTGGGATTGAGGAGGATCCCTCCTGCAGTACGGATGACTTTTTCATAGGCTAAAGTTAGTGTTAAATCTTTAAAATGGCACACAGCTCTGTTCTTCCTGCAGCAACAGACTGAATCTGATGGGGCACTCACAGGGAGGGTGGGAAGCAACCAGATGCCCCTCCACTTGATGACCCACTTCCTCAGGCTCCACCTGGATGTTGGCAACTTAAGGAAGGACCTGCCGGTGGGGCTATGGGGGTGGGGGCAGGAAGGGAGGTATGAGCAAGAGCCTTGGTGATGGACATCGAAGGGGAGGAAGAGCTCCTGAGCAATCTCTGCCCAGGGCCTATCAAACCCTGGTTCCACCTCCAAAGCCCTGGTTCCACCTCCAAAATCTTCAGGAATTTCCCAATCTGGAGCTGGCAACCCTAAATTACATTCCTATTCTTTCACAATGATGGCATTTATTTGCTGCTCTTGATCAGCAGAGTGATGAGAGCTCCCTTTCTTTGATCACAACCTCTGGCTGCCTTCGGGAAGGCTGTTCTAGGCTAGGGATGCCAGGTCCCACGTGGCAACTGGTGGGGTGATGGGGACTTATTGGGAGAAGCACAGAGGCCCAGTCAGTATACAGCAATGTGTCTGTGTCACTGCCCACATGACCCGGAAGTGACATCATCACGTTTGGGGTGACACTCTGGCATTTGGGCAAAACCTCTATGATAAATTTGGCTCCTAACCCCATAGAGTTTTTGCCCAAATACCAGAGCATCGCCCCAACATCCTGGATGTGATGATGTCACTTTCGGGTCATGTGGGCAGTGATGTAGACATATCACTGGATGGTGGATGGTTCTTTCTCTTTTTCTGGGTAAGTTCCCCTGCCACTAGCTGCAAGCTGATCAGTAGTGGGGAGGAGGGCCTGTCAGCAGGCAACCCTATCCAAGACCAAGCCCATCAGCTAGACTGATCCACAGCAACCAGACTCTAAACCCACAAATTTGGACCATGCTGACAGAAAGGAGCTTTTTCTCCAAATTCTGGGGACCATAGGGCCCTGCTGGCTGCCAGGAGCCTTACCACTGAGGCCTCCATGTCATGACCCTGGTATTCCTTGGTGGTCTCCCATCCAAATACTAGCCAGGGCTGACCCTGCTTAGCTTCCAAGATGTGACAAGATCAGGCTAGGAATTATAGATGAGCTAAGGAATTATGGAGGAGCTAATTTCCCTTGTTTTGTTCCTTTTTTTAAAACAGTCTGTTTTTATTTTTGGCAGTCATTAGAGCTTTCAGCTATTTGGATTGCGTGCACACCTTGTACATTTTTAGATGTTGTTTTCATGCGACAATGTACATCAATTATATGTATCACCAACACTGCATATTTGTTTAATGCCGGCTTATTGACCTGCAAATAGCAATTCAAAATGCACGCATTCTTACAGAAATGAGAAATGGAGCGGCAACGAGGGTTCAGTTCACAGAGAGGAGAAACAAACAAAGCCCAAAATATTTTCTGGCTGGAACAGCAAGGATGGGAAATCCAATCACCATCCCGAGTGGACTGAAATGGAAGGAAGAACAGAAAGGATTGCCCATTGATTCGGTCAGTTCCTCACCCTTGTTCCCCTAAACCCATTTAATGAGGGGAGGGAGCTGCAACAAGGAATGTTCCTATAGTGAAGAGCATTAAAACACTGACAGAACACAAAGGGGAGGGGCCACGGCTCAGTGGCAGAGCCTCTGCTTGGCATGAAGAAGGTCCCAGGCTCAGTTCCCAGCTTCTCCCGTTTAAAAGACCTGGCAGTAGGTGATGTGATCTTATCAGCTTGAAAAGGGGATTAGATAGATTCATGAGGATAAGATTCATGATGTTGGCTGAGGAGAACCTCCACATTCAGAGGCACTAAACCTCTGAATCCCAGAGCCAGGAGGCAACATCAGGGGAAGATCTCGGCCTCTATGCCCTGTTGTTGGCAATCCAGAGGAACTGGTCAGCCACTGTGTGAGACAGCATGCTGGACTAGATGGACCATTGGTCTGATCCAGCAGAGGCCTTGGTCTCTCTGCTCTGTTGTTGGCCATTCAGAGAACTGGTCAGCCACTGTGTGAGACAGCATGCTGGACTAGATGGACCCCTGATCTGATCTAGCAGCATTCAAGTGATGTTCTCATGAAGGCCTTGGCCTCTCTGCCCTGTTTTTGGCCATTCAGAGAACTGGTTGGGGCCACTGTGTGAGACAGGATGCTGGACTAGAGGGACCACTGGTCTGATCCAGCAGGGCTCTTCTGATGTTCTTATGTAATAGACCTGCACCTGAGACCTCGGAGAGCCACTGCCAGTCTGAGCAGAAAATACTGACCTTGATGGACCAGCAATCTAATTCGGTATAAGGCAGCTCCATGTGTCCACACGTGTCCACTTAAGCACTGAACGTGGGGAGGATGTATTTCCGCATGCTTTAGATAAAGTTTCTAGCCAAGTAAAGCGTTCCATACCCGAAATGAGGAAGCAGGGATGTCCAGAGGGTATTACACAACTAGGACAACCGTGTCCAAATCCTTTCGGTTTGCCAAGACTTTCAGAGTTAAAATCATTGACGTCCTTTTCTCCTTCTTGCTGTTAGAAGTATGACAACCAGCAGGGCTTTTTTTGTAGAAAAAGCCCAGCAGGAACTCATTAGCATATTAGGTCACACCCCTTACATCACAGCTCATTAGCATATTAGGCCACACCCACATGTTGACAGAAGTGTGGTCATCCAGCCACGCCCACCTTTTGCTTCTTATTCTGTTTACCTTATTCCTTGTCAAAACCAGGGCTTTTTGTTGTTGCATGTTAGGCCACACACCCCTAATGTAGTCACTCCTAATGAGTTTCTGCTGTTGGGTGTGGCCTATTATGCTAATGAGTTCCTGCTGGGCGTGGCCAACTCGGGAGCCAGCCGGAACTCGGTTCCTGTGCGTTCCTGGCCAAAAATAGCCCTGACAACAACAACAACATGATGGAGGGGCAGGGCCTATAGATCAAGCAAAATCAATAGGGCTGCCGACTGGTTGGGAAATTCCTGGAGATTTGGAGACGGGGTCTGGGACATCTGGGCTTGGGGAGGGAGAAGAACCTCAGTGAGGTATAACACCATAGAGTCCACCCTCTGAAGTAGGCATGTTCTCTGGGGGAACTGATCTCTGCTGTTGTCTGGAGATGAGCTGTAATCCTGGAAGGTCTCCGATATTTATATAATAATATATAAAAATTAAGAAAAGGAAAATAAAAAGCACAAAACAGATCCGCATTAAGCATACATCTGTTATAGGTGTCATATATGGAGTCCGGCAACCCTAAAAATCAGAAACAACTTTCTATCTGAGCCCGAGCTCAGTTCAATCCATCCAGCGTAGTCTGCCAAAGAACTGTTAAAACAGCAGCCAGTCTCAGCGCAGTGCACGGTGAGAGGGATAGCTCTCCTCACCTTTTATTTTAATACAGCTTCTCCATTGCTACCGAGAATTCACCTCAAGCGAATTTGGAAGTTTCTCCTGCGAGGAAAAAAAAAAATGGATGGCTTTCGAGTCCCCGGCCTGACTTATTCTTGGTCTCGAGAACCAAGGAAAGCGCCCTTGTAAAACTCTGCTAAGGAAACGTTCGCAACTTGTCACCTCGCAGCATGGCATTCTGGGAAGCGGGTTGACTTGGCAACGCCGTTCGCTAAGCAAAGTTGACACATGAAAGATACCAGGCCCGGGCCTTGAAATCTGGACCGAAAAAAAGAGCCCGTGGAGATGGCTTTGGGGAATTCTCTCTTACAACCTGGGGAGGGGGGAAATAACTGTAAAAAGCCAACTGAAATACCACAAGCCAATCCAGAGTAAACAGTCGGGCCTTTCAGAGGAGCAGACGGGGAAGGGTGGGAAGAGGGAATTCGGGTGGAAAGGATACTAAAGAGGGGAAATATGTAAACACGTCTGAGCAACACAAAAAAGGGGGGAGGCGGCAGAGGAGCGGGGCGCGCCTCCCGACTCAGCTTTGTCTCCTGAAAGCCCGATGCGCGCTCCCTCTGCCGTGCATGCACACACACAAGAGTGTGGCAATGTGACACAGGCATCTGATACAGCTCTGTATTTACAGCTATTCGCGGGCCCGGTTTCCATAACACTGTCATCTTCAGCCTTGAGAACTTGGCTGAAAGGCAAAGTGGGGCAGGGAGGGGGACACACACACACGGACACACACAAGACTCTTGTTTCCTCTTGTTGGCTGAGGCCGCTCTAATTCCATCTGCAGCCTTCGACACACTGGCGGGACCTTGCCCTCCCTCTTCTGCCCCATGGCTGCCTATGGGTTTCAGAACACCTCAGACTGGGCCTCCCCTTTCAGATCCAGGACATTGGTGTGAAAAGAGGGCCCAAGATAACCTGGAGAGCAGGAGCAGATTCCTGTCTGACAGAGCCCCGGATCAGCCAGTAATTAAAGGAACGGGTCTGAAGGGCCGGCAAGATTGGCAGCGCTCACAGACTCACTTCTGTTTGCCCTGCAGGCAAAGGGCCTTTCATAATCCCTTTCCTCTCAGCTGAGTCTTTCTGCTGAGGCACTTCAGCTGCGCTTATTTATTTATTTAGCACATCTGTATCCCGCCCTTTCCCCGAGGAGTTCCCCCCCCGTCTCTGTTTCATCCTCACACAACAACCCGTTGTGGTAGGTTAAGGCTGAGGGAGAGAGGGAGGGAGGGAGGGAGAGAGAGAGAGGCCTAAGGTCACCCAGCAAGTTTCTATACGGCAGAGTGGGGATTCAAACCCGGGTCTCTCAAATCGAAACCATAGCCGGGTCTCTCAAATCATCTGGAATACTGTGTACAGTTCTGGTCACCACACTTCAAAAAGGATATTATAGCACTGGAAAACGTGCAGAAAAGGGCAACTAAAATGATAAATGGGTTGGAACACTTTCCTTATGAAGAAAGGTTAAAGCACTTGGGGCTCTTTATCTTGGAGAAATGACAGCTGAGGGGTGACATGATCGAGGTTTACAAGATTATGCATGGAATAGAGCAGGCAGAGAAAGAGGTACTTTTCTCCCTTTCTCACAGTACAAGAACTCGTAGGCACTCTATGAAATTGCTGAGCGGTCGGGTTAGAACGGATAAAAGGAGATCCTTCTTCACCCAAAGAGTGATTAACACATGGAATTCACTGCCACAGGAAGTGGTGGCAGCTACAAGCATGGACAGCTTCAAGAGGGAATTAGATAAATATATGGAACACAGGTATAGGAACTCTGGGGCAAGTGATGCTCTGTATTCGTGGTGCTTGGGGGGGGGCAACAGTGGGAGGGCTTCTAGTGTCCTGGCTCCACTGGTGAACCTTCTGATGGCACCTGGTATTTTTGGCCACTGTGTGGCAGAGTGTTGAACTGAATGGGCCGTTGGCCTGATCCAGCATTGGCTTCTCTTATTTTCTTATGTTCTCTTATGTTCTTAGCCACTTACAGGTTAAACCTGTGTCTTGAAATATATGTTACTTTACATCTATCACATTCCCTCCAGTGAAGTCATGCCAATTTACAGTAGGCTTGCCAGGTTTCCACTGGTGGTGGGGGATCCCCCGTTGCCAGCGAGCACTTTCCTGCTGCCACTCAGCTAGGCGGGAGGAGAAAAATAAGCAGGGTAATTGGGGCAATGGACAGCATCCCAATGCACTGACGTCGCTCCCCGTGAACCTGGCATTGAGCTCAGCACATCTCCAGGGACTCTCTAGCATTTAGGGGAGAACTCTGTGGTTACACAGAGAATATCCCCACTGGTTAGGTCCCCTGCTGGTTGCCAGCCTTGTGATGGCAAACCTACCACAGAACAAAGTTTCAGTCCAGGGGCACTTTTAAGACCAATGAGGTTTAACTCGAGATATAAGCTTTCATGTGCACGCACACTTCTTCAGATACATCAAAACAGATTTCCTCATACCTTACCGTCTCTTTCGCGTTGGGCGCGTTGGGGGCGGGGCCACTATCATTCGCAGGGAAAACATAGAGTTCCCTCTCGAATGATAGAGCGTCCCCGTACAACGTGCCTGGCCCGATGACATCACCTCCGGGTGAACATCATCACGCCGGGCACATTGCCGTGATCCCAGCACTTTGGGGGGCGGGGTTCCCCCCCTGATGGCCAGATCAGAGTCGGCGGGTAAGGGGTCTGTCGAGCGACCAAACCCCTGCCCCCCAGGTTGCCATCAGGAGGTTCACCAGTAATAATAATTACTACCCTACTCTAGAGCCAAGCCTGCTAAGCAATTTGGGCAAATATGAAAGCATTACCATTAGTGGCCGTTGGGCTTGCCTCCTGGAAAAGTTGGGGTAGAGCTTGAGGATAGTGGGGTTTGTGGAGGGGAGGGACATCGGCAGGGTGCAATACCACCCTCCGAAACAGCCATTTTCTCTGGGATCTCTGTTCAAATGAATCTGGAAGTTCCCCAGGCCCTACCTGGAAGTTGTCGGTCCTAGCAGTATTGGAATAAGTGGGTGTAGGACAGCAACCTGTACCCTTCTCAAACTTGCCCACCGCTGTTATGGAATCATTAAGCAGACAGCTTAAGAAACAAGCATCTCTGATTAACCTGCTGATTAGTAAGATCTGTAGTCCATATCCTGGACATGGCAGGACTGGGGGGCGGGGGGGATTCTGTTTGTGCTGAGCTCCAGATCTCTCTGGGACATCGCAACGGTGAAAGAAGGGGCACTTTGGGCTTGAATATCCTTGCAAGGAGAGAGAAGAGCATGGCTCGCCTCCAATTTCCCCTCCCAAAGCCACTTGTTTTAAGAGAACAGTTCACAGTTCAGGGCATGCCAGAGGCAAATGTTTCAAGAACAAAAGAAGGTGCTGAGAAATGGCTGTCTCTTTAACTACGCTATTCTATGATGAGTCACATGAAAGGGATAAAGACAGCTGAGATAGCAGGATGTGAGTGACTCCGTTGGAAAGATTCACCCACCAAAGCAAAGCCAAGTTATGCTCACACCCAGGGCTATTTTTGAGCAGGAACGCACAGGAACAGAGTTCCGACTGGCTCCCAAGCTGGTCACGCCCAGCAGGAACTCCTTAGCATAACAGGCCACACCCAACAGCAGAAACTCATTTGGACTGGCTACATTAGGCCTGTGTGGGTGCAAAGAAGTTCCTGCTACAAATAAAGCCCTGGGTTTTGACAACAAACAAGGTAAACAGAATAAGAAGCAAAAGGTGGGTGTGGCTGGATGGCCACACTTCTGTTAACATGGGGGGTGTGGCCTAATATGCTAATAAGATCCTGCTGTTGGGTGTGGCCTGTTATGCTAATGAGATCCTGCTGTTGGGTGTGGCCTGTTATGCTAATGAGTTCCTGCTGGGCTTTTTCTACAGAAAAAACCCTGCTCACATCGTATATCACGAGGGCCCACATAGTCTGCTGAGTCAGACCATCGGTCCATCTAGCTCACCATTGCCCACTTCAACCAGCATGAACTCTTGAGCACAAAATGGTCTTTCCCAACATTGTCTTAACTGGACGTTCCAGTTGATTGAACTGGGGAGCTTCAGTCTGCAAAGCATGTGTGTTCCCACTGATCTAGGGATTGTCCTGAACATTCGGTCCCGAACATGTGGTCCCGAACATTTGGTATTTCCACAAACTGTTTGGGGGGGAGGGTGAAACTGAGCACAGAGGAGGGCAAGCAAAGTGACGATGGGGTTGGAGCACGTTTCTCTAGGAGGAACTTTTCAGTTTAGAACAGAGACGACTAAGTTGGGGGGACACAATAGAGGTATATAAAATTATGCATAGGGCGGAAAGAGTTGAGAAACAGAATTTTTTTTCTCCCTCTCCCAAAATACTAGAACTTGAGGGCCCCCGATGAAGCTGATGGGCAGTAGGTTCAGGGCAGACAAAAGGAAATACTGCTTTACACAGAGAGTGATTAAAATATGGAATTCACTGCCAGAGGATGTAGGCCACAGGAATAAGCAGCTTTAAAAGGGGATTAGATGGCTTGATGGGGGATAGGTCTATCGATGGCTGCTAGCCATGGTGAGTGAGGGGAACCTCCACATTCCAAGGCACCAATCCCCTGAATCCCAGAACCAGGAAACGATATCAGGGGAAGACCTCAGCCTCTATGTCCTGTTGTTGGCCATCCAGAGGAACTGGTTGGCCACTGTGTGAGACAGTGTGCTGGACTAGATATTGATCTGACCCAGCAGGACTCTTCTGATGTTCTTATGAAGGCCTCGGCCTCTATGCCCTGTTGTGGGCCGTGCAGAGGAACTGGTTGGCCACTGTGAGAGACGACGCTGAATTATTGGTCTGATCCAGCAGGGCTCTTCTTAGGTTCTTATGAGAAATATTGGGCATCTAGATTTTTATTTAGAGAACTGGGAAGGAACTGGGCCAGGAAGACATAGCTGGCATGCTGTGGTGTCAAAAGTCAGCAAAGTTCGTCAACTGCTGAGGCTGGGGGCGGGGCCGATCGCAGAAGTAGAAGACTATGGGGCTCTGCCTCCCACCTCCCTGTGCTTGCAAGTGAATGCAGAGTCTAATTGCTAAGAGCAGTTAAACTAAGAGCCTGTGGGATGTAGTGGCGAAAGTGTCCAATTGCGATCTGGGAGCCCCAGGTTTGAATCCTGACTCTGCCATGGAAACTTTGGCCAGTCACAAACTCTCAGCTTAACCTACTCCACTATGCAGGTCCACTCAGAAGTAAGGGCCAGAAGTAAGAACATGTGTGGGTGTGTCCATAAGGTTTTATCAGGTAGGTCTAGAACTTGTGTTGGAACCACCTAGCAACCCTACACGGAACTGCAGACCTCTCTGAGCACCGTGACACTAGCTTGAGAGGAAACGTGTCCGTTGTTGTAGACAGCTGGGATTCCGGGGAGGGGGTGGTGATGTGACATATCTCTCCAGTTCTGTATTTCCCTTGCCCGACTTGCAAAGCCGGGCAAGTTCAGTTTCATCCCATGTTCTAATCTGGGTTGCAAAGACTTCCTGCACTGTTGCAAATACTTTCTGTGCGTCCCCCTGCCCCAGTTCTGAAGACCATTGAAGTGCAGCTAGGTCTGTGGATCTATGCAGTTGGATAGAAGAAGAAGAAGAAGAAGAAGAAGAAGAAGAAGAAGAAGAAGAAGAAGAAGAAGAAGAAGAAGAAGAAGAAGAAGAAGAAGAAGAAGAAGAAGAGGAGGAGGAGGAGGAGGAGGAGGAGGAGGAGGAGAATGAATTTATACTTGGAGTCTCAGAGCGGCTTACAAACTCCTTTCCCTTCCCCTTCCCACAACAGACACCCTGTGAGGTAGGTGGGGCTGAGAGAACTCTTTCAAGAACTGCCCTTTCAAAGGACAGCTCTGATAGAACTATGGCTTGCCTAAGGTCATCCAGCAGCTGCAAGTGGAGGAGTGGGGAATCAAACCCACTTCTCCCAGATTAGAGTCCATGCACTTAACCACTACATGAAACTGGCGCACTTAACCACTACACCAAACTACACCAACCCAGTGACTTGTCCAAGGTCACCCAATGAGAAGCGCCTTTGAACCTATGTCTTCCTGGTTCAAGTTCTACCCTTCATCTGTGACACCTGGTTGGCTCTTTTGCCATCAGCAAGAGGCAGCCACCAGGAGCTGATTGGCCACAGGCATCAGTTCCCGGTCCGTTTCTTCCTCGCCATTGGTCAAACTCAGCTTTCAGCTTTGAACCAGGACCCTGTCCTCATCGGGTTTCCAAGTCTGGGTTGGAAAATACCTGGAGACTTTGGGGGGGGATCTGGGAGAGGGCAGGGTTTGGGAAGAGGAGGGGTTTCAGGATGGTTACAATGCCATAGAGTCCACCCTTCAAAGCAGCCATTTCCTCCAGGGAAGCTAACCTCTGTCAGCTGGGGATCAGTTGTAAAAGCGGGAGATCTCCAGGCCCCGCCTGGAAGCTGGCAACCCTACTTCTTGGAGAGAAGAGGAAGGGTTGGCAGTAGTTAAAACAGAGCCTTGTTTCCAAAGAGGAAATTGTTTGCAACCGCAGAGGAGGCATATTAGCGAGGATGAGTAAAGACTCCTGAAGGGCCCACTTCGGGGTTTATATTGGACGTTCGAAGTCTTCAATAGCTGGTTTTTCTACAACTGAATTCAATGTTTATTTCCAACAAGTGGCCGGGGGGGTGGGGGGGAGAGAAGGGGGAAGGACGGAACGGAACGGAAGGACACTTATTGAATATTGTGCAACCTTCAAGAAAAGCCATAAATTACCTGGCTCTATCTGTCACTATAATTTCCAGGCAACGTCCTAATGAATCTTTCTAAACAATAGTGTAAGGACAGGTTGGAAAATGTATTGGACCTTATAAGCACTAGGGTAAGCAAAGTGGGAGCATTAATAATAACCAGCAAGCGTCCAGAGCCTAAACTGTGCCAACTGAGAGGGCTGAGGAGTCTAACATGGCTAAAAAACAAAACAGCCCCCCCCCATTTTGGTTAGTAACTCCTGGAGATTTGAGGATGGAGCCCGAGAAGGCCAGGGACCTCAGTGAGGTACAATGTCATAGGGTCCACCCTCCAGGGTCTCCAGGGAAACGGATCTCCGTAGTCTAGAGATGAGCTGTAATTCTGGGATCTCCAGGTCCCACCTGGAGGCTGGCATCCCTAGTTTGGGGTCAGGCTTGCTATTCCCCTGCTGGGGGTGGGGGTTTGCCCACTTTAGGGTCCTCCCGATCTGCCGACCCAGATCTGGCCAGTGGGGGGAACCCTGTCCCCAAAGTGCCGGGATCACGCCAACATGTCTGGCACAATGACGTCACCCCGGAGGTGACATCATCGCACAGGGCATGTTGCGGGAGGACCCTCTGTCATTCCAGGAAAAACTCTATAGTTATTTTCTCGAATGATAGAGGGCCTGCCCACAAGCTGCACAATGATGTCACTTCCGGGTGATGTCATTGCATTGCGCACGCTTTGCGCAAATGCCGAAGAGGTCCTGGAGAACGGCCAGGACTCCCCCGCCAGCAGCCAGGTAAGACCTGGCAACCCTATTTGGGGAGGGAAATCTGTGGGGTAGATAGGATCCGTGTCCATCTGGTGGGGGGATTTGGGGGGCATTCCAGGGGTGGGTGAGGATGCCCCAAGCCCCACCCCCAAGCTGCAGCCACCCATCTCCCTTCCTGCTAAAAGATTTAAAGGGCTTCAGCTGATCGGCGGGGAACACATGGTCCACTGACCAGAGGGCCCTTTAAATTTTTTAGCCAGGAGGGAGAGGGGCTGTTGTTGACCACAGCTCCACCAGCAAAAACACCCTTTAAAGGGTCTTTTTGCGGGGGGGCGGCTGCGGCACAATTTGCCACTTGGGATTCAGGCCATGCACCGCCCTCCCGCTTGGGAAACTCCGCCCAGACCTGGGGGCTGGCAACCCTGTCTTGGCCTCTTGGTGGGAAAGGGTGAAAAAAGAGCTAAAC
Source organism: Gekko gecko (assembly GCA_029375565.1). Taxonomy (NCBI): domain Eukaryota; kingdom Metazoa; phylum Chordata; class Lepidosauria; order Squamata; family Gekkonidae; genus Gekko; species Gekko gecko. Next base: position 124,052,657 of record JAPDNY010000008.1, read on the forward strand.
TGTATGTACGGCTGAAGAATATCTAGCAAATTCCTTGGCTGTACGACTTGGGTGGTACTATCCTTGTTGAGAAGACAAGACTCCCTGGGAAAGAAGCTAATGCTAGGAGGACAAGTTGGAAGAAGCTGGAAAAGAGTTGGGTTGACTCCGTCAAGGAAGCCACGGCCTTCAGTGTGCAAGACCTGAGCAAGGCCGTTAACAGTAGGATTTTTCAGAGGTCACGAATTCATCAGGTCGCCATAAGTCGGAAGCAACTTGACGGCTCGTCACACGCATTCTTGTCGAAGGACATGCGTGCGGGGAAATGCTGTGCATGGGTTTCACTGAGAAGAAAAGGAGATACAGTTATTGGGGGGGAGTTGAAGCATGAGGGGAAGGGAGACCGCCACCTACCAGAAGAGTAAGAAAGAGCTAATTTCTGGTTACGAGTAAAATAGAGCGACCTTCCATCCACTGTGTCTGTATGCATGTGTATGTATCAGTGACCACTAGGGCACGATCACGAGGCGGCCTATGTCTATAGATATATGTCAGAAACATTTACAAATCCTGAAAGTCTGACTTATGCCAACAAGATAAAGGATTTATTGGGAAAGAAATTCATCCATCATTCATTATTATCCGGTTATAAATAAAATTGCTCAGGTATCCAATCCCAGAGCAGGCAGACATCCACGTGACCCGCTGCGACGAATCGCAAACTGTGACTATAATGAATAGATTAGTGGACCTTGTGAATAAGCTATTGGATGGAAGTCATTTGCATAAGACCGTCGGAGAATAAATACATATTTTTATTAGCATTTGCATGAGGATCGTTTCTGGTAAACCGCCACCCTCGGGGCCTCGCTACGGCACAGGCAAAGTGCCTTTTGATGGGTTTGTTTCAGAGAGCCATGATCTAAGGGGAAAAAATGAAAAAAAAAGGAGGACTTAAATGGAATGGAGACGAGGGAAAGAGCAAACGTACACAGAGTTTACTCAAAGCTACAGGGGGAAAGATAAGAAGAGGACAACTGAAGAGGAGGGATGAGTTAGTGTTAATAAAGAGGTTAGAGGGAATATGAGGGCTTTTATGGCCATCAAGGGGGAGGGAAAGGGCTATGGAGGCGGCAGGGCATTAACAAATGAGGCACGGTCGAGAGCGGATGAATAGTCCTAAAATGGCCGTTGCCGGATTGTTTTCCTTTTCTTCGGCTTTTAATCGCTCTTTAGGAAGATAACTAAAGAGAAGAGGCAGCGGACAATTAAGAAGTAATGAAGACCTTGTAAATACACTTACTGATAAAAAGCACGTCGGGGGAACGCTTGACAAAGCAAACATACACCAATCGGCACCTAGTCTAGGCGGGATGCGGACGGAATAGTTAAAGGGCCTGACTTCGAAAATCGTAGATAAGGCCTCTGTTTTGCATCCGGCTGAACGTGTTGCTGGGGAGATCGGGGCATGACTTGGCCAGTTCTGGTGGCAAAGTGTTTGGCTGAGTGGTGTTGTCTCAATTAGGGTTGCCAGCCTCCAGGTGGTGGCTGGAGACCTCCTGGGATGACAACTGATCTTCAGACAACAGAGATCAGTTCCCCTGGAGAAAATGTCTGCTCTGGAGAGCAGGACAACGGAAGATCTTTTCCAATTAGAACTTTAACCAAATGAGGTTATTTGCTTTTAAACTGATGCAGAACAAAGGAGTTCTGCATACAGAAGGCAGAGAAAAGACTTCAGCGATGTGTGTGGTGGAAATTACAGAACTGCCATTGATTTGCAAATGAGTCTTTGGGCTAGCAAGAAAACAGCAGGGACTTCCATCCACTGGTACGTCAGGGCCTCCTGTCTAATGCTTTTCAACTGGTGGCTTTTCATAAGTGCTCCAAAGGAGTCCCGTTAAATAGGACCAAGAGTCCATCTGTTCCAGGGGTCCCCAAATTTTTTTACTCTTGCAGGCACCTTAGGAATTCTGACACGGGGCAGTGGGCACAATCACAAAATGGCTGCCACAGGAGGCGAAGCCAACCACAAAACAACAGGAAGAGAGGCTATACAGAAGAACTCTAATATTACTTCTTCAGCATCTCAGGTGGAAAGCTTTGTTTAACAGCATGCTTCTGAATCAATCCGAAACCCAGGAAAGGTGTTGGTGGGACACCAAGGTTGTTCCCAATGACAGCCATGAAGATAACTCCAGAAATGATCCAATGATCATTCTGGTGATCCACACAAAAAGGAAACAGCCCTGCCAGTATTCAGAGATACACTGCCTTTGAATCTGGAGGTTCATTCACCTACTGTGACTTGACAGCTGTCAAGAGACCATTTTTGGACCATTTTTTCCCCTTTTTTTCTGTACACTAAAAATCTATAAATAATTTTTTTTTAAAAAAAAAGAGAGAGAGACCATTTTTGGTTGCTAGCCATTCTGTCGTGTTCAACTCTTGGTGAATTCGTAGAATCTTCCATGGATTTGTATAATCTGCTTTGAAATCCTTCTAAGGATCAAACCTTCCAGGATTCTTGGAGATCAGTGGTCAGATCTCCCACATTTTCAAGAAGTATATAAAACAGCCATTGGGAAGGAAAGCTGATTCAGAATCTGGTGCCACACCCTTGTGTCATCCAGTAACAAATGCAAGGACTTTTTAAGAGGGCCGTGGACAGCATATTGGGAAACAGACCGGTCTGTCCCCAAATTTCAATGAGGGGCTCCATCTTAAAACGAGAACTCAGCAGAAGCATCAGTTGTTCTAGTTTCGGGATGAATTTCTTCTTGATTGGGTGAGCATTGACAAACGAAATTCTCATGGGCCTTTAATTAAGAAAATGGCCAGGACCAAAGTTCAGGGGTGGCGAGCAGTCAGCATGACCTCCTGGAATGAGAGCTGATCTGAAATTTCAATGACTGGTAATTTAAAGCGATGAAACCCTCTCTGATTTTCGCAAGCTTCACGAGTGGAATCCTCAGGGGCATTTAATTAAGGGGGGAAAATGGCCAGAGAAAACAGCCGAGTGGCCGAAAGGGATGATTGAACCAAACGTGTTTTGAAATACAAATTCGGCTGGGTTTGATACTATCACGTCACATGATGTCATACCCCAATTTGTGAGGAAACGAATCGAGACGAGGAAGACAAAACAAAAGCAAAGGCAGGTTCCCGGGGGAAGGGCGCGGAGGGAAAACCTGAACCCCAACATTGTCAAAACGTTCCAAAAAAAAAAAGAAATGCGATTGTTTCACTCTGTTTCGTCTCCACCCGGAACGGAACAGCTCAAGGTTCAAGGGGTCTCGGTGAATTACTTTCTCGCCAATTGACCATCCTTCGCCTCAGAGCAAGGAGAAGGGGAGATCATAAAAGGAAGAGTGATTTTGAAAATTAATAGCCTGTAAATTAGATTCAGGCTGCTCGGGGAAGGGGGAAAAAACACACACACACACAATGACCTGAGATTGTGAAAAGGAAATCTTGCAGCATCAAGGGCTTCTACAGACTATGGAACTGTAAGCCAAAAAAAAAAAAAAAAGGGAAAAAGATACATTCAGAGGAACCCACACAAATCCAATGTAATTGCGATTTTGTGTATTATCACACACTCTCTGGAGGAAGGAAATGGACAGATTAAAGACTGCTTGATTTTCAAAAAGAAGAATTTGTATCAGCATCTTTCAAAGCCTTCCTTTGGGAAGTTAATTGGCTTGGATGTGACATCGTCACCCTGGCTGAATTGAGGACGGTGGAGAAATAGCAAAATTGGTGTAATGAAAGAGGGGAGAAGGGGAGGCGGTGGCCCTGGTGACTTTTTTCGGGCAGGGAGGGGAACCGCTATCAGATCCAATTTTATGCAGCGGACATATTAACGATCCAAGCAGGGGACAAATGGTGCATCAGTGTCATGTTCCAAAGAAGCACAATGAGGAGAATGTCATTGATTCAGTGGCAAACGGGGCGTTATGAGAATAACACTGCCACAAAAAAGTTCAGAACACAGAGGTGTTTGAAACACAAGTTCTCGGCAGATGCAGAAGGCCATTTTTACATCTGAAAGGAGAAGACGGATTCTTTTTCAGCCCGTGATTGGTTTGTCCTATCCAGCAATGAATCACTGGGCAGTTTGGGATATTGCCTAGAAAGGAAGGAGCAGGAGAATGCAGGACTTGGGCTTCTCGGCAGACCCAAAGTAAATATGCCCTCAGTTTCACAGAAAGAAGCTGTGCAAGCTGTCCTCATCTCTAGAGAGTTCCTCGTTCCTTCGTTCTGGAATTAAGCTCCCAATTATTGTGGGCCTTTGGGAGATGAGATGTATGACACCACAAGAAAGCTGCACCCCCATCAGCTCGGTTTTATGATAAGAACATAAGAACATAAGAGAAGCCAATATTGAATTAAGCCAATGGCCCATCCAGTCCAACACTCTGTCAGACAGCGGCCAAAATATACCAGGAGCCATCAGGAGGTCCAGCAGTGGGGCCAGGACACTAGAAGCCCTCCCACTGCTGCCCCCTCCAGCACCAAGAACAGAGTGCATCACCTGCCCCAGACTGAGAGTTCCCATCTATACCCTGTGGCTAATAGCCACTGATGGACTTCTGCTCCATATGTTTATCTAATTACCTCTTGAAACTGTCCATGCTTGCAGCTGCCACCCACCTCCTGTGGCAGTGAATTCCATATGTTAATCACTCTTTGGGTGAAGAAGTATTTCCTTTTATCTGTTCTAACCCGACTGCTCAGCAATTTCATGGAGTGCCCACGAGTTCTTGTATTGTGAGAAAGGGAGAAAAGTACTTCTTTCTCAACCTACTCAATCCCATTCATAATCTTATAAACCTCGATCATGTCACCCCTCAGCTGTCGTTTCTCCAAGCTAAAGAGCTCCAAGCGTTTTAACCTTTCTTCATAGGGAAGGTGTTCCAACCCTTTTATCATTCTAGTTGCCCTTCTCTGCACTTTTTCCAATGCTATAATATCCTTTTTGAGATGTGGTGACCAGAACTGTACACAGTATTCCAAATGAGGTCTCACCAATGATTTATACAGGGGCATGATGATCTTTAATTCACTGTCTCCTTATTCTACTAAGTATCTAGAAAGCATCAGGGAGAGTGAATTAGAGTTCATGCTAGATCCAAGGCTTAGGAAGAAGAGAAGATGAAGAGATTGGATTTATACCCTACCCTTCATTCTCTGAAGGAGTCTCAGAGCAGTTTACAATCTCCTTTCCCTTCCCCTCCCCACAGCAGACACCCAGGGAGGGAGGTGGGGCTGAGAGAGCTCTTTCAAGGACTGCTCATGAGAGAACAGCTCTGAAAGAACTTGCGACGGAACCAAGGTCAAACCAGCAGCTGCACGTGGAGAAGTGGAATATCAAACCTGGTTCTCCCAGATTAGAGTCCGCACTCTTAACCACTACACCGAACTGCCTCTGAGAGACGCTAAGGCACCTATCTATTCATTCATCCATTCCCCTACCCGTTTGCATCTTTCCTTAGTATATTTGTATATCAAAATTCAAGGTGGTTTTCATCTCAACAATATACCAGATCGTAACACTTCACCATGATTCAGGCAAGGCGGGATACAAACCGAAATCCATAAAATAAATAAATAAATAAATAAATAAATAAAATAATCCGTGTTTTTTTGTTTTTAAAAAAATCCTATCATATCACATCTGACTTATGATGACACCTGTAGTGTTTTTGAGGCAAGCGATGAACAGAGGTGTGTGAAGTAGCCTCCTCACTCTGGTAAAGGGGCCTATAAGACTTTTGTCATCCCCTTACCTTTTGCCTCAGGAGCCTAAACCTTTCCTGACAGATATAAAAGAATGGCACCGGTAGTGTGGTTTTACATAAAATCAGAAGCTTTATTCTTTATAAAAGGGTAGGGGAATGGGAAAATGGTTTTTCTTTTAAACGGAGGTCTACCCTTTTTGAGTCAGGCAAAACCTCTCCGCAGAGTCTCGTCTGTCCCTCTGCTCTGTGACACCCTGTCACTCAGTCACAGACTGAGAGTTTTTTCCTCAGAAGGAAGCCACCAAAAGCCCCTTCTCAATAACTCTCTCTCCGAACCTAACTCTGCCAACTCCACTCTCCCTCTCTCTCCTCAGGCTTCCAGCCACCAACTGCCTAACTGACCAGACCTTCCCCCCTCACACACTTTGGATACCTTCTGTTGCCAAGGAGGCAGCTCACCAATCAGAGTGCGCCTCTGACACTCCCTACCTTCAGGCTGTTTTCCCTCAGCTCATCACAAGGCGGTTCTGCCGTTGCCTGCCTCTGTGTGGAAACTCTGGACTTCCTTAGTGGTCTCCCATCCACGTGCTAACAAGGATTACCTTGCTTAGCTTCTGAGATTTTAGGGCAAGAGACGTTCTGAGGTGGTTCACCACGGCCCGCCTCTGCGTAGCAACCCTGGGCTGCCCTTGGCGGCCTCCCACCCAAGTATTAGCCGGGGCCGACCCAGCTTTGCTTCCAAGAGCTGACGAGATTTGGGCTAACCTCAGGTATCCAGGTCCAGAGGCAGCTTGCCAGTGCCTGTCTCAGTGTAGCTTCCTTGGTGGTTTCCCATCCAAGTACTAACCGGACCCGACCCTGCTTATAGCTTCTGAGATCTGACGAGACCAGGTTAACTGGGGCCATCCAGGTCAGAGTGAAGAGCTATCTAAATAACCGTAATTTAAACGTAAAGATAAAGGTTCCCTTGCTCAAAAGTCAGTCGAATCCAACTCTAGGGTTGCGGTGCTCATCGCCGTTTCAAAGCCGAAGAGCCAGCGCTGTCCGAAGACGTTTCCATGATCATGTGGCCGGCATGACTAAACAGCAGGGCTCACGGAATGCTGTTACCTTCCCACTGAAGTGGTACCTATTTATCTACTTGCAATTTCTTGCTTTCGAACTGCTAGGTTGGCAGGAGCTGGAACTAGAGACAGGAGCTCACTCCGTCATGCGGCACTCCCGGGTCTCGAACTGCTGAACTACTGACCTTCCACAGCCCGCAGTTCAGACCACTTGAACCACCGCAGCTCCTCCGTAATTTAGAAACAGACAAAAAGAGCAACAGCAGATAAAAATATGTAAAGGCCTTAAGGTAAAATAACAAACAAAAAAAAATCAGCAGAAAACAGCAAAGGGGACAGCAAAAAAACAATCAAATGTGCACACACAAAAAAACCCGGTTATCTTCTTGGCCTTTTGGCAAAGATCAAGGATAGTGTAGTGCCTAAATGACATCAACTTTATTGCCAGGAAAGGGTTACAGGGGGAGATCTTTCCATAATCAAGGGGCCACAGCAAATAAGGCCCTGTCCTTTGTGGCTGTCCACCTCACTTCTGAGGGTCACATTGAGCGGGCAGACAGAGTGCTGTTTCCCTGAGGCAAGACGGTCTTCTGCTAGAAGAACAGTCAGGGGAAGGTGTGCTTGAAGAAGGTGCCACCATTAGTGGGGGGAAAATCCATCCACTCCAATCCTTTGCCTCAGACTCAGATGTCAACTCTAAGGCAGCAAGTTGCTCTTGGATACTAACTGGGGCAGGCACCAGCCACATGCATGACATCCAATGCTACTCAGTATCAGCTCTATTTTTTTTTTTTTGCCATCAAGTCACAGCTGATGTATGGCAATCCTGTGAGATTTTCATGGCAAGAGACTTCAGAGGTGGTTGGCCATTGCCTGCCTCTGCATCATGACCCTGGTATTCCTTGGAGGTCTTGTTAGGTATATGCAGAGTAGCGGAGAGAATACACAGCACACACATAGGTATTCACTTTAAAAGGAAAACTTTACCAATGAAGAAAGGGTTACTGGGAGATTAAAGATGCAAACAAAGGATAAACATCCAGACTGGCTTCTCTAATCTACATCTTTACGGCTTCTAAACCTCATGTGAGAATGAACTGGAGAAGAAGAACAAAGAGCAATAAAACTGAAATCCAATGCTTTCTCAGTAGTCCATCCTCATTCTATCGATTACCCAATTGGAGAATCTCAATACTAACTAATTACGTAATTTATCACCTTACTCTGGTGCGAAATACATGCAGGCTCTACCATCAAGTCCCTAAACTTAACTAGCTAGGACATTAGCATGCATAAGAGCACGGACTCTAATCTGGGCAAACTGGGTTTGATTCCCCACTCCACTTGCAGCTGCTGGTATGGCCTTGGGTCAGTCACAAGCTCTCTCAGAGCCAGTTTGGTGTAGTGGTTAGGAGCATGGACTCTAATCTGGGAGAACTGGGTTCGATTCCCCAGTCCTCCACTTGCAGCTGCTGGATGACCTTGGGCAAGCCAAAGTTCTAACAAGAGCTGTCCTTGAAAGGGCAACTCTTGAAAGAGCTCTCTCAGCCCCACCTATCTCACAGGGTGTCTGTTGTGGGGAGGGGAAGGGAAAGGAGTTCGTAAGCCGCTCTGAGACTCCTTTGGGTAGTGAAGGGTGGGGTATAAATCCAATCTCCTCCTGATGAGTAGTTCTGGAGAGAGCTCTCTCCAGCCCACCTACCTCACAGGTTGTCTGTTGTAGGGAGGGGAAGGGAAAGGAGGTTGTAAGCCAACTTGGGAGTCTTCCTGACCTCCTCAGGCAAACCATTCCACAAGTTTGAGGCCAGAACAGACAATGCATGCATTGGGGCAGTTGTTTGTCGTACTCACAGAGGGCCCTGAGCAGATGAACAAAGCTATTGCAGTGGATCATAGCAGGAGAGTAGTCATTCTCTTACAAAGGAATTTCAAAGTGAGATTGCAAAGAGACTGCTGAATTGCCACGGATAATGAAGCTCATGACAAAACATCCTCCGGGACTGAATCAAGAACTAGGTTTCCTGTCTCATTACCAGTGCTGATTTCTCCACACCTAGAACCCCTCTGCATATCACATCTAATCCAATCACACCTGCAACAAACCACATCTGGAGTACTGGGAGATAACACAGCAGATCCCGGAAGTTGGGTGTCCTGGAAGATCCAATAAGCTGCCACCTCTCCCAGTATTGTTTCCTGAATTTCTCCTACTCTTCAGACTGAAAAGTTTCTGGTGAGAAGTTGGCCAGCAGCCCGAGTTGATTCTTGGCTTCATTAAGATGTTTATTAATTGATGTAAAACGTTCTTTTTGCAGCCATGCGTAGGGGTGGATAAGCACAGAATCGTTACTACATATTCCCCCACCCTGAGTCTTTTGCATTCAGTGGCACTAGGTCCAGTTAGATAAGTCGTGAAACACAAACTCTTCCCTATGAGGGAAAAAAGCACCTTATTTTACTGCTGTATTAAGAATTTTAAAACCTATAGTGCAGAATGTCATTAGGAGCTGCAAAAGGAACAGGAAAGGGATGACAGTGTCGAAACTGGCTTATTAGAGAACAATTAAAACAGCAAGCACAAATGTCAATATGAAGCAATTTGCAATTAAAACAGGGAAAATGTTCAACAGCCACAAGCTGCCGGTCTAAGAAATGTGAAAGGGAAAAGGAGAACTTTTAAAATGAGAGAAGCAGAGGTGCTGAGAATTTCGTGGCAAGCTGCCCCAAGAAGTGGTGGCAGCTGGCTCTAAGCATAGCCAGCTTCAAGAAGGGACTGGATAATAAACAACTGGATCAGAGATCCATCAGTGGCTGTTAACTACAAGGCATAGAGGGAAGACTCTGTCAGGGGCAGTGATGCTCTGTATTTGGTGTAAAATGTTTGGTGTAGTGGTTAATTGCGCAGACTCTAATCTGGGAGAACCGGGTTTGAGTCCCCACTCCTCCACTCACAGCTGCTGGATGACCTCAGGCAAGCCATAGATCAGTCAGAGGTCAGTTTCTCTCTGAGCTCTCTGAGCCCCATCTACCTCACTGGGTGTCTGTTGTGGGGAGGGGAAGGGAAACGAGTTTGTAAGCTGCCCTGAGACTCCTAGTGAAGGGCGGGGTATAAATCCAATCTCCTCCTCTTCTTCCTCCTCCTCCTCCTCTTCTTCTTTGTGCTCTGGGACGCAACAGCACGAGAGCTTCTGGAGTTGTGGCCCCGCTGGTGGTCTGCCTGATTAGGGATGTGCATTTGGTTCATCCAAACTGAATGCACCCCCAAAAGTGGCCCATTCAGCCCCCTTTCGGGCAGCTGTGGGCAGAATCAGATTCTCTAATCTGATTCGGCCCTCCTTCGAAAGCTGCTGCCGAAATACAGTGGCAATGCCAGAAAGCAGCTCCCAGCAGCAGCTCCCGGGCCTTTCCTGGCTCACCTGCCTCGGTGGGCGGCAAGGGAAGGGCGGAGGGGCTTTGGAAGCCTTCTCCAAGTCACCAGCTTAGGCGGGCAACTGGGGGAATGCACGGGGAGGCATTTACGCCACACCCCTTCTGGCTGGTCACCTTGGTGGGTGGCCAGGAAACGCTCAGGAGGGGGCTTTGTAAGTCAGGGAGGGAAGGCAGTTTAAAGCGTCTTCCCTTCCCTTAGCTTGCTCGGACTTCCTGCAGCTGTGGGGAGCCCAAACAAACCAGGTGCTGGAGGGGAGGGGAGGTGGTTTAAAGCGCCTTCCCTTCCCTCCAAGGGCCAAAAGTCATTCGGCTGGCTGAATGGCTCCTGAATCTACTTTCATTGACGAAAGCAGTATTCGGGGGTCATTCGGGGGGCCGAAACAGATCCGGCCCGATTCAGCCGAACCCAATTGGGCCGATTTTTTTTTCTTTTTGCACACCCTTACTTCTGATGGCCACTGGATTTTGGCAAGACTTGTAGCTAGGTGGGGGCAAGGGTGGCTAAGCCCCCCACAGTTGTGCCCAGCCCCCTCTGAGAGGATGCCAGACCCTCCTCCCCCTGGTGTGGGCAGGAGGGCCTCAGTTTTGGGCAGGCAAAGTTTGAAGCTGTGGCCGAGCAGGAGGGGATGGAGAGGGGCATCCTCCACATGGCCTCCGGAAAGCCCTTCTCCCTCCCACAGCCGGAAACAGATCACAGCTAATTAGATTAGTTACTAATCTAATCAGTGGTGTTTTAGTTAAGCTCCCCGCTCTTGGTCTTTGCCCCCTCCATAGAAAATTTCCTGGCTACGGGGCTGGTTTTGGCCAATGTGTGACACGGAGTGTTGGACTGGATGGGCCACTGGCCTGATCCAACATGGCTTCTCTTACGTCCTTACGTTCAGCACGCAGACTTTCCATTTTCAACAGCCGTGGTGACTCACGAGCCGAGCTTCAGAACTGTGTAAAATGGGATCCTTGACTAGATGGACCATTCTAAGCATTATGCATTGGTCTGGTCCTGCACAGCTGCAATCTACATTTTTTAAAAATTGTGTCTGAAGGGTGAATTGCAGTTGGTCTTCAACTGGCTATAACCAAACACAGAATGGAAGACTCCACAAAATGGAAACACTACAGAATGTCAATAAAAGGGACACATTAGAGACTCAACGCACAGTAAAGACCCATCACCTGTTAATATAGGATGCGTGCCAGGCTACTTGTGGTTGGCTTGTGATTAAAAATACTGTTGCTTATTTAAACCGGGGGGGGGGCGGGGGAGACACTCAAAGATCTGCTTTCGGTTTCTGTAAAAGGTATTACTTAAACATGTTTTCCGTTTTCGCCAGCATTTACGAGTGTTTGAGCCACGAAAGGCCGTCCACTACTGGTGGAGCTTGAGACGCCGACACAATTCACCAGAGCAAGGTTCAGCTTTCCTACAGATGGTTTTGCGTTGTGTTCACTCGGTCTGACTCGCTTTCTCCCCCCCCACCACCTTTTTCCTGGCAAGCTGAACTGCAGGGAGTTAAAAACTGTTTTCCCTGTTAGCCGATGTACTGTGAACTTCAAATGCCAGACTGAACAATCCTCCTATTGTGAAATCCAATTCGAGTAGAAATGAGGATGTTTTTCAGTGACGAGAGAGAAAACGCTTTCATCCCACGCAGCTCAGCTAACCTGGTCACCAGCTTTTGGGGAAAGTGCCGAGGAGGGCAACCATGTCACGGCTGACATGGCGACGCTGTAGGGTTTGCCAAGCACGAGACATTCAGAGGAGCTTTGCCATTGCCTGCCCCTGCGTGGCACCCCTGGTATTCCTTGGAGGTCTCCCATCCAAATACTAGCCAGGGCCGACCCTGCTTAGCTTTTGAGATCTGAGGAGACCTCGGTGAGATCTGAGGAGACCTCGGTGGAGATCTGAGGATTAGCCTGGGCTACCCAGGTCAGGGCAAAACCGTCTTCTGTTGCCACCCACTCACACTAGGGATGCCAGCCCTGGAGATTTGAGGCTGTAGCATGGGGGAGAGCAGGGGTTGGAGAGGAATGGTCCTGAGTGGGGTATAATGCCTAGAACCCACTCTACAGAGCGGCCATTTTGCCCAGGGGAATGGACCACTGTAGTCTGGAGATGCGATGAAATTCTGGGAGCTCTCCGAGCCCTACCTGAGAGCTTACGAAACTGATGAACAGCTTTCTGAAGGTGAAACACTGATAAGAGCATTGGCTCCTCATTATAAGGTGACCTTGAGGAGGAATTTCTGATCTGAAATGGTCTTCTAAGATCCGGATGTGTCCGTTGTCGTATTACACAGCCGCATGATTTCTACGAAGAATTCTTGTTGCGATATTAACAAAGGAACTGCATATTGAACTTTCTATTTGATGGACCTTGTGAATGTTCCGGATGGTTGTGATCCTTTATGAGTTTTGTTATATTTAAGCTGATGAATTAATTTGCACCTGCGGCAAGTTATTACGGTGTTTGCATTTGTGTGTTTTTTTTCCTGCCAGGAGATTGGCAGCCATAACTGATACTGGTATTCAGAGGGTTATAGCCTCTGAACATAGACATTCCATTTAGTCATCATAGCTAATAACAGGGCTCTTTTGTAGCAGGAACTCCTTTGCATATTAGGCAGCACGCCCCTAATGTAGCCAATCCTTCAAGAGCTTACAGAGCTCTTCTTACAGGGGCTACTGTAAGCTCTTGGAGGATTGGCTACATTAGGGGTGTGTGGCCTAATATGCAAAGGTGTTCCTGCTACAAAAAGAGCCCTGGCTAATAATTACTGATGGGCCTATCCTCCATGAATAGATCTAATCTCCCTTTAAATCCAGCTAAACTAGCGGGCACCACCACATCCCTTGGCAGCAAATCTCAAAGGCCAATTGCACTTTATTGCCAGCTTGTGCATTGGGAAGTTCCAGTTTCTGATTTCTGCAGATGGAACTGCATTAACAGAATCAGAGCATGCCTGGCCAGGTTTTGGGGGGATTTGGTTGCTGTTGAGTTAGCAACACTGGAAGGAAGGAAGGAAGGAAGGAAGGAAGGAAGGAAGGAAGGAAGGAAGGAAGGAAGGAAGGAAGGAAGGAAGGAAGGGAGGGAGGGAGGGAGGGAGGGAGGGAGGGAGGATGGAAGGGAGGGAGGGAGGGAGGGAGGGAGGGAGGGAGGGAGGGAGGGAGGGAGGGAGGGACAGTAGGTTTAGGACAGACAAAAGGAAATATTACTTTACACAGAGAAACCAATTCCATAAAAGCAGTTGTCCCACTCTTGGTCTCCCGTTTTCCCCGGTTGTACTGCTCAATTTCCCACTATTTGCTGCGCGGCCACATTTTGACCCATATCTCCCCCCGATTTCCCCTGCATCTTCTTGATCCTAAAAAAATAATCAAGAAGACGCGGGGGAAATCGGGGCCAAAATGCGGTCCCGCAGCAAACAGTGGGAAATTGAGCGGTACAACTGGGGGAAACGGGAGACAGAGGGCAGAACAACTGCTTTGGGGGAGTTGGTCAGAGTGATTAAAAGATGCAATTCGCTGCCAGAGGATGTCGTGATGGCCACCGGAATAAACTGCTTTCAAAGGGGATTAGATAGATTCATGGAGGACAGGTCTATCAATGGTTACTGGCCACGGGGGCTAAAGGGAACCTCCACATTCAGAGGCACTAAGCCTCTGTGTCCTGTTGCTGTCTCTCCCAGGGAACTAGTGAGACAGGATGCTGGACTAGAGGAACCACTGGTCCGATCCAGTAGAGTTCTTCTTAGGTTCTTATGAAGGCATCGGCCTCTATGCCCTGTTGTTGGCTATCCAAAGGAACTGGTTGGCCACCATGTTTGACAGGATGCTGGGCTAGATGGACCACTGGTCTGACCCAGCAAGACTCTTCTTATGTTCTTATGAAGGCCTCGGCCTCTCTGCCCTGTTGCTGTCCCTCCAGAGGAACTGGTTGGCCACTGTGTGAGACAAGATGCTGGACTAAATGGACCACTGGTCTGATCCAGTAGGGCTTTTCTGATATTCTTATGAAGGCCTCGGCCTCTCTGCCCTGTTGTTGTCCCTCCAGAGGAAGTGGTTGGCCACTGTGTGAGACAGGATGCTGGACTGGATGGACCCCTGGTCTGATCCAGCAGGGCTCTTCTGATGTTCTCATGAAGGCCTCAGCCTCTATGCTTTGTTGTTGGCACAGGAACTGGTTGGCCACTGTGTGAGACAGGATACTGGGCTAGAAGGACTACTGGTCCGATCCAGCAGGGCTCTTCTTAGGCTCACATGTTCTTATGTCCCATTTAGCCAATGGGCAGGCCAGCCCTGGCAGAGCCAGAATCACAACATCTGTAGCCAAGCTTCCAAGAGTGGGCGATGCTTTGTTCAGGCCTTCCACCACCTTTTGGGGAAAGTGCAAACAGATTTGTTTAGCCCACGAGGAAACGGCCTCCGATTAAACAATAAACAGGGAGGAGGGAAAAACGAAAATAAAAGCTGCTCGCCCCAGCAGGGGAGGGTGTTATTTGGGAGACCTGTCAAAGCTTTCACTCCCAGGGCGCCTCTGTTTCTCGTCGCTGTGATGGGAGCTGACGTTGTGTGAACCTTGCCGAACAAACCCAAATTATTTTAATTTCTAAATCCAAACAGTCCCAATTATACCATTTCCCTTGTGTGGAGTGGAAGGAGCCAGGTAATCCCCTCCTCTCAGTTCTTTTTCAATCGGGATCAACATCTCCGAATGCTGCAAGGAGCGGGGGGGGGGGCAGCAGCAGAGAGCATCGGAAAGTCCAGGAAACCCCTGTAGGATTTACTCACGAAGTGCTGGGGGATTAGAACCTATGTGAACACTCACCAGGAGCTCCAGATTTGGAGCAAACGCATTCGCTCGCACAGGCCCGGCTGGAAATGCTCTTTTCGATCGGCCCACGAGTCATTCAGGAGTCGCAAAGGCGTCGTTTCGCTTTATTCGCCTTGACAACTTGCTGGATTCCGGCGGGCTCGTTAGGGACCGATGCGGTCAGCGCTCTCAAACAGGAAGGTGAGTCACCTTCATAAGGTATGCGCCGTTGTGAGCGCGCTCCTGCTTCGAAGCGGGGCATGTTTCTACCCCAGAAGGAAATGTGCCAGCATTGATTCCGAGCATGGAAGCTGAGACTTCTTGGCATTGAAGCGGCGTCATGTGGGTGTTTCGTCTCTGGGTTCGTGTTTGCGGCTTGGGGAAATCGACGTCGATCGTTGGGCCCATGTCCAGTGCCTAAATCACAGCCGCTTTTGAAAGCAACGGCCTTTCAACTTCCCAGACTGACCTTTAACGGCACCTCGACGTGGGACCAATTTCTGATATTTTACTGTATATATTAATTTTGCTCCAGCTGAGCCAACAGGACACACTTATTACCTGTGCCTCCCATTTGGGGGCAACTTTCCACGCTCATGTCGAACACATGTGTGCAGTTTCTTTGCGATCTTTTCCACAACGTTTTATTCTTCCTCCTCCTTGGCTTTCCCGCTCCTCGTTTTCGTTTGGTTCACTGGTGCCTTTGAGCAAGTTCATTTAAGTGATCCGCACGGTTTTGGCCATGATATATAACGCTAACGTGATGACCTCATGACTCGCTGGAAACAAAATCATGAGAACCCACAACCAATCGGGGGGTGGGGGTGGGGAAATGACTACGGACCAATGACAGAGTGGCCAATCCCCCAGGTGGGCCTGGAGATGTCTCAGGAATACAGCTGATCTCCAGACTACAGAGAACAGTCCCCCAGGAGAAAATGGCTGCTTTGAATGGCATTGAATCATGCTGAGGTTCCTCCACTCCCCAAACCCCGCCCTCTCCTAGCTCCACCCCCAGAATCTACAGGTATCTCCTAACCCATAGGGGGCAACCTTGACCAATGAGACCAAGGTTAGTTAAGGCACAGAATCAAGGAAACAGTGCCGTGGGCCTTGTTTAAATGATACATTTGCCACGTGGAGCTTTTTGTTTTTACGTGACTTAACTGTTTATTCGTAAAGATGACCACAAACATTTGCGGTAGACCCAAGGTGAGATGGATTGACTCAGTCAAGGAAGCCACGGCCCTCAGTTTGCAAGACCTGAGAATGGTGGTTGATGCTTCGGAGGACATTAATTCAGAGTCCCCATAAATCGGAAGCAACGTGACGGTACTGAATACACACAGCCCCACTGACTCAGAAATCCACCTCAAGACTTCCGTGACAATTTGATGTGATCCTTTTTCAGCCTGTGGCATTTTGGATGTTCATGTTTTGCATCTATAGATGAGGCATCCAGCCAGGCGCTGTGTTGTGATTCCAAACCAGCCAAAAGAATGGAGACAACAGCCCTATACACAAGACCCCTCCCCTCGAGAGCCAGTTTGGTGTAGTGGTTAAGTGTGCGGACTCTAATCTGGGAGAACCGGGTTTGCTTCCCCACTCCTCCACTTGCACCTGCTGGTGTGACCTTGGGTCAGTCACAAGCTCTGGCACAGCTGTTCCTGAAAGAGCAGTTTCTGTCAGAGCTCTCTCAGCCCCACCTACCTCACAGGGTGTCCGTTGTGGGGAGGGAAAGGAGTTTGTAAGCCGCTCTGAGACCCCAAGTGAAGGGCGGGGTATAAATCCAATCTCTTCTTCTTCTTCTTCTTCCACATGTTGGCTAAACATGTGGAGAGGAGAAATAGGCATGAACATACTGGCACTGCCCCTTACCTTTGTCAGATTGCCCACTTGTGAGCATGGTGCCTATATGTGGAGGTAGGGTCCATGCAAACACTCCCTCCCTGTGACTGGCAATACTCAGAAAACAGTGTCTTGATTGTGGGGAGGGAGAAGACAGACGGACACGGCCTCCGTACCTAGGCACTGTGCTCTTGAACCATCCATCATGCTGGGGCAGGGACAGGGCCAAGGTGGTTGTGCCTGCCCTTCCTTTCCACATATGCAGTCAATGCCCAGCGGGATCATGTACACAGGCCTTCTGTGTCTCTACGACTATCCTTCAAAGTACTGGCATCTTCAACTTCCTTTAGAAAGTTAGCAGTGACTCATGGGGTATGAAATCTTTGGGTCTCTGAGCATAGAGGAACCACGTGGTGGGAAGTGCCATCTGTCAGCTAGGCCGAAATGGTTAAGGTATCTGCATGCTGTCAATTGTCTCAACCAACTTTACTTCTTTGAATGAAAGCCGTTGGCAACTGATTGCTGCAGGAGCCGGACGCCATCAAGTCGTGGCTGACTTGTAGCGACCCCCCTGGGGTTTTCAAGGCAAGAGACGTTCAGAGATGGTTTGCCATTGCCTGCCACTGAGTCACGACCCTGGTATTGCTTAGAGGTTTCCCATCCAAATACTAGCCAGGGCCAACCCTACTTGGCTTCTGAGATCTGAGGAGATCAAGCTAGCCTGGGCTATCCAGGTCAGGAGACACACAGCGACGGGGAAGTTGTTTTTTTAAAAAATAAAACTTTACACCGAGCAATAAATATTATCATTTGCAGCATCTGTCACATGTAGTCATACCTCGTGAATCAGGAAGTGTACTGTTTTGGTGGGCTAAAAAGGAGAAATTGAAAAGGGAACAAGGGGACCCTAAACAGCATCAACAGAATGCAGATGTTTGCAGATGTGAGCATATTTTCAGTAAGCTGCTGAGCAGTATTATATGCACAAATACTCAGCCAGGTTTAAAAATTACAGAACAGTTGATGCACCACCGTTTATTTTCTTCCTTCCTTCCTTCCTTCCTTCCTTCCTTCCTTCCTTCCTTCCTTCCTTCCTTCCTTCCTTCCTTCCTTCCTTCCTTCCTTCTCTCTCTCTCTGTCTCTCTCTCTGTCTCTCTCTCTGTCTCTCTCTCTGTCTCTCTGTCTCTCTCTCTTTCTTTCTTTCTTTCTTTCTTTCTTTCTTTCTTTCTTTCTTTCTTTCTTTCTTTCTTTCTTTCTTTCTTTCTTTCTTTCTCTCTCTCTCTCTCTCTCTCTCTCTCTCTCCTTCTCTCTCTCCTTCTCTCTCTCCTTCTCTCTCTCCTTCTCCCTCCCTTCTCCCTCCCTTCTCCCTCCCTTCTCCCTCCCTCCCTTCTCCCTTCTTTCTTTCTTTCTTTCTTTCTTTCTTTCTTTCTTTCTTTCTTTCTTTCTTTCTTTCTTTCTTTCTTTCTTTCTTTCTTTCTTTCTTTCTTTCTTTCTTTCTTTCTTTCTTCATTTTCCCTTCCTTTGCTCACCAAAGGATAACGGCAGGATGGTTTGAGCAACCTATCTCAGGTCACCTTGAGATGCAGGTGCGGGGTCATGGCCCACCGGCAGAAGGTATGTTCTAAGATACGAAGCACTTCCATTATGTGATGATGTAACCATACGGCATGCTGAACGTGATTGGCTAATACATCCCTGCACTCCCTTCCTGAAAGAACACAAGTCCTCTGAAGTTCTCCCCCCCCCGTTTTTAGGATTCCACCTGGACAGAGAATGATTGGCACCCCCACCAATTAGGAAATGTGCGCAAGAGGTAAATGGAATGCATACAGCTCAGTTCCGCGCTCTGGCATCTTTCCCTCCTGAGGGTCTCGCCGTTAAAACCGGCCTGTCCACTCTCTGGATTTAGTTTCTCCTGGTGTCAAGATTTCCTCGGTTCTGTTTCACTTCACTCCGTCTGGCCTTTGGCTCCTCATTTGCTTTCCTTCCTTCTGCCAAGATCTCCAGTCTAGTGGTCCACCCCCGACTCCAGGCTCCGGTCCCTTTGCTGGTTCTCATTTCATCCTTGCCCTTCCTTCCACCAATCAAAGGCCTCTCTCGAAAGTATGGCTTTTTGAAAACACTCCACAGCTTCCCTCCTCATACCAGGGCTGTCTCTTTCCACATGGTTTGGCTATTACGCACAAAAGTCTGCCGTGCTTCTGTTCCACCTCGCTACACCGTATGACGGAATCTTTTCTCGACTCGATTTATTAATGTGCACCCCGCCAGCTATCAATCACTAGCCTCTTTTTTGCACTGAACATTAACATAAGAACATGAGAGCCCTGCTGGATCAGACCAGTGGTCCCTCTAGTTCAGCATCCTGTCTCACACAGTGGCTAATCAGGTCCTCTGGAGGGCCAACAACAGGGCACAGAGGCCAAGACCTTCATGAGAACATAAGGAGAACCCTGCTGGATCAGACCAGTGGTCCCTCTAGTTCAGCATCCTGTCTCACACAGTGGCTAATCAGGTCCTCTGGAGGGCCAACAACAGGGCACAGAGGCCGAGGCCTTCATGAGAACATAAGGAGAACCCTGCTGGATCAGACCAGTGGTCCCTCTAGTCCAGCATCCTTTCTCACACATTGGCTAATCAGGTCCTCTGAAGGGCCAGCAACAGGGCATAGAAGCCAAAGCCTCCATAAGACCATCAGAAGAGCCCTGCTGGATCAAACCAGTGGTCCATCCAGTCCAGCATCCTGTCTCACACAGTGGCCAACCAGTTCCTCTGGAGGGGCAACAAATGGCACAGAGGCTGAGGATTATGCTGGTGGTCCAACCAATCTAGCATCCTGCCTCACACAGTGGCCAACCAGTTCCTCTGGACAACAGGGCACAGAGGCTGAGGCCATCCCCTGATTTACCTCCTGGCACTGGGATCCAGAGGCTTAGTGCCTCTGAATGTGGAGGTTCCCCTCAGTCCCCGTGGCTAGTAGCCATTGACAGTCTTATCCCCCATGAATCTATCTCGTCCCCTTTTAAAGCTGTTGATGCCTGCGGCCATCACTACATCCTCTGGTGGCAAATTCTGCATTTCAATCGCTCTCTTTAATCACATACTTTAACCACATTTTAATCAAATTCTCCTTCTTCCATATGAACTGAGTTTCTAGTTATGCCATGCAAGCTCAAAGCATGCACATTGAAAACTGGTGTGGGACAGCGGTTGGATCCAGCGTGGTGCCCACCAGTGGGTCTCCTGGCGCCTGCGGGTTTCTTTGACAAAACGTCTCATCCTCAAAGCAGAGACCACCCTGGCTTTCCTCCCCCTTATTTCAGCAAGAGGTGCTTCAGAAGAGCTCTGGAGACATCACCTTTGAGTCTTCAGGGAGCTCCGATTCAGGAATAGTTGCCTCCATAGAAGGTATTGGCTGGGCTTGCAACTTCCCAGTGCTTTGTGATTGGTCCCAGCATCCCATGGCAGCCAATTGGCCTGGGAAATGGTGCTGCCCCCGCTTTCATGATCCACCTTTAGAGAACATAAGAACATAAGAACATAAGAGAAGCCAATGTTGAATCAGGCCAATGGCCCATCTAGTCCAACACTCTGTCACACAGCGGCCAAAAATACCAGGTGCCATCAGGAGGTCCAGCAGTGGGGCCAGGACACCAGAAGTCCTCCCACTGCTGCCCCCCCCCAGCACCAAGAATAGAGTGCATCACCTGCCCCAGACTGAGAGTTCCCATCTATACCCTGTGGCTAATAGCCACTGATGGACTTCTGCTCCATATGTTTATCTAATTCCCTCTTGAAACTGAGGGGGTATCAGAACTCCATGTGGTGGCTCAGTGTGCATGAGCGGTCATCCACTTAAATCCAACATCAGCATATGGTGAGATGAAGAAGAAGAGGAGGAGGAGGAGGAGATTGGATTTATACCCTGCCCTTCACCCCCTGAAGGAGTCTCAGAGCAGCTTATAATCTCCTTTCCCTTCCCCTCCCCACAACAGACACCCTGGGAGGTAGGTGGGGCTGAGAGAGCTCTCTTGAGAACTGTCCTTGAGAGAACAGCTCCGAGAGAACTTGTGGCTGACCCAAGGTCACACCAGCTGCTGCATGTGGAGGAGTGTGGAATCAAACCTGGTTCTCCCAGATTAGAGTCCTAACCACTACACCAAATTGGGTCACAGCCGCCAGAGCCCAGGGTTTCTGGTAGGGTCCACTGCCACTGACTTCCTGCCCATGGACCACCCCTTCCATGTGCCTGTGTGCCCTTCCCCATCCCCTCACTTGCAAATGCTGAAGGTTGTTGTGAAGGTCGCTGTGATTGCAGCAGGAGGGAGGATGCCCAGGCAAGAGTGTGGCACACAAGGAGGGAGGCGGGGTGAGAAGAGGGGCTAGTGGTGGGTGTGGGCCCCCAAAACCTGCAACTGGCCCTGCATCCACTAACAGTGCTGTCTTCAGCAGTGACATCCTTGGTCTGGTGTAGTGGTTAAGTGCATGGACTCTAATCTGGGAGAACCAGGTTTGATTGCCCACTCCTCCACATGCAGCTGCTGGTGTGACCTTTGGTCAGTCACAAAGCTTTCTTTCAAAGCTGTTCTCTCATGAGCAGTCCTGGAAAGAGCTCTCTCAGCCCTACCTACCTCACAGGGTGTGGGGAGGGGAAGGGAAAGGAGATTCTAAACCAATTTGGTGTAGTGGTTAGGTGCGCGGACTCTAATCTGGAAGAACCGGGGTTGATTCCCCACTCTTCCACTTGCAGCTGCTGGATGACCTTGGATAAGTCATAGTTCTGTCACCCTCAAGGACAGTTCTCTCAGAGCTCTCTCAGCCCCACCTACCTCACAGGGTGTCTGTTGTGGGGAGGGGAAGGGAAAGGAGTTTGTAAGCCGCTCTGAGACTCCAAGCGAAGGGCGGGGTCTAAATCCAATCTGTTCTTCTTCTCCTCCTCCTCCTCCTCCTCCTCCTCCTCCTCCATCTCCTCCTCCTTCTAATCCTATTTGCCTCGACGGATTTAGGAGGGTCTGTCTCTCTTCATGTCTTAGTACACCTGCATGCATAGTGCTTACATTGTAAGGTTGCCAGCGTACAGCTGGGGCCTGGAGATCTCCTGGGATTACAACTGATCTACAGATTACAGAGATCAATTCTCACAATACCTTCGTAATACAGGTTATTAACCCCATTTTACAGACAGCAGAACTGACGCAGAGCGAGAGTTCTCCAATAACATGTGCAGAAGAGGAATTTGAATCCAAGTCTGCCATGTCCTCCGCCTGCTTTCTTTAACTTGTGATTGCCAACCTCCAGGTGGGGCCTGGGGATCTCCTAGAATTGCAATGGATCTCCAGACAGACTGCAGAGATCAGTTCCCCTGGAGAAAAGATCTGCTTTGGAGGGTGGACTCTATGGCACTGTACCCCACTGAGGTCCTACCCTTCCCTAAACCCCACCCTCTCCAAGCTCCACCCCAGTGTTCCCTCTAAGCTGAGTTAGTGTGAGCTAGCTCACAGCTTTTTAGCCTCCAGCTCACACATTTTTGTCTCAGCTCAGGAAGGATGGCTGCAGAGCAAAGTAATTTATGCCGTAGCCAAATCGCTCGCTCACAACTTTAATACCAGTAGCTCACAAAGTGGAATTTTCGCTCACCGGACTCCACAGTTTAGAGGGAGCATCCAAACCCAAATCACCCAGGAATTTTCCCACCAGGAGCTGGCAACCCTAGGCCACTTTCAGATCCTGCAGGACAGTTCTGCTTAAAATTCTTTCCTCTTTATCAAGTTACAGAAAGAAAGAAAGAAAGAAAGAAAGAAAGAAAGAAAGAAAGAAAGAAAGAAAGAAAGAAAGAAAGAAAGAAAGAAAGAAAGAAAGAAAGAAAGAAAGAAAGAAAGAAAGAAAGAAAGAAAGAAAGGAAAAGAAACCCTGAAGTGTCACGGGGGATTGTTGCATTCCTTTACACAAAAAAGCAAGGGAGAATTTGTTTTTTTCCTCATTAAAGGAAGCCGGGCGGGGGGGGCGGAGAGGAATATTTCTCCCCAGCTAATGCTTTGCCACTGGCTTTCCCTGCAGCTGTTCTGGCTCCCAAACGGGACGAAGAGCCTGCTGCCATTCGCAGACCAAAGGCCTCTCCCTAGCTGTGGCCCAATGAAGCAGCAAGAAGCAGGCCACATGGTTCCGGAGGTGGGGGAGACCTCCGAGACCCCCCACCCTTCCCAGCAGCCCCCTCCAGAAACGGAGGAAGAAGTGTCTGTGAGAAAAGAGACACGTTGTTTTTCTTGGAACCAAGTGCAAACCCTCAGATAGGGGTAAAATCCTGATTCCCCCAGCAAAAACACACACACACACACAAAAGAACTCTGAAGCGGTGTAGATTTCATTCAGGTCTGGCGGATGGTTTATTTCCCGCCGACGAGAGACCTCACATAAATCACGAGACTCTCGGAGGGCTTTTCAAAGCTGTGATGCAAAACAGACCCTCCGGTGTCCGAGGCCTCGTCATTGTCTGCGAAGACCCCGTGGCAAAAAGAGCCTCCTCCGCCTTGCGGCCCAAACTCCACACCCCCTTCGGTTCACTCTTTCCTTCGCAGTCCCCCTCTCCTGTTTGGCCGAATCGCCCACCTTTGCCTCGTTCAAGTCTGACAAAGGGGCAGGTAAAAAAGAGAAGGGGGCGAGGGAGCGCATGGCTGAGCCGGAGCTGTCAGAAGTCCAAGGCGGGCTTCCAGAAGAGCAGATGCGCTGTGCCGTAAGCCCTCCCAAAGGCCCGGGTTTCATTTATCTCAATAATCTCTAACCTGACTTGGTGTGGTATTTTAGATTTGCAGCATTCAGGGAACGGGACGTGAGCAAGTTTTCCTCATTAGGTAGAGTTGTCCACATTTTCAAGTGGGGGCTGCAAAAAAAAAAAAAGACAAAAAAAACTATCTTTCTAATATGTTTTTATCCCACCCTGCCTCCAAGGAGTTCATACATGTGGTCTTCACGTCCTCATTTTAGACACAGAACAACTCTTTGCAGTTATTTTAGGGTTGCCATGTGACTTACCGGTGGCAGTGGCGGAGTGGTGGTCCCAGTCCGGGACATTTGCGTGCACGCTCCAATGACGTCGCCTGGAAGTGACGTCATCACACTGGGCACATCGCCGGGCGACGCTCTAGCAACCACCCTGAAAACTCTATGGTACTATAGAATTTTCAGGATGATTGCTAGAGTGTTGCCCCGCGACATGCCCAGCATGATGATGTCACTTCCAGGCTATGTCATTGCACTGGGCATGTCGGCCCTATCTGGCCACTTTGGGGGTGGGGTTCCACCTGCCAGCAAAATCCGGACCGGCAGATTGGGGGTCCTTTGAGTGGGGAAATCCCCGCCCCCCAGGGGACCTGATAGCCCTAGTTATTTGCCCTGGGTTCGTAGGATTGCCAGCTTCCAGGCAGGGCTTGGATATGTCCCGGAATTTGTTGGAGTGAGCGACTCAGCATGCCTGGACATTTTTTTTAAAAAAATAAAATGCTTGAGACTGCTGAGATGGATAAACTAACTTTAATCCTGAAAGGACAAACAGATGTAACTTTTGAAAATACATGGTCAAGATTTTATAACTGTATTGAAGAATACAATCATTAAAATATAGAGACATATGACCTTTTAAAAAAGCATAACAACTTTTTATTTTTTAACATATGCAAAAGACCACTGTAAGAATAAAAGGTGGATCACATGGAAAACAAATATGGTATGAGGTATTTAAACATGTAAATTGGTGAGGTAATGGAATCCCCTCCCCCCCTTTATATATGTACATGTGTTTGTCTGATGTTTGTCTTTATATAACAAAAATCATGCCTGAACATTGGGGGGAGCGACATCACTCTAAGGGTGTGTATAGGTGTTATCTCCTTGGGTGGGATGCCTCTCTTTGTCATAACCTGGGAGGTGCCCTCTGACCCCTCCTCTCTCTCTCCCTTTGTCCTCTCACTCCCTCTCTACACATGGCCTTCCATGGAGATGCATGTCTCGGCAGGCCTCTCTTGTAGATACAATGGCCTCATACTCCCACACACACGATGCCAGACAAGTTGGCCGTTTGTGATAGGGAAAAGGACTCTTTAGATTAGACTTCTTCTTTTGCCTGCAACCTGAATGTGGATCTACTTGAATAAATGTAAGTTTACCTTTTTTTTTTTGCAATATACTTTCCGGGAGATTTATTTACTGCACTCAGTATTACACAGTAGGCAAACGCTGGCCCTTTCTGCACCTCTTCCCTCAGTTTCTGACTGCATCTCAATCTTCCGTTCTGTATTTCTTCCCACTTTCACTGCCGCTTTGTGTTGGGGCTTCTTCTTGGTTCTGCATTTTTTTACGGGGAATCAACACTCAGACCACTTCCAGCACACTGTTGCCCGCACTTCCCAAAAGTGCTTTTGCCGTGATTCTTTGTTCTGCTCCGTTTTGAAATCGATACTACCATTTAAAGTAGAATTGTTTCTGTCAATATCCCCCGTTTCAAGCCTCTTTCTCTGTGGTCTGTGTTAGGCAGTCAGTTTACATGATAACAGGTTTCCTCATGGGCTATTGCTGAACATTTACATTTGTTTAGTCCGCAGTGCTTGGGAGGACGGGAGAGCTAACGGAAAGACCAGTTGTTCAAGAAGCACTTCTAAGCCAAGCCGACTTTGATCACAAACATTTCCCTCGAAACAAAAAATGGATGCATGGATGGATGGTTTGCATTTTGATTTGATACTAAGCATTGATAATTGTATATTATCCCTGGGTTATCCCTGTTACATAATGTTAGCATACATTGCCCTGTTGACATTGAAATGCCTCATCCACTTATTGTCATTCCGATTTTCCTGGAAGAATTTTTTCCCACCAGCCAAGGCTCTGTGAGAAGGAAGAGAGAACACAGGACACTAAAGGGAAGGGAGAAGTATCATGCTGGCCCCTTGGCTACTCCTTCTCCAAAGGATAAGAGAAACCAGGGCTCCAAACACATTTTCTTCTCTTGAGTCTGCAGAAAACATAAGTTTCTGGCACAGAGTGCCAAAGAATAATTACATATGCAGAGTGAAAGGAAATGATTCGAATCAAAGGAATACCACCTCAAGTTCTGGGGAAATCAGGAGTAAAGATTGAATGCAGAAAGGCCCTCTGTTATATTAACCAGATATCCAAATAGTATTACAACGGCTCTCCAGGCCACAGAGATCAGTTCCTCTGGAGAAAATGGCTGCTTTGGAGGGTGAACTATGGCATTATACCCTCCTGAGGTCTCCCCCTCCCTAAACCATGTCCTCCTCCCAAATCTCCAAGAATTTCCTGATGCAGAGTTGGTAACCCTAGGTTCCATGCTGTTGGAAGTGGGCCTTTTCCTGTCCCTCCGCAGCATTGTGGTGCATTCATGCACCTCTTGGGAGCTTCTCCAGTCTTTCTCAAACCTGATTTGCTGCAAAGTTTGGGGAAAGATCACGGTAAAGCCTGGATGGCTTCTGTGTTTCTGGTTTTCCTGGTCCCAACCACACGGCAGCCATTTTTCCTGAAGCAACCATTATTTAGTCAGCACTGAATACCATCATAATGATACAACAATCTGTCCATCTCGTTCCCTGAATCCCCAGAGTTCTTTCTTTCTCTTTTTAAATGAAGTCTCTAGTCCTTTTTGTTGAGGACATGTAGGGGAACGGCATATATCCACAACAAAAGGGACCAAAAATTGCCAACACTGACACACAAAATCCTTGGGGATTTGGGGGGGGGCAGTGCTTGAGGAAGCTGGAGTTTGGGGGAGAGAACTCATCAAGGATGGGATGTCATATCCTGTGATGTCATACCTTGTGATGTCACTTTTGGTTGAAAGGTCAAGTGATTTCACATTCTGTGATGTCACTTCCAGGTCAAAGGGTGGGACTTCCTGTGATGCCACTTCCTCCTTTCATAATTTAAATTTCTTGCCTTTTTATTGCTTCTCACCTCCTTCTTGTGAATAGGGTGGGTTGGGAGGCATGGCTTTGGGCTTCAGACTGGCACATGCAGAGACCCCCTCTCCTTTGTGCCAGTCTTACTTGCAAATTATGGTGATGATGATGATGATGATAACAACGATGACTTATGAATTGCTGTTGCAGGCTCTGAGCGATATACAATCATGATAAAACATCGTACATCAAATAAGATATTTAAATAATGTTAAAACAATACTCTAAAAGGTTCAGATGACAAATTCCAATTATTTCCAGTTTTCAGACTGCCGACCAATTCATGGGTGGGGGGGAAGGGAAAGTACAGAGAACATAAGAGGATGCCAGCCAAGATGGTAACTGCCACTGTCGTCAACCACCAAAAGCCTGGCGGAACAACTCTGCCTTACAGGCCCTGCAGAATTGCATGAGATCCCGCAGAGCCCTGATGGAATTCAGCAGAGAGTTCCACCAGGTTGGGGCCAGGGCCGAAAAGGCCCTGGCCGAGGACAGCCGTGTATATCATATACTCTGTGTATACTGTGAGTATACTTTCTGCGTACAGTGTGTGTATGGCTAAAGACTTTAAAAATGACAGTTGGGACTTCAGATAAATAAAGTAGGGGTGCCATTTCAAGCTTCAGTCTGGCTCCAGCCTGAGGTACCCCTATGCTCCTCCTACTCACAAGTCAGACCAGTCCGGCTGATCCAGTGCTTCCTGAGACTCAGGCAGCATGGGTGGAGGGTGATCAGCTATGCAGCAGTGTGGGGCCCATGATTGCCATACTCAGGACCCCCACAACCACCCTACTGCCGACTGCCCTCCCTCATACTGCCTGAGTGATTCTCAAATTTTACCCTAGGCCCTGCATCACTAAGCATATAGAGGATGGTGCGGAGTTGTTTTCTGATACCCAGAAGGTCAGACCAAAACAAATGGATTAAAATTAAATCAAGAGTTTTTGGCTAAACATTAGGAAGAACTTCCTGACAGTTAGAGAGGTTCCTCGGGAGGCGGTGGGTTCTCCTCCTTTGGAGGTTTTCAGACAGAGGCTTGATGGCCATCTGACAGCGGCCCCATTCACATGGAGCATTTGCCTCACTGAAGGCACGGTAGACCTGTGGATTTCCCTTGCCTGATCATACCAGCACATCTGGGAGGCATAGTACTCCCGTGGCCAACCCGCGGCTTCCCATGGAAAACGCGGAGTAAAAAACTACTAGGGTCGAAGTACTAGTTTCCAGAAACCCCGGGGCAAAGGCCGGCATCTGATTGCGGAAGCGCCAGTATCCCGCGGCTTCCGACGCCCGCCCATGTCCCAGGGTTTCCGGATGTTGTAAGTTTCCATGGGATGCGCACCAACGCTGAATGACGCATGCACACACACAAGACACCAACAGCGGCCCACCCCCCACGGCACATACGTCCTTTGCTACGGCGCGGCTTGCGTGCTCTGCTGCGCTGCTTTTTTGCCGCGCTGCAGCAGCGCGGTGTGATCAGCACTCGGCACTGGAGCGTGGCAACCCGGTGGCCCGTGTGATCGGGCTACCGCGCCTTATTTTGCTCCGGGGTGAACTGCCATGCCTCCCCCCCCCCGTGCGTTTTCTGGCCCGTGTGACTGGGGTCAGCAATGCTGGTTCTGTGAACTTAGGCAGATTGTGAGAGGGAGGGCAGGAAGGGCTGCCGCAGTGCTTAGTTGGACTGGATGGGCCATTGGCCTGATCTAACACTGGCTTCTCTCATGTTTTTACTAACACAGCTGCCCGTCTTGGCCTATCTCAGTGGAGGGGGTGAGGAGGTTATCTCCCTTCTCCCCACCTCGCTCTAGCTCCAGTGGGCTGACCATTGCACACGATCTTACTAGGCTAATTTCTGTCACCCATTTTGTGGCTGAGCCCAACCTTTGTGTCCTATTTCCAAAGTACCCACAAGGTCAAAATATCTGGGGATCCAGGCCTTAGCCCTTTCAAAGACTTGGGGCCATAGCACTTTAGGGGGACTTTTCAGGGTTTTTCAGTTATAAAGGAGATCATGAAAATCCCACCAGGGGTATCTCAGGTGATGGAACAGTGTGGGATGGACGGGGAGAGTATGAACACTTTTGCCGCTGAGTTCTTCGTCCAGAAAGAAGCCATAATCGTTTAGCTGGGAGGAAAAACTCAAACTTTTGAAAAGAATAAACTTTTTAAAAAATGATTAGTGCTCCAGGTGGGACACCACCTATGCTGGCGCCATCTTTGCTGTGGCCATGATAGCTTCATAAGAACATGAGAACAAGAACATAAGAGAAGCCAATGCTGAATCAGGCCAATGGCCCATCTAGTCCAACACTCTGTGTCACACAGTGGCCAAAAACACCAGGTGCCATCAGGAGGTCCAGCAGCGGGGCCGGGACACTAGAAGCCCTCCCACTGCTGCCCCCCCAGCACCAAGAATAGAGTGCACCACCTGTCCCAGACTGAGAGCTCCCATCTATACCTTGTGGCTAATAGCCACTGATGGACTTCTGCTCCAGATGTTTATCCAATTCCCTCTTGAAACTGTCCATGCTTGTAGCTGCCGCCACCTCCTGTGGCAGTGAATTCCATATGTGTTAATCACTCTTTGGGTGAAGAAGTATTTCCTTTTATCTGTTCTAACCCGACTGCTCAGCAATTTCATGGAGTGCCCACGAGTTCTTGTATTGTGAGAAAGGGAGAAAAGGACTTCTTTCTCAACCTGCTCAATCCCATGCATAATCTTATAAACCTCGATCATGTCACCCCTCAGCCGTCGTTTCTCCAAGCTAAAGAGCCCCAAGCGTTTTAACCTTTCTTCATAGGGAAGGTGTTCCAACCTTTTTATCGTTCCAGTTGCCCTTCTCTGCACTTTTTCCAATGCTATAATATCCTTTTTGAGATGTGGTGACCAGAACTGTACACAGTATTCCAAATGAGGTCGCACCAATGATTTATACAGGGGCATGATGATACTGGCTGATTTGTTTTCAATTCCCTTCCTAATAATCCCCAGCATAGCATTGGCCTTCTTTATTGCAGCTACACACTGTCTAGACATTTTCAGCAAGTTATCCACTACGACTCCAAGATCTCTCTCTTGGTCCGTCTCTGCCAGCTGAGAGATTGTGGGTTGTGTCTAGAGCCAGTTTGGTGTAGTGGTTAGGAGTGTGGACCTAAGCTCCCTCTAAGCTGTGGAGTCTTGTGAGCAAAACTTCTACTCTGTGAGCTAGGGGCTTTAAAGTTGTGAGTGAGCGATTTGGCTACTGAATCAGTTAGTTTGCTCTGGAGCCATCCTTCCTGAGCTAAGACAAAGAGGTGTGAGCCGGAGGCTAGAAAACTGTGAGCTAGCTCACGCTAACTCAGCTTAGAGGGAACACCGGTGTGGACTCTAATCTGGGAGAACCGAGTTTGATTCCCCACTCCTCCACATGCACCTGCTGGTGGGACCTTGGATCAGTCAGAAGGTCTCTCAGAGCTGTTCTCTCATAAGCAGTCCTCGAAAGAGCTCTCTCAGCCCCACCTACCTCCCAGGGTGTCTTGTTGTGGGGAGGGGAAGGGACAGGAGTATTGTCAGCCGCTCTGAGGCTCCTCCAGGCGGTGAAGGGCAGGGTATAAATCCAATCTCTTCATCTTCTTCTTCTATTGGGGTATTTGGTTAATATAGCAGAGTTCTGCCCAGTCACAGAAGCATGATACTGAGTGCAGTGAATAAATCTCCCAAAAAGTAGATTGCAAACAAAGGTAAACTTACATTTATTCAAGTAGATCCAGTTCACATTCAGGCTGTAGTCAAAAGAAGAGAAAAAAGCCTAATCGAAAGAGTCCTTCCCCTGTCACAAATGGCCAACTTGTCCGGCATCATGTGTGTGGGAGTCAGTGCTCCCTCTAAGCTGTGGGGTCTTGTGAGCAAAAATCCTACTTTGTGAGCTTACTGGCATTAAAGTTGTGAGCGAGCGACTTGGCCACTGCGTCACTCAGTTTGCTCTGGAGCCCTCCTTCCTGAGCGAGGACAAAAATGTGTGAGCCGGAGGCTAAAAAAACCTGTGAGCTATCTCACACTGACTCGGCTTAGAGGGAGCACTGGTGGGAGCACGAGGGCATCGTCTCTACAGGAGGGACCTGCAGAAATGTGTGTGTTCCACGGAAGGCCATGTGCAGTGAGGGAGAGGACAAAGGGAGAGAGAGGAGGGGTCAGAGGACAGCTCCTTGCTTAAGACAAAGAGAGACATCCCGTTCCAGGAGATAACACCTATACACACCCTTAGAGTGATGCAGCGCCCCCTAATGACCAGGCATGCTGAGTCACTCACTCCAACAGTATCCTACTGGTCCGCTTAGCTAAACGCGAAACTGCAAAGTACTGGGTCCAGACGCGTGATTTCAGCTCATAGTTTTATTTTAGCCAACTCAAGGACAACTCAGCAGGACCGGAGGCCTGCTTAAATCCCTGTTGCAAACCACACCCCACACCCGTGATAGGTTTATTTACGGTGCTCCAATTCCTCATAGGTTACTGCTAGGGCCCTGCCTGGCCAATAGGTCCGTTCTAGGATCTGTGCTGGCTATCGTCTAACAAAGTGAAGCTTTGCCCATTCGCATGACCACGTGCGAAGGCGACCGCGGTCCTCGGTTGGTACACAACAGAAACTGTTTGGCTGAGTTCAGACTGGCAGTTTGAAGCGGGAGCCAGTCGTGGCAAAAAAGCCCTGGAACAAACTGTTCTGGGTTTCCCGATCACACTGCGCTGACTGATGTGGGAGCATACCGGGAGGGGGCACACGGGAGCGTTCAGACTGCTGGCCCGGAGGCGCGGCTGTAAATGGCTTTTCCCTGGTAATTCGGCTATGTGTGCATAAGCGCATCCAGTCAATTTGGGGAGGATCCCGTTGCGCCGGCACCGCATTGGGCGGGAGAGCGGAGCACAGCCAATCACATCGCTGCTGCCTTATGCGCAACGCAGGTTGCTCCCGGCTTTTCGGGTTGGCGTTCACACTTCCCGGAAGCGGAATGTAGCAGGATAAACGGGCTCTCAGGGATTTGCTACCGCTTTCACCAGGTATCTTTTAAACGTGGGAGTGAAGCAGAACAGCACGGGTTGGCTAAGGGTGGGGAAGGCCAGGCAGATGTGCCTGCGTGAACGCCCCCTTTAATCTGCTTGTAAAACGTGGCTGAAACGTGGCTGTAGCTGGGCAAACTGCCGGTCTGAACTCAGCCTTTCTCAGGCAGAAAAGGTCTTCCGTTGTCACTTGGAGATCGTCAGGTCCTTTCTGAATCAAAGCTGGGGGGCTTTCCCCCATCCCTGCCCCTGCACAGACAACTACTTAACAGGAATTTTGAGGGCAGCGAAACAAAATATGCTACGATTAGCACAAATCATCTGAGGGGGTTTCACAAATCTCTCTCTCTCTCCGGCTGCTGGCAGACATGGCTCAGTGCCGGACATCTTGGCGTCGTGCTGCTGTCTCCAGTTCAGGCCTGGCTCCTTCTGGGTCACTCTGCCCCTCCCCTCCTCCCACCACCCTTTTCCCCGTCTTGAATGACCGGGGGCTGCTTCCACTGAGGTGTGCCTCAACTCTCCATTTGGGAATCCCATTCATAATTATAGAACTGTGGCAACACAAGCCATCTCTCTCTCTCTTTTTTTTTAAAAGGAGCATCTAGGAAGTTTAGCATGCCCAGGCTAGCCCAATCTTGGCAGATCTCAGAAATCAAGCAGGGTTGGCCCTGGCTAGTATTTGGATGGGAGACCTCCAAGGAATACCAGGGTCGTGACACGGAGGCAGGCAGTGGCAAGCCACCTCTGAAGGTCTCTTGCCTTGCAAACCCCAAGGTCTGGAAAAAGTACAGAGGAGGGGCAACCAAGATGATCAGGGGGTTGGAGAGCCTTCCCTATGAAGAAAAGCTGAAGAGTCTGGGACTCAGCTACAGGGGGCACATGATAGAGGTCGATAAAATTATGTACAGGGTGGAGAGAGCTGACAAAGAGAAATTTTTCTCCCTCTTCCAAAATACTAGACCTTGAGGGTGTCCAATGGAGGAGGAGGAGATTGGATTTATACCCCGCCCTTCACTCGGAGTCTCAGAGCGGCTTACAATCTCCTTTCCCTTCCCCTCCCCACAACAGACACCCTGTGAGGTAGGTGGGGCTGAGAGAGCTCTTTCAAGGACTGCCCTTGAGAGAACAGCTCTGAGAGAAATTATGACTGACCCAAGGTCACACCAGCGGCTGCATGTGTGGAAGAGTGGAGAATCGAACCTGGTTCTCCCAGATTAGAGTCCGCACTCCTAACCACTACACCAAGGTGACAGGCAGTAGCTTTAGGACGGACAAAAGGAAATACTACTTGACACAGAGTGTGATTAAAAGGTGGAATTCACTGCCAGAGGATGCAGTAAGGGCCACGGGAATCAAGAGCTTGAAAAGGGGATTGGATATATTCATGGAGGATAAGTATTATCAATGGCTGCGAGCCATGGTGTCTGAGGGGAACCTCCACATTCAGAGGCACTAAGCCTCTGAATCCCAGAGCCAGGAGGCAACGTCAGGGGAAGGTCCGTGGTCATGTGGCTGGCATGACTAAATGCCGAGGTGCATGGAACACTGTTACCTTCCCACTGGAAGAAGCAGGTTTGATTCCCCACTCCTCCACTTGCAGCTGATGGGCAAGCCATAGTACTGTCAGAGTTGTTCTCTCAAGGACAGTTCTCTCATTGCTCTCTCAGCCCCACCTACCTCACAGGGTGTCTGTTGTGGGGAGGGGAAGGTAAAGGAGTTTGTAAGCCGCTCTGAGACTCCGAGTGAAGGGCGGGGTATAAATCCAATCTCTGTTTCTTCTTCTTCTGAAGCGGAACCTATTTATCTACTTGCGATTTCTTTCTCCCGAGCTGCTAGGTTGGCAGGAGCTGGGGCCAGAGACAGGAGCTCACTTCGTCACGTGGCACTCGGGTCTCGAACTGCTGAACTACCGACCTTCCGGTCTGCAGCTCAGTGTCTTAACCTCTGAGTTGACTCCCCCTCCCCAAAAAAACCTCAGAAGATCCGTTTCTGGATCTCCCATCAATCTCATACATCTCAGCCTTCCAAGGACCAAACTTTTGCTGTTTCAGTGGGCTGCGCTTTGGCAAGTAGAGAAATCTCACCAATCTGACACGGAGGCTATTGTGCAGGAAAAAACCTCGTTTGCAGGCTGTAAGTATATTTTCGTGGTTATGCTTTTGTGCGTTTGTACAAAAAAGAAAAAGAAATCTACATAATGAGAGCATACCAAAGACATGATGAAATGTCTATAAAATAAAGTATACGGTGAAACGTTTTACTCTTACGTTACAAAACTTGTAAATCGTAGGCCCTGCAGATGAATTTCGAGGCAATCATGTTAATTATTGACTTATGAAATTCAATACTTTTAGCCTTCTTCCCTTCCCCCACCACCATAAAATGCCTGCATTCAGAAGCATCTACATGTGACCCATTGAAGCAGCTCGATACTGAATCCAAGGGAGGGAAGGCAGCGTGGTACAGCCCGATCCTGCCACAGCTCAGAAACTAAGCAGGGTCGGTACTTGAAAGGGAGACCACCAAAGTAAACACTGCAGAGGAAGGCAATGGCAAACTATGCTCTTGCAGAAAGGGGGTTCAATGGGTAATAATGCCATATAGAGTCCACTTTCCAAAGTGGCCATTTTCTCCAGGTTCCAAGACTGGGCTGTACCGTGCTGCCTCCCCTCCCCAAGGACACACTACTACGAGTCAATAACGAGTTGGAACTTGAGCCCTGGCATCATGTCAGTCATATCTGGTGCCTTTAGATTCACCTTTAGCTTCCTTGTGGTGCCCCCACCTTTGGCCTTGCTGTTGTCCCCACGGTGGTTTAATCCAGGTGGCTGAAGTGTTTGTGTGTGTGTGTGTGAAGTGCCATGAAGTCGCTTCTGACTTATGGCTACTCTATAAACGAATGACCTCCAAAATGTCCTATATCTTTTTTCCCCCGTTTTGTTTTGTCTCATCGTAGCATTTTTGAGGTAAGAGATGATCAGAAGTGCTTTACCATTGCCTTCTTCTGTGCAGTACTAACCAGGGCCAGCTGAAGGGGCACTGCCGTTGTCAATGGAAGATCCTCTGCCAGTGCCTCCTTCCACGGCTGCCGCTGACTGGTAGTTTCCCTTCAAGGCTTCCTCTGCTCCCCTCACCGTTGGAGCTGTCCGTTCCCTTCAGCTGATCATAGAATCATAGAGTTGGATGGGACCTTCGGGGTCATCTAGTCCAACCTCCTGCACTATGCAGGAAACTCACAACTACTTCTTACCCCCACCCCCAGGGACCCCTGTTCCCAGGGGTCTTTTTGTAGAAAAACAGCTGCAGGAGCTCATTAGCATATGGTATGCTAATGAGCTATTAGGCTATTAGCATATGCCACGCCCCCTGACATCACCGGAAGTGATGTCAGAATAGGAAGCAAAAGGGGGAGGGCATCTTCAAAATCCTCCCCTTCCCTTCCCCAGCTGGTCTGGGTGGGGGAGCTAAGAGAGAAGGGGTTTACAGTTTAAACTCCTTCTCATGAGAGTTGGGCCACAGAAGGAGGAAAGAGGGAAGGAAAGAGAGAGAGTAGAGAGAAGGAAAGAGGGAAAGAAAGAGAAAGAAAGGGGAAGGAAAGAAAGAGAGGGAAGAAGGAGGGAAACAGGGAAAGGAGGAAAAAAAGAGAAGAGAAGAAGGTGGGAAAGAAAGAGAGAAGAGAAGAAGGAGGGAAAGAGGAAAAAGAGAGAAGGAAAGGAGGGAATGAAAGAAATTCAGCGGCAATTCGGCCCCATTATATCCTATGGGCCATTGAAGTCAATGGTGAAAATATAGGGTATATTCTGAGGTCTGGAGGGGAGGGGGTTTGAGGGAGAGGCTCCAAACTCACAGGGTAGCTGATGGAGCCTCTCCCCAAGATACCCACCAAGTTTCAAGAACACTGGACCAGGGGGTCCAATTCTATGGGCCCCCAAACAGGTTGCCCATATCCCCTCCATTGTTCTCTATGGTGGGAAAAAAGAGAACAGCTGTGCCAGAACTATGGCTTGCCCAAGGTCATCCAGCAGCTGCAAGTGGAGGAGTGGGGAATCAAACCCAGTCCTCCCAGATAAGAGTCCGCACACTTAACCACTACACCAGACTGGCTCACAGGATCTGGCAGTAGGTGATGTGACAGACCCCTGCCTGAGACCCTGGAGGGCCGCTGTCAGTTTGAGTCCAGGATACTGACCTCGATGGGCCAATGGTCTGATTCAAATCTATACTACAGTATAAGGCAGCTTCATATGTGTTCCTGTGTGACAGACGAGAGAAGAAGATGGCCCCGTGAAGGACAGCATGGAGACCACACAAAGGCGCTCACAATGAGTGCCAGAACCTGCCAAAAGCAGGAGGCTCTCTCTGACAATCACAGAAATAAATGCAGATAAGTTGACAGCTTTAAAATATACACGTGTGGGAGAAGAAGCAGTGATCTCAAGAAAAGTTTGCCCAAAGGCAGTCTCCTTTTGGTACAGTTCTGGAACCAGAATAATATGAAACATTAAACTGAGAAAGAAGCTTTGGGGTGTTTTTTTGTTTTGTCTTCTCCCCCTTCCCCGCCCTTAGCGATCGGTATGTGATGGGGGGGGGGGGTAGACTTGATCGGAGATATGGATATACTTTTGGCAATTAATTATGTAATCCATGTCAATTATGTGGAGGTATGTGGTGTTAAGGGTATGTTTATACAAAATTAAAAAGATACAGATCAGAAGCTTCAGTCCCCCCCGAACTGTCAGAGGGGAACGTCTGAGTGGCAGGGGTGGGGGTCCCTTGAGCCATCCCTAACACAACATAGGACTGTCAAGGATGCGGAAAAGAGAACTGCAAATAGGGTTGCCAACCTCCAGGTGGGGCCTGGAGACTTCCCAGAATTAAAACTCATCTCCAGTTGACAGAGATCAGTTCCCCTAGAGAAAATGGCAGCTTTGGAGGATGGACTCTCTGGCAGCCAGTTTGGTGTAGTGGTTAGGAGCGCGGACTCTAATCCGGGAGAACCGGGTTTGATTCCCCACTCCTCCACATGCAGCTGCTGGTGTGACCTTGGGCCAGTCATAAGTTCTCTCAGAGCTGTTCTCTCAGGAGTAGTCCTCGAGAGAGCTCTCTCAGCCCCACCTACCTCACAGCGTGTCTGTTGTGTGGCGGGGAAGGGCAAGGAGATTGTAACCTGCTCTGAGACTCCTTCGGGTAGTGAAGGGTGGGGTATAAATCCAATCTCTTCTTCTTCTTCATTATACCCTGCTGAGGTCCTTCCCCTTCCCAAACCCCACCCTTTCCAGGATCCACTCCAAATCTCCATGAATTTCCCAAACTGGAATTGGTAACCCTAATTCAAAACCATCTATTCATAGGAAAAAAAAGAATGGAAATCTCTTCATAAAGGGAAGGCCCCAGATGTGGGGATGTGGACAGACAAGCAACCATGCCTCCGTCTCATAAATAGGGTTGCCAGCCTCCAGGTGGCACCTGGAGATCTCCCAGAATTACAATAGATCTACAGATGACAGAGGAGCTGCGGTGGCTCAAGTGGTTAAGACGCTGAACTGCAGGCTGTGGAAGGTCAGTAGTTCCGCGTGAGTGCCGCATGACGGGGTGAGCTCCCGTCTCTAGGTCCAGCTCCTGCCAACCTAGCAGTTCGAAAGCAAGAAATTGCAAGTAGATAAATAGGTACCACTTCGGTGGGAAGGAAACAGCGTTCCGTGCGCCTTGGTGTTTAGTCATGCCGGCCACATGACCACGGAAATGTCTTCGGACAGCGCTGGCTCTTCGGCTTTGAAACGGAGATGAGCACCGCAACCCTAGAGTCGGATTCGACTGGCTTTCGAGCAAGGGAACCTTTACCTTTACAGATGACAGAGGTCAGTTCCCCTGGAGAAAATGGCTGCTTTGGAGGGTGAACTCGATGGCCTAATATCTCCAATGAGCTCTCTCTCTCTCTCCACCTCAGGCCCCACCTCCAAATCTCCAGGAATTTACCAACCCCGAGTTGGCACCCCTAAAAGTGCTCATGTCTCTCCGTTGACGCTTGTGAGTCTCAAGAAGCACTCGGGAGCGAACGCAAGGCGGCCAAATTAAGCCGCCGTGGTAATGCCAGTGTAAAGAAAGATGGAGCCACCAAACAGACGCTAATGGAAACTCAAATCCCCAGAACGAAAGGGGCATGCTTGGAGAACAAAGGGGGAGGAGAGGAAGGCTTGTGGGTGGTCTTTTGGGGTGGTGGTGGTGGTGGGCGGCCTTAGGTTTCCCAGCTGCCGGCTTCTCAGGCCAGCGGGGCCCAGAATGCCTGCCGCCACCAAGCTCTGAATCAGGAAAGCAGATCCTGGAGATGGGGGGGGGCACCTCATGAGCTTGGTGGGCCTTGACCCTCTCTCCTTTACAAATGCTTTTCTTTCCAGAAGTGCTGACGGTGGCGCCTAGGGCTCAGTAATGAATTCAGCCACTGCTCCAAGAGAGCCTTTGCTGGCTCTGACAGACCATTTCCCGTCAAGCGGCAGAGAGAAAATGGGATTTCAGCTCTTCCTCTCACCCCCACTCTCTCTCTCTCTCTCTTTTCATGGCAAACGTTTCTGATTTCACGGAGTGATGTGCTCACCTCTAAAGTTAATAGACAATAAGCAAAAAGGCAGTTGAAGCCCCTTGTTAAGGAGACAGGAAGGCGCATCGGTTAAATGCGGCGCATGGAATGGAAGTCGCCGCCGAGCGCCAAAAGGAAAAGGCCCAAGTGTCACCTCAAGATTTAGCGAGGAGAGGGTAGATGTTCCGTGTGAGAAGGTGGCAAAAGAAACTTTCCCCGGTTTGACGTGATGCCACAAATGATATTAGGAAAAGGGCCCTTTTACGATGTTCTCATGAGAGAACCTGAATGCCCTGTAATAAGATCATTTCTGTCATGAAGGGGGGGAAAGAACGAAATTTCAGAAAATGTGTTGGCCCTGTATCTTCTCTCTCCCAGCAGACAGATCTTTACCTCAGTTTAACACACACTGGCTGCGGTCACACACACTAAATAATCCACTTTCAATGTACTTTCCAACTGGATTTTTCCAGTTCACACAGTAAAAAACCAGTTAGAAAGTGGACTGAAAGTGGATTATTTCGTGTGTGTGACAGCAGCCACTGTGTACCTCACACTTTACCTCAGTTTAACGCACTCTATAACATTCTGACAGAAAGGGAACCGAATGATGGAACGGAACTGGCTCCTATAGAGCGCCAAAATTGTAATGATGGGAAACAGAGGGTTGTTGACTCCAGTTTAGGAAATTCCTGGAAATTTAGGGGATGGAGTTTAGGGAGTGTGGAGCTTGAGGCGGAGAGGGATATCAGCAGGATAATATTCCACAGATTCCACTCTCCAAAAAAGCCATTTTCTCCAGGGGAACTAATCTCTGTAGCCAGGAGATCAGTTGTAATTCTAGGAGATATCTAGGCCCCACCCAGAGGTTGACAATCCTATGGGAAAGGGCTGCAGAGAACCCAGCACATAGAGAAAATATGCTGGATTAGAAACTGTGTTCCTTTTTTATTGTGGAGAAACATTTGTTTGTACAAAGAGCAGGGAGAATTCAGTGCGCTTCCTGTATTCTGAAGTGGAACAGTTATTGGCACATGAAGGGCTGTTTGTTTGAGGAATCTTTCCACCGCTCTTGCATCCTTCAGAGAAAAGCAGACAACTTTTGTGTGTTATGAATTGCGTCTCACTAGAAGGAGACAAGTAATGGGAACCAAACTCATTTATGCGCCATCCATCTTCTTCAGCAGTCTGTGAAATGCCAATGGCCCCGGCTCTGGAAGAGACAAAGGTGACTTGGGCGGAGAATGCCTTTCCATACAGAGATCTTATTAATTACCCATTTAAAGATCTGCCCTTTTTAAAAAAAAACTACTTCTGATCTTTCCATTACCTTGGAAATGGGTGGCTTTAGATCTTAGCACAATAGTTTGCTTTAACTGTCACTTTATGTTTCCTTTATGGTTTATTTTACTCTTTACAAACAGTTTTCTCAACTGGAGAATATGCATGTGGGTGGTGTTCTAGTTTCAGGACTGGTAAAATGTTGATAAACCATAAGAACACATCACCAGACTGTCTAATCCAGCATCCCGTTTCAATGATACCTTGCGATCTGGGATTGTTCTTTTTCCTACTATCCCTATTCTCACATATTTTAGAAGTCACCCTTTTCTGCTCTTTCGTTTCTTTTGCTTTCAAATTGAGAGTTGGGAGAAGGGGCTGAATTGTTCACCTTGGATAAGAAATAGGCCATTTAGATGTGGTGTTCATCTCGCTGCTTTTAGCCCATGGCAGAAGTGATGGAGGAAACAGGCTACTTGCCTTCCCTGCGGGGAGTGGAAATTTTTCAAACCCAAATATGAATTTAATGAGCTTTGCGTAGGTGATTCCCTTTCTGCTGGGGTAGATGTGTTAGACTATACAGAGGCCAGGACTGTGTCATGACCTCAGCAAACTTTAGAGCTGGTGAACGAAAAGATTAGGAGGCTGAAGTGTGTTCCCAGTTCCTTATTTGTATTTCCTAGGCATTTTCCAGATTGCCAGTTTGGGGTAGTGGTTAAGAGCGGTGGACTCTAATCTGGAGAACCGGGTTTGATTCCCCGCTTCTTCACACAGCTGGGTGACCTTGGGTCAGCCACAGATCTCTCAGAGCTGTTCTCTCAAGAGCAGTTCTCTCAGAGCTCTCTCAGCCCCACTGACCTCATAGAGTGTCTGCTGTGAGGAGAGGAAGGGAAGGCGATTGTAAACTGGCCCGAGACCCCTTCAGGTAGTGAGGAGCAGGGTATAAAACCAACTCTCCTCCTCCTCCTCCTTTTCCTCCTTCTTCCTCCTCCTTCTTCATTCTTCCTTCTTCTTCCTCCCCCTTCTCCTTCCTTCTTCTTTCTTCTTCCTCCTTCTCCTCCTCCTCTTCCATTTTCATTTTCCTATGTTACCTTCTTTTTTTCTGCCGTCCAGATAACTTCATTAACATCCCTGTGCTGTCCTGGTTTTTCCTCATTTTTCCTTGTTCTTTCTTAACTAGTCTTCCCTGTACTTTCCCTCCCCCCCCATAGTGGACTGAGTTTGAAAGATAACCTCTTGCTTGAAATCTGAACAGTTGTTTTTTTCCTGCCTCATGGATTGCTGCCCAGCATCCCAGTTTGTCTGTTTGTTAGTTTGTTTTGTTATTTGCATGCCAGGGTTTCAGTGTTCCAGTGTCGGAGGGCTCCTGGGCCGAAACAAAAGTCCAGTCCCATTGGGAAGCCCAACACCAGCAGACAATCATTGCCTTCCTTACCTTTCCTTCATTCACACTCAAGAGCAAATTCTAGCATGTCCCTGGGCACCATTTTCAAATACATTTTGCAGTGCGCGCCGCTAGCCTGGAAACATGCAATTGAAGCAAACAAGCTGTTGTGAGCTGTGTACCTGATGCAAGTCAGGTAAAGGAATTCAAAATTTTTGGGCAGGAGCCAATGAGAGAATGCTCAAATGTGGGAAAAGAGGCAACCAGTAAGGGGTGAGACATGTAGACCAGGTATAAGAACATAAGAGAAGCCAATGTTGAATCAGGCCAATGGCCCATCTAGTCCAACACTCTGTCACATAGCGGCCAAAATGACTCTCAGGTGTGGTGTGGTGGGCAGGGAATGCACCCGTAAGGGGATTTCTCCACCCCTTTGAGGCTGCTGAAGAACTGCAATGCTTCAGTGCATGCCCCCCAAAAGAAGGGGAAACAGAAAACCAATCCGCAGTGTGAATATGAATAGATAGAACACTGATGGGAGGGGACAAAGAAGACATGTACTTGTGTAATAATCACACCACTAGCATGATCCTCAGAACTGCCACAACACCGACAAAAACCTGGTAGGTGGCTGCAGTCTGGAAAACACCCTAGTTCAGGGGTGTCAAACACAAGGCCCGGGGCCTGGAGCCGGCCCATCTAGGGCTCTTATGCGGTCCACAAGCAACTGATGCAAAGAAGGAAGTGCTGGGGAGGAGTGGGTGGAGCCACTCCATTGAGGCTTCAGCGCGGCAGAACAACTTCATCTGGAGCAGTCAAGCATCGTGGGAGCATCTGCCCGGCACTGCACCGCTGCCTCTCCAGTCCGCCTATGTGGGTTTTCCTCTGCACCCCCCTCCCAGCCCATGGGGCCTTGCAGTGAGGATACATCATCTCAGCTACCGTCCTTTATACAGTTTCTATCTCTAGCACCTGGCATTACATTTTATGGCACACAAAGCCCAGCCTGACAAAAGTGACATTTTTGTAAGATCCAGACCTCATAACAAATGAGTTTGACACCTCTGTCCGAGTTCCTTATTCATGAATTCAATAACAAATATCGAGGACAATTTAAAAGCTCTTTGCCCCAAGATAAGGTTTGGACAACAGTGGGAGGGGCTTCTAGTGTCCTGGCCCCACTGCTGGACCTCCTGATGGCACCTGGTATTTTTGGCCACTGTGTG
The DNA here is from genome assembly GCA_029375565.1 of Gekko gecko. Lineage (NCBI taxonomy): Eukaryota > Metazoa > Chordata > Lepidosauria > Squamata > Gekkonidae > Gekko > Gekko gecko. The sequence goes on from JAPDNY010000008.1 coordinate 124,095,002, forward strand.
ACAGAGTGTTGGACTGGATGGGCCATTGGCCTGATCCAACATTGGCTTCTCTTATGTTCTCATGACCACTGCATACCTTACATCCCCACATTCAGCTTCCTGACCGAAAGTCCAGTTTTTGTGCCAATTGTTTCAAAAAGGGGTGCCCCGAGGATAATTGCACATGCAGGAACTCAGGGCCATGCTGCTCCCCCAAACAATCTTTGGACCAGTCACACATCCCCACACTCCAGAGATTGCGCATAAAGAACTAGAAAATGTGAATAAGGGAACTGGGGACCAACTTCAACCTCATACAGAACAGCCGTTTGGAGTGCTGGCAAAATGCAGGTTAGAAACGCACGCAGAGCCAAACAGCGCTAAAGGGATGGTTGTTGTTCAGTCGCACAGTCGAGTCCAACTCTTCACAACCCCATGGACCAGATTACGCCAGGCACTCCTGTCTTCCGCTGTACGCTGAAGTTTGCTCAATTTCATGTCCGTTGCATCGATGACACTGTCTAACCATCTCATCCGTTGCCGTCCCCTTCTTCTTTGACCTTCAATCTTTCCCAGCATCAGGGTCTTCTCCAGTGAATGCTCCCTTCTCATTTGGTGGCCAAAGTATTTGAGCTTCAGCTTCAGGATCTGGCCTTCCAGGGACCAGTCAGGGTTGATTTCTTTTAGGATTGAATGATTTGATCTCCTTGCAGTCCAAGGGACTCTCAAGAGTCTTCTCCTAAAGGGGAGTGACACATAAAACACAGAACTTTTCCTGTGCACAGAGAGGCAAATGTTCATTTGAGCATGCAAGCGTGAGCCACCAGGGGCTGTGGCTAATTTAGCTGAGTAATTAACTGCCTCGTCCCTTCCAAGGAAGTTTCCTGAACCCTAATGCGTTTCATAGGTAAATTAACTTCCTAATTAACTGCCTCGTCCTCAGAACGGTGCCTAACGAAGACAACAGGCGCCCCAGCTTGTGAAGCAAAGGCTCGGTTCCAGAGTGCAAAGGAAGCCAGGTATGCCCTGGGGAAGGAAGCAGCATTAACTAAGATGTGAAAAACAGCAAAGCGGATCGGAGGGAGCGGATTGGAGAGACGTGGATGCTGCCGTGGATGTGTCTGTGTGGCTTGCCGCTGCCCAAGGAGGCAAAAACTGCACAGGATGTTCTGTCGTGTGAGCTTCATCTCTTGTTTGATGGACATCTGTCTAGGCTGCAAACAAGAGAGCAGTGTAGGCAAAGCCAGCCCGAGGGCTTTCCTTAGAGACGCCAGCCTACAGGTGGGGCCTGGGGATCCCCTGGAATTACAGCTCATCTCCAGGCTACAGAGATCAGTTCCCCTGGAGAAAACGGACGCTTTGGAGGGTGGACTCTATGGCAATGCACCCTATTAAGTATTGAGACAAGGCAGCTCTTCCATAATAACACGCCTGTTTATTGAACGTCCGAACCAAAGGCTCAGGCTCAACAGGAACCAATTTATACCTGTAAAAACCACACCCACCTTAAACAACAACCAATACCGAGGAGGCAGCTAGGATCCTTCATTTGCATGAACCATGTACAATGTAACTACTAACAGTGCAGCTATTGGATTATGATTGGCCGTTCCCGGCAACACAGCCAATAGCCTTGAAGGCCTTTGGAACCTTTGCTCAGACCCAAGCTCCATTAGTATATAACGTACCCCACTCAGGTCCCTGTCCTTCATAGGCTCCATACCCAAATATCCAGGAGTTTCTCAACCTGGATCTGGCAACCCTGTCCCCCATGCCCTGCCAGTGGCCAGGGGGGATCTGGCAACCCTATTTTCCATACCCCAGGTAGGCTGGGCCAAAATCTCCCCCAGCACCCAGCCCAGGTGCACCCCAAGCCATTAACCGGCCATTAACCCAAGCCAGTTGTGTCCGAGTCCAAGCCAGGAAGTGATGTCATAGACATTTGCGGGTTGCTACAGCATTGCCAATCACTTCCAGGTTCCAACACAATTCCACCCCCCACACACACACACACTATCATCAGCAGTATAGGTGGGCAAGTGAACCCTGTGGCAGCTGACTGGGGTGCACCTTTAGGTGCTGGTTGGCTGGCCGGTAGGTAGGGTCCCTGGGTTCCCTCATCCTTCCGGCAGAGGGATTTGGGTGGCATTCCAGGGGTGGTAGAGAAAAGTGTGTATAGAGAGAAAAGCAGAATATGAATTCTTATTCTTCTCCTCCTCCTCCTCCTTCTCCTCCTTCTCCTCCTCCTCCACTGCCTGCTCCTTTTAACGGGATTGAACCTGGGACCTTCTGCATGTAAAGTAGATGCTCTGTCACTGAGTCACGGCCCCTCTATTTGTGGTGAAGGGAATACATGGGGAAAGGAGGCGCCCCTGGAAATCTTAGTGGGTTTTCTCACCGCACAACTGGACCTGGCCTAGTAGCCAGCACCATGTAACTGGGCCACAGTTTTCCTAGGTAAAGGTTGCCTGGGGGAGGGAAAGATTGGAAGCTGAGGATGGGGGGGGGGGCAGGTAAAGGTAGGCTGGCTGCTGGACAGGAATACGGAAGAGACTCCAGGGGCTTTCAGGGAAGGGAGCAAGGTTTGCATTTTGTTACATATTCAAGAGGTAGGAGGGGACCACAGGTCTGTATTTGGATTGTTGTTCTTTGTTCCTCAGAACACAGCAGGTTTGTTGTCATTCTTTTATCCCACCCTTCCTCCAAAGAGATTGGGTCGGTACCCTCACAGCAAATGTGAATAGGTGAGGTTGACTGGCCTAAGGTCATGCAGGAGCTTCCTGGCAGGTAGGGGTTTGAACTAGGGTTGCCAGGCAACCAGCAGGAGGTTTGAGGGTGGGGACATGGGGAGGAACATGCCATCACGTGTGCCATTGCATCACTTCTGGGGAAAACTCAGAAGTGTTGGAGGGTCAGTCTAGGAATCTCTGGAAACTCGGTTGTAAAACCATAGAGTTTTCAGCAATTCCTAGAGCTACCCTCCATCACTTCTGGGTTTTCCCCAGAAGTGACATAACAGTGTGCACAATGCCACCAGGTTTTAGAGAGAAAAAAATTCCCCCACTGTTTGAAGTGGTGCTGGGTAACGGTACCTGGGGGTGGGGAATTCCCATCCCAGTTGCTGGACTGGCAAGCCTCTTTTGCACCTAGGTGTCCCTTCCTAATCCAGCCCTCTAACAACAATTCCACATTGGCTCTTGACTCATTCTTCCCAGAAAGCAAACTTGTAGTCCTTATGGCTGTGAAGATATGCTGGAAAGAACTTCCAAGTGTAGAAAGGCAGGGATTCAGTGTTCATTGTCCTCGCTTCGTCCAATAGCTAGCAGAAGCCCACACAATGAATGAAAATAAACAAATCTAGGCACATTTTCCCCAATTTATGCTAGTCATGGAACTCTGCTTTCCTCGCTAGTGAACTGAATAGGCTTGGCTCCAAACGTCGACATTTTATGCACAGAGAACAAATCCTACATACAGCATTACCGAGAATTCTATTATTGCCCTTTGTGTCGGTGACAGGCTGCAAGATTCCGCCGGTCTCAAAGCCGCTCAAGTAGTTAGCGATCGGCGCTGCTGCCTAAATCAAATATTATAGAATTTTCAGGTCTAAAGTCTTTTCTTTGGCGCATGTCGGACCGGCGGCTTTAGCAGAAAATGGAGAGATCTCCGGGGGCTGTCCTGACTGCTATACCCACAGGTAAGGTTATCGTCGGTGGTTCGGTTCATACACTTAACCTGGTGGTAGGAAAGTGGAGGTAAGCCCCTCCCCTTTACCAGCCATGCATTTAATATGTGAGCTAGCTGTTCTGTATCGATATGCAGGATTCTTCTTCTTCATTGTCATATGCTGCATAATCCACCTTGAGCCCCGGTGAGAAAGATAGGCTATAAATAAAGTCAATTTATAAATGAGATCAGCCTCCAATTGGAGTACTTGCCATACAGGTGACATCAGTTTAGTGCATTTGTAGTCCACCTTTCAAAGGAGGAGGAGGAGGAGATTGGATTTATATCCCGCCCTTCACTACCTGAAGGCATCTCAGAGCAGCTTACAATCTCCTTTCCCTTCCTCTCCCAACAAAAGATATCCTGGGAGGGAGACTGAGAGAGCTCTTTTGAGAACTGCCCTTGAAAAAACAGCTCTGAAAGAACTTATGACTGACCCAAGGTCACACCAGCAGCTGCATATGGAGAAGTGGGGAATCAAACCCAGTTCTCCCAGATTAGAGTCCGTGCTCCTAACCACTACACCAAACTGGCTTTCAGCTGGCGTAGGTGATTCTCCCTTCCCCACTGTCTCACTGTCTCCATGCCCCACTGTGACAAACGCAACACAACCTGGCTAGTTGAAACCTATCCTCCCCATGCTTTTATTAGCTCTAGAAAGAAAAAAAGACAGACACAGAGGGGCACCTGTCTTCTTTCCCTCCCAGGACCAAAAACGAACTATGGTAGGATTAAGTTTCAACTGGAGGAAGCAGAAGTCCCACAAATTCATGGATCTTTCCCATGTTCCCCTCCCTCAAGACAATCTGAGATGACTTGGGGAAGATGATTTTCAGGTTCATGGAACCAGATGGACTAACAGCCATACAGGTTAGAGGGGGCAGAATGTGGAGGGAGAAGTGGGTAGAATTTTGTTTCCTGCCTCTTCCACCTGCAAAGTTGTGCTGACAGATGAGGGAGAAGGTGGTATTGCCCATTTCTCCCTCTTCCGCTCAGCCCACTACCCACATGGTTCTTGGTTCATAAAAGTCCCATAAGTCCAGGAGTATACATTCCAGGGGTTGGAAATGACGGTGGGAATGCAAGAAAGATCTGTTATTTTTGTATCCATGGATAGCTGGGTCCAGCCCATTGAACATAAGAACATAAGAGAAGCCAATGTTGAATCAGGCCAATGGCCCATCTAGTCCAACACTCTGTCACACAGCAGCCAAAATATACCACGTGTCATCAGGAAGTCCAGCAGTGGGGCCAGGACACTAGAAGCCCTCCCACTGCTGCCCCCCCGCACCAAGAATAGAGTGCATCACCTGCCCCAGACTGAGAGTTCCCATCTATACCCTGTGTCTAATAGCCACTGATGGACTTCTGCTCCAGATGTTTATCTAATTCCCTCTTGAAACTGTCCATGCTTGTAGCTGCCACCACCTCCTGTGGCAGTGAATTCCATATGTTAATCACTCTTTGGGTGAAGAAGTATTTCCTTTTATCTGTTCTAACCCGACTGCTCAGCAATTTCATGGAGTGCCCACGAGTTCTTGTATTGTGAGAAAGGGAGAAAAGTACTTCTTTCTCAACCTGCTCAATCCCATTCATAATCTTATAAACCTCGATCATGTCACCCCTCAGCCGTCATTTCTCCAAGCTAAAGAGCCCCAAGCGCTTTAACCTTTCTTCATAGGGAAGGTGTTCCAACCCTTGTTTGGTTCTGGAGTGCTGGGGAAGGCAGAGTTTACGTTTCTGGAAGGTGCTTAATGTTTTTTTGCAAAGGCCTTAGGACTGGAGCTGCCAGACTCAAAATGGCAGTTCCGTGGGTGGAGCGAGTATCAAAATGGAGATTCATTGGGTGGAGCCAGTCACCAAATGGTAGCTTGGTGGGTGGATCCAGTCATCAAGTGGTGACTCGGTGGGTGTCTTGTACAAACATTACAGCGTTTCAGAGCCGATCTCCAGGGCTCAGGTGTGCCTTTCTTAGCCTGAGCACGGTGTCTGGGTAAAGGAGGAGGAGAGGTGAACGGGAAAGGATGCTGGAGCTGTGGTTTTCTCATCCCAAACATGCGTGCGTGTCCTCGTTCACCCAAACGAAAGGAGAGAGACACTGCTGGGGTTGCTTTAAAGGGAAGGATCAGGAAGTCATTCCAGAAACATTCACAGAAACATTTGGAAGAACTTCCTGACGGTGGGGGCGGTTCCTCAGTGCAACAGGCTTCCTCGGGGATGGCGGGCTCTCCGTCTTTGGAGGTTTTCAAACAGAGGCTGGATGGCCACCTGACAGCAATGCTGATTCTGTGAACTTAGGCCGATCACGAGAGGGAGGGCAGGAAGGGTTGCCTCAGTGCTTCGTTCTCATGGCCCTTTTTTACACGCCCAGGGGAATGCTGATGCCCACTCTGGGGTCAGGAAGCAATCCTGGAAGGGGTTTTCTTTGTCATCTTCTGGGCATGGAACAGCGGGTGTGGAGGGAGATTTGTGGATTTCCTGCATCGTGCAGGGGGTTGGACTAGATGACCCTGGAGGTCCCTTCCGACTCTATGGTTCTATAAGCACTGGAGGAGGGGTGGAGAGCGACTCCTATTTGCTTGGAGAGTGACTGGTCACTCCCGAGTGACCTTCTGCTTAACCCTGTTGTAGTGAGTGGATGGCGAGCCCAGCGAGTGAAGCCTTTCATGACACCCCTGAGGTTAACTGTATAAAAATGCAGACAGCATTTTTAAACAGTGGAATCAGCTGCCTGGGGAGGTGGTGAGCTCCCCCTCCCTGGCAGTCTTGAAGCAGCGGCTGGACAGACACTTGTCAGGGAAGAAGATGAAGAAGAAGAAGAAGAAGAAGAAGAAGAAGAAGAAGAAGAAGAAGAAGAAGAAGAGAAGAGATTGGATTTATACCCTGCCCTTCACTGCCCAGGAGCTGCGGTGGCTCAAGTGGTTAAGACGCTGAACTGCAGGCTGTGGAAGGTCAGTAGTTCAGCAGTTCGAGACCCGAGAGTGCCGCATGACGGAGTGAGCTCCCGTCTCTAGTTCCAGCTCCTGCCAGCCTAGCAGTTCGAAAGCAAGAAATTGCAAGTAGATCAATAGGTACCACTTCGGTGGGAAGGTAACAGCGTTCCGGGCGCCTTGGTGTTTAGTCATGCCGGCCACATGACCACGGAAACGTCTTCGGACAGCGCTGGCTCTTCGGCTTTGAAACGGAGATGAGCACCGCAACCCTAGAGTCGGATTCGACTGGCTTTCGAGCAAGGGAAACCTTTACCTTTACCTCACTGCCCAAAGGCGTCTCAGAGCGGCTTACAAACTCCTTTCCCTTCCCCTCCCCACAACAGACACCCTGTGAGGGAGGTGGGACTGAGAGAACTTCTGACAGAAACTGTCCTTGAGAGAACAGCTGTGCCAGAGCTTGTGACTGACCCAAGGTCACACCAGCAGGTGCAAGTGGAGGAGCGGAGGAATCAAACCCGGTTCTCCCAGATTAGAGTCCGCACACTTAACCACTACACCAAACTGGCTCTCCCTAGGCTGATCCTGCATTGAGCAGTGGGGCTGGACTAGACAGCCTGTATGGCCCGTTCCCACTCTGTGATTCTGTCATTCTATCATCCAGTTCCTCCCCAGGCTCTTTCAGCCTGACCTCACGGTAGGAACCCCTTCTCACCCAGGCCCTGAGGCTGAAGTTCCCTCTCATTCAGAGCCCCTGTCTGAACTCTGCTGTTTCTGGTCTAACTGGCTGCAAGCATGGCCTCATTTCACCCCACCCCACCTCCTGTGTTAGAGAGCTGTGTGTTTCCTCCTCCACTCCTTCAGGCACCTTTAATGCCTATTTATTATTTACTACATTTAGAAGCTTATTCAGTGAGTTTCCAGCCGTGAGGAGTCCTGCCCCTACAAAGTCCGCAGCTGCGCGTAAAAAGGTAAAGGTTCCCTTGCTCGAAAGCCAGTCGAATCCGACTCTAGGGTTGCAGTGCTCATCTCCGTTTCAAAGCGAAGAGCCAGCGCTGTCCGAAGACATTTCCGTGGTCATGTGGCCGGCATGACTAAACACCAAGGCGCACGGAACGCTGTTACCTTCCCACCGAAGTGGTACCTATTTATCTACTTGCAATTTCTTGCTTTTGAACTGCTAGGTTGGCAGGAGCTGGGACTAGAGACGGGAGCTCACTCCGTCTTGCGGCACCTGGGTCTTGAACTGCTGAACTACTGACCTTCCACAGCCTGCCGTTCAGCGTCTTAACCACTTGAGCCACCACAGCTGTGCGTACAACACACCAAATAGATTGCGCTTAAATTGAGCTAGGGCAGCAAAGATTTCATCCATTCTTCACTGGGCAGCGTGTTACAGAGTTGTCAGGTCTCCCACGACAGACCTCCTGGCAAATCCGTTGGTTACCCAGCAGCAGTGTTCCCTCTAAGCTGAGTTCGTGTGAGCCGGTTCGCAGTTTTTTAGCCTCCGGTTCACACATATTTGTCTTCGCTCAGGAAGGGATGCTAATTGATGCAGCAGCCCAGTCGCTCGCTCATGACTTTAATGCCAGGAGCTCACCAAGTAGAATGTTTGTTCACAAGACTCCACAGCTTAGAGGGGACATTGTCCATCAGCTCCTGAAAGGAGGGCAGGAGAAAATTGGGGGGGGGGTGCACTGGGAGGAGGAAATGAGTGGCACGTGTCAGTGTCACACTGGTGCACCGACATCACTTCCGGAAAAAAATGGAAGGAATGTCCTGGTTCTATGGGAGACAAGTCTAGGATTTGGGGAAAAACAACAATATTTTTTTGCCAATCTTACAGCATTTCCTCCCCACACACACCGCTGTCATGATGTCATTTCCTTTTTTGTCGGAAGTGATGCCAGCGTGCTGATTCCCTCCCCCAAGTGCTCCCAGGCGTTGCAGGCTGTGGACGGGCAACATTAGTGGGATATCACTGTTCCATAATCATGATTGGCAACCGGAGTTTCTTCTGTGGCTGAGGCAACCCAGCTGTAAAACAGCAGTGTGAGGTTCAGGGATGCGTGGATGTAGCCGAAAACACTGAAGCTGCAATGCTAAGGACACTTTCCTGGGAGCAAGGCCCATTGAATAACGTGTGGCTTATTTCAGAGCAGATCTGCTTTGGCTTTCTCCCTCTGACATGAACCAGGAAGACTCCCCATTCGTAAGGAGAGCCCTGCTGGATCACACTACGGTTCCCAAGTACTTACCGTCTGGGGGCGGGGATGAATGCCCGGTCGGACCAGTCTTCCTGGTAACACACCATGCTGTCGCCAGGAAGTGATACCAGGTGACGCTCTGGCAATGGGGCTGAAAACTCGATGGTACCATTGAGTTTCCAGCCCCATTGCCAGAGCGCCGCCACCGTCCCTTCCTGGCGATGGCATGGTGCTCTGCGCCTGTCCTTCCCCTGGGGATGGTCCTGCAAGGACATATCCATCCCCCGCCGGCACGTGGTAAGTTCTTGGGAAGCCTAGATCACACTGAAGGTCCAGCTAGTTCAGCCTTCCCATTGCTACCACCAAGAGTGTCCACCTGGGCTGCATCCACATGGCAGTGATTCTCTGATCTGAGTGCCCTGACTTGGATGGCTCAGTCACCCAAGGAGTGATTAACACCTGGAATTCACTGCCACAGGAGGTGGTGGTGGCTACAAGCATAGACAGCTTCAAGAGGGAACTGGATAAACATATGGAGCAGAAGTCCATCAGTGGCTATTAGCCACAAGGTATAGATAGGGACTCTGGGGCAAGTGAGGCTCTGTATTCTTGGTGCTTGGGGGGGTCAACAGTGGGAGGGCTGGCCCCACTGGTGGACCTCCTGATGGCACCTGGTATTTTTGGCCACTGTGTGACAAAGTGTTAAACTGGATGGGCCACTGGCCTGATCCAACATTGGCTTCTCTTATGTTCTTATGTAATGTACTGATGTAGCTTCCCCAGGAGGAGTGGGCTGAGGTCCAGCACGGCAGGTAACAGGCAAGGTTGCAGAGAGTAACCAAAGTCCAGTCCAAAAGCCAGGGGTTCCAGAAAAGCCAGTTGTCAGGTCCACACACACAAATTGGCCCAGTCTGCATCTAGCAATTGCTTCGTTGTTTTACCAAACCCATGCTGGAACAGAATAAGATGCAGCTCAAAACCATATTCAAATACCCCGGGCCAACACTGTATTGACTGCAGAGTCACCCCTGAATGGCCATAAAACAGACATAAATCGATGCAGACAGTACGATAAAACCAGGGGATCAAACAAAGTGAAAGCAGCCTGCAGTGTGGACGCTGCCATGGAATCTGACAATCAATCAAAGTGAAGAAAAAAAAGAAGAGAAGAGGTTGGATTTATACCCTGCCCTTCACTACCCAAAGGAGTCTCAGAGCGGCTTACAAACTCCTTTCCCTTCCCCTCCCCACAACAGACACCCTGTGAGGTAGATGGGGCTGAGAGAGCTCTGACAGAAACTGCTCTTTTTCAAGAACAGCTGTGCCAGAACTACGGCTTGCCCAAGGTCATCCAGCAGGTGCAAGTGGAGGAGTGGGGAATCAAACCCGGTTCTCCCAGATTAGAGTCCGCGCACTTAACCACTAGACCAAACTACTACACCAATGCAGAGGGGGATTTCTTTTCCAGCGTGGGTTTGGTAAAACAGCGAAGCAAATGCTAGACGCAGATTCTCCGAGTCCTTCTCCCCCATTCGGAATTAGGGAGGAGGTGTTGCAAAGAACGAATTTAGGGTGTGGAAGTACCATCCGCGCTGTAATTAGCTTGATTAGCGCTGAGGGGAAACGCTCAGGGAGGGAAGCTATCGAGGGGGAAAGCGATCCAGTTCTCCATTTGCAAAACAAACAAGTCTCCCTTCCAGTGTTTACTCTTTTTGCAATCTGAAAACCGGAGGCCGAGGGCACCAGCAGCCTGTTGCCGTCTCTCTTCTCCGAGGCTGTACGTGGGCAAGGCGGATGCCTGAATCAGCAGCAGGCGAGGCACAACCCTCCAGGGCTGGCTCCCCCCACAAAAAAACCCACATCATTTGCCTTCCCTGAGTCAGCAGCTAGAAGAAGAAGCTGTGATAGCGTCCATGCTGTTGCCGAAATCCAGGGATAGAAACAGACTTCCCAAGGGCAGCCACTCCCAGGGGCTGGCTCTCCCGATTTTTGCTCCAGCTTCTGGAATAACATGGCCGACCTCCAGGTGGGGCCTGAAGATGTTCCAGAATTGCACTGGGCTTGCCAGCCTCCAGGCAGGGTGGTGGTGGAGATCAGTGTTCCCTCTAAGCTGAGTTAGTGTGAGCTAGCTCACAGTTTTTTAGCCTCCGGCTCACACATTTTTGTCTCCGCTCAGGAAGGGATGGCTCCAGAGCAAACTAATTTATGTAGTAGCCAAATCGCTTGCTCACAACTTTAATGCCAGGAGCTCACAAAGTAGAATTTTTGCTCACAAGACTCCACAGCTTAGAGGGAACATTGGTGGAGATCTCCTGGCATTGCGACTGATCTCCAGGTGACAGATCGGTTCCCCTGGAGAAAATGGCCGCTTTGGAAGGTGGGCTCTGTGGCCTTATACCTCATCGAAGCCCCTCCCCTCCCCAAACCCCGCCCTCCTCAGTCTCCATCCCTAAAACCTCCAGGGATTTTTCCAACCTGGAGCTAGCAACTCTAATTTACAGCCGATCTCCAGGCGATAGAGATCCATTCCCCTGGAGACGATGCCAGCTTTGGAGGGTGGATTCTACGGCCACTTGGAGAAGGGTTGCCGGGTCCAAGTTGGGAAATGTCTGGAAGTTTGGGGGTGGAGCCTAAGGAGGGCAGGGTTTGGGGAGGGGAGGAGGGACCTCAGCAGGCTAAAATGCTATAGGAGCAGGGATGTCGAACTCATTTGATAAACATTAGATAAACATATGGAGCAGAAGTCCATCAGTGGGTATTAGCCACAGGGTATAGATGGGAACTCTCAGTCTGGGGCAGGTGATGCACTCTATTCTTGGTGCTGGAGGGCAGCAGTGGGGGCTTCCAGTGTCCTGGCCCCACTGCTGGACCTCCTGATGGCACCGGGTATATTTTGGCCGCTGTGTGACAGAGTGTTGGACTGGATGGGCCATTGGCCTGATTCAACATTGGCTTCTCTTATGTTCTTATGTTATGTTCTTATGTTTGTTATGAGGGCCGGATCTGATGAGACCTTGTCAGCAGGGGTCATTTTGTAGAAAAAGAGGTGCAGGAGCTCATTAGCATAACTTATTAGCATAACTTATTTGCATATGCCACGCCCCCTGACATCACCGGAAGTGTGTCAGACGGCAGCACCCACAGCTCAGGCTCCACTGGACTGCTTTTGGATTGCTAGCTATTGGCGGGGACACACACACATCTGCCCTCACAGAAGAGGGAGAGCTTGTACCTGAAGGCAGGATGGGGGAGGGCTCTGCAACTTATCTGGCTGCTTCTTGCTCCTTGTGGCCCGAGTGAGGGCTGCTGGGAACAGGGGGTGGGGCTTGTTGCATGTGCCTGCCCCCTTACTGCCGGAGCTCCGCTCTTGTGCGCTCCTGCAGGAAATGACCCCTGCTTGTCAGGCCGGGCCATGTGTGTCATAAAATGTAATGCCAGGTAGCGGAGATATAAACTTTATAAAGGACACAAACACAAAGAAGGTTTTTTTTAACTTAAAATCAGAAACATGCTTAAAGCATTAGCACTCTTGCAATATAACTGACACCTCTTGCTCTGAATTATTGCATCAGAATGTCTGTGCTGTTGCAATCTTGAGTCTGCTGTTCAGGTGTGAATCTGTAAGCTGCAAACCTACGATGACGCAGCAGCAGCAGAACTGGAAGAAGAAGCAGGAGACAGCCAGTTCCACTGCGGGCCTGATAGAAGCCCTCCGGGGGCTTCATCCGGCCCCGGGGCCACGGGTTTGACACCCCTGCCATACAGCCCACCTTCCAACACAGCCATTTTCTTCAGGGGAACTGATCTTTGTCGCCTGGAGACCAGTTGTTATTCTGGGCTGTCTCCAGCCCTACGGTTGAGGTCCCTTCTCTTCCCAAACTCCACCCTCCCCAGTTCTGCCCCACAGATCTCCAGGCATTTCTCAACCTGGAGGTGGAGACTCCGGCATGGAGCCTTGGTCCAATCCTTCTGTTCAGACTGCTTCCTGCCAGTCGCCGTTCCTCCTCAGTCCCGGCATCCCATGTGTGGCATTTTTGATTTATAGGAGTGAAGCGAATGCCAGATAAACAGACAGCTCGGAGGTGGGACGGGAACAGAATTAATAGATTAATGGAGTGTGCACAAATGGCTCATAATCACCCCTGATTTCTTGTAAAGTTGTTCCTCGGGTGTGCGCCCGCCCGCCTGCTATCTTTACGTGACAAATGAATCCAAACCGCCTCGGCGCAGAGCCTCGTCACATGGCTTGGAAACTGGCCGACGGGCCGTAAACAAAGGTAACAAATAAATATCGGGATGGAGGGCGGCATCTGCTGGGAACTCGGCGGCAACGTTCGGCCCCATTTTTTATCCGACGCCTCCAATTAATTATCCAGAAGAAGGAACACACGGCGCATTAATTAAATGTTCCATCGACATTAAACGGAGAGGTGTTACAGACACGGGCAGAAAGAGACAAGATAAATAATGCGGGTGTGTGTGTGTGTGTGTGGAATTCACGGGGGGTCTACAGAGGTTGCGGATATTGGCAGGGAACCTTTAGATAAAACGGGATTCGGCCTACACAACGGCTGCCGAAAACAGAAAGCCAAGCCTGTCAACGTGGTGGAAAGAGAATTTGGGGAGCGAGGGAAGCTGCCGGGCGAGAGAGGAATGCAGGAGCGTCTCCTCGGGAGAAAACAAGGCAAGAGCGCTGGGAACAAATGCGTAGGAGGGAGCTATTGATAACCTGAGTGGCCAGGTTGCAAATGAACGATGGCACTCCCGTGGTTCACTGTCGAAATTGGGAGGAGAAGGAGCTGACCTGGATAGCTCAGGCAAGTCTGATTTCGGAAGCTAAGTAGGGCCAGTGCTGGCAAGTAGTTGGATGGGAGACCTCCAGAGAATACCAGGGCCAGGAGGCCAGAGGCAGGCTGTATCAGCCACTTCTCTGATTGTCCTCCATTCCCCAGTAGAAGTTGCCAGAAGCTGCCATGGCTTCCAGGCACGGGCACAGACACACACAAACACACAAAAATGGCAAAAAAAAAAAATGAAATGGGGGGAGAAATAGCTGCAGGTTTGCCAGTTCAGCCAGCCCCTTCCCCCAGGAAGCCATTCTCCAAACAGGGGAGAGGAATACTCAATGGGTAGGAATAGGGTTGCCAGGACTTACCTGGCTGCTGGGGGGGGGGGTCCCTCCCTTGCTCCAGGAGTACTCGGCACCCCCTTGCTCCAGGAGTACTTCGGCACCCCACCCCCTTGGTCCAGGAGTACTGGCATGGGTGCAATGACATCACCCGGAAGTGATGTCATCGCGCAGGGCATGTGGCGGGGAGGGACGCTCTGCCATTTGAGGAAAAACTCTCGGGTAACCATAGAGTTTTTTCTCAAACGATAGAGCGGTCCCTCCATAATGCGCCCTGCATGATGACATCATCTCTGGGTGACGTCATTGCACTGAGCACATTGGTGCAAATGCAGCACTTTGGAGTTGGGGTCCGCCAGCCGGATCCGGGCCAGTGGATCGGGGCCCCTGAAAGCGGGCAAACTCCCACCCCTGGCGGGGGAATGGCAACCCTAAGTAGAAAAGATTCCCTGCAGAGCTCCCTCCCTTCCCCAAACTTTGCTTTCACCAGGCTCTGCCCTCGGACCTCCAGGAACTTCCCGAGCCAGAATTGGAAACCCTAAATCAGCAGTGACTTCATCGGGCTGCCAACTTCCAGGTGGGGCCTGGCATGCTCCTGGGATTACAGCAGCTCTCCAGACGACAGAGATCAGTTCCCCTGGAGAAAGGGGCTGCTTTGGAGGGTGGGCTCTGCGGCATTGTGCCCCACTGAGGTCCCTCCCCCTCTCCAAACCCTGCCCTCCCCAGGCTCCACCCCCCAAACCTCCAGGAGTTCCCAGACCCAGAGTCGATGACCCTATAGTGATAAGATTCTTGACCTGTCCAGTGCATTTATTAATCCGCCCTCAAAGGAGCTCACAGTAACCAACACGGTTCTCTCACCTCTTCTGTTTTATCCCCATGGGACAACCACCTTGGGGAGTACGTCAGGCGGAGAGGTCACGACTGGTTCAAGGTCCCCCAGGGAGCCTCATGGCAGAGTGGGTGAGAGAGTGGCCCCCCAAAGAACAGTGTGACAGACGACCTTTAGTTCCACCCTCCAGGCATCACATAGGCTTGCTGGGTCTCCCTTTCCACCAGCAGGGGATGGTGGGGTAGGGTGGCCAGCTCCAGGTGGGGAAACTCCTGGAGGTTTGGGGACAGAGCCTGAGGAGGACAGGGACCTCAGTGGGGCACAATGCCATGGAGTCCACCCTCCAAAGCAGCCATTTTCTCCAGGGGAAAAGAACTCTGTAGTCTGGAGATGAGCTGGAATTCCAGGGGATCCCCAGGCCCCACCTGGCATCCCTAACAGTGAATACTTGTCGACAGGAGGAGTATGTGGATTTTCAACAACATCAACAAAGGGGAAGCTTACTAACAGGGTTACCAATTCCAGGTTGGGAAATCTCGAAGAAGTCTGGGAGGTGGAATATGGGAAGTGTGTGGAGGGGAAGGACCCGGCCAAGTATAATGCCATAGAGTCCAACCTCCAGAGTTGCCATTTACCTCCAGTGGAACTGATGTCTTTACTCTGGAGGTCAGTTAGGATCAGGGGAGGCTGACAACCTTGATGCTGGGTCTGCTAGATCCTAGTCCAGCCCTCTAACCACAATAGGGTTGCCAGTCTTACCTGTGTCCTGGTGGGGGGCTCCAGCCCAGCTCCCGAAGTCAAGCACGTGTGCCACAATGACATCGCCTGGAAGTGATGTCATCGTGCCAGGCACGTCATGCAGGGGATGCTCTAGCATTTGGGTAAAACCCTCTATGGTTACCATAGAGTTTTTGCCCAAATGCCAGAGCGTCCCCCACACAACATGCCCAGCACAATGATGTCGCCTCCGGGTGACATCATCATGTCGGGAACATCAGGATGACAGGGCTCTTTGGGGGTGCGGCTGCCCTGTCACCCATCAGTGGATTGGGCCCCCCAAAAAACGGGGGAAACCCCACCCCCATGGGGGTGTTGGCAACCCTAAACCACAAGGCCACTCTGGCCAGTCTCCACCTTGTAATCTGACCGTGCTGATGTCTCACAGTTAGTAAGAGATGGAGTTCTCTCGAATGGCACCTCTGCCATGAACTTACCCAGCAGGTCAAGGCCAGCCCTTCTCCCTTACTGAGTGGCTGTTCAGATTTCAGCAGGCTAATGGACATGGAGCGCTGGCTTGTATAATCCATGCATCAAGATGGATCGTGTAAACCTCTGCCTGGAGTCAGGCACGGTGGGGGGCGTGGCCCTGGTTCCTGGCTTCCCGTCCTGTTCTGACTGGGCGCTGCTGTTTTGGGCTTCAAGCTGTGGGCCTGAGGTAGGGTTCCCAATCTCCAGGTGGCGGCTGGAGATCCTCTGCTGTTACAACTGATCTCCTGGTGGCAGAGATCAGCTCCCCTAGAGAAAATAGCTGCTGGAAGATGTCATTCGGCCCCACTGAAGTCCCCTCCCCAAACCCTGCCCTCTTCAGGCTCCACCCCCCCAAATCTCCAGGCATCTCCCATCCCTAGGCCTAGGGCATTTGCACAACAGCCCAAATTGGCCAGGTCAGGGGAACCGAAAGGCATCGGAGGGTGAAAGGGAGGGACCGTCACTCAGCAGAAGAGACCACCTCGCTTGCAGAAGGTCCCAGGTTCAGTCCCTGGCATCTCCAGGTTGGTTGGTTTTTGTTTTTTAAAGGGTGATGAGAAAGACCTCAGCCTGAGACCCTGGAGAGCTACTGCCAGTCTGAGTAGACCAGTGATGACCTTGGGGGACCAAGGGTCTGATTCAGTATAAGGCAGCTTCGTGTGCGTTGGGGAGGGGCTGTGGCTCAGTGGCAGAGGATCTGCTTTGCGTGCAGAAAGTCCCAAATCCCAAGTTTCTATCTTTGGTATCTCCAGTTGAAGGATCAGGTAAGGAGGTGACGTGAAAGACGTCCACCTGAGACTCCGGAGTGTCGCTGTTCATCTAAGAATACACATCAGGGCTCTTTTTGTATCAGGAACTCCTTTGCATATTGGGAGACACACCCCCTTATGTAGCCAATCCTCCAAGAGCTTACAGAGCTCTTCTTACAGGGGCTACTGGAGGCTCCGGGAGGATTGGCTACATCAGGGGGGGTGTCGCCTAATATGCAAAGGAGTTCCTGCTACAAGAAAAGAGCCCTGAAGACGCTACTCTCTTTGAGGGACAACGAGTCTGATTCAGTCGACAGCAACTTCATGTATGTTCACATGTGTCCCTCCCCTTCATGCTGGGTCCTGATCTAAATCAAGGCTGCACACACACACCGTTTAACCTTTTGCAGACAGACGGAAATCTGCGGGCTTTGTTGCATCGGCTTGTTCCCTTGCTCTGAATGATGGCGGATGTGGGATTCCGGGCTGCTGAGTTACAACCAGGGCTATTTTGGGGCAGGAACGCACAGGAACGGAGTTCCGACTGGCTCCCAGGTTGGCCACGCCCAGCAGGAACTCATTAGCATGACAGGTCACACCCAACAGCAGAAACTCATTAGGATTGGCTACATTATGGGGTCTGAGGCCTCACATACAAAGGAGTTCTTGCTCCAAAAAAAAAGCCCTGGGTTTTGACAACAAACAAGGTAAACAGAATAAGAAGCAAAAGGTGGGTGTGGCTGGATGATGACACTTCTGGGAACATGGGAGTGTGGCCTAATATGCTAATGAGTTTCTGCTGTTGGGTGTAGCTATTATGCTAATAAGTTCATGCTGGGCTTTTTCTACAAAAAAAGCCCTGGTTACAACACAGGCTAGAGCCTGGTAACCTGTGGGAGAGGGGGTTGGCGGGTCTGAGTTGGGAAGAACCTGGAGATTTGGGGGGGGAGGTGAAGAATGAAGACGATGGGGTACAAATGTTGAACATTGCCATATGTAAAGTGCTCAGCAGCAAAAAAGGTTTTGTTGTGGTTTGTTCCTGATTTGGCATACAGAACAATTGGCATTTGTTGGGAAACTGGTCCTACTTCGACAAAGCTCTCTGGCGAAACGAGGCCATTTTTAGCTCGCTCACCCGTAAGACAAAGAAGTTGGGGCCAATGCTCCCTCTAAGCGGTGGAGTCTTGTGAGCAAAGATTCTACTTTGTGAGCTACCGGCATTGAAGTTGTGAGCGAGTGACTTGGCTACTGCATCAATGAGTTTGCTCTGGAGCCCTCCTTCCTGAGCTGAGGCTAAAAAAAACGGTGAGCTAGCTCACACCAACTCAGCTTAGAGGGAACACTGGTTGGGACCGTCAGCATTAGATCATCCATTAATTCATATTGTATGCAGAATGGAGAACTTTGGACTGTTTCATATCAGAATGATCCTGATTGGGGATCGAGACTAATGTCCTGTTATTGCGAAGCGTTTTGAAGCATCTTTGGCTTACTTGTTGTTCTTCGTTGATAAATCACGTTTGTTTCAGTATCTATGTGCATTGGACATAAGTTCTTTCATAAATAGTTCATAGTCAAGAAGGTTTATTGAATACTTGTCGATACAGGTTTTGAGCCGTTTCCTTGTCTTGTGACCGCCTGGAGGCTGGCAGGAAAAACCTGGAAGTGACATCGTGCCTTTCTAGGAATGATCGAACACTTGATGGGAAATGCATAGAGTGAGAGATTCCCAGGGAGGCTTCCACAGCAGGAGATCTGGCAAACCTAACACAGGCCTCCAGACAAAGATTCCCACCCGGTTCCTCTTCATAAACCCAACTGAAACGTCATATGGAAACAAAGAGCATTCCTTGCCTGTCTCCACAGTACTCCCAGGGTGACCAACCTCGACACCTTGTAATTTCCGCCTCCAATTTTGAGACAAGTCTCCAAAGCTCTTCTTCAGCTTACACTCCCCTTCCTCTTGCAGTGCCTCCCCCAGAAACAAAGTGGGAGGTCTCTCTCGCACTCGCTCCCTTCCTCCCTGGCCCGTGGAGTGCTTTTTTCCATAAACCAAATCCTCATCATCGAACTGACATGTCGAGAAAGTCTGGACTGAACAAACGTGTGCGAAGCGCGGTGTGTGATGAAGTAGTCACGCTGGGCCTTTTGTGTGATCCTCCGACTGCCCGAGCGTAAACACTGGCACAGGATTCAAGCTTCCCTTCCAAGCTTCCAGTTCTGAAGGCAGCAGGAGAAGCTGGAATGTTTTCCAGGGGTCACCCGGGGCGGCCAGACTTCAGTCCCCTGCCCAGAACCTTTCCCGCGATCCGCAGAAGCAAAACCAAGTGCGAAAAGAAACAAAGGCACGCAAATGTGACTAACTGGCGTAGTGCAGAGAGACTGTAGAGTCTGGCTATTCTTGGCACTGCGCTTGGGCCACTGGGGGCGGGGCAGCTACTTGCTTTGGCCCTGGGTGGGGAGCGGGTTAAAAGCAAGGGGGCATCTTACTCCTGCGTTCAGAGTCCGTGGGACCGTAAGGACCAGAACGGATGTTATTTTAGAACTCGGGCTGCTGTGCTCCTAACATGCTTGTTCATACGGTTGCCAGGTTTGGGGTGGAATAAACGTGGAGAGTTTGGGGGTGAATCCTGGAGAGGCTGGGGTTTGGGGAAGGGAGGGGCCTCAGCCTAGGGCAATGCCCTAGAGTCTTTGCTCTAAAGCAGCCATTTTCTCCAGGAGAGCCAGTTTGATGTAGTGGTTAAGTGCGCAGACTCTAATCTGGGAGAACCGGGTTTGATTCCCTCACTCCTCCACTTGCACCTGGCTGGATGACCTTGGGCAAGCCATAGTTCTGACAAGAGCAGTCCTTGAAAGGGCAGTTCTGTCAAGAGCTCTCTCAGCCCTGCCTACCTCACAGGGTGTCTGTTGTGGGGAGGGGAAGGGAAAGGAGTTTGTAAGCCGCCCTGAGACTCCTTTGGGTAGTGAAGGGCGGGGTATAAATCCAATCTCTTCTCCTCTTCTCTCTCTCTCTCTTCGTCCCTGACAGCTCCATTCCCCAACTACCTCCCCCATTCTGCAGGTTTTACCCGCCCACGCTTAGTTCTGGATCCATTCCAGGCCCCTTTTGCAACGTTTGGAACATTGCCAGGTAGGGTTGCCAGGTCTGGGTTGGAAAATACCTGGAGACTTTGGGGGTGGATCTGGGAGGGGGCGGGGTTTGGGGAGGGGAGCAATGCTCCCTCTAAGGCGTGGAGTCTTGTGAGTGAAACTTCTGCTTTGTGAGCTCCCGGCATTAAAGTTGTGAGCGAGCAATTTGGCTGCTGCATAAATCAGTTTGCTCTGGAGCCCTCCTTTCCTGAGTGGAGGCAAAAATGTGTGAGCTGGAGGCTAAAAAACTGTGAGCTGGCTCCCACTGACTGAGCTTAGAGGGAACACTGAAGGGGAGGGCTCTCTGCATGGTCCAATGCCCTAGGGCCCACCCTTCAAAGCAGCCATTTTCTCCAGGGGAGCTGACCTCCGTCAGCTGGGGATCAGTTGTGAAAGCCGGAGATCCCCAGGCCCCACCTGGAGGCTGGCAACCAATGTTCCCTCTAAGCTGTGGAGTCCTGTGAGCGAAAAAAATCTTCTTTGTGAGCTTTAAAGTTGTGAGTGAGCGACTGGGCCGCTGCATCGATCAGTTTGCTCTGGAGCTTCCTGAACTAAGACAGAAACGTGTGAGCCGGAGGCTAAAAAAACGGTGAGCCGGCTCACGCTAACTCAGCTTAGAGGGAACACTGCCGGCAACCCCATTGCCCGGGTAAAAGCAGGCCGGGGAGGATATTTAGAAGGGCACTCCCTTCCTTTGCCCCTTGTCCAGCGCAAAGCTCTGGCCATTTTGCACCAGACGAAAAGGGCTGCCGGAGCTTCCTCTCATGCCGTTGCAATATAATACATATATTTGTCTCTAAGGTTCTCGAGGCCCTCCCCTTCCCCCCCCTCCCGCCCGCCACAAAGGAAGCGGGGCCTGTCAAAAGCTACTGTGAACTTCTCTTTGTGCTGGGAAGAGGGAGCTCATCAGAACCCCGAGCTGCTTTCTCGGCATCTGCGTCGAAGGATCTACCTGGAATATGACGCTCTGTTCTCTTGCCCTGTTGCCCCGGCGGTTTCCAGAGAGCCATAAAACAGCACGGTTTGATTTAGGAGTGAAGATGAATGGCTGGTCTATTCCAACTGACTTGTTATAGATGCGGACGGTTCCCGCCGTCCTTGTTGGATGAACGCCGTTGCTATGGGAATCCTTCCCAGCCCCCCCTCCAATCTCATCCAGAATCCAGTAGGGTTGCCAGCCTCCAGGTGGGGCCTGGGGACCTCCCGCTTTTACAACTGATCTCCAGCTGACAGAGATCAGCTCCCCTGGAGAAAATGGCTGCTTTGGAGGGTGGGCCCAATGGCGTTGGACCATGCTGAGGCCCCTCCCCTCCCCAAGCCCCGCCCTCTCCTGGCTCCACCCTCAAAGTCTCCAGGCAGGGCTCTTTTCGTAGCAGGAACTCCTTTGCATATTAGGCGACACACCCCTAATGTAGCCAATCCTCCAAGAGCTTACAGAGCTCTTCTTACAGGGGCTACTGTAAGCTCTTGGGGGATTGGCTACATTAGGGGTGTGTCAACTAACATGCAAAGGAGTTCCTGCTAGAAAAGAGCCAAGTCTCCAGGTATTTTCCAACCCAGAGCTGGCAACCGGAGAATCCAGCCTTGCCTTGGATTGTTTCCTTGAGCTTGGGAGTCAAGGCACATGTTCCAGACGTCGCTGGCACTGTCCTCTGCATGCTGGCAGAATGCCCTGATGGTAATGCATAAGCCCAGCCATGATATTACTCTGAGGCTTGGCATGGACAGTTCCCCCACCTGCGCTAACACTCTGGGGAGACGGCTGCTGCTGGTGGCCAAAGCTACTCCTTCCTGTCTCTCTATCGATGTTCACTTCTGGAACATATTGTTTTTTTATAAAAATACCAATAAATCGCCTTTCTCGCAACAAAAGTTGGAACTGAAGGCCGGGAAAAGCACAGAGTAAAACAGTGATTTGAACGCAGACCAATAAAACCAGAGGGGCAGGCAGCCGACTACAACCAGAGCTCCCCTTCACCTGCCCCAGGTGGTTAATCACCTGCTAAAAGCCCTGACCTCCCAACTTGGACAGATCAGGCAGTGGGAGGGGGAAAAAATGGCTGCCACAAGAGAGACGCTCTATGAAGTTCCCTTCCCAGTCTCTATTGTATTGATCATAGAGATATGAAGCCCTCAAGAGAGCCATCTTCCCAGGAATCCAGCCTTCAAGGCTGGTGTGGGGTGGCCACTCAAGGAAGGCACCCACAGACGAATTAGAGAGGAGAGGATGAGGTAGGTACCTCCTCACCCTCTCCATCAGGCCCCCCGAAGACGCCATCACACTCCTCTCATTCTCGCCTCATTCTCATCCAACAAGCCTCTTCAGGCTTCACTGGAACCTGTAGATGCAGCGGCTGGATCAGCTGGCTGCAGGGTAGTGGGGACTCCTATCACAGACCCCCCCCAACACAGCACCTGGGGCAGCTGCCTGGCTGCCCTCTGGCCAAAATCATCCTTGGGTGCCCCATATTACTCACAGATAGAACAGGACAGGCAGGAAGGGTTGTCAACAGGTTCCAGCCTGCCAGTACCTCCTTCTCCTCTTCCTCCTCCTCTTCTTCTTTTCTTCTCCTCCTCTTCCTCCTGCTCTCCTCCTCCTCCTCCTCCTCTTCTTTACTCTTCCTCTTCCTCCTCCTC
This sequence comes from Gekko gecko, assembly GCA_029375565.1. Lineage (NCBI taxonomy): Eukaryota > Metazoa > Chordata > Lepidosauria > Squamata > Gekkonidae > Gekko > Gekko gecko. The sequence goes on from JAPDNY010000008.1 coordinate 124,117,567, forward strand.
TTCTTCTCTTCCTCCTCCTCTTCTTCTACTCCTCCTCTTCCTCCTGCTTTTTTCTACTCCTCCTCTTCCTCCTGCTCTTCTCCTCCTCCCTTCCTCCTCCTCTTCTTCTACTCCTCCTCCTCCTCTTCTACTCTTCCTCTTCCTCCCCTTCTTCTCCTCCTCCCCTCCTCCTCCTCCTCCTCCTCCTCCTCCTCCTTCCTCTTCTTCTCCTACTCCTCCTCCTCCTTCTTTCTCCAGGGCCTATATGCATTTTTGTGCAGCTCAGTCCTACCCAGCATGTACTGGAAAGTCCGTCTTGCCAGCTGCACAGGAGGTCAGAGGAACAACCCACTGAGCCCTCCTGATCCTTGGGCAGCTCTCTGAAGGATCCTGTAATGCCATGATGATACTGCAGTTTCGTCTCTGAGCCAGAGAGGTCTCCGGAATCAGTCTGGCAGAATCATGAGAGACGGGGAAACCATGTCAAGCATGAGTCATGCTACTAAAAACATGGAATCACAAACTCTATACGGTGCACATCTGTTTGGCACGCTTGCACCTTTACAAAACTCCACCTAACAAAAGACACACTGCAGATAAGAGGCCCCGGCTATAATTGTGTCTTGGAAGACAATTAGGAAATTGGAAGTTAAGGCGAAACCCTGTTTCGTTGTGAAAGGTTGTGGGGCTTTTTGTTTCTTGTTTTTAAATGTACATCTCAGTTCAACGTTCATAGAGTCCCTCTGGGCCCCGAGACCTTCAGGAACCCAATTTATGCTCTTAATGTAATTTATGTGTCTTATTAAAATATGAAGGAAATTCCTGGCCAAAAACTTAATTAACTCAAGGTTAAGGATGCTCAGAGGAAGAAACAGAACCGTTAATAAAAATAAATACGAGACATTTTCCAGAAGAAGAAAATCCCCCTCGTGATTTAAGGGTGGAAAACAAGAAGTTGAGATAATGCATGTAAGAGATTCAGATTTCCTTACAGGTCATCGTTGGTTTCTTTTCCGTTGTTTTTTTTTAAAACATATACATCGAGATACCTGAACACGAGACGTTGCCACGGCGATCCGACTCTCCCTCTGCTTTCTTTCACCGTCCCCGGTATATTTAAAGGACTGCTAAATAATCTGGGTAATACTATAGCACGGAGCACAAAGTTATTTATTTTAAACACCATGATTCATACCCGTGTAACTTGCTATTTAGGAAATTACGTACTTGCCTAATACGTGATACCCAGTGGGAAGACGAGCGCTTGTTAAGTACGGGTGTCAATAAACAGTTCGATAGAAAGAGGGATTTCTCGTGTGCTTCTGAAAGCTAAATCCGGGAGCGTCCTGCCGCTCGAAAAAACCCATGCTCAGCGCACCTTGAAGGGTGCTTTTTATCGTTTGCTCCGACGCAGGTAATAATCGCGGTATTCGTACTTACGTTTTATGTGTCGAACTAAGTACTTGAAGCCTTTTAGCGCTGACCTTCACTCCAAAGGCCAGGAAGCTCATGTCGCATAATTGCTAAGTCCTTGATTCAAATTCCCCTTTGCTTTCAAAATCAATAAACGGCGCTAAACTCTCCATCTTTGGTGCCCGTGGTGGTGTGGCGGATTGAGCGCTAATGGAGGTGGTGGGGAGTGTCGTCAAGTCACTCCTGACTTAAGGCGACCCTGTAGGGGTCTTAAGGCAAGAGACAAACAGAAGCAGTTTGCCATGGCCTTCCTCTACGTAGACACCCTGGACTTCCTTGGCGGTTTTCCATCCAAATATTAACTAGGGGTGGCCTGCTTAGCTCCTGAGATCCAACGAGGTTAGGCTAGCCTGGACATTCGGATCACGGTGTTAATGGAGAGCCAGGTTCAAATCCCTGCTTACGCAGAGAATCACACCGTCAAACAGTTTCAACCAAATACTATTTCACAGGACTGCCACGACACTAAGATGGAGCAATCCCCATATAAGTCACCTTGGCTGGTCAAGTGCCTCCTCTCTCCCCATGTGGCAAGCAGCTTACTTGGTTGGACACTTCCTCTCCCACCACACCGCAGATCGCCTCCCCATTTCCTGACTTTCGGGCAGCATGGGATGAAGAGGAGAAGAAGAGATTGGATTTATACCCGGCCCTTCACTACCCAAGGAGTCTCAGAGCAACTTGAAATCCCTCCCCCTCCCCACAACGGACACCCTGTGAGGTAGGTGGGGCTGAGAGAGCTCTTTCGAGGACTGCCCTTGAGAGAACAGCTCTGAAAGAACTTGTGACTGACCCAAGGTCACAGCAGCAGCTGCATGTGGAGGAGTGGGGAATCAAACCTGGTTCTCCCAGATTAGAGTCCGCCTTCCTAACCACTACACCAAACTGGCCCCCTAATGTCACCCACTGCTGTATTCCAGCTACCATGGTTATTCCGTAAAGGTAGGAGCTTCAGAACAATGTTGGGGGTGTGGGCAGCAGGCTGCAGGACAGCGGGGCTCCCGGCGTAGGGCCTAGGGCAGCTTTCCCAGGTGCTGCATGCATAGCATCTTCCCTGGATGCAGGAGGACTTTCTAACCTGTGAATTGGCCTGAAGGCAATCTTGAGGTGGTACAAGAAGAAGAAGAAGAAGAAGAAGTGGCTTGCAACCAAGGATTTAACTGGATAATTCAAATCAGGGCATGAAACTGAGCACACAACACAGCGGTAGGGAACGCTCCCTCTAAGCTACGGAGTCCTGTGAGCAAAAATTCTACCTTGTGAGCCACTGGCACTAAAGTTGTGAGCGAGCGATTGGGCTACTGCATAAATTAGTTTCCTCTGGAGCCATCCCTTCCTGAGCGAAGACCAAAATGTGTGAGCCGGAGGCTAAAAAACTGTGAGCTAGCTCACACTAACTCAGCTTAGAGGGAACACTGGGTAGGGACGTTCAAACACTCGAGTTGGCTCACATCCTTTTTGCCAGTTGTAAACAGGGAGCCAGTTGTTTGGCAGACAGTTTGCTTGTTTGTCAACACGTTTGTGGCCGTTTGGAAGGTCCAGGGCCTGTGGCCCAGTGGCAGAGCAACTGCTTGGCATGAGGAAGGTCCCAGGTTCAATCCCTAACATCTCTAGTTAAAAGGACCAGGTAGTCGGTGATGTGAAAGACCTCTGCCTGAAACCCTGGAGATCCGCTGCCAGCCCAAGTAGACAATATTGACCTTGAGGACTGATGGTCTGATTCAGTGTAAGGCAGCTTCATGTAGAAACATAGAATGTTAGGGACCTTGCAGGTCATCTAGTCCAACCCCCTGCACTCTGCAGGAGCATAGCCGAAAGATAGCCCTACATACCTACATACCTACAACATACCCGGAAGATGGTCATCCATGTGGTCGTGTGTGTGTGTAGGTTCAACTATGCCTTCCCAACAGTACAATGCAGTGCAACTGGGTCTCCTTCCATGCATGTTCTCGCACAACCCAGCAGAGTTCTGCTTCCCCTCGCCTCTGCTGCTCAGTTGCGCCACATAGGTAAACCAGCCACACATCATACCGATCAATCATAAACAAACACGGTGTGAAAAAGAATCCCTATCATTCATTATTCACCTAAGTTGTCCTTAGCGACAATAACGGCTAGCAGTCTGATTGGATCAGCAGTGTTTTTCGTACGGTTTTGGGTGGGGGAGAAGGAACCATTGCAAACCCGTTCGGCCGGCGTTCAAGTCACTTGGTGCTGAAACGAACAGACGTGGACAATCGGCTCCCATCCAACGGTTACAGACGAACATGGCGAGTCCGGCGGTCGAACGTGTTCGCTTGCAAAATCCGTGACGTCTCTGAGTTGTTGGCTTTCATTGCCTTTGAGTTCGCGTTGCATGTAATAGTGTGGTATAATGGTGAAAGCACAGCCCTGGGTCATGAAGGCCTGGCTACAAATGAGGGCTGCCAACCTCCAGCTGGTGGCTGGAGATCTCCTGGGATTACAACAGATCTCCAAGCGACAGAGGTCAATTCAGCTGGAGAAAATGGCCACTTTGGAAGGGGGACTCTGTGGCATTATACCCCGCTGAACGCCTTCCCTCTCCTTCAAACCTGCCCTCCTTAGGCTCCAGCCTCCCAAATCTCCTGGTACTTCCTGATCCATAGCTGGCAACACTAATTCAAATTTCTACCGTGCGATGAAAATTCTTGGGTGACCCATTCTCTCTCAGCCTAACCTACTTCACAGGGTGGTTGTGATGATAAAATGGTGAAGAGGAGAACATTGTGCGATGCATGAGTTCCCTGAAAGAAGGGTGGAATAAAAGAAATCTCTTTTGGACACTGATTCCTGGTCTGTCGCCCTAGACTTCTGCCTCTCTTCTCCTGACCTTAGGAACCGAGCAGTTACTTCAGGGTCCCTTCTGTCACTAGAATCATAGAATGTTAGAGTTGGAAGGGACCTTGCAGGTCATCTAGTCCAACCCCCTGTGCTCTGCAGGAGCGTAGCTGAAAGATAGCCCTACATACCTACATACCTACAACATACCCGAAAGATGGTTGTCCAGTCTCCACTTGAAAACGTCCAGGGAAGGAGCATCCACCACCTCCCGAGGCAGGCTGTTCCACTGCTCAACCACTCTTACAGTTCAGAAGTTTCTCCTGATATCTAGCTGGTAACGACTCCCTCGTAATTTCCACCCATTAGATCTAGTCTTGCAATCCGGAGCAAGAGAGAATAGATCTGCTCCATCTTCAACATGACAGCCCTTCAAATACTTGAAGACTGCAATCATGTCCCCTCTAAACCTTCTCTTTCCCAGGCTAAACATACCCAACTCTTTCAGCCTTTCCTCATAAGATTTGGATTCCAACCCTCTCACCATCCTGGTCGCCCTCTTTTGGATTCATACCTCAGTTCCTTGTCTCCTCTGCCCATTTCCTCAAGAGTTTTCCGCCTCTGTGCTGGTTTACTGCTATGATTCCTGCCTCTTAGTTTCCCTACCTCTTAGACCCTCTTCCCATCCCTCAGGCAACCCCACAGAATTGTCCCTGTCCCTGGGGCCTCTATGACAATTCCCACTTCTCCCACAGAAGCAGGATCTCATAGCCTTGTTCTGTCAGCCGCCAGAACATCTGTGAACATTTTGTGCCAGCGCACTTATTCGAGCCGCACCGTTTCGTTGCCTTGTTCGCTGATCATCTGAAATACTTGTGAACATTCTGTGTCACCGCACCTACTCAGCCAACCAGTGCCGAAGGCTTCCACCACAGAAGCACAATCCGCGACAGATGTCCTCCATATTACAGGGTCAGGGTTGAGGCTGTCTGTCGGAATTAGAAACAGGGAACTCCACTGATTGTATTCTGTCTATTTATGAGGTGAAATTCTGTTAATTTGTTTAATCCTACCCTGGTGCATTTTATACAGACCCTGAATTGTTGCATTGTTCATTGAATATCTCCAGTTCTGCTGCTCTTGATTTTTGGTCAGAATAGAAGAGGAATGAGGAGATAAATATTTATGGTTATCATTATCTCTTGTCAGGTTTCTCACTTCGCCAGCAGGGTCTGTCTTTTCAATTTGCATCCCGCCGAAGACCAATCGCCTTTTAAAAATCCCCCCCCCCAAAAAAACATGATAAAATAATTATCTTAACTTCCCGCTTCCATAATTTTAATAGCTGAAGAGGCATTCCACTTAATTTCTAATATCTGTTAAGCTGATTGGCGCTCTGAGGCAGCTAAGCTCTCCTCTGACAGAGGAGACAGGCAGTCCTACACCACAAGGAAAATCCCTCGGAGATGTTTCTTAAGCAGCATTAAGGGAGAGAGAGAGGGAGGGAGAGGGAGGTCATTCCTTAAAGACCACATTACTGCAGTCGGCAGAGGACAACTCAGACGGTACACGCAGCTGAGAGCTGTGTTTCAACATTCCTAGTATACTTGTAAAACATCTTAGCCGTACATGTACACCCCAAAAATGTACGGTGTGAAGAGACCTTTACTCTCATGGTGTCTGCAGAACACCCACTGTGGTAGGGTCGCCAGCCTCCAGGCGGGGGCTGGAGATCTCCAGGAACTCCAGAGAGCCAGTTTGGTGTCGTGGTTAAGTGCACGGACTCTAATCTGGGAGAACCGGGTTTGATTCGCCACTCCTCCACTTGCACCTGCTGATGTGACCTTGGGTCAGTCACAAGCTCTGGCACAGCTGTCCTTGAAAAACAGCAGTTTCTGTCAGAGCTCTCTCAACCCCACCTACCTCACAGGGTGCCTGTTGTGGGGAGGGGAAGGGGAAGGAGTTTGTAAGCTGCTCTGAGACTCCTTTGGGTAGTGAAGGGCGGGGTATAAATCTAGTCTCTTCTTCTTCTTCTTCTTCTTCTTCTTCTTCTTCTTCTTCTTCTTCTTCTTCTTCTTCTTCTTCTTCTTCTTCTTCAGCTGGTCTCCAGATGACGTGAACCGCTTGTTTATTTATTACTTATTTATTAAAAGCCTTTAATCCCCTTCTCCTGGAGAAAATGGCTGCTTTGGAAGATGGACTGCAAGGCATTATACCCCTCCCTAAATCTAGGGTTGCCAGTCCCATGATGAGGGTGGGAGGTTGCTCGCTTTCAGGGGGGAGGCCGATCCGTTGGCCCTGATCCAGCTGGTGAGGGGAATCCCACCCCCAAAGTGCCCCGTTTGCATCAACTTGCCCCTCACAGTGTTGTTGCCCAAAGGTGATGTCATCGCTCAGGGCACGTTGCAGGGCAGTGGACGTTCTATTGTTAGAGGAAAAACTCTATGGTTACCATAGAGTTTTCCCTCAAATGATAGAATGTCCCCGCAATATGACCTGAGCAATGATGTCATCACGGCATGTGCACAAAGCACATATGCTGAAGAACTCCTGGAGGCAGAGAGGGACCCCCCCCACCAGCAGCCAGGTAAGACCTGGCAGCCCTACCTAAAACCCACTCTCATAAGAACATAAGAACATAAGAGAAGCCAGTGTTGAATCAGGCCAATGGCCCATCTAGTCCAACACTCTGTCACACAGTGGCCAAAAATACCAGGCGCCATCAGGAGGTCCAGCAGTGGGGCCAGGTTAAACTCTCCGGGTTCCACTCTCAAATCTCCAGGTATTTCCAAAAGGGTTGTCATCCCCCGGTTCCCAGTGGGGTTTCCCCCACTTTGGGGGGCTCCAATCTGCTGCTGGCCAACTAGCCAGCAGGGGACCCCCCTACTCCAAACAGGCCTGGGACATTGCCGGGCAACATCCCAGATGTGATGACATCACCCGGAAGTGACATCACATCGGGGACATTGGGGGTGACACTCTAGTTTTTGGGCAAACTCTATGGTTTTGAAGATCCCGGAGAAGAGGTTGGATCCTCCCACTGGCAGCCAGGTGGGACTGGCAACCCTAATTTCCAACCCTCGATTTGGTGACCCTATGCTGCGACTTCAGTAATGAAACAGAAGGGTTATTCCTAAGCTTGCCAACTCTGGCCTGAGAAATTCCTGGACATCTGGGGGCAGTGCCTGTGAGGTGAGAGTCTATGGAGGGATTTCACAGTATGTCATGGAGTCTGCCCTCCAAAGGCAACCTCCAAAGGACCTGATCCCTGTAGTCTGGAGATCAGCTGTAATTCCTACCCCAGAGGCTGGGAACCCTACCTAGCCCCCTTCCTCTCTGCAAGCCCTGAGGGCTTAGTCAGGTTGGGGATCTGACTTCCTCCTTTTCCAGCCACTCCTCCCACCTTCTCGTCATGTTTCATCTTCTGGTGTTATAGTTGTCAACCTCCAAGTGGTGGCTGGAGACCTCCTGCTATTACAACTGAGTTCCAGCCAACTGTGGTCAGACTCCCTGGAGAAAATGGCTGCTCTGGAAGGTAGACTCTATGGCATTGCACCATGCTGAGGTCCCTCCCCTCCCCAAACCCCACCCTCCTCAGGCTCCACCCCCCAAATCTCCAAGGATTTCCCAACTCAGAGCTGACTGCCCTATCGGATGTTCCTTTCCGTTGTATCTTCCCTTTTACAGGAACATTGATTAGGATGTCTTTCCTACAGGGAAAGTATGCAACGGCGAGCACCACTAAAGAAGAAGAGAAGAGATTGGATTTATACCCCGCCCTTCACTCGGAGTCTCAGAGCGGCTTACAAACTCCTTTCCCTCCCCCTCCTCACAACAGACACCCTGGGAGGCAGGTGGGGCTGAGAGAGCTCTGAGAGAGACTGCTCCTGAGAGAACAACTCTTGTCAGAACTATGGCTTGCCCAAGGTCATCCAGCAGCTGCAAGTGGAGGACTGGGGAATCAAACCTGGTTCTCTTAGATTAGAGTCCGCACATTTAACCACTACACCAAATCTGTGGAACTGCCAAGTAAGTAAGGGATACAACCAGCCCCAAGAATACTATGAATCAATCCACCCCCACCCCCAAATTTCTAGGAACACATTTTCACTGAAATTCAGAAACATATGGCAGATTCCAACAGTCTGGTTCTGCTTTGCAGCAGTCCCCGAGCACCAGCCTGCCAATTTTCAATTATTTATTGTATTAAAATCTTTCTATCCTAGCCTTCCGTCCTATAAAGGATCCCCAGAAAAACCCAGAGTCAAAGAAACCAGCGCGAACACGCTCCACAAAGCTGGCAGCAGAGAAACATGAATCTCCACGTCCCTCCACTTATTTAAAGCTTGAAAGATCAAAAGTGTAGTTTGTATTATTTATTTTAAAGATTTGTGTGCCACCTGGTCGCCCAATCAGGGCCACCGAGGTGGCTAAGCGTTAAAACAGAACACTATATATATATATATTAAAAAGTAGAGAAACAACTCATAAAAACGATTAAAATGAAAACTAAGATAAATATTAAAACCCATCAAACGGTAATAAAAAACATAGGGCAGGATTGTCGACTACATGGTGGGAAATTCCTGGAGACTTGAGGTTAGTGCCCAAGGAAGGATTGCAAGAGGGTACAATGCTACCCTAGTTCACCCTCCAAAGCAGCCATTTTCTCCAGGGGAACTGTAGTCTCTGCAGGCCTGATCAGTTGTGATTCCAGCAGATCTCCAGGAGCAACCTGGAGGTTGGCAACTGCAGCCATAACAGGTGAATGCTGCCCCCTTAAGGGCAGGCTGACTCCTCAGTCCACAAGAGGCTTTTTCATCTCTTCTCAACCAACCTATCGCCTAGGTTGCCAGCTCCGGGTTGGGAAATACCTGGAGATTTGGGAGGTAGAGCCTCAGGAGGGCAGGGTTTGGGTCAGTGTAGTGTAGTGGTTGTGGACTCTAATCTGGAGAACTGGGTTTGAGGCCTCGCTCCTCTGCATGAAGCCTGCTGGGTGGCCTTGGGCCGGTCACAGTTATCTCAGAACACTCTCCGCCCCACCTACCTCACAAGGTGCCTGCTGTGGGGAGAGGAAGGGAAAGGAGATTGTAAGCTGCTCTGAGGCTCCTTAGTGTAGAAAAAAGTAGGGAGCAGTGTTCCCTCTAAGCTGAGTTAGTGCGAGCTGGCTCACAGTTTCTTAGCCTCCGGCTCACACATTTTTGCCTTAGCTCAGGAAGGAGGGCTCCAGAGCACACGAATTGATGCAGTATCCAAATTGCTCGTTCACAAGTTTAATGCCAGCAGCTCACAAAGTAGAATTTTTGCTCACAAGACTCCACAGCTTAGAGGGAACATTGGTAGGGAGAAGAAGCAGGAGGAGGAGGAGAAGGAGGAGGAGATTGATCTGATGCAATTTATACCCTGCCCTTCAGTACCCAAAGGAGACTCAGAGCAGCTTATAATCTCCTTCCCCTTCTCCTTCCCACAACAGGCACCCTGTGAGGTAGGTGGGGCTGAGACAGCTCCTTTGAGAACTGCTGGTGAGAGAACAGTTCTGAAAGCACTTGTGACTGACCCAAAGTCACACCATCAGCTGCAGGAGTGGGGAATCAAACCCGGTTCTCCCAGATTAGAGTCCGCACTCCTAATCACTACACCAAACTGGCTATAAAAACCAACTCTTCCTCTTCTTCCTAATGCCAGCTTCCACAGCGGACAGCTTCTCCACAGTGGACCTTAGCTCTGTCACCTGAAGATCCATTGTAATAGTGGGAGATCTCCAGTCACCCCCTGGAGGCTGGCAATCCTACCCATCACCATCTCCAGGCATCTCCTAAAGACTTCCAGAGACCCACCTGACTCACCAATAAAGGAGAAACAGAGCTGGGCTCCATCTCCATATGGGTGACTGACACCTTACTCCACATCCCCTGTTGATCTGATGCAATCTTAGGATGCATCAACAGAAGCACTGTGTCCAGATCGTGGAGGTGGTAGTTCCGCTCTATTCTGCTATGGTCAGGCCTCACCTGGAGTCCTGTGTCCAGTTTTGGGCACCACCCTTTAGGAAGGATGTTGACAAGCTCGAGCGTGTCCAGAAGAGGGCAACCAGGATGGTGAGAGGGTTGGAATCCAAGTGTTACGAGGAAAGGCTGAAAGAGTTGGGTATGTTTAGCCTGGGAAAGAGAAGACTTAGAGGGGACATGACTGCAGTCTTCAAATATTTGAAGGGCTGTCACGTAGAAGATGGAGCAGATCTATTCTCTCTTGCTCCAGATTGGAAGACTAGATCTAATGGGTAGAAATTACAAGGGAGTCATTACCGGCTAAATATCAGGAGAAACTTTCTAACTGTGAGAGTGGTTGAGCAATGGAGCAGACTGCCTCGGGAGGTGGTGGATGCTCCTTCGCTGGACGTTTTCAAGTGGAGGCTGGACGACCATCTTTCAGGTATGTTGTAGGGCTATCTTTCGGCTACGCTCCTGCAGAGTGCAGGGGGTTGGACTAGATGACCTGCAAGGTCCCTTCCAACTCTAACATTCTATGAGTCTATGATTCTATGATCTCTCCCAGCAGTCACATGTCACTATTAAACAGTGTGTGTGTGGGGGGGAACAGGTTGGAACCCTGTGGGGTACCATAGCATAAATGCCATGGGGTCGAGCAGCGGTCCCCCGGCACTAACTTCTGGAGTGAGCCATTCGAAGAAGTATAGTACTAATCATTCTCCAATCAGCCAGCCTCCCCAGAAGGATCCCATGGCTGATGCTGGAGAATCAACACATATGCAAGAACACCTGGTCACTAGAGGTTCCAGCTCTGGGCTGGGGGGAAACTGGAGATTTGGGGGGTGGAGCCTAGCCTAGAGAGGGAAGGATTTAGGAGGGGAGAGATCTCAGCCAGGTAAAAGCCCTAGAGCTAGGGCTGCCAGCTCTGGGTTGGGAAACACCTGGAGATGTTAGGGGTGGAGCCTGGAGAGGGCGGGGTTTGGGGAGGGGAGGGGCCTCAGCAGGGTAGAATGCCACAGAGTCTCTCCGCCCTCCAAAGCAGCCACTTTCTCCAGGGGAACTGATCTTGGTTTTCTGGAGATCAGTTGCAAAAGTGGGAGATCTCCAGGGGACACCTGGAAGGTGGCAACCTTACCTACCCTTCTCCCAGGAAAGATTATCAGTTAGGGCAACCAAGGAGGCAGTTTCTATCCCAAACTTAGGAGATGCTTCACAAATACGTGTTCCCAGTGTTGCTTCTGCTATTTTCTGCTAGTAATGCTTGTATTTCCAGTTTGACATGAGGGGAAGGGCTGTAGCTCAGTGGCTAGAGCATCTGCTTTGCGTGCAGAAGGTCCCAGGTTCAATCCCCAGCATCTCCAGTTAAAAGGACCAGGCAGTAGATGATGGGAAAGACCTCAGTCAGAGACCCTGTAGAGTTGCTGCCAGTCTGAGTAGACAATAAAGACTCTGATGGACCAAGAGTCTGATTAATTAAAAGGCAGCTACGTCACACAACTAGCAATTTGTGTATCTGAAGTATGGGCACACCGAGAGATACTGACTCCAACACAGTTTGGACAGTATATTCAAGCCCAAACTGACACACTCATAGCCCTCAAGTGTGCACATCGAAACTCTCCGGCATGCAATTTTCCAAACGCTGGACTCACTGGAAAGAGAAACGCTAGAACAGACTTTTCCACCCAAATTCAGGAAAGGGCGCAATGCAAGAGGAATCTCGGAGCGCCATTAATCACGAGCAATGTCCCGCACGGCTAAAAAGAGCACAAGATTTATCTCCCGACTGCCTGACTTGGCTCTTCTCCCCGAATATTTGGCGGCGAGGGCGCCTGAGCGTCCGTGGCTGGTGGACATGCTCAGAAGGTTCTTCAGAGGCAGGAGAGATGTCAGAAAAAACATGTTCTCCACTTTAGTTTTTTTTGGGGGGGGGAAGAGGAGACTGAATCTGTCCAGAAGGCGTGTCAAAGCATACCTGGAGGTTCCTGAAGGATATCGCAGGACCTGTGTTCCCTCTAAGCTGAGTTAGTGTGAGCTAGCTCACAGGGGTTTTTTTTTAGCTTCTGGCTCACAGATTTTTTGTCTTAGCTCAGGAAGGAGGGCTCCAGAGCAAACTGATTTATGCAGCAGCCAAATAATTGCTCGCTCACAACTTTAATGCCCAGTCGCTCACAAAGTAGGATTTTTGCTCACAAGACTCCACATCGCAGAGGGAGCATGGCTCAGGACCGATGTGTTAAAGAGACCTGCAGTGCATAAGGAAGGTCTCTAGGAGATCAGCAACAATGGAGTTTATGGAGTGGGCCTCCGAGTGAATGTAATAACTCCGTAGCACACACTAGGGGCATGGAGAAGGCCTGCTACCGATTATCACGGAGGACATTAAGGGTCTCCAAGCAGCGCGGGGATGCGTTACCAGCCCAGTCATGCTCATGAGGTGTCAACTGGTGTCAATCACCACCAGGCCAATAAAAGACACCTGGTCATCAGATCTCCTGCACGGGATGTAGGCGGCCCAGGGTTCAGTGGTTACAGATGTAATGGGGAGAGTCATTAACCCATCCGTCATATAAAGTGGACTGACCTTTAGCAACCGGTGCTGCCGGTGTTTGGCATTTTCAGGGGACCTCAGAAGAATTAAAAACATCCAAAGAGAAAGTGGCCGGGTTGTGTTCCAATCCCATCCACGCCTTTTTTCATCTCTCCTAGGGTTGGCAACTCCAGGCTTGGAGATTCCAGGAGGTTTTGGGGTGGACCCCAGGCAGGCCCATAGCCAGGATTTTTTAAATTGGGGGGGGGCTTTAAATAAGTCAGGGGGCACCCTGCACACACCCCTGCACAAACACCCAAGGGAGCGCCTGTGCTGGATTGGAAGTCAGGGGGCCCTGGTGGTAAGTCAGGGGGCCGGGCCCCGAGATGCCCCACTGTATCTACGGGCCTGACCCCAGAGAAGCTGGGGCTTGGGTAGGGTTGGGACTTCAATGGGGTACAATGCACCCTCCCAAACAGCCATTTTTCCAGGGGAACTGATCTCTGTCATCTGGAGATGAGTTGGAATTCTGGGAGATCTCCATGTCTTTCCTGGAGTCTATACAGAGAGCCAGTTTGGTGTGGTGGCTAAGAGTGGCAGACTCTAATCTGGGAGAACCGGGTTTGATTCCCCACTCCTTCACATGCAGCTGCTGGTGTGACCTTGGGTCAGTCACAAGTTCTCTCAGAGCTGTTCTCTCAGGAGAAGTCCCCGAGAGAGCTCTCTCAGCCCCACCTATCTCACAGATTGTGGGGAGGGGAAGGGGAAGGGATTGTAAGCTGCTCTGAGACCCCTTCAGGTACGGAAGGGCAGGGTATGAATCCAATCTCTTCTTCCACAGCACAGTCCTTTCAGCATGTGTGACTTGACAAATGAAGAGAATGCCAGGATCAATTATTCAATAACTCTTAAGAATTAGCTATATATATCATTAAAATGCACTTTTAATGCTAACCAAGTCTCTATGTCTTTTGTAATGCAGTCTCGATATGTCCAGTAACATAATCAACGACAGAAAACTTCATAAGCCAAACAAGCAGCTTAGAAGTCACAAAATGTGCTCGCAGGCACTAATCAATTGATACACCATTTAAGTGGGGGCACACAGTCACTCCAGGAAAATGTGTGCACGGGCACTAAATCAATTTACACACAGTTAAAGTTGGGTGCGCACAGGCCCTTCGACGGTAGCGCTAATTACATTTAAACCTAACGTGACACGAATTTGTAAGTTATTCCAGAACTGGGATCATACCCACGTGTTTTTCAGTTCAAAAATACTTGAAATTATTTTAGTCCATGCATCCTGTATATTTAAACCTGAACTTGGTGTGATGTGTATCCTAGGTGTCAATCATGTTTCGGAAGGAAAACCTTCTTTGCGTCATGATGACAGTTTGTAGATGGGACCCATGTATTCAGATTCTCAAAACAGGCACAAAGGGTGACTAGCTTGTTGCAGGCAGGGTTCCCGGGTTACAAGATGCATGGACTAGAATTTCAAGGGAGCTGGAATGTTCCGAAGGAGGCGTTGCATCCCACGGAGGACATCTATGTGCCCTAGAATAAATTTAGAGTCCAGTGGCATCTTTAAGACCAACAAAGGTTTATTCTATGAGCTTCTGTGTGCAGGCACACTCCTTCAGATACATTGGAATGGTGCGTAAGGTTCAAATTTATTGACAGAGAAATTAACATGTAACATGATGATGTTTAAGATAGGTGCTAGTGGACTAATTTGTTCCACTGCTTCAGATCCAGGGCTATTTTTGGGCCGGAACGCACAGGAACAGAGTTCCGGCTGGCTCCTGAGTTGGCCACGCCCAACAGGAACTCATTAGCATAATAGGCCACCCCCAGCAGCAGAAATTCATTAGGACTGGCTACATTAGGGGAGTGTGGCCTAACATGCAAAGGAGTTCCTGCTCCAAAAAAAGCCCTGGGTTTTGACAACAAACAAGGTAAACAGAATAAGAAGCAAAAGATGGGTGTGGCCGGATGATCACACTTCTGGTAACATTGGGGTGTGGCCTACTATGCTAATGGGTGTTGTCTATTATGCTAATGAGTTCCTGCTGGGCTTTTTCTACAAAAAAAGCCCTGTTCAGATCAAACACAGCTGACCACCTGGATCTATATCCATGTGCCCTGTTGTTCCTTCTGGTCCAACGGGTCTTGCAGGTTTTTTGGAAACAACTTGCGCAACCTATTTAAGCTAGAGCAAAACGGAGGAGAGGCACCTTAAGCAGCGAGCCTCTCTTTGTGATGGCCTCCCACTCTCTGAAAAGCAGTCTTCACGTAGGCCCTGGGAGCGAAATGGGACACAGCAGAAACTTTGAGGGAGGTGCCGCTGCGCGGATCTGGTGTGGGTGAGGAGGGAGAGACAGGAATGTGCCAGGAGGCTTGACAGGCCTCCTCCACACACACCCGCACACCCGCCCGCACATACCAGCTGTTAGCAGATGAACTTCCCACCTTGCTCCAGATGGATCATACGCACCCCCAGTCCCCCCATCTGATTTACAGCCCCAGCCGACCCCCCCCCCTTCCTTCCTGAGCCTTGGCTTTATTGATAGCTCCAGTAATAACAACCGGCAGAAAACAGCAGCTCGGCGCTGTCTCCCCTGCACTTTTGGATGCCTCATCTGGACAAACTCCACACGGGAGTATCTCCACCCCTTTTTGCCCTTGGAAGCAGCTGCAGGATGGGGCAGAAAACCAAGAAGGAAGCCACGCTGATACAAACGTGGTGTCTTAATTGAACCTATCAAGATCCATCTGGTGGTGAGAGGGGATGCCAGGTCATCTGTAGAGACTCTCTCTCTCTCTCTCTCTCTCTCTCTCTCTCTCTCTCTCTCTCTCTCTCTCTCTCTCTCTCTCTCTCTCTCTCTCTCTCTCCTCCCCCATCCATCTAATTTGCTGCAGTGAATCGCATCGATCGCATCTAAGCCTTGCCAGTGGCTATGGAAGCCTACATGGCCCGCTTTTTCCCCCCAACGTTACCTCTGGTTGCTTATCAACAGTGGGCGGGTGCCGTTCTCACCCGATTTCATATCCTTCTACCGGTGTAGGGTGATTGCTTCAGTGGGCGGTGCGCCAGAAAACTTTCTGCTGCATTTTTGGCTGAAAAATAAACAACCCCCCCAGAAGACTGGAGAATTGAGGGTTTTTTTAAAGAAAAGGTAGCTGGTGCCATCATCTACTGGAAGAGTGGCCAGGCCCACCGGACAGCCGGCAGGGGATAGGTGGAGACCTACCAGGAAAAAGAGGAAGGCCCAGGTGAAGGTTGCACAGGAAGTGACTGCGAGTGTGACACTGCCCGACACTCTGGTATTTGGGGCAAAAACTCTATGGAAAGCGGCTTTTACTATAGAGGTTTTCCCCAAATACCGGAGCATTGCACAGAAGTCGCCTGTGTGATGATGTCAGTTCCTGTGTGACATTGGCTAGGCCTTCCTATTTCTCCTGGAAAGCCCTCTGCTGGCTAGCTGATCGGAGGTGGGGCCGGGAGGGCTGATAACGCTATCTACTGGTAGTGTTGCCAGGCCTGTGATTATGAATTCTACGAGCTTTTGGCGGCAGAGCCTGGCAAGGGAAAACATTGCAGCGGTGACACTCTAGGAATTTCCCCAATCTCTATGGAAAATTGCACAAAGATTGGGGAAAGCCTAGATCAGGGCTCCCCAGCATGGCGACCATGGGTTTCCTGATGCCCACCAAGTGTTTTTAGAAAGTCGGCAGGGACAGGTGCTCAGCACGCCTTCTTCTGAGACTGGCCACTGGAAATTTAATTGGCCGTGCAGATTTTTAATAATGTTGCATTGGCAACGACTGCAACCACAGCACAGGGATCTGTACCGTGTGATTGCAGGTCAGCTGCAGCAGCTGTTTTATGTCTGGCTCCGCCTCCTGCAGCAGCCATTTTATGGCAGGCTCCACCTTCTTCGGCAGCCATTTTGTGTCACTGATTTTGCAGCTGCAGCCATCGCACTGGGCCAAAATTTCAATAGTGTCTACTGGCTCAAAAGGGTTGGGGGACTTCTGTCCTAGAGCATCAGGAGGGGGCTGTAACATCAACTTCTGAGTGATCGACCGGAAGCGACGTCACAATGTCTGCGCTGTCCTCCCCTCCCTCTAGTTCTTGTGTTCTTAGTTTTTCCTCCTGTTGCTCACTTTATTGAGCATGGACAATTGAGGGTGGAAGCTCACCCACTGGAAGGGGGCTCGTGATAATACCGATTTTTGTTCCATCTGATTGTTAGAATGCTAAATTATTAAACAAGAAAAAAGGGGGAGGGGGAGACGGAAAGCCCTTTAAGTCCCTAAACAGTCTGAGTTGCAGATGGATCGGGGAGGATCGTTCCTCTGACGTTCCCTTCCCCGATCTCCCTGGATTTTATGGTTCCATAATTTATGAATTCATTTCAGATGACAGTTGTCCAGAGCAAGGTGTCTGTCTCCTGTGGTGTCGCCTGAGTTATGGGAAGCCCTCCTGCCGGGCTTTTTTGGAGACAGGTGAAAACCGAGCAATTCTGCCAAGGTCCTTCAAGCCGAGGATTCGACCTTCGCTCTAGCTGCTGACTTGGCTGTTGCCAGCTTTCGAAAGTCACTCTGTAGTTTTCAGTTTGATTTCTAGATATTTCTGGGGATTATATTTTACGGTGGTCATCGCTGCAGTTTATGTATGTGTTTATTTCCAAAATTTATATCCTCCCCACTTTCTGCCCTTACAAGGCAGATAACCATTTAAAACATACAAGATAAAGACCCTGGTCATACGGGCCAGAAAACGCGGGGGAGAGGCGTGGTAGTTCGCCCTGGAGCTAAATAAGGCATGGTAGCCTGATCACACGGGCCACCGGGTTGCCACACTCCAGCTCTGTGCCCCGATCACACCGCGCTGCTGCAGCGCAGCAAAAAAGCAGCGAAGTGCGCATGCGCCATTGGGAGGGAGGGCCGCTGCCGGTGTCTTGTGTGTGCGCATGCGCTGTTCAGCATTGGTGTGCATCCCATGGACACTTACAACATCCGGAAACCCCAGGGACATGGGCGGGCGTTGGAAGCAGCGGGATACTGGCGCTCCCACGATCAGACGCCAGCCTTTGCCCCGGGATTTCTGGAAACTAGTACTTCCAACCTACTAGTTTTTTACTCTGCATTTTCCACGGGAAGCCACAGGTTGGCCACGGGAGCACTACGCCTCCCAGATGTGCTCGTATGATCGTGCACAGAAAGTCCGCAGGGCTCCCGTGCCTTCAGCGGGGCAAATGCTCAGTGTGAACGGGGCCAAAATCCATTATAAAACCACTGAAATTCTCCCGGCCTCCCAAGTCACAGGCCGCATCCTGGCCTCCTAGGCACCCAGTCTGTCCACCTCTGGACCTCCTAGGCTTAACTTCTCATTGGTCATGCCTATCAGAGGTCTAGTTTGGGGCATGGAGTTTTTTCCTTGGATCAGCGGCTCAGCTTGTGGTGTCCACAGGCCGCTCTCCTTGGTTTCCCCATGGGAGTGTCCCTGTCCATCATCATCATGTCCTTCTAAGCCACTTCTCCCCATGTTCAGCAGCAGGTCAGTTGGTAGATCCCCAGCTCTGGTTGCAGCCACACATCACTGGAAATTACACTATTGTTAAGCTATAAGCACTCACTGGCAACTGGATTTTCTTTCTTTCTTGGGTGTTGTTTTTTGGGGGGTATTTTTTTTTTAGTGTGTGTGTGTGCGCACACTCGTGTGTGAATGTGTGTGTGTGTGTGTGTGTCAGAGAATTGAGGCTTGGGTTATTTTTACACTGAGTGCATTATGCTCTGCTGTGCCTACTATCTTGTCTTTCGCTTGTGCGCTTGCGTAGCATTGCCAGCTGCAACGTGGGAGAATGGTTTCAGCCTCTCTGGCTTATCACAGCGGCCTTGGGAGGAGGCTATGGAGTATTCTTTGTTTAAGGGAATTTTCCAGTCCTGTGAGAACGAGGGGCGGAGGCAACTCGTTCTCCCGATCATCAAGTAATCCCCCGCCGGGAGTTTCCCGCGCGCGCACTAAAAGTTCATTTGCCAGTCACGCTTTTGCATCATACTATAATAATGCCTGAGCAGCTTGTGCCACCATTCCTGACACTAACCGTATTACTGTGGGTTACGGCATTGTATTCCAATAAAGCTTTTCTTTACTTAAAGAATGCTTGGATCTACTTGCTATTGAGCCTGACAGTGTGCGTGGAAGTCACGGTGGCCTCTGGTGACTGACCCCTACTGGAGTCCTGGAGGATATTCATCTCTGGTTTTATCAGAGTTGAATTCGCGACACGGTACCTTGCATTTATCCCTGGTTATAACAGCATCCGTTTATCCCGGGAGTCCGGACAAGTGTGGGGCGAAACTGGGGTGACCTCAATGTAATGTGGAAACAAAAAATATCCCGAGATAATTTCAGGAGTGAACTCGAGTGTAGTGTAGATTGTCAATTCGGGGACAGGGCTGAACCAGGATTTAAGGTCTAGTGCGGAATCACCCATAACCTGGTCCCTCCGGTTCAGTATCGTCTACTCAGACTAATAGCAGCTCTCCAGGATCTTGGGTCAAGGTCTTTCCCATCACCTCCTTCTTGAGTATTTTAACTGGAGGTGCCGGGGATTGATCCCGGGGCCTTTTGCATGCAAAGCAGATGCTCTCCCACTGAGCCATGGCCCTTCCGCTGTTTGTTGTTCTCTTCCAGTAGGCAGCCTGTAAAAGCGATGGGGAGGGCAAGAAAACGCAGTGCCAGGATCAGTGTTAAGTCATCATATGCCTACCCCTGTCCTCCCGACTGCTGGCATTTCAAGGAGGTCTCACATGCTCCCTCTAAGCCGTGGAGTCTCGTGAGCAAAAGTTCTACTTTGTGAGCTACTGGCATTAAAGTTCTGAGCGGGCGATTTGGCTACGGCTTAACTTAGCTTGCTCTGGAGCCATCCTTCCTAAGACAAAAATGTGTGAGCCGGAGGCTAGAAAATGGTGAGCTGGCTCACACTAACTCAGCTTAGAGGGAACAGTGTGTCCCATCCAAGTCCTTGCCAGGGTCGACCCTGCTTAGCTTCCGAGATCAGACGAGATCGGGCTTGCCTGGGCTAGTATCCAGGTCAGGGCTCTGGATTTTCAATCCAGTTAGGGTGGCCAGCCCTGTGCCTGCAAATGCTGGACGTTTTGGGTAGAGTTATATGGGAAGCTGTCATCAATAGCAGATGGAGGTGCCATGGACATGACATCCCTTCCAGTGACTCTCTAGGAATTCCCCTGATGTCTATGGGAGGGTGGCTTTGATGGTGATGCTCTAGGAATTCCCCAGCTCTCTATGGTCCTTGCCATTGGGATTCAGGAAAATTCCTAGAATGTTACCACCAAAGCTACCCCCTATAGACACCTCCTATTTTTCTCCTGCTCCTCAAATGATCAAGGGTGGGAGACTGAAAGCAGGGATGGGAAGAAGAAGAAGAAGAAGAAGAAGAAGAAGAAGAAGAAGAAGAAGAAGAAGAAGAAGAAGAAGAAGAAGAAGAAGAAGAAGAAGAAGAAGAAGAAGAAGAAGAAGAAGAAGAAGAAGAAGAAGAAGAGGAGGAGGAGGAGGAGGAGGAGGAGGAGGAGGAGGAGGAGGAGGAGGAGGAGGAGGAGGAGGAGGAGGAGGAGGAGGAGGAGAGGAGGCAGAGGAGGAGGTGGAGATTGGCTTTATACCCCACCCTTCACCACCGGAAGGAGTCTCAGAGCGGCTTACAATCCCTTCCCCTTCCCCTCTCCACAACCTGTGAGGTAGGTGGAGCTGAGAGAGCTCCTCCGAGAACTGCTCTTGAGAGAACAGCTCTGAGAGAACCTATGACTGACCCAAGGTCACACCAGCAGCTGCTTGTGGAGGTGTGAGGAAATCAGATAGTAGGCCTAGTTGCACTGGATTGCCGTAGTGCAATGAGAACACAATATCGTACCATGAAGATGCATATCCAGTGTGCAGAAGATCCAGCCAATATGTGGATGAATCATCTGGCTCCTCTCTGCCAATTTCCAGAAACGGCTCCCTTTTTAAGAGGCATGGGAAACTCCAGCGCTGGCCAGAACGTCACCCCCCTCTCTTTGGAAGTGTTTCAGTCTGATGTCAAGCTATCTGGGGCTTTGCCCCCCGGCAGCCTCAGGTCATTGGGGCAGCATCTGGGGGTTGCGCCAATGATGCTGGCATGCCAGCAGACCGCCCACAGCAGAGAAGCCCCCGACAGATATTTTGAACTCCTTTAACATGACCCTAGCCTGATCTCGTCAGATTTTGGGAGCTCAGCAGGGTCGGCCCTGGATTAGGACTTGGAGGGGAGACTGCCGGGGAGGTTGAGGGTTGCCGGGCAGAGGCAGGCAATGGCAAACCGCCTCTGAGCCTCTCGTGCCTTGAAAATGAGTCAGTCGGGGCTCGACGAGACTCTCCACCGCCGATGTGTACCTCTTGGAAAGCACATATATGTGAAACATCAACAGGAGGAAAACATCCTATTTGCTGGCAGGCCTCAGACGCTGAATGTTCTATTCCACGGCTGTTAACGTCCAGGGAGTGTTTCAGTGCCGCAGGGAAGGAATGCTCTGCAGAGGAAATGGAGACGTTTGCTCCCCAAGAACATAAGAACGTAAGAGAAGTCGACGTTGGATCAGGCCAATGGCCCGTCCAGTCCAACACTCTGACACACAGCGGCCAAAAATACCAGGTGCCCTCAGGAGGTCCACCAGTGGGGCCAGGACACTAGAAGCCCCTCCCACGGTTGCCCCCCAAGTACCGAGAAGACAGAGCATCACTGCCTCACTTGCGCACGAAAACTCATACCTTGAATAAACCTTTGTTGGTCTTAAAGGTGCCCACCGGACTCTAAATTTGTTCTGTTGCTTTCTTGGCTGGTTTAAAAAATTTCAGCTTACATATTTATTATAAGCCGCCCTGAGCCCTGCTCACAGGGGAGGATGGCCTAGAAATTTAATAAATGCATAACAATAAATAACAGGAGCTGATTTACATCTGGGCTATAGCTGCTCTCCTCTCCTCGCAGGAATGAGAAACCTGTGCAGGGCCGGAAGCACAAGGCCTTGGAAAGTAGCCAAAGGTCTCTTGATTTGTGGTTCTTAGTCCATGGCTGTTGGCCTGTGACTCCCCACTTGAGAGCCAGTTTGGTGTAGTGGTTAAGTACACACTCTAATCTGGGAGAACCGGGTTTGATTCCCCACTCCTCCTCTCACAGCTGCTGGATGACCTTGGGCGAGCCATAGTTCTGACAAGAGCTGTCCTTGAAAGGGCAGTTCTTGAAAGAGCTCTCTCAGCCCCACCTACCTCACCAGGTGTCTGTTGTGGGGAGGGGAAGGGAAAGGAATTTGTAAGCCGCTCTGAGACTCTGAGTGAAGGGCGGGGTATAAACCCAATCTCCTCTACCTCCTCCTCCTCCTCCTCTTCCTCCTCCTCCTCCTCTTCCTCCTCTTGGGAGTCCCTATATTAGGCAGCTTCGACGATCAGGAGGATTCTATTTGAACATAAGAGAACATAAGAGAAGCCAATGTTGAATCAGGCCAATGGCCCATCCAGTCTAACACTCTGTCACACAGCGGCCAAAAAATACCAGGTGCCACCAGGAGGTCCACCAGTGGGGCCAGGACATCAGAAGCCCTCCCACTGTTGCCACCCCCAAGCACCAAGAATACAGAGCATCACCTGCCCCAGACTGAGAGTTCCCATCTATACCCTGTGGCTAATAGCCACTGATGGACTTCTGCTCCAGATGTTTATCTAATTCCCTCTTGAAAATGTCCATGCTTGTAGCTGCCACCACCTCCTGTGGCAGTGAATTCCATATGTTAACCACTCTTTGGGTGAAGAAGTATTTCCTTTTATCTGTTCTAACTCGACTGCTCAGCAATTTCATGGAGTGCCCACGAGTTCTTGTATTGTGAGAAAGGGAGAAAAGTACTTCTTTCTCATCCTGCTCTATCCCATTCATAATCTTATAAACCTCGATCATGTCACCCCTCAACCCTTGTTTTTGCGGTTTAATTGTACTGTTTGAGGAGTTATATTTAGTACTTTCTCTGTGAGCCACTTTTGGTACCATTTGGGAGGCAAAGCACCACAAAATGACATAAGTAAATAATCCAGGGTAGTTTTATTGTAATGGGAAGTTGCCTGCGGTTTGGGGGCAGAGGAGCTGTGGTATGTGTGTGTGTGTGTGTAACCCTTCTCCCTCCAGCTCTTTTTTCCATTCAAAATTGCACCCCCCTTAAGGTTCCTTCCCTGGGTATGTTTACCTCCAGTTCTGCAGAGTTCCTCGTATAAAACCATGGGGTATGCAGACCACACGTTCAAGGACGTAAGAGGCAAGCGACACATGTCCAACGAAGTCCCAAGCAGAGCACAACGACAATATTTCCTTCCAGGGTCTAACCCCACCCAGCCCCAAGCAATCTGGTGTTGCACTGCCTCCGGGTCTGGATGTTTGGTTTCATTGGTTAATAGCCAATGGCACCTCTGTCTCCTCCATGAATGTATCTAATCCTTTCAATAACCTATTTAAGCCCAAGATCTAATGGGTGGACAACTAAGACTAGATCTAATGGGTGGAAATTACAAGGGAGTCATTACCAGCAAGATATCAGGAGAAATTTCCTAACTGTCAGAGTGGTTGAGCAGCGGAACAGACTGCCTTGGGTGGTGGTGGATGCTCCTTCGCTGGACGTTCTCAAGAGGAGGCTGGACGACCATCTTTTGGGTATGTTGTAGGTATGTCAGGCGATCTTTCGGCTATGCTCCTGCAGAGTGCAGGGGGTTGGACTAGATGACCTGCAAGGTCCCTTCCAACTCTAACATTCTATGATTCTATGATCCTTCTGCCCATCAATTTCATTGGGTGAGCCTGAGACAACACCCAATCAACTTTCTCCAAATCATGCATTGTTTTATAAACCACTTATCATGTCCCTATTTTTCTTGGTTTTAAGGCTAACATCTAAATGTAAACATCTTTTCATGAAACTTTTATTTTCTGTGGATTTCCCCCCCTCCCTCTTTGTCCACCGACAACTTTCATTGCTTGCAACCGTTCTGAGCAGGAAGAGGAAGGGGGGGGAATGGCAGCAGCAATCACAACATGTTGTTGCAGCCATGGGAAACCCAGAAATGACATCATGTTGTTCTAGGAATCTCCAGAACGTCTGTAGTTTTACCATAGAGTTTCTGGTGATTCCTAGAGCGACGTGACATCACTTCCAGTTTTTTACCCAGAAGTGATGTCGCAATGCACATGGCACCGCCCCCTCATGTCCCTACCCCCAAAGTTCCTGCTGGTTGCCAGGGTCTGAGATATTGGGAGAAAGGGAAAATCCCGATGTTTGGCATGCTTGATCTTACCGAAATCCACAGAACACTGAACAGTAAGATTGCTCTTTCAGAGCTGGCTGCCAGCTTTTGTCAATTCTTCATAACAATATCAGGAAAGAGGGAGGGGGAATATGACAACATAAACTATCCTTTTTGTTGGCTCAGGGTGCCGGGAGGGTGAGGATCAGCCAGGATTACATCTGATCCTCATTGACTTCTTCCTCACACAAAAGCAGTGAAAGAGGCTTGGGAAAAGATGGGGATTTCTTTAACAAACTCTTTTGCGTTACCGTTTGTTGTTGGGGCTTGGGATGGAGGCGGGATATAATGTAGGCAGGCCATAATGCAGGGAGACGGCTCCTCCCCCCAGAGGGGATTCAGCGCTGCGCCCCACCACCTCCACAAACGCACCGTGCAAACGCGAGTTCCATGGCTTGAGCGGGTTGGGAGGATCGCGCCGAGAGCGTCTTGCCGTTGTTTACCCATCCTGTTGATGCTGAACAGACCTTGCATCTGAGAAAGATCAGATAAAAATTTGCATAATTTTAAGATCTCCGTAATGTGCTCAGCATATGGCGACCTTCAAAGATATGGCTTTCTAGAGGGTGGAAGCTGAGGCCTATCTGTGACACTGGAACGCAGATTAAGGGCGATTCAGCATCTCGCATTCGCTCCACATTTTCTCAACTGGGAGGGAAAAGTGCAGCTCGAGACCACATTCAAATACTTCGGGGCAACGCTGCCCTGACTGCAAAGTCACCCCTGAATGGCCATAAAATGGCCATAAATCTATGCAGAAGGCACAATAAAATCCGATGATCAAAGAACTCGAAAGTGGCACGGAGTGTGGAGGCTACCATAAAACCCAATAATCAAAGGAAGCGAAAGCAGCATGCAATGCAGAGGGGAATTCCTGTTCCAACATGGGTTTCCTAAAACAACAGAGGGAAAAGTCAATGCAGAATCAGCCTAAAGTTCCAGCTCCGGGTTGGGAAATCCCTAGAGATTTCGGGGGTGGAGCCCGGGGAGGATGGGTTCCGGAAGGGGTGAGACGTCAGCAGGGCAGAATGCCATAATCCTATTGTCCATCCTCCAAAGTTGCCATTTCCTCCAGAGGAACTGACCTCTTTGGTCTGGAGAAGATCAGTTGCAATTCTGGGAGGTTTCCATGCAGTTGGCCACCTCAGTTTCTATAGCACAGTAACCCAAACTGTTCACCCCAAAGAAGCCGAATTCTGGGCAAAACTAGGCAGTGAAAGGCAGGCTCAGAACGCCAGAGACTGTCTCCCTTATTTGCACAGTTGGAGGCTTTTGCAAGGCAGAACTGGCAAGCCAAAGGGGGATTTCAGATCTCTTCCTTGCCCACCGACTCTCCCCTGACTTCCCCATCCAGCACTGAACTATGATACCACAAGTAAATCTGGGAGAACAGCTAAGGGTGCACTATTTCCAGAAGAGATTAGCAGTGTGGGATAAACTCCCCTCTCTCTTGGGGATCCTCTCCTGTAAGTACCTAAAGCTGCCAACTGGCAAGAGAGTTGTGGGTGGGGATATGGAGGGGCTGTGATGACAGCTGCGGTGCCAAATTACTTCCAGTTTAAAAAAATATATGGAATGACATAGGGAGCTCTAGGAATTGACAAAAACCTCTATGGTCGACCATAGAGTTCCCCGCTGTTCCTAGAGCGACCCTGTTGTCACTTCCAGTTTTTTACTGGAAGTGACGTAGCACTGTGCACAACACTGTAGGGGGCAGAAGACACCCCCCCACACACACACACAGACACACTGGAAGAATGAACCCCTAAGCCAGACGTTTTGTAGAAAAGCAAATCCCAGCACTTATAGACACAGTGGAGACAGAATAAATCTGTCCCTGCCTACCGTTACATGATCTAGCAGGCTCTCCCCGTTCTCAGCTAGTTGAAGAATAGCTCCCTGACAGCATCACAGCTGCGCCTCGCAAGAGATACACACCAGACTTCTAGTTGTGTTCTCAGCTGACGGCTCACACACTCTCCGGCCCGTCTCCTTTTGGTGTGGGATTAATGTTGCTCACTTCAGCCGCGGGATGCGGGTTGCAGACTTTAAAAGGAAATATTGCCCCGGACGCAGAAGCCTGGCAAGTCTGAACTCTCTCCTCGTTCCTGACACATCATTATGTCCTCCCGCAGCCTTGAAGCCGGACCCTCTCCGCAGCATCTCCTCCCTTCCGGAGGCCCCGCGGGACTGCAGAGCCCAGCAGCAGCGATAGGAAGGCGAAGGAGGAAAGTCTCGATGGGTCGGGGAAAGCGAGAGTGTCGCCCCAGTAATGTCAGCCTGCCTATGTGTTCTTTCGTGGAACGCTTTGCTTTCTGGGAAACGGCGGCTTCCATTTTGGCAACCGCTGGGGTGGGGGCAAGAGAGCTCCGGATTTTTCAGTTCACAGGAAGGGCAGGAAGCATTTGGCTTTGCGGGAGTTCAATTAATTAAATAATTAATTAATTAATTAATAGTCCGCCTTTCTCCACAGTGGGGACCCAACGCGGCTTATAGCAGTCTCCTCTCCTCTGTGTTACCCTCACAACAACCCTGTGAGGTAGGTTAGGATGAGAGAGTGTGACTGGCTCAAGGTCACCCAACGAGGTTCCCTGGGAGAGTGGGCCTCCGAGCCTGTGTCTCCTAGGTTTGACACAGAAGAGGAAGAAGAGAAGAAGAGGAGGAGGAGGAGGAGGAGAGAAGAAGAAGAGGAAGAGAAGAAGAGGAGGAGGAGGAGAGGAGGAGGAG
This sequence comes from Gekko gecko, assembly GCA_029375565.1. Classification (NCBI taxonomy): domain Eukaryota; kingdom Metazoa; phylum Chordata; class Lepidosauria; order Squamata; family Gekkonidae; genus Gekko; species Gekko gecko. Next base: position 124,144,457 of record JAPDNY010000008.1, read on the forward strand.
GAGGAGAAGAAGAAGACGACGACGAGAAGGAGGAGGAGGAGGAGGAGAAGAGGAGGAGGAGGAGGAGGAGGAGAAGAAGAAGAAGAAGACGACGAGAAGGAGGAGGAGGAGGAGGAGAAGAGGAGGAGGAGGGAGAGGAGAAGAGAAGAAGAAGAAGAGATTGGATTTATACCCCACCCTTCACTCAGAGTCTCAGAGCCGTTTACAATCCCTTCCCCTTCCCCTCCCCACAACAGACACCGTGTGAGGTAGGTGGGGCTGAGAGAGCTCTTTTGAGCACTGCCCTTGAGAGAACAGCTCTAAGAGAACTTATGATTGATCCAGGGTCACACCAGCAGCTTCATGTGGAGGAGTGAGGAATCAAACCTGGGTCTCCCAGATTAGAGTACATGCTCTTAATCACTACACCAAACTGGCTATCCTACGTTGGAGAGTTACCATGCAGCCAATTTTGACGTCTAGGCAGTGGTGTGATATCATATCAGCTACTGAATCCCCAACTGGCTGTATCACATATTCAAAAAATGAAAAAGAACTGTTAAAAAGGCACTGAAAGTAGGGTTACCAGCCTCCAGATAGGGCCTGGAGTCTCCTGGAATTACAACTGATCTCCAGGTGGCAGTTCTCCTGGAGAAAATGACAGTTGTGGAGCATGGACTGTGTGTCTTTGGGCCCCACTGACATCCCTCCCCTCCCCAAACCCTGCCCTCCTCATGCTCCAACCCACATTTCCAGAATTTTCCAACTCAAAGCTGGCAACTTGAATGGGAACTGTTATGTACGCAGACAGCAATGCGCCCTTTAAGCTGTGGAGTCTTGTGAGCAAAAATTCCACTTTGTGAGCTACCAGCATTGAAGTTGTGAGCGAGCGATTTGGCTGCTGCATAAATTAGTTTGCTCTGGAGCCCTCCTTCCTGAGCTAAGACAAAAAAAATGTGTGAGCCGGAGGCTAAAAAACTGTGAGCTAGCTCACACTGGCTCAGCTTAGAGGCAACACTGGCCACCAGGGGTCCACGGATAAAGTAAGGAGCATGGGTCCCAAATAAAAAAGCGGCCTCGGATCCTAGACCACCTAGTGTCCACCAATAGGCCTTCTGGCGGGAAATTCAAACCCTCCAGTGGGACTTAGTTGTACTGGTTGGGGTGTATATAGTTGGCCCTTGCGGGGCCGGTTTTCCAGTTTTGTGTGTGAAAGCAGGGCTCTTTTTGTAGCAGAAACTCCTTTACATATTAGGCGACACACCCCTAATGTAGCCAATCCTCCGAGAGCTTACAGAGCTCTTCTTACAGGGGCTACTGTAAGCTCTTGGAGGATTGGCTACATCAGGGGTGTGTGGCCTAATATGCAAAGGAGTGCCTGCTACAAAAAGAGCCCTGCTGTGAAGTACAATAAATGCGTCTGAACGCATTTATTGTCTGCGTCTCCATGCGGCAAACCCAGTACTTTATGGAACTGTTGTCAATACAACCAGCAAACAAAAAGGAAGCAGGATTCGGCACAAAAAGGCCACAGTTTTAGTGGGGGTGGGAATGGGTCCCTCAACAGTCCCTTTCTCAGGCTGAAAATGGTCTCTCACAACACTTCCGCTGTGTCCTGACTCTTCGCTCTCCTTCCTAACTCCTTTTCCACCGCACAGCCCCCCTTCCCGCCCTTTCATTTTTGCCCTCCCCACACCTACATGGGTCCCTCCAGCTGTCCTTGTAATGCCAGTTTGATCTTCAGCCCAAACCTACTAATGCTATATGCCTCCATGCCATTGGAAAACTTCAGCTACCTGTTTCTACATATTAGGGTTGCCAGCCTCCAGGTCACACATGGAGATCTCCCGCTATTATAATTGACTTCCAAACGACAGAGATCAATTCCTGTGGAGAAAATGGCGGCTTTGGACAGTGGCCTTTCTGGCATTACAACCAGCTGAAGTCCCTCCTCTCCCCAAACCCTGCCCTCCCCCCAAATCTCCAGGAATTTCCTGACCTAGAGGTGGCAACCCTACTACAGATTAAGCCTCTGTTTTAGGAGATTTTTCTGCAGGCTTGTGGACATCTCTACTCAGAATTTACTAGATTGCTGGGAGAGGTAGGAATTGTAGGCCCCTCAGCCTTTCTAGAAGGGCCACAAAATGGAGGAGGAGGAGGAGGAGATTGGATTTATACCCCGCCCTTCACTACCTGAAGGAATCTCAGAGTGGCTTACAATCTCCTTTCACTTCCCCTCCCCACAACAGACACCCTGGGAGGCAGGTGGGGCTGAGAGAGCTCTTTCGAGGACTGCTCTTGAAGGAACAGCTCTGAGGGAACTTGTGACTGACCCGTGGTCACATCAGCAGCTGCATGTGGAGGAGGAGTGGGGAATCAGATTAGAGTCCGTGCTCCTAGCCACCACACCAAACTGGCTCTCCTCAACAGAGGGAAGGAGATTGTGCTGAAGCAGATTAACAAGAGAGGTTCACGGGAAAGTCGGGTCTTTGCTGGAATCTGTCCAGTTTAAAGAGGCTTCCTACGGTTGCCATTCTCCAGGCTGGGGAATCCCTGGAGATCTGAGGGTGAAGGTCATCTGGGAGAACCAAGATGGTGCCGCGGTTAAAGTGTTGGGCTGGGATCTGGGAGAACCAGCTTCAAATTCCCCGCTCCGCCATGAAAGCTCGCTGGGTGAGCTTGGGTCAGTCACACCCCCTCAACCTCACCTCCCTCACAAGAGTGAGATTCAAGTCCAGTCGAACCCTAGAGACCAACAAGCTTTCGGGTCTGTAATGGGATAAATTAATATTCGCCATCTTTTATCCGAAATACCTTATTAATGTTTTCATTGTTTTATCTTGATGTTTTTTTTATGACTGATGTTCATCGCCCAGAGCCCTGCACTTTAAACAAATTTAATAAATAAATAAGCTTTTCAGGGTCAAACCTCCCTCATCGAAGACTCAGAAGGGAGCTTTGGCTCTCGAAAGCTCATACCCAGAAGTTCTTGTTGGTCTCTGAAGTGCTAAAGGTAAAGGGTAAAGGTTTCCCTTGCTCAAAAGCCAGTCGAATCTGACTCTAGGGGGCAGTGCTCATCTCCGTTTCCAAGCCGAAGAACCAGCGCTGTCCGAAGACATTTCCGTGGTTATGTCACTGGCATGACTAAATGCCAAAGTGCATGGAATGTTGTTACCTTCCCACCAAAATGGTACCCATTTATCTACTTGCAATTTCTTGCTTTCAAACTGCTAGGTTGGCAGGAGCTGGGACCAGAGATGAGAACTCGGGTCTCAAACTGCCAAACTACAGATCTTCCGGTTTGCAGCTCAGCGTCTTAACCTCTGAGCCACCGTGGCCCCCTCTAAGGTGCTACTAGACTCAAATCTAGTTCTTCTACTGCAGACCCACACAGCTACCTTTGGGAACTCCCTCTCAAGATTATTGTGAGGATAAAATGGAGGAGGGGGAAACAATGTAAGCTGCTCTGGGTCCCCATTGGTGGGTAATGTTATCATTAATTGCTTTCTGAATACCACGAGGGTGTCCCATACCAATCCTGCCATTCCTGTACATCTGCCAGTCCCTGCCGAGAGGGGAGGAGCTGTGGCTCAGTGGAAGAGCATCTGCTTGGCATGCAGAAGGTCCCAGGTTCAGTCCCCGGCATCTCCAGTTAAAAGGACCAAGCAGGAGGGGACGTGAAAGACCTCAGCCTGAGACCCTGGAGAGCTGTAAAGAGGGGCTGTGGCTCAGTGGAACAGCCTCTGCTTGGCATGCTGAAGGTCCCAGGTTCAGTCCCCGGCATCTCCAGTTAAAAGGACCAGGCAGGAGGGGATGTGAGAGACCTCAGCCTGAGACCCTGGAGAGCTGTAAAGAGGGGCTGTGGCTCAGTGGAAGAGCCTCTGCCTGGCATGCAGAAGGTCCCAGGTTCAGTCCCCGGCATCTCCAGTTAAAGGACCAGGCAGGAGGGGATGTGAGAGACCTCAGCCTGAGACCCTGGAGAGCTGTAAAGAGGGGCTGTGGCTCAGTGGAACAGCCTCTGCTTGGCGTGCAGAAGGTCCCAGGTTCAGTCCCCGGCATCTCCAGTTAAAGGACCAGGCAGTAGGTGATACGAAAGACCTTTGCCTGAGACCCTGGACAGCCACTGTTAATTTGAGTAGACAGTCCTCAGGAGAGGGGCCATGGCTCAGTTGAAAAGCATCTACTCGACATGCAGAAGGTCCCGGGTTCTATCCCCGGCATCTCCAGTTAAAAGGACCGGGCAATAGGAGATGTGAAGGACCTCTGCCCAAGAGCCTGGACAGCCACTGCCAATTTGAGTAGGCAGTCCTCGGGAGAGGAGCTGTGGCTCAGTTGAAAAGCATCTGCTTGGCATGCAGAAGGTCCCAGGTTCTATCCCCGGCATCTCCAGTTAGAAAGGACCAGGCAGGAGATGATGTGAAAGACCTTTGCCAGACACCCTGGAGAGCCACTGCAAGTCTGACACTGCATTAGCCTCTCTGAGCCAGCTTGCAAGGAGGGTGGGGTACAAATCGAATAAATAAACAAATAAATTTGTGTGTACTGTGTTTCGATAAGCATTTGGAGTCGGGACTTTCAGGGTTTGCCCCAGGATTAGGAAGGACTCTCATCATCCTAGAAGATTCTCTGGCCTGATCACTTCCTGTCTTCTGAAAGCAGATGAAAACTTCCCTCCCTCACTTCCCACGACATGCAAATAGATACTGAGGCTGACGATTTACCTGCTGCTGTTTATGTTTCCAATTTGCTTTAATGAGCGATTTGACTTTATTAAAGTTATGCTTTCTCCCGTAAATCACTCGGTGAATGCATGTTTTAAAAAGGCAATATATGTCTATGGCACATAAATTAAAAGCACAAGAGCCGATCAGGCCCCCCCCCCAACCCGTTGCGCTGTTGGAAACCGTAAATATTGCATCCCGGTCTGTGAGGGAGAGATCTGTGCTGCAGACTGAAATGGGTCACCCATTTTTGCAAGAAATTCTGGAACTGAAGGGTCTAATTTGGCATAGCCAGTTTGGCGTAGTGGTGAAGTGTGCAGACTCTAATCTGGGAGAACTGGGTTTGATTCCCCACTCCTCCACTTGCACCTGCTGATGTGACCTTGGGTCAGTCACAAGCTCTGGCACAGCTGTTCCTGAAACAGCAGTTTGTGTCAGAGTTCTCTCAACCCCACCTACCTCACAGGGTGTCTATTGTAGGGAGGGGATGGGGAAGGAATTTGTAAGCCACTCTGAGACTCCAACTGAAGGACGAGGTATAAATCCAATCTCCTCCTCCTCCTCCTCCTCTTCTTCTTCTATAGCTGCATCCCACTCTTTCTCCAAGGAGATCACAGTGGCATAAATGGGCCCCACATATGGACCTGATAACATTAGAACATAAGAGAAGCCAATGTTGGATCAGGCCAATGGCCCATCTAGTCCCACACTCTGTCACACAGTGGCCAAAAATACCAGGTGCCATCAGGAGGTCCAGCAGTGGGGCCAGGACACTAGAAGCCCCCCCACTCTCGCCCCCCACCCAAAACACCAGGAATACAGAGCATCCCTTCCCCCCAGACCGAGAGTTCCTATCCATACATTGTGGCTAATAGCCACCGATGGACATCTGCTCCATATGTATTTAGGCCAACACATGGTCAACAACAGTGCCACTCTAAGCAGAGTTAGACCAATGAAAGCGAGAGTTAAGGCCAATGGAAACAAGGGTACGATAAGGGCCCGCATCAGCATACCCTGAGGTGGGTAGGGTTGCTGGCCTCCAGGTGGGGCCTGGGGATTGCCCAGAATTACACAACTAATCTCCAGGTAACGGAGATCAGTTCCCCTGCAGAGAACTGTTGTTTTGGAAGGTGGGCTTAGGATTGCCAGACCCCTGGTCTGGCCAGGACATCCCCCAATCTTTGGAGCGCCAATCTGCTACCAGTCACCTGGCTGGCAGGGGAAGCCCCACCCCTGGAGAGGCTCATCATACATTGACATGGTTGGCATGATGGCGTCACATGGAAGTGACGCCATCACACCAGGGACGTTGCATGTCGACGCTTTAGCATTTTGGCCAAAATCACTATGGTAACCATAGAGTTTCGGCCAAAATGCCAGAGTGTTGATGCGCAACATCCCCAATGTGAGGACGTCACTTCCGTGTGATGTCATCAAGCTGACCACGTTGTGTGCAGTGATGTCACCCTGCCCCCACATTCCCAGGTGGCTCCCTCCCACCCCCTGCTGCCAGGAGAATCAGACCTGGCAACCCTAGGTGGACTCTCTAACAATATACAATATGATGGCAGTGTTCAAGTATTTGAAGGGCTGTCATGTAGAAGATGGAGCAGACCTATTCTCTCTTGCTCCGGATTGCAGGACTAGATCTATTGGGTGGAAATTACAAGGGAGTCATTACCGGCTAGATATCAGGAGAAACTTCCTAACTGTAAGAGTGGTCGAGCAGTGGAACAGTCTTGGGAGGTGGTGGATGCTCCTTCATTGGACGTTTCCAAGCAGAGGCTGGACAACCATCTTTTGGGTATGTTGTAGGTATGTAGGGCTATCTTTCGGCTATGCTCCTGCAGAGCGCAGGGGGTTGGACTAGATGACCTGCAAGGTCCCTTCCAGCTCTAACATTCTAGGATTCTATACCTTGGTAAGACCCCTCTCACTACCCTCCCCAGGCTCCACCCCCAAGTCTCCAGGGATTTCCCAGCCTGGAGCCAATAACTCTAGGTGGGCAGCTGCCAGGGCCACAGGGCATCTGGTAGGGCCCACAGTAGGGTTGTCAACCTCCCGGGGCTGGCCGGAGACCTCCCAGTTCACTTGGGGGGAAAAGTCTGCTGGACTCTGTGGCATTGTGTCTCATTGAAGTCCCTCCCCTCCCCTAACACCACCCTCATCAGGCTTAACCCCCCCCCCCAGCATCTCCAGGTATTTCCCAACCTGGAGCTGGCAACCCTAGGCGCCCCCTCTCTCACATTCCCATATTCCTCCCCTGCCACCCACCCATGCACTCTTTCCCCTGCTGCTTGTGAACGTTCTTCCAGTGCCCCCTGACCTCCTAGGTGAATATATTGCCCAGTGCCACCAGGGAAGTCATGCCCGGCGGGGGTGGGCTTGCTTTGCCCACTTTGTCTCCGAACTTACATTTTACACTACACTCGAGTTCGCCCTGTAATTATCTCAGGGTATTTTGCATTCTACACTACAGTGGGGTTCGCCCTGTAATTATCTCGGGTATTTTGCATTCTACACTACAGTAGAGTTCGCCCTGTAATCAATGCTCCCTCTAAGCTGTGGGGTCTTGTGAGCAAAAATTCTACTTTGTGAGCTGCTGACATTACAGTTCTGAGCAAGCGATTTGGCTGCTGCATCAATTAGTTTGCTCTGGAGCCCTCCTTCCTGAGCTAAGACAAACATGTGTGAGCCGGAGGCTAGAAAACTGTGCTCTAGCTCACACTAACTCAGCTTAGAGGGAACACTGCCTGGAATTATCTCGGGGTATTTTGCATTCTGCACGACACTCGAGTTCGCCCCTGTAATTATCTCGGGGTACTTTTTGTTTCCACATTACATTGAAGTCACCCCGGTTTCGCCTCACACTTGTCCCTGGGATAAACGTATTCCGTTATAACCAGGGATAAATGCAAAGGGGTTTTTTTGTCGTGAGTTCAACTCCGATGAAACCAGGGATGAGATCCAAGTGCGGAAAGTACCGCTCTGAGCTAAGCACCTCGAACATCATCTCACCGAGCTGCAATTCCTGGAATTCTTTGCAGGGGAAGCCACAAGAGGGTATAAAACTAATGCCTGTTCCTAGCGCAGATATTTATTTACTTAAAAGATTTCTACCTTGTCCCTCAACCGCAGGCTCCCGGGACCGCTGCCAAATAAATCCTCCATTTACAAAAAAAAATGCAGATTAAACAATTCAATTAACCATAAAAGCTTTCCAGCATTAAGAAAGATCCACGTGATTGTGATCCAGCTTCTCGCAATAATGTCGGCATGCCTCATAGGCAGATCAAGGGAGAACCCTAAAGAAAATTAACCAAATGAGGAGCTAAAAAGTCTCAACCTTGTACAAAAAAAAAAAAGATTCGGGAGACCCTTCACTGGAGGGGAATGCCACATGTGGGGGGGCACTGTTGAAAAGCTACCCGCTCCATAGATAGATAGATAGCCACCCCCTCCACCTTTCCTTACTTCCCCTTTGAAAGGTATAGAATCAGAGAATCATAGAGTTGGAAGGGACCCCCAGGGTCATCTAGTCCAACCCCCTGCACAATGCAGGAAATTCACAAATACCTCCCCCTCCACACCCGCAGTGACCCCTATTCCATGCCCAGAAGATGACAAAAAGCCTCCAGGATTGCTTTGTTGTTGTTCAGTCACACAGTCGAGTCCGACTCTTCGCGACCCCATGGACCAGATTACGCCAGGCCCTCCTGTCTTCCGCTGTCCGCTTCCTGACCCCAAAGTGGCGATCAGCATTTCCCTGGGCATGTGAAACAGGGTACTAAGCACTGAGACATTTCCCTGGGCATGTGAAACAGGGTTCTAAGCACTGAGACAACCCTTCCTGCCCTCCCTTCTCGTGATCTTCCTAATTTCACAGAATCCACATTGCTAATCTAATCCAGGTAAATACCAACATATGTATGTGCTATCAACTAACAACGGACTTGTGGCAACACCAGCAAGGGGCTTTCAAGGCAAGTGTGAAGCAGAGAGGGATTTGGTATTGCCTTCCTTGGAGGTCTCTCATCCAACCACCCGCCCTGCTTAGCTTCCGAGATCTGACAAGATCCGGCTATACCATACCGTTCTACATCCAATTCCAGGAAAACAGGATAGGGTAAATTGGCCTTAGCAATAGGCCTTTTATCTCCTTATACCCCATTTTTCCGAGTGGCTGACAGTCCGTTTCCTCCTCAGAGAAACAAGCCTGTGAGTTTGGTGAGGCTGACATAGAGTGATGGCCTAAAGTCACCCTACACGCTTGCCTGGCAGAGTGACCTTGGTGACTTATTCGCCACAAGATAAAGAGGGAACACTATGATCCCCAAGGTATAGATGGAACAAGGGCTGTGGTGGTTCAGAGGTTAAGATGCTGAACTGCAGACCGGAAGGTCTGTAGCTCGGCAGTTTGAGACCCGAGTGCCGCGTGACGGAGTGAGCTCCCATCTCTGGCCCCAGCTCCTGCCAACCTAGCAGTTCGAACGCAAGAAACTGCAAGTAGATAAATAGGTACCACTTCGGTGGGAAGGTAACAGCATTCCGTGCAATTCGGTGGCTAGTCATGCCAGCCACATGACCACGGAGAAGTCTTTGGACAGCACTGGCTCCTTGGCTTGGAAACAGAGGTTAGCACCGCCCCTTAGAGTAAGGTCATCTGGCTTTTGAGCAAGGGAAACCTTTATAGATGGAATACTCTGTCTGGGGCAGTGACACTGTATTCTTGGTGCTTGGGGGGGGCACAGTGGGAGGGCTTCTGGAGTTCTGGCCCCACTGGTAGACCTCCTGAGGGCACCTGGGTTTTGGCCACTGTGTGACGCAGAGCATTGGACTGGATGGGCCACTGGCCTGATCCAACATGGCTTCTCTAACGTTCTTATGTGCAGCAGAGGTCCATCAGTGGCTGTGTGACACAGGGTGTTGGACTGGATGGGCCACTGGCCTGATCCAACATGGCTTCTCTTATGTTCTAGGGTCTGTTCATTCATCCATTCATTCACATCTCGGCTTTCTCCCCAGTGGGGACCCAAAGCAGCTTACAGTGTTCTCCTCTCCCCCATTTTATCCTCCCAACAACCCTGTGAGGTAGGCTAGGCTAAGAGAGTGTGACTGGCCCAAAGTCACCCAACGAGCTTCCCTGGGAGAGTGGGGCTCTGACCCTGAGTTTCCCAGATCCCAGTCCAACACTTTAACCACTATGGAACACGGGTCTAGCTCAACAATACATGTGATGTGAGCAAGGCTGGGGGTTCCTGCCAAAGCACCTGCCAAAGCACCTGGTCCTTGCAGAGACTCACCTGCCACAGACTCATCTGTCAAAGCACCCGGTCCTTGCAGAGACTCGTGAGTGCTGCAAGAAGAAAGAAGGGGCTTCAGGCTAGGTTGCCCACTCCAGCTTTGGAAATTCCTGGAGATTTGGGGTGGACCCTGGGAATGGTGGGGTTTGAAGAAGGGGGGACTTCAGCAGAGCCAGTCTGGATTTAGTGGTTAAGTGCGCGGACTCTAATCTGGGAGAACCGGATTTGATTCCCCACTTGATTCCCCACTCGCAGCTGCTGGTTTGACCCTGGGCAAGCCATAGTTCCGTCAGAGTTGTTTTCTCAAGAGCAGGCCTTGAGAGAGCTCTCTCAACCCTGCCTACCTCACAGGGTGTCTGTTGTGGGGAGGGGAAGGGACAGGAGTTTGTAAGCGGCTCTGAGACTCCGAGTGAAGGGCGGAGTATAAACCCAGTCTCTTCCCTTCTTCTTCTCTCAGAGTATAACACTATAGAATCCGCCCTCCAAAGCAGCCATTTTCTCCAGGTGAACTGATCGCTGTAGGCCAGAGGTAGGGATGCCACCCTCCAGGTGGGACCTGGGGATCCCCCGGAATTACAGCTCATCTCCAGACTACAGAGATCAGCTCCCCTGGAGAAAATGGGTGCATTCAGGGCTATTGTTGGGCAGGAACACACAGGTACGGAGTTCCGACTGGCTCCCAAGTTGCCCACACCCAGCAGGAACTCATTAACATAACAGGCCACACCCAACAGCAGAAACTCATTAGGATTGGCTACAGTAGGGGTGTGTGGCCTCACATGCAAAGGAGTTCCTGCTACAAAAAAAGCCCTGGGTTTTGACAACAAACAAGGTAAACAGAATAAGAAGCAAAAGGTGGGTGTGGCTGGATGACCACGCTTCTGGCAACATGGGGGTGTGGCCTGATAGGCTAATGAGCTGTGGTGTCATGGGTGTGGCATAATATGCTAATGAGCTGTGGTGTCATGGGTGTGGCCTGTTATGCTAATGAGTTCCTGCTGGGCTTTTTCTACAAAAAAAGCCCTGGGTGCATTGGAGGGTGGGCTCTATGGAATCATGCTCCACTGAGGTCCCTGTCCGTCCCCCCAGGCTCCATCCCCAAATCTCCAGGAGTTTCCCAATCTGTAGCTGCTGGCCCTACCGCCCACCCTCCTCCGCTAGCCAGCAGGACCCAGCAACCCTAGCTGGAGATCAGTTGTAATTCTGGGATTGGCAACTGTATTTCAGGCTTCCCTCCCCTGCCCTTTTCCCCAAGCGGAAATAAGCCTTGTTTGCCCCTTTATCTCGATCGGATCATTTGACTTAGAATGGCTCACGTCACACGTATCATTTAGCCAGACCCACTGAGTGGGGATCCTATAAAGTACTGGGTTTCGGGCCTCATGACTCGGACGACGACATAAGAGAAGACACGTTTATTCGTACTTCACACAAGACAAGAACAAACAGTAACGGCCGGAGGCCAACTATATACAGTTAGGGGGGGACGGCCCCATATTCCTATTGGCGGGTTTGAATCGCCCGCCAATGCTGCCATTGGTTCTCTACTGGCGAGCTCAGGAACCTAGTCCCTATTGTTCTCAGAGAGCGAAGCTTGGCTGCATTTCGCCAGCTCTGCCTTCTGATCCCAGGACACAACACCCCTCCCCCCATAGTTCGTCTCCTATCAGGTGACGTAGTCTTTTAAGTATGCTGGTGACCTCCGTTCCCTTAGTGATCGTCGGGGGGCCGGTACCGGACTGGTGGGGCCCCCATCGGGTGGTCCTCCCGCACAAGGAGCTTGGATCTCCGGTAGTAGCTGTGGTGGTGACGGGGGCGGCTGTAACGGTGGCGGCAGCGGCAGCGGCGGTTCAGCTGTCTCTGGGACCCCCTCCGGACTCCGTGGTCTTTCAGGCGCTGGCTCCGCTGGTGGTGCCTGCAGCCGATCGGATGCTGGGGCGGCCGCGGCGTTTCCCGGTAACGGGGCCTGGATCCCTGTGTCGGGGTCTTGCCGCCTCCGGAGCTGGTCCACGTGTTTACAGAGGACCCTGTGTCCCCATCTGCTAGGACCTCGTATGACACTGGCCCGGTGGGTTTTAGGATGCGCCCGGCCCACCACTGAGGCCCCGTCCCATAATTCCGGAAGTAGACAGGTTCCCCTGGGAGGAAGCTTCGGGGCGCCTCCCGGGTTTCGACCAGCTTTCTCTCTGGGGCTCGGTCCGGGTGGAGCCTGTCTAACAAAGTCGTGGGGCGGCGGCCCATCAATAGTTCTGCGGGGCAATGCCCGGAGATGGGGTTTGGGGTGGTGCAGTGTGTTAGGAGGAAGCGGGCCAGCCGGAACTCCCAATCCCCCTCCGTTATGCGGCTCAGGGCTTCTTTGGCGGTGCGTACCGTTCTCTCCGCCTGTCCATTTGTTACCGGGTGGAAGGGCGCTGATCGTATGTGCCTGATTAGGTTCCTTGCGAGGAACGCTTGAAACTCAGCAGATGTGAACGCTGCCCCGTTTTCCGACACGATTGTGTCTGGCAACCCGTGCATAGCGAATATTTTCCGCAGGGCCCTTATTGCCGCTTTGGCAGAGGTGGTAGACACTGGGCTTATTTCCACCCACTTCGAGTAGGAGTCTACCGTCACCATGAACTGGAGCCCCTGAAACGGCCCAGCAAAATCTACGTGTAGGCGTGACCACGGCTTGTGGGTAGACTCCCAGCTTTGGGTTGGCGCTCTCGGGGGATTGGGGCGGACTTCCTGACACCGTGTGCACCCTCGGACCCAGGTTTCAATTTCTGCGTCCATCCCGGGCCACCACACGTAGCTCCTTGCCAGAGCTTTCATTCGTACAATGCCAGGGTGGGCCTCGTGCAGCGTTTCTAGAACCCCTTGTCTCATGGGCCCCGGGATGACCACCCTGTCCCCCCATAGTAAGCACCCTTTCAAGGCGGATAACTCTTCCCTCCTGGCTTTGTATGCCGTGAACTCTGGCCCTGTCTGTTCCGCTGGCCATCCCCTCACCACCCAGTTTAGTACCTGGGAGAGAATGGGATCTCGGGACGTGCGGGCGGCCACGTCTGCAGCCTGAAGGGGGGGTTTGGCAGCTCCTCCATTAACAATACTGCAGGAGCCGGGGCCGGATCTTCCCCTGTATGCGACAGCGGCAGGCGGCTCAAGGCGTCGGCATGACCCAGCGCCTTGCCCGGCCGATGCTCCAACCGGTACTGGTAGCCCGCTAAAAACAAGGACCAGTGCAACACCCGGGGCGACAGTACCTGCGGCGTTTGTTTGTCCGCCGCGAACAGTCCCAAGAGCAGCTTATGGTCGGTTACGAGCGGGAAGGGCCGCCTGTACACAAAGTTGTGAAACTTTTTAACCCCCGCCACCAGTGCCAAGCCCTCCCGGTCGATTTGCGCATAGTTCCGCTCCGCGGGGGACAGCGTGCGGGAGTAGTAAGCCACCAGGACTTCCCTCCCATCTGGTAGCTTGTGGGCCAAGACCGCCCCGACCCCATACGGTGATGCGTCGCATGCAAGGATTACCGGGAGCTTTTCATCAAAGTGGGCGAGTACAGCGTTAGAAATCAAGAGTACTTTAACCCCCGAAACGCCGCCTCCTCCCTCGCTCCCCATGCCCAAGGTGTCGCCTTATCCAGCAGCCTGTGCAGGGGTTCGGCCACGGCGGCTTTGTGTGGGAGAAAGGCGTGGTAAAAGTTCAGGAGGCCTAAGAACGCCTGGAGCTCTGCCTTGGACTTCGGGGCGGGGGCCTCCACAATGGCCTTCACCTTGTCCCTCGCCGGATGCAGGCCTGTTGCGTCTACCCGGTACCCCAAGAACTCCACCTCCGGCACCCCGAGGAGGCACTTTTCCCGCTTCACTTTCAGCCCCGCGGCTTGAAAGCGTCCCAGTACAGTTCGGAGGCGGGCGGCGAAGCTTTCAGGGGTGGTCGCGGCGATGAGGACGTCGTCGAAGAACGGCGTCACTCCAGGGATCCCTTTTAACAAATCGTCCATGAGATTTTGGAAGATCCCTGGGGCCACACTGACCCCGAACTGCAGCCGCTTCACCCTGAAGGCCCCCCGGTGGGTCACTATGGTTTGCGCCTCGGCAGTGGCCTCATCCACTGGGAGTTGCTGGTACGCCTGCGTGAGATCCAGCTTTCCAAATATGCGCGCCCCCGCCAGTGTGGCTAAGACGTGGCTGACCACGGGTACGGGGTATGCGTGCGCCTGAAGTGCCTGGTTAATGGTGCACTTATAATCCGCGCAGATGCGGATTTCCCCGTTTGGCTTTACAGGTGTCACAATCAGGGTCTCCCATCGAGCGTTCGGGACGGGCTCTAGGACTCCCTGGGCCACTAACCGGTCCAGTTCGGCCTCAATTTTAGGGCGGAGGGCCAGGGGCACGGTGCGGAAGCGCCGTCAGATGGGCGTCACTGTGGGGTCTACGTGGAGCGACACCGGGGGCCCTTTATAACACCCCAGTTTCCCGTCAAAGACCTCGGGGAATTCCTTGCACACCGCCCCCCAGTCACGCATCCTGCACTTATTCACTCCCCCAATCGTGATGCCTAGGGCCTCGAACCACGCCTGCCCCAGGAGACTCACGAGATTTCCCTCCACCACCACCAAGTCCAAGTTCCCCTCAAAGTCTTGGTACTGCACTCGGAAAGTGCCGACTCCCCGGATGGGGACAGGGTTCTTTTGAAAGTCCACCAAACTTAGTGGTGATAGACGTAGAGGGGGTCCCCCTAACGGGCAAAGTCTTTTTAAAGTGTCCGGAAAGCGTTGAAATCCCACCTTCGTCGCCACTATAAAGTACTGGGTTTCGGGCCTCATGACTCGGACGACGACATAAGAGAAGATGCGTTTATTCGTACTTCACACAAGACAAGAACAAACAGTAACGGCCGGAGGCCAACTATATATAGTTAGGGGGGGACGGCCCCATATTCCTATTGGCGGGTTTGAATCGCCCGCCAATGCTGCCATTGGTTCTCTACTGGCGAGCTCAGGAACCTAGTCCCTATTGTTCTCAGAGAGCAAAGCTTGGCTGTATTTCGCCAGCTCTGCCTTCTGATCCCAGGACACAACAGATCCGAACCCAGGTCTCCCACTTCCTGAACCGGCCCTCTAATTGCCACACCATGCTGGCCTCGCCCGCAGCTCAAAAGTGCCTCTTCCGGTGCCTGCGGTACAACCTGAAAATGTGCGCAGTCGTCATCAGCGGAGCAAAAGCGACTCCGTGTATTTTAGCCACATCTCTGGCCGGTTCGGTCGGCTCTTCGGCGCTCTCCGGCACACAGCCCGTCTGAGTCTTTCCTCAATAAACGCAGCTATGACTCACCGTAAAATTTACTCGCGTTTTCTAAAGCGTCTGGCTATTTATTTTACTGTGTGCTCCAGCTGCCGGGTCTCGTCGAACTGCTTAACCTGTATGCTTGCCAGGCGATGCCGCAAGCAGCATTTGACATAAAACTGCTTGACAAACGACCGAGACGTGGCACGCCTAACTCTGCAGATTAAAATGGCTTTTTTTAAAAAAAAAGCATAAAACGAGATTTATTCACAGCTCTCTCGCTTCGCTGCGTGGGTCATGGAAATGAGTCCATTTTTAAAAGAAAGGGGGGGAAAAGATAGCGGTAAACAAATAAGGGTCGCTTTTGTTTCTGTGGTTTGAAATCTGGATGGGGAACGGGCATGCTCGCCGACGTGCCCCGTTCGAGCCCGTTTTAAGGAAAAAATATATTCTGCATTTACTAAAAGAGAGGGCATTTGGCCAAGTGCTTGTGGACTCTAATCTGGGAGAACTGGGTTTGATTCCCCACTCCTCCACTTGCACCTGGCTGGATGACCTTGGGGAAGCCATAGTTCTGATAAGAGCTGTTCTTGAAAAAAGAGCAGTTTCTGTCAGAGCTCTCTCAGCCCCACCTACCTCACAGGGTGACTGTTGTGGGGAGGGGAAGGGAAAGGAGTTTGTAAGCCGCTCTGAGACTCCTTTGGGTAGTGAAGGGCGGGGTATAAATCCAATCTCCTCTTCTTCTTCTTCTTGACTGTTGGTATAGTGGTTAAGAGTGGTGTGCTCTAATCTGGAGAACTGGGTTTGATTCCCCACTCCTCCACATGAAGCCAGCTGGTGTGACTTTGGGCCAGTTACAAGTTTTTTCAGAGCTGTTCTCTCAAGAGCAGTTCTTGAAAGAGCTCTCTCAGCCCCACCTACCTCACAGGGTGTCTGTTGCGGGGAAAGGAAGGGAGGGACATTGTAAGCTGCTCTGAGACTTTGAATGAAGGGCGGGGGATAAATCCAACTCCTCCTCCTCCTCCTCCTCCTCCTCCTCCTCCTCCTCCTCCTCCTCCTCCTTCTTCTTCTTCTTCTTCTTCTTCTTCTTCTTCTTCTCCCTCACAACAACCCTAAAATAGATCATTGCTAACATTTGGTGGATCAGAAGCCAAAGCCCAATACACACACTTTACAACATCCTTGTGTGCCTAGCCTGTCTGTCCTGAGTGTTGTCGATCAGCCAAGTTCTGGGAGTTCCCCCCTTGGAAACCAGTTCTCAGGCATGTATGAGCTGATGTGTTAGGGTTGCAGGACCCTCTTGGCAACTGGTGGGGGGATAGGGGATGTGCCAGAAGAAAGGGGAGTGCTCAGGCCAGGTTGCTGGCATCGTACAGGAAGTGATGTCATCACACTTGTTAAATAGTGGGGGTTCCATTGGTGAACAGACTCCCAGTCTAACGATCAGCTCTACTTTACTCAGTGATTTCAGCCAGAACAACACTGTAGACCAGAGCATCAGCTCGGTTATATTGCCTGCAATGGCCACGCCCCAACACTCCCCACTCCCAATGATAGGCTATTTACAAAACGTTACACCTTCATTGGTTCCTGCCAGAATCCTGTTGGTCTATTGTTATTCGGCTCGAAGCTCACCCTGTCTCTGGCAGCACAGTCCTGCAATGTTTCAGTCCCAATACATAACACCACTGGAACACCGTCACAACACTCTGTTATCTGTTATATCGTTAGGCTGCTAGGAGTTCCATTTTTTGGAGTTCTGTCATTTTCTGATTCAATTCAGGACGGGGGCACAGAGAAAGAGGTTTGCTCATTCCCCCGCAACCTTTTCCCAACTCTGAAAGCCCGGCAGAGCTGCCCTCTTCCCATTGGGGGGGGGGGGCAAACTTGCTGGCTCTGTGTTCCGCCATTGGTATTTATTTTATAAATATTGGTTTGTTTGTTTGTTTGTTTCGATTGATATCCCACCCTTCTCGCCAAGGGGCTCAGGGCAGCTTACAGCAATAAACAACACAATTATAAAACAATACATTCAGATAACGCGATAAAACCAACTGAAAACATTTAGAATGGGCGGCGCAGTACATTCAGTTCCAGTTTCTACAGCCAGGAGATAAATGGGCCAGCACTGAGATGAAATGATCTTATGCAGTAGCAATAGGGAGGCCGGACGGTTAGTGTTGCCAAGTCTCTTACCTGGGAATGCCCAGGACATTCACGCATGCATGATGGAGCCGTTCGGAAGTGATGTCATCGCACTGGGCACATCGCCGAGCGATGCTCTAGCAATCAGCCTGAAAACTCTATGGCACCATAGAGTTTCCAGGCTGATTGCTAGAGCGTTGCCTGGCGATGTGCCCAGTGCGATGACATCACTTCCGGGTGATGTTATCACCACGGGCACATCAGCCCGATCTGGGCACTTTGGGGTGGGGGTTCCCCATGCCGGCTGGATCCGGACCATAGAGTTTCCAGGCTGATTGCTAGAGCGTTGACCGGCGATGTGCCCAGCGTGATGACGTCACTTCCGGGTGATGTTATCACCACGGGCACATCAGCCCGATCTGGGCACTTTGGGGGTGGGGGTTCCCCCTGCCGGCTGGATCCGGACCGGTGGGTTGGGGGCCCTTTGGGCCGGAAACCCTCCAGCCCCCCCCCCCGGGGGACTTGGCGGCCCTACAGCCAGTACATGCCTGCTGCCTCAACCAAAGGCCTGGTGGAACAGCTCCATTTTACAGGCCCTGCGAAACTATAACTGGTCTCGCAGGGCCCTGTTCTCAATGGGGAGCACGTTCCACCAGGCTCTGCTCAGGGTGTTTGCCTCACTGGGGCCAAAAAGAGCCATGGAGTATTTCAGCTCAGGAAAAATGGCTCAAGGGGGAAATGGCAAAACCTATTCGCTCCAGTATGATGTTTCTTTCATCTACACCTCACTGGGTGTTGCTTTCTAGGGAAGGCAGTTCTGAGATGAGTTAAGCATGTCCTGAGGGTGACCATCTAAGGGTGACTCAAGCATGCTGACGTAACTGCTTCCGAGATCTGACGAGACGGAGCTGTACCGTGCCACCTTCCCTCCCCTTGTGCCCGCGACCGGCAGTGAAACGTCCTACATGGGATAGAGGCAAAAGGCAAGACATTTTAACCTTCCAGGACATTCAGTTGCTGACCTAAAAGTAGCAGTTCTCTGACAAAGGAATTTCAAAGGGAGATTAGAAAGGGAGTCTGCTGAATTGCAATTGATAATGAAGCTCAAGACAATGCATCCACCTGGACTGAATCAAGACCTAGGTTTCCTGTCTCGTTACCAATGCTGATTTCTCCACGCCTAGTATCCCTCTGCATATCTCACCTAAAACCCAGTCACGCCTGCTATTGTTATTCACCTGCTATTGTCATTTGTTTGCTAATGTCATTCGGTATCTGAAATCACTCCATTTTGCAACGAATAGGACAGGTAGACTCCCATTCTAGCTGTATCTGAAGAAGTGAGCAGTGACTCACGCAAAGCTCCTACCCTGCCACATATTTTATTAGTCTTTAACGTTTCATTGGACTCTTGCTTTTTTTCTACTGCTACAGACAGACTAACACAGCTACCCATCTTGATACACACGACAGCCCTACACATTCTCTGAAGGAGGGACAGCGAGCATGTGTGCGGGCCCCACCCCCACCTCTACATAATCTTCATGGTGCATCCACATAAAGGAAACAGACATTTTTCTCCACCTCCCAAAATACTAGAACTTAAGGGCATCCAAGGAAGCTGATGGGCAGTAGGTTCAGGACAGACGTAAGGAAATACTACTTTACACTGAGAGTGATTAAAATGTGGAATGTGCTGCCAGGGAATATTGTGACGGCCACAGGAATAAACACCTTTCAAAGTGGATTAGATGGGTTCATGAAGGTTAAGTCTATCAATGGCTACTAGCCATGGTGACTGAGGGGAACTCAAGGAATGATGGGAATTCCTCCGCCGGCAGCCAGGTTGGACCTGGCAACCCTAGTCAGTACTGGGCTAAACAGGCCTCAAGGTCAGGGTGTGAAGTATCCCCTGCCCTGTTTTTAACATCCAGCTTGATGAACATAAAAGCCTAAAAAAGAGCCCTGCTGGATCAGACCGGTGGTCCATCTAATCCAGCATCCTGTCTCATACAGTGGCCAACCAATTCCTCTGGATGACCAACAGTGGGGCACAGAGGCCGAGGCCTTCCCTTGATGTTGCCTCCTGGCTCTGGGACTCAGGGGATTAGTGCCTCTGACTGTGGAGGTTCCCCTCAGTCACCATGGCTAGTAGCCCTTGATAGATTTATTCTTCATGACTCTACCTAATAGCCTTTGAAAGCTGTTGGTTCCTGTGGGCCATCACAACACCCCGTGGCAGTGAAGAGTTCTGGATGGCTCAAAAGCTTGCACAATATGTTTTGTTACTTTGGTTGGCCTTAATAAAAAGTACCACATGCCATTTGTTTTTGGATTCTAAGGGCAAATGCAGGTACCTACTTTGATTGGATTACTGTTAGGGTTTCCAGGCTGAGCCTGGCAACCAGCAGGAGAGTTTGGGGGTGAGGACATGGTGAGGTGAGGTTAGCTGCATCACTGTTATTTCTGGGGGGAAACCTGGGAGTGAAGTCGGGTTGATCTAGGAATCACCGAAAACTCTACGGCAGAACTGAATTTTCGGTTTCTTCCTTCCTGCCGCCGCTTCGAGCAGCAGCAGGCAAAGGAGGTTTTCAGCGGGAGGCTTCCTGCCATAGTGGGAGGCCTGGCAACCCTAATTTACTGTACATTTGAGGACTGAATGTTGCCTCTACTCAGGATTCTATTTGAGGTTCTGTGGGTGCTTGCTCCATGGTGTATTTAGGGCGAACGGATTTTGCAATTGAAAAGAGAGGACGGTGTTCACAAACAAGACTTTTTTTTCTCTTTCTCAGATGCCCAGACAAGTAAGAATTTCTTGCTGTTAAATGAAACTGGGCTGCAGAAATCACCCAGCCATTGTGGATGGGATGGGCTTATCCACACACACACATTTATGGGAAACTATTTATTATAAATTTATGTACATAATTGGTTATTTTTACCGAAATGGCAGGTTTGCACTGAACCAGGAAAGAAATAGCACAGTAAGCAAATAAAAGAAACACCCCCCACACAAATAACCAATTTACCTCTCACTAATCACCTCTGTCCTTATGTCACTAGTACCCATATACAAAAAGAAGAAGAAGAGATTGGATTTATACCCTGCCCTTCACTTGGAGTCTCAGAGCAGCTTACAAACGCCTTTTCCTTCCCCTCCCCACAACAGACACCCTGTGAGGGAGGTGAGGCTGGGAGAGTTCTAACACAAACTGCTCTTTCAGGAACAGCTGTGCCAGAGCTTGTAACTGACCCAAGGTCACATCAGCAGGTGCAAGTGGAGGAGTGGGGAATCAAACCCGGTTCTCCCTGATTAGAGTCCACACACTTAACCACTACACCTATGATGAAGTTGCACCAGGATATTTATTGGAAGATTTTATCTCCCTAAATAGAAATGGCTGTTCAAGTATTTGCAGAACTGAAAGCCTGAATAGTCACGTAGGTTATATTGCAGTAATATTACCACCACCACCACTACTACTATACTAGGATCTTAGTAGTCACCACTACTACTATACTAGAATCTTAGGATCTCCTGGCTATTCTACATACTCTGTACTACTAGTAGTAGTACTACTAGTAGTAGTACTAGTAGTACCACCACTAGTACCACCACCACCACCACCACTACCACTACCACCACTACCACCACCACCACCACCACCACTAGTAGTAGTAGTAGTAGTAGTAGTAGTAGTAGTAGTAGTAGTAGTAGTAGTAGTAGTAGTAGTACAGAGTATGTAGAATAGCCAGGAGATCCTAAGATTGTCTGGCTGCCAAACACTTTTTTAGCTTTTTTAGCATTATGCACCACTAGGTGGTGAGCTAGATTTGTTTTTTAAGGCAAGAGAGGTTTCAGAGGTGGTTTGCTATCACTTGCCTCTGCATCACAGCCCTGGTGTTCCTTGGAGGTCACCCTTCCAAATACTAGCCAAGGCCGACCCTGCTGAGCTTCCGAGATCTGTCAAGGTCAGGCTAGCCTAGGGTCTCCAGGTCAGGGCTATAACAGTAAACAGACCACCCGTTTTTGGCGATATAATACTTTTAGTTCAATTTTATGTACATAACAATAACCATATCCACATTAAAATTCAGAGATCACAATGAGCTTTCGAGCTTAACCGTAGTCTATGCAAAAATAAATGACTTTTATGCTAATACTTAAACGAAGAGTTACAACAGTGAATATTCAAAAATACAACCAATCTCGATAACGTGGTTTCTGTGGAACAATTTCATTTCTCGCCAAATATTCCACTACAGGATACCGAGTCCCCTGAAAAGTGGTTTTTTTTTTGGTTATTTTCTAAATTAGGAATTATAGACTGACTCGTAAATCTGCCATAAATGAAATACTCCTAAACTTTGTTTTGCCACATGTGTAAGGTGGGTCTTGTTTTCTCTCTCCATTTTGTTACAATTGTAATTCTGGTGATGGTGAATAGAGTCGAAATTAACACTCTTTTTGTTTTGTCTCCCGTAGGATCTGACCAGTTGTCTAACGGAACTGTTTCTGCCAAAGCAGGTCAGTCACATCCAGTGATTAGAAAGATCTGTGTCAGTATTATCTGCCAAACCAGTGGACATTGCCATCAACAGTGCAAGAAATCGCCTACTTGGCTACAGTTTTCCCAACACTTTTGACCTATAGAAGAGTCTATGCAATGTAACCCAACTGGGGGGAAGTGCCCATCTATTTAAGACTTTAAAAGAGTTCAAACAGACACTGAAAATCTTAGAAGTAATGCCCAGTGAGCCCCAGATTTTAATCCAGTCCGCCTCTTGTAGCCTATCTTGGCAATCCGTCTGCCATAAAGTTTGGCATTTTAAAGTTTCTCCTTTTTTTGTTAGCTATGAGAATTTAATAAATACAAGAGATTAGAAGAAGAAGAAGAAGAGTTTGGATTTATACCCCGCCCTTCACTGCCCAAAGGCGTCTCAGAAGCGGCTTACAAACTCCTTTCCCTTCCCCTCCCCACAACAGACACCCTGTGAGGTAGGTGGGGCTGAGAGAACTTCTGACAGAAACTGCTCTTTTTCAAGAACAGCCTGTGCCAGAGCTTGTGATTGACCCAAGGTCACATCAGCAGGTGCAAGTGGAGGAGTGGGGAATCAAACCCGGTTCTCCCAGATTAGAGTCCGCGCACTTAACCACTACACCAGACTGGCTCTCTCTTTACCACTAGACCTTTACTCTCTCTTATGAATCTTTTAAGAAGTTTTCAAATACAGTTAGGGGAATCGAGAAGGTATTAGACTGTCGTAAAGTTGATACCATATGATTAATCTGAAGGACTCTAAACCTGGGAATCCTTTCCCCAATTGTAGATTCTAAATAAGATTTGTCCAAAAGTTGACTTTTGCTAACTAAATCAAGCATATGGGTAACACCGGCTTGTCTCCATTTTGAAAAAGCAGAGACTTCTTTTCCCAGGGGGAACCATGCTTGATTCAAGTAAGAGGATAATTGAGAGATGGTTGGGAGTAAGATCTTCCTATATTTATCCCAAATTTTTAACAAAGCCTGAAGAGATTCATTTCCCTGTTGGGTCAACACTTGGGTAAGCTCCAATATAAATCTGACAGTGTGGATGAATCAGAGTAATTTTGTTCTATTTGTTGCGATTTTGTTACCGTATTGGTAGTTAAATTTCTGACTATGGAGGCCAGATTTGTTGCCTTGTAATATAACTCTAAATTGGAAAGATCTAAACCATCCTCATTGGAAGCTCTTTATAGCTTCAACAGTAAATCTATTCCTTTCATCTGTCCACAGGGCATTCATTAGTCTCTCAACATTTGCATTATGTCCTGGAATGCAGAAGAAAAATTGTGCTGTTTTAAGCAACTCAGAATGGCAAGTCTATGTTGCAGCACTTTTGAACGTGTTGAACCCACTTGTTGCTAATTGGCACACTTTTGACATTTTCATCTATTTGAGCACTTTTAACAAAAGTCTTCAGGTTACAGAACTGGTCAAAACATTTTACACTATCCACCATCACATCTCGATATCTCAGGTATTTTATGGAATGCTGAATATAATCAAATGAAAGGGCATCATTTAAAGCCATCCAAAGAAAAATTCATTAAAAGAAACTGTCCATTTCTGCAAATATTCCAAACACACTTTGCACAAGTCAGAAGCTTCTTCCATAAACAAACCAAATTCTTTCCATAGTCCATCTTTCTTTCCTTTGCTTAAGATCTCTTTTGTTTTCAGTGAAAGGAAGGCTGCTTCAATTTTCTGTTGCAGCATTTAACAAACGGACTGCAATACAATGAAAACCTCAAAAATCGATCTCTCCCTCCTTTCTATTTCCTAGATTTTTCTATGGAACTTCAAGGAATCTAAATGCCACAGATACACGTCTGCTAAGTCATTTTCAAAGAATTTCTTCAATATGAATAGTGGATTTGGACAGAAAAACAGATTTTACACCAGAAAACATCTGCAGTACCCGTTCTATGGCAGGAAAGAGTTGATAGCTATCTTGTTCTGCCATGTGACAATAATTGCCTGTAATTTATATCAGTGAATTCACAGGAACTCTTGAGATTTTCTGTTCTTACTGTATATATGGAGAAATTGCAGATCTTCATTAGGATGCATTTTATGTCTCCAGACAATGTATCTGACCCATGCTGTATAAAGCTGCAAAGGATATGTGCTGTACAACCAACACCAACTAATTCTCTCTTTAATCTGTGCTTCAAAGCATGGAAGACCTTTTTGCTTCCAGAGTGATTGATCCCTCCAAAATTAGTGTTTGTGTAGTCACCAGAGAGTGCAACACACTCTGTAAGGAGGCCATGGTCTTTAAAAGCTTGTATAAGACAATCCTCTGTTGTTCCTGATTTTTTTTTTCATTTGGCATGCTATTCAGAAAGTATTGAACATGTTTTTCTGTTTTCCTGCACTGTATACTTTGTTGTGATATTTGTGCAACTTTTTAGACTCTCTTCTTCACAAGCATGATGGCCAATCTGATCATGGTAAGATTCCTCATCTATTACCCATTCGTGACTCTGAGATTACTGAGAATGTGGCTAAATTTATGTATTGTGTTGTTAAGAGGAGAGGGATGTTTTAAAAGTTGGGGAGATGTTCCCTTCCTTCCTGACTGTGCATGTGTACAATGTTATGCCAATAAAGGTTATTGTTATTGTTGTTGCTATTCAGCTGTATCAATTTTGATTTAATACCATGTTGTTGTTGTTGTTCAGTCGCACAGTCGAGTTCGACTCTTCGTGACCCCATGGACCAGATCACGCCAGGCCCTCCTGCCTTCCGCTGTCCGCTGAAGTTTGCTCAATTTCATGTTCGTTGCATCGATGACACTGTCTAACCATCTCATCCTTTGCCGTCCCCTTCTTCTTTGACCTTCAATCTTTCCCAGCATCAGGGGCTTCTCCAGTGAATGCTCCCTTCTCCTTTGGTGGCCAAAGTATTTGAGCTTCAACTTCAGGATCTGGCCTTCCAGGAAACAGTCAAGGTTGATTTCTTTTAGGACTGACTGATTTGATCTCCTTGCAGTTCAAGGGACTCTCAAGAGTCTTCCATGATACCATGAACTTTATTAAAATATTGTACCAAAACAAGGAATAGTTCTTGTGACCTACGGTTGCTGCCATCTTTGGAAACACATAGGCAGCATGTTTCAGTTAAAACAGGGAATTGCCAGAGCAACAGCATGTGGACCAAGCACTCTGTTGACAAGGGCCTCAGCTTTTGTTCTTACACAGGAAACCTTTTCTGCTATGTCTGAATCAGAACATATCACTTGATTTCATGTTAAAGTGCAATCCATAGACCTAAATGGTAGGCGATGTTTTACAGCATGAAATGGCCATGCTCCTTCAGTTGCTCTAGCTCAGTCTTCTGTTTTTGATTTCTGTTTGACTTTTGGGGTATGAAGACAGCTGCGGATTTCCCCCCCTTGTCACTGTTGACATGTGCTTCCAAATCATGACTTCCTTTGTTTGCCACAGACACAAAACTCTTACATGTAGTGCATTCTGCTCCATCTTCATTTCACCCAGCACTGAAGCGAGGACGTTTTATTACAAGTTCATGGTTAAATTTGCACTTTCTCTTTGGAATATCCCCGGTCCTGAAGAAACAAAATACAAGCTGCTTTACCTTCCACCTTGCTGGTTTGGATATTCCAAAGGGCTTCTCTTTGGCACATGAGGTTGCTCACCAGCAGCAGAAGGCAGCAAATGCATTGAAAGGCCTCCCGTGCAAACTGACTCATGCTCCAAGGAAGAAGAGGGAAGAAGAAAAGAGACTGGATTTATACCCTGCCCTTCGCTTGGAGTCTCAGAGCGGCTTACAAACTCCTTTCCCTTCCCCTCCCCACAACTGACACTCTCTGAGATAGGTGGGACTGAGAGAGCTCTTTTGAGAACTGTTCTTTCCAGAACAGCTCTGACAAAACTATGGCTTGCCCAAGGTCACGCAGCAGCTGCACGTGGAGGAGTGGGGAATGAAACCCGGTTCTCCCAGATTAGAGTCTGCGCACTTAACCACTACACCAAACTGGAAGAGAGCTGTTAGCCAGAGCACAGAGCTCTCACCAGAGTCTTGGAATAATAAACAGGATACTTTACTTGGATTTAAGATTCAAGATAATAAATCTTAAAGAACATGAAGCAAAGCAGCTCACAGACCTAAGAAATACACAACAATGAAATAGGAAGTCACGTTCAAAACGCAAACTAGGAAGTAGTGCTGGTGGCCAAACTGACGCTTCTTGCCACTGCAGGGGGGGACGGGACTGTAGGGAAAAACAGACAAAAAAGAGGACCCTTTCATCATTTTTTTAAAGAGCCCAAAAGAGGACGGACATTAAAAAAAGAGGACATGTCCTCTAAAAATAGGACATGTGGTCACCAAAGGTTTGTTGTAGCTCTGCACATTTTTCACACAGATCTGCATATCTTCAAGACCGCCTTTCCCCATATGAGCCCCATAGAACATTGTGTTCTATGAACCAGCACCCCCTGGCAGTCCCTGGCCCTCGGGATGTCCGACTTGCCTCAACTAGGGCCAAGGCCTTTTCAGCCTTGGCCCCTGTCTGGTGGAATGAACGACCTTATGAGGTCAGAGCTCTGCAGGACCTTTTACAGTTCTGCAGGGCCTGCAAGACGGAGCTCTTCCACCAGGCCTTTAGTTGAGGCAGCGGGCATCCACTTTGATTGGCCTCCCCTCCAGTGACTGCAGATCCTAGAAGCCAGACTGGGACCACACTGTCATCTGTTGAGGCCTGTTGTTGTTTTAAATGCGGGTGATTTTATTGATTCGACGCTGGTGATTCCATTGATTCGAACACATTATTATAATAGCTTTTAATCTGTAAGTCTGCACGAACTCCAGACATGTATGTCGGTACCCTCCCTGAGCCTACAGTGTGGGGAGGGTGGGAGGGAAGTCTAATAAAATAAATAAATAATTCAGTGTTGCAGCCACCCAGCCGTGATGCGCATGCCTGTATTCTCAACCCTAAGGGCCAATCTGCATTTAGCATTTGCTCAGTTGTTTTACCAAACCCACACTGGAACAGAAAAAAGATGCAGTTCAAAGCCACATTCAACTATCCCGGGCCAGCACTGTACTGACTGCTGAGCCACCCCCGAATGGCCATAAAACGGCCATAAATCTATGCAGACAGCCACCATGAAACCAGAGATCAAACGAAGTGAAAGCAGCATGTAGTCTGGACACTGCCATAAAATGCGACACTCACTCAAAGTGAAAGTGGCATGCAATGTAGATGGGAATTTCTGCTCCAGTGTGGGTTTGGTAAGACAGCGGAGCAAATGCTAGATACAGATCAGGCCTAAGTCAACGGTAATCAAGGGTAGAGACAGTGGTCCTTTCTGCCCTGGACCGTAAATCCTGGTTCAACTCTGTCCTCAAACTTACGTTCTACGCTACACATGAGTTCACCCATGTAATTAACTCGGGATATTTTTACATTCTACTCTACACTCGAGTTCACCCCTGTAATTATCTCAAGGTATTTTTTTTGTTTCCACATTACATTGAGGTCGCCCTGGTTTCACCCCACACTTGTCCCAGGATAAACGGGTGCTGTTACAACCACGGATAAACGCAAGGCATTGCGTTGCGAGTTGAACTGTAATAAAACCAGGGATGAGATCCAGGTGCGGAAAGGACCAGGGTGTGCTGTACATGTGTGAACTGGCCTGCGTTACTTCTGGGAAGCAAAATTATGTGTTCTGCTGAACAACTGGGACCCTGACTCTTCCCCCCCCCCAACACCCTCCCAGCTTTTACGGAGTTCCGCTTTTCATCCCCTCCTCCTTTTCAAAGCTGAAATAACATCTCGGCCTCCTTTCCTCAGTGTTCCCATTAGGAGGAGGCTCGCGATAAACAGATGGGAGAGAGTCAAACAAAGAAAGGGCCGGGAATGCAGAAGAGAACGAGGCGCAGATTCCTGACAGCGAAAAGGAAGGGGGGGGTTACGTTAACAGCAGCTTCGAACTCCCAATTCTCAGGGCATGAAACCTGCACAATTTAAAGCAGTCAAAACAAACCCCTTTTTTGCCGCTATTTATACTTCAGCTGCCTGCAGGCGGCAAAGACTTGACTCCATATCCCGAGTCTAATACATTCCAGGTGCTCTCCAATAAACTTTTCCTCACGAGGAGCCGGCTTCTCGGTGCATGGCACCTTTCCGCCTCTTCTCCCTCATGACCTCTGAACTATAGGAGAGCAAGGGATCTCTCCTGGCCAGGACCCCCTGAGGACAGAGCCCGACTCACCCCCCTCCTCACAACACAACAAACACGCACGTATGCAGGCACACAGACCCACACCGGTCCTTGGTTTTCCTCTTCCGTTCACATGGAACGCCTTGAAAAGGCTCCAGGGAATCACTCAGTCCGAGACACACTGCAGAGCCGAGATGTGGGAAGGGAGAGAATGACCAAAATTGAAACCTTGGCAGCAAATCAGAGGTTCACTTTTCTAATTAATGAGGGAGGGCATGTTGTGGTGACATGATTTACCTCGCCGGAATCTGGCCAACTCCCAGGTGAATAACAGCTGCAAACAAGAGCGGCATGGATGGGCTTGGAGAGGTCAGGCTGGGGCCGCCAGTGCAAGATAGCAGAAACGGTGGCCAAAATTTGGTCCCAAACATTTTGAGGGGCCAGAGGGTGGTGCCTGGGAATGTCAAGAGGCGGTCCTTCCGAGGAAGGGAGAGTGAGAGCCACTCCAACAGGAAGAGGACTTGGCCCAGTGGTAGAGCCTCTGCTTGGTATGCAGAAGGTCCCAGGTTCGATCCCCGGCATCTCCAGTTCAAAGGACCAGGCAGTAGGTGATGTGGAAGACCTCTTCCTGAGATCCTAGAGAGCAGCTGCCAGTCTGAGCAGACAATACTCACCTTGATGGACCAAAGGTCTAACTCAGTATAAGGCAGCTTTATATGTTCATGAGAGCCAGTTTGGGGTAGTGGTGAGGAGTGCAGACTCTAATCTGGGAGAACCAGGTTTGATTCCCCACTCCTCCACACACACCTGCCAGTATGACCATGGGTCAGTCAAAGTTCTCTGAGAGCTGTTCTCTCAAGGGCAGTTCTTGAGAGAGCTCTCTCAGCCCCGCCTACCTCACAGGGTGTCTATCGTGGGGAAGGGAAGGCGATTGTAAGGCCGCTCTGAGACTCCTTCGGGTAATGAAGGGTGGGATATAAATCCAGTCTCCTCTTCTCTTCTTCTTCTCTGTAGTTCTGCAGCTACCCATCCTGCTCCCCCCCCCCATTCAACAAAGCCCTCATGGCGGGGGAGCCGTGGAGAAACAGAACACCTGCGACTTGTGGTCACTTGTGCAGAAGCGTGTAAAAGGATGTGCTGAACCCGAGCCTGAACAGGGACAAAGGCTGCAACTAATTTACACTTTTTAAAAAAATGGCGATCAGGGCAGGTTTCCAGTGAAAGCGCACACAACATTCTGGGAACTACTTCCCAGAGATCAACAAAGTTACGAGCTTGGTTTCCTTCAGATCAGTCGCAATGGCGAGCCCCAGTAACAATGTAAGGTTCCATCTGAAGAAAAAGGAGGCCAATGATGGATGTAGAGCAGGGGTATCAAACATGTGGCCTGGGGGCCAGATCAGGCCCCGGAGGGCTTCTGTCAGGCCCACAGTGGAACTGGCCCTCTCCTGCTTCCAGCTCTGCTGCTGCTGCATCATGGCTTGCTTCGCCAGACTCTCTCAATCACTCCACCATTTCATGGATTAACTTGGGTCCTGGACTCAGAACTCTGAGCACGAGATTTCTGTGGGGATAGCTGGGGAAGGGGCAGGTTGAACGCCCCCACCTGACTGCCCCGCGGCTCAGCCCAGAAACCCCAGCCCCGCAGTCCAGTGCTGGGCTTGGGAGGGCCATGGGGGGGGGGGAGAAGCCGCTCCGCCGCCGCCTGCCCACCCCGCGGCCCAGCCCCAGCTTTGGGGAGAGGGCGGGCAAGCTCCGCTGCCGCCTCCTGAGCCCCAGAGGGGCGCTCGGGGAGGCGGTGGGAGCAGCGGGGGGGCTTTTCCCGGGAGGGGCCGGGGCGTGGTTTGGCACCCCTGTTGCCGGCGCGCCCTAGGTGAGCGCCTAGCTCGCCCAGTGGGTGAGCCGGCCATGGAGGTAGGTGGGGCTGAGAGAGCTCTCTCAAGACCTGCCCTTGAGAGAACTGCTCTGAAAGAACTTATGATTGACCCGAGGTCACACCAGCAGCTCCATGTGGAGGAGTGGGGAATCGAACCCGGTTCTCCCAGATTAGAGTCTGCAATCCTAACCACTACACCAAACCGTTACTACACCAAAGCTTGTTGTAACCTTCTCCAAGTTGGGCTATGAGCAAGACTCAGTCACAGCTCCTGTTCCCTCTATACAGCTTGGTTCCCTTTGGACTGTCAACTGGAAACTAGCTGGATTCGGCCCTGGGACTTCCACTTGTTAATCCCTAGTCCGCACCATTCATGGGCCTCCAAGGATTTCAGGAGAGAATCCTTTCAACCGTGCTGGGGACCCAATTAGATAGGATGTTATATCTGTGAAATATGTGCTTCACTGCTAAGCCATGGCCACTTCCCAGGTCACATCTCCATAGCATGGAGAACATGGACATAAGAACATAAGAACATAAGAGAAGCCAATGTTGAATCAGGCCAATGGCCCATCTAGTCCAACACTCTGTCACACAGCAGCCAAAATATACCAGGTGCCATCAGGAGGTCCAGCAGTGGGGCCAGGACACTAGAAGCCCTCCCACTGCTGCCCCCTCCAGCACCAAGGATAGAGTGCATCACCTGCCCCAGACTGAGAGTTCCCATCTATACCCTGTGGCTAATAGCCACTGATGGACTTCTGCTCCATGTGTTTATCTAATTCCCTCTTGAAGCCGCCCATGCTTGCAGCTGCCACCACCTCCTGTGGCAGTGAATTCCATATCTTAGCCGCAGGACAACATGAGTGGACCTGAGGAAAGAATCTTATAACCATGGCTATCATTCCATGGAACACAGATCCAGGTGGTCGGCCGTGTTGGCCTGAAGCAGTAGAACAAATTTAGAGTCCGGTGGGGGCACCTTTAAGACCAACAAAGGTTTATTCAAGACATGAGCTTTTGTGTGCACACACACATTCCAGCATGAGAGCCAGTTTGGTGTAGTGGTTAAGTGTGCGGACTCTAATCTGGGAGAACCAGGTTTGATTCCCCGCTCCTCCCCTTGCACCTGCTGATGTGACCTTGGGTCAGTCACAAGCTCTGGCACAGCTGTTCCTGAAAAACAGCAGTTTCTGTCAGAGCTCTCTCAGCCCCGCCTACCTCACAGGGTGTCTGTTGTGGGGAGGGGAAGGGAAAGGAGTTTGTAAGCCGCTCTGAGACTCCCTTGGGTAGCGAAGGGCGGGGGTATAAATCCAATCTCTTCTCTTCTTCTCTATTTGACAAAGTGTGCCTGCACACGAAAGCTGATACCTTGAATAAACCTTTGTTGGTCTTAAAGGTGCCCACTGGACTCTAAATTTTTTCCACAGAACAGCAAGGTTTGAGTCCAGTAGCACCTTAAAGACCAACAAGTTTTCCAAGGTATAAGCTTTCGAGAGTCAAAACTCCATCAGATATTTTTTCATAGATATTCCATAGTTGAGAGCCAGTTTGGTGTAGTGGTTAAGTGCGCGGGCTCTAATCTGGGAGAACCAGGTTTGATTCCCCATGCCTCCATCTGCAGCTGCTGGAAGACCTTGGACAAGCCATAGTTCTGGCACAGCTGTTCTTGAAAAAAAGCAATTTCTGTCAGGGCTCTCTCAGCCCCACCTACCTCACAGGGTGTCTGTTGTGGGAAGGGGAAGGGAAAGGAGTTTGTAAGCCACTCTAAGACTCCGAATGAAGGGCAGAGTATAAATCCAATCTCCTCCTCCTCCTCCTCTTCTTCTATTGCGTATGACTGGATGAGCACTGAGGGCCACATTGGAACTATTTCACACAACGGGTAATTTGCATGCACCAGTTGCATACCATTAGCAAAGGACGTGAGCATGAGCAAGACCTTTCCTGCCTCCAATTTTGGACAAGGTGATTTTGATTTCTCTCTTTGTTACATCAGTATCCTCCTTGCCTTTCATCAGCCAACTCGTGAAGTTCTCCAGAAGGCCTCATGCGCAACCAGACCTTCTTCAGCAAGGTCACCACAAGTGCCTCCCAACCATATTTTAGACAATGCTGTGAGACCTGTGTGAATGTAAGCAAGCTGTTCCTAGCCAGTGGTAATGGTAGCCGACATGTGGGATAATTCTGGTGAGCAGTCACACATGGCAGATCGTGCCAGTCAGCCAACCATATGCAATTTATCTCTCGATAATCTTCTTGACGTCAGTGTTCCGGCATTTTCCCCTGTAGCTCTCAGGGTCGCTTGCAAAGCAAGTTCCTTCTCATTAATCAGCCCCATGAGACACTTCCATACCTATCCAGCCACAGGAATTGTTTCTGGGAAAGGATTGCGATGGAACCAGCCCCTAGGCAAGGTCTAGGTGACCAACTGCTAGACCACAAACTCAATCTGGCTCAATCACAAAAAAAAAAAAAACTAAATCTGGCCCCTGGTGACGCTCTTTTAATCAACACATACTAGCTTTGTAAACAGTTTTACTCGTGTGACCAATCAAATCCTCTGCAACAACTGTAAGAAGTGGAAATATGCCACACAGTGATGTCTTAGCGCATGTCTTCCACAACAGTGCTGTTCTTACCGTGAGATAGTGCCAACTTGATTAGGGAGCATGGCTCCTTGTGCGGGGTCAGTTTGTATGGCATAATATAGCTATGGCCCTTGGGCTTTCATTTGGAGACCAGTGGCTTCCAGGACTGTAGGAGCTGGTCAACGTTAGCCTATGAAACACAGAGCATAGTGCTATCTCAATGAGAAAGGCGAGGAAACGAGAGGAAACGAACCTGTATTCTCTTTGCCCCATTGAGATATTTCATAGGTCCTCCATGCCAACCTCTCAAACATTTTCTAAACCCCAAGAATGAATATCCCTCGTGTCTTCCAATGAGCCATGTTAAGACTGGGAACCGCTTATCTAAACATCCTGGATAGGAAAAAGAAGTTTATGGTTATCCAAGTAAACCTAGGAATTTGAGAGCTCAAGAATTGGCATGGTCCCACTATAATCTGCATAATTCCTTTCGGGTCGCTGGTTATGCCCTAACATCTCGTTCTGGAAAAGCCCTGTAGATGGCTCACCTCTTTCCCGCTGACACTGTGTTCAGCCAGGTGAAACCGAAACACACCAGGCAGTCCAGAATTACATGGGGATCAAGGAAACACCGATAATGAAAAGCAAAAAGGTCTTATGGTGTTAGCGGTAGAGAATCCCTCTTGGAGAAGAACCAAGCGCTGGATTCCGCTCCTGCCTGCAGGAAATGAGGAGATACTCTTTTGCCGAATTCCATACGCGGTTCAGTGCAACTGCAAAAAGATGAAATGGATCAGAACTGGATTCCTTGGCCTCCAAGGCTGAGCTTGCCGAGGGCATAAACTCTCCAGAGCAGCACATTGCTGCGAGAACTCCTTCTCTTCCCACAGTCCTTGCCAAGATAGTGGGAGTAGAGCAAAATAGATTATACTGCCATAAGGGGTATGCATACAACAAACAAACTGATGCTGAATTTAGAGCATTAGTCTCTCCAGGTCGGCATTGATTGACTGGCGGCGGCTCTCCGGGGTCAAAGTTGGAGGTCTTTCACTTCACCTACTGTCTGGGCCTTTGAACTGAAGGTGCCGGGGACTGAACCAGGGACCTTCCGCAGACAAAGCAGAGTCTCTAACACTCAGCCACAGGGTCCTCCTTAAAATGAAGTTGCCTTCTACTGAGTTAAACCCTTGGCCCATTAAGGCTAGCATTTGTCTACTCTGACTGGTAGCAGTTGTCCAGGATCTCAAGTAGAGGTCTTTCACACAAGCTACAACTTATTCCTTTTCATTGGAGACACTGGGGATTGAACTTTGGGCCTTCCGTATGCAAAACAGATGCACTACCTCTCAGCCATGGTCCCTGCCTTGCCTAAGGATAATTCTGAATTCCCTGCTCCAGTTTATAAGATTATGCATGGGATAGAGCAGGTTGAGAAAGAAGTCCTTTTCTCCCTTTCTCACAGTACAAGAACTCATGGGCACTCTATGAAATTGCTGAGCAGTCGGGTTAGAACAGATAAAAGGAAGTACTTCTTCATCCAAAGAGTGATTAACACATGGAATTCACTGCCACAGGAGATGGTGGCAGCTAGAGGTATGGACGACTTCAAGAGGGAATTAGATAAGCATATGGAGCAGAGGTCCCTCAGTGGCTATTAGCCACAAGGCATAGACAGGAATTTTCAGTCTGGGGCAAGTGATGCTTTGAATTCTTGGTGCTGGGGCGGGGACAGCAGTGGGAGGGGCTTCTAGTGTCCTGGCCCCACTGCTGGACCTCCTGATGGCACCTGGTATTTTTGGCCACCGTGTGACAGAATGATGGACTGGATGGGCTTATGTTCTTACCTCTTGATTTTGCTTTCCCTTATGTTCTTACCTCTTGATTTTGCTTCCCCTTTGGGTGAATGGAATTTAACAGTTCTGTTCCTTTGTGTTGAATTGTCCCGATAACATAACGCATGAACTCCCAGTCAACCATGATGCTTCATAGATGACCTTAGGCCAGTCACTGTTCCCCTCAGCCTAACCTACACCCTCGTGTTGTTGTGACGATAAAATGGGAAGAGAACCACATGTTCCGCTGTCAGCTCCTTGGAGGAATGGTGGGATAAAGTGGCTAGACAGAGCACCAACAGCAAAGAAGAAGAAGAAGAAGAAGAAGAAGAAGAAGAAGAAGAAGAAGAAGAAGAAGAAGAAGAAGAAGAAGAAGAAGAAGAAGAAGAAGAAGAAGAAGAAGAAGAAAGGCTGAAATCGAGAACATCCAGTCATCCCTGCCAAATTCTTGGAAGTGGTCCTTAAGCAGGCTCTGCATGTTCCCAGATGAAGAAGACAGATCTTCAAAGCGGACGACTTCAATGATTTGACTTGAATGACTTCAAAGGGGACAATCAGCGGCACAATGCAAAGGGCGGTTCTCTCCCCTCTCCCAACAAAGCGTTTGCCGACAGAGGGGAAATGATTGCGCTGTAGATTACTTGACCGGGGGGGGGGGGATTAAATAGAGGTAGGTTGCTTATCTTGGTAGGAACTTCCCTCCCATGGCAGCTTTTGGTCAAAAGACTGAACTCCACGAAACTTCGACGGAACGAATCCCACACGTTCAGTCTTTAACCAAGAGCGTGCCAAACCATCTGGTTATATTGTGATCTTTCACCCATGATAAATTCAGATGAATACATACCTGCCTTATACTGAATCAGTTCATCAGCCCATCAAGGCCAGTATTGCCTGACTCAGTATCTCAGGCAGAGGTCCTTCACGTCACCTACTACCTGATCCTTTCCATTGGAGATGCCATGGATCGAACCTGGGACCTTCTGCATGCAAAGCAGATGGTTTTCCACTGAGCCACAGACCCTCCCCTGAGTACTCTCTACTCAGACTGGCAGTGGCTCTCCAGGGTCTTGGGCAGAGGTCCTTCACATCGCCTATTGCCTACTTTTTAAAATGATTTATTCCTCCTTCTCATAGGTGGGTGGGGCTTGTGCTAGTGCCAGGGTGGAGTTGCTGGCACCTCTGATCCACCCCAGGCCTGTATTTCGAAGTGTAAATCAGGGAGCATCCAAGGCAGTAGAGGAGGAGGAGGAGGAGGGAGGAGGAGGAGGAGGAGGAGGAGAAGGAAGAGGAGAGGAAGAAGAAGAAGAAGAAGAAGAAGAAGAAGAAGAAGAAGAAGAAGAAGAAGAAGAAGAAGAAGAAGAAGAAGAAGAAGAAGAAGAAGAAGAAGAAGAAGAAGAAGAGATGCTCCACTGCTGGACCTCCTGATGGCACTGTGTGACAGCCATCGGGTTGAGATAAAAGAGGAATTATAGAGCATGCTATGATGTGGGTATGTTCAGTATTTTTAGATGTTTTAACCTGTTTCCCTGGCACTGGTTGCCCTTGTAAGCCGCCCTGAGCCCGCTTGCGGGGAGGGCGAGGTAGAAATGGAATGTATAAATAAATATAAATAATAAATAAAATATAGAGTGTTGGACTAGATGGGCCACTGGCCTGATTCAACATTGGCTTCTCTTATGTTCTTATGATACTGGATTTATACCCCTCCCTTCACTACCAGAAGAGTCTCAGAGCAGTTTACAATCTCCTTTCCCTTCCCCTCCCCACAACAGACACCCTGTGAGGTAGGTGGGGCTGAGAGAGCTCTTTGGAGAACTGCTCATGAGGGAACAGCTCTGAATGAACTTGTGACTGACCCAAGGTCACACCGGCTGCTGCATGTGGAGTGGTAGGGAATCAAATGCAGCTCTCCGAGATTAGAGTCCACACTCCTAACCACTACACCAAACTGTCTTTCAGTTGATATCAGCCCATAGTACCTGCCTGTTTTATTGGGAGGCTGCAGGGGCATCAGTAGCCCCAGCACAGCCACAGCACCACCTTGGCCGATAGTATAGAGAGGGGGATAGTTACTCTATCATGCCAGTTACTCTAACGCCTCTGCCCCCACTCTCTCTCTCTCTCTCCTTCCTTCTGCCATGATGCAACCACACCCTGTCTTTAGACCTTGAAACTAGGGACTCAAATTTCATACACTACAAATTTTTATTATCCCCCCGCCCCTTATACTTTCATTTTTATAACTGAGGCTTTGGGGACTGCTTAGTCTTCTAATCCTCAACTAGGATAATGCTCGGGCTCAGGGGACCCTTACCTGGATAGCCGAGGATAGTCCAATCTCATCAGATCTCGGAAGCTAAGCAGGTTTGGCCCTGGCTAATATTTGGAAGGGTGGTCTCCCAGGGATACCAGGGTCATAATGCAAAGGCAGGCAGTGGCAAACCACCTCTGAAATGTCTCTTGCCTTAAGAACAAGTCTAGCTCGCTACCTAGTGGTGCATAGCACTAAAAGAGCTAGAACTTCTGGCTGCTGGGCAATCTTAGGATCTCCTGGCTATTCTCCATACAATGCCATACAATAATAATTATTATTTGGGCTCAGGGTGCCTCCCACTAGGGTTATAGTGGGAGGCCTCTCACCAATCATCTCCATTACCTTCTGCTCTGGGCAGCAGATGCGAAAAATAAAGGAAAAAACGCTGCCAACCTCTGTGGTTTTACCAGGTTGTACCTGGAAGTGATATCATGGCATCAACAAGACTGGCAAAATCACACATCTCTCATCACCCCTCAACCTTCTGACTGGTCGCCAGGCTCAGCACGGCAACCCTAGTGCCACCCAGTATTCACGTGGCCTATTATCAGGCAATTATAGGCTTGAAGGAGCCACACAGGAGGCTTGATGAAAACAACCATGAAACGGGTTTATTTCAGCTCTATGAGTGGCTTGGTTGCTTCTTTGTTTTCGTTTTCTCCAGCCCTCTCAGTATTACTGTAACAAAGTTCCTGGAGAGCTGGGGCCTGAGAAAGTGTAACAGTTACAAAGCAGATTCAGGTGAGGGCGGCCATATTGGCCTGAAGCAGGAGGACAACTAGAATGATAAAAGGGTTGGAACACCTTCCCTATGAAGAAAGGTTAAAATGCTTGGGGCTCTTTAGCTTGGAGAAATGACGGCTGAGGGGTGACATGATCGAGGTTTATAAGATTATGCATGGGATAGAGCAGGTTGAGAAAGAAGTACTTTTCTCCCTTTCTCACAATACAAGAACTCGTGGGCACTCCATGAAATTGCTGAGCAGTCGGGTTAGAACAGATAAAAGGAAGTACTTCTTCACCCAAAGAGTGATTAACACATAGAATTCACTGCCACAGGAGGTGGTGGCAGCTACAAGCATGGACAGTTTCAAGAGGGAATTAGAAAAACATATGGAGCAGAAGTCCATCAGTGGCTATTAGCCACAAGGTATAGATAGGAACTTTCAGTCTGGGGCAGGTGATGCACTCTATTCTTGGTGCTGGGGGGCAGCAGTGGGAGGGCTTCTAGTGTCCTGGCCCCACTGCTGGACCTCCTGATGGCACCTGGTATTTTTGGCCGCTGTGTGACAGAGTATTGGACTAGATGGGCCATTGGCCCGATTCAACATTGGCTTCTCTTATGTTCTTATGACAAAGTTTGAGTCCACTGGCAACTTTAAGACCAACCAAGGTTTATTCGAGGCATGGTGGCCATACAAACTTAGCTTGTTATCCCTGTTCATTCTTTGAGTCTGTTAAACCATCTTCATTATGTTGTATGCTAATTTGGTGTTCACCTTCTGCCTATATGTGTGGACTGTTAACTTCCATTTCAATGTATTTGAGGAAGTGTGCATGCACACGAAAGCTCATAACATGAATAAAATTTTGTTGGTCTTCAAGGTGCCACTGGACTCATACTTTGTTCTTCAGTTATAAAGCAAATTTCTTGCTGGACTGGTTCAAACTTATAACATGGAACGGCAAGGCTTTTAACTTTTCACTGTTTTTTTAAGTTTTATTTTTATGAACAATTCTGTAAAGGACAATAACGACACTCAATAAAACTTCTCCCTGTGTTTTACAGGAATTGCACCCAACTCTTTATAACAAAGAGCAAATAGGCTTCCTTCTTTTTAACTGCTTTTTACAGGAACTGCACCCTGTCTTATCTTCAAAATACCTGAAGTCCCTAATGGACTCCCTGTCTAACCTGCCTAACCCTTCTCTCAAAAAAACAAAAAAAACCCAATCCCCAACTCTGTCGGTTGGTCAGCAGTTGCCAAACTCCTTGCCGTTGTTGTTTTCTTCACACACACACCTGAACATCCCAGCCTACTGTTTGAAAGTGATTGGCTGAGACTCCCAGAGGGTAGAACTTGAAAACATCCATCACACCTTCCAGAACTCTAAACTAGACAGCAAGGTGCCTGAATAACAGAGGCACAAATATTAATTAGCATTAAGGAATCCTGGGTCAGGTCCTACTGACTTTTCTTCTTGCAAATAAGAGAAGGTCACCCAAAAATGCCTAGTGCTGTTAACTCCAGGTTCTTAAATACCTGAAGATTTGAGGTGGAGACTCAAGGGAGGGACCTCAGTAGGGCATAATACCATACAGTCCATCTTCATTTTCTCCAGGAGAAGGGGCATAGTCTTTTAAATAAACCAATAAGCAATCGATGTAGTCTGGCCGTCAGCTGCAATTCCAGATCTCCAGCTCCCTCCTGAAGGTTGGCAACCCTAAAGAGACCATGGGAACCCTAAGGTCAACAGAAACGTGGAACGAGGGCTGCAGCATGGTGGGCAGTGGGGAAAGGTCAAGAGGAAAAACGGGTAGGATCCAACCCGCCGTTACTTTTCTTATCACCGCTTGTTATCATTTATCCGCGTTCATCATTTGATTGAGCGATATCTGGACGTGCCCCCGCTCTCTGCCCAACGCTCCAATGGCGTCAAAAACTCAAATGACAAGCCAAGTGTCATGAATGTGTATAACGTATTTTGTGCAGAGAATGAAACCTGCAGTATAACGCTGCCACCACTGTAGGATTTCCCCCCTTTCCCGCACAGAACGTGGACAGTGGTGCCTTTGGGTCTCTTCTTTTAAGAGACCCCCTCTTACTTTTTTGTTATTTTTATTGGAGGGCCGAGAGGCCCCTTTGGGCCTCGCAGCGCTGGTGGTCCCTCCGCACTCTCAGACACGGAGATCAGGTCCTACGCGGGGTGATGGCAGGGGGAGAGGATATCGGTTTCAGAACGGCCGGGTTCAAAATGGGGGCTGCACCAAGGCACTTAGCAAGAAACAAAGGAAGACCGGGAGGGAAGGCAGGAGAGAATGAAAATATACCCTGGGGAAGATTTGCCTAAATTCCCCAGCCAGGGCTTTATTACCCTTATGGTAACAAACCTGTGTCAGAGCTTTAACAAGGCAAACTATGGGGAGAAAAGACATAACCTTTTCTTAACATCGGCGGCTCAATTAACTAATGACAGCAAAGCATTCTGTGGTGTCACTGATCCCACTTGCCGGGGAGAGTGGCGGGGTGATAGGGGGTTACTTGTATTTGCACAGCTGCACGAGATATGAGGCCGAAACAGGCTACTTACTGGCTTATCTCAGACGAGATCTCTCACTCACGCACAGCCAGTCTCTTTCTCGTAAGATACACAGACATCATAGGCGCACAAAAAAACCCTTGTCTACATGCTGGAGCAGAAAGGAATGTTCTGGATCGTGAAACTGAAACCAAAAGGACTAATGCCCTAATCTGACATAGAATCATAGAATCACAGAGTTGGAAGGGGACATAAAGGCCATCTAGTCCAACCCCCTGATCCATGCAGGGTCAGCCTAGAGCATTCCTGAGAAATGTTTGTCCAGCCGCTGCTGAAAGACTGCAAGGGAGGGGGAGCTCACCACCTCCCCAGGCAGCTGATTCCACTCCTGAACAACTCTGTCAAAAAGTTTTTCCTAAGCTCCACCTGGGACCTTCCCGCCCTTAATTTAAACCCCTTCGTGCGAGTCCTCTCCTCTGCTGCCAATGGGAACAGCTCCCTGCCCTCCTCCAAGTGACAGCCCTTCAAAGACTTCGAGAGAGCAATCGTGGGCCCCCCTCAACCTCCTCTTCTCCAGACTAAACATTAAATATGTAGCATAACAAGATATGGAATCTATATATAATGGGGGGGGGGAATCACTGATCAAATAACTCAAAGTAATATGGATAGGGATATATACTCCAGATCTGTAGTAAAGTGGTTTCCTGTATTAGGTTATTTGGCTTCTCACAATGCAGTTCTTTAAAAAAAATGGTTCACATGAACTTGCTTAATATCTGACATTAAAAAGGTTGCCTGTTATGTTTGGTGGTCGGTTGATCTAAATGTGGTGTTATGACGATCCACTGCTCTAATGCAACATAATAGGGAAGTATTTCTGTATGGCGTTCTATGCTTTTTATACGTTTGAGATCTTACTTATCACACAAGGTCGTACGATACTGATGTGTTCTTCTTTCGTACATATGCTGTAATAAACTCCATAAAATTAAAAGAAAAAGGAAAACAAAGAAATAAACTTAATTAAACACTGTGAGAATAACTTTTGAGCAAACGTGCATAAAGTAGAGTGATAAAGGACAGTGTCATAGAATCATAGAATCATAGAATGTTAGACTTGGAAGGGACCTTGCAGGTCATCTAGTCCAACCCCCTGCACTCTGCAGGAGCATAGCCGAAAGATAGCCCTACAACATACCCGAAAGATGGTCGTCCAGCCTCCGCTTGAAAACATCCAGCGAAGGAGCATCCACCACATCCTGAGGCAGTCTGTTCCACCACTCGACCACTCTTACAGTTAGGAAGTTTCTCCTGATATCTAGCTGGTATCAACTCCCTTGTAATTTCCACACATTAGATCTATTCTTGCAATCCGGAGCAAGAGAGAAGAGAACTGCTCCATCTTCTGCATGACAGCCCTTCAGCTATTTGAAGACTGCAATCATGTCCCCTACCTAAGCCTTCTCTTTCCCAGGGTAAACAGACCCAACTCTTTCAGCCTTTCCTCGTAAGACTTGGATCCCAACCCTCTCACCATCCTGGTCGCCCTCTTCTGGACACGCCCGAGTTTGTCAACATCCTTGCTAAAATGTGGTGCCCAAAACTGGACACAGGACTCCCAAGTGAGGCATGGCCAAAGCAGAATGGGGCGGAACTACTATTGTGTCACTGTGCAAACTGATCTCATGAACCCCAATCCCATGCAAGCAAAAGGGGGGGGGTGTCCCTAACCACTGCCAGTGGGAGGAAGCACTGAACTTTGCTATGTGTGTGTGTGTGTCCCCTTCCTGAGTCTGACCCAGGGCACGTATGGATTAACAGCCAAAGGAAAACACCGTGTACAAAATCCCCCCAAAAAGAAAAGGAAACAAATTGATAAACGATAAAGAGTTTATATAATATAGATTATTAGTGTCATAATCATAATAATGAACAATAAACAAAAAGTAGTCAAAATGTAGACAATATGAATTAAGTGGATTCACAAAACCCGATGCACCACAATGTTCATACGATAACAAGAGACAATATAACTGGAAGTAAACAGTGCAGGGATTCTCTTCTCTGTATGTCTCGCTGCTGCAAAAGGGATAATCCAGAAGTATCCTTCTTCCCGAAGTCGTGACTTGTGAGAGAAGCAATCCACCATCCTGTCCGTACAGGAGAAGCGATTCATCGGCTCCCCGGATGCACAAGCCGTTTCCAGCTTGTCTTTTTCAAGGACCGCTTTAA
Organism: Gekko gecko; assembly: GCA_029375565.1. Classification (NCBI taxonomy): domain Eukaryota; kingdom Metazoa; phylum Chordata; class Lepidosauria; order Squamata; family Gekkonidae; genus Gekko; species Gekko gecko. Next base: position 124,186,730 of record JAPDNY010000008.1, read on the forward strand.
CGATTCCTTGTATAAATTATTTTCTGGAACCGATCTCCATCCTTATAACGAACGTGTGCAGCTTTCCCACGCGGAAGGGGTGGTCATAGCGGGGGCGGAGGAAGGTGAGAAACCACCTTTCCCCTTCCTATTCTGTCAGTGCAACTCCACGGTTCGAAGGAAAGGCAAATTATCCCTCTTCCCTGTTTCTCCTGCAGGACCCAACCCAAGTGGCTATCAGTTAGGGTTGCCAGCTCCGGGTTGGGAGATACCTGGATATTTTGCGGGTGCAGCCTGGGAAAGGTGGTATTGGGGGAGAGGGGGGACCTCAGCAGGGGGCAATGCCACAGAGCCCGCCTCCCAAAGCAGCCGCCTTCTCCAGGGGAACCGATCTCCATGACCTGGAGATCAATCGTAATAGGGGGAGTTCTCCAGCCACCACCTGGAGGTTGGCAACCATGGTATTCATCCTCTTAGGTCCTTATAGAGCCAGTTTGGTGTCGTGGTTCAGAGTGCAGACTCTAACCTGGGAGAACCGGGTTTGACTCCCCACGCCTCCACTTGCAGCTGCCGGATGACCATGGGCAAGCTGTAGTTCTGTCTGAGCTGTTCTCTCAAGGACAGTTCTGGATAGAGCTCTCTCAGCCCTGCCTACCTCACAAGGTGTCTGTTGTGGGGAGGAGAAGGGAAAGGAGTTTGTAAGCCACTCCAAAACTCAAAAGTGAACGGCGGGGTATAAATCCAATCTCTTCTTCTTCTTCTTCTCCTCCACTTGCAGCTGCTGGATGACCTTGGGCAAGCCATAGTTCTGACAAGAGCTGTTCTTGAAAGAGGAGTTATCGAAAGAGCTCTCTCAGCCCCACCTACCTCACAGGGTGTCTGTTGGGGGGAGAGGAAGGGAAAGGAGTTTGTAAGCTGCTCTGAGACTCCGAGTGAAGGGTGGGGTATAAATCCAATCTCCTCCTCCTCCTCCTCCTCCTCCTCCTCCTCCTCCTCCTCCTCCTCCTCTTCTTCTTCTTCTTCTTCTTCTTCTTCTTCTTCTTCTTCTTCTTCTTCTTCTTCTTCTTCTTCTTCTTCTTCTCCTCCTCCTTCTCCTCCTCCTTCTCCTCCTCCTCCTCCTCCTCCTCCTCCTCCTCCACAGAATCTACTCTCCAGGAGCAAAGAGACACACACAAAGTTCCCATGTCTCTTCTGTGGGTGATAGTTAGTATCCCACCCACAATACTGAGCTAGGCACAAAAGTCATTTCTCGCTGGAAGCATCATTTCTTACTACTTCTTCAGCTTCAGCTTCTTGTGACTGTTATTATCATCGTGACCATTGATATCCTTTTTCCTCTTAGTACAGAACCATCAGTGTACAAAGACTCCTAACTTTTCTTTGCAAAAGAGCTTAGGACGATGCATTTGAAAGGAAGAAACCAGGCATGTGTTGCGACGCTGCGACAATAAACAACATCCCTGTGTGTAGCTGTCCTCGCCTCCCCTATAATACGCATGAACATTCATGCTCCCTCTCCCAACAGAAGCGTCCAAAGATGCAGAGTGAAGGCAAGGAATCTCAGAGCACGGTGAAATCGCACTACAGGGTGAGTCTTTCTAGATGTGAAAAGGGAGAGAGGGAGAATTCAGCGCAGGGCTGACATTTTCACTGGCAGTCCCGTCAATTAAGCCCTTCTAGAGAACTCCTGCTCTCTATGCAGATAGATCAAGAGACGGGGAGCCGTGTTAGTCTGTCTGCGGCAAGCGAAGAGAGTAAAAGTCTGAAGAAGTGAGCAGTGACTCATGAAAGCTCATCCCCTGCCACAAATTTTGTTCGTTTTTATGGGACTACTGGCCAGTCTGGTGTAGTGGTTAAGTGTGCGGACTCTAATCTGGGAGAACCGGGTTTGATTCCCCCACTCCTCCACTTGCACCTGGCTGGATGACCTTGGGCAAGCCATAGTTCTGATAAGAGCTGTTCTTGAAAAAGAGCAGTTTCTGTCAGAGCTCTCTCAGCCCTGCCTACCTCACAGGGTGTCTGTTGTGGGGAGGGGAAGGGAAGGGAGTTTGTAAGCCGCTCTGAGACTCCTTTGATCCCCTACTCCTTCACTTGGCCCTGCTGGATGACCTTGGGCCACCTTGCCGGCTTTTTGTGCTGAAAATAGCAAGGTAGAAATATAAACAGGCAAGCTGTTCCAGCCAGTGTACGGCGGGGGGTGGGGGGCGTAATGGTCATGCTTGGAGAGATGTCTCCGCAGAGGGGGGTCGGGCGCCGCAGCCCCAGAGCTCCCCGCTCCGTCTATCGAATCACGAAAGCAGAACAAATCTTGCCGGATAGTCAACAATGCAGAATAAATTGATGCAGAAGAAAAGGGATTGTGCAAATGAGGCTAATCTGCATAAATTATGCCGCTCGCCTTGGCGCAGGTATCCTTTCAACGTGAAGTCGGAGCTGCCAATAAAACGCCCCGAGGCTGCTGCTCCTATAGCCTCCCCCTTCTCTACATTGCAGGAATGGGCTTTCCCAACAAGGGATGAAAGGGAGACAGGAGTAAGACAGTTGTTCTCCGATCAAGGCTCCGAGTTCCAGTCATTGTTCTGAGCAATAGAGCCATGTTGGGATTCTGAAGAAGCCCTACTCTACAGATTCTGACCCAACAGGTAAGACCTTGGTTGCCTCTGATCTCATTCTTCCTGCAACCACCCCTTATTTGAGTTTACTTATGTTGTTTATATCCCCCTTCCTCACTCAGACTCAAGGAGGATTACACAGAGTCAGTCTACACAATTGACAGGGCAGGGGATATTCAGTAAATGATACAATAGGCTCAGGACCGTAGAAGCAATAAGAAATCTAAAAGCAGAACTGAAGCAAAGCATAAGTCTTAACATGATCCGTTAAATGATGCAAAAATCACACAGAAGGGTAGGTTCCTCGTTTCAGTGAGCTAAACACAGTAGAGGAGGAGGAGGAGGAGATGACTGGATTTATATCCCACACTTCACTACCCATTGGAGTCTCAAAGGGGCTTACAGTCTCCTTTCCCTTCCCCTCCCCACAACAGACACCCTGGGAGGCAGGTGGGGCTGAGAGAGCTCTTTTGAGAAATGCTCTTGAGAGAACAGCTCTGAGAAAACTTGTGACTGACCCAAGGTCACACCAGCGGCTGCATGTGGAGGAGTGGGGAATCAAACCAAGTTCTCCCAGATTAGAGTCTGTGTTCCTAACCAGTTTGGTGTAGTGGTTAAGTGCGTGGGCTCTAATCTGGGAGAGCCAGGTTTGATTCCCTACTCCTTCACTTGGCCCTGCTGGATGAGCTTGGGCAAGCCATAGTTCTGACAAGAGCTGTCCTTGAAAGGGCAGTTTTTGAAAGAGCTCTCTCAGTCCCACCTACTTCACAGGTTGCCTATTGTGGGGAGGGGAAGGGAAAGGAGTTTGTAAGCCGCTCTGAGACACCAAGTGAAGGGTGGGATATAAATCCAATTTCTTCATCTTCTTCTACACCAAACTGGCCCTCCTAACCACTACACCAAACTTCCAGGCACAACCTGGGTCAGTCACAAATTCTCTGAGAGCTGTTCTCTCACAAGTAGTTCCTGTCTGAGCTCTCTCAGCCCCACCTACCTCACAGGGTGTCTGTTGTGGGGTGGGGAAGGGAAAGGAGATTGTAAGCTACTCTGAGACTCCGAGTGAAGGGTGGGGTATAAATCCAATTTCTTCTCTTCTTGTCTTCTTATAGATAAACCAAGACTTGGATGTTTGCATTCTGCAGACTGAAATACGCAAGAAGGATCTTACCGTTCGGTTATTTTTGACACTATTCACCCTCCCGATCGATAGCGAATCAGAGCTATCCCAGAATGCAGTGGGCTACAGCACAAATCATTTGTCCTTTTCCCATGGAGCTGTGACTACCAGTTGACATTCCGAATGCCTGGCGAATGCTCTTCCATTAACCTCGCTAGACATGGTGCCCTCTCTCTCTCTCTTTCTCTCCCCCCCCCCCCCGGCAGTGGTGTCCTATGCCCCCGATTCACGCAAATACTTCCCCTATTAAATCATTTGTCTGTGTCAATTGATTCAATATTGAAACGTGGCTTGTATCCGCTTGTATCTAAATGGAATCTAAATTGTTATTACCGTTCCGTGGCGATGACTCTTTGAGCATCTCCCCTCTCCTCCCATCCTGCCAAAGCCATTCCTCTCTTAATTACCTCCCATGCGCTGAGCAACAAGTACAGTTCTGGATGGTGGGGGAATGATAGTTTAGGTCTCGTTTTCAAAACGAGCCCCGCCGAGTTCCGCTGTGTGCGCTCATTCCCTTTCCCGATTGCTCCCGGGGAGCAGATCGCGCTAATAAAAAGCCAATCATGTGTACTTCTGATCAGGGGCCAAGAAGAACATTAAGAGGAGGGAAATACATTGTAACACTTTAACCGGAGGCCTCACGCTGAGTTCCTGTGGCTGATAAGCCACGATCCGGCAGCTGTTGCAAAATGGGTGATCTGCACAGACAGGTCCTTCCTGAACATAAGAACATAAGAGAAGCCAATGTTAAATCAGGCCAGGGGCCCATCTAGTCCCACACTCTGGGTCACACAGTGGCCAAAAATACCAGATGCCATCAGGAGGTCCTGCAGCACAAACCAGATTCAGGGTAACCTGATGTGGACATTATACAGATTATAGCTAATGATCCAAATCAAGCATATTGATCGTTGCATTACCTACCAGATAATTGCCTATCCTCTTGTCACCTACCGCTGAAAAGTTGGGGAAGGATCATAGAAAACAACTATTTACTTGACCCCTTCCTCACTCCAGGATTTGCTCAAACTGTCCCCCGGGACAGAGAAAGCCGGAGTAGCAAGGCCCCGGACTATCTGGTCCTTTCCAGGGTTTGTGGCTGCAGTGGTACAGCGCTCTGTATCACTTCAATTAATGCACAATTAGATATTCTTGTGTAGGTCTGGTTTTGTCATGAAATGAAGACATGAAACTGCCTTATAGTGAATCAGAGTTTTGGTCCATTAAGGTCAGTGTCATCTCGTCAGACTGGCAGCGGCTCTCCAGGTTCTTAGGCAGAGATCTTTCACATCACCTCCTGCCAAATCTTTTCACTGGGGATTCCGGGGATTGAACCTGGGGCCTTCTGCATGCCAAGCAGATATTCTACCTCTGAGCCACAGCCCCTAAGACATCCCCTACAAGAGCCTGAGGAAATGATGCAAAGGGGGAGCAATTCCCTGTGTATCCTGAATTGGAACTACTGCAACAACCATTTTTTGCATCTGCGTAATCTTTCCGATGGGGCTGTGTCACCCACTTCTGTCAAGCCGAGTCTGGCAACTAGTAAGAGGGCCGAGGGCGGGGACACGGGGGAGCATGTGACAACGCCAACATTGCTAACATTGCCGCATCAGTTCTAGGGGAAGAGTCTAATTTATTTACTTATTTTTCAAATTTTTCTTCTGCCCTCCCCGCGAACGGGCTTAGGGAGGATCACAACGATAATTAGGCCGTTCAGCATCACAAAACACAATAATAAATAGTTAATTAGAACATTAAAAGAAAGATTTAAAAACCGATTGCGCCAGTTATTGCACAGTCTCCAATACTGGTGGAGCTAGACTCTTAAGTCTGTTTAATCCGGGCCGTGTGGAAGTGGTGTCTTCAGGAGGGGAGGCCGACTCTTTTACTGGATGCCCACCATCTCAACCAAAGGCCTGGCAGAACAGCTCAGTTTTGCAGGCCCTGTGGAACGATAAAAGGTCCTGCAGGGCCCTGATCTCACACGGAAGCATGTTCCAGCAGGCCAGGGCCAGGGCAGAGAAAGCCCTGGTCCTGGTCGAGGCTAAATGGACGTCCCTCAGGCTGGGGATAACCAGCATCTAAGTGATGTAGGTTAGCTCTAGGAACGGCCAGAAACTCTAAGGTAAAACCATAGTGTTTCTGGCAGTTCCTAGCACTACCCTAAGCCAGGTTTTCCCTGGAAGTGCTCAGAGTGGCAGTGGGAACAGAGGGCTTACAGTGGGAGACCTCCTGCCACAGCAGCCCTATCGTGGACTAATGTCTACTTTTTCATCGATCAAGGTTGTGATCCTTTACATACTTACCAGGAAGAAAATCCCACTGAAAACAGAGGGATCTGTTTCCAAGTAAACATGCACAAGGATCGGTGTGGGCAATTAAATGGTTAAATCGAATTAACTTTGCCTATCACCAAAGGAGCCATTAGAGATACTGAAGGAAAGTATGAGATAACCGACCACATAGTAAGCCGAAGCAACTGAATATTCACTGTTTGAGCGAAAAGTTCGTCTTTATTATTTACTTTCTCGCCTTTACTTACAGTACCATGATAGACAGCTCCCAAGAACAAACATACCCTTAAGTGCACAGTTCTACCAAAGTTTAAGGAGCTGCGGTGGCTCAAGTGGTTAAGACGCTGAACCGCAGGCTGTGGAAGGTCAGTAGTTCAGCAGTTCAAGACCCGTGAGTGCCGCATGACGGGGTGAGCTCCCGTCTCTAGTTCCAGCTCCTGCCAACCTAGCAGTTAGAAAGCAAGAAATTGCAAGTAGATAAATAGGTACCGCTTTGGTGGGAAGGTAGCAGCGTTCCGTGCGCCTTGGTGTTTAGTCATGCTGGCCACATGACCACGGAAATGTCTTCGGACAGCACTGGCTCTTCGGCTTTGAAACAGAGATGAGCACTGCAACCCTAGAGTCGGATTCGACTGGCTTTCGAGCAAGGGAACCTTTACCTTTACCAAAGTTTGAGTCCAATGGCACCTTTAAGACCCACAAAGTTTAATTCTGGGTATGAGCATTCGTGCTGAAGAAGTGTGCCTGCACACAAAAACTTATACCAAGAATTAAATTTTGTGGGTCTTAAAGGTGCCACCGGACTCAGACTTTCAGACCAACACAGCTACACAGCTACCCACCTAGGGTTGCCAGGTCTTACCCGTCTACCAGCGGGGGGCTCCTGGCTTGGTCCCAGGGTCTTCGGGTGTGCATGCAGAGTGTGCATGGCACGATGACATCACCCAGAAGTGACATCATCATGCTGGGCACATTGCATGGGGGACACTCTGCAATTTGGCTATAAACTCTATGGTCACCACAGAGGTTGTAGCCAAATGCTAGAGTGTCCCCGGCATGACATGCCTGGCGCAATGATGTCACTTCTGGGTGGTGTCATCATGCCAGGCACATTGGGGCTCTTCAGGGTTGGGGCTCCCCCTACTGGCCAGCTGGCCAGCGGTGGATCGTGGGCCCCCGAAATTGGGGGAATCACTGCCCCTGCCTGAATCTAAGTTCCGCCAAAGATATTCTGATCAGTCAAGTAGCCCACCCCACGTCTGAGCACTGAAAATCTGCAAAACTTCTGTTCTCTCTAGGAAGTTTTCAATAAGAGGTTGATAAGGCATTAGCTGGAGATGCTATGGGACCTCCGATGTCTTCTAGGTCCATCTCACGCTTCCTAAAATGGAGGGATAGTTCTAGGGCCTAAGTCAAACAAAGCCAAATAGGAAACCAGTGTGTGTGGGGGGGGGGGGAAGCACCAGAGCGTGTCCTGCTTATGATCTGGGCATGGTTCGTCACTCAGGCGTCCACCTCGAGTTCAGGAAACGGCTCCCTGAACCTGGGTATGCTTTGGCAGCTGCAGTGTAAACGAAGAAAGAGAAGGGGGCACGAGCCCAGGGCAGTGATAAATCATCTGCCGCATGTGTTGTGTATGTGTGTGTGTGTGTCCCAGCTCTGGCTTCAGCGGGCCCAAGATTAATGGGTAGCTCGCATTTAACCCAGCTAGGCCTTAACTAGCCGTGAAGTGGAGGCAAAGGCACCCGCCGGGAACAACTCGGCTTTGTGGGTGGCTGGCTGTGAAATCAGTCTGGCTTCACATAACCTCCCCCCCGGGCACGTTCTTGGATCTCGAGAAAGACCTGCCTGGGAAAGTCATTGTTTCTGAACCAGCGGAGAGCAGCTAACTAACCTGCCGCGTTCCTCGTGCCGAGGGCATTTTTCATAATTACCGGCCAGGGTTCGGTGGTCGCGAGGCACAATTAATACCAAGGCAGGCGCCTGCCTTTGTGACACGGGCTGCCGGCCTGCCCGTTAAGGAGACGAATGGAAGCATTGGCTTCCAGCCGCAGTCCCAGCCTTGTGTCATCCGCGATTTCCCTTGCATGGGGGCAAGCCGATCTATCGGGGCGGCCTTCTCCAAGATGGCTCGAGAGCCCCCGCAGTCAGAAGTTCCCACTCGCCGTTCCGACTCATTGCAGCCTACGTAACCGCAGTCAGCGTGTTGGCTCTGAGATCTTCCAGGATGGAACCCGTCCAGGTGCTGGTTTCCCTTCCTGTGGAGAGCAATTTCTCCAGCTCCTTCCTTTCCCTTCTTTGCAATTGTTATTCTGATGCCTTTATAATGGTGGTGGGAAGTGCTGCCAAGTTGCAGCTGACTTATGGCCCTCCCGTTGGGATCTCAAGGCGAGAGATGACTGCCGTGCTCGGCGCAGCAGCCCTGGACTTCCCTGGTGGTCTCCCATCCAAGTACTGACCCTGCGTAGCTTCCTAGAGCTGATGACATCCAGCTAGCCTGGCCCATCCAGGTCAGGGCTGCTTTATAACAGAATATCTCAAAGTCTTCAAGCAGATTACAATTTTTACACATTGTCCAAAACTATATTTCTGAACTATGTGTAACCTGCATAGCATTTATGTGGCATCATGAATGTGGAACAGAGGTTACGGAGTCCACGGTTGCCAGGTGCTTACTATCTGCCGGTAGGGGGCTCCAGGCTGCTCCCCAGGATCTTCTGGTACGCGCCTGATGTGCCCGGCATGATGAAGTCACTCAGAGGCGACATCATTGCGCTGGGCACATTGTGTGGGGGACATTCTAGCATTTGGCCAAAAACTCTATGGTCACCATAGAGTTTTTAAACAAATGCTAGAGCGTCCACCGCACATTGGGCGTGGTGGAGCTCTTCGGTGGTGGATTGGGGTGCTCAAAATTGTGGGAACCCCCACCCCTATCGGAGATCAGATCCCCTGGAGAAAATGGTTACTTTGGAGGGTGAGATCTATGGCATTATACCCCACTGGGGTCCCTCTTCTCCCCAAATCCTCTCCTCCTCAGGATCCGCCTCCAAAATCTCCAGGAATTTCCCAAACCAGCATTTGAAACCATAATTGACAGCTTGACCACACAAGGAGAACCAATGGACTGTCTGGGGTGGAACAGTGCTGGAGGTCAGAGAAGATATCACCCCCCTCTCTCTGGGACCTTCTGCAACTCATCACTGAAGGCATGTCTATGCTCCAGGAGGTTCCCAGTCCAAACCCTGAATGATCCTGCCATTAGTCAGGCTGGCTCAGGAGGTCCCAGGCCAGCCATCTTCCATGGTCAAGAGTCAACTAGATATACCACCAGGTTCTGCTGCACCAGAGATCACCCTCTTGTTCATAAGAAGCTTCAGTTCCTGCGTTGTTAGAAGCGGTGGTAGAAGTTCGGCTACCAGTAGGGGAACTATAAGCCCCTCCCATGTCCCTTGCTTGTGAAGTTAAAGTGAATTTAGAAGACACTCTGGCGATTCATCAGAACATCTGAGGAATGTTGAGGGAACCTAAAAAAAAGAGTCAGTTAAGGGGAATTCCTTGGGGTGGGGGAGGTTCATGCCTTTTGGGGTTGCAGCCAAGTTTCATCCAATGCCAGATTTGAGGCAAACTTTGAGAGAAGATTAATAATTCTGATAAGACTGGTAAAAAATGCCCCATCCTTACTGTCTTCCTCTAGCAGAAGACTCAGAGCAGTGTGTTGGACTGGATGGGCCATTGGCCGGATCCAATATTGGCTTCTCTTATGTTCTTACGCCTTCCCCTAAATCCTCCTTCAAAGTGCATTGCCCTTGTAGGGGCATCTCATTTCCCCCTCTCCCATTCTTTCCCTTCCCTGAAATCCCCCATAGCCTCTCCCCTTTTCTTGCTTCCTTCTCTCCTTCCTATTCAACAGCCAACGTACCTTCATCTGCCTCTCTGTCTTCAGCTTTCCCTCCCAGTAGCCTCTGCCTTAGAAGAACTATGGCCCAATTGCGCAGTGCCAACCACAGGGCCAGGCCTACTCGCATGGTGTGCAACCCTCAAGGACTTGCAGGGAGGGCACATCACTCTCCCCTGCCACCCTGTCCCCACTATTTCCTCTTTCCTTCCTCCTGGCAACCTCCATAGCCTTTGCCTAAAACAGCGTCAAAGGAACAGATTTGATGGAGCCTAAAATGCAAATTCCTCTGTCACCCAGGCCAAAGCCGCCTGTCATTTGGGTTTGTGGGCACAAGGCAGGGGTCTCTGGGGGAAGTGTGAGGAGGTACTTGTAAATCTCTTGCATTGCGCAGGAGGGTTGGAACGGATGCCCTTTGAGGTCCCTTCCAGCTCTAGTTTTCTGTTTTTATGTCTACGATCTGGGACAGCAGATTGTAACGCCGGAACACTCGAAAAGACACTGCCATCCATCTTAAGCTGCTAATGTAGGAGTCCCGTTTCAGTTATCACATCTGACAACCAAAATAAGCTTCCAACCTTCTTTGGAAGTGACAATCACCTTGTTGTCATTTTGCTAAATGAAAAGGCGTCTGCAGGAATCAGCAGGGGGAAAGGGAGGAAGAAGAATTTACCTCAGGAACCAGGAGTTCCTCTCCCCTGATCGGCAATCTACCTGAGCACAGTTCATAACCATCAGTGTATCTAACTGACCGCTCGTGTTTTAATCGCTTATCGCTAGCATTCTTTAATAGCGGAAGAGGAGGGAAAGGCCCCATTCAGAGGTCTATATGTCACGAGTGGTTAGTCATAAAACAGGCAGTCAGAATCGGTGGAATAGAACAGCTTCCTGGGTTAAGGATGCCAAATGCCCTATGGGGGGAAAAAGTCTTTTCTGACAAATTTCCAGAAGGCCAAGATAGCTTGTGGTACTTCAAGTACTTGAAGGGCTGTCATAGAGAGAGGATGGTTCGGAGTTGATTTCTGTTGCCCCAGAAGGTTGGACCAGGACCAGTGGGTTGAAATTAAATCAGAAGAGTTTCCAGCTAAACATTAGGAAGAACTTCCTGATAGTTAGAGCGGTTCCTCGGTGGAACAGGCTTCCTCGGGAGGTGGTGGCGGGCTCTCCTTCTGTGGAGGTTTTCAAACAGAGGCTGGATGGTCATCTGACACCAATGCTCATTCTGTGAACTTAGACAGATCATGGGAGGGAGGGCAGGAAGGGTTGCCTCAGTGCATAGTTCTTGTGGCCCTGTCTTACACGCCCAGGGAAATGCTGGTTGCCACTTTGGGGTCAGGAAGCAATTTGTCTGGAGGCCAGTTTGCCTGGAGATCCTGGAGGGTTTTTGTCATCTTCTGGGCATGGAGCACGGGTCACTAGGGGTGTAGGGAGGAGGTATTTGTGAATTTCCTGCATTGTGCAGGGGGTTGGACTAGATAACCCTGGAGGTTGGACTAGGTGACCCAAGGATGACCCTGATTCTATGACTTTCTCAAGCAGTGAAGTTATAGTCTGGGCCTGGGGGGGGGGCTACTGCAGAAAAAGCCCTGTCTTTTCTTATTTGTGTTAATACAGGAATTCAGAGCAGAGCACTGATAGTCAATCTTGGGTCACAGGGAGGGTTCGGGAGGTTAGCCTGGGTATTTCGGTAAAGGGCTTTGTACCGTACTTAGAAAAAACGAAGAACCTCAGAAGGCGTCGTGAAAATTAAACGGGTCACACCAGGCCAAACAAGAAGACAGCAGTTTTGACCCTCACAAAGCCTGGAGAGTCTTCTTCGTGGCGGAAGTCCCCATCTTGTCAGCATCACCCTCGAAAGCGCAACAGATTTGTGCGCTTGGGTAATCGCACAGAATACTCTCCACAGAATCAGATGTTCATACAAGGGGGGGAGGAAGAAAGGTGCTTATTCTTTCAAGATGATTATATGGAAAAACGGAGAATAAATATGAATAAATTGAGCATTAACTGCGCGAGATAAGGCTCCGTATATCTATACAGCCACGTGCCACACACAGAATTTTTTTTTTTTAAGTAAATGGAAATCTTTATCACTATAGACTGCTGAATATTAATAGTTATTGTTTGAGTCGCTGTGGCACGGGGAAGTCAATTATAACCCAAGTTTTTAAAAAATGTACTGAATTATAGATAAACTAGGAATTGGGGGGGAGAGAAATCTTCGTGGCACAATGCAGGAGGGGGAGAGAAAAAGGACTTGCAGGGAGGGCCCTTTGATAAAAGAAGAAAGAAAACTTGATAAGAATGTTTAAGCAGCGAGTGACAGTCCAGCAGTGACAGGCTGTGCTTTGGCATTCCGCAGACAACAGAAAAGTGTTAACGGTGGGCTTAATAAAGACGCACTTCCGTTCTTAATGCTCCACAAAGCCGCAAGCGGAGGACTGGGAAGAGGGCTTTGGACTCCCTCCTGTTAATTCATCAGGGGGGGGGTTGATGTCTGCACACAAAGTGCCGGCACACCCAAGCTTTTTAGGTCGTGGTGCAAACGGCTCCGGATTACGGCACCCGCACATCTGTTTCCTTCTCAGAGCACCTGATGCTTCATGTTACGGTGCTCGGTCGCCAGCTGCACCATAGCCAGGGCTGCTTTTAAGGGAGGGGGGCCCGTTACCCATGAATCTCCAGTCTCATCGCATTGGGCAAGCCATTTTGGATGCAAGGGTTGGGTTGCCAGATCCAGGTTGGGAAACTCCTGGACATTTGGGCGATGCAGCCTGGGGAGGACAGGGACCTCTGTGGGGTACAATGCCCTAGAACCCACCCTCCAAAGCACCCACTTTCTCCAAGGGAAATGATCTCTGTAGTCTGGAGAGGAGCTGTAATTCTGGGGTATCTCCAGGCCCCACATGGAGGCTACAATCCCTACAAGTGGTGGCAGTGATAGGGCAGTGTAGTGATTCTGGGCCCCTGGGCAAAACTCAAGGAGGAGGGGATGGGGGGGGACTTACCAGGAGTAGCAGGGAAGCCGATCTGATGTGCAACAATGTGTCTCCCTCACTGACCACATGACCTGGAAGTGAAATCACTTCCAGGACACTGGGGTGACACTCTGGTATTCGGGCAAGAAAACCCTCTATGGTACATTTGGCTTCTACCATAGAGTTTTTGCCCAGATACTAGAACGTCACCCTGACCGGCCAGCTGATCAGTGGCAGGGCAGTGTAGGGTTGCCAGTGCTGGGTTGGGAAATACCTGGAGATTTTGGGGGGTGGCAGCTGGGGAAGGACCTCAGCAGGGTATAATTCCATAGAACAGCCCACGATAAGCAATAATACACTGAATACACAGCGCAATAAAAAGGAGTATAAAACTGGAGAACAGTGCGGTAAAAACAGTATAATACTTACACTTAAAAATGCAATAATGCTGGATAACCAAATTAGAAAACAACGCAATGAAACAAATGCAGGGAAAATTTCCCCAAACCTTCCAGATATTTGTTCCCTTTATCATGATTCTTAGCCCCTCAGCTGGGGACCCCTGCTTCCACAGGGTGTGTGTGTGTGTGTCTGGCAACCCTATCACACACAACAGCCAACCAGTTCCTCTGGAGGGCCAACAACAGGGCATAGAGGCTGAGGCCTTCCCCTGATGTTGGGACTCAGAGGATTAGTGCCTCTGAATGTGGAGGTTCCCCTCAGCCATGAATCTATCTAATCCCCAGTGGCTGTCAGCCCCTAGCCCAGTGCAAGACCCTGGGCAACTGCCCAGCTGCCACACAGCTAAGACCACCTCTGGGCAGTAACTACCAGAAAGATAAAAGGGGGAGGTTGGGTTTCCCTGCAAAGAGGGCTCAGGCACCCCCAAATGCACATGTGACTCTCCAGCCTCTTGTGAGGGGGATAGCTGAGGGGCAAAGAAATACTTACACTTAATTCTGGGTGGGATTGCTAATTCTGAAGTGGGATTGCTAAATCTGGGTGGGGTTGTTAATTCTGAAGAAGACAGAGTCAGGATTCAAAATGATCTAGATAGGCTGGAACACTGGGCTGAGGCAAATAAAAAAATAAAATCTCAATAGAGATAAGTGCAAAGTCCTACACCTGGGCACAAAAAATCAAAGGCACAGATACAGAATGGGAGGGACTTGGCTTGACAGCAGCACATGTGAAAGGGATCTGGGTGTTCTGGTTGATCACAAGCTCAACATGAGCCTGCAGTGCGATGTGGCTGTGAAGAAAGTGAATGCAATCTTGGGATGCATTAACAGAAGCATTGGGTCCAGTTCACGGGAGGTGGTAGTTCCGCTCTATTCTGCTGTGGTCAGGCCTCACCTGGAGTCCTGTGTCCAGTTTTGGGCACCACATTTTAGGAAGGATGTTGACAAGCTCGAGCATGTCCAGAAGTGGGCGACCAGGATGGTGAGAGGGTTGGAATCCAAGTCTTAAGAGGAAAGGCTGAAAGAGTTGGGTATGTTTAGGCTGGGAAAGAAAAGACTTAGAGGGGACATGATGGCAGTCTTCAAGTATTTGAAAGGCTGTCATGTAGAAGATGGAGCAGATCTATTCTCTCTTGCTCCGGATTGCAAGACTAGATCTAGCGGGTGGAAATTACAAGGGAGTCGTTACCGGCTAAATATCAGGAGAAACTTTCTAACTGTGAGAGTGGTTGAGCAGTGGAACAGACTGCCTCAGGAGGTGGTGGATGCTTCTTCTCTGGATGTTTTCAAGTGGAGACTGGACGACCATCTTTCGGGTATGTTGTAGGTATGTCGGCCTATCTTTTGGCTATGCTCCTGCAGAATGCAGGGGGCTGTACTAGATGACCTGCAAGGTCCCTTCGAACTCTAACATTCTATGATTCTATGAATCATGATAAAGGGAATAAATATCTGAAAATGTGGGGGAAGTTTTCCCTGCATTTGTTTTATCACACTGTTTTCTAATTTGGTTATCTAGCATTATTGCATTTTTAGTGTAAGCATTATACTGTTTTTACTGCACTGTTCTCCAGTTTTATACTCCTTTTTACTGCGCTGTGTGTTCAATGTATTATTGTTTATCGTGGGCTGTTCTCTAATTTTGTAACCCTGTTTCAGTGCACTGGCTGTTGTATGTGTTATTCCAGGTTTTTTTAGTGCGTCCTCTAAGTTTGTATTGCTTTGTTGCACATATTATCCTGTTCTTATTGCTGTGAGAAAGGTGGACCATAAACAGAATAAATTCAGTTTGTGACGACATAGCGTTAGGATCCAATACTGCCCCACACATTTGCCCTGCTGCTATCTCATTCCCTGATATGTATGTTATGTGTGCAGGGATGTTGTCATGCTGGGCAGATGGGCTAAACCTATAGCTTCTGAGGCAAAAGAAAGCCTTCCAGCTTCCTTCCCTTCTTCTCCCCCTTCCCAACATTTTTCAGTAGGTATCTAAGAACATAGGAACATAAGAGAAGCCATTGTTGGATCAGGCCAATGGCCCATCCAGTCCAGCACTTTTTCAGTGTGACCTCAAAAGGAAGCAGTGGCGCAGGCAGTAAAGAACGCCTGCTGTACATCAGTGAACAGTCACTATGGCTGTTCGAGACCCACCATGGCCAGGGTGAGCTCCCGGCCCTAGTCCCAGCTCCCGCCCACCCAGCGGTTCGAAAGCATTAAAAAAGTATAGCAAGTAGATAAATGGGTACCTGCCTGTAGGGTGTGCAGCAGAGGCATCAGCGGCAGCAATGGTGGTGGTGGCAGAAGCAATGGCGATGGCGACGGATGATTGATGTTCCTGGGAGTATGACACTGAGCACCCGAATCCAGCAGAGGGAGGGGCCACGGAGGTGCAGGCGGCGTGTCGGCGCGGTGCGGCGGAGCCGGAAAGGACATTAGCCAGAGCTGCAGCCGACACGGGGGCCGTGCACCGAGATGGGCCTACTGAGGAAGCTGCTGGACCAGAGAAGATCTGCCCAAGGACATCGGGGGTTGATTGCTGACACCTGAGGCCCGCCGGAAGGCGACAGGGCCCTGCTGCCTGGGTGCTGGTAGGACGTCACTCCCCCCTATAAATTGTAGCCCTAGATAGAATTGAACTAATTGTGTAAACCGCTCAAAGACCCCTCGGGGTTAGAGCGGTATATAAATTGAAAGTATAAAATAAAAATAAAATAAATAAGAAAGACCCAGGCCCCGTTCAGATATTCTAAGTGGGAACCAGTGTTCCCTCTAAGCTGAATTAGCTCACACATTTTTGTTTTAGCTCAGGAAGGATTGCTCCAAAGGAAAATAATTTTTGCAGCCTCCAAATCGCTCGCTCACAACTTTAATGCCAGTAGCTCACAAAGCAGAATTTTTGCTCACAAGACTCCACAGCTTAGAGAAGGGGTGTCAAACATGCAGACATGAGGCCCCCGGAGGGCTTCTCTCAGGCCCACAGTGGGACTGGCTGTCTTCTGCTTCTGCTTCCAGTTCTGCTGCTGCTGCGTCATCGTAGGTTTGCAGCTTACAGAGACACACCTGAACGGCACACTCAGGATTGGAACAGCACAGACATTTCGATGCAATAATTCAGAGCAAGAATTATCAGAGACTGTTACGTAAACAAAATATTGCAAGAGTGCTGATGTTTTAAGCATGTTTTTTTTTTCATTTTAAGTTAAAAAAAAAACCCCTTTGTGTTTGTGTCCTTTATAAGGTTTATATCTCCTCTTCCTGGCATTGCATTTTATGACACACATGACACGGCCCAACAAGATCTCATTTATGTCAGATCCAGCCCTCATAACAAATGAGTTCGACACCCCTGGCTTAGAGGAAGCATTGGTGGGAAGAGCAGTTTCTGCAAACTGGGGCGGGGGGGGGTCTCAAAACTGTCTGGTTTATTTCAACGTGTGGCCCTGACCTGCGGATCGAAGTATCCACAGATGAAACCACACTTGACTCACTCTCTCTAAAGGTGCCCCCGGGCCCTAGATTTCTTCTCCTGCTTCAGACCAATACGGCCGACCACCAGTGCTCCCTCTAAGCTGAGTTAGTGTCAGCTGGCTCACAGTTTTTTAGCCTCCGGCACACACATTTTTGTCTTGGAAAGACGGCTCCAGAGCAAACTAATCTATGCAGTAGACAAATCTCTCATTCACAACTTTAATGTCAGTCGCTCGCAAAGTAGAACTTTTGCTCACAAGACTCCACAGCTTAGAAGGAACATTGCTGACATTGTATATCTAGATGCATCTATATTGTATATCTGTATGCATCTATATTTATAACTATCTATCTATATATCTACTTCCATCTCTTTCTACCTTTCTATCGCCCCTTCTGCTGCTATCTCCTGCCGGCAGGAGAAGGCTTTTTTTCTTTTTCTGTTTCATTTGGTATTCCCTCTGTGATCCTTACTTCCTGCCAATTTTTTAAAATTGTTGTTTCTATTTTGTATGCATTTCAGCTCTGGTTTCGATTCTGTCCATGAGTGAGGGGTGTAAATGGTTTTAAAATGTGATTTTATGGTGCATGTTGTAATTTGATACCCTCCTGGTCCATGTGAGGGCAGAAAGATGGTAGATAGATTCTGTAAAATAAACAAAAATTTTTTAACAAAATTAGTTGAGAGGACCCAAAAGAGTCTTCCTCCAGCTTAAAGAGTCTTCCTCTTCCTTAGATGGTTCTTCCCCTAGTAGAAGAACCTCTTCTTAAGCTGAAGGAAGGCTTCTGCCACAGGAGGTGGTGGCAGCTGCAAGCATGGACAGTTTCAAGAGGGAATTGGATGAGCATATGGAGCAGAAGTCCATCAGTGGCTATTAGCCACAGGGTATAGATGGGAACTCTCAGTCTGGGGCAGGTGATGCACTCTATTCTTGGTGCTGGAGGAGGCAGCAGTGGGAGGGCTTCTAGTGTCCTGGCCCCACTGCTGGACCTCCTGATGGCACCTGGTATATTTTGGCCACTGTGTGACAGAGTGTTGGACTAGATGGGCCATTGGCCTGATTCAACATTGGCTTCTCTTATGTTCTTATGTTCTTATGTTCTGAGGCTGGGATGAGGCTTCAGACTTTGCTCGGTGGAGTGCAAGGATATGGGAAGGCTCTTGGAAACAGAGAACCATCGAGCTGGGAGGGACCCTAAAGGTCATCTAGTCCAACCTGCTGCACAATGCAAGAAACTGACAGCTACCTCCACCCCCCAGCTCACCCAGTGACCCCTGCTGTATGCCCAGAGGAAGGCAAAAAAAACCCCCAAAACCTCCAGGATCTCTGAACTAATCTGGCCTGGAGGAAAATTTCCTCCTGGCCCCAAAATCTTGTACAAGAAATCACCATCTCTCCCTCCCTCCCTCCCTCTCTCTCTCTCACTCTCTCTCTCACACACACACACACTTTGAAGATCTATGTTTGCAGAGCTATAATTGTTTGCAAGCTAGTCGATCTACTGGAGCCAATTTCTCATGGAGGCACAGATGTCCTTTTCGCTCCTGGATAAAGAAAATAATTACAAAAAAAAATGTTGCATCTCTAGCTCTCGATCTAGAGGGGGAAGAGCGTCCTGGTTTTAATTTCCCGGTTTAAACTGAACGGAGAGAACTTTTTACGGCGCACAGGCTTCTCCATAGTAACTCAACTCCGGGAGCGGCCGGCTTCCTATTCAATAATTAATCCATCCTATTACTGCCCTGCAGGTAATCCGATGTCATTATTCCCCGGTCCGTATTGTTTAAACTGACCTCTCTGTAGGGCAGCCATTTTCTTCCGCCGTGTCCTCCCGGGAGAGCCGTGTTTGAGTTTATTGCATTACGATTCATAACCGTGGACCGTTTTTCCCCCTTGAAGAGGAGGAGGATGAAAGAAGAAGGAAGCCGCGTCGAAGGTGGGCTCAGCTGGCTCTGAGTCACCCACTTTTGGAGCCATTAAGAATGACTCCTTGGCGGGGAAAGGCCACGAAGAAGAGGAATAATAAATTTACGATCAAAGATTTTTTCCCCAAAAGAACAAGCTTTCTCCTGCTTAAGAAAACAACCGCCGGGGCTGGCCTCGGCAAAACTTAATCAGGACCAGAAATTACAAGCTGTCCTCGTCATCCCTGTGTCTTGACTGCCTGTATGTGCAAGTTCTCATCGTGCCTCTCACTCGCCGGCCTTCAGAGCTTTCCACCAGTGTAGAATCCACCCCCCCAAAAGAGAAGTTTTATTGCCGTTGGACCTCAGAGGTGGGAGGATGTTGCAAGATCCCTGGGCATCTTCTCCACAAAAGCCGAGAGGCAAAACAGGACTTCTGGTCTTCTGCAGGATAGTTTAACGTGGGTAGCTGTGTAGACCGGCAAGATTCAAGTCGTAACAATGTAAGAGCCCTGCTGGGTCAGACCAATGGTCCATCTGCTCCAGCATCCTGTCTTACACACTGGCCAACCAGTTCCTCTGGACAGCCAACAACAGGGCAGAGAGGCTGAGGCCTTCATAAGAACATCAGAAGAGCCCTGCTGGATCAGACCAGTGGTCCCTCTAGTCCAGCATCCTGTCTCACACAGGGGCCAACCAGTTCCTCTGGAGGGCCAACAATGGAGCAAAGAGGCAGAGACCTTCATTAGAACATAAGAAGTGCCCTGCTGGATCAGACCACTGGTCCATCTAGTACAGCATCCTTTCTTACAGGGCACAGAGGCTGAAGCCTTCATTAGAACATCAGAGTTGCCCTGCTGGATCAGACCAGCAGTCCATCTAGTCCAGCCTCTTGTCTCACCCAGTGGTCAACCAGTTCCTCTGGAGGGTCAACAACAGGGCAGAGAGGCTGAGGCCTCCATAAGAATATCAGAAGGGCCCTGCTGGATCAGACCAATAGTTCATCTAGTCCAGCCATCCTGCCTCACACAGTGGCCAGCCAGTTCCTCTGGTGGGTCAACAACAGGGCAGAGAGGCTGAGGCCTCCATAAGAATATCAGAAGGGCCCTGCTGGATCAGACCAATAGTTCATCTAGTCCAGCATCCTGTCTCACACAGTGGCCAAACAGTTCCTCTGGGTGGCCAACAACAGGGCATAGAGGCTAATGCCTTCCCCTGATGTTGCCTCCTG
The DNA here is from genome assembly GCA_029375565.1 of Gekko gecko. Lineage (NCBI taxonomy): Eukaryota > Metazoa > Chordata > Lepidosauria > Squamata > Gekkonidae > Gekko > Gekko gecko. The sequence continues at coordinate 124,206,737 of JAPDNY010000008.1, forward strand.
AATCTGGGATTCAAAGGATTAGTGCCTCTGAATGTGGAGGTTCCCCTCAGTCACCATGGCTAGTAGCCACTGATAGGCTTGTCCTCCATCAATCTATCTAATCACCTTTGAAAGCTGTTTATTCCTGTGGCCATCGCTACACCCTCTGGCAGCCAATTCTACATTTTAGTCACTCTCTGTGTAAAGTAGTATTTCCAGTAGTGCTCTGAAGCCTAAGAAGATTCTCAGGGTATCTGTTTTTGAGAGTCAAAGCTCACTACGGGAACTTTGATTCTTGAAGGCTTATACCATGGAAATCTGGTTGGGCTTTAAGGTACTATTAGACTCCAGTCTTGGTGTTCTGCAAATCTCTGTGTGCTTTGCAAAGAATTTGGCATTGAACTGGGGAAACTATTTGCTTTCTCCTTTAAAAAAGGTGTTTCCAGTGCAGATGGTTCCACCAAAATGTATTACCTTGAGAGAAGAAGCGAAAAAGAAGAGATTGGATTCATATCCCACCCTTCACTCAGAGTTTCAGAGCAGGTTACAATCTCCTTTCCCTTCTTCTCCCCACAACAGAAAACCTGAGAGGGTAGGTGGGGCTGAGAGAGCTCTGAGAGAACTGCTCTTGAGAGAACAGCTCTGAGAGAACTTGTAAATGACCCAAGGTCACACCAGCAGCTGCATGTGGGGGAATTTGGAATAAAACCTGATTCTCCCAGATTAGAGTCCATGCTCTTAACCACTACACCAAACTAGCTGTCTTGAGGAGCATGGTTTTTAAGTCGTTGATTCCACATAGTTCCCCCTCCCCCATTCTCCAGTTTATCTCACCACAACCCTGTGAAGCAGAGAGAAGGACTGGCCCAAGATCACCCAGAAAGTTTCAAGGACAAGTGGGAATTTGAGCCAGACTGTTCTGGGTGCTCTGTCATGCAGACAGCATGCCACGTCAGTGGGAGGTGTTTTTTTCTGTACGACATCCAAGAATATCCCCCACATATAATATAAATATTCAAGCCCAGACTTTTTCCAACCTTGTGGAAAATTGGGCATCAATAGAGACAATGCTCCATTTATATCTTTGGAGCACAATGGAGAACAGGATTATATGATTGCCATCAAATTCCTTCTCCGACGGAACTGGGACCGATGAAAATTGCGTGGCAGCTTTCCTAGATTAGTCTTGTGTACACAAAATATGCTTCAGTTTGGTAAAAACACTCTGAACCGCCCTGCTTTAAGACCTCATGGTCCGGCACAAAATACACCAGGGTGGTTATTTATGTAGTATATAAACTACAAGCCCATGAGGCAATGCAACTATGAGAAAAGTGGGCATGCACTGAAAATATTCATATTGTATAGATGTGAGAGAAAGTTGTAGTGGTATAGTGGTAGTGGAAGAGGAGGAAGAAGGAGGAGGAGGAGAATTTTTATACCCAGGTTTTGTCTCCTTTAAGGAATCCCAAAGTGGCTTACGATCGTCTTCACGACGCAAGAAGCAAAGCCCGTGTCTTCTGAGAAGAACGCTCCCGCTTCCTCGATGCATGATTTGTTTCCACAGCCCAGAGTGTGAGTGTTGTGCAGTTTTCTTTTTTTGTGCAGAACAGAGAAATAAGCAGTCGGCAGTGAAGCTGCATTAATAATGCAGGGGCAATTTGCCAGTTAGTAGTAAACTGCCGGATACGGGGGGGCCTGGAAGGGGAACTTGAGAAGTCTCTGAGAAAGACCAATTACAGCCAACGAATCTCTGGCGCATGGCCCTCTAGGACACGGGGACTTCTAGCAGGTTGCTGTCATGGAAACGTAAGAAGAGCCCGGTGGTCCATCCAGTACGGAATTCTATTTCCTACAGTGGGCAATGAGTTGCCACAGAGGGCCAAACCAACACAGAGGGCCAAACCAACACAGAGGGACAACCAACACAGAGGGACAACCAACAGGCCACAGAGACCAAGGCCTTCCCCTGATTCTACCTCACCCTATATGTTCCCCATGTTCAGGACTCCAGTTCTCATCTCCATTATAGCTTTTGTGGAGAAACAAATTGGATGGCCAGGCTACTACTGAGTAGGGTAGCCAGGTCCCTCCGGGCAACCTGCAAAGGATGGGAGAACTTGCAGGGAGCATCAGGGAGGCCCATCTGACATCCAGTGATGTATCTACTTCACTGCCCACATGACCCAGAAGTGACATCATTACATCTGGGACGTCAGGGTGATGCTCTGGGATTTGAACAAAAACTCTGTGGTAAATTTGGCTTCTTCTACCATAGAGTTTTTGCCCAGATACCAGAACATCACCCCGATGTCTTAGATGTGAGGATGTCACTTCCAGATCACATGGGTAGGGATGTAGACACATCACTGCACATTGGATAGATCTCCCTCTTAAGAACATAAGAGAAGCCAGTGTTGGATCAGGCCAATGGCCCATCCAGTCCAACACTCTGTCATGTAGGGGCCAAAAATACCAGGTGCCATCAGGAGGCCCACCAGTGGGGCCAGGACAGTAGAAGCGAGGGCATTTTGGGGGGGGTAAGTTCCACTCCACTGGCCAGATGATCGGTGACATGGAAGTGGGGCCTGTCAGCAGGGGCCCCCCCACCTCCACTGGGGGGGTCTGGCAACCCTATTGCTGGGTCCCATTTTGAAAATCTTGAGTTCAAACTCTGATGGAAAGACACTCCCGGAGGGGCTGGAAGTTCTTCCAGAATCACAGCTGATCTCCAGCCTACTCTGATCAGTTCCCCTGGAGGAAACGGCAGCTTCAGGGGGCAGTAGGGTCACCAGCTCTGGATTGGTAAACACGTGGAGATTGGGGGGTGGAGCCTGGGGAGGGCGGGAGAGGAGGGACCTCAGCAAGCTGCTGTGCCATAGAGTTCACCCTCCAAAGCAGCCATTTTCTTCAGGGGAACTGGAGATCAATTGTAAAGGCAGGAGATCTCCAGTCTCCACCTGGAAGTTGCCAACCATAGAAGGCATTACATCCGTGTGTATCTCTCTACCTTCCTAACCCTGCCCTCCCCGGGCATCACCACCGAATCTCCATATTCAGATCTGGCTACCCTACACATGCCTAAGTGGAAAGCAGCTCCTAGGCCTCTGCATCATCACGGAACGCAGTTAGATAAGTGGAGAAGGTGGCCAGCTGCTGAGCTACCAGTTGATATCTGCCTTTAGGGAAACGCTCAGCTGGGTTTCTACAGGGTTACTGGAATACCAGTGAGTCTCTATCTGACGCACCGTGTCTGCATTCTCCCTGGAGCTGAATGGAGGTGGGTCTAGTTCAAGGACTGCAGGAGGGCATCACAGCCCTATTGGGTGGTCAGAGACCTGGTCCGCTCAGTATTTTCCCGGAAGTGAAGCTGCAGCGTGGATTGTTGGTGAAGCTGGGTATGGGGGGGGGGATAGGCCTGCTGTCTTCAAAAATTCTTGCATCTGGGGACGGCTGCAGGGGCAGATTAAGGCTCCCTGGTGCCCAAAGCACTGACCAATCTTGGTGCCCCCCTCCTTTCCACACTGACCCAGTCCATTCTAGTTGTTGACCCGTCTGGCCAGATGTACAATGCAGGTTGCAGCAAGACAAAAATTTATTCCTAGGATAGCACGATATACTGTACAAACCAAGCCAAGATTGGGCTACGTAAAGTTCGGCAAAAATGCAATACAACATCTGTTTTAATATTTCACAATCTAAATGCATCAAAGTTCCAATATTCGTGACCTGAAAGGCATTTTTCTACATTTCTTCCCCCTTTACCCAACTTTGTGGTGCCCCCCTTGGCCCTGGTGCCCTAAGGCACGTGCTTAGTCTGCTCAAGGGTTAATCTGCCACTCGATGGCTGCATTGATCTGGGAGCAGCGCTTCCCACTGCCTACTGCTCGTTTATTGTTTATTTATTTGCTTATCAGATTTATACCCCGCCCTCCCCACAAAGCACGCTCAGGCCGACTTCCATACAGACATAAATACAATGAAAATGATACAATTATTTAAAACACAGCAGGTTGTGCTCCTCCCTGAGAACTTCGTCGCGGCTGATAAAGGTATGGCGTGCCCTTTAGCCAGGTGAGCCCCGGAGAACTCTGCAATCAGCGTCTCAGCACCTTCCGATGGTCCCCGGCCCCAGGGACGTCCATCTTGCCTCAACCAGGGCCAGGGCTTTTCGGCCTTGGCCCTTACCTGGTGGAATGAGCTCCCGCAGGAGATCAGGGCCCTGCCGGACCTTTTGGTGTAGTGGTGTAGTGTAGAGAGCCAGTTTGCTGTAGTGGTTAAGTGTGTGGACTCTTATCTGGGAGAACCAGGTTTGATTTCCCCCACTCCTCCACTTGCACCTGCTGATGTGACCTTGGGTCAGTCACAAGCTCTGGCACAGCTGTTCTTGAAAAAGAGCAGTTTCTCTCAGAGCTCTCTCAGCCCCACCTACCTCACAGGGTGTCTGTTGTGGGGAGGGGAAGGGAAAGGAGTTTGTGAGCCACTCTGAGATGCCTTTGGGCAGTGAAGGGCGGGGTATAAATCCAAACTCTTCTTCTTCTCTTCTTTTACAGTTCCACGGGGTCTGCAAGACAGAGCTGTTCTTCCCGGCTTTTAACTGAGGCGGCAGGCATCCACACTTTCTCGGGCCTCCCCTATAGTAGGCCAGGTCTGTCTTCGTCCCCAGTGGAGGACTTTGGGGGTTGTTCCCAGAGGGGGCGGGGTGACTCCAACGTGATGACATCACGTTGGGGATGTCCCGCCCAAGCCCCACCCCCGTGGCCGTCCCTCTCCCTCCCCTCCTGTGAGATTTAAAGGGACCCTTGAAGTGTTTCTAGCCAGCAGGTCCCCACGTGCCAGTTTGGTGTAGTGATTAAGTGCACGGACTCTTATCTGGGAGAACCGGGTTTGATTCCCCCACTTCTTCACTTGCAGCTGCTGGTGTGGCCTTGGGTCAGTCACAAGCTCTGGCACAGCTGTTCTCTCAAGGACAGTTTCTGTCAGAAGCTCTCTCAGCCCCGCCTACCTCTGCTGTGAGGTGTCTGTTGTGAGGAAGGGAAGGGAAAGGAGTTGGTAAGCCGCTCTGAGACGCCTTTGGGCGGTGAAGGGCGGGGTATAAATCCAAACTCTTCTTCTCTTCTTCTTCTCCAAGCGGCGGGCTGAAGCCCCCAAAATTGGGTAAACCCCCACCAGGACTGGGGGTCTGGCAACTCTAAGTATTTCAGATGGGTCATCATTCGAAATCCAGATTGTAGTAGACCTCATCTGTCGAGGCGCTGGTTTGAAATACAGGAATTGGTACTGGCTGTCTTTTAATTGAGGTACTTTAATTGTTTTTAATTGTTTGTATGTTATTATGGTGGAACCCGCCCTGAGCCTGCTGTGCAGAGAGGGTGGGATAGAATTAAATTAAAATTTTCTCATGCAATGTAGCTCCCTGTCCAAGCCTGATGTTGCTTGATTGTCAATGGGGAGAAGTGGCCACTAATGAAGAGTTAAGCTGCCATTTGACTTAAAGCTGCATTGGAATGTATCTCCTTGAGAAACACTGATTCCCCAAATTGAACAGACGGAATGGGTACAGAAACTGTACAAAGAAAGATGAATCGCAAAACTTGGACAGAGAGCGAAAGTATATTTTGACAGGACAGACGCTGTGTTAAAATCAGCATTGCCTGCCAATGTGCTTGCTTCTCCTCTCTCTTGCAGTATCAACTATGATCAATACATATGTGCATAAACAGATTATTCCAAATAAATCATGAGCATCCAGTCGGGTTGCGAAGTACAGCCTGGCAACTAGAGAGACTCTGGGGGGTTGGGGACATTGGGGGGGGGGCAATACCACACCCCTCTAGGAATTACAAGAAACTCTATGGTTTATCATAGAGTATCCAGTAATTACCATGGAGTATCCATGTACATGCCTTCTAGGCTTTCCCCAGCAGCGATGTCACACCATCGACCTGACCACGCTTTTTTGGTTAATTTTTCTCCAGTCGCCACTCCAACAGTGACGGGAAACGAGAGCCGGGGGCAAGGGTTCCCCAGCCCTTAGCGGAAAGATGGCAGCCCTAACTTCTGGGACTCTTTCTGATCCTAAACACTACTCAGAGTTTCCCATTAGAAACTGAAAAGAAACCGAATGAGGAAACTTGGAGAGCGAAGCATACGGCACCAAACATGGCATATGCTTTTCCTCGCTAAGAGGTAACGCTTTGCGTTGACTCTGGCTTGTGAATTTCATCGCATTGTTTTCCGGCACCATTGTTTTCTTTCCCGTGTGAGCGTGTTTCGGCGACCCAGCCGGCGCTTTCTCTTTAATGAACTCCCTAACTGCTGCTCTTCGCCTGTTAGCAAACGCCTGCCAATGCCTGTTAGCAAGCGTCTCCCGCCCCACACCCCCGCCTCCCCCTTATGCCCAAGGCTCAACTCTGTTTGCAAATAATAAAAGCTATAATTAAGACGACAAGAGCCGGTTCTTTATCCCGTCACAACATTTCAAAATGTTTGCGGTTTGCGGCGACACTTTCTGTGCCGCGGCTGGGCCTCAGTGTGACGGAGGGAAATGTTCTCGCTGATTCCATAGAATCTGAATTTGGGGACGGCTGGAAACACGCTGTTTCCGTGTATCGTCCTTTGCCGGGCCCCGCCGCAGAATAATTTGCAAATGCCACTGTCGGAAGGCAGACACTTTGTTAAGGTTTGACTAAAATGAACAAATACATTTTGATTACGATGGTGTGGGTTTTTTTAAAAAAAACCCCTAAAGATGGCGCTTGAAGGGCTACTGCTTTGTGAGCACACCGGGATTCCGAGGAGGACAGACTGGCGCACATGCCGTCTGGCAGCTTTGTCGGCAACAGCATGCTCGAGTGTGGATGAATGTGTGGATTTTACGGCCAGCTCTCTCCGCACACATGCCAGACTTTAAATATTAAAGGATAGAGGACTCCTGCACTGAGCCATCAACACATGGCTCCATCTCGCCTAATATACTGTCAGTTCTGGCTGGCAAAAACTCCCAAGCAAGGGTCTTTCCAGGCTGCGTTCCCTGACACCTTTTTCATTACAGATACCAGGAGGAGGAAGAAGGGGGAAGAAGAAGGAGAAAAAGGAGAAGGAGAAGGAGAAAAAGGAGAAGGAGAAGAAGGAGAAGGAGAAAAAGGAGAAGGAGAAGAAGGAGAAGGAGAAGAAGGAGAAGAAGGAGAAGGAGAAAAAGGAGAAGGAGAAGGAGAAGAAGGAGAAAAGGAGAAGGAGAAGGAGAAAAGGAGAAGGAGGAGAAGGAGAAGGAGGAGAAGGAGAAGGAGGAGAAGGAGGAGGAGGAGGAGGAGGAGAAGGAGGAAAAGGAGAAGGAGGAGGAGGAGGAGGAGAAGAAGAAGAAGAAGAAGAAGAAGAAGAAGAAGAAGAAGAAGAAGAAGAAGAAGAAGAAGAAGAAGAAGAAGAAGAAGAAGAAGAAGAATGGTTGAGCAATGGAACAGACTGCCTCGGGAGGTGGTGGATGCTCCTTTGCTGGACGTTTTTAAGCAGAGGCTGGACGACCATCTTTCGGGTATGTTGTAGGGCTATCTTTCGGCAACACTCCTGCAGAATGCAGGGGCTGGACTAGATGACCTGCAAGATCCCTTCCAACTCTAACATTCTATGATTTTATGAGAAGAAGATGATGATGATATTGGATTTATACCCCGCCCTTCACTCGGAGTCTCAGAGCGGCTTGCAAACTCCTTCCCGTCCCCACAACAAGCACCCCGTGAGGTAGGCGGGGCTGAGAGAGCTCTGGGAGCTGCTCTGAAGAGAACAGCTCTCAGAGAACTTTGACTGACCCAAGGTCACCCAGCGGCTGCATGTGAAAGAGTGGGGGATCAAAATCAGTTCTCCAGATTAGAGTTTGCTGCTCTTAACCACTACACCACACTGGCTCTCTGGCTCTCTTTAAACTCAGGACACCCCACATGCACCCAAAGCAAGAGCTCTCCAACTTAGGGCTCAGAAGCATTCCATCCATAAAATGCAAACTACAGGCTCACACAACCTCAATTTGCATCAGGGCAGTACAGGAAAAGAAAGGGTTTACCCCTTTAATCTCCCTTCAGTTTGGCTATTTGAAACACCACCACTACCACAACGTTAGCGTTTTTCAAGGAGAAAAGATGTGGCCTTTAAGTAAAGGTAAAGGTTCCCTTGCTCGAAAGCCAGTCGAATCCGAGTCTAGGGTTGCGGTGCTCATCTCCGTTTCCAAGCCAAAGAGCCAGCGCTGTCCGAAGACGTTTCCATGGTCATGTGGCCGGGATGACTAAACACCAAGGTGCACAGAACGCTGTTACCTTCCCACCGAAGTGGTACTTATTTATCTACTTGCAATTTCTTGCTTTCGAACTGCTAGGTTGGCAGGAGTTGGAACTAGAGACGGGAGCTCACTCCATCATGCGGCACTCACGGGTCTTGAACTGCTGAACTACTGACCTTCCACAGCCTGTAGTGCAGCATCTTAACCACTTGAGCCACCGCAGCTCCTTTAGAAACATGCATTTTCTCCAAGATCAAGTTAATCCCTGCCCATTGTATTGTGTGAAAGTTAGACAACAAAGAAAGCGGGCAGGGAGGAAGAACGTAGATTCCCTTTGCGATGTGGTGTTGGAGGAGCGTTTTATGGATATTGTGGACCCCAAAGACAGATCAGCGGGTCTAGCTAAATCAGCCTCAATTTTCTCGAAGCAAAAAATGGCTAAACTGAGGCTATCATACTTTGGTCATATTATGAGAAGACGAGAGTCCCTGGAAAAGACGATAATGCTGGGAAAAGTCGAAGGCAGTAAGGGGGAAAAGAGGAAGGCCCAACATGAGATGGATGGGCTCAATAAAAGAAACCGTGGCCTTCAGTTTGCAAGACCCAAGAACGGCTGCTAATGACAGGATGTTTTGGAGACCATAAATTCATAGGGTCACCATAAGTTGGAAGCAACCTGACGGCACTTAACACACAAACACACACACATTTTCTCCTTTCAAATAATAACAGCAGAGCTGGGGAGCGGAATTAAGATCGCAAAGCCAAGTGGAGGTTGAAGGGTTAACCCTCACTTCCTTCCTCGCATGACCCCGAGGCGATCTGAGGTTACCCAAGCCTGAAGCCTGCATTTGACGGGGAGAATTAGACATATGATCTTCATCTCAATCCGTTTGATCCCCGAGCTCTCTTGAAGACTTCCAGGGCACGGAGGAGTTCGAGAGTCGGCGAGCATGAGGTCATGGGCAGACTGAGCCCTGCGCACTCGCCGGTCTGATTTGCTTTGCATCATTCAGTCCAGAAGTTCCAACAGGACGAGCATCAGTTAATCAGCGGCAGCAGTGCAGTAGATCACAACTCGAAAACGCTTCCCAAGAAGATCACTTTTGAGTGGGGGGAGGGGGGACTTTTGCAACATTTCCCCCTGGGAGCTTTTGCAAAAATTTTGGGGCACTTTACTTAAAATTAGCAGGCAGAAGCATATCGAATGCTCATAAGAGAAGCCAATGTTGAATCAGGCCAATGGCCCATCTAGTCCAACACTCTGTCACACAGCGGCCAAAATATACCAGGTGCCATCAGGAGATCCAGCAGTGGGGCCAGGACACTAGAAGCCCCCTCCCACTGCTGCCCCCTCCAGCACCAAGGATAGAGTGCACCACCTGCCCCAGACTGAGAGTTCCCATCTATCCCTTGTGGCTAATAGCCACTGATGGACTTCTGCTCCATGTGCTTATCTAATTCCCTCTTGAAACTGTCCATGCTTGTAGCTGCCACCACCTCCTGCGGCAGTGAATTCCATATGTTAATCACTCTTTGGGTGAAGAAGTATTTCTTTCTATCTTTTCTAACCCGACTGCTCAGCAATTTCATGGAGTGCCCACGAGTTCTTGTATTGTGAGAAAGGGAGAAAAGTACTTCTTTCTCAACCTGCTCAATCCCATGCATAATCTTATAAACCTCGATCATGTCACCCCTCAGCCGTCGTTTCTCCGAGCTAAAGAGCCCCAAGCGTTTTAACCTTTCTTCATAGGGAAGGTGTTCCAACCTCATAGGGAAAGTGCTCATTTGTGGAGGGAGGGAGTTTAATCTCCTAAACACTGGAGATAAAGGAAATGAGACTTTGAATAGTAGGATACAGTATTTGAAAGTAAACTTACATGATTTTGTGCAATGGCAGGACTTGGGTGCTATGCTGATGGGTGGGAGCACACCTGTTTGTGTTTGCTGGCATGGTATGCAATTGACTCGTGCCCTGTACTCACTGGGTAGGGTTGCCAGGGCTGGGTTGGGAAACTCCTGGGGATTTGGGGGGTGGAGCCTGGGGACGGTGGGGTTTGGAAGAAGGAGGAGGAGGAGAAGATTGGATTTATACCCCGCTCTTCACATGATGACGATGACAAGGAAGAGAGGGAGGGGAGAGGGAGGAGGAGGAGGAGGAGGAGGAGAATGAATTTATACCCCGCTCTTCACATGATGACGATGATAAGGAAGAGAGGGAGGGGAGAGAGGAGGAGGAGGAGGAGATTGGATTTATACCCCACTCTTCACATGATGACGATGACAAGGAAGAGAGGGAGGGGAGAGGGGGAGGGGGGAGGAGGAGGAGGAGGAGAATGAATTTATACCCCGCTCTTCACATGATGACGATGACAAGGAAGAGAGGGAGGAGAGGAGGAGGAGGAGAATGAATTTATACCCCGCTCTTCACATGATGACGATGACAAGGAAGAGAGGAGGAGGAGGAGATTGGATTTATACCCCACTCTTCACATGATGACGATGACAAGGAAGAGAGGGAGGGGAGAGGGGGAGGAGGAGGAGGAGGAGAATGAATTTATACCCCGCTCTTCACATGATGACGATGACAAGGAAGAGAGGGAGGGGAGAGGGAGGAGGAGGAGATTGGATTTACACCCCGCCCTTCACTACCGGAAGGAGTCTCAGAGCAGCTTACAACCTCCTTTCCCTTCCCCTCCCCACAACAGGCACCCTGTGAGGTAGGTTGGGCTGAGAGAGCTCTTTCGAGAACTGCTCCTGAGAGAACAGCTCTGAAAGAACTTGTAACTGACCCAGGGTCACACCAGCAGCTGCCTGCGGAGGAGTGGGGAAACAAACCCGGTTCTCCCAGATTAGAGCCCACGCTCCTAACCGCTACACCAAAAGCCATTACAGGCCCAAATATAGCCTCAATACACAGACGTTGATTCACCAACAACAATCCCAACTTGGTCGTAAACATTTTGAGTAACTGTTGTAACATTATTGCAATGTCTAGAGCAAATGCGTAACAACTGTGCTTGACCACTGAAGGAGGCCAGAGGGCCAAAACGCGTTTAGTCAGGGTCACATATGGCCTTTGTTTGAGATGACTGTATGATTTTAACCCATATCAAGGCTATATTTGGGCCTGTAATTGCTTTGAAATCATGTAGTAATAAATACATGTATTTTTTGTACATTTGATAAATATCCGCAGTTGTTTAAATACTGGGCCCTTTAATTTGGATTCATTTAACCTTGTAGGTTCTTAATTCATTTGGGGGTGTTATTTTCTCCCCCACCCCCTTTTCCCCTTTTGGAAGGAGACAGAGCACACCCAGGAAAGACACAGGCTGCAGTCACACGCACCAGCTGAAGTGGAGGGGAAGCGAGCCTATTCCCTCTGGACGAATTCGACACACAGTTGCGGGATCACATCTCCCTTTGTAGCTGCAGGCACAGCCCATCATTGTGTGATCAGACGCAACGGCAGGTGAGTCTATCTTTCTTTTTTTTTTTTGGCTGTTTTTTTCCCATGCACATAAACGAGGAATAGCACCTCCGCACTGAGGGCCCCCTATGGAGTACGTGATGATGTGCATACTGCGAGGGGGGGTGGAACGGCACTGAGCCGGGATGGCCTGATTGGACCATCCTGACGGCTTGAGAGCATGCTTGCATGTACAGACAGGGGAAAGTCCATCCGTGGCCCGTCGGAACCCATTTACTACCGGACTTTCCCCAGTGTCTTTTAACTCCGCTTCTGCAGCGGAACAGAACGGGTTGCCGACAGCTGAGGGGTGCTTCCCAGATGTTGTTGTCTGATCACTCCCTTTAGATCTGACAAGCGTTTGCACCTGTGCCAAAGGCGTGTGTGATCGCAGTATAAAGGTCACTGGCAAGCATTAGGTAATCAGATCTGGAAATAACAGGTCACTTGTGTTTTTTTCCTTTCCGGAAAGCTAAAAGCGGCTTGAAAGAGAGATCAGTCCTCATGGACACCCAACTCACTTTGGCCCTTAGGAAATTGGTTTTGCCGGAACTTGGATGGCCTAGCCAGGGCTCTTTTTGTAGCAGGGACTCCTTTGCATATTAGGCAACACACCCCTAATGCAGCCAATCCTCCGAGAGCTTACAGAGTTCTTCTTACAGGGGCTACTGTAAGTTCTTGGAGGATTGGCTACATTAGGGGTGTGTGGCCTAATATGCAAAGGAGTTCCTGCTACAAAAAGAGTCCTAGCCTAGGCTAATTTGATATGGTCAGATTTTGGAAGCTAAGCAGGGTCAGACCTGGTTAGTGCAGGGATGGGCGACCACCAAGGAAGTCCAGGGTTGCTACCCAGAGGCAGGCAATGGCAAACCACCTCCAAACGTCTCTTGGCTTGGAAACCCTATGGGGGTCACCGTAACTCGGCTGTGACTCGACAGCACTTTCCACCTCCAAACTGGTTTTGCTTCCCAAACCAGCAAACTGGTTTGACCAGAGATGTCAGCCAGAGAAAAGAACTGCCTGCATCTAACGAAGGAAGGGAGCTCGGGCCACTTTCAACTCTCTGGAAACTACTGGCTTTCCTCTTCAGCACGTCACTAAATCTGTCTTCATTCGGCCGGACCAAACTGGACTTTCATCCTATCACGAAGGAGCATGGTTTCGTTTTCGGGCCCTCCTCCCCTCCTTCCTCCTCCTTTTGAGCACGAAGCCAAGAACGAACACTTCCCCATTTAGAAGGTCTTCGACCAGACCTCAGTTTGCCACGGCATCTGAATTTGGGCGCTACAACAAATCAATTTATTTATGTATTTATTTTATTCGATTTATATCCTGCCCTCCTCGCATAGGCTCAGGGCGGGTGACATCAAATTTGGTAGAAAATACAATACGCAAAAATTAAAACCGTTAAAACAACAGTACGATACAACAAACATCATTCATCTGTTGCAAGTTAACGTTAAAATTAAGGCCTCGCTGATGCCATCTCTGGTATGCAGTTCTGACCCACTGAGGGGAGGCCCAGGAGAGAGGGAGAGACATCCGTCACTCTAGTCAAAAGCCTGATGGAAGAGCTCCGTCTTGCAGGCCCTGTGGAACCCTGAAAGGTCCCACAGGGCCCTGATCTCTTATGGGAGCTCATTCCACCAGATAGGGGCCAGGACTGAAAAGGCCCTGGCCCTAGTCAAGGCAAGACGAACATTCCTGGGGCCGAGAACCACCAGAAAATGTTGATTGGCAGATCGTGGTTAAGACGCTGAACTGCAGGCTGTGGAAAGTCAGTAGTTCAGCAGTTCAAGACCCGGGTGCCGCATGACGGAATGAGCTCCCGTCTCTAGTTCCAGCTCCTGCCAACCTAACAGTTCGAAAGCAAGAAATTGCAAGTAGATAAATAGGTACCACTTCGGTAGGACGGTAACAGCATTCTGTGCACCTTGGTGTTTAGTCATGCTGGCCACATGACCACGGAAACGTCTTTGGACAGCGCTGGCTCTTCGGCTTTGAAATGGAGATAAGCACCGCAACCCTAGAGTTGGATTCGACTGGCTTTCAAGCAAGGGAACCTTTACCTTTACCTAAAGCCCTTCATGGCTCATAGAGGGAGAGGCGGTCTCGCAGATATGCAGGCCCCTGGCCGTATAGGGCTTTAAAGGTAAGCACCAACAGCTTGAAACAGATCTGGTACTCAATAGGCAGCCAGTGCAGTTCACGCAGGGTTGTTTCTCGCCGGCAAAGAAGATGCCGAGCTACGATTTCTTTGTATCGATAGATTTGGTCTGCCCATGGACACCAAAGATGCACGTGCGCACTTTTTGGATGAGATACTGCTAGAATGGATGAACTTCATTCCTGCCTTGGACCAAGCCAAAGGGTCTCAGATGGGAACATCGGCCTTTCTTCTAAATGGCACCCCGGAGGGAGGCTTCGAATGAAACCAGCTGTTCTGATTGAGGGGTAAGCCCCTCTGCCTTAACACACAGATGGGTCCGCGGCTGACAGGGAGCGTTTCTGATTGGCCGAGATCAATAGCCGGCGAGCCTTTTCTTCCTTCCACTAACAACCTGGATGCGGGGTCACCTTCAGTCGGAAAGAACACTCCTTTTCCAACCATCCAGGCCGGAGCAGAGGGACTCGGAGCAGTGGCCACTTAGCAAACGGTCTTGTTGGCTTGTCTGCCAGGGCCCTGGGAGACTGAGAATAAAAGGATCGAAGCAGAGCTGGCGTCAGAAGAATAACCCTTTCCGTGCCGGGTCTATACCTGCTTCTCTTTCCTTTGGCCTCTTAGTAGTGTAGCCGATTTCTTGCTTATGGATTGTAAGCTGTCTCAGTGCCTGATTCACATGTCTGTTGGAAGTTCCGGGTGCGATGTCCCCTGCCGCAGCCTCCAGACTTCATGGCAAGAGAGACTAGATAACTAGATAGGCACACTGACCTTTCTTCCTGTGTTTCCCCTTCTGCCACTTTCCCCTTTGATACGTAGACTGCGTTCTCAGGGACAATTTCCTTCCTTCTGTTCCCTCTCTCAGTTGATGATGAACTCTCTCCCTGCACAGACCAAGAGGGACGACGTGCGGTCCTTTCTTGGCAACATGAGGCAGATGGCCTTCTTGCCATCTGCTTCCATCCCTAGCTAGTAAGTTAGTACACTATCCTGTCTTTGCCCTTTCCTATCCAAAAGTGTACTTCTCAAATAAAGAGGGAAGAATTTCTCTTCTAAACTTGCAACGTGGCTCTGTGTAGCTCTGTAAGCTGAGCGACCTGGTAAAGTGACCTGGTAAATTTGTGGCTTTATTTAAGCACTCTGCTAACTAGCGGGAACTGGACGAACCACACCAGTTAACCCCAATGATATTAAGGAGAACGGGCATTGGGCACACAGTCCCCACCAAGTGTCCTGGGTAACTCCCATGTGAGTTGTGGGTTTGCCTCACAGCTGGGTTGCCAGCCGGCTAATTCTCCTGCAGGAAGATGCTAGGTGGATTCACAAACTGAATTCGGTTATGCCTAATGGTTTAAATGCTGAATTGGATCTCAGTTGTTTCTTGTAATATAGATCTTGAGTGTCAAATATGTTGCATTTCAGCGTATAGATAGGAACTCTTGGTCTGGGGCGAGTGAAGTACTTTTCTCCCTTTCTCACAATACAAGAACTCGTGGACACTCAATGAAATAGCTGAGCAGTCAGGTTAGAACAGGTAAAAGGAAGTCCTTCTTCACCCAGAGAGTGATTAACACATGGAATTCACTGCTGCAGGAGGTGGTGGCAGCTACAAGCATGGACGGCTTCAACAGGGAATTAGATAAACATCTGGAGCAGAAGTCTGTCAGTGGCTATTAGCCACAAAGTATAGATAGGAACTCTCAGTCTGGGGCAGGTGATGCACTCTATTCTTGGTGCTGGGGCAGGGGGTCAACAGTGGGAGGGCTTCTAGTGTCCTGGCCCCACTGCTGGACCTCCTGATGGCACCTGGTATTTTTGGCCACCGTGTGACAGAGTGTGGAATGGATGGGCCATTGGCCTGATCCCACATTGGCTTCTCTAATGTTCTTATGACGTGGAGCAACAAGGATCCCAGATGTTGTGTCGTTGCTACACAGTGTGTGCTTGAGACAAGGTATGTGCAGAGCCAGAAGCGGGATGATGGATTAGTGTGAACAAAATAATAAAAAATGTTGCAAGACTGCAGCAGCTGGAGTGGGAAAGGATTAAAATAACACAAGGTTGCATATCCTAATCAGAGCATCTCTTACAACCTCCTTCGTTGCTTTTTGAAACTTCCATGCATTTGGGAAACATGGTCTGTGTGGCAGGGTGTGTGTGAGAACTGATGAAAGAAGAAGAAGAAGAGATTGGATTTATACCTGCCCTTCACCACCCAGAGGACTCTCAGAGCGGCTTATGAACCCCTTTCCCTTCCCCTCCCCACCGCAGCCACCCTGTGAGGTAGGTGGGGTCTGAGAGAGCTCTTTTTGAGAACTGCCCTGGAGAGAACAGCTCTGAGAGAACTTCTGACTGACCCAAGGTCACACCAACAGCTGCCTGTGGAGGAATGGGGAATCAAACCCGGTTCTCCTAGATTAGAGTCCATGCTCCTAACGACTACACCAAACAGGAGGAGGAGGAGGAGGAGATTATTGGATTTATACCCTTCCCTTCACTACCCAAAGGAGTTAAGTGCATAGACTCTAATCTGGGAGAACCGGGTTTGATTCCCCACTCCTCCACTTGCACCTGCTGGATGACCTTGAGCAAGCCATAGTTCTGTCAGAGCTGTTCTTAAAAAAGAGCAGTTTCTGTCAGAGCTCTCCCAGCCCCACCTACCTCACAGGGTGCCTGTTGTGGGGAGGGGAAGGAAAGGAGTTTGTAAGCCGCTCTGAGACTCCCTTGGGTAGTGAATCCAATCTCCTCCTCCTCCTTTCCCCTCCCCTCCCCACAACAGAAACCCTGTGAGGTAGGTGGGGCTGAGAGAGCTCTTTTGATAACCGCCCTGGAGAAAGCAGCTCTGAAAGAACTTAGGACTGACCCAAGGTCACACCAGCAGCTGCGTGTGGAGGAGTGGGGGAATCAAACCCGGTTCTCCCAGATTAGAGTCCGCGCTCCGAACCACGACACCAAACTGGCTCTCAGCAGCCTCCAGTCCGAGCATCCTACTTTCCCCTCACAATCCTTTTCGACAGCTCTGTCCCCACCTTTGAAATCCAGAGGTGTTGAAAAAAGCCAATTGGAGCCCTACAGTGGGGAGGCTCTGCTTAGAAGAGAGACTCGCCGGATTCCGGCAGACAGTAATTTCTCAGAGCGGAAGGCGGGATCAAAGAGGCATTGTTGCTCCTCGTGAGTGCACGCCGCCTGCTTTCACTCCTGCTAAACAGGTTTCGCAGGTTATTAAAGGAACACAAAAGTCCATTTGAGCAGACATGACAGGAGGGGGAGGGAGGGGGGGAGAAATCCGTGCACTGAGGGCAACAATGCCTCTGAACTGCCGCCTTCAAAACCTACTGTCTGCCGCTCGCCTCGAAATAGCTCCGGCGCATGCAAAGACAGTGCCCTTTGCATGCCACCGGGTGACATCCTGCCGTCCAGAGCCTTAATTATAAGGATGAGGAGCTAGAATGAAAGCGGATGAAAGAAAGCCACTGGCTGACGGTGCAGAAATGTCCAAAGCAGTGGTAGCAAAGAGAGCGTCTCGGCAGGGTGCCGTTCCACTCGCTTTCCTCGCTTAATCGGGGCAAAATGCAGCGCTCCAGACAACCGCTTTTTAAGCCTGAGGAAGCAAACGGAGGCTCCCTTGAACATGAATTGTTCCCACAGGCACATGACCAGACCTTGCATTTCGGGATGGAAGCACTGGTGGGACAGAAGACCCGCCGGCATTGTTGTGGTGACCTTTGACCCTTTCGCCAGAAGCCAGAGGTTTCGCATACAGAACCCGAGGGGGAGAGGGTCAGAGGCCGGTCAGCTGTGAGCCCATTAAATGGGTAGCCGGAGTCAGAGCAGTCATTACCCGAGAAGTACGTTTGCCTCTTTTGAATGCCTTTGCAAAGCGGCCTCCACAATTATATATTTTTTTAAAAAAAAATTATAAGCCAGTCCCTGAGAAGGGGCAGTAGGGAGTTTGGACATGTGTTTGTTTCATTTACTAGGAGCCGTGGTGGCTCAAGTGGTTAAGACGCTGAACTGCAGGCTGGAAGGTCGGTAGTTCGGCAGTTCGAGACCCGAGTGCCGCGTGACGGAGTGAGCTCCCGTTTCTGGTCCCAGCTCCTGTCAACCTAGCAGCTTGAAAGGAAGAAATTGAAAGTAGATAAATAGGTACCGGTTCAGTTCTGTCTGCCTCGGCATCTAGTCATGCCGGCCACATGAGCACGGAAACGTCTTCGGACAGCGCTGGCTCTTCAGCTTGGAAACGGAGATGAGCACCGCAACCCTAGAGCTGGATTCAACTGGCTTTTGAGCAAGGGAAACCTTTACCTTTACCTAGTTTCATTTAAGGTAATTGTCTTGTCTGGTAACTTAGCTAGACTGCTCTTACATGCTAAGGGCATGCATGAAGGGGAGGAGCTAAGGTCATTGGAAGCTCTGCCCTTTGTACTTGCTCAGAGGCTGCCATACCAGGGTTCCCCCAAGGCTCTGGGTATGTGATATCCTGGGCACTGAAGAGGCACACACTTTTACATATAGGCAAACACGCAACACTCACACAACACAAGAGAGCCAGTTTGGTGTAGTGGTTAAGTGCGCGGACTCTAATCTGGGAGAACCGGGTTTGATTCCCCACTCCTCCACTTGCACCTGCTGATGTGACCTTGGGGTCAGTCACAAGCTCTGGCACAGCTGTTCTCTCAAGGACAGTTTCTGTCAGAAGCTCTCTCAGCCTCACCTCCCTCACAGGGTGTCTGTTGTGGGGAGGGGAAGGGAAAGGAATTTGTAAGCCGCTCTGAAACGCCTTTGGGCACTGAAGGGCGGGGTATAAATCCAATCTCTTCTTCTTCTTCTTCTTCTTCTTCTTCTTCTTCTTCTTCTTCTTCTTCTTCTTCATGCGAGAACAAGCACCACGGAACAAACCCGTCCTGGGTTTGTGTGTTCTCGCATGCATGTTGCATGTTTGCCTGCATGTAAAACCACGTTCCTCTTCTGTGCCACTGTCCCAAGATGTACAACCCAGGCTAGCATGTAACTAGAACCTTGGGCAAGGCACACTAAATGGCTGCATCAGGTCTGTTCTTTAGCAGCAGAAAAGAGCCAGAGTCCAGGAGCACCTGAAAGACTAACAGGATTTGTGGCAGGGGAGGCGCTTTCCCAAGTCACTGCTCTATGGTCTCTGAAGAAGTGAGCAATGACTCATGAACACTCATCCCCTGTCACAGTCTAGCTAAGGTGCTACTAGGAGCTGCGGTGGCTCAAGTGGTTAAGACGCTGAACGACAGGCTGTGGAAGGTCGGTAGTTCAGCAGTTCGAGACCCGAGAGTGCCGCATGACGGAGTGAGCTCCCGTCTCTGGTCCCAGCTCCTGCCAACCTAGCAGTTCGAAATCAAGAAATTGCAAGAAAATAAATAGGTACTACTTTGGTGGGAAGGTGACAGCGTTCTGTGCGCCTTGGTGTTTAGTCATGCCGGCCACATGACCACGGAAACGTCTTTGGACAGCGCTGGCTCTTCAGCTTTGAAACGGAGATGAGCACCGCAACCCTAGAGTCGGATTCGACTGGCTTTCGAGCAAGGGAACCTTTACCTTTAAGGTGCTACTGGGCTCTTGCTCTTTTCTGCTGCTACAGACTGACTAACACGGCTGCCCATCTGGGTTTCTTCTTCTTCTTCTTCTCCTCCTCCTCCTCCTCCTTCTCCTTCTTCTTCCTCTTCCTCTTCTTCCTGTGATTGTTTTACTGGTAGAAACCTGCAGCAAAGTCCCAGGTTTCTATCAAAGCCTCCTTTCTATCAGGCACAATGACCTCATGGAATCCACTGCCGCAAGATGCTAAGTCATTATGACTTTGTTGTTTTCTTTGAGAAAGGATTAAGGCAGGTGCTTGAGGGACAGGGAGCTCTCTCCATGACCCTTATCCAAGGTAGTTAAATGAAACCTCCATGTCCAAAGGCAGTATACCTCAAGGCACAACTAGATGTTACGGCGTGGACACCGCTGCCATTTTACAGCTGAACGTGGGCCATTAAAAAAAACACCTAATCGTGCCTGCAGCATGGAGGGACCAAGCACTCTGGTGTTTTCCCCTCATGCCTTTTCATGTGCTGAAACAGCCGTGTCCCATTAAAAGTTTGGTGGAGGAGGACGTAAGGAACTAGTCCCTCTGCACTGCCCCAGCTGTTCCCAGCATTTTTTAATGGCCTGAGTTCAGCTATAAGACGGCGGTGGCATCCACAGGCTGGACCCATGGATGCCATAATGTCTAGCTGTGACCTCCGAAGGGGAGGGCAGTTGTGGCTCTGCTATGGGAGCAGAGAACCGTCAATCGTCACCCTCCCTCCTCCTGCCAGTGGAAATTTACGCCGGATCCAGCCCCGGGGAGCGCTTGACAGACGGCTCTGTGTGAAAACCTCCAAAGAGGGAGACGTTATAAATATTTCTGTATGACACGAATGAACACAATAAACGTGGAGCAGCTAAAGAACAACGACAAGCGCTGGAGAAAACAAGCACGCAAAGGGAGTCAGGACTAAGCGACCGGTGGTTATCCAGCCGCCGTGTCAGATCAGGTGTTCCTCTTTTCGCTCTTCCTCCAGCTGACTTCCGCCTCCTCTGAGCCTTCCCCTCATGTCCTTTGCCGCATCCTTCACTCGCCCTTACAGGAATAAGCATGGCACAGGTAGGGATGCCAGCCTCCAGGTGGGACCTGGGGATCCCCAGGAATTACAGCTCATCTCCAGACTACAGAGATCAGTTCCCCTGCAGAAAATGGAAGCTTTGGAGGGTGGGCTCCGTGGCATTGTACCCCACTGAAGTCCCTGTCTTCCCCAGGCTCCATCCCCCATCTCCTGGAGTTTCCCAACCTGGATTTAGCAACTTTACCCCCACCCCACATCCCCTGCCAGTAGCCAAGGGGAACCTGGCAACCCTGCCTGAGGAAAATATATCATGGGACTCCATGAGGGAATGTTGCGGCCTGTCCTTCTAAGCCAAAATGGCAACCTTTAGTTAGAAGGTTCACCCAACCTGCCTTTTTTGTCAGCTCGTCATGGCAGATCTGTCCCATCTGGAAAAGACCATAGAGATCTGAGGCATGCCTAGGGCACTGTGGTGTGCTCTGACATCACAGTTTTCACATTTCGCTGCTTTTCTCCCCT
This sequence comes from Gekko gecko, assembly GCA_029375565.1. Lineage (NCBI taxonomy): Eukaryota > Metazoa > Chordata > Lepidosauria > Squamata > Gekkonidae > Gekko > Gekko gecko. Next base: position 124,227,751 of record JAPDNY010000008.1, read on the forward strand.
ATTTGCCTTCTGCAGCTTGTAGGAGGGCAGTGGGAAAGCCACAGCAAAAGTGGCAGAAGGCCCAGTGAAACTGAGTAAGTGGCGACCCTCGATTAGAGTGTCAGACTAGGATCTGGGAGACCCGGGTTCAAACCCCCACTCTGCCACGGAAGTTTGTGCATTGATTCTGAGCCTAGCCAACCTCACAAGGCTGTTGTGAGGATATAATGGAGGAAGGGAGACTGCTGTAAGCCACTTTGGCTCCCCAAGAAGAAGAAGAAGAAGAAGAAGAAGAAGAAGAAGAAGAAGAAGAAGAAGAAGAAGAAGAAGAGAGGAGGAGGAGGAGGGGAGGAGGAGGAGGAGGAGGAGGAGGTGGAGGAGGAGGAGGAGGATTGGATTCAGACCCCACCTTTCTCTACCCGAAGGAGTCTCAGAGCGGCTTACAATCTCCTCAGCACAGTATAATGCCATAGAGTCCACCCTCCAAAGCGACCATTTTCTCCAGGAGAACTGATCTCTATGGTCTGGAGATAGAAGAAGAGAAGAGATTGGATTTATACCCCGCCCTTCACTACCCAAGGGAGTCTCAGAGCAGCTTACAATCTCCTTTCCCTTCCCCTCCCCACAACAGACACCCTGTGAGGTAGGTGGGGCTGAGGGAGCTCTTTTGAGGACTGCCCTTGAGAGAACAGCTCTGAAGAATTTGTGACTGGCCTGAGGTCACCCCAGCAGCTGCAAGTGGAGGTGTGGGGAATCAAACCTGGTTCTCCCAGATTGGAGTCCATGCTCCTAACCACTGCACCAAACTGCCTCAGGAGAAAAATGGAGTATAAATGAAGTAAATAAATAGACTGCTATATTGCAACTTACAATTTTGTCCATATAAGAAGAGCCCTGCTGGATCAGACCACTGGTCCTGCAAGTCCAGCATGCTGTCTTACACAGCAGCCAACCAGTTCCTCTGGACCGCCAACAACAGGGCAGAAAGGCCGAGGCCTGGACATGTTCTGCAGGATATACCTCATCACTGCTTGATTTAAGCTTTATTTAATATTCTCTATTTCAGGATGTCCACAGAACCCAGCCACAACGGGGACACAAGCGCTCGAAGGCCACTTTCTCCTCAGGATTTTTTTGTTTCCCTCCCTGAGTTGTCTTCTTCGATTGAGCGGGACGGCAGGCTTTTCCCTTTCAAGTGAAGTCCCATCCCTGCCAAGAGGGCCCTGCCTCCTCAGGCATTTCCAACAGAAGTCTTTGGTTACACGTCTGTTTTGCCCACAAAATTGGAAAAGTGGGAACCGAGAACAAAACAGCCCCCTACCTCAAAGCCTTTGCGAGACCCCTTCTTGTCAGATCGGTGTCTAATCACCCACACGGGCGGGGGCGGCAGTCAAGTCGGGGACACGAGAGGTGAAAGGCCACCGCCTGATTCGCAAGCCACCCAGTTACCAGAACAAAATTCCCCTTCTAACAAGGCATGGAGAAAACAAATTATCTTTGTTGTTAGGAAATCTGTAAGCACTTATCGTTATAATTACCATCTGTGGTTTCTACAATTCAGGTAAAGTTGCGGCAGCCGCTCCGATATGAGTTAGGTGCAGCCCCCGGGGCGGATAATCAAAACCAAACCACTTGCCTTCAGGTTGATTTCGGTGGAAGATGATGTCAAACTCGATTGAACCTCCAACCTTTGATGGCTGTACCTGAAACCTCACATCATCTGTCTCTCGCGCTCGGTAGCTCTGAAAGGCGATACTCGTGGAACGGTAGACGCCTCGGCCATCCATACTGCATAAGGGAGTCTCCCCTCATAATATCCCCCACTTCAGGAACCAATAAAACGTCCCTTCTTAAAAGAAGAAGGAAAGCAAAGAAAGGGAAGTGTAAACAACGGAGAGTGAAACCTAAAGAGATGGTCAGAAGATTTATACGCGGCTTAGTTCGGATTTCTGTAATCGATTTAGATTAATAGCCACATCCACAGAGCTAAATTGCTTCCAGGTTTTGCTGGCTTCCAAGTTTTGTGAAGGAAAAGAGAGAGAAGTATAGGGGGTTTTTTTCATGACAGGGGTCAAGGCGACGGAGTAGCCACCTTCCATGAGCAGATGTAAAAGCCAACCGGGGCCTCTTGTGATGGAGAATATTCCTCTGTGGGCCTCCAGAGAATGATGTGACCTGTCTCCATCTCTGAAGATAAGCAAGTCTGAGAGCAGCCAGTTCGTAAGCAAGAGACCTCTGGGGACCTCTCTTGAAGGAGACCTAGGATACCAAACCTAATAGGCATAAATGATTAAGCATGACTGGATATCTCAGGGAGGGTGGGAAACATAGTTCAATGGGAGGATTTGTGATAGTCAGAGAGTCCCTGGCACTTTCAGTTAAAAGCCTTTTGGAGTATCTTTCTGAGGTACTGGATAAATGTCTGTGGAAAGTATCATCGCGTCTCCACCAACTCATGGAGATCCCATAAAGTTTTCAAGGCAACAGACAAATGTCTGCAGAAAGTATCATCGCATCTCCACCAACTCATGGAGATCCCATAAAGTTTTCAAGGCAACAGACAAACAGAAAGGGTTTGCTTTTGCCTTCTTCTGTGTAGTGGTCCTGGACTTCTTTGGCGGTCTCCCATCCAACTGGTAACCAGGGCTGACCCTGCTTAGCTTCTGAGATGTGATAAAATCAGGCTAGTTTGAGCCACCCAGGTCAGGGTGAGAGGCTAAGTAGCCACTTGCCCATTAGAGTAGATGGGATTTATGCATTTGGAGTGAGTTGCCTTTCTGCCCTGATGAGGGCCCTCCGAGTGGATTGCAGGACATTAAAACAGAGCCAAGTTTGAGTCCACTGGCGCCTTTAAGATCATCAAAGTTTAATTTGGGGGTACAAGCTTTCATGTGCAGGCACATTTCTTCAAACACGTAGACCCAGAGTTAAACTTTGTTGGTCTGAAAGGCGCCACTGGACTCAGACTTGGTTCTTTCGCTTCCGACCAACGTGGCCACCCACCTGGACCTATCTTCATGGAGGACAGCAGTGGCAGAAGTCCATCGGTGGCTATCAGCCATAAGGTATAGATAGGAACTCTCAGTCTGGGGCAGGTGATGCACTCTATTCTTGGTGCTGGGGGGGGGGCAGCAGTGAACATAAGAACATAAGAGAAGCCAATACTGGATCAGGCCAATGGCCCATCCAGTCCAACACTCTGTCACACAGTGGCCAAAAATACCAGGTGCCATCAGGAGGTCCAGCAGTGGGGCCAGGACACTAGAAGCCCTCCCACTGTTGACCCCCCCAGCACCAAGAATACAGAGCATCCCTTGCCCCAGACTGAGCGTTCCTATCTATATCTTCTGGCTAATAGCCACTGATGGACTTCTGCTCCATATGTTTATCTATCAGTGTGAGAGCTTCTGGTGTCCTGGCCCCACTGCTGGACCTCCTGATGGCACCTGGTATTTTTGGCTACTGTGTGACGCAGAGTGTTGGACTGGATGGGCCATTGGCTTGATCCAACATTGGCTTCTCTTATGGTCTTATATTCTTATTAGCCACAAGGTACAGATAGGAACCCTCAGTCTAGGGCAAGTGATGCTCTGTATTCTTGGTGCTTGGGGGGGGGGTCAACAGTGGGAGGGGCTTCTAGTGTCCTGGCCCCACTGCTGGACCTCCTGATGGCACCTGGTATTTTTGCCCACTGTTTGACACAGAGTGTTGAACTAGATGGGCCATTGGCCTGATCCATCATTGGCTTCTCTTATGTTCTTACATTACAATGTACCGGAGGTGGAAAGTGCCTTCAAGTCACGGCCAACTTATGGCCAACCAGGAGGGTTTTCAAGGCAAGAGGCGGGCAGAGGTGGTTCACCATGGCCTGCCTCTGCATAGCAACCTGGGACTTCCTTGGTGGTCTCCCCCTGGAATACTAACCGGGACCTACCCTGCTTAGCTTCAGAGGTATGACTAATCTGAGCCACCCAGGTCAAGGAAGTTAGCTTTTTGGTGGTAGAAAGGGACATCGAGTCGCAGCCAACTTATGGCGACTCCCATTGGTTTTCCAAAGAAAGAGATCAGCAGAGGTGGTTTGCCCTTGCCTGCCTCTGCGTAGCAACCCTGGACTTCTGGGGTAGTCTCCCATCCTGGTACTAACCAGAGCTGACCCTGCTGAGCTTCTGTGATTTGAGGAGATCAGGCTACCCTGGGCCATACAGGTCAGGGGGGTGGAGAAGTGTTAGGTAAACAAAATAAAAAATATTAGCTACTACAAAGAGCCATAGCAATACCAAAAGCAGCGTGACCCAAACCTGCAAGATCTCCAGCAACAGGAAATTCACCCATGCGCACACATGTTTTATGTGCACAGGGCTCTGGTTAACAGGAGAGAGTCGTGGCTTAGATGTGATGCTGGGGAGTCCCTCAGATGAAGCTCCTGCCCTGTTGAGTCTCCATGCATTTGAGAATCATAGGAACATAGAGTTGGAAGGGGCCGTAGAGGTCATCTCGTTCAACCCCCAATCAGCTCCATGAAGGATCAGCCCAAAGCATCCCTGACAAGTGTTCATTCAGCTGCTGCTTGAAGTCTGCCAGGGAAGGGGGAGCTCACTGTTGGAGTGAGGGACGTAGCATGCCTGGACATTGGGGGCAACACATGGAATTCACTGTCACAGGAGGTGGTGGCAGCTACAAGCATGGACAGTTTCAAGAGGGAATTAGATAAACATATGGAGCAGAAGTCCATCAGTGGCTATTAGCCACAAGGTATAGATGGGAATTCTCAGTCTGGGGCAGGTGATGCACTCTATTCTTGGTGCTGGAGGGGGCAGCAGTGGGAGGGCTTCTGGTGTCCTGGCCCCACTGCTGGACCTCCTGTTGGCACCTGGTATATTTTGGCCGCTGTGTGACACAGAGTGTTGGACTAGATGGGCCATTGGCCTGATTCAACATTGGCTTCTCTTATGTTCTTATGTTCTTAAGTTCTATCTTCTGCTGCCCACAGGAACGGCTCGCGGCCCGCCTCTCCGTGACAGCCCTTCAAAGACTTCAAGAGAGCCATCCTGTCCCCCTTCAGCCGCCTCTTCTCCAGACTGGACATCCCCAAGTCCCTCAGAACCCCTCACTAGGACAGCTGAAGGCAGGCAGCAAAACGTGGACATTTAGGGATGTTACGTATGCGGGCCGCCACCAGAGGCCTGCGATCTCAGGTCAGAGCTTGGCTCCTTAGAACAATAGAACTGTAGGATCCTAGTCAACCCAGTATCCACCAATAGAACCTTTGGCGGGAAATTCAAACCCTCCAATGGGACTGGGGGGGGGGTACCTGGGGTGTGTGTATATAGTCGGCCCTGCAGGGCCATTTTGCGTGCTTGTTGTGAAGTACCAATGAATGCGTCACACCGCATGTTGTAGTCCGAGTCCTCCATGCGTCGGACCCAATGCTTTACAAGGGACATCTAGGGTGGGTCACCATCCGTGACCACTGGGAAATATCCATCTTGGCAGGTCCCAAGTCAGGCCCGTAGCCAGGATTTTTTAATTTGGGGGGCCTTTAAATAAATCGGGGGCACCCTGCACACACACCCCATAAATAAAATTTAAAAAATGGAAGTTAGGGGGCCTGGGCTGGATGGGAAATCGGGGGGGGGGCTTGGCAATATGTCGGGGGGCAGGCCCCAAGATGCCCCCATGTAGCTATGGGCCTGTCCCAAGTTCTCCTGCAGGGCTGTGGTGTGTGTGTATTTGGAGGTTGATTAAAGTACAAGAAGGAACAGTGGAAGGTTTTATTTTTAATCTCGGTGCACACGCAGCCATTAATTCATCACAGATAAATACATGATTAACACTTGCTGATACACGGGCTTTATTGTTCCCATAAAGAATTGCTGGCTTTCAGTAAAATCTGTTACATCTTTGTCTTCCTTCTTTTGTCCCAACGTAAGAAGTTAATTTAGCTGTTATGGCACATTCATGCATTTTAATTCCCCCCCGCCCTTCTTCTTCTGTTGCTGATATTTTTCTTCATCTCGGAGATATGATCCTTGCCGTTCTCACCACGTGGGTTAATTGTTCCTGGTGCCTAGGGTTTATCTTTCTCATATAAATCCACAGAAAAGTTCAAAGCTTCAGTCTCCCAGTTATGCTGGGTTCCAAAGAGGCTCAGAGTGGGGCGAGGGGCCGTGGCCAAGTGGTAGAACCTCTGCTTTGCATGTAGAAGGCCCCAGGTTCAATTCCTGGCATATCCAGGTAGCTGATGTGAAAGGCCTTCGTGGAGCCCCAGCTCTGCATTGGGAAATACCTGGAGATCTTCAGGGAGGAGCTATAATGCCACAGAGTCCACATTCCCAAACAGCCACTTTCTCCAAGGCAGCTGATCCCTGTAGTCTGGAGACTGGTCATAATTCCACATCTCCAGCCACTACCTGGGGGTTGGCAACCCAAGCTGCCAGTCAGAGTAGCCAGCCCTGTTCTAGATGGTCCAGTCTTCTGACTCCGTACAAGGTAGCTTCAAGGGCTGGTATGTTGACTGTGTTTTGAGATTTGAGATCAGCAGATGTTGATCTATACCACAAGCCACTGGCCAGTTTGGTGCCATGGTTAAGAGTGGTGGTCCGGGCTTGATTCCCCACACCTCCAGATGCAGCTAGCTGGGTGACCTTGGGTCAGTCCCAGTTCTCTCAGAGCTCCCTCAGCCCCACCTACCTCACAGTGTGTCTGTGGTAGGGAGAGGAAGGGGAGGAGATTGTAAGCTGCTCTGAGATGCTGAGTGAAGGACGGGGTATAAATCCAACTCCTCCTCCTCCTCCTCCAATAGAGAACACAACATCCTGCAGTGAGTTGCCTGAAATGGACCATTTGGTCAGGGTTGCTAACTCCAGGTTGGAAATTTCCTGGCGGTCTAGAGGTGGGACTTGGGCAGGGCAGGGTTGTGTTCCAAGACATTCCAAGAACAGAGGAAGGAAGAATTGGTATCTTCTCCAGTTCCTTGCTGGAGGCCAGAAGTTGGGGCAGTGGAGGCAGAGATGAGGGTACAGGTGCCAACTCCAGGTTCAGAGATGCATCAGATTTGGGGGACAGAGCCTGGGAAAACAGAATTCGGGGATGGAAGTGAGCTCGGGAAAGATGTGATCCCACAGATTCCGCCTTCTGGAACTGCCAGCCAGGTTCTCCGGGGGAACTGACCTCTGTAGTCTGGAGATGAGCTGTAATTCTAGGAAAACTCCACACATACCCCCCCCCCGCTGATGAGGGCAAGGTGGCAGCAGTGAAGAAGGCATCTGCCATCCCCACCCCAAAAAAAAAAAAAATCTGCCTCACAATGCCTCATTTATAGACACAGCCCTTGGCAGCCTTATTCTGTTAACTGCTCTGTTAATGTCAGCCCCTCATAGATGGCTAAAGATTGTCCTATCGTCTCGAAACACTTGGAATAACAGAGACCTGTTATTCTATACAGTTTGGGCAAAATCCCAGAAGAACAGGCATGCTAGTCTGCTGCACTGAAACAATAGAAAGGCTTTTGTGGCTCCTTAAAGACTCGAGAGAGAGAGAGAGAGAGAGAGAGAGAGAGAGAGAGAGAGAGAGAGAGAGAGAGAGAGAGAGAGAGAGAGAGAGAGAGATTGTTTGGGTGGCATAACCATTTGTGGACTAGAAACCATTTCTCAGATCTATGAAGGGGCAGGAGAGATGCCCATACATCTGGCTACACACAATTCCAAAGAGTAGCGCCAAATACCCTTGCCTGGGGTTGCCAGCCTCCAGGTGGGGCCTGGAGATCTCCTGGTATTACAACAGAGCTCCAGATGACAGAGAGCAGCCCCCCCTGAAGAAAATGGCTGCTTTGGAAGGTGGGCTCGGCGTTGTACCCTGCTGAGGTCTCTCCCCTGGAGGAATATATGCTGTCCCCTGCCTCAGCCTTCAGAGACAGCACCATAGATTTTGTGACAGAGAGGTCAGGACACACAGAGAGCATCCTTTCCTTCCTGCTATCTGATACGATCCCTTTGAAGTAGAATGTTATTCTAAGGGACAAACTTACTTACTTCTGGCTTGACATCTCTCTCTCACACACACGCACAAAGAAGGAGCACATGCTATCCGTCTTTGCCCCCAGGAATGCAGGACAGGCATTCTCCATCTGCATCCATCTAGCTAGTTAGATTAGATCCTACCCTATCTCTCAGCCTGCACTATCTAGAATGTAGTTCCTTGAATAAAGGATTCTTATTAGTTTGAAACTGACAAGTGGCTCTGTGTAACTCTGTAACTTTGCTAGCACACACAGTACTGAGAAGCTGCTGCTGATGCGTGTAAGCCTTGTGCACTCTACTACGTATAGAGATTCCTGGCCATACCATACCAGTGAATCTAACGTCCCCTTCTCCAAACCCCACCCTTTCTGGGATCCACCCCCTCCAATCTCCAGGTATTTCCCAACCCAGAGCTGGCAACCCTAGCTGTGAAGCAGGAGTGGCAGAGATTGCTATGTGGTGTTTCTACGCAAAGCACAAAAGTATACAAAAATAACAGAACAACTCATTCATGCCAGCAGTGAGAGACAGCATGGTAGAAAGGTTAGAGTTTGGGACTAGGCTGTGACTTCAGATCCTGCTGTGGTGCTCGTGGGATGGATTTTGGCCTGTCACTCCCTCTCAGCCAGACCGACCTCACAGGGTTGTTGTCAGGGCAACGTTGAGAAGGGGAGGACCACGTACCCCTCCCTGAGCTCCGTTGAACGGGGGCAGGATACAAATGCGATCGAGACAATAACAGCAATGCTTCATCGAGACATTCATTTCCAACCGTTCTTCCTCCAATGATTTGTTTTACATTTTTATAGCTTGCATGCGCTCAGCCGCTTGTGACTTTCGAGGTGGTTTAAATTAAATTAACAGAGAAAAGAGCGGCCGTGTTTCCACATCTTTCCCCCCAGAGTTCTAAGGGCAGTGCCATGCAGTCCTATACAGCGTTAAACTCCATTCTCATGAAATCAATGGGCATAGACCAGGGTAATTCTGCATAGAATTGTACGGGCAAATTACTAGGTCTTATTCCTAGATGCCTAGCTTATGCGCTCACTCTCTCTCTCTCTCTCTCTCTCTCTCTCTCTCTCTCATCCCATTTCACAGTGGTATTCTAGAAATAGCTGATACATTCTTAACACAAAATGTTATTCTCTGGTATGGCGCAATCACCTGTTCAAAAATCTCCCCCCCTTCAAGGGAAGTGTTCCAATGATTCCTTTATATGCTTCTGCTTGCAGATATCCCTCCCAAAGCTACTTTGCCATTCATTGGGTGCTTTCAAAAAATCTATAATTATAGACTTGGCTAGGTATTATATTAAATCCATACATCTCTATAGGCGGTGTTTCCCTCCCCCCATAATAAGATGCCCCTACTTTTCCATTAGGTGTGCTCTAAAAGGGAATGTAAAATCTATATTAGCGGTGGCATGTAATAGGGTAGCCAGTTCTGGGTTGGGAAATACCTGGGAGTTGGGGGGGTGGAGCCAGGGGAGGGGGGTTGCGCAGGGGAGGGACGTCAACAGAAAAAGCCCAGCAGGAACTCATTAGCATAACAGGCCACACCCAACAGTAGAAACGTATTAGTATATTAAGCCACACCCCTGACAGCACAGCTCATTAGCATATTAGGCCACACCCCAAGCCTTCCCTTGGCTTGCCCAGGTGCCCCGTGGGTGCAGGAAGCCCAGGTAAGCCCCCTTTGAAGGGAAGGGAAGGCAGTTTAAACTTCCCTTGGCTTGACCCCAGCCCCGGGTACATCTGACCTGCCCCGGCCCCTATCTGGTGGAATGAGTTACCGTATGAAATCAGGGCCCTGCAGGATTTATTGCAATTCCACAGGGACTGTAAGATGGAGCTCTTCCGCCAGGCTTTTAGTTAATACAGTGGGCATCTCCCCCCTTCTGATTGGCCTCCCATCAGTGTCCTGAACTTGAATAGCCTGGGAACTATACTGTCATGCTTTGCTGGGGAGGGCAGGGTACAAATTGAATAAAATGGATCAATCAATCAATCAGTTTTAGCTACTGAGTTATTAACTAGATTCTGCACGGTATTTTATGACTGTATGATTATTTTATTGTTTGATTGTTATGTGTTGGGTTATCTGCGTTGGTAAAGCGGGAGCTTCGGTCACAACTCCATAGACTAGCAGCATCCTAATACTAGCAACCGGATTGGTTGCTGTGCTACAATAGACCAATCTGGAGAGACTCTGACTTTCGGCGGGAACGATTCCCATTGGTCCTAAGCACTCATAATTGATTGGACGTTATTGTTCCAGGAGGTGTGGTTTCCCTGGTTCAAACTGTATATAGTTGGGTCATTCTGCGTGTTGTCTGTCTGTGTTCCGAGCTAATAAAGAAATCACTTGTTTGAGACACTGCCTCGATCTTGGCACATAATACCCTTGTTTTAAATTGGTTTTAACTATCATTGTATATTGTTTTAACACCAATGGAACCCGCCCTGAGCCTGCTTGCAGGAGGGCGGGATACAAGTATAATAAAATAAAATAAATACAATACAATAATGTATTATTTATTTACTTATTTTATGACATTCAACGTATGAATCGCCCACCCTGCAAGCCAGCTCTGGGTGGTTTACAGCCACTGTAAAAAACATTTCAAATACAACCAGGATATGTAATAATTTAAAACTGAACCAGATAGCAATATAATAATCCCCCCTTTAACCGGCCACCCCGGCTGTTCTGCACAGCCGGGCAGGGAAGGGTACATGGGGGCCATAGAAAGAAAAAGGAGGGTGTCCACTCTAACAGTCTCCCCATGGGGCATAAGTAGTTTTTTAAAAAGATTCCTTCACATAAAGTAAAGGGAAGCAAAGGGAATAAAACATCCAGATTACGAGACCCAGTCCACAAGGGAATGCACCGCCTGGGGAGGTGAGACAGTTTCCCTCCAGAGAGGTGTTTCCCAACCCTTAGCTTAATCCTAGTTGTCAAAAGGCAGACCGACGTGCGCTCAGGTTCTCTCCTGGCTGCCAAAATAGGTCCAGGGTTGGACTTCTTTGGTTACATCTCCAGGCAGGTCAGGAGAAAGCCTTGCCTAAACCTGCCCCATGTTTCCTTTTCCTGCCTGAAGGAGGACTCAAGAAAGCATTTTTCATTTCATTCAGGACAGACAAAAGCAAATACCTCTTTACTCAACGCATCTTTACTCAACTCGTCGCCAGAGGATTTTGTGAATGGTTACTAGCCATGGTGAATTAAGGGGATCTCTATAGACTGAGGCAGCAAACCTCTACATACCAGTGCTCGGCGGCAGCATCGGGGAAGTTCTAGACCTCTGTTAAAGGTGCCAGGTCACCAACCATAGTGGGCAACCTTCCACCCCCAGCCGCTGGCCCCTAGCATCACTCCATACAGTGGCAAGAAGAAAACGGGAGGATCAGTGTTGCCTGGTGCCACAACAGCACTTCCAGACAGAACCTGGGACATGATGTCACCACATCATAGGATGTTCTAGGAAGTAGCCTGATCTCTATGGGTTTTACCATAGAGATTAGGGAAACTCCAGTTATACAACACAATGACATCACTTCCAGGTCCTCATCTGGAAGTGACTAGGGATGCCATTCCCCAGTTGGGGCAGGGGATCCCCCAATTTTCAGGTGTCTTTTCTGCTGCCGGCCAGCTGGCCAATGGGGAGAAATCCCAACCCCCAAATATGACATAATGACATCACACAGAAGTGACATCGTCACATCAGTGACATTGTGCAGCAACGCTCTGGTATTTTGGACAGAACTCCATGCTAACCACATTGTCGATGTTAATGATGTCACCCAGTAGTGACATCATCACATTGGGGATGTCGGGGGCGACGCTCTGTTTGTGGGCAAACCTCTGTGGTTTGAAGCCAAACTTACCATACAGTTTTGCCCACCAACCAGAGCGTCAGCCCCAATGTAATGACGATGCTTCCGAGTGACATCATCGCCTGTACTGCTGGTTTTAGCAGAAGTCGCCCGACATCACTTCCAGTCCCCCAGAAGAATGTTGGGAGCCCCCCACGGGTCATGTAAGTGGATCCGGCAACCCTAGGGCCAGGGTGCTTCCTGGCGCTCACCTGCCTGTTATCCAAAGCGAAGAGCCAATCCTGGTTTCCCCCACCCCACTTAGCCAATTCAGATGACTTAATTATGTCTCCTGTGCGCCACCCCCCTTCCCTCAATCCCTCTCCTCGGATCTCCAATACACCCAGCATCCCCCAGGCTCCTTCTCTCTCTCTCTGGCGTTCCCCCTGCCTGCTTCTGGCCGCCCGACTCTCCCTTCCCTCCATAGATGTCTCTCGCACACTTCTCCACCCAACTTTCTTTCCTGGGCGCTGAAAGAGGTCCTGGAGTGGCGCAGCCTTCTGGCTCCATCCTGGCTCTGTCCTTCGCCAGGCCGCTCAGGTCTTGCTGCTACACAAGCTGCCCTGAGGTAGTTACGAAGAGAGGCAAAGTGGCATGCCCCCCCCCCACGTGCTTCTCTGCTGTTTTTTCCAGCTGCACAGAGCCCAGGGTGGGAGGATGTGGTGGAGAGCACTGGAGACGCTGGCCAGGCCCGGGGAACTGCACCCCCTTCTCCATGTGCAGGCTGCTCATGGGTATGCGGGGGTATGGCAGTCAGAAGGAAGCTGAGGGGTCTCCCTCCATTAGACCACCCCTCGAGTTGTCCTCGGGCAGCAAAAACAGAAGAAGAAAAAGAAGAAGAAGAAGAAGAAGAAGAAGAAGAAGAAGAAGAAGAAGAAGAAGAAGAAGAAGAAGAAGAAGAAGAAGAAGAAGAAGAAGAGGAGGAGGAGGAGGAGGAGGAGGAGGAGGAGGAGGAGGAGGAGGAGCAGTAGATTGGATTTATACCCTGCCCTTCACTCGGAGTCTCAGAGTGGCTTACAATCTCCTTTCCCTTCCCCTCCCCACAAAAGATGCCCTGTGACTCTGAGGCAGGTGGGGCTGAGAGAGCTCTTTCGAGAACTGCTCTTTCAAGAGGAGCTCTGACAGAACTGTGGCTTGCCCAAGGTCATCCAGCAGGTGCAAGTGGCGGAGTGGAGAATCAAAGCCGGTTCTCCTAGATTAGAGTCCGCACACTTAACCACTACAGCAACCGAAAACAGAGGTTGCCTAAGACGGGTGTGCCGGCGAGTCCTCCAGGCAACCCAGAGAGCCGGGGTGGGACCTGGGCTGCCAAGGAAGTTGGGGGCCTTGGTAGGAAGTTGGGGGGCTGGGCCCCGGGAGGCCCCTGGGCTTGTCTGGACTTCCAAAGATTAACTAGGGCTGACCTGACTCAACTTCCAAGGCCTGACATTTCCCCCCGGCTACCCTTACGCAGGTCAGGGCAACAATTGCCTTAAATCCATGGATAAATAAATAATAGTAAATAAATAAACCCCCTGACTTACATGTGTTATCTCCAAGGTAGCCAATTGGCCAGGGGAAATGCCCTGCCCTTTCAAAAGAGGCTTATTATGCAGAAATGGGCAGCCCGGTCTTTACCACTGCCTCAGCCGTTGTGTGGGTTTAAATGAACCTGATATAGAGTTGTGTGTTTCCCGGCACTTTAGCAAAAATGTATCTACCTATTTTGATGCTACAGATCCGTATGTGATTTTTCTTCCCCCAAGCGTCTCACAGAAACCTACCACCTAAACACTATAATTTTAAGCACTTGAGAGCTTTACAACGGGTAAATGCCGGCTTGCAAGCTGGTTAGGTCTTCTACCAAAGCAAGAAACCCGGCATTTGATCAGCCAGAGAGGTACATTGTAGGGCACTTCAGGACACAGCTGGGGGCCCTGTGCAAACTAGACCCAGAACAGCAAGGAATCCACGCGGTGACAACAGAGATAATCATTGGTGGCGCCAGGGCTTTTTGGTAGAAAAAGCCCAGCAGGAACTCATTAGCATAACAGGCCACACCCATCATGAGAAAATCATTAGCATATCAGGCCACACCCAGCATCCAGCCACATCCAACTTTTGCTTCTTATTCTGTTTATCTTGTTTGTTGTCAAAACCCAGGGCTTCTTTTGTAGCAGGAACTCCTTTGCATGTTAGGCCACACACCCCTAATGTAGCCAATCCTAATGAGTTTCTGCTGTTGGGTGTGGCTTATTATGCTAATGAGTTCCCACTGGGCGTGGCCAACAGCCGGAACTCTGTTCCTGTGCATTCCTGGCCAAAAATAGCCCTGGGTGGCACAGAGTGTTATCAAGTTGTAGTCGAGTTACGGCAATCCCGTAGGGTTTTCATGGCAAGAGATGTCCAGAAGTGGTTTGCCATCACCTGCCTCTGTGTAGCAAAGCTGGAATTCCTTGGTTGTCTCCCATTCAAGTACTAACCAGGGCTGACCCTGCTCATCTTCCAAGAGGCTCCCCTTTGTTAATTGAACGGTGAAGGGAAAGGTTCCAACAAGACTTAAGGACCCCAGAGTGCTCCCCTCTTGGCTTGGCACCAGTTGCTTAATGATAGCAGTTCTGAGTGAGTGCAGGAGCACCTCCAACCAGATGGCTGCAAATCAGGCTGGTTAAGGAATGTCTACCTGGAGAACTGCAGATTGTGGAAGCAACTTGTCACAACTTTGTGACTACAACCTTGGACTCTGCCGGCTGCTTTCTGGACCGGCCTGAACCCTACTGATCAACGACCTTGGACTGCTTTGACTCTGCTTTCCTCAACAACCCATGAACTCTTACTGCTGCTAAACTGGTACTTGATTTCTGGACTGGACTCTTGACTGTGACCTAATTCTGTGGCCTTACTCTGCCTGTATCCCAGGACAGAGAGACATCTGTGCAGTTTCTGTCAGAAACCTAGTAATTCATCTCATGTACCTCTTGCAGTAATTATCACTATCTTAATGTATTAAAAGGCTCACAGTTGGCCATTTGTTATATAACAAATCATGGCCACAAGGATGCTGGCTATTCAGTCCAGCAAAGGCACAGCTGTCCTAATGATTGGAGGGCATAAATGGTGTGTCTCACTAGGGCAGAGGTGGCCAAACTTGCTTAATGTAAGAGTCACACATCAGATGTTTGAGAGCTACAAGGCATGAACAAATACCACACACACATTTTTATTTAAAAAAATGCAAATTTGCCTTTTATTAATGTTAAATGAGACTGCCAAAAATAAAAAAACAAAAGGGATAAAACAGGTATTGATAATGATATTTATTTATACAATGGTATTTATTTGTTTGCTAATGATATTTATTTATCTAAGAGAGAGAGAGATGGAAAGAATGAAAGAGGTGGAGAGAAAGAAAAAGAAACAAAGAAAGCAAATAGATGGGGAGGGAGGGGGGAAAGAAGAGAGAGAGAGAGAGAGAGAGAGAGAGAGAGAGAGAGAGAGAGAGAAAGAAAGAAAGAAAGAAAGAAAGAAAGAAAGAAAGAAAGAAAGAAAGAAAGAAAGAAAGAAAGAAAGAAAGAAAGAAAGAAAGAAAGAAAGAAAAGATGGGGAGGGAGGAAGAGAGAAAGAAAGAAAGAAAAGAAAAGATGGGGAGGGAGGAAGAGAGAGAAAGAGAGAAAGAGAGAGAGAGAGAGAGAGAGAGAGGAAGGAAGGAAGGAAGGAAGGAAGGAAGGAAGGAAGGAAGGAAGGAAGGAAGGAAGGAAGGAAGGAAGGAAGGAAGGAAGGAAGGAAGGAAGGAAGGAAGGAAGGAAGGAAGGAAGGAAGGAAGGAAGGAAAGAAAGAAAGAAAGAAAGAAAGAAAGAAAGAAAGAAAGAAAGAAAGAAAGAAAGAAAAGAAAAGAAAAGAAAAGATGGGGAGGGAGGAAGAGAGAGAGAGAAAGGAAGGGAGAAAGAAGGAGAAGAGGAGGAAGATTGGATTTATACCCCGCCCTTCACTGTCCAAAGGCGTCTCAGGGCAGCTTACAAACTCCTTTCCCTTCCCCTCCCCACAACAGACACCTGTGAGGTAGGTGGGGCTGAGAGAACTTCTGACAGAAACTGCTCTTTTTCCAAGAACAGCTGTGCTAGAGCTTGTGACTGACCCAAGGTCACATCAGCAGGTGCAAGTGGAGGAATGGGGAATCAAACCTGGTTCTCCCAGATTAGAGTCCATGCACTTAACCATTACACCAAACTGGCTCTCCAGAAAGAGAGAGAGGAAAGGTGAAAGAAAGAAAGGTGTGTAAAGAAAGCAAACAGATGGGGGAGGGAGGGAGGGAGGAAGGGAGGGAGAGAGAGAGAGAGAGAGAGGTGGAAAGAAAGCAGATAAATGGGGGTGGGAGGAAGAGAGAGTTGGAAAGAAAGCAACTTTTTAATTGTGTTCTCCAACCTCCCTATGCTAGCTGGCTTGGCTTGGAGAAAGAGATTTAAAGAGACAAATTCCTTCTCCAAGTTGGCCAGGTGGGAGGGCGGCTTTGAGAACACATTTAAAGTTCAAGACACTTTCTTTCTCTGCTCCCTGCCCCCAAACCTACCCAGGGAGGGGAACATTGGCTGGGGAAGGGAACACCGATCAGGGGTGGGGCATGCCTCCCTTTGTTTCCCCAGCTGCCTTGCTGGGAGCCGCACAATATTGTGGAAGAGCCGCATGTGGCTCTCAAGCCACAGTTTGGCAACCCCTGCTTTAGGGAGACACACTACTGATGGCTGTACAGGAAATCATAGAGTTTCCGGCCATTCCTACAGAATTTCCATCGAATTTCCATGGAATTTCCAGCAAGTCCTAGAGCTGCCCTCTGTCATTTCCAATAAGAACTTTTAGTAAGGCTGTATTTTAAAAAAATAAATAAATCCCCCTGTTAAGTACGCAACTCAACACGAAGGATTTCAGCAAAAGTGATTTCAACTTTATTGTAACAGCAAACTTCAACTCGGAACACACAACAAACAAGTGGAGCACAGCTCCTTTTCTAAACTATCCCGGGCTGTCAAAGCCACACCCATA
The DNA here is from genome assembly GCA_029375565.1 of Gekko gecko. NCBI lineage: Eukaryota > Metazoa > Chordata > Lepidosauria > Squamata > Gekkonidae > Gekko > Gekko gecko. The sequence continues at coordinate 124,244,639 of JAPDNY010000008.1, forward strand.
ATAAGTTAACATCCAATCAAATACTGTGGATAAAGACCGATCAGGTCTGTTCCCTCTTTGATACATATTTACACGGTGATTGGTTATTTACAATGGTTTTGCAGAAACCATAAGAACATAAGAACATAAGAGAAGCCAATGTTGAATCAGGCCAATGGCCCATCTAGTCCAACACTCTGTCACACAGCGGCCAAAATATACCAGGTGCCATCCGGAGGTCCAGCAGTGGGGCCAGGGCACCAGAAGCCCTCCCACTGCTGCCCCCTCCAGCACCAAGAATAGAGTGCATCACCTGCCCCAGACTGAGAGTTCCCATCTATACCCTGTGGCTAATAGCCACTGGTGGACTTCTGCTCCATATGTTTATCTAATTTCCTCTTGAAACTGTCCATGCTTGCAGCTGCCACGACCTCCTGTGGCAGTGAATTCCATATGTTAATCACTCTTTGGGTGAAGAAGTATTTCCTTTTATCTGTTTTAACCCGACTGCTCAGCAATTTCATAGAGTGCCCACGAGTTCTTGTATTGTGAGAAAGGGAGAAAAGTACTTCTTTCTCAACCTGCTCAATCCCATTCATAATCTTATAAACCTCGATCATGTCACCCCTCAGCCGTCGTTTCTCCAAGCTAAAGAGCCCCAAGCATTTTAACCTTTCTTCATAGGGAAGGTGTTCCAACCCTTTTATCATTCTAGTTGCCCTTCTCTGCACTTTTTCCAATGCTATAATATCCTTTTTGAGATGTGGTGACCAGAACTGTACACAGTATTCCAAATGAGGTCGCACCAATGATTTATACAGGGGCATGATGATACTGGCTGATTTGTTATCAATTCCCTTCCTAATAATCCCCAGCATAGCGTTGGCCTTCTTTATTGCAGCTACACATTGTGTAGACATTTTCAGCGAGTTATCCACTACGACTCCAAGATCTCTCTCTTGGTCAGTCTCTGCCAGATCAGACCCCATCAATGTGTATTTATATTTAGGATTTTTGGCTCCAATGTGCATCACTTTGCACTTGGCCACATTGAACCCCATTTGCCACGTTGACGCCCACTCACCCATCCTCAACAGATCCCTTTGGAGTGCCTCACAATCCTCCCTGGTTTTCACCACCCTGAACAACTTCGTGTCATCTGCAAATTTAGCCACATCACTGCTTACTCCCAATTCCAAATTGTTAATAAACAAGTTAAAAAGCATCGGACCGAGTACTGATCCCTGTGGTACCCTACTGCTTACCACCCTCCACTGAGAAAGTTTCCCATTTATACTCACTCTCTGTTTCCTATTTATAAGCCAGTTTTTGATCCACAAGAGGACTTGTCCTTTTATCCCATGACTATTGAGCTTACTTAGGAGCCTTTGATGAGGAACTGTATCAAAAGCTTTCCGGAAGTCAAGGTAAATAATATCTATTGGGTCCCCCTTGTCCACATGTTTGTTCACTCCCTCAAAAAACACTAACAGGTTAGTGAGACAAGATCTTCCTTTACAGAACCCATGCTGAGTCTGCCTCAATAGTTTTTGTTCATCAATGTGCCTACTAATTCTTTCCTTAATAACAGTTTCCACCAATTTACCCGGTATCGATGTCAGACTGACTGGCCTGTAATTTCCTGGATCTCCCCTGGAGCCCTTTTTAAAGATGGGAGTGACATTAGCTACCTTCCAGTCCTCAGGAATGGAGGCAGATTTTAAAGAAAGATTACATATTTTTGTCAGGAGATCCACAAGTTCACATTTGAGTTCTTTCAGAACTCTCGGATGAATGCCATCCGGGCCTGGTGATTTATTAGTTTTTAAATTGTCCATCAGTCGGAGGACTTCCTCTCTTGTCACCGCAATCTGATTCAGGTCTTTCAAACCCCCTCCCGAAATCGGTGCTTCTGGAGTGGGCAAACACTTCTCCTCTTCCACAGTGAAGACAGAGGCAAAAAATGCATTCAGCTTCTCAGCCATTTCCCTATCATCCTTCACTACTCCTTTTACCCCTTGGTCATCCAAGGGCCCCACTGCCTCCCTGGCTGGCTTCCTACTTCTAATGTATTTGAAGAAAGTTTTATTGTTGGTCTTTATGTTTTTTTGCGATATGCTCCTCATATTCCCTTTTTGCTTGCCTGATCACAGACTTGCATTTTATTTGCCATAGTCTGTGTTCCCTTTTATCAACCTCACTAAGACTAGCTTTCCACCGCTTAAAGGAATCCTTCTTACCTTTTACAGCTTCCATTACTTTATTTGTTAACCATGCAGGCTTTTTTCTATACCAGCCAATAGAATGCGACAGCTTACAATCCACATTCAGCCTGAAGCTTAACACAGGAAAGTATAGGAATGATTCAAGCTTCAGTACGTAACACCCCCACTGTTGCTCCAAGTGGCAGCAAGGAACAGGACCTGGGCATAGGGAACTCTCTGCCCCGACTAGGGGTCTGGCAACTGTAGACACAGCCAAGGCTCAGTTCTATCCTGCAAACAGACTCCCTTGCTTGCTAAGGCAGTGATAAGCGCTCCATATAGCTATGACAACTCCGCATCTTTCCCCGGGTTTTATTTGCCAGATCCTCCGCTTGGGTGGCCAAGGCCCAGCGGGGGTATGAAAGGGGATCGCCACGGCTTTCGAAACCCAGGCAGACCAGACCAGTCCTTCCCGGTCTCCACAACACACAGGAGTCTCACGAAAGAATGGCAAGAGCAGCAGAGATCTTGGTCACAGCTCTACCGTAAAGGGAAGAGGAGGGGAACTGACAAAACACAGAGCGGGCTGCTGGAGACGGCCAGGCCCGAGGAGACTTCATTTTGCTTTCAACCAGAAGGAGGACAGGAGGCTCACGGAAGCTCTCCAGCCAAGCAGCTTAGCCTCACACTCTCCTCTGAGAACACCCTCCTCTCTGCCAGAGGGCTGGCGTGCGGGCTGTACTGCAGAGCAGACCTGAAACATTGACTGATTCCGCACTGGCTTTTCCCTCTGTTGTTTTATGAAACCCACGTTGGAACGGAAATTCCCCTCTGTGTTGCCTCCTGCTCTCACTTCCTTGGGTCATCGGGTTTTATGGTATCCTCCACTGTTAAGTATGGAAACTCAACAACGATTTCAGCAAAAAGTGATTTCAGATTTATTGAACAGCAAACACCAACTCAGGAACACACTACAAACACAAGTGGAGCACAGCTCCCTTTTTAAACTCTCCCGGGCTGTCAAAGCCACACCCACAGTTAGCTAAAGGCCAATCACAACACAGAGATAAAGGCCAATCATAACACAGGGATAAAGGCCAATCACAACACAGAGATAAAGGCCAATCATAACACAGAGATAAAGGCCAATCACAACACAGGGATAAAGGCCAATCATAACACAGGGATAAAGGCCAATCAGGACCGTTCCCTCTTTGCCACATTCTCACACAGTGATTGGGTATTTACAATGGTTTCGCCGAAACCAGCCAATGGTAATGTGACAGCCGAAGAGCCACATTCAAACTCAAGCTTAACATGGAAATGTATAGCAAGGATTCACATCCCAATACATAACATCCACACCCCGTGCCGCTTTCTCTTTCTTTGATCATCGGGTTTTATTGTACCCTCTGCATAGAAATTGATAAAATGGGCCATAAACATGAACAAAGAAATTTCTATGGAAACATGGGAGTTTTTGTGGAAAAGATCCTTTAAAATGTCTACCTGTGTTAATGTAAAAGAAAATTGCTACAAGATGATGTATAGGTGGTATATGACACCAAAAAAGATTGCTAATATTAGTATGGATAAGAACTTGAGTAATAAGTGTTGGAAATGTAAAAAAACAGAGGGTTCTTTTTACCATATGTGGTGGTCATGTGATAAAGCAAAGGTATACTGGTCTAATATACACTGTGTGATGCAGAAAATATTAAAAATCCCAATTGGGAGAAGACCGGAACTTCTTCTCTTAGGTTTGACAATGGAAAGAATTCCACAGGAAAAAAGGACATTATTATGGTACATGATTACGTCGGCGAGAATGGCCTTCGCTCAGCAATGGAAAGCGGAGAAGGTGCCGGATATACATGACTGGTTTAGAAAATTGCTGTTTTTAGCGGAAATGGACAAAATGACAAAAAAGCTAAATGGACAAATGGCAGAACAGTATATAAAAGATTGGGAAGGTTTGAAATTGTATTTGGAAACTGAATACAGAATGAAGGGGAAAATGTACAATTTAGATCTGTATGGATACTGAATGAGTAGTGAAATGAATTCTGAATTGTATTATACTGTTATATGAAAATATGTTGAAATTAGTTAGATGTTTTATATATTTGAAATGTTTTACCTGGTTTGTCGATTCATATAAGTCTAAACCTGATTACCGTCTAATATATACTTTTTTTGTTATTAGCAGTGTTGGAAGCCTATTAGGGGGGTGGGGGGATGGGATGGAATTTTTTTCAAATTGTATTGGTAATGTTATTGAAAATGTTGAGCGCATCCCAATAAAATTTTGTTTAAAAAAAAAAAAAAGAAATTGAGCAAACTTCAGCGGATAGCGGAAGACAAGAGGGCCTGGCGTAATCTGGTCCATGGGGTCGTGAAGAGTCGGACTCGACTGTGCGACTGAACAACAACAACAACAACTGCATAGATTTATGGCTGTTTTATGGCAGTTCAGGGGTGACTTTGCAGTCAGTATGGTGTTGCCCTAAAGCATTTGAATGTGGTTTCGAGCTGCGCTTTTCCCTCCCAGTTGAGAAAATGTGGAGCGAATGCTGGATGCAGAATTGGCCCCTCTATACTGGATTCTGGGTAGCCTGCAGTGAGAACAAACGTCCCTCCTCCAAGGTATTTCACCACATTTATTTAATCGCAGCGATGGGCAGAGAAATAAACTGAGCACCGAAGAACAGTCTTCTAACCGCAGAGCATTTTACTCCATAACTGCTCCATCTTCTCCGATTTCAGCCGTGACATGCGGTCAAGCATAACTTCACAATCGTGAGGGCGAGGAACCTGTGTTTCCCACCCAACCCCGAGGTTCTTAAGAAGTTGAATTAGGCACCCAGTACTGTATTTCCCTGTGGGATTATGGTTATATACTTTGGGTTGGATCCAGAGCAAAATTCCCATTTGCACTAGAGCTCTTGCGCAAACAGAAAAACAAGGGGAAGACCGTGGTAAGCCACTTGCCCAGTCTAGCCCAATAACAGCCTTGGTTCGCATTTGGATGGGAGACATCCAAGGAATACGAGGGTTGTGATGCAGAGGCAAAAATGGCAAACCACCTCTGAACATCCGTTGCCTGGAAAACTCTATGGGATCATCATAAGTGGGCTGTGACTTGAAGATCTTAAAGGTGCCGCTGGAGTCAAGCTTTGTTCTATTGCTTCAGACCAACACCGCTACCTGCCTGAATCTATATCCCCACTAGTGGTTCCATTTGCAGAAGATGATATGCAACCAGTTTCTGGGCCCTTTCATATGTAGGCCCTTTCATATAGAGAGCAAATTTAATGTAGTGGTTAAGTGTGAGGACTCTAATCTGAGAGAACGGGGTTTGATTCCCTGCTCCTCCACATGCAGCTGCTGGTGTGACCTTGGGTCAGTCACAAGTTCTCTCGGAGCTGTTCTCTCAAGGGCAGTTCTGGAGAAAGCTTTCTCAGCTCCACCTCTCTCACAGGTGTCTGTCATGGGGAAGGGAAAGGGATCGTAAGCCCCTCTGAGACTTTTTCGGGTAGAGAAGGGTGGGATATAAATCTGATCTTTTCTTCTCTTCTTCTAGGGAGGAACACACTAGGTGTTACAAAGGATTTTGTACAAACAGAACTGTGGTAAGTCCATTTATAGTTTTGCTTGCTCATCACTGGATCTAGGGTTGCCAACTCTGGGCTGGGAGATACCTGGAGATTTAGGGGGTGCAGCCCCAGGGAGGGGAGGGTTAAGACCTCATTGGTGTATAATGCCTCTGAATCCACCCTCCAAAGGAGCCATTTTCTCTAGGGGGACTGATCTCTTTCATCCGGGGATCAGTTGTTATACCGGGAGATCTCCAAACCTAAGTAGATCCAGCCCTCTGCTCTGATTACATGTACCCCTGGAGCATACAGGAAAATCAACTGTGGGCAGTCTTGCAGGGGAAAGGAGCAAAAATGGTGCGTCTGGGTATGGAAGTCTCTCCCCCTCCTAAGCTGATGCCTTTGCAAACCAGACTGGGTTGGGCCAATATGACCGTCTCATTTTTCTGTGGTCTCCTAAGTGGTCATTTGCTCCGGTCTCTTGCATTTGCATTGCCCTCCTTGAGGATTCTCTCTCTTTTGTCTTCTTTTTTTAATCAACCGATGCAGAAATAATGCTAAAAATGTTTACCTTTTCCAGGGGGGAGCGTTGGCACAAAGAGGCAGGAAGTGATGCAAAAATTAAAGACTTGCGGGAGTACTTTTCATAAGAGCTACTGAAAGGGGAGTAAGAGACACAAAGTGGCGAGGTTGTGAATTTCAGTCTTATCCCTAAGCAGAATTTAGGGGGAAACATAAACATCAGGATTGCTGATAGGTTGACAATATAACAATTAGGGAGGGCTGTAGCTCAGTTTTAGGCTCCCTAGTAAGTAGATACGTTCTATATTCCTTTAAATAAAACACATTTATTATGAAACTTTAAATGCTCTTTTTTTGCTATCTGTTTTATTTTATAGGTATCTATTATACATGGCCTGGATGAATCACAAGCTGGAGTTAAGATTGCTGGGGAAAAGATCAATAACCTCAGATATGCAGACGATACCACTCTGATGGCAGAAAGTGAAGAGGACCTAAAGAGCCTCTTGCTCAGGGTGAAAGAGGAAAGTGCAAAAGTGGGCTTGAAGCTCAACATCAAAAAAACTAAGATCATGGCATCTGGCCCCATCACTCCTTGGCAAATAGAAGGGGAAGTCGTAGAAGTAGTGACAGACTTCACGTTCCTAGGATCCCAGATCACTGCAGATGGTGACGGCAGCCATGAAATTAAAAGACGCCTGCTCCTTGGGAGGAAAGCGATGGCAAACCTAAACAGCATGATAAAAAGCAGAGACATCACCTTGCCAACAAAAGTCCGCATGGTCAAAGCAATGGTATTCCCCGTAGTAATGTATGGCTGCGAGAGTTGGACTATAAGGAAGGCCGAGCGCCGAAGAATAGATTCTTTTGAACTATGGTGCTGGAGAAGACTCTTGAGAGTCCCTTGGACTGCAAGGAGATCAAATCAGTCAATCCTAAAAGAAATCAACCCTGACTGTTCCCTTGAAGGCCAGATCCTGAAGCTGAAGCTCAAATACTTTGGCCACCAAATGAGAAGGGAGCCCTCACTGGAGAAGACCCTGATGCTGGGAAAGACTGAAGGTCAAAGAAGAAGGGGACGGCAGAGGATGAGATGGTTAGACAGTGTCATCGATGCAACGAGCATGAAATTGAGCAGACTTCAGCGGACAGCGGAAGACAGGAGGGCCTGGCATAATCTGGTCCATGGGGTCGCGAAGAGTCGGACTCGACTGTGCGACTGAACAACAACATTATACATGTTTCATCAATTCATAAGCTCAAAGTGATTAAGAAAACACATTCCAAACACATCTCCGATTACAAAGCTTCGAAGTATAATCAATCAGTATTCCCAGCTGCAAAACTTCAAAGCATAATCCAACAATTCCTCAACGTACAATATACTTTCGCACTTAGTAAACACTGTGCATAGGTATTATCCTCTGAAGTCAGAAAACAGTCTGTCTAGAAGAAAACAGTCCACTAAGTTTCTCATGGTCTGTGTTATTTTCCTTCTCCTACAAGGTTCCGGTAAGAGGCAGTCGCTGCCTTCACTGGGCAAGCATGCTGTCCGTTATTCCCTATGGGCAAGAGTGCTCTCCATTATTCCCCATGGGCAATCATGCATTCTCCGTTGGCAATCATGTATTGTCTATGGGCAAGAAGTATATTGCAAAAAAAGCAGTAGAAAAGAACAAGAGTCCAATAGAAGAAGAAGAAGAAGACTGGATTTATACCCCACCCTTCACTTGGAGTCTCAGAGCGGCTTACAAACGCCTTTCCCTTCCCCTCCCCACAACAGACACCCTGTGAGGTAGGCGGGGCTGAGAGAGCTCTGACAGAAATTGCTCTTTTTCAAGGACAGCCCTGCCAGAGCTTGTGACTGACCCACGGTCACATCAGCAGGTGCAAGTGGAGGAGTGGGGAATCAAACCCGGTTCTGCCAGATTAGAGTCCGCACACTTAACCTCTACACCAGACTGGCTCCAATAGCACCTTAGAGACGAACCAAATTTGTGGCAGCTTTTGTGAGTCACTGCTCACTTCTGTTCACGAAAGCTCCTCCCCTGCCACAAATTTTGTTAGTCCTTAAGGAGCTACTGGACTCTTGCTCTTTTCTGCTGGTACAGACGGATTAACACGGCTACTCATCTGGATCTCTTGCAAAAAAGGTAAACTGACATTTGTTCAAGGTGATCCAGTTCACATTGAGGTTCCCGTCGGAAGGAGAGAGAGGAGCCTAATTGAAGAGTCCTTTCCCTATCACATAGGAGCTGTGGTGGCTCAGGTGGTTAAGACGCTGAACTGCAGGCTGTGGAAGGTCGGTAGTTCAGCAGTTCGAGACCCGAGAGTGCCGCATGACGGGGTGAGCTCCCGTCTCTGGTTCCAGCTCCTGCCAACCTAGCCGTTCGAAAGCAAGGAATTGCAAGTAGATAAATAGGTACCGCTTTGGTGGGAAGGTAACAGCGTTCCGTGCACCTTGGCATCTAGTCATGCCAGCCACATGACCACGGAAACGTCTTCGGACAGCGCTGGCTCTTCGGCTTTGAAACGGAGATGAGCACCACAACCCTAGAGTCAGATTCGACTGTCAAGTCAAGTCAAGTCAGCCTTTATTGGCATAAAATCATCAGTACAATACTAGGATTAAAAACCAGTTAAAAGACCCGTATAAACCAGTTAAAACATACATATAACGTTCTAGGCAATCCTTTGACGCACCTGTGAGGCCAGGCAGAGAAACTTAGCCGCCTTCTCTGTGATATCTGGACTAGAATCGCTTAAGAGCCTGTGCACCTTAGGTGCATCAGAACAAGCTCCCATTTTGGTTAAAAGAGGATATAAGAATCTGATCCTTAGGTCCGCATAGAGGTTACAGTGCAGAAGCACATGAGTGGTGGATTCCACACAATTCTTTCTGCATGGGCAGAATCTGGCCAAATGGGGAACCCTATTGAATCTGCCGGATAGAATGGCAGACGGCATGGCGTTACATCTGGCCAAGGTAAATGCTCTGCGCTGTTGGGGGACCTGCAAAGAGGATAGATATGAAGCTGTCGTCCCTGTTGTAAGGGGAATCTCGAAATTCAGAGGAGAACAGAATTTATTAGCTAGGCTGGCTTTCGAGCAAGGGAACCTTTACCTTTACCTTTCCCTATCACAAATGGCCAGCTTGTCCGGCATCATGTGTTTGGGAGTATGAGGGCACTGTCTCTACAGGAGAGACCTGCAGAGACGGGTGACACCCTGGAAGGCCATGTGCAGCATGGGAGAGGACAAAGGGAGAGAGAGGAGGGGGTCAGAGGGCAGCTCCCAGGTTAAGACAAAGAGAGGCATCCCCTTCAAGGCATCATGTGTTTGGGAGTATGAGGGCACTGTCTCTACAGAAGAGACTGCAGAGACGGGTGACACCATGGAAGGCCACGTGCAGCGTGGGAGAGGACAAAGGGAGAGAGAGGAGGGGTCAAAGGGCAGCTCCCAGGTTAAGACAAAGGGAGGCATCCCATTCAAGGAGATAAAATCTATACATACTTAAAGTGATACAGTGCCCAGCCCCAATGTCCAGGCATGCTGAGTTGCTCACTGCAACACATCCAACCCTCTATTTCTAATCAGCATTAATATCAATCCCTGGTAACCTCCACATATTTATTTAGCTTCTCTTTAAAAGCCACTTATTCTAACAGCCATGACCACATCTATGGGCAATGGTTTCCTGAGCATGTTACTAGATGCATGAGAACGTGCTTCCTTTTGCCTCTCTGGAAGTCGGCGGCCCATGGCTATCGTTTTCCTTGGATGGCCCTGTGAAGTCGTGTTTGACAAAGAGTTAATGATTCTTCTGAACTAGTTATTGACCCTCGATCGACTCTTTCTAAGGAACTCAGCAGAACTGTACATCAGCATTACGCTGAAAAAAGGCCTTGAACTGCTGAGGGAAAGGTAAGGTTGCCAACCTCCAGGTTGAGGGGCTGGGGATCGCCTGGGATTGCTGCTGATCTTCAGGTGAACATAAGAAGAACTCTGCGGGATCAGACTAGTGGTCCATCAATTCCAGCATCCCGTCTCACACAGAGGCCAACCAGTTCCTCTGCACAGCTAACAATAGGGCAGAAAGGCCAAGGCCTTCATAAGAACATCAGAAGAGCCCTGCTGGATCAGACCAGGGGTCCATCTAGTCCAGCATCCCATCTCACATAATGGCCAACCAGTTCCTTTGGACGGCCAACAACAGGGCACAGAGGCCGAGGCCTTCATAAGAACATCAGAAGAGTCCTGCTGGAGAAGACCAGTGGTCCATCTATTCCAGCATCCTGTCTCACACAGTGGCCAACCAGTTCCTCTGGATGGCCAATAAGAGGGCTCAGAGGCCGAGGCCTTCCCTTGATGTTGTCTCCTGGCTCTGGGATTCAGAGGCTTAGCGCCTCTGAATGTGGAGGTTCCCCTCAGTCCCCATGGCTAGTAGCCATTGATAGACCTATCCTCTATGAATGTATCTCATCCCCTTTTCAAGCTGTTTATACCTGTGCCCCTCACCACATCCTCTGGCAGAGAATCCCACATTTTTAACCACTCTCTGTGTCAAGTCACATTTCCCCTTGTCCGCCCTGAACCTACTGCCCATCATCTTCATGGGATGCCCTTGAGTTCTAGTCTTTGGGGAGTGGCAGAATAAGTTCTCCTGGTCAGCTCTCTCCAACCCATGCGTGATTTTATAAACCTCTCTCATGTCCCCCCTCCTCAATCATGTCATTTTCTAAACTGAAAAGAGGTGGCAGCCCTAGGTACCTGGAAACCCTAGGGAGCTCTGACTCTTGAAAACTTGTGCCCCAAAAATCTTGTGGGTCTCTCAGGGGCTACTAGGCTCGCATGTAGTTGAGAGCCAGTTTGGTGTAGTGGTGAAGTGCACGGACTCTAATCTGGGAGAACTGGGTTTGATTCCCCACTCCTCCACTTAGCAGCTGCTGGATGACTTTGGGAAAGCCATAGTTCGGACAAGAGCTGTTCTTGAAAAAGAGCCGTTTCTGTCAGAGCTCTCTCAGCCCCACCTACCTCACAGGGTGTCCATTGTAGGGAAGGCAAGGGAAAGGAGTTTGTAAGGTGCTCTGAGACTCCCTTGGGTAGTGAAGGGCAGGGTATAAATCCAGTCTCCACCTCCTTCTGTTCGACTGCAGGCCAACATGTAGTGTGTCCGCCTCCTCCTATAACAACAACAGCCCTGCTGGCATAATCTTATCTTAGTCCTGCAGATCCCCTGATCCCTATCTCCATAAGCTCTCATATACAAGTAATAAAACAAAGCTGGCCATAACATTACTCATAAAAAAAACAGGAGCGGGTGGTGGGGAGTATAACAAATTGCACCCCAAGCGGCGCAGGGAGCTCCTGTTTCCTGGACTCAGATGCATTGGGAATGACAGCGTGTCCAATTGTGGTTTCGCAGTGGAATGTTGTATCTGGGTTCCCAACAGCCCCTGAGCTGTGTGGTGTCAGCCACGGGAATTTGCTGCAGAGCCAACACGGCTGTCTCCGCAGCTGGCGTTGGGTGGATATCTGCGGTAGGCCAACGGGGGCCGGCTTTGGGTCTCTGCAAGATGTCGGAGGGGCCGGGCAGCCCAGGCTAGTGGTGGTAAGCGATGGAAGATGGAGTCGCAGGCGCCCTGGTTGAGGGCTGAAGGGACAGAGGATGGGGAGGCTGAGTCTATGGTGGTAGAGAGAGCGGGTTTCTTGGGTTTTTCAGCTACGGTAGGGGCGGTGTGACTCGGAGGGTGGCCAGGTTCCCCCAGCAACCATCTTGGAAATTTGGGGATGGAGCATGAGTAGGAGTGCAATGCCATAGAGTCTGCTTTCCAAAGCATCCATTTTCTCCAGAGGAACTGGCGTCCTGTAGTGTGGAGAGGAGCTGTAATTTCAGGGATCCCCAGGTCCCACCTGGAGGGTGGCATCCCCAGACTGTGAGCCACTGGGCAAGGATTCTTTCTGGGACTCCCTTGTTCCACCTAGACCAGGGGTGTCAAATATGCAGCTCAGGGGCCGGACCAGGCCGACAGAGGGCTGCAATCCGGCCCACAAGGCCCTGGCTGTTTCCTGCTTCCTCTTCCAGTTCTGCTGCTGCAATAATCCAGAGCAAGAGGTGCCCGTTATCAGACACTGTTAAATAAACAAAATATTGCAAGAGTGTTTGCTTTGAGCATGTTTTTATTTTAAGCAAAAAAAAAAAAAACACCTTTGTGTTTGTATCCTTTATACAGTTTATATCTCCTCTTCCTGGCATTACATTTTATGACACACACATGGCCCGGCCCAACAAGGTCTCATTGATGTCAGATCCGGCCCTTGTAACAAATGAGTTCGACACCCTGACCTAGACTCAATTCACAACATCGACTGAAAATGAATTGCATAGAGAGGAGGGCCCTTGGGTCAGTGTTAGAGCATCTGCTGGGCATGCAGAAGGTCCCCGGGGGTAATCCTGGGCATCCCCAGCTAAAAGATCCAGCAGTCGGTGATGTGAATGACCTCTTGCCTGAGATCTTGGAGAACCATGTGTTCTATTAGGAGATGTACTTTTAAACTGCTTTTATTTGCTGTTTGCTGACCTACACACACACCTGAATGGTGCTCCCAAGTGTCTATGAGTTTGAGAAGATTGTGTGCATTGTGTGCGTAGTGTGATGGGTCTCTTTGCAGTAGGAAGCTGACACACTGTCTTCACTTTCATGCTAATGAAGGGACACACACACACAGCCCTAAGCACTCACACCCATCATGCACTGGGAAGAAGAAGAAGACCATCTCCATTAGGGACAGCTGAAAAGATGGTGGAAACGACAACAAATCCACCATCCTGGAATGTAGACTTGACACGTAACCCATAGGATGCATGGTTTTGGGAGTGTTAACACTATCTCCTGATTTACAACCTGGACCAGAACAGAGTCACCCGAAGTTCTAAGGTTTCCATGACAACTCGTCTTCACACCTTTGACCGGAGGCCCCTTTGAGTGGAGGGTGTAGATTTCCAATATTGCCCCCCCTTTTAGGTAGGCACCCCACATCCTAAAAGCCAATAGTATAGGAATGGGACGGACTAACAGGAGGGAAGATGACCCTACTGCCAGCCCCCAAATATAGCCAATAAAAGGTGAAGGTTCATCCTTTGAGGTATTCTTTTTCTTTTCTTCTTCCTTTCTCCACTAGCTAGTCATCTGTAGGCAATTCTTATGTGCTTACTTGGACTGCGGCCAAGGAGCCCACACGTGTTGGCTGGTTCCAACTGTGTGTAGTAAGAGTTTCCCTTACTCAGCATCTCTACTCCTGCATTCTTTGCTGTGAAGGTCGAGCTTCAGGAATCAGATAAGTATCACGTGTTTCCCCCTCCTAAATATCTCTAGTTTAAAACCCCATACTGTTTTCCATTTCTATTGTATCTAAAGGAACTTGTTTGTATGTGTGAATGAATCTGTTTTTGTATGCCTGTGAACCAAAAGATATTATTCAGTAAAGAGAATAACTGATTTCACTAAAGAACCCTTGTCACGTGTTGTCTTTGGGAACGGATTCTATGGGCGAAGCTGCTTTCTCTGTATACACAGACCAGAACTTACTTAAGTTTAGTCTGAACAATGTGTAGATAAGCATTTCGGCTAACAGAGCCTGTGTCTTGTGTGGCTCCATAATTCCTCAGGGTGATCTGGACACATATGAACACGCAAGAAGCTGCCTTATCCTGAATCAGACTTTTGGTCCATCGTAGTCCATGTTGTCTACTCGGACTGGCAGCGGCTCTCCAAGGTCTCAGGCAGAGGTCCTTCACAACACTTGGTCCTCTTAACTGGAGATGCCAGGGATTGGAACTGGGACCTTCTGCACTCATGGCAGATGCTCTACCACTGTGCCACAGCTCCTCCAGAAAGCTTCCCACCTGCAGTCCTCTAACTACCAGATACTCCACGGTTAGGGTTACCAGCCTCCAGGTAGTAGCTGGAGATCCCCCAAGATTACAACTGATCTCCAGTAGACAGAGATCAGTTGCCCTGGAGTAAATGGCTGCTTTGGAAGGTGGACTCTGTGGCCTTGTACCCTGCTGAAGTCCCTCCCCTCCCTAAACCCCGCCTTCCACAGGTTCCACCCCTGAAATCTCCAAGAATTTCCCAATCCATCACTGGCAGCAGGCCCGTAGCCAAGATTTCTTAAATCAGGGGGCCTTTAAATAATTCAGGGGGCACTGAAATTAAAATAAAAAGGGTTCGAATCACGGCCTTCCAAAGAGTTGACTTCCAACCCCGACTGAGTCCTGGTGCGTTGAGTGGCGGGGGACAGGTTTTGAAGTTCCCTTGCAACCAGCTCCCCCCTTCCTTTGTCCCTGCCACTCAGACCTGGGCCCAAAGCATGAGTCGTTGTCCTGGAGCCCCTGGACGAAGAAGCGTGCCCACCCAGTCTGTGTGCAGACACGCCGCCACTAGGGGCCCCGCTCCTCATTCCGGAAAGAGCGTCCACAGACCCCACCACGCCCACTCACTGTCCCATCCTGACCATTGGTGTGCAGGCAGGCAGGGGTACATGCTCTGCCCAGCGTGGGAGGACCGGCTGGGGCCGGAGATGGCGAGGCGGCCGCCAGGAACAGCCTGGCTAGGGGCGGGGCAGGGCACCACAGGGTGAGGCAAGGTGAGGGAGGAGGGCCACGTTGGGCCACCACACATTGCCCACCGGCTGGCCGGCGAGTATATCTCATCTGGGGCCCGCCCAGTTGCCTGCTTGCCTGTCCAAGGTAGTAAGTTGGGGGGCCCTGACAGAAAGTGGGGAAGCCGGGCGCCAAAATGATCCAATGTAGCTACAGGCCTGACTGGCAGCCCTATTCATGGTGCCTCACAATGAGGGACTTGGAGGCTATAACTGTGGGGAAGAAGAGGAAGGAAAAACCAGTGAAGGGAGTGGAAGGAAGAAGATATCCGTCCAAATTTAGCAGACTTCTGCACCTGAGTGGATACTGCAGTCCCATAGCACTACAGCTGTAATTCACCATTGGGTTGCCTTGACCATGCAAGGAAATCCAGTGGCAAATGATGGCTATAACATGAGGATTATGTAATATCAAAGGATGTGTGGATGCAACTAATGAAAAATATGTTGGAATATGCAAGGTCTATCATGCATAGATAAAGGGGGTTACAAGAACATCCTGCAGGGGGCAGCAGAGGGGACAACTAGTTAGCATAGTGAAATTAAGAATTCCCTACTGTTTTCAAATAGACTTATTCCTGTCTCCTGATTGGCTCAGTCGGGGTTATTCCTGCTCCTGCTGAGAACTGTTTGTTACTGACTCCCTCCTAGCTAGTTAGATAGACTTCTCTTTCTCTCTCTTCTTTCTTACAAAGTTTGTTCTGTCCTCAACAACCCGATGTTATTCTTTAAACAGCTTGTGCTCTGCTTTACTGCATGTCTAAACTCTGCCAACAACACATTGCTCTTGTTTGGTACTAAATGGACAAAGAGCCTTTTTAGAATTAGAGATGCTCAAACACCCTGCTCACATCCTGTTCTCCAGTTGTGACCTTTTTCAGTAACCGTTCGTCTGTCAGTGGCCCAGTGTCATCCACTGAGTTTCAGGGCAGAGGGAAGAACCGAACCACTCTTCCAAGTTCGACACGCTCACACAAGCTTCACCCATGCCCTCCTCCCAATTGTCGGGCTCCACACTGTCTTCCAGGTTCCTCCCCCTGAGCCTCAACAGAATTGCTGCTGCAGAGAATTAACAATTCAATAGACATTTGTGAAGGGTTCCACCATCAGATGATCCAGAGTGGTGGATTAATGTCCCTAAAGGACCTTTGGTCCACCAGTACCAAGCTTCTCCTGAAATGCAGATCTGGAGGAGGCTGATAGGCATGCTCAAGTCTAGAGCAGGTGCCCCCAACCTTTTTGGAGCCCGTGGGCACCTTGGGAATTCTGACACAGGGCAGTGGGTGCAAACACAAAATGGCTGCCGTGGAAGGCGGAGCCAGCCACAGGATCTCAGGAAGTGAAGCCATGCACAGCTCTGATGGGAGCTCTTCAACATTTCAGGCAGAAGTTCTGTTTAAGAGGATGCCTTTGAAACAAACATACTATTTTAAAATATTTCCTGGCACACACACACAGCTTTCCTTCTGTCACGCCATGACGATCCTTGTGCTAGGATGGCAGACGCACCGAAATAACGTTTTTTAAAAAAATCTGCTCAGCCAATGAGAAGCCCTTCTGGACCAAAGGCCCATCCCACTTTCTAAAAAACACCTGGCCACCCTGACCTGGATAGCCCAGGCAAGCCCGACCTCATCAGATCTCGGAAGCTAAGCAGGGTCAACCTTCGCAAGCACTTGGATGGGAGACCTCCTTGAAACACCAGAAGCGGGAGGTGGGGGCAGGCTTTATTCAGCCACCCCTCTGAATATCCTCTAGGTCCCAGTAGGGGTCAGTCACCAGGGGTCGCATAACTTCCAGGTGCGCTCTCTCTCTCTCTCTCTCTCTCTCTCTCTCTCTCTCTCTCTCTCTCTCTCTCTCTCTCTCTCTCTCACACACACACACACACAAAATACAGAAAAAAAATACCAAAAAAAGATTTGGCCAGCACCAGGAAGAAGAAGAAGAAGAGATTGGATTCCTACCCCACCCTTCACTACTCGAAGGAGTCTCAGAGCGGCTTACAAACTCCTTTCCCTTCCCCTCCCCACAACAGGCACTCTGTGAGGTAGGTGGGGTTGAGAGAGCTGTGACAGAAACTGTTCTTTTTCAAGAACAGCTCTGACAGAACTATGGCTTGCCCAAGGTCACCCAGCAGGTGCAAGTGGAGGAGTGGGGAATCAAACCTGGTTCTCCCGGATTAGAATCCGCGCACTTAACCACTACACCAGACTGGCTGTCAGCAGGCACAATGGGTCCCACTGGTACCACATTTGGGGGGCCCTGGCCTAGGGCGTATGTTCCATTACTCAGTTTGCAACAGCGAGGCCCCCTCTAGACTGCCTTTTACTCCAGATGAACTGAGGGGAGGGCTTGAGAATACTCCACAAAAACTGCTGAAAGTTTACACTGGGCAAAGGCATTCCCAGGTTGTGAGAACTTTTTTTTAAAAAAATCTTTGCATGGATTCAGAAGTGCTCAAAGTCGAATGTGAAAACTGTTGCCAGTTTCCAAACTTCAGCAAACAGGGAACAGCATTGCTGTTGATAAGCCTCTGATAACGATTACCCCACACATCATACGCCCTGTATGTGTATTGATTATTGCTGCATGCATTGATTATTGTGTACGCAATCTAGAACCCCACTATATTGCGCATGGCTGAATAAAGATATTTATTTCTTTAAGCATTTCTACCCTTTTTTCCCTCCTCTGCAGACTCAGAGTAGAAACAGAAACACGCATAGAATTTATTTATTTATTTATTTATTTATTTATTTATTTATTTATTTATTTATTTAACTGAGAGCCAGTTTGGTGTAGTGGTTAAGTGTGCAAACTCTAAACTGGGAGCACTGGGTTTGATTCCCCACTCCTCCGCTTGCACCTGCTGATGTGACCTTGAGTCAGTCACAGGTTCTGGCACAGCTGTTCTTGAAAAAGAGCCAGTTTCTGTCAGAGCTCTCTCAGTCCCCACCCACCTCACAGGGTGTCTGTTGTGGGGAGGGGAAGGGAAAGGAGTTTGTAAGCTGCTCTGAGACTCCCTTGGGTAGTGAAGGGCAGGGTATAAATCCAATCTCTTCTTCTTCTTCTTTTATTTATTTATTGGATTTGTATCCCGCTCTCCTCTTAATGGGCTCAGGGCGGGTTTCTAACAATATAAATATAGTACAACGATATCAATACAATACAATTAAAACCATGTTAAAATGTATCAAACATACAACGCTTATAAAAAGCCAATTGCCTCAGTGGCTGATAGTACTGGGAATAAATTTCTCAGAAATCTGTACAGTTGAGGGTCTCACACCCAGGCTATAAAATAGAGGCTGACCCAAGCTGTAAATGGGGCCGACCCAAGGAGGGAGGGGGATGCCCACTGCCTCAACTGAAAGCCCGGCGGAAGAGCTCCGTCTTGCAGGCCCTGTGGAATTCTAATAAATCCCGCAGGCCCCTGATTTCACATGGGAGCTCATCCCACCAGGCAGAGGGCAGGGCCGAAAAAGCCCCGGCCCTGGTCGAGGCAAGTCGGACATCCCTGGGGCTGGGAATCACCAGAAGATGTTTGTTGGTGGACCTCAGTGCCCTCCGGGGCTCATATGGGGAGAGGCAGTCTCGAAGGTACGCTGGCCCCTGGCTGTATAGGGCTTTGAAGGTAAGTACCAACACCAATTTAGACAAATAAGAAAGCAAACAAACAACAGTATAACTGCAGCTCCTCGGCTTGTCAAAAATCCACTGATGTAGCTCACTCAAGGCCACAGGCTAAGAGCGATGTGGCTCTTTGGGTCTTGCCCTCCAGATCACACCAAAAGGCTTGCGCCTCAAGGGTTGCCACTGCCTTGGCTAATACCAGGAGATTTTGAGGATGGTGTCTAGGGAGGGTGGAGTTTGGAGAGGATGTGATGGCACTTCTGGGTGATGTGCTAGGAATTTCCCCTAATCTCTGTGGTCTTTACTGTAGAGCAACTTTTGAGTCCAGCAGCATCTTGAAGACCAACGAAGGTTTAGTCAAGGTATGAATTTGTTCTGCTGCTTTGGACCAACATGGTTGCCCATGTTGGATTTACCATAGAGATTGGGGAAAATTCCCGGATTTACCATAGAGGGTGGGGGAAATTCCCGGATTTACCATAGAGATTGGGGGAAATTCCCGGATTTACCATAGAGATTGGGGGAAATTCCCGGATTTACCATAGAGATTGGGGGAAATTCCTGGATTTACCATAGAGATTGGGGGAAATTCCTGGATTTACCATAGAGATTAGGGCTGGGGTGTCAAACATAAGGCCCGGAGGCTGGAACTGGCCCACCCAGGGCTCTTATGCAGCCCACAAACAGCTAGTGCAAGGGAGGGAACAAGAGACTCCTTTTGGGGGGGGGAGTGGGCGGAGCCACTCCTATTGTGGCTTCAGCATCGCAGAACAGCCTTGTCTGCAACAGCAGGCAAGCAGCATGGGAGCGTCTGCCCAGTGCTGCATCGCTGGTTCTCCAAGTCTGCACGTGTGGGTTTTCCTTTGCAATGGGGCCTTGCAGCGAGGATACGTGAACTCGGAGCTTACCAGCTGCTGTCCTTTATACAGTTTATATCTCCGGTACCTGGCATTACATTCATGGCACACACGGCCCGGCCCAACAAAGTGAAATTTATGTCAGATATGGCCCTCGTTACAAATTAGTTCGACGCCCCTGGATTAGGGGGAATCCCTAGTGAATCGCCACGGAGGCCGTCTCCCAGCCATTTTCTGTCCCCCTCCTCAATTCCTCAAGGGTGGGGGACTGAGGACTAGGGTGGGAGTTGGCGAGCCTTTTTAAATACCTCTCTCTTCTTTTTTTTTTTGCATCAGGACACAGCCAACTTATGGTGACCCCCAATGAGTTTTCAAGGCAAGAGGCCTTCAGAGTTGCTTTGCCCATTGATTGCCTCCACATCGCGGCCTCAAACTTACTCGGTGGTCTCCCATCCAAATACTGACCAGGCCAACCCTGGCTAGTTTCCAAGATCTGGCGAAACTGGGCTGGGCTAGGCTATTCGGAAACAAAAGAGGAAGCAACACAGAAGCTTAATCGATATCTTACAGGGTGGCAGTCATGTTCCGTTGTTATGTATTGTGCATACATGCAATAATGCCTGGGCTTCAACCATACAAGGCTGGTATCGTAGAATGCACATTCTGATTGGCTACTCTGTGCAGTAGACCAATCGGAGCATAAGAAAGGTTCTGGAGGGAACTGAAATCATTGGTTCTTATGTAAGCATTATGATTGGTTATTAACACACTAGGGGGCGTGGTTATACTCGGCCAGAAAGTTTAAAAGAGCTTTCTGCTCTCCTGTTTTTGTGTTGGTTTTTCTGTCATGACTGAAGTCTCATACCTAACATCCGTAGAATCCCATCCCCTGCTCCCAACACTATATCCAATTTGTTCAGTCCCTGGCCTCCAGTTCAATGTATCTGGATATTTGGACATCTCTGCTCCTTTCTGCTGCCCCTCACAGGAAGCTTGGCATGCCAGTTTGTCATCGGGGGGGGAGGGGGTGTTATTAACTTGGTTGCCAGCCTCCGGGTGGGGCCTGGAGTTCTCCTGGAATGACAACTGATCTCCAGACTACAGAGATCAGTTCCCCTGGAGGAAAGGGCAGTGTTGGCCGGTGGGCTCTGTGGCATCACCTCTCTGCTGATGCTGACCTCCCTCCCTTCCCTAAGGGCTGCCCTCACCACGTTCCAGTTTGAGAGCCGGTTTGGTGTAGTGGTTAGGAGTGTGGACTCTAATCTGAGAGAACTGGGTTTGATTCCCCACTCCTCCACATGCAGCTGCTGGTGTGATCATGGGTCAGTCATAAGTTCTTTCAGAGCTGTTGTCTCATGAGCGGTCGCCGAAAGAGCTCTCTCAGCTCCACCTGCCTCACAGGGTGTCTGTTGTGGGGAGGGGAAGGGAAAGGAGATTGTAAGATGCTCTGAAACTCCTTCGGGTAGTGAAGTGTGGGGTATAAATTCAATCTCCTCCTCTTCTTCTTCTTCTTCTTCTTCTTCTTCTTCTTCTTCTTCTTCACAACCAAATCACCAGGAATTTCCCAGCCCAAAGTTGGCTACATTAGCTTTGGCACCTGCCCTCACTATGAGTACTAGCCCCCCCCAAAAAAAAAAAAAAATCAGGAGAGTACCACATACCTTTCCACTTCCACCCCTCCCGGCCTTTCCCCCTCTGCCACAGCTCCAAAAAAGCCCCGGTTAAGCCCCAACACTACATCCAATTTGTTCAGTTTTACACACACAAATCTCTCTCCACCTGGTGTCTCGTAGACAGCCCTCAAACCCGAGCCTGTTTGTTCTCCAAAATACAATAGTGTGGGCCCCGGCCTGGCCCCCCAACCCATCTCCTCATGCATTCCCCCGTCAGATAATATTTTACTTCGCCACACAAGCCCTTATTGTTATTATTTATCTTTTATATGGCTCTGCAGGCGCTCTGGGCCTTCGACAGACAAGCAGACACGGTAATAACTGTGTAAATTATGAACCAAAGATTCAGTGCTCTCCGATGTCCGCCGAAACGCTCACTCGGCTTCTCAATGCGTATTCCAGATATCGCCCCCTCCTTTCTGGCTCCGGCATACTCCACCTAACTCAGTGATAATGCTTCCCCCCTTCGGCGCTCACGTTATTCCCTCTCTCCAGTCCTTTTTATCAAATGCTCGCAATAAGCCCGAGGATCCGTGGCTCTCCCTTTCATCTCATGCTTCCGAGGGGCCCTTGAGAGCTCTTACACTTGGCACAATCCAATAGCCATCAGCCCAGCGGTAAGTGGACCAAATACGCCCTGGGATGTATGTCAGATAAATACATACAGACAAGTAAATCAACATTTACCTCCAGCGATTAAACGCAACCCGCGGGGGTCTCCTCAGACGAGGGGCCTGACCCAGGGCGCTGCAATTTAGACGTAAGCCACGCAGCGTCTGGAACGAGACGGTGGGCTGATTTCCGATCCAAGGGTTTGTAAGCGTAAACCTGAGGGAAAGAATTCCCTCCAAATTTGAGAGGCGGGAATATTGGAACCCTAGCTCCTGTTATGTGAGGGCAGGGGCTCATTGCAGAAAAGTAGATTGTTATGTCCTTGGATCAGGAGCCTGAGCTGGCGAAATGCAGCTGAGCTCCGCTCTCTGAGAACAATAGGGACTAGGCTCCTGAGCTCACCAAAAGGGAACCAATGGCAGCATTGGTGGGTGATTCAACCCCTCCAATAGGGATGTGGGGCGTCCCCCCCTCCCTCACTGTATATAGTTGGCCTCCGGCCGTTACTGCTTGTCTTTGTCTTTTGTGTGAAGTACGGATAAACACGTCTTCTCTTATGTCGTCGTCCGAGTCATGAGGCGTGAAACCCAGTACTTTACATAGATAACCGTGTCTGGGGTTCAGGGCCCAACGAACAGAGCGAGGCCCCTCTCCAATAAACAGATTAACAACAAACGTGTGCCTTCTGTTTGTATATCCGGCAGTATCCAACAGTGCCATGAAGTTTCTACAGAAGAATCTAGATAGGCTCATGGAGGATAGGTCTAGGGTTGCCCAGGTCCACCTTCGTCCCCAGCAGGGGACTCTGGGGGGCATTCCTAGAAGGGGCAGGGTGTCCCCAGTATGATGACATCACATTGCGGACTTCCCAGCTCCATGCCCCGACCCCACGGGGATGGTCCCGCTGGCTGCAAAAGGCAGCCGAAGGGCCCCACACGCGGGACCATTTCCTGCCAGCTGCCTATTCTTAAAGGGTTTCCTTTAAGTGCAGGCAATCAGAGGGCCCTGCATGCCCGATCTCTAAGCAGCAATGCGGCTCAGAGATCGGGTACCACAGCCACCCCTCTCCCTCCTCTCAAGAGAGAAAGGAGAGGGGTGGCTGTGGGTGTTGGGGCCTGGGGGTGGGTTGAACCCCCCCAAAAAAGTGGGTAACCCCCTCCAAACTGGGAGGGGGTGTCTGGCAACCTTAGGTAGGTCTGTCAGTGGCTACTAGCCATGGTGACTGAGGGGAACCTCCACGTTTTGAGGCAGTCTACCTCTGAATCCCAGTGCCAGGAGACAACGTCAAGGGAAGGCCTCAACTTCTATGCCTTGTTGTTTGCCCTCTAGAGGAACTGGTTGGCTGCCATGTGAGACAGGATGCTGGATTAGATGGACCACTGGTCTAGTCCAGCAGGGCTCTTCTGATGTTCTTATGAAGACCTGGGCCTCTTTGCCCTGTTGTTGGTCCTCTAGAGGAACTGGGTGGCTGCCATGTGAGACAGGATGCTGGATTAGATGGACCACTGGTCTAGTCCAGCAGAGCTCTTCTGATGTTCTTATGAAGACCCCGGCCTCTTTGCCCTGTTGTTGGCCCTCTAGAGGAACTGGGTGGCTGCCATGTGAGACAGGATGCTGGATTAGATGGACCACTGGTCTAGTCCAGCAGAGCTCTTCTGATGTTCTTATGAAGACCCCGGCCTCTTTGTCCTGTTGTTGGTCCTCTAGAGGAACTGGGTGGCTGCCATGTGAGACAGGATGCTGGATTAGATGGACCACTGGTCTAGTCCAGCAGAGCTCTTCTGATGTTCTTATGAAGACCTGGGCCTCTTTGTCCTGTTGTTGGTCCTCTAGAGGAACTGGGTGGCTGCCATGTGAGACAGGATGCTGGATTAGATGGACCACTGGTCTAGTCCAGCAGAGCTCTTCTGATGTTCTTATGAAGACCTGGGCCTCTTTGTCCTGTTGTTGGTCCTCTAGAGGAACTGGGTGGCTGCCATGTGAGACAGGATGCTGGATTAGATGGACCACTGGTCTAGTCCAGCAGAGCTCTTCTGATGTTCTTATGAAGACCCCGGCCTCTTTGTCCTGTTGTTGGTCCTCTAGAGGAACTGGGTGGCTGCCATGTGAGACAGGATGCTGGATTAGATGGACCACTGGTCTAGTCCAGCAGAGCTCTTCTGATGTTCTTATGAAGACCTGGGCCTCTTTGTCCTGTTGTTGGTCCTCTAGAGGAACTGGGTGGCTGCCATGTGAGACAGGATGCTGGATTAGATGGACCACTGGTCTAGTCCAGCAGGGCTCTTCTGATGTTCTTATGAAGACCCCGGCCTCTTTGCCCTGTTGTTGGCCCTCTAGAGGAACTGGGTGGCTGCCATGTGAGACAGGATGCTGGATTAGATGGACCACTGGTCTAGTCCAGCAGAGCTCTTCTGATGTTCTTATGAAGACCTGGGCCTCTTTGTCCTGTTGTTGGCCCTCTAGAGGAACTGGTTCGTTGCTGTGTGAGACAGGATGCTGGACAGGATGGACCACCGCTCTGATCCAGCAGGGCTCTTCTGATATTCTTATTATTTTCAGGTGTATATCACTACGCAAACCAAAACAAGGACAAGCGATGCCAGGTGACAGCTTTATTATTGTACAACACCTCTACACATTTCACAGGATCTATAAAAACATAATTTTACCTCGGATATAAATAATAGAATGACTCCACATAATACACTAATAAAAAAATAATTTAAAAGACCAAATAAAATTAAGCCTCCCAAAAGTGGGCGTATATTAATTGGAACATAGAATGAAATGCGCCATCTATACATTGGACCAAGCGCTGTACAGATGATCTGTAGATTAAATAACTGCAACATCCTTGGGGGGGGGGAGTGCCCTTCAAGACTGCCCGGAAACTACGGTTGGTACAGAATGCTGCAGCCAGACACGGGAACCATATCACTCCAGTCTTGTTCCATCCGCTCTGTTGCTTCCAGGCTCAATATTTTATAGTTGTTCAAAGTTTTTATGTTCGTTTCCTTGGGGACACTGATCGGGTGGAAAGGCGGCATAAGATTGTTTTAAGTAAATCAGCAGCCTTCAGAAAGCCGTGCCACTGATCATGTGAAGGGAGCATACGCATGGACATTTCCTCCTCACATTCTGACCACACAGGTGACCAGGGGGTCGTGAGGAGGCAGGGGGCAGGGCCAGTGTTTGCACCCACTGTCCCTCCCCACATAATCAGTTATGGTTGCCAGACCCCCTCCAATGTAGGCGGGGGTCCCCTGCGGACAGGCTCCGTCTTCCCACCGCTGATAAGCTGGCTGGAGGGGGTGAAAAAGAGGGTGATCCATCTGACTTGCAGCAACAAGTCTACATCACTGCCCACATGACCTGGAAGCGACCTCATCATATCTGGGACGTCGGGGCGATGCTCCGGTATTTGGGCAAAAACTTCAGGGCTTTTTTTGTAGAAAAAGCCCAGCAGGAACTCATTAGCATAATAGGCCACACCCAGCAGCAGAAACTCATTAGCATATTAGGCCACACCCCTGACAGCACAGCTCATTAGCATATTAGGCCACACCCCCATGTTTCCAGAAGTGTGGTCATTCGACCACACCCACTTTTTGCTTCTTATTCCATTTACCTTGTTTGTTGTCAAAACCCAGGGCTTTCTTTGTAGCAGGAACTCCTTTGCATGTCAGGCCACATACCCCTAACGTAGCCAATCCTAATGAGTTTCTGCTGTTGGGTGTGTCCTATTATGCTAATAAGTTCCTTCTGGGCATGGCCAACTTGGGAGCCAGCTGGAACTCCGTTCTCGTGTGTTCCTGCCCAAAAATAGCCCTGAAAAATGTAATGGTAAATTTGGCTTCTACCACAAAGTTTTTGTCCAAAAACCAAAGCATTTGAGCAAAAACTCTGTGGTAGAAGCCTAATTTACCATAAAGATTTTGCCCAAATACCCGTGTCACCCCAACATCACATGGGTCACATGGGCAGGGACGTAGAGAAGTTGCTGTGTGTTGGCTGGGCCTCCTTGCTGCTCCGGGGAAGTTCTCCCGCTCCCCTGCCAGTTGCCAGGACCGGGCAACCCTATGGTCAGTCGATGTATACTTGGGTCATCTGTGTAGAGAGCTGAGTCAGACCCCTGTTGTCTCCAGGTTGAGACTGTCTACTCTGATCAGCAACAGCTCTCCAGGTTCTTCTGTCCCGCTATGCACCTGGTGTGACTTGCCCTGAGGAAAGACAAGAACCCAGGGCCGTTTTTGTTTCCACTTCTGCATTCCTTCCACCCTTCCTTTCCTTGCTTTTTTCCCCCCTCTAGCATCTGAGTGGTCTCTTGCCGATGTAAGGAATGCTGTCCCTGGAAAAAGCCTTTTTTTTTCAAAACAAACCCCATACATATATATATATATATATATCCATTGCAGGCTTCTGTGTTAAATAGCTCCCATATGCCACATTTCAAGACTTGTATCCCCACATCTGTGCGGAACGATCAACTATCCCCAGGATACCATGGGTTAGGGGAGATGGATGCTGGGGGAAGGCCCGGGACCGAGAAGCCAGGAAATCTCGGGTTTTTGTTGCTACTTTAGCTGCAGTCTCGTTGCCTTCGACCTTGGGCCAGTCTCTCCTAGCACTTCATCAGATTAGTTTCCTTTAATTCTTTTACAAAGGGAAGGATATATATCTGCCTTAGGAGATGACAGATTCGGACTCAGTTTTCCTGGTTGGGGCCTTGATTTATACGCTGACACTTAACGTCTTGTTACAAGCGCATGCTGGAATCGGCAGCTACCAGTTCCCACCGTGCGATCGAGCGATGCGGTTTCAAACGCCCGTTGCCTTCGCTTCCGGCTGCTGAGGCACATTAAACAAGACTTTCCAAAAAATGTATGGGAAAAATACCACAGCCTGGTGTTACTTCCCCACTTGGAGAATGCTTTGCGAGCTTATGGAAAATAACACTGTTGTCAGCTAAGAATTGGAAGAGAGGACCAAGATGGCTGCCTCTTCAAGCCTTAACTTGTGGGGGGAGTTCAGTGCCTTCGAGTCGCTTCCAAATTATGGTGACCCTGTGAAGTAATGACCTCCCAGAAGTCCTATTGTTTACAGCCTTGGTCAGGTCTTGAAAGCTGAAGGAGGTGGCTTCTTTGATTGAATCACTCCATCTCGTGTTGGGTCTTCCTCTTTTCCTGCTACCTTTGACTTTTCCTAGGTTTATTGTCTTTTCCAGTGAGTCCTGTGTTCTTATGAGGAGGGCAACAAAGATGGTGAGGGAACTGGAGACCAGGTCCTATGAGGAAAGGTTGAAGGAGCTGGTTATGTTTAGCCTGGAGAGGAGACAACTGAGAGGTGATAGGATAACCATCTTCAAGATCTTGTAGGGCTGTCATATCGAGTTGTTTTCTGTTGCCCGAGAAGATTGGACCAGCACCAATGGGTTGAAGCTAAATCAGAAGAGTTTTCAGCTAAACATTAGGAAGAACTTCCTGACAGAGAGATTCCTCAGTGGAACAGGCTTCCTCGGGAGGTCGTGGTTTCTCCTTCTTTGGAAGCTTTTTTTAACAGAGGCTAGATGGCCGTCTGACAGCAATGCTGATTCTGTGAACTTATGCAGATCATGAGAGGGAAGGCAGGAAGGGTTGCATCAGTGCTTAGTTCTCATGGCCCTCCCTTACATTCCCCGGGGAAGAATGCTGATTGCCCCTTTGGGGTCAGGAAGCAATTTTTCTCCAGACCAGTTTGGCCCGGGGATCCTGGAAGTTTTTTTGTCATCTTCTGGGCATGGAACAGAGGTCCCTGGGTGTGGGAGGGGAGGCATTTGTGAATTTCCTGCATTCTGCAGGGGGTTGTACTAGATGACCCTGGGGGTCCTTTTCATCTTTGTGATTCTATGATGTGACCAAAGAATCATAGTCTTGGTTCACTTATTTTAGCTTCTAGGGAGAGTTCAGCTTAGACAAGCTATTATCCCTCTGTATTTGTCCCTGCCCTATTATAGGGATAATAATGCAGGCCAACCTTACGGTGCTCTTATAAACATTACTGAGATAATATATGCAGAATGCTCTGGACACACGAAAATGCCATAGCTTCATGTCTGATGAAGTGAGCTTTGACTCATGAAAGCATATACTCTGGGAAATTTTGCTACTCTTTGACACGCTATTGGACTCACATTTTGCCAGTACACTGGGAGAATGCTAACCTTTGCTATTTCACAAACACTGGCTTTGGTTGCAATAGGCCTGGTGCAATAGGCCAAGTCCTCGTGAGCCTTTCTCGGAATCATTCCAAACAAAATGTGTTGTTTCCCATATTTTATCCTATATATCTACACCAGAAATGTACAACAGTTTTATGTAACTGTGACTTGTCCCTTCCCTTCCAAAGAACCCAAGGAATTATAGTTTGATTAGAATGCTGCTAGAGATTCCTAGCTTCCCATCAGAGAACTACATTTCCCAGGAAACCCCGGGGAGGAGAAATTATTATTAAATCAGTCTGAGAGCCAGATATAACCTGATTCTTTAGACAGCACTTCTGACATGGGAATATTCCGTCTTCCTAGATCAGAGGAGAGCAATGCAACTCTCTCATTGTGTGTAGTTGTGTCTAAGAGCCAGTTTGGTGTAGTGGTTAGGAGCGTGGACTCTAAACTGGGAGAACCAGGTTTGATTCCCCATGTCTTCACATGCAGCTGCTGGGTGACCTTGGGCCAGTCACAAGTTATTTCGGAGCTGTTCTCTCAAGAGCAGTTCTCTCAAGAGCTCTCTCAGCCCCACCTACCTCACAGGGTGTCTGTTGTGGGGAGAAGAAGGGGAAGGAGATTGTAAGCCGCTCTGAGATTCCTTCAGATAGTTAAGGGTGGGGCATAATCTAATAATCACCTCCTCCTCCTCCTCTTCTTCTTCTCCTTCTCCTCCTCCTCCTCCTTCTTCTCTTGTGGCCACTGCATATGGTTTGTGAAATAATTCATTACAAGCAACACAACTCCAACCACACACACAGAGTGAGAGAGAGAGAGAGACCATACCTACCAATATGTCTTTTTCACTTAGTAGCAGGGCTATTTCTGGGCAGGAACGCACAGGAACGGAGTTCCGGCTGGCTCCTGAGTTGGCCACACCCAGCAGGAACTCATTAGCATAACAGGCCACACCCAACAGCAGAAACTCATTAGGATTGGCTACATTAGGGGTGTCTGGCCTAACATGCAAAGGAGTTCCTGCTCCAAAAAAAGCCCTGGGTTTTGACAACAAACAAGGCAGACAGAATAAGAAGCAAAAGGTGGGTGAGGCTGGATGACCACACTTCTGGTAACATGGGGTATGTGGCCTAATATGCTAATGAGCTGTGCTGTCAGGGGTGTGGGCTAATATGCTAATGAGTTCCTGCTGTTGGATGTGGCCTATTATGCTGATGAGCTCCAGCTGAGCTTTTTCTACAAAAAAAGCCCTGCTTAGTAGTTTATATCAGTTTCCAGGCTGCTCAGCTGAGCGCCCGGCACAGATTGAGGGCAGTGGCTAGAGCTTTAGAGTCGGGACTAGAGAGATCTTGGTTCGTAGCCCCGCCCCGCCATGGAGTACACTTGAGCCAGTCATCTTTCTGCAGCCTGGCCTGCCCCACAGGGGTGTTGTGAGGCGGCTGGCATCCCTACCTCAGTAAGATGCCTCCCAATTGGTGGAAATACACCTATAGGCACTGCCCTGTGCATTCGGACAGCACCTGCTGTCTGTCAGATGCCTCCATTTGTGCTCCCATCCGCGATCTCATGTATCTCACGTCCTTTTCGTCGGGCGCATGGCGACTCAGACCACCCAGGTTTGAAATTCAGGGACGGCACTTCTGTTTCAGAGGACGGGGATTACCACCGAGCCAGAATAAAGCCCCCGACAACCCCAGCATGACAAATGAACAAAGGCCGCCAGATTGCAACTCGGAGAACCAGATTTCGCCATTACGGTAATGTAGCATCTGCCCCAGTTCCCACCTGTTCCTTTCCGTCTTTTCCAGCTCCGTTTTTTCCCCTTCCACCTTCCCATAGCAGTATTGCTCCACAGCGAGGAGGGCGAATGAATGGAAGGACCACAGGAGGGGCAGGGAGGAAGCACGGAACAGTTCTCCCAGCCATGACCTCGGAGGCCTGTAGTGAACTTCGATTCCCAGCATACGGAGCATGCCCGGGACTGGCTTATCCGGCGCCCCCCGGGGCTAGCAAACCTTTCTCAGGGTGCCTTAAGGAGCAGTTTTCTCCCCGGCTCTGCACAAAGCCAGGCTTGTCGCTCACTGGATGCTGTTTCCCTAGTAGAGATGTTTTCGACTAAATTAGAGACGCGGCTTGCCAAAACATTTGACAACACCGAGCATGACTCGGCAACGCGCCAGCCTCTTTCTGGGGGGGAAAGAAAGGCGATAAATTACTCTGCCCGTACAAGATGTCAGCCTCCATTTGCAAGCTGCTGCTAGGATCTCAGCGATGGGGGAGAAGGAGAGAGCCTGTGCAGCGCAGGACGGAGGGAATGGAGGGGTGGACCGGTCAAGGCAATGGACGGCAATGCAGCGTCTCCTCATTGACTTCCTCGCATGCTGCATCCATGCGCCGTTCCTGCATCACAGGATAGAGTGAGGCACAACTGTGCTTAAAACCAGTTTGAGCCAGTTTGGTGTAGTGATTAAGTGTGCAGACTCTAATCTGGGAGAACTGGGTTTGATTCCCCACTCCTCCACATGCAGCTGCTGGTGTGACCTTGGGTCAGTCACAAGCTCTGGCACAGCTGTTCTTGAAAAAGAGCAGTTCCTGTCAGAGTTCTTTCAGCCCCACCTACCTCACAGGGTGTCTGTTGTAGAGAGGGGAAGGGAAAGGCGTTTGTAAGCCACTCTGAGACTCCAAGTGAAGGGCGGGGTATAAATCCAATCTCTCCTCTTCTTCTCCTTCTTCTAAAATGACAAGTCCCAAGGGAACGACATAGGGTTGCCAACCTCCAGGTGGTTGTATCCAAAGGAGAGCTCACGGGAGGAGGTTGTATCAGTACACAAACACTCCATCTCTAAATTATGAACAGAAGTAGAAAGAATATATTATGCCAATTAGTTCAAACAGTTCCGATACTTATCAAGTTCAACAAACACTAGTTGCTGTAGATTTTCCAGGTTGTGTGGCCGTGGTCTTGGTCTTGCCGTGGTCTTGGTCTTGCCAAGACCACGGCCACACAACCTGGAAAATCTACAGCAACTAATGAACTGCAGCCGTGAAAGCCTTCGACAACATATTCAACAAACATTCTTATATTTTCTTAAAGGGTTAGGATCAAACGGTACTTAACGCAAAAGACAAATTCCAAATTCTTTCTACTTCTGTTCATAATTTAGACACGGAGTGTTTGTGTATTGATACAACCTCCAAGTGCAGGCCTGTAGCTACAGTGGGGCACCTTGGGGCTAGGCCCCCTGACTTGCTGGCAAGGCCCCCTGACTTCCCATCCAGCCCAGGGCGTCACAGCCTTCTCCCCTAGATTAATTTGATTAGCCAGTGCCCCCTAAGAAATGTAAATGCCCCCTGACTTAAAAAATCCTGGCTACAGGCCTGTCCAGGTGGTAGTTGGAGATCTCTTGCTATTACAACAGATCTCCAGGTGGCAGTTCAGCTAGGGGGAAATGGCTACTTTGGAAGGAAGTTTCTATGGCATTAGACCCCATTGAAGCCCCTCCCATCCCTAAACCCCGCCCTCCTAAGACTCCACTCCCAAATCTCCAGGTATTTCCCAAACTGGAGCCAGCAATCCTAAAATGACAACAATCGCTTTTTTAAAAAAACCCTCAATTCAATAAAAAATTGTTATGTACGCGGGCCGCCACTAGGGGTCCGCAACTACAGTATGGAGCCTTGCTCCTCAGAACAATAGAACCCCGGCTCCTAGTTCCCCCTAGCATCCACCAATAGCAATTTGGTGGGAAATTTAAACCCCCCAATGGGACTGTAGGGGTGCTGGGTGGGTGTATATATAGTTGGCCCTGTGGGGCCGTTGTTCGTCCTTGTTGTGAAGTACCAATAGACGCGTCACACTGCATGTCGTTGTCTGCGTCCTCCATGCGGTCAACCCAGTACTTTACAAAATTATTAAGAATCTGCTACAGCACCTGTGGGGAAAATGTCCTCCACTTTGGCCTATGCCGATAAGAGAGTCCTGTTTTCTCTTGGAATTCCAACAACAGCCTGAGCCAGCCGCCGGAAGGATTGTCGAAGAAGACTGAAGAACTGAGAGGTGAGAAGAGAGAACTGAATATAACGGCAGCCATTATGAAATCACTATTACTAGCACTTTATTATACTGTGTGGTCTAAACCAGGGGTGTCGAACTCATTTGTTATAAGAGCCAGATCTGAAATAAATGAAATATTGTTGGGCCGGGCCATGTGTGTCATAAAATGTAATGCCAGGGAGCGGAGATATAAACTTTATAAAGGACACAAACACAAACAGGGTTTTTTTAACTTAAAATAAACCATGCTTAAAACATTAGCACTCTTTCAATATTTTGTTTATTTCACAGTGTCTGATAACGGACACCTCTTGCTATGAATTATGGCATCAAAATGTCTGTGCTGTTGCAATCTTTTTTTAAAAAAAACATTTTATTATAGGATATGTTTCACATAGTTAAAATTCCATCTTATAGATATCACATGCCTTTTTTCTTTTCTCCCCACTCCCCCCAGTACAAGGCTTCCCGCAATGCTCTTACCCCCTTATAAACTCTATTATCTAATTACCATTCACAAAATATGTCATTTCCGTTATCAAATTAGGTAACATTTTAGCAATCTTATTGTTCTTTTTCTTATTTTCTCCTTAATAACTATCAAAACAAATCAATCTATTTTTAACATCCCAATTTTTCTCAAGATAGTCTTTAAAATCTTTCAATTCTTCAAAAAATGCTTCATCTTCTTCATTATTAAGCTTTCTTGTCATTTTGTCCATTTCAACCATAAAAAGCATCTTCTTAATCCATTCCCATGTTTCAAGAATCTTTTCTTGTTTCCAGAATTGTTGCAATCTTGAGCCTGCCGTTCAGGTGTGTCTCTGTAAGCTGCAAACCTACGAGATGCAGCAGCAGCAGAACTGGAAGAAGCAGAAGACAGCCAGTTTCACTACGGGCCTGATAGAAGCCCTCCGGGGGCCTGATCGCATGTTTGACACCCCTGGTCTAAATGGTTTTAGAACTGTTTTAACCTAATTTATATTTTCTGTTGTATTGTGGACCATGTGTTGATTTTACATAAGCCGCCCCGAGCCAGCCTTGGCCGGGAGGGCGGGGTAGAAATGTAATAGATAAATAAATAAATATGACCCTACTCTCTTGTCGACATACTAATCAGGGCCGACCCTGCTTAGCTTCCAAGATCGGGTTAGCCTGGGCCATCCTGGTCAGGTCTCATGGGTACCACCACACAAAAGGCTCTTCTCCGTGGTCTCAGCCAGTTTGGTGTAGCGGTTAAGTGGACGGACTCTAATCTGGGAGAACCGGGTTTGATTCCCCATTCCTCCACTTGCACCTGCTGGATGACCTTGGGCAAGCCATAGTTCTGTCAGAGCTGTTCTTGAAAAAGAACAGTTTCTGTCAGAGCTCTCTCACAGGGTGTCTGTTGTGGGGAGGGGAAGGGAAAGGAGTTTGTAAGCTGCTCTGAGACTCCAAGTGAAGGGTGGGGTATAAATCCAATCTCTCCTCCTCCTCCTCCTCCTCCTTCTCAGCAACCATACCTCCCTAGCAGATGGTATGGAGAAACGACCATTATCTGGCAAGTTTAAGTACTGAAGTGGATGAAAGGTGGTGGGGGATGTCCCCTACAGTGTTGAACAAACTTCAAGTCCAGTAGGACCCTGAAGACCAACAAAATCTTCCAGGATACCAGCTTTCCTGAGTCAAATTCCCAGTTGGAGCCAACACAGGCTAGCCAGCTCTGGGTGGGAAAATAACTGGAGATTTGGAGGGCGGAGCCTTGGGAGGGCGGGGTCTGGAGAAGGGCAGTACCTCAGCACAGTATAATGCCATAGAGTCCACCCTCCAAAGCGGCCATTTTCTCCAGGAGAACTGATCTCTATGGTCTGGAGATAGAAGAAGAGAAGAGATTGGATTTATACCTCGCCCTTCACTACCCAAGGGAGTCTCAGAGCAGCTTACAAACTCCTTTCCCTTCCCCTCCCCACAACAAACACCCTGTGAGGTGGGTGGGGCTGAGAGAGCTCTGACAGGAACTGCTCTTTTTCAAGAACAGCTGTGCCAGAGCTTGTGACTGACCCAAGGTCACACCAGCAGGTGTAAGTGGAGGAATCAAGCTAGGTTCTCCCAGATTAGAGTCTGCGCACTTAACCACTACACCATACTGGCTCCCCCGGAATTACAGCTCACGTCCAGACGACAGAGATCAGTCCGCCTGGAGAAATTAGATGGCATTGTACCCCTCTGAGGTCCCTATCCTCCCCAGACTCCATCTCCAAATCTCCAGGGGTCTGGCAACCTTTCCCTCCCATCCCCTGCTGGTGGCAACCCTCTCTGGAGACCAGTTGAAATACTAGGAGCTCTCCAGGCCCCACCTGGAGGTTGGCAAGCCCGATTCTATCCCACACACTCCTGGAGTGAAATCACTGAACAAAAACCGAGAACCGGAGAGGCTCCGAGAGGAGAATTCCAAACGGAAAAATCTGGCAGAACTGCCAGGGATGGAAGCTTGATTTATTTGTTTGTTGGCTTATTTATATTTCTAAATTCAAATTTTCCATGCTTCCCACCGCCCGAGTGGCCCCCCGAGCGACACTCAGCACAATAAAACCACAGTAAAACTTGTAATAATACAACGGTTTTAAAACCCAAGATCCCAATGGGGGACGACGACACACACACTCATTCCACAAAACATACCGCCTACTTAAGGATATCAGCCGTAAGAAGGGCAGCAACGTTCGGGACAGCAAAGACTCCCCAGTTCCAATTCCCATCGGCCAATGCAAAACACTTCCCTTAAACGCCGGGTGGAAACAAACACCCGGCTCCCCATCAAAGAAATGGGCCAGCGCCCTTCCCTTGCCGTGGTCCCAGGCCCTTTTGAACACAATGGCAGCTTTAAAGGGGTATTAGATTCATGGAGGAAAGTTTCAGCAGTAGCTACTAGCCATGGGGGCTGAGGGGAAACTCCACATTCAGAGGCAGGCAGTCTCTGAATCCCAAAGGCAGGACTCGCAGCGCTCTTTTGGCAGCAGGAACTCCTTTGCATATTAGGCAACGCCCCCCTAATGTAGCCAATCCTCCAAGAGCTCACAGTAGCCCCTGTAAGAAGAGCTCTGTAAACTCTTGGAGGATTGGCTACATTAGGGGGTGTGTCGCCTAATATGCAAAGGAGTTCCTGCTACAAAAAGAGCCCTGACCTGGCTACATCAGGGGAAGGCCTCGGCCTCTCTGCCCTGGTGTTGGCCCTCCAGAGGAGCTGGTTGGCCACTGTATGAGACAGGATACTGGACTAGAGGGACTATTAATCTGATCCAGCAGGGCTTTTCTGGTTCAGAGGCACTAATCCTCTGAATCCCAGAGCCAGGAGACTACATCAGGAGAAGGCCTCGGCCTCTCTGCAGTGTTGTTGGCCCTCCAAAGGAACTGGAGGAGGAACTGACTGCTGCAGGAAGTGGTGGCAGCTACCAGTATAGACAGCTTCAGAAGGGAACTGGAGAAACATAGGGAGCAGAGGTCCATCAGTGCCCATTAGCCACAATGTATAGATGGAACATTCTGTCTGGGGCGGTGATGCTCCTTATTCTTGATGTTCAGGGAGCAACAGTGGAAGGGCTTCTGGAGTTCAGGCTCCTGAGGGCACCTGGGTTTTGGCTGCTGTGTGGCACCGAGTGTTGGACTGAATGGGCCCCTGGCCTGATCCAACAAGGCTTCTTATATGGAGCAGAGGTCCATCGGTGGTTGTTAGCCACGAGGTATAGATGGAACTCTCTGTCTAGGGCAGTGATGCTCTGTATTCTTGGTGCCTGGGAGGGCAACAGTGGGAGGGCTTCTGGAGTTCTGGCACCCCTGGTGGACGTCTTGATGACATCTGGATTTTGGCCACAGCGTGACACAGAGTGCCGGACTGGATGGGCCACTGGCCTGATCCAACATGATTTCTTTTATGTTCTTATGTTCTTAACTGGTTGGCCACTGTGAAAGACAGGAGGCTGGACTAGATGGACCACTGGTGT
The DNA here is from genome assembly GCA_029375565.1 of Gekko gecko. NCBI lineage: Eukaryota > Metazoa > Chordata > Lepidosauria > Squamata > Gekkonidae > Gekko > Gekko gecko. Next base: position 124,280,612 of record JAPDNY010000008.1, read on the forward strand.
TATTCAGCAGGGCTCTTCTGATGTTCTTATGAAGGTGTTAAGCCTCTCTGCCCTGTTGTTGGCCCTCCAGAGGAACTGGTTGGCTACTGTGTGAGACAGGAGGCTGGACTAGATGGACCACTAGTCTGATCCAGCAGGGCTCTTCTGATGTTCTTATAAAGGCCTTGGCCTCTATGCCCTGTTGTTGGAGGTCCAGAGGAACTGATTGGCCTGGAGGCTGGACTAGATGGACTGCTGGCCTGATCCCTCAGGGCTTTTCTTATATATTCTCTCCTTTCTTAATTCCCCAGCTGTCTTCAGCACAGAGTGGCCCGTTGCACATGCCCAGCAGGGCTTCTCAAACTCTCGTGAGAAGAAGGCCCATCACCTGCACTGTACTGTAGGGTTGTCAGCCCCACTGTGGGAAATTCCTCGAGATTTGGGGGAGGTGTCTGGGGAGGCAGAGTCTGGAGAGGGGATATCATGCCATAGAGTCCATCCTCCAAAAATGCCATTTTCCTCCAGGAGAACCGATCTCTGCAGTCTGGGGATCAGTTATCATTCCAGGAGAACTCCAGTCCCCACCTGGAGGTTGGCAGCCCTCTGTGCAGACGTGGCGAATAGTAGATAGCCTCTGGTGCCATCCCTTGATAAGCTTCCTCTGAGCTCCATGTTACCTAGTGTGATGGGCAGTGACTCTCTGGCAGAGAAAAGCCAACCCGACATCCACTATGAGTGATGTTTTAATGGGGATAGGCAGATCCTCAAGAGATTCATAGGATTCCCCACACACACACCACCGACTTTCTTGACCCTCCGTAAACCTGGGGGAGGACTCCTTTCCTCTCCCACACAGGCGCAAAAGTTTGGTGTAGTGATTAAGAGAGCCAGTTTGGTTAAGAGGAGCAGACTCTAATCTGGAGAACTGGAGAACTCCTCCGCACGCAGCCAGATGGGTGACTTTGGGTCAGTCACAAGTTCTCTCAGAGCTGTTCTCTCAAGAGCAGTCCTCGAAAGAGCTCTCTGAGCCCCACCTACCTCATAGCTGTTGTGAGGAAAAGAAGAGAAAGGAGATTGTAAGGCGCTCTGGGACTCCTTTGGGTAGTGAAAGGTAAAGGTCAAGGTTCCCTTGCTCGAAAGCCAGTCGAATCCGACTCTAGGGTTGCGGTACACATCTCCGTTTCAAAGCCGAAGAGCCAGCGCTGTCCGAAGACGTTTCTTGGTCATGTGGCCGGCATGACTAAACACCTAGGTGCACGGAACGCTGTTACCTTCCCACCAGAGTGGTACCTATTTATCTTCTTGCAATTTCTTGCTTTCGAACTGCTAGGTTGGCAGGAGCTGGAACTAGAGACAGGAGCTCACCCTGTCATGCGGCACCCGGGTCTCGAACTGCTGAACTACTGACCTTCCACAGCCTGCAGTTCAGCGTCTTAACCACTTGAGGGTATAAAAACCAACTCTTCTTCTTCTTCTCCTTCTCCTTCTCCTTCTCCTTCTTCTGCCTCTTCTTCTTCTCCTTCTCCTTCTCCTTCTCCTTCTCCTTCTCCTTCTTCTTCTTCCTCTTCCTCTTCCTCTTCTCCTTCTCCTTCTCCTCCTCCTCCTCCTTCTTCTTCTTCTTCTTGCAAACAGAAGGAAATGAAATTCCAACACTGCAGCTCCTGTGCAGCCAGAAAGTCAACTGCTCAAGTTGGACTGCGGCGCAGCACGGGGATCCAAGCCTTCAAAGTGATTGCAGATGTCAACACGGGAGACGCGCTCTGCCGATCATGTTTGCCACAATGTTTGCAGCATCCCTACATGGGGCAGGAGAGGTCCCCCAAGCGTGCGCAGACCCCCAGATTGGGTTTGAGACTTTAAAAGCTAATTGACAGGACTTTGATGTGGGCCCAGAGGCAAACAGGTCTCCCCGAGCCTTTGAGGCTGGAGAACAAGTCTTCTGCTTCCTGCAAACCCATTCCTGTCATGAAGCAAGACGCAGCAGGCCACGCTGGTTTGAAGCCTTCTGAACCACCTTCAAAGGCGGCCCCGCGCGGAGCGCATGGCAATAATCAATGCGAGAGGTTCCCGAAGCATGGGCGAGGGAGGCCGGAGCTTTGTCGGAGAGCGGCAGTCGCTCGCCGGCTCATCAGATCAGCCCAAATCAATTTAAGCAAGAATTCACACGCAGCCCCCCGAAATAGGTTTCATCCTTTTGCATTTCACAGTCTGCACCACATCCTTGGCTGGAGAAAGTGAAACCATCCATCTGATTTTGGGAAACATCTGTTATATGGCTGAGACTATTAAGAAAACAGGATTGTGATTCGGGAGCGGTCCAAGTCCCTTCTCCCGCATTGGAACGGACAAAGACAGGGCATCGAGCTCTCCCTTCTAAGGCAGATGTTGGATCAGAGGGTGGAGATCTTTGCCCGGGGCGGGGGGGGGGGAGATCACGCTCCTTGGACGCCAGAAGAGAGATTCTAGTCGGCTCACCCTGGTAGGAAACAAGATACGAAAGTAGCTGGACCCTCGTCCGATCTAGCCGGGCTCTTCTTCGAAAGGAATTCGCGTGTGCCTTATTAAAGTGCAGGAAGGATGAAATGTGGCTATAAATCAAGCGTCTTGCGTGGCCATCAATCTGTTCGGAAACCTGAAACAAGCACATTCCAGAGGGCCGTCCTCGTTTTTCAGACAGGCCCGCCAAGAGCAGAAGAGGAGCCGAAAAGCCTTTTAAGTGGGATGTTTGCCTTTTGCGTTTTGTCTGTTTCTCTTCAGATCTGAATGTTCTGCCTGCTCTAGTTATCAAAAGCAAGAGCTTTTTGCCGACCGGGAAAGAGAAGATGGTTCCAGAGGCAGTTGCCGTGTTTGCAGAAGCCAGTGAGGGATGCCCTCCAAGGCCAGTGTGCCCGGATGCCATCCTTTGCCGCCGCCATCACTTCCCACCAGTGTTCCCTCTAAGCCGAGTTAGTGTGAGCTGGCTCACTGTTTTTTTAGCCTCCGGCTCACACATTTCTGTTTTAGCTCAGGAAGGAGGGCTCCGGAGCAAACTAATTTGTTGTTGGTTTGTTTCTGAGTTCAGCTCAAAGTCCCGTTTTTTTTAACTTTTAAAGACCTTCATGGTCCGGAACAGGGGTTTCCAGGCTGCCTCCGGGAGGGTGGGGGTGTGCAACCTCCCACGGCCAGCCTCTGGCCCCTGCCACCGCTCGCATGTACGCCGGGAGCAAAAAGGAAAGGGAAAGCAGCATCACTCAGTATTGCAACATTGCTTCCGAGCAAATACCCAGAACTGATGTTGTGATGTCTCGTGATGTCCTTTTTTTCAGTCTCCACCAGTGTTCCCTCTAAGCTGAGTTAGTGTGAGCCAGCTCACCGTTTTTTAGCCTCCGGCTCACGCATCTTTGTCCCGGCTCAGGAAGGATGTGGCTCCAGAGCAAACAAACGTATGCAGGGGCCAAATCGCTCGCTCACAACTTTCATGCCTGGAGCTCGCAAAGGAGAATTTTTGCTCACAAGACTCCACAGCTTAGAGGGAGCGTTGGTCTCCACTGCCCATGTTCCCAGCGGTTGCCACCAAAGGTCAGCAACCCTGTGTGGGACCTACATACTTTTTAGGAGGAAAGGCTTCAGAGTCTGGGACTTTTCAGTTTAGAAGGGAGATGACTAAGGGGGGACATGAGAGAGGTTTATCAAATTATGCATGGGCTGGAGAGAGTTGACCAAGAGACATTTTTCTCCCTCTCCCCAAAGACTAGAACTCGAGGGCATCCAAGGAAGCTGACGGGCAGTAGGTTCGGGATGGACAAAAGGAAGTACTACTTTACACAGAGAGTGACGGAAATGTGGAATTCGCTGCCAGAGGATGGCATGATGGCCGCAAGAACAAACAGCTTTAAAAGAAGATTAGATAGATTCATGGAGTGGTTATTAGCCATAGTGACTGAGGGGAACCATGACATTCAGAGGCACTAAACCTCTGAATCCCAGAGCCAGGAGGCAACACCAGGGGAAGGCCTCTGCCCCTCTGCCCTGCTGCAGGACCTCCAGAGGAACTGGTTGTCCAGTGTGTGAGACAGGATGCTGGACTAGATGGACTGCTTGTCTGATCCAGCAGAGCTCTTCTGATGTTCTTATGAAGGCCTCGGCCTCTCTGCCCAGTTGTTGGCCATCCAGAGGAACTGGTTGGCCACTGTGTGAGGCAGGGTGCTGGACTAGAGGGACCACTGGTCTGACCCAGCAGGGCTCTTCTGGTGTTCTTATATTTGCTGGACTACCTCTCCCAAGGTCAACCCATGCAGCAGCTTTGCACCTTAAACTAATACATGTGTATGCAAATGTCATTAAATCACAAATGACTTATGGTGACCCCCATCAAGGGACTTTCAAGGCAACTGAGAAGCAGAGGTGGTTGGCCACTGGATTCCTCTGCAGAGACTTCCTTTGAAGTCTCCCTTCCAAGTATGGACCCTTATTAGCTTGCAAGCTCTGATGAGATCGAAAAAGTTTGGGTGTGTGAGTGTAAAGTGCCATCAAGTCACAACTGACATATGGCAATCCCAGCAAGGGGCTTTCAAGGCCAGTGAGAAGCAGAGGCAGTTGGCCAGTGTCTTCCTCTGCAGAGCCTTCCTTGGTGGTCTTCCATCCATATACCAACCCTGCTTAGCTTCCCCCAGCAAGGGGCTTTCAAGGCCAGTGAGAAGCAGAGATGGTTGGCCATGGCCTTCCTCTGCAGAGCCTTCCTTGGTGGTCTTCCATCCATATACTAACCCTGCTTATCTTCCGAGATCTGATGAGATTGGGCTACACTGTGCCCCCTTCCCTCCAACTTAGACCAAGACCAATTGGTTATTCTCTCCAGTAAGGTAGTTATGATATAGTCTTTGCTACCTCTAGGGCTTTTTCAGTAGCCGTTCCTGTTTATGGAAGAACATTCCTGGAAATTGCAAGGAAGGCTTCCACTCGATCAAGAACACCAGCAGGGCTTTCACACTGCCACCTGATTTTTAATTACAGCTGTTGGTTAGTGTAACCCACCGGGTTTTGTTTGAAACCGGGTTTTGAAGAAAGATGGGTCAGAAATGCTCTCATTAAATAAATATATGCTATAGTAAGCTCTAAAGGAGAAGGAAGGCAGCATGATGTAGCCCCATCTTGCCAGATCTTGGAAGCTAAGCAGGGTCGATATGTGGAAGGGAGACCACCAAGAAAGGCTCTGCAGAGGAAGGCCATGGCCAACCACCTCTGATTGGGATATTTGGTTAATATAACAGAGTATGCCCTGTCACAGAAACGTGATACTAAGGGCAGTAAATAAATCTCCCAAGAACTATATTGCAAAAAAAGAGAGTAAACTTACATTTATTCAAGTAGATCCAGTTCACATTCAGGTAGGGTTCCCAATTACTTACTGTGTGGGGGCGGGGGAAACATGCTCCCCAGCCAGACCATTCCTCCCTGTAACGCACCATGCCGTCGCCGGGAAGTGACGCCAGGCGACGCTCTGGCAATGGGGCTGAAAACTCGATGGTACCATCGAGTTTCCAGCCACATTGCCAGAGTGTCACCTAGCATCACTTCCTGGCGACGGCATCATGCGGCGTATCTTTCCTTCCCCCGGGGATGGTCCTGCCAGGAAGTATCCATCCCCTGCCACCACGAGGTAAGTATTTGGGAAGCCTACATTCAGGTTGCAGTTGAAAGGAAAGAGAAGAAGAAGAAAAAGGAGGAGGAGGTGGAGGAGAAAGAGTTGGATTTATACCCCACCCTTCATTCAGCGTCTCAGAGCGGCTTACAATCGCCTTCCTCTCCCCACGACAGACACCCTTGTGAGGCGGGTGGGGCTGAGAGAGCTTGGAGAGAACTCCTCTTGAGAGAACAGCTCTGAGAGAGCTGTAACTGACCCAAGGTCACCCAGCTAGCTACATAAGGAGAATTGGGGAATAAAATCCGGTTCTCTAGATAAGAGTCCACCTCTCTTAACCACTACACCAAACTATACTCAGCCTCATCGAGTGGAAGCCTAATCAAATCTCAAGAGTCCTCTCTCTATCACAAATGGCCAGCTTGTCCGGCATCATGTGTGTGCCAGTATGAGGGCACTATCTCTACAGGAGAGACCTGCAGAGACAATGTGTCTCCATGGAAAGCCATGTAAAGTGAGGGAGAGGACAAAGAGAGAGGACAGTTCATAGGGCATCTCCCAGGTTAAGACAAAGAGAGACAATCCATTCAAGGAGAAAACACCTATCCACACTTAGAGTGATGTAGCGCCCCCTAATGGCCAGACATGCTGAGTTGCTCACTCCAACACTCACTTGCCTTGAAAGCCCCCGGCTCAATGTTCCCAGTTCACGTCCTGAGCAGAATGTAACTGCTGTAATCTTCAAATGGGCAGTAGGCAGATTGCTGAGGAGCGGGGCTTCTTGGTCAACAAGCAGTTGCTCACCCACACAGCTTAGAGGGAACACTGCCCTGGCCGAGGTCACCATAAGTTGACTGCGAATTAATGGAATTTCACGCACATGCGCACGCTCGCACACAAGCTCCTAAAAGAATGGGGCAGGAATAAAACTATACGAGAAAGCCACAGCAGCTGTGAAGACGCATTCATCATTCAGGTGGGTGGCGTGACCCAGTGGCAGCTGACCATGGTAGCTGCTGCCCAAAATACAGGGGAAAGTTTCTCAGCCCTTCTGCGATAGACTGATAGGTAGCTTTCCTGATGCAATAACGGTAATTATCATCTCTATGCATTGTTTATGGTTATAGATTTCCCACAATCGATTGTTACAGCCCGGAGGTAAAGCCATAAACTTGTTGTCGTTTCTAATTTAAATGTAAACTGGCGTTTGTTACTTAGAATTTAGATTTCGGTTTTTGATGAATCGCTGTTTAGGGAAGGACGGAATTTTCCATTCTGAGATCGCTTACAGCGTTTGAAGAGCGTGTGTGGGAGGGGAGGGGATTTCATTTGAATTTTTTTGCAAAGAGGCTTGAATTCCATCCAAACAAAAAAGAGCTAGCTCTCGAAACCCGGATTAAATTTCCCCTCGACATCAGGCATTCACGGGAAATGCAACTGCCCAGTTGTTTGGGCCATCAGCGCTGAGAGGCTGATATCATTTTTCTAGCATTAAATAATCCGAATTCGGATAATTAATCAGGCATATTAGAAAGAGCCAGGGGATGGTAATATCTGAACTCTGGGTCATGCTGTTCCTACAATGGCTCTTCCTCTTCTTTGAGCTCCCCGTAGCGGACAGTTTCTCAGCCCACCGATCCACAAAACAGGGCAGTAGTCCCCAACCCTTTCAGTATGCCAGGGTTACCATTCCCCGGGGGGGGGCAGGGAGATCCCCCATTTTCACGGGTTCATGCCCGCTGGCAGCCAGCTGGCTGATGGGAGGAAATTCCCCCCACCCACCCCCAAAACAGCAACGTCATGCACAATATGCTAACATCACCTGGAAGTGATGTAGGCTCATCGGGGATGTGGGGGGGTGATGCTCTGGTTTGGGGGCAAAACTCTATGGTTTGAGGGCGATTTTACCAAAGAGTTTTGCCCAAAACTCAGAGCATTGCCCCCAACGTCACCGTGAAGGTGTTAGCTAAAGGAAGAGGAGGAGGAGGAGGGGAGGAGGAGGAGAGGAAGAAGAGGAGGAGGAGGAGATTGGATTTATATCACACCCTTCACTTGGAGTCTCAAAGTGGTTTACAATCCCTTTCCCTTCCTACAACAGACACCCTGTGAGGTAGGTGGGACTGAGAAAGCTCTGAAAGAACTGCTCCTTCCAGAACAGCTCTGAGAGAACTTGTGACTGACCCAAGGTCACGCCAGCAGCTGCATGTGGAGGAGTGGGGAATCAAACCCGCTTCTCCCAGGTTAGAGTCCGTGCTCCTAACCATTACACCAGACTGACTAAATGTAACAATCAGATCTGCAACCGATTTCAGTTAAGACGACCCTTGCTGAGAACTGTGTCAAGCACCGACATTTGTGCACGCGGAAATCTTCACCTCAGACGCAATGTCAGAACTTTTGCAACGGGCGGCATTCGTGATAGTCCTGCAAAATGTTTCATTTCAGGGTTTTGATTGTTCTGAAGCATTCCTTGGGGGGAAGGGAGGGAGGGAGGGGAGCCCAATGCTTCTGTTCTTTCCTGAGCCTTGATTCCCGTTCACCACTCATGCAGTCACAGACTCGGTCCCCAGTCTGGGGGGGGGGGCTGAGCGGCTGCCAGGAGGCTTTGAAGCGAAACCTGAGCAGCAGAGTGTCAGCAGAGGTGAGGCTTCCCGCCGGCTCGGCCGCCTGCCTCCAAACGGACCCCCACTCTTGTTATGGGCCCTGCCTCGACACCCACAGCGCAAGTAGGGGCCTGCGATTAGCAATGCCTGCCGCCGCCCTCTTGGGCGTCTCCCTCCTCTCCTTGCGGCATTTGGACATGGCAAGGAAAGAGGAACAGATGTTCTCGGGGAGAGGACACGGCTCTGCCTTGAGGTTCAGATGGGGAAGTGGGAACCTTCGAGCCTACCACACACGGGTTTTGCTGTGGAGCTGCAGACCCGGCTTTGATAGATGGGCTGGTGTTTGTTTATTGTGGAAATGTATATCCCTCACCTCCTGCAAGTTCAGGGAGGCTTACAAAACCCATTGCAAACATATCATGAAGGTAAAAAGAGCCTTGCTGGAGTAGATCAATGGTCCATTCATTCACTCCATTCATTCATTCATTCACTGAGCATTATGGTTGCCAACTTCCAGGTGGGGCCAGAAGACGTCCCAGGATTACAAGTGATGTCCAGACAACAGAAATTAGTCCTTCTGGAAAAAATGAACTCTATGGCATTAGATCCTGCTGAGTTACTTTATCTCAAACATGTGGGGGGCTTCTCTTTAAGAGCCGGCTCCAAGCTGGCCCGTGCCGCCACTGAGGAGTGTTCAGCAGGCACTTAAAGAGTCCTGTCTCTTTAAGTGCTGGTGCCGAGCTGGCCCATGCCTCCAGTGACATAAGCACATGACGTAGGTAGCGACATGCTCCCAATGTGCCCCCCACCAAAAATTCCTCGCTACAGGCCTGTCGTGAAATGATGTTCATGAACAGAAGAACTGCCACAAACTTCCACGAACTTTGGTGCAGTTTTGCTCTTCACAAAAAACAGCTGCATGGCCATTCAGGTCCCCACCACTCAGCTGTTTGGAAACCCCTGCTTTTTGCTCCCCACAGCTTTTTATGGGGAGCAGAAAGCAGGGTTTAAGTGGCTCTGGGCAATTTAAACCGAACAGCTGAGCAGCTGTCCCATCACTCAGGTGTTTGGAAACCTCTGCTTTCGACTCCCTGTGAAAAGCTGTGGGGAGGAGAAAGCAGGGGTTTAAGCTTTAGATGGCTCAGTCATGAACTGATATGAACCAGATCAGTTTGTAAACCAGCATCCCAGTTTGTATGGGTTCATGGTTCGGTTTGTGGTTCAGTTATGAACTATGAACTGAATCACAAAAATGCAGTTTGTGCCCATCCCTAACACTGCCTGGCATTTTCTTTTGTTCCTCTTTGTACTTAACAGTTCCTCTGCTACCATGTGTCTGGATGTAACCATCAAATGGATGAGGGAAAAGGAGCTGAAACTGAATCCAAACCAGACCTGTTTCCTCTCGGCCCACATCTCAACACATGAGAGTTTAAAGTGCCCCTTGCTTCAGTGGCTTTGTCACATACATGTAAAACACTGGTTTGATCAGAATGTTCATTTGCATTACAAATGCCTCTTAGCTCTTAACATACACATAATCAAAGCAATTTAGCTTCAGGTCTGAAAATGCTCTAAAATGAGCTAAATTTTGGAACTGTTGTCCCTGGGAGGCAGGTGGAACATCTTTGGATGTTTTGAATTGAAGCAGCCAGCAGTCTTGCCACCTCTGGTACAGGGTAGGACCACCTCCAAAATTCTCTTCTTCTGAATTTCTTCCCAAATGTTGGAGTTCAAAATTAACTGACCTTGTTTCCAAAGTAGAAGTCATGATATAGGAATTCTCCATGGTTCTGCTTTCAAAGGAGGAGGAGGAGGATTTATACCCCACCTTTCACTATCCAAAGGAGTCTCAGAGCGGCTTTCAAATTACAATTTCCTTTCCCTTCCATTCCACACAAGAGACACTCTGTGAGGTAGGCGGGGCTGAGAGAGCTCTTTCGAGGACTGCCGTTGAGAGAACAGCTCTGAGAGAACTTGTGACTGACCCAAGTTCACACCAGCAGCTGCATGTGGAGGAGTCAGGAATCAAGCCCAGTTCTCCCAGATTAGAGTCCACGCTCCTAACCACGACACCAAACTGGCTTAAGAGGACTACACATGAACCGTATGTTCTCAGGTCTTCAACTCCTCTCCCCTCTGCATTACCAGAGCCCCTGTGTATGTAAAACAGCACAAAGGGTCAGTCTGGGAGGGATGGTTTCAAAGGGCAGCCCTGTTGGCCCGCAGTAGAACAACTGGACTTGCATCCAGGAACACCTTCTGATCTGAGCTTCCAAGATAACGCTCCTTTCATCAGACACCCTGGACTCTCAGGAGCTTATACCCCCCAAAAAAATCTTGCTGGTCTCTTATTCTGTTTCGGAAACAAGAAAGCCAGCATGGTGTAGTGGTTAAGAGCTGTGGATTCTAATCTGGAGAACCAGGTTTGATTCCCCACTCCTAGACATGCAACCCGCTGGGTGGCCTTGGGTCAGTCACAGTTCTCTCAGAGCTGTGTCTGTTGTGGGGAGAGGAAGAGAAGGCAATTGTAAGCAAGCCACTCTGAGACTCCTTTGGGTAGTGAAGGGCAAGGTATAAAGCCAGCTCCTCCTCCTTCTCCTCCTCCTCCAGTGCTGCTGGACCCAAATCTAGCTGTTCTAGGCAGGATTGCACAGTTGCATCCAGATTCTTCGCGTGTGACATTTCAACAACGCCCAGAACGACATATTCACTTCTGCAGAATTGCATCATCTCTACGACGGCGTCAAGATTGCCTCCTCAGCTGCGCGCTTATCAAGACGCATGTGTGCATCAGTAATGCCGAGGCAGAAAACGGAGGAAATTAATTAAAGGATCTGAAAGCGTCAGCAAACCGTGCGCAATCCAATTCTGGAATTAATTTGAGAGAATCTCCTATTGAACTGGGATTAAGAAGCGGAATACAAAAAAGAAAGAAGTTCCAGAAGGAGGGGGGGAAAAAAACAACCAGGATTAATGGGGACGTCCTTCCGATCCCTAATACCGTAATGGTACATGATTAGAAAGGTGCAGCTGAACAGAGACCTCACAATATATATTCAAACCGTCCCGAGATGTCACACAAAAGGACTTAGCGTGAAAACAAATCAAGCATTTCGGCACCAAACAAATCAAGAAGACTGTCCCGTGTCAGCCAAAAAGAGAGACGGAAGGGCTCTTTTCTCATGACCTGTTCCTCAGGACTGGTCCGTGGTCCTTGGGAGCAGCGCTCCCTCTAAGCTGGGTTAGAGTGAGGCAGCTCACAGTTTTTGAGCCTCCGGCTCACACATTTTTGTCTTAGCTCAGGAAGGGAGGGCTCCAGAGCCAATGAACTGATGCAGCAGCCAAATCGCTCGCTCACAACTTCAATGCCGGTAGCTCACGAAGTAGGATTTTTGCCCACAGCTCAGAGGGAGCATTGTTCGGTAGCCTTTGCCAGGACAGAATCCTAAACAGGTCTGCTCAGAAGAAAAACCCACTGAGTTCAACAGCGCTTATTCCAGGTAAGTGTGCATAGGATTTCAGCCATACAGCCCAAGGTCAAGGTAAGGGCCAGGTACCCGGAGCGCCAGAGAAGAAGAAGAGGAGGAGGAGGAGGTGATTAGATTTATACCCCACCCTTCACTACCCGAAGTAGTCTCACAGTGGTTTACAAACTCCCCTGCTCTGGATAGCCCAGGCGAACCCGATCTCAACAGATCGCAAAAGCTAAGCAGGGACAATGTTGGCAAGTAGTTGGATGGGAGACCTCCTTGGAATACCAGCAGTCGGGAGGCGGGGGCAGTCTTTATTCGGCCACCTCTCTGAATATCCTCCAGCCCCCCCAAGTAGGGGTCAGTCACCACCAGAGGTCACCATGATTTTCAGGTGCACACAGAGTCAGTCACCAGAGGTCGCCGTGACTTCCAGGTGCACACACACACACACACACACACACACACACATGCCCTGACCTGAATAGCCCAAGCTAGCCCAATCTCATCAGATCTCAGAAGCTAAGCAGAGTCAAGTCCTGGTTAGTCTTTGGATGGGAGACCACCACGGAAGTCCAGGGTTGCTACGCAGAGGCAGGGAAGGGCAAACCACCTCTGTCAGGCTAAGCAGGGTCAGTCCTGGTTAGTCTTTGGATGGGAGGCCACCAAGGAAGTCCAGGGCTGCTACGCAGAGGCAGGGAAGGGCAAACCACCTCTGAACGTCTCTTGTCCTGAAACGGCCACTCCCCCGGGTTCGCCATTAGTGGGCTGCAACTTGACAGCCCCCGAAAGAGTGCGTCCTCATTCCCTAAAATATACACGCACACCAATTAATAAGCATATCAATGCCAGAACTTCACATTTCCACCTCGCTTGTAGAGCCGCTGCCTCAGGACATCAGCAAAACAAAAGCGGGAGAGAACGCCTTCTTGGAGGCACTGTGGGGATTATTCCTGGATTGGAGCTCCAAAACTAGGGCACAGAAACAACGGCAACAAAAGCCACCGAAACAGCCGTCATCTTCTCACAAAGCAGAACTAGCTGGAACGAGGCGGTCGGTAATTACTGGAACAGCAGAGACATAAAAGCGAGGAAAGCCCGCAAATAATTACACCAGGCCCGGGAGGAATGAAAAGACTTTGGTTATCTCTCAGGAAGGAACACAAAGAGTCCTGGGATCCAAGGGAATCATCGTCGTTTGATGTGTGCCCATCCCCCTCCTCCCTTGACCAGAGTTGCCAACCTCCAGACTGGGAATGTCATGGAGATTTGGGGGTGATGCCTGGAGAGGGTGGGGTTTGAGGAGGGGAGTAATGTTGCCAGCTTCCATGGGTTGGCTGGAGATCTCCAAGGATCAGGACTCTTTTTGCAGCAGGGACTCCTTTGCATATTAGGCCACACACCCCTAATGTAGCCAATCCTCCAAGAGATTACAGAGCTCTTCTTACAGGGGCTACTCTAAGCTCTTGGAGGATTGGCTACATCAGGGGTGTGTCGCCTAATATGCAAAGGAGTTCGTTCGACCCGGCGACGGAGGACTGGGACTCTTACCTGGCATGGTTTGAGTTTCACCTCCAGGCAAACCAGATCACGGATGAGGCGAGGAGGAAGGCGACGCTACTGAACTCCTGTGGCAAGGCCATCTTTGACATCGCTCGGTCCCTAGTTGCGCCCACCGAGCTTAGCACAACTACATGGGCTGATATCACGGCAAAGCTCAAGGGCCATTTCGCGCCACAGCTGTCAAAGATAGCCTACAGGCACACTTTTTACAAGCGGTGCCAGGCCCTGGCTGAATCGATAGCTGAATTCGTCACTGCCTTGCGGAAGGCGGCCTGGCCTTGCAGTTTCACCGACCTGGAAGAGGCCCTCCTCAACCAACTGGTGTGCACCTTTCAGGACAAGCGCCTCCAGCAGCACCTGTTCGCTCGTTCTGAGCTTACATATGCTGTGGCCTTCGCTGAGGCCGTCGTCACTGAGGCCGCCAACAAATTGACCCGAGAGGTGCAACAACGACCGCCACCAGCAAGTAAAGAGCCCGCGGTCCACCAGCAGTCCACCAGTGAGTCCGATGGCGAGGCTGACGGCGTATGCAGAACCAGGGAGACACGCCCACCGCGGACCAGACCGAAGACTCCAGTAGCGCGTTCCTGTACCGGCTGCGGAGGCAAGCATGGCAGAGACCTCTGTTGGGCCAAGGAGCTGATCTGCTGCTCCTGTGGCAAGCGGGGTCATCTGGCCCGAGTCTGTCATGCCACCAAAAGATCTCCACCGTCTTCACGATGTGCAGACCCCAGGGTTTGTGTTCAAAATGACGACAAGGCATCTGGCTGTCATCAGACCGACTCCTGCTGCTGCCCATCAATGATCCTGGCCACCGGAGGCAAGGCTTCAGTTCGTCCGATACGACTGAAGTATAGGAAGGTCCCGCTCGCGCTCAAAGCAAAAATTGAGTCAGAGTTAGATAAATTGGTAAGTCAGGGTGTTCTTGAACCGGTACCCTATGGGAAGTGGGAGACTCCAATTGTGACGCCTGTCAAGGCTGACGGGTCTATACGAATATGCGCAGACGGAATGGTTCATATGAAGGCCCTCGCCAGAGGGTACATGTGGTGGCCAAACATTGATGCAGACATTGAGGCTTGGGTTTGGAACTGCATGTCCTGCCAACAGTCCCGGCCAGAACCACCTCATGCTCCTGTCCAGCCCTGGGAAAAGTCAAGGAGGCCATGGTCCCACCTCCATATTGATTTTGCGGGCCTGTACCATGGGCAAATGTTTTTCATATGTGTAGACTCTTACTTCAAAAGGTTGGAGGTTGTAAATATGAGATCAACGAATTCTGGGGCTGTGATTCATGTCCTGCGCAAGCTGTTTTCCATGCACGGGCTGCCAGACTGTGTCGTCTCCAATAACGGGCCACAGTTCATTTTGGCAGAATTTGAGGGGTTCCTGGCTGACAACCTTGTACGCCATGTAACATCAGCCCCGTTCCATCCAGCCTCTAACAGACAGGCCGAATGTATGGTTCAGACGACAAAAGAATTGCTTGGGCACCTGACGTGCGGGGACTGGAATCAGAAGCTGGCCTCTTTCCTTCTGAGGCAACACATCACCCCGTGTTCGGCAACGGGGCAGAGCCCAGCTGAACTCTTGATGGGCCGAAAGCTATCTACCCTCCTCAACCGTTTGCACCCCAACTTGGATCAGTCAAAGCAACGGTCAGAGGCCCCGGAGCAGGGGAGAGCTTTTGTTGTGGGGGACAAGGTATTTGCCCTCAATTATGCGGAGGGTCATCGGTGGCTACCTGCCGTAGTCACCAAAATCGTTGGTTCCAGGCTGTATGTGGTCCGGCTTCCCAGCAGATGGGTGATTCGCCGCCACGTAGACCAGCTCAAGGAGCACTGGGCAGACTCAGGTGCTGAGTCGGTGCCCGAACCTGAGCTGGTCCCCGAGCAGGAGGGGCCTCCCGCTGAGGAGGTGAGTGCTGCAGAAGGGGATTCAGAGTCTGGGCAGACCCCAACTCCAGAGCCTGTGGTACCTGTTTGTGTTCCCCCTGACTCTCCTGAGAGAGAGGTTGCCAGGGCTCCAGAAGAGTGTGCCGCTCCAACTGCAACGGAGCAGCGACCGCTGCACCGGTCAAACCAAAGCCGAGGTGCCCCCCCCCCTGAAAGATTATGTTTGGCAGGGTAATGCTCCATTTTAGGGGGAGGAATTTGTTATGTACTGAATGTGAATCGCTCCTATCTATTCACATGTTAAGCTTGAGTCTGAATGCAGCTCTCCAGATGTCGCATTGTTATTGGTCGGTTTCTGCGAAACCTGTGTAATTACCCAATCACTGAGTGATATTGTTGCAAAGAGGGAACGGTCCTGATTGGCCTTTATCCCTGTATTCTGATTGGACTTTATCCCTGCAATATTGTTGGTCGTTAACTTGTTATGGGTGTGGCTTTGACAGCCCGGGAGAGTTTAAAAGAAGGAGCTGTGCTCCCCTTGTTGTTGTGTGTTCCTGACTTACAGTTGCTGTTTAATAAAGCTGAAATCACTTGAAGCTGAATCCTTTGTTGAGTCTCATACTTAACAGTAACCTTCAATTACCTTGGCCTGTGGGAACGAATGAGGGACTTTGCAGTCGGGGTGAAAAGTACTGAGACTTACTAGTGATTTCAGCTCTCACATACTTTATTAGATGAAGAACAAGACAACTGAGCCGGCTCGCAGGCCGGCTTTTATTCCCAAGTGACCCACACCCCAAACACACACACACCCGGTGATTCGCTATTTACATTGATTGGATTAACTCCTGCTCCTCCATTGGAGGGGAGTCAGGATCCACTAGTCCATTGTCCTTCGGGGCGAAGCTCAGGCCCTTCGCCTGGCCACATGGTGGACCGGTTAGAACCAGTCTAAGCACATGGCTGTCCAGAGCCCATGTTCTCCAGTGGATACATTACACGGGGGTAGGGAGTATAAGATGAAACAGTGTGGAATGTTCTGGGGGCTTGTTCGATTTGACTCCCTTTACTGTCAATAAAGTTCAACCAAAGGATACTCCTGCTGGAGAAGACTCTTGAGAGTCCCCTGGACTGTAAGGAGATCAAATCAGTCAATCCTAAAAGAAATCAGCCCTGACTGTTCCCTGGAAGGCCAGAGACTGAAGCTGAAGCTCAAAGACTTTGGCCACCAAATGAGAAGGGAGCCCTCACTGGAGAAGACCTGATGCTGGGAAAGATCGAAGGTCAAAGAAGAAGGGGACGGCAAAGGATGAGATGGTTAGACAGTGTCATCGATGCAACGAACATGAAATTATGCAAACTCCAGAGCACTACCAAAGACAGGAGGGCCTGGCGTAATGTGGTCCATGGGGTCGCGAAAGGTCAGACTCGACTGTATGACTGAACAACAACAACAAAGGATACTCCAGACTGCTCTTTTTTGATGTTTGGTGTAGAGCCAGTTAGTTGTAGTGGTTAAGTGCGCGGACTCTAATCTGGGAGAACCAGGTTTGATTCCCCACTCCTCCACTTCCAGCTTCTGGATGACCTTGGGCAAGCCATAGTTCTGTCAGAGCTGTCCTTGAAAAAACAGCAGTTTCTGTCAGAAGTTCTCTCAGGCCCACCTGCCTCACAGGCTGTCTGTGGTGAGGAGGGGAAGGGAAAGGAGTTTGTAAGCCACTCTGAGATTCCCTTGGCTAGTGAAGGACGGGGTATAAATCCAACCTCCTCCTCCTCCTCCTCCTCCTCCTCCTCTTCTTCTTCTTGTTTGCCTCCCCGGAGGGGATGGGGAATGTAAAATTTGTTCCCCACATCTTGGAAGGTGGACTCTATGACATCATACTCCATTGAAGTCCCTTTCCTCTCCCAACCCTGCCCTTCTCAGGCTCCACTCACAAAATTTCCAGGTATTTCCCAACGTGAAGCTGACAGCCCTGAAGAGGAGGGGGAGAGGAAGAAGAGGAGGAGGAGGAGGAGGAGATTAGATTGATACCCCACCCTTCACTACCCGAAGGAGTCTCAGAGTACCTTACAATCTCCTTGCCCTTCCCCTCCCCACAACAGACACCCTGTGAGTTAGGCAGGGCTGAGAGAGCTCTTTGAGGACTGCTCTTGAGAGAACAGCTCTGAAAGAACTTGTGACTGACCCAATGTCACACCAGCAGCATGTGGAGGCATAGGGAATCAAACCCGGTTCTCCCAGATTAGAGGCCGCACTCCTAACCACTACACCAAACTGGCTCTACATATAATGGGTATAATACCATAGATCTATCTTTCCAAAGCAGCCATTTTCTTCAGGGTAACTGATCTGTGTCATCCAGAGAAGATCGCCACCACCCTCCCCCCCCCGAGGCTGGCCACCTTATGCCTGGATGACAGCAAGGGCTACAGCACAGGACAGATCTGAGAGTGGACTCTGGCCAAAGCAAAGCTAAGGGCTTTATTTTTTAATCATGTGCTCAGTGCTGGTAGACAGGATTGGCTGAACCCAAAATCTGGTCTCCAGCACAGACTCAAGAAGCTTTCCCGAGACATTGGCTTGGGCTGCCCAGCAAACCATCTCTCCCTGCCTCCACCCCCCAAGGAAAGACACACCCCAAGCTCAAGGCTCCGCTGAATTTGTGCCACACTTCATGGCTGCGGTCAGATATGGCACCGCCGCTAATTGTACCAGTTTAAAGTGTTGTGGGGCATATCATTCAGACAGCATGGGTCACCTACGCGGACATCTCGTGGTCAAGCATCCACATTACTGCAGTGCCTCAGCCACAGAGCGTGCCAGCTGGTTGTTTTCAAAATGCATGCACAAAGCCATGTGCTCGTGTGCATTCATATGTGCTCATGCACCCATGCGCATGGGCGCATCTAGGCAAAAACCAAAAACCACACCCACCCTAGTGGCAGGAACGGATCTGCAGATTCAGGCCACCAGTCCGTTTTGTTTGTTCTCCCCCGTATGTGAGAAACCAAAAGCACAGCATGCAATGTGGTGGCTATTTGCTTCAGTTCCAGCTCGTTGTACGATGGCGTGAGTACGAGCTGGGAAACAGCTGGCGACTGTGGCTGTGTGACCGGGCCCATTTAATCCGTTTGTGGAAAGTGCCTTTATCGAGCCAAACTGCCCTAGAGTGGCCAGCAGGCCAGGGGGAAATGTCCCTTTGACACGAATTGAACCCAAACAGATGACAACTATATCAACTAAGCTTGATATTCTTTTAATCTGTTGAAAACATCTTCATTATCCTGTACACTATTTTACTGCCCACCCTCATAAAATCATAGAATCATAGAGTTGGAAGGGACCTCCAGGGTCATCTAGTGGAACCCCCTGCACAGTGCAGGAAATCCAAAACTACCTCCCCCCACATGCATCCCATCGCCTCCTGTTTCATGCCCAGAAGAGGGCAAAAAAACCCTCCACGTTCCCTGGCCAAACTGTCCTGGAGAACAATTGCTTCCTGACACCAAAGTGGCAATTGGCATTTCCCTGGGCGTGTAAGAAAGGGCCACGAGAACTAAGCACTGAGGCAGCCCTTCCTGTCCTCCCTCCCATGATCTGCTTAAGTTAGATAAATATATAGAGCAGAAGTCCATCAGTGGCTATTAGCCACAGGGTATAGATGGGAACTCTCAGTCTGGGGCAGGTGATGCACTCTATTCTTGGTGCTGGAGGGGGCAGCAGTGGGAGGGCTGCTAGTGTCCTGGCCCCACTGCCGGACCTCCTGATGGCACCTGGTATATTTTGGCTGTTGTGTGACAGAGTGTTGGACTAGATGGGCCGTTGGCCTGATTCAGCATTGGCTTCTCTTATGTTCTTATGTTCTTAAGTTCACGGAATCCACATTGCTGTCCAATGGCCATCCAGCCTCTGTCTGAAAACCTCCAAAGAAGGAGAACCCACCACCTCCCAAGGAAGCCTGTTCCACTGAGGAACCACTCTGACTCTCAGGAAGTTCTTCCTAATGTTGACCCGAAAACTCTTTTGATTTAGTTTCAACCCGCTGGTTCTGGTCTGACCTTCTGGGGCAACAGAGAACCACTCCGCCCCATCCTCTATATGACAGCCCATCAAATACATGTATATGTACGACTCTATATGTATGACTGTTATTTCTATTTCCATTTCACTGTATCTGAGGAAGTGTGCGTGCATGCGAAAGCTCTTATGTTGTATAAACCTTTGTTGGTCTTAAAGGACTTGAATTCTGTCCTTTTGACAGTTAGATTCAAGTCCAGGAGCCCCTTAGAGAGCAAGAAGAGTTTTCAATGTAGAAGCTTTCAAGGGCCCAAGATCCCTTCATCAGACACAAGTAGAGACGAAGAGAGCTTTGCCTCCTGGAAGCTCATACCCCGAAGGATCCTGTTGGTCTCCAAGGCACTCCTGGAATTCAAATCTAACCGTTCTCCTGCAGACCAACACGGCTCCAGCTTGGTGCAGTGGTGAGGAGTGCGGACTCTAATCCGGGAGAACCGGGTTTGATTCCCCACTCCTTCACATGCAGCTGCTGGTTGATGTTGGGCAAGCCACAGTTCTCTCAGAGCTCTCTCAGCCCCACCTACCTCACAGGGTGTCTGTTGTGGGGGAAAGAAGAGAAGGAGATTGTAAACCACTCCAAGACTCCGAATGAAGGGCGGGGTATAAATCCAATCTCCTCCTCCTCTTCCTCCTCCTCTTCTGCTGCTGCTGCGGTCATACACACGAAATAATCCACTTTCAATCCATTTTCAGTGCACTTTCTAACTGGATTTTTACTGTGTGAACTGGCAAAATCCAGTTGGAAAGTCCATTGAAAGTGGATTGAAAGTGGATTATTTAGTGTATGTGACCACCGCCGCAGCCGCCATCTTCTTCTTTTTCTTCTCCTCCTCCTCCTCCTCCTCTTCTCTAAACCTTGTCCCTTTAACTGGGGCTTACAATGCCTAGAAAATGGCAGCGGAAGCATTTCATGGCCTGGAGGTAAAGAACCTCACCTGGTCGACAACAGACCCTCAAGTTGTTTCTCCCAGCCTGTTGGCAACCCTGTTTCCAAATCATGAGCCCAGAAGCCTTCGAGAAGCTCCAGATGAGCAAGCCGTGTTTCTGTCCCTTCTCACGCAGCAAAAGTCAAGCGCAACTCCTGGGCCAGACTGATTGTCAAGAGGCTCCCTGCACCTGCTTTTCCAATCGCTCTTTCCACACTCGCTGCTTGTCATTTATCAAACCCTGCCAAGATTACCCCCTTAAGCACATCCGCTGGAAAAGTCAACAAGTCAACCGGTAGGCAGACAAACTCACCAGCCCCAACACTGGGGGAGGGGGTGCGGCCTGGGTGGGGCGGTAGAGGCGGAAGACTTTGCCACAGCGCCCCCTAGTGAAACAAGGGCACTGCAAACGTCCCGGAATCTTCTCCCTCCTCTCTTTCTCTCTCTTTCAACAGCCCTCCTCCAATCAATTCACTTGCCCCTCAATAAAGTTAGGGTGCGTGCTTTCACACCGCACCCACCGTCAGACCAACCTGAAGCTCTTACCAGGGGAAAGCTGCTGCTACCTAGGGTTGCCAACCTCCAGGTAGAGCCTGAAGACCTCATGGAATCTGTTGTGTAGTGGGTTCAACGCATGAAGAACCAGGACACAGCGTGATTGTTAGCTCATAGTTTACTAGCACACGCAACAGAACGGAGAATACCGGCCCGATGGCCAACTATATACAGTCCCCGTGGACCACCCCCAGGTCCCATTGGTGGGTTTAAACTTCCCGCCAAGGTTCCTATTGGTGACCGCTTGAGGTTTCAGGTTCCTAGTCCTTATTGTCTCTCCTTTTTTATATAACTTTACTGAATCATTATTTACAGTACAAAATGATTTGTCTACAACACGTAAAACAGTTTAAACATTACAATAAAACAGCTCGCCTAGTCCCTATTGTCTCTTGAGACCCAAGCTCTGGTAAACGTCGCTGTCGCCTAGTGGCGGTCAGCGGACATAACAGAATCCTAGAATCACAGAGCTGAAAGGGGCCGTCTAGTCCAACCCCCTGCTCGATGCAGGATTGGCCTAGAATAAGGGTGGCCAAGCTTGCTTGATGCAAGAGCCACATAGGATAAACGTCAGATGTTTGAAAGCCACAAGACGTGGACAAATATCACACACATGTTTTTTTTATTGAAAAATATGCAAATTTGCTTTTTATTAACCTTAAATGAGACAGCCAAAAAATAAAAACAAAAGGGGTAGAAATAGATACTGATGATGATATTTATTTGTCCAATAGTATTTATAGGCTGGGGGAGCGCTTTGAGAATGCATTTAAAGTTAAAGTTGCTTCCTTTCTCTACTCCCTTCTGCCTCAAGTAGGGCCGCCAGGTCCCCCAGGAGGGCAGAGATTCCCCTGCTAAAAGGGTCCCCAATCTGCTGGTCCGGAAGAGGCAGGTGGGGGGAACCCCGCCCCCAAAGTGCCTGATTCGGGCCAATGTGCCTGGCACGATTACGTCACCCGGAGGTGACATCATCATCCTGGGCATGTTGCCGGCTGACACTCTAGCAATCAGCCTCAAAACTCTATGGTACCATAGAGTTCCCAGGCTGATTGCTAGAGTGTCAGCCAGTGACGTGCCCAACATGATGATGTCATTTCTGGGTGACGTAATCATGCCATGTGCGTGTGAATGTCCTGGGCAGGGACCAACTCCCCCCCCGCTATCAATGGTAAGTGACTTGGCAACCCTAGCCTCAAGCCTACCCAGGGAGGGGAACACTGGCTGGGGAAGGGAAGACCGATCAGGGAGGCATGCCTCCCCTTCACTTCCCCAGCTGCCCTGCCAGGAGCCACACGATATGTGTAAAAGAGCTGCATGTGGCTCCTGAGCCACAGTTTGGCCACCCCTGGCCTAGAGCATCCCTGACAAGTGTCTGTCCAGCCGCTGCTTCAAGACTGCCAGGGAGGGGGAGCTCACCACCTCCCGAGGCCGCTGATTCCGCTCTTGCACAACTCTGACTGTTAAAAAGTTTTTCCTAAGATCCAGCCGGCACCCTCCCGGCCTTAATTACAACCCATTTTTGCGAATCCTCTCCTCTGCTGCCACCAGCTTCCTGCCCTCCCCTAAGTGACAGCCCCTCAAAGGCTTCAAGAGAGCCATCCTGTCCCCCTCAACCTCCTCTTCTCCAGACTGGACATTCCCAAGTCCCTCAGCCTTTCCTCACAATCTTCAGGGATTTCCCAGCCCACAGTGGTCATCCCCATGCCATACACAGCTACATAACCATAACAGCCATTCAGGAACGGATCAGGCATTAGAAAAGCGGGTTTTACACAGAATGAATGCTGGCCTTTCAGGAAACTGATCTCTGGGTCCACTACACGGTTCTGTGCTTTCTTTCTGCATTAGCATTGAAGAAGATCTGCTATAAATGAGGTCTTCCCCCAGTTTGGTGTAGTGGTTAGGAAGGCAGACTGTAATCTGGGAGAATCTCCTCCTCCTCCTCCTCCTCCTCCTCCTCCTCCTCCTCCTCCTCCTCCTCCTCCTCCTCCTCAGTGCTACTGGACTCCAATATAACTGACAAGAAAGTTGTCACCATTAGCAGAAAGACCTGTGTGATTCAACCCATTATTTACGAATTCTTGAACATTATACCTCGAGACCTTGAACACTGTAAAGTGGAGCAGAAGAGGATAATACAAGTGATAAAGTAGTGTGAAGCTGGAAGACATTATAACAGGAACAGCTCATTAGACCATGGCGGCATAAGGAGAATGAACATTTCCACCCACGCAACGCTAGAGAAGAAGTTCAGGGGTCCTCGGATTGCTTTGGTATGTGTCCAACCTGCAATTCGCAACCCACCTATATTACATGACAGCAAAGGTCCATTCAAAGAAGCAACCCCTGTATGCCTTTGCCACTCTGCTGAAGGGATGAGACCAAATTTCGAAAGCTGTGCGGTCCAATTTGAAGATCTTCACCTTGGTTTTGTTTCTCCCTCATGAGAAAGAAGCCCACAAGTTTGTTTGCCTGATTGATGGATGCACCACGTTTGATGCCAAATCTCCCCCAAATTTTCAACATTATTCCCCATCAGTTGTGCGTAAATGGCATGTGTATGATGTAGAAGACAGAGGTAATAACTGCTGGGGAATTGTACAGCTTTAGGGCTGACAATGAAAAACTGAAATGGTTAAGTTTCCATTCCTGGGCTCCATCATCAAACGAAAGGGAGACTGCAACCAAGAAATCAAAAGGAAGGAGAAGGAGGAGAAGGAGGAGAAGGAGGAGAAGGAGGAGAAGGAGAAGGAGAAGGAGAAGGAGAAGGAGAAGGAGAAGAAGAAGAAGAAGAAGAAGAAGAAGAAGAAGAAGAAGAAGAAGAAGAAGAAGAAGAAGAAGAAGAAGAAGAAGAAGAAGAAGAAGAAGAAGAAGAAGAAGAAGAAGAAGAAGAGGAGGAGGAGGAGGAGATTGGATTTATACCCCGCCCTTCACTACCCAAAGGAGTCTCAGAGCGGCTTACAAACTCCTTTCCTTTCCCCTCCCTGCAACAGACACCCTGGGAGGTAAGTGGGGCTGAGAGAGCTTTGACAGAAATTGCTCTTGTTTAAAGTACAACTGTGCCAGAACTATGGTTTGCCCAAGGTCATCCTGCGGGTGCAAGTGGAGGAGTGGGGAGTCAAACCTGGTTCTTCCAGATTAGAGTCCACGGACTTAACCACTACACCAAACTGGTGCCAAAAGGAGACTGAGACTGGGAGGGCAGCCATGAAGGAGCTAGAAAAAGATTCTTAAGTGTAAGGGTGTGACGTTTTCCGCAGCGTCAAGTTCCCCCCTGCCTGCTCTTCTAGTCATCTGCGGCTTTCCCTCATTTCTGCAGATGGTTTCTCCTTCCCAGGAGAAGAAATGCAGTTTGTCTCCTCTCACGGCGGCAGCATGGGAATTCCTGGAAACAGGGAAGTCTGATGCTGCGGAGCAACAGGGGACAAACTGTGTTTTTATGCCTGGGACTGTAAAAACATCTGCGGAAATGAGGGAAAGCAGCAGAGGGATACGAGTGCAGGCACGGGGAAACTTGACGCTGCGGAAAAACGTCTACGTCACTGGCGACCAAGATCAAGTTGATTCATGCCGTAGTTTTCCCCCATTGCTATGTATGGGTGTGAAAGCTGGACAGTGAAGAAAACTGACAGAAAGAAATGAGATTCCTTTGACTCTGTGGTGCCGGAGGAGAGCTGTATGGATATTGTGGACTGCCAGAAAGACAAGCGAGTGGTTGTAGAGCAAATCAAGCCTGAACTCTCCCTAGAAGCTAAAACGACTAAACTGAAATGGTCATACTTTGGTCACATGTATGATTCTATGACATCACAAGAAGACAAATGTAACATTTAAATGTAACATTCTATGATTCTATGACATCACAAGAAGACAAATGTAACCTCTAAATATAACATTCTATGATTCTATGACATCACGAGAAGACAAATGTAACATTTAAATGTAACCTCCAAATGTAACGTTCTATGATTCTATGACATCATGAGAAGACAAATGTAACATTTAAATGTAACCTCTAAATGTAACGTTCTATGATTCTATGACATCATGAGAAGACAAATGTAACATTTAAATGTAAGCTCTAAATGTAACGTTCTATGATTCTATGACATCACAAGAAGACAAATGTAACATTTAAATGTAAGCTCTAAATGTAACGTTCTATGATTCTATGACATCATGAGAAGACAAATGTAACATTTAAATGTAAGCTCTAAATGTAACGTTCTATAATTCTATGACATCACAAGAAGACAAGACTCACGGGAAAAGACGATCGTGCTAGGAAAAGTCAGAGGCAGCAGGGAAAGAGGAAGACCCAATGTGAGATAGAATAGAACCACAGAATCCAAGATCTGAAAGGGGCCAAACAAGCCATCTAGTCCACCCCCTCTGCTCAGTGCAGGATCAGCCGAGAGCATCCCTGACAAGGGTTTGTCCAGCCGCTACTTCAAGACTGCCAGGGAGGGGGAGCTCACCACCTCCCCAGGCAGCTGATTCCACTGCCGAGCTACTCTTGCAGTCAAAAAGTGTTTCCTAATATCCAGCCAGGACCTTCCCGCCAGTGTTCCCTCTAAGCTGAGTTAATGTGAGCTAGCTCACAGGTTTTTAGCCTCCAGCTCACACGTTTTCATCTTGGCGCAGGAAGGATGGCTCCAAGGCAAACTGATATATGCAGTAGCCGAACTGCTTGCTCACAACTTTAATGCCAGTAGCTCACAAAGTGGAATTTTTGCTCACAAGGCTCCACAGCTTAGAGGGAGCACTGCTTCCCGCCCTTAATTTAATCCCCTTCTTCCGAGTCCTCTCCTCTGCTGCCAACAGGAACAGCTCCCTGCCCTCTTCTAAGTGACAGCCCTTCAAAGACTTCAAGAGAGCCATCATGTTCCTCCCTCCCCCAGCCTCCTCTTCTCCAGACTAAACATCCCCAAGTCCCTCAGCCTTTCTTGACAGGGCTTGGTCTCCAGGCCCCTTCGATCATCCTCGTCGCTCTCCTCTGCACCAGTTCCATTCTGTCCACATCCTTTGTGAAGGGAGGCCTATAGAATCATAGAATTGGATTGATTCAGTCAAGGAAGCCACGGCCCACAGTTTGCAAGACCCGAGCGAAGCTGTTAACAAAGGGAACGGCTCTGACTGTCAGGAAGTTCTTTCTAATGTTTAGCTGGAAACTCTTCTGATTTAATGTCAACCCATTGGTTCTGCTCTGACCTTCTGGGGCAACAGAAAACTCCACACCATCCTCTGGATGACAGCCCTTCAAGTACCTCTCAGTCGTCTCCTCTCCAGGCTAAACATACCCAGCTCCTTCAACCTTTCCTCGTAGGACTTGGAAACATAAGTCTCTCTTCAGCTATGAAGGAGAAGGAGGAGATTGGATTTATACCTCGCCCTTCACTTGGAGTCTCAGAGCAGCTTACAATCTCCTTTCCCTTCCCTTCCCTACAACAGGCCACCTTGTGAAGTAGGTGGGACCGAGAGAGCTCTTTCCAGAACTTCTCTTTCCAGAACAGCTCTGAGAGAACTGTGACTGACCCAAGGTCACGCCAGCAGCTGCATGTGGAGGAGTGGGGAATCAAACCCGGTCCTCCCAGATTAGAGTCCATGCTCCTAACCACTACACCAAACTGGCTCTCGAGTCCGCTGGCTGGCTGTCAGCCAGTCATTCCCAGCCTAGCGAGTTGTTGTGAATTGTGAGAGAGATGTGAGAATTCTAAGGTGCCTCACGTGAGAAGTGTGGGAGACCAAAATTTATTTCCCTTATCTCAACAGTGGCTACCCATTTCTTCAGGGCCCAGACAGGTGGCTAGGTGATGCTCTCTCTGAATATAAAACAGCCATCTTAGGTATGAGATGCTGCTACTGGAAACAGTTGCCGCTCCATCTTTTGATCTGTCCTAATGCTGGAGGGGGGCGTTTAGGTACCCGGTGCCTACGCACACCACAGGTACGGAGGACGCCAATCGCGTTTTGCATCTACATTGTGCTTTTAATATACTTTCCCGGCAGATGGAATAACTTAGTTAACAGACCATTTAAATTCCTAGGGGGGCACCTGTAACTATTAGAAATTGATTTTATGAGCCTGTTACACAAACATTACTCTTCGAGGTCTGAAGCCCATTGAAATTCTTCCTGTTCTCTCGCAAACAGATGGCGCTTGGAATTCTTTTTTTTTTCCCCTTCCCTTCCCCTGAACCGGCTCGTATTCATAAATAATAACCCCCAATCCCTCTTGCAAGACCGAAACAATTCTAATTAGAAGAAGCACAAATCGGCCATGTTTTCTCCACACGCTCTCCCCTATTTAAAGAGAGACTTCGGGGGAGGAAGGGGGGGTTGGAGGGAGGTCGCTCAGAGATTAGGTAGAATGTTTCTATTTCTGCTCAGTTTTTGGCAAGGCCATCTTTGCTGAAGTGTTTGTGAAATTTTCAGTATGTTTGTCATAATTAGAGCGAGAGTGGGGAAGGGGGGGGAAGCGGGCTTCGGTGCCGTTGGTGAGACCCCCGAAATCCAGACGAGAACAAACACGCAAAAGATGGCAGCTCCGAAAGGAACGGGTGCAATTTGGGGGCGGCAAATGAGAAAGCCTCTCAGATGGTGAAGCGGGAAAGTAATACTCCCCCAGCGAGAGGGCTGCCGTCTCTCCAAGGCCCTTCCAAGGCTACACCTGCAATACACCATTAAATTGCGGGCATCTTGGTACCAAGAAAATGTCAACAAATTGGAAGGAATTCAAGGCAGAGAGGAGGAGGAAGCAGGGCTCGGGGCTCGGGGGAAGAGAGAGAGAAGGAAAGAGCGCAGATTAAAGAGCCGGAGGGATTGATTTCTAAGATTAAAAGAGCTGGATCTGTCAAGCTTGAGTAGGCAACAATAGGAGAGGGGAGGGGACAAGAAGATGGCCGACAGATATCCTAAAGCTTGATCCATCTCAAGGGTAATTATTCGAAGTGCGAGCACCTCAGAGAAAGACCTACAAGGAGTGAAGAGATTCAATACACTTTACGGTCGCCAGCTCTGGGTTGGGAAATACCTGGAGATTTTGGGGGTGGAGCCTGAGGAGGGCAGGGTTTGGGGAGGGGGAGGGGCTTAAGTGTGGTGTAATGCCATAGTCCACCTTCCAAAATGGCCATTTTCTCCAGGTGAACTGACGTCTGTCGCCTGGCGATCAGTTATAATAGCAGATCTCCAGCCACTACCTGGAAGTTGGGAACCCTGCCTTACTTCCATCGTTTTCAAAAGGTGTTCTGGGACATTCCTCAGAAATTTCTCGGGGAAAGGGCTGTCTCCACGAGGTGACCACTAATGGTGGACTAACTTTCCTAAAGGACAGTTTTCTTCACTGCTTAGCCACACTCTGTGTTCATGGAGGGCAACACTGAGGCCCGATGGGATTCCTCAGGGCCCTGCGTCAGCCTAGCGTGCTCCCTCAAACATTCCCCCAGAATCCTTTGCAATGCACAAAAATTCCACGGCAGATGAAGTGATAGGGAAAAGGGTCCCCTGACAGTTGAAAAATCACTGCCGTAGTTTGGGTTAACTGGCATTGTCTGACAACCAGCAGGAAGTTTGTGGGGGGCAGTGTCCCAAGAGAAAAAAATAAAATGAAATGAAAAATAAGGCCTCATCTACTTACAGGAAGTTGTTACCGTAGAGTTCCTGGTGCTTCCTAGAGCTACCCAAAAGTGAGAAGGGTAGCTCTAGGAATCTCTTCCAACATCTGTCAAGATTGGGCTGGACTAGGCTATCCAGGTCCGGGCTCCCTGTCACAGAGAGAATTATTTCTTTTTCTTTGTTAACCTTTATAGCCCCCTCCGCCCAAAAAGTGGGTGGCAAGGCCGGTCATGGTAGCATAGCTATGCACACTTCCATCAGGAGGGATAACACATGCTCTCTGTTCCATGCGTACGGGCCTATTGGGTACTGTACACATACATGCGGCTTTTAAGAAAACTTTCCATGACATTTCTAGATCGGGACTTAAAAAACAAATAATGTCCCCCTTAGCAGTCAATGATGTATATTGACTAATTTTAACTTTCCCCTTGTATAACGTTTGAATTCCTTGTTACAGAATTGGCCATTGCTGAGGAATTCCCCCTTCCCTTTGGCACCCCATACAGAGAGGTTTGACAGTCAAAGATTGAGTAGGAAAGGGGAGGGGGAAAACCAGTTTATACTTGATGCACAGATTGTTTGCAGAACGCCATCTGAAATGGTGGGAAACAACTTTTAGTATGAACTCCAGCTACCTAGTACATTTTCACTCACACACCCCGCTAGGGTCACCAGCTCCGGGTTAGGAAATACCTGGAGATCTTGGGGGTGGAGCCTGAGGAGGGCGGGGCTTGGGGAGGGAGGTCAGTAGGGATGTGACGCTAAAGAGGCCAGCTACTAAAGTGGCCATTTCCTATAGTCAGTATTTCCTCAGTCCTCTCAATTGATTTTTGCCTTGTCATTGGCATAAGCAAACTTCCTGGATATTGTCTCGGGAGGAGAAAAGAAGAGATTGGATTTACACCCCGCCCTCCACTACCCAAAGAAGTCTCAGAGTGGCTTACAAACTCCTCTCCCTTCCCCTCCCCACAACAGACACCCTGTGAGCAGCGTTCCCTCTAAGCTGAGTTAGTGTAAGCTAGCTCACAGTTTTTTAGCCTCCAGCTCACAGATTTTTGCCTTCGCTCAGGAAGGAAGGCTCCAGAGCAAACTAATTTATGCCGGAGCCAAATCGCTCGCTCACGACTTCAATGCCAGTAGCTCACAAAGTAGATTTTTTTGCTCACCAGACTTCACAGCTTAGAGGGAGCATTGCCTGTGAGGTAGTTGAGGCTGAGAGAGATCTGACAGAAATTGCTCTTTTCAAGAATGCCTCTGACAGAACTATGGCTTGCAAGTGGAGGAGTGGGGAATCAAACCCAGTGCTCCCAGATTAGAGTCCGCGCACTTAACCACTACACCAAACTGGCTCTCTACATCAGAGATGTAGGAAAAGAACTGGAGTGAGGACCAAGCCCAGGGGTAGACCTAATTATTCAGTTTCTTCTGCTTGCTGATTGACTGACCCATAATTACTTGGAAAGTTCTATTACTCAGCATGTTATTTAGGAGTCGAAATAATGTTCTACAGGGAAAAACTTGTACAGCAGACCATCCCTCCAGACTGTGTCATAAAGAGCAGCCAGATCGATGAAAACTGCTGGTGTCTTAAGATACTTTGCCTCAATGAAAGTTGTTAAGCTGAGAGCCTGTTCTTCACAACTGTGATGGGGTTTAAATCCTGCTTGCTCTATAGGGACAAGTTTGTTAATTCTATCACTGATTCTGTTCCAGATTAGCCTCTCAAGGGCTGAGTTCAGACTGGCAGTTTGAAGCGGGTTTGAAGCATACCAGGGAGGAGGCGTGAGGGAGCGTTCACACTGTTGGTCTGAAGGTGCGGCTGTAAGGCGCGGCTTTCTTTTTTGTTTTATACTTCAATTTATACTTTTGATTTATACTTTCGATTTATTGCTAATCTGGAGATGTGCGCTTATGCGCATGAGCACACAATCAAAATTGTGGATTTTGGTGTTCATACTTTGTTGGAGCGGGATATACGCAGGATAGACACATTTTCCAGGGTTTGATACCACTTTTACCAGGTATCTTTTAAACTCAGGAGCAAAGCGTTACAAGACGGCCTGAGTATGCCCGGGGAACGTTGGACAGATTTATTTATTTATTTATCACTTTCAATTTATATCCCGTCTAGCCAGAAACTGGCTCAAGGCGGCATACAGTAGTTAAAATGTCATAAAACAATAAAATACAATCTATACAATAAAATTCAGTAACAAACATTACATATAGTGCTAGTATCACAAAGGCGTTCCTGTGTGAACGGCCCCTTTAATCTGGTTGTGAAACGTTGCTGAAACGCGCCTATCTCGGGGCAAACTGCCAGTCTGAACTCAGCCAAGGAGTTTATAATAGGAACTCAGAAGGAAAATAGATCTGTAATTTTCCGCCAAATGTTTTGATTTTCCAGGTTTCAGAATAGCGACTGTCTTTGCTTTCCTGAATCCCCCTGGGAGTCTTCCTGTTCTCACGATGTCAGTGAGAAACTTTGCAAGCCACTTCTCAGTGAACGTGCCACTATTTGATCAGGAACTCATTACAGCTCTTGGGGATTGGCTACATTAGGGGTGTGTCGCCCAGGGGTCTTTTGGGGCCAGAGCGCACCGGAGTGCCGCTTTGGCAGGTCAGGAGCCACCACAAATGGCAGTGGCAGCAAGCCCCACCCCCAGCCGGCATCCCCGGCCCATGCCGAAGTGCTGTGGCCTGGGGGACACCCAAAGAGGTCCTCTGCCAGCATCCCGGGGCCTGCGCAGAAGCATTGCGGCCCGGGAACGCCCGAAAAGGGCCCTGCCGGCGTCCCTGGGCCCGCGCAGAAGTGCTGCAGTCTGGTGCCGTCCAAAGAGGGGCCCCGCCAGCGTCCCTGGGCCCATGCAGAAGCGCTGCGGCCTGGGGAACGCCCAAACAGGCCCCCTGCCAAAGTCCCTGGGCACGCGCAGAAGCGCTGCGGCCCGGGGGACACCCAGAGGGCCCCCCCGCCAGTGGAAGCTTGATTGCGGTAAGTATGGGGGTGGCGAGGGGCTTGATGGGGGATGGGAGAGCCCCCCCCGAGCCCCCCATCTCTTTGCCCTCTTTCTTTCCCTCCTTTCCTGCTTTTCTTTCTTTCTTTTTTCGTCCTTTCCTTCTCTCTCTCTTTCTTTCCCTCCTTTCCTTCTCCATTTCTTTTCCTCCTTTCCTTCTCTCCTTTTCCTCTTTCCCTCCTTCTTCCCTTCTTTCTTTCTTTTCTTCCTTCTTTCTTTCTTTTCTTCCTTCTTTCATTCTCTTTCTTTCCCTCTTTCCTCCTGCATCCCGACTCTCTTCACTCCCCCCACACACCTTGGCAGGCTGGCTGGGAAGGGAAGGAGAGGATTTGAAGGTGTTCCTCCCCCCATTTGTTTCCCCTTGTGACATCACTTCCATGTGCTAATGAGCTAATATGCCAATAGCCTAATAGCTCATTAGCATACCATATGCTAATGAGCTCCTGCAGCTCTTTTTCTATGAAAGGTGTTTCTGCTATAAAAGTTTATTTATTTATTTATTTGTTCAATTTGTACCGCGCCCTCCCCGCAAAGCAGGCTCAGGGCGGCTCACCTCCATCAATATACAAATCAAGACATAAATAACAATTGGGGTTTCGGTTTCAGCGTCGCGAATGGCGGCCGCTTCTCGGGACGCTCCCGGAGGCGGTTAGCCCACGCGCAGTTAGGGGGTCTTCGCATGTGCGAAAGACCCTAGTGAGCCTTAGGCAAAGGCTCCGAACCGGGGGCGCTTGGGGAGTAGCCTCTTTGCCGGCAGACAGCCGGGAAATTGAGGCTTTCTCCCCGCCCCAATCGGCCCCGCTGCGGCGTGCCCGTAATGGGACCTAGCAGCGCCACCGATTTCCAGGAGTGAAGACAGCGCTATGGTTTAACATAAAAAGAAGAAGTAGCATCGAATCGTGAGTTGAAGATCTATTTTGAAGCGTAAATCGGAGCCCCCTGCATGCGTATAAGCGTTGGGAGGAGGGAGGAATTCCCACCCCTTTGAGAAGCAAGATCTACAAAGGGAGCGCGAAGGGGGCAGAGAGAAAAAAAGTGTTGGTGAAAGTACCGTTGGGGTTGCATGGAAGACTGCGATCATCTTAGCTTCCTGGGGGATGCGGCACGAACTTTTTAAAAGTAAACAAAAAAACAAAATGTCGATAATGGAAAAAGTCCTGCAGACACCGGAAGAGAAGAGAGGAGGGACTTCCGGTCCAGACAGCCCCCCCAAGAGCTTGCTGTCAATCAACAGGAAAAGGAGATGCTGTGTCCCCTGCTGGAACAATTGCAGAAAATCAACGAAACTCTGTTCAAAATGGAAAGTGTTCTCATCAGTCGACAGAAACAGATATCGGAAACAACTAGAAAGATGATGGAGATCGAACAGAAATCGAATTTGATTCTAGGTTTCCAGGGCGTTAAAGAAGAAGAGAAAGAAGATCTCGGATTTACCTTGACAAATGTCTTGGCACCCCTAACTGGCAGTGAAGCGATAAAGTTAAAAGAAGAGGTGGATAAGGCTCCCAAAGCCTATTCCGCTTTTATAAAAGAAAATACTCTGCCAGTAGAAGGGGATGTTGAGCATAGCAGGCGACAAACTGGAGATCTAATTTCATCTGAAGAGTTTATGGAGCCCTGGAAGCTTGAAGGTCAGAAGTTTAAGGAAAAAGAGAAAAGAAAGAAGACGGATTTCATCTTCAAAATACAGAAACTTCTGAAGAGACACACCAGCAGGGAGGAAGATGCAGCATACAAAACTGGGACAAGTGAAGAAGACAGCAGCCCAGGGGGAAGTGGTGATGGAACGGAAGACTTCAAAGTTAAAATGGACTCAATCCATAACTGGAAGAGATTTAAAAAGAAGATACTTTGAGGACTGTTCGTGTAGCATCTGGAAGGAGCTGTTTAATTACTAACCCCAATGGACTTTACTAACGGCATTAACAGAGTGATTTTGGACTTTGCAATAGTTAAAAAGAAGATCTTCTAACCATGATAGATGCCAAAATTGGTATTGGTTATTAACCTAAACTAACCCTCACTAACAGATAAAATTTCACTCCATCTTTCTCTTTCTCCATCTGTCTACCCTTCCCTTTTCTTATAAAAAGAATAAAATTCTCTCTTTTTTAAGAGAGTTTTACAAAAAAAAAAAAAAGACAAATAACAATTAAAATCCACATGAAATCATCTAAAACAGTTCCAAGTTATAAGTTCAAATTCATAAGGTGCTGGTAATAATCAATTAATTATTTACAATGGCATACTTTTAAGAGTGTGCCTAGACATCTAACAGTCCTTCTGCTCCTGGTCTTTCTAATACAAGGGCGGCCCAGGCTAGATGGCAAAACCAAGGGCCAGGACTCCATAGTGGCCAAGGCTCTGTAGTGGTGGCAGCTCCTTAGTTGAAAGCCTGGTGGAAGAGCCCTAATCATCATCTCCATCATCATCATCATCATTCAATTTATACCCCGCCCTATCCCACAAGTGGGTTCAAGGCAATTTACAGCATGCTGACCATAAAACAATAAAAGCAATAAAACAGTCAATAGCATGATAGACAATACCATCAAACCCCATACCCCATATCAGGTGAATATAGGTGCTCCAGTGCCCAATAATATCATGTGACAGCAGGCACTGGGAAAGAGGCCATAAACAGGGGAGGCCAGCATGGCTTAACCTCCACCGCCTCCATCAAAAGCCTGGTGGAACAGGTAATCCTAGGAGATCTCCGGCCCCCACCTGTAGTCTGGTAACCCTATGAATCTGTGATGCTATTTTCTTGGAGAGAGGATTCACCCCCCCACCTCCCATTCATGGGAAGCCCGCATCTGAAACTTTTAAATAGGGCTGCCCACCTCCAGGCGAGGCCGGGAGGTCTCCTGTTATGACAACTGATCTCCGGACAACAGAGATCAGGTCCCCTGGAGAAAATGGCCACTTTGGGAGGGTAGACCCTGGAGTCCCTCCCCTCCCCAAACCCCACCCTCCTCAGGCTCCGCCCCCCAAATCTCCAGTTATTCCCTGGGCCAGACCCTACTTTCACAACTTCTTGCTTTCGTTTCTTCCAATTCAACTCCCTCCCTCTTCCTTTACCTCTCCACACTTCCAAAAGTTCCCTGGCTTTTTTTCCCCCTTCCTCCTCCGGACAAATCTTACTTTGTGGCAGGGCTCTCTGGGGAGGCCCGTCCGTTCTTATTCCATTAAAACTCCTGTCGGAGAGCAGCGTGATGTGCCGGGGAGTCCCCAGCGTGCAGAAGGTGAACACTTTTACCGCCATGCGCTTTTACAGCCTTTTCAACGAACCTGGGGGTGGCGGGGAGTGTTCGGCGGAGGATCTCCTTCGAAGCAGGAGCAGTAGGCCCGAAGCCAGCGACAGATTAAACCTGTCAGCCAGTTATTTCCTGCGACTTTGGGGGAAAGGGACAAAAGGAAGAGAGCCTCGTTAAGGCCTCTCCATAAAAAGAAAATGATTTCCTCTCCCCTTTGTTTCCCATCTGCTGCCTTACTTGGTTGTAAAGTCGGAGGGCAGTTGCCGTGGAGAGCTGGCTTGACGGGGGTGGATTTTGATAAACTCCGCCGTCCTCTGCAGATAAGGCCTGGCGTTCTTTAAAAAAAAAAAAAAAAAGTCCGTACTTGGCAGCTGAATACATCCCTCTTGTCGCTTTTCTTTTTTGCCACACAATGATCAAGCAGGGGTGCACAAGAGGGCGAAATACAATTTATCCACATTCATTTGAAATGCGGCGTTGGAGGCGAGCTGGACGGATACCGTAAGTAAAGGTAAAGGTTTCCCTTGCTCGAAAGCCAGTCGGATCCGACTCTAGGGTTGCGGTGCTCATCTCCGTTTCAAAGCCGAAGAGCCAGCGCTGTCCGAAGACGTTTCCGTGGTCATGTGGCCGGCATGACTAAACACCAAGGCGCACGGAACGCTGTTACCTTCCCACCGAAGTGGTACCTATTTATCTACTTGCAATTTCTTGCTTTCGAACTGCTAGGAGCTGGCAGGAGCTGGAACTAGAGACGGGAGCTCACTCCGTCATGCGGCACTCTCAGGTCTCGAACTGCTGAACTACTGACCTTCCACAGCCTGCAGTTCAGCGTTTTAACCACTTGAGCCACCGCAGCTCCCGGACGGATACCGTGGAGCACCCCAAAGACAAATAAGTGGGTTCTAGATCAACTCTTATGGCCATCCTATGAATTAACGCCCTTCTAAACGTCCTATAGTTAGCAGCCCTGCTCAGGTCTTGCAGACTGAGGGCTGTGGCTTCCTTTATAGCAGGAGTGTCAAACATGCGGCCCAGGGGCTGGATCACGACCATCGAAGGGCTTCTGTCAGGCCCGCAGTGGGACTGGCTGGCTTCTGCTTCTTCTTCCAGTTCTGCTGCTGCTGCGTCATCATCGTAGGTTTGCAGCTTACAGAGGCACACCTGAACAGCAGACTCAAGATTGCAACAGCACAGACATTTTGATGCGATAATTCAGAGCAGGAGGTGTCAGTCATCAGACAATGTTGAATAGACAAAATATTGCAAGAGTGCTAATGTTTTAAGCATTTTTTTATTTTAATAAGTATTTTTGTGTTTGTGCCCTTGATAAAGTTTGTATCTCCGCTACCTGGCATTGGAGCTGCGGTGGCTCAAGTGGTTAAGACACTGAACTGCAGGCTGTGGAAGGTCAGTAGTTCAGCAGTTCGAGACCCGTGAGTGCCGCATGACGGGGTGAGCTCCCGTCTCTAGTTCCAGCTCCTGCCAACCTAGCAGTTCGAGAGCAAGAAATTGCAAGTAGATAAATAGGTACCACTTTGGTGGGGAAGGAAACAGCGTTCTGTGCGCCTTGGTGTTTAGTCATGCCAGCCACATGACCATGGAAATGTCTTCGGACAGTGCTGGCTCTCTGGCTTTGAAACGGAGATGAGCACCGCAACCCTAGAGTCGGATTCGACTGGCTTTCGAGCAAGGGAACCTTTACCTTTACTACCTGGCATTACATTTTATGATGCACATGGCCCAGCCCAACAAGATCTCATTTATGTCAGATCCAGCCCTCGTAACAAATGGGTTCAACACCCCTGCTTTATAGGGTCCATGCATCTCAGGTTGGGTCTTCCTCTTTTCCTGCTGCCTTCAATTCTTCCTAACTTTATTGTCTTTTCCAGTGACTCTCGTCTCCTCATCATGTGACCAAAGTACAATAGCCTCAGTTTAGCCATTTTAGCTTCTAGGGAGAGTTCAGGCTTGATCTGATCTAGGTTAGATGTGTGAACTTCACCCTCCCCATGAAACATTCCTGACAGCTGCAGCAAACTGCAGGACCGCCACTCCTTCAAAGGACATTTGAACATTTCTGTTGCTCCCCTGCACTTCAATGGACAGCAACTGATCTTTGACCATATAAATATCTACGGCTGCGGTCACACTCGCCAGTTGAAGCGGAGGGGAAGCGAAGCTATTCCCTCTGGAGGAATTTGACACGCAGTTGTGGGATCACACCTCCCTTTGTAGCTGCAGGCGCAGCCCGTCAGTGTGTGATCAGATGCAGACTGTGGGTGAGTTGTTTGTTTGTTTGTTTGCTGTTTGTTTCCCATGCGCATAAACGAGGAATCGAACCTCTGCACTGAGGGCCCCCTATGGAGTATGTGATGATGCGCATAATGCAAATGGGGGGGGGAGAATAGCACCAAGCCGGGATGGTCTGATCAGTGTCCTTGAGCGATCAGACAGAGGAAAGTCCATCTGTGGCCCATTGGAACCCGTTTACTACTGGGCTTTCCCCAGTGTCTTTTAACTCCTCTTCTGCGGCGGAGCAGCACGAGTTGCTGATGACTGCAGGACACTTCCAGATGTTGCTGTCTGATCGCTCCCTTTAGATCCGTCAGGCATTCGCACCTATGTCAGATCTAAAGGTGCCTGTGATCGCAGCCTAGGAGTTACTGGAACAGGGCTACGGAGTGGTATTTGTCCAATATTGATGAATCTTGTATTGAAAAGCAAACGAAGATCGCCATTCTCAAAACACACATTTGTATATTCCATATAGGGCTGCGGTGGCTCAGAGGTTGAGAGGCTGAGCTGCAGACCGGAAGGTCTGTAGTTCGGCAGTTCGAGACGGAGTGAGCTCCCGTCTCTGGTCCCAGCTCCTGCCAACCTAGCAGTTCGAAAGCAAGAAATTGCAAGTCAATAAATAGGTACCACTTCAGTGGGAAGGTAACAGCGTTTCGTGCGCCTCGGCGTTTAGTCATGCCAGCCACATGACCACGGAAACAGCTTTAGACAGCGCTGGCTCTTCGGCTTAGAAACGGAGATGAGCACCGTCCCCTAGAATCGGATTCGACTAGCTTTCGAGCAAGGGAAACCTTTTACATTTACCTTTATATTCCATATGCAAATATTCAAAGTGGAGGGGGCAGGTCACGATTGCTTTAAATTTCCTGGCTCGTAGGCTCCTGGGAATGATCAAAATGATATGTATACATAATAGCATTGACTGGAGGCAACCGTTCCTCCTCCCTCCTTGCTTATGCACAAACGGGATCTTGCGAGCATTAAACAGTTCTCCGGGGTACTGATTTGGAGCAGGTCATGTAAGGGAGAGGCGAAGGATGGCGAATGCAAAAGACTGTTTCTCACTGGTTTCCTGGCCGCCGGGCAGAAGGCGTCTGGTGTGTCATCCCCATGAAGGGATGTGGGAAACAGCAGCGCTTGGAAGCCTCCGGTGCATTGGCGCATGGCAAATTATCAGAGACAGGAGCGTGTAGTGCTGTCTAGCCAGGGACAGAAGGGCTGTGATTCTGGACGGATGCAGGGGGTGCCTCGCATGATCAGTGGGAGGAGGGCAGATCTGTGGGGAAAGAAAGGACCTCTCCGTGCCCAGAGCCCAAAGGTATCTGAGGGAGTCTGTTCTTCTGTGGCAGAGCCTCGCTTTGCAAGCAGAAGGTCCCTGCCTCGACCTGCCACTGTTCAAGTAGCTCAGGTGGCACACAAACATATATTGACATATATGTCCTGGCCCCACTGCTGGACCTCCTGATGGCACCTGGTATATTTTGGCCGCTGTGTGACAGAGTGTTGGACTGGATGGGCCA
The DNA here is from genome assembly GCA_029375565.1 of Gekko gecko. Lineage (NCBI taxonomy): Eukaryota > Metazoa > Chordata > Lepidosauria > Squamata > Gekkonidae > Gekko > Gekko gecko. The sequence goes on from JAPDNY010000008.1 coordinate 124,319,007, forward strand.
TTGGCCTGATTCAACATTGGCTTCTCTTATGTTCTTATGTTCTTAATACGGCAGGAGCTTTTTGCTTGTCTTCCACCAGCAAGTCTTTACACTTAATCTGGCCATTGGTATATAAAGGTAGGGCTGCCAGGTCTGGGTTGGAAAATACCTGGAGACTTTGGGGGTGGAGCCAGGAGAGGGCGGGGTTTGGGGAGGGGAGGGGAGGGGCCTCAGCATGGCACCATGTCATAAGGTCAACCCTCCAAAGCAGCCATTTTCTCCAGGGGAGTTGATCTCTGTCAGCCGGGGATCAGTTGTAAAAGCGGGAGATCTCCAGGCCCCACCTGGGGGGGGTGGCAACCCCACCCCAAAGTCCATCTCTTTCTTCTTGCTGGTGGCCCAAGAAGTCTCGAGCTGAACACTCTGTGCACCGGCCTCCAAGATGAAGGTCCCAAATGAACTCCCCACTAGATAACACAGCCCTGAAACGATCATTCCGAAATTTACAATTTAGAACAAAAGTCTCCCTCCCATACCAGTTTCCATACACAAATCCTAGTTGCCTTAAACAAGGTCTTAAGAGCCTATGGTTAAGTTCAAGCTCCCCAGCAGGCCAGTCTTGCTTCCTTCCTTTGCTTTCCACACTGTCTTCACCAGGGGTGTCAAACATGCAGCCCGGAGGCCAGATGAGGCCCCTAGAGGGCTTCTATCAGGCCCGCAAGGGACTGGCTGTCTCCTGCTTCTTCCTCCAGTTCTTCTGCTGCTGCTGCGTCATCGCTTGCTTTCCCAGACTCTCTCAATCGCTCAGGAGAGATAGATAGGCAAGCTTCTGCTCCCTGCACTGGGCTGAGGCTCCTCCCCCTCCCCGGTTGCTACAGCCACAGACATTTTGAGGCAGTCATTCAGAGCAAGAGGTGTCAGTTGTCAGAGACTGTTACATAAACAAAATATTGCAAGAGTGCTAATGTTTCAAGCATGTTTTTATATTTTAATTTTTAAAAAATCTTTGTTCTTCTGTCCTTGTGTTTTTTAAAAAAAATTTAAAAATCCTTGTGCTTGTGTTTATATCTCCACTACCTGGCATTACATTTTATGACACACGTGGCCCGGCCCGACAAAGTCCAATTTATGTCAAATCCGGCCCACCATAACAAATGAGTTCGACACCCCTGGTCTACCCCCTTCTGCCTCTAGAGGCTCCACCCCTTCCTGGCTCATTCCATTCCTAGATGGGGGTTACAGATTCAGTTCTGAAAACAGGCTTGTAGGCAGGATATTTTTGTTGTTGTTGTTCGGGAGACATTTAAATTTTTAAGGGGGTAGTTAAATCACAGTTAATTAAATTAATCTGAATTGTCTTTGAAGGGGGAGGCTTCCTCAAAACAAAAACAACGCGCCCCCCCCAGCTCGGAGGTAGCTTCCAAGTATGGGTTGGAAAATACCTGGAGACTTTGGGGGTGGATCTGGGAGAGGGAGGGGTTTGGGGAGGGAGGGGAGGGGCCTCAGCAGGGTACAAGGCCATCAAGTGCACCCTTCAAAGCAGCCATTTTCTCCAGGGGAGCTGATCTCTGCCAGCTGGAGATTGGTTGTAAAAGCAGGAGATCCCCAGGTCCCACCTGGAGGCTGGCAACCCTACTCAGAAGGCATTTAATTGCCTTTTGAGTTCCCTTCCACAGGGCAAGAAAGCTGAGAAGGGCACTCAAGAGCGGCACCTTCAATACACCCCTTTTCTGCTAGTCCAGTCCTGCCGTATCCCAAATTAATGCATGTTTCCCAAAGGCTCACAGGGATGCTTTGGAAAGACTCACCATGACCTAGGTGGGATACAGGAGGACTGGGCACTTAGCAGAAAGGGGGATAGTTGGAGATGGATTGAAGGTACCACTCCTGGGTGCCCTTCTAAGCTTTCTTGCCCTGTGGAAGGGAATTTAAGACATTAAAATGCCAGTTTGGTGTAGTGGTTAACTGCACAGACTGTAATCTGGGAGAACCGGGTTTGATTCCCCACTCCTCCACTTGCAGCTGCTGGATGACCTTGGGCAAGCCATAGTTCTGACAAGAGCTGTCCTTGAAAAAGAGCAGTTTCCGTCAGAGCTCTCTCAGCCCCCCTACCTCACAGCAGGGCTCTTTTTGTTGCAGGAACTCCTTTACATATTAGGCCACACACCCCTGATGTAGCCAATTCTCCAAGAGCTTACAGTAGCCCCTGTAAGAAGAGCTCTGTAAGCTCTTGGAGGAATGGCTACGTTAGGAGGGGTGTCGCCTAATATGCAAAGGAGTTCCTGCTACAAAAAGAACCCTGCCTCACAGGGTGCCTGTTGTGGGGAGGGGAAGGGGAAAGAGTTTGTAAACCGCTCTGAGACTCCTTTGGGTGGTGAAGGGCGGGGTATAAATCCAATCTGTTCTTCTTCTCTTCTTCTGAGCTTTCTTTTCCAAGGTCTCATGGTGCCCAACCCCCAAATCCCACAGTGGGAGGGAGAGGGAAGTCCGAGGGCAAGCTGTGGTTCTCTTACTCTGGCCACGGTCAGCAGCAGGCAGCAGGGGGCACTCCTCAAGAATAAGGTTTCTGTCATGGCTATTTGTGGGGCGGGGCTTCCGGTTAGGGGGGCATGGCCCCCAAATGCCCCGCCGTGGCTACAGGCCTTTCTGAGAACTTCTTTCCTCCAGGAATTCTGAACTCAGGCTATTTAAAGTTGTAATATTACCAGATTTGGGGATATGGGTGGCGGGGGAGATCTAGAAGACAATTCCAGTGCATGATAAATTCTGATTGCAGGATCTCGATCTCCCTGACGCAGAAACTAAAGCTTTGGTCGGTGGCGACCCCGCCGAAGCTCAGCCTATGGACTTGCTCAGTTTCCTTTAGCCGGAGGGGCTGATTTAAGATAATAACGACAGCAATAACATTTTATTTTCGAAACTTCCCTTCTGCATTCGAGATGCTTCGGGGGGCACACACACTAATGAAAAACGTTTCTAACACACACACACATACAAGTGTTTATAATAAAAACCTCCCTCATTAAAATTAACAATGGGAATAAATTAAAAGGAGGCTCAGGAAGGAGGGGAGGAACCCAGGCCGAGGAATTGGGGGGAGGACGAACATGCAGCGAGGGGGGGTGATTTTTTGGGTCACTGATAGGGAAAATAATAATGTCATTTGCATAGGAGCGCACGGGCCGATTCCGCTTTTGGAAGAAATTACCTCCTAATTTTTAATTACGGATACATAATACCATGATGAATGGCTGTTATTTACCAGGATGTCAACTCGTAATGAGTGAGAGTCAATTAAGGCTTCTGGTGAATTGCTACTTGGCTGAAGCAATATTTCCCCCCCCTCCTCTCGAAAGAAGATGAACGGATTATCCTGTCGATCTGACTGAAATTAGAAATGAGGAGAAATTCAGCTGGCCACTTGCGATGGGAGTTCGGTGCGCCGGGCTTACTCCTGTGGTCTCGTGCGCATGGCTCTGAGAGGCAGGTGCACTTCTGGAACCACGTGGGATCGTTAGATTGTCCAACTGCGATCTAAGACAGTGGGCCATTCAAATGACCAGGGAAAGTCCTGGTTGGCCAGGGCCGCTGACCTCCCTCAACAGGAAGAAGAAGAAGAAGAAGAAGAAGAAGAAGAAGAAGAAGAAGAAGAAGAAGAAGAAGAAGAAGAAGAAGAAGAAGAAGAAGAAGAAGAAGAAGAAGAAGAAGAAGAGGAGGAGGAGGAGGAGGAGGAGGAGGAGGAGGAGGAGGAGGAGGAGGAGGAGGAGGAGATTGGATTTATACCCCGCCCTTCACTGCCCAAAGGCGTCTCAGAGCGGCTTACAAACTCCTTTCCCTTCCCCTCCCCACAACAGACACCCTGGGAGGTAGATGGGGCTGAGAGAACTTCTGACAGAAACTGTCCTTGAGAGAACAGCTGTGCCAGAGCTTGTGTCTGACCCAAGGTCACATCAGCAGGTGCAAGTGGAGGAGTGGGGAATCAAACCCGGTTCTCCCAGATAAGAGTCCGCACACTTAACCACTACACCAAACTGCCTCAGGGCTACCCCCACCACCACGCCACCCCCATCCCCCCCCAAAGGGCAAGGCAGGTGTGAGCTGCTGTGAGCCACTGTGAGCCTGTGGCCCCAGTTTGAGTCAAGGTGTGCCTGATAAGATTGCCAACCTCCAGGTGGGGGCTGGAGATCTGGAATTACGACTGATCTCCAGATTACATAAGAGAAGCCAATGTTGGATCAGGCCAATGGCCCATCCAGTCCAACACTCCGTGTCACACAGTGGCCAAAAATACCAGGTGCCATCAGGAGATCCAGCAGTGGGGCCAGGACATTAGAAACCCTCCCACTGTTGACCCTCCCAAGCACCAAGAACACGGAGCATCACTTGCCCCAGAGTATGTATTGGTTTATTATCTAGTTATTTAAATAGATTATAATCTATTTATTATAATTAAAATCTATTATAATTTATTATAATTATCTAATAGATAATTTTCTATTTATTTAAATCATGTATTGGTTTATTATCTATTTATTCAAAACATCTGTTCCATTTCTCCTGGGGGAGGAAATGGCTGCTTCGGAAGGCAGACTGCATGGCTTTCACCCCACTGTGATGACTTAGGGTTGCCAAACTCCAGGTGGGGCCTGGAGATCACCCGGTATTACAATTGATCTCCAGGCAACAGAGTTCAGCTCCCCTGGAGAAAATGGCTGCTTTGGAGGGTGGAGTCCATGGCATTGCACTTTGCTAAGGCCCCTCCCCTCCCCCAAACCCTGCCATTCCCCAAGGGTTGCCAGACTCCAGGTGGTGCAAAACACAAGAGACCACTGGCTGAAATAACTTAAAGTGAACTCTCTCTATCTCCCTCTCTCTGTCTCTCTCTGTCTCTCTCTCTCTATATATATATATGCATGTATGCATGTATGTATGTATATATATATATATATATATATATATATATATACACACACATATATACATACACAGGGCTATTTTGGGAGAGGAATGCACAGGAACGGAGTTCTGTCTGGCTCCCGAGTTGGCCACGCCCAGCAGGAACTCGTTAGCATAATAGGCCACGGCCAACAGCAGAAACTCATGAGGATTGGCTGCACTAGGGGTGTGTGGCCTAACATGCAAAGGAGTTCCTGCTGTGAAAAAAAGCCCTGGGTTTTGACAACAAACAAGGTAAACAGAATAAGAAGCAAAAGGTGGGTGTGGCTGGATAACCACACTTCTGATAACATGGGGTGTGGCCTAACATGCGAATGAGCTGTGCTGTCAGGGGTGTGGCCTAATATGCTAATGATGACTGCTGTTGGGTGTGGCCTAATATGCTAATGAGTTCCTGCTGGGCTTTTTCTGCAAAATTAGCCCTGTGTGTGTATGTGTGTGTATATATGTATGTCTGTAAAAATAATATTTAATGCTGAGGTCACCATCAGTATAACTGGATGAAACCTAAGTATTCTTACAACACTAATACAGGAAAATAAAGTCACAATAGTACAGAGAACTAAAGTCCCAAAACTTTCAATGTGTCTCACTCCTGTTCTATTATAATTTCATAGTCCAACTTGACACGCATTCATCATGGAGTGGACTCATATAGTTCCAGAAGGACCCAAATAATCTTGAAGTCTATAAACCATAAACGACGCGTAGTCCGGATACAAGCTGCCCCGTTTCGAGTAATTCTTTTTCAAAGCCGAAAGGCTATAGTGGGACCCGGTCTCAGTAGCAACACACACAGACATCAGTTTAATCAATCACAGAGGATCCTTTGTGGAAAGTGGACTCTATGGCATTACACCCCATTGAAGTTCCTCTTCTCCCCAAACCCTGCCTTCCTCAGGTTCCACCCCCAAAATCTCCGGGTATTTCCCAACACAGATTGGACAACTCTAGTTCCCCAAAATCTCCAGGTGTTTCCCCAACCCTACAGGGGAGGCCAGGTGGAGCCCTTTCCAGGACCCCTTTCTGTCTCCCAGGCCGCCTCCCCACGGCCATTTTTGTAGCAGGAACTCCTTTGCATATTAGGTGACACACCCCTTAATGTAGCCAATCCTCCAAGAGCTCACAGTAACCCCTGTAAGAAGAGCTCTGTGAGCTCTTGGAGGATTGGCTACATACATTAGGGGTGTGTCGCCTAATACGCAAAGGAGTTTCTGCTACAAAAAGAGCCCTGCTGCCTCCATTTTAGGAGATCATAGTTCATATCCTACCACTACCATGACACTCATTAGGGGACTCTGGATTGGTCTCTCAATCTAACCTTTTTTCGGTCATACACAAGGAATGTGAAGTTGGCTGCCACAAGCTATAGTGACGGCCACAGGGACAGGCAGCTTTAAAAGGGGGTTAGACAGATTGATAGATGATAAATCTATCAGCGACTAGTAGCCATGGTGACTAAAGGGAACCTCCATGTTCAGAGGCAGTCAAGCTGTGGTCCCACACACTAAATCATCCACTTTCAATCCACGCTCAGTGCATTCAACTGGATTTTACTGTGTGAACTGACAGAATCCAGCTGGAAAGTGCACCGAACGTGGATTGAAAGTGGATTATTGAGTGTGTGGGACCACAGCTTCAGCCTTTGAATCCCAGAGCCAGGAGGCAACACCAGAGGAAATCTATACCTAACTGAGGTCCCTCTGCTCCCCAAGCCCCAAATCTCCAGGAATCCCCCAACCTGGAGTTGGCAACCTTAGACTGCCCAGACATCCCTGCGTTGTGCCATTGTAACCTGATTCTAGGGATCTGGCTGAGACAAGCAGCGTTTTGTTAGGAACTACCAGCCCAGGCAGTTTGCGACTCTCCATCCCATCCCCCAATGCCCACGCACCGCACCCCAGGGGAGAGAGAGGTGTGATAAAATCTGAGGGCTTTCGGCTCTTGCTTTCGGTGCTTTAGGCATGAAGCGAAATTGTTCCTGGGAGCGTTTGCCTTCTAAAATTCAATTCCATTCACGTTATTGGCATGATGCAGCCGGGGGTGGTGCCAAAGCAAATACAGCCTCCGCCAAAGATTTTTCCCAAGCCCAGAGAGGTGCAAAGAGCCGTTTCCATCTCCTAAATACCTCCCAATTTACTGTTAAGCTCTGGGAGACATTCAAAGCTGGAGTGCAGGCAAGATGACGGCAGGGATCTTGACTGGGGCTGACCTGCTCCTGTATACCTGAGAGATGTTGAACTTTCCTTTATCAATGCCTGTTCTGCTTTCCATGCTCAATCTGCTCCTTTGCAGCTCCAGGGAGGGGCCATGGCTCAGTGGTAGAGAATCTGCTTGGCATGCAGAAGGACCCAGGTTCAATCCTTGGTATCTCCAGTTGAAAGGATCGGGCAGTAGGTGAAGTGAAAGACCTCAGCCTGAGGCCCTGGACAGCCACTGCCAATGTGAGCAGGCAATACTCAGGGGAGGGGCTGTGGCTCAGTGGAAGAGCATCTGCTTGTCATGCAGAAGGACCCAGGTTCAATCCTCGGCATCTCCAGTTGAAAGGATCAGGCAGTAGGGGATGTGAAAGACCTCTGCCTGAGGCCCTGAACAGCCACTGCCAATGTGAGCAGGCAATACTCAGCAGAGGGGCTGTGGCTCAGTGGAAGAGCATCTGCTTGTCATGCAGAAGGTCCCAGGTTCGATCCAGGCAGTGGATGATAAGAAAGACCTCTACATTGAGACCCTGGAGAGCCGCTGCCAGTCTGAGTGGGCAATGCTGACCTTGATGGACTGAAGGTCTGATTCGGTAGAAAGCAGCTTCACATGTAACCTCTCGGCCAGCTAGTACACTTCACCAACCTTGCATGGGGGGAGAATGCACCAAAACCTGTTAGCCAGGAGATTTGCAGAGGAAAGAGGAAGCATCCATTGGGGTCGCCAACCTCCAGGTGGGGCCTGGAGAGCCCCCACTATTACGACTGACCTCCAGGTGTCAGGGATCGATTCCACCAGAGAAAATGGCTGCTTTTGATAGGGTTGCCAGCCTCCAGGTGGGGCCTAGAGACCTCCCACTTTTACAACTGATCTCCAGCTGACGGATGTCAGCTTCTCTGGAGAAATTGGCTGCTTTGAAGGGTGGACTCTGTGGCATTGGACCATGCCGAGGCCCCTCCCCTCCCCAAACCCCGCCCTCTCCTGGATCCACCCCCAAACACCTCCAGGTGTTTCCCAACCCAGACCTGGCAACCCTAGCTTTGGAGGCTGGACTCCATGGCGTTGTACCCTGCTGAGGTCTCCGTCCTCCCCAAACCCCACCCTCTTCAGGCTCCACCCCCCAAATCTCCATATATTTTCCAACCCAGAGCTGGCGACCATTCATGCTTCATATGTGCTACAGCTACTGCCAAAGCCTACCCGGCCTTTCCCAGGAAAATGGTGCATCACTAAGGTTAGGGTTGCCATCTCCGAGCTGAGAAATCTCACAAGATTTGGGAGCGGGGCTCTTTTTGTAGCAGGAACTCCTTTGCATATTAGGCGACACACCCCCTAATGTAGCCAATCCTCCAAGAGCTTACAGTAGCCCCTGTAAGAAGAGCTCTGTAAGCTCTTGGAGGATTGGCTACATTGGGGTGTGTGTGTGGCCTAATTTGCAAAGGAGTTCCTGCTACAAAAAGAGCCCTGTTTGGGAGTAAAGAACCTGGGAGATCTTCGACCCTCCCTGCCCTCTGACTAGTTCATCTTCCTCATGTCTCTGAGTGGGGTAACCTCTCCCTGCGGTACGGTTGCCATCTCCAGACTGAGAAACTCCTGGAGGACTAGTGACGGAGCCCAAGGCAGGCAGGGTTTGGGAAGCCGAGAAACCTCCGCTGGGCAGTGTTCCCTCTAAGCTGAGTTAGTGTGAGCCAGCTCACAGTTGTTTAGCCTCCGGCTCACCCATTTTCGTCTTCGCCCAGGAAGGAGGGCTCCAGGCCAAACTAATTTATGCAGTAGCCAAATTGCTCGCTCACAACTTTAATGCCAATAGCTCACAAAGTAGAATTATTGCTCACAAGACTCCACAGCTTAGAGGGAGCATTCCTGCTGGGTATGATGCCATGGAGTCCATGCTCTGAAGGAGCCATTTTCTCTTGGGGGAACCAGTCTCAGTAATCCGGAGTTTGGTTGTAGTTGGGAGACCTTCAGGCCCCATCTCAAGACTGCCTGATAGAACTTGAGAGAGAGGTTCTCCTAGATAAGTTATTGTGTTTGCCGCAAGGGTTCCGATGGGACCCTAGAAAAATGCTGCTTTTTTAAGAGTCCTGTACTCACCGAGAGGATCTTTGTGCCTTATGTCTTGTATGTATATCGCTGTCCTTGAAAAAGATTGTATTCGATATGGGTAAATTACTGGAGTCCCCTGGGATCAGTGTTTGTGAAACTGACAAGGCGGCGGTTTGAATGATTGTACATAGTGTAAACCTGCACTTTGATATATTGTGGTGAACCTGTGTTTGGTAATACTCTACACCAATGTTCACAAAATAGTACTATTTATAAAATAATGTAAGTAAAGGTAAAGGCTCCCTTGCTCGAAAGCCAGTCGAATCTGACTCGAGGGTTGCGGTGCTCATCTCCGTTTCAAAGCCGAAGAGCCAGCGCTGTCCGAAGACGTTTCTGTGGTCATGTGGCCGGCATGACTAAACACCAAGGCGCACAGAACGCTGTTACCTTCCCACCGAAGTGGTACCTATTTATCTACTTGCAATTTCTTGCTTTCGAACTGCTAGGTTGGCAGGAGCTGGAACTAGAGACGGGAGCTCACTCCGTCATACGGCACTCTCGGGTCTCGAACTGCTGAACTACTGACCTTCCACAGCCTGCAGTTCAGCGTCTTAACCACTTGAGCCACCACAGCTCCTAAAATAATGTAGAAAAACATTAAAAGAAAATAAAAATCGCAAAATAGATTTACCTTAAGTATACATTTATTACCCACAGTGCGTGCGTGTGTGTGTGTGTGTGTATATATATATATATATATATATATATATATTTCCTGTATCTTCCTGTGACCCTCAGTTTTTGTACTACCCATCTCGAGACTGGCAGCCCCAACTGGGTCAGGAAGGATCTGCAGTGTGCATACCATACTGCAAACTTAGTCCACGAAACCACAGATTGGAGGATGGACTCTATGGCATTGTACCCCACTGAGGTCCCTGTCCTTCCCAGGCTCCGCCCCCAAATCTCCAGGAGTTTCCTGACCTGGAGTTGGCAACCCTATCGTCCACCAGGGTTGCCAGGTCTTACCTTTCCCGCAGTGGAGGGGGGCTCCGGGCTCTTCCTCAGGATGTTCCTGCAGCACGTGCAAAGTGATGTCATCCTGCCGGGGCCGTCACACAGCAACACTCTAACATCTGGGGCCAAAACTCTATGGTAACCATGGAGTTCCCCCCCAAATGCTAGAGCATTGCCGTGTGACAGCCCCAGTGTGACATCACTACCGGCGACATCATCGCATTGGTGGCGTCTCCATGGGACACTGCTGTTCAGGGATGGGGTCATCCCCCGCTGGCCAGCTGGCCGGCAGTGGACTGGGGGTCTCCAAAATCGGGGGATCCCCTGCCCCAACCGGGCGGATGGAATTGGCAACCGGATCCTCCAACGGTGGCCAAGAAGGAGCTGGCGACCCTCGGCCCACAGCTTTTCCCACCAGCAGCACAAACACCCAGGGTTGTCATCTTCCCCTTTGGCCTGTGTTCCATTGGGAGTGTCGGCTGGTCTGCCACTGTGGCAGAGGCGAGAGCGGCAGCGGTGTTATCTCGGCCAGACTGACTCTTTCTGTGAGTCAGCATTCATTCCCCCCGCTGCTGGAGGAGGGCCAGGGTTCCGAGCAAATGATTTCCAATACTTGGGGCTTGTGGTCAGGCGGTGTGTCGAGAGGATTAATGGCAAAGGCTTTTGTTGGAGCAGGAAGGGGCGGGGGCGGGAAGGGAGGCTGGAGGGCTCTGGATCTAATTAAAAATCATACCGAGAACTTTTGCGGCGCAGGAATGTTTTTGTACTGGATCTGACTGCGATGTCTATCCGGCCCAGTCTCCAGTCTCTGACGGTGACAAGCACTAGAGGTGTCTGGCTGGAGATGCAAGAACTTGTTGGGCGGGGCGGAGGCAACGGCCTCCTGACAGGGGGAGATGCATTCCTAACAGCCTGGCACAGCGGCTGGCCTGGCATGATGAAAAACACTGGAACGGAGGCTGGAAACAGGGCACAGGAGCGTCGCTGCCGAAAGCTGCCTCGTGAATAAGCATGCCAACCTCCGTGTGAGGCCTGGAGATCTCCCGCTATTACAATTGATCTCCAGACCACCAAGACCGGTTGCCCCAGGAGAAAATGGCTGCCTTGGAGGGTGGGCTCTGGGGCATTGTACCCTGCTGAGGGACCCCGCCACCCCCCAGGCTCCATCTCCCAAATCCCCAGGTATTTCCCAACCCGGAGCTGGCAACCCTACGAAACAGGTTTCACTGAGCCGTTGGGTTAGAACGGATAAAAGGAAGTCCTTCTTCACCCAAAGACTGATTAACACATGGAACTCACTGCCACAGGAGGTGGTGGTGGCTACAAGCATGGACGGCTTCAAGAGGGACTTGGATAAACATCTGGAGTAGAGGTCCATCAGTGGCTATTAGCCAGAACGTATAAGGTATAAGGCAAGTGATGCTCTGTATTCTTGGTGCTTGGGGGGGCGGTCAACTGTGGGAGGGCTTCTAGTGTCCTGGCCCCACTGGTGGACCTCCTGATGATGACACCTGGTATTTTTGGCCACTGTGTGACAGAGTATTGGACTGGATGGGCCATTGGCCTGATCCAACATTGGCTTCTCTTATGTTCTTATGACCATTGTGTGTGTATACCCCCAACACCTCCCATTATTGCCTTTGACAAACAGGTTCAGCAGGTTTTGTGTCAAAAACCTGCCAAACCTTTTTAACCAGAGACCGCTGTGGGATCAAAGAAACTCATTTATACACCAAGGATATAGCAACACTTATACTGCGGGCATTTCAATGTCATTAAAACCCCTTCTCTCTCCCTCTCTCTACCCATTTTAAAAGGCTTCTATGACTCACAGAAAGGGATCAAGCCTTTTTTGGCATGCCAGGGAATGAGCTCTTTGGAAACATGGGGAGTGAAATAGATGTTTTGTATCCCTTTTAGATCAAAATGACCAGAAGACGGATGAGTCGTGAGCTCCTGTTAACAGATGCAGACCAGAGCTGTGTATCCTTTGTTTATAGATAGTAATTTTGAGAAAATGGTTGAAACTTCCATTGCAGGGGGAGGGCGGGGATGAATCTGCTTGTGAACCTCTGCTTCAATCAAAGCTCTGGACGATGGGAGTGTAATACCATTATGTACTGTAAAACCACACCTAGCAGAGGGGAAGAACAGGCCAGTAGTTACAGTGGTGCACAAAGGGGCATGGCCCCACCAATCATTTGTCACGCCCCTCCTATCAGCACTGCAGGTGTGTGAAATCTGTCACAAGTTTTCTGCCAATGAGAGAGGGTGCTTCCTTCCCATCAGTCGGGTGGTTAGGGGCGCGGACTCTAACCTAGGAGGACCAGGTTTGATTCCACATGCAGCTGTCGGTGTGACCTTGGGTCAGTCACAAGGTCTCTCAGAGCTATTCTCGGGAGAGCTCTCTCAGCCCCACCTACCTCAGAGGGTGTCTGTTGTGGGGAGGGGAAGGGAAAGGAGATTGTAAGCTGCTCTGAGACTCTGAGGTGAGGTATAAATCCAATCTCTTCTTTTTCTTCTTCTTCTTCTATAGCAGCCAGGATGCTGGCACTTCACATTGCAGAAACTGATTTAAAAATGCAGAAACTTATTTGACCTGAGACTCCTTCGGGTAGTGAAGGGCAGGGTATAAAACCAACCTCCTCCTCCTCCTCCTCCTCCTCCTCCTCCTCCTCCTCTTCTTCTTCTATAGCAGCCAGGATGCTGGTGCATCACATTGCATATTTTTTTTGCTGTTGTTCAGCTAGTCTGGAGGCTACTTTAACTGTTGGGATGTGGGAGGGAAGAGGGGTTTAAGTAGTGTTGCCAACCTCCAGGTGGCACCTGGAGACCTCCCGCAATTGCACTCAATCTCCAGAGAACAGAACTCAGTCCCCCTGAAGAAAAGGACTGCTTTGCAGGGTGCTTTACAGGACTGCTTTATCCCTCTGAAGTCCCTCCCCTCCCCCAAACCCCGCCCTCCCCAGCCTCCACCCCCAAAATCTCCAGGTAATTCTCAACCCAGAGCTCGCAACTCTCGATATGAACACTTCAATGAAGAAGTACAAGTAAAGAAATAATCGGCAGAGGCTGTGTGCTTGAGACATGGCCACTCTGAGCATCTTGGCATGACGCAGCATGAGAATTCTATGCCGTAGCAAATTTATGTTCTGATTTGCCCTCCCATAGGGGTTGGTTGTAGGCTGGGCAATTGTGGCTCAGTGGCTACTGGTTCTTCACACACATTTTGCCAAAGTTCCTCCCAATTTAGTATCCTGTGCAAATGTGATAAGCATTCCCTCTGTCCCTTCATCCAAATAATTGATTCTATGATTCTATGATTCCACGCAGCCTCACAAGCTCCTCATAGAATCACAGAGTTGGAAGGGACCTCCAGGGTCATCTAGTCCAACCCCCTGCACAAGGCAGGAAATTCACAAACACGTGAATTGCTTCCTGGCCCCAAAGAGGTGATCAGCATTTCCCTGGACGTGTAAGCAAGGGCCACAAGAAGTAAGCACTGAGGCAACCCTTCCTGCCTTCCCTCTCATGATCTGCCTAAGTTCACAGGATCAGCATTGCTAACAGACGGCCGTCTAGCCTCTGTTTAAAAAGTAAAGGTAAAGGTTCCCTTGCTCAAAAGCCGGTTGAATCCAACTCTAGGGTCGCGGAGCTCATCTCCATTTCCAAGCCGAAGAGCCAGCGCTGTCTGAAGACATTTCTGTGGGCATGTGGCCGGCATGACTAAACACCAAGGTGCACAGAATGGAGCTGCAGTGGTTCCAGTGGTTAAGATGCTGAACTGCAGGCTGGAAAATCGGTAGTTCGACAGCCGAGTGCTGCATGACGGAGTGAGCTCCCGTCTCTGGTTCCAGCCTCTGTTTAAAAACCTCCAAGGAAGGAGAGCCCACCACCTCCCATGGAAGCCTGTTCCACTGAGGAACCGCTGTAACTGTCCAGAAGATCTTCCTAATGTTTAGCTGAACACTGTTCTGATTTAATTTCAACCCCTTGGTTCTGGTCCGACCTTCTGGAGCAACAGAAAACAACTCTGCCCCATCCTCTATATGACAGCCCTTCAAGTACTTGAAGATGGTTACCAAATCACCTCTCCGTCGTCTCCAGTATTCTCCCATTCGTTTAGGGCTGCCTGCCCACTTCCTTTCCTTATCATCAGGGCTCTTTTTGTAGCAGGAACTCCTTTGCATGTTAGGCGACACACCCCTGATGTAGCCAATCCTCCAAGAGCTTACAGCAGCCCCCTGTAAGAAGAGCTCTGTAAGCTCTCGGAGGATTGGCTACATTAGGGGGGGTGTGGCCTGATATGCAAAGGAGTTCCTGCTACAAGAGCCCTGAGCCCACACCCCTAATGTAGCCAATCCTCCAAGAGCTTACAGTAGCCCCTGTAAGAAGAACTCTGTGAGCTCTCGGAGGATTGGCTACATTAGAGAGGTGTCGCCTGATATGCAAAGGAGTTCCTGCTACAAAAAAGAGCCCTGCTTATCGTTATTATTGTCACATTGCATGATTTGTGTGTGGATGGTTTCCGTGCTGTTGTTTGGCAGTCCCCTGACGGAGATGGCTGCTCTGACACAACCCGGTGTGTGTGTGTGTGTTTGTGTATGTGTAAAGAGGCAACTCCCATCAAATTCCAGCTGAAGATAATTTCCTTCATGTTATTATTGAGGTTGCCTCTTCCAGCCTCCCTGCTGTGCAGCAGCCACCGCCGCCTGTCCCCGTTTCTTCCTTTGTTTGTTTAATTGAGGCTATAACAAATTAGACAATAAGGACAAAGAATCAGCGCTAATGGAGATGTCAGTTTGTAATGACATCCGAAAAAAATTGTCCATCAGGGAGGCCAACAATGGCGGCGCTGGAAACGGCAAAAAGAAGGGAAGGGGGAGTCGTGGCCTCCCCCCTCCCCCACGCTTGTGGAATGGAAAAAGCCGGCATAAAACACAATTGAAATGCCATGATAAATTGGTGCTATTAGACGGAAGTCCTGCTTCACCCAAAGAGTCATTAGCAATGTGGGATTCACTGCTGCAGGAAGTGGTGGCAGCTACAAGCACAGACAGGTTCAAGAGGGGATTGGAGAAACAAGTAGAGCAGAGGTCCATGAGTGGCTATTAGCCACAAGGTATGGATGGAGTTAAGATTGCTGGGGAAAAGATCAATAACCTCAGATATGCAGACGATACCACTCTGATGGCAGAAAGTGAAGAGGACCTAAAGAGCCTCTTGCTCAGGGTGAAAGAGGAGAGTGCAAAAGTGGGCTTGAAGCTCAACATCAAAAAAACTACGATCATGGCATCTGGCCCCATCACTCCTTGGCAAATAGAAGGGGAAGTCGTAGAAGTAGTGACAGACTTCACGTTCCTAGGATCCCAGATCACTGCAGATGGTGACTGCAGCCATGAAATTAAAAGACGCCTGCTCCTTGGGAGGAAAGCGATGGCAAACCTAAACAGCATGATAAAAAGCAGAGACATCACCTTGCCAACAAAAGTCCGCATGGTCAAAGCAATGGTATTCCCCGTAGTAATGTATGGCTGCGAGAGTTGGACTATAAGGAAGGCTGAGCGCCGAAGAATAGATTCTTTTGAACTATGGTGCTGGAGAAGACTCTTGAGAGTCCCTTGGACTGCAAGGAGATCAAATCAGTCAATCCTAAAAGAAATCAACCCTGACTGTTCCCTTGAAGGCCAGATCCTGAAGCTGAAGCTCAAATACTTTGGCCACCAAATGAGAAGGGAGCATTCACTGGAGAAGACCCTGATGCTGGGAAAGATTGAAGGTCAAAGAAGAAGGGGACGGCAAAGGATGAGATGGTTAGACAGTGTCATCGATGCAACGAACATGAAATTGAGCAGACTTCAGCGGACAGCGGAAGACAGGAGGGCCTGGCGTAATCTGGTCCATGGGGTCGTGAAGAGTCGGACTCGACTGTGCGACTGAACAACAACAATGGATGGAACTCTCAGTCTGGGGCAAGTGATGCTTTGTGTTCTTGGTGCTTGAGGGCTTCTGGATTTCTGACCCCACTGGTGGACCTCCTGATGGCACCTGGTATTTTTGGCCACTGTGTGACACATAAGAACATAAGAGAACATAAGAGAAGCCAGTGTTGGATCTGGCCAATGGCCCATCCAGTCCAACACTCTGTCACACAGTGGCCAAAAATACCAGGTGCCATCAGGAGGTCCACCAGTGGGGTCAGAACTCCAGAAGCCCTCAAGCATCAAGAACACAAAGCATCACTTGCCCCAGACTGAGAGTTCCATCCAAACCTTGTGGCTAATAGCCACTCATGGGCCTCTGCTCTATATGTTTCTCCAATCCCCTCTTGAACCTGTCTGTGCTTGTAGCTGCCAGGACACCAGAAGCCCTCCCACTGTTGCCCCTCCCCAAGCACCAAGAATATAGTGCATCACTTGCCCCAGACTGAGAGATCCTATCTATAGGTAAAAGTAAAGGTTTCCTTTGCTCGAAAACCAGTCGAATCCGACTCTAGGGGGCGGTGCTCATCTCCGTTTCCAAGCCAAAGAGCCAGCACTGTCCGAAGACTTCTCCGTGGTCATGTGGCTGGCATGACTAGATGCCAAGGCTCAAGGAACGCTGTTACCTTCCCACCGAAGCGGTACCTATTTATCTACTTGCAATTTCTTGCTTTCGAACTGCTAGGTTGGCAGGAGCTGGGGCGCAAGAAGGGAGCTCATTCCGTCATGCAGCACTCGGGTCTCAAACTGCCAAACTACCTACCTTCTGGTCTGCAGTTCAGCATCTTAACCACTGAGCTACTGCAGCCCTTGTAGCTTGTGGCTAATAGCCACTGATGGACCTCTGCTCCATATGCTTATCCAATTCCCTCTTGAAGCCATCCATGCTAGTAGCTGCCACCACCTCCTGTGGCAGTGAATTCCATGTGTTAATCACTCCTTGACACAGAGTGTTGGACTGAATGGGTCACTGGCCTGATCCAACCAGGCTTCTCTTACATTCTTATATGTAGCAGAGGTCAATCACTGGCTATTAGCCACAAGATATAGATGGAACGCTCTGTCTGGGGCTGTGATGCTCTGTATTCTTGGTGCTTGGGGGGGTCAGAGTGGGAGGGCTTCTGGAGTTCTGGCCCCACTGGTGGACCCCCTGATGGCACCTGAGTTTTGGCCACTGGGTCATTGGCCTGAACCAACATGGCTTCTCTTACATTCTCATATGGAGCAGAGATCCATCAGTGGCTATTAGCCACAAGGTATAGCTAGGAACTCTCAGTCTGGGGCAGGTGATGCACTCTATTCTTGGTTCTGGAGGGGGCAGCAGTGGGAGGGCTTCTAGTGTCCCGGCCCCACTGCTGGACCTCCTGATGGCACCTGGTATCCTTGGCCGCTGTGTGACAGAGGGTTGGACTAGATGGGCCATTGGCCTGATTCAACATTGGCTTCTCTTATGTTCTTATGTTCTTATGAGTTCTGGCCCTGCTGGTGGACCTCCTGAGGGCACCTGGGTTCTGGCCACTGTGTGACACAGAGTGTTGGAGTGGATGGGCCATTGGCTCGATCCAACATTGCTTCTCTTATGTTCTTATATGGAGCAGAGGTCCATCAGTGGCTATTAGCCACAAGGTATAGATGGAACACTCTGTCTGGGGCAGCGATGCTCTGTATTCTTGGTGTTGGGGGGGGGCAACAGTGGGAGGGCTTCTGGAGTTCTGGCCCCACTGGTGGACCTCCTGAAGGCACCTGGTATTTTTGGCCACTGTGTGGCACAGAGTATTGGTCCTATATATGAGCTTCCCAGACTGTAGAGAAACCAGGCTTGCTGAGTTCCAGCAGGTCAGAAACATGGACTGAGGAAGGCTTTCCTCTTTCCAACCACTTTTAGATGGTGGAAGTCAAGTTAGCTCTTTGGAGGTTGAAACGATTTTCAAAAAGTGAAGTATTCCAGCGGGGTGCACCTGTCACGGTTGGATAGACGCTTGTTACATAGTAGTTTTAAACTAAGGAGGTTTTTAAAAAAATCAGTTTTTGACAAGCGTGGGCAGGTTATGCCACGTAGGTAGCCTGAAGCCGGGGACGCTAGAACTAGAGATGCTGTGAATCTTGCCATGAATGTGTTAAGACAGCTGAACTTCACGTATTCAGAGTTGTCAATCAGACACCAGCCCATCACCTGGCCTGTTCGCTTTCTGCTGTAAAAAAAGGTTTTCGCAAGATGTCATAGCCCCGCTGTATACCTGGAGTCTTGTGTGCCGTTCTAGAGGCCTCACTTCAAAAAAGATGTGGACAGTACAGAGCAGGTGCAGAGGAGAGCGACGAGGATGATCGGGGGTCCTGGAGACGAAGCCCTAGGAGGAAAGGCTGAGGGGCTTGGAAATGTTCAGTCTGGAAAAAGAGGAGGTTGGGGGGGGCATGATTGCTCTCTTGAAGTCTTTGAAGGGCTGTCACTTACGGGAGGGCAGGGAGCTGTTCCTGGTGGCAGCGGAGGAAAGGACTCACAAGAAGGGGTTTAAATTAAGGGAGAGAAAGTGCCAGCTGGGTATTAGGAAAAACTTTTTGACAGTCAGAGTTGTGCAGCAGTGGAATCGGCTGCCTGGGGAGGCAGTGAGCTCCCCCTCGCTGGCAGTCTTGAAGAAGTGTCTGGACAAACCCTTGTCAGGGGTGCTCTAGGCTGAACCTGCACTGAGCAGGGGGTTGGACTAGATGGTCTCTATGGCCCCTTCCGACTCTGTGATTCTAGGATTCTATGCTGAGCAGCTATGAATGCCCGCTGAAGAGGTCTGCATTGGGTCTCTACAAAACTGTGCAAATGCAGAGACACTACGGATTCAAACCAATCGGCGCCCACTACCTTCACTGGGAACGACTTGGACAAACACCAAAGGGTGGAACTTTATTAAGACACAGCATTTCTTTACGACTGGTTTATATTATTTGTGCCTGACTTAGTTGTCTGTTTCAACAATCGCCTGCTGAGCAAAGCAGTCATGGAGCGAAGGTGAGTGGCGTAGAACTCAACCGGAATGCCTGAAGATGTGTACGCACAAAAAAACCCAGTTGCACTGTACTGTGTGGTTAGGAAGGGATACAGGGAAGCTGCCTGCCAAACTGCCACAAACACATCAACGAAGAGTCAAACTGATCGTCAAACAGTCGGCACCCTGTTTGTTACCGACAAACAGGAAGTGAGCTGAACCAATGGGTGTTTGAGTGTACCTGGTTAGAACTTGGGAGGAGGAGGAGCAGGAGCAGGAGGAGGAGATTGGATGTATACCCCACCCTTCACTCAAAGTCTCAGAGGAGCTTACAATCTCCTTTCCCTTCCCTTCCCCATGACAGATGCCCTGTGAGGTAGGTGGAGCTGAGAGAGCTCTTTTGAGAACTGCCCTTGAGAGAACAGCTCTGAAAGAACTTGTGACTGACCCAAGATCACCCAGCAGCTGCATGTGGAGAAGTGGCGAGGAGGTTTTCCGTTGCCTACCTCTGCACAGCAACCTTTGATGGTCTCCCATCCATGCAGTAACCAGGGCCAACTCTGCTCATCTTCCAAGTTCTGACGAGATTCGGCTAGCCTGAATCATCCACATCAGGGGATGTAACCCTTAATGCATGTGTGCAGGATTCAACTTTGCTGAAACCCCATAATACTTAGCACCTATGATAACCCCAACAGATGCCAGTTTGGTGTAGTGGTTAAGTGCGTGGACTCTAATCTGGGAGAACTGGGTTTGATTCCCCACTCCTCCACTGGTAGCTGCTGGATGACCTTGGGCAAGCCATAGTTCTGGCACAGCTGTTCTTGGAAAAAAAGAGCAGTTTCTGTCAGAGCTCACTCAGCCCGACCTACCTCACAGGGTGTCTGTTGTGGGGAGGGGAAGGGAAAGGAGTTTGTGAGCCGCTCTTTGGGTAGTAAAGGGCGGGATATAAATCCAATCTCCTTCCCCTCCTCCCCCTCCTCCCCTCCTCCTCCTTCTTCTTCTTCTTCTTCTTCTTCTTCTTCTTCTTCTTCTTCTTCTTCTTCTTCTCTTCTTCTTCTAGATGCTAAGTATTATACTTTCAGCAGCTGGATCCTGCATGCACACATGTACACCCATGCGCACACACATCATGCACAGAGATCTCATGTAAGTCACCGAATTCCCTGTTCCAAAAATCCGGAAGTTCTTGGATCAAAAGGTTTATGAAACAAATGAAAGCTCTTACACATTTCTGTTCCAAATAACATGGATATTTTAAGCTGAGGCTCCAGGCAACATTGGCACAGTGTAAGTGGTAAAGACATGCTACTGTTCCATGTACTGAGCTGGCTGATGATTGAGGCCCCTGCGCAGCCATACATTGTCCACAGTCATTCAGCCCCCCCAGTGGACACAGTACCAACACCACCAAATTGGCAGCACCACATTGCAAATGAATCACTTTTTCTCCAGACAGCTTTCTTCATGAGAGTAAATAAGAATAAATAATTATAATTGTTATGCTTTTAATTCTGACAAAGAACATATTGGATCAGCTGACTCATGCCGACCCCGTAGGTTTTTCAAGACAAGAGAAATTCAGAGGTGGTTTGCCATTGCTTGTCTCTGTGTAATGAGCCTGTTTGATCAGGCCAGTGGCCCATCCAGTCCAACACTCTGTGTCACACAGTGGCCAAAAATACCAGGTGCCATCAGGAGGTCCACCAGTGGGGCCAGAACTCCAGAAGCCCTCCCACTGTGGCCCCCCAAGCACCAAGAATACAAAGCATTACTTGCCCCAGACCGAGAGTTCCTATCTATACCTTGTGGCTAGTAGCCACTGATGGAACTTTTCTCCATATGTTTATCGAATTCCCTCTTGAAGCTGGCTATGCTTGTAGCCACCACCACTTCATGCAGCAGGAAGAAGAAGAAGAAGAAGAAGAAGAAGAAGAAGAAGAAGAAGAAGAAGAAGAAGAAGAAGAAGAAGAAGAAGAAGAAGAAGAAGAAGAAGAAGAAGAAGAAGAAGAAGAAGAAGAAGAAGAAGAGAGGAGGAGGAGGAGGAGGAGGAGGAGGAGGAGGAGGAGGAGGAGGAGGAGGAGGGAGGAGGAGGAGGAGGAAGAGGATTATTGTCATGTTTTTAAATCTGACAAAGAACATAAGAGAAGCCGTGTTGGTCAGGCCAATGGCCCATCCAGTCCAACACTCTGTGTCACATAGTGGCCAAAACCCAGGTGCCATCAGGAGGTCCACCAGTGGGGCCAGAACTCCTGAAGCCCTCTCACTGCTGCCCCCCAAGCACCAAGAATACAAAGCATCACTTCCCCCAGATTGAGTGGCTAATAGCCACTGATGGAATTTTTCTCCATATGTTTATCCAATCCCCACTTGAAGCTGGCTATGCTTTTAGCCACCACCACTTCATGCAGCAGTGAAAAGAAGAAGGAGGAGGAGGAGGAGGAGGAGGCAAGTGATGCTCTGTATTCTTGGTACTTCCGGGGGGGGAGGAACAGTGGGAGAACTTCTAGTGTCCTGGCCCCACTGCTGGACCTCCTGATGTCACCTGATATTTTTGGCCACTGTGTGACACAGAGTGTTGGACTAGATGGGCCACTGGCCTGATCCAACATTGGCTTCTCTTATGTTCTGAAGAAGAAGAAGAAGAAGAAGAAGAAGAAGAAGAAGAAGAAGAAGAAGAAGAAGAAGAAGAAGAAGAAGAAGAAGAAGAAGAAGAAGAAGAAGAAGAAGAAGAAGAAGAAGAAGAAGAAGAAGAAGAAGAAGAAGAAGAAGAAATTATTAGTGTTATCTTTATTGTCAGAATTAAATACATAAGAGAAGCCATGTTGGATCAGGCCAATGGCCCATCCAGTCCAAGAAGAATTGATTTTTATACTCTGTTTTTTTCTACCTGAAGGAGTCTCAGCATGGCTTACCATCACCTTCCCTTCCTCTCCCCATAACAGACACCCTGTGAGGCAGGAGGAGTGGGGAGTTAAACCAGGTTCTCCAGATTAGAGTCCTGCTGCTCTTAACCACGACACTAAACTGGCTCTCAGTATCTCTTTGGATGAAGAAGCACTTCCTTTTATCTGCTCTAAGCCTCCTGCTCATTAATTTCACTGAGTGCCCCCATGTATTTTTGTATTATGAGAAAGGGAGAAAAGTACTTCTTGCAAAATTTTTATCTAACGATGGCATAGACCATGTAACCCTGCACATCATAAACAAAAGTAGATCCAGCAAAGTGATTATTTGGGCATTATTATAACATTAGACTTATACTGCTGTGGTTGTAAATTCTAAAGTTTTAGTGCATTCATGTGGGGAAGAGCCAGCCTCTTGTAATGTCTGACCCCCGTGCATGTTCACTGGTAAATGTGGGACTCGAAGAAGAAGAAGAAGAAGAAGAAGAAGAAGAAGAAGAAGAAGAAGAAGAAGAAGAAGAAGAAGAAGAAGAAGAGGAGGAGGAGGAGGAGGAGGAGGAGGAGGAGGAGGAGATTGGATTTATACCCCGCCCTTCACTACCCGAAAGGGTCTCAGAGAGGCTCACAATCTCCTTTCCCTTCCCCTCCCACAACCATGAGGTAGGTGGGGCTGAGAGCTCTTTTGAGAACTGCTGCTGATAGAACAGCTCTGAGACAACTTGTGACTGACCCAAGGTCACATCAGCAGCTTCACGTGGAGGAGTGGGAAATCAAACCTGGTTCTCCCAGATTAAAGTCTGCACTCTTAACCACTACACCAAACTGGCTCTCAAACTTTCCAAATCACCTCTGGGGGATACAGATGTTTGTCATTCATAGGCCCCGGTCACACGGGCCAGAAAACGCGTGGGGGAGGCATGGCAGTTTGCCCCGGAGCTAAATAAGGCGCGGTAGCCCAATCTCACAGGCCACCGGGTTGCCATGCGCCAGCTCCGCGCCATGATCACACATGATCTGCTGCAGCGCGGCAAAACAACAGCACAGCAGACCACGCAAGTGCGAAGTGCGCATGCACCGGTGGGGGGGGGTTGGTGACTTGTGTGTGTGCATGCTCTGTCCAGCGTTGATGCGCATCCCAGGGAAACTTACAACATCCGGAAACCCCGGGGACATGGGCGGGCGTCAGAAGCCACAGGATACCGGCGCTCCCGCAATCAGACGCCAGCCTTTGCCCCGGGGTTTCCAGAAACTAGTACCTCGGACCTACTAGTTTTTTACCCCGTGTTTTCAGAGGGAAGCCACGGGTTGGCCACGGGAGCCCTACGCCTCCCAGATGTGCTCGTATGAAGGCGCACGGAAAGTCCGCAGGACTCCCGTGACTTCAGTGGGGCAAATGCTCCGTGTGGACGGGGCATATATATATATATATGTGTGTGTGTGTATGTATGTATGTATGCAGGGGTATTTTTGGGCAGGAACGCACAGGAATGGCGTTCCGGCTGGCTCCTGAGTTGGCCGTGCCCAGCAGGAACTCATTAGCATAACAAGCCACACCCAACAGCAGAAACTCATTAGGGGTTTGTGGCCTAACATGCAAAGGAGTTCCTGCTACAAAAAAGCCCTGGGTTTTGATAACAAACAAAGTAAACAGAATAAGAAGCAAAAGGTGGGTGTGGCTGGATGACCACACATCTGGTAACATGGGCTGTGGCTTAATATGCTAATGAACTGTGCTGTCAGGATGTGACCTAATATGCTAATGATTTTCTGCTGTTGGGTGTAGCCTATTATGCTAATGAGTTCCTGCTGGGCTTTTTGTATGTATGTATGTATGTATGTATGTATGTATGCATGTATATGTATATATCCCATCACCCAGCTGACTATAGCCCTATATATATAACCCTTCCACATATTGACTGAATGTATGGGTTGGAACCAAGGACACCAATTTCCTGGCCATACCGCCACATCTGTGTGATCACTGGCTTATGGGCATGGCACCTGTGCACTGAGGAAACATCCATGCATATGGTCCCTACTCCTTGATCAGCAGTGTCTGGAAAGCAGTGCCACCAATCATGGGGAGGGAGTGTACACGTGGACACTTCCTCTCTGTATTCACACCATGCAGTTATGCAGGGACAGGACCTTGGGTGCCATATTCCAGGTCTGGCCTAGAGATCTCCCAGAATTCCAACTGATCTCTGGACTACAGAGATCAGCAGCCATCGCTGCTTTGGAGGATGGACTCCATGGCATTATAGCTTGCCGAGGTCCCTCCCTTCCCCAAACTCTATCTTTCCCTGGGTTCCATCCCATAAGAACATAAGAACATAAGAGAAGCCAATGTTGAATCAGGCCAATGGCCCATCTAGTCCAACACTCTGTCACACAGCGGCCAAAATATACCAGGTGCCATCAGTGCCCCTTTCCCCATATGTTCCCCCAAGAGCGCTACAGTCCGGGGGACAACATCTGCTGGTTATTCCAGTCCCCAAGGTGGCCAAATATGCTGTGACCAGGGCCAGGGCTTTCTCAGTGGCGGCCCCTACCTGGTGGAATGAGCTCCCAGAGGAGATCAGGGCCCTGCGGGACCTTACGCAGTTCCGCAGGGCCTACAAGACGGAGCTCTTCCGCCAGGCTTTTGAGTAGGGGCTGCCACCACAATTGGACCATCACTGTGGGATACCACGAGGCGTACTGGCCCTGGGATGAGATTACAACTTGGTGGGACATTATTGGAACAGGGGTAACATGCCGCCAGAGTGTTGAGCGTTGACAGGTTTTAATTGAGTTTATATGTTCTGTTTGCCACTGTTCTAATGGTTTTATTGTTTGTTCATCTTAGTGTTTTATGTATTTTATATGTCATTGCCCTATGTGTTGTCGGCAATGTATGGCTTGTGGTCTCTTGTTCGCCGCCCTGAGCCCTTGTGGAAGGGCGGGGTATAAATCTAATAATAAATAAATAAATAAATAAATAAATAAATAAATATCTCCAGGAATTTCCCAGCCTGGAGCTGGCAACCCTAGCAGGGACAGCACAATTGTCCCCACTGTTCCTCCCTGGGAGCCAGTTTGGTGTAGTGGTTAAGAGGGTGGACTCTAATCTGGAGAACCAGGTTTGATTCCCCATTCTTCCACATGAAGCCAGCTGGGTGACCTTGGGTCAGTCACAAGTTCTCTCAGAGCTGTTCTCTCACAAGCAGTTCTCTCAGAGCTCTCTCAGCCCCGCCGACTTTATAGGGTGTCTGCTGTGGGGAGGGGAAGGGGAAGGCCATTGTACGTCACTCTGAGACTCCTTCAGGTAGTGAAGAGTAGGGTATAAAACCAACTTCTTTCTTCTTCATCTTCTTCTTCTTCTTCTTCTTCTTCTTCTTCTTTTTCTTCTTCCCTGTGCATTCACTGAGCCAGCAGACGGATCATGTGGAGATGGGTAGTGTACAGGGAAAGCAGGGGGTCAGTGCAAAAGTGGGTCTCCATGTTCTAAACAAACATGATGCTGAAGAAGAGCTTACTCCAGTAGTACCTTATAGACCAATAAGATTTGGGGGTGGGTATAAGATTTCCAGAGTCAAATCTCCCTTTGTTAGAGATTGGAAAATGTCTTTACTGTTGACATGGTCCAGAAATGGAGGTGTGAGCTTTCACTTACATTCTCCATACTTTGGGGCAATTTGTAAGGGCCTTAACACTCTCTTAAAACTAATGGGCTTCTTGGTCCTAGAATGAGTACAGGCTACAGGTCTGGCCAACTGGTGACTCACCGAGCCAAGCATAATCCACTGGCCATGTATGGAAGCCCACCAGGGGCTGAGCAGACTTCCAGGTCAGCTGCCTGGGAGTGGAACGTTGGATGATCATCAAGCGCTTGGCAGGCTTCAGGACGTGTTCAGTTTCGTGGGACTCAAGTGAGGGCAGAATGAATGACACTTCTGTCTCATTTCTTTATAGGAAGGTGAATTCACATGGATGAGAACAATTGGCTTCCTTGTTTTTACATAAACACCCGAGGAGGGAGGAGGAGGAGGAAGAGGAAAAGAAGAAGAAGAAGAAGAAGAAGAAGAAGAAGAAGAAGAAGAAGAAGAAGAAGAAGAAGAAGAAGAAGAAGAAGAAGAAGAAGAAGAAGAAGAAGAAGAAGAAGAAGAGGAGGAGGAGGAGGAGGAGGAGGAGGAGGAGGAGGAGGAGGAGGAGGAGGAGGAGGAGGGGAGTTGGTTTTTATACCCTACTTTTAACTACCCAAAGGAGTTTCAAAGCAGCTTCTGCTCCCCACAACAGGCACCTTGTGAGGTAGGTGGGGCTGGCAGAGAACTTGTGACTGACTCAAGGTCACTCAGCTGGCTTCATGTGAAGGAAGAGCGGGGGAATCAAACCCGGTTCTCCAGATTAGAGTCTGCCATTCTTAACCACTACACCAAACTGGCTCTCACCAAACTGGGAGATAAACAGCAGGTGTGATTGGACTCGGCTACCCTTGATGAGCCCATGAGCATTTTTAGAATTATGAGAAAGAGCAGCAGTTGGAACCACAAAATGGCTGCTGTGGAGGATGGACTACTCAGAAAAGAGCTACCAGGGAAGGGAGGGATAATCACAAAATGGTAGACGGAAGCTTACTCTGGAAGCTTCCATGCCTCCCTCCCTCCCTGCTAGAAGAGGATGCCCGCCACCCTTCAAGCACACATCACCTAAGAACTAAGCATGCTTTCCCCCACCTTCGGACTTCCCTTCCATACGCAAAAGTATGCAGACTGAGACCCAGCATTGAGTAGCTGTTGGAGCGTCAGGCTAGGATCTGAGAGACCCAGGTTCGAATCACCCACTTCTTCCATGGAAGCTCACTATGTGACTTTGGGGCAGTCACACCCTCTCAGCCCAACTTCCTTCATAGGCTGGCTAGGGCTGTTGTGAGGAGAAAACGGAGAGAGGAGAAAGATGCGAACTGCTTTGGGTCCCCACGGGGGGGGAGAGGCAGGGTCTAAATAAAGTAAATAATAAATAACACGCAGCTACAGGTCTAAAGACGAGATTGGTGACCGTCATGTAGCTTGAGGTTGAGGAGAGGGAATCGGCGTGCCTTCAGGCAGAAGTGTTTCCGACGGCTTGTTTTTAATATTGATAAGTTATGTTGCCTTTTTTGTGATTTTATAGCGTTATTTATCCTTCTGAGCCACCTTGAGCAGCTCTCGAGAGAGAGAGGCAACATAGAGATTTCCTCAATAAATAAATAGGTGAGGGCGGAGCCTCAGAGCTTTCCTGATCGGCTGCCCAGGCCCAGGTGACCTGGAGCCACGGAAAGAGAAAAACAGCACCGCAGAGACACCGGAGTGGCCCTGGGCCTGGTTTCACGGAGCATCACTATGTGTTTTTAATACCAAACTGACAGGAATAACTGCTCCAAAGTCCACAGTCTGGCACTAGGTCTTTATGGCCCCTTTCACTTTACCGTTCTAAACCCAAAGTTATCCGTTGTTGGCTCAATTACAGGTAAAGCGAGACAGGGACAGGAGTTTCATGCAGCAAATTTTGAGGAAGATCACGCAGCAAAAATGGGCAGGGGGGGGAAGCACGGTACTACTGGAAGCACAGTAGACATTTTAAACAGCACACTGCAGCGATTCAGAAGCGCGGAAAAAAGAGGTGGAAACAGAAGGAAGCAGTTTACCTCAAGAACGGCTCGACCACGCTTCGCTAACCGGATGCAAGTGGCTTTGTATGAAAAGGTGAATGAAATCCGTTAGCGGCCGGTCGCTAAAACGGCCGCGTCTGAAATGGCACAAAAAGTCTGTCAGCCACCGGCCACCAAAACAGATTACAAAGGGGCCTCTATGTTATGTTGTAGAAGAAGAAGGGTTTTTTATACCCCATTTTCCTCTACCCTAAGGAGTCTCCAAGTAGCTTGCAATTGCCTTCCCTTCCTCTCTCCACAACAGGCACTTTATGGGTGTATTCAGACGCGCCGTTTGAGCCGCTTTCAGCACGCCTCAGAAATGGCTTTTACGTGAGCGTTCACACACCCAACATCTGCGCACAGTCCCCAGTTGTAGCTTTCTGGAGCAAACCCCCCTTTAAAGTGGAGTATTTTGACACCACTTACCAAGTGGTGTTTTCCTGATTCTCCGATTCAAGCCGTATTTTCCGCTGTCTGATCACTCCGTCAAGCCACTTCCGGGTGCTTCAACCCCCCTCCCCTCTGGGAAGCTGCCTCCGGCTTCTGGTTTTAGTCCACCATTTTTTTTCCCTTATCGGTGTGCGCTTGAGCGGAGCTCCGCACTTAAGTTAAATAAAGAAAAGCTTCAATGGTGCCTAGTTTAGGCATTTAGATGAGTCCGGGATCTCGGAGAGGCCAGTTTTGGGGAGAAAATGTAAAAAGTAGTTTTCATTTAAACTTTAAAGGGACTGGTTGAAATTGCTCTTCTGCGCACGCGCCAAACTTTTTGTTCGGGAGAGGGCTGCCTGTGCGCATGCTCAAAGGAGAGGGGGGAAAAACCCCACCTGCACGAGGACGGCGGGGAGCTCCGAAGGAGGAGGTCAGTGTGATCGCGATTCTCCAGTTTAAAAAAACGCATCGTGCCGGAGCAGTTTAAACCGCTCCAGCACGCTGTCTGAACGCACCCTGTGAGGCAGGTGGGGCTGAGAGAGTTTGGAGAGAACAGCGACTGGGCCAAAGTCACCCAGTTGGCTTTATGCGGAGGAGTGGGGATTCGAACCCAGTTCTCCAGATTAGAGTCTGCTGCTCTTCTTAACCATTACGCCACGCTGGTTCCACAATGTGAAAGTAATACTGGTTCCCTGGTGTAAACTGAGCATGTTCTGTAGAGAAACCTGATCCTGCCAATTTCTCATCATCCTATCTGATCTCTATGGGTGAACTGGGAAATTAAAACTACCCAGGAGATAACTGGGCTGAATGGCCCCTGCAGTGCTAGCATTGCTCCCGGGGCTTTGGCCCATTTGTTCCTAGCTGCTAGTGGCCTTCCAAGGCAGTGGCCCACCAGGAGCTTTCCCTGTGTGTTCAATGGCCAGTCCATTCCTGCCACTACCCCTCCAGCTAGAGAACAGAGAATTTCAATCCAGCAGCCAAGAGCAAAACAGGAGAGGACACAGAGGTGGTGGAATGATACACCCACCCACACTCAAATATTTATTCATTTATTTATCATATATTAATAAACCAATCTTTCTTCCATACTAGGCCTGCCAAGCCCTCAGCGGGGAAGGTCCTATTGTCCACTGCCACTAGAAGCAGTGGTGGGAGGAAAATTAAAAAGAAAAATATGGCCTTATCTACTTGTGGGACGTTCTTACTATAGAGTTCCTGGCTATTCCTAGAGCTACCCAAAAGTGAAAAGGGTAGCTCTAGGAATAGCTGTAAACTCTATGGTAACAACTTCCTGTTTTGTGTAGAGTTCTCAGTAATTCCTAGAATTACCCTTTTCACTTCTGGGTAGCTCTAGGAATTTGCAGGAACTCTATGGTAAGAACTTCCTGTTAAGTAGACAAGGCCCTTTTTTTCACTTTTTAAATTTTTCTCCTGGGACGCTGACCACCCACAACCTTCCCACTGATTGCCAGGCACTGCATGGCAACGCTATCCCAAACTGTTAGAACCCAAGGCAAAGAACAGCAAAAATTAAAACAAACTGCCCCAAAACAAAAATTAAAACCACTGCCCAAAGCCAGAGCTACCTAAAATAAACCTACACAATGCCATAAGACCATCCACATTTCCACAGCCATCAAACCTTACATAGGTCTCTGAACATTCTCCAAAATAAGTCTGTCAGGTAAACTCTCCAGAATTACAGCAGTGTTGGAGTTTCCCTCACAGGTTCTGGGAGACTGCTCCATGGTGGGGCAGGGGGCACAATGGAACAAAACCAAGAACAGGCTGTAGCTACACACACACACCCTTCTACAGAAGGAGTTACGAAGCAGGAGGTGTTGTGAAGATGTTATGTCCTGCTGAGGTCCATGCCTCCCCTAAACCCTATCCTCCCCAGGCTTCACCCGGAAAACCTCCAGGTATTTCCCACCCCAGAGCTGACAACTGATGGAGCAGAGGTCCATCAGTGGCTATTAGCCACAAGGTATAGATAGGAACTCTCATTCTGGGGCAAATGATCTCTGTATTCTTGGTGCTTGGGGAGGGGGGCAACAGTGGGAGGGCTTCTAGTGTCCTGGCCCCACTGCTGGACCTCCTGAGGGCACCTGGTATTTTTGGCCACTGTGTGACAGAGTGTTGGACTGGATGGGCGGTTGGCGTGATCCAACATTGGCTTCACTTATGTTCTTATGCTTGGCATGCAGAAGGTCTCAGATTCATTCTCCATCATCTCCAGTTAAAAGGACCAGGGTGATGTGAAAGATCTCTGCCTGTGACACTGGAGAACCACTGCCTGTCTGAGTAGACACTATTGACCTTGATGGACCAATGTTCTGATTCAGTGTAAGTCAGCTTCATGTGTATGTCTTTGGAGAGGGGCTGTGGGTTAGTGGAACAACCTCTGCTTGGCATGCCGAAGGTCCCAGGTTCGATCCCCCACACCTCCACTTAAAAGCATCAGGCAGCAGACACTGAGACCCGGAGAGCTGCTGTCCGTCTGAATGGACAATACTGACCTTGCTGGACTGGATGTTCTGACTCCGTATAAGGCAGCTTCACGTGCTCAAGGCAAGCGACACCGCATATGCGCTTGCTTATTAAAATACTTGTACTCCCAAATGAGCCGTGAGCCACGCATGTTCTATATGCACTCCGGTGCAAAGACGTCAAGTGTAAGGTTTCATTGCTCCCACTTTCAAAGAGGTAAGCCATCATTCCATTGGAAAACCGACTTGCCACTTCAGGAGCCAAAGCTGTTGTTCCCCGAGGGGCCTTTTTGCACGTAATGGAGTACGCAGGTCGGGAACTGCAGTGTTCCCTCTAAGCTGAGTTAGCGTGAGCTGCTAGCTCACAATTCTTCAGCCTCCGGCTCACACATTTTCCTCTTAGCTCAGGAAGGAGGGCTCCAGAGCAAACTGATTGATGCAGCAGCCAAATCACCGTCTCACAGCTTTAACGCCGGTAGCTCGCAAAGTAGAATTTTTGCTCACAAGACCCCGCAGCTTAGAAGGAGCACTGGGCACCAGGTGTGCCATGCACAATTCAGATCGGGACCATGGTGCGTGTCGAGAAAAGGCTTCAGCCTGCACACACACAAACACACACACCCGCAGTGTCTTTTTTCCTGAACCAAAATGGACTCGGGTGCTATAGAGGCAAGCCATTTCTATTTCAGGGAATGTGACAGTTTCCTCAATAGTGCCCCCTGGGATAGTTTGAGGTCAGGAAAAAGAGACGGGAGGGGAGAGGAAGCCTCTCTTCCATGCATACTGCGGTCCCAGTCCCAGCTGGGCATGGCACATGCCAGAAGGGCAAAGAACCTGCAACGCACATCTGACTGTTGCAGCATGGGGACCCCACACCCAATTTTAGTAACCTGTAGGGTTCGTGGAATCACAGCATTGGCAGGAAGGGCCATCCAGGCCATTTAGGCCCACCCCCTGCTCAATGCAGGATCAGCCTAGAGCATCCCTGACAAGGGAAGAAGAGAGTAGAGGAGATTGGGTTTATAACCTGCCCTTCACTACCCAAAGGAGTCTCAGAGCGGCTTACAAACTCTTTTCCCTTCCCCTCCCCTCCACACCACAGACACCCTGGGAGGCAGGTGGGGCTGAGAGAGCTCTGACAGAAACTGCCCTTTTTCAAGAACAGCTGTGCCAGAACTATGGCTTGCCCAAGGTCACCCAGCAGGTGCCAGTGGAGGAGTGGGGAATCAAACCTGGTTCTCCCAGATTAGAGTCCGCGTACACCAAACTGGGGCCGAGTTCAGACTGGCAGTTTGCCCCGAGGGAGGCGCATTTCAGCAGCGTTTCACAAGGGGATTAAAGGAGGCGTTCACACAGGCACATCTGTCCGGCGTTCCCCAGCTGTACTCAACCAGTCTTGTAACACTTCGTTCCCGAGTTAAAAAGATACCTGTTCAAAGTGGTATCAACCCCCAGAAAGCATGTCTATCCCACGTATATCCCACACCAACACAGTGTAAGTGGTAAAATCCGCAATTTTGATTGTGTGCTCATGCGCATAAGCGCTGATGCACATAAGCGCATATCTCCAGATTAGCGAAACAGGCCAACGGTGTGAACGCTCCCTCACACCTCCTCCCTGGTATGCTCCCGCATCAGTCGGCGCAGTGTGACCGGGAAAACCTGGAACAGTTTGTTCCGGGGCTTTTTTGCCACGACTCCCTCCCACTTCAAACTGCCAGTCTGACCTCAGCCTGGGTTTGTCCAGATGCTGCTTAAAGACCGCCAGGGAAGGGGAGCTCACCACCTCCCTAGGCAGCTGATTCCACTGTTGCCCAACTCTTACTTAGCCAGCTCTGGGTTGGGAAGTTCCTGGACATTTGGGGGTTGGACCCTGGGGAGGGCAGGATTTGTGGAGGGGGCAGACACAGGGGTCATTTGGAGCAGGAGCGTGCAGGAGCGGAGCTCTGGCAGTTAGAAGCACAGGCGGCAGCAAGCCCCGCCCCCAGCTCCCAGCAGGAGCGCGAAGCAGCACGTGGGACCTGGGACCAGATAGGCTACTCTGGGACTGGAATGACAGCCCCCAGAGTGGGAAGACAGTCCCTAGGGGTGGAGCCTTATCGGTGGGTGTTGCCTTCTGACACACTTCCCGTGATGTCAGAGGGTGTGCCATATGCAAATAGGTTGTGCTAATGAGTTATGCTAATGAGCTCCTGCACCTCTTTTTCTGCAAAATGACCCCTGGCCAGACCTCTGCATGGTATAATGCCTTAGAGACCACCATTCAAAGAGGCCATTTTCTCCAGGGGAACTGATCTTGTTCATCTGGAGATTGTAATGATGGGAGATTTTTAGGTAGCACCTGGAGGCTGGCAAACCTCATTGGGAGATTTGGTTCATATAGCAGAGTTTTGCCCAGTCATGGGAGCGTGATACTGAGGGTAGTTAATAGATCTCCCAAGAAGTAGATTGCAAAGAAGGAGAACTTACATTTATTCAAGTAGATTTACTTTACCTTCAGATTGCCATCGAAAGGAGAGAAAGAAGCCTAATCTAAAAGAGTCCTTTCCCTATCTCAAACGGACAGCTCATCCGGCATCACGTGTGTGGGAGTATGAAGACATTATCTCTATCGGAGAGTCCTGCAGAGACATGTGTCTCCATGGAAGGCCATGTGCAGGGAGGGCAAGGACAAAGAGAGGAGAGGAGAGGAGAGGAGAGGAGAGGAGAGGAGAGGTCAGGTCAGGTCAGAGGGCACCTCCCAGGTGAAGATGGGAGGCATCCCATTCAAGGAGATAATATCTATGTGCACTTAGGGTGATGTAGCATCCCCAATATCCAGGCACACACTGAGTCGCTCACTCCAACAAACCTAGCACATGAACTGGATTTCAAAGCGTTCCCCACCACCACCCCGACCCTTTCTCGGAAGACAGCTGCAGGCGGAACCTCCGCTGCGTGACGCCCTTGCAGCTGGATTCTCCAAAACAGCAAACCTGGGAATCCGGGAGATACGACCGGCTTGCTTCTTTACATTCCCCCGGCAAATGTTTGCCATTAAGTGCTTTGACGAAGATTAAGGCAGGTTCGTTCCCTGTCGATCGGGAAAGAAAAGTCCGGCCCAAGCTAAAGCTTCGGGGATTTATTAGCAGCATCTGAGTGTGTCCCACCCCACCCCCCTTTGTTGTTCTTATTAATAAAATATTTTCCTAAAGCAGCATTTAGCCGGATTGTCTTAAAAAAAAATTAGGGAAAAAAAGGATCACTACATGACCTCATCTCCGGCTTTCTAGCTGGGAGCTGTTCCTATGCGCATGGCCACATCGCCCCCTGCAGAAATTTTAGCATCACAGCTTTGGGGAAGCACGGAGGTGCCCTCTCCCCTCCTTCCTTCCTCTGTTCTGTCTGCTAAAGACCCTAGGAGAGGCAGGTCTGGTCGAGAAAGGGGGGGAGCCAACTGAGCAAGTTTGGGATTTTCCACGCGATGGTCCAAGAATCTGACCCCTCCCCTGCCAAAATAACATCTCTGCATTAAAAATTAAAAACACTGAAGACTGTTTACAGAGGCTGCAACTGTGCTATGCATATAATGAATGGGAAACTTTCCCTGCCCCCGAGTGCCAGATGCATTCTGAACACTGACAAGCTTTGGCAGCGGTAAATCTCGAATTCGATTCCCCCCCCGATTGTTATTAGCGAGGCCAAGAAAGCTCTGCCTTGTTCATTAAAGGCAGAAAGAGCTGGAGGGATTTGGAGCAGGCATCCCCGGGCCGCTTCGCACATTACATCTTCCATAGGTGTGCACCCAGAGGTAGGTTTAAAAGACAAAAATAACGTCAACTGTGAATATAACAAGGAGCCGTTCGGTTAGGAAAGCATCATGTACTTTCATCGGAGACGGAACCAGCTAGTGTCCGCTAATCCTGGACTCTTTGTGGTAAAACTGGGTATGTATTTGTGAAAAACAGCCTTAAGGGGTCCCAACAGGGCTGGGGGGGGGGCACGTGGCTCAGCAGTAGAGCATCTGCTTGGCAGGCAGAAAGTCCCAGGTTCAATACCCGACGTCTCCAGTTAAAAAGACCAGGCAGAAGGTGATCTAAGAGACTTCTGCTTGAGACCCTGGACAGCCACAGCCAATTTGAGTAGACAGTTCTCAGGAGAGGGGCTGTGGCTTGGTGGAAGAGCATCTGCTTGGCACCCAGAAGGTCCCAGGTTCAATCCCCGGCATCTCCAGTTGAAAGGATCGGGCAGGAGGTGATGGGAAAGACCTGTACCTGAGACCCTGGACAGCCACTGCCAATCTGAGTAGACAATTCTCAGGAGAGGGGCTGCGGCTCAGTGGAAGAGCATCTGCTTGGCCTGCAGAAGGTCTCAGGTTTGATTCCTGGCTCCTCCAGTTCAAAGGATCAGGGCAGGTGATACTGAAAGACTTCTGCTTCCGACTCTGGAGAGCTGCTGTCAGTCTGAGTAGACAGCAGTGATCTTGATAGACCAATGATCTGATTCAGTACAAGGCAGTTAAATGTGTTCACTTCAGGGAGGGGCTGTGGCTCAGTGGAAGAGGCGCTGCCTGGCATGCCGAAGGTCCCAGGTTCAATCCCCAGCATCTCCAGTTGAAAGGATCAGGCAGGAGGTGATGAGAAAGACCTCAGCCTGAGACCCTGGAGAGCCGCTGCTGGTCTGAGTAGACAATAAAGACTTTGATGTACCAATGGTCCGAAACAGTGTAAGGCAGCTTCACATGTTCATATGTTCGTGTGCTTTGCATGTGGAAGGTCTCAAGTTCAATCCCCAGCTTCTCCAGTTAAAAGGACCAGGGTGTAGGTGACGGGAAAGACCTCGGCCTGAGACCCTGGGGAGCTGCTGCCAGTCAGAGCAGACAATACTGACCTGGATGCACCAAGTTGTCTGATTCAGTATATGGTAGTTTAATGTGTGTGTTCAGATGCCAGTACCGTGTGCTCTGCCTGACCTCATAGAGACAACCAGGTCGCTCAACAGTGAGGGGGCAGCGTGGGTGCAGTGCACCTTCCTTGTCCTTGATTTCATGCATCACACTGATATTGCTCAGCAGCCCCATTTGCTACCAAATTTACAGCATGTCCCACCAAGAACAGCCCACCCTGCCCACCCTATGAGGAGAAGGCTGAAGAGTCAGGGACTTTTCCATTTAGAAAAGAGGTAACTAAGAGGGGGCCTTAAAGAAGTTGATAAAATCGTGCATGGGGAGGAGAGAGGCGACAGAGGGAACTGTTTCTCCCAAAATACTAAAACTCGAGGGCGTCCAATGAAACGGATGGGCAGTAGGTTCAGGACGGACAAAAGGAAGTACCACTTTACACAGAGAGTGGTTAAAAGGTGGAATTCCCTGCCAAAGGATGTCGTGAGGGCCACAGGCACAAACAGCTTTCAAAGGGGCTTAGACAGATTCGTGGAGGATAAGCCTATCAATGGCTGCTAACCATGTTGACTGAGGGGAACCTCCATGTTCAAAGGCACCAATCCTCTGAATCCCAGAGCCAGGAGGCAACATCAGGGGAAGGCCTCGGCCTCTCTGTCTTGTTGTCAGCCGTCCCCTTTCAATGCTGTTTATTCCCAGGGCTCTTTTTGTAGCAGGAACTCCTTTGCATATTAGGCAACACACCCGTAATGCAGCCAATCCTCCAAGAGTTTACAGAGCAATTCTTACAGGGGCTACTGTAAGCTCTTGGAGGATTGGCTACATTAGAGGGTGTGTCGCCTAATATGCAAAGGAGTTTGGCTCTGTAAGCCCTTGGAGGATTGGCTACATTAGGGGTGTGTCACCTAATATGCAAAGGAGTTCCGTCTACAAAAAGAGCCCTGCCTGTGGCCATCACTACATCCTCTGGCAGCAAACTCCTCATTTTAATCACTCATAAGAACACATGTCTTTGACTAGGAACCAAGGTTGCCATTCCCCAGTTGGTCTGGGGGCTCCGGCTGGCTGTCAGGAACGAGTCCCCCCTCCCCAAACACTGACGTCGCTGGAAATAAACGTGATGTGCCTACGTCCCCCGCAAGTGACATGGGCGGGCCCGTAGCCATGGTGGGGCATTTGGGGACAAAGCCCCATCACAGATGAGCCCTGCCCCACCCCCGGAGGATGCCAGACTCCCCACCTGGTGCACCACGCCCCTTACCCCTGCCCCTCTGCAGCCTCGCCAGCTCTTCCGGGGAGCCACGCTGCCCCTTCTGGTCAGTTTCACTCCCCACAGTCAGGTGTTAGACACCTAACACCTGATCAAGGGGGAGTGAAAGGGACCATAAGGGTCTTCAGCTTCAGCTTTCCCTCCCAGCAGCCTCTTCCTAGGGAAGCTATGCCCAATGCCCATCCTTACTTACAAAAACCAAAGAACCTCAGGAGGCTTGAGGAAAATTAAACAGGTCACATAAGGCCAAACAAGAAGACAGCAGTTTCGACCCTTCCCTTCCCTTCCCTTCCCTTCCTTCCCTTCCCTTCCCTTCCCTTCCCTTCCCTTCCCTTCCCTTCCCTTCCCTTCCCCTTCCCCAGCCTCCCCACCACCTCGGAGGGGGGCGGGGAAGGAAACGGCAGCCGCCCTGCCACTTCCGGTCTGCCTTCCATTTCCCACCACCACCCCAAATTTTCCGGCTACAGGGCTGGACAAAGGCATGTCAGTGACGGAGGGGGGAAAATCTGGGTTTTGGGCAAAACTCTGTGGTTTGAGGTTGATTTTACCATAGAGTTTTGCCCAAAATGCAGAGTGTCACCCCCGACGTTACCAACGTGCCTACGACACTTCTGAGTGGCATTTCCAACGGACCTGGCAACCCAACTAGGAACAAAGTCTGACTAGGCCGAAAGGGCTTCTTCCGTTTGCCAAAAGGGGATAACGCATGCATGAGGCTGCCTAGTCTGACCACTGGCCTACCAAGGTCAGTCCTATTTAGTTATTTCCCTATATCCTGCCCTTCTCTCGCAGTGGAGACCCAAAGCAGCTGACATCGCTCTCCTCTCCTCGATTTTATCTTCACAGCAACCCTGCAAGGTAGGTTAGGCTACAAGGATGTGACTGGCCCACCGTCAGCCAGCGAGCTTCTACGGCACGAGTAGGGATTCGAACTCGGGTTTCCCGGATCCTAGTCTAGCACTGAAATCACTACGCCATGTTGGCCATCTTATAATATACAACTATATACTACATTGCTTAATACAACTATATAACCTCTTTCTTTTAATGGGAGATGTACTGGATTGGGGCCTTCTGCGAGCAAAGCTGATGTTCTGCCACTGAGCCGTGGCCCCTCTGCAGTTTACAGATCCTACTGGTGCGCACCCATGACTGCATGAGGCCTCCTTATACTGAATCAGACCACGGGTCCATCAAGGTCAGTATTGTCTACTCAGAATGGCAGCAGCTCTCCAGGGTCTCAGGCTGAGGTTTTTCACATCACCTCCTGCCTGATCCTTTTTCACTGGAGATGCCGGGGATTGAACCTGGGACTTTCCACATGCCAAGCACATGCTCCACCACCATACCGTGCTCTTCGGCGGCTAATTTAACAGCAACAAATTGCATCTTCTGTGATGTTCATTTAGCACCCTGGTCCAGTTTGTAGCTGGCCGAAAGGACCCCGTATTACCCCGCCCTGCTTATCTCCTTCTTGTGCTCTGCCCCGATTGGGCCTGTTAGCAGCCAATCACTGTCCTGATGCAGCTTTGACGGGCGCCTGGATCGAGCTTTACGCAAGCGAAGGCCGCTGCTGCGCATCTCACAGCTTGCGCCAGCTAATGGAGATTCATGCGTAGAGAGTGCCGAAGCTATCATGAACATGATTATTATTATTTATGGAGCACTCAAAGCAAGCGTGGCGGGGAGCCAGAAGGTAGCCTAGAAATGCAATTTTTATCCCCACTAAAACATACAGAACCCCAAACACTTTTATCATGACTATAAAAAGCGATTTTCCTAATGATAGCGTCGCAGCAGTTAAGGTTATGTACTTAGCACCAGCGCACCGTTTCATGCCCGTCTCCAAATTTCACTTTTTGTTTCAGCCTATAATTAAGGTAGGGACTCCCCCCACCTCTTTCCCTTTTTTAATAGAATCTCTGCTGAGAAAATCTAGCCAGGGGCACAAAGCTATTTCTTAGAGTTTGTAATTGTTTAATTTGTGGGGAGGGGGGGAAAAGGATGTTTAGGAAATCATCTCAATATTTACTCCCCCCCCAAGCTACAGAAGAGTACATTTCCATGCAGAAATATGGAATTATATTTAACCTCTGCAAAAAAAAACCCCAAAACCACAGAGCAGTGAAAAGGAATAAGAGGAGTCAGCATTTTACAGGGAAGGAAGGAAGGAAAAGAAGAAGAAGAAGAGGAAGAAGAAGAGGAAGAAGAAGAGGAAGAGGAAGAGGAAGAAGAAGAGGAAGAGGAGGAGGAGGAGGATTGGAATTATATCCTGCCCTTCACTACCCGAGTGGCTTACAAACTCCTTTCCTTTCCCTTCCCCACAACAGACACCCTGTGAGGTGGGTGGGGCTGAGAGAGCTCTGACAGAAACTGCTCTTTTCCAAGAACAGCTGTGCCAGAACTATGGCTTGCCCCAAGGTCATCCAGTAGGTGCAAGTGGAGGAGTGGGGAATCAAACCTAGTTCTCCCAGATTAGAGTCCGCACACATAAGGAAGGAAGAGGAGGGAGACGAAGTTATGGAACGTCAGTGAAGATCAAAATGGAGTCTAACTGGATCCTTTCACATCTCATTCTACAGAATTTTAGAGCTAGAAAGCACCTTGAAGGTCATCTGGTACAAACTCTTGCTCAGAGCAAGAAGATGCAATGAGAACATCTCTAACAGATGACCATCCAGTATGGTGGCCAAACTCCAAGTGCGGGCTGGAGATCTCCTGGAATTACAGATGACAAGGATCAGTTCCCCCGGGGGGGAAAGGCTGCTGTAGAGGGATGGATTCTATTCCATGATATCCCCGAAGTCTCTCCCATCCACAAAGCTGGCTCTTCCCAGGTTCCACCCCCAAATCTCCAGGAAATTCCCAACCCAAAGTTGACAGACCTCCAATCCGGTCTCTGTGCAAAAGCCTCCACCACTTCCCGAGGCAGCCACCACTGAGCAGCTCCTATGTTGTTTTTTTTCCCAAATATTGGGCCAAAACCTGCTTCCTAGTAATTTCTACCCATTTTAGTACTTCCTTCCACAGCAAGAGAAAACAAGTCTGTTCCATCTTCTCTATGACAGCCCTTCATAAGAACATCAGAAGAGCCCTGCTGGATCAGACCAATGGTCCATCTAGTCCAGCATCCTGTCTCACACAGTGGCCAGCCAGTTCCTCTGGACCGCCAACAACAGAGCATAGAGGCCAAGGCCTTCATAAGAACATCAGAAGAGTCCTGCTGGATCAGACCAGTGGTCCATCTAGTCCAGCATCCTGTCTCACACAGTGACCATCCAGTTCCTCTGGAGGGGCAACAACAGGGCACAGAGGCTGAGGCCTGCATCAGAAGAGCCCCACTGGATCAGACCAGTGGTCATAAGAACATAAGAGAAGCCAGTGTTGGATCAGGCCAATGGCCCATCCAGTCCAACACTCTGTCACACAGTGGCCAAAAATACCAAGTGCCATCAGGAGGTCCACCAGTGGGGGCAGGGCACTAGAAGCCCTCCCACTGTTGCCCCCCCCCTCAAGCAGCAAGAATACAGAGCATCACTTGCCCCAGACAGAGAGCTCCTATCTATACCTTGTGGCTAATAGCCACTGATGGACCTCTGCTTCAAATGTTTATTCAATTCCCTCTTGATGCCATCCATGCTTGTAGCCATCTGGTCCAACATCCTGCCTCACACAGCGGCCAATCAGTTCCTCTGGAGGGCCAAAAACAAGGTAGAGAGGCCAAGGCCTTCATAAGAACATCAGAAGAGCCCTGTTGGATCAGACCAGTGGTCCTGCTAGTCCAACATCCTGTCTCACACAGTGGCCAGCCAGTTCCTCTGGACCGCCAACAACAGGGCAGAGAGGCCAAGTCCTTCATAAGAAGACAAGAAGAGCCCTGGCCTGGATACCCCAGGCAAGTCAGATCTGAGAAGGTAAGCAGGGTCAACTGTGGTTAGTACTTGGATGGGAGACTTCCTTGGAATACCAAGTCAGGAGGACAGAGGCAGGCTTTATCCAGCCCCCTCTCTGAATATCCTCCAGGCCCTCAGTAGGGCTCAGTCACCAGAGGTCAATGTGACTTCCAGGTGCAGACACACCCACACACAAATAGCAAAATAATAATAATAATAACAACAACAGAAGAAGAGCCCTGCTGGATCAGGCTGGTGGTCCATCTAGTCCAGCATCCCATCTCACTCAACCAGTTCCTCTCGAGGGCCAATAACAGGGCACAGAGGCTGAGCCCTTCCCCTGATGTTGCCTCCTGGCCCTGGGACTCAGAGGTTTAGTGTCTTTGAATACAGAGGTTTCCCCTGAGTCATCATAGCCATTGACAGCCTTGTACACCGTGAACCTATCCAATCCCTTTTAAAAACTTTCTATGTCAGTGGCCATCACTACATCCTCTGAACATGTCCACTTTTGAATCACTCACTATGTAAAGTTGTATTGCCATTGCTCCATTCTGAATCTATGGCCCACCAGCTTCATTGGATGCCTTCAAGTTCTAGTCTTTTGGGAAAGGGAGATATTTGGCGACAAGGATCACGTCTCCCCTTTATCTGCCTTCCTCCATAGAGTCCAAGCCCTTTCAGCCTTTCTTCATGGCGCTTGGTTTTCAGTCTCCTCTCCGCCCTGGTCACTCTCCTCTGTTGCGTACATATCGATCTACACCATTTAACATGTCATGTTTAAAAGCTTGTGCTTTGCTTCAGGTTTGTTTCCCCTCTGTTTTAGGTTTCTGCTTGTTTTCGGAAGGCTATTGCACGGTTCATCGGAGATCTCATCCTGCAGACCGTATTTGACTCACATTATGTAATCCACCTTGAGTCTCAGCGAGAGCCAGTTTCACGGGGAGCCCGCTGGGTGATCTTGGGCCAATCACCGTTCTCCCAGAACTCTCTCAGCCCCACCTACCTCACAAGGTGCCTGTTGCGGGGAGAGGAAGGGATTGTAAGCCACTTTGAGACTCCTCAAGTACCACTTTGGTGGGAAGGTAACAGCGTTCTGTGTGCCTTGGCGTTTAGTCATCATGCCAGCCACATGGCCACTGAAATGCCTTCAGACAGCGCTGGCTCTTCGGCTTGGAAACAGAGATGAGCCCCGCAACCCTAGAGTCAGATTCGACTGGCTTTCAAGCAAGGGAAACGTTTGCCTTTACCAAGGTAGAGGAAAGTCAGGTATAAAAACCTCTTCTTCCACAAGAAAGGCAGACAATAA
Source organism: Gekko gecko (assembly GCA_029375565.1). Classification (NCBI taxonomy): domain Eukaryota; kingdom Metazoa; phylum Chordata; class Lepidosauria; order Squamata; family Gekkonidae; genus Gekko; species Gekko gecko. The sequence continues at coordinate 124,361,012 of JAPDNY010000008.1, forward strand.
ATAATGTAAATAAATAAATAAATTGCTTGAGGTCACACTGTTCTCTCTAAGCTGAGTTAGTGTGAGCTAGCTCACAGATTTTTAGCCTCCGGCTCACACGTTTTTGCCCCCGCTCAGGAAGGAGGGCTCCAAAGCAAACTAATTTATGCAGTAGCCAAATCTCTCGCTCACAACTTTGATGCTGGTAGCTCACAAAGTAGATTTTTTTTTTTTGCTCATAAGACTCCACACCTTAGAGGGAACATTGCTTGAGAGTGCAATTAAAAAAAAACTACAAAAAGTAAAAGGAAGAAGAAGAGGAGGAGGAAGAGGAGGAAGAGGAGGAGGAGGAAGAGGAGGAGGTTGGTTTTATACCCTGCCCTTCACTACCCGAAGGAGTCTCAGGTCGAATCTACATTTGCATTTTTAAATCAGTTTCATGCTGCTGAGACGTCATCAAGCACAGAGAATCCCTTTCCTTTTCCCTTCCCCTCCCCACAACAGACACCCTGTGAGGTAAGTGGGGCTGAGAGAGGTCTGTCCAGAATTGTCCTTGAGAGAACAGCTCTGAGAGAACTTATGACTGACCCAAGGTCACACCAGCAGCTGCATGTGGAGGAGTGGGGAATCAAACCCGGTTCTCCCAGATTAGAGTCAGTGCTCCTAACCACTACCCCAAACTGGCTGTCACATCAAGTCATTTGTAAGATGCAGTATTAAGGGGGCCATATATCATAGAATCATAGAATGTTAGAGTTGGAAGGGACCTTGCAGGTCATCTAGTCCAACCCCCTGCACTCTGCAGGAGCATAGCCGAAAGAGAGCCCTACATACCTACAACATACCCAAAAGATGGGCATCCAGCCTCCGCTTGAAAACGTCCAGGGAAGGAGCATCCACCACCTCCCGAGGCAGACTGTTCCACTGCTCAACCACTCTGACAGTTAGGAAGTTTCTCCTGATATCTAGCCGGTAACGACTCCCTTGTAATTTCCACCCATTAGATCTAGTCTTGCAATCCGGAGCAAGAGAGAATAGATCTGCTCCATCTTCTACATGACAGCCCTTCAAATACTTGAAGACTGCAATCATGTCCCCTCTAAACCTTCTCTTTCCCAGGCTAAACATACCCAACTCTTTTCAGCCTTTCCTCATAAGACTTGGATTCCAACCCTCTCACCATCCTGGTCGCCCTCTTCTGGACATGCTCGAGCTTGTCAACATCCTTCCTAAAGTGTGGTGCCGCAAAACTGGACACAGGACTCCAGGTGAGGCCTGAGCATAGCAGAATAGAGTGGAACTACCACCTCCCGTGATCTGGACCCAATGCTTCTGTTAATGCATCCCAAGATTGCGTTAGCTTTCTTCACAGCCACATCGCACTGCAGGCTCATGTTGAGCTTGTGATCAACCAGAACACCCAGATCCCTTTCACATGTGCTGCTGTCAAGCCAAGTCCCTCCCATTCTATATCTGTGCCTTTGATTTTTTGTGCCCAGGTGTAGGACTTTGCACTTATCTCCATTGAATTTCATTTTATTTGCCTCAGCCCACTGTTCCAGCCTATCTATATATGCTGTTCCATGTCACCTCAGATTTATTATCTGTACAGGGCTGGAGATTTTGGGCATGGAATGAGGAAGGCGGGGTTTGGGGAGTGGAGGAACCTCAGCAGGGGTTTTTTTTGTAGAAAAAGCCCAGCAGGAACTCATTAGCACGATAGGCCACACCCAACAGCAGAAACTAATTAGCATATTGGGCCACATCCCTGACAGCACAGCTCATTAGCATATTAGGCCTCACTCCCATGTTACCAGATGTGTGGTCATCCAGCCACACCCACCTTTTGCTTCTTGTTCTGTTTACCTTGTTTGTTGTCAAAACCCAGGGCTTTTTTTGGAGAAGGAACTCCTTTGCATGTTAGGCCACACACCCCTCATGTACCCAATCCTAACCAGTTTCTGCTGTTGGGTGTGGCCTATTATGCTAATGAGTTCCTGCTGGGCATGGCCAACTCCATTCCTGTGCGTTCCTGCCCAAAAATAGCCCTGGACCTCAGTGCCATAGAGTTCACCTTCCAAAGAGGTCATTTTCTCCAGGGGAACTGATCTCTGCCGTCTGGAGATCAGTTGTAACAGTGGGAGATCTCCAGCCACCGCCGGGAGGTTGGCAACTCTGATATGTGGCAGCTGCGGTTTGGGAAATTCCTGGAGATATTGATGTTACATTGGCCCGGAAAAGGCAATTTTACTTGTAGTCTTAGGACCTAAACCAGAGGGTACATATCGGCAATATGACTGTCTCCAATATATGTAATTGCTTCTGACACAAGGCCAGATACATTTGCGGCCCCACAAACAAAACATGTTTTGTGTCATTCAGTTCCAGACTGGAAGTAAGTATATTAAATTAGGGTGCAGTAAAATATGCATCTGTAATATCGGATGGGATTTTTCAATTGGGTAATTTAATATTAATCAAATATGTTTTACTTCTCCATACGGCTTTCCGTTTTGGGTCCCGTATCAATTGTTTACTGCCTTACAGGTGAAACAGGGGAGTTTTTGCATGTTGTATTCTGTACTAATTGACCTCTGGAGAAGACTCTTGTGGGCTGAAACACATCCGGACATATATATAGTTGGGTCCTTTTATGCATTTCTCATTTTGATTATTTTAGGAGGCTTTATCTGGGCCCCTACAAGGTTTTTGTACGTTTTTTGAAATAAACACATGCACTTTTGTCTATACCTATTGATGATTTGGAGAGTGGAACCTGGGAAAGCTGGGGTTTGGGGAGGGGAGGGAACTCAGCAGGGTATAATGCCACAGAGTCCACCCTCCAAAGCAGCCATATTCTCCAGGGGAAGTGATAGCTGTAGTCTGGCAATCACTTGTATTTCCAGCAGATCTCCAGGTCCCACCTGGAGGGTGGCAGCCTTAGGTCCAGAGTGGGGCCTTCTGTTCTGACTCAAGCTTTTAGAATCAAAGAATCATAGAGTTGGAAGGGACCTCCAAGGTCACCTAGTCCAACCCACTGCACAATGCAGGGAATTCACAAATACCTCCCCACCCCCCACATTGCCAATGACCGCTGCTCCATGCCCATTGTTGTTGTTGTTTAGTTGCACAGTCGAGTCCGACTCTTTGTGACCCCACGGACCACATCATGCCAGGCCCTCCTGTCCTCCATCGTCCTCCGGAGTTTGCTCAAGCTCATGCTTGTTGCATTGATAACCCTGTCTGACCATCTCATCCTTTGCCGTCCCCTTCTTCTTTGACCTTCAGTCTTTCCCAGCATCAGGGTCTTCTCCAGTGAGGGCTCCCTTCTCGTTTGGTGTCCAAAGACTCCATGCCCAGAAGATGACCAAAAAAACCCTCCAGGATCCCCGGCCAAACTGGCCCAGAGAAGAATTGCATCCTGACCCCAAAGTGGTGATCGGCATTTCCCTGGGCGTGTAAGGAAGGGCCACGAGAACTAAGCGCTGAGGCAGAACTAGGGCTTGCCCAAGATCATCCAGCCAGGTACAAGTGGAGGAGTGGGGGAATCAAACCCGGTTCTCCCAGATTAGAGTCCGCACACTTAACCACTACACCAAACTGGCTCTCCACCAAACTGGAAGCCTGTTCCACTGAGGAACTGCTCTAACTGTCAGGAAGTTCTCCCCAATGTTTAGCTGAAAACTCTTCTGATTTAATTTCAACCCCTTGGTTCTGGTCCGACCTTCTGGGGCAACAGAAAACAACTCCATACCATCCTTCCTCTGTGACAGCGCTTCAAGTACCTGCCGTTCAGACAGTAGGCGCGAGGATACCCTATGCAAAGCGGATTCCTCGCCCGTCGATAAGCCCCCTCGGCTTCCTAACAACATGTTCTGCCGCCTGTTCCGCCAGAGATCAAGCAAGGAATTTGTTGTTTCCCGGAGGCAGAACTTGAAACGGAGCGCGATTCGGAGCCGGTCTGAGCTTTGCGCCGGCTTCCAAGCAGCCTTTATGCCGGGCCGTCCGCAGATGTTCCGATCACCTCTGCCCTCAAAGGCTTTCCCAGATTCAGGCTGTCTGGCAACGCTCCCGATCGTATCCAAATTGAAATCAGGCCTTGCGAAAAGGGCCGCTTTGGCGGCAGCGCTGTTTCCCTGGACGGAGGGAGCAAACTTAATTTAAAACGGGCACGTCCCCTCCTCGCGTTCGGCCTCTTTCATCATCGTATCTCGGTCAACATCCCTGCAAGTTATATTAGAGGCCTGCAGAGGTTATCGAGGGCGAGGGTCACAGGGGAAGAGGGGGCCGTCCCCTCTGAAAGCTGCCCCCCCCCAGACACATGGCTTTCTGTACTCGTGAGAGTTGCCAGCTTGCAGCGTTTCAGCGACTGAGCTCCCTTCCCAAGAGATGGCTGGCTTGAAGTCTCAATTTGCAGGGCCGGAAACAAAGGGGGGGGGGCAGCCATTTTGCACAGAGCTGCAGCCCGTTGCCCTTTGGGGGGAGGGCCTTGATGAAACACCACCCTCCCACAAGCACATTTCCCTTTTATGGGAATACGCATTTGCCAGCAATGCTCCCTCTAAGCTATGGAGTCTTGTGAGCAAAACTTCTACTTTGTGAGCTATTGGCATTAAAGTTGGCAATTTGGCTTCTGCATAAATGAGTTTGCTCTGGAGCCGTCCTTCCCGAGCTAAGGCAAAAATGTGTGCACCGGAGGCTAAAAAACTGTGAGCTAGCTCACAGTAACTCAGCTTAGAGGGAACACTGCTTGTGAGCAAAAATTCTACTTTGTGAGTTACCGGCATTAAAGTCGTGAGCGAGCGATTTGCCTGCTGCATAAATTAGTTTGCTCGGGAGCCATCCTTTCCTGAGCCAAGGCAAAAACGTGTGAGCCAGAGGCTAAAAAACTGTGAGCTAGCTCACACTAACCCATCACGTTTCCAGCCCCATTGCCAGAGCATCACTTCCATTGCCGGCGTCACCTCCTGGCAATGGCATCATGCGGCGTGGGTGTTGCTGTGTGTCCCCCGCCAAAATACAGTAGGTACTTGGCAACCCCATTATCACGTGGAATTTATTGCCACAGGAAGTGGTGGCAGCTACAAGTATAGACAGCTTCAAGAGGGGACTGGATAGACATTTGGAGCAGAGGTCCATAAGCAGTTATTAGCCACAAGGTCTAGAGGAAACACTCTCTCTGGGGAAGGGATGCTCTGTATTCTTGGTGCTTGGGGGGGCCACAGTGGGAGGGCTTCTGGAGTTCTGGCCCCACTGGTGGACCTCTGATGGTCCCTAGGTTTTGGCCATTGTGTGACACAGAGTGGATCCAACATGGCCTCCCTCATGTTCTTATGACTGGCCCGCAGGAAATAAGCAAGACAGGTCTTTATTTTATTTTATTTTTTCCTCTCCCTTTCACCTCTAGGCTGGGAAAAGTTTCATCTCTTAATGAGTGTCTGGATATCAGGCAGCGGTCCAAGGCACGGGAGCGTTGCCAGAAAAATAAGCTGGCAACCTTAACCCTCCGTTTTTTGGCACACTCTATCCGTCTGGTCCAGACCTTCTCACACCTAAGCAAATACTTGCTAAGTCAGTATAAGACTGCACCTCGAGGAAATGCTTTTAATATCTGTAATGTGTGTACTTCAACTCATTACATGCAAGAATGTCTTTTTACGACTGCTCTTGCTAGCCGTTAAATGGGACGTGATTGCTGTGCAAGAGTCTTTACATCTAACGTGCCGAGGACCCTGATTTATATTGGGCTTTCAAATGTTTAAAGCCCTTATTATCCCCATATTAGAGGTGAAAGGAGAGCAAATTTGCAGCCAAGGTGAAATTTGAACTCGGAACCTCTGCGTTCCCTCCTTGCTGCCTGTAGAAAAGGCATTCAGGCGTTAGTAGGGTAGTCACTTCAACAATCCATCTCATTGGTGTCCTTAGAGCTGCCAGCTATGGAGTGGAAAATACCTGGAGATTTGATGGTAGAGCCTGAGGAGGGCCGAGTTTGGAAAGAGGAGGGACTTCAATGAGGTAATGCCACAGAGTCCATCCTCCAAACTGGCCATTTTCTTCAGGAGAACCAGTTTGGGGTAGTGGTTAAGAGCGCAAGACTCTAATCTGGGGGAACCGGTTTGATTCCCCACTCCTCCACACGCAGCTGCCGGTGTGACCTTGGGTCACTCATAAGTTCTTTCAGAGCTGTTCTCTCAAGGGCAGCTCTGGAGAGAGCTCTCTCAGCCCCACCTACCTTACAAGGTGTCTGTTGTGGGGAGGGAAAGGGAAAGGAGATTGTAAGCCACCCTGAGACTCATTCGGGTAGTGAAGGCGCAGGGCTCTTTTTGTAGCAGGAACTCCTTTGCATATTAGGCGACACACCCCTAATGTAGCCAATCCTCCAAGAGCTTACAGCAGCCCCTGGAAGAAGAGCTTTGTAAGCTCTTGGAGGATCGGCTATATTAGGGGTGTGTCGCCTAATATGCGAAGGAGTTCCTGCTACAAAACAGAGCCCTCGTGAAGGGTAGGGTATAAATCCAATCTCCTCCTCCTCCTCCTCCTCCTTCTTCTTCTTCATCACCTAGAAATCAGTTGTAGTCCCAAGAGATCCCCAGCCACCCCCTGGAGGCTGGCAAATCTGAGAGACCTTCTTGCAAGGAATTTGCGGCACAGTGCTTTTTTGCCAATGGAGGTATGGAGGATTCCTTCGACCAGCGCAAAAGGCCTCAAGTCGTGGAATGGATCCATGGGACCCGGCTCAAAAACCTGGGGAGGAAGGTCAGAAATGTGCCTATACGGGACACTACTCAAGATCACCTGGCAGTTAAAGAACAAGAACTAATTGTCTTAGGTGATACGAACTATGTAAGCTTGCTGAAGGACACATGGAGGTAGGATTGCCAGCTACAGCTTGGGAAATTCCTGGAAATTTTGCAGTGGTTCCTGGGGAGGGTGGTCTCTCTCTCTCTCTCTCTCTCTCTCTCTCTCTCTCTCTCTCTCTCTCTCTCTCTCTCTCTCTCTCTCTCTCTCTCTCTCTCTCTCTCTCTCTCTCGTCTTTACATGGCCTTCCACAGAGACACAATGGCTGAGTTAGACTGGCAGTTTGGAGCACAAGGGAGTCGTGGCGAAAAGACCTGGAACAACGTGTTCTGGGTATTCCCGGTCACACTGCACCGACTGATGTGGGAGCATGCTGGGGAGGAGGCGCAAGGGAGCGTTCACACTGTTGGCCCGCCCCTGGAGGAGACATGGCTGTAAGCGGCTTTTTCTCACTCCGGCAACATGCGCCTATGCACATAGGCCCATAGGCGCATAGGTGAAGCAGCAATTATCAATAAGGCTTGTTCACATGGCTTTTAGCGTGCACACATCAGGGAAGCGGGATCAACACGCTCTCCAGGGTTTGCTACCACTTCCACCTGGTACTTTTTAAACTCGGGAGGGAAGCGTTACAAGACGGGTTGAGTACGGCTGGGGAACGCCTAACAGCTCTGCTTGTGTGAACCGGCCCCTTTAATCCATTTATGAAACATGCCTATATTGGGCCAAACTGCCGGTCTGAACTCGGTCAATGTCTCTGCAGGTCCCTCTGGTAGGTACAATGCCCTCATACTCCCACACATATGATGCCAGACCAGCTGGCCATTTTTGACAGGGAAAGAACTGTTTAAGAACATAAGAACATAAGAGAAGCCAATGTTGAATCAGGCCAATGGCCCATCCAGTCCAACACTCTGTCACACAGTGGCCAAAATATACCAGGTGCCATCAGGAGGTCCAGCAGTGGGGCCAGGACACTAGAAGCCCTCCCACTGCTGCCCCCACCCCCCCAAGCACCGAGAATAGAGTGCCTCACCTGCCCCAGACTGAGAGTTCCTAGCTATACCGTGTGGCTAATAGCCACTGATGGACCTCTGCTCCGTGTGTTTATCCAATTCCCTCTTGAAACTGTCCATGCTTGTAGCTGCCACCACCTCCTGCGGCAGTGAATTCCATGTGTTCATCACTCTTTGGGTGAAGAAGGACTTCCTTTTATCTGTTCTAACCCAACTGCTCAGCAATTTCATGGAGTGCCCAGGAGTTCTTGTATTGTGAGAAAGGGAGAAAAGTACTTCTTTCTCAACCTACTCTATCCCATGCATAATCTTATAAACCTCGATCATGTCACCCCTCAGCCGTCGTTTCTCCAAGCTAAAGAGCCCCATGCGCTTTAACCTTTCTTCATAGGGAAAGAAAGGTTTAGGCTTCCCTCTCTCCTTTCGACTGCAGCCTGAATGTGAACTGGATCTCCTTGAATAAATGTAAGTTTTTACCTTTTTTGCAACCTACTCCTTGGGAGATTTCTTAGCTGCGCTCAGCATCACGCTTCTACGACTGGGCAAAACTCTGCTATATTAACCAAAGAAAACAGCAGAAATATCTAAATTTATGGAATACATGCAGATTAAAAAGTTAAGGAAGCCAGGGGGCCCACACTTCTTTTTCGGTGCGGGCTTCCTTTTATTGACTTTGTTGCAATGAGATCTAATATTGATATGAACAGATCGGGATCTGTTATTGTGACACGGTATCTTCTGCTTGCGATGTAGTGTGTGCTCCTCTTCATTTCATACTCAGATTCATAATTCAGATAAGCTTGTAAACTGGAATTTGGGGAGAGGCCACGACTCAACGGCAGGGCATCTGCTCTGCAAGCAGAAAGTCACAGGTTCAAACCGCCTCCCCCCCCGCCATCTCCAGGTAAAAAGCTCAGGCGATGGGGAAAGACAGACAATATTGACCCCGTGATGATCATGGCCTCAGCTTCATGTGCATATATCTGTGAATGTGCATAAATTTCATACCAAAATGGATTTTTTTTTCAAATGTGCATCTATTTGCATGACTTGTTTCACACAACTGGAGTAGTGGTGATGGTGGTTGGATTCCCCACTCCTCCGCATGCAGCTGCCGGTATGACCTTGGGTCAGTCACAAGTTCTCCCAGAGCTGTTCTCGCGAGAGCAGTCCTCAAAAGAGCTCTCTCTCACCCTCATCTACCTCACAGGGTGTTCATTGTGGGGAGGGGAAGGGAAAGGAGATTGTAAGCTGCTCCGAGACGCTGAGTGAAGGGCGGGGTATACATCCAATCTCCTCGTCCTCGTCCTCCTCCTCGTCCTCCTCCTCCTTCTTCGCATCCCCTGGACTTCCCTGGTAGTCTCCTGTCCAAGTATTACCAAGGCCAACCCTGTTTAGCTTGTGAGATTTCAAAGCAAGAGATGAACAGAGGGGGCCTGCCCTTGCCTTCCTCTGCTTAGCAATCCCCTGGACTTCAGTGGTGGTCTCCCATCCATGGACCCTGCTTAGCTTCTGAGATCTGACGATATTGGACTAGCCCGGGCCCTCCAAGTCAGGGCAAGATTGCAATAGGGAGGGACGAATGTGCCCGATTCTGTTCCTTTCATTCCATCCATTTCCTTTGCTTAATTTCCCAACTGCATTCATTTCATGCCACTTTAATGGTGTTTACAGCATTTATACCACACGTACCATTTTCGTGCCACTTATATGCCACAAAAAGAATCATCAATTTCGACATCAACTTGACTGTCCTGGAGCTGCCGGGCTAGATCCAGGCTCTATATAGTGATCGTCCTGAATCCCACAATGGCCAGCCAGGTGCCCACAAAAGACCTGTCAGAGGGACACAGAGGCCAAAGCCTCCCACAGTGGTTGTTTCTCAGTATCGGTATTCGGAAGGTTCCAAATTTCATTGCTTTGATCCAGAGAGAGATTTCTGCCCGTGTATCTCAAGCATCCCAAAACCAGCAAGGTGCAGAGATTAGAATGTCGGACTGGGATCTCGGAGAGCCAGGTTCGAATTCCTCCCCATTGCTGTGGCAACTGGCCAGTCCCGCATTCTCAGCCTAACCTACCTCACAGGGTTGTTGCGAAGATAACATACAGCCAAACGAGACTAAGGAAGCCACTCCAGATTTCTCCACTGCAGAGAAAATGAAGATGGGGGGACAGATGAAGGAAATAAGGAAAAGAAATGGGCTTTCAGAGTGATCCGGAGTGGTCACAAATTTGGTAGCATCCTTAGATTGCTCACCTCCCCTCACACTCCCAAAGTTCACACCCGATGAACAGTTTCAGGTAATAGCCTTATTGTTCTGCTATAGGACACCTAGACTGGGATCCAGTAGCACCTTAAGTAAAGGTGAAGGTAAGGGTTTCCCTTGCTCGAAAGCCAGTCGAATCCAACTCTAGAGGGCGGTGCTCATCTCTGTTTCCAAGCCGAAGAGCCAGCGCTGTCCGAAGACTTCTCTGTGGTCACGTGGCTGGCATGACTAAACACCAAGGTGCACGGAAAGCTGTTACCTTCCCGCCGAAGCAGTACCTATTTGTCCACTTGCAATTTCTTGCTTTCGAACTGCTAGGTTGGCAGGAGCTGGGGCCAGAGACGGGAGCTCACTCCATCACGCGGCACTCGGGTCTCGAACTGCCAAACTACCAACCTTCTGGTCTGCAGCTCAGCGTCTTAACCACTTGAGCCACCACAGCCCCTAGTAGCACCTTAGAGGCCAACAAAATCGTTTGGATACGAGCTTTCGACAGTCAATGTTCCCCTTGTCAGATTCTACGTAGATATCGGACAAAGGGAGTTTTGTCTTTGGAAAGGCTGTCAACATATCTTGTTGGTCTCTCAGGGGCCACTGGACTCCAGCTGACCCAGTGAACAATTCCATAAGCAAATCTGCATTTATTCAAATCGCTTTACTCTGCTCTAGTTAGACCTCACCTGGAGTATTGTGTTCAGTTTGGGGCACCATAATTTAAGAAGGACACAGACAAGTTGGAACGTGTCCAGAGGAAGGCAACAAAGATGGTGACAGGTCTGGAGACCAAGTCCTGTGAGGAAAGGCTGAAGGAGCTGGGTATGTTTAGCCTGGAGAGAAGATGACCAAGAGGTGATATGATAACCTTCTCCAAGTACATAAAGGGCTGTCATATAGAGGATGGTAAGGAGTTGTTTTCTGTTGCCCCAGAAGGTCGGACCAGAACCAAGGGGTTGAAATTAAATCAGAAGAGTTTTTGGCTAAACGTTGGGAAGAACTTCCTGACGGTTAGAGCAGTTCCTCAGTGGAACGGGCTTCCTCGGGAGGTGGTGGGCTCTCCTTCTTTGGAGGCTTTCACACAGAGGCTAGATGGCCGTCTGACAGCAATGCTGATTGTGTGAACTTAGGCAGATCATGAGAGGGAGGGGCAGGGAGGGTTGCCTCAGTGCTTTGTTCTCGTGGCCCTTTCTTACACGCCCAGGGAAATGCCCGTCACCACTTTCGGGTCAGGAAGCAATTTTCTCCAGGTCACTTTGGCCAGGGATTTTGGAGGGGGGGGTTGCCATCTTCTGGGCATGGAACAGGGGTTACTGTGGGTGTGGAGGGGGAGGTATTTGTGAATTTCCTGCGTTGTGCGGGGAGTTGGGCTAGATGACCGTGGAGGTCCCTTCCAACTCTATGATTCTATGTTCAATGCCTGCTGAAGCAGTTGCTTGACCACACAGGTAATTACTGAAGAAAATGTCCGGTTTGGATTCATTTGTGCCCTGATTCATATCAGAATCCAGCTGGACTCATAGGTTCTATTGAAAAGGTAGGGAAAGTTCATCTTTGTGCCAGTTTGGTGTAGTGGTTAAGTGTGCGGACTCTAATCTGGGAGAACCGGGATTGATTCCCCACTCCTCCACTTGCACCTGCTGATGTGACCTTGGGTCAGTCACAAGCTCTGGCACAGCTGTTCTTGAAAAAGAGCAGTTTCTGTCAGAGCTCTCCCAGCCCCGCCTACCTCACAGGGTGTCTGTTGTGGGGAGGGGAAGGGAAAGGAGTTTGTAAGCCGCTCTGAGACGCCTTTGGGCAGTGAAGGGCAGGGTATAAATCCAATCTCTTCTCTTCTTCTTCTTCTTCACCTTCAGCCTGATCCTAACCTCAGGTGTTCTTACGCAGAAGCCCACTATGACTTCCTTTCCTAGAAGTGCTTGAGGAGTGTAGCCTGTACTTCTGAATACAACAGAGTGGTGGGAAAGTAGGGTTGCCGATCTCCAGGTGGGACCTGGAGATGTTTCCCTATTACAACTGATCCCCAGGCAACAGAGATCAGTCCACCTGGAGAAAGTGGCCGCTTTGGAAGGTGGACTCTCCGGCATTATATCCCGTTGGAGTCCCTCCCCTTCCCTAAACCCCGCCTTCCTCAAGCTCCACCCTCAAAATCTCCAGGTATCTCCCAACTCAGAGCTGGCAGCCCCCTGGCAAAGGTGATACCCAGATGCAATTAAGCCATGTTAAGTGAGTTTACATGGACATCGTAATCGGTTCCCTAAACACAATGGAAGCCACCACTCATTTACTCCAGAGTAGTTCTATTCAAAATGGAACCACCCTCCGGAGACTTTGGGAATTGTCACCACGGTGAAAAGTGCCGTAAAGCGAACAGTCAACTTCCGGCAACCCCGTAGGGATGCCAAGGCAAGAGATGTACATACATGGCTTGCCCTTGCCTGCCTCTGCATAGCAACCCTGGACTTCCTTGGTGGTCTCCCATCCGAGGACTAACCAGGACTGACTCTGTTTAGCTTTCGAGATCTGCCAAGACGGGGCGCGGGATATGGAATTATTGAACTCCTGAGCTGGAGACTGCACTGCCCTCACTAGCCCTGTGCTGGAAACTGCACCCCCTTCACTAGCCCTATGCTGGGGACTGCACCACCCTCATTAGTCCAGCACCGGAGACTGCACTGCCCTTACTAGCCCTGTGCTGGAGACTGCACCACCTTTTCAGCCCTGAGATGGACACTGCACAGCCTTCTGTAGCCTTAAGCTGCACTGGAGACTGCACTGCCCTCACTAGCCCTGCACTGGAGACTCATTAGCCCAGCACTGGAGACTGCACTGCCCTGCCCTCTCTAGCCTTTGCACTGGAGACTGCATTGCCCTTACTAGCCCTGTGCTGGAGACTGCACCACCTTTTCAGCCCTGAGACGGACACTGCACAGCCTTCAGTAGCCCTAAGCTACAGTGTAGTGCCTTCACTAGCCTTTGCACTGAAGACAGCACTGCCCTCACTAGCTTTTGCACTGGAGACTGCACCACCCTCACGAGCCCTGCACTGGAGACTCATTAGCCCAGCACTGGAGACTGCACTGCCCTGCCCTCTCTAGCCTTTGCACTGGAGACTGCACTGCCCTTACTAGCCCTATACTGGAGAGACTGCACCACCCTGTCCAACCCTAAGATGGACACTGCACAGACCTCAGTAGCCCTAAGCGGCACTGCCCTCACTAGCCTTTGCACTGGAGACTGCACTGCCCTCACTAGCCCTGTGCAAGAGACTACACCACCCTCACTAGCCCTGCACTGGAGACTGCACTGCCTTCATTAGCCCTGCACTGGAGGCTGTGTTGCACTGCCCTCATTAGCCCCCGCAGACTCCTGACAGCCAGGAGGACCAGCTTGTCCAGACCATGGCGGCCACAGACACAAACAAACATCTGAACAAGCCCTCGCTCCCCCTTACTTGCCCTAGGTATGACTCTCTGGTTGCGCCCCCTGCTGGAAACTCACAGACAGGGCGTCTCCCTACACAAGGAGCTTAACCTCACAGGGCGATTACGAAGCTACAGATCCCGGCTGTCCATCTGCCAGTTTCCACCATGGCCCCCACGCTAAAGAATCCGAGTGTTTATTACAAGGGAACTTCTGCTTTAATCAAGTCTCTGCCGTTGTTTCTTTCCCCCCTGTAACCGCCTGAGGGAAGGAAGGTTCGGCACTGTGGAAGTGGTGTGCATGTGTGGAGGGGGGGGCGGGGTGGGAGAAAGCGTTTTTTAAGCATAAACGTATTAGTGTGTGAGACTGAAAGGTAACACACTCTCGGAGGGCTGCAGAACAATGGAAGGGGAGTCTGGGTTTCATTTGCGCGGGCCGTGCAGTGGGAATATATCTAATCAAATAAAAGGAAAATGAAAAGCCTCTTCCCCCTCCCCCCTCACCCCCCCCAAGAAAACTTTAATTTTGTTAATTGCATTAATCAGAAAAACATGCGACGCTCTTTGCTTTCTCCGTCTTTTCTTCTGGGAGCGTCGTTTCGGCACAGAGAGGAAGCACGGCAGGCAGGGGTAAAGGGAGGGTTCCGGCAGGAAGAGGTTCTGGGGCTTGAAGCCGGCGGTGCCGGGGCCAGGGTTCGGGGGCTCGTGCCTGCAGAAGTCATGCCTTCAGAGCCAGGCCTGGCAAACGGCGGCTCTCAAAACAAACGTTCCCCGATGCAGGCCCGAATAGGACTCTTGAAAACCATGAAAGCTTGTAAACATCCAACGGCGTAATCCTAAACCGAATTGGTGGAGGTGGGAAATGCTGTTGGCTCACAGCTGACTTATAATCACCCCAGGGGGGGGGTTAAAGGCAAGAGACGCTCTCAGAGGCAGTTTGCTAATGCCTGCCTCTGTGGAGCAGTCCTGGACTTCCTTGGTTGTTCCCCGTCCCAATACCGGCCAGGGCTGACCCAGCTTAGCTTCCGAGATCTGACAAGACCCAGCAAGCCATCCCAGTCTGAGCCCCCTTCCAAATCCACTGAAGTCACTGGGCTTAGGAAGAAGAAGAGGAGACTGGATTTATACCCCATCCTTCACAACCCGAAGGAGTCTCGGAGCACCTTACAGCCCCTTTCCCTTCCCCTCCCCGCAACAGACACCCTGTGAGGTGGGTGGGGCTGAGAGAGCTCTCCCGAGGACTGCTCCTGAGAGAACAGTTCTGAAATAACTTGTGACTGACCCATGGTCACACCAGCAGCTGCATGTGATGGAGTGAGGCATCAAACCCAGTTCTCCCAGATTAGACTCTGCGTTTCTAACCACTACACCACACTGGCCCTCCCGTTTGATGTATTGGTTAGGAGGTGTAACTCTTGCTCTGTTCACAAGTTACAGTGGACGCGTGTACAAACCCTCTACAGTGTACACACCTTTATTTGTGCACGGAGTAGTTCTTAGTCAATGCATCTGCAGCTGAGCTTGCAATACAAATTCCACCTTTATCCAGGCACGGGAGCCCAGTTTAATTCATAAAGTGGACGTGTGCTGGCTCCTTCTTATGAACAGTTGCATGCATGTGCAGGCAGAATGTATAATGCCATTCCAAAGCAGTCGTTTGCTCCAAGGGAACTGATCTCTGTCGGCTGGAAATCAGTTGTAATTCTGGGAGATCTCCAACCCTGGCACCTGTGAACAATCTCTAGGAATTCCCCCAACCCAGAGTTGGCAACCCTACTGACAGATGTGGTCTGGTAGTTTGGAACTTAATTTCCAGTTGCACATGAGCACAATTCCCACTGTGGCTCATGGGGTGACGCCTCCCATCCACCCACACTATTTTCCTAACCTGAAATGCCTTGGAGAAGCCATTATTTGCCTGTTGGGGAAACTTATTTGGACACAGAAGTTTACAGAATACGTATGTTTTCTCAATAGGGTAAAGACAGCAGCTCCCCAGGGCAATCTCAGGTGAGAAAAACTATCCAGATGTAGGAGGTTTAGGCCCCCTCTCCCTGGTCACATGGTCCCCACCCAAATCGGATCTGGACACACCTGGAAATTGTCCTGGAAGTAGGCTTGCCTGCCAACCCACTCAGAGCAGTGACAGGAGAATTTAAATTAAAAAAAAAACCCAACCACCAGCAACATCACCAATGTCACTACATCACTACGGGGTATAACCCAGAAGGGACAAAGGGTGGCTCTAAGAATCACTGGCAACCATAGAGTTTCTGGTGAATCCTAGAGCTACCTATTGTCACTTCCGGGTTGTGCTCGGGTCATATCCGGAAGTGACATGGTGACATCACTGACGTCACACGTACCCGCCATGTCCCCGCCCCCAGCCTTCCTGCGGGTTGCCACACTCAGCCCGGCAACCCTACAGAACTGCCAGAGCAAATATCTGATTGACAGGCCCCATGGCAAACACGTGGGGCACACGAGGCCTTTGCAATACGTGAGTTGGCCATTGGTCACGAAGCGCAGCTCAGTGGGCGAACAAGCCCGCGCTCCGCCTGCTCTGCTCCTACCTCCAGATTAAGCTGCCCGATGAGACCAATGGTACATTGGCAGCAAGAAGGGCAAACAACAAGATCGAGGGGGGCGGGCTGAGAGTTCTCGCAACGTGCCACTGAATTTCACGGAAAGCAAAATCCGAAGCGAATTTCACTGGTTTGCTCAGGCAGAATTCCTGTTGGAGTTTCAACGGCAATAATTCCGACCGGAGTTATGAGGGTTCTAAAATTCTGCACATTGCTACTCTAGATGTTTTGCTCTTCCCTTTGCACCTGGAAAAACTGCCTGATATTGGTTCCCTCTCTCTCTCCCACCCTCCCACACACACCTGTTGCTTCCCATGGTATTATCCCAACCAGTTGAACACACAAATGCACGAAGCTACCTTTTACTGAATCAGACCACTGATCCACCAAATTCAGTCTCGTCGACTATGTGTGACAGCATCTCTCCAGCATCCCTTTCACATCATCTACTGCCTCATTCCTTTTAACAAGTGATACCAGGGACTGAACCTGGAAACTTCTGCATGCCGAGCAGAGGCGGGCCCACTCCCCAATAACTCTACAGACGCTGCCCATGTGATTGACACCATGCATGTTCCTCGTCCCCAGGATTCATGGAGACTCCACTGTTACACGACACTTAAACAGTTTTGGGGCTGGATTCCCACGGGAGATTTCCACATGCGCCACAGTCCTTGCGCACGGGGAATTCACTGTCTGCTTGCACTAAGGGAAAGCGACTTTATCCCCGTGATCTCTCCCGCATGCATGAGACACAGCACGAGGCATTTCGTCTGATACACTTTCCAAAGAAAGTAAAATAACATCATGCAAACCCACCCGCCGTACATTCCATTGTTCCATGTACACATTGTTATTTCGTTAAAAAATCATATTGAAATGCGAAGCATCACTGCAGCCCTCGCGCTGCGGCTTGGGCAAGCGGAACTGTGCTAAGTATATTTTCCTTTCCGCTCACGCATCGCTGGGTCTTTCCTGCATCTACAAGTCAAATGTAATACGTACGTCGGCTAGACTGTAGGCTCAGGGTTGTGGGTTTTTTTAAAAAAAAAAAATTACTCTTTTGCTATCTGTTTTGCATTAGCAACATTCAGATGTAGGCACAAATACCAAAAGAGAGGCTGCAAGATGATTTCTGTGTCACGGGTGAAAGCAGGACATAAGAACATAAGAGCCCTGCTGGGTCAGACCAGTGGTCTATCTAATCCAGCGACCCGTTTCACACAGTGGCCGACTATTTGCTCTGATGGCACAGGGGCCGAGGCCCTTGCCGGCTGTTGCCTCCCAGTCCCAGAATTCACGGGGTTTTCTGCTTTTGACTAGGGATGTTCCCCAGAGTCATCATGGCAAGTAGCCATAGACAGATTTCTCCTCCATTTATTTCCATTTTATTTTATGCAATTTCTGTCCCACCCTCCCCTGCAAACGGGCTCAGGGGTGTTACAACCACAAATAAAACAACAGATACAGGGCTATTCTGGGGCAGGAATGCACAGGAACGGAGTTCCGGCTGGCTCCCGAGTTGGCCACGCCCAGCAGGGACTTATTATCATAACAGGCCACACCCAACAGCAGAAACTCATTAGGATTGGCTATATTAGGGGTGTGTGGCCTAACATGCAAAGGAGTCCCTGCTCCAAAAAAAGCCCTTGGTTTTGACAACAAACAAGGTAAACAGAATAAGAAGTGAAAGGTGGGTATGACTGGATGACCACACTTCTGCTAACATGGGGGTGTGGCCTGATATGCTAATGAGCTGTGCTGTCAGGGGTGTGGCCTATTATACTAATGAGTTTCTGCCGGGCTTTTTCTACAAAAACGGCCCTGCTACCAAGGCCCATCCTCTCCCTAAGCCCCACTCTCCCAGGTCCAAAACCTCCAGGTATTTCCAAACTCAGTTTGGCATAGAAGGGTTTTAAATAAAATAAAATACATTGTAGTGGGAGTCCGGACAGAGCTTATCCCCAAATTCTGAGCCGGGTTCTTCGCTCCAGATATTTCCCTTATTAATGGGATAAGGACCAGGCCTCCGAAAGGCCTCCTCACCCTGATTGTTTCCATTAGGAGGACAAAAGAAACAAAAGCCCTTTCCCCCCCTCCGCTTCCTTATTTCCCCCAATAAAGCCTCGCATCCTCAGACATCACAGAAGAAATTGTTCCCTTTCTTGTTTCCAGTACTCAGGAATGCGGGAGCCGGTTTGTGCGAAACGGCTCCGGCGACTGGAGAACATAAAGCCCTGTTTCCTTGCTGCTTGACGGTTCCAATTTTTCATCAGGTGGCTGAGAAACTATAAAATGATGGAACAATTAGCCTCATGGCAAACATTTCAAAAATGGTCTCCCCCTCCTCTCTTTAATGTCTTAAAGGTGCATGGCGGAGGAAGAAAGAGCAAGCGTTTAACTTACTAGTGTCACGCTGAGAATCGTTCCTAGGGATGCCAGCCTCCAGGTGGGGCCTGGGGACCTCCCGTTTTTACAACCGATCTCCAGTGGACAGGGATCAGCTCCCCTGGAGAGAATGACTGCTTTCAAGGGTGGACTCTGTGGCATTGGGCCAGGCTGAGGTCCCATCCCTCCCCAAACCCTGCCATCCCCAGGCTCCACCCCCAAAGTCTCCAGGTATTTTCCAACCCAGGCCTGGCAACCCTGTTTATTCACTTTTTTAGTTACCTTGTTTATAATCTACCTTAGTGAGATCATCACATTGCCTTTCGGCCCAGTTGGGGGTGGGATTTCCCTCTGTCAAACAACTGGCCGGTGGTGGGGAAGCACCCCCCAAATGTGGGGGTCCCCCTGTCCCCAGCAAGGGTCTGGCAACCTGACTTATATAACCTCACCCAGTGGGGGTGGGGGCCCTGAGCCTGCTCTGGCAGGGAGGGCGGGGTATAAATTGAATGGATGGATGGATGGATGGATGGATGGATGAATAGGGGCGCCAGATCCAGGTTGGGAATCTTCTGGAGATTTGGAGGTGGAGCCTGGGGAGGAGAAGAACCTCAGTGGGTTACAACGCCATAGTTTCCTCCTCCAAAGCATCCATCTTCTCCAGGGAAACTGATCTTTGTAGTCTGGAGATAAGCTGTAATTCCAGGGGATCTCCAGGTCCCACCTGGAGGCTGGCATCCCTAAGTAACTCTGCCCAGGGACTTGTCCTGTGATTTTTGCCAGGGCTATTTGGAGGAAGCCATGGGAATCAAAGTGGTATAGAGTTGCCAGACGCCCCGGTGGAGGTGGGAGCCCCCCACTGACAGGCCCTGCCCCCCCAGCCACCGATCAGCAGACAGGCAGGGGAACTCACTTACCTGGAGAAAGAAAGGCCCAGGCCTTGTTACCAGTGTTGTGCCAGAAGTGACATCATCACACCAGTGACATTCAGGTAATGCTCAGGTATTTGGGCAAAAACTCAATGGTAGAAGCCGATTTTGCCATAGAGTTTTTACCCAAATACCAGAGCATCGCCTGGATGTCACTGGTGAGACGACGTCACTTCCTGTGCAACACTGACAATCAGGGCTTTTTTTGTAGAGAAAGCCCAGCAGGAACTCATTAGCATAATAGGCCACTCCCAACAGCAGAACCGCATTAGCATATTAGGCCACACACCCCCATGTCACCAGAAGTGTGGTTATCCAGCCACACCCACCTTTTGCTTCTTATTCTGTTTACCTTGTTTGTTGTCAAAACCTAGGGCTTTTTTGTAGCAGGAACTCCTTTGCATGTTAGGCCACACACCACTAATATAGCCAATCCTGATGAGTTTTTTCTGTTTGGTGTGGCCTGTTATGCTAATGAGTTTCTGCTGGGTGTGGCCAGCTCAGGAGCCAGCCGGAACTCCGTTCCTATGTGTTCCTGCCCCAAAGTAGCCCTGCTGACAATAAAGTCTGGGCCTTTCTCTTTCTCCGGGTAAGTCTCCCCCCATCCCTCACCGCAACCCTACAGTGGTATAATATTGGTTGCAGTTTATAGTATAGATGTACTCTCTTTTGCCAAAATCAAGGAAGGCTCCTGCAAATTTTGGCGTTTATTTTTTCAACAATCAAACCTATTGTATTCAACAGTCAACCATGTGACTGATCATTGGGGGGGGAGGCAGTTTTACCTCTGAGCTGAGTCAGTGTGAGCTAGCTCACAGTTTTTTAGCCTCCAGCTCACATATTTTTGCCTTCGTTCGGGAAGGAGGGCTGCAGAGCAAACTAATTTATGCAGAAGCCAAATCGCTCGCTCACAACTTTAATGCCGGTAGCTCACAAAGTAGAATTTGTACATGCAAGACTCCACGGCTTAGTGGGAACATTGGGGGGGGCGGTGTTCAGTTTGGCACCAAGCGGCTCAAATGCCTGCTGGAGTGGTTTGCATCTGGATTTCGCAAAGACGTGAATGCACAGGCGATCCAGATCAGTGACATCACAAAGGACTCCTTAGCTAAACACTTGAATGGTAGGATGTCTTCTCAACCCAGCATGTATTTATGGTTGATGTATATGATTTGTGACAGATTTAACTGGGTATGTACTGAGCAGAGCAGCAGTGCTGCGAGGAGGGAGGAGGGAGAAGGGAGGGGAGGGGAGTAGGAACCGCGCTGGGCTTTGTGAGATCACGCATGCATGAAAAGCCAGTGGCAATGTACTGTGCTGTCTGGAAGGAACAGTGGACGCGATCTGCCAAAGAGGCTCAAATCAGGTAACAAACATATAAACAGTCCGTCAAAAAAACAACAACTGGCTCTCGGTTCATGACTGGTGAACAGGACGTGAGGCTAAGCTGCGGATATCCGAGCATCCCGAGCCAGAAGCAGTGTTTGAGATCATTCGGTGGCTATGCTGGGCCGGATCTACCTCGCCCTGACCTGGATTGCCCCAGCGCGCTAGCTCTCATCAGATCTCGGGAGCTAAGCAGGGTCGGCACTGGCTAGTATTTGGATGGGAGACCAACAAGGAAGTCCAGGGTCTCGGCACAGAGGCGGGCCATGACAAACCACCGCTAAATGTCTCTTGCCTTGGAAGCTCTATGCGGGTCACCACAAGCTGGCTGCGACTTGAGGGCACTTTCCATCACTACCAGATCTACCTTGGGACTAGGCGGCCACAAAAATAAGCACGGGCACTAGATCAGGATCCTTTTTTCCCTTGCAAATACCAAGGGAGTAAGCAAGAAGAAGAGAAGAGATTGGATTTATACCCTGCCCTTCGCTACCCAAAGGAGTCTCAGAGCGACTTACAAACTCCCTTCCCTTCCCCTCCCCACAACAGATACCCTGTGAGGTAGGTGGGGCTGAGAGAGCTCTGACAGAAACTGCTCTTTTTTCAAGAACAGCTCTTGTCAGAACTACGGCTTGCCCAAGGTCATCCAGCCAGGTGCAAGTGGAGGAGTGGGGAATCAAACCCGGTTCTCCCAGATTAGACTCTGCGCACTTAACCACTACACCAAACTAAGCAAGCAATTTCCTTTCCTTTCCTTTCCTTTCCTTTCCTTTCCTTTCCTTTCCTTTCCTTTCCTTTCCTTTCCTTTCCTTCCCTTCCCTTCCCTTCCCTTCCCTTCCCTCCTTCCCTCCTTCCTTCCCTCCTTCCTTCCTTCCTTCCTTCCTTCCTTCCTTCCTTCCTTCCTTCCTTCCTTCCTTCCTTCCTTTCTGTAGTGTATCCACGGGGAAACATGGACTCGGGGCAGCCATGTGCTCGGACCGGTTCTGACCGGTCCGCCACACAGCCAGGCAAAGGGCCTGAGCTTCGTCCCAATAGACAATAGAATGTAGGCTCCTCACATCCTTCCAATCGGGGGGCCCGGGGTAACTCAGTTAACTGTAAATAACGAATCACAGGTGTTGTGTGTGTTTGGGGTGGTGGGTTTACTTGGGAATAAAAGCTGGCCTGCGAGCCGGCTTAGTTGTCTTGTTCCTGATCGAATAAAGTATGTGAGAGCTGAAATCATTCGTCAGTCTCAATACTTTACACTTTCCTTCCTTCCTTCCTTCCTTCCTTCTTGGAGTGCTTTTAAGTCTGCTTTTCTACACTCATTGCTGACTCCAAGTGGCTTACAATGCCAGGCAGCAACCAGCCATGAACACAGGAAGCTGCCCTCTACTGCATCAGACACTCTGTCCATCAAAGTCAGTATTGTCCACTCAGACGGGCCGTGGCCCTCCAGGGTCTCAGCCTGAGGTCTTTCACATCACCTCCCACCTGATCCTTTCAACTGGAGACAGTGAGGATTGAACCTGGGACCTTCTGCACGCTAAGCAGATGCTCTGCCTAGGGTTGCCAGCTATGGGTTCAGAAATACCTGGAGATTTTGGGGTGGAGAGGAGAGGGAGTTTGATGAGGTTGAATGCCATAGATTCCACCTTCCAAAGTGGACATTTACACAGGTTAACTGATATGTGTTGCCTGGAGATCAGTTGTAATTCTGGGTGATCTCCAGGCACCACCTGGAGGTTGGGAACCCCTAGCTCTGCCACTGAGCCACAGCTGCTCGCAGCCAATAGAAAACCATCACATACCACATTCTACATATTTAGGATTAACATAAGAGAAGCCAATGTTGAATCAGGCCAATGGACCATCTAGTCCAACAGTCTGTGTCCAAAAATACCAGCGGCCATTAGGAGGTCCAGCAGTGGGGCCAGGACCCGGTGTTCTGCCCTCCGCCTCCAGTCCCCCACTTGGGGTTGCCATTTCTAGTTTAGGAAATTCTTGGAGACTTGGGTGTGGCACCTCAGTGATGTAGAATGCCCAGACCTGTAATTCCAGGAGATCCTCAGGCCCCACCCCACCTGGAGGTTAGCAGTCCAATCCCACTGCTGCCTGTTGGAGCAGTGGGAGAAACTGTGGATGGAGTGACATTGCGGCAACACTGCAACGTCATTCCTGGTCATATAACCAGAAATGACGTCACACATCGCCACAATAACGTAGCAATCCCCAAAAACTCTGTGGTAAAACCACAGAGTTTTTCAGGGTTGGTAGAGCACCATCAGAACACTGTGAGACGTCTTCCAGTTATGTGACCAGAAGTGATGTCACGATGCCTGGCCCCACCCCCCAAAGCTGCCCGTGGTGGCCCACTCTCAGCGAACAACGCTACACAAACCACTTGATTGGATACATGCTCTACCACAACAGCGGCCAATTCTGAGTTCCTACCCTGTGTGGATGCTATTTTTTTAATGTTATTGATTTATTTAAAACATTTTTTTATGTTGCCTTTCCACGCAACTTAGGGTCCCAAGACAGTAAACAGCCGCAATCTTAAAAAACAAACAAACATGCATATAGAAAAATAATTAAATGAAACACACACATGGGAACGATGGTCAGTGAGGGAATGCGAAACAAAATAGAAAACTTCCTCCCCTCACCCCAGGCATAGGACAATTACAGACGGAGACGGACTCATCAGCTTCAGCTAGATCACATGGTAGAGTCCTCTTGCTTCGCCCTCAGCTACATATATATGAAAAGTTCCCTGACTGTGGAAAGCTAGCACTTGAAGGAGAAAGGTTTTGGCCCTGCCCTTTTTTCTGGAGTGCCATAAGCAGGGACCTTTTGATGCTGGGGAGCACGCCTGTCTATGAACTGTACTGCCACCAGCTTCCAGGTGATACCCGGAAATCTCCCTCTATTACAATTGATGGTCAAGGTCAGTTACCCTGGAGAAAACGGCAGCTTTGGAGAATGGACTCCATGGCATTATACCCTGATGAAGTCCCTCCTCTCCTCAAATCTTACCCTCCTTAAGCTCCAATCAGTGTTCCCTCGCAGCTGAGTTAGTGTGAGCTAGCTCACAGTTCTTTAGTCTCCGGCTCACACATTTTTGTCCCAGCTCAGGAAGGACGGCTCACAACACTCCACAGCTTAGAGGGAACATTGGCTCCAACCCCAAAATCTACAGGTATTTCCTCACCTAGAGCGCCTGGCAACCCTACCTGTCTATATTCTGAAGTGGTACAGTCCCACCTGGACTCTACCATATGCTTTTGTTTATGTTTGAGTTGGCTGGCAGTCCTCTAGGCTTCTGTTCCTTGTCTTTTCCTCTTCCCTAGGGTCTACCAGTCTTGGACTGATTTCTCAGCTATAACACGCTGCTAGGGTTGCCAACTCGAGGCTAGGAAATTCCTGGATATTTGGGGGGTAGAACCTAGGGAGATAGGGTTGCTGTTCCCCTGATGGGAGCAGGGGTTTGCCTGTTTTCAGGGGGCCTGATCCACGGCCTCGGATCCAGCCGGTGGGGGAACCCCACCCCCAAAGTCTTCCATTTACGCCAATGTGCCCAGCACAATGACATCACCCTGAGGAGATGTCATTGCACAGGGCACCTTGAGGGGTGACACTCTAAGAACATAAGAGAAGCCAATGTTGAATCAGGCCAATGGTCCATCTAGTCCAACATTCTGTCACACAGCGGCCAAAATATACCACGTGCCATCAGGAGGTCCAGCAGTGGGGCCAGGACACTAGGAGCCCTCCCACTGCTGCCCCCTCCAGCACCAAGAATAGAGTGCATCACCTGCCCCAGACTGAGAGTTCCCATCTATACCCTGTGGCTAATAGCCACTGATGGACTTCTACTCCATACGTTTATCTAATTCCCTCTTGAAACTGTCCATGCTTGTAGCTGCCACCACCTCCTGTGGCACTCTATCGTTCGAGGAAAGAACTCTTTGGTTACCACAGAGTTTTTCCTCAAGCAATAGAGCATCCCACTTCCAGGTGACATCATTGCGGTGCGCACACTTTGCCCTCCACGGTCCGCCCTCCACAGCAGCCATTTTCTTCAGCGGAACTGATCTCTATGGTCTGGAGAACGGTTGTAATTCTGGGATATCTGCCAGCACACCCACGAGGACCAAGAAGGAACTAGCTTGCTTCCCCTCTGAGAAGTCCAAGTTGTGCTTGTAACCCCTTGATCACAGGAAGGCAAAGGGCCTTGGCTCGGCTTTAGAGCAGGTTGCCAAAGCCTTCTGGCTACACCCGTCCCATCCAAAAAAATGGAGCTTTAGAAGCTTAACGGAGACTTTCAGCTCCAAAACCCTTGGAGGGGTCAGAATAATATCTTCATCCCAACACTGGACAAAGGCCAGGCCACACAAGCTTGGTGCTCTGTACAAACATGTCCCCCTTTTCTGCAAGGCATTTCGTGACTAGCACAAAGAAAACATTGTGTAATCTTCAGCCCCGAGCTACACTTTCTTCCAAGCAAAGTCAGCTCCTTCTCCGGTGACAAACTACCTCCCTCAGCATAGGAGAGCTATTCACACACCTCTGCCTCATTGTAGGGAAGGGCCACATGGCCGTGGGATCCAAACCCTGTGCATTATGCCGCTTTAGCAAATGGACAGGGCTGAGAGGCTGGGGTTGGGTTGCCAGCTCCAGATTGGGGAACTCCTGGGAATTTGGGGGTGGAGCCTGGGGAGGACAGGGACCTCAGTGGGGTACATTGCCATACAGTCCACCCTCGGAAGCATCCATTTTCTCCAAGGGAGCTCATCTCTGTTGCTTGGATATGAGCTGTAATTCCAGGGGATCCCAGGTCCCTCTTGGAGTCTGGCATCCCTGCAACGGAGCAGGAACAAATCAGATTCCCAATATCCACATTTATAAATTTTTATTTGCACAACTTGTGACTCACCCATTGAGTGGAAGAGAGCCCTGTGGTAGTCTATGGACGATTCTGCATCGGCTTTTTCCCTCCGTTGTTTTACCAGACCCACCTTGGAACAGAAATTCCCCTCTGCATTGCATGCCGCTCTCACTTTCTTTGATCACCGGATTTTATGGTACCCTCTACACTACCTGCTGCTTTCACTTTCTTTGATCATCGGATTTTATGGTACCCTCTACACTGCATGCCGTTTTCACTTTCTTTGATCATCAGATTTTATGGTACCTTCTGCATAGATTTATGGCCATTCAGGGGTGACTTCACAGTCAGTATGGCGCTGCCCGGGTGTATTTGAATGTGGACCTTTTCCTTATTTCCGTAGCTTAACTTCAGTGACATGGTGCAGACCCTTGAGTTGTGGCTGCTGCCAAAGAAATGTTTCAAAAAATCTGCACAGTCAATCGACTCTCCAGTAGTTAATTAGAAGCCTCCCAGGACAAAAGCCCTACCTGACCCCACCCACTTCCTGAAAACAATTGGCAGGCACTAGAAAAGGTGCTGTTGGGTTACCAGGTCCCTCAGACCTGCCAGTGGGGGATGAGGGGTGAACTTACCAGGAGCGGAGAAGAACGCTGAAAATAAACATGACGTGCCTACATGACCTGGAAGTGACATAGGCACATTGGGGACGTCCGCGGGGGCAGGGGGACAAAGCTCTGGTTTTGGGGGGAAATTATCTTCTACCATAGAGTTTCCCCCAAAAACCAGAACATCACACACACACATCCAACGTTATCAACGTCCCTATGTCACTTCCAGGTCACGTAGGCACGTCATGTTTATTTCCGGATTCCTGCCTGGTTTTGGGGGGGGATAATTGGGTGGCAAAGACAAATGCTCCAAACGAGGGGATCCCTAAGGCCTGGCATCCCTAAGGTGTTGGCAGGCTCCATGGCACCCAGACAGAACTTGCCAGTTGGTAGGAGTTAACTACATTTAGTCAAACTGGGAGGGGGCGATATATATTCAAACTGGCTTTCGGCAGTCAGGGAACTAGGAAGCTGCCTTAGGCTGAATCAGACCATTGGCCCGTCCATCTAGGCTAGCGTTGTCTGCTCTGACTGGCAGCAGCTCTCCAGAGTCTCAGACTGTTCTTCATAGCGGTGCTCCTGCAGGTCCATCTCAGCGGAAGTGCCAGGGGTTGAATGTGGGGCCAATGCACGCAAACCTTTGCTGCGACCACTGAACTCTGCTCCCTTCCCGGGTCCTGAACCCTTCGCAGCTTTGCGTGTTGTCTTTGTGTAGGAGCCAGGCCAGTCTTCCTTATATTGTTCCAGTTCTAGTACACGGTCGCCAAAGTAAGCGGAGAAAAATTGGGTAATTAACATATTTTACCCATTCAAGACCCTGGGGGTAGGGCAAGGTATACATCCTGATAAATTAATACATCGCTGTTGGACGGCCATGGTTTCCTGTGGCCAAGTTCTGTGTCAGATCTTGTTCACTTCACACACACGCCCAACATTCCCATGAATGCTGTTAAGTGTCGAGGCTCTAAAAAAATGGAAAGTGTACAATTGCTGGCGTATATTTACCATTACCATAAGAGCTGAGGCAAATGGCAGGGCGGGGAGAGAAACTCTGAGGTAAATTCTGTTAATTTAGGGATACCGTATTTTGAAAAGCAAAAAAGAGGACGTATTTCCCAAAGGACTACTTCAAACAAGTGGTCACTATGGCAAATCTCATTTTAAACACCCCTACTATTTAAGTTGTGATAATTGCAGCTGACTAGGATTACTCCTAGGCTGCGGTCATGCGCGCCTTTCGATCCGACATAGCTGCGAATGCCTGATGGAGCTAAAGGGCACGATCAGAGAGCAACGTCTGGAAAACGTCTTGGTGTCGTCGTCAACCTATGCTGCTCTGCCACAGAAGCGGAGTTAAAAGACACCAGGGAAAGTCCAGCTCGAACTGGTTCTGACAGGCCACGAATGGACTTTCCCCTGTCTGATTGTTCAAGCACACTCTCATGCTGTCAGGATGGTCTGATTGTTCCATCCTGACTCAGTGCCATTCCCCCCCCCGCCCCTTCACAGTATGTGCATAATCTCATACTCCATAGGGAACCCTCAGTGCGGAGGTGTGGTTCCTTGTTTATGCGCACAAGGAACAAATGGCCAAAAAAATGACTCACCCGTGGTGGCATCTGATCACACGGTGACAGGCTGAGCCCGTAGCACAAAGGGATATGTGGTCTTGCAACGGCAAGTCAAATTCCTCTGGAGGAAATAGCCTTGCTTCCCCTCTGCTCCAACTGGCATGTGTGGCCGCAAGCCCTAACCTTCCAACCCCCAAAAAAGACATATTCATCAGGGGGTTTTTAGCCCAAAAGAGGACAGGCACCAAAAAAAAGAATACCCCCACCCACAGGGCTGGTAACCCTGATTTTAGTTTCAGTATATCATTAGAACTGAAGTAAATGGGAGAGAAATTCTGAGGTAAATTTTGTTAGCTGGAATTTGCTCGTACAAATTCCAGCACATAGTCTCTGAATTTTAGTTTCAGCTTGCCCACATGAATATTCCTGGGTTTAGGGATTTTTTGTTTTTAGAAAATTTAAAAGGATTAAACTTAGGCAGTTGCTATTCAACATGGCTGTGCTAAACAAAAATTGCCAAGACTTTAAGTTTCTTCTTGAACTGTCCTTCAAAGTTTCATTTCAAAAGGCAGAGCCACAGTCGGAAATTCAGGGTACAGAAATATTGCTGAATGTTGACTTCATGAAGGTTTTGTTTAAGTTCTGCACTGATTAAATATTCCATCAATAAAACTTAAGCTTTATCCCAAAATCACATTATCTGGCGGTTAACCGCAAAATTATTTCCCACCTGTCAGCCATTTGGGCTGAAGGCAAATGGTTTTCAGGCCAAAACCATTAGTAGAAATTGAGGCGTTCGTCCCCAGGCAAAACACCTGAGGAATTCTGAGGGGAAGCCAGAAAAATGGTTCGATAAGACATTTCTCCATGGGTTCTGCACACTCCTTGAGTGTTCTCTCTTGAGTGGGTTTCAGGGTATGATCTGAAGACGCATGACACAATAACCTTGCTGAACCTGACTAGAAACAATCAGTATGTGGATGAGAGATCTCAGGGGAATCCTGTGTAAGCCACTGTGAATTCCATGATGGAAGAGTTATAGGACAGAAACATAATAAATAAAATTATCAGATTTAGTCTAAGGTGAAATTCAAAACCAAATTAGATATTCTTTCTGAGGTGAAACATCTGTGGAATTTCAAGAAAATCTAAGAGTCTGGATTAGGCGAGCAAAACTCCCTCAGAAGGGTTTCCCACATTCCTTAAGCATATCAAAATGTCACATGAAGTTTTCTTTCTTCGACAACAGATTTTCTTTCTTTCCTCACAAGTGCAAGTAGGGTTGCCAGCTTCCAGGTGGGGCCTGGAGATCCCCTGGAATGACAACGGATCTGAGAGCCAGCATGGGATAATAGTTAAGAGCGGCGGACTCTAATCTGGAGAACTGGATTGGATTCCCCACTCCTCCTCCACAGGAAGCCTGCTGGATGACCTCAAGCCAGTCACAGTTCTCACAGAACTCTCTCAACCCCACCTGCCTCACAAGGTGCCTGTTGTGGGGAGTGGAAGGGAAGGCAGTTGCAAGCTGCTTGGAGACTCCTTAGGGTAGAGAAGAGCAGGGCATAAAAACCAACTCCTTTTGTAGCTCAGAAGCATTGCCTTACTCGCGGGGTATCCCCAACAGCGAGGCAACCCACTTCTGACCTGAACCAGAGACCCACAGAACCAGGCCAAAGAGGACACTTTTGACCTGTGCAAAACAGCTAGCCAAAAGCTCTGAAAAGGGTTTCAGTCTAAGGTTGCGCAAGGTGTCCTCCAGGGCAATCTTAAAATGGGTCATAGACTGAGAGACTAGTGCTAGAGCAGTCTTCCTCGATTAGGGTTGCCAACTCCACTTTGGGAAATACCTGGAGATTTGGGGGTGGAACCTGAGGAGGATGCGGTTTGGGGAGAGGAGACAACTCAAGACTGAACTACTTGTCCAATAAAACCGCATGTCACATTCCTTCCTGAATAGCTAGGTTTGAGTCCAGTAGCACCTTAGAGACCAATCAGATTTCTGGGGTATGAGCTTCTGGTGTGAGAGCCACTTTAGTTTGGTGTAGTGGTGAGGAGCATGGACTCTAATCTGGGAGAACCGGGTTTGATTCCCCACTCTTCCACTTGCAACTGCTGGATGACCTTGGGCAAGCCATAGTTCTGTCAGAGCTGTCCTTGAAAGGGCAGTTCTTGAAAGAGCTCTCTCAGCCCCACCTACCTCACAGGAGAGGGGAAGAGAAAGGAAATTGTAAGCCGCTCTGAGACTCATAACGACATAAGAGAAGCCAGTGTTGGATCAGGCCAGTGGCCCATCCAGTCCAACACTCTGTCACACAGTGGCCAAAAATACCAAGTGTCCTCAGGAGATCCAGCAGTGGGGCCAGGACACTAGAAGCCCTCCCACTGTTGACCCCCCCCCAAGCACCAAGAATACAGAGCATCACTTGCCCCAGAGTCCCTATCTATACCTTGTGGCTAATAGCCACTGATGGATCTCTGCTCCAGATGTTTATCTAATTCCCCCTTGAAGCCATCCATGCTTGTAGCCGCCACCACCTGACTCCTTCAGGTAATGAAGGGCGGGGTATAAATCCAATCTTCTTCTTCAATGGGGTATAATGTCATAGATTTCACCTTCTGTAGTGACCGTTTTCTCCAGGTGACTTGATCTCTCTTGCCTGGAGATCATTTGTAATCCCAGGAGGTCTCCAGCCACCACCTGGAGGTTGGCAGCTCTGTCCTCTCTGCCTCTGTGGTCTGGATGTCTGTACTTAGGGCAGAAACCTTTGACACCAGAATAGGCCCAGAGTAAGAACTGGAAGCCAGCCATGTAGACCTATCTGCTAGGTCAGGACTGGTCTTGTACCAGTTTCCATCAGCTGCCTGTAGGGACCATCAGCATGCGCTTGGACAACAGGCCACACAAGTGCTGATGTGCTGTTACCAGCCCTGAAGCCATCCGGATGAACCTCTAAATCTGTCCTCTGGACAGCTGTATCAATCAGAGAGACTAACTCGTGTCAGAGATGAAAGATGTTGACTATTTTCTGTCTCCATTCATAACGATTTCTGTCTGCCTTCGTCAAGCAATCCGGTCATCAGTGCCACGGACAAACAAATGAACATTGTTCCACTTACACCGTGGCAATGGGTATGAATAATTTGTCTGTCATTTCCAGCCTGGATGAGACTCGCATTCTTCACAGACGTACCCCCTTCCCCCAGTCCTCAAGCTGGTTAGCCTGGAAGGATGAAACATGGTATGTCCAAGTGTCTCCACAGGTGGTGGGCGGCTGCTAAGAGACACAGTTGCCGGGGCATCTATATTGGTACAGCTGGCTCAATCACTGGGCAAAAGAGTACTGATTCAAAACGGGTGACAGTAACAGAATAGAATTGGTAACATCAAAATAACTGTCAAACCTGTTAAGTTTTGTGTATATTTTGTGTTGTTAATGTTTTGAAGTTATAATAACATATACAAATTGTGTAAGCGCTTTGTGTTTGACATTTATTTTGATGTTACCATTTCAATCACTGGGCAAACTGGACGTTTCTCTGGGGCTCTGGGACCAGAGAAGGAAAGTGCTATAGTGTGTGTGTATGTACGTTAAGTGTTGTCACTTCCAACCTATGGTGACCCTGTGAATTTACAGCCTTCAAAATGTCCCATGGTTAACAGCCTTGTTCAGGTCTTACAAAATGAGGGCTATTTTGGGGCAGGAACACACAGGAACGGAGTTCTGGCTGGGTCCTGAGTTGGCCACACCCAGCAGGAACTCATTAGCATAATAGGCCACACCCAACAGCAGAAACTCGTTAGGATTGGCTACATTAGGGGTGTGTGGCCTAACATGCAAAGGAGTTCCTGCTACAAAGCAAGCCCTGGGTTTTGACAAGAAACAAGGTAAACAGAATAAGAAGCAAAAGGTAGGTGTGGCTGGATGACCACACTTCTGGAAACATGGGGGTGTGGCCTAATATGCTAATGTGCTATGCTGTAAGGGTGTGGTCTAATATGCTAATGAATTTCTGCTGTTGGGTGTGGTTTATTATGCTAATGAGTTCCTGCTGGGCTTTTTCTACAACACAAGCCCTGGGGTCAATCCATCTCTTATTGGATGGTCGTGTTTTCCTACTGCCTTCAACTTTTCCTAGCATTATTTTCTTTTCCAGTGACTCTTGTCTTCTCATGATCTGAGCGGTGTTCCCTCCAAGTTGAATTCATGTGAGTTAGCTCACAGTTTTTTAGCCTCCGGCTCACACATTTTTGTCTCAGCTCCGGCAGGGATGGCTCCAGAGCAAACTAACTGATGCAGCAGCCAAATCGCTCGCTCACAACTTTAATGCCGGTAGCTCACAAAGTAGAATTTTTGCTGACAAGACTCCACAGCTTAGAGGGAGAGCATTGGTTGGCAAATCCCTGGAGGTTTGAGGGCAGAGCCTGGGGAGAACTGGGACCTCAGTGGCTTCCTTAATTGAGTCAATCCATCTCAGGTTGGGTCTTCCTCTTTTTCCTGCTGCCTTCAACTTTTCATAGAACCATAGAATCACAGAGTCAGAAGGGACCTCCAGGGTCATCTAGTCCAACCCCCCTGCACAATGCAGGAAATTCACAAAGACCTCCACCCCACACCCCCCAGTGACCCCTCCTCTAGGCCCAGAAGATGACAAAAAACCTCCAGGATCTCTGGCCAAAACTGGCCTGGAGAAAAAATGGCCTCCTGACCCCAAAGGGTCAATCAGCATTTCCCTGGGCGTGTAAGAAAGGGCCACGAGAACTGAGCACCGAGGGAACCCTTCCTGCCCTCCCTCTCATGATCTGCCCAAGTTCACAGCATTGCTGTCAGGTGGCCATCTAGCCTCTGTTTGAAAACTTCCAAAGAAGGAGAGCTCACCAACCTCCCGAGGAAGCGTTCTTGTCTTTTCCGGTGAATCTCTTGTCTTCTCATAATGCGACCAAAGTACGATAGCCTCAGTTTGGTCATTTTAGCTTCTAGGGAGAGTTCAAGCTCATATAGAACCCATGTACTGGGGGGAACTGTTGGCAGTCCATGGTATCCATAAAACTCTCTTGGTCCTTTTAACTGGAGATGCCAGGGATTGAACCTGGGACCATCTGCATGCACTGAGCTACAGTGCCAGGAGCATTTTGCCTGTACTGGTTGATTTACCAAGGAAAGAATTTTGGAAAACCAAATCTGCGAATCTATATATTTTTTTTACCTGCCCCCTTCTTCCAGGAGGAGGAGGAGGAGATTGGATTTATACCCTGCCCTTCACTCAGAGCAGCTTATAAATGCCTTTCCCTTCCTCTCCCCACAACAGACACCCTGTGAGGTAGGTGGGGCTGAGAGAGCTCTTTTGAGGACTGCTCTTGAGAGAACAGCTCTGTGAGAACCAGGGCTCTTTTTGTAGCAGGAACTCCTTTGCATATTAGGCGACACACCCCTGGATTGGCTACATTAGGTGTGTGTCGCCTAATATGCAAAGGAGTTCCTGCTACAAAAAGAGCCCTGGCGAGAACTATGGCTTGCCCAAGGTCATCCAGCAGCTGCGAGTGGAGAAGTGGGGAATCAAACCCGGTTCTCCCAGATTAGAGTCCATACACGTAACCACTACACCAACCTGGAAAGGTTCACCCCCTTTCATTTCCACAATAAACCTGAGAGGTGGGTTAAGATGAGAGAAAGTATCTGGTTTGAGGTAACCCAGACGGCTTCATCATGGCCTAGTGTGGATTTGAACCCAGCTGTTACAGGTTCTAGCCTGACAATCACACATGCGTGCATGAGCACATGAAGCGGCCTTATCCTAAGTCAGAGCCCCGGTCCATCACAGTCAGTGTTGTCCATTCAGACCAGCAGCAGGTGGCTGGAGCCTCAGGCAAAGAGCCAGTTCGGTATAGTGGTTAGGAGCACTGACTCTAATCTGGGAGACCCGGGTTTGATTCCCCACTCCTCCACTTGCAGTGGCTGGTGCGACCTTGGGTCAGTCACAAGTTCTCTCAGCTGTTCTCTCAAGGACAGTTCTGGAGAGAGCTCTCTCAGGTCCACCCACCTCACAGGGTGTCTGTTGTGGGGAGGGGAAGGGAAAGGCATTTGTAAGCTGCTCTGAGAGTCTGAGTGAAAGGCAGGATATAAATCCAATTTCTTCATCTTCTTCTTCTTCTTCTTTCGCATCACCCACTGCCTGATCCTTTTAACTAGAGGTTTCAGGGATCGAACCTGGCATCTTCTGCATGCCAAGCAGATACTCCACCATTGACAGCAGTAAGGTAAAGGTAAAGGTTCCCTTGCTTGAAAGCCAGTCGAATCCAACTCTAGGGTTGCAGCGCTCATCTCCGTTTCCAAGCCGAAGAGCCAGCGCTGTCTGAAGACGTTTCCGTGGTCATGTGGCCGGCATGACTAACCACCAAGGCGCACAGAACGCTGTTACCTTCCCACCGAAGGAGTACCTATTTATCTACTTGCAATTTCTTGCTTTCAAACTGCTAGGTTGGCAGGAGCTAGAACTAGAGACGGGAGCTCACTCCGTCATGCGGCACTCTCGGGTCTCGAACTGCTGAACTACTGACCTTCCACAGCCTGCAGTTCAGCGTCTTAACCACTTCAGCCACCGCAGCTCCTTTGACAGCTCTGCAAAAAAAGAGAACTTTGAGTATTTACCTAACCAAATCTCCAGATAAACGGGGAAGTATACCTAACAAATTGAGATGACTCAGAGTCCTCATTTGGGATAATATGGGTCCTAACTTTAAAAAAAAAAAAAAAAGAGTGATTGAAATTATGTGAAGGTTTCTTTTCTTTTCTTTTTTTTTCTTCCTTTCCCTCTTTAAAACATAAAGCCTCCTGGGGATAATACAGATATGCCAAGCCTGATTGTTATTGCACATGTCGGATATGTTGAAGAGTTGGATAAGGAAGGTCATTGTATTCTCAGGGAGAGGACGGCTTGTATGATTAATGACCGGCCCTTAAACTCTCACAAGGAGAGATGGGAGGAGGAGATATGGTCTCCAGTACTCCTGGGGGAATGGAAACCCAATGGATGCCTGGGCCGTCCACTCGCACTCCCCTCTTCTAACTCTTTGTTCTCTTCAGCCTTTATTGGAATAGAGCTGGGCCGTTCAGGCCCCTTTGCCACACCCTAGTAGTGCTCCCTGCCTTGAAAATGTCTGGGAGGTAGTGCAGGTCTGGGATTGCCCACAGAGGAACACAACCCACTCTGCCGTAGGTGGACAGGCGGAAGAAAAGACTTGGGAAAAACACAACGTAATAAAATCAAGAAGGTAAAGGAGTCAGAATCTAGAATGATCTGCTTGCCTGCTCCTCCTGAAGTACTTTGCTGGTATGGAGACAAACGGTACTTGCTGGAAAGCCTTGAAGAGCGGGGAAACCTGGGAAACTGAGACCCGGTTTGGTGTAGTGGTTAGGAACACGGACTCTAATCTGGGAGAACTGGGTTTGATTCCCCACTCCTCCACTCGCAGCTGCTGGTGTGACCTTGGGTCAGTCACAAGTTCTCTCAGAGCTGTTCCCTCAAGGGCAGTTCTCTCAGAGCTCTCGCAGCCTTACAGGGTGTCTGTTGCAGAGAGGGGAAGGGAAAGGAGATTGTAAGCCTCTCTGAGACTCCTTTGGGTAGTGAAGGGCAGGGTATGAATCCAATCTCTTCTTCTTCAATTGAATCTCCAAACTGTCCTGTGAGGGAAACTTTCCCTGCCTCATTGCTCCTAGGGTTGTCAACCTCCAGGTGGCGGCTGGAGATCTCCTGGAATTACAGCTGGTCTCCAGAGATCAGTCCCCTTGGAGAAAATGACTGCCTTGGAATGTAGTCTTTATGGCATTATAGCCCTCTGAGCTCCCCCCTCCCTCCCCAAACCCCAAATCTCCAAGAATTTCCAAATCAGAGCTGGCAACCCTATCCCTCCAGAAACTGCATTTTAAAAAGTAGCATGACCTTCCCCTTCTTGAGGGAACCATCTTTAGTTCTTTAGCTTGGTGAAATGACAGCTGAGGGGTGACACGATCGAGGTTTATAAGATTATGCATGGGATAGAGCAGGTAGAGAAAGAAGTACTTTTCTCCCTTTCTCACACTACAAAAACTCGTGGGCACTCCATGAAATTGCTGAGCAGTCGGGTTAGAACAGATAAAAGGAAGTCCTTCTTCACCCAAAGAGTGATGAACACATGGAATTCACTGCCACAGGAGGTGGTGGTGGCAGCTACAAGCATGGACGGCTTCAAGAGGGAATTGGATAAACATATGGAGCAGAGGTCCATCAGTGGCTATTAGCCACAAGGTATAGATAGGAACTCTCAATCTGGGGCAGGTGATGCACTCTATTCTTGGTGCTGGGGGGGGCAGCAGTGGGAGGGCTTCTGGTGTCCTGGCCCCACTGCTGGTCCTCCTGGTGGCACCTGGTATTTTTGGCCACTGTATGACAGAGTGTGGGACTGGATGGATCATTGGCCTGATTCAACATTGGCTTCTCTTATGTTCTTATGTTCATCTCTGTTTCTGTGACAGCAGCAGCCAGTAAACAAACTCATCTCAGGCTTATTTGCATGGCTAGCAACCAGCACTAAACAAAGGGGCAGACTGCCAAGAAGCCAAGAGTCAAGCCCAGAATAATAAGAGGAGGAGATTGGATTTATACCCCACCCTTCATGCGGAGTCTCAGAGCGGCTTACAAATGCCTTTCCCCTTCCCTTCCCTTCCCTTCCCTTCCCTTCCCTTCCCTTCCCCTTCCCTTCCCTTCCCTTCCCTCCTCCCTTCCCCACAACAGACATCCTGTGAGGTAGGTGGGGCTGCGAGAGCTCTCTCAAGAACTGCTCTTGAGAGAACAGCTCTGAGAGAACTTGTGACTGACCCAAGGTCACACCAGCAGCTGCATGTGGGGGAGTGGGGAATCAAACCCGGTTCTCCCAGATTAGAGTCCATGCACTTACCCACTACAGCGTACAGGCATATAGGCCGGGCAACCTCCAGGTAGTGGCTGAAGTTCTTCCAGAATTACAACTGATCTTCAGATGACACCAATAAATTCCCTTGGAGAAAATGGTCACTTTGGAAAGTGGAATTAATGGCATTATAATCTGCTGCCCTCTGAAACACTTCTCTAATCTTATTTTATTGTATTTGAAAAAGTGTGCATGCACACAAAAGCTCATACCTTGAATAAACCTCTGTTGGTCTTAAAGGTGCTACTGGACTCTAAATTTGTTCTACATCCCTTATCTGGTTTGAGTCCCGCCTGTTGTGGCACTCACCCGCTGCCCATGAGCATAACTGTGTGAAAGACAACAGGCTGGGAAGCTGGCATGAGAGCCAGTTTAGTGTAGTGGTTAAGCGAACGGACTCTAATTTGGGAGAACATAAGAACATAAGAGAAGCCAATGTTGAATCAGGACAACGGCCCATCCAGTCCAACACTCTGCCACACAGTGGCCAAAAATACCAGGTGCTATTAGGAGGTCCAGCAGTGGAGCCAGGGCACTAGAAGCTCTCCCACTGCTGCCCCCCCCCCCAAGCACCAAAAGAGAAATCCGGAGAACCGGGTTTGATTCCCCACTTCTCCATTTGCAGCTGCTGGCGTGACCTTGGGTCAGTCACAAGTTATTTCAGAGCTGTTCTCTCCAGAACCGTTCTCAAAAGAGCTCTCTCAGCCCCACCAACCTCACAGCACAGCGTGTCTGTTGCGGGGAGGGGAAGGGAAAGGAGATTGTAAGCCGCTCTGAGACTCCTTCAGGTAGTGAAGGGCAGGGTATAAATCCAATCTCCTCCTCCTCCTCCTCCTCCTCCTCCTCCTCCTCCTCCTCCTCCTCTTCTTCCTCTTCTCTTGCTCTGATGTGCAGCCAGCCATGAATCCTTGAAACCAGCTGACCAGTCCACAAGATCAGATGACCTCACAGCGAGAAGGCATAACTATCAAAAGGAGTTTGGTTTTTGTCATCTCCCATCTAGGGCAAGGGGGGGAGAATAACCAGAGGAGACCTTTTTTATGCAAATGAGTCCAAATCTAAAGACTTTTTTCTTTCTTTTTTTTAGCCGGAGGAAATTACACACAGTTTGTCGCAAACAAGAACTGACTCCTCCAGGAAAGGTTTGTCCGTCTTGGGCAAGAGGCCCATTTATCACTGCTCCGCTGTTCGGAGCCGCCTGCCCTCGCAGGGCGAGGTGTCTCTCGGTTTGAGTGCGCTCGCTGCCACAGAGAGGGACAAGGTCTTACCCCAAAGGGGAGGGGAACGTATCGAGGAAGATGCCATTAGAGCTAATGAGAGTCCGGGCAGCTGCAGCTCATTAGGGGTAGCCCGAGGGCCAATGGTAACGGAGACCTTTAAATATACATTGCAGCCAAATAAACAACATCTCCTTCGATCGCCGGAGCCCATATTGGTTCCTGCGAAAGGCCGTATTGTTCTTCTGCCCGATGTTTGTGTTGTTGTAGAGGGAAGACCAGGCAAGGAAGCTGCCGAATAAGCTGAGAATGGACCGACGATGTGTATAGGTACACCTGTGCAATTGTTACGATGGACTCCGTTCCTGGGCCCCAGCCGGGATTCTTGAATATCCTGGTTGTCGGAAAGTCGACCCATGACCTTCCGCAAAAGGTAGCCTGAGAGGAATGACAACCAGGGAATTGGTTTCCTACGTCTGGTGGAACTGGAGACTTTAAAGCTTTATGGTGCCGTGTTGGCCTTCTAGAACCTCGAGGCTGAAGGCTGAATGTCCCAGGGCGTGCGGACACACAAAAGCCTGTCTGTGGTTCGTCTTCCGCTCTCACCTCTCATTTCCTCCAACTACCTTTCTCCTCCGTCTTAGCAACAGTGATGTCGTCATATAGCCAATCAGATTTTGCTACACAATGACATCACGGGAGTAAACAGACGTAACAGAGGTCCTCAGTGGCTATTCGCCACAAGGTATAGATAGGGACTCTGGGGCAAGTGATGCTCTGTATTCTTGGTGCCTGGAGGGGGCAACAGTGGGAGGGCTTTGGGTGAACGTTGAGTGGTATGACGTTGGGTTAACCAGAGTGGTATATAATAACTGAGCCACAGAGACGTTGGGTTAACCAGAGTCGGTTAGAGAGTACCACTCTTTTCATGAAGAAGTACTTTTCTCCCTTTCTCACAATACAAGAACTCGTGGGCACTCAATGAAATTGCTGAGCAGTCGGGTTAGAACAGATAAAAGGGAGTCCTTCTTCACCCAAAGAGTGATCAACACATGGAATTCACTGCCACAGGAGGTGGTGGCGGCTACAAGCATGGACGGCTTCAAGAGGGAATTGGATAAACATCTGGAGCAGAGGTCCATCAGTGGCTATTAGCCACAAGGTATGGATAGGAACTCTCAGTCTGGGGCAAGTGATGCTCTATATTCTTGGTGCTTGGGGGGGTCAACAGTGGGAGGGCTTCTAGTGTCCTGGCCCCACTGCTGGACGTCCTGATGGCACCTGGTATTTTTGGGCTGCTGTGTGACAGAGTGTTGGACTAGATGGGCCATTGGCCTGATCCAACATTGTCTTCTTATGTTCTGAACTCTCAGAGAGGGTAATGCTCCCTGCAAAATGTGTCAAATTCTCCTTTGTAACATGCATGTGCCCTGACCTAGATGGCCCAGGCTAGCCTGATCTCATCCAGAATCGGAAGCTAAGCAGGGTTGGCCCTGGTCAGTGCGTGGATGGGAGACCATCAATGAAGTCCAGGGTTGCTACGCAGAGACAGGCAGCGGCAAATCACCTCTGTTGTCTCTTGCCTGGAAAACCCCACGGGGTTGCCAGAAGTTGGCTGCAACTTGACAGCACTTTATTTATTTATTACACTTACGAATTGCCCACCCTGCAGAGCAGGCTCTGGGCGATTTACAACACTATAAACAGTTAAAACTACAAATTTAGAGCCCAGTGGGGGCATCTTGAAGACCAACAAAGGTTTATTCAGGATATGAGCTTTCGTGTGCATGCACACTTTTTCAAACACATTGGAATGGTAGGTGTCAGGTAGCCCTGTCGTGGAGTTGGAATGCGAGGGGAGTACTCTCAGTCTACCAGCCTCTGACCATTACTATTCTACTGTCTGTATGTTATCATCTTCATGACCTTGTAGTGTCTCCAGCTGCAGAACTCCTCTGCTGGGAATCAGCGGCTTTTAGATTGTTTTGCACGCTTTGCCTGCTTGCTGTGCCCGCACATGCGAACTATACTCATTGGCTTCAGCTCGTTTAGGGAGGTGTTTGATTCCAGTATAATTTAAGGAGCCCTGCTGTTCCCGGGCATTCCTGACACAAACTGTACACGTGTCTTTAGTTATGTTTCACAAATAAACAGATTCTTCTACTGAAGCCCTGCGTTGTGTGACCGGACTAAGGAGCCTGACAGTAGGTGAGGTTCAAACTTATAGATAGGGACTTAACAGCAAATTAACATGTAACATGGTGATGTTTAAGGTATGCAAAGTCAGAACTAAATCACAAGCTAAGGTTGTAAGGTCAACAGTTGTAAAGCAATAGATATGACAAAATAGCAGATAAATGTCTACAGGCGTCTGTGAAAGTACACAATGAATGCACAGAACACCACCTTATCCCAAATGCATAGTAAAGGTAAAGGTTCCCTTGCTCGAAAGCCAGTCGAATCCGACTCTAGGGTTGCGGTGCTCATCTCCATTTCAAAGCCGAAGAGCCAGCGCTGTCCGAAGACATTTCCGTGGTCATGTGGCCGGCATGACTAAACACCAAGGCGCACGGAACGCTGTTACCTTCCCACCGAAGTGGTACCCATTTATCTACTTGCAATTTCTTGCTTTCAAACTGCTAGGTTGGCAGGAGCTGGGGCCAGAGACGGGAGCCCAAATGCATAGGCACTGCCTTATACCAGAAAACTACTGACTGACAAACATACCTCCATGCCTCCAGCTACCATCCTAAACATACCAAACGATCCATTGTATACAGCCGGGCTCCGAAGTCCCTGTCTATAAGTCCGAATGAACCTCACCTGCCATTACAATATATTTGAAAAAGTGGGCCTTGCACTCGAAAGTTCGTGCCTTGAAGAAAGCCTTGTTGGTCTCTGAAGTGCCGCTGGACTTTAAATTTGTTCTCCTGCTTCAGACCAACATGGCCGACCAATTGGAGTTTAAACTACAGTTGACGTATAATTAAAATGGCAAATAATAAACACGAAATCGGAACCAAGCAGGACGGCGATAAACAGTCCTCCGTTGCCGGCCACACGGCTATCCCGCACAGCAGGGCAGGGGATAGCCATAGAGAGGGAGAGAGAGAGAGAGAGAGAGCGTGCCAATCTCAACCTTCCATTGCTGTCCTCACCTAAAAACCTGGCGGAACATCTCTGCTTCATCAGCCCTGCGGAATTGCATCAGATCCTTCAGGGCCCTGGTGTTCTTCAAGTCGGGGCTGTGAGGTCATCATATTGCGTCGGATCTGTGCCTGACAGAGGGGAAAAGTCAAATGTGATTGCGTTTCTCACGACAGTCATGCGTGTTTCTAAATGTTATCAACAAGAAGGGAAGACACCTTGACACAGAGAATACTCCATCCTTCTGTGTTATACCTCTGAGGATGCCAGTCATAGCTACTGGTGAAACGTCAGGTCCTACAATGCCAAGATCACGGCCACACAACCTGGAAAATCTACAGCAGCTAATGAGCTCCAGCTGTGAAAGCCTTCGACAACTTAAGGAAGGGAAGAATTTGACTGGGAGATGACGGTTTTGAGCAGCGT
Organism: Gekko gecko; assembly: GCA_029375565.1. Lineage (NCBI taxonomy): Eukaryota > Metazoa > Chordata > Lepidosauria > Squamata > Gekkonidae > Gekko > Gekko gecko. The sequence goes on from JAPDNY010000008.1 coordinate 124,402,562, forward strand.
TCCTAAGAATGAGCATCTGAAAATGGGATGGGGAAAGAGGGGTTTTGTAAGAGGGAGAGCAACTGTACTGGCTGAGATGGATGGATGGATGGATGGATGGATGGATGGATGGATGGATGGATGGATGGATGGCGGGTCTTGGGATGACAGTGTGGTGGGCAATGGCAGATTAACCATTAAGCAGACTAAGCACATGCTTAGGGCCAGGGCTCTTTTTGTAGCGGGAACTCCTTTGCATATTAGGCAACACACCCCCTAATGCAGCCAATCCTCCAAGAGCTTACAGAGCTCTTCTTACAGGGGCTACTGTAAGCTCTTGGAGGATTGGCTACATTAGGGGTGTGTCATCTAATATGCAAAGGAGTTCCTGCTACAAAAAGAGCCCTGCTTAGGGCACCAGGGCCAAAGGGGGCACCACAAAGTTCGGAAAAGGGTGAAAAGAAAAGAAAAAACCGAATGAAGATTTGTTAAAAAAAAATAAATGATAAAACCAGTGCAAATTGATCATGGAGGGTTATCTTCTATTCTTTTGTTGGTGAGGTACATTGTCATAGGCTATGTTTAAAAGTAAAATGCGGCCCCGGTCATATGGGCCAGAAAACGCTGGGGGGAGGCGTGGCTGTTCGCCCTGGAGCAAAATAAAGCACGGTAGCCCGATCACACGGGCCACCGGGTTGCCAGGCTCCAGCTCCGAGCGCTGATCACATCGCGCTGCTGCAGCGCAGCGAAAAAGCGGCGCAGCAGAGCACACAAGCCGCGCACTGGTGTAAAGTGCGCATGTGCCGTTGGGGGGTGCGGGCCGCTGTCAGTGTCTTGAGTGTGTGCATGCGCCATTTGGCGTTGGTGCGCATCCCATGGAAACTTACAACATCCGGAAACCCCGGGACATGGGCCGGCATCGGATACCGCGGGATACTGGCGCTCCCGCGATCAGATGCTGGCCTTTGCCCCAGGGTTTCCGGAAACTAGTGCTTCTTCCCTGGTAGTTTTTTACTCCACATCTTCAGAGGGAAGCTGCCAGTTGGCCACGGGAGTGCTACGCCTCCCAGATGTGCCTGTGTGATCGCGCACGGAAACTCCGCAGGGCTACCGTGCCTTCGGCAGGGCAAATGCTCTGTGCGAACGGGGCTGCATGGGTTTAAAAGTAAAATGATGGAGCCAAATTCAGTTGTCATGACAGTCATTTCAATGAGGGGGGCACCAAGATTGGCCGGTGCTTAGGGCACCAAGAGGGGGGCACCAAGATTGGTCAGGGCTTAGGGCACCAGTGAGCCTTAATCCGCCCCTGGTGGTGGGACTGATACAGGATCTGTGCTGTGCCACCTCTGTCATTTCTTCTCAGACTGCTGTTTTTGTAAACAAACAGATTGTTACGAAGATACCGCGCTCACTCACTCACTTACCAGGAAACTGATCCTATCAAAGCCACCCTGAAGGCTACATCCTCCACTGAGGGCGAGGAGGGAGCGAAATGCTATTATTTACCATCTCTGTAGCAACTCTCAAAACTGCCAAGTTAGTCATTCGAGAGACTCAGAGTTTGGCACCCAGAGAGGATGATCCAATCTCCTGGAGGTATAGATGTCAGGCTTTCAACGTGATGAAAAGCTTCGACAAGGTTCACGGAGTTTCCCTTCTTTGTAAGCTTGATGGAAACAAAATAGCATATAAATTGAAAGGACAGCAAGCATATGTTAGAAAGCTGTCTTGCTTCTGGTGCAGAGATACCTAAGTCCTTGAGCTGACCACTAAGGGGGTGATCAGATTATCACCGAAAACTAGGGTTGTCAGATCTGAGTTGGAACATTCTTGGGGATTTGGGGTTAGAACCTGGGGAGAGCGGGATTTGGGGAGGACAGTCACCTTAGTGGGGTAAGATGCCATGAAGTCCGCCCTTCGAAGCAGCCATTTTCTGCAGGGCAACTGATGTCTGTCATCAGGACATCAGTTGTAATTCTGGGAGATCTCCAAGTCCTGCTTGGAGGTTGGCAACTCTATGGAGGACAGATCCATTATGAGAGATCCATTATGGTCATCCTGCAAGTTTCCATGGTAGAGTGTAGATTCCAACTTGGGTCTTCTCTGGATCCAAACTTCTCAACAGCTACACCACTAGTTCTCTTTCCCACCTCTTCCTCTTGAGGGCAAATTACTAAACAATGTCCTTGCCTTCCAAAATATCTACAAGACAACCCCCATCAACCCAGGCGATTTGAACCCATACAGTAATAAGCGAAGACTAAGTGACCATACCAGGCTTAACAGAGTAACAGAGGCATTGGGTTAACCAGAGTGGTATATACCAACTGAGCCACAGACATGTTGGGTTAACCAGAGTTGGTTAGAGAGTACCACCGTTTTCTTAAAGAAATACTTTTCTCCCTTTCTCACAATACAAGAACTCATGGGCACTCCATGAAATTGCAGAGCAGTCGGGTTAGAACAGATAAAAGGAAGTCCTTCTTCACCCAAAGAGTGATTAACACATGGAATTCACTGCCACAGGAGGTGGTGGCAGCTATAAGCATGGATGGCTTCAAGAGGGAATTGGATAAACTTATGGAGCAGAGGTCCATTGGTGGCTATTAGCCACAAGGTATAGACAGGAACTCTGAGGCAAGTGATTTTCTGTATCCTTGGTGCTTGGGGGGGTCAACAGTGGGAGGGCTTCTAGTGTCCTGGCCCCACTGCTGGACCTCCTGATGGCACCTGGTATTTTTGGCCACTGTGTGACAGAGTATTGGACTAGAGGGGCCATTGGCCTGATCCAACATTGGCTTCTCTTATGTTCTTATGAATCATCAATGTAGCTCCATGATGGCACTGTGGCATTGTCTCGCATAGGCCACCATTAGTAAATCTCTGTTGCCTGGAATTTTAATCCCAGGAGAAGGGAAGCTGGAAGAAGATCACTGGACGTAACAGGACCCAGTTCAATTGCCCTGTGTACTTTTGTACAAGGGCAGGATATTTTTTTTAATAAATAAACAAAAAGAGTGAAATCGTTTTTTCTAATAGAAAAAAGCCATGTACACTGTTTCCTCTTCCATGTAAGCATCACAACAACCCTGTGAGGTAGGTTAAACCGAGAAAATGTGACTGTCCCAAGGCTACCCAAAGAGCTTTAAAGCACTGTGGGTATTTGAACACAGCCCTGTTCTTGTATTTCCAGGAGCTTGGAAAATTCTCATTGCCATTCCAGGTTGCCACTTGGCAGCGGTGATCCACCCTTTTTTCTTACTCCCGGGTATGCCAACTTCTGTCTGGGTAATAGCCACTGCCACCAACAGATCTGGAGGAACCCTGGAGGAAGAAGTATCTGATGCTGATTTGTACTTCTAACACTCTTTACTGCATTTCCTTTTAAAGGTTCTGCCTAGTTGCTGTGTCTCCCAGTTTGCTTTTACTAGCTAGCTAGGGGACAATCTATCAAACTTTCCACACCTTTGTACTTTTGCACTAGGGAAAGTACTGTGCCTCCCCTTTGGAAAGTGGGAGCAAATTAATCATGGTGTGGGTATAAAGACCAGTCTTCTGGCATGCAGAATATGAAAAAAGTTTATTTAATTAATGAATTAAAACCATACACATGGCGTGTACAAGCATCGTGCTGAGCAAGGATAAAAGGTAATGGTGTAAACACACAGTCCTCTAACCCCTAAGCCTATTCTCATCCTATACGATGGTGAATTAGGACAATAGTACCTTAAAAACCAACATTTCCCAGGGTATAAGTTTTCATAAGACAAACCTCACTTTGTCTGTTAGGTTGCGGTCACATGACAAGCTTAGCACAGTCTTGGCCCTCAGGAGATTTCATCCGGTGTATTCTTTTGTGGGGTGGGATGATCAGACATCCCTCCCCTCAGCATTTCCTCCATGCAATGAGGCCCTGTTGGCCCAGTTGGACCGTCCAGATTGGTGCCACGCTAAGACAGAGCTTCTTCCCTTGGATCCAGAGAATTTATTATCTCCCCCTGAGAGTCCCTTCCCTTATTGAGCTATTCTCAGTCTTCCTAACCCTGGAGGAAGAAATGCATTCTAGTTTTTTGACTTCCCCATTCTCTGCCCCATAGGTGTGACAATCTAGGTGAAGTGCTGGATGGCAAACCTACTGTTTTACTCCAGCCAGACCTGGTTGTATCTCTAAGCTCTGAAGTGCTTGGGGAAACAATACCACATTCTCTGTACTTTTCCTCATTGCCAGCTACAAATTTGCAAGCTGTCACCAGTAAGAGGAGGAGGAGGAGGAGGAGATCGGATTTATACCCCACTCTTCACCACCCGAAGGAGTTTCAGAGCGGCTTACAAACTCCTTTCCCTTCTCCTCACTCACAACAGACACCCTGTGAGGTAGGTGGGGCTGAGAGAGCTCTGACAGAAACTGCCCTTGAGAGAACAGCTCTGACAGAACTATGACTTGCCCAAGGTCATCCGGCAGCTGCAAGTGGAGGAGTGGGGAATCAAACCCGGTTCTCCCAGATTAGAGTCCGCGCACTTAACCACTACATCAAACTGGCTAGACACTAGAACACAGAGGGCAGTTTCAGTTGTTGAAATATAAATGTCATCTCTAAGGTGAAATATCTGGGTCTTCCTGATCCCAGCAGTACAACAGTCTCACCACTACACTGTGGTAAGTCTAAACTGTAGATGTTTTTTTGTTTCAGTTGTTCTGCTGTTGTTGTTTGTCGTTAGTTGCTGTTCTGTCACTTTATGGTTTATCAGCTGTTGTCGACCTCGGCTATTATGGTTCCTCTGTTGTCAGGGCGAGTTAAATCCACGTTCTTGATTTCATTGCATCTTTTAATTGAGCGTGAGCTACTCTCTACAATTAGTTTTGGCAAAGTGGTAATAGGAATCATAGAAAAGCATAGACCAACCGCTGCGCAGGCTTTTACAACAGACCACAGAGAGGGCACTCCACCCTTTCTTTCATCCAAAGGGACACAGCAAAGCTGTCACCTTATTTAGAGACCAGCTTTAGGGTTTCCAACCTACAGGTGGCACCTTAGGGTTTGCCAGCCTCCAGGTGGGGCCTGGAGACCTCCCGCTTTTACCACTGGTCTCCAGATGACAGAGATCAGCTCCCCTGGAGAAAACGGCTGCTTTGAAGGGTGGACTCTGTGGCGTTGGACCATGCTGAGGCCCCTCCCCTCCCCAAACCCCGCCCTCTCCTGGCTCCACCCCCAAAGTCTCCAGGTATTTTCCAACCCAGACCTGGCATCCGTATGGCACCTGGAGCTCTCCCACTATTACAATTACAACCCACCCCCATCCACCCCAAAAATAAAACACAAACCGAAACAAACTTAGAAAGTGACCAAAATTGTTTCAGAATTCCAGTTTTTTCAAAACTGTATAGTAATGACGCCATCTTGAATTTGTTTTATATTGTTTTAATACTATTAATTTTATTATATTCAATGTTTATACACTCTTTCTATGGCTTAGTACCACATTGTAAATCGCCCAGAGCCCGGCGTAGGTTGGGATAGGGTAATCAATAAATCGTAGTAGTAGTAGTAGTAGTAGTAGTAGTAGCAGCAGCAGTAGTAGTAGATCTCCAGGTGACAGAGATCAATTCCCTTGAAGAAAATGGCTGCTTTGGAGGGCGGGATCTGTGCAACAAACCCCACTGAGGTCTCTCCCCTCCCCAAGCCCCCACCCCCCAAATTTCCATGTATTTCCCAACCCAGAGCTGGCAGCCCTAACCAGCTTCACATCCTGGGGTGACCCCATATTTCTTTTGGTCAACTCTGTCTGAATTTTTAGCTCCTCCCAGACTCTTCTGTGTCATTGTCCCCTTTTGCGCCAGCAAAGCCAATGCTATAAAAGACTTCTCCTCCAAGGCTTTTGAAACAGAGATATCAGCACCTGATGTGAGATCGATACACGTGGGAGGGCCGAGCTGCTCAATCAAAAATAACAACTGTTGACATTTACCAGAACTCTTTGGCCAAAGTTTATCTTGCTGTTAAGACAAAATAGAACACCAGTGAAGACTTAAGTCAGCGGAGATCAGGATTTACATTATGAAATATCTTCTCTTTTTTCGGTTTTGTTTTTAAAGTACACTGATAAATGTAAATGTGAATGAAATGAATCAACCAGTTCTTATAGCTGTCGCTGCTTGATCCAAACAACGAGGATTGGATCAGGGACATGTTGGGCTATTTGGGCTGTAATCTTAAGAACACTTTCAGGACACAATGTCTAGGACTGCCAAACTCCCTGTTGGGGGAGGGGATCCCATGCACCCCGGTCCCATTGCTCGAAGGGTGGTGAGAGTTTGTTGTTGTTGTTTTTAATGGAGGCTTGTGTTCTTACCGAAAGTAACAAAGGGTAGCTCTAGGAATTGCCGGAAATGCTACGGTTTTACCGTACAGTTTCCAAGAATTCCTAGAACTACCATTTTTCACTTCCAGAGTAGTTCTAGGAAACCATGGTAAGACGATAGAGTTCCTGGCAAATTCCTAGATCTACCCTTTGTCACTTCTATTCTTTTTTGCTGGAAGTGACATAACACCGCACACAGTGCTCCTGCCAGTTGTCAGGCAGTGCCTGGCAACCCTAAGTATGCCAATATGGAACTTGCTTCTGAGTAAGCCTTTGGAGTAACTCCAGCAGCAGTCCTGCCCAGCAGTAATGGCAACATTAGTTCCCTCTCCCCTGCCCAGAAAATGGCCAGGTAGTCCAGAATTAGAGTTGCCAAAAAAAAAAAAAAACATGGAAGTGGGGGTTCCCCTGCTTTCCAGCCTCCCAATTCACTACCAGCCAGCTGGACAGCACAGGGAGCCCCACCCACCCGACATGCCCAGTATGATGATGTCATCCAGAGATGACATCATCGTGCCAAGTATGTCATGCGGGGGATACTCTAGAGTTCAGGTAAAAACACTATGGTGACCACAGAGTTTTTTTACCCAAATGCTAGAGCATCCCCTGCATGACATGCCCACTGTGATGACATCACTTCTGGGTGCACACTTTGCACGCAACGCCAGAAGACTCCAGGATCTGGGCTGGAGCCTCCTGCTAGGAACCAGGTAAGACCTGACAACCCTATCCAGAACTGGGATTGAAAATTGACAGCACGCCATCTTGGATCTTTTTATTCTGGCTTTTTTTTAGTTTTTATCAAATTGAATGCTGAATTTTAATGTTTTGCATATTTATATGGCATTATGCCCCCTTGTACATCGCCCAGACCCCGGCATAAGCTGGGATAGGGTGATTAACAAATTGACTGATTGATTGATTGAGTGAGTGAGTGAGTGAGTGAGTGAGTGAGTGGTAACAGTCAGCAATGCCACTAGGACTTGGCTTCATTTGCTCTGGGCTACCAATGGTCCTCCACTAGGATGATGATGCCCTCTATTCTTGGTGCTGGAGGGGGCAGCCGTGGGAGGGCTTCTGGTGTCCTGGCCCCACTGCTGGACCTCCTGAGGGCACCTGGTATATTTTGGCCGCTGTGTGACAGAGTGTTGGACTGGATGGGCCACTGGCCTGATCCAACATTGGCTTCTCTTATGTTCTTATGTTCCAGGATAAACACCCCACTAGGAACGTTTCCTGTATGCTAAAAGGCTAGTGCGCCCCTGGGGTTGGATGCAAGATCCTTACTGCAACAGCCGATCCCATTATAACTAGAGGGTGATCCTCCGGAGGCCAAGCCCTACCCAACTGACCTGGCCGCCAACAGCATCGCTGGGACAACACAGTGATAATAAACCTTCTGCTGCCATTCCACGTTCCCAGCCAAACCACAGAAGTCATTCATAACATATTGATCCAGTGCACACTTCTATCATCTATTAAGTGTGCTGCCGCTACGCAAGGCCTTCTTCCCTCACCTGCAAAGCGCGCCTTACAACAGAACTCCTCGGTGTCATCAGTTTTACTAATTCAAGGTGAACCTCCGGTACTAACCCCCCCCCTTCACCCGCCACTTTGCAATCGTTCCCTGTCCTGGCCTGGATTGATCGATGAAGCCACTGTCTCCAGCGTCCTCCCAAGATGCAACGGTGCTTGATTAATCAGGACAACAACAAAAACTTTTTTTTTAACACAGCCCGTTCCCCTTCATCGAATTTTAGACCAATGTATTTTCCTCCCTGTTTCTTTAAATGTCTCGTTCTCTTCACTTTCGTGTGGATTGTTATACGTTACAAAATCAGAAGCAATTATTGGTTCAAACTGTGCTGTTTCAATTGCCTCTTGTGCTTTTCAGACATCTCTTCTTCTTTTTTTGATGACATGGGTCTCCGCTTTCCAATACTGAGCATAAGTTAATCTGGCAGCCACCGAAAGATCGAACACCAGTTTGTGCGAATGCCCCTGTTCTGATTGCTTGATTAATTCAGGAGACGCACGGTCAGATCGAGTGTCACCGGTATATTTATGTACACACTATATGGCTGCTGAACATTAATGGAAGTCTAGTGTTGTAACAGAAGAGCGGCTTTCAAACTGTGCTCTGGGGAACTCTAGGGTTTCTTGAAACAAGATTATCTTGGCGTTCCATTCCACAAAGTTTTCTGAAGAAGCTCGGGTTGCCAGACTAAGGCTAGCAACCAATGGTAGGCTTACCACCAGGCATGGAGGGTTAGCCATAGAGTTTTAGGCAAATGCTGGAGTGTTGCCCTGTGAGGTGATGTCACTTCCAGGTTACACAGGAAATGACATCATCATGTTGGTGATCTTCCCCACACTGCCTCACCAATGGGCAGAAGGGGGAAAGGGCTACCGGTGGGAGGTCTCCTGCCAGTCCAGGAGACCTGGCATCCCTAGAAATTGCTGCTGTGCAAACGGGTAAAAATGGCCTCCTCTTGAGCTTCCTGTGTTGCAGCCTCCATCTTGTGGAACGGCCTGCCTGAGGAGGGCAGGGAGGCTCCCACACTTCTGTAGCTCTACAGAATTTGTAAAATGGAGATGTTCAGAAAGCCATTTTTATGAAGGAAATGGGGCTGTAGTATAATGGTTCCTTTATAAGGAAGGGTTCAGGAAAGTGCTTTTATAATAGGATTGCAGTCTATTGCACTGTTTATTATCTTGTTTTTGCTGCCTGGTTGAGTTTTGTAGTTCCATTTTTTTTACATAGTTGATGGTTCGTCCTGTCTTTGAATTTCTTTTTCTGTCCCAGAGCAGCTTACAATCTCCTTTCCTTTCCCCTCTCCACAACAGACACTCTGAGAGGTAGGTGGGGCTGAGAGACTTCTTTCGAGAACACCTCTGAAAGTACTTGTAACTGACTCAAGGTCACCCAGCTGGCTGCATGTAGAGCAGTGGGGAATCAAACCCAGTTCTCCCAGATTAGAGTCCGCGCTCCTAATCACTATACGAAACTGGCCCCAGCCGCTTTCTGAAAGCACTTGACAGGCATCAAGAAAGATATGGGCACCACGAGCACAATGTTGGGGACCCCTGAACAAGACAGAAGAATCATAGAACGTTAGAGTTGGAAGGGACCTTGCAGGTCATCTAGTCCAACCCCCTGCACGCTGCAGGAGCGTAGCCGAAAGGTAGCCCTACAACATACTCGAAAGATGGTCGTCCAGCCTCCACTTGAAAATGTCCAGCGAAGGAGCATCCACCACCTCCCGAGGCAATCTGTTCTACAGCTCAACCACTCTTATAGTTAGGAAGTTTCTCCTGATATTTAGCCAGTAACGACTCCCTTGTAATTTCCACCCATTAGATCTAGTCTTGCAATCCGAAGCAAGAGAGAAGAGATCTGCTCCATCTTCGACATGACAGCCCTTCAAATAATTGAAGACTGCAATCATGTCCCCCCTAAGCCTTCTCTTTCCCAGGCTAAACATACCCAACTCTTTCAGCCTTTCCTCGTAAGACTTGGATTCCAACCCTCTCACCATCCTGGTCGCCCTCTTCTGGACACGCTCCAGCTTGTCAACATCCTTCCTAAAGGGTGGTGCCCAAAACTGGACACAGAACTCCAGATGAGGCCTGACCATAGCAGAATAGAGTGGAACTACCACCTCCCGTGATCCGGACACAATGCTTCCGTTAATGCATCCTAAGATTGCATTCGCTTTCTTCACAGCTACATTGCGCTGCAGGCTCACGTTTAGCTTGTGGTCGACCAGAACACCTAGATCCCTTTCACATGTGCTGCTGTCAAGCCAAGTCCCTCCCATTCCATATGTGTGCCTTTGATTTTTTTTCTTTGAGTTTCTTTTTTTGTCTCCATAATCCTAGTCCTGTTGCATTGGTCACTGGATGTCTTTCACTGTCCGACTGCATTGTCTTTCACCGTCCGAAGAGATAGAGTGGACTGTACCACTGTTGTGTTACAACCACTTTGGACTGCAAGCAGGGGATAAAGCACAAAAACCACTGGCTGAAAATAAACAAGGTAGATATATAATGATATGGAATAACAATTCAGTAAACAGAAATGTAACAATAATTGCATCATGGAGTGGACATTCATGAATTCCATAAGCCATAGAAAGGCATTGACGCGTAGTCCGGATGGAAGCTGCCACATTTCGAATATTTCTTACTCAAAACCAATAGGCTATAGTGGGACCCATGATCCGTCATGATTGATTATACTGGCTTTGTATGTGCCTTCTACTGAAATTCTACTCGAAACACAGCAGCTTGCATCCGGACTACGCATCAATGGCTTTCTATGGCTTATGGAATTCATGAATGTCCACTCCATGATGCAATGCACGTCAAATTGGACAATGGTATTACAAGACAACTGGAGTGAGACACAGTGAAATATTTGGGACTCTATTCCTTATTCTTGTTTCTGTATTCTGGTTACACCTTGGCCATTATTGTTACATTTCTGTTTACTGAATTGTTATTCCATATCATTATATATCTACCTTGTTTATTTTCAGCCAGTGGTTTTTGTGCTTTGTTCCTGTCTTTTTACACTGGTTCCCCTTCTTTTTTTGGTTTCTGCAAGCAGGGGATACCATGGTTAACACTTTCCCAGAGTGGGGAGGGATAGAAATGTGCACAGAGGACACTAAAAGATGGTAGGGTTGCCAGCCTCCAGATGGGGCCTGGAGATCTCCTGCTTTTGCAACCAGTCCCCAGCTGACAGAGATCAACTCCCCTGGAGAAAATGGCTGCTTTGAAGGGCGGACTCTCTGGCATTGTATCCTGCTGAGGCCCCTCCCCCGCCCCAAACTCCACCCTCTCCCGGCTCCACCCCCAAAGTCTCCAGGTATTTTCTGACCCAGACCTGGCGACCCTAAAAGATGGTCACACCAAACACTAGGGGGGAAAAAAGAGAGAGACAGGCAAAGTTTTAAAAGACACCATTTAAAATGTTTTAATAAGAAAATGTATTCCGTTGTAATGAGAAACAAATCCCCAACACATTTCAAGAAATTCCATCAGGGGAGAAACGTTAAACTACTACGACGTGCGACTAAAAAAAAATACATTTCTCGATCTCTCAGCAGCAAACACAGCCAACTCCCGATACAGTCTTAATTAAACGAAATTTTGCATTTCTATTCTCGCTTTATTATTTTGATTCCGTTTCCCTCAAAAGATTTGATTTTTATGGATGCCCCCCCCCCACTCCCCCAAGTAAGGTTATTGAAATGCAGCAGGGATTTGCTTCTGATTACAACAGAATACATGCTTTAATAAAAACATTTTTTTTCCTGGTGCGCCTCTTTGGGATTTCCCTCCGGGCCAAACTACACATTGCCGCTTAGAAAGAGTTGGGTCCTGGTTTCCAGGAACCAATTCGGGTTTCTGCAGCTGCACAGCTTCTAAAGAAAGGAGAGACCAAATGGAACCGGATCGGCACTGTGGGTCGGGTCAAAGAGCTCCTGCCTCTCTCCCTCAGCCATTTTCCCATACAAAAACCACACTGGGGGAAGTTTTACCATTGAGGTTTCCCCCCCAAATACCAGAGTGTCACCTGGATGTTGCTGATATGATGACATCACTTCCTGTGTGATGCCAGTGACAAGGCACAGGCCTTTCTCTTTCTTGGGTATGTTCCCCGCCCCCCGCCTGCAGCTGATCATTGGCCGGGGGGCAAGGCCTGGCGGCAGGGAACCCCCGCTTCCAATGAGGGAGGTCTGGCAATGCTACCTCCCACTCTCCTTTTATTACTTCTAGGAAGAGGCAGGGCTGGACCTTGATTGGGGCCACAGTTGCAAGCTCCAAGTTGGGAAATACCTGGAGATTATGAGGGTGGAGCCTAAAGGAGGGCGGGGTTTGGGGAGGGGAGAGACTTCAATGGGCCATAGTGCCATAGACTCCGCTTTCCAAAGTGGCCATTTTCTCCAGGTGAACTGATGTCTGTCACCTGGAGATCAGCCGTGATACCAGGAGGTCTCCAGCTGGGGAGCCTCCCCAGCCACGCAGGGCCAGGAAAACTGTGTGGAGCACAGGAAGAAGAAGACGAAGAAGAAAAAGACAAAGAAGCAGAAGACGAAGAAGAAGAAGACGAAGAAGAAGAAGATGAAGAAGATGAGGAAGGAGGAGGAGGAGGAGTTGGTTTTATCTCCTGTGCTTCACTATCCGAAGGAATCTTGGAGTGGTTTACAGTTGGCTTCCCTTCCTCTTCCCACCAGAGGTACCCTGTGAGGTAGGTGGGGCTGACAGAATTCTGAGAGAACTGTGACTGGCCCAAGGTCACACAATTGGCTTCATATGGAGGAGAAGGGGGAATCAAACCCAGTTAAAGTCCACTGCTCTTAACCACTACACCAAGCTGGCTCTCATAGGGGGGAGCACAAAGGTGTGCTCACCTTGCAGGTGAAAGAAGAGGCCCATGGTGCCTGAAACCCCCCCCTCCTTCCCATCCAGGAGGGCAAAGGGCAGGTCAACCAGTATAGCAAAGATGCAGCCTCACAACATGACATCCTGTTCCCTCCTATATCAATTTTGTGCCAGGGGGTGTGTATCTGTATTGGGAGGGCCTTGCCCCCAAATTCTTCCTCGTGGCTATGGGCCTGCCTTGGGTTGGTTTTATTTATTTAAAACACTGTATATGCTGTCTCATGGCCTAACAGGCTTCATAAGGGTGTTGTAAGTATAAATGTGGGGAAGGGGCAGAGAGAACCATATAACTTGCCCCGAACACTCACTAAAATAACAATAAATGGCCCACGGCCTTTTCAGTCATTATGATGAACCACATATGTGGAAAGGCCCACTGAATTCACACGGCTGCCACATTGTGCAAACAGACAGGAGAATACATGCACATTGTGCAAACAGACAGGACAATACAGCCCACTCCATAGGGCTGCCAACCTCCAGGTGAGGCCTGGAGACCCCCACTAATACAATTGATCTCCAGATGGACGAGATCAATCCCCCTGGAGAAAATGGCAGCTTTAGAGGGTAGACCCTATGGCATTGTACCCTGCTGAGGCCCCTCCCCTCCCCAAACCCCGCCTTCTCCAGACTCCACTCCCCAAATCTCCAGGTATTTCCCTACTTAGAGGTGGCAACTCTACCGCTCCAGGTTGAAAATTCTGGGAGACTGGGGAGGGGGCAGGGAGTTAGAATCTGGGAAGGGTGGTGTTTGGAGTGGCAAGGGACTTCAGATGAGTATAACGTCATAATGTTTACCTTCCAAAGCAGCCATTCCCTCCAGGGGAACTGGTCTCTGCCACCAGAAGTTCAGCCATAATCCCAGGAGATCTCCAGCTGCCACCCGGAGTCTGGCAACCCTAATGGCCTTGTTCGTTATCACATGGCGACCACACATATCCAGAGAACCACACCACGAATGATCTTCTTACAGACAGTTGATCTTATCGTCTGGAAAGAGCTCCCGTTTAATCTCTATGTCTGCTATGTTTTTATGGCTTATGTGGTGTCGTCCATTGTTTTGAAATATGGTAGGGCTTTTACTGGCTGAAGAGCACTTGGTGCCTCCTTGACGAAAAAAGGGGAAGGAAGGAAAAGTTACATTTGCTTCTCACAAAAGGCGCAGCGGCAGTGACATCTGTATAAAAATTCCTTAGTGGCGCACCGTCCGAGCCCTTCCTTTGCTGCCAATGCCATAGAAAGAGTGGAAGAAAGCAGACAGGCAGCACAGCTACTGACTCTGCATCGGATCCTGGAGGAGGAGGAGGAGGAGGAGATTGGATTTATACCCCACCCTTCACTCAGAGTCTCAGAGTGGCTTACAAACTCCTTTCCCTTCCCCCTCCCCACAACAGGTAGGTGGGGCTGAGAGAGCTCTTTCCGGAACTGCCCTTGAAAGAACAGCTCTGACAGAACTATTTGTTTATCAAATTTATACCCCGCCCTCCCACGGCCACACAACCCAGAAAACCTACAGCAACTAATTATTATTAGTTAGTTTGTCACTGTTTGTTCTGATCTGCTGTAGTTGTTTCCGTTATTGTAGAAGAAGAAGAAGAAGAAGAAGAAGAAGAAGAAGAAGAAGAAGAAGAAGAAGAAGAAGAAGAAGAAGAAGAAGAAGAAGAAGAAGAAGAAGAAGAGGAGGAGGAGGAGGAGGAGGAGGAGGAGGAGGAGGAGGAGGAGGAGGAGGAGGAGGAGGAGATTGGATTTGTACCCCACCCTTCACTCCGAGTCTCAGAGTGGCTTTCAATCTCTTTTCCCTTCCCCTCCCCACAACAGACACCCTGGGAGATAGGCGGGGCTGAGAGAGCTCTTTCCACAACTGTCATTGAGAGAACAGCTCTGACGGAACTATGGCTTGCCCAAGGTCATCCAGCAGCTGCAAGTGGAGGAGTGGGGAATCATACTCGGTTCTCCCAGATTAGTGTCTGCACACTTAACCACTACACCAAACTGGCTTCCTTGGCCAGGCTATACCCCAATTTTGAATTACTTCTGCTGGAAAATTCACACTGTTATCTCTCTCTCTCTTTCTCTCTCTGTCTCTCTCTCGCTCTACCATCCCAAATTCAAGCTGCAACCATCTACTTTCCTATCACACAATCCCACCAGCAGAACTCTGCTCTCAGCCTCCAACGAAGAAGTTAATGGCTCACTAATCAAAACATTCCCTGGCATTGGCTCCCTTTGAGAAAATGCCAGCCAGCCATTCCTGACGATTAGAGAGCACTGGGCTTAGCAAAGGCTGGTCACGCAAGCCCTGGAACAACATACTGCTCATTCCCATATGAGGAAATGGTTCCCAACTGTAGACTGGGAAATCCCTGGAGATTTGGGGATGGAGGTATAAGCGAGGTATAGTCCATCCTCCAAAGCAGCCATTTTTCCCAGGAGAACTGATTGTTGCTGTATGGAGATCAGTTGTAATTAAGAGCATAAGAAAAGAAGAGCCCTGATGGATCAGAGCAGTGGTCCCTCTAGTCCAGCATCCTGCCTCACACAATGGCCATCCAGTTCCTCTGGAGGGCTAACAACAGGGCCTAGAACTTAAAACAGCCCTGCTGGATCAGACCAGAGGCCCCTCTACTCCAGCGTCCTGTCTCACACTCTGGCCAGCTAGTTCCTCTGGAGGTCTAACCATAGGGCATTAGAAGCTGAGACTTTCATAAGAACATCAGAAGAGCCCTGCGGGATCAGACCAGTAGTCCATCTGGTCCAGCATTCTGTCTCACGCAGTGGCCAACCAGTTCCTCTGGAGGTCCAACAAGTAGAGCATAGAGACCGAGACACTAGTATTTAGAGGTTTACTGTCTCTGAACATGGAGATTCCATTTAGTCATCTGGCCATTGTTCTGACCCAAGTACTTGTGACTGACCCAAGGTGGGGGCGGGGGATTCCCTGTTTTTGTGGGCTCCAGCCGACTCGAAGCCATTTTTTTACCATAGAGTTTTGCCCTAAAAGTAGAGTGTCACCCCAACATTGCTGACGCAATGACATCACTTCCAGAAGTGACTTCAGCACGTCACTGACATCCCCGTCCAGCCCCAGAACACCCCCCCAAATCCCCCCGCTGGCAGGAGGAAGGCACCTGGCAACCATGAATCTGTCTAACCCCCTCTTAAAGCTGTCTATGCCTGCGGCCATCATGACGTCCTCTGGCAGCGAATTCTGGGAGATTTCCAGGCCCACCTGGGAGATGGCAACCATAAGATCCAGCCACATCTAGATTGGCTGCTGATTGGTGGAACCATCCCCGTGGACCCTACCCCAAATTCCCAGCATCCTTCTGCACAAGGAAGCTTTGCCCTGAACACCCTGAAGAACATGAGAACATAAGAGAAGCCAATGTTGGATCAGGCCAATGGCCCATCCAGTCCAACGCTCTGTGTCACACAGGGACCAAAGATAACAGGTGTCCCCAGACCCTCCGCTATTTCCCTGGAGAGGCTATGATGTAAGGGGCCACGAAGGCCAGCTTGGCATTTATCTTAATTACGTTGCCTTAATTGCATTTTTTCTGTTTAATTGTTCCTATTCAATCTCGGATGCGGCACCCCCAAATAATTTGTCTCCCGGGCTCGGGCTGTTCATCCCTTCCTTGGGCCATTTGTCATCCTTTCGCTAAAGCCGCCCGTATATCCCGCTAGCTAAATCTTTCCTTGTAAATCTGTCCCTTCAGACTCCTAATTATTCCTGGTTGCTCTTCCCTGTAACTCTCGCGGATTTGTTTTATGGCTCTCTGGCACTTGGAAATGGATACGGGAACGCCGAGAGTCTCATGTTCCAGCTGTTCCGAGGGGAGGGGGAGCCTCGCCCCCTCCCTTGCTCTGCGGCCGCCTGATGTTGCTGCAGATGTACTGGCAGGAGCCGCTGCCCTGCCACATCATAAAATCATATTTAATCTTCTTTCCACTGAAGGGGGAAAAAGCAGGGCACGGTCTCTAGGCGGACCATGTGAGAGCGCACAAATCGCTTCGGTCCACATGGCTTGCGCAGACGCCAGGGTTTGTACCGCTGAAGTCTAGGGAGACAAGCTTGAGCCCAACGAAACAGATGTCCCAGGAGGGAACCTGCTTTGGGTCCCGTTCGCCCTGACCTGGAAGTGAAGCAAGGTCAGTCCTGGTTCACAGTTGGATGGGAAACCACTAAGGAAGTCCAAGATCACCCCCAAGGAAGTCCAGGGTTGTGACACAGAGGTAGGCAAGAGGAAGAGGAAGAAGAGACTGGATTTATACCCCACCCTTCACTACCCGAAGGAGTCTTGGAGCAGCTTACAATCCCCTTTCCCTCCCCCTCCCCACAACAGACACCCTGTAAAGTAGGTGGGGCTGAGAGAGCTCTCTCGAGAGCTGCCCGTGAGAGAACAGCTCTGAAAAAACTTATGACTGACCCAAGGTCACACCAGCAGCTGCACGTGGAAGAGTGGGGAATCAAACCCAGTTCTCCCAGAGCAGAGTCTGTGCTCCTAACCAGTACACCAAACTAGCAATGGTAAGCCACCTGTGAACGTCTCTTGCTCTCACCTGGGTGGCCCAGGCTAACTCTCGTCAGATCACAAAAGCTAACCAGGGTCGGCCCCGGTTAGTATCTGGATGGGAAACTGTGAGGAATTTCAGTGTCAAAAGCAGAGTTAATAAATGCAGCAGAACGCTTGTATTAGCTTTTAAACAAGAAACTTCACTTTATGAATGAGGGAAGGGTTACTGGGAAATAGTACAAACAAAACAAAGGATTAACGTCCTCTCTGACGGTACTAACCTACAGCTTGGCTCTTGAAAGTCTAAACCACATGTTCTTGCCCCAGGCAAGAGTTAGAACAAAGAGCAATAAACTTTCTAAGCCTCCACCCCTGGGACATCTTCTGATCTATTGATTACCCAATCGGAGAAACCCAAACCTAGCTGATTATGCATTTTAACACCTTGCTCGGGTGGCAGATACATGCATGGTCTGCTATTGGGTCTCTCACTAAACAGCGAGAATATCAGCATGCATAAACAAACACGCAAATTCTTCCATGACTTCAGGGAGAGAACTGAGCTCCAACAGAAACCACCAAAAACGTCCAGGGGGTGCAACACAGAGTCAGGCGCTGGTAAACCACACCTCTGTTCAGTTTGGTGTAGTGGTTAGGAGCACGGACTCTAATCTGGGGGGACCAGGTTTGATTCCCCACTCCTCCACATGCAGCTGCTGGTGTGACCTTGAACATAAGAACATAAGAGAAGCCAATGTTGGATCAGGCCAATGGCCCATCCAGTCCAACATTCTGTCACACAGTGGCCAAAAAAACCCAGGTGCCATCAGGAGGTCCATCAGTGGGGCCAGGACACTGGAAGCATTAGCGAAAGGATGACAAATGGCTCAGGAACAGATGAATAGCCCGAGTTCAGGAGACAAATTATTTGGGGGTCAATCACAAGCTCTTTCAGAGCTGTTCTCTCAAGCGCAGTTCTCAAGAGAGCTCTCTCAGCCCCACTTACCTCACGGGGGGGGAAATGTAAGCTACTCTGAGACTCTTTCAGGTAGTGAAGGGTAGGGTATAAATCCAATCTCTTCTTCTTCTTCTTCATTATCATCATCATCAGGGCTATTTTGGGGGAGGAACGCACAGGAACGGAGTTCCGGCTGGCTCCCGGGTTGGCCACGCCCAGCAGAAACTCATTAGCATAATAGGCCACACCCAGCAGCAGAAACCCATTAGGATTGGCTACGTCAGGGGTGTGTGACCTAACATGCAACGGAGTTCCTGCTGCAAAAAAAGCCCTGGCCCGGTTTTGACAACAAACAAGGTAAACAGAATAAGAAGCAAAAGGTGGGTGTGGCTGGATGACCACGCTTCTGGTAACATGGGGGTGTGGCCTAATATGCTAATGAACTGTGTTGTTGGGGTGTGTGTCCTAATATGCTAAAGAGTTTCTGCTGTTGGGTGTGGCCTGTTATGCTAATGAGTTCCTTCTACCAAAAAAAGCCCTGATCATCATCATCGTTATTATCATCTCTTGCTCTGACCTGGATGGCCCAAGTTGACCTCATCAGATCACAAAAGCTAAGCCGGGTCGGCCCTGGTTAGTATTTGGGTGGGAAACAGCCAAGGAAGTCCAGGGGCGTGACGCAGAGGCAGGCCATGGCAGACCACCTCTGAATGTCTCTCGCCTTGCAAACCCCACCAGAGGTCACCTGAAGTGAACTGGGACTTGACAGCACAGCAAATAAAAGGTCCAGTTCACACATGAATGTGCATCCCATAATTTTTGACCACTTGATCGCAGCTGAGCCTCGATCTGTACGAGGAAAAGAATGATTGGGTGGAAATGGGCTGGCAGCACCCAGAGGGGGCAGAGCAGACTTCATACCATGGATCAGGGCTTTTTTTGTAGAAAAAACCCAGTAGGAACTCATTAGCATAACAGGCCACACCTAACAGCAGAAACTCATTAGCACATTAGGCCACACCCCAACAGCACAGCTCATTAGCATATTAGGCCACACCCTCATGTTACCAGACCTGTGGTCATCCAGCCACACCCACCTTTTGCTTCTTATTCTGTTTACCTTGTTTGTTGTCAAAACCCAGGGCCTTTTTTGGAGCAGGAACTCCTTTGCATGTGAGGCCACACACCCCTAATGTAGCCAATCCTAATGAGTTTCTGCTGTTGGGTGTGGCTTATTATGCTAATGAGTTCCTGCTGGGTGTGGCCAACTTGGGAGCCAGCCGGAACTCCGTTCCTGTGCGTTCCTGCCCAAAAATAGCCCTGCCGTGGGTGAGGGAATCGCATTTTCAGATGCCCACTCCCCCATATGAAAAGAAATATCACCGATTTAAGTAGAAGACTTGCATCGCAGAGGGTGAGATCCTCTTTCTCATGCTCTAGTTTTCTACTTGTAGGAAGTCTTTTTCTGTGGGGGATTATTTAAAAAAGAAGAACCCTCTGATCCGAAAAGGTCTACTACACACCAGGGCTACACCATCTAACTCAGCTGCCACTGGCCCAAGGTCACATAGAGAGCTTCCGTGGAACGAGTGGGGATTCGCACCTGGGTCTCTCTTAACCACTATGCCACTCTAGCTCTCTTTTTGTCCACCCTGAATCTCCTGCCCATCACTTCACTAGTAGGGTTGCCAACCTCCAGCTTGTGGCTGGAGATCTTCTGGGATTACAACCAACGCTCCCTCTAAGCTGTGGAGCCTTGTGAGCAAAAATTCTACTTTGTGAGCTACTGGGCATTAAAGTTGTGAGCAAGCGATTTGGCCATTGCATCAATTAGCGTGCTTTGGAGCCCTCCTTCCTGAGCTGAGACAAAAATGTGTGAGCAGGAAGCTAAAAAACTGTGAGCTAGCTCAGACACACTCAGCTTAGAGAGAACAGTGATTACAACTATTCTCCGGGTGACAGAGGACAATTCGATGGGAGAAAATGTCTACTCTGGAAAGTGGACTCTATAGCATTGGAGTCCCTCCCCTCGCCTCCCCTCCCCAAACCTGCCCTCCTCAGGCTCCACCCCCAAAATCCCCAGGTATTTCCCAACCTGGAATTGGCAGCCCTATTCACTAGTTGCCCTCAAATATAGAAGAAGAAGAAGATTGGATTTATTCCCCATTCTTCACTACCTGAAAGAGTCCCAGGGCAGCTTACAATCCCTTTCCCTTCCCCTCCCCACAAGAGACACCCTGTGAGGTAGATGGGGCTGAGAGAGCTCTCTCAAGAACTGCTCCTGAGAGAACAGCTCTGAGAGAACTTGTGACTGACCCAAGGTCACACCAGCAGCTGCATGCGGAAGAATGGGGATTCAAACCCAGTCCTCTCTGATTAGAGTCAGCGCTCCTAACCACTACACCAAACTGGCTCTCTAATATTTTGGAGGAGAGAGGGAAAGTTCCCTTTGTCCACCCCAGGCATAATTTTGCAAATCTCTTTTTAGCCCCCCTCCACCTTTAATAACCCCTTTTCTAAACTGAAAAGTCCCAGACTCTTCCGCTTTTCCTCATAGGAAATCATCTTGGTTGCTCTCTTCTGTACGTCTTCCAGCTCTGTGTCGTCAGATGCAATGGGGAGAAAGAAAACCATTCCCCTCATTTCCTCCTCCACTTCTGTAATTTTCCGTAAAAATGAGGGAAATTATTTCTTTCTTCCCATCATGTCTGACTCAAAGAAAGCTCCTAATGGAATAGTTGTTGTTAGCCTTTACGGGGCCTCTGGACTTCCGTTTTTACTTTGCTCAGGATCAGCGTTCTTCAAAAATCACCATTCTAGGGACCTCATAACCAGTGTTCCCTCTAAGCTGAGTTAGTGTGAGCTAGCTCACAGTTTCTTAGCCTCCGGCTCACAGAATTTTGCCTTAGCTCAGGACAGATGGCTCCAGGGCAAACTAATGTACGCAGCAGCCAGATCGCTCGCTCACCACTTTAATGCCAGTAGCTCACAAAGCAGGATTTTTGCTCACCAGACTCTGCAGCTCAGAGGGAACATTCATAACACATCATGGGGTTGCACAGGTTTGGAAGTGGGTCCCTACCTCACATCACAGTCACAGGGCACTATAGGTTCTCCTCAGCTCCTGTGCATGTGGTGCCCAATTTGGATCAGGACCACGGTCACATAGACAAGGGACTTCGGCCACCCCCTCCACGCCATCTTCTCAACCTGGAACAGTCCCTCTAAGCTGTGAAGTCTTTCGTGAGCAAAAATTCTATGTTGTGAGCGACTGGCATTAGAGCTGTGAGCAAGCAATTTGGCTACTGCATAAATTAGTTTGCACTGGAGCCATCCTTCCTGAGCGAAGACAAAAATGTGTGAGCCAGAGGCTAAAAAACTGTGAGCTAGCTCAGACTAACTCAGCTTAGAGGGAACACCGGTCCCCAGGGCATGCTGTTTGTAGAACCCCACATCCTCCCGGGAATAGGGATGCCAGCTTCCAGGTGGGGTCTGGGGATCTCCTGGAATTACAGCACATCTCCAGACGACAGAGATCAGCTTCCCTTGGAGAAAATGGATGCTTTGGAGGGTGGACTGTATGGCATTGTACCCCACTGAGGTCCCTGTCCTCCCCAGGCTCCACCCCCCCCAAATCTCCAGGAGTTTCCCCACCTGGATCTGGCAACCCAAGCCCCCCTCCCGGTCCCCTGCCGATGGCCGGGGGGACCTGGCAACCCTAGATACAGGTGGGTTTCCACAGTAGACCCAATAGTGCCACCCTTGGACTCTTTCAGGTCACAAAAACGGCACACAGGGGGAAGACTGAAAACCAGTTTCCCTATGGGGTGTCAGCTTCCAGCTGGGGCCTGGAGATCTCCCAGAACTAAAACTGACATCCAGATGACAGAGAACAGTTCCCCTGGAGAAAATGGCTGGCTTGGCGGGTGGGTTCTGAGGCATTGATAGGGCTAGATCTCATCTTCATGCAGTCCTTGTTGTTTGCTTCCAAAGAGGGAGGGAGAGAGTGTGCGCACACTTGTTTTGTCGAGAAACCACCAAAAAACAGTTCAACAGCGCTTTGGTTCTCACGCTGACACCCGCCTGGTGTCAAGAAGTCGTGGCTAACAGCCTGCCAAACTTCATTCATTTTTGTTTTATTTTCTTCCCGTTGTGTTTTATTTTTATTTTTTTTTTCCAAAATCGAGTTTCATAAGGTTTTCATCTCGGTTCTATTTGGAATCGGTTGTTTGAGTCATACCAAAGGTTAAAATTTCCATGGAAATAGCCCTTTTCTGCATGAATCTGATTTCCCAGAAATGTATTTATTTGCAAGGGGGAGTGTCGAGTTATTTTACATAGCTGGGGGGAGGTCACAGGGGAAGCGGGACGGAGTATAAATAGTTATAAGCAGATCTTAGGTTGTAAAAAGCTCCCCGTGGCCCTTATCGTATTTTTTTTTCTTTTTTCATATCTTTCCGCCAATTTTCTTTCTTTACTTTTCTTTTTCATCCACCCACCCCACCCCCTCCAGGAATCGGAAAGGCTGGACTCTAAATCCTTTGGTCTAAATTGGCAGAAGAAATTTTGAAGAAAGAAAAGTAGGTTTTTATACCCCACTGTTCTCTACCTGAAGGAGTCTCAGAGTGGCTGACAATCACCTTCCCTCTCTCTCCCCCAACAGGCACCTTGTGAGGCAGGTGGGGCTGAGAGAGTTCTGAGAGAATGATGACTGGCCAGCAGGCTTCATGAGGAAGAAGAAGAAGAAGAAGAAGAGTTTGGATTTATACCCCGCCCTTCACTGCCCAAAGGCGTCTCAGAGCAGCTTACCAACTCCTTTCCCTTCCCCTCCCCACAACAGGCACCCTGTGAGGTAGGTAGGCCTGAGAGAACTTCTGACAGAAACTGCTCTTTTTCAAGGACAGCTGTGCCAGAACTTGTGACTGACCCAAGGTCGCATCAGCAGGTGCAAGTGGAGGAGTGGGGAATCAAACCCGGTTCTCCCAGATTAGAGTCCACACACTTAACCACTACACCAAACTGGAGGAATCGGGAATCCAACCTCATTCACCAGATTAGTCTGCCCGCTCTCAACCACTGCATTGCACTGGTTCTAGGGTTGAAGTGGTTTACAATTGCCTTCCTTTCCTTTCCCCACAACAGGCACCTTCTGAGGTAGGTGGGGCTGAGGGAGTTTGGAGAGAACCGTGACTGGCCCAAGGTCATCCAGCAGGCTTCATGGGGAGGAGTGAGGAACCAAACCCAGTTCTCCAGATTAGAATCCACTGCTCTTAACCACTACACCATGTTGGCTCTTACTACCTCAGGCCCTTGGTCCATCGAGTCAGTGTTGTCTATGGAGACTTGCAGTGACTCTCTAGGATCTCAAGACAGAGGTCTTTCATGTCACCTCCTGCCCAGTCCTTTTAACTGGAGATGCCGGGAATTGAATCTGGGACCTTCTGTATGCCAAGCAGATGTTCTGCTTCTGCATGCCAAGCGGATGCCAACTTCAGGCTGGGAAGTACCTGAAGATTTTGTGGATGGGGCCTGAGGAGGGTGGGTTTTGGAGACTGAAGAGACTTCGATGGGGTATAATATCATAGAGTCCACCTTCAAAAGTGGCCATTTTTCTCCAGCTCGAAACTGATCTCTGTCGCCTGGAAATCAGTTGTACTCTCCAGAGATCTCCAGCCGCCAACTGGCAGTTGGCAACCCTATCTACCACTGAGCCATGGGGAGTGTTGTCATATCCTCCAAACCTCCACCCTGATGTTATGTCACATCCTCCAAGGCACTTTCAAAATTTCCTCAGCTCCTAGAGTCTTTATCATAGAGACTGGGGAAATTCTAGGGTTACCCAGACTCCTCTGGGGGCAGGGAATTCCCCACTCGGGGCCCCTCCCCCAGTGCCAATCAGTTGGCTAGCTGGGTACTGACAGACAGGAAAACCAGATGTAGCCTGCCCCCCCAGTGATACAGCAATATCACCTCCAGCAGGCACTGGAAATGATGTCATCACGTTGCCTGCAGTGTGGGCACACTCTGGTATTTGGGCAAAAACTCTATGGTAAAAAAATGACTTGCCAGGTACCTGACGACCAGTGTTCCCCCTAAGCTGAGCTATCTCACACTTTTTTAGCCTCCGGCTCACACATTTTTGTCTTCGCTCAGGAAGGGATGGCTCCAGAGCAAACTGATTGATGCAGTAGCGAGATCGCTCGCTCACAACTTTAATGCCCAGTCGCTCACAAAGTAGAATTTTTGCTCACAAGACTCCACAGCTTAGAGGGAGCATTGCTGGCAACCCGAGGAAATCCCTAGATCATGGAGGAGGTGACATCACATCCCATGGACACATGAAACTGCCTTATCCTGAATCAGACAACTGGGTGCATCAAAGTCAGTATTGCTTACTTATATTGGCGGCGGCTCTCCAGGGTCTCTCAGGCTGAGGTCTTTCACATCACCTACTACTTGGTCCTTTTAACTGATGATGCCGGGGATTGAACCTGGGACCTTCTGCATGCCAAGCAGATGCTCTACCACTGAGCGATAGCTCTTCCCTAAAAAAAAGCTGCTTTTATCCTGACTGGTCCATCAAAGTCAGTATTGTCCATTCAGACTGGCAGTGGCTCTCCCGGGTCTCAGGCAGAGGTCTTTCACATCACCTACTGTCTGGTCCTTTTAACTGGAGATGCCGGGATCGAACCTGGGACCTTCTGCATGCCAAGCAGATGCTCTGCCACTGAGACACAGCCCCTCCCCCAGGCAGCCCTCCCCCCAAAAAATGCACCCCAATATCTGAGCCTCAGGGCAAAACTCTAGTTGCTGACGCCATCAATGAGGCCAGGAGCTCAGAATTCGGTCCTCAGGTCCCCCTGGGCATCAGCAGAGGATAGGGAGGGGATAGGGTTGCCAGGTCTGGGTTGGAAAATACCTGGAGACTTTGGGGGTGGAGCCAGGAGAGGGGGGTTGGTGGAGGGGGGGCTCAACATGGTCCAATGCCCTTGAGTCCACCCTTCAAAGCAGCCATTTTCTCCAGGGGAGCTGATCTCTGTCAGCTGGAGGTCAGTTGTAAAAGCGGGAGATCCCCAGGCCCCAGCTGGAGGCTGGCAACCCTAGGAGGGGAGTACAGTTGCCAGATCCTGATTGGGAAACTTCGGAGATTTAGGGATACAGTACAAAGAGAGGACAAGGACCTCAGTGGGATACGATGCCATAGACTCCGTCCAGCAGAGAAGCCATTTTCTCCAGCAGTCTGGAGATGACCTGTAATTCTGGGGGATCCCCAGGTCCCACCTGGAGGCTGGCATCCCTAGCTCAAAAATGGCCCTAAACTGCGTTGAGCCCAAATGTACACGTTACACTCAAGTGCATTCTGAACTGAGCCTGAGCAAGCCCTCTCCTGACTAATCTAGTCCGACTGTGGAGAAAGAGGCTCACTTTAAGGAACATCATTGCAGAGCTATCAAGAAACCCCGTCCCTTCCGCCCTTTTACTCCGTTCCAGTATTCTCGAAATGTGCTCATCCCTTCCGTCAACTGCCAGCCATGTTTTTTCCATTCATTAAAAATATTATCTGGCTCTGTACGGAGAAACATGGGGCAGGATGGAGGGGAAGAAATATTTCCCAGCCTTTCTTCACACGATGAACCGAAAACAGAAAGTCTGGTCCAAGTCCCAGCCGTTCTTTTTGGAACGGCGACACGGAACCTCCACACTCCAATGACAAAAGTTCAGGCAAGACAATTGGCATTGTAAGATGTCTTCTGGGTGGTATCGACCCTTTTGGCAGTTGCCGCAAGGAAAAATTAAACAGAACAGATTTATTGAAATTGCCGGCATAATGTAATGGCTGAGCAAATGAGTTTAGGAGTTCGGGGTTCAAGTAGTTTGCAGTAGCTGTAATTCCCACCCACCCCCCGGAGTGGCGTCAGGAAGTCACTGGTCCTTTCTGCACTAGACCTTAAATCCTGGTTCAACCCTGTTCCCGGACTTACATTCTACACTACACATGAGTGCACCCCTGTAATCATCCTGGGTGATTTTTTTCTTGCCACATTACATTGAGGTCACACTGGTTTCGCCTGTCAGACTCCTTCAACAATTAGATCCAACAACTCTCATTTTCAGAAGTATAGTTTATTGGTACAGTATTGGCAGAGCACCTGCATTTCAGGATCTGTGTTAAGACTAAGGAAAAAGGCGTGGGGATGTGGGATATGCCAGGTTCGAAGGGGCGCCCCGATGGCGCATAGCCAACCGAGGCATCAGGAACAGCCCACCGGAACTAACTGGCTGGAGGGTGGAATGG
This sequence comes from Gekko gecko, assembly GCA_029375565.1. Lineage (NCBI taxonomy): Eukaryota > Metazoa > Chordata > Lepidosauria > Squamata > Gekkonidae > Gekko > Gekko gecko. Next base: position 124,429,125 of record JAPDNY010000008.1, read on the forward strand.
CTCCCAGGAGAATGTGTTACAACCAGGCACTCAAGGACAAGCATATAAAACATATAGATAACAGAGCATTGTCAGGCAAGCAAGAAACAAAAGTTAAAATACCAGAGAGGGGTCTCCCCCCACACACAGCCAAATGGCAGCTAGCTGACATCGCCCCACACTTGTCCCGGGATAAATGGATGCTGTTATAACCAGGGATGAGATCCAAGTGCAGAAAGGATGACTGTCTCGCAAGGCCTTTTCGCATATTGGTGGTAGAAAGAACCCTGCAGCAAGAGGCGTTTAGAGGGTGGCTTGCCATTGCCTGCTTCCGCATCACGACCCTGGTATTCCTTGGCGATCAGGTTAGCCTGGCCCACCCAGGTCCATATTACTGAGAGGCAAGCCCTCCATCGTCACTAAACGTGGTGATGGGCAGTGCTGTCGAGTCGCAGCCAACGTACGGCAGTCCCATAGGTTTTTCAAGGCATGATGTTGAGCAAAAAAGGGTTTGCCATGGCCCGCCTCTGCATGGTCCACTGTGGACTTCCTTGGCGGTCTCCCATCCAAAAACTAACCAGGGCCAACCCTGCTTAGCTTCCAAGATCTGACGAGATCAGGCTAGCCGGGGCCACCCAGGGTGAGGGGAAAACACACTACAGATAATCAGTACTGCTTAGCGTATACCAGTGTGGTGCAGCAGTTAAAGCAGAGGTGTCAAACTCATTTGTGAAGAGGGCCAGATCTGACATAAATGAGACCTTGTTGGGCCGGGCCGTGTGTGTCATAAAATGTGATGCCAGGGAGCGGAGATATAAACTTTATAAAGGGCACAAACACAAAGGGTGTTTTTTTAAACTTAAAATAAAAATATTGCTTAAAACATTTGCACGCTTGCAATATTTTATTTATTTAACAGTGTCTGATAACTGACACCTCTTGCTCCGAATTATTGCATCAAAATGTCTGTGCTGTTGCAAACTCGAGTATGCTGTTCAGGTGTTTTATCTGAAAGCTGCAAACCTATGATGACGGAGCAGCAGCAGAACTGGAAGAAGAAGCTGAAGACAGCCAGTTCTGCTGCAGGCCTGACAGAAGCCCTCCGGGGGCCTGATCCAGTTTGACACCCCTGGGTTAAAGGGTTGATCTAGACTCTGCGCGACCCGGGTTCAGATCCTCACACTGCCACGGAAGCTTGTTTGGTGGCCTTGGGCCGGTCACTCTCAGCCTAATGCAGGGGTCATTTGGAGCAGGAGCGTGCAGGAGCAGAGCTTCGGCAGTTAGAAGCACAGGTGGCAGCAAGCCCCGCCCCCAGCTCCCAGCAGGAGTGCAAAGCAGCAGGTGTAGCATTCCACCTGGGCCCAGATAGGCTACTCTGGGACTCCAGTGACAGCCCCCAGAGTGGCCATCTTCACACTGTCACTGTTTCAGGGATAAAAGGGAGGAGCGGAGAACAATATTATTGGTCATACTGTGGAGAAAAGCCAGTTATTAATAAATGCACGCATGCGTTAATGTCCATGCGCATTTGTATACATCTGCTTAAAACATCTTCATACATCTCATCTGTCCCTTGAGCAATGCAGCTGGTGCAGATAGAGTGTTGGCTTGGATAGGAAACTTCAAACATATTTGAAGTAGACACCTAAGTTTAAAAAGCTAAAAGTGTATTGTGTGGTAGGTTGCCAACCTCCAGGTGGGGCCTGGTGTACACCCAGAAGTACAACTGACCCCTAGACTAGAGAGATCACCTCCCCTGGGGGAAATGTAGGGTTGCCAGATCCCTCGTCGCTCTGGCGGGAAGTGGTAGCGGGGTGTTCCAGGGGTGGGTGGGGATGTTGTGCAGGGATGCTCTTGTATTTGGGCAAAACTCTATGGGCTTTTTGCCCTCAAACCATAGAGTTTGCCCAAATACCAGAGTGTCCCTGCACGACATCCTCGATGTAATTATGTCATTTCTGGGTGACATCATCGTGTTGGGGGTGTTGCACGAGGACTTCCCTATTTGGGGTAGGGTATACCCTGCCAGCCAGCTGGTTCATGGCTAGGAGAAACGCCTGAAATTGGGGGATCCCCCACCCAAACCTGGAGGGCTGGCATACCTAAGGAAATGGCAGCTCTGGAGGGTAGACTCCATGGCATCCCGTCCCCGCTTAGCCCTCCCCGGCCCTCTCCAGACTCCACCCCCCAAATCTTTCGGAGTTTTCCAACTTGGAGTTGGCAACCCCAACTCCTATCTAGGTCACCAGATCCAGGTTGGCAAATACCTGGAGATTTGGCAGGTGGAGCTGAGGAGGGTGGGACTTGGGGAGGAGAGGGACTTCAGAGGAGTATACTTCACCCAGAGAGTGATGAACACATGGAGTTCACTGCCACAGGAGCTGGTGGCAGCTACAAGCATGGACAGCTTCAAGAGGGAATTAGAGAAACATATGGAGCAGAGGTCCATCAGTGGCTATTAGCTACAAGGTATAGATAGGGACTCTGGGGCAAGGGATGCACTCTGTTCTTGGTGCTTGGGGGGCAGCAGTGGGAGGGCTTCTAGTGTCCCGGCCCCACTGCTGGACCTCCCGATGGCCACCTGATATTTTTGGCCACTGTGCGACCGAGTGTTGGACTGGATGGGCCATTGGCCTGATCCAGCATTGGCTTCTCTTACGTTCTTATAGAGCCCACCCTCCGAAGGAGCCATTTCCCTCCAAGTGAAACTGATCTCTCTCGCCCGGAGATTAGTTGTAATCTCAAGACATAAGAACATAAGAACATAAGAGAAGCCAATGCTGAATCAGGCCAATGGCCCATCTAGTCCAACACTCTGTCACACAGCGGCCAAAATATACCAGGGGCCATCAGGAGGTCCAGCAGTGGGGCCAGGACACTAGAAGCCCTCCCACTGCTGCCCCCTCCAGCACTAAGAATAGAGTGCATCACCTGCCCCAGACTGAGAGTTCCCATCTATACCCTGTGGCTAATAGCCACTGATGGACTTCTGCTCCATATGTTTATCTAATTCCCTCTTGAAACTGTCCATGCTTGCAGCTGCCACCACCTCCTGTGGCAGTGAATTCCATATGTTAATCACTCTTTGGGTGAAGAAGTATTTCCTTTGGGTGAAGAAGTATTTCATCTCCAGGCACCACCTGGGGGTTGACAACCCTTGTTCCATGCTAAACATCTCTCAGAAGTGAGCCGGGCTTTTATGGGACTGGACTGCTCGGGCTGTTGACCTCTGGTTCCGAAGGCGGCCTTCCCTTCCAGCCTCATCAATCTTATCTTTTGTATCTCTTCCAGACATCCCCGTCTTTGCATTTCCTTTCCGAGCAGTGCCTGTTTCGAGAAGAAAAGGCAAGAAAGCAATCTTTTTCTTTTCTTTTTTTTGCGGGCTTCTCTGTCCGTACAAAAGAAGAAAACACTCTCTTTTTTTTTTAAGCAAGCAGTTCTTAAGAATCTGGTGATTATCAGGGAGATGGAATGAGCTACTGGCCGATGCCAAGAGAGACAGAGAACAGGAGGGGAGTTGCCGGAAAATGTGGAGCTTTAGGCAGCGGCTTTGTCTGAAATGTTTTTCGGCTTTGTTTTCTCAGGACAAAGGGGCGGGGGGGGAGACGAAACATTCAAATAGGCACCCCGAGAGCATTAATAATATTCAAAAGGGGTGGGGAGGAACGAAACCGATCTGAGAATCTGTTTCCAAAGAAAGAGCTTGGAAGATCAGCAGAGGGAATTATTAAAGTCACTGCTAGGGCTTCAATGCCAAGAGCCCTAAAAAAAATTGCACATTCTTGAATTGGGTCCATCCAGTCCCGCATTCTGTGTCCAGCAATGGCTAAGCGGTTGCCTCGGGCCGTTCAAAGCAACAAACCTCCCCTTTGGTGTGGCCCACTGCCTGCTATTTAGAGGTACACCGCCTCTGAACATGGAGGGTCGACTTATCAGTCGTGTCTAACGTTGGTGGACCCATCTCAGTAGGGCTGTTAGCAGTGTTCCCTCTAAGCTGAGTTACTGTGAGCTAGCTCATAGGTTTTTTTAGCCTCTGGCTCACACATTTTTTGTCACAGCTCAGGACAGGGAGCCCCAGAGCAAACCAGTTGATGCAGTAGCCAAATCCTTTGCTCACAACTTTAATGCCAGTCGCTCACAAAGTGGAATTTTCGCTCCCAAGATTCCACAGCTTAGAGGGAGCATTGGTTGCTAGCTGCAGGCAGGGAAATCCCCGGAGATTTGGGGGGTGGAGCCTGAGGAAGGCAGGGTTCGGGAAGGGGAGGGGACTTGCCAGGGTATAATGCCAGAGCCCACCTTCCACAGTCGCTGGTTTCTCCAGGTGGTCTCCGTAGCCTGGAGATCAGTTGTAGTCCCAGGAGATCTCCAGCCACCACATCCCTGGGGAGATAAGACTGGCAAGTTTTTTGCCAAGCATGAGGGAGTGAAGATCATAGAATCATAGAATCATAGAGCTGGAAGGGACCTCCAGAATAATCTAGTCCAACCTCCTGCACAAGGCAGGAAATTCACAAATACCTCCCCCTCCACACCCACAGTGACCCCTGTTCCACACCCAGAAGATGCCAAAAAAACCTCCAGGATCCCCGGCCAAACTGGCCTGGAGAAAAAATGGCTTCCTGACCCCAAAGTGGCACTCAACATTTCCCTGGGTGTGTCAGCAAGCACCACGAGAACTAAGCTCTGAGACAACCCTTCCTGCCCTCCCTCTCATGATCTGCCTAAGTTCACAGAATCAGCATTGCTGTCAGATGGCCATCTAGCCTCTGTTTGAAAGCCTCCGCCACCTCCCGAGGAAGCCTGTTCCGCTGAGGAACCGCTCTGTCAGGAAGTTCTTCCTCATGTTTAGCCGACAACTCTTCTGATTTAATTTCAACCCCTTGGTTCTGGTCCGACCTTCCCGGACAACAGAAAACAACTCTGCACCGTCCTCTAGATGACAGCCCTTCAAGTACAAGATGTTTTTGATTCTGGAATGATTGTAAGGCAAATGCCAGCGATTAAAGGGACAAGAGACTGAAGGCTTTTTCGATTTGACTGCTAACGGGCTGATCCGTCTTTGAGGAAGTTCTACGAAACGGGTTCTCCGGCTACGCCCCTCCCCAATAAGACCGGGGACTGCCTTTGTATGGAGAAAAGGCCTCACAACATCATCTGAGACAAATTTTGCCTTTATGACTTTATTTCTTATAAAGCATCTAGGAATTAAAATATTCACAAACGGTAAAAGTATACGGCATTACAATACTTGGAAAAGGATAATTCTTAGCTTTATTGCCCCGTTTATTAGTATTTATTAGCCTTTCTATATGTTTGTAAGAAAACAGCGATTTAAGGGGGTTTGTTAACGAGTAGACTTGCACTGCGTAAAAGATTTTGTTAAATGGACACAGAGGCGTTACTTCCATTATTTGATATTTATGTACTTAGTAAATTGGTTCATTAAGAAGATTTGTTTAGAGTTCATTAGTTATTTTTCTACGGTTATTGTTTCTCTTGTTTGGGCCTCCCGGAGGCTGGCAGTCCTACGCTTACCCCCTCAAATCTGGGTGGTCTGGTCTCTAAAGTGCTACTGGATTCGAATCTAGCCATTCTAGTGTGGACCAACTTGAAACTACCTCACCGGCCAAGGCTCCCTCTAAGCTGAGAAGTCCAGTGAACAAAAAACCTACTTTGTGAGCTGCTGGCATTAAAGCTGTGAGTGAGGGACTGGGTGGCTGCATCAATTAGTTTGCTCTGGAGCCCTCCTTCCTGAGAGGAGGAGGAGGAGGAGGAGATTGGATTTATACCCTGTCCTTCACTCGGAGTCTCAGAGAGGCTTACAAACTCCTTTCCCTTCCCCTCGCCACAACAGACACCCTGTGAGATACATGGGGCTGAGAGAGCTCTTTCAAGAACTGCCCTTTCAAGGACAGCTCTGACAGAACTATGGCTTGCCCAAGGCCACCCAGCAGCTGCATGTGGAGGAGTGGGGAATCAAACCTGGTTCTCCCAGATTAGAGTCTGCACACTTAACCACTGCACCAAACTGGCTAGACAGTGTGCGCTGGAGGCTGAAAAACTGCAAGCTGGCTCACACCAACTCAGCTTCAAGGGAACGCTGTGTTGCCGCCTATTTTCTTTGGGTGTTGAACAGCAGGACTGCTTTCCCGATCCCTCTTTACAACATTCCAGGGCCGGCTGTTCCCTTGGCGGCCCCCGGCAGCATGTGCTAGCCAGAACTGTTGCCTGTTCCAAGAGTTCTCCCCCACCCCCGGAGACATCTCATCCCCGGGAAATATCCCAGGTGGTAAGCAGAGCACAATAGCAACAGAGTTGCTATGTTTATTGGCTACCGAGCCGGCAGAGGAGAAGGGTGCGATAAACACCTTAAGTCACAAAAGCCTGCCAAAAGCAGCGTAGGGGGAGAGAAGGCCTTCCTGCAGGAGCGGGGGAAAGGGCTGTGGAGACTAAACAGCGCAGTAGTGATTCCCAAACGGAGCAGAGCCAGAGAAGTGCCGGTGCTAGGAGAAATGGAGCAGCTGAGGGTTGCCAGCCTCCAGGTGGGGCCTGGAGATCTCTTGGAATTAGAACTCATCTCCCAGTGACAGAGACCCATTCTCCTGCTGAAAGGGGCAGCTTCGGAGGGTGGATGAAAGGTTGTTGAGCCAGTTTGGTGTAGTGGTGAAGTCTGAGGACTCTAATTTGGGAGAACCGGGTTTGATTCCCCGCTCCTCCACTCACACCAACTGGATGACCTTGGGCAAGCCATAGTTCTGTCAGAGCTGTTCTTGAAAAAGAACAGTTTCTGTCAGAGCTGTCTCAGCCCCACCTACCTCCCAGGGTGTCTGTTGTGAGGGAGGAGAAGGGAAAGGAGTTTGTAAGTCACTCTGAGACTCCTTTGGGTAGTGAAGGGCAGGGTATAAATCCAATCTCTTCCTCCTCCTCCTCCTCCTCCTCTTCTTCTTCTTCTTCTTGTAAAATCCAGGTTAAGAAATTCCAGGAGAGCCTAGGGAGGGCAGAGTTCGGGGAACGAAGAAGAGGAGATTGGATTCATACCCCGCCTTTCAATACCCAAAGGAGTCTCAGAGCAGCTTACAATCTCCTTTCCCTTCCCTTCCCCATAACAGACACCCTGGGAGGTAGGTAGGGCTGAGAGAGCTCTTTCAAGGATTGCTCTTGAGAGAACAGCTCCTAGAGAACTTGTAACTGACCCAAGGTCACACCAGCAGCTGCATGTGGAGGAGTGGGGAATCAAACCCCGTTCTCCCAGATCAGAGTCCGCGCTCCTATTCACTACAGTAAATGGGCTCTCAGGGACCTCAGTGAGTTATAATGCTACAGAGCCCACCATTCAAAGATGCCATTTTCTCCAGGGGAACAGATCTCTCTAGTCTGGAAATCAGTTGTAAGTCCGGGAGATCTGCTGGCCCCACCTGGAGGTCTCTCCCCTGCCCAAGCCCTGCCCCTCTCCGCATTCCACTCCACAGATCTCCAGAAATTTCCTAACCCAGATTTGGCAGCCCTATTTCCCACCCCTGCAGTTTTGCTCGTTGGAACTGTCCTTTCTCCATACTGCTGTTAGCTGTTGAAGGGGGAGGGAGACAAGTTATTTCTTCCTGTGCCTCTGTGACGGAACAGGCCTGCTTCTTCTACCGACCCTGTTCTGCACACTCCGGCCCGATCTGCATCTAGCATTTGCTCCGCAGTCTTACCAAACCCACACTGGAGCAGAAATCCCCCTCTACATTGCAGGCCACTTTCACTTTGATTGAATGTCGCATTTTATGGCCGTGTCCAGACTGCATGCTGCTTTCACTTCGTTTGATCTCTGGTTTTATGGTGGCTGTCTGCATAGATTTATGGCCGTTTTATGGCCATTCAGGGGTGACTCTGCAGTCAGTACGGTGTCGGCCTGGGGTAGTTGAATGTGGTTTTGAACTGCATCTTTTTCTGTTCCGGTGTGGGTTTGGTAAAAATGCTAAATGCAGATTGGCCCTAAAACTCTGTTGAGTTGCCAGCTCTGTGGACGGAGCTATTCCGCTTCCTTCCACTAGGAAACCACTGCCACCACTGTCCTTCCAGGATCTTCCTGCCGGAGTGACAGACTCCTAACCAATGTTCCCTCTAAGCTGTGGAGTCCTGTGAGCAAAAATTCTACTTTGTGAGCTACTGGCATTAAAGTTGTGAGCAAGCGATTTGGCTCCTGCATAAATTAGTTTGCCCTGGAGCCTTCCTTCTTGAGCTAAGACAAAAATGTGTGAGCCGGAGGCTAAAAAACTGTGAGCTAGCTCACACTAACTCAGCTTAGAGGGAACACTGCTGCTGACACACACGCACCCCACTTCTCAGTTCTGAAGCTTGGCCTCAAGGTCTCCTCCTACCCAATGCCTGGTTACCACAGAGTAACACACAATCCCAAGACAGTCTGGCAAGAAAAAATATATACAGATGTGTGCTAGATGCCCACAGAATATGACATAGCAGGAACCTCACATTCGATGTTACCTTCCAGTTGACACATTCATCGACTTACTTTTCTGTTCATCTACTTGGGCAAGGTCTCCTCCCTTATTTTCAAGCCTGCTGCTGCTGCCGCCAAAGTCAAATGGCATTGTCTGGGTCCATTTGACTTTGAGTGAGATTCCTATACAGGGTTTGTTCCTGAGGAAAGACCAGAGGTCTGAAACACTTAAATATCCGGAATAAGTGTTGAAAGAGAGATTGAATTTGGAGCAGACTGCTTTTGAGAATGCAAGATTGTTAGAAGGATATTGACTGAGAGAGTCTGGAGCAGACGGCTATGTGTAATTTTATTGACCTTTGTGTTTTTTCTGTGAAGGAATAAGTGGTTGTTTTTCATCATTTGGCGCTAAATGATGTTATGGCTTTAATCTAGTCTCTTTGGTCATTATATTATTGTGTGGGCATCTAGCAAACATCTGTATATATATTTTTTCTTACCAGACTGGTTACCACAGAGACCAAATGGAGCTTTGGGATTTCCCTGGACAGATGGCAACAGGTGCCTTTACTGCCCTCCTCCTCCTCCTCCCTGGGTCTCCCCCAATGCACAAAACTAGCACGTCCCAGCGGCTGGGGGACTATGTGGCACAGAGATTTACTGCCAGCATTCCAAAGTTTAAAATATTTATTAAAAAGCATAATAGGTCACAAGCACACTTAATCACAATACTGGATCGGCACACGGAAGAACAAAGAAACATGGCTTATAAACGCGTCCTCCTTTCCCTAGTTCTAAAACTTACTCTAACTGGACGTCTCAATCAGAGCAGGCACTGACAAACATAGAAAGTTGCGAGATATTCTAGAGACGTCCCGTTACCTCAGACTCCCTGTGGCCAATGGGCCAGACCGCGTGGTTAAAGATGGCGGCTGGCCTCCAGACCAGAGCTCAGCAGTCTGTTCTCTTCCAAGGACCAGCAGAGACCCTCCCTCCTGGGAGCAGGCATTTTCATTAAGCCTCTGACTCCACCTATTCTATGCCACTCTCCCCACTGGAGTTCCCAGCCTCCAGGCCGTAGCAAGAGATCTCCTGGGATTACAACTGATGTCCAGGCGAGAGGGAACTGTCCCCCCGGAGAAAATGGCCGCTTTAGAATGTGGAATCTATGGCATTGTACCCAGAGCTATTCTTGTAGGAAAAGCCCAGCATGAACTCATTAGCATAATAGGCCACACCCAACAGCAGGAACTCATTAGCCTATTAGGCCATACACCCCAACAGGACATCTCATTAGCATATTAGGCCACACCCTCGTGTTACAGTGGCCATCCAGCCACACCCACTTTTTGCTTCTTATTCTGTTTACCTTGTTTGTTGCCAAAACCCAGGGCTTCTTTTTGTAGCAGGAACTCCTTTGCATGTTAGGCCACACCCCTAATATAGCCAATCCTAATGAGTTTCTGCTGTTTGGTGTGGCCTGTTATGCTAATGAGTTCCTGCTGGGCGTGGCCAACTCAGGAGCCAGCCGGAACTCCGTTCCTGTGCGTTCCGGCCCCAAAATAGCCCTGATTGTACCCCAATGAGGACTCTCCTCTCCCTAAACCCCGCCCTCCCAGGCCCCACCCCCAAAATTTCCAGGTATTTCCCAACCTGGAGCTGGCAACCCTAACCCCCAACCCTTTTGACCTGGAAACAGATGTGGACTCTGGGGCATCCAGGTGCATCCTGGGGCATGCGGGTGCGCCCTAGGAGACCTCCTGGAAGGCATTCTGGGAATCCTCCAGGAGTCACCTGGAGATTCCTAGCACCAAATACCTCAGTTAACCTTGCAAGCCGAGTCATTTGCATACCTATGGCTGGTCACTGACCTGGCTTCCTGCGCTTCCAGAGAGAAGAGAGAGAGAGAGAGAAACCAGGAACACTTTATAAAAACTCGGGGGGGGGTGTCTCCACAGCCTCTTTCCCCCCTCTCCATGACTAACGATGGCGCAGGACTGTCAGGAGAAGACGGCATAAATGCCTTCATCCCTTCGGCCACACCACCGGCCTGTGTCAGGGCCCCTCACGGCTACCCGCTGCTTTTATAAAACACTTTGAAAACACAACAACGGCTCTCCCAGCAGGCCGTCTAATTAGTCCCCGAGAGGCCCTGCTCTGTCCCCATTCCAAAGGCAGTGGTAGGTTCATGCCCCAATCTACGCATCTTTATACACACAGCGGGCAGGCTGTACGCATGCAGCCGTGTGCAAAGATTGTGCGCGCGCTCACCTGTCAAACAGACGGCTGCCGCTGAGTCAAGGCTCCAAAGAGGGTTTAGAAAGCGTCCGGAAGTTCAAAATGTCTGAGAAACAGTGAAGTAATTAATAATGGAGGCACCTCTGAAGAAGCGCGCCCGAACGCATGAAGCTGCCTTATTCCAAATCAGACCCCTGGTCGATCAAGGTCAGCACTGTCTACTCAGACCGGCAGCGGCTCTCCAGATTCTCGGGCTGAGGTCTTTCTCATCGCCTCCTACCTGATCCTTTTAACTGGAGATGCCGGGAATTGGAACCCGGGACCTTCTGCACACCAAGCAGATCCTCTGCCAGTGAGCCCACAGCCCCTCCACGGCCTAGCTTGGTTCTCATGGCACTCATTTCATGACCGAAGACTTCTGGCACATGCATGCACATTAAAGGGCACTTCAAATATCTTGTATGTAATAGTCAAGTATTCCCAAATCTGCAGATACTTAAATCCAGGGATTGGGGCCACACTGGCACAGAACGTGGTTATGCAAATTTTGGGGGAAAACCCCCTCCAGGTTTGCAGAAGAACCTGAAAACCTTAAAAATGTCATTCCTCCAAAATTCCTCCAAAATAAAGAGTGCTGTCTGTGCATGGACAGGCTACGCCATTCCTGGCCTGGCCACAGCAGCAGTGGAGACAGGAGCTGTGCCATGGCAGCGGCAGAGTCTGGGAGCCACACTGGTCCCAGAGGAGGTCATAGAATCCTAGACTCACAGAGTCGGAAGGCCATCTAGTCCGTTCAATGCTGGATCAGCCTAGAGCATCCCTGGCAAGCATTCGTCCAGCCGCTGCTTAAAGACTGCCAGGGAGGAGAAACTCACCACCTCCTTCAAGGCAGCTGACTCCACTGTCACATAACTCTGACTGTCAAAAAAGTTTTTCCTAATATCCAGCTGGGACCTTCCCACCCTGAATTTAAACCTTTGCTATTGTGAGTCCTCTCCTCTGCTGCCAACAGGAAGAGCTCCCTGCCCTCCTCTAAGTGACAGCAGCAGCAGCAGCAGCAGCAGCAGCAGCAGCAGCAGCAGCAGCAGCAGCAGCAGCAGAAGAAGAAGAAGAAGAAGAAGAAGAAGAAGAAGAAGAAGAAGAAGAAGAAGAAGAAGAGGAGGAAGAGGAGGAGGAGGAGGAGGAGGAGAGTGGATTAATACCCCGCCCTTCACTCGGAGTCTCAGAGCAGCAGAGTTTGTAAAGGAGTTTGTAAGCCCCTCTGAGACTCCAAGTGAAGGGTAGGGTATTAATCCAATCTCTTCTTCTCTTCTTCTTCTTCTACAAACTCCTTTCCCTCCCCACAACAGACACCCTGTGAGGTAGGTGGAGCTGAGAGAGCTCTTTCCCGAACTGCCCTTTCAAGGACAGCTCTTGTCAGAACTATGGCTTGCCCAAGGTCATCCAGGAGCTGCCAGTGGAGGAGTGGGGAATCAAAACCGGTTCTCCCAGATTAGAGTCCGCGCACTTAACCACTACACCAAACTGGCCTCTAAACAGAGCACTTCAAGAGGGCCATCCTGTCCCCCTCAACCTCCTCCTCTTCTCCAGACTGAACCTTCCCCAGTCCCTCAGCCTTTCCTCACAGGGCTTCTTGGCCTCCAGGCCCCCGATCACCCTCATCGCTCTCCTCTGCACGCGCTCCATTCCGTCCACATTCTTTTTTGAAGTGAGGTCGCAAGGGCTGCCAGCTCTGAGTCGGGAAATACCTGGAGATCTGGAGAGTGGAGCCTGAAGACGGTGGGGTTGAGGGAGGGGAGAGACTTCCGTGGCGTGTTATGCCATAGAGGCCACCTTACATAGCAGCCATTTTTCTCCAGACAAACTCATCTCCATTGCCTGGAGATCAGTTGTAGTACCAGGAGGTCTCCAGCCATCACCTGGAGGGTGGCAGCTCTAGAGGTTGCAGAGGCCTGGAGCCACACTGGGCCCAGGGTAAATGACAGGGTTCATTGGGCAAGTGGAAAGGATGTTGGGATTTACCCCCCCCCCCGCCCAAGTCTTGCAGGCCCCGGCCTTTTTCTCCAGATAGCAAAAGACAAGTTCAAGGGACACAAAGACTGCCCGCTTGTGTATGCAGATTTTCCTTGGCTTTTCCTGACAGTCACACATTCAGAGTTCCACACCAGCCTCGAAGAATGAGGCCGTTTGCCTCGGGAAACGTCACACGACGGCAAAGCAAAAAGCACGGGAACGGAAAAGCTGCTCTTGAACTCTGGGCAAGGCAGCTGTTTTCATTGTGTTTTGCTTGCTGCGCTCTGGAAATGGTCTCCGACCCTCTGAAGAGCTGGGAAGACCAAAAAAAACCCCAAAAAACAAAAAATCCCAAACCTCCCTCATGCTAATTGACCAATAACTCTGCCAAAGCCAACACTGTCTTTGGATAATTGTCTGCTTTCCCAATTTTCTTACAAGCCTGGTGTGTAAGTGCATCATTGTGTGCCTTGTAAAGTATAAATTACTCAACACCCCACGGAGTGATGTTTCTGACTTGTGAACTTCGGGGTGTTGGGGTAAGGGGAGAGAAGCCACTCCGCTGCACTTTTTGTGAATTGAACATAAGAGAAGCCACGTCAGATCAGGCCAAGGACGCATCCAGGCCGACACTCTGTGTCACACAGAGGCCAAAAACCAGGTGCCACCAGGCAGTCCACCAACAGGGGCAGAACTCCAGTACTGTGGCCCCCCAAGCATCAAGAAGACAGAGCATTAGTGTCCCAGACTGAGAGTTCCTATGTAAAAAGGTAAAAGTTTCCCTTGCTTGAAAACCAGTCAACTCCAACCTTAGGGATGTGGTGCTCATCTCCCTTTCCAAGCCGAACAGCCAGCGCTGTCCAAAGACGTTCCTGTGGTCATGTGGCCGGCATGACTAGACACCGAGGCACACGGAATGCTGGGGGAGCGCACCAGAGCACAGCTCCGGGAGCTCCAAGCCCCGCCCCCAGCCGACGTCCCGGGGAAGTCTTTCAGGCAGCCGAATGTCAATTTCAGCTCCATTATATCCTAAGGGCCATTGAAGTCAATGGTGAAAACGTAGGGTATATTCTGGGGGCTGGAGGGGAGGGGGTTTGAGGGAGAGGCTCCAAACTCACAGGGTAGCTGATGGAGCCTCTCCCCAAGATACCCACCAAGTTTCAAGAACATTGGATCGGGGGGTCCAATTGTATGGGCCCCTAAACAGGTTGACCCTATTCCCTCTATTGTTCTCTATGGTGGGAAAAAAGCCACAATTCTGTCAGAGCTGTCCTTGAAAGGGCAGTTCTGGAAAGAGCTCTCTCAGCCCCACCTACCTTACAGGGTGTCTGTTGTGTGGAGGGGAAGGGAAAGGAGTTTGTAAGCCACTCTGAGACTCTGAGTGAAGGGTGGGGTATAAAACCAATCTCCTCCTCCTCCTCCTCCTCTTCTTCTTCTTCCTCTTCCTCTTCTTCTACCTTTTCTCCTTCCTCCTCCTCCTCTCTCTCCCCTCCCCCATATGGATTGGCTCTCCATTTTTCCCGTTGCTCTAAGGCAGGGGTCCTCAAACTACGGCCCGCGGGCCACCTGCGGCCCGCCAAGGACATTTATACGGCCCGCCGGGTGTTTATGCCGCCACTGCTTGCCTGTCATTTTTTTTTTTACATGAGAAGGAAGCAGTGACAAATATGGAACCGGACATTGACCATCTCATTAGCCAAAAGCAGGCCCATAGTTCCCATTGAAATACTGGTAAGTTTGTTGATTTAACTTTACTTCATTTTAAATATTGCATTTGTTCCCGTTTTGTTTCTTCACTTCAAAATAAGATATATGCAGTGTGCATAGGAATTTGTTCATAGTTTTTGTTTTTACTATAGTCCGGCCCTCCAACGTTCTGAGGGACAGTGAACTGGCCCCCTGTTTAAAAAGTTTGAGGACCCCTGCTCTAAGGCGTGTACAGATCTGATTTCACATCTTCAGTCAACTGATACCTAGTAAACAAAAAACAAAAAAACAAAAAGGGAGTCAGGTTAATTTTACTTGCAGGGGAAACACCCTGACAGCCAAAAGTAGCTGAATGGTAATATTTGATTAAGAAAAAGAATTCAACAAAAACCGCTGCTTAATGCGATTTAAAGGTTACCTGCAAACAAGCTCAACGCTTTGCTTGGAAGCTGCACATCGGATCCCCCGTGGATCTGTTCCACTAACCGCAGCATTATCTGAGGCCGTCCGCCAACGTAAAAAGCAAAGCCCAGTGGAGTAAATTCATGGGATTCAATCCTATTTTTATTAGAATACTGTAAATATTTTAAGCGATGGTACCTCCATGCGGCTGACACTGAAAACTGTTCACAGATCTGTTCAAGCACTAGGGTTGCAGTTCCGAGGACACTTTCCTGGGGGTAAGCCCCATTTAATAATAGGCAGAGCTATTTTTGCAGAAAAAGCCCAGCAGGAACTCATTAGCATATTAGGCCACACCCAACAACAGTAATTCATTAGCATATTAGGGCTGACAGCACAGCTCATTTGCATGTTAGGCCACACCCCATGTTATCAGAAGTGTGGTCATCCAACAACACCTACCTTTTGCTTCTTATTCTGTTTACCTTGTTTTTTGTCAAAACCCAGGGCTTTTTTTGGAGCAGGAACTCCTTTGCATGTTAGGCCACACACCCCTCATGTAGCCAATCCTAATGAGTTTCTGCTGTTGGGTGTGGCCTATTATGCTAATGAGTTCCTGCTGGGCGTGGCCAACTCGGGAGCCAGCCGGAACTCCATTCCTGTGCCTTCCTGCCCAAAAATAGCCCTGATAATAGGAATCTTACGTCTGAGTAGAACTGTTCAGGATTTCTCCCTAGAGCTTTGAACGGCGGCTCTTAAAGCAGCTTTACGTTGTTCTCCTCGCATGCATTTTGTCATCAGAACAACACTGAGAGGTAGGTGGGGTTGCCAGCTCCGGGCTGGGAAATTCCTGGAGATTTGGGAGGTGGAGCCTGGGAGAGGGTGGGGTTTGGGGGGAGGGACCTCCGTGGGGTATAACACTACAGAGCCCACCCTCCAAAGCAGGCACCTTCTCCGGGGGAACTGATCTCTGTTATGTTCTTACTGTAACTGAGCCTATTCTTTTCTATGTAAAGCTTGATTCTTGACTATGGATCGTAAGCTGTAACATTCCTATTGGTCGTTCCTATGGCACTGTTTAAAGGAACCAATCACTGTTGTAAATATGTTTGTGGAGGGGACAGAGCTCATTGGTCTTTAACTCTGTTATGCTATTGGTTGTTAACTTCTCTATGGGCGTGGCTTTGGCAGCCCGGATTATTTAAAAAGGGAGCTGTGCTCCACTTGTGTTGTGTGTTGTCGTCGTTGTCTGATCGTCTAGTTGCTGTTGCAAATAAAGCTGAATCACTTTGCTGAAATCACTGCCTCTTGTTGAGTTGCCTACTGACCTGGAGACCAGCTCAGGGTGGTCAGCCATGTTGGTCTGAAGCAGGAGTCCCATGAGGCACCTTTAAGACCAACGAAGGTTTATTCAAGGTAGGAGCTTTCGTATGTGTGCACATTTTTCGTATGCATGCAGTGCCCCAGAGCCCACCCTCCAAAGCGGCCATTTTTCTCTAGGGGAACTGATCTCTGTAGTCTAGAGATGACCTGTAATTCCGGGAGGTCCCCAGGCCCCACCTGGAGGTTGGCATCCCTAGGCCTTTTCTGCTTCCTCAGGTGCGTCTCTCTGATATGGATGCAGATCCACCCCCCCTGCACAGAAGGGGAGGGGCCTCAGCATGGCACAATGCCACCGAGTCCGCCCTTCAAAGCAGCCCTTTTCTCCAGGGGAGCTGGTCTCTGTCAGCTGGAGATCAGTTGTAAAAGCAGGAGATCTCCAGGCCCCACCTGGAGGCTGGCAACCCTCCAAGGCACCTTTAATGGGTGGGAAGCACCTGGGTTGATTGCAGCTGATCTGACCACCCTGACTCGAACGCGTCTCTCTGCATCCTATCGAGGAACCATCGAAACCTTCCCTAAGAGCCGTCTGTTTGCCCGGCCCGGCGTGGGCCCTGGCATCCAACCCTCTGCCCATTTTTTTTGCAATACAAACGACAGCGCCATCCAAATGGCCGGGCCATTGATCCAGAGCCCCGGTGCGAAGCCCTGGATCTTTGACGGAGGAAGGGATGCATAAACCCACACAGAAGGTTCCGTTGACCTCGCTGCCTCCGTGATTGAATCCATGTGTTACTTCCCCTGCTGTGATTCGGTGAAATATCAGCCGCGGAGAGATGAGGGGAGAGCGCGTGTCTCTCCGTAGGAGACGACAGCAGGGCCCCGCTTTCATCTCGATGCATTTATCTGGATTACAGTCAGCCCTCGCCCTGGCCCTCTGCTCACTGTTTGCTCTTCGCCGGGTGCTCGGAGAGCCGCGCGGTTCATCTTTATTAACTCTAATTGCTTTCCCTTTCTAATGAGCTCCCGCTATTCCGCTATGATAGAGGGGAAATGTATTCATTAAAATAATTCCCCTCCTAACCGCTGGTTAAAGCTGATACAGTCCGTGGCCGGAGCCCTTGCAGGAGCATTTCGAAAGCTCTCCCTTGCCTTAGCGTTGGGCTTTCCCCCAAAATCTGTTCCCAATGGAGTTCCCACCGCGGGCTGTTAGTATGGCACCAGCGGAGAAGCTTCATCCCTCCCGGAGTAATGGAAGGGAGAAGGAATAGCCCTTTCGGTGCATAAGGAAACAGCTGGCGTCGCCTTTAACATCTGCTCTTCTTCAGAGGCGGTGGAGAGCTGGGAAGACATGCCAGAGTTAAGGTAGCCGAAATGGTGAATGCTGTACACAGGGTAAAGCAAGCACATCACTCCAGTTTCCTGCTCCAGGGAAGTGTACCCTCCAGCCAGTGATCTCTCTAAGCTGAGTTAGTGTGAGCTTTTGTTGTTGTTCAGTCGCACAGTCGAGTCCGACTCTTCGCGACCCCATGGACCAGATTACACCAGGCCCTCCTGTCTTCTGCTGTCCGCTGAAGTTTGCTCAATTTCATGTTCGTTGCATCGATGACACTGTCTGACCATCTCATCCTTTGCCGTCCCCTTCTTCTTTGACCTTCAATCTTTCCCAGCATCGGGGTCTTCTCCAGTGAATGCTCCCTTCTCATTTGGTGGCCAAAGTATTTGAGCTTCAACTTCAGGATCTGGCCTTCCAGGGAACAGTCAGGGTTGATTTCTTTTAGGATCGACTGATTTGATCTCCTTGCAGTCCAAGGGACTCTCAAGAGTCTTCTCCAGCACCATAGTTCAAAAGAATCTATTCTTCGGTGCTCGGCCTTCCTTGTAGTCCAACTCTCGCAGCCATACATTACTACGGGGAATACCATTGCTTTGACCATGCGGACTTTTGTTGGCAGGGTGATGTCTCTGCTTTTTATCATGCTGTTTAGGTTTGCCATCGCTTTCCTCCCAAGGAGCAGGCGTCTTTTAATTTCATGGCTGCAGTCACCATCTGCCGTGATCTGGGATCCCAGGAATGTGAAGTCTGTCACTACTTCTACGACTTCCCCTTCTATTTGCCAAGGAGTGATGGGCCAGATGCCATGATCTCAGGGTTTTTGATGCTGAGCTAGCTCACAGTTTTTTAGCCTCTGGCTCACACATTTTCGTCTCAGCTCAGGAAGGAGGGCTCCGGAGCAAGCTAACTGATGCAGTAGCCAAATTGCTCGCTCACAACATTAATGCCAGTAGCTCACAAAGTCGAATTTTTGCTCACGAGACTCCACAGCTTAGAGGGAACATTGCCTCCAGCCCCCCTGTGGTGCCAGGTACGGTTGCCAAGTCTAGAATGGAGAATACCTGGAGATTTGGGGTGGAGCCTGGGGTGGAGAGAGTTTGGGGAGCTCAACAGGGCTGTGATGCCAAAGAGCTAGCCCTGGTCTCCAAAGGAAATAATCCCTGTAGTCTGGAGATTGGTTGTAATCCTGGGAGACCTTCAAACTCCAAGTGGAGATTGGCAACTCTAGGGTCAGGAAAGCCTCCCATGGGTGGGCATTCCAATAGTGAGATGCCACCAATGGAAAAGTGCTGTCCATGGTTCTCAAAGACCTCCGCAGGTCAGGGCACAGAGTTCTTTGTACCTTTGGTGTAGCGGTGAAGCGCGCGGACTCTGGTCTGGGAGAACCGGGTTTGATTCCCCATTCCTCCACTTGCAGCTGCTGGATGACCTTGGGCAAGCCATAGCTCTGTCAGAGCTGTTCTTTCAAGGACAGTTCTGGAAAGAGCCCTCTCAGCCCCACCCACCTCACAGGGTGTCTGTTATCGAGAGAGGAAGGGAAAGGAGTTTGTAAACCATTCTGAGACTCCGAGTGAAGGGCGGGGTACAAATCCAATCTCCTCCTCTTCCAAACCTAGCTGTGAGGTAAATTAGGCTGAGAGTGTCTGACAAGCCCAAGGTCACCCAGCAAGTTCCCACACCTGAGTGAGGATTCAAACCTGGGTCTTCCTGGCCCTAGCCGCTACACTACACTGACTCTCAAGTATGGGTAATCCTTTCCCTCAAACTGCTTTGGCCCTTAGCTCAAAGCCCTCGATAGCCAGCCAGAAAGCGCTGAACAGGCTTTGCCTACCAGCTCGACAACCGGCACTTCTTTTCCTTTTCTCTCCAAATTCCCCTCCCAAGCCTCAGAACCGAGCCCAAACCTGTTTCGACTCCCACCCAAGCAGCTGGCTTTGGCTGCCTATTAATTAGCATTTATTGTCGCCAGCCAAGCCAAGCCAAACTAAAAGGAGCCTTGGGTGGAGGCAGAGAGACCCCAGAACAGAAGCCGTCGCACACGTTTCCGCCCACCGAGTGAGCCTGGCTACCCTCTGCCTTTGCAGCGCAAACGATCAGCTTGCCAGCGCTTCGGGAGAGGTGGGCTGACTTCCTTTCGATATTTTTTTTTAAGTGGAAGGTTTTCCATGCATCCATTTTTGCATGTGCATTTTTAAATGCTCCTCGGTGTGCTTCAGTCAAATGTTTGTCAGCCTTTTTTAGAAATGCCATCTCCTGTTTTGTTTTTTATTTTAAGTTGAAATACTGCTATGGGGAGGTGGGCGTGATGTTCCTGGCACCAGCCAATCGGTGCTGAGCACAAGCAGCTGCAGCTATAGACAGGCAGAACCCGTTCCCTCGGAGCTTGGTCCTGGAGGACAGGCGGTTCGTGTGAGTGAAATGAGACGAATGTGCCTGCACATGCACGGGAACGCCACAGCCCAAGCTATTTTCAGTGCCATCCTAAACAGAGTTTTAGGGCCAATCTGCATGTAGCATTTTTACCAAACCCACACCGGAACAGAAAAAGATGCAGTTCAAAACCACATTCAACTATCCCAGGCCAACACCGTACTGACTGCAGAGTCACCCCACCCACCCCCGAATGGCCATAAAATGGCCATAAATCTATGCAGGCAGCCACCATAAAACCAGAGATCAGACGAAGTGAAAGCAGCATGCAGTCTGGACACGGCCATAAAATGCGACACTCAGTCAAAGTGAAAGTGGCCTGCAATGTAGATGGGGATTTCTGTTCTGGCGTGGGTTTGGTAAGACAGCAGAGCAAATGCTAGATGCAGGTCAGGCCTTAGTCTTCTGCTCATTTGGTGGTGTTGGAAGCTGCTGTCAAGTCACAGCTGGCCTTAGGGTGACCTTGTAGGCTTTTCAAGGCAAGAGACCTTCAGAGGTGGTTTGCCCTGGCCTCCTTCTGCATAGTAGCCCATCCAAGTACTCAACAGGACTGACCCGTTTTCAAGATCTGAACTAACGAGCCTAGACCATCAAGGTCTATGTTTGCCAACCTCCTGGTGGGCCCTGGAGATCTCCCAGAATGACAACTAATCTCCTGACTACAGAGATCAGTTCCCCTGGAGAAAAGGGCTACTTTATATGGCAAACTCTCTGGCACCGTATCCCGCTGAGGTCCCTCCCTTCCCCAGTGTTAAGTATGCAACTCCACATGAGGGTTTTCAGCAACAAGTGATTTCAGCTTTATTGTAACAGCAAACTTCAACTCAGGAACACACCACAAAACAAACGGAGCACCGCTCCCTTTTTAAACTGTCCTGGGCTGTCAAAGCCACGCCCATAACAAGATAAGAACCAATTATAATGCAGGGATAAAGGCCAATCAGGACCGTTCCCTCTTTGATACATTCTCACATGGTGATTGGATATTTACAATGGTTTCGCAGAAACCAACCAATAGAATGCGCACAGATTACAATCCACATTTGGCCTGAAGCTTAACACAGAAAAGAATAGGATGGATTCAGCTAGCTTCAGGACATAACACCCAGGCTTCACCCTCGCCGGGCTCCAACCCGAAAACCTCCAGGAATTTCCCAATGTGGAGTTGGCACCCCTATCCAGGCCAGGGCCTGCTCGTTTATGGTGGTGTCGGAAAGTGCCGCCGAGTTGCAGCCGACCCTGTTGGGGTTTTTCAAGACAAGGTGTTCGGAGGTGGTTTGCCGTTGCCTGCCTCTGTGCCGTGTGACCCTGGCCTTCCTAGGTGGTCTCCCATCCAGGTACTCACCACGGCCAAACTTGCTTAGCTTCCAAGATCTGGTGAGATTGTGCCCGCCTGGGCTATCCGGGTCAGGGACTGCTCACCTGCACCACGTGCTTATTCTAAGTTATTGGGATATTATGTGTTTTTATCGATATACACAGCAGAGCAGTCTTCATTTTATTATGTGCACCTTAGTCATTCCCCCTTCCCCTTCTCTCTTTTTGTGCCTATCCCATTCTTAACAACAGCCATGCTGGGTCCTTTACATGTGGCATGAAACCATTTGCTGATCTTGCCATTCATGTAAAAAGGTAAAGGTAAAGGTTCCCTTGCTCGAAAGCCAGTCGAATCTGACTCTAGGGTTGCGGTGCTCATCTCCTTTTCAAAGCCGGAGAGCCAGTACTGTCCGAAGACGTTTCCGTGGTCATGTGGCTGCCATGACTAAAGACCAAGGCGCACGGAACGCTGTTACCTTCCCACCGAAGCGGTACCTATTTATCTACTTGCAGTTTCTTGCTTTCGAACTGCTTGGTTGGCAGGAGCTGGAACTAGAGACGGGAGCTCACTCCATCATGCAGCACCCTGGGTCTCGAACTGCTGAACTACTGACCTTCCACAGCCTGCAGTTCAGTGTCTTAACCACTTGAGCCACCGCAGCTCCACCATTCATGTACCTGCTACCAAATGCTGGCTCCGCCCAGTCTTGTCCTGCCCGGTTATGCTTTCAGATGGGTTCTTTGCTTTGGTGTTGTAGTTAAGTGCGCAGACTCTAATCTGGGAGGACCGAGTTTGATTCCCCACTCCTCCACTTGCACCTGCTGGATGACCTTGGGCAAGCCATAGTTCTGATAAGAGCTGTTCTTGAAAAAAGAGCAGTTCCTGTCAGAGCTCTCTCAGCCCCACCTACCTCACTGGGTGTCTGTTGTGGGGAGGGGGAAGGGAACGGAGTTTGTAAGCCGCTCTGAGACTCCTTTGGGTACTGAAGGGCAGGGTATAAATCCAATCTCTTCTCTTCTTCTTCTTCTTTAACATTTTTAAAAGGTCCAGAACTGGTACAGATATGGGGGGGTGGGGTATGTTGGTGGCGTTACAGACACTAACCAATAATGGCCCATGTCAGTTAGCTTTTCCCTAACATAGAGTTGGATCCAACCAGTTCGTCTGCTGGCCTGACCACCCAGTAAGGCTATGTTGGGGATCATTGGATCTGTGTGCGCCAGAGCCATGTGGGATGGGGACATAGGAGGGAGGAGAACGGGGCAAGTTGGCAACAAAAAGACGGTGGGATCCAATTCGACAGAAACATGCAGAAATGGGATTGTCAGAGCTCAGGCCAAAACTCTAACTCAGCACCAAGGGTTCTTTCAAACCGCTTTAACCGCACGCAAAACATGTCTTCATTCTGAGCTGCCCACGTGGACAGCAACAACAGTCAATGGCTCTATTCTGAACGGCTCCTGATGCACGGCCGGCATGAAATAATCCCCACCTAGCACTCCTTTTTGGGAAAAATTACCAGTAGCAGAGATGTTTGCAGTTGCAGGAGATGAGAAAACAGCATTCGCAAACTGTTTGTTTTCACGTTCCCAGCAATACCGCTTTAAAGCCCCGACTGGCCCAGGAGAGGTTGGCTGTTTGCATTTTAAACGTTCCTCTTTTGCGCGACAACGTTAATAGAATCTGTGTCTGTTTGCGGCAGCCTGCAGAGCTTCTAACGCAAGCGCCTGCTTTATCTCTGGGCTTATCTGTCGCGGGAGAACTCTTATCAGTGCCCAGACTTGCATTCTATTAATGTATTTGTTTTAATTACACAGCACGGGGCGGGGGGGGGAGAACAGCAGACAGGAGCTAACAGAAGGAGTGTGGGATGATGACACTCAGCAAAGAAGTATCCTGCCAGTTTGGTGTAGTGGTTAAGTGCGCGGACTCTAATCTGGGAAAAACGGGTTTGATTCCCCACTCCTCCACTTGCAGCTGCTGGATGACCTTGGGCAAGCCATAGTTCTGTCAAGAGCTGTTCTTGGAAAAGAGCAGTTTCTGTCAGAGCTCTCTCAGCCCCACTCATCTCACGGGGTGCCTGTTGTGGGGAGGGGAAGGGAAGGGAGTTTGTAAGTCGCTCTGAGACTCCTTTGGGTAGTGAAGGGCGGGGTATAAATCCAATCCCTCCTTCTTCTTCTTTTGCAGCCTCGAATCTGCATTTGCGTTTTTAAATCAGTTTCGTGCTGCTGAGACGCCCTCAAGCGTAGAGAAAGACGGCGTCACAGCAGCACGAAACTGATTTAAAAACGCGAATGCAGCACAAAACTGATTTAAAAATGCGAATGCAGCCCAAAACTGATTTAAAAACGCAAATGCAGATTCGACCGCACAGTCAAGAGTTGTGCCACAGTGGAAACAGCTGCCTCAGGAGGTGGTGAGCTCCCCTTCGCTAGCAGTCTTTAAGCAGCAGCTGGACAAACACTTGTCAGGGATACTGTACACTGATCCTGCATTGAGCAGGGGGTTGGACTAGATGACCTGTATGGCCCCTTCCAACTCTGTAATTATATGATTCTGTGACATTCATGTCAGATCTGGCTCTTGTAACAAATGAGTTCGACACATCTGCTCTAGGGCCTGTGAGAGACAGAGTGTATCCATGAATGTAAGTCTGAGTGTAAAGAGGCGTTTTTCTACGCCAAACAGACAGTTGGCTTCCCTCTGAGCGGCTAGACTGTTTGCAAACATTCCGTCGCTGACAGCTTCTTCCTTCCCATCACTGGAATGACCATGAGGATTCCGTGGCACCACAGCCGCTCGGCTAATCACTTCCAGACTCTTTCGCTCCTGCAAAAACTTGCAAATAAGCGCATCGCAATATAGATGTCTCGTCCTCAAAGTGGGAGAGCTGGCAGGTCCGAGAACGGCATTCGAAGTGAATTTGTCTGAAATCTTTTTTCAAGCTGACGAGCCTCGAAAGACTAATCGCGGAGATCCAAGGGAGAGGAGACGCCTTTAGACCGAGAGGCAAAGACCTCTTTGGAAGCCTGATGACTCATCTCAAAATTAGCATGGGACCCTGGCAGCCGTCCAAAGAGAAGAGTAGCCAAATGTTACACTTCCTCGTTTTATCGAGGGACTGAAATCTGCTGAGATGGCATTAGAAGCTAATTATTCTTGGGTTTCCAAATCAGTTCTCACTGCCACACCTAAATGGGGGAGTTTCCTCTCGGCCAGCTTTGGGGCCAAAGCTAAAGACGGGAGAGAGGCGCCAGAATGCTGTTTACACCTACGGTTGCCAACTCCGAGTTTGGAAATTCCTGGAGATTTGGAATTAAGCCTGCGGAGGACAGAGTCGAGGGGAGGCAGGGACCTCAGCAGAGTATAATACCATGGAGTCCACCCTCCAAAGCAGGCACTTTCTCCAGAGGGAACTGATCTCTGTCACCTGTAGATCAGTTGTAGTTCCAGGTTCCCAGCCCCAGGGACGTCTGACTTGCCTCAATGAGGGCCAGGGCTTTTCTGGCCCTGGGCCCTACCTGGTGGAATGAACTTCCATTAGAAATCAGGGCCCTGTGGGACCTCTTACAATTCCGTCGGGCCTGCAAGACAGAGCTCTTCCGCCAGGCTTTTAGTTGAGGCAGCAGATGCCCATCTTCTGACTGTAGATCAGTTGTAGTTCCGAGTTCCCAGGGACATCCGACTTGCCACAACGAGGGCCAGGGCTTTTCCAGCCCTCGCCCCTACCTGATGGAATGAACTCCCATTAGAAATCAGGCCCCTGTGGGACCTCTTACAATTCCATCGGGCCTGCAAGACAGGGCTCTTCCGCCAGGCCTTTAGTTGAGGCAGCGGATGCCCACCTTCTGACTGTAGATCAGTTGTAGTTCCGAGTTCCCAGGGACATCCGACTTGCCACAACGAGGGCCAGGGCTTTTCCAGCCCTCGCCCCTACCTGATGGAATGAACTCCCATTAGAAATCAGGCCCCTGTGGGACCTCTTACAATTCCATCGGGCCAGCAAGACAGGGCTCTTCCGCCGGGCCTTTAGTTGAGGCAGCGGATGCCCATCTTCTGACTGTAGATCAGTTGTAGTTCCGAGTTCCCAGCCCCAGGGACATCCGACTTGCCACAACGAGGGCCAGGGCTTTTCCGGCCCTGGCCCCTACCTGATGGAATGAACTCCCATTAGAAATCAGGGCCCTGCGGGACCTCTTACAATTCCATCGAGCCTGCAAGACAGAGTTCTTCCACCAGGCCTTTAGTTGAGGCAGTGGGTGCCCACCTTCTGACTGACCCCAGATCCAAACGGCCAACTGGGAACCAACTGTTTCTTCCTGAGATTTGTCGAGGCATTGGGTTTTTTTAATATATTAATTGATGTTTTAGATAGATTTTTAGATATCTTAACTGCCGATTTGTTTATACTGTGAATTTTATGATGGAACCCACCCTGAGCCCGCTCGCGGGGAGGACAGGATACAAACCAAATGAAATAAATAAAATAAATAACATGCAAAGCCCAAAAGTCAAAGGAGGGTTCCAGTTATCCATTCAAAAAACATGCTTTGTTTTGTATCGCTACCCAAATTAAACCTGGTCAGTATTAGGAAATCCGTTTTGCAAAGTGCTTCTTTTGCTTTTCAATATGGGGGAGGCACAATTCTGATTCTCACTCCCCTC
Organism: Gekko gecko; assembly: GCA_029375565.1. Taxonomy (NCBI): domain Eukaryota; kingdom Metazoa; phylum Chordata; class Lepidosauria; order Squamata; family Gekkonidae; genus Gekko; species Gekko gecko. Next base: position 124,454,976 of record JAPDNY010000008.1, read on the forward strand.
CACCACCATCCAACTGGGGTGAAATCATGTGGAATTTCGCCCCTCGCTGCAGGTACCCTCTTTCCAAATTGCAGGTAGATAAAAGGAAATATTCTGACTCTGCAGGTAATTAAAATTCTCATTTGCTCAGCAGGCACGGGGAGGCATGAGTTGGTCTATGAGTGGAATAGATCTTGGATTCTTTTTGAAATCGGTGCCTGTGCCGAGTATAAATTAAACTCATTTCTTCTCATTATTATTTAATCAGTGTGATTTTTGTGGGGGTTTCACTCGATGCAAGACTTACCTTGATTCATGCCAACGTGGGGAAACTTAAGGAGGAGAGAAAGCTAATCCTATCTTGGATGTTTAAATAACCACCACAGGCTTGGTTCCTATGATCTCCCCCCCACACACACACTCCCAGCCAGTTGAAATGGAGGAGAGTAGAAATGTCTGAGATAAACGAGTGAAATACCCAGTTTTTGATTGGCAGGAGGAAACTATAGATCTCTGTCTGCTCTTTCTGGTGGTGGTGGTGGTGGTGGTACATTTCTTATTTCTGTTTGGGGTTGAAGGACTATGATCCGCGCAGTGTTCCCTCTAAGCTGAGTTAGTGTGAGCTAGCTCACAGTTTTTTAGCCTCCGGCTCACAGACTTCTGTCTCAGCTCAGGAAGGATGGCTCCAGAGCAGACTAATTCATGCAGTAGCCAAATCGCTCGCTCACAGCTTTAATGCCAGTAGTGCACAAAGTAGATTTTTTGCTCACAAGACTCCACGGCTTAGAGGGAGCATTGGACCAGTGCCATAGGGTTGCCAACTCTGGTTGGGAAATTCCTGGAGATCTGAGGGTGGAGAAGGGTTTCCAGCCACCAGGTGGGGGTCTGGAGATCTCCCTGTATTACCGCTGACCTCCAGCCAACAGAGATCAGTTCCTGTGGGGGGGGAATGACTCCTTTGGAGGGTGGACTGTCTGGCATTGTACCCAGCTGAGGTCCCTTCCCTCCCCAAACCCTGCCTTTCTCAGGTTCCACACACACCCAAATCCAGGTATTTCCTAACCCAGAACTGGCTGCCAGGGGGACTTACCACAAAAAAGGGAGGAACACCCAACGTTTTAGCAACATGCCCACGTGATTTCAGTGTGACCCGGTAGTGATGTAGGCACGTTGGGGATTTCGGGGCGACGCTCTGGTTTTTGGGCAAAAACTCTATGGTAAAAGCTTACGTCACTTCTGGGTCACATTGGAGGTCATGTGGGCACATTGCCGGAACACAGTCCTGTAGTTACAGTGGGGCATCTCAGAGCCCTGCCCCCTTAATTAAAGCCCCGCCCCACAAATAGCCATGCCAGAAACCTTACTTTTGAGAAGAGACCCCTGCTGCCGGCAGCGGCTAGAGTGGGAGCGCCCACTCAGACTTCCCTCTCCCTCCCACTGTGGAATTTTTTTTGGAGGTGGACATCATGGGACCTGGGAAAACACAGCCCAGAAGGCATTTAAATGCCTTCTGAAGGCAATTAAATGCCCTCTGAGCTGTTTTTTCCCCCTAGAAACTGTCGTGTTCCCTTCCCTGTCCCTTGAAAGGAAGGGCTAGAAACAGGCTTGGGGCCTCCTCCTTTACAGGCAGGCATTCCAATTGATTTAATTAACTGCAATTTAACTGCCCCCTTAAAAATTTAAATGCCTCCCCCCAAAAAAATCCTGGCTACGGGCCTGCTGAAACATTGGATGAAAGTCCCTGCTCGTGGTCAGCCCCCTGCCCATCCTCCGCAAGCTGCCAGGAGGGAACTGGCAACCCAATTTGCTGAGGAAGTAAGAAGAGAAGAAGAAGAGAAGAGATTGGATTTATACCCTGCCCTTCACTTGGAGTCTCAGAGCGGCTTACAAACTCCTTTCCCTTCCCCTCCCCAGAACAGACACCCTGTGAGGTAGGTGGGGCTGAGAGAGCTCTGACAGAAACTGCTCTTTTTCAAGGACAACTGTGCCAGAGCTTGTGACTGACCCAAGGTCACATCAGCAGGTGCAAGTGGAGGAGTGGGGAATCAAACCCGGTTCTCCCAGATTAGGGTCCACACACCTAACCACTACACCAAACTGGCTCTCAGAACAGTAAAGAAGACTCCCATACTTCTACCGTCTCCTACTTTCATCATCCTGTTTTCTGCATTGTTCGTGATATGTCACGCCATAGACCAGGGATTCCCCCAGCCTTTTTGAGCCACAGAGCACCTTTAAAACCCTGATACACTGTGCTGGGCACAGACCCAAAATGTCTGTCATGGGAGGCAGAACTAATCGCAAGACATCAGGGAGTGAGGGGGCGCATAAATCTAACTGTCACTAGCTCTGTTTATCAGGATGCTTTTTAAAAAATGGACGTATTTAAAAATATTTTCTCGCCTGCACACAAACACTCCCATGGAAGCTAGCTCGAAGAAGTATCTGGCAGATCTCCAACGGCCAGTCAGAAGCTCTGCAGGCACCACCTAGCCACGCCCACTTTCAGGACAACACTTGAAAGGCATGAGGAAAAGTACTGGCATGTGCCATGCTGGCCACAGACGCCACACTGGTGACCCCTGTTGCAGACGGTTTACTGTCCGCATTGTTTTCTGATTCGGCAATCGTAATCCCATCGCATTGTCTGTTGGATGTACTATCCTGTCGAAGTGCATTGTTTTATATTTTGAAATCCATTTTGGAAGCTCAGAAAGAAAAGTTGATTATGAATGAACGAACGAATGAATGAACGAACAAACGAATGAACGAACTAACGAATGAACGAATGAATGTTTCTCCCTCTTCGTGGCACATAGTGTCTCCAGGGGGGGATTTATATCATGCAAATAGAAGAGTTAGCACACACATACACATCCTTAATGCAGACTCTTACATGTTATTTTAAGGTTCCCAACTTCCAAATGTGGCTCGGAGATTCCCCCAGAATTCCAACTGAGGGTGTCCACTACGGCATCATATCCTGCTGAGGCCCCTCCCCTCCCCAGACTCCGCCCTCTCCAGGATCCACCCCCATCCAGGAATTTCCCAGCCTGGATCTGGCAACCCTAATTCAGAGAAATTGGCTACAGCGGTGCCTAGAAATTTATCAAAGGATTAAGTGGATGAGTAGAAAGAAGAGGCGGAACGCACCGTTCTTTCGGCAGTTAATTTCCTCTCACTCGGCTATACTCTGAGAGCGAAACAGTTTCCCACCATCTGTCTCACGGGCTCGGCAAACATCTCCTTTCATAAAGCTCTTCCACGCAGTCGAGAGAAATTTGAAAAAGAGGAAAATATCTACTTCCTCAGATGCCACATTTAACCGTCTGAATTGGCTGGTTAATTATGAATGATTTCCAGTCGTCCCACCGTCGAAGGACGCGGGCACGCGGCACAATCACCACACGACGACGTCGCCCCAAATGCTCCGCAAAAGGCACGCGCAGCGAGGCAGCTTCGCAAAAAGACTTCTTCGTTATCGCTGGAATACCGTCCCCCGGGAACCCATCTCCTTGCCTGCACAGTGCTGTTACTTTAGCAAGTCCCCCCCCCCAAAGATTTACTACCGATGCACCTCCCTGCCTGCCACACGCCATCTTCCTCGCCTTCCCACAGTCAATATTAATGATTGTCCAATGGCTCGATGATAGCTCCTCATCCTTCTCCATCATGAACTCATCTGTCACGAAATAAAGCCTGTCAGTGACGGGCAGACGCAATTGCAGTTGTCTCAATTATAAATGTACTCGAAGGCAACAGAGTCATAAAACCAGGCCGCTCTTGAGCGGTGTGCTAACTGATCCGGAATAAGTTAGAGCGCTGAACAGGGATTAGAATTCCAGCATCATCTGTTCTCAGGCACGATAACGGACTGCAAAGAGACACTTTTCAATCAGTCTGATAGTGAGAATGACAAAAAAGGTGTGATGAGATGACCGATACAAAAAGGTGTGATGAGATGAGCCCCCCTGGAGGCTCAAACTGGGAGAGCCAGTTTGGTGTAGTGGTTAAATGCGCGGACTCTTATCTGGGAGAACCGGGTTTGATTCCCCACTCTTCCACTTGCACCTGCTGATGTGACCTTGGGTCAGTCACAAGCTCTGGCGCAGCTGTTCTCTCAAGGACAGTTTCTGTCAAGAGCTCTCTCAGCCCCACCTCCCTCACAGGGTGTCTGTTGTGGGGAGGGGAAGGGAAAGGAGTTTGTAAGCCACTCTGAGACGCCTTTGGGCAGTGAAGGGCGGGGTATAAATCCAATCTCTTCTCTTCTTCTTCTTCTTCTTCTATCCGGCTGCAGTGGCACTGGCTGTCTTCTGCTCCTGCTTCCAGTTCTGCTGCTGCTGCGTCATCGTAGGTTTGCAGCTTACAGATACACACCTGAACGGCAGACTCAAGATTGCAACAGCACAGGCATTTTGATGCCATAATTCAGAGCAAGAGTTGTCAGTTAACAGCAGGGTTCTTTTTGTGGAAAAAGCCTAGCCAGGAACTCATTAGCATAATAGCCCACACCCAAGGGCAGAAACTCATTAGCATAATAGGTCACACCCCTGACAGCACAGCTCATTAGCCTATTAGGCCACATCCCCATGTCACCAGAAGTGTGGTCATCCAGCCACACCCACCTTTCGCTTCTTATTCTGTTTACCTTGTTTGTTGTCAAAACCCAGGGCCTTTTTTTGTAGCAGGAACTCCTTTGCATGTTAGGCCACACACCCCTAATGTAGCCAATCCTAGTGCGTTTCTGCTGTTGGGTGTGGCCTATTATGCTAATGGGTTCCCGCTGGGCGTGGCCAACTTGGGAGCCAGCCGGAACTCCGTTCCTGTGCGTTCCTGCCTCAAAATAGCCCTGATTATCAGACACTGTGAAATAAACAAAATATTGCAAGAATGCTAATGTTTTAAGCATGTTTTTATTTTAAGTAAAAAAACCCGTTTGTGTCCTTTATAAAGTTTACATCTCCGTTCCCTGGCATTACATTTTATGACACACACGGCCCGGCCCAACAAGATCTCATTTATGTCAGATCCGGCCCTCGTAACAAATGAGTTCAACACCTGTGCATCAAGAGGTCTTGTAGGGATGCCAGCCATTCAGATGTAGGGTTACCAGCTCCCCGGTGATGACTGGAGATCTCCAGGGATGACAACCGATTGCCGGGCAATAGAGATCAGTTCACGTGGGGGAAACGGCCACTTTGGAAGGTGGACTCTATGGCATTATCCCCCATTGACATCCTTCCCCATACTTGCCTCCAGGTGGGACCAGGGGAGCCCCTGGAATTACAGCTCATCTCCGGTCCCATATAGAGAAAACATGTATAAAATGCTGTACAGGCAGGGCCGGCTCGCCCACTAGGCGAGCTAGGCACTCGCCTAGAGCGCGCCGGCCACAGGGGCACCAAAATGCGTCCCCCCCCGCAAAAAGCCCTCCGACGCCCCCCTTCCTTTGGCATAGTGAAGACTTCCTCTGATTAAAGGCATCACACACACACACAAACACAGGACGCAGGCACACATCCCCATCTCAAGTCCGTTTTGAAATGGGTGATAAGACTAAAAACCGGGGTAAAGTTGCACTAGTTGATTAACACTTGAGGGAGAGAGAGAGCGACTTAAAGGAAAGGACACCCCCCCCCCAAAAAAAAGACCCAAAGAAATCCCACCGCTTCACTGGCCCCTTTAAAAATGGCGCCTCCGCTCCGTTTGCCCCACCTCTTCGATTTTGCTGCCCTGAGCCCTCTTGGGCAGGAGAATAGGGCAGCAGCAGCCAGGGTGAGTCCAAAAGCCGGTCCAGAGGAGGGAGGGGGCCGCCTCGGTGGAGAGGGCAGGGACTTCCTTGTCTCCCAGCCCTGCCTGGAGGTTGGCAACCACCACATAATTGGGCACGCGGGTGGGGGCACCCGAAGGTAGCCCTGCCTAGGGTGCAAAAAAGCCTCAGGCCGGCCCTGTGTACAGGTGGTATATTACGCCAGACAAGATGGCGAAGTATGATGAGAAATGTTCTAATAAATGCTGGAAATGTAATGCTAAAGTTGGGTCCTTTTACCATATGTGGTGGACATGCGAGGTTACAAAAAAATCTTAGATATAGGTGCAGAGAATGATGCAGAGAATGATAAAAGGTACTCTTGTGTTTAAGCCAGAGGTGTTATTGCTGGGGATATTTCCAAAGGAGGTGCAGAGAGAGGAGAGGTACTTGTTAATATATATAGCAACTGCGGCTAGAATCCTGTATGCGAAGTATTGGCGTTCTACGGCAGTTCCAACGAAACAAGAACTGATTGAGAAAATTATGGAAGCAGCAGAAATGGACAAACTGACTCTGATGTTGAAAGGGTACGATGAATCAGCCTTTATAAACACGTGGCAACGCTTTTATAGCTGGTATGATCAGAGAGAGAAGGATGGAGAGAAACAATAATGATGGAATATTATTAGCTTGGTGTTAGATTAGAAATGGATAAGATAAAATGATAGAATCTGTGGATACAGAAGTAAAAGAATGTAACACTTAGGTCGGTAAGGGGGAGGGAATTTAATCGGGTGGTTTGCGTCGGGAAGTTTACCCCCCGTGAATGTTGAATGTTGTATTTTGTGGGTGTTGTGTAGTGTTAAGGTCTTGTATTGTGTATTGTATTGTACTGTGTGTGTGATTGTATTTTATGTTACGGTTTGTTATGTTGTTATGTTGTTGTCTTCAAAATAATAAAAATGCCTCTTTTAGGGGCGCTTAAAAAAAAAGAATTACAGCTCATCTCCAGACTACAGCGATCAGTTCCCCTGACGAAAATGGCTACTTTGGAGGATGGACTCGTCGTAACTCACTGATCCAGGACAGGAAACTCCTGGAGATTTGGGGATGAAGCCTGGGGAGGAGGAGAACCTCAGGATGGCACGATGGCAGAGAGTCCACCCCCTCCAAAGCATCCATTTTTCTCCAGGGGAACGGATCTCTGTTGTCTGGAGATGAGCTGTAACCCTGGGGGATCCCCAGGTTACACCTGGAGGCTGGCATCCCTACATCACACACCACTGAAGCAACAGTGATTTTCGTTTCCTCTTCCCCCCAAGTGCTCAACTGGCAACCGATGGCACAGGCGTAGAATGGGTCGTACCTTATCAGGCTGCAGGTGCGGGGATCGCATTTTGCAACCTTCCCTATCTGGTGGGGTGGGAAGGAATTGGGGAAGAGCCTGTGTTGTGTCCGCTGACCGCCATAGGCATCAGCGACAGAGCCTGAGCTTGAGTCCCGGAGAACAATGGGACTGAGGCTCCTGGCTCCAGCTTAGGGGGACCAATGGGAACGGCGGCGGGAATTCAAACCTGCCAATGGCACCAGGGGGCGTTCCCCTTAGCATGTATATAGTTGGCCACCTGGCCAGGTATTCTTTGTCTCGTGTTGTATAATAGCGAACCATGCTGATCACTACATCGTTGTCCGTGGTTTCATTATGCGTCTAACCCACTATACAACAGCCTGCCAGCATCTCACTGAGTTTTTCTCTTCTCTGCCCTACAGGTCCTTCAGTCCCGTATGCCTAGAGGCTGAGAGTCCTCAGGTGCCAACTGCATGGGAAGAGCTGGAAGGCTCTTGTCCCTCGGCTCTTAGCCTGAAGGCTGCAGCCTTGAGCCGGGCAGAAGATCGGCTCGCAGAAAGAGAAGACCCGGGGGGCATTTAGGAGCTTTCCCTTCCCTTCCCTTTTCCATATAATAAGGAACTTTTATTAGGCTGCGATCACACACCCTAAATAATGCACTTTCACTGTGCTCTCCAACTGGACTTTGTCAGTTCACACAGTAAAGCTAGCTGGCCAGAGCACTGGACGTGCATGGTGTTCAGTTCACAGCATGTTGGCTCTCCAAACATAAAGGGACTTTGGATCCTAGTTCACACTAGTATACAGCCTAGAATCATGGAAAGTTAGCAGCTGAAAGGGACCTTGCATGGCCGTCTATGTACAATGGATACAGTTGCAGGAACTCAGCTGAATCCCTACATACCTACAACAGGGACCCACAAGATGATCGTCTAGACTCACTCTTGAAAACGTCCACCTATAGGACATCTGGCGGGAAATTCAAACCCTCCATTGGGACCGTGGGTGTACCCAGGTGGGGTGTATATCGTTGGCCCTTGCGGGGCCAGTTGTTGTTGTTGTGTGTGTGAAGTACAATAAACGCGTCTGAACACATGTTGTCGTCTGAGTCTCCGTGCGGCGAACCCAGTACTTGACAGTGGCGACGAAGGTGGGATCCCAATGAGCAGGCCTGACTCTCCATCCAGCGCAGCACCGAACATCGAGCCAGAGGAAACCACTCCACCCCGCTCCAGAGCAGCACCGCATCGTGCCCGGTTCTCCCGGAAACCACGCCCTGCCCCGTGCTAGAGTCATGGCAACAGCTCCGGGTCAGATCTGACTACTGGCTCTGTGTAACTTTACGAGCCTGCTAGCACACACATTAAGAAAGTGTTGCTGCGTGGAATGCCGTGTGCGCTCTGCTTCTTCGATAGGGATTCCTTGCTGTCCAAAAACCGGGGAATCCAGCACGAAGCTGCTGTTTCCTCGAGGAGAACTGATCCCTTGAGATCATTTGTGATTCTCAGAGATCTCCGGTTCCCACCCTGATGTCAGTGACCCCACTAATAACCACGAACCCTCCCCTCCCATCCCCACACAGATCAGAAACCCCACAGGGGTTTGCACAAAAGGATAAGGAAACCCCAGGTTTGCAAAATAAATACAAACCAAGGTAAAGGTAAAGGTTCCCTTGCTTGAAAGCCTCTCGAATCCGACTCTAGGGTTGCGGTGCTCATCTCCGTTTCAAAGCCGAAGAGCCGGCACTGTCCGAAGACGTTTCCGTGGTCACGTGGCCGGCATGACTAAACACCAAGGCACACGGAATGCTGCTACCTTCCCACCAAAGTGGTACCTATTTATGTACTTGCAATTTCTCGCTTTCGAACTCCTAGGTTGGCAGGAGCTGGAACTAGAGACGGGAGCTCACTCCGTCATGCGGCACTCTCGGGTCTCGAAGGGCTGAACTGCCTTCCACAGCCTGCAGTTCAGCGTCTTAACCACTTGAGCCACCACAGCTCCTAAAAATACAGACCAAAGGTGATGGTAAAAAACAAACAGAGGTGAAGCACCTCGAGGCAGTAATAGCAAGGTCTGCATATAGACATAAGCGGGGGTGGGAGGGGGAACGCCTTTGCTTGGTGGCATTTTGGATTGCTAAGTGACAACCACTCCAACTGATGCCGAAAAGTGATCCTGCAGAATAAAGGAGGTAAATTGGGGGAACCACAAGCAGCGTGGAGGATGAGGAAGGGAAGGAAACAGCTCTGGACCTGCCCTGAGAGCCGGTTTGGTGTAGTGGTTAAGTTGTTGTTGTTCAGTCGCACAGTCGAGTCCGACTCTTTGCGACCCCATGGACCACATCACGCCAGGGCCCTCCTGTCTTCCCTCATGTTCCGCTAAGTGCACGGACTCTAATCTGGGAGAACCAGGTTTGATTCCCCACGCCTCCACATGCAGCTGCTGGTGTGACCTTGGGTCAGTGACAAGTTCTCTCAGAGCTGTTCTCTCACAAGCAGTCCTCGAGAGAACTCTCTCAGCCCCACCTCCCCTCACAGGGCGTCTGTGGTGGGGAGGGGAAGGGAAAGGAGATCGTAAGCCTCTCTGAGACTACTTCGGGTAGTGAAGGGCGGGGTATAAATCCAATCTCTTCTTCTCTTCTTCTTCTGAGGTGGGTGAGGCCTACCATACCTTCAGGGATCTGGTTTGATAAATAAAGCAGCCTGCGTAAGAAAATAGTGATTAGGCTGGTGGTCTCAAGGCCCCATGGACTCCAGGAACAATCTTTCTGTGTGTGTGTGTGTGTGTGTGTGTGTGTGTGTGTGTGTGTTCCCGCCTGGAGGGCACTACAGGGCTCATGCAAGGTCCCGGAGAACCTTTCAGTTGCCTCTGCTGCTCGATGTCCTCGGATATTTGAGGACAACACATCTCCCCTTCGCACTTCTCATGCGCGTGTTGTCGCGAACACTGATCCAACACCAGTCACGTAAAGCGCGTGTCGTCGCTTCCTTTCAGAATTGGCAACTTTCAGCCTCCCGTCTCCCTTGATCATTTCCTGATCTTTGATCACGGCTCCGTTTTATGGCGACAAGCTGGGAGCGCAATGCGGAAAGTCCCAGGGTATTTCGCTCTTTGGGCAGAAGTTTGGAAGAGTTTCTGCCATCTGCTTTCAGGTGTCATTTCATGTATCCTATTTTTTAAAAAAAAACCCGATAACTATAGGATTCCCATCTGTTCCCTGGTATTTGTTGTTTTACAGACTGGTATGCAAGGAGATCAAATCAGTCAATCCTAAAAGAAATCAACCCTGACTGTTCCCTGGAAGGCCAGATCCTGAAGCTGAAGCTCAAATACTCTGGCCACCAAATGAGAAGGGAGCCCTCACTGGAGAAGACCCTGATGCTGGGAAAGATTGAAGGTCAAAGAAGAAGGGGACGGCAAAGGATGAGATGGTCAGACAGGGTTATCAATGCAACGAACATGAAATTGAGCAAACTTCAGCGGACAGCGGAAGACAGGAGGGCCTGGCGTGATCTGGTCCATGGGGTCGCGAAGAGTCGGACTCGACTGTGCGACTGAACAACAACAACAATAGCAGACACTGTTTCCTGTTTTGACTGATGGAAATCCTTCACCTATAGAGGACAGCGAGACGAGCCTTGTCTTCTAAGCCACCTTGGGCAGGTTCCCTGGAAAGTTGGCACGGACACGGGTGGCTTTTTCCCCCAAATCGATAAACTAAACAATAACACCAATCTGTTTTTCTCTCATTCTTTCTTCATTGTGCGCCTGGCTTTTGCAGAAAATGACTTGTTGCCGTTGGTATTTATGCTTTTGTGCAGAACAGAAGCACAATCTCTGTGGTGTGTGTGGGTGGTGTCTGTACTATTATTTTGCCATGTCGCCTGGATGACATGTGTTTTGACATGTGCTGGGAAGCATAATTCTGATTGCCAACCTCTGAACTCCTTGCTGCAGTTAACCATTTTTTTATATATAAAATATATTTATTTTTAACCTTGGTGCATTGTGAATCAGCACATTTTCTATTTCTCTTTTTTTTAATTAATGATTTTTATGTGATAAATATAAAATGATTGATACAGAGCATCCCAAATAATAAAAACCTATTTAACATTAATAATATTCTTGATATTCTATCAGGATAGCTATCTAAAACTTAACCAATTAAAGCTAAAAGGTTACCTAAGATCTAGACAGGGAAACTGAAAATGTTAGAAATGAAAAATTGAAAAAGTAAGAAGTTTTAATGTAAATGAAAAGTGAAGTAACAAGGGGTTAATGAAGGGGTGGGAGCATTGCTGGAAGCCATGGGGGTGGGATGGAGGGGATATTAGAAAAGGATGTATTTAATGAGATTTTGAAATATGGAATATGTTACTATATCCTATTAATAAAAAAAAATCGAAAAAAAATAAAACTTAACCAATTAAAACTCTTAACATGTATTCTAATAAAACCTTTGCTGATTATTACAAGCGGCTTTATAGAACTCAAATTCTCATTCTATTTCTCACATCAGGTGATATTCCTGGTGTCGTGACCCGGGTTCCCTCTAAACTGAGTTAGTCTGAGTTTCTTAGGCTCCGGCTCACACATTTTTGTCTTTGCTCAGGAAGGGACGGCTCCAGGGCAAACTAATTTATGCAGGAGCCCAATCGCTCGCTCACGACTTTAACGCCAGTAGCTCATAAAGTAGAGTTTTTGCTCACAAGACTCCATAGCTTAGAGGGAGCATTGGTCATGACCTGATAGTGCCCAAACTGGGGGCAGAGGGGGGTTGTACAATTCGCCGACATAAGTAAACAAAACGGGAAGCAGATTTGTGACCATGACAGAGCAGGGCCCAAATGCAGGTGGGAAATTCTCAACCACATTATTTTGAACACCGACATGAACACGTGAACCTGCCTTATACGGAATCAGACCCTTAGTTCATCGAGGTCAGCTCTGTCAATTCCAGGGGTCCCTAACGTGATGCCTGCCAACATCTTTCCTGGTGCCAACCAAGTGTTTTGAGAAAGTCTGATTGGCCTTTCTGATCAGTCATTAGAGATCCAATTGGCTGTACAGAGCTGCGGTGGCTCAAGTGGTTAAGATGCTGAACTGCAGGCTGTGGGAGGTCAGTAGTTCAGCAGTTCAAGACCCGTGAGTGCCGCATGACGGGGTGAGCTCCCGTCTCTAGTTCCAGCTCCTGCCAACCTAGCAGTTCGAAAGCAAGAAACTGCAAGTAGATAAATAGGTACCACTTCGGTGGGAAGGTAACAGCGTTCTGTGCACCTTGGTGTTTAGTCATGCCGGCCACATGACCACGGAAACGTCTTCGGACAGCGCTGGCTCTTCAGCTTTGAAACGGAGATGAGCACCGCAACCCTAGAGTCGGATTCGACTGGCTTTCGAGCAAGGGAACCTTTACCTTTACCTGGCTGTACAGATTAAAATATTGTTGCGGTAGCAGCAGCCACCACAGTGATCATAGACTCACAGAATCACAGAGCTGGAAGGGGCCATGCAGGCCATCTAGTCTAACCCCCTGCCCAATGCAGGATCAGCCTAGAGCAGGGGTGTCGAACTCTGCCCCGCCCATAGGCAACCTGTGCTGTTCCGCTTCACTCTCGCGTTTAAAAGATACCTGTTACAAGTGGTAGCAAATCCCGGAGAGTGCCTTTATCCCGTGTCAGTCCACTTCCCAGAAGTGTGAATGCTCACCTGAAAAGCCAGGAGCAACCCACGTTGCTCCCGGCACATATGATTGGCTGTGCTCCGCTCTACCACCCAATGCGGTGCTGGCGGTGCCGGCGCAATGGGATCCTCCCCAAATCAGCTGGATGCCTATGTGTGTATGAGCGCTCATGCGCTCATACACACATAGGCGTCTAGCTGATTTACCAGGAAAAAGCCATTTACAGCCACTCCTCCGGGACAGCAGTCTGAACGCTCCCGCGCGCCTCCTCCCGATATGCTCCCGCATCAGTCAGCCCCGTGTGACCGGGAAAACTCGGAACAGTTTGTTCCGGGGCTTTTTTGCCAGGACTGGCTCCCGCGGCAAACTGCCAGTCTGAGCTCAGCCAAAATGTCTGTGCCGTTGCAATCTTGAGCATGCTGTTCAGGTGTGTATCTGTAAACTGCAAACCTACTTTTCATTTATTGATATTCACCACAAACATCTCATGCTCAGAGTTCTGAGTCTAGGACCCGGGGGAAACATGAAATGGCTGAGTGATTGAGAAAGTCTGATGAAGTAAGCTATGATGCAGCAGCAGCAACGGAACTGGAAGCAGGAGATGGCCAGTCCCAGTGCGGGCCTGATAGAAGCCCTCTGGGGGCCTGATCCAGCCCCTGGGCTGCATCTTTGACATCCTTGGCCTAGAGCATCTCTGACAAGTGTTTGTCCAGCCGCTGCTTCAAGACTATATGTCAAAACAAAATGTGCCTGTAATTCTGATCCCTTCTTTTGTTTTCTCACTGCTTCAAGACTATATGTCAAAACAAAATGTGCCTGTAACTGTGATCCCTTCTTTGGTTTTCTCGCTGTTTCAAGACTGTCGGGGCGGGGGGGGGAGCTCCCCACCTCCCGGGGCAGCTGATTCCACTCTTGCACAACTCTGACTGTGAAAAAGTTTTCCCTAATACCCCGCCGGTACCTTCCCATCCTTAATCGAAACCCTTTCCTGCAAGTCCTCTCCTCTGCTGCGAACAGGAACAGCTCCCTCCCCTCCTCTGAGTGACAGCCCTTCAAAGACGTCAAGAGAGCAATCATGCCCTCCCCCAACCTCCTTTTCTCTAGACCAGTGTTTTTCAACCACTGTGCCGTGGCACACTAGTGTGCCGTGAGATATTGTCTGGTGTGCCGTGGGAAAATTCCATTTCATCCGTAACATATGAACAATTATAAAATAAAGTATTATTATTTCATAACAAAGTAATTATAAATAATTTCTTTGTGTTTATTGATTCTATTCAAGAGAATTACTTTATATATAGTCAATATAGGCACAGAGTTAAAATTTTTTAACATTTTCTAATGGTGGTGTGCCTCGTTTTTTCATGAAAAAAGTGTGCCTTGCACAAAGGTTGAAAAACACTGCTCTAGACTAAACATTCCCAAGTCTCTCAGCCTTTCCTCATAGGGCTTGTTGGTCTCCATCCCCCCCAGCCCCAATCATCCTTGTCGCTTTCCTCTGCACCCACTCCCTTCTGTCCACATGATGGTTTTATTCAGGGCTATTTTTGTAGGAAAAGCCCAGCAGGAACTTATTAGCATAATAGGCCACACCCACCAGCAGAAACTCATTAGCCTATAAGCCACACCCCTGACTGCACAGTGTATTAGCCTATTAGGCCACACCCCCATGTTACCAGAAGTGTGGTCATCCAGCTACACCCACCTTTTGCTTCTTATTCTGTTTACCTTGTTTGTTGTCAGGGCTTTTTTTGTAGTAGGAACTCCTTTGCATGTTAGGCCACACACCCCTCATGTAGCCAATCATGTTGGGTGTGGCCTGTAATGCTAATGAGTTCCTGCTGGGCGTGGCCAACTCGGGAGCCAGCCGGAACTCCGTTCCTGTGCGTTCCTGCCCAAAAATAGCCCTGGTTTTATTCTCTCTCTCCTCTTTCCCAGTGTATTCTTTCAATTCTTCTCCCTGCGCTTGGGCTTCCTCTATGTGGTTGACTTTGCTTCTAGCAGCAGCCATTTTGTGGTTGTGCCCACCACCCTCTGTCAGAATCCCAAAGGTGCCCACAGGCTCGAAAAAGTTGGGGACCCCTGGTCTACTTAGACTGGCAGTGAATGTCCAGGGCCTCAGGTCTTTCACCTCACCTGCTGCCAGATCCCTTCAACTGTAGTTTCCAGGGATTGAAACTGAGACCTTCTGCATGCCAAGCAGATGCTCTACCACTGAGTCAAGGCCCCTCCCCTTAACAGCCCAATATCCACTGAAGTTTGGATCCTCCACAATAATTCTGCACTCAGAACAGGAATAACTTGATTACAGAGGATGGTCCCATTATGGAACAACCCTAGAGTCATTCCACTGGATACAATCCCCCTAGCCAGTTTGGCGTAGTGGTTAAGTGTGCGGACTCTAATCTGGGAGAACCGTGTTTGATTCCCCACTCCTCCACTTGCAGCTGCTGGATGACCTTGGGCAAGCTGTAGTTCTGTCAGAGCTGTTCTCTCAAGCGCAGTTCTTGAGAGAACTCTCTCAGCCCCACCGCCCTCTGTTGTGGGAAGGGGAAGGGGAAGGAGTTTGTAAGCTGCTCTGAGACTCAGTGTTAGATATGACACTCGAGGCAGCAGGTCTTTATTCAACAGGTAAGAACGACACAAGAACAGAAGGGCAACAGGCCTTCTTTTTAAACTGTCCAGGCTGGCAAAGCCACGCCCTGAGTTGCTAACAGAACCAACCAAAACATCAACATAAGAACCAATCACTATGTCTCCCTCCAGAACCTTACTGGTAACCTGATTGGCCCACTACGCAGAATAGCCAATCATATTTACTCTTTTCCGATACCTGGCTTAAATGGGTCTGAGATCCTAGCTCAGTAATTTATATATGCAGATACATAACACTCAGAGTGAAGGGTGGGGTATAAATCCAATCTCTTCTTCTTCTACTACTACTCCTAGAGTAACTAAGGTCACCAGCTCTGGGTTAGGAAATACTTGGAGATTTTGGAGGCGGAGCCTGAGGAGGGTGGGGTTTGGAGAGGGGCGGGACGTGAATGGGGAATAATACCACAGAGTCCACCTTCCGAAGTGGCCATTTCCTCCAGGCGAACTGATCTCTATTGCCTGGAGGTGACCTGTCAAAGCGGGAGATCTCCAGCCACCCCCTGGAGGCTGGCAATCCCAAGAGCAAGCCGTTTCTCCAGAAAAGTGAGGCCTGCAGAACTGGGCCTCCCAAGCGCTTGGTTGGCTGATACGTGGGAGCCTAACGTTGCCATGGCAACCCCGAGCCTGGGTTCCTCATTAGCCACATTTTGGGCCCAGCATCAAATGAAAGGAAAGGTTCCTTTCGAGTGTCGTCTTGCCGGAGAAGGCTGTCGAGAGCGTTCGAGTGAGGCTTTCAAACGCTCCCGTCAGACGAGTCCTCCCGTTCACCTGCAATCTGCCACGGCTGCCGAAGAAAAAAGGGGGAATCAGTCTGGGGAGCTGTCGGCGGGAATGCGGTGGAAAAGAACAAGAGATTACTTATGCATTAGCAGTACACAGCCCTGGACCTTTTCCCAGGCTGTTTTTTTCCTTCCCCAGGTCCCAATTATATCCTCCAGCACTGCAGCGAGTCTCTTGCCTGGCGTCACACCGTCATCCCGCTCTTTCATTTTCTCGAGCGCAACTTTCTCGGCCGCCTCAGCGCCTTTGAGGCTCCGAAACCAAACGCGGCATTAGGAACATTATGCGGGGAAGGAGATTATGTAACGTTAGAGCCAGAAGCTATACATCTCGGTCACATGGGCCTCTCTTTCCATCCCGTAAGTGGAACTGCTTGATGTGTCTTAATATCAAGCCACCCGTCAGATTGCGAAAAGAGCCTTTTGGCATTTCTCGTGTCGTGTTATATTTGGCAGGGACGTTGTAGGACGAGGGCTTCGGGTCCCTTTGCAAGACGCAGGCCGGACTCCCCCAGAGCCGTGTCTCTGTCTGTTGACGATGCACGATGGTGAATTTTCTCCGACAAGTCTGTTCCCATAGTCTTTGACCAGAGTTAGGGTTGCCAGGTTCCAGGTAGCGCCTGGAGCTCTCCTGCTATTTCAATCAGTCTCCAGACTACAGAATTCAGTTCCCCTGGAGCAGGCCTGTAGCCAGGATTTTGTGACTTGTGGGACAATTTTTTTTCTTTTGGCGGGCCTGAAGTTCCCAGTGCAGAAAGAAAAGACAGAATTCTGAGGATTATGACTCAGCTACTCTTCTCTCTCTCTGAGTCTTCGCAAGCTGTCTATTCTACATAGGTGTTCTTATGCTAGCAATCACTCAGCCTATTAACCATTTAGGAAGAAGAAGAAGAAGAAGAAGAAGAAGAAGAAGAAGAAGAAGAAGAAGAAGAAGAAGAAGAAGAAGAAGAAGAAGAAGAAGAAGAAGAAGAAGAAGAAGAAGAAGAAGAAGAAGAAGAAGAAGAAGAGGAGGAGGAGGAGGAGGAGGAGGAGGAGGAGGAGGAGGAGATTGGATTTATACCCCACTCTTCACACAGAGTCTCAGAGCAGCTTACAAACTCCTTTCCCCTCCCCTCCCCACAACAGACACCCTGTGAGGTAGGTGGGGCTGAGAGAGCTCTTTCAAGGACTGCCCTTTCAAGGACAGCTTTGACAGAACTGTGGCTTGCCCGAGGTCATCCAGCAGCTGCAAGTGAGGAATCAAACCCGGTTCTCCCAGATTAGAGTCCACGCACTTACTCACTACACCAAACTGGCTCTCTGTGACAAGGATAGATCTCTAAATTGCAAAGAGTGATTAACACATGGAAATCACTGCCACGGGAGGTGGTGGCGGCTACTAGCATGGACGGCTTCAAGAGGGAATTAGATAAACATATGGAGCAGAGGTCCATCTGTGGCTATTAGCCACAAGGTTTAGATAGGGACTCTGGGGCAAGGGATGCTCTGTATTCTTGGTGCTTGGGGGGGGGTCAACAGTGGGAGAGCTTCTAGTGTCCTGGCCCCACTGGTGAACCTTCTGAGGCACCTGGTATTTTTGGCCACTGTGTGACAGAGTGTTGGACTGGAAAAGCCGTTGGCCTGATCCAACATTTGGCTTCTCTTATGTTTTTATGTTCTTAAACTGTCAGCCACTTTAGATGACAGTTCACAGCTGCTGCAAGTTAATCACTCTTGCCAGCCTCAGCAACAATTCTGATAACAAGCCAGGTGGTGGCTGATAGACAGATGGGGGTGATGACTTCTATAGTCAAGAAAGCTAACACTGAGGCAGAAAAACTCTCTTAAAGGGGAACAGTTTCTTGACACAGTGTTAGAAGGAATGCTAGAGGTCACCTACTCCAACCCCCATGCTCAGTGTGGGACTTTAAACTGCAGCACCCCACTCTGCTTAAAGGAGCACACACCTTTTAAAAATGTTTTTAAATGACTGAAAAAAAGCATTTACTGAAGAAATTCTTGTGGGGCTGTGCTTTTAAGAAAGGGGTCAGAGCCCCCAAAAGCCCCACTGTAGCTATGGGCTGCCCTGGAGGAAATGATTGCTTTGGAGGGTGGACTCTATGGCATTATACCCTGCTGAGGTCCCTCCCTCCCCAAACCTCGCCCTCCCAAGGCTGCACCCTAACCAGAATACCCTACATTCTCTCTGGTACAGCTGTTCTTGAAAAAAGAGCAGTTTCTGTCAGAGCTCTCTCAGCCCCACATACCTCACAGGGTGTCTGTTGTGGGGAGGGGAAGGAAAAGGAGTTTGTAAGCCGCTCTGAGACTCCCTTGGGAAGTGAAGGGTGGGGTATAAATCTAATCTCTTCTCTTTTCTTCTTGTTGTTTTTGCTAACTCCTCCTCCTTAGAAAAGCTCACACCTTTTAAATAGACTTGCTCTGCACTAAATGATTCACAAAGTGACGAAGGCCCTGTTCACACGGAGCATTTGCCCCGCCAAAGGCACGGTAGCCCTGCAGAGTTTCCATGCGCGATCACACGGGCACATCTGGGAGGCATAGCGCTCCTGTGGCCAACCCACAGCTTCCCTCCGAACATGCAGAGCAAAAAACTATCAGGGAGAAGCACTAGTTTCCGGAAACCCCAGGGGAAAAGGCTGGCCCACCCCCGCCCCCCACGGCGCATGCGCACATTACAACAGCTGCAGCTGCGTGGTGTGATCAGCGCTCGGAGTGGAGCGTCACAACCTGGTGGACCATGTGATCGGGCTACCGTGCCTTATTTTGCTCCGGGGTGAACAGCCACGCCTCCCCCCCGCATTTTCTGGCCCGTATGACCGGGGCCTTAGGGAAGTTATTAGGCACTGTGTGTTGTGATCCACATGTTCATATAAGTCTGTCTAGATGTGTTTGATCTAGTGACATGATCTAGGAACCTCAGTAAGAGCTGGCTTCAACTGGTTCAGGGCAGTCTTGCCACTGCCATCACAGTGACTCAGCACTGAAGCCTGATTGGCTGGTGATTGTATAAATGTACAGTGTATGATGTATAGTTTCCCATTCTCTTATGTATGATTGCAGCAGAGCACTTTGACACTCTGTTTGATGATGGCTGTGGTGTGTAAATAAAAGTATATAGTTTGCACATAGCCAGAAGCCTCCAGTATTTATTGGATACTCGCACTCCCTCCTGGCCCCCTTCGTGCCAGCCGCTTCCGCCTTACCTCGACACTGTGGTCTATACTACTGTGTACAGCTGGTTGAGAAACAAGGATCCTGCAATGGAATTTTGCATCATTTAATGTGTCATATTTCATGCATGCTTTCTTTCAGTTCTGTTTTCAGATTTCTGCTTCATTCCACAACACTAATCCTGTTGCATTGTTTACTGAACGTCCCATTCCGCCCATTGTATTGACTCACCCTGCATAATTCGCCTTCAGTCCGTGAGAAAAGTGGAGTATAAATAAAGTAAATACAAATGCTGAAATTTATGGCTCTTTTTGTAGCAGGAACTCCTTTGTATATTAGGCGACAGACCCCTGATGTAGCCAATCCGCCAAGAGCTTACAGTAGCCCCTGTAAGAAGAGCTCTGTAAGCTCTTGGAGGATTGGCTACATTAGGGGTGTGTCGCCTAATAGGCAAAGGAGTTCCTGCTACAAAAAGAACCCTGTTTAAAAATATCCCCCCACCACCACTTTCTCCCAGCAATTTGAGATCACATTTGGGTAACACTACAAGCTAAAATATTTAAACACCATAATTTAACATTTCAGCTAACAAAAAAAACCACAACAGACACCCTGTGAGGTAGGTGGAGCTGAGAGAGTTCTTTCGAGGACAGCCCTTGAGAGAACAACTCTGAAAGAATTTATGACTGACCCAAGGTCACACCAGCAGCTGCATGTGGTGGAGTGGGGAATCAAGAGTAAAGTCTTCAATATAACAGGCCTTCCTTATATCCTAATAAAGTATTACTTAAAAGAGAAATCCATAAAACCAAGGAAAAAATATGAATATGAACAATCAAGAAGAAAAAACCTATATAAACAAATCTTTATATTCCCACTCATACTACACAGATTAGAGTCTGCGTCCCTAACCACTACACCAAACCGGCCCATTATTCTTCCTTTTCTGGAACTTCTTCCCATGCTCCATGCATAACACTAAACCATCGTAATGTTTTCCCCATATGCTGCCCAAGTAGGCACGACTGGTGTTGCCAGAATGGGAAGACATGAAATTCACATTCAGGGCCCATCCACTTCACAGTCTGTTGCTCAGCCCGAATAAAGATGTGATCGTAATCCGAATGTAAAGGTGGAAGGGAAGACCAGAAAGCTAATACATTTGGACACTTCAAACACTGAAGTGTTTTGCTACTTCTTTTTCAAGATGGCCGGATCTGCATGCGTTGGGCGAAAGAAAGGATTCTCCTAGGAGCAGAGACCGGGGTCTTCATGTGGGTTAATAAAGCTCTCTGAGCAGCTGAGGTTTTAGAGAATCTGACATGATCTGGGCTTTTTTTAAAAAAAAAAACACCATTATAGGGATGCCAACCTCCAGGTGGGTTACAAAGTATAAGAGATCATGGGAAAAGGTGATCAACTGATACAAACAGCCATGATAAAGTTACTAAGAACTCATTTCATGTAAATTTCTATGCAATTCACTTACGTTACTATCTATGGTTATCTATTAATGTTAAAAATCTTTATAGGGTTTAAGTAACATAAGTGAATTGCATAGGAATGTACATAAAATAAGTTCTCAGTAACTATATCACGGTTTGTTGTCGAAGGCTTTCACAGCCAGAGTTCATTAGCTGTTGTAGATTTTTCCGAGCTGTATGGCTGTGGTCTTGGCATTGTAGTACCTGAGGTTTCACCGGCAGCTGTGACTGGCATCCTCAGAGGTATAGCACAGAAGGATGGAGTGCTCTCTGTGTGAATGACACGCAAAGCATTGACACAGAGAATACTCCATCTTTCTGTATGATACCTCTGAAGATGCCAGTCACAGCTGCTGGCGAAACGTCAGGTCCTACAGTGCCCACGGCCATACAGCCCGGAAAATCTACAAGTATATCATGGTTGTTTGTATTGGTTGCTCAACCTCCAGGTGGGACCTGGGGAAGCCCTGGAATTACAGCTCATCTCCAGACTACAAAGATCACTTCCCCTGGAGAAAACAGCTGCTTTGGAGGGAGGACTCCGTGGCGTTATACCCTGCTGAGGTCCCTGTTCTCCCCAGGCTCCACCCCCCTACCCCCCAAATCTCTAGGACTTTACTAACCTGGATCTGGCAAGCCCAATCTTGTCAGATCTCGGAAGCTAAGCAGGGCTGACCCTGGCAAGTACTAGGAAGAGCGACCTCCAAGGAATACCAGGGCCGGAACACAGGGGCACATTACCAAGCCACCTCTCCGAAACGTCCTAGCCCCATTAGGGGTCGCCGGAAGTCACTATGTGACTCGCAAGCACACACACAAATATTCACCAATGCCCCCTCTAAGCTGTGGAGTCTTACGAGCAAAAACTCTACTTTGTGAGCTACTGGCATTAAAGTTGTCAGCGAGTGATTTGGCGGCTGCATAAATTACTTTGCTCTTGAGCCATCCTTCCTGAGCTAAGGCAAAAACGTATGAACCGGAGGCTGAAAAACTGTGAGCAAGCTCACACTAACTCAGCTTAGCGGGAACACTGATACCCAGTTTTTTTTCTTTTGCAAATTCTCCTTTGCAACTTGACCATGAGGGGTGTGTTTAAGAACAGTTCAGTCTTAAGACCTTAAGGACATTAAATCTTAAAATGGGGGGGGCCGCTGTGGCTCAGCAGCAGAGCATCTGCTTGGCATGCAGAAGGTTCAATCGCCAGCATGTCCGGTAAAAAGGATCAGGTAGCAGGTGAAGTGAAAGACCTCTGCCTGAGACCCTGGAGAGTCACTGTCACTCAGAGTGGACAGTATTGACCTTGATAAACAGAAAGTCAAGCTCAGAATAAGGTATCTTTGGGATACAGAATTATGCCACTTCGATATTTTATTTTCTCCTTTGGAAAAAAAACAAACCCAAATCTACATCGACCGATATCCATGACAGGAATGGTGCCTGCCGAAACAATTTTTTAATTGGGATTTTTTAAAAAAATTTGTGCAAGAAAACTCAAATGAAGATGACGTTAAAGCTGTCTCCTGATTAAAGAGTTTTTAGTTAATTGCCTTCGTTTAAACCAGATAATTAGTGATCGAGTTGACGTTAATTTGTGTACCATCAAAACTGTAGTACTGGTACACTTTCGAGGTTGCGAAGGAAATGTGAAGGGCTGTACAATTTAATCAACAACTCTACTCGTTCTTAAAAGAAAAATCCACACTTAATCTTTTCTTTTCTCGTTCCCTGTTCCACGCTAGAAACAAAACAGTGTTTAAGAATAATAGTTTCAAGACTCTCAGCCTTGTCAATTAAAATCTGCTCTCGTTATCTAAGATGAATCAATTAGAGCTTTGTGATTTATTTCTCATTTGTTTATTAAACATTTATCTTGCTTTCTTCTCCAAAGAGGTCAGGGTGACCTACATGGTTCACACACCCCCGGTAATCCCCCTCTTCAAAAAGTCTTATGAAGTTGATTAGACTGAGAGGGAACATGATTGGCCCAAGGTCATCCAATGAGCTTCTTTAATCTACAGATGAAACCAGAAGTCCCCAACCTTTTGGAGTCTGCCCGGACCGTTGGAATTCTGACACAAGGTGGTAAGCCCAACAAAATGGCTGCCGCAAAAGGTGCTAGCAGCTACAAAATGGCTGCCATGGGAAGCAGAGCCAACCACCAAATGTCAAGGAGCAAGGTTATGAATAAATCTAATATTAATTCTTCAATATGTCAGGCAGAAACTATTTAACCTTTTAACCTGCTGAAGCCAATGACCAGCGAGAAGCCCTGCTGGGCAAAAGCCAGTTTGGTATAGTGGTTAGAAACACAAACTCTAATCTGGGAGAACCGGGTTTGATTCCCCACTCCTCCACTTGCAGCTGCTGGTGTGACCTTGGGGCAGGCATAAGTTCTTTCAGAGATGTTCTCTCAAGAACAGTCGTCTCGAAAGAGCTCTCTCAGCCCCACCTGCCTCACAGGGTGTCTGTTGTGGGGAGGGGAGGGAGGAGGAGATTGTAAACTGCTCTGAGACTCCTTCAGGTACTGAAGGGCAGGGTATAAATCCAATCTCTCCTCTTCCTCCTCCTCCTCCTCTTTCTAAAACAGGTGTCAGGTGTCAGGAAAGGTATTCATAGACACTAGGGTTGACAGTAGGGTTGCCAGCCTCCAGGTGGGGCCTGGAGATCTCCTGCTTTTACAACTGATCTCCAGCCGACAGAGATCAGCTCCCCTGGAGAAAATGGCAGCTTGGAAGGGTGGACTCTTTGGCAGGCTGAGGTCCCTCCCCCTCCCTAAACTCCGCCCTCTCCCAGATCCACCCCCAAAGTCTCCAGGTATATGGCAACCCTAGTTGCCAGCTCTGGGTTCAGAAATCACTGGAGATTTGGGGGAGGGTGCAACCTAAGGAGGGCGGGGTTTGGAGAGAGGAGGGATTTCAAGGGAGAGCAATGCCATAGACTCCACCTTCCAAAGCGGCCATTTTCTCCAGATGAGCTCATCTCTGTTGCCTAGAGATCTCCAGCCACTACCTGGAGGTTTGCAGCCCTCGTGGGCGCCATAGTGCCTATGGCCACCACATTGTTGGGGACACTTGGATTAAACCAATGAAGATCTGCAATACTTCCCCCCCTTTCTGGCATTACTTTCACTTCCCTTGTGTCCTAAGATGTTCCTCTCTCTGCCATTTTAATCAGTCTCTCGATAGTCAGGAACGGAAATCGGATGACTACCAAAGCCTGTTTTAGCAACTCATCTGCAATGTAAATATCCCTTGTCCTTCCTGTCGGAGGGTGGGGGGAGGGGAGTGCTTATAGGGAGCCAAACCAGTCCTGAGCTGCTTCATCATAAATGTTTTATGAAGGTCCTTAGTCCCCAGAAGAATAGAGTTGTCAGCTCAATTAAAGAGAACACGGTTGGAATTAAAGATTGTTCATTAATTAGGAGTTTGGCTTTAACCCATGAATCAAGGAGCTGGTCTCCTTGAGAGTGTGTGTGTGTGTGTTTGTTTCCCCCTCTTAATGACTTAAGGAGCTGCTGTAGACTTAAGTCAAAATATCGGTCAAACTATCCAACGTTGGCTAAGTTCAGACATGACACAAAAGCCCGGTTTCACTCAACTCTAGATTCAGGTAGGCAGCCATATTGGTCTGAAGCAATGAAGCCAGGTTTGAGTCCAGTGGCGCCTGGTGTGAAGCTGGTGTGAATACTGTGCACAGTTCTGGTCACCACCCCTCAAAAAGGATATTGTAGCACTGGAAAAAGTGCAGAGAAGGGCAACTAGAATGATAAAAGGGTTGGAACACTTTCCCTATGAAGAAAGGTTAAAATGCTTGGGGCTCTTTAGCTTGGAGAAACGACGGCTGAGGGGTGACATGATCGAGGTTTATAAGATTATGAATGGGATTGAGCAGGTTGAGAAAGAGGTACTTTTCTCCCTTTCTCACAATACAAGAACTTGTGGGCACTCCATGAAATTGCTGAGCAGTCGGGTTGGAACAGATAAAAGGAAGTCCTTCTTCACCCAAAGAGTGATTAACACATGGAATTCACTGCCACAGGAGGTGGTGGCAGCTACAAGCATGGACAGTTTCAAGAGGGAATTAGGTGAACATATGGAGCAGAGGTCCATCAGTGACTATTAGCCACAAGGTGTAGATAAGGACTCTCAGTCTGGGGCAAGTGATGCTCTGTATTCTTGGTGCTTGGGGGGAGGCAACAGTGGAAGAGCTTCTAGTGTCCTGGCCCCACTGCTGGACCTCCTGATGGCACCTGGTATTTTTGGCCACTGTGTGACAGAGTGTTGGATTGGATGGGCCATTGGCCTGATCCAACATTGGCTTCTCTTATGTTCTTATGATGTATGGATGCAGACTTCCCAGCTTGTTTCCTGGTGGCATCCTTGCACACGCCTTGACTTCAGAGATGCTTGGGCAGAATGAAAGGGATCAGACCAGCTTTTTGAGTGATCACCTGCAAGCTGAATCCTAGTTTCACCAAGTAACCAAATGCCATCAGGAGGTCCACCAGCGGGGCCAGAACTCCAGAGGCCCTCTCACTGTGGCCCCAAGCACCAAGAACAGAGTATCCCTGCCCCAGACAGAGTGTTCCCTCTATACCTTGTGGCTGATAGCCACTGATGGACCTCTGCTCCATATGCTTATCCAATCCCTTCTTGAACCTGTCTATGCTTGTAGCTGCCACCACTTCCTGCAGCAGTGAAAGCCTTACTTTGTCCAGTGTCTGGCCATTAGAAGAAGAAGAAGAGTTTGGATTTATACCCCGGCCTTCACGCGGAGTCTCAGAGCAGCTTACAAACTCCTTTCCCTTCCCCTCCCCCCCCACAACTGACACCCTGTGAGGCAGGTGGGACTGAGAGAGCTCTTTCCAGAACTGCCCTTTCAAGAACAGCCCTATGGTTTGCCCAAGGTCATCCAGCAGCTGCAAGTGGAGGAGTGGGGGATCAAACCCTTTGTGCGTTGTTGTTTTTAAAATGCTTCCGGTTTGAGTTTTAAACTTTTGAGTATTAAACTTTAAATGGATTTATTAAGCGCATGTTTATGCAAGCGCACAAACCGGAAGCTTTAAAAAAAAAAAAAAAAGGCACAAAGAGCAGTCAGACGGCCCTAATCGCAATCATTGCAAAAGATGGCTGTCCAGATGGGCAAAATTGTGCTTTCAAAGCTCAAGTGCCAGGAAAATACCTGATTTTCCAGGGGGCAGGAAAACCCGGGAGCATTGCGGGAGTGAGCCGGCTTTGGCACAGGAGGCGGATTGGCACATGTGAACATGAAATTTGCATGTGCGAGGGAACAGCGGCGAACCCCGATCAAAAGGTCCGTGTGGCCGCACCCTCAGAGTTGTGCGACAGTGGAATCAGCTGCCTGGGGAGGTGGTGAGCTCCCCCTCCCTGTCAGTCTTTAAGCAGTGGCTGAACAAACACGTATCAGGGATGCTCTATGCTGATCCTGCACTCAGTAGGGGGTTGAACTTACTAGATGGCCTATATGGCCTCTTCAAACTCTGTGATTCTATGATTCTATGGTAATCATAACCTAGTAGGGCATGTTAGTGGTAGCTTCCTCCTGGTGTCCCTCTGCCAACATCTGGAGTTCAGATGTATACTGCATCTGTAAGGGAAGGATTCTACTTATCCGTGTTGACTAGTAGCTGTTGATGGATCATGGGTTTGTCTGAGCAAAGGACCCTCTTGCCTGAGGGCCCACAAAATTCTCCTTAGTGGAGCACACCACAATATCCCCCATCGATCGACCAGTTGTTTGCCTGCACCCTTTCACTACAACCCTGAGCTCTCAAAATGGAGCCCAAATAAGCCAAGCAAGAAAATATTCATTCCGGGGAGAAAAGGAGATGAAAGACAAAAGTCTGTGTATTGAGAATTTTTTTATTTTTTACAATGTAAATGGCTCAGCCTTCCAGCTTACTGAATTATTTCCATTTCTGCCAGGCAGTAACATAAAACCTTTCGGCATTTCTTATTCAGCCTCTCAATTATTCCTGCTTCCACTTTGGTGTGCCAAAAGAGAAAGGGTGGGGGGGAAGCCATTTTCAAAGCTAGCAGCAAGATATGATTTGGGGGAGTTCCAGCCCCCCACACACACACACCTCTATCATATAAGAAAGACACTTCCAATTTGGAAAAAAGAATGAAGATTTGTAGTTCAGGTCAGACTACACCTATAAAAGATCAGAGATTCCATCGGGAATCTCGAAGACAGTGGGAGACAGAGGATCCCACCTGGTCTTTTCATTTGACATGTTTAATGGGCAGCGGGGGGACGGGGGGGGACCATATTTGTTATTTAAGGGTGTATTCTTATTTACTTCGAGCCGTCTGACAAGCCTTCTGTCTTTTCTCAGGAAAGGAATAACGTCTTTTAAGCAAATCTTGTTTGCCGGCACGCACACACATCTGTGCAATTTAATAAGAAATAGCTGTCAGTGTCAGAATATATTTACTGCGCATTAGCTTTGAAGAACTGCAGGATCTGTTTTCCTCTTACTCGGTTTTACTTTATATAGAATGTAGCGCATGAACTGTGAATATGTGGACAGCCAGCAGGCTGTATCAATGAATTTATCTTCACCTGGGGGGGAATATGCTGACAGAGGCAAGAAATGCTTTCTAACAGGGGGAAAGGGGAGGGGAGAGAAAAGAAACAACCTGACACCATCAAAGCCAAACCTTTGACAGCTGCCAAAGTATCTCAGCCTATTGCCTTCTTTGTGACATTTAAAAAAAAAAAAGACAAAACCAACCCCCCCCCCAAGTATGCCATTCTGTGGGCAGCCTAGCCTGCTGAAGATAGCAACTCGAAACTCTTTCTTTAAACTATGTAGGACACGTGTGGTGTTGTGCTAAAGACAGTGAGTTACGGAAGGCCTGTTATAAAACTGGGGAAAGGCAAAAGTATAGGCAGGGGCAGGACTTGGGGCGTGCCTCCGCTTGATGTCAGGGGCACCATCCAATAGGGGTCCATGAGGACACTAATGGTAATCTTGTTCTCATAACACAGGAGGTGCTGCGGCTCAGTGGCAGAGCATCTGCTTGGCGTGCAGACGGTCCCAGGTTCGATCCCCGGCACCTCCAGCCAAAAGGATTCAGGTAGCTGCTGGTGTGAAAGACCCCTGCCCGCGACCCTGGAGTCCTGCTGCCAGCCTGAGTTAACAATAATGACCTTGATGGCTTAATGGACTGACTCAGTATAAGGCTGCTCCATCTGTCCACATTCGAATGACAGGCAACAGTCATTTCTGCAGAGGCAAGAATTACAATTTTACCAAGGAACTCCGGGAAGAGGGGGGGAGTCTCCATTTGTCATAACACAAACGGTCACCCAACGAAAGTGTATGTGAGTCAGTTCAGGGCTTTAAAGTAAAGGGGAATTAGATGATGTCATGAAATATAGGTCTGTTTCTGAATGTTAGCTGCAATAGCTAAATAGAACCTCTGGGTTGAGGAGAGAGGAGAGGGGGAGGGAGAGGAGAGGAGAGGAGAGGAGAGGAGGAGAGGAGAGGGGAGAGAAGGTTGGGTTTATACCCCGCTCTTCACTACCCAAAGGAGTCTCAGAACAGCTTACGATCTCCTTTCCTTTCCCCTCCCCAAACAGACACCCTGTGAGGTAAGTGGGGCTGAGGGAGCTCTTTCAAGGACTGCTCTTGAGAGAACAGCTTTGAAGGAACTTGTAACTGACCCAAGGTCACACCAGCAGCTGCATGTGGAGGAGTGGGGAATCAAACCCAGTTCTCCCAGATTAGAGTCCACTCTCCTAACCACTATACCACCTCACCAAACTGGCTACACCAAGATGTCAGACTGAACATAAGTTGCTGATGGGAGGCAGAGGGACATCCCCTTCACATCCCGCTTGTAGACTTTCTAGAAACATCTAGCTGGGAATAGGGTACTGCCAAGGGTCATTTCGTAGAAAAAGAGGTGCAGGAACTCATTAGCATAACTCATTTGCATATGCCACACCCTCTGACATCACTGGAAGTGTGTCAGAAGGCAATACCCACTGCTCAGGCTCCACCCCTAGGGACTGTCTTTCCACACTGGGGGCTGTCACTCCAGTCCCAGAGTAGCCTATCTGGGCCAAAAGACCTTAATGGAAAAACCATTCCACATTTTCTTTGCAACTTTTTTTGTGCTGCAATATATTTCAGTGGATTGGCATTCCTGACTCCCATTATCTCCAATGGGCCTTCAAGCCTCTCCCATTGTTTCTGCCGCCTGTGCTTCTAACTGCCGGAGCTCTGCTCCTGTGTGCTCCTGCTCCAAATGACCCCTGGGTACTGCACAGAATGGGCCCTCAAGTGTGCTTAAGCAGAATCTTCTTCTGTTCATAAATCCCTTACAATGGAAGCGTGTTAGCTTGAGCAACATCATTTATAGGTTCAGCCATTGTTAGGTAGGGTGGCCAGCTCTGGATTAGGAAATACCTGGAGATTTGGGGGTGGAGCCTAGGAAGGGCAGGTTTGGGGGCATAACACCATAGAACCCAACTTCTGAACTGGCCATCTTCTCCAGAGAAATGGATATCTGTTGCCTGGAGATCAATTTCAGGTATTCTTCATATTACAAAAAGACATACACTGATTCCCCACAAGCAGCTGTGCTGCCGTTGCTCTTCCATTTCCCCCGGTTGTATTGGTCAATTTTACACTATTCACTGTGTGGCTGCATTTTGACCTGCAGCTCCCCCGCGATTCTCCCCGCAACTTCTTGATCCTGTTTTTTGAGGATTGAGAAGATGTGGAGGAAATTGGGGGGGGGGAGGAGATGCGGGTCAAAATGTAACCAGGCAGCGAATAGTGTGAAATTGACCAATACAACCGGGGGGGGAATGGAAGAGCAATGGCAGCACAGCTGCTTGTAGGGAATCGGTCACAAAGAGTGGAACAACAAAGGCAACATAGGTTTAAAGACACTATGAATTCAGCCCAATATCTTGTGCCAAGGCACACAGGTCCAAAATACAGTCTTTGGGTGGGACCTGGAGACCTCCTAGAATTATAGCTCATCTCCAGACTACAAAGATCAGTTCTCCTGGAGAAAATGGATGCTTTGGAGGGTGGAGTCTATGGCATTGTACCCCATGGAGGTCCCTCCCCTCCCCAAGCCCTTCCCTCTCCAGGCTCCACTCCAAAATCTCCCAGAATTTCCCAACCTGAAGCTGGCAACCCTCCCTGGAGGAAATGGAAACTTTGGAGGGCAGACTCTACGACATCACATTCCCTCCATAAATCTCCGAGGAGTTCCCAAGCCGGAGTTGGCAACACTGCTGGTACAGGGAGCTGGAAGAGGAGTAAAATCTCGTCCTCCCCTGCTGACTTCAGGCTCCAAATCCTGGCTCCGCAGCATCCCTAAACACAGCTCATTTAGTCCGTGCATTAATAGCATCCAGTATTATTCAAGAAAACAACCCAGTCTGTTTTTATATTTTGGTTTGAAATCCGGCTACAGCCCTCGACTCCACGGCCTCCCCGGGGTGACGAGTTTCACCGGCTGTGCGGAGGAGCGGAGTTACATGTCCCTGTAGCATCTTGACCATCTGGAAGGAATATGGAAATGAGACTTCAACTGCAGCGAACATTTCTTCTCCCCCCCCCTCCTTTCCCCTCTGGATAAATGGGCAAAGGGTTTTCAAAAAGCAGGTAGAACAGAAGGAGAAACGCACTCGAAATGGACTAATGAACGGGAAAGATGAGGTCACACACGCGACCCCGCCGCTTTAATGCTTGCACTCCTGTCAAAGCCATCCCATTATTCATGAGTAGCTTGGCTGTTAAATATCGGCCTTTGGTTCTTCGGCTGGAAACAGAAGTTGGGGCTCAGAGGAGTCTGTTGCTGGAAGCAGCTCCCTGCACAATTCCCCTGGTGACCTCGAGTACTACAAAATGTGCACGGCGAGATCAATGCACTGGGAGCGCTCCTGTCCCTGGAAGCAGCAGCAGCCGCCCCCTCCAGAGAAGGGTAAACCAGAGGGGAGAAACCTCAGGGCACATCAATGTGTTTTGTAGCACCAGATGTTACGGAGGAGAAGGAAGAGGAGACCTGGGCTGCTGCGGCTGTCGGGCTGAATTCCATGGTAGCTGTGGGTGTGCCGTAATGCCTAGTTTGGTGCAGTGTTTAGGAGCACAGACTCTAATCTGGGAGAACCGGGTTTGATTCCCCACTTCTCCACGTGCAGCTACATAGGTGCATTCCTTCACATGCACCTATGGGGTCAGTCAAAAGGCAAATGCCATTTTGGCCCGTCTCAACAGAAGCATAGTGTCCAGACCACAAATTATGCAGTCGAGTTTCCCGCATTTGGGGAAATCGCAGGGGTCAGCACACCCGGAGTGCAATGGATGAGCCTCACCCTGGGAAAACCACCTTCATGATCATGGTGTCTCCCCTGCCAGGTATCACTTGACTCTGCTCTGGTTAGACCTCCCTTATAGCATTGTGTTCAGTTTTTGGACAACGCCATCTAAGAAGGATATAGACAAGCTGGAATGTGCCCAGAGGAGGGCAATGAAGATGGTGAGGGGTCTGGAGACCAAGTCCTGTGAGGAAAGGCTGAAGGAGCTGGATATGTTTAGCCTGGAGAGGAGACAACTGAGAGGTGATATGGTCACCATCTTGAAGTACTTGAAGGACTGTCATATAGAGGATGGGGCAGAATTTTCTGTTGCCCCAGAAGGTCGGACCAGAACCAAGGGGTTGAAATTAAATCAGAAGAGTTTTTGGCTAAATATTGGGAAGGACTTCCTGACAGTTAGAGCAGTTCCTTAGTGGAACAGGCTTCCTCGGGAGGTGGTGGGCTCTCCTTCTTTGGAGATTTTCAAACAGAGGCTAGATGGCCGTCTGACAGCCATGCTGATGCTGTGAACTTGGGCAGATCATGAGAGGGAGGGAATATAACGGCTTATTGTGCAGGGTTCAAGCTGCACTAGTCTATGGGATGATATAGTAAAGGTAAAGGGTCCCTTGCTCAAAAGGCAGTCAAATCCGACTCTAGGGTTGCGGTGCTCATCTCCGTTTCAAAGCCGAAGAGCCAGCACTGTCCGAAGACGTTTCTGTGGTCATGTGGCCGGCATGACTAAACACCAAGGTGCACGGAATGCTGATACCTACCCACCAAAGTGGTACCTATTTATCTACTTGCAATTTCTTGCTTTCAAACTGCTAGGTTGGCAGAAGCTGGAACTAGAGACAGGCGCTCACTCCGTCATGCAGCACTCACGGGTCTCGAACTGCTGAACTACTGACCTTCCACAGCCTGCAGTTCAGCGTTTTAACCACTTGAGCCACCACAGCTCCTTGGGATGATATACTATGGCCCAATCTTGTCAGATCTCGGAAGCTAAGAAGATAGGGTTGCAGACTGAGAAATACCTGGAGATTCTGTGAGTGGAGACCGAGAAGCATGGGTTTCGGGAGGTGAGGAGCTTCAGTGGGCTATAATGGCAGAGTCCGTCTTCCAAAGCAGCCATTTTCTCCAGGCAAATTGATCTCTATCTCCTGGAGACGAGTTGTAATAGCAAGAGATCTCCAGCCACCACATGGAGGTTGGCAACCCTATAAGCAGGGTCACTACTTGGATGGGAGACCAGCCCAGTCTCCCCTCTAAGCTGAGTTAGTGTGAGCTAGCTCAGAGTTTTTTTAGCCTCCAGCTCACACATTTTTGTCTTCGCTCACGAAGGAGGGCTCCAGAGCAAACTAATTTATGCAGTAGCCGAATCCCTCGCTGACAACTTTAATTCCAGTAGCTCACAAAGCAGAATTTTTGCTCACGGGACTCCACGGCTTAGAGGGAGCATCGGAGGCTACCAAGGAAGACGCTGCAGAGGCAGGCAATGGCAGACTACCTCTGCCGAATCACTTTGCCTCGAAAACCCTACGGAGTTGTCATAAGTCAGCTGGGATTCGACAGCACTTTCCACACACACAAACTAACCAACCTGCACATCAGTTGGGGAACCGAAAGTACAGAGTCAAGCCAAGATGTCACATAAGAACGTAAGAAGAGCCCTGCTGGACCAGACCAGTGGTCCATCTAGTCCAGTATCCTGTCTAACACTATGGCCAACCAGTTCCTCTGCAGGGCCAACAACAGGGCATAGAGGCCGAGGCCGCCTTAATAACATAAAAGCCCTGCTGGATCAGACCAATGGTCCATGTAGTCCAGCATCTTGTCTTACTCACACAGGGGCCAACCAGTTCCTCTGGACAGCCAACAACACGATATAGAGGCCGAGGCCTTCATAAGAATGTAAGAAGAGCCCTGCTGGATCAGACCAATGGTCCATCTAGTCCAGCAACCTGTCTCCCACAGTGTGTTGGTTCTGACCGTTCGCCATAGATATGCTTCACTGAAGCTAGATACCCAGTCCAAAAGAAAGCCGAGAAACAGTGCCAAGGGTCAGAATGCCGGGAAATCAGTCAGAGTCCTCGGGAGCAAAGCACAGAGGAGGGAGCTGGGACAAGGTCTGAGATTGCACGGTTGCATCCATACCGAGGCAGGTGAGCCTGGTTGCTTATACTCCGATCCTCCCTTCCCTGGGAGGTGACCCGCAAAGACTCACAGCCCCTCACGTTGCCTTTGCAACGGTTGAAGTCTGGCACTCCTCCGTCCCTCCCACACCTCCAGACACTGACATGCCCTGCGTCTGGGACATTCAGGTGAGCTGGGTGGGGAGTCTGGCCCTGAGGTGTCTCCAGCTGGGGGTGCTGGGCCAGGCTCTTCCTCAGGTTCTTCGCCTTGCTGCGCCTCAGATGCTGGAGCCTCTCCTTCCTCAGGTGCCGGCAAAGACTCCTTTTCAGGGCTGACTCCGGAGGAGGCTGGGTTGCTGTGTGCCTCTTCCTCGTCTGAGGAATAGTCAGCCTCGGCTGAGCCAGGACCCATGACACACAGTGGCCAACCAGTTCCTCTGGATGGCCAGCAACAGGGCAGAGAGGCCAAGGCCTTCCCCTGATGTTGCCTCCTGGCTCTGGGACTTGGAGGCTTAGAGCCTCTGAATGTGGAAGTACCCCTCAGTCCCCATGGCTAGTAGCCACCGATAGACTCATCCTCCAGGAATCTATCTTAATCAGGGCTCTTTTTGTAGCAGGAACTCCTTTGCATATTAGGTGACACACCCCTAATGTAGCCAGTCCTCCAAGAGCTTACAGAGCTCTTCTTACAGGGGCTACTGTAAGCTCTTGGAGGATTGGCTACATCGGGGTGTGTGGCCTAATATGCAAAGGAGTTCCTGCTACAAAAAGTGCCCTGAGCCACACACCCTAATGTAGCCAATCCTCCAAGAGATTACAGAGCTCTTCTTACAGGGGCTACTGTAAGCTCCTGGAGGATTGGCTACATCAGGGGTGTGTGGCCTAATATGCAAAGGAGTTCCTGCTACAAAAAGAGCCCTGATCTTAATCCCCTTTTTGTTGCAACCTTTTTCTGGGGCTAATGCTCATATCAGATGATGACGGACCACTGCAGGCCTGTAGCGGTTCATGGTTCTGCAGTGGCTTATGCATTCGGCAAACAGATCAGCCGCTGTGGTTTGGAAGTAACCGGATAATATTTTCCCTCCTCTTTTTGGTGGGCAAGATAGAATCATAGAATGTTAGAGCTGGAAGGGGCCTTACAGGTCATCTAGTCCAACCCCCTGCACTCTGCAGGAGCGTAGCCAAAAGATAGCCCTACAACATATCTGAAAGATGGTCAACCAGCCTTCGCTTGAAAATGTCCAGCAAAGGAGCATCCACCACCTCCCAAGGCAGTCTGTTCCACTGCTCAACCACTCTGACAGTTAGGAAGTTTCTCCTGATATTTAGCCGGTAACGACTCCCTTGTAATTTCCACCCATTAGATCTAGTCTTGCAATCAGGAGCAAGAGAAAATACATCTGCTCCATCTTCGACATAACAGCCTTTCAAATATTTGAAGACTGCCATCATGTCCCCTCTAAGCCTTCTCTTTCCCAGGCTAAACATACCCAACTCTTTCAGCCTTTCCTCAAAAGACTCGGATTCCAACCCTCTCACCATCCTGGTCGCCCTCTTCTGGACACGCTCAAGTTTGTCAACATCCAGACCCGTAGCCAGGATTTTTTAATAGGGGGGCTTTAAATGAGTCAGGGGGCACCCTCCTCACTCCCCTGCACACACATCCAAGGGAGTGTCTGGGCTGGATGGGAAGTCGGGGGGGGCTTGGTGGTACGTCAGGGGGCCAGGCCCCAAGATGCCCCAACTATGTCAACATCCTTCCTAAAATGTGATGCCCAAAACTGGACACAGTACTCCAGGCAAGGCCTGACCACAGTAGAATAGAGCGGAACCACCACCTCCCGTGATCTGGACACAGTGCTGCTGTTAATGCATCCTAAGACTGCATTAGCTTGACTAGCCTCTAGCATCGCGGGACGGCACCGCAGGGGCAGAGTTGACGAAGCGGGAAGGGAGGGCCCTGAGCATCAGGGAAGAAGCTGCAGCACTCCACCCCTCTGATCGGGAAGGCAGCGCTGGAGGCCTTGACGGGAGCTTAAGCTGGGGAAGCAGGTTACGGTTCAAAGTACTTTTTTCGGTTGCTAATGAGTCTCTCGCTCCGGAAGAAGGGGCTCCTGCCTTCCAAATGCAAATGCTCCCCTTGCCTCAGAGGGCTGACTTTTAATCAATTAAGCGGAAGAAGGGGGAGAGAAATACGCACAGGCATGTTAGAGGAGAGAAAAGAGCCTCCCGGTGCTGGGCTCCCTCCAAATAAATCAATGGTGGGAGGAAGAAAACATGCAGATGGGTTTAGCCACAGCAAAGGGACCCCATTTGTTTAATGAGCTACACAGTTCCGAGGTGCGGCCAGGGTGGAGATCAGCAGTGCTCAGTAACTCCAGTGGCCAAGCTGAGCAACTGGGGTTGCCAACAGTGTTCCCTCCAAGCTGAGTTAGTGTGAGCTAGCTCACAGTTTTTTAGCCTCCGGCTCACGCATTTTTGTCCTAGCTCAGGAAGGGATGGCTCCAGAGCGAACCAATTGATGCAGCAGCCAAATTGCTCGCTCACAGCTTTAATGCCGGTAGCTCACAAAGTAGAATTTTTGCTCACAAGTCTCCACAGCTTAGAGGCAGCACTGGTTGCACACCAAGTCTCTGCTGGCCACCGGCTGGAGATGGTTGCCAGATCCAGGTTGGGAAACTGCTGTAGAATTGGGGGTGGAGCCTGGGGAGGATGGGGACAGGAACTTCAGGGGGTTACAATGCCATAGAGTCCACCCTCCAAAGCATCCGTTTTCTCCAGGGGGACTGGTCTCTGTAGTCTGTACAAAATGCGGCAGTGCGCCCGTTGACGGCAAAACCTGTGCGGGGCTCACGTTCGGCAATTGCTCCGCCAGTTGCATTGGTCAACAGTTGAGTTCTGGATTCACTTCAAGGTGTTGGTAATAACATTGTGCAAACCATTAAAAATTACTTCTCAAGGTTTGGGAAAGAATGGACATCATTTGGGAATCTCCATTTTGTGTCAATATGGCCCCGGTCACACGACGAATTTGCTGCAGGAGAGCTACGGATGGTGGGCGGATTATCCGTGCGCGATCACACCGCCACATCTGGCAAGTGTAGCGCACCCGTGGCTTCCTGCCGAAAACCCGCGGTTAAAAAGTACCTGCTAACAAGTACTAGCAACCAGTTTTGCCACAGGCTGCTGACGGACACGGTTGGTGTGATCGCGTTAGCGCACGGCTTTTCCTTCCGGCCATCATCTTTACTGCTGGCGCCGACTGACCAAACCCCGCTGCATCGCCATCGCGTCTGATCACATAATCGCGGATCAAACTGCAACAGCGCAAATAGCCACACCTCCCCCCCGCGTTATCCTGCCCGTGTTTTTTTAAATGGGACTTATATGGTGACTTATATGGTGACTTAAGAATTTGTTTTATGGCTTTATTGAGGATACAGCTTGTGTATAGAAGAATTATGTATTTGAAGGTGAACAAATGTAATTGAAATTTATATTAGTAATTTGGTCACAATCACCTGCACTGTTATGTACTGAATATGACTCGCTCTTATCTATTCACATGTTAAGCTTGAGTCTGAATGTGCCTCTTCAGATGTCGCATTGCTATTGGTCAGTTTCTGCGAAACCTGTGTAATTACCCAATCACTGAGTGATATTGTTGCAAAGAGGGAACGGTCCTGATTGGCCTTTATCCCTGTATTCTGATTGGTCTTTAACTTGTAATGGGTGTGGCTTTGACAGCCCGGGAGAGTTTAAAAGAAGGAGCTGAGCTCCCCTTGTTGTCGTGTGTTCCTGACTTACAGTTGCTGTTTAATAAAGCTGAAATCACTTTGAAGCTGAATCCTTTGTTGAGTCTCATACTTAACGTGCACGGTATTTTTACTGTAAACTTAAAATGGGCAACGGGCTGTGCAAGACCCAGTGCAGCTCCCGGCCTTCCTGTGTTAATGAGTTGCCGCTCACCCGTGCAGCTTTGAGGGAACATTGCTAACTGCCCGGCATGTTTTCAGCATGCGTATTCTGCATCTGTTTGGCACACAGAAGATCCCAGCGTCAATCTCCAGCATCGATCTCCAGCGTTTCCAGTTTTAAACAAAAAGGATCAAGAAGTAGGTGAGGTAAAAGACCCTTCCCCACTGGAAATCCGGGAGAGCTGCTGCTAGTCAGAGCGGACAGGACCGGCCTTTCCGGAGCAAGTCGGCCTTGTGTGTTTCCTCCCCCGCCCCCTCCAAGGAAGTCAAACTGGAAAGGAAGTTAAATTGGGGGAAACAGAAGGGGAAATCCCCAGCAGAAGGGTACAATCTGGCTCCCTCACATGTGGAGACTCGAAATTCTGCAAATCTCTTCTCTCCCCACCCCTCCAGGGCTCCTTTTGCTTTTATGAAGGGAAACAGCTTTGCAGCTGCTTCAGGATGAATATGGAGAGCATGGGGGGGGTTGTTTAAACCTTCCCTTCCCTGCAAAAAAAGTTTCCCACCATCCATCAGTCCCTCCCTCCTCCCCCCACAGACTGATCCCTACACCTTTTTACTCAGAAAGGCTCTGTCACCTGGAGATCAGTTGTAATCCCAGGTGGTCTCCAGTCGCAACCTGGAGGTTGGTAACCCTAGCTCTGCCAGCATTACAGCTGCTCTCCAGAGTACAGGGATCAGTTCCTCTGGAGAAAATGGCAGTGTCAGAGAATACGCTATACGAAATACCATAGCTTCTAGGTGAAATCCCTCCCCTAATTTCCTCCTCCACAGACACTACCCCCAAATATCCAGGAATTTCCCAGGCTGGAGTTGGCAACCCTAATTGGGGCAAAGATAAGCACGCTTATTCCTCCTTCTCTTCCCAAGCGGGTTTTGTATTGTTTTTGTCAAGTTCTCAGCATAAAGTTTTACAAACCCAACAAATGTCTATGAAATTCAATACAAAAAGACAAAATGCAGTTAAAGCTACAATTAAAAAACCAGGCACCAACAGCCAGGATAGGGCAATTAATAAATATAATAATAATAATAATAATAATAATAATAATAATAATAATAATAATAATAATAATAAGAAGAAGAAGAAGAAGAAGAAGAAGAAGAAGAAGAAGAAGAAGAAGAAGAAGAAGAAGAAGAAGAAGAAGAAGAAGAAGAAGAGGAGGAGGAGGAGGAGGAGGAGGAGGAGGAGGAAGAGGAGGAGGAGGAGGAGGAGGAGGAGGAGATTGGATTTATACTCTGCCCTTCACTCAGAGTCTCAGAGCAGCTTACTAACTCCTTTTCCTTCCCCTCCCCACAACAGACACCCTGTGAGGTAGGTGGGGCTGGGAGAGCTCTTTCCAGAACTGCCCTTTCAAGAACAACTCTGACAGAAGTACGGCTTGCCCAAAGTCATCCAGCAGCTGCAAGTGGAGGAGGGGGGGAATCAAACCCGGTTCTCCCATATTAGAGTCCGCGCACTTAACCACTACACCAAACTGGCTCATGATGATGATAAGAACATAAGAGAAGCCAATGTTGGATCAGGCCAATGGCCCATCCAGTCCAACACTCTGTGTCACAGTGGCCAAAAATACCAGGTGCCATCAGGAGGTCCAGCAGTGGGGCCAGGACACTGGAAGCCTTCCCACTGTTGAATCCCCCAAGCACCAAGAATACAGAGCATCACTTGCCCCAGAGTCCCTATCTGGACCTTGTGACTAATTACCACCAATGGAACTCTGTTCCACATGCTTAACTAATTGCCTCTTGAAACCGTCCATGCTTGTAGCCACCACCACCTCCTGTGGCGGTGAATTCCATGTGTTAATCACTCTTTGGGTGAAGAGGTACTTCCTTTTATCCTTTCTAACCCACCTGCTCAGCAACTTCATTGAGTGCCCACGAGTTCTTGTATTGTGAGAAAGGGAGAAAAGTACCTCTTTCTCAACCTGCTCAATCCCATGCATAATCTTATAAACCTCGATTATATCACCCCTCAGCCATCGTTTCTCCAAGCTAAAGAGCCCCAAGCGCTTTAACCTTTCTTCATAGGGAAGGTGTTCCAACCCTTTTATCATTCCAGTTGCCCTTTTCTGTACTTTTTTCAAAGCTATAATATTCTTTTTAAGGTATGGTGACCAGAACTGTACACAGTACTCCAAATGAGGTCACACCATTGATTTATATAGGAGCATTATAATATTGGCTGATCTGTTTTCAACACCCTTCCTAATAATCCCCAGCATAGCGTTGGCCTGCTTTATTGCAGTTACACACTGTCTCGACATTTTCAGTGAGTTATCGACTATGACTCCAGGATCTCTCTCTAGGTCAGTCTCTGCCAGTACAGACCCCATCAACATGTATTTATAGTTAGGATTTTTGGCCCCAATGTGCATCACCTTGCACTTGGCCACATTGAACCCCATTTGCCACATTGACACCCACTCGCCCATCCTCAACAGATCCCTTTGGAGTGCCTCACAATCCTCCCTGGTTTTCACCACCCTGAACAGCTTCGAGTCATCCACAAATTTAGCGACTTCATTGCTTACTCCCAACTCCAAGTAATTAATGAACAAATTAAAAAGCATCGGACCGAGTACTGATCCCTGCGGAAACCCACTGCTTACCACCCTCCACTGAGAAAATTGCCCATTTATACTCACTCTCTGTTTCCTATTAATTAGCCAGTTTTTGATCCACAAAAGGACTTGTCCTTCTATCCCATGATTTTTGAGCTTACTTAGGAGCCTTTGATGAGGAACTTTCTCATCATCATCATCATCATCATCATCTAATAGCCAGGAAATAACTCTTGTGGGTAGGAATATTTTCACAAGTGGCAGAAAGAAAGCAAGGAAGGGGTTTGTTTGGTCTTCCCAGACAGCACACTTTAGACGGCAGGGGTCAAAACAGGAAAGGCCTTTCCTCTTTTCCTAACCAAAATCTAGGGATGCGATCCCCCTTGGTGGGAATTTACCATAAAGTTGCCGGCGATTACTAGAGAGGTGTGACTCATTTCCCGTTTCCCCATGGAAGTGACACCATGCCGTTTTTGAAGGCTGCTCCCCCCCACCCCGTTCCCTCACTCCAAGTCTCCTGCTGGCTAACTCTAGTGAAATGATAACTGAGCGAAGATGGAACAAGGAGAAACAGGAAGGAGAAACAGGAAGGAGCAAGATATGGGAGGGGGCATTCCCTACATGCAGCTGACATGCATAATAAATGAAAGCTCTTTGGGTACAGGGGCTAAGCTGGGTGACAGACGAGAACTTCCGGAGGGCTGGGTGGAGCTTCAGGGCTGTCGATCCCAAATAAGGATGCAGCGAATTTTGCAAACCTGTTCAGACATCGTACTTAACATGTTCAACCATAATGATCAGATGTGAACTGATTACCAGGTGACAGGTCCCTTCAATTCGGCATGAAATGACTTGAACATCCATTGGACAGATTTGCATCGAGTTGTTTTCAAAACTGTGCATGCGTGAAAAAAACCTGCCGATCCAAACTGATAGCCAGCTGTTAATGTTGTGAAGGAGTACTCAGGTGAATACCAAACTACAGGAATCTTATATTTATGACTGATTTATAGGATCCGTGACTGCTTTAGCCATCTGCTTTTAATACCTGTCTCGATACAGGAAAAGACATCTCTCAGCCTGATTTGGGCCAAATCAAATGTGATGCTGCAAGACTTGTGAATGGATCTTCCCAGCATTTCAAAAATAAATGAAGAACAAGAGATTGGATGTATACACCACCCTTTCACTACCCGAAGGAGTCTCAGTGTGGCTTACAATCCCTTGTCCTTTCCCTCCCCAAAACAAACACCCTGTGAGGTAGGTGGGGCTGAGAGAGCTCTCTCGAGAACTGCTTGTGAGAGAACAGCTCTGAAAGAACTTATGACTGACCCAAAGCCACACCAGAAGCTGCATGTGGAGGAGTGGGGAATCAAACCCGGTTCTCCTAGATTAGAGTCCGCGCTCCTAATCACTACACCAAACTGGGTCTCAGTTTTATGGGCCCCCGGTTCAGACTAGGATGCATGGTTTGGAGGAAGAGGGCATTTCATTCCTCCCCCACCTCTCCATGCACAGTTTCACCGATCAAAATCAAACTCTTTCCCTCTCGGGTTTTGTTATATCTAAAAGGTTTAAAAAGACAGGCATGTGTGCCTGTCTTTTTTCTCTTCCAAGGTAAATAACAGTCCAGGCTAGAAGGTCTATCTTGATTAGTGCAATTGCATAGAGGGATGTAGGGTTAAATGCACTGTCCCCAGCACATAGACATACATCACTCATGTGACAGTTATTTCCATTTTTTTAAATGCTGGGAAGATCTTGCCGGGCCTGACCTTTTTCATGTTTGCTGTGCCTGTAAGGAATATTGCAAAAGCACAGAGCATGCAGATGTCTGATGGCTGGCTAAACTAGTTAAGCTTTTTTCCTGGAGAGCAATCAGATTCCTTTCACTGTTAAGTACTGGGCCATTATGCTTCTAGCTAGCAGACGCTGCCCTAGGCTTTGCATTTTCTTATCCACAACAGGAGGCTATATTTTGTCAGAGGAAACAGGAAGCTATTATTTAAAATGCAGAATCATGACTGGCTCTTGCAAATGTCTCTGTCCCTGATGTGGAATGCTTGACACCTGCCAGTAGGAGTGCCAGCCAGTGGTTGGCACCTAGACGGAGACTGGGGTGGGTAGGAACAAGTTGGAGTACCATTGCACTAATGGCATGACATCATTCCTGGAGCAAACCTAGGTTTTATTATAGAGTTTCCAGTGAATCCTCAAGCGGCGTGACATCACTTCCAGGTTCGCCCCGGAAATGACATCACACTGTTGATGAGCCAGCAATTTTTCTGCATTTCCTTCCTCACCAGCCTATCAAGGGGCTGTGGTTGGGGGGCTGCCGGCAGGAGGCCTTCCACTATAGTTATATTGCCCCACTATAACTATAGGGGGAAACCTGATAACCCTATGGGAGGGCGAGGCCTTCTCTTCCCCCTCCCTGCCCCTTTGGTCTTATGAGGGACACACAAACACGGACACAATGGGAGACAGACAGACAGACTCCAATTCAGTGGCTTGATTCGTACATAACGCAAGACCCTGGTTTAGTAAAACTAACCAGGGTTACTGCGATCATCTACATTAACCAAATTGGGAGGAGCAGCAAACACACCAGAAGACAGAGATAGAATCCAATGAGATCTGAACATACTGGGAAAGTGGGCAGATGTGAACAAGATGCAATCTAAGAAGGATAAGTGCTCAGTTCTACATCTGGGTAAAAAAAATTAAAAATGAGGAATGCACATACCGAATGAGGGATACACTTCTGCATAGCAGCGTGTGTGAATAAGATCATCAGGTGCATAACAGGCCACGCCCAACAGCAGAAACTCATTAGCATATTAGGCCACACCCCTGACAGCACAGCTCCCTCCCAGGATCAACTTCCCCAGGTGCCCCGTGGCTTGCGGGGCGCATGGGGAACCTGAAGGAAGGAAGGAAGGCAGGGTCGGCTATGGTTAGTACTTTGATAAGAGAGATCACAAAGGAAATCCAGGGTTGCTATGCAAAGGCAGGCAATGGTAAACCACCTCTGTTTGTCTCTTGTCTTGAAAATCCTAAGGGGTTGCCATTTGGGCTGGGTATGAACTGGCTGACGAACTAAAGCTCGTCATGAATTTTGGCCAGTTTGTGGTTGGTGAAGTGATGTTTGTGAACTGAATAACCACCACAAACTTCCACAAATTTTGGAGCAGTTCATGGTGGTCTATGAAGAGCAGATAGCAAGGTTTT
The DNA here is from genome assembly GCA_029375565.1 of Gekko gecko. Lineage (NCBI taxonomy): Eukaryota > Metazoa > Chordata > Lepidosauria > Squamata > Gekkonidae > Gekko > Gekko gecko. The sequence continues at coordinate 124,498,087 of JAPDNY010000008.1, forward strand.
ACCCCTGCTTTCTGCTCTTCACAAAAAAAACAGCTAAGCAATGGGGAGCTCCCTGCTGCTCAGCTGTTTGGAAACCCCTGCTTTCTGCTCCCCGCGGCTTTTCACAGGGAGCAGGGTTTAAATGGCTCAGAGCTATTTAAACCAAACAGCTGAGCAGCAGTCTTGCCTCTCAGCTGTTTGGAAACCCCTGCTTTCTGCTCCCCACAAGAAGCAGGGGTTTAAACGTTAAATGGCTCACAAACCAATCCAAACTGGGTCAGTTCACAAACCAGCCTCACGGTTCATATGGGCTTGTGGTTCAGTTTGTGGTTCAGTCACAAACCACAAACCGAACTGCAAAAATGTGGTTGGTGCCCATCCCTAGTCGCCATAAGTCAGCTGAGACTTTATGGCACTTTCCACCACCAGAGCACATCTGTCAATAAGGTCCATGGCAGGGTCCTTGGCAGGGTCCTTGGGAAACACAAGGACTTGTGATTAGGCCCATAACTGAGGAGAGAGATCAGTTCTGTGACAGGAGATTTTTATTTTATTTTTTGGTAATTGTTTCAGAAACCAAGTCAGCCTTGCTGGAGGCATCAGTGGGACAAATGAACTGGGGGTGCAGGGAAGGGGAAACTCTTCTGCTTAAAAGCTCTTGTCTCTCTCTCTAGCTCAGGCTGACCTTTGTTCAACCCCAAACCTTTCTGTCCCAGATAAGGCAGGACAACCTCTACAGTGCTTGTTTGGTGTGTAACTAGCTGGCCAGGTGCTATAAACACCTTCTTGGCCGTGTCATCAACCCAGCTGGCCCAGGGCTCAGCAATGAGGTCACTCGCACTCTGTTGTCACTTAGCAACCTGAACTTTCCCCTCCCCACCTCCTCGGTCCCTTTCCAAGGCTGTGTTTTGGATTGGGGAATAGTAACATGCAGAACTTCGTCACGCACAAATAGCTCTGGTAAATTGAAGAGATTTGTGGGAGAATTTATTGGCCACAGAAGATGGCCAACGCACAGTTCTCCGCGTCTAGGGTAGGATGTGTGCAAATGGAACATCATTTGTCCATATCCACAGGCAGGCCAAGTTTTGCAAACCCCAAAGAGGGCAATTTTAGGATCCCACTTCTGATTATTTTTCTCAAACCGTGACGAAAACAAAGCCTAGGAAATTAGGTCTGATATTTAAATAAAATACATGTTGTGCCTTTAAAAATAGGAATGAAGGGCCAATCGTTTCTTGGTAAATATTTCTGAAGGGAGGCAACACCAGAAAGGGGGTATGATGTGTTTTTCTGGCCCTTGGCTCACAACTCCTGGGAGCAGTTCAGGGGCAAAGCCTGGAAAGGGGCCACATTTGCCATGATGTCACTTCCAGCTGAGGGAGTGAAAGTGATGTCACAGCACCAGTGATCCTCTAGGACTTCTCCCAATACCATAGACATTCAGAAATCCTTAGAGCATAAGGTTGTCAGGTCCATGTTGGGATACTCCAGGAGCCTGGAGAGGACAGGGACCTCAGCAAGATATAATGTCATGGACTCCACCCTCCAAAGCATCTATTTTCTCCATGGGAACTGATCTCTGTAGTCTGGAGACAAGCTAGGGTTGCCAACCTCTAAGCGGTGCCTGGAGATCCCCCACTATTACAATTGATGTCTAGGTAGGCTTGCCAAGAACTTACCGTCTTTCGGCAAGGGATGGATACGTCCTGGCGGGACCATCCCCGGGGCGCGCACTATGCCATCACCAGGAAATGACGCTAGGCGATGCTCTGGCAATGTGGCCAGTAACTCGATAGTACCATCGAGTTTTCAGCCCCATTGCCAGAGCGTCACCCGGCGTCACTTCCTGGCGACAGCATGGTGCGTTACAGGGAGGACTGGTCCGGCCGGGGAGCATGTGTCCCCCACTCCCATTCAGTAAGTACTTGGGAACCCTATGTCTAGGTGACAGTTCCCCTGGAGAAAATGGCTGCTTTGGAGGCCGGACTCTATGACATTATGCCCCATTGAAATCCACCCCTCCCCAAGCCCCACCCTCCTCAGGCTCCACCCCCAGAATATCCAGGTATGTCTCAACCCAGAGCTGGCATTTCTGAAATATGTTGTACTTCCGGGAGATCCCCATGTCCCACTTGGAGACTGGCATCTGTACTGATGCCATGACATTACTTCTGCCCACTCAACCAGAAGTGATTCCATGGCATCGCAATGACGCCTCCATTTTTCCTCCCACCACTCCACAGAGCAAACCAAGAGGTCTGCACTCCACAGCAGGCAATCTGATAAGGCTACTCTGCATTCATAGGTGTGTCTCTGGGTGTGGGCTCACTTCTGCTGCCTGAGGGTAGTCTCCTGTATGGTGGGACGGCCCCCTCCCCTTCCATGCCTTTGTGCCAAAATTATGATTTTTTAGAAAGAGGAAATGTTTAATTAATGATCAGAAGTTAACTTGAAACCACGTTCAGAGGTAGGTGAAAGGTTGGAGAGCATATTTTCCCAGCTGCCTTGAATTCCAAGGACCAGAAAAATCCAGGTGCCAGAAAACACTGTGCATCCCAAATCTGCCCATCAGATTTTGGCGCTGAGTCAGAGCAATATCAAGAAGCAACAGATTTGTATGTGCTGGGAACATTTTCCTGTATAAGGTTTCGTCCCATTACTTCTCAGGGCTGGAGGTCCTGAAAATAGTCTTGTGTGTGTGTGTTTTAAAAAAATGCTTATTTTTTTGAAACCACTAGTTGTTCAGAATTTTCTGCTTGTTTCACACTGGACAAGAACTGTGCTGAGTTTCCTAAAAACCAAAAGAAAATATTTAAGGCAATTTAAGGAATCTTAGGAAGGGTGCTACTGGACTCTTTCTCTTTTCTACTACTAAAGACAGACTAACACGGCTACCCATATTGAGGAATCTTAGAAATGGATATGTACTTCAGTGCTTTTAGGGAAGAGGTACCATTATGTCTTAGCAGCCTTTCAGTTCAGCCTGTGAGTTATGTATTTATTCATTTCATTGCATTTATAAATCACCTCATCCCCACAAATGTGAGGCTCTGGGCGATGAACAAATTTAAAATAATTAAAACCATCAAAACTATCCCGACATATCATACACAGGTAAAAACAAGTGGCGAATTCATGTTTTGTGATGCCCTCACGGTCCTGGATTGTGAGTGTTTTGTGGGCATGGGGAAGGAACAGGAGGTTCAGGTGGGGCAGGGTGCCAGCCATGATGTAAACCTTTGCTGTCCTCAACCAAATGCCTGGCGGAACATCTCCGCCTTACAGGCCCTGTATGAGGAAAGTACCGGAAGGGTTGGCAAAGGCTGTTATGTAGGTCCTTGGGAGTCCATTTCTGAGGTAAAATCGACACATCATCCTTGGGAGTCCATTTCTGAGGTAAAATCAACACATCATTAAATATCATGCTATTGTACTAATTAGTCACCTCCTAGATCTGAGGTGAATTATTACAACAGTGTAATATCCAGTTATTTGCGGATCCTACCCGGGTTTGGGAGCCTTCTCTTTTTGCGCCTGCCACACTTTAAAAGACACTTTTACGCAGCCAGCCCAATCTGTGAATGTGCTCTTTTTTTATTCCACATGGTAAGGATGTTTGTGTAAACGCTTCTCCATGTGTGATTTTTAAAAACTCTGGAATTCTAAATGACGGCTCGATTTCCCCCCACCCCCATAGAAATCCCCTGCATGAGGCCAGGAAAGCGAAATTAGGAATGGGATTCCTTGTGCTTGTTTTGTTCCACACAGTGCCACTAAATGAAGGTTTTTATCACAGAGTGCCAATTGTTTCTGAACTGAAACAGGCTTTTCATGGTCCAATCCAAGAGCAAACTCTGACATCTGGAAAGCTGATCACTGCCGAAGCTCCAGGGAGGGTAGTTCCTAAACACTCCTGTGTAAAATGCCAGCATCCTTTCAAAGGAGACCGTTGTGAGAAGGGACAGGAAATGGAAGCAAAGGTGTATTACCTCAGAAACATCTCTAGACCTGCTGAGGTACCAGACGACCAACATCCTCCAGGTCTTTTGGAACGGAGCCTAGTCCCCTCTTGCTTTACTTACCAAAGTGACACGTGAGCCTTAATTGCCTCAGAAGGTGCTCCATTCTGTTCTCTTCACACAGGGCTGGTAATGGAGCCTTTTGTAGCTCTTGGCAGTGGAAAATAAAGTTTACTCATGGAGCAAAAATTCCTGCACGCTGTTAAGCGCCGAGAAATCCGCTCGCGATTAATCAGCTAATGTTTTCACAGCCCTTTTCTTCTTCGCTTCATTTTTTTTTTCCCCTCCAGGAGATGTGAAGCACGATAGGAGTGATAAGTGTTTTTTTTTATGTTTAATTATTTTCTTATTTATGGCGCAAAATGACTTGGGGCCGCTGTCTGCTGATCGCATCGTTGTTAACCAACCATTGTGGGAGCCCCAGCAGAGCGCCTCAAGGGTAGCGTGGCGAACGCCAGACACACAAGTTCCTCACACTCAGGTGGTTTCCTCTCAGGTACCCACCAGTGCTTTATTAGTTCAGAAAATGGCATGTTCCCAGGTGGGTTCTCACCAGCAAAAACAAAACAGTTATTACTATCCTGGCAAAGGCTAGTCAATGACATCACAGGAATTTTGGAAAGCTGCTTGAAAAACATTTGCTCGGGAGACATAAGTACGTTGTTTAACGCTAGGTGAAAAGGGACTCCGGGCACGAATCCTGTTCTTTACTTCTCTGTTTGCAATGGATCAGGGGTCCCCATGGTGCCCATGACGATGCCATGGTGCCCATGACAAATGTTCTGGGACCCACCAAGTGTCTTTGGAAAGAGGTGGACAGGTTCGAGTGAGGCGTTTGCCCAGCAGGGCTTTTGATTGGCCACTGGAGAGCTGATTGGCTGTGCATATTTTTAAAAAGCTGCTTCGGCAGCAACTGCCACCACAGCACAAGGATCTTCAATGTGTGACTGAAGTAGGGTTGCCAGCCTCCAGGTGGGGCCTGGGGATTTCCTGCTCTTACAACTGAGCTCCAGCTGACAGAGGTCAGCTCCCCTGGAGAAAATGGCTGCTTTGGAGGGTGGAATCTATGGCATTGTACCATGCTGAGGCCCCTCCCCTCCCTAAACCCCGCCCTCTCCCAGATCCACCCCCAAAGTCTCCAGGTATTTTCCATCCCAGACCTGGCAACCCTAGACTGAAGGTAAGTTGAGTTTAGGCAAAAATAAATAAATAAAACAATGTGTTCATGTTAAAAGGCATCCCATTAAACAGAACTTCTGCCTGACATGTTGAAGTGTTACTATTAGAGTTATGTGTCGCCTTCCTCCCTCACATTTTGTGGTTGGCTCGCCCTCTTCTGGCAGCCATTTTGTGGTTGGCTCCACCTCCCAGGCAGCCATTTTGTGGTTGCACCCAGCATCCTGTGTCAGAAAAGCAAAAGATACCCACAGGCTCAGAAAGGTTGGAGACCCTGCTATAGATATTGACTTTCTAAGGCCAAAAGGGCAGGTGAATTCATGGGAAGATTTGAGAGTCTGAAAGGATGCGTTACTTGCTCAACACCAGAGCTGCTCCAGGCAGAGGGGATCTCCCAAGTCTGGAAAATACTCATACAGTTAATATTTCCCTCTTAATTTATCTGCGATATTGTATTTACAGAAGTCCTCCCTATCCCACAGCAGTTTGTTAATAGTGCCCACCAGTTGGGAAGGTTATTTAGAAGATGAAGAAGATGATGACATATGATGAAGGTGACAGCGACGGAGAAGAAGAAGAAGAAGAAGAAGAAGAAGAAGAAGAAGAAGAAGAAGAAGAAGAAGAAGAAGAAGAAGAAGAAGAAGAAGAAGAAGAAGAAGAAGAAGAAGAAGAAGCAGCAGCAGCAGCAGCAGCAGCAGCAGCAGCAGCAGCAACTCTACGGTAAAAACTGCTTCTACCATAGAGTTTTTGCCCAAATACCAAAGTGTTGCTTGGATGTCACTGGTGTGATGACATCACTTCCTGGTGATGGAGGCGACATGGCCTGGGCCTTCCTCTTTCTCCGGGTAAGTGCCCCTGCCAGCCAGCTGATCAGTGGCTGGGGGGGGGCAGGGTCTGGTAGTGAGGGACACCTGTCTACTCTGGGGAGAGTCTGGCAGCCCTATAAAGCATACAAACACACTTACACATAGAAAAGCCCAAGTGCAGAGAATCAAAGGATTAAAATGCACTGGTGAAAAGTGAGAGAATAAAACCAATGCTGTGGTTATTTTAATCTGTACAGCCAATCAGATCTCCAGTGGCCAACGAGGCAGGAGCCCCATTTGACCCCATCCATTTTTAAAAGCACTTGGCAGGCGCCAGGAAAGGTGTTGGCAAGCGGGCACCCTGTTGGGGAGCCCCGTCTTAAAGCTTGAGAAATCCTGCGGTAAAGTCATGGCTGTCGGCTGTGATCTGAAACATGCATATGACAAAGCAGAGCCCACCGATTCCAACAGACCTTATGTAATGTATCGAAACCCGACCACATGCGAGGCGAGCTCTCCACGCGGTCAGACGAAACCTACAAGCTTTGCTCTGGGAGACAATAGCCCGAATGGATCCAAGCCCACACCAACCAGGGGGCTAGGTTCTGGGTCGGGACCTATGGAACTCTCGGCCACTGTATATAGCCTATCACTGAGTGGGGAGGGTGTTTCTGGGAGTGGGTTCACGGAGCATATAAGTCGGCCTGCGAGCCGTGATGTCTTGTCTTGTTCCCGATCTTGAAATAAAAGTATGAGCTGATTTCACTCTACCCAATGCTTTTCACCTCATTTCCCCGGAAAATAATGCTTAGGTCGGATCTCCTTATTGAATTGTAGCCATGAGGCACTCCTTACATTTCTGAATTAACATCTCCGCAAGGATGGGAGGAGGGGAAAACAATGAGAGCAGCAGAGACAATCTCTGCAAAATGGAGAGACGAGTGGGGCTCCCTGTGAACATTTTAAAAGGCTTAAAAATAAACAAAATCCTGAAGGGGGGGAGGTGGAAATAAAGCTAAAAAATCATTTTCCGAATGCCTGCCTGCCTCCTTCCTTCCCCGAAGCGTGATAAAGACCTCTTGACAGGGTGAGGTTCTGTTTATTTTGGTTTGTGTGGCGTTTGCTGCTTTGACCCCCTCAGCTGTTTGGAAGGAGGCCTTGACAGGCTGGCTTGTTTTTACTGGACTCTCTAGGAGTTTTTAGCATCACCGGACCGATCTGGGAGCAGTTCTGGCTGATTGCAGCCCAGGGCTCAGCCCGGCTCAGTCTAAAAGCTCTCCCTTTCACCCGCCGTCTGATTTCAGTCCTCCTAGGCCCCGGAGTTGGGAACGCTGCCACCCCTCGCAGCTGTTTTAAATCAGCACTTTCTCCTCATTTCACCACACAAAGGCAGGGCCTGGACATTTTTCTTTTCTTCTCCCGCTTGAAATGTGAGTCTAATTAAATGATAACGAGGCTCTGACATTTTCTAATTGTAATCCGAGCCCATGGAAAGCATCGTTCGGAAAGCGATTCAAACTATCGATAAGGGGAGAGGGGGGAAATAGAGACGTTCCCTTGGAAGGGCCCGCGGCTTATGTCATCGGTGCCAGAGGACGAGAGAGCAGGGTTGGGTTGCCAGCTTCCAGATGGGGCCTGGAATTCTTCTGGAATTGCAACCGATCTCCCGATAGGGTTGCCAGTACAAGCGGTGGCTGGAGATCTCCTGGGATTACAACTGATCTCTCGCTGACAGAGATCAGTTTACCTGGAGAAAATGGCCACTTTGGAAGGTGGACTCTTGGATATTACACACCCTACTGAAGTTTAGGGTTGTCAAGTCCATTAGAAACATTGGCTGGGGGTGGGGACACGTTCTGGACACAGACACATCACACCCAACAGGCTGAGATCGCCAGAAGTGATGTTGCGCTCCATGCCTATGACACCCGGAAGTGACATAAGCACATTGTAGGTGACACTCTGGTTTGGGGGCAAAACTCTGTGGTAAAATTGCCCTCAAACCACAGAGTTCTGCCCATAAACCAGAGCGTCGCCCCCGGTTGCCCACATCACTTCCAGGTGACTGAGGCGCATCGCGCAAAACTGGGCAACCCCCGCCCCCAACTGGGGAATGGCAACCCCACTGAAGTCCCTCCTCTCCCCCAACCCCATCCTCCTTAGGCGGCACCCCCAAAATCTCCAGGTATTTCCCAACTGGCAATCCTATCTATGGCACAGCATTCCTGATGAGGCCCACCCCCTTCCCAAACCCTGCTCTCCCCAGACTTCACCCCCAATATCTCCAGGGATTTCCCTACGCAGGGCTTCTAGTGTCCTGGCCCCACTGGTGGACCTCCTGAGGGCCCCTGGTATTTTTGGCCACTGTGTGACAGAACGTTGGACTGGATGGGCCACTGGCCTGATCCAACATTGGCTTCTCTTATGTTCTTATGACCACTGGTCTGATCCAACAGGGCTCTTCTGATGTTCTTATGAAGGCCTCAGCCTCTCTACCTTGTTTTTGGCCCTCCAGAGGAACTGATGGGCCACTGTGTGAGACAGGATGCTGGACCAGATGGCTACAAGTATGGATGGCTCCAAGAGGGAATTGGATAAACATATGGAGCAGAGGTCCATCAGTGGCTATTAGCCACAAAGTGTAGATAGGAGCTCTCGGTCTGGGGGAAGTGATGCTCTGTATTCTTGGTGCTTATTGCGGGGGGGCAACAGTGGAAGGGCTTCTAGTGTCCTGGCCCCACTGCTGGACCTCCTGATGGCACCTGGTATTTTTGGCCACTGCGTGACACAGAGTGTTGGACTGGATGGATCCAACATTGGCTTCTCTTACGTTCTTATGCAATCCTAGCAGGGTTTTCTTCTTCCTGTTTTCCCCATAACAACCCTGCAGGGTAGGTTAAGCTGGGACAGAGCTGCTGACCCAAAGTCGCTCAACGAGAGCTTAGATGAGATTTAGGTGGTGTCAGTCCACAAACGCAGCCTCGCTTTGCCTGGAGCCCTGTAAGGAACAGGTGGTTTTAACCCTTCAAGCTCCGCTTGCTCTTGCAACTAAAAAGAAAAAGACTCTCTGCTTTGTTGTGAGCATTTTGCTAAAGGACTAATAGCTGAGCAGGGGAGCTATTATCAGACAGTGAAAACAGGCAGCTAGATTCGAGTCCAGTAACACTTTAGGGACCAACAAGATTTTGGGGGTATAAGATTTTAGAAGTCAAAGGTGCTTCAGACACCCTCCCAGTTTTGGTCAGACCTGCATGTATGTACCTCTATGCTAGTTCCTTCATTAGGCCATCGCAGAGAGGACCAGGAAACCTTCAAAGCCCCTCCATGAGTCCCAGTAGTTTCCCAGACTGGGGCCAGGAAGCTGAGTAGCAGGAAGACTCATCGCTCAGTGACAGATCATGGACTGGATTTCTCTTGGGCCAGAAGAGAATACCCTCACTAGCAAAACAGATCTATGGGGTCAGACCCCAGGTGCTTTGTGTGTTCAAAGCCTCAGGTTCAGTCTCTAGTATCTCCAGTGGACAATGTTGGAACATGCAAGGTCTATCGTGCATAGAGAAAGAAAATGACAAAAACATCCTGCAGGGGGCAACAGAGGGGACAACTAGTTAGCATAGTAAGATTAGGGACTTCCTACTATTTTCAAATAATCTCCTTCCTGTCACCTGATTGGCTCAGTTAGGGTTTCCCTGCTCCTGCTGAGTTCTTCTCTTCTACTGACTCTCTCCTAGCCAGTTAGATTCTCTATGATTCTATGACTTGGTGGTCTCCTGTGCTCCCTCTAAACTATGGAGTCCTGTGAGCAAAAATTCTACTTTGTGAGCTGCTGGCATTAAAGTTAGACTTCTCTTTCTCTCCCCTCTTTCTTACAAAGTTTGTTCATTTCTTAATAAACCAACTTCATTCTTTAAACAGCTTGTGCTCCACTTTAATGCATATCTACACTCTGCCAACAGACAATACATAAGGCCTAGAAAAGACCATGCTAAGAATATCGTTGCCAGAAGAAATAGCCCTGAGCTATGAAGGAGAAGATCTGTGGTTCACTGGTAAAGCATCAGCTTTGGATGCATAAAATCACAGGCTCAGTCCCTGGCATCTCCAGTTAGAAATTTTTTGTTAGTTTGTTTGGTCTTGCTATCAAGTTGCAGCTGGTTTATGGCAGCACTTTAGGGTTTTGAAGCCAAGAGGCATTCAGAGGTGGTTTGCCATTGCTTGCCTCTCCGTAGTGACTCTGGCTAGATGGCTATCCGTCAGCAATACTGATTCTGTGAACTTAGGCAGATCATGAGAGGGAAGGCAGGAAGGGTTGCATCAGGGCTTAGTTCTTGTGGCCCTTCTTACATGCCCAGGGAAATGCTGATCGTCACTTTGGGATCAGAACAATTTTTCTCCAGGCCAATTTGGCTGGAGATCCTGGAGGAATTCCCCCCCCCATCTTCTGGACATGAAACAGCAGTCACTGGGGGTATGGGGGGAGGTATATGTGAAGAAGAAGGGGACGGCAAAGGATGAGATGGTTAGACAGTGTCATCGATGCAACGAACATGAAATTGAGCACACTTCAGCGGACAGCGGAAGACAGGAGGGCCTGGCGTAATCTGGTCCATGGGGTCGCGAAGAGTCGGACTCGACTGTGCGACTGAACAACAACAATATGTGAATTTCCTGCATTGTGCAGGGGTTTGGACTAAACGACCCTGGAGGTCCCTTCCAACTCTATGATTCTATGACTTGGTGGTCTCCTGTTCTCCCTCTAAGCTATGGAGTCCTGTGAGCAAAAATTCTACTTTGTGAGCTGCTGGCATTAAAGTTTGTGAGCAGGTGATGTGGCTACTGCATAGATTACTTTGCTCTGGAGCCGTCCTTCCTGAGCGAAGACAAAAAATGTGTGAGCCGGAGGCTAAAAAATTGTGCACTAGCTCACACTAACTCAGCATAGAGGGAACACTGGTGGTCTCCCATCCAAATATAAACCAGGGCTGGCTCTGCTTAGCTTCTGAGATTTGACAACATCAGGCTAGCCTGGGCTGTGTAGGTCAGCAGATAATGTGAAAGACATTGACCTGAGACCCTTGAAAAGCCCTGCCAGTCAGAGTCAATGATACTGACCTTGGGAGACCGCTGGCCTGACGCCGTCGAAGGCAGCTTCCTTTGCAGATGATTTCACTCACGGAGACCCAGCTTCCATTTTGATGCTCAACAAACGAAACTGGCTTAGCCTACCATAATCAGCCTCTACCCCGAATCATCCATCATTGTAATTATTGTTCAATTAAAAATAATTTATCGTTTTCTATTTCATAATTTTACCGAACGCTGTTCATTTATATGCGAAAGGGCTACATTATATCTAATAAATAAAGCAGTAAAAGCTTGGGTTTGGTAACACATATTTCATTTGTCTCCCAAATGTCTTTGTGGGGGGCGGGGGGCGGGTTGAGGAGAAAGAAAAAAAGAAACCATTCTTTCCCTCCATAATTCTCAACTTTTCTGTAAATTTTAACATTTCTTCCCAGGTAGTAGAGAGAGAAACAAGAAGGTTGTCTAGATCCTCACGCTTCCACACCTGTATCTGTTAATGCACGGTCCCTGGAGAAAGATTAGCACTTCCCAGGCTATGGACTTCAGACACTTATTCTGGAAGGTTTTCATTCCACAGAAGAAAACGGTTGCCCTGGGACAAGCATTCTCCCCGTGATTCCTGTACTTCACAAGTATTTAAGGGGAACCTTATGCCTTTTGACACAGAGCCAGCTGACATTGTTAAACCTGAGAACCTTTCTGCCTGTAGAACCGTGAAAAAGGATGGTAAACCGTTGCCTTCTCACCCACCGGGGGCCTGAGGCTATAAGAACAGTTTCTCGCGACTGGTTTTGATGAGTCCTCCTTGACATATGCCAGGGGGGGAAAAAATCGTTCTGTGTGGTTGCTGCGCCTTCATTAGTTATCCATTACAGGGCAATTCCTTCTGACAAGGTACACCAGGTCGGAGGAGAGAGACGTAGCATGCTGCTTTATCCGGCAAGTTAGCAAAAAAGATTCATGCGGCTACCCAGCCAGACCTTTCTCAACTCCACAAATGTATGTTATGTGCCAGTAAGCTGCTTCTGACCGTATGAACTAATGACCTCCAGAACGTCCTCCAGAACGTCCTGACGTTAACAGCATTGCTCGGGCCTTGCAAGCGGAGGGTCGTGGCTTCCTTGATTGAGTCAATCCATCTCGTGTTTGGTCTTCCTCTTTTCCTACGGCCTTCAATTTCTCCTACTCTTATGGCCTTTTCCAGTGAGTCTTCTCATGACGTGACCAAAGCACAATAGCCTCAGTTTAGTCATTTTAGCTTCAAGGGAGAATTCAGGCTTATCTGGATCCAGAACTTAGAAGAAGAGACTGGATTTATACCCTGCCCTTCATTACCCAAAGATGTCTCAGAGCAGCTTACAAACTCCTTTCTCTTCCCCTCCCCACAACAGACACCCTGTGAGGTAGGTGGGGCTGAGAGAGCTCTTGACAGAAACTGCTCTTTTTTCAAGAACAGCTCTTATCAGAACTACGGCTTGCCCAAGGTCATCCATCCAGGTGCAAGTGGAGGAGTGGGGAATCAAACCTGGTTCTCCCAGATTAGAGTCCGCACACTTAACCACTACACCAAACTGGCTCTCTCAGTTACTTGAACAAAGTTTGAGTCCAGCAGCACCTTTAAAACAAACAAAGCTTAATCCTGGGTATAAGCCAGGGGTGTCGAACTCATTTGTTACAAGGGCCGGATCTGACATAAAAGAGACCTTGTTGAGCCGGGCCACGTGGGTCATAAAATGTAATGACAGGTGGCAGAGATATAAACTTTATAAAGGACACAAATACAAACGGGTTTTTTTACTTGAAATAAAAACGTGCCTAAAACATTAGCACCCTTGGAATAGTTTGTTTATTTAACAGTGTCTGATAACTGACACCTCTTGCTCTGAATTATTGCATCAAAATGTCTGCACTGTTGCAATCCTGAGTCTGCCGTTCAGGTGTGTATCTGTAAGATGCAAACCTACAATGACGCAGCAGCAGAACTGGAAGAAGAAGCAGAAGACAGCCAGTTCCACTGCAGGCCTGATAGAAGCCCTCCAAGGGCCTGATTTGGCCCCCGGGTCGCATGTTTGACACCCCTGGTATAAGCTTTTGTGTGCGTGCGTGCGTACTTCGTCAGATAACTTTATTTCTTTATTGGATTTATTAATCGCCCAGTCCCAGCTATTGCAGGGCTCTGGGCGATGCACAGTATCCATAAGACACAATCAGATAAAATCATTCAAACATTAAGAACACATATTTGAAAAAAGATGGTGAATATTAACAAAGCCGATTTCAGACTGCCCCACAACGCCACCAACATGCCTACATCACTTATGTGTGATGTAGGCACATCGCTCCATGTTGCTGGGGGGGATTTCCTCCCACCAGCCAGCTGGCTGGCAGAAAACAGGAGCCTGTAAAACCAGGGGATCCCCCCGCCACCTAACTGGAAACTGGCAAGCCTAGAATCTGATACACACACACACACACACACACACAAAGCTCCCATTTCCAGGAGAACGGATGTCAGTCGTCTGGAGATCAGTTGTAATTCTGGGAGAATTCCACGCCCCGCCTTGAGGTTGGTCTCCTAATGGCTGGTCTCACTAATGGAACCTCCATGTAAGTGCTGCCGATTCATGGGCCTGATGGGAGCTTAGGGTTGCCGCCTCCTGGCTGGGAAATTCCTGGAGGTTTGGAGGATGGAGCCTGGGGAGGGTGGAATTTGGGACGAGGAGGAACCTCAGCCGGGTATAAGGCCATAGAGTCCACCTTCCAAAGCAGCCATTTTCTCCAGGGGAACTGATCTCTGTCGCATGGAGCTCAGCTGTAATTCCAAGAGATCTTCAGCCACCATGTGGAAGTTGGCCATGCACTGCATGTCGCTACCAAATAATAAGGCATATCTGCTGGATCTTTCTGCCATCGTACTGACATCTGCACAATTTCCTATCACCCTAAGTACCGCTTCAGTAGGTTTCAGGCAAGGTAAACAGCATGGAGTTACTATTTTCTCTCCAAAGAGGAGGTAAGGCTGAGAGGATATTTGGGGACCCAAAGCAGCTTACAATCATTCTCCTTTCCTCCGTTTTTTATCCTCACAACAGCCCTGTGAGGTAGATTAGGCTGAGAGGGTGCGACTGGCCCAAGGCCACCCAGCAAGTTTCCAGGGCACGAGCAGGGATTCGAACCTGGGTCTCCCGGTTTCTAGTCTGACATTTTAAAACCACTATACCACGCTGTCCGTCTGATAGCAAGACCCATTCCTGGATTACTTAATTAATTGAGGAGCATCTTTCACACCAGTTTGGTGTAGTGGTTAAGTGTGCAAACTCTGATCTGGGAGAACTGGGTTTGATTCCCCACTCATAGAATCATAGAATGTTCAAGTTGGGAGGGACCTTGCAGGTCATCTAGTCCAACCCCTGCACTCTGCAGGAGCATAGCCAAAAGATAGCCCTACAGACCTACAACATACCCAAAAGATGGTCGTCCAGCCTCCGCTTGAAAACATCCAGGGAAGGAGCATCCACCACCTCCCAAGGCAGTCTGTTCCACTGCTCAACCACTCTTACGGTTAGGAAGTTTCTTACAGTTTTGCCCCAAACTCCTCCACTTGCACCTGCTGGTGCGACCTTGGGTCAGTCACAAGTTCTGTCAGAGCTGTCCTCGAAAGGGCAGTTATCGAAAGAGCTCTCTCAGCCTCGCCTACCTCACAGGGTGTCTGTTGTGGGGAGGGGAAGGGAAGGGAAAGGAGTTTGTAAGCCGCTCTGAGACTCCGAGTGAAGGGCAGGTTATAAATTCAATCTCTTCTCTTTTTCTTCTTCTTGTAATAATACAAGTACTGACTAAGGAAACCAGAAGCAGGGGTCTCTGACTTCGGCCATCCCCACCCACCCCCTTCCTCTCCAAAACAGGAGTTCTTTCTCCCTTACTGTGATTTGTGTCATCTGAAAACAAAACAGGTTTCTTTTCTTTCCTTTTTTTTTTTTTCAGGACCGCTGCCTTGTATGCAAATGTATGGAGATTTAATTGATGACTCATTAAAATTCATGCCGTTCCTCTACGACTACTAATCCGCAGGCAGGCCCCGCTGGAGACATTGTCAATTCTCACTCTTGTTGTGTGTGTTTGTTTTAACAGTCCACAATTCTTCCTACTGACCGCGCAGACTGGCCAACCCGAAGCTCGGGAAAGGGACCTCTTTCCAACTGTGAGCTGGCTCTGCCGGCTACTCCCCGACGAAGATGAACTGCCAAAATATATACCGGTTAAAATATCCCTCGGCTGGTACTGGCGTGGGTGGCCTGGCGGCCAAAGCGGGCGGCCCTCCAACGTGCCAAACCAGCTGTGACCACCGGTGGCCCTAAGCAAGGTGATGAGTTACATCCTGCAAAGGATTTGTCCCTCGTGCGTACGACTCCACCTTTCTTCCTTTGCGGCTCGATC
This sequence comes from Gekko gecko, assembly GCA_029375565.1. Classification (NCBI taxonomy): domain Eukaryota; kingdom Metazoa; phylum Chordata; class Lepidosauria; order Squamata; family Gekkonidae; genus Gekko; species Gekko gecko. The sequence continues at coordinate 124,513,589 of JAPDNY010000008.1, forward strand.
CCCACGCCTATGAATTCTGGTCATTGCTGGATACGGATAAGCAAATCCTGCAGCCCGTCGGTGGTATCCGCACACTGTTTGCTGGCAGCGTGTGTGAAGAACATTGTGTAGATGTATGCATTCCCACCGCAAGCTTTTCAGATCGGAAGACAGCTGCCCGTGGAGCAGAGTTACCGTTCTTGGAAAGGATTTTACCCTATTCAAAAGTTTGCCTGCTAATATTCGAGGAGATGGGGGGGGGTATTCGAGGCCGATGAGGCACCTTGGCTAAGAAAAAGTACTGTGAAATCAGGAAGACCCTTCTCATCGCTGCTGCCAAGCAATCTGTGCTTTTCCACCTTCAATATTCACTCACTTATTCATTCATTCATTCATTGAATTAGACTTTTAGGCCACCCTCTCCTGAAAGACAGGGCTCAGGGCGATGTACAACACGATAAAATCCCAATCCAATTCACGAACCACAGCTAAAAATTTCCAGAATTAAAATATAAAAATACCTTTTAAAAAAAACCTCATTTAACGCAGTCCAATCCATCTGACGGCAAAAGTTTACCAAAGATGCCGCAGCCTCTTTGGAGGAGATGGGAAAGGGTCATAGCCATCGCTGTCCTCAACCATACCCCTGGCGGAACATCCCTGCCTTACATGCCCTGCAGAAAGGTAGCAAATCCCACAGGGCACGGATGTTATCTGGCAGAGAGTGCCACCAGTTAGAGGCCAGGGAGACTGGACGACCATCTTTCGGGTATGTTGTAGGTATGCCGGGCTATCTATCGGCTATGCTCCTGCGGAGTGCAGGGGGTTGGACTAGATGACCTGCAAGGTCCCTTCCAACTCTAACATTCTATGACTCTATGAAAAAGCCCTAGTGTTAAGTATGAGACTCAACAAAGGATTCAGCTTCAAAAGTGATTTCAGCTTTATTAAACAGCAACTGTAAGTCAGGAACACACGACAACAAGGGGAGCTCAGCTCCTTCTTTTAAACTCTCCCGGGCTGTCAAAGCCACGCCCATTACAAGTTAAAGGCCAATCAGAATACAGGGATAAAGGCCAATCAGGACCGTTCCCTCTTTGCAACAATATCACTCAGTGATTGGGTAATTACACAGGTTCCGCAGAAACCGACCAATAGCAATGCGGACACCTGAAGAGCCACGTTCAGACTCAAGCTTAACATGTGAATAGATAGGAGCGTGTGGCGCCCCCCTGCAGGGCGTGCACTTCTACCCCACCTTGTTAATCTTCCCGGGACGCCCAGGGAGGCCGAGTAGGATTCCGGTGGGTGGGAACGCAAGGTCTGTGGTTCCCGGAGGCCTCAGATAGGGGAGTTCTGCCACCGTTCTGGTTGTCTCCAGTCTCAAGGCAAGGACCTCCCCTCGTTGACTCAGGGTCCCCGGCTAGCGTCTCCGCCCCTCTCTCTCTCTCTCTGGGCAACGGAGGTTCCGCTAACCTTCCCTCTGACAGTCAATCTCTCCTCCCCGGCCTCCATCCACCATCCCCCTTTTATTCCCTCACCACATCCTGCTCCACCTCCCACCACCACCCCGCGTCCTCCCATTAGTGTTGCCACCCATCCTTCTGCCCCTTCGATTCCCCATTGGCTCTCCCCGGGCTCAGGAGTGCGGGAGACCCGCCCCTGCTTCTCCGGCGTTCCGCGGCTCCCGGGTGGGGCCCGCTTCCGCCCCGCTGTCTCCCCGTCGCTCCCAAGCGCCCTGGTGCTGGCTGCCTCGCGCCCCGCGCCTCGCGGGGCGCAGCGTCTCGGCCTCGCTCTTCCCGGACCCGCCGGAGCCCCCTGCAAGCAGGCAAGTGTCAGGGCGGGCTTTTCCCGGGCGGCGGGACTTGCGGGGCTTGGCAGGCCTTGGGGCCGGTCTTGTTGGCTGCTCGGGGGCGTGGAATCTCTTCTGGCACGGCCCCCGCCGTCCGGGGGCAGCTCTCCGAGTCCCGAGCCGGGACAGAGCGATTCACATTCAGTACATAACACCTAGCCCTGGTTGAGGACAGCCAGACAGTGTTCCTTCTAAGCTGAGTCAGTGTGAGCTAGCTCACAGTTCGTTAGCCCCCAGCTCACACATTTTTTTGTCCTCGCTCAGGAAGGATGGCCCCAGAGCAAACTAATTTATGCAGTCGCCAAATCACTCGCTCACAACTTTATTTATTTATTTATTATTTGGATTTATATCCCGCCCTCCCTGAAGGCTCAGGGAGACTCACAACAATACCCAATAGCTCACAAAGTAGACTTTTTGCTCACAAGACTCCACATCTTAGAGGGAGCATCGCAGCCAGGTGTCTCTCGGGCCCGGGACCACCAGGAGGTTCTTATCTCCGGAGCACAAAGCTCTTTCCGGGGGTATAACAGGAGAGGCAGTCCCAAAGGTGTGTGGGTCCCAGCCCATTAAGGGCCATAAAGGTTAGAACCTATGGAGAAAGGTTAAAACACTTGGGGCTCTTTAGCTTGGAGAAACGACGGCTGAGGGGTGACATGATCAAGGTTTATAAGATTATGAATGGGCTAGAGCAGGTTGAGAAAGAAGTACTTTTCTCCCTTTCTCACAATACAAGAACTCGTGGGCACTCCATGAAATTGCTGAGCAGTCGGGATAGAACAGATAAAAGGGAATACTTCTTCACCCAAAGAGTGATTAACATATGGAATTCACTGCCACAGGAGGTGGTGGCAGCTACAAGCATGGACAGTTTCAAGAGGGAATGAGACAAACATCTGGAGCAGAAGTCCATCAGTGGCTATTAGCCACAGGGTATAGATGGGAATTCTCAGTCTGGGGCAGGTGATGCACTCTGTTCTTGGTGCTGGGGGGGGGGGCAGCAGTGGGAGGGCTTCTGGTGTCCTGGCCCCACTGCTGGACCTCCTGTTGGCACCTGGTATATTTTGGCCGCTGTGTGACAGAGTGTTGGACTGGATGGGCCATTGGCCTGATTCCACATTGGCTTCTCTTATGTTCTTAGAACCAAAACCCCAAACCTGATCCAATGCTCCACCAGAAACCAGTGGAGCTTACACAGCACAGTTGGAATGTGTGCCATGCGAGGGGTCTTGGCAAGACACTTAAAGGAGCAACCGAGGGGGGAGCGATAGCTCCCCGGCACCCCTGCAAGAGGCAGGAACCAAGTGCCATGGACCTGGTGCCACCCTAGTGAAGCCCAGCGGTCTTGATGCTGCCCACTCGCCCAGCCCGGCCCCGGTTCTGGCGGTAACCGAGCCAGGGAACACGGACAGGTTGCAGCGACACGGCTTGGGACCGCTGGAGCTGTTGGGCCAGGAGGCCCCACCCAACCCACCGCCGAGCTACAACCTACCTCCGGTGGTCCCGACACCTAGGGCTTGGCAGTGGGAATGAGCCTGGGACCGGAGAGCTGGAGGGAAGCGCCAGAGGTGGCGGTGGCTAGGGGGCACCCACGACTGTCCTGGGACCCTCAGAGGGAAGAGCCCCGCGGAGGCTGCTGCCTGGGCGCACTCGTGGACAGCTCCGTGGCACACACCACGAGTCCCAACCAGCCCCAGCGCAGGGACTGCACTTACCTCGCACCGGGCAACTCCAGGAACGACAGGAAGAGTAACCGGCCACACGCCCGACGTGGCCAACAAGGACAACAGCTTCAGGCCCTGAAACCCAGGAGGGGTGGGGCTTCCAGCTGGTCCTAAAAGGAGAGATGCCTCAGCCAGTGGAGGAGCGAGACAGGGAAGACGGACAGCCCCGAGAGCCTACAGGGTTCAGAAGGAGGGAGGGACCAGGTGTTGGTAGAAGGGAATAAAAGAGGGGTGGGAGCCCGAACCCGGGAGGAGAAAAGGAGACTGACGGGACTTGCCTGCCAGCTGAGAGAGACGTGGGGGCCTCCCCACCTGTGTGCGCCAGGAGAGTCGGACGCCAGCAGTGACGCAACCCTGGGCCCTCTCCTACATCTGAGGTTCCTGGCTGTACCCCTCTGGGCTGCCCTTCGGCCGACTGGGTCCCCAAGGAAGGCTCCGCCCCCAGGCTGGACACGGGCCAATATTTAACAGGCTCCTTCCATGTGGCCGCTTCATTTCTTTGAGTGCTGAGATCTGACTGCCCTGCTGGTTGGTACCAGTCGACTAAAGTTTTGTCTGTTGGGTTTCGGGTTGGCTTAACTTTGAATGGCTCTGATTAATCCATTTTTTTACAACTGCAAACGTCCTTGGGCATTGTTATGGCTGAAACGCTGGTCACAGATATGCCTCCTTCTATTGTTCAGAGGAAGCCATCCTTGCAGAAGAACGGGACATATGGACATTTTAATTAAACAGCTCAGACAAAAGATTGTAAATGAGCACAGAGGCTCCCTCCCTGTTCTGGAATAATCACCGAGAATGAGTGTGGTGTAGAGGGGAGAGTGCTGGATGAGAATTCTGAGAGACCTGGGTTTGAATCTCCACTCTAGCGTGGAAACTAGCCAAGTAACTTTGGACCAATCAGGCGCTCTCAGCCTAACCTACCTGGTATCTAACGAAGGGGGCTGTAACTCTCGAAATCTGATAGCCCCAAAAATCTGTTGGTATCTACGGTGCTACAGGACCCAAATCTAGCTGTTCGGCTGCAAACCAACATGGCTACACCCAAAACTACTGCAAAGGGTGGTCGTTGTGAAGAAATGATGGAGCAGAGAACTATGTTTTTTTTTCTGAAACAAAATTTTTATTGGGATGCATTCAACATTGTTAAACATCGTTACCAATACAATTTCAAAAGGTTCTCATCCCATCCCCCTACCCCCCCTAATAGGCTTCCAACACTGCTAATAACAAAAAAGAAAAAGTTAAAAGGTAATCAAGTTTAGACTTATAACAATCGACCAACCAGGTAACAAAATTCACTTTTAGCCCCTGCTAGGGAGAAGGTTAGTCTGTCTGTAGCAGTAGAAAAGAGCCAGATTCCAGTAGCACCTAACAAAATCTGTGGCAGGGGAGGAGCTTCCGTGAGTCACTGCTCACTTCTTCAGATACCAGAAGAAGAAGGACGAGGACAAGAAGGACGACGAGAATGATGACGAGAATGAGGACAAGGAGGAGGATTGGGGACTAATCTCATCTGTAGTGTCTAATCTAATCTGTAGATTACAATTTCAAGAGCCATTCCATGCACAAAAGAACCTCAAGAAACAGGAAACTTCCTCAGGAAACAATCCATAGACAAAAGAACCTCCTCAGGAAAGCTCCTCCATTAGCATGTTCATAGCCTGGAGAACTCCTACAAGATAATGACTCAGCCCTACCCCACCTTCCTGAGTAGATATAAATTACCTGCCTACCATTTTTCTGCCGACCTTGGCACAGAGTCCTCCATCTTTCTGTGTTATACCTCTGAGGATGCCAGTCACAGCTGCTGGCGAAACGTCAGGTCCTACAATGCCAAGACCACGGCCAGACAACCCGGAAAATCTACAGCAACTAATGAACTCCGGCCGTGAAAGCCTTCGACAAGAGTCGGTTATGTTTCAGATGGTCAGCCGCGTTGGTCTGAAACAACAGAACAAAGTTTAGAGTCCAGCGGCACCTTTAAAAGCGATAAAGTTTACGAAAGCTGATACCAGAATTAAACTTTGTTGGGCTTAAAGGTGCCACTGGACTCACAAGTTTGTTCTATTGGTTGTGTTTGTTACTCATGTGCAAAACCGCCCTGGGAGCCCCCTCCCCTAACCAGGTAGGAGGGGGGACAGAACTTTACACACAAAAAATAAATATATAGATATATATATACCCAGCCTCAGAAAATGGTGGGGAGGGAGACGGGAGAGAGACAAAGGACGCCTCCTGTTTCGGTAACTGCATATTTGACGTTTTGTTTCCTGAGCTTTTCCAATATGTTTTTCATTTGCAGTAACATTTTTTGCCAGTAAGCATGTTTGAATTGCTACAGAAAAGGAAACGTGAAAGGTTAAAGGGAACAAATTCACTTGAAAATTGGAACAAATAATGTAGTTTTTAAAAAGAGCCAGGAAGGCAAACCCCCGTGCAATTCTTTTTAAGAACTACATTATTTCTTTAAAAAAAAAAAAAAACAGAGATGGAAACATCCCCCCACCCCCCAATGTAGTTTTTAGTTTCACTCGTAGATAAGGTTAGTAGAAAATCAGAGGGTGTTCTGCCATCTCAGACGGACGGAGGAGGGGTCCCTCAATGGCCAAGACAACTAAAGGGCACCTTCATACAAAAAGGCAGCAAACTTCTGAATATCGACACCAGGACAGCATCATTAGAGGAAGGCCTCGGCCTCTAATGCCCTATCGGTTGGCCCCACCAAGGCAGCAAGTTGGCCACTGTGTAAAACAGGGCTGCTGACCTAGATGGACCACTGGTCTGATCCGGCAGGGCTCAGCTTATGTTCTTATTATGCCATTTATCAAGGGACCTGTTATGTACTGGGACGGAATCATCCCTGATTGAATCACCCCAGAGACTGGCTGAGCTTGGAGCACAAGAACAATAGCCTGCCAGGATTCTGAAAGTAACCAATCAAGTAGCAATGCTTTGTAAATAGCCTATCACTGGGAGTGGGGGCGTGTTTGGGTGTGGCAACGGCATGCTATTTAACAGAGCTGAGGCTCTGGAGTCTGGTATTGCTAAAATCACAAATAAAGTTGAGCCAATCACTAGGCGTGTGGTCTGTTCATCCGTGGAGCCCCCCACTATTTAACAGGACTGCAATCACACACCCCATTTAGAGATGCCAGCCTCTAGCCAGGACCCGGAGATCCTCTGGCATTACAGCTCATCTCCAGATGGAAGGTTGCTTGCTTTTTTTTTTTTTTTTGGCCATCTTCTGGACATGGAGCAGGGCTCACTGGGGCTGTGTGTGTAGGGGAAGTAGTTGTGAGTTTCCTGCCTTGTGCGGGGGGGTTGGACTAGATGACCCTGGAGGCCCCTTCCGACTCTACGATTCTGTGAAAGACCTCAGGCTGAGTAGACGGCAGAGATCAGCTCCAATGTCCCCTCTAAGCTGCGGAGTCTTGTGAGAAAAAAATTCTGCTTTGTGAGCTGCCGGCATTACAGTTGTGAACGAGCGATTTGGCTTCTGTATAAAACAGTTTGCTCTGGAGCCATCCCTTCGTGAGCGGAGACAAAAATGGGTGAGCTGGAGGCTGAAAAACTGAGCTGGCTCAAACTAACTCAGCTTAGAGGGAACACTGATCAGCTCCCTTGGAGAAAACGCTTGCTTCGGGGGGGAACATAAGAACATAAGAGAAGCCAATGTTGAATCAGGCCAATGGCCCATCCAGTCCAACACTCTGTCACACAGCGGCCAAAATACACCAGGTGCCATCGGGAGGTCCAGCAATGGGGCCAGGACACTAAAAGCCCTCCCACTGCTGCCCCCTCCAGCATCAAGAATAGAGTGCATCACCTGCCCCAGACTGAGAGTTCCCATCTATACCCTGTGGCTAATAGCCACTGATGGACCTCTGCTCCATATGTTTATCTAATTCCCTCTTGAAACTGTCCATGCTTGTAGCTGCCACCGCCTCCCGTGGCAGTGAATTCCATGTGTCAATCACTCTTTGGGTGAAGAAGTACTTCCTTTTATCTGTTCTACCCCGATTGCTGTCCACCCCCGGAACACCCCCCAAATCCCCCCATCAGAGCGACAAGGGAACCGGGCAACCCTGTCTTGAAACAAGGACTTTTCACTGAGATAACACACACTAAGAATGTCGTCGCCAATGCTCCCTCTAAGCTGTGGAGTTTTGTGAGCAAAAATTCTGCTTTGTGAGCTACTGGCATTAAAGTTGTGAGTGGGGTGATTTGGCTGCTGCATAACTTAGTTTGCTCCGGAGCCATCCCTTCCTGAGTGAAGACAAAAATGTGTGAGCCGGAGGCTAAAAAACCGGGAGCTAGCTCACACTAACTCAGCTTAGAGGGAACACTGTCGCACTCCCTCCCGCAATGTCCAGGCGTGCTGCGTCACTCACTTCAGCCATGTTCGCAACAGCAACAACAACAGCAACAGGCTCTCCTCCAGAGCCAATTCGATTACGCATTTGCAGAAGCACCAATTTCAAGCTGTTGAAGCACTTAAGTAAAACTGTGTTCAGCCCATTTGTTTCTGGGCAACGCATTTTATAGAGTTGCAACCTGTGGATTGTTTTACATATCCAAGTTATAAAACTGCACGCTCTGGCAGGTAAGTAATATTCTATTTGCCAACAGTCTCTGTTTCCCAGGGACCGTTCTGTGGGACTCGTCCCTCGCCAGGCTAGTTGGAGTGATCTGCATTGATCCGATCCGTTTTTTGTGAATTCGTTCCCAACATGTCTCCAGACTGTGGGGGCCAAAGCAGATTCAATCAAACCACTTTCCAACAGGCTTTGAAATGTGAATGGACTCACTATCTGGGATGCTTTTCTAGCCTGTTCAGAAGAAGAAGAAGAAGAAGAAGAAGAAGAAGAAGAAGAAGAAGAAGAAGAAGAAGAAGAAGAAGAAGAAGAAGAAGAAGAAGAAGAAGAAGAAGAAGAAGAAGAAGAAGAAGAAGAAGAAGAGGAGGAGGAGGAGGAGGAGGAGGAGGGAGGAGATTGGATTTATACCCCGACCTTTACTACCCAAAGGAGTCTCAGAGAGGCTTACAAACTCCTCTCCCTTCCCCTCCCCACAACAGACACCCTGTGAGGCAGGTGGGGCTGAGAGAACTTCTGACAGAAACTGTCCTTGAGAGAACAGCTGTGCCAGAGCTTGTGACTGACCCAAGGTCACATCAGCAGGTGCAAGTGGAGGAGTGGGGAATCAAACCCGGTTCTCCCAGATTAGAGTCCGCGCACTTAACCACTACACCAAACTGAACACACAAATGAAGCTGCCTTGTACTAAATTAGACCATCAGTCCATCATCAAGGTTAGTATTGCCTGCTCAGACAGGCAGCGGGCTCTCCAGAGTCTCAGGTGAAGGTTTATCCCATCATCTAATACCTGATCCTTTTAACTGGAGATAGGTAAAGGTAAAGGTTTCCCTTGCTCGAAAGCCAATCGAATCCGACTCTAGGGATGCGGTGCTCATCTCCGTTTCCAAGCCGAAGAGCCAGCACTGTCCAAAGACGCCTCCGTGGTCATGTGGCCGGCATGACTAGACGCCGAGGCGCATGGAATGCTGTTACCTTCCCACCAAAGTGGTACCTATTTATCTACTTGCAATTTCTTGCTTTCGAACAGCTAGGTTGGCAGGGGCTGGGGCCAGAGACGGGAGCTCACTCCGTCATGCGGCACTCGGTTCTCGAACTGCTGAACTACCGACCTTCCGGTTGGCAGTTCAGCGTCTTAACCACTTGAGCCACCGCAGCCCCCTTAACTGGAGATACGAGGGACTAATACCAGGGACTAAACCTGGGACCTTCCGCATGCAAAACAGACGCTCTTCCACTGAGCCACAGCCCCTCCTCTAGCTCAGTTCCTGAAAATTATCCAACAAAAAGAAGAGAGAATACAGAAACTTTTTAAGGATGCATGAACTCTCCCCCTGAATTACTTTTAAAATCAAGTTTCCAACCTCGTTACTACACTACGGGTGTTCTGGTAACAGTGACATTTGTTCGGAAATTAGCAACAATGCAAGCAAAGCTCTCAGCGGTGAGGATGGGGGGGGGGTTCACTCCACATAAGCCGCTGCCCCCCTCTCTGTCAGCCCTTCAACTAGTACTCACGGCTGGTATGTCGGAGATCCCACCGCCTCCTTTTCCCCACGCTCCCCACTATAACAATGTTTTCGTAAACCCAAATTACAATTGTAAATTAGACGGCTGATCTGCATAATTTAAAATAATTCATAAACATTTTCAAGACGCAGCTTTTTTTAAAACACCCCACCCTCCTCTCAGAGTTTTGGACTCAGAGCTTTGGAAATGTCTGCTGTAATGTGCACCCGCCCCATGAAATGACTGGAAACCACCTCATAAGGACATCAGAAGAGCCCTGCTGGATCAGAGCAGTGGAGGTCCCTCTAGTCCAGCATCCTGCCTCACACAGTGGCCAACCAGTTCCTCTGGAGGGCCAACAGCAGGGCATAGAGGCCGAGGCCTTCATAAGAACATCAGAAGAACCCTGCTGGATCAGGCCAGTGGTCCATCTAGTCCAGCATCCTGTCTCACATAGGGGCCAACCAGTTCCTCTGGAGGGCCAGCAACAGAAAGGCTGAGGACTTCCCCCATTGTTGCCTTCTGGCTCTGGGATTCAGAGGATTAGTGCCCCTGAATGTGGAGGTTCCCCTCTGTCAGCATGGCTACTAGCCATTAATACTCGTATCCTCCATGAATCTATCTAATCCCCTTTCAAATTTGTTTATACCTGTGACCATTGCTACATCCTCTGGCAGCGAATTACACATTTTAATCACTGGCTGCGTAAAGTAGTATTTCCTTTGATCCATCCTGAAGCTACTGCCCATCAGCTTCAGTGGATGCCCTCAAGTTCTAGTATTTGGGTAGAGGAAGACAAATATCTCTTTGCCAGCTCTCTCCATCCGATGTATAATTTTATAAACCTCTATCACATACCACAAAAGCATGCCTTTACTTGTGTTCCCTTTGTTCATTTCCGGGGAGTGTTATTTCAAGCCCTGACCTGGACGGCCTAGACTAGCCCAGTCTCCTCAGGTCTTAGAAGTCCCTGGCTAGTACTTGGCTGGAGACCGCAAAGGAAGCCCAGGGTTACTACAAAGAGGCAGGCAAGGGCAAACCCCCTCTGAACGTTGCTTGCCTTGAGAACCCTACAGGGTCGCCATGAGGCAGCTGCGACTTGATGGCCCTTTCCACCACCACCACCAGAATTACCAGGAGAAGGACTGGCCCTTTAACTGACAGGGAGAATGCCTGATGTGACTGGGGTTGCCACTCTCCAGGTGGGGGCTGGGGATCTCCCAGAATCACACCTTGCTCTCCAGACGACATAAGTCACTTATTTGTTTATTTCAAACCCTTCTTCCCCTGCTCCTGGAGAAAATGGCAGCTTTGGAACGTGGACGGCATGGCATTATATTCTACCCTCCCCTCCCGAAACCCCACTCTCCCAGGCTCCACCCCCCCCCAAATCTCCAGGTATTTCCAAACCCTGAGTTGGCAGCCCAATCAGGGCCGCTGCCAAGGGTAGGCCACTAGCAAACAGAAGAGGAGGAGGAGGAGGAGGAGGAGGAGGAGGAGGAGGAGGAGGAGGAAGAAGAAGAAGAAGAAGAAGAAGAAGAAGAAGAAGAAGAAGAAGAAGAAGAAGAAGAAGAAGAAGAAGAAGAAGAAGAAGAAGAAGAAGAAGAAGAAGAATTGAATCTATACTCCACCCTTCACCTGGAGTCTCAGAGCGGCTTACAGTCTCCTTCCCTTCCTCTCCTCACAACAGACACCCTGTAGAGCTGCCATTCCCCCAACAGGGGCAGGGGTTTGCCCACTTTCAGGCCCCCAGATCCACCAGTCTGGATTCGGCCAGCAGGGGAACCCCGCCCCCAAGGCACCTGATTCACTGCATTGTGCCTGAAGCAACGTTGTGCAGGGAACGTCGGGGGGGGGGGCAGCGGCCAATCATTTAAGGAAAAACCATAGAGTTTTTCCTTAAACAATAGCGCATCCCCCGCAACGTGCCTGAAAAGTACTGAGACTGACGAGTGATTTCAGCTCTCACATACTTTATTAGAACATTCCCCAGCAACCCACACCCCAACTCCTACCACGCCCGTGATAGGATCATTCAAACTTAATCCGCTTAACTTCCTAAAATATTCGAGGCCCGATTGGTGGGGCTTGAGGAGCCCCTGTTCTATTGTTCTCCTGGAACCGGCTGGGGCATGTGGTCGAGCCTGGCCGAGTTGGATACATTACAGTGCCCTATGCGATTACACCACTTCCGGGTGATGTCATCGTGGCATGTGCGCAAAAAGCTCCAGGAGGACGACTGGGACCCCACCCCGCCGCCTCCGGCTAGGTAAGACCTGGCAACCAGAACACCCTGTGAGGAAGGTGGGGCCGAGAGAGCTCTTTCAAGGACTGCTCTTGAGAGAACAGCTCTGAGAGAGCTTGGGGCTGGCCCAAGGTCACACCAGCAGCTGCATGGGAAAGAGCGGGGGATCAAACCTGAACAGAAGTGAGCTGAACCAAAGGGGGCCCTGCAAACCTGACACTGCCCTTAGCTGGGTTGTGGGGATGTTGCCAACAGACATAGCTTTGCTATAAGCTTACACACCCCATGGCAACTCTGCTGGGGCCCACTCCAAGCGCAACAGGGACCACTTGGTTCAGCTCACTCCAGGGCGCTTTAAACATCCCAGTGTGCTGCTGTTATAGATTGCCTCTGTTCTCCTTCAAACAGACATTTCCCTTTTTCTTTCCGGATTACCCGTTTTGCCTGTGTATTGTAGAAGCTGCTCCCGCTTAAGCTCACGTAAGCCTCATGCAGCTAGGACTCGGATAATATTTATTAGGCGGACGGAACGGGGCTGGAAAGCTGCATGTGACAATAAGGGAGCCGGGCACGGCGCGTGGGTCAGCGCTGGTAGCGCTGGGTTTGTGTAATCTCTAAATATCCTTCCAGTTGGGATCTCGACAGAGTGGGGCGGTACACCCCCTGAGGATGAAAGCTGGGTAGCTTGTCTCAAGCTCCGTGTAACAGACGTGAGCGGGGGAAGCGGTTTGGCTCCTTGCGGAAGGTTTTCCTTATTTCCGTCATTCCACAAACAAGGTAAAAACGGAATTGTTCAGGGGGGGGGCTTTTTTGTATAAAGAAAATAGGGCTGCTGTAAGCCAGAAGGTTCAGGAAGGCATTTTATAAAGGGAACAGGAGTGTAGTCTGTGGCAGTGATGCCCTGTCTTCTTGGTGCTTGGGGGGCCACAGTGGGAGGGCTTCTGGAGCTGTAGCCCCACTAGTGGACCTCCTGCTGGCACCTGGGTTTTAGCCACTGTGTGACACAGTGTTGGACTGGATGGGCCATTGGCCTGACCCAACATGGCTTCTCTTATGTTCTTATCAGCTTCAAGAGGAGATTGGTTAAACATCTGGAGCAGAGGTCCATCAGTGGCTGTTAGCCACAAGGTATAGATAGGAACCCTCAGTCTGGGGCAAGTGATGCTCTGTCTTCTTGATGCTTGGGGGAGGGGCACAGTGGGAGGGCTTCTGGAGTTCTGGCCCCACTGGTGGACCTCCTGATGGCCCCTGGGTTTTGGCCACTGTGTGACCCAGAGTGTTGGGCTGGATGGGCCACTGGCCTGATCCAACATTGGCTTCTCTTACGTTTTTATATTCTGTATCTCCTTTGATGGTCTAGCACAGGGGTCCCCAACACGATGCCCATGGGCACCATGCCTGCCGACACTTTTTCTGGTGCCTTCCAAGGTTTTTTTTTTAAGAAAGTGGGCAGGGCCTGGTGGGTCTTCTGTCCAGCAAGACTTCTGATTGAGAATTGGAGATTTGATTGGTTCTGCAGATTTTTAAATATGTGACTTTGGCGGCAGCTGCCACCACAGCACGAGGGTCTTCACGGTGTGACTGAAGGGAGGCCAGGGAAGCCATTTTGTGGCTGCCTCCGTCTCCTGGGGCAGCCATTTTGCACCTACTACCAACGCTCCCCCTTAGCTGTGGAGTCTTGTGGGGAAAAAATTCTACTTTGTGAGCCACTGGCATTAAAGTTCTGAGCAAGCGATTTGGCCGCTGCAGAAATCAGTTTGCTCTGGAGCCGTCTTTCCTGAGCGAAGACAGAAATGTGCGAGCCAGAGGCTAAAAAACCATGAGCTAGCTCACACGAACTCAGCTCAGAGGGAACGCTGCCCACCACCCTGCATCAGAATTCCAAAGGTGCCCGTCGGCTCAAAAAGATCGGGGACCCCTGATCTTGCAGGACCATTAGAAGAATACTAGCATGTTGATCACTGTGGAAGTCAGCAAGTTATTGTGCGCTTGGCATGTTCATGATTTCCAGGCAGTCAACTTTGTACTTCTGCTCATTCTGGATGGCAGACCTCCTTCAGAGTAAGCCGGAAGACCACGAGTTTCAAAAGCCCCAGACGGTATACGTATTCTACTTTATCAGGATTGCTGTCAAGAACTGTGCTGCTTCCTTTCAGGCCCGTATCCAGGATTTTTTAATTTTGTTGTTGTTGTTCAGTCGCACAGTCGAGTCCGACTCTTCGCGGCCCCATGGACCAGATCACGCCAGCCCTCCTGTCTTCCGCTGTTCGCTGAAGTTTGCTCCATTTCATGTTCGTTGCATCGATGACACTGTCTAACCATCTCATCCTTTGCCGTCCCCTTCTTCTTTGACCTTCAATCTTTCCCAGCAGGGTCTTCTCCAGTGAGGGCTCCCTTCTCATTTGGTGGCCAAAGTATTTGAGCTTCAACTTCAGGATCTGGCCTTCCAGGGAACAGTCAGGGTTGATTTCTTTTAGGACTGAATGATTTGATCTCCTTGCAGTCCAAGGGACTCTCAAGAGTCTTCTCCAACACCATAGTTCAAAAGAATCTATTCTTCGGCGCTCGGCCTTCCTTATAGTCCAAGTTTCGCAGCCATACATTACTACGGGGAATACCACTGCTTTGACCATTGCTTTTTTAATTTGGGGGGCCTTTAAATAAGTCAGGGGGCAACCTACACAAACACCCAAGGGAGCGCCTGGGCTGGATGGGAAGTCAGAAGGGCCTTGGCTCTGGGCCTGCTCCCTTTCTTGACTTAGAAGTGTGGGATTTTGTTAGAATATATACGTTTCTTTAAGGTGATACAAGAGTCTCGCTTTCTCATGGCAACAGAACGACGGAGCTGCCCTACCAGGGCTGGAAGACTGACAGAAGGCTCTTAAAACTCGAGAGCTGTCCAGATCGACCCAAAAGTTCGCAAGAAGCCCTTTTTTTTAACTTCCCCGTCCTTCCTCATGAGAAAACATTACGGCAAAAATCGTCATAGAGGTGAGGATTTTAAGAGCAGCGGTCGCGACACGGGGATGTTTAATGGGGCGGCTGGGTCACTAAATCTTCCGGCTGGAGTTGTCTTTGCGTCTATTGAAATCCAGAACAGCTGCGCAGAGCTGTTAAGGCCGGTATTTATTGCTTAATACTTTCTCCAGAGGGCTCCTGCCCAGACCGCTCCGTTGTCTGGAAGTTGTTCTTGTTCAATAAAAGAATCTGCCATTCACGGGCCGCAAAAACCAAACAGAGAAACAAAGCAGACGTGGGATAAAATTAGCCCCTTGTAGAATAGAGACATCCGATGGAGTTGGTTGAACGAAGAGGGTCAATAGTGCCTACACCACCACGCGTGCACCGAATTAGTATCCGATATATAACAGGTGTGGTCATATGCCACCAATATCTAGAGGCCCTCATGTCACTGGGAGGCGACCACGCCTGTGTAGTGCTACACCAGATGCAGAACTTGATCTCCAGTGCCATCAATTGCTTCTTCATTCTCTTCCAAGAAGCTGTTGGAGTGAGCCAACATTGGACATGGGTTTTTTTGCTATATCTAAGGTGTATAAGTGTTATCTCCTTGAATGGGATCTCTCTTTCTATCATAACCTGGGAGCTGCCCTCTGACCCCTCCTCTCTTTCTCTGCCCTTTGGTCCCTCCCCCATTCTCTGCATAGCTCTTCATTGTGGTCCGTTCTGCATCTGGCAGTCGCCCCACACTTTCTCGGCACTCGACCTGGTTCCTCCTTGCCTCGGAATATCTGTTTTCATTGCATTGCCTCGGATCCTGGTTTCTGCATTGGCTAGTGTCAGCTTGCTATCTGTTTTGTTTTCAACACTGGCTCCTGGCACTGGTATGCAGATTTTCCTGTGCCTGTACTTGCCTCAGCAGTCATTAGCTGCCTGAACCAAGTAATTCATGGAGAGGTGATAGATACAGAGGGGGAAATAGAGGCGGGGGAACTGACGGAGATCAATGAGGCCGTGTCAAGTTGTCTGCTTATTGTTCCCTTTGAATCGGCAGTGGAGGAAGGAAAAGGTGCCGCTCAAAACCACATTCAGATATCCCGGGGCAACAGTGTACTTTCTGCGAAGTCACCCCCCGAACGGCCATAAACCTATGCCGAAGGTACCATAAGACCCGATGAACGAAGAAAGTGAAAGTGGCATGCAGTGTAGAGCAGGGCTTTTTTTGTAGAAAAAGCCCAGCAGGAACTCTTTAGCATAATAGGTCACACCCAACGACAGAAACTCATTAGAATATTAGGCCACATCCCTATGTTACGAGAAGTGTGGCCATCCAACCACACCCACCTTTTGCTTCTGTTGACCTTGTTTGTTGTCAAAACCCAGGGCTTTTTTTTGAGCAGGAACTCCTTTGCATGTGAGGCCACATAGCCCTAATGTAGCCAATCCTAATGAGTTTCTGTTGCTGGGTGTGGCCTGTTATGCTAATGAGTTCCTGCTGGGTGTGGCCAACTCGGGAACCAGCTGGAACTCCGTTCCTGTGCGTTCCTGCCCAAAAATAGCCCTGGTGTAGAGGAAGATTAACCTCATGATGAGGCCATGGGAAAACTGCGAGGAAACAGATGGGTGCAGAATCAGCCAGAGTCACACGTTTCTGCAGGTCTCTCCTGTAGGTACAGCGCCCTCATACTCCCACACACATGATGCCGGACAAGCTGGTCCTTTGTGACAGGGAAAGGACTCTTGAGATGAGGATTCTCTCTCTCCTTTCGACGGCGACCTGAATGTGAACTGGATCTCCTTGAATAAATAGAAGAAATTTAGAGTCCGGTGGCACTGTTAAGACCAACAAAGGTTCTACTCAGGGCTATTTTGGGGCAGGAACACACAGGAACAGAGTTCCGGCTGGCTCTCGAGTTGGCCACGCCCAGCAGGAACTCATTAGCATAAAAGGCCACACACAACAGCAGAAACTCATTAGGATTGGCTACATTAGGGGTGTGTGGCCTAACATGCAAAGGAGCTCCTGCTACAAAAAAAGCCCGGTGACAACAAACAAGTAAACAGAATAAGAAGCAAAAGGTGGGCGTGGCTGGATGACCCACGGCTCATAACATAGGTAACATGCTAATGGGTGTCGGCCTAATATGCTAATGAGCTTGTGCTGTCAGGGGTGTGGCCTAATATGCTAATGAGTTCCTGCTGGGCTTTTTCTACAAAAAAAAGCCCTGGTTCTGCTTCAGACCAACACAGCTGACTACCCAGATCTCCTTGAATAAAAGTAAGTTTTACTTTTCCAATCTACTTCTTGGGAGATACATTTATTGCCCTCAGCATCACGCCTATGACTGGGCAAACTCTGCTGTATTAACCAAATATCCCAACAGAAGCCACCTGGGGCAGACTCTGGAACGGGTGGGATATACATCTTTTAAATGATAATGTCATCTCCAAAATACCCACGTTCTCAAATCCAGCTACGTTGCTTCTTTCTAGAACGACCTGGGTGTCCCAGATCCTAATCCAACACTCTGATCAGTACACCACACTGCAGGTTTGCCAGACTTGGGAGTCTGCATTCCTGCTAGGGATGCCAGCCTCCAGGTGGGACCTGGGGATCCCCCGGAATTATAGTTCATCTCCAGGCTACAGAGATAAGTCCCCTTGGAGAAAATGTCTGCTTTGGAGGGTGGGCTCTGTGGAATTGTACCTCTCTGAGGCCCCTGTCCTCCTGAGGCTCCATCCCCAAATCTCCAGGAATTCCCCAACTTGGATCTGGCAACCCTGCCCCACCATCCACCACCAGTGGCCGGGGGGGACCTGGCAACCTTAATTTCTGCCTTTATCTGGTCAACAAAGCAGTGCCTTCTTGCTTTTACATTTCAGGTCTGAACATTTCTAGCAACCGGCCTTAGACTGAAGAACACACCCTCACAGTCTCGACGTTACTATGGCAACCCATGTCCCTGAACTGGCTTTGACTGTTCAAGTCAGAAGGAAATGTAAGCAAAAACTTGCTTTTCTTTTTTTTTAAAGGGGGAAGGAGGAGGAAGAGGAAGAGGAAGAGGAAGAGGAAGAGGAAGAAGAAGAAGAAGAAGAAGAAGAAGAAGAAGAAGAAGAAGAAGAAGAAGAAGAAGAAGAAGAAGAAGAAGAAGAAGAAGAAGAAGAGGAGGAGGAGGAGGAGGAGGAGGAGGAGGAGCAGGAGCAGGAGCAGGAGCAGGAGCAGGAGATTGATTTGTACCCCACCCTTACTACCCAAAGGAGTCTCAGAGTGGTTTACAATCCCTTTCCCTTCCCCTCCCCACAATAGACACCCTGTGAGGTAGGCGGGGCTGAGAGAGCTCTTTCGAGAACTGCCCATGAGAGAACAGCTCTGAAAGAACTTATGACTGACCCAAGGTCACACCAGCAGCTGCATGTGGAGGAGTGGGGAATCAAACCCAGTTCTCCCAGAGTCCGCGCTCCTAACCACTATACTGAGAAGTAGAATAGTGAAGGGACTGAAAGCCTCCCCTCTGAATGAATGGTTTGACCACCCCAAAAAAGCTTCCAGTGGTCCAGGGTGTCTGGAGACAGGGTGTTTGTCGGCGTCGATTAAGTATGACATCATTTCAAGATCTGTCTCCGAGAGATGGGAAACCACAGTCAGAAAAGGCCCTTTGCACCGATAAGTCCGTAGAAATCTCCGTCCACAGGGATTTCCCTCCACCCCTTTTCATTTCTTCCGGGAGCCGTGTGGCACAAGCTTCCTGATGGTTGTCACTTTGTTTTATCTCAACAAAGCAAAGACGGCCTTTGTCTGGCATGGCTTGTTCTTTATCAAGCCATTCTGTTTATTGTCCCTGTTCTTCGGAGGCTGCCAATGCCTGCTTCTCGTGTCAAGATACCCTTGAGTGGTACGGGGATTACAAACAGCTGCCGCTACAACTACCAGACAAACCCTCGCTTTCAGGCCGCCGTGGGAGCGGTACAAAGCATGCCCCGTATCTGCCAGTCCAGTTCAAGTAGGGTTGCCAGACTCCAGGCAGAGCCAGGAGACCTCCTGAAATTACAACCGAGCTCCAGACCGTAACAATCAGTTTCCCCTGGAGCAAATGGGTGCTTTGGAGGGGGGCTGTACGGCATTATACCCTACTATGGCCCCTCTGCTTTCCAAACCTTGCCAGTTTGGTGTAGTGGTTAAGTGCGTGGACTCTAATCTAGGAGAACCGGGTTTGATTCCCCACTCTTCCACGTGCGGCTGTTGGTGTGACCTTGGGCAAGCCATAGTTCTCTCAGAGCTGTTCTCTAAAGGACAATTCTGGAAAGAGCTCTCTTAGCCCCGTCTACCTCACAGTGTGTCTATTGTGGGGACGGGAAGGGAAAGGAGTTTGTAAGCCGCTCTGAGACTCTGAGTGAAGAGCGGGGTATAAATCCAATCTCCTCCTCCTCCTCTTCTTCTTCCTCTTCTTCTTCTTCTCCTCCTTCTCCAGCTTCACCCCCAAATCTCCAGGAATTCCTCAGTCCAGAGCTGGTATCCCTACAATCCAGAGAGCAGTCTGGCCTGATGTGGGCCTCCAAAGGCAGCTTCTAGTCTCAGAGAATCCAAGCAAATAAATTCAAATGAAAAAGGTCACACGCTGTTTCTACTCATTTCTGATGAACTTTGATTCTCAAGAGTTCATACCCTGAAAGACTGGTTGGTCTCTAACGGGACGCCAGGCTCGAATCTGTTTTACTGCAGACCAACTAGTGGCGCATAATGCAAAAAGAGTGAGAACTTCCGGCTGCCGGACAGTCTTAGGATCTCCTGGCTATCCTACGCACACTGCTGTGCAATAATGATTAATTGTTATTGCAGACCAGCCTGGCTCCTCTCTGAAATGATCTTCATGGAAGAGACTCCATTGTCGCGGACCAACTCCCGGTTGTGATGGAAACTATCTCCAATATATGTAATTGCTTCCGACGCAAGGTCAAATACGCTTGTGCCGTTCAATTCCAGACTGAAAGTAAGTATATTAAATTAGGGTACGGTGAAACCTGCGTTTTTAATATCGGATGGGATTTTTCAATTGGGCCATTTAATATCAATCAAATATTTTTTTTAATTTCTCCGTACAGCCTTCCATTTTTTGATCCTATATCAATTGTTTACTGCCTTACGGGGGCTTTGCTGCACGTTGTGTTCGGTACCATTTGACCACTGAAGAAGGCTTTTCTGCATTTGTCACTTTGATTGTTTTATGAGGCTTTACTTTACTCTGGCCCTTATGAGTTTTTTAACTGTTTTTGAAATAAACACGTGTACTTTTGTCTATACCTATTGATGTTTTTTTTTAAAGAAAGTTTATTAACAGGATATATTAGCATGTTACATATTCGGCAATCAATCTTTAACATATCCTTTTCTAGAAAAAAGAAAGTTTCCCCGCCCCCTCCCCTGGCTTCCAACGATGCTCCGCCCCCATTAACATTTCTAACAATATTCTCTTACATTCAGTCCATTTTCCATATTCAATTCATCATTTCCCATAGTTTCCTTTTCTATTTTTTACTATTAGGTAACTTTCCACTTACAATTACAGTCCTTTTTCTTACGACACCTCAATTACTAATAACTATCAAAACAGAGCAGTCTATTTTTCACATCCCAATTAAGTTCTAGATAATCTTTAAAGTCTTTACAGTCTACTAGGAATTCTTCGCCTTCTCTTCACCTATTGATGTTTTTTAACTTTTGGTCCTTTACTAGTTTTCTAAGCTTCCTTTGGAGGTTTTTGCTTCGTCAGTTTAGTTCTTCTTCCCCTCTTTTGGTGTGTGATGGAAACAAGCCTGGCTCCTTGGGCACGTAGCGTCCTTCCTTCCTCTCCTCCTGCACTGGGGAAAGCTCCTTCCGGCAGAGGAAAGAATTCAGCAAGAGGAACAGAGCTGTGGGGCAGGGTGGATGGAGTGTGGTGGTCCAAACCTTATTTTGGGGTGTAAAGGGCAACCAGTTCCTTATTCAAATCTCTTTAGACACAGTGGCCTCCTGGAGGCCCCCAAATAGAAGGGCGTGGGGCAAAAACCTAGGGTTGCCAGGTCTGGGTTGGAAAATATCTGGAGACTTTGGGGGTGCAGCCAGGAGAGGGCATGGTTTGGGGAGGGGAGGGGCCTCAGCATGGTACAATGCCATAGATAGGGTTGCCAAGTCCGAATTTACTTACCGCAGGGGAGTCCCGTGCCATCCCGGGAGTCCATGCGTGCGCACAAAGTGCACTCGCTGCCGTGATGATGCCACCCAGAAGTGACATTATCGTGTCGGCACGTTGGGGGCGGGCCACTAGGATTTGAGGGAAAACCATAGAGTTTTCCCTCAAATCCTAGAGCGTCCCGCCCCCAACGTGGCCAGCGTGATGACGTCACCTCCAAGTGACATCATCACGCTGGGGACGTGTGCTGGAAGGGGGTGGAGTTCCCCCCGGGGCCCGATTTGCTGGCATCAGGTAACGGGCCTCTCGGGTGGGGGTTTACCCGCCCCAGGGGGGACTTGGCAAGCCTAGCCATAGAGTCCACCCTTCAAAGCAGCCATTTTCTCCAGGGGAGCTGATCTCTGTCAGCTGGAGATCAATGCTCCCTCTAAGCTGTGGAGTCTTGTGAGCAAAAATTCTACTTTGTGAGGTCCTGGCATTAAAGTGGTGAGCGAGGGATTTGGCTGCGGCATAAATTAGTTCGCTCTGGAGCCAACCTTCCCGAGCGAAGGCAAAAATGTGTGAGCCAGAGGCTAAAAAACTGCGAGCTGGCTCACACTAACTCAGCTTAGAGGGAACACTTCTGGCGATCAGTTGTAAAAGCGGGAGGTCTCCAGGCTCCACCTGGAGGCTGGTTACTCTAGTGTGGTGGGCGCACCCACATAACAGCTGCCGTAAAATGGATACTGCAGGGGGCCAAGCCAGCCACAAAATGGATGCCTCATGAGGCAAAGCCAGCCACAAAATGGCTGCCACAAAATGGATGCTTCATGAGGCCGAGCCAGCCACAAAATTCTGGCACAGCGGAACCCGTGTTTGGACCGGGCAGTGCTGTATGTCTCCTTGCAGAGGACAGTCCCCAGAGTGTGGAGATGTGTCATTTGGGGTGGTCCAAAGTTTGTTTTGTGGGTGCTGCCAGGCCCCAGTGTCTGCCCACATGATTGTCCTAGGGGCACCCCACTTTGGAGCAGCTGGCACAAGAACTGTGCTTTGGACCAGGAAACAGGATATATCCTCTTGAACGGGACAGTCCTGTAAACCTGGGGGGGGGTGATATGTGGTGGTCCAGACCTTATTTTGGGGTTCAGAGCTTTCAAACTCTCCTCAGTGTTTTTGGATGAATTTATGAATAAGACAGGAGCTGCGGTGGCTCAAGTGGTTAAGACGCTGAACTGCAGGCTGTGGAAGGTCGGTAGTTCAGCAGTTCGAGACCTGAGAGTGCCGCAAGACGGAGTGAGCTCCCGTCTCTAGTTCCAGCTCCTGCCAACCTAGCAGTTCGAAAGCAAGAAATTGCAAGTAGATAAATAGGTACCACTCCGGTGGGAAGGTAACAGCGTTCCGTGCGCCTTGGTGTTGAGTCATGCCGGCCACATGACCACGAAAACGTCTTCGGACAGCGCTGGCTCTTCGGCTTTGAAACGGAGATGAGCACTGCCACCCTAGAGTCGGATTCGACTGGCTTTCGAGCAAGGGAACCTTTACCTTTACCTTTATGAATAAGACACGAATAAGGAACCAGGAGTAAGGTACTGGGAGTAAGGAACCAACTGCAGCCTCCCTTGTGGGATCCCAGCTGCTCCCATTTGCCATCTGGAGCGTCACATCATAAGCTATTTATTGCATATATCTTTTTTCCCCCTTTTCTTTTGTAAAAGGCCAGCGCTACTAAGTTAAACATTTAAGAAACACATAGCATACTCTCCAAGGATATATAAAAGCTCCGTTCGGTTCTTAAATCAATACGCTCTTATGGTTATAGCAACCGTTTAGCATGCACAGTGAATTAAGGAAGTATCCGCAGAACACTTTGATGTAGCGCCATCATTTAAATCCCCCCCCTCCCCTGCCCCCAGCGATCTATACTGCCTGGATCAATCCATCCATCCTGGTTTCAGGAGTCCCCGATTTGAACCCTCCCCCTCCCCTTTAAAGCGTATTCATTATCTTTCTCCCACGGCACCCCACGTTAATTTTGCATCCCTGGGCGTCGGCGTTTGGTTGCGACTTCAAGAGAAACCCCCCCACCCGCGCCGCAGATCAGAATCACAGCAGGCGGGGAGGACCGTCAATGTTTCATGCCGTCCTACCCAGCATGGGAACGATCATCATTAGAACTCATCTTTCATTGAAGGGTGTACCCTCTGTACCGTTGGCTTGCGCCCGGATATTATTTAGCAGGCTCTGTATTTGCATCGATTGCATAGTTAACTGTGACTGTTTTCTTAGTTGACGGATTTGTTCCTGGTGTCGAAACAGACCCTTTGTTCCGATATCAAATCAGACAACTTTTGTTGTTGTTGTTGTTGTTGTTGTTCAGTCGCACAGCCGAGTCCGACTCTTCGCGACCCCATGGACCAGATCACGCCAGGCCCTCCTGTCTTCCGTCCTCCTCTGGAGTTTGCTCAATTTCGTGTTCGTTGCATCAATGACACTGTCTAACCATCTCATCCTTTGCCGTCCCCTTCTTCTTTGACCTTCAGTCTTTCCCAGCATCAGGGTCTTCTCCAGTGAATGCTCCCTTCTCCTTTGGTGGCCAAAGAATTTGAGCTTCAGCTTCTGTATCTGGCCTTCCAGGGAACAGTTAGGTTTGATTTCCTTTAGGATTGACTAATTTGATCTCCTTGCAGTCCAAGGGACTCTCAAGAGTTTCCTCCAGCACCATAATTCAAAAGTATCTATCTTCAGTGCTCGGCCTTCCTTATGGTCCAACTCTCATAGCCATACATTACTATTGGGAACACCATTGCTTTGACCATACGGACTTTTGTTGGCAGGGTGATGTCTCTTCTTTTTATTATGCTGTATGGGTTTGCCATCGTTTTCCTCCCAAGGAGGCGGCGTCTTTTAATTTCATGGCTGCAACTTTGCTGGTGCACAAAGAATCAGTTCCATAGTTCTGAACAGGGCTATTTTTGTAGAAAAAGCCCAGCAGGGACTCATTAGCATATTAGGCCACACCCCTGACAGCACACAGCTCAGCATATTAGGCCACACCCCCGTGTTACCAGAAGTGTGGTCACCCAGCCACACCCACCTTTTGCTTCTTATTCTGTTTACCTTATTTCTTGTCAAAACCCAGGGCTTTTTTTGTAGCAGGAGCTCCTTTGCATGTTAGGCCACACACCCCTAATGTAGCCAATCCTAATGAGTTTCTGCTGTTGGGTGTGGCCTGTCATGCTAATGAGTTCCTGCTGGGCATGGCCAACTCGGGAGCCAGTCGGAACTCCATTCCTGTGCGTTCCTGCCCCAAAATAGCCCTGGTTCTGAATATGTTTGACGGTACTATGATCTTCTTGGAGTGGTCTTCAACCTTTCCAGACCCACCCTCAGTGTCCAGGTGGCAGCATGGAGCCCAAGGAACTCCAAGCTTGTAAAAGGAAGTCTTGTGGCAGAATCACATGTCAGGAAGAGAGGAAGCGTCAGGGGAAGGATCTCACCAATGGGGAAGGAAAGATGTAGGTAAAGCATAATGGCGGGGGGGAAAGAGGAAACAGAGCACTGGTGTGTGAAGCGGGGGGGGATTGTGAACATGGCTGTGCTACACAACCTCACCTCAAATTCAGTTCACCAGCCCCGCCCCCAGTATGTGTGGTGGGCAGCAGTGTTCCCTCTAAGCTAAGTTAGTGTGAGCTAGCTCACAGGTCTTTAGACTCCAGCTCACACATTTTTGTCTCAGCTCGGGAAGGACGGCTCCAGAGCAAACTAATTTATGCAGCAGCCCAATCGCTCACCCACAACTTTAATGCCAGTCGCCCACAAAGTAGGATTTTTGCTCATGAGACGCCACAGCTTAGAGGGAACATGGGTAGGCAGAGTGCCTTTGAGTGCCTTGAGCTAGTCCATGGGCCGTAGCAGAGGGTCTTTCCAGAAAGCAGTTCCATCGGGGCTGGCAACCCAGGAGGTCCCACCAGTCCACGAAGACCATGGCTCTCTCATATACTAAAAAAACATAAAGCTTTGCAGTAACAAAGCACACACACAAAAAAAGTTGTAAGTCCTTGGGGGTTGCTTTGAACAAACACAGCTGCCTCGCACCGAGTCGCAGTCCTGGCCTACCTTGACCAGAGTTCTCTGATCTGATCTGAGGTTTACAAGATTATGCATTGGATAGAGCAGGTAGAGACAAGGCCGGCTCACTCGCTAGGCAAACTAGGTGTTCGCCTAGAGCGCGCCGGCCCTTAGGGGTGCCAAAAGCCCCCTGCCCCCTGCCAAAAGCCCCGCCAAAAAAAACCACCCCTTCCCTGGCTTGCCGGCGCTCAGACAGAAGGGACAGGGGTTTAAACCCCCACCCCTTCCCTGGCTTGCCGGCGCTCAGACAGAAGGGACAGGGGTTTAAACCCCCGCCCCTTCCCTGGCTTGCCGGCGCTCAGACAGAAGGGACAGGGGTTTAAACCCCCGCCCCTTCCCTGGCTTGCCGGCGCTCAGACAGAAGGGACAGGGGTTTAAATCCCCGCCCCTTCCCTGGCTTGCCGGCGCTCAGACAGAAGGGACAGGGGTTTAAACCCCCGCCCCTTCCTGGCTTGCCGGCGCTCAGACAGAAGGGACAGGGGTTTAAACCTCCGCCCCTTCCCTGGCTTGCCGGCGCTCAGACAGAAGGGACAGGGGTTTAAACCTCCGCCCCTTCCCTGGCTTGCTGGTGTGCCCTGGCGGCAGGCAAGATGGGGAAGGAGGAGAAGGAGGCGAGCCGTCTCTCGCCCTGGGGAGGACCGGCGGCAGTCAGGCGAAGCGGCTGCTGGCGAAGGAGAGTGGCCAGGGGCAGCTGTGCCTCTGCTTCAGCTCCGCCGTCCAAAGTGGGAGAGGGAGGGTGCTTGAGCGGTGGAGAGAAGGGCTGTCTGGGGCGCGAGCGGCGGAGAGACGGTCCAAAGCAGGAAAGGGAGGACGCATGAGCAGCAGAGAGAAGGGCTCTCTGGGGCACGCTCCGGGAGGTTGGTAACCCCGTAATTGGGCGCATGCCGGGAGGGGGCGCCAGAAGGTAGCCCCGCCTAGGGCGCAAAAAACCTCGAGCCAGCCCTGGGTAGAGAGAGAAGTCCTTTCCTCCCTTTCTCACAATACAAGAATTCGTGGGCACTCCATGAAACTGCTGAGCAGTCGGGTTAGAATGGATAAAAGGAAGTCCTTCTTCACCCAAAGAGTGATTAACATATGGAATTCACTGCCACGGGAGGTGGTGGCAGCTACAAGCATGGACGGCTTCAAGAGGGAATTGGATAAACATCTGGAGCAGAGGTCCATCAGTGGCTATTAGCCACAAGGTATAGATAGGGACTCTCGGTCTGGGGCAAGTGATGCTCTGTCTTCTTGGTGCTTGACGGGGGGGCACAGTGGGAGGGCTTCTGAAGTTCTGGCCCCACTGCTGGACCTCCTGATGGCACCTGGGTTTTGGCCTCTGTGTGACACAGAGTGTTGGGACTGGGTAGGCCATTGGCCTGATCCAACACTGGCTTCTCTTATGTTCTTATGTTCTTAACTCTCTAAGAGTTCGACAGACACCTTACCCAGCCATGCAACTCACAAGATTGCCAGGTCCCTCCTGACAACCAGTGGGGGATGGGGGGACTTGCCAGGAGCAGGAGGGAAGCCCAGGTGATGTCTCCAGCAACACAGTGTGCCAGAAGTGACATCATCATGCTTTGATATCGTGATGACCCTTTGGTCATTGGACAAAAACTCTGTGGTAAAAATGGTTTCTACCATTGAGTTTTTGCCCAAATACCAGAGCGTCTCCAACATGACGATGTCACTTCCAGTGCATGCAGGAAGTGATGTCACCACATCAAAGCTTGGGCCTCCGTCTCTCGCCTGGTAAGTCCCCCTTCTGGCCAGCTGATTGATGGCGGGGGCAGCGCCAGGTGGGGGACCCCCGCCTCCACGAGGGGCTGGTAACCCTAGTGACTCAAGATCTTTCGAGTGGGGCTACTGAGCATTGAACCTGGGATTTCTTTGGCAGGGGGTCTCTTTCCTTCCCTTGCCATTTTCTGGCCAGCCAAAGAATGCGCTCAAAGCAGCTGCAGGAAGAACCCAAATGATTTAAAGGCCCACAAAAATTGCAAGCAGCTGTAAAGGCCCATTAGAAAGAGAAAAGAAACACACCATTATAGCGTAATCCCTTTTATTAGAGCCAACTAAAACGTTGCAGATTCAGAGTTTCCACAATGCTTCAACGGGCCGGACATTAAACCAACACAGGGCAAAAAGTTGCAGTGGAAGAGGGGTGGGGGTGGGAAAGAGAAGGAATTTCATTCCGCAAAATGGATCTTGGGTCTTTTATCAAAGGGACACACCCATCCGATGCCCTTCCTTACTTGCAGTTCACCTGCTGTCCACCAAGGGGCAGTAGTCTTAACATCAATCCGACCACCTGTGCAAGGCAAGGGGAGTTTCACGCTAGGCAACAGCGCCACCCTGTGAGGCACAGAAGGATTGCAGCCTCCTTAAAGGTGCCCCTGGAGACAAATTTTGCTCCCTTACAGAGGCTGTGATTCCTCACAGGGAAACCAGAAAACTGGAACAGATCTCCCAGAGCTCGCCATGCAGACTCAAGCCTGGAGTGGGGGTGGGAAGGTTGCAATGGGGGGGAAAACGTGAATAAAATTTGCGTCTGCATCAAGGCAGAGACTGTTCTCTTTAATCCCCTCTCTCACCCTTGTCAGTTACACTAAAGGGGAGAGAGTTCAAAGACATTGCAGCCGATGAATAATTTAAAGGAAAATGTGTTTCTTGTAACACTCGGATTTCACTTGACCTTCGGCAGAACGTTTGGGGCGCATTTATTCCTATAAGAGGCGACAGGTGGTTTTCAAAGGGGAAGCTGTACCCGACAGTCCTCGCATTGGAGAGAAAGAGAAAGAACACAGACCTGTCCGGCAAAACTTAGTCTGTTCCTTGCATCCAGCAAACTCTGTAGTCATGAGCCCCATTCTTCCATTTCCAGAAGACATACAAAGCCTTTAACTTGCAGAGAGCCAGCGGTCTAGGGTTTGGATCTCACGGTCAACATGTATTGAAGTAAGGCTGCCCACCACAGCTTGCAACTGCAGCCCCCCGGAGGAATTAGGGGATAGGGGGGCAGGTATGCCAGTAGGAAACCAGCACCGGACATTTCTGCCAGCCAAAAACTGGAAGTTACATCATTACATCTGGGTGACATCCTAGGATCTGCCCGACACTCTATGGTTCACCATCCCCTCTTTTTAGCTGCGGCGCTCTCTTTCTAGCATTTTCGTTTGTGCAAGAGCTCTAGTGCACATGGAAATTTTGCACTGAATCCAACCCAGGGTCTGGAACCTGAGATGCAACTGTTTATACATGGGACTGCCCTTGGCACAACTCCGGAAGCTGCAGCTGGTGCAGAATGCGGTGGCCAGGCTGTTGATGGGTCTCCCTATGCCGAGAGCACATCCAGCCCGTGCTAAAGACATGGCACTGGCTGCCGATAGCATACCGGATGCGCTTCAAGGTGCTGGTATTGACCTTTGAAGCCCTTTATGGTCAGGGACCTGCCTACCTGAGGGACCGCCTTTCCCCACATGTTCCCCAGAGAGCACTGAGATCAGGATCACAAAACCGCTTGGCCCTCCCTGGTCCGAAGGATGCCAGGCTGACATCGACCAGGACCAGGGCGTTTTCTTTGGCAGCTCCGACCTATTGTAATGAGCTCCCTGGCAAGATCACAGTTCCGCAGGGCTGTGAAAATTGAGCTTTTCCGGCAGGCATTCCGATAGGAGCTGTGCCTTATCAGCTATGCCCTGCACTGACCGAGAGCTAGAAGCTACCCAGAATGGTATTTACTGCTGAACATGTTCATGAATGCACTTTACTACACTGCACCTCCACTGATATACTAACGTTTTTAAATTATGTTTTGTGTAATTTTATTGTGATATATATGTTGTTTTATTGGCTTGTGTTAGCCACCCTGAGCCTGCCTTGATGGATGGATGGATGGATGGATGGATGGATGGATGGATGGATGGACAGATAGATAGATGATAGATGGATGGATGGATGGATGGATGGATGGATGGATGGATGGATGGATGATAGGTAGATAGATGATAGATGGATGGATGGATGGATGGATGGATGGATGGATGGATGGATAGATAGATCTATGATAGAAGATAGATAGATAGATAGATAGATAGATAGATAGATAGATAGATAGATAGATAGATAGATTAGATAGATAGATAGATAGATAGATAGATAGATAGATAGATAGATAGATAGATAGAGATAGATAGATAGATAGATAGATAGATAGATAGATAGATAGATAGATAGATAGATAGATAGATAGATAGATAGATAGATAGATAGATAGATAGATATGGAGAGAGAGAGAGAGAGAGAGGTACCCTGGGGACAGGGGACACCTCAGAACCACATTTTGAGGAGAGTCATATGTCTGTGGTCAGAGATGGGAATCGGAGATGACCACCCCCTTTCCACCAGCAGAACTTTCCCCCGGATCGAACCCCACGCCTGCCCCCCACTCCCTGCTTGTGCCCCCCAAGGTCTTGGAGGACTGTGGCCACTCAGCCGTTCTCTCTCCTGTTCCCTCTCAGCCGCTCCTGGGGGTTGTTATTACAGAGGCATGGGGCTCACCTCTGCCCCCTCGGAAACTACCGAACCGCCAGCCCCACCTCTCGCTCTTCTCAGCCGAGCAGCTTCTGAACCGTCAAGCCAGCGGGTAGGGAAGCCGCCAGGGCCCTGGCTCACACCTCTTCTCTGCTCTGCCTTGCCCTGCCTTTCCTCAAGATTTCATTGCCTCCAAATGAGCCCAAGTGCTGAAGCATTCCGGGCCGGGAGACTCTTGAGCAGAGGCTGTTATTTTAAACAGGCCTCAGCTGGAACAGCGGCCGCTAGCCAAAACATGACC
The DNA here is from genome assembly GCA_029375565.1 of Gekko gecko. Classification (NCBI taxonomy): domain Eukaryota; kingdom Metazoa; phylum Chordata; class Lepidosauria; order Squamata; family Gekkonidae; genus Gekko; species Gekko gecko. Next base: position 124,543,541 of record JAPDNY010000008.1, read on the forward strand.
TCCATGTCAGCTGGATGAAGCTCTGGTAGCTGTTTGACATCTCGGGGAACAGTGTTCAGACACACTGACGGGGCTTTTCAAGTTTAGAAAAGAGACGAGTCAAAAGGGAGACGTGACAGAGGTTTTTATCGAATTATGCACGAGGTAGAGAGAATGGACGGAGAGAGCTTTCCCCCCATAACACCAGAACCCAGGGGCGTCCAATGACGTCGATGGGCCACAGATTCACAGTAGGCAAAAGGAAATGCTTCTTTACAGAGGGAGCGACTGAAATGTGGGATCCGCTACCAGAGGATGTAGTGATGGCCACGGGCATTTACTTATTTATTGCCATCAAGTCGCAGTGGGCTTACGGCAACCCCGTAGGGGTTTCAAGGCAAGAAATGTTCAGAGGTGGTTGGCTGTTGCCTGCCTCCTCGTCATGACCCTGGTATCCCTTGGAGGTCTCCCATCCGAGTACCAGCCAGGGCTGACCCTGCTTAGCTTCCAAGATCTGACGAGAACAGGCTTGCCTGGGCTATCCCAGTCAGGCACAGGCATCGCCCACTTTGAAAAGGGATTAGACAGGTGCATGGCGGACTGGTCTATCAGTGGCTACCAGACATGGTGACTGAGGGGCACCTCCACATTCAGAGGCAGTCAGCCTCTGAATCCCAGTGCCTGGAGGCAATGGCTGTAGTGGTTAGGAGCGTGGACTCTAATCGAGGGCAACCAGGTTTGATTCCCCACTCCTCCAGATTCAGCTGCTGGTTTGAGCTTGGGTCAGTCACAAGTTCTTTTGGAGCTGTTCTCTCACAAGCAGTTTCTGTCAGAGCTCTCTCAGCCCCACCTACCTCATGGGGTGTCTGTTGTGGGGAGGGGAAGGGAAAGGAGATTGTAAACCGCCCTGAGACTACTTCAGGTAGTGAATGTTGGGGTATAAATCCAATCTCTTCATCTTCTCCTCCTCCTCCTCCTCCTCCTCCTTATTCAGGGGTGTACTGCTCCAGAGACAGAGGTTCCATCTAGCCTATTGGGGGGGGATTAACAAGGAGTATTCCTCTTAAACCTGGAACAGGAAGTAAACACGCCGGAGACCCCCTTCTGCAGCTTCTCTGACAAGACCGAGAATTCCCGTCACATCCCGTCCTGTCCCCTTTCATTAAGCAATCAAAAGACGAGATAATCAGCCGGTAATAGCGGCTCCACGATAAACAAGTCAAAATATTGTGACTCTCCGTCACGCTAGTAATTTGCATCGCAGAGCCGGCTTTGAGTGCCTGCTTGTTAAGCGACTGGCTCCAGTGAGAGTAGCCAAACATGTGAATACGGAATTCTTCTTTCATGCATTCCTGTTTCTAATCCGTCCCCGTCCGAAAAACTGGAGAACAGAACTCAGTCGTCGCCTGATAAAACCCAAGCTAATACGCCGATTAAAATACATGTGTTAAAACTGAGATGAACGCCATGCTACACGCTGTGACTGACGCTGGTAGGGTCGCCAGTCTCCAGGCAGGGCCTGGGGGATCTCCTGCTTTTACAACTGATCTCCCGCTGACAGAGATCAGCTCCCCTGGAGAAAATGGGCTGCTTCGAAGGGTGGACTTCATGGCATCGGACCAGGCTGAGGCCCCTCCCCTCCCCAAACCCCGCCCTCACCTGGCTCCACCCCCAAAGCCTCCAGGTATTTTCCAACTCAAACCTGGCAACACTAGATTTGGGGCTGCTACTGAAAATGGCAGGCCCCTCTGTTATGTATCGTGAATACATCTAGTAGTGTCTGAGCTTCAGCCTGGCTGGTATCCTAACATGCATGGTCTGATTGGCTACTCTCTGAAGTAGGCCAATCACAGCCTAGGAGAAGTTCTGGAGGGAACAACAATCACTGGCCTCGATGCGAGAATTATGATTGGTTGCTAACTCACCAGGGGCGTGGTTATCCTAGCCCGGAAAGTTTAAAAGAGAGCTTCTTGCTCCAATGTTGTTGTTGTTGTTGTTGTTGATTGTTCTTGTTAATAACGTTGAAATCACTTGTTAAGAGCTGACTGAAGCCTCATACTTAACACCCTCTGTAATGTATTCAACCGAGAACATGGGCTCAGGACAGCCATGTGCTCGGACTGGTTTAAACTGGCCCGCCAGGCGGCCAGGTGAAGGGCCTGAGCTTCATTCCCCAAAGACAATGGACTGTAGAATCCTAGCTCCCTTCCAATCAGAGAGCCAGAATCCTCGGACATAACTCAATCACTGTAAATAGCCCAATCACGGGGTGTGATGTGTGTGGTGTGTGGGTTTCCTTGGGGACAAAAGCCAGACTGCGAGCCGGCTTCTCTTGTCTTGTCCTTCAACTAATAAAGTATGTGAGAGCTGAAATCACTCTTCAGTCTCAGTACTTTTCACCCTCGCAAAGAGAATGCTCCCCTTTTCCTCGTTAACATGTGGACACTATTCTGTTCTTCAGTGGGAAATTTCTGGTGATGGTAGTGGAGCGATTTCCGGCCGCGCCACCCTCCCAGGTCGACCTCTGGCTTCCCTCTCATGCTGTTCCAAAAGGTCCTCTTTCCACCTGAAGTAGGATTTTGCATTGCAGTCACGTGTTCCCTCTAAGCTGAGTTAGTGTGAGCTAGCTCACAGGTTTTTTTAGCCTCCGGCTCACACATTTTCGCCTCAGCTCAGGAAAGGTGACTCCAGAGCTAACTTATTGACGCAGCAGCCAAATTGCTCCCTCACAACTTTAACTGCAGTGGCTCACCAAGGAGAATTTTTCCTCACAAGACTCCGCAGCTTCGTGGGAGCATTGGTTGCCGTGGGAGGCATGGAAGCTTCACTCTGCTCACTATTGCCTGCCCCCCCACACACACACACACACCTCCACCAAGAACGGGACCGTGAAAGAGTACTCATCTTTCCTGAGCTGGCCCCGAAGATATCTGGCTGTCCTCCACCGGACCCAGGGCTTTTTTGGCCCCCTGACTCCGACCCGGTGGAACTCTCTGCCGGCCTCCATCAGGGCCCTGCGGGACTTAGTGCAATTCCACAGGGCCCGCAAGGCAGAGATGTTCCACCATGCTTTTGCTTGACGGCAGCCAACGGTTTCCATCACAGCGGGCACCCTCCTACCCTGCCCCCTTCAGCCTCCTCCGATAACCTGCCTGTGAGACGGAAAAACAGCCCAGAGGAGGTTTTAAAGTTAAATTATAGACGCCATCTGGGGAGGATGAAATTAAGACAAACTGTTTGTCGATTTTAATCTGTATTTTTGTATGGTTTAATGTGTTGTAAATCGCCCAGAGCCCTGTGTACTCAGGGATTGGGCAATTCAGAAATCTAATAACAACAACAATAATAATGTTTGTTATGTATTAAGATGGCCACGGCAGCGCTAATCTGGCCATGCGGTCTAGCAGACCTTCAGGTCTAGAACAATGGGCAAGCCAGAGCCGAACGCGGACCAATGGGCTCGCACAGATCCTAGTCTGGACCTATGGGAACCGGGTGGTATAAATAGAGCCTATCACTGGGAGTGGGGGCGTATTTGGAGTGTGTGTGTTCACGGATATAAGCAGGTCATGGACCAGCTAGTTTGTCTTTTAGTTTACTCTTCCAATAAAAGATGAGCTGAAATCACTATGCCACGCGTCCAGACAAGTACATTTCAATTTTGCACCCCAAGATCCTCTGGCGCCCAAGAAATGTGAATGAAATCTGTCCATTTGTATATTATTTATTTATGTACTTACTCCATTTATACCCCATTCCACCCCCCCAATGGGGACCCGAAGTGGATTACATCATTCCCCATTCCTTCATTTTATCCTAACAACAACCCCACTGCTGGACCTCCTGACGGCACCTGGTATATTTTGGCCGCTGTGTGACAGAGTGTTGGACTAGATGGGCCATTGGCCTGATTCAACATTGGCTTCTCTTTTGTTCTTATGTAACCCTGTGAGGTAGATCGAGATGGGTAGCCATGTTGGTCTGTCTGTAGCAGCGGAAAAGAGCAAGAGAAGAAGGCAAAGAGACTGGATTCCTTCACTATCCAGAGGCACCTCAGAGCAGCTTATGGTCTCCTTTCTCTCCCCCTCCCCACAACAGTCACCCTGTGAGGTAGGTGGGGCTGAGAGAGCTCTTTAGAGGACTGCTCTTGAGAGGACAATAAAGAAGGCCAATGCTATGCTGGGGGTTATTAGGAAGGGAATTGAAAACAAATCAGCCAGTATCATCATGCCCCTGTATAAATCATTGGTGCGACCTCATTTGGAATACTGTGTACAGTTCTGGTCACCACATCTCAAAAAGGATATTATAGCATTGGAAAAAGTGCAGAGAAGGGCAACTAGAATGATAAAAGGGTTGGAACACCTTCCCTATGAAGAAAGGTTAAAATGCTTGGGGCTCTTTAGCTTGGAGAAACGATGGCTGAGGGGTGACATGATCGAGGTTTATAAGATTATGAATGGGATTGAGCAGGTTGAGAAAGAAGTACTTTTCTCCCTTTCTCACAATACAAGAACTCGTAGGCACTCCATGAAATTGCTGAGCAGTCGGGTTAGAACAGATAAAAGTTATGATTCAAGACCCAATTGAGAAAATACCACAATTGATGGAAAAAATTGAAGAGTTTGGGTCAGTTGCGGGATTTTATGTTAATAAAAGTAAAACCAAAGTGATGTGTAAAAATATGACGAAACAAAGACAAACAGAATTGCAAGAGAAAATTCAATGTGAAGTGGTCACAAAGACCAAATATCTTGGAATTGAATTAACCATGAAAAATATTGACTTGTTTAAAAACAATTATGAAAAGGTGTGGCATAAGATTCAACAAGATATGAAGAAATGGGACACTTTGAATTTATCACTGATGGGAAGAATCGCAACTGTAAAAATGAATGTTTTACCACGTTTGATGTTTTTGTTTCAGACTATTCCAATATTAAAACAAAGGAAGGTATTGGATATGTGGCAGAAAGAACTATCCAAATTCGTATGGGCAGGAAGAAAGCCAAGGATTAAAATGAAAATTTTATGTGATGCAAAAGAGAGAGGAGGCTTACAACTACCGAATTTAAGACTGTATTATGATGCCGTCTGTTTAACATGGTTGCAACAGTGGATTAATTTGGACAATAAGAAGTTATTGGCCTTGGAAGGACATGATAACAAATTCGGATGGCATGCATATTTATGGTATGGAAAAGAAAAAGTGGATAAATTTTTTAAACACCACTTTGTAAGACAATCACTGTTCGAGACATGGATGAGATATAGAAAATTCTTCTCAGAAGAAAGACCACTTTGGATTGTACCAGCGGAAGTAATTAATCCATATTCAAGAAACCAAGGACTAGATTGGCTACCTTATAAAAATCTTTTAAAATCTGAAGGGAAAAATTTTGTGTTAAAAGATAGATTTGATGTTGAATTTGAATATGATTGGTTGAAGTACAGACAGATTTATGATTTATTTAAGACCGATAAAAGAGAACATGGTTTTAGAGCAAAGAACATTGAAATTGAAACTGTATGGCTTGAGAAAGATAAAAAAATGATCTCTAAACTGTACAAGGTGTTATTGAAATGGTATACTGAGGATGAAGTTGTAAAGGAGCAAATGATAAAATGGGCTGTAAATGTTAATAATGAGATATTAATGACATCTTGGGAATATTTGTGGAAAAAATCAATGAAAATTTCAACGTGTGTAAATGTTAAAGAGAATTGCTATAAAATGATGTACAGATGGTATATGACGCCTAAAAAAATTGCTATTATAAATGAAAGTATGTCCAACAAATGTTGGAAATGTAAAAAACATGAGGGGTCTTTTTACCATATGTGGTGGACATGCGATAAGGCAGTAAAGTATTGGACAGAGATCCACAATGAGATACAAAAAATTTTGAAATGTACTTTTAAGAAAGACCCACAGATGTTATTGTTAGGTCTTAAAATGGAAGAAATAAATGTAGCCAAGAGAACACTACTATGGTACTTGATTACAGCAGCAAGACTGACTTTTGCTCAATGTTGGAAACAAGATAAAGTACCTGAAACATGGGAATGGATTAAAAAGACGTTGTTTTTAGCAGAAATGGACAAATTAACAAGAAAATTAAACAACGAAGAAGATGAAACTTTTTTTGAAGACTGGAAAGACTTTCAAAAATACTTGTTGAAAAACTGGGACATTAAACGCGGTTTGATTTGCTTTGATAGTTATTAAGTGGAAAATGAAATAGAATTAGATTTCTGAATTGTTACCGTTTGCTAGAGAAAATAAGTTTAGAAATAATTGTAATTGAATAAGAGAGATATTAATGGGGTTGGAGCGGTGCGGGAAGTCTTGTTTGGGGGGGGGAGAAGGGGAAATTAGAAAAATGGGTATGTAGGTTGGTTGAAAATGTTTGAACATGTGATATATCCAATAATAAATTGTATTTACTAAAAAAAGAACAGATAAAAGGAAATACTTCTTCACCCAAAGAGTGATTAACATATGGAATTCACTGCCACAGGAGGTGGTGGCAGCTACAAGCATGGACAGTTTCAAGAGGGAATTAGATAAACATATGGAGCAGAAGTCCACCAGTGGCTATTAGCCACAGGGTATAGATGGAAATTCTCAGTCTGGGGCAGGTGATGCACTCTGTTCTTAGTGCTGGGTGGAGGCAGCAGTGGGAGGGCTTCTGGTGCCCTGGCCCCACTGCTGGACCTCCTGATGGCACCTGGTATATTTTGGCCGCTGTGTGACAGAGTGTTGGACTAGATGGGCCGTTGGTCTGATTCAACATTGGCTTCTCTTATGAAAGAACTAGTAACTGACCCAAGGTCACACCAGCAGCTGCATGTGGAGGGGTAGGGAATCAAACTCGGTTCTCCCAGATTAGAGTCCACACTCCTAACCACTACACCAAACTGGCTCCAGTTGCCCCTTGAAGACTAGCAGCATTTGGGGCAGGGTAGGAGCTTCCGTGAGTCACCGCTCACTTCTGCAGGTACGTGAAGTGTGCAGTGACTCACGAAAGTTTCCTCCCCTGCCACAAATTTTGTTAGACGTATTTATAGACGCACACACCCTTTCCACAATTAGTAGGACCCGGGTGTTTTTGGCCTACGGTATGCTAAGTCATCGAACCCGGGTGTTATCAGCCATCAACAACAACAACAGCTTCCGGCCAGATTTTCCAGTCCCGAAAACAGAAGATATGCAGACAGCTCTTCGATATATTCTCCTCTGACACGCTTTCTAAATACAGATAAGAAGGGAGCAGTTTTCACAGCCCCCGGTTGTCAAGTTCCAGAATTGTCATCCTAATGGCTTCCGTGGGACCACGACTCACAACTATCTGAATTATGCATTTTTATTTTTTTTTTTAAAAAGCACACACAAACACGGAAAAAATGCAGATCTTCCCCAAGTGCGTTGCTGTCTGAACAAAATGTAAATTATAGGTTTGCAAACATTCGGTCCCGACAAATAAATTTTGCCTCCTTCTCCTATCGCACAAAAACAGAGGGAGAGAAAAGACATTGAAGCTCAGCTTTCTGGGACTCCGACTAACACCTCATGTCTGGCTTCCAGGATTTCACTAGGCACAGGGTCTCCAGAAAAATGTAGTCTAGCAACTTGGGTTGCCATTTAAAAGTGGGGGGGGGAGTAACATAAGAAAAGATTTAGACCAAGTGGTTCATCTAGCCCAGCATCCTGTTTTACACAGTGGCCAACCAGTTCCTCTCCCCATATAAGCCCCGTAGAGCACTGAGGTCCACCAACCAACATCTTCTGGTGGTCTCCAGCCCCAGGGACATCCGACTTGCCTCAACCAGGGCTAGGGCTTTCTCAGCCCTGCCCCCTGCCTGGTGAGATCCCGCGTGAGATCAGGGCCCTGCAGGATTTATTACAATTCCGCAGGGCCTGCAAGACGGAGCTCTTCCACCGGGCTTTTGGTTGAGGCAGCGGGCGTCCCCCTTCTTGGGTCGGTCCCCATTTGTAGCCTGGGTCTAAGATCTCAAATGTTACAGATCTCTGGGAAATTTAATTTCTAGTACTATCAACCACTGAGGTATCTGGCTTTTTACTAGAGCTGTATGGGATATATGAGGGGCTGCGGTGGCTCAAGCGGTTAAGACGCGGAACTGCAGACTGGAAGGCTGGTAGTTCGACAGTTCGAGACCCGAGTGCCGTGTGACGGAGTGAGCTCCCGTCTCTGGCCCCAGCTCCTGCCAACCTAGCCGCTCGAAAGCAACAAATTGCAAGGAGATAAATAGGTACCACTTCGGTGGGAAGGTAACAGCGTTCTGTGTGCCTCGGCATCTAGTCATGCCCGGCCACATGACAACAGAAATGTCTTCAGACAGTGCTGGCTCTTCAGCTTGGAAACGGAGAAGAGCACCGCATCCCTAGATTTGGATTCGACTGGCTTTCAAGCAAGGGAAAAACCTTTACCTTTTACTTTACTATCAACCACTGAGGTATCTGGCTTTTTACTAGAGCTGTATAGCATATATGAGTTATCTTATTTCATATTGTGTTTTAATGTGGTTTTAGTTGTAGTGTGTCTTACATTGTTGTATTATATTTATGCTGTTGGAACCCGCCCTGAGCCGGCCAAGGGGAAGGCGGGATATAAATCCAAATTTAAAAAATTAAAAAAAAATTAAAAACCGCAATAAGGCATAGTGGCTATGGTCTTCCCCAGATGTTGGCCCCTGGACTGGGATCCAGAGGTTTGGTGCCTCTGAACACAGAGGTTCCCTGTCACCACCATGGGTAGCAGCCACTGACAGGCCTGTCCTCAATCTGTCTAATCCCCTTTTAAAGCTGTCTATGCCTGTGGCCATCACTACACCCTCTGGCAGAGAATTCCACATTTTAATCGCTGTCACTGTAAAGTACTTCCTTTTGTCTGCCCATCAGCTTCATTGGATGCCCTCCACTTCTAGTATTTTGGGAGAGGGGGAAAAAAGATCCCTTTGCCAACTCTCTCCACCCTGTCAGGTAGCCCCGCCATGGAGTTTTAGAGCCGGACTGTGGGATGTGCTTTTGCTTGCAGCTGATTTCCCTTACTGTGCTCCTTATCTCTCTGGTGGCCTTGAACACTCGGCTGCTTGGGCGCGAAGCTGCTGCTGTCTCCCGCTCACCTCTGAACCGTTAACCATCTCCCCCGCTCGTTATTAATTGCTTATTGGCCTCTAGGTGTCAGGGGGTCTTGTATGAAACTAATATAATTACTACGGCCATTTTGTATGCTTCATTCCTGACTCAAAAGCTCATGATGTCTCAATCTCTCTGATCAATAAACCTGAACCTGTTTAAGGACCAGCAACTGATACTGAGTTATTGGAGTACCTGACACACCCTGTGCATAATTTTATAAACCTCTACCACAGGGGTGTCGAAATCATTTATTATGAGGGCCAGATCTGACATGAATGAGATCTTGTTGGGCCCCGTTGTGTGTGTCATAAAATGTAATGCCAGGTAGCAGAGATATAAACTTTATAAAGGACACAAACACAGAGGGTTTGGGGTTTTTTACTTAAACTAAAAACATGCTCAAAACATCAGCGCTCTTGCAATATTTTGTTTATTAACAGTGTCTGATAACTGACGCCTCCTGCTCTGAATTACTGCGTCAAAATGTCTGTGCTGTTGCAATCTTGAGTCTGCTGTTCAGTTGTGTATCTGTAAGCTGCAAACCTACGATGACGCAGCAGCAGCAGAACTGGAAGAAGAAGCAGAAGACAGCAGAAGACAGCCAGTTCCACTGAGGTTCTGGTAGAAGCCCTCCGGGGGCTTGATCCAGCCCCCGGGCCGCATGTTTGACAGCCCTGCTCTAACATGTCCCCCCTTAGCTGTCTCTTTTCTAAACTGAGAAGTCCCAGACCCTTCAGCCTTTCCTGATAGGGGAGGTGCTCCAACCCCCTCCTCATCTAGGTCGCCCCTCCTCTGTACTTTTCCCAGCTCTGCCATGTCCTTTTTGAGATACGGGAAACCGGAAATATAGACGGGATTTCCAAAGGAGGCCACACATTTATAATATCGGCCATTTTGTTTTCAACCCCTTTCCTAAAAATCCCCAAGAGGAAATGGTTACAGCCCATCAAATATGGTTCGTTTGCAATTTTGCATGGAATCTTGGGATACACCAAGCCATGCTTATACTGAAATGTCTTGCATGGAAGGTTCCCAGCAAGAAAAACACATCGGGGGGGGGTTCTGGGGCTGGGGGTGGGCAGATCTCTGGAACAGCTCTAAAATAAAAATAAAAAAAAATCCAGCATGTTCTTTGTATATTTAAGGCAAAGGGCTGTTCAATGGGTTTGACAGATGGCAAGAGGCTTTTTAAAAAAACAGGCTTGCATATCCCAGGTTTCACAAGCGAGCATTCTGGTTACTAATATGACAGGTTACAAACTTCAGAAGATTTTGCTGTTAATTAGCCATTTGACAAATACCACATCCCAGAATCTCAGCCAGGACAGTTTTAAAGCACTTGGGCGACACCTGCTGGTCACCCTAGGTTTTTCTTCCTCCCTGCGTCAAACCGTTCGTAAAATAATGTAAGATTTTTTAAAAATATGTATTTTACGTGCACACACAGGGTGAAGATTTAAAGCCTCTCTTATAGTGAGCTCCATATGCATATATCAAATGCACCGAGAATTTCTCCAGTGCACGGTCTCCCGAAGTAAGTGGAAGGACACACAAGCACAGCTTTTATTTCAAAACGGAATACCAAAAGGATGACAAATTTGGGCTCGGGGACCTGCTCTATGGTTTCATCAAAACATATATCATCTGCAGCTCTAAGCTCCTGCCCTCTCACCTAGAGGGAAGGGGGATTAAACTGGCTGCAGAGCCTTATTTAGAGGCAGCATAAAGAGACTGGGGACAGATGCATTGACCTTCCATGTTTCAGACCGCAGGACTGCTTAGGTGCAGATATGTTTCTGTGCAGCCCGCCCATTCCAGCCACATTGATTATAACAGTGTAATGAGCCTACAGATCCAGAATTTGTGCCCCACACCAAGGCTCCCTCTAAACTGTGGAGTCTTGAAAGCAAAAATCCTACTTTGTGAGCTACTGGGCATTAAAGTGGTGAGCGAGCGATTTGGCCGCTGCATAGATTAGTTTGGTCCGGAGCCATCCCTGCCGGAGCTAAGACAAAAATGTGTGAGCCGGAGGCTAAAGAACTGTGAGCTAGCTCACACTAACTCCGCTTCGAGGGAACACTGCCCCCCCACACACACACAGACACACACTTCATAGGCCATCGTATGGTTTGTGACAGTCACTCAGTGTGTTTGGGATCACATTCAAGAGCCAGGAATCCGTGTGGTCCTCAGCTGTCAGTGTGGCCTGAAATGTCTGGAGGGTACTGCCTTCGCTCCGTCCGCCATGCTGCCCATAAATTGCAGCCCTGACCTGGATAGCACAGGCTAACCCAATCTCGTCAGACCTCGGAAGCTAAGCAGGGTTGTCCCTGGCTAGTATTTGGATGGGAGACCTCCAAGGAATACCAGGGGTGTGACACAGAGGCAGGCAATGGCAAAGATAGGAACTCTCAGTCTGGGGCGGGTGATGCATGCTATTCTTGGTGCTGGGGGGGGCCAGCAGTGGGAGGGCTTCTAGTGTCCCAGCCCCACTGCTGGACCTCCTGATGGCACCTGGTATTTTGGCCACTGTGCGACAGAGTGTTGGACTGGATGGGCCATTGGCCTGATCCAACATTGGCTTCTCTTATGTTCTTATGTTCTCAAACCACCTCGGAATATCTCTTGCCTTGAAAACCCTACAGGGTCACTATAAGTCAGCAGGGTGACTTGACAGGACTTCCCACCACTGCTACCACCATCCTCCACGAACAAATGGTTATTGAATTTTGAGGTGATCTTACGTTGGTTCAAGAGCAGACCCTGAAACCTTGAGCCTCGGAGCAGTTTTCAGGTCTGCTACAGAATTCTGGGCAATCACAGCCAACTTTGATTCGCCAGGAAAGGGTATTCTGTGGGCCAGTATTTTGCCATGCAACCTCTCTAGTGAGACTCTCTAGTTGCCTCTACAACCTCTCTCATTAACTGAGTTGCCAGGTCTCCCCTCGCCCCTGGCAAGGGATGGGGTGGTTAGGGTAGCCAGATCCAGGTGGGGAAACTGATGGGAGATTTGGGGATGGAGCCCGGGGAGGACAGCGACCTCAGTGGGGGTACAGTGCCACAGAGTCCACCCCCTCCCAAGCACCCATGTTCTCCAGGGGAACTGATCTCTGTAGTCTAGAGATGACCCGTCATTCTGGGGGATCCCCAGGTCCCACCTGGAGGCTGGCATCCCTAAATTAAACTTAGCAACATCGACCGCAAGGATTTCACAGCGGAATTTGTCAGCTCTTGAAATAAAGAGATGGGATGTGGGTGGAACCTGGAGCAATGGGCCCAGCCAGGAGAAAGACCCGTGTCAGGTTTTGTTTGTTTTTAAGGGGGGGGAGGTAGAATTCAATTTTTATTTTCGTTGGAAAGTGTAGGAGGCCATCCCAAATGGGATCTGTTCAATTACAGCACACAGATTTCAAAAAGAGGTAGAAATTGGGGGGAAAGAAGAAGAAAAATACAGGTCAAAAGTAACCCTATGCCACTTGGGCTGGTCCATTCTGATTCACTGGCAACCCTTCTTTAGAGACACAGACAGATGTGCTAAGGCATGATTATGCATGTTATGCAAAAAAAGAAAAGATGTATATTAAAGAGAGGAAGGAGAGAGAAGGGAATGGATTTATACCCCACCCTTCGCTCAGAGTGGCTTACAATCTCCTTTCCCTTCCCTTCCCCACAACAGACACCCTGTGAGGTAGGTGGGGGCTGAGAGAGCTCTTTTGAGGACTGCTCTTGAGAGGACAGCTCTGAAAGAACTTGTAACTGACCCAAGGTCATACCAGCAGCTGCACGTGGAGGCATGGGGAATCAAATCCGGTTCTCCCAGATTAGAGTCCGCACTCCTAAACTCTACACCAAACTGGAAGGGGAACTCTGTCGCATGCTGCATCCAGGCAAAGTTTTTTCCCCCTTAGCAACCGCACCGAGTACTTTTAAAAAATTCTTAGTTTATTTGAGGAGGGAACAGTTCCAGTAACTTTACGGGCAGGGTAAGGCCATCCAAAGCGGATGCTCATTTTAAGAGGCAGAAGAAACTCCCCAAGTCAGCAACTTGAGCTACTCTACAAGCCCATTTTATATTTTTTTAAAAAATTCGATATAAGAATTATGGTTATATAAAAATAACAGTCCGTGGAGAAGAAGAGCAACCTTCCAGGATCAAATGGTGCACCGATGAATATGTATACCTGAAAGCCGGCTGCTTTTCCTGTGAAAATGTCATTTGGTTTTTCTCAAGTAATATTCAAAATAAAACTGATACCATCTTGGTTCCCCCCCATCCCTTACACAGAGGAGGGTAAAGGCCTCCAAATTATTTAGACAGCTTGACTTGAAAAACACAGACGCAATTTGTTAAAAGTTGCTTCCCCCCACCCCCTTCAGTTCTGCCATCCTTCCGTTTTATATGCAAAACCGTATTTGCATTGGTCTTAACCTTCCCTAATCCCTCTTCCTCTCCCGTCATTCTGAGGTTTAGACAGCAAGGCCACAAAACATCACAGGACTCCGAGAACTCAAAGCAGCTGCCGATATGTTTGTGCTGAAAAAAAGAAAAAAAATCACAAGTCGTGGACTCGATTGGTTTGTCTCACAGCATACGGCTGTCCAAACGTATGACAACCAGCCTAGGAGTGCAGGCGTGGAGGTGGAGCTATTTAGATAGCTAGGAGACCAGATTTACTAGTGACCAGGGCTCTTTTTGTAGCAGGAACTCCTTTGCATATTAGGTGACAAACCCCTAATGTAGCCAATCCTCCAAGAGCTTAGAGTAGCCCCTGTAAGAATTGCTCTGTAAGCTTTTGGAGGATTGGCTACATTAGGGGTGTGTCATCTAATATGCAAAGGAGTTCCTGCTACAAAAAGAGCCCTGCTAGTGACAATTTACTACAGATTTACTACTAGCTGGTGAACGACAGTGGGTATGGCCAACCGCCAAGTTGCACCACCATTCGTGGCCCACTTGAAACCAAACACAGCCGTTTGCACAGTTCATATGATTTGCATCAGGGTGATACAAGGCCCTCTTTATTCGGGAAAATGCAATCGTACACCTGATATCCTGTCCCCAAGTAGTCCCCAACAGCATGCCAAAGGCAACGTGGCCCCTATCAGTGTGTTTGCCGGCACACACTTTCTTCTTCTCCAAAGCAAAGAGCCAAACTTGGGTTTTTACCAGGGCTCTTTTTGTAGCAGGAACTCCTTTGCCTATTAGGCTACACACCCCTAATGTAGCCAATCCTCCAAGAGCTTACAGTAGCCCCTGTAAGAAGAGTTCTGTAAGCTCTTGGAGGATTGGCTACATTAGGGGGAGTTGCCTAATATGCAAAGGAGTTCCTGCTGCAAAAAGAGCCCTAGTTTTGACCAATGCACTGGAGTAGGGGGTGCTTTAGAACAGCTCAGGAGATGTCTATAGGGAATACCTGCTAGGAAGAATAGCTTCCATCAGAGTACCTCCCACTGTTCTGGGATTACAGGATGGCAGTCATTTTATTGTGGGGCCCACTGCCTAATATGGGAGATTGGGTTTGATTCCTCCCCATGCAGCTGCTAGTGTGACTTTGAGTCAGTCACAAGTTCTTTCAGAGCAGTTCTCTCAAGAGCAGTCCTTGAAAGAGCTCTCTCAGGCCCACTTACCTCACAGGGTGTCTGTTGTGGGGAGGGGAAGGGAAAGATTGTAAGCCGCTCTGAGACTCTGAGTGAAGGGTGGGGTATAAATCCAATTTCTTCTTCTTTTCTCTTTCTACCTATTCTTAACATTCCAGAAGTACCCAGATGTTCAACAAGTATCCACACATTTTTATCTCATTGTTGCTTGAAGGAACTCAGGTGGGGAAACGTTGGTTTTTCTCTCTTCTGTTTTATCTGAACACCTGAAGGTAGCTTAGGCAGGGAGAGACGGAACCAAGGTCAGCCAGGAAGAAGAAGAAGAAGAAGAAGAAGAAGAAGAAGAAGAAGAAGAAGAAGAAGAAGAAGAAGAAGAAGAAGAAGAAGAAGAAGAGGAAGAAGAAGAAGAGGAGGAGGAGGAGGAGGAGGGGATTGGATGTATACCCTGCCCTTCACTCAAGAGTCTCAGAGTGGCTTACAATCTCCTTTCCCCTTCCCCTTCCCCTCCCCACAACAGACATCCTGTGATGTAGGTGGGGCTGAGAGAGCTCTTTCCAGAACTGCCCTTAAGAGAACAGCTTTGAGAGAACTATGGCTTGCCAAGATCATCCAGCAGCTGCAAGTGGAGGAGTGGGGGAATCAAACCCGGTTCTCCCAGATTAGAGTCCGTGCACTTAACCACTACACCAAAGAAAGCTTCATGGCAGCTGGAGACTAGAACTCAGGAGCTGAACCCAACACAAAACCTCTGTTGATGGAAGAAATTTCCATCATCAAAAAAAGAAAAAAGAATGTCTTTACCTCCTCCTTCCCACCCACCGCAGCCCAAAATACCACTTCAGTCTTGCTTCCGGGAGACAGGAGATTATAGTAGGAGGGGTAATAGCAGGAGGTGAGAAATAGTTTAAAAAAATCATCTCCCTGCATTCCATCAGTGGAAGTTTTCCATTGGATCCAACCCCAGGTCTTCAAAGCGCTAGGCCAAACACTTCAAACACTTGCCCAGAGTGCCTTAGGTGACATGGGTCACCCAGACAACTTCCTACAGAAATGGCTCTTGCAGGATTTTGGTTTTTTCAAGCACTCGCCCATGCTAATAACATAACTCAAGGCTCCCCATACCTTTTAGAGCCTGCAGGCACCACTGGAATTCTGGCACAGTGCGCTGTAGGGTTGCCAGGTCTGGGTTGGAAAATACCTGGAGACTTTGGGGGTGGAGCCAGGAGAGGGCGGGGTTTGGGGAGGGAAGGGAGAGGCCAGAGCATGGTCCATGCTCCAAAGCAGCCATTTTCTCCAGCGGAGCTGATCTCTGTCAGCTGGAGACCAGTTGTAAAAGTGGGAGATTTCCAGGCCCCACCTGGAGGCTGGTTACTCTAGTGTGGTAGGCGCATCCACATAACAGCTGCCGTAAAATGGCTACTGCAGGGGGCCAAGCCAGCCACAAAATGGCTGCCTCATGAGGCAGAGCCAGCCACAAAATGGCTGCCGCAGTTTACCTCAGTCTCACAGAAGAGATTGTTGTGCTGTGGTAGCAGTTGCAGCCAAGGCAATTCTTTAAAGAAAGAAAAACCAACACAGTTCCCGACAGTTTCACCCCACACTGGACTAGAATCTTTTAGCAAGAGATTTTCCCACGTCTGTTTTTGTAAAGCCCGTGAACAGAATTTCTAATCCAAACCCATCGTGTATATAAATGCATCACTTTAATAACAAGGTGCCATAACAAGACTCAAAAATACAACGACCCTAACCCTGTCCCTGCTACAGAAACCTTGATGCTCATGGCTATGGCTATGCTATTCCAGAAGCCACATATCCAAAAAGAGTCTATTGTTTACTTGAGAAGACACAGGGCATCTAACTCGTACCTGTCCAACTGGACACTGGACACGGTGTGTGTGTGTGTGTGTGTGTGTGTGTGTGTGTGTGTGTGTGTGTGTGTGTGTGATTTCCTCACTGAGCAAAGCAATTGTTCTATTCCTGAGGAAGCAGGAACGGGGGAAATCCTGACCTGACCTGGACCCAGGTTTGCCTGATCTTATTAGACCTTGGAAGCTAAGCAAGGTCAGCCCCGGTTAGTATTTGAGTGGGAGACCATCAAGGAAGTCCAAAGTTGTGACACAGAGGCAGGCAACGGCAAACTGCCTCTGATCATCTCTTGCCTTGAAGGCCTTCTGGGGGACACCATAAGTCAGTTGTGACTTGACAGCACTTTCCACCAGCACCAATCGGGGACAAAGGGGTCATCACGCCTACATTCATGCAATGAGCCTCCCCCAGTACTCTTGGCCGAGGCTAGCTTGACCTCACCAGATCTCGGAAGCTAAGGAGGGTCGGCCCTGGCTTGTGTTTGGATGGGAGACCTCCCAAGAAAATCCGGGGTTGTGATGAAGAGGCAGGCAATGGCAAACCCCCTCTGAACATCTCCTGCCTTGAAAACGTTATGGAGTTCCCACAAGTCAGTTGATACTCTCCTCCACCACCACCAGTGCTGTTCTAAGCCATAAGGCTCTTCCTTGCTTCAAGTGTGCAAAAGCCCAGATGTGGGTTAGCACTCCCTTAAGCAAGCAGGAGTTTTGGAAGTCTCTCTCAAGGTAACCCCTTGCCTCTTGTAACTAAAGGCAAGAAATCTAATATGGAGGCATTTGCAGGGGGGCGGGGATGGGGGATGTCGTCTGCCAGCATCAAGACAGGCCTGCAATCCATCCATCCCGGGGCCTCCGCTTCAATCAAGTAATCCCCGGCAGACGATAAAGGACACACAAGATTTACTGACGAGTACCAGTTTCCATCCTGACAAAAATTTGGAAGGTCAGAAGTTAATGGTAACAGCTTGCTTGGAAAGGGACTGGCGACGACCCGTTTGAGTAATCGCAGAGGCGTTGGCGTGGGGGATTTTAAAAACCTACAAGCCGCTGATCAAAAATGCAGCCATGATTTCCCCGGCGTGCCGCTGTTCAAATTGCTCCGAATGATGAAAAGGGAAGCAAAGCTGCAGTGCCGTGACCCATCACGGGCATTAGGAAGGATCACGGGGCTCCGTTAACCAGCCAGCCAGAGAGACCACAGAGCAGGGTCTCAGACCATGCAGCAAGAAGGGTTTGTCATAATAACCTAAGGCAGACCGATGTATAGTCCAGGATTCTGTACAAACATAGTGGCACCAAGTGGAGAAGTCAGCTTTCTAGGAATCAAGTTTGGTGTCGTGGTTAGGCGCGCGGACTCTGATCCGGGAGAACTGGGTTTGGTTCCCCACTCCTCCACATGCAGCTGCTGGTGTGACCCTGGGTCAGTCACAAGTTCTTTCAGAGCTGTTCTCTCTGTCCTCGAAAGAGCTCTCTCAGCCCCACCTACCTCACAGGGTGTCTGTTGTGGGGAGGGAAAGGGAAAGGAGATTGTAAGCCGCTCTGAGACTCCAGGTAGTAAAGGGCAGGGTATAAATCCAATCTCTTCTTCTTCTTTTTAAAGTTTCTAGACCAGGGGTCCCCAACATGAATCTACTGACACCTCTCCTCGAGGCCGCCTAGTAAGTGGGTGGGGCCAGGGTGGGGTTTTGCCCAGCAAGACTTCCAATTGGCCATTGGACATTTGATTGGCTGTGCAGGTTTTTAGAGAACACTGGCTTGGCAACAGCTGGAACCAAAGCTCAAGGATCTGCACTGAGTGACTGAGATAAAGCTGCAGCAGCCATTGTGTGGCTGGCTCTGTCTCCCTTGGCAGCCATTGTGTGGCTGGCTCTGTCTCCCCCCGGCAGCCATTGTGTGGCTGGCTCTGTCTTCCTTGGCAGCCATTGTGTGGCTGGCTCTGTCTCCCTTGGCAGCCATTGTGTGGCTGGCTCTGTCTCCCTTGGCAGCCATTGTGTGGCTGGCTCTGTCTCCCCCCGGCAGCCATTGTGTGGCTGGCTCTGTCTCCCTTGGCAGCCATTGTGTGGCTGGCTCTGTCTCTCTTGGCAGCCATTGTGTGGCTGGCTCTGTCTCCCTTGGCAGCCATTGTGTGGCTGGCTCTGTCTCCCTTGGCAGCCATTGTGTGGCTGGCTCTGTCTCCCTTGGCAGCCATTGTGTGGCTGGCTCTGTCTCCCTTGGCAGCCATTGTGTGGCTGGCTCTGTCTCCCTTGGCAGCCATTGTGTGGCTGGCTCTGTCTCCCTTGGCAGCCATTGTGTGGCTGGCTCTGTCTTCCTTGGCAGCCATTGTGTGGCTGGCTCTGTCTCCCTTGGCAGCCATTGTGTGGCTGGCTCTGTCTCCCCCCCGGCAGCCATTGTGTGGCTGGCTCTGTCTTCCTTGGCAGCCATTGTGTGGCTGGCTCTGTCTCCCTTGGCAGTCATTTTGTGGCAGTGCCCACCATGCTGTGTCAGAATTCCAAAGGTGCCTGAAGACTCAAAAAACATTGGGGACCCATATTCTAGCCCTTAAGACTTTAAGGAGACAGGCATCAAAATGAAACCTGACATTAGGAAGATACCCAATGCTTCCACATTCCAAGGAGCCAGAGTTCCTGCTTTTAATCTGCACAATCTGAGTCATGAAAAGTTATACCATGGAAACTATACCAGTTTTTAAAGTGCCTCTTGAATTTAATTCAGGGGAAAAAATGCACCTCAGCGTTTGAGCCCTCGGGAGACCTGTGACCAGTGTCCCCCCTAAGCTGAGTTAGAGTGAGCTAGCTCACAGTTTTTTAGCCTCTGCCTCGTGCATTTTTGTCTTAGCTCAGGAAGGAGGGCTCCAGAGCAAACTAATTTATGCAGCAGCCCAATCGCTCACTCACAGCTTTAATGTCGGTAGCTCATAAAGTAGAATTTTTGTTCACCAGACTCCACAGCTTAGCGGGAGCACTGCCTGTGACCTTCTGCAAGCAACATCAGAGCACCAAGATTTCTTGTTTCATATCAACAGCTAATGAGGAAGTAAACAATCCTTCATGGACTGCAGGAGAAAAGGGAACCTTGCTCAAACGGGCTTCCATATTTTAAAAAAAGACCCACATAGGTACATTAACCACTTACAGCTTGATGTCATGACTGAAAGACCTTCTAGTTTAGGAAAACACTGGAAGCACATTGTTTAAAGGACAGCTTAGACAGGGTCCTCAGCCTTTCTGAGTCTGTGGGTGCCACTGGAATTCCGACACCGCATGGTGGCCGCAGCCACAAAATGGCTGCCAAAAATGGCTGCCTCGGGAGGCAGAGCCAGCCACAAAACGGCTCCTACGGCTTATTTACCAGTCACACAGTACAGATCCTCATCCTGTGGTGGCAGCTACGGCCAAAGCAATGTTTTTAGAAATCTGCACGGCCAATCAGAATCCTTGCTGGCCAAAAGCTCCACCCACATCCTAAAAACACTTGATGAGTGCTAGGAAAGGTATCAGCAGGCACCACGGAAGCCATGGACACCGTGGCAGCCCAGTCCCGTAGCTACATTGGATCGTTTCGGGGCCTGGCCCCCTGACTTTCTCTCAGGGCCCCCCAACTTACTACCCTGGACAGGCAGGCAGGCAGGCAACCAGACAGGCCCTGAACGAGATGCACTCACCAGCCGGCCACTGGGCAGAGTGCCTGGCAGCCCAGCACGGCCCTCCTTCCTCACCTAGCCTCACCCCATGGTGCTCAGCTCCAACCTTTTTATTTTAATTTCAGTGCCCCCTGAATTATTTAAAGGCCCCCCAACTTAAGAAATCCTGGCTACGGGCCTGTGGCAGCCACATGCACAATGGGGGACCCCTAGCCTGGACCTATTTTAGATAGAACCATAGACTTGGAAGGGGCTTCCAGGATCATCTAGTCCAACCCCCAGCACAAAGCAGGAAATTCACAAATACCTCTCCCCCCACACCCGCAGTGACCCCTATTCCATGCCCAGAAGATGACAAAAAAACCCTCCAGGACGCCCAGCCAAACTGGCCTGGAGAAAAATTGCTTCCTGACCCCGAAGTGGCAATCAGCATTTCCCTGGGTGTGTAAGAAAGGGCCTCGAGAACTAAGCACTGAGGCAACCCTCCCTGCCCCTCCCTCTCATGATCTGTCTAAGTTCATACAATCAGCATTGCTGTCAGGTGGCCATCTAGCCTCTGTTTGAAAGCCTCCCAAGAAGGAGAGCCCACCACCTCCCAAGGAAGCCTGTTCCACGGATTGTCGCATCACTCTCTCTATTGAAGCTTTTTTTATTACTACAAGTGGCCTCTGCTTGGTCATAGGGGGGCAAGATACAAGCTCTCAAAGCAGAAACAAAAAAGGGAACAAACGAATGCCTTGTTTTTCTAGTATGTCAGCTTTGAAGATGCAGCCAGTTCTCACTCTAGAGAAGAATTCTTGCACATAATCCTCCACCTCCACTAGCATGAGTTAGTACAGTTCAAGCACATCTGTGTGCTTAGCACGGACACAGCAGGGCAGGGAGGGAGGCACCCTATCATACGAATACTTAGATTTATATTTTCTGGTATTTTTCTGTATTTTTCACATGTGCATGTCTGTGTGTGCACCTGGAAGTCCTGGTGACCTCTGGTGACCGACCCCTACTGGGGACCTGGGGGATATTCAGAGAGGTGGCTGAATAAAGCCTGCCCCCACCTCCCAATTTCTGGTATTCCAAGGAGGTCTCCCATCCAAGAGAGTCGACTCTGCTTAGCTTCCGAGATCTGATGAGATCGGGCTTGCTTGGGTTATCCAGGTCAGGTCACTTTGAGATTTATCTGATGAATGTGGAGAGGGGGCATGGCTTAGTGGAACAGCTCTTGCTCTGGATGCAGACGGTCCCAGGTTCAATCCCCGGCATCTCCGATGAAAAGGATCAGGTAGGAGGTGATGTGAAAGACCTCTTCCATGAAACCCTGGAGATCTGCTGCCAGTCTGCGTAGGCAATACTGACCTTGATGGACCAAACGTCTGTCAGCATGGCAGCTTCATATGGCCCTTACACATTTTGAACACGTCAAGATCAACTTGGTACATCCTCAAACAGTTTGCTCAGAACTACATTCATCTACCCTAGGTTGTTGTTTTTTAAAGCCTCTGTTATACATCAGCTCTGATGCCCTTTACCCACCAGGCAAGAAGGACCAAACAATGCTGAAAAGAATTATTGGCAACAGAACTCAGCTTCTTCAAAACCACAACCTAATGCAAGAAGTTTCGAGTTCTAATGGCTGGGAGGATATTCTTGGAAGAATGTGGGTAATACCCACAAGAAGAATAGCTGGATAAGATTGCTGAGGACTGTTAGGATAAGGCTTTGGCACTCTGTGCAGTTTCTTATGCCTCGCTGCCACCAGTTAAGTTTGGTGTAGTGGTTAGAAGCGCAGACTCTAACCTGGGAGAACCAGGTTTGATTCCCCACTCCTCCACATGCAGCCAGCTGGGTGACCTTTGGTCAGGCATAAGTTCTTTCAGAGCTGTTCTCTCAAAAGCATTTGTCTCAGAGCTCTCTCAGCCCCACCTGCCTCACAGGGTGTCTGTTGTGGGAAGGGGAAGGGAAAGGAAATTGTAAGCCACTCTGAGATTCCAAGTGAAGGATGGTTTATAAATCTAATCTCTTCTCTTCTTCTAAAATTACAATTACACACCAAGGAAGTCCAGGGTTGCTCCGCAGCGGCAGGCAATAGCAAACCATCTCTGCTCATCTCTTGCCTTGAAAACCCTATGGGGTCACTATAAGTCACCTGTGATTTGGTGGCACTTTCCACCACAGCTTAAGAAATGCAGACCTATATGCAGAATCTGTGTATTACACAGACAGGGGCTGTGGCTCAGTGGAAGAGCATCTGCTTGGCATGCAAATGGTTCCAGTGTAATGGGTCAGCAAGGGCTCAGCGACAGTGAGGACTCCTCAGAGGAGGAGGGGCCCTGTGTAGCCAGTCCAGAGTTGATAGAAGCTGACCAGCAGGAAAATGAGGGGCAGGCATGCCAGGACTTACAGCCAAAAGCGGGTTCAGAATTACCTTCACCCTCCAGCTCCAATTCAGCAGGTGAAGGTCAGTTAGTTGCTCCCAGCCCTCTGGAATTACCTGCACCCTTGGAACACTGCAGAAGAAGGCTGAGAACCGAGTTACAGGCTTTGAGGCAAAGTGCATGTCTCTTGGCTCGACACCAGCTGTCTGTTGATAGTAAAGATGGGTCTTTATAGGAGTGTTCCTGAGAAGCTGGTTGTTTGTGTGACGTTTGGGGGGTGGGTGCAATTGCTACGTTAGATACTGAACTGCCAACACTGCCTTGATTGATTACTGGAAAACCTGACCTCAGATTGAACGACCCTGGACTTCAGAGACCTCTTTGGCCTTGTTATCTTTGAGAAGCAGCAGGAGACTGTGTAACCTGATACCAGAAGCCAGCTAGCCAGTACACCCATGTTCAACCCCTGGCATCTCCAGCTAAAAGGATCAAGTGGCAGGGAATGTGAAAGACCTCCACCTGAGACCCGAGAGCTGCTACCAGTCTGAGTCGACAATACTGGTTTGATAGACAGATGGTCTAATTCAGTAGAAGGCAGCTTCCTGTGTGTTCTCTCACAATTCTGGGGAGCAGAGAAAGTTCACTGTGTTGTATTGAGCATGTGCTATAGCTTCCCAAGTACCTTGACACTCATTTTAAAAAGCAAGATTTTAACTATTATGACTGAGGAATCACTTAAAAGAATTTGGGCAAACCTACAGAGATCTCACAAGTCAGATAGTTGGCTGACCTAGGCTTCCAGAGCTTGGGGGCGTGGGTTTCAGTGCCCTTAATATCTCATCTCTTCCCATCAAAACGAGACAGGCAACACAGAGTAAATGTAAAATTATGCAAAATTTATGCAAATAAGCTTAATCCACATTAGCAGAGTCACAGAATTTAGCTTATCTTGGTGCAGAATATGGATTTAAGGAAAACCGAGTCCTTGCTTGATGGGAAAAAATTATGCAAAATGAGCACAACCTTGAATACAAGGCAGATTCTTCATCAAGGAAAGCATTCGGCTTCAATCTCAGTGGCCTGTTTTAAGCCGGGATGGACTGCGGAGCTAATAGATTCAGATGACAAACGTTCAAGGCCAAGATTCTTCCGGCCCACTGCTCGCAAAACTGATTAATCTTTGCCACGAAAACACTACCAGCCTTTTACCGCCTATCACCATCACAATAATTATTGTTCCTAGCAGAGACTCTGACTCGTCTCTTTATGATTTTGTATTTTAATCATCCGGTTTCTTAGCACTCACCCAGGGTTTAAAAAAAAAATTAACAAGCACTCAACTGGTTTTTGTTTTCTTGTATTCATGATATTTAAAAAAAAAAATCCAAGGGCGTTCTAGTCCAAGGCTTACCTGATGAATAGCTGAAAGGCGCCGCGGCCACTAAACCGTGGTCATTTTGCCAAAGCCTTGTAAGCCCTTGTGAGCTTAAATAGAATATTCAACAAGTAATTGTTTAACTTCTGGAGACTGATCGGAAAGCGTCGGGTGGAGGATTTTCTACATGCACTTCTCACGGGATTTCTCACTTGCCTCCATGACTCGATGCACTCACCAACTGCATTTGCATGCTGATAAACTAAATTCTATGGATGCCAGAACTGTGGCATGGCAGAAACAGACCACCATGGCTAGCAGCAATGCTCCCTCTAAGCTGTGGGGTCTTGTGAGCAAAAATTCTCTACTGGCATTAAAGTTGTGAGCGAGCGATCTGGCTGCTGCATGAATTAGTTTGCTCTGGAGCCATCCTTCCTGAGCCAAGACAAAAATGTCTGAGCCGGAGGCTGAAAAACTGGCTAGAGGGAACACTGGCTAGCAGTAGAGCAGCTGCCCTTCAGAGAAAGGTGTCTGTCTTGATTCGCTGAACAAATGCCAAAAGTTGTATTGCGCTAAGGGGGCTACGAGGAGAGAGTGATCTTCACAGCAGAGAAGAATAGAGTGCTAAGACCCACCACAAGGATCCTAGCTAGCAACTGAACCCATACAGGTACACACCGAGGACTGAGAACCAGTTTGTTGCAGTGGCTTGCACTCTCCCCTTCTTCTGGAGAAGAGTGCCGCTGCTAGTGGAGCAGGTCCACGGAAGTTGGTGGAAAGTGCCGTCAAGTTGCAACCAACTTCTGGTGACCCTGGCCGGGTACTGAAGGCAAGGGATGCAAGAGAAGTGGTTTGCCATCGCTTGCCTCTGCCCCTTCCTTACACACCCAGGGAAACGCTAATCGCCACTTTGGGGTCAGGAAGCAATTTCTCTCCGGACCAGTTTGGCTGGTGATCCTGGAGGTTTTTTGTCAACTTCTGGCTGTGGAACAGGGGTCACTGCGGGTGTGGAGCGGGAAGTATTTGTGAATTCCCTGCATTGTGCAGGGGGTTGGACTAGATGACCCTGGAGGTCCCTTCCAACTCTGTGATTCTATGATTCCTTGGCCGTCTCCCATCCAAGTACTGATCAGGGCCGACCCTGCTTAGCTTCCAAGATCTTACGAGATCAGGCTGGCCTGAGCCATTCAGGTCAGGGCACCCACGGGATCCAGTGCAATAAACCAAACTGTGCCATGTGCTACAAGCGAAATCATGACCCCCCAACTATGGGCTCCCGGTAGGTAATGCATGATCTCAAGAACCCCGCTTTCCATTTTTAGCAGAGTTTCTAGCCAGCTTTCAGCAAACCTATGTTGTTACGATGAAATGTGCTCTCTCAACAGACACCAAGCTCTCACTCCTAATTCCCAACCCATGCCTCCGCCAGGGACATTTCAGCCCTTATTCATAAAAGAAGATGATGAGATTGGATTTGTACCCCACCCTTCACTACCTGAAGGAGTCTCAGAGTGGCTTACAATCTCCTTTCCCTCCCCCCCAGCCACAGGCACCCTGTGAGACGGAGGGGCTGAGAGAGCCCTCTTGAGAAATGCCCTTGAGAGAATAGCTCTGAGAGAACTTGCGACCGACCCAAGGTCATGCCAGCAGCTGCACGTGGAGGAGTGGGGAGTCAAACCTGTTTCTCCCAGAACAGAGTCCACACTTCTAACTACTACACCAAACGGGCTCTCAAAAGGCGGCATTCTAACAGAAAACCAGCACATTCTGCCAGCGCACCATGTAAACTACACCCGATCACGAGCTGGTTTGCGAGATTAATGCCAGGAAGAGAAGTCCTTTCCTTTTCCTTTTCCTCCCTTGGAAGCTCACTGATTAACAAACCCTGAGCAGCAGAAGGTTTTCACTCCTCATTTTTCGGACGCAAGGGCTGAGAGGGCTGAAACGAATTTTGCTATTATAAGAGTGATCTTAAGGTCTTTATCACGAAGCAAAGGAGAAACAGTTTCCCGGGTACAGAAGTACGCCTGGGACGAATGGCCACACTCATTTAACCCTGGGAGGGGGGGAAAAGATCAAGGCAAGAAAGGCAATGGAAGGACTAAATGGACTTTTAAGGTTCCCCAGTTCAAGTCCAATGGCACCCTTAAGCCCAACAAAGTTTAATTCTGGGCAGGGGTCTTTTCGTAGAAAAAGAGCTGCAGGAGCTCATTAACATATGGTATGCTAATGAGCTATTAGGCTATTAGCATATGCCACACCCCCTGACATCAACAGAAGTGATGTCAGAAGGGGAGGCAAAAGGTGGGGAGGCATCTTCAAAAGCCTCCCCTTCCTTTCCCCAGCTGGCCTGGGTGGGGGAGCTAAGAGAGAAGGGGTTTAAAGTTTAAACTCCTTCTCACTAGAGTTGGGCCACAGAAGGAGGAAAGAAGGAACGAAAGAGAGAGAGTAGAGAGAAGGAAAGAGGGAAAGAAAGAGGAAAAAAGGAGAGAAACAGGGAAAGGAGGAAAAAAGATAAGAGAAGCAGGTAGGAAAGAAAGAAAGAGAGAAGGGAAGAAGGCGGGAAAGAGGAAAAGGAGAGAAGGAAAGGAGGGAATGAAAGAAATTCGGTGGCAATTTGGCCCCTTATATCCTATGGGCCATTGAAGTCAACGGTGAAAACTTAGGGTATATTCTGGGGGCTGAAGGGGAGGGGTTTGAGGGAGAGGCTCCAAACTCACAGGGTAGCTGATGGAGCCTCTCCCCAAGATACACACCAAGTTTCAGGAACATTGGACCAGGGGGTCCAATTCTTTGAGCCCCCAAACAGGTTGCCCCCATTCCCTCCATTGTTCTCTATGGTGAGAAAAAAGTTACTTTTCCCCCATGGTACTGTTAGTAGCTCTGGGGCGGAGGGGGTTTGAGGTAGAGGCTCCAAACGTTCAGGGTAGCTTCAGAAGCCTCTCCTCACATACACCCCCATGTCTCAAAGCAATTGGACCAATGGGCCTAATTCTATGGGCACCCAAACAGGTTACCCCCATTACCTCCATTGTTTCCAATGGGGAAACCCAGCCAGCAGCACTTAAGGCAGGCAAGCAGGCAGTGCCTAGCAGTCAGACTCTCCCAGAGAATCTCAGGGAAAGTGAACTGTCTTGGGAGATGCTTGTTTGCCATGAGAACAAGTGGCACACTCCAGAACAAGTGGCACTGTGGCAGTGCAAGCATGCCACAGTGCCACACAGAAACCCCCAAAGACCAAAAGGAACAACACCATAGAGAACAATGGAGGGAATGGGGGCAACCTGTTTGGGAGCCCATAGAATTGGACCCCCTGATCCAATGTTCTTGAAACTTGGTGGGTATCTTGGGGAGAGGCTCCATCAGCTACCCTGTGAGTTTGGAGCCTCTCCCTCAAACCTCCTCCCCTCTAGCCCCCAGAATATACCCTATGTTTTCACCATTGACTTCAATGGCCCATAGGATATAATGGAGCTGAAATTGACATTCGGCTGCCTGAAAGACTCCCGGGGACACCGGATGGGCGTGGGGCTTGGCTTTTGAGCTCCCAGAGCTGTGCTCCAGTGCACTCCCCCCCAAAAAAAGACCCCTGATTCTGGGTATAAGTTTTCATGTGCATGCACCTGAAGAAGTGTGCATGCATGCACGCGAAAGCTTATACCCAGAATTAAACTTTGTTGGTCTTAGAGGTGCCATTGGACTCAAACTTTGTTCTATTGCTTCAGCCCAACACAGCCACCCACCTGAATTTTAAGGTTCCCATTAAGACTGATGTGCGTGAGATTTAAAGGCCAAAGAGTCAGCACTGGCAACAGGGTTAAGAGGACAATGTGGCACAAGCCCAGGGGGACAAGCCGAGAGCAGGGAAGAAGCTCCGTTACCACTACGTTGCCCACGGACATGCCGAAGAAGAGGCCCTGCGAGGAAGACCACTACGCCCAAATAACGAACATCTCCATATTTTATTAGTTATGGAAGTGTGTTTCGTACAAGGGATCGCTTTCAAAACTGTAGGAAGATGGTGGATCTAGCAGGCGCCCAATCAAAGAGTGAAATGACTTCAGCTTTCTTTAACGGGATTCCCCACAAACTATAGGTAGAGGCCAGTTTCCAAGACATCCTTTTTCTTCCAACTTTTCACAGGGATACAGAATGGAAAAACAGCCACAACGGGGCGAGGGGACAGAGAAGAAAAGGAGTGAAGTCTAAAGGGAAATAAAAAAGAGAGAGGGAGTTTTCTAGCGGCTGCTGTTACGGCATCGGGGTTGGGCTTTTTTTGTACATTCAAAGCATTATTTATTGCATCGGGGGGTGGGGAAATGGATCATGCAACTTTTTAATGTTCAGACCAAAAAAAAAAAAGAAGAAGAGTTTTAACCTGCATTATTCTCGTCATTTCTAGCTACGCTCCAAAGGTGCACCAATTCTACAGTTTTTTTTTTTAATATTTCTCTTTTAGTCGCATGCTTTGCCTACGCGCATGCGTTTAGATAATAAATATTAAATACAGGAAAGAACGTTAGAAAAAAAAAAGAAACTAAACTGACACTGGGAATTATTTTGTGGCAGGGCTCGCCAGTTAAGGAGAATGTTGGGGGGAGGGGAACGTCTGAGGTAATTACGCTGGCCACACCGGTTCGGCCCAAGACGTGCTTGAAATCCATGGAAGTCTTTTTTTTTTTTCTTCAAAAAAAAAAATTCAAGTACACAAGTTATCAAGCTGGGGCTCTACAAAATGCCAAGGGAGTCGTGGCGGTTTCTGGTGGCCGCTGTTGGTACGCTGCTTTCTTTTTCTCCTTTCCTCCGCTCCTTAATTTAGTCTATTAGTCGGCATTCGCAGAGCTCTTTGTAAATCCTTTTCCGCACTCGAGGCATGTCTTCCTGTGAGAACTGAAAAGGCTGGTCTAAGGCGAGGCACTTGCAGTACTGCGGAGAAGATGGGTAAAGATTAGGGTTGCCAGTTATCCGGGTGGTAACACACAAGAAGGACTGCAGTGTGTATACGGACACAGTATTGACAAATACATTGTAATAAGATTTTAAATTATTCTAACTTAAGTTATGTATTAATAAAAGAACATGGAAATATATGATACATAGAGTAACATGACAGAATCTCATAATGCAATGTTCAAGCAAGAAGGATCCAGAGGAGTCCAAGAAAATCAACCCAAAGGGATCAAAAAATTCAGACGTCCAAGTCAAAAATCACACGAGGATTCCGGATATGCTAGCCTCGTTTCGGCACACTTCATCAGCAGAACCGCAAAATATTGGTATTGCAGCACTATGATGGTATATTTTACAGTGATTGTATATTTTGCAGTTCCACTGATGAAGTGTGCCAAAACGAGGGTGGCATATTTGGAATCCTCATGTGATTTTTGACTTGGACTTCTGAATTTTTGATCCCTTTGGGTTGATTTTCTTGAACTCCTCTGGATCCTTCTTGCTTGACCACTGCATTAGGAGATTCTGTTGTGTTATTTTATGTATCATATATTTTCATGATCTTTTATTAATACATAACTTATGTTAGAATAATTTTGCGTTTTATTACAGTGCATTTGTCAGTACTGAGTCTATGGGTAATGGCTAGAGTTCTCTGCAATTATGACTCATCTTCAGGTCACAGAGTTTGGTTCACCAAGAAAATGGCTGCTTTTCAAGCTGGACTCTATGACATTATGCCCCCAAAACCCCACCCCTCTACACGCAGAAACTCCAGGTATTTCGAAACCCAGAGCTGGTAACCCTTGAGAACATGCATTTTATACAACAGGGATCAGACATTTCACAAGCAAAATCTATTGAAAAGGGTAGGGTGGGGGAGAGAAAAGAGAGCTTCTCTCCCCTGCTTCTTACCTGGAGTACAAAGACTCCACAGTCGCTATCGTTTTTCTGTTGCGGAATGCACTAGAAAGGAAGGAAACACACAGAGTTAGGCAAGAGAGGACACTGGCTTCCAGGGACTCCAAGCTAAAGAGCTAATGGGAACCGCTTTCCTTGCAAGCTCTTCTTCACCAACCCATACCAGGCACTGTTGCATTCACATCCTGCTTTTCAATCAACTGTTTCTCAAAACAGATGGAGAGGCGTGGCTCAATGGTAGAGGATCTGCTTGACATGCAGGAGGTCCTGGCTTCAATCCCTTGCATACCTTAGCTGAAAGCAGTAGATAGTAGGTGATAAGAACATAAGAGAAGCCATGTTGGATCAGGCCAGTGGCCCATCCAGTCCAACACTCTGTGTGACACAGTGGCCAAAACCCAGGTGTCAGCAGGCAGTCCACCAGCAGGGCCAGAACTCCAGAAGCCCTCCCACTATCACCCCCCAAGCACCAAGAATACAGAGCATTGCTGCTCCGGACATCAGGTTCCATCTATACTTTGTGGCTAATAGCCACTGATGGACCTCTGCTCCAGATGTTTATCCAATCCCTATGTGAAAGACCCTGGATAACCACTGAAAGTTTGAGTAGACAATGCTGACCTTGAAGGACCGAGGGTCTGAATCAGTATAAGGTACCTTGGGGGGGGGGTGGATACACTTAGATTTACCGTTTTTAAAAAAGGATACACAAGGGCTTTTTGACAGACTCCTGCTCCATTAAAGAAAGAGTCTCGTAAATACTTTATGCAGCTAGAAATACTATTGCATTAACTTGGAAATCTACACCGACTCCTGCTTTCTCACAATGGCATCAAAAACTATGGAACTTGTATACCGTGGCGAAACTCACGGACAATACAGACACTACAGCCAGGACTTCTCGACACTCTTATTTCTCTTCTACCTGGCTTCCCATTCTCGAATATTTCTCTTCTCAACATGAAATTCCCAAAATAATTGTCGATCTTGGATCGTGATAACTCCTAAAGGTTGCTTATTATATTCTCAGCTGTATTTTTAAAACTGACTGTTAAAATTTAATCATTGCTGTTCGTCTGTTCAGTGGGCTGTTAATGACTTTGCATCACTGTACGATGTATTTCTTTGTTAAATATTAAGGAGATGCATTTGTATTGTTAGTTGCTAAATTTCAATAAGCTGTTAATTAAAAAAAGGGTACGCATGAGAAGGGGGACTGGCTTGAATATGTCAAGGTGATGGCAGACTCCATATATTGCATTGGGACCAGAGTGCTCTTCCCTGGCTGAAGATGCCTGGATAGAGGTGGGGAGTTCTCAACGAGCTCAGCCCTCCACCTGGTGACAGGCATCAGAGCAGGGGTCCCCAATAAGGTGCCCATGGGCACCGTAGTGCCCGCCAACATCCTTCCTGGCGCCCGCCAGAGCGGGCATGCCATGTGGGGCTTTTGCCCAGCAGGGCTTCTAACCGACCACTGGCAATTTGATTGGCTGTGCAGATTTTCCTTTGAAGACTTTGTTTCGACAGCGACTACCAGCGCAGCATAAGGATCTTCACTGTGTGAGGGAAGGCACGGTGCGGCAGCCATTTTGTGGCTGAGCCCACCACCCTGTGTCAGAAGTCCAAGCGTGCCCACAGACTCAAAAAAAAAAAGGCTGGGGATCCCGACGCTAGAGAGTGCCCTTTGCCTCACCCCCACAGCCTCGGGGTAAAAAGGATAACCAAACCCCCTCCCCATCTGCCGCTTACAAGTTTCCCGGAGGAACCTAAGCAGTGGCACGCCACCGCTGTTCCCTCCCATCTTTGGCCAGTCAGGCTTGTGTAAAATGGGGCAGGATGCTGCCCAGTAATCGCGTGGAGAGGAGAATGACGTAAGCCGATCTGGGTCCCCACTGGGGGTGGGGGGGAAGAGTCAAGGAGTAAATGAAGTAAATAGACACATCTGTCATTCTTTCCCAACCCATGACAACCTCAGAAGGCGCCTACTAGTCGATCGGCAACCGCTTGCCTGCTTATTTCACTCTTTCCCGGCAGATTCCTCCATCTATAATACTTATTTGGAGCTTCTAACCGAGCCAAAAGAGACCAAAGACTGGCAGTTGTACATCCCACTCTAGAAACGCTGTTGAGAAAGGATGTGTCTTTGCTTAGTAACACTGGGGGGCAGGGAGGAGAGCCCCTCATGACTTCAAAAGAAAGGGATGGTGTTTGCTCCACTTCAGGGGGAGGGAGTCGGTGTAGTGGTTTGGAGAACCGGGTTTGATTCCCCACTCCTCCACTTGCAGCTGCTGGATGACCTTGGGCAAGCCATAGTTCTGTCAGAGCTGTTCTCTCAAGGACAGTTCTCTCAGAGCTCTCTCAGCCCCGCCTACCTCACAGGGTGTCTGTTGTGGGGAGGGGAAGGAGTTTGTAAGCCGCTCTGAGACTCTGAGGGAGGGGTATAAATCCAATCTCTTCTTCTCCCTTTTGCAGAGACCAAGTCCCTATTCAAAACAGCAACACTGCCCCATGGCTGTTTCTTCTTCCTCTTTCAAGGGAAATTTATTTATTTATTATTTATTTAGATTTCTACCCCGCCCTCCCCACGAATGGGCTCAGGTCGACTAACAAACAGGGGCGCCATGTGCCAGTACATAAAAACCAGGTAAAACAGGGTAAAACAGAGTAAATACCAGAAATTACATAAAGCGCTCAATGCTGTTGCTCTTAAATAAGACAAGATGGTGTCCAGTAGATGTTGCCTCCCCCCTTGTACCACGGTACTGATCCGCCGCGCCACTGAAGTGTGGTTGTCATAGGGCCACTCCATTGGTGGTGGTCAGCTCACTTTGCATGTGAACCCAGTCCCCCTGAAGCGTGCGGGGCTATCGAAAGGAGGCTGCACTGCACGGCCGAGGGCTCTGCGTTCGAAGGCCCTCAGACTCTTGTTATGGATTGGTCAGAGCAATGTAACGCGGCGGCGTCTTTTTATAACGGAAAACCAATTACATCTTCCAAACCCAACAGCAAAATCTTAATGACCGACGGCACGGGTTTCTCCTCAATTATTGTAAGTAAATATTTGAACGCTGCTATCTGCTCTGCGCAGGAATAATTTATTCCCTGGGTGCCCGGAGGCAGGGGCGTGCCAGGAGGGACGTGCCAGCACGGAGGAACGCTTGTTTCCAGGATCCGTTCTGTGGGATCCCCAATTTCTAGGGCTGTCCTCCTAGACATCACAGGAGCTGGGTGCAAACTGCTGCAGCATGCCCTTTTGGCTGAAAGACCTTCACCGGTTGCCGGTGCCTTCCCGGGCTCAGTCCAAGGCGCTACTTCTTGCCCTTAAAACCCCTCAGATATTCTGCTGCTTTAGAGACCTTCTCCCCCAGGACAAAGCTGCAAGTCTGCTGTGCTCCTTACAACAATCCCAGAGCCGGTTTGATTCCCCATGCCTCCACATGCGGCCAGCTGGTGTGACCTTGGGTCAGTTACAAGTTCTTTCAGAGCTGTTCGAAAAAGAGCAGTCCTCGAAAGAGCTCTCTCAGCCCCACCGACCTCACAGGGTGTCTGTTGTGGGGAGGGGAAGGGGAAGGAGATTGTGAGCCACTCGAGGACTCCTTCAGGTAGTGAAGGGCAGGGTATAAATCCAACCTCTTCTCTCTCTGCCATGAAGTTCATCGAGTGACCTTGGGCACTCCCCGGGGAGTGGATTCCATCGTTTTGGTGCCATGACCACCAGGTTTGCCACCCATCCGGCCTCAGGTGGCAGGGGCACCTGAGACAGGGCCCATACACAGGAAGCTGCCTTATACTGAAATAGACCCTCTGTTTATCAAGGTCAGTATTGTCTACTCAGACTGGCAGCAGCTCTCTGGGGACTCAGGCAGAGTTCTTTCACATCACCTACTACTTGAACCTTTTAACTGGAGAGGCTGGTGAGGGGGGGAAAGTTTATAAAGGTATCTTCACCACTTCAGCTAACGTCAATATAAGGGGAAATGGCCTAAAATTAATGTTTAGGTCAAATTAGGCAAGACAAACACGACCTAATCAGAAAACAAGTATAAAGAAAACAGTCGTGAGAGTCTGACCCATGAATCAAGCAGTCAACAAGGCTTGCAAAGAAAATGTTTTCTGTGTATTATAATCTGAAATACTACAGCGCAATAAATAAATTCCTACAAATCATAAGAAAACCCTAGCGCAAAGGTATATCATCAATGTCGTCTCCAGATTATATAACAATGTTTCAAAACTGGATCTTCCTCAGGCAATATTAGAATAGTACAAAGGTCTCTTGTTCATAGATTCAGATAGGACGCTGATCTCAATAAATGTTCAAGCTCAAATATGCTGCTAAGCTTCTAATGGATCCCAGGCATCTCCTGTTAAATTAGGAAAAAAATGTTCAATCTTGTCTCTGAGCAATGCTGGCAAGGCCACCGGGAGAAAGGTTTGTTCTATATTATTATCAGAACAATTAGATTATCAT
Organism: Gekko gecko; assembly: GCA_029375565.1. Taxonomy (NCBI): domain Eukaryota; kingdom Metazoa; phylum Chordata; class Lepidosauria; order Squamata; family Gekkonidae; genus Gekko; species Gekko gecko. The sequence continues at coordinate 124,577,881 of JAPDNY010000008.1, forward strand.
TACTACTACTACTACTACTACTACTACTACTACTACTACTACTGAAATCTGGCTGAGAAAATGCTGGCTGACTATGGTGATGGAGAAAACTGTAGTTATGTAAACATTTAAGGGAAGGCAATATAGGAGAGTGGTCATTATTAGTTCAAAGACAGTCTCGGTTCATAGAGTACTGGAATAAAATTAAACCTGAAGAGCAGGTGAAGCTGGTGATTTTCAACCGTATATGAAATAACGGGTCAGAGTAAACAGTAGTAATGTACTAAGAAGGTTAGGCAGGGATATCAGAATTGTATGAAGAAGGTGATAGATTAGATAGATGGTAGGGAGATAGGGAGATCAGATGAAAGATGACGGATGACAGGAGACAGATGACAGGAGACAGATGACTGACAGACAGACAGACAGATATTGACTGTATAAGTGGATAATGCTGAATTTGGGTATTTGTATCTTGGATACAGGAAATTGTCATCTGAGGATTATCTGTTTCTTTTGTAACTTGTTATTTAATAAAATTAAACTTGTCCAGCCAGAGGATCATGCCGAAACATAAACACCGACTTGATGTCAGCCATACCCCAGAGAGCGTGCAGTTGCACCCCATCCAATCTCTGCTCTTGCAAGATATAAATATCTGTAAACTCTACTGTGTTCACACCATTCCATTCGTTTCTAGGGCATACCTAAAAATTTAATGTGCTCCCTGACTCCGAAGCTCTGGCACACAGAGGCTACAAAAACCTCCACACGTCAACCTCCTCGCCAGTCTCTGAAGGATTCTCGATGGCTAAACTGGTTCCCAAGTTCTCCACCCGTGATCAGCACAGCCTCAGAATTCTCCTTCTATAAAAACTGACGCCTATTTGTGTGTCTTCAACCTGGTTGCATCCTAGATCTCAAAGTGCCCTTCCCCTCGACACCGTCTTTGCCCTGATACGGCAGTAAAGCTTCAAGACCTCGCACTGTGAGCGGGAAGCTGCTGGGGAGACTGACTGATGTTCAACGACCCGTTTTATGTCTTCAGAGCTATTACAGGTCATGGAAAGCCGCTCTTCTCTGCGCTTCCCACAAGTTGTTCCCTTTTATCATCGCCTGACGACATTCGGTTGTGAGTAGCTACTGCGTTGGGAGTAATATGCCGGGCTCCATCGCCCTGGAGGAAAAAGCCATCCTTCCAAGTTTTTATATCACCCCTCCAAAGTTCAATCCCTCAACCCATCTCAACACGGAGCACGTCGCCGACTCACAGCGGTGGCCTCTGTGAGTCACGTGCAGGCCAGCCTGAAGAGAAGCCGTGATTTTTAACGGGAGGTCCGGAGCAAACGCTGCTCTCTGCCTCTTCTGGCTCTCACCTTTATAGCAGGAGATAAATATAAGGGGTTTACTACACATAGCAGGGAGGCCACACTCTGCCAAGTGCCGAAGCAGTTTCTATAAAGCCCGGTTTGAGTCCAGCGGCACCTTTAAGATCAACAAAGTTTTACTGAAGGTATGAACTTTCGTGTGCAGGCACAGTTCCTCAGATACACTGAAATGGAAGGTGATTGATATATGTTGAGGGTGAACATACTGCATAATGACAGTGTTTTAACAGATAAGAACACAAGAGAAGCCAATGTTGGATCAGGCCAATGGCCCATCTAGTTCAACACTCTGTCACACAGTGGCCAAAAATACCAGGTGCCATCAGGAGGTCCAGCAGTGGGGCCAGGACACTAGAAGCCCCTCCCACTGTTACCCCCCCCAGCACCAAGAATAGAGTGCATCACCTGCCCCAGACTGAGAGTTCCTATCTATACCTTGTGGCTAATAGCCACTGATGGACCTCTGCTCCATACGCTTATCTAATTCCCTCTTGAAACTGTCCATGCTTGTAGCTGCCACCACCTCCTGTGGCAGTGAATTCCATGTGTTAATGACTTCCTTTTATCTGTTCTAACCCGACTGCTCAGCAGTTTCATTGAGTGCCCATGAGTTATTGTACTGTGAGAAAGGGAGAAAAGTACTTCTTTCTCAACCTGCTCTATCCCACGCATAATCTTATAAACCTCAATCATGTTTAGAAAACTAATGGTGACCATATAAGCTTGTTATTCCTGTTTAGTTTTCTGCATCTGTTAAAACATCGCCATTATGCTGTATGCTAACGTACTGTTCACCCTATACGTACATCAATGAACTGTTACCTTCCATTTCAATGCATCTGAGGAAGTAGGCTTTGCACCCGAAAGCTCATACCCTGAATTAAACTTTGTTGGTCTTATAGGTGCCGTAAGGAAGGCCGAGCGCCAAAGAATAGAGGCTTTTCGAATTATGGTGCTGGAGAAGACTCTTGAGAGTCCCTTGGACTGCAAGGAGATCAAATCAGTCAATCCTAAAAGGAATAGACCCTGATTGCTCCCTGGAAGGCCAGAGACTGAAGCTGAAGCTCAAATACTTCAGCCACCAAAGGAGAAGGGAGCCCTCACTGGAGAAGCCCCTGATGCTGGGAAAGACTGAAGGTCAAAGAAGAAGGGGGCGGCAAAGGATGAGGTGGTCAGACAGTGTTAGTGATGCAACAAATATGAAATTAAGCACACTCCGGAAGACAGGAGGGCCTGGCGTGATGGGATCCACAGGGGTTGCGAAGAGTCAGACTCTACTATGCGAATAAACAACAACAAATAGGTGCCCCTGGACTCGAACTCTGTTCTACTGCTTCAGACCAATATGGCTGCCCACCTGGGTCTATAAAGCCTAGTTCAGGGGTCCCCATCGTGGTGTCTGGGGGCACCACGGTGCCACCCCAACACTTTTTGTGGCACCCGCCAAGTGTTTTTAGGAAGCGGGTGAGGCCAGGCAGAGCTTCTGCCCAGCAAGGTTTCTGACTGGCTGTGCAGATTTTTTTTTTAAAAAAAAATGTCACTCTGGCAGCAGCTGCTGAAGGATCTACACCGGGTTACTGAAGTCAAGCTGTGGCAATCATTTCGCGGCTGGGTCTGCCTCCTGCGGCAGCCGTTCTGTGACTGTGCCCAAGACACTGTGTCAGAACTGCAGATATGCCCACGGGCTCCGAAAGGCCGGGGACTCCCAGCCTAGTTTAACACTGCATTTAGCTTTCGTCGTGATTTTGTTCCCTGGCATGTTTCGCATGACCGCGGGCCGCCAGCCACTTTGAAACAATCCTGGTTTTTGGACTGCCTAGATGCCGCGTGCTTTAGTCAGCCCTGAAAAGCTCCTTCTGGGCCAGGAACAACGCGCTCCATGTCTCAATCCTTTGTAACCAGAGTACTGAAAGTCTGTGTGATGTAACGCCAACAAAGCACTCTGCGAGACGGTCAGAGTCGCTACGGGAAGTGACTTTGGTGGATTTGTCGCGATTTACTAGTGGCAACGGCTAGCCAGTTGTCCGTATTATCTACTATGTAAACAACATATAACCACACATTTGTCACAAGGGCTGGATCTGTCATGAATGTCACCTTGTCCGGCCGGGCCATGTGTGCCATAAAACGTAATGCCAGGTACCAGAGACATAAACTGCAGAAAGGGCAGCAGCCGGTAAGCTCCGAGTTGGTATATCTTTGCTGCAAGGCCTCATGGGCTGGGAGGGGGGTGCAAAGCAAAACCCATATGGGCGGACTGGAGAGCCAGCAGCGCGGCACTGGGCAGAGGCTCCCACGCTGCTTGCCTGCTGCAGACAAGGTTGTTCCGCTGTGCTGAATCTACAACCATGGTGGCTCCGCCCACTCCCCTCCCTGAGCAGTCTCCCATTCCCTCCCTTGCACTAGTTGCTCGCGGGCCTTATGTTTGACAGCCCAGATAGAATGAATTTTAACACCAAGGCTTCTGCTCTTAGAAAAGGACAGGTGTGGGGAGGGCAGAAGACTTGGGGGGGAGCCTGGGGTGTGGTTCCAGGCCCCACCATCCTCCTTGAGTCTGGCGTGTTAACCTCAGTCTCCTCTTGCCACGCAAAGGATGGTACCCCGGCCAGGTTAGGGCCAAGGCTGGCAAAGGGCAAGTATAGCCCCCACTCTCTATGCAAAGCCCGCTAGCCCAGCCTTGTGCCCAGGACCGTCTCTCTGACGCATTCGGCCATCGGATTCAGAGACAGCAGGCACTGTATCTGTCGTGGTGAAAGCACAATGTCTTCATTTCATCACCGCAAGGGTGTCGGCGAACCCGCATTCCAGTTCTACGTCTCACAAGCAAACCACTCAATACCGGGGCCACCCCGGCCACAGTCTATTGTCATCATTGTTCCCTTGACAGCCCGGCCGTTTGTCACGCTCAGGCCAAACTCAAGTTAACTTTCGTTCCTTTTAAGTTTCGCTTTTCTCCTTTCCCTTTGCTTGCCGTGTTGAATTCCTGAGGAGGGGGTATGCTTGTGGGAGCGCAAGGGGGTAGTAGCCATAACCGTTTCTCCAGTTCTGCCCCAGGACTTGGTTCTCATGAGATCGACCTTGGAGACTATTTCGCCTAGCTAGGTTGGACAGGGCACCATATATCTGCCTGTGTTGCCACAGAAACGCTAGGGGGTAGGTGTGAGGTATGAATGTGTGGGATTTTGTGCTTTTATCTATAACCTGTGAATTCCTGTGGTTTTCTTTATTCCTAACAAGAGTTCTTGTACCTACAGCAAGCATATCTCTAATAAAGCACTTCACTGCTAATAGTGTGTGTGGAGTGTCTTAACTGGGGACCTGACACCAAGACTCTGCAATTGCCCAATGCCTCGCTAATAAAGGCTTCCCTTCCTCAAACCTGGACTTCTTTTTGCCCAAAACCCCTTTTTGAGCCATCACTGGCCATCATGGCCCATCCTGGACCATCTCCCCTAGTGCCCATTGCCCCAAAGGCCCAAATTTCCTGTATCGGGACTCCAAACCCTGCTGTCTTTGGTTCAGTCTCCTGGGATCCGTACCAGCTGGATCCCCCATCTCATTCGGGTCCATCCCGTGAGACTGAACCAACTGGCACAGATATCAGGAGGAGGAGCAGAGTATTCCATTGTAAGGGATACGGTAACTACACCGCAGTTCAGAAGGGATGAAAAGTTGGTCTCTTATGATTAAAAAAGGGAATAGGATGGAAATTTATTCTTCTGGCACTAAGATCTGAACCGGCAAGGGCAGTTTGCTGTGATGAGGCTTGGGGGTTTTCTATCCTTGTTTTGGTGAGGTTTCCATTTCCCAAAGATTGGATCTTTTGATGGGCACTGCAAGAGAACATGATGTGAGTTAACCGAAGTCTCTCTTGCTTCGGCGAACACCGAGGGGTGGAGCAACATGTGATGGAATTGTACAGCACCTATATATCTAACAGTGATGTGTGGTCCCTCCGTCTACGGATACCTAAATGCACTGACTGGGGCCATGCTGGTGCTGAACAGATTTTTCTGCAAACTTTGGGAAACGGAAGTTTCACCCTGTGCCACCCTGTGGCTGTTGCCATGCTCCTCAAAGCGCATGAAGCTGCCTTATATGGAATCAGACCTTTGGTCCATCAAAGTCAGTACTGTCTACTCAGACCAGCAGCGGCTCTCAAGGGTCTCAGGCTGCGGTCTTCCACATCCCCTCCTACCTGACCCTTTTTTTTAACTGGAGATGCCGGAGACTGAACCTGAGACCTTCTGTATGCCAAGCAGCCGCTCTGCCAGTGAGCCACAGCCTCTCCATAGGGAAGCTGCTGAGACATACATATAGCCCCCTTTTACCTTACAGAAGCTGCCCCCTAAATCACCCACCACCACCACCACCATGCTTACCTTTGTAACAGCAGTCTGCCAACCCTGAAGAAACTCGGGCTGATTCTTCTCTTTAGCTTCTGTCAGCAAGTATTTCCGAATGTTCTTTAGGAGGATAAAAGAAAAAGAAAAGAGCGTCGGTTACTGTTCTCACACCAAGAAACTTCAAAGGGAGAGTCCAACGTGAAAGCGCTAAAACTGGATTCATCGAGAGCTTCGGTGCTACCGCTTCTCCCCAAGGTCTGAACAAGGATTTGGATTTCCTCACTCGCTATAGGTGCCAACAGCTCAGTGTGGCCCACCCCTTACAGATGCTGATTTGTTCAGCTGTATTTTAATACACCCTCTGCACTGCCCTGATTGGATCGGCTTGTTTCACAGTGCACCTACCTTGATTAGATCTGATTTTATGTTTTTAAGCCTCTCTTATCAACAGCTGGGAGTCATCCCCACTCTGAGTGGGCTTGTTTCTCAGACGGCTTTTGTTTGAAACTATCCTCAACCTTTCTGTTGCTTGTTAACTTCAAGCATGAAATTACCTACAAGGATGTATATAGGTCTGATTCAAAAAAGCTTATGCTGGAATAAACTGTTCGTCTGTCAGGTGCCCCGGGATCCTCTTTTGTTCATTACCAAGAGCTTCCTAGGTGCAGTGAGTGGGGTGCCAAGGCTGCGAAACCTGGAAATTAAAATCCCCATTTGGTTAGGATCTGCGGGCCTGAGTTCAGGAAACTCACAGTGTAATAATCTTAGCTTGGAGTGTAATAAGCTTAACTTGGCCCCCCAAGTGCCTTAATAAATGAAGGAGATTGGATTTATACCCCGCCCTTCACTCAGCTTACAAACTCCTTTCCCTTCCCCTCCCCACAACAGATACCCTGTGAGGTAGGTGGGGCTCAGAGAACTCTTTCCAGAACTGCCTTTCAAGGACAGCTCTGAGAGAACTTGTGACTGACCCAAGGTCATCCAGCAGCTGCAAGTGGAGGAGTGGGGAATCAAAACCGGTTCTCCCAGGTTAGAGTCTGCGCACTTAACCCCTACACCAGACTGTTGAGACAGAAAGAGAGCAGCCTGACTAGCCTGAGCTCATCAGAGATTGGAAGCTAAGTAGGGTCAGACATGGTTAGTACTTGGATTGGAGACCATCATGGAAGTCCAAGGTCACTACGCAGAGGCAGGCAAAGGAAACCACCTCTGCTTATCTCCTGCCTTGAAAACTCCATGGCCCTGGGGTCACTATGAGCTGGCTGTCACTTCACAGCAAGCCGCTTATTATTAGAAAGGTGACAAACAATGAGCACAAGTTAGCTGACAGCTGTTTGGGACGGGCCTAAAAAGTGGTTGCCCCTTTCAAGGATTGTGGCGTATTAACTGGAGCAACACTGGGGACAGATCAAAGAAGAGTTAATTAGGGAAGCCTAAGCTTGCCCTGATTTGGATAACCCCGGCTAGCTTGATCTTATCGGAGCTCTGAAGCTAAGCAGGGTGGGCCCCGGTTAGTAATTGGGTGGGAGACCACCAAGAAATGCCAAGGCCGCTGTGCAGGGGAAGACAATGGCCAAACCACTTCTCTTCACCTCTTGTCCCGAAAACCCCACGGGGTCGCCGTAAGTCAGCTGTGACTCAATGACACTTTACAAACATTGCTCTTGAGAGAACAGCTCTGAGAGAACTCGTGACTGCCCCAAGGTCATACCAGCAGGTGCAAGTGGAGGAGTGGGGAATCAAACCCGGTCCTCCCAGATTAGAGTCCGTGCTCTTAACCACCGCACCAAACTATGTCTTTAAGACACCATCAAGTGCCGTCGAGTCACAGCTGACTTATGGCGACCCTGTATGGTTTTCAAGACAAGAGACATTTCAGAGGTGGTTTGCCATTGCCTGCCTCTGCGTAGCAACCCTGGATTATCCTTGGTGGTCTCCCATCCAAATACTAACTTGGGCCGACCCCGCTTAGCTTCTGAGATCTGACGAGATCAGGCTCGCCTGGGCAATCCAGCTCAGGGCCTTTATGGTGCTACTGGACTCAAATATTGCAAGGGGGGGTGGCACTCAGTAGCAGCCTTCAGTTCTAACACACCAGTTAAAGAGAAGCGATACCCTGCGTCTGGCAAGGGGGCCCCCTAAGATTCACAGCTCCGGAACCCGCAAAATTTGTAAGCGGCAGTCCCGTGAAGTGAGGGAGAGACTCCTCTTTTAGCAAAGACACACACACACACACGGGAAAAAAAATGCCTTGTAAGAACAGACCTCTTACCTCTACGCAGAACTTAAAATGAATGCCTTGAGAGTCGTAAAACGAAATAATGCGGTTCGGGAGATTCACAGTAATGAGGGACCAGTGGACTTCCAGATGAATGGGGATTAACAGGAGGGTCTTTTTGAAGAGGTCCACCTGAGAGAGAGAAAGGGGGGGGACAAAAAGGTCTCCATAAATTACTTGACTCAGTGGATTGTGCAAATGAAGTTATACTTCAACAACTTTTGGTCGAGGGTGGAGGAAGAAAAAAATGAAGACCGATTTCCTCCCAACTCGTTGCAAACCGGAAAATGTTTCCCCCCCCTGCGCACACTTAAGCTCTGTGTTTAGCACAACGCTCTGCCAATATGCTGTGAGGCACATTCCCTCCGCCTCCTGTACTATCGTGCCGTGGGGCTGCATGTCAATCGGAACAGAGGTGCCAGTGCTGCAGCTGTCGTGGGTGTGACGAACCGGTCACGTCCGGCCAACTCCTTTGTGTGATCGGAGACAAGAGTGTCTGCTGGCACAACCCGAGACGTTCAGATCCAACTGTGACAGACCCGCAAGACCAGCACAAGCAGAGGTGGACCCTACCCCTGTCCTGCCACGCCGCTGGGCAAGGTTTATTCATTAATAAATATCCCAAGATTCCCTTTTGGCCCAGGTCGGAAGCCTTCTTCCAATCTAAGGAGCTTCTTTAGATTCCTCCCAATTAAGTGGCTCTTCCATTAGAAGAAGACCCTCTCCCCTGAGCCCTTATATCCCAATCAGGAGGGGTTGTTGCAAAGAAGGGAACCAGGGAGAAGAAGAACCTCTTCCTCTTGGGTAGGGGCCGTGGCTCAGTGGTAGAGCATCTGCTTGGTATGCAGAAGGTCCCAGGTTCAATCCCCGGCATCTCCAATTTATTTTTTTTTAAAGGACCAGGCAGTAGGTGCTGTGAAGGTCCTCAGCCCGAGACCCCGGAGAGCTGCTGCCAATCTGAGAAGACAATACTGACCTTGATGGACCGAGGGTCCAATTCAGTATAAGGCAGCAACATGTGTGTTCATGTGTTCAAATTAGAAGGAGAGCCGCTGAAGTTGGAAGAGCGCTTCAAGCTTGAGTCAAAAAGGAAAGGAGAGCTATTTATTAATAGAGGAAGAGCGGCTTAAGTTGGAGGGACGCTTCTCAGGCTGGAGGATAGGCTGCATGGAGCATGGACAGATCCATCCACTTGCCTCCCTGGGCTCAGACCCTGCCTTCACCAGGAAGCTCACCACAACATCTCAGCTTCAGGGACGCCGCAAGGATAACAATGACATCTCCCCCACCCACTCAACACTGACTTAACACCTCCCGGAACCAGCCCCATAGCTAGGGGTTTTCTGGGGAGGGAACCTCAGGGGGCACGGCTAATTAAATCAAAGGTAATTACATTAATTCAATTTGGGGCCAGTCCAGGAGGGAAGGGACCCGGAAGAAACACTAGGGGGGGCTGGGGCCTGTGTTAGCTATGGGCCTGCCCGGAAGACCTTAGAGGAAGTAAAAGGGTACCAACAAGATAAATGAAATGAAGAGGACGGAGCAGTTAGATGCCGCCTTGGGAAAGCTGTGGCTGCACACACCAGTTCAGCCAATGCCAAATGGAAAAAGTAACATCCTCTCTCTGGAAGAACTTCATGCAGCATCTCCTCAACCAGGGCTCCACCGCTGGTCAGAAGAAGAAGAAGAGTTTGGATTTATACCCCGGCCTTCACTGCCCAAAGGCGTCCCAGAGCGGCTTACAAACTCCTTTCCCTTCCCCTCCCCACAACAGACACCCTGGGAGGTAGGTGGGGCTGAGAGAACTTCTGACAGAAACTGTCCTTGAGAGAACAGCTGTGCCAGAGCCTGTGACTGACCCAAGGTCACATCAGCAGGTGCAAGTGGAGGAGTGGGGAATCAAACCCGGTTCTCCCAGATAAGAGTCCGCGCACTTAACCACTACACCAATTGCAAGTATTCTTTGGCTCCAAAGCAACACCGTGCATGCAAGTACGACACAAGGTTGTTGTCAGTCAGAGTAAACAGCGTGAAGCTACAAGGAGCAACCGTGTGGCTGGATCAGGCTGTTTTGTATGCTCGGGCTCAGCAGGCAGCTGCCGTGTCTGTAAGCCTGACGCAGCTCCCAGAGCAGTTGACTTCCTAGGCACTGACGGGTAGCCTTATTAGTCTGTCACCAGCAGCAGGAATGAGCAGGAGTCCCTTAGCACCTTAAAGACTCACAACAGCTGTAGCAGGGTAGGAGTTTTCCTGAGTCATTTCTCACTGCTTCAGGTAACTCACAAAAGCCCTGACCCTGCCACAGATTTTTGTTAGTCTTTAAGGTGCCACTGGACTCTTTCTCTTTTCTACTTTCTTGAAACCCCCCCAGCTGGGGTTGCCATGGGTTGGTGGGGATTGGATGGCACTTAATTTAAAAAATTATACTTTATAGAATTATCAGAGTACCTCGTAAGAATGTAAGGAGGGCCCTGCTGGATCAGACCAATGGTCCCTCTAGTCCAGCATCCTGTCTCACACAGTGGCCAACCAGTTCCTCTGGAAGGCCAACAGCAGGGCATAGAGGACAAGGCCTTCATAAGAACATCAGAATAGCCGTGCTGGATCAGACCAGTGGTCCATCTATCCCAGCATCCTGTCTCATCCAGTGACCAACCAGTTCCTCTGGAACGCCAACAACAGGGCATAGAGGCCAAGGCCTTCGTAAGAACATAAGAAGAGCCCTGCTGGATCAGACCAGTGATCCCTCTAGTCCAGCATCCTGTCTCACACAGAGGCCAACCAGTTCCTCTGGAGGGCTAACAACAGGGCATAGAGGCCAAGGCCTTCATAAGAACATCAGAAGAGCTCTGCTGGATCAGACCAGTGGTCCCTCTAATCCAGCATCCTGTCTCACACAGTGGCCAACCAGTTCCTCTGGACGGCCAACAACAGGGCCTTCCCCTAATGTTGGGACTCAGAGGCTTAGTGCCTCTGAACATGAAAGTTTCCTTTAATCACCATGGCTAGTAGCCACTGACAGACCTGTCCACTATGAATCTCTCTCATCCCCTTTGAAAGGTGTTTATTCCTGTGGCCATCACTATATCCTCTGGCAACGAATTCCACATTTTAATCGCTCCCTGTGTAAAGCAATATTTCCTTTTGTCTGTCGGGAACCTACTGCCCATCAGATTCATTAGACGCCCTCAAGCTCTAGTATTTTCTTCTGCTTGCAGTCTAAGATACATGTCCCTTTCTCAGTTGGCTGCTTAAAAAGATGCTTCGGTTTCTTGGGTCTGAATTGTAAACACTGAAATTTATACTGGTTAAATGGTTAATACAATTACTTCATTATCATAATTAGTATATCATAATTATTATAATTAGTATTTTATACTTTTTACATTTTTTATTTAAAGATGTAACTATCCAGGTTTTATTATCATAGTTATCGATGAAGATATTCGAAGTCATTCAGGAAAACTAATTTTTTGTATTTGTAATTTGTGGTTTAGCTGAAATTGTATAAAATGTATTGAGAGGGAGAAATAATTCTGAATTTTTTTTCAAATATACTTTAGCTTATAGATATAGATATATAGATACAGATATACACACACACACACACACTTTACTATATTTTATTATTACACTGTATATTTATTATATCATTAATTGTCTTTGTTACCTCTTTTTCTCCTCCTCCTTTTCCTATAGCTACATTCTGGTTTTGAAAATAAAAAAAAATATTAATCGGGGGGGGGGGGGAGAGATGCTTCAGTTTCTTGAGAATGCCCTACATATGCTCAGTTATTCCAACTCAGTATTTTGGACAGAGAACTGCATAGCGGCGCCGGATTTTATGCATGAAATTAGCATTTCTGTAAGACCCACATGCAGCGAGAGCCAGTGAAGCAGTGCCAGTCAGCATCTACCCCATTGGGCAAGAACTGGAAGGCATAGAGAGAGAGAGAGAGAGAGAGAGAGAGAGAGAGAGAGACTGAAACAGACTTGGGCAAGCAATGAGGAGGGCAGCTTAACGGGAGGGGACAAACATTTTTGGAAGGCAGGCTGCCGGTGTTTAATACTTAATGCGGCACGCAGGAACTGCCGGAGAATGCAGAGAGGACCGCTGGGACACGATAAAAATGGGCCACGACTTTGGAGTAAGCAGTTCTTCTGACCCAACACGTGGCACACGTCGCTGCACACGGACTTAAGCGATGTTAAGCAGGGAATCTGGCAGCACGGACATTCCTGGCTTTTAGCTTCCGTGTCTGCAGGGAGAAGATGGGGTGGGAAAGCAGCAAAACTGAGCCCAGGCTAGTTTTATCGTCAGGGTTTGGTGCTGACAACCTGAGTAGTGAAGGACCAGCACATCGGCCCCATCTAAGGCATGCATTCTGAGGCACCTGGGCAAGTTAGGACATCAAACGTATGGGGCCTCCACATGGAATACCTTAATCTGACTGGGGGGGGGGGGCATCAGGGGAACATTATAGCCTCGACACTGAACAAACTGGGATTCAGCCTTCCCTACAGCCCTGCCAGACTCTCCAGAATTTCTCTCCCGACCATGAGGACTAGAAACCCCCTGTACTTCTGGAACGCGGTGCCTTTTGCAGTATCCACGGATTTGTGGATTCCTCCTCTTTTTGGCGATAACGGGTGGCTGTCAGCATCAGATAAGGTTAGGAAGCACATGGCAGGCATGGATTTAAGAGCTACGGCAGCTGTAGCCAAATTTGTTTTTGCTCAGGAAATTAAATTCAAAGGACCTCAAGCACAGTAACAGGTTGGTTATTTACACTATCGGGGGGGGTGTTTTTTAGGCTAAATGAGCAATATTGTTGAAGTAAAGAAAGCTCCCCGTGAAAGGTAAAAATACGAGTAGTACTAAATTCCTCCTGCCCGATATTAGTTCATGTGCTTAGATGTGCCCACCCGCAGGCATGGGATTTCTCCTCCGTATGGAGTCACTGTCCTGTTTACAGAGACCCTGGGATCCACTTGGCATTCTTGGCTGGTTCTGTGCCCAATGCTACAAACCCGGAGGAGGCTTGGCAGGACTTCCCTGGCAGAGGGGGAAGCTACGCCACTCAAGAGTTGCAATGCGCTCACGTCCCTCCCCTGCCACCTCCTTGTTCTCAGGTTCCGAGTTCTCTGAACATCTCAACCTGGGAAGCAGAAGTTACCACATACAACAGCCACCTTACCTAAATTTGTCTGCACACAAGGTTGGATCTAGACTAAATGCTCTGCTAATGCAGCAACGCTCTCTCGCAGGCTCGGGGCAGGAGCCTAGAGCGTGGAGCAGGTGCCCCAGAGAAGTGGGCAATGACTTCAGAAATGGGGATAATTTCATCAGTACTATGGGCCCCACACGCACACATGCAAACCAAAACCCTAAGAGTCTTATTTTTTGCACACGACACAATTTACCCATGATGATTATATCAAGGTTGTTTTGACGCAGGGGTTCCGCATATGAGCCTAGGTCAACATACGTAGCAGAATGAGGTGGTGAAACAGGGCATACCACTGCTGACAAAGAGAACTTCTTCTCCCTCTCCCCAAATACTAGAACTCGAGGGTACCCAAGGAAGCTGATGGGCAGTCGGTTCAGGACGGACAAAAGGAAATACTACTTTGCACAGAGAGTGATTACAACGTGGAGTTTGATGGCAGAGGATGTAGTGATGGCCACAGGCATAGACAGCTTTCAGAGGGGATTAGACAGATTCAGGGAGGACAGGTCTGTCAGCAGCTACTAGCCATGGTGACTAACCTCCACGTTCAGAGGCAGTCAGCCTTGGAACCCCAATGCCAGGAGACAAAATCAGGGAAAGGCCTCGGCCTTCTATGCCCTGTTGTTGGCCGTCCAAAGGAACTGGCTGGCCACTCTGTGAGACGGGATACTGGACTAGATGGGACTATTGGTCTGATCCAGCAGGGCTGTTCTTGTGAATGCTACACATAAAACAAAGCTCCTTGCAAGTTAAAAGCTTGACACAGAAAGAGGTTCTAACTATTCCCTTCTCCCTCCAGAATGAGAGTAAAAAGCAACACGAACTTTCAACACAGAGAAGCGTTTCGTTTTAACGTCCAGCCTAACAAAGCGTTCTGGAGTACCTGAAGGCTTGCACCCCTGTTTTGTGTTCTAGCTCCAACCTGCCAGCCATTCCGCTCCCTCTAAACACACAAAGGCTGTAAATGTTCAACAATAGTGGGGAGAGACAACTCTACAATGGGGAGGGGCTGTGGCTCAGTGGTAGAGCATCTGCTTAGCATGCAGAAGGTCCCATGTTCAATCCCCAGCATCTCTTCGTTGAAAGTACCAGGTAGTAGGTGATGTGAAGACCAATGCTCCTTCTAAGCTGTGAAGTCTTGTGAGCAAAAATTCAACTTTGTGAGCCACTGGCATTAAAGCTGTGAGTGAGTGATTTGGCTGTTGCATAAATTGGTTTGCTCTGGAGCCATCCTCCCTGAGCTAAGACAAAAATCTGTGAGCTGGAGGCTAAAAAACTGTGAGCTAGCTCACACTAACTCATCTTAGAGGGAACACTGGTGAAGACCTCTGCCTGAAACCTCGGAGAGCCCCTGTTTGAGTTGACAATACAGAATTTGATGGACCAAAAACCTGATTCAGTATAAGGCTTCATGTATACACACTCAGAGGTACTATAACTAAACAAAGTTAACATACTATTGTTTGGGTGCATTTGGAGTGGTGCATAAGACATACAGTGAGGTTATGAGTACCCTCCTAATGGAAATTCACCTGGCTCTTTGCTGATTTTTCAGCACCAGATGAAGGTCATCTTCCCTGAGCTTTTGGGATTTGTGACCAACAAAATTAACCCCCCCAATGTAGTTGCCATCTTTGCTTTTTTGGCTTCTTGCTTCATTAATTCTTTGAATCGGTTGTGCGCTACTCAGTATTCAAGGAACAAGGAGGGGAAACTTACACTTATCATGTGCTGGTTAATTGTTAATGCATTTGTATTGTCAATAGCCTCCTTGCAAATGCTAGCAGAGAAGTAGTGTCTTTTCTAAAAATATATATAAGGGCTG
This sequence comes from Gekko gecko, assembly GCA_029375565.1. Classification (NCBI taxonomy): domain Eukaryota; kingdom Metazoa; phylum Chordata; class Lepidosauria; order Squamata; family Gekkonidae; genus Gekko; species Gekko gecko. The sequence goes on from JAPDNY010000008.1 coordinate 124,592,928, forward strand.
TAAACATTGTTCTTGGGACAAAACAGAACACACGTGACATCATCACTGGGAGACCCCCCATGCCATAGTGTACCATTTAGCAGAGCATGAACTGTTTCCAGGATTACAGGAAAACTATAGGCATTAAACTGAAGTCAAAGGAAGATGCGACTGGGTCCCGCGTTCCAGTCCTAGCTCAGCCATGGATTTTGGCTAGACCAGACCCTGCAAAGACTGCTGGTAGACTGCAAGAGTCATCGTCCCCCCGTCCCCCTCACCCAGCTGCCTCTAGGAATATCCAGTGCACGTCACATAACAACATTCTCTGGCTCTCTCTACTGGGTTGCCACCAACCAATGACACCATGTTCATATCCTCTGCTGTGGCAGAGGAAGAACAGGACACCAGCCCACTGTTCTCAGTAGCCGTCTGCCATTTGCTGCGACTTCTAGTATCAAGCAGTCGACACGGCTGAGGGGCCACCACGCAGGCATGGCTCGTATGAAGGCCAAGACTCTTCTTGTATGCCACAAATGGAGGAGAACATGGTAGCCACTTTTGGATCCCCACTGGAGACAAAAGCTAGGTATGAATGAAATAAAACAGCCTTGGTGAAAAGTGCCATCAAGTCACGGCCGTCTTACAAGTTTTCAAGGGAAGAAGAAGAAGAGGAGGTGGAGGAGGAAGAGGAAGAAGAGGAGGAGGAGGAGGAGATGGGATTTATACCCCGCTCTTCACTTGGAGTCTCAGAGCGGCTTACAAACTCCTTTCCCTTCCCCTCCCCACAACAGACACCCTGTGAGGCAGGTGGGGCTGAGAGAACTCTTTCCAGAACTGCCCTTTCAAGGACAGCTCTGAGAGAACTGTGGCTTGCCCAAGGTCATCCAGCAGCTGCAAGTGGAGGAGTGGGGAAATCAAATCCAGTTCTCCCAGATCAGAGTCTGCGCACTTAACCACTACACCGATCGACACCAAAGGCAAGAACCGTTCAGAGGTGGCATGCCATCGGCTGCCTCTAAGCAGCAACCTTGGACATCCTTGGTGGGCTTCCATCCCAAGTGCCGGCCGGGGCTGACCCTGCTCAGCTTCCAAGATCTGACGAGAGACAGGGCTGGCCTGGGCCCTCCAGGTCAAGGCACGTAGGGCCAGCAGAAGGGAAGTGAATGAAAAGATCACCGATACAAGCCCACGTGAAGCCAGGATCAGCTTAGGAGACAGGAAACGCAAGGCCAGTCTCGGGTCAGCCTTGGCTATGACTTTCATGTTTAAGGCAGAAAACGTTGTTGCACACTTCATGCAGAAAAGGTGGGGCAAATACCAGCACAGCCTTTTTGAAAACTTTCACAGTACGCCACATGCATTACCGTAGTGCCGTCTTACAACAACCCTGTTAAGTAGGGCAGCGTTATCCTTTATGGTGGTGGGGTGAGGGAAGCAAAAGGCTGAGCAGTGTATCGGAGGCTGCCCAGACAAGACTATGACGATCTCAAGCTCGGTCTCTGTCACTCCGCTATATCAGACCACGCAAACCAAACAAAAAAAGCCACACTGCTAGTTCACTGAAGCAAAAGACCCTTTACCATAAAGGGGGGGGTGGAGAATGTTCCTATGCTGGATTTTTTTTAGAAAAAAGGAATATGCACCTTACGTTTAATTAAAATCCAGTCGGGTGAAACACGCTTGCAGCCGAATTCGGAATCCCCGACACAAAGCACAGAGCAGTGTTCTAGGCATGTGAGCGAAGTAACAAAACCCCAATTTAATTTCCCCGTTCCAAGCGGCAGAACTGCGCCTTTCCATCCACGAAGCCCTGCTGTAACAAACACTAACAAAAGAGGAGTGGCTTCTTTTTTTTTAATCGCAAAAGAATCTGAAGAGGGCTGGGCCTGAGCGAGCGGCTGAGGCGATCGCAGTTCTGCAGCGGCAGGGGCAACCCGAGGACGGCTGAACCTCGAAGGGGCAAGGAAACCGACGCGAGAGCATCCTTCCCCGCGTTTCAGCGTGCCTCCGACCCATGCATGCATAAGCAATTGGGGCTATTGAGATGCGGCTGGGACTCCGGCGAGGCCTTTCTGTGAGCGAAGGCTACAGACATGCAGGGCTTGCGCGTGGTTTTAAAATCCACATGAAAATATTGGGAGCGTCTGAATCCAAAGGCCTTCCTGGGTGGCTCCAAGGACCACTTGTGGTGCCTTTAAAAAGAAATACACAAGAAGGTGGGCGGCACGTTCTTATTTATTAAACACGTTTATATCCTGCCTTTCCTTGTGGTTCAACGCTGCTTACGGCGAGAGTTATAAAAAAAACCATTTCTCAGTCCGAAAAACCAAAAACAATCGCGAGCCCCAAATCCTTTTCCCACCACCACCACCTGTAAAAACACGCCCGCCGATTCAACCCCTCTCAAAAGCCTTGACAAACGGGCAGTGCTTTGCAGTGCCACCTGATCTCCAGGGAGGGAAACCCCCCCACCTCTTCAGGGAGCCCACTCAACAGAGCGGGAGTCATAAGGGGAAAGGCCCAGGGGCTTTGATCGCTGCCAGACGGGCCACGGTAAGCAGCGGGATAGCCAGCAGGTAGCTAACTACATAAGAACATAAGAACATAAGAGAAGCCAATGTTGAATCAGGCCAATGGCCCATCTAGTCCAACACTCTGTCACACAGCGGCCAAAATATACCAGGTGCCATCAGGAGGTCCAGCAGTGGGGCCGGGACACTAGCAGCCCTCCCACTGCTGCCCCCTCCAGCACCAAGAACAGAGTGCATCACCTGCCCCAGACTGAGAGTTCCCATCTATACCCTGTGGCTAAGAGCCACTGGTGGACTTCTGCTCCAACTGAAGACCATAGCCGGTGCACAGACAAAAGGAGAGGGCCCTTCGGATATTGCTAGAGACAAAAACACTCAATCGGGCCAACATTTCCTTTCCCCAAAGATTTCATAGGTCATTTTCCAACTTCCCCAGTGGAACATCAGGAATTGCCACACTGTGGAATATTTCACGGGAAAGATGGACTACAGGGCGAACAATATCTACTGGATGGGGTTCTTTGTCTTGTTGCGTCAGGGGTGGGAAGGACTCTTCCAAGGAGTTTTGCTGAAGGAAGGAATATTTCGCCTCGTGCTTCTATCAGACTAAACGTCTCCCAAAAAAATTTTTTTTCCCTTGGGAGCTCTGGAGCATTATCGCATTATCCCCGATTCTCCAAATTTCCCAGCCGAGGGGAAAATGCTGTTCAAACACATTACAAAGATGATCTGACTCCAGTGGTAACAAGAGAAAGAAATTTTACTTACAAAAACAGAAGCACATCTTACGTGACATAGTCATGCAGGCACATTTAGCTTATTGTGAACAGATAAACTTCCAAAAGGTTAATTTGCTGGAGCGCCAAGCCCAGGAAAGAGAGAGAAGAAGAGAGGCCCTATAGAAGACGAAACAGAAGGCAAGCCGTGGCCAAAGAGACTCAGCTTCTCACCCATAAGAGGTTGGGGCCAACCTGTCAAGGGTACCTGAGTGAGAGCATCCTCTTAACCCTTTCCCTACCAGCTCCTCTCGCATGCAGATTTACGATATCCTGCGGCTTCAACCCAGCTCAAGATACCTGACCTATCTGGATGTGTGTTAGTCAACCAATCCTGCAGTTACACAGGCCTTGTTCATTCTGTTTTGTGGGTGTGTCATGTGCCGTGATCGTGCTGGATGGGTATGTCTAGGGGAAATATGAAACACCCATAAACCAGAGTAAGACCATTCACAAGATTACAAGTGAAGGTGGCTCTCCAGGGACCCCAATTAAGATTTTCCCCCCAACGGCTTCTGCCACAGCTGATTCTTTGGAGATGCCAGGGATGTAAGCTGACACCTTTCGCATGCAAAACACACCCTTACTCAACAACTATGCCCCCCTCGGTTATCATTCAACCGAAGCTACATTATGCAGACTTAATTCTGCCTATTTATACAGGTTGCAGAAGTCAGCTGTTCTTGCTGATGAGATCTGCAGCACGAATGACAGGATTAACCCCGGAAAACAGGAGGCAGGTGGCGTGGCGTGAATCCAGAATGCATTGACGAGACCACGGGCCCCGAGGAGTGGATCTTGCTCCCTGATTAAGCAAGAACGCAGAGCTGTCAAGTGAAGAGGGAGGCTACCACTCACCTAAAGCATTTTCACCATTTTGGTCCTTCAGATTCCACAGAAAAATGCCTGATGTTTTTTGACACACAAGACATTTAAGGAAGTTACCAAACTGTGCCTCCTTGGACATAGATCAAGATGGGAAGCCATGTTTGTCTGTCTGCAGTAGCAGAAAAGAGCCAGAGTCCAGCAGCACCTTAAAGACTAACAAAATTTGTGGCAAGGTAGGAGCTTTCGTGAGTCACGGCTTGCTTCTCCAGATACTCTTTAAGGTGCCACCAGCCTCTTGCTCCTCCTTGGAGAGCTTCTTCGTTTCAAATTCACTCTTATAAACAGCCTCAACGTTTCTCACGTGCTTTAAATCTCCAGTGCGAAGGAACATACCTTTTTAGTCCATCGTTTAACCCCGTTATATCCTTTGGTTACCAGCTGTCTATGAAAAAAGCTGTTGAAGAAATGGACCTGCGAAGACAAAGGCGAGAAGTCACTAAGCTGATCAAACGAGGCAGAAAGAGACTCGGACACGCGATCGGTGCCTTCGGGACTGAGTGGCGTCCGGAAGGAGTACCCGTGTTAAGAGTCTCGTACAATAAGTTTACGGTAGCGTGTGCTTTTTCCGCCGCTTCAGATGGATGACGTGCTTTCCTCCGTTTCCTACATCCTTCCCTCCCTCCCACCCCCAAGGAGCTCCGAGGGTTGAACAACGTCCTTCTCTCCTCCGTTTCATCCTCGCAGTGAGCAGGTTAAGACAGATGAACAGCTGCTCAGCAAACTTCATGGATGAGTGACGGTCAAACTCTGGCTGCTCACGGTCCTCGTCCAACATGTTGAACGCTACGGCACACTAGCCCTGCGTACTGGCAGACATGCCTGGATGCTAAAGGAAGATCTGGGAGAACCAGGTTCGAACCCCCACACGTGCCGCCGAAGCTCACTGGGTGATCTTGGGCCAGTCACAGTCTCTCGGCCTAAGCTACCGCACAGGGTTGTTGTGAGGATAACACGGAGGTGAGGGGAATGACGTAAGCTGTTTTGAGGCCCCACTTGGGGAGAAAGGCAGGGTATAAATGAATTAAATAAAGAATGCATGGAAGTACAAAGAGAGAGAACTCTAAATAACGGGGCCGAGCAACTACGAGTGCATGAGGTTGGCTGTATTTCTATTTAGATAGATCCAGGTCGAATCTGCATTTGCATTTTTAAATCAGTTTCGTGCTGCTGTGACACCGTCTTTCTCTATGCTTGTCTGAATAGTTGTTTGGAGAAGATTCATTTAAAGTGGTGTGGAGGTGCAATGACAGTGGAGCCGCCACGAAAGGGCGATAGACATATGCAGACATGCAAAAGTATGCCAGCACTGTCGAAGTGTGAAAACGAAAGCAAATGCAGACAGCTTTTTTTGAAGACGGAGTCAGAAGGCTGGGACACCGGTGGGAAAGACGAATGCAGATTCGACCTCAGGTGGGTCGCCGTTTTGGTCTGAAGCACCAGAACAACGTTTGAGTCCAGGGGCATCTTTAAGACCAACAAAGTTTTACTCAAAGTGTAAGCTTTCAGGTTCATGCACACTTCTTCAGACACAGAAGCTTATACCCAGAATTACATTTTGTTGGTCTTAAAGGTGCCACTGGACTCAAGCTTTGTTGTATTTCTATTTGATGTTCAAGGCCGCTTACCACAGCATGCTGGTACCCTAAGCCAATCTGACGCCTTTAATGGAAGAGAAATCCATGGCCCCGATTCAAACTTAATGACCTTATCTTGGCTGGGCGGCTCAAGCGTATACCTGGGGAGGGGTCCAGAGGGAGACGAGGCGGCCGGCCTGCACAAGCCGCCGAGAACCTGGATTCGGAGCGTGTGGAGAGGGCTTTCCAAATCCGGCCCTGTGCAGTGGACTTTCTAAGTTGTCTCCCCTCCCATGACTCCTCAGGGTTCTCCAGTTTTTGTCCCTATGATTCTTTTGCTCACACACACATGCTGCGGACTGAAGGCTATCACTAACAGCCAGTTTTACACCACTTCCTCCTACACCACACAGCCCATTTGTGCATTTAAAAAAAAAGTGTGCTTACCTTTTCAGGAACTGCATCCATTATTAGCTCGCCATACATGTTGATGATCTGAAAGGGTTTACACAAGAATGGTTTATTAGAAAAACAGCACAAGGAAGGTTAGGCTGAGAGAACACAACCGTCACTTTTCCACGGCAAGCGAGTATTTGAACGTGGGTTTCAGGTTATATGGCCAATCTGACGGCAATGCTGATTCTGTGAACTTAGGCAGATTATGAGAGGGAGGGCAGGAAGGGTTTGCACCAGTGCTTAGTTCTTGTGGCCCTGTCTTACATGCCCTGGGAAATGCTGATCGCCACTTTGGGGTCAGGAAGCAATTGTTCTCCAGGCCAGTTTGGCCGAGGATCCTGGAGGTTTTCTTGCCATCTTCAGGGCATGGAGCAGGGGTCACTGGGTGTGTGTATGGGGAGGGAAGTATTTGTGAATTTCCGGCATTATGCAGGGGGTTGGACTAGATGACCCTAGAGGTCCCTCCCAGTTCTATGATTCTCTGATGCTACCAGGGCTCTTTTTGTAGCAGAAACTCCTTTGCATATTAGGCGACATGCCCCTAATGTAGCCAATCCTCCAAGAGCTTACAGTAGCCCCTGCAAGAAGAGCTCTGTAAGCTACATAACATAAGAACATAAGAGAAGACAATGTTGAATCAGGCCAATGGCCCATCCAGTCCAACACTCTGTCACACAGCGGCCAAAATATACCAGGTGCCATCAGGAGGTCCAGCAGTGGGGCCAGGACACTAGAAGCCCCCTCCCACTGCTGCCCCCTCCAGCACCAAGAATAGAGTGCATCACCTGCCCTGTGGCTAATAGCCACTGATGGACCTCTGCTCCATATGTTTATCTAATTCCCTCTTGAAACTGTCCATGCTTGTAGCTGCCACCACCTCCTGTGGCTGTGAATTCCAAGTGTTAATCACTCTTTGGGTGAAGAAGGACTTCCTTTTATCTGTTCTAACCCGACTGCTCAGCAATTTCATGGAGTGCCCACGAGTTCTCGTATTGTGAGAAAGGGAGAAAAGTACTTCTTTCTCAACCTGCTCAATCCCATTTATAATCTTATAAACCTCGATCATGTCACCCCTCAGCCGTCGTTTCTCCAAGCTGAAGCTCTTGGAGGATTGGCTACATTAGGGGTGTGTCGCCTCCTGCTACAAAAAGAGCCCTGCTAACGACTATGCCATGCGGGCTCCAATGGTTTACAAACAAGGCAGTTATAACCTCAGCTAACTTCAGACAGCAGGAACCAAATAACCCAAGTCCCTTCACAGATGGTATCCTTACTAACACCCTGACCTGGATGGACCAGACTAGCTTGATCTCATCAGATCTTGGAAACTAAGCAGGGTCAGCCCTGGTTACTATTTCGATGGGAGACCAACCAAAGAAGTCCAAGGTTACTATGCAGGCAATGGCAAACCACCTCCGTTCATCTCTTGCCTCGTCACCGTAAGTCAGCTGAGACTCGATGGCAATTTCTACCACATTCCTACTAACACTGGGTCATACTCTTATCTGTACCCCAGGAGAATTCCTGGCCTCCAATCGCATCTAGACATTTTAACAGGTAATCAGCAAGTGACCTGCTGCTCTGAGCCAAAATGACCCAGAAATGCTTCTCACCGAACACCCAGGGTTGGATCCAGGCTTTCCACTAACGGAAGGCGGAACTTCCCTCCCTTCCGCTGCAGTGCATTAACCGCCACGAAATTCTGCTCTTGGGGGACAGGGGACCCTCAAGAACAGCACAAGGGGCAAAGGGTGGGGGGGTCCCCACAGAAGAAAGGGGAAACAGGCAGAAGTTACATCTCCCCTTCTGTTAGAGGAAAATTTAGTCTGGATCCAACCCTCCCAGAGAGCAGCACTTCCACACACTATTGCCAAAGTTCCACAGATAAAGAGCAGTTGCTGTAACTGGAGATGATGCCTGCCCACACAAAACTGGAATTAAATATTGTTTAAGTACACACAGCAAGCTCACATCTTTAGAGAATTTCACTTCTTGGTTTTTTGGTAACAGACACAGGCCACCCTGTAATGCAGCAGATGAGCATAATAAAGACGTTATAATTATCGCTTTACGGTTTTGTCTCATTTTACTTTTGCAATTGACTTTGCATTTGCAGGCTTCATTCTCTCATCCTGTTGAGCAAAAATGTTGACACAGTAGGCCTTAATCCTAATAGGATTACATTTTTCAGTTCGAAGACTTCGATCTTTATTCTCTCGCTTGCTGCAGCGGTGAAAAAAATAGATCTCACTTGGTTCGGCTCAAGCCCCTTTCTTAACACCATGACAACCTAAGCGATCTGTACCCTGAACTAAAACCAAATAACCAGTGCCATCACCAGCCAGCAAATGATTTTACTCAGTTTAGATTCTCTAGCTGAGCTACCCAAAAAGGGAATTAACAAGCATTTGTGCAGGTTGTGATACAAACCCAGTTGCTTTGGGGAGAGGGGGAGACCTCAGGAAAGTAGCAAGTTCCTAGCCCTCAGCGTTCAGAGATTAATCTGAAACACAATTTCAGCAAGGAAAGACATGGCCTAATTGATCGACCAAAACAGCCAGCTGTTAAAATCGCCAACTCTCATGACCTCAAAAATACTAAATCAAGCTTCTTCTAAAGAGTATCAAGCATTTAAAACAAAGTCCTCTAAAGTTCAAGCTTCCTAAAAATATACGTGCATCACCTAAAAATAAAGCCTTCTTCACACTGACGGGCTTTGGACTCACAATTCTGCTCCCTGCCCATGCCGTTCCCAGGGGGCAGCAATCCTGAAGACGTGATCATAAGAACATAAGAGAAGCCAATGCTGGATCAGGCCAACAGCCCATCCAGTCCAACACTCTGTCACACAGTGGCCAAAAATACCAGCTGCCATCAGGAGGTCCAGCAGTGGGGCCAGGTCACCAGAAGCCCTCCCACTGTTGCCCCCCCCCCAGCACCAAGAATACAGAGCATCACCTGCCCCAGACCGAGAGTCCCTATCTATACCTTGTGACTAATACCCACTGATGGACCTCTGCTCCACATGTTTATCCAATTCCCTCTTGAAGCCGTCCATGCTTGTAGCCGCCGCCACCTCCTCCTGTGGCAGTGAATTCCATGTGTTAACCACTCCTGGGGTGAAGATCTTAGGAGGCGGGCACAGCAGGCTACAACGGGAGAACCTGAAAGGTTCCTTTACAGAATCATGGAATCATAGAGCTGGAAGGGGCCAGACAGGCTCAGTGCAGGATCAGCCTAGAGATTCCCTGGCAAGTGTTTGTCCAGCCACTGCTGAAAGACTGCCAAGCGAGGGGGAGCTCACCACCTCCCGAGGCAGCTGATGCCACTGTCCCACAACTCTTAATGTCAAAAAGGTTTTCCTAAGATCCAGCCGGTACCTTCCCGCCCTTAATTTAAACCCATTCTTGCAAGTCCTCTCCTCTGCTGCCAACAGCTCCCTGCCCTCCTCTAAGTGACGGCCCTTCATCTACTTAAAGGGAGCAGTCGTGAGGTCTGTGAGGTCTGCTCCATTCACGTGGAAGAGTTTGTATCACACATGCAGATAATGGGCAGAAAGCTTCTTCCTGCTAAAATTTATTCCTGACAAATCAACCATAATCTTTTTAAAATTAACAGCCTGCATGTGGCAGCTCGTCTTTCACAGATCCGTGCCTCAGTCACCTGAGCTGGGCAGACCACGTGGCAAAGCATCACTCAACTGACTTGCAACTGGAAGGGCGGCGAGATGCAGATCAATGCAGTTAGTCTACCTACGCAGCTGTTACACGGACAAAAGGCCCAGGACTCCATTGCATGCAGCGGCCGAGAAGCAGCTCGGCAAGTGCATTGAGGAAGGGGCCAAAGATGCAGGTGAATGTTATGTGGGAGGGGCCGTGGCTCATGGAAAAGCCTCTGCTTGGCATGCAGAAGGTCCCAGGTTCAGCTGTGCCGCCTCAACTTTGCCACCGCTGGGGGTGGGGGGGGAAACGAGGCCACGTTTCCACTCGGGCTCCGGACAGGAAACCGCCCCGCCCCGAGGAGCGCCTGCCGCTTCTACGTCCCAGCGCCGGCCTCTTCTGCAGCTCTGGGTGCTGGAGGATGGGGCTAAGGGTGATGGCCTGGCCCGATCCCGTGCTGCTGGAGATGGAGGGACAGGGGTAGGGCGGCTGGCCCACACCTTCCCTGGGACACTGCGGGTGCCTCTCTCTGTCTGAGCGTGCACCTGGGAGCAGTGCCAGTAGGCACAACCCTTTAAAACAAAAAATTAAAATAAAATTTTTAAAAAGGGAATCGCTGCGCTCAAAAAGGAGTGCTCCAAGACTGCGTCCCCCTGCCTTGAGACAGGGCTGAAGAACTGGGGCCACGAGGGAGAAGCCCCTCCCCCTACAGGAATCCCGGACAAAGACAAGGCGACCCTGCTGGATCAGAGGGAGGAGCTTTTCCCGTGAGAAAGGACCGACCCACCCCCAGGACCACTGGAGAAGGACCAGGCAGTTAGTGATGCGACAGACCTCCGTCTGAGACCCTGGAGAGCCACTGCCAGGCTGAGTACAGAATACCGATCTAGATGGATAAATGGTCTGATTCAGTGTATGGCAGCTTCACGTGCTATGAATAAAACCGTACACATCTCAGGGCTTAACAAATCCCAGGCACCTGGTCGCCACGGCACCTAAAAAAATTCATTCTGGCGCCCACTGTTTTTTGTTGGAACACTAATTAGGCAATATAGTCATACATAATGCTAGAGGCTGAAATAGGAGTCTGGCACCTAAATTTTTGGTGCTGGGGGGGCACAGTGGGAGGGCTTCTGGATTTCTGGCCCCACTGGTGGACTTCCTGAGGGCACCTGGGTTTTGGCCACTGTGTGACACAGAGTGTTGGACTGGATGGGCCTTCGGCCCGATCCAACAAGGCTTCTCTTCTTTCTGGCCGGGCTTCAAGAACCAAAGAAGATTTATCAAGGTGGCTAAACAGAAATTGTTAGGAAACTTACATAAACACCCTGGCACTCTGCTGTGATGACAGCCGCCCAACAATTCACTTCTTCCCCACTAGTAATTTTAAGAGGAACATCTTAAATGGGGATTCAGGCAGTCTAAGGAATGTTCATATTGCAGGGCACGCTAGTTCAGCTTGACTATTCAATTTATACAACAAAGGCATCAGTGGTAGATGAGTTATAGAGGCAGAGTCATAATTTCCACTGTCGCCAGGAAATACTGCATGAAGCCAGCCAGCCAACCAGGTTGCTGCATCACAAAAGTAAAATGCTGAAACCACGTTTTCTCTCTCTCTCTCTCTCTCTCTCTCTCTCTCTCTCTCTCTCTCTCTCTCGCGCGCAGCCTGCAAAGCCTCCATGTACTCTCACCTGGTCATTTAGCCAGTTCTGACCATCCAGCGTTGTCAGATCATCCATATCTAGCATGTGCTTATTGTAGAAGACCCGGAAACTGCAAGTGGAAGGTTTGGGATGCCTCGTTTGATATTTCATGATTTCCTTTGTGATAAATGGCTTTCTGGAACAGAATTAAGGTGGCTCAGAAAGACGGATAATGACGAGTTATCCCCCAGCACACCCAAGATGCATTTGCACATTTAAGTGCACGGCTATTGGAATTTGGGATTAAATGAGCTGCAGAAATATGGTTGCTCCTTTCAGCTTATAATATGTGTATATATGGCTACCAACCTATGGGAGAAATCTTCGTTAAAGACTTCCTTTAATCTTCCCATGACGTCCTTTTCACAAAGCGGAATTAAGCTGCCGTATTTCTTCATTACTTCATCTAGGAATCCTTTAAAATACAGCAAAGTTCAAAAGATGCCGTTAACCCGACCCGTTTCAAGGCAGCTGACATTCCGATGGGTCGGTTCCCACAACCGGTACAGCACAAAATTAATGTGCAGGATTAAACAGATGACAGCCAATGCAATATAATGATACAATATAATGATATAATATAATGAGGAGACTGGCCTTGAATCTGGGTTCAAATGAACCTAGGAATCACTTCCTTGAGATACTATGAGCTGCAAGAGCGAACTTGTGATAGGCTCTATCTACTTTTTAAAAAAAAATTAAATTGCCCACCCCCATCTCTTCACAAAAGACAGAAGCCTACAGAAGGGCACAAGCAGGACAGAGACATGATAAACAGAAGCTGGTGTGACCTGAAAGTATTTCTGAATTCAAAGCCAATGAAAGAGAGAAAATGATTTCCAAGCGTCCTGAAGCTCCCGTCTCGATATACCAGCCCCAACAAAAAAAACGAATGGAGGTCATACAGCTATTGTGCCTGATTGCACCCCTGCCGAGCAGTATTTCCAGCCAGTCGCAGTAGATTCCAATCAGCACATCATTCATTGGTTTGGGAGGAGCTCACACACTTCTGACATCTGAATAAAAATGGGAGGTTCTGTTCAGGGGCCGATACAGAAAAGGAAATTCAAAGGACTGGAGCACAAACTGATTGCAATCTGACTATATTCTTTAAAGACTGGGTGGGAATTGGGGGGTGGGGGAGGGAAGCATACAGAATTAATGAATTGCACGGAAGGAGGTTTCATGCTCTAAATGCAGCAGCCCCAAGAGTCGATACCAGTTAAGCTACAGCTCATTCAATTGAACACGATGGTCAAAAAAGTGATCTCAGTTTATGACACTGAAAAATGTGAGAGAAATTATGCGTAATAACAAAAAATGCTAAGTCACTCAGTTCTTGCCTCTATCTGTTAACTGGTTTTTTTTTTAATAGAGCCAGTTTGGTGTAGTGGTTAAGTGCGCAGACTCTAATCTGGGAGAACCGCGTTTGATTCCCCAGTCCTCCACTTGCACCTGCTGGATGACCTTGGGCAAGCCGTAGTTCTATCAGAGCTTGTCCCTGAAAAAGAGCCGTTTCTATCAGAGCTCTCTCAGCCCCACCTACCTCGCAGGGTGTCTGTGGTGGGGAGGGGAAGGGAAAGGAGGTTGTAAACTGCTCTGAGACTCCTTGGAGTAGTGAAGGGCAGGGTATAAATCCAATCTATTATTGTGATTGCTTTATCTGTATGCTAATTTGTTGCTATTCACAGGTTTTGCCAACAGCTTTCATCTGACCTTAGATATACTTATCACTCTGTCATGTATGCATCTTGATTCCAACTAGCCCTTCCTGGAAACTAACCATCCCCCCACCACCACCACCTATATGTAATGGCTAGAGCAGTCTGTTTCAATGCATCTGAAGAAGTTTGCACACAAACGAAAGCTTATACCCAGAATTAAACTTTGTTGGTCTTAAAGGTGCCACTGGACTCAAACTTTGTTCTGTTGCTTCAGACCAACACGGCTACCCATCTGAAAAATTGTTTGTATCACTGTTGCGAAACTCAGGCCGTGGGCAGTTTTTCAGGAAGAAGTGCTCTGAGCTGGAATCCTGAATGCCCTTCTGGACTCCAGAGTGAAATGAGAAGAAAGAGGAGGGAGGGAGAGGAGGAGGAGGAGGAGGAAGAGAAGATTGGATTTATACCCTGCCCTTCACTACCCGAAGGCATCTCAAGAGTGGCTTACCATCCCTTTCCCTTCCCCTCCCCACAACAGACACCCTTGTGAAGTGGGTGGGGCTGAGAGAGCTCTTTTGAGGACTGCCCTTGAGAGAATAGCTCTGAGAGAACTTGTGACTGACCCAAAGTCACACCAGCAGCTGCATGTGGAGGAGCGGGGAATCAAACCCGATTCTCCCAGATTAGAGTTTGCGCTCCTAACCACTATATAGTGAGTCTTTTTCATCAGCTTCCCCCACAGCGCCATGCAGCTCATAGGCTAGCTGGTTATCCTGTGCGTGGACTGGTTACAGCTACAAAGGCACCACAAGACTTTTATATTAATAAAGCAGGACAATTCATAAAGCAGGACAATTTTCTAAAGGTAAACCACACCAAGGAATCTCTACATCACCAGTATCACATACAAACAAACCCTGCGTGCTGCAGTACTGATCAGAATAAATTAATAAGGGCCAAGCCAAAGATCTGGTGGCACACATAGCTCTTGGGAGCTGGAATACCTCTGCAAAAGGAGGTCATTTACAGGCCGAAGTGACTTAAATTCTTCCCTCCCATGTTTTCTGATGTGGCAACTGTTTCTGGGGTTCTGGAAACAGAGAGGCGGGGGAACAAAAAGGAGGAAAGCAAAAAGGAAAGCTAGATGTGCTGTTTTATGATCATTGTAGGAAACCACCTATGAAGGACTTTTCTATTCTGCAGCGACTCCGCAATGTATGCAACTCAGATCTGGGACATACATTTCTAAACAGCACAGACATGCCCTCTGGGAAACACGGGTCGATCAGGTTCCCCAAAAGCAGCTTTGCATGCATGTTCCACACTTTTACAGGACCTCTATAAAAGACGGTCACGGCACAGTGGGCTTCCTAGACACCAGTATCACTGTTCTGACTCCAGCTCTGACACCACAACCAAACAACGTAACTTTAGAAACCATTTACGCCACAGCAGATGAAGGTTGTGGTGTCTGTTGTGTTCAGACAAAACCGCCCAGTTTGCTTCCTCTGAAGGGAGGGATCTGGTCTAACAGCCTGCATTCAGGGAGCAACTCCTAGATTCCAAGGGACGGATACGTGTTTTAAAAAACGTCACAGTGGATCACGCACAAGGTTTGCTAGCAAGCCATATCTACCTAGGATCAGAGGATCGATTGGTGGAATACGGGCAAGTCGCATGAACGACCCACTCCAACAACTGCTTCTGCACACACGCCCATAAGAATCCTATAAATGCAAGATGTCAACACCAGAACCCGCTCCGGTCTATTCAAGTCAGCACGCTATCGGTTTCAGATCGCTCTCTTTAAAAAGCAAACTTCCTTCTTTTTATAATCCATGCTCCTTATTGCAGTACGGAAGAACTAAGTCACATTTCATGCATTCTTGGTATTATCTATTTCCAGGCTGTAAGGAACAGGAAAACGTTCCCAAAAGTAGCTATTTCCTCCATCTTTCTAGACACATCCCCACATTGTGGACACATCAGAGGCACCACCAACTGGGATGAGTCATAATGACTAACGTTTTGGAGCGTCGCCACAGGGCGCCCTCCACAACCCGCACCCCACTGAGCTGAAGACAAATCAGCAAGCTATACATTATGGCCAGGCAGATGACCAAAACCAGAGGAATGAACCACCACCACCACCACCACCACATAAGGCTTGGTGGGTCGCAAGTTCAGGCCTGCCATGAAGAAACGAGAGCAGAACAGCTGAACTGGCTCCCCAATCCTACGACTTCATATGCAGCACCCCGTCTTCACCCCCCCCCCCCCGTGAACAAATATAGCAAAGTTCAGGGACCAAGACAAGAGCGGTTGTGGGAAGGTCTTTGAGCGAAACCTGTAATAAGCATGGAATGAGTATATATACCACAAAGCCACACCGCCAATTGCTCGTCGCTGACGCAAGAAGCTCTCTGACTGCTTCTCTTGCCACTCTTTTGGGTCCCTGATTTCTGTCCTGTGCTTTCTCGGCGGGGTTCGTCAAGCGGGCTTTTGCAATACGGGTGATCTAAGAGCTCAGCGCCAAAAACGTCCGCGCTCACAGGCCCTTCCACTTCCATCTGGCTACAGCTGTCCTCGTTCTGGGCCGGCTCCACGGAGACGGGCCCGTTGGCAAAACCGTCTTGCGGCCCCGAATCCGCTTTGCAGGGCTCCAGGACTATCTCGTCGGCGCCCATGACCGGATGAGGGTCTCCGTCGTCTTGACCCGAAACGGAGATCTCTTTTTCCGACACGGAGATGAAAACGTCACCGGGGCAACCGTCGAGCGGGGGCGCCTCCCCCATCTCCTCCTTGTGCGCGGCCAGTTCCCCCCCACAAGGGGCTGCTCTATGCGACTGAGGCACGCAGACCCCAGCGATGCCATTTTGGTCTCTGGAGACAAGTTCCTTATGACGGAGCTCGCCGCACTGCAACGACACATCCCGCGCGAGGGACGTCTCCGGCAGACGTGTGCGATTCTCCTCGACTAATGGTCCTGGCATGTGACTGTTCATATCTGACCAGCTGGGCAGGTTCCGGGGAGAGGTACTTGCTGACCTCCAAGAGGGAAATAAGGTACCGGAACTACTCGCGAAGGCCTTTTGGTGGAAGTCCTCTTGCCGGTCCCTGGTTACTTTGTCCACCCAGCTGAGCTTGTTTCTACTCGACTTGCAAGCCTTGCCCCTCCAGAACTTAGAACGACATCTTAGAATTCTAACCCAAAACTTAACCACAGAAAGTTTCTTATACATCATAAATAGAGATCTGCTTTTTAAAGCACACAGCTTAAATTTAGGCCTTCTCCTAGGAGTCAAGGGGCCGCAAATTCCGTTTGGCTCGAGCCCTCGGCAACAGCACTTCCGCCTCAAGTTATTTAGACCGATGAGTCCATCGCTTCCGCCGTTATTGCTCTCCCCGGCAACGTGTAACTCTTTAACCGTTACAGCTGCGCTGCTGCCCTCGGGGCAGTATTGCTTGCCTGGGCAGATCTTTGAGTCTGTTTGTGTACCACTGTGTCCGTGGAGCAGGGGTTCTCTCTGAAAAGGTTTACTGCCCAGACCCTCTGCCACTGTAAACAGTTCTCCAGCTCTGCACCTGGGAAAAGGACCCCTGGGCACGGCTTCCAGGAAGGTACCACTTTCTGCGCATACACAGGTTTCTGCATTTAGGAAGACTTCAGGAACCCACTTCCTCGTGAACGCCCTCGTTCTGCATGGTTTCGTTTGCTTCCAGCTGCCCAACGTCCAGGTTGTGCTCCGCTGGTTCCTCCTTCTAAGCAGAGGGAGATGCTTCCTTCGGAAGCAGTGTCGCCTCAGCCCCCAAAACCCCGCGGTCCATTTTCGGCAACAGGTCAGCAACCGACTTCTCCGCTGTAAGTTTCTCCTAGGCTCTCTCATCTTTCTGCTGCATTGTGATCCTCCGGTGCAGCTGCAACAGGAAAAAAAAAAGGGACGGGCGTTACAATTCAGACAACACGCAAGATTAAAGTCAGGACAAGCCTCCGGCTACGTAGCTGACTGGAAACCACAGATCCCATGTGCAAAAGGTTGCTGAAGGGAAATGCAGCCAGATGCCAGGCATCTCTACAGCTCCTTTCTTGAACCTTGCAAGTGCCCTGCTGGAACAGGCCAGAACAAACACCACCCCTCCTCCCAATAAGCACAATGCAAGAAGTTGAGCACCTCATTTTCTGGTATGAGCTAGTCCCAAGGGCACCTAGCATGGCTGCAAGTGGAATTAACACACGGAACTCACTGCCACAGGAAGTGGTGGTGGCTACAAGCACAGACACCTTCAAGAGGGAACTGGATAAACATATGGAGCAGAGGTCCATCAGTGGCTATTAGCCACAAGGTACAGATAGGGGCAGTGATGCTCTGCATCCTTGGTACTTGGTGGGGGGGGCAATAGTGGGAGGTCTTAGGGAGGTCTGGCCCTGCTGGTGGACCTCCTGATGGCACCTGGGTTTTTGGTCACTGTGTGACACAAAGTGTTGGACTGAATGGGCCATTGGCCTGATCCAACATGGCTTCTCTTACATTCTTATATGGAGCAGAGGTCCATCAGTGGCTCTTAGCCACAAGGTATAGATAGGAACACTGTCTGGGGCAAGTGATGCTCTGGATTCTTGGTGTTTGGGGAGGGCAACAGTGGGAGGGCTTCTGGAGTTCTGGCCCTGCTGGTGGACCTCCTGATGGCACCTGGGTTTTTGGCCACTGTGTGACACCGAGTGTTGGACTGGACAGGCCATTGACCTGATCCAACGTGGCTTCTCTTACGTTCTTATATGGAGCAGAGGTCCATCAGTGGCTCTTAGCCACAAGGTATAGATAGGAACACTCTGTCTGGGGCAAGTGATGCTCTGTATTGTTGGTGTGCCAGTTTGGTGTGGAAAGCCAGTTTGGTGTAGTGGTTAAGTGCGCGGACTCTAATCTGGGAGAACCAGGTTTGATTCCCCACTCCTCCACTGGCACCTGCTGATGTGACCTTGGGTCAGTCACAAGCTCTGGCACAGCTGTTCTTGAAAAAGAGCAGTTTCTGTCAAGAGCTCTCTCAGCCCCACCTACCTCACAGGGTGTCTGTTGTGGAGAGGGGAAGGGAAAGGAGTTTGTAAGCCGCTCTGAGACACCTTTGGGCAGTGAAGGGCGGGGTATAAATCCAATCTCTTCTTCTTCTTCTTCCTTCTTCTTCTTCTTGGTGCTTGGGGGTGGGGCCAACAGTAGGAGGGTTTCCGGACCTCCTGATGGCACCTGGGTTTTGACCACTGCGTGACATAGAATGTTGTACTGGGTGGGCTACTGGCCTGACCCAACATGGTTTCTCTTATGTTCTTAAGTGGGAGATTCAGGTTTAGCCTCTTGACCTCTAATTTGTTGTCGTGCTGCTCCACCACCCCCACCACCCCAGTGCTTCCCCATACTCATATCAGTATTGCTCCTGTACCATGGGACTATGGTAGTGGAAAGTGCCAACAAGCTGCAGCCAACCCACAGGGTTTTCAAGGCATGAGATGTTCAGAGGTGGTTGGCCACTGCCCGCCTCTGTGGCACGACCCTCGACTTCCTCGGCAGTCTCCCATTCAAATACTAACCGGGACCCACCATGCTTAGCTTCCAAGAGCTGATGGGATCGGGGTACCCTGGCCCATCCAGCACAGGGCATTATGGGACTATGGTGTACTACATATTCCTGCTGTACTGAAAGAAATGGAGAGTCCATAGGGCACAGCTTGAGAAAAAGAAATTCTGGGAAATAAGGTATTTTTCCTCAAGGACAGGCAGACGGCTTGAAACACAAGCCAGTTCAAGCTTCTCCTCTTGCATCAACTCGGAGGCAGCCTGAATGCAAGCGAACTGCTTTCGCTAATGGCCCTACCTGCACTCAGGGAACAGCGGCTGGGCCTCTCATAAAGTCACCGAGAACATGATGTACCCTGAACACTCGGAACGCGCTATGCCAAGTGCTTAAGCCGTTTATTAAAACCCTACTTTTGTGTCACTTTGCAGCAAGGCAGAAAGCACTGTGCTGGAGCCTGCTCGGTCTGCCAAACAAAGTGGGTGACATATGAGAAAGCAATAAATGAAGAACAAAGGGAATGTGACTGAAATCCGCATTCAAAAAGAGAAACGTTTAAGTTCCAAGTACTTAAAAACAAGTCAGACGGACAGATTTTAGTATCAAATTATTGGTGCAACGCCTATACCAGGAGTACTTTTCTCACATAGGAGAGGAATGGCCAGGAGTCGTGAAGTTTTCTAGTTTCAAGAACAGGTAGATCTGCGTCCAGTGGCAACTTCGGAGACCAACGAGGGTTTCAGGGTATAACCTTCCGAGTGCCGAAACTCCCTTTGTCCGACACTTGGACTCTCGAAAGGTCATACCCTGAAACTCTTGCTGGTCTCTAAGGTACTACTGGACTCAAAATTGTACTACTTAAGACAAAAATGCTGTTAAGTGACCTCCACGCCAGAGAGGAGAGAATGGAGAGTATCAGTTTACTTCCCACAATTAGAAAATACACCTTTACACATTTATCTGCTATTTTGACATTTATTGCTTTATAACTGTTGACCTTATAACCTGAGCTTGTTATTTAGTTTTGTCTTTGCTCATCTTCATCATGTTACATGTTAATTTGCTGTTCAGTCCCTGTCTATAAGTTTGAACCTTACCTACCGTTCCAATGTACTTGAAAAAGTGTGCATGCACACGAAAGCTCATACCTTGGGGAGAAAAAACTTTGTTGGTCTTCAAGGTGCCACTGGATTCTAAATTTGTTCTAGTTCTACTGCAGACCAACATGGCTGCCCCTCTGAAACTGGTTTCAAGAAGGTTTTCCCCGCCCCCACAAAGGGCAGTAACCAATAAAAAAAATGTTCCCCAGTTCTTCTGCAAACAGGGGATCAGAGGTACACTTCCCAATGTGCCTTATGAAAACGATCCCTATTTACAGCCAAGCTGTAAATATCATCAATGCACAAAACCAGACCATTAAAACCTCCAAGGGCAGAAAAACAAATAGGAATCATCTGGTATCCTAATGACCAACAAAATTTTATTCCATCATTATTAGTTATTATTATTATTATTATTATTATTATTATTATTATTATTATTATTATTATTATTATTATTATTAATTAGATTTATATGCCGCCCTTCCACAAGGGCTCAGGGTGGCGAACAAGGGCAACAATGCCATACAACCAGATAAAACATAAAACAACCATGAATAAATAACCATAAAACTCCATGTCAGCTAATGGTAAAACAACAATAACACAGGAAGAAGCCATTACAGAGTAGACACCACACCACACAATCACACTAAAACACCCAGTTGGCGTTACTCCAGTGGTGCCCATATACAACTAAGAGCCCCATGCCAGGGCCAGAATGCCTCTAGTGGCTATACGCTGGTGGTATCATAGCGATGTCATAG
The DNA here is from genome assembly GCA_029375565.1 of Gekko gecko. Lineage (NCBI taxonomy): Eukaryota > Metazoa > Chordata > Lepidosauria > Squamata > Gekkonidae > Gekko > Gekko gecko. The sequence continues at coordinate 124,613,590 of JAPDNY010000008.1, forward strand.
CAGCGGCAGCCCCTACTCAAAAGCCTGGCGGAAGAGCTCCGTTTTACAGGCCCTGCGGAACTGCATAAGGTCCCGCAGGGTCCTGATCTCCTCCGGGAGCTCGTTCCACCAGGTAAGGGCCGCCACCGAAAAGGCCCTGGCTCTGGTCACAGCGTAAGCTTTCAGGGACTAATGTCACCTACTACAAATACAAATTATTTCCAAGGAAAAAGATTATACTGGAAGACAGGAGGCAAAGGACAGAGTGGTGGTCAGTGCTCCCTTGAAGCTGTGGAGCCCTGAGAGCAAAGATTCTGCTTTGAGAGCTACTGGCACTAAAGTTGTGAGCGAGCGATTTGGCTACTGCATCAATTAGTTAGCTCAGGAAGGATGACTCCAGAACAAAGACAAAAATGTGTGAGCCGGAGGCTAAAAAACTGTGAGCTAGCTCACACTAACTCAGCTTAGAGGGAACACTGGTGGTGGTATAGCCATCCTATACAGAGTTCAACTGTTGGTCCATCTAGCTTAACGCTGCCTTTTTGACTGGGAAAGACCACTGAAAAGCAACTGCTAAGCTCTGTACACATTGCACATTTTAGTCCCTCTAGTTTTGCTAAGCTCACTGAGTTGCCCTGAAGGCGGTGGAGAGCACGGTCAAGTTTCAGCCGACTTACAGCACCCCTATAGGGTTTAAGGCAAGAGTTTCATTCAAATTTTATTTATGAGTTTCAGGCTTCATTTAATGTAAATGTTATTGTTAACACTGTAAAAAAATACTCCTTGATAGTGTTTGTAGTCATTGCTATTGTCCTTTCTAATTCTGTAATTACAATAATCCTATTCATATTTTTGCAAACTTTGAATCATACAGGCACCTTCATTATTTCTTTTTACACATTCTATAAGCATTCTTAGACCTCTGGCACTTAGTACTCTCTTTTTATAGTGTCATTTAGAGGTTTCCTACCTCTAAGCTCTGTACACAAAGCATGTTTTAGTCCCTCTAGTTTTCCTGAACTCACTGAGTTAACCCTGAAGGCGGCAGAAAGCACTGCCAAGTTGCAGTCAACTTACAAACACCTCATAGGGTTTTCAAGGCAAGAGACGGACAGGAGCAATTTACTGTTGCCTGCCTCTGCACAGGAAACTTGAACTTCCTTGATGGTCCCCCACCCAAGTACTAACCAAGGCCACTGCTGCTTCGCTTCTGAGATCTGATGAGATCGGGTTAGGCTGGGCCGTCCCACTCAGGGCCCAAATCCAATAGTGACTGCAAAATCAAAATCCACGTGATGCTCCCTGCGAAGGCCAACCGAAAGTGCCAATGCAGGTGCAAGCTGTTCTCCAGAAATATTCATCAGGCTAGATGTTTACACCAAGGGGGGGATGGCCATGACCTTGAGGCTCACCTTTGGGAAAGTCATGCAAACTTAGGGAAGCGCTGGGCTACAGACCAGAGTTGGCATTTAATATCCCAGGCCTTTTAAGAAGGTGGCCGTGAGAAAAATGGCACAGTCCCTCTTAAGAATAAAAACCACTGGCTAATCAAGCATCTAAAGCCCCCTGTGCCTCAGTCCTATCCAAGTCCAATTCCTGGCCTTTAGCACAGAAGCTTACAGACTTCTCTACAATGGTGTTTATTCTTCTGCTGACAGAAGGTCCGCTTCATGCAACTGAGGAAGGGAACTCTAGTCCACAAAAAATGAAGGCCCTAATAAATGCATCAGCCCGAAATGTGCAATTTTTTTTTGCTAGCCACCAAGTTTTTTTTTAACTGCACTCCACCACTGAGCAGTAGCTCCTCTCTTTCACGCATACTGTGCAAGGAAGATGCTCAGAAGGGGAAAACACTCCCGAGCTTAATTTATTTGATTTCTTTCAACCATTTATTAGCCGCCTTTCTTACAGAATTCCAGGTGGCTTACAATGTCAATAAAACAACCGAACAATGTTTGAGTCCAGTGGCATCTTTAAGACCAAAAAAGTTCTATTCTGGGTGTCAGTTTTCGTGCGCATGCACACTTCTTCAAAAACACATAAAAGACCACTGTTTAAAATCTCAGGGTTTTTTAATTTACTGGCAGTCCTAAATTAGTCAAACGCAGGCCTAAATAAAACAGTCTTTAACTGGGGGGGGGGTTGACATCAATGGAAAGTTGTGAACAAACTTATTCAGTAAATAAGGCTCGGAAATTCCCCTGCGAATGCCACAAGTTCCTCTTATGGCAGCCTGCTTATCACCTGCATTCCTAAGTTTTGCACCAACTTTTCCAAGGCCTGGCATCGAGCCTCAGGAGACAATGTTCCCTGCAACGGTCGCCTCCAGATTAGACTACTGTCACTCGCTCTACACTGGCCTTCCCTTGAGACTGGCCTGGAAACTCCAGCTGATCCAGAATGCAGTACCGTGAGTCCTGACGGGAACACCAAGGATGGCACATATACAACCTGTGCGGCGCCTGCTACACTGGCTTGCAGGGGAATACTGAGTCAGATTCAAGGTGCTGGGATTGACCTTTAAGGTCTTGAACCGCCTGTCTCCTCTGCTGTGTCCCTGGGAGAGCGTCACGCTCCGCTGAGAGCAACCTGCTGGTGATCCCTGGCCCCAAAGATATCCGGCTGTCCTCGACCCTGGCTCTGACCTGGTGGAACTCTCTGCCAACTTCCATCAGGGCCCTGCGGTACTCCATGCAATTCTGCAAGGCCTATAAGGCAGAGACGTTCCTCCAGGCTTTTGGTTGAGGCCAGCAATGGTTCCCCTTTTCTTCCGTCTGGCCCACTTCGGCCTTCTCCTTAACCGGCCCATGAGACAGAAGAACAGCCCAGAGTAGGTTTTAGATTAAATAATGGGTGCCACCTGGAGATTATCAAATTAGGAATAACTGATCTGCTGATTTTTATCTATATTTTTTGTATGTTTTTAACCTGTTATAAATCGCCCAGAGCAATTCAGAAATCCAAATTGATGATGACGTCGTCGTCAAACTCAGCGTCCCTCTTCAGGAAACAAATGCAAAACTGGAAGCTGCAGCAGGAAGTCAGAATTGCTGTTTTTATACCTAACGATTAATTCTTGCACTGCACTCACTGCCACTGTGCCTATCCTGCCCTGGGTTGCTGGTCTTTCTCAACGCAACTCGCTGCTAGCAGCTGGCATGCCGATACCATGGCGACACGTGTAACACAAGCACTAGGAGGGAAAACGGAGGCTGCTTCTGTTACAACTACAGAAATGATCAGCTTGTGGTGAAAATTACCACTCTGGGGCACACTGATTGCTAGCCTCTTTTGGGGTTTTTTATCTCACCCTACCCTGGAAAGGGGCTCAGGGCGGCTGACATTGTATTATAAAACAGTACATAAAATACCAGAGCAATAATCCAATTAAAATCAGTGTTCCCTCTAAACTGAGTTAGTGTGAGCTAGCTCACAGTTTTTTAGCCTCCAGCTCACAAGCTTTTGTCTTAGCTCAGGAAGGCTGGCTCCAGAGAAAACTAAGTGATGCAGCAGCCGAATGACTTGCTCACAACTATAATGCCAGTAGCTCACAAAGTACGAGTTCTTGCTCGCAAGACTCCACAGCTTAGAGGGAGCATGGATTAAAACCTAGGTCACCCAGCTGGCTGCATGTGGAGGAGTGGGGAATCAAACCCGGTTCTCCAGATTAGAGCCCGCCTATCTTAACCTCTACACTAAACTGGCAGTGGGACTCTAATTTGGAGAACCGGTTTTGGTTCCTCACTCCTCCACATGAAGACAACTGGGTGACAATGGGTCAGTCACAAATTCTCTTAGATAACCCAAAAAATCAGGGGCTGAGGCAGACTTCGCTAGTTGCCATGAATGGGGGGGGCGGGGTTTTCAACGCTGTTGAATAGCATTTTACAGAGAGGGATGAGAGCCAGTTTGAGAGAGCAAATTGTTCCAACCACAGAAGTGTCGCCGCTGAGCATCCCTGGTCTTCCAGCAGCTTGGGGAAAGTGCTCCTTGGCAACACCAAACTACACAAGAAGTGCTTTAGTACAAGTGAATTTTTCAGAAGCTTGGTAACTTCAAAAGGGAAGCTCCAGGACTACTGTTCAATTATAGCAGTATAAACTAGCCCAGCCTGTGTTACAACCTGTCTATTCTTATAGCCAATTTTCGCGTTCCTTGAGAAACCAGAAAAATTTCACTCCCACCGCATGCAATCTTTGCATGCGTTCTGAGACTGCCAGCTCACGACTTCAGAGTTCTGAACTACCAAGTACAATAAAAGCATAAAGATCAGGAACTGTCTCCTTTAAATAACACTATTAATTCTTCTTTCTCCAAACTTTTCTGCTTCGACCCTATTAAATCAGGAGCGGGCAGCATAAAGCTCATGCGACAAGCACAGATCGAGGAAGATTTTTTTTATGTGGCACCCGGATGATGGCAACAGAATTCCAGGCTGCAGCATGCATTCCCTGAGGTCTGACCAGCTGAAGTACGATACAGTACTCCAAATCTAGCGTTTAGGTTCTCAAAATAAAAGGGCATGCCAATTCTAAGACAGCCAGCGCTGACTACCCATTTCAGAATGTACACCCAGTGCTACATCAAAGCACGGACAGAAAGGAAAGTTCAACTAATTTGCCTGTTTTCACTACCCAAAGAACACAGAGCAGTGCAAACGGAAACCCTCATGTGTGCAAAACTTCTGCATGTTCCACACGTCGCCGAAGCCTTCCCATGGTTAAAAAGCACAAACACCTTTCTTACAAGGAGCTATGCATCAAACACTCCTGCTGACACTGAGTGGGAGGCAAATCAGTTCATCTAACTGACGTCCTTTTTTTTTTTTGCCATGTTAAGGATTTGTGTTTAAACAGCAGACATTTTGTGTGTGCTGGCCTGCACATTCTGCAAGCTAAGACATTTCATTCCAATACCAACATTTGCTAGCTGACCGCATCGCTGGCAAGTAACAGAAGCTGCACAAGCAAACTCTGAAAGGAGAAGTGGGCAACTTACTCAGCCCCAGAAGACTGGAAAAGTGTAGCCAGAAGACTGAAATTAGTCTAAGCATTTTTACTGCACAGAGCAATGTAATTATGAAAATAGGAAGTTTTAAAAATCTACTTGCAGGAGATCTTCCTAAAGAGATGACTGACACCAACCTTATATAATAGGCTGAACGCTGACCATGTAAAGACCCAACTCCAATCCCAAATTTATTTATTGTTATTTATTTACAAAATGTAGGCCATGCAATTCTGCCCCCATAAGGGCCACCAAGGCAGCTAACAAATCAAACATACATAATAAAATCACATCTTTAAAAAGACAACAAAAACACATCATTAAAACCAGACCTAAAATGCACATGTGATATGAGTTATGTGCTGTCAAGTCACTTCTGACATGGTGACCCTGTGGAGTAATGACCTCCAAAACATCCTATCCTTAGCGGCCTCGCTCAGGTCTTGCAGACTACAGGCTGTGGCTTCCTTTATAGAGTCAATCCATTTCATGTTGGTTAAGAGCGTGGACTCTAATTTTGGAGAACCGGGTTTGATTCCTCACTTCTCCACATGCAGCTGCTGGAGTGACCTTGGGTCAGCCATAAGTTCTCTCAGAGCTGTTCTCTCATGAACAGTTCTTGAAAGAGCTCTCTCAGTCCCATCAACTTCACAGGGTGGGGAGGGGAAGGGAACGGGATTGTAAGCCGCTTTGAGACTCCTTCGGGTAGTGAAGGGCAGGGTATAAAACCAATCTCCTCTTCCTCTTCTTCACATGTGCACACCAGTGTTCCCTCTAAGCTGAGTTAGTGTGAGCCAGCTCACAGTTTTTTAGCCTCCAGCTCACAGGTTTTTGGCTTCGTCAGGAAGGATGGCTCTGGAGCAAACTAATTTATGCAGTAGCCAAATCACTGACTCCCAACTTTAATGCCAGTAGCTCACAAATTAGAATTTTTGCTCACAAGACTCCACAGCTTAGAGGGAGCATTGGTGCCCACTCCATATGGTTTGTGGAGTGCTGTGTATCATGAACAACTCCACCTCCTCCTCCTCCTCCTCCCCTCTTTTCCTGCTGCCTTTGACTTTTCCTTGCATTATTGTCTTTTCCAGCGACTCTGGTCTTCTCATCATGTGACTAAAGTACGATAGCCTCAGTTTAGCCAAATGCACACACCAAAAAAAACCATAAAAACAATTAGAACATTGGCCAGGAAGGAAGGAAGGATCACTTTGGTGGGGCCTTTTTCACCTACCATGGTTGGTTCTTATATACTTTACGGCACAATTCTAAGCATGTTTAAATTACGTGAGAATACAGTGGGACTTATTCTGAACAGACTCACCCTGTCAGCACTTACTCTGAACAGACTTAACCCAATTGAGTAACCAGTAACCTGTTTCAAAGAACTAATGAAATGACCTAAGGCACCGAGATTTTAAGCAAGCTTGGCTTTTGCAAGCTTTTGTACATGGCTGGTTCTCGAAAAGGACAGGGAGAGACACGAGAGCATTTGGAGCATCTGCTGCATGCAGCTCATCCCTACCCTAAATAGTCTTAACAAAACGCCAAAGAGGAACACCTATTTCACTTCCTGTTTCCACTGTGCACTACCGAGAGAATCCCTGCCCATCTCCGAGATCTCCACTCGCAGAATTAGAACCCTGTAGCAGCTACCTCACCAAAAACACAAACTCTGATGTTCCTAACAACAGAAGCTAATTTATGCACATCGTGCAAGCTTTCAAGTGATTGCAGATTGCTTACGCAAACACCCAGTACAGTGGGAGATTTCATTCATTCATTCATTCATTCATTCATTCATTCAAGAACGCTCCACAGAAACAAGTTATCTATGTCCTTCAGATCTGTTCTTGCCCTCCTAGCGCTACAGGGCTTTCTCTTTTGCCGTGTACTTCAAGGTAACAAGGAACAGGATTCCCTCCAAAGCCCTAGTTTACTAAAAAAAAATCTGGTCTGTCAAATCTTAAATAGACCAGATTGTGATACTGCCCCAAGTCAAAAAAAATCCAACATGTAACTACGTGCCCAGTGCCTCAGACAACCACCCCAGACTGAACAATAGCTTGTTATCAAGCCCTGTCTCCTTCCCATGTGCATCGGCACACATGAGGTTTGGTGCTGTTCTCTCGAGTGCACACTCGAACTTGCCAGAGTCTAAGTTTCCACACCTACAGTGATCAGAAGCTGGTACAGAGCTTTGAAAATTCTACGGGCTGAGAGACTTGTTTCTTTAAATGAAGAAGATAGCGGGGCCTATTACCAACAAGAAATTGCAAGTAGATAAATAGGTACCACTTTGGTGGGAAGGTAACAGCGTTCCGTGCGCCTTGGTATTTAGTCATGCCGGCCATATGACCACGGAAACGTCTTCGGACAGCGCTGGCTCTTCGGCTTTGAAACGGAGATGAGCACCGCAACCCTAGAGTCGGATTCGACTGGCTTTCGAGCAAGGGAAACCAAGCAAGCCAGTTTCCGCTTTCCAGATAAGCTAGCCAGATAGTGACCACTCAGTCTGAGAGTTCTGCGTATTTGTATGTCATGAATCCAATCTCTCTGGCCTCGATTCCTCTTCCCATACATCCCTCCATGGAAACTGGGCTTCTCCGAATTCACTTGTCAATTCTGAATTAAAATTATTTTTTACTCTCCTCTCGTCCTTTTCAGCCACTCTCCAGTACAGTCTATGCCTGCCCCCGGCAATGACACGGGTTTCTTGGGAAAATACGAAGCACAAAAAGTCCCTAGACAGAGCACGATCTACTTTGGCATATTTGTTTTGACTTATATTTAGAAAACAAGCTAAAAAGTACCTCGTATTAATTTTATGTCCCAAAAGCAAAAAAGGAAATGGAAAAAAACTTCAACAGAAATATCTGAGGGGAGAGTTGGTTTAAACATTCAAATCCATTCAAAGATGTTTATTTTTTTTTTGCCAAGACCACAGACATACAGCCCAGAAAATCTACAACAACTAAAGAACTCCGGCCATGAAAGCCTTCGACAACATATTTCTGGAAATACTGTGCAAAAAAAAAATATTGAGACAATATACCATGTACTTCCTTTACACTGTTTAAATTTCAGAAAAGAATGACAGCACGGAAAGCTGTTGACACACAAATTTTAGCTGACTCAAAGAACTGGGCATGATATGCCAGAAATGGTTGTCCACTCATCTATCTCGGCAGAAGGAGAAGAGACAGGAATTTTAGCTTTTGTTCTAATCCAACCTGCACAGCCAATTTGGCGAATTCCTAACTCAGTTGTTTAAATCTGAACTGCTGTATGGATTTGTGGTTTTATCCCCCAACCCATTTTCAGATTTTAAAAACTTCCATATGTTCTCATGCAACTCCTAGGATAATTACCTACAAATATTAACAACAATTTTGAAATGGCCAGTCTTCACTAATGTTGTATTGGCAACAGTATCCATTATTATTAGTTCCGTAAAAGAATTAACTTGAACTCTTCTCTCCCCAGCAGAATCTCCAAGGACCTGTTCTTGTCCTTTTCCTACATCCTATCCCATAGTGATGTCAAACTGATGCCCTGCACTACCTTCCTAACCCTGAACTTCCATCCTCCATTCAATCCTGTATCATCAACACCTGCAGTCATTTCCACTTACATCCAGGTGAAACTGCCTTATTCTGAACCAGACCATGGGGCCATCAGGGTCAGTATTGTCTACTCAGACTGGCAGCCGCTCTCTGGAGTTTCAGAGATCTTTCACATTACCCACTGACGGATCCTTTCGACTGGAGAGGCTGGGGATTGAACCTGAGACCTTCTGCATGCGAAGCAGACGCTCTTCCACTAAGCCACAGCCCCCTCCCTGAGATGTGGCTAGCTCGGTGTCATTTCAAACTCAGTATATTCCAAGGCTGAACTCATCTTTCCTCCAGAGTCACCTACTCATCAAACACCTATTGATAACATCACCATCTATCCTGCGGAACTGGCACGAAGTTTTGGGGTTCCTTTGCCACAAAAATCAAACCGCTTATCCCTTTAGACCACTGCAAAATATGATGCTTTCCCTTCGCCACCCTCTTAGTGCAGTCACTTTCGGAACATCTCTCACTTTCGACCACCATAGCTGCCTCACGTTGTCACATCTGGGCCCTTCCTAGAGCTTTGGCACCAAAAGCAATTCACGTGTCACCGATATGACTACGTGGCTCGCTTCTCCTTAAATCCCTCTGTTCACTCCCCGTATGCTCCTGGCTCAATACAAACTCCCTGCCCTTGCCTTCAAATCTTCCCATGGCCCTAACTTTTTCTTATCTATCTAAAACATTCCTACGCCCCCTCTCCTCCCTGTTCTCATACCCAAACTTGGTCATGAACGTCACACCTACAGGTCTGCCACCCTCAGGTATCTGAAGATCTCGAGTTCTTGCAAAAATGACCCCAGCCTCTCCCCCCCCACCTCTTGCATCTCGCACAGCGCACCAGAACACCCATCTCTCACATCGTTCAAATTACTCCACTCAACACCAACCTTCTCCGTGAAGACTTCGGCATGACCTCTCAGCTCCCTTCCTGTACTAAAAGTAAACCCAACTGCATGCACTGAAGTTAACATATGTGGTGTTTTCTCCTACCTCTCTCTGCTGCCAATTCCCTCCCCTGGCCTCAGATTTTAGCCTCCTGGCTCCTCTGGACAAGGACCATGTACTCAGTAAAGAGTCATATAATGTAGCTAACAGAGAATCAGAGAATCAACCTCGGGCAGTTTCATGGCACTGTTATCTACAGATTTAGGCTCCAGACCCCAATGCCACCCTTCGCCTAGCCCCAGCAAATGCACCAACTGCAGCTGTTCCTTGGTAAGCAAGATCTGGCCAAGTTTATACACATTTTGATCACAACCAGACTGGGCTACTGTAATGTGCTCTACGTGGGGCTGCCCTTGAGACTCCTGGAAAATCAACTAGTGCCAAACCTCAACGAAAGGCCAGTTGCCAATACAGAGAGCACACTACGTCAGCGTTAAAAGCTTACCACTGGCTTCCAGGCACGATTCAAGCTATGGGTTATTACCTCGAAAGCGCTTAAAGCTCTGGATAACTACAGGAATGGCTGCTCCCACATATGTCTGCCTGTCAGTTAAGATCTTCTCCATAAGCCCACCACTGCTTCAAAAGATGGATTCTACCAGAGGCAAGACCTCTTCTACAGTGACAGAATTCCCCCTACAGAGATCTGTCAAGCACCTCATTGTCTAGTATTAGCCACGGGATGAAAAGGTCTCTTTTGTCAGGCTCTGAGAACCCCGCTCTTCCCCCCCACCCCATCCCTGCTCCCAAGCCTTGTTCCTGCAATATTGTGCAGATTTTAGTCTTACACGTGTTTTTAAACTCATCATCTGGTTTTATCTGTTAACTACTTCTCTCGGTATTAATTTCATGTGCCCTGGGAGTTGCTTGGGAACCTTTTCAGGATCATTGGTGTGGGATAAAAATTGTTCAAATAGGTATACGCTAGTGGCATTACACAAGGAGCTGGGGGGAAACGTACTGTTTTGCATTCCTTCCACTCTACGCCACTCTGAAATGCCTTGTCTTCTTCTGAAGAGCACTTCAGCTCAACCCGACACATATTTACAACAAAGTCAGTCCTGAATTTGATAGGGCTTGCAGATGTGCAGCAGCACTTCAGTCCTTATGACTCCTGAAAAGAAATGCCCTCCAACGCGATCGCTATCGTTCTTTCCTCTGCAGGTCCCTCCACCCATCTGCCAAGACAGTCTTCAAGCTCACAACCATTAATAAGCAAAACTGCAATATTCTTTAAAGGACACTGGTTAGACTTCAGATCTTGGGCGAGAACATGAAATAGGAATAACCAAAGTGCAGACTGAGCTCTCATATGCAGTTTCATAAGCTGAGGAAGGGGTGTCAAACATAAGGCCCGGGGACCAAAACTGGCCCACCCGGGGCTCTTATGCGGCCCGTGAGCAACTGATGCAAGGGAGGGAGTGCCGGGGGGGAGTGGAGTGTGTAATGCACTCCATTATGGCTTTAGCACAGCAGAACAACCTCGCCTGTACCAGTCAAACAGCATGGGAGCATCTGCACAGCACGGCACTGCTGCCTCTCCAGTCCACCTCTGTGGGTTTTCCTCTGCACACCCCCTCCCACCCCAGGAGCCCTTGCGGTGAGGAGACACCAACTCGGCACTTACTGGCTGCTGTCCTTTATACAGTTTCTATCTCCGGTACCTGGCATTACATTTTATGACATGCATGGCCAGCCCAACATTTATGTCAGATCCATCCCTTGTAACAAATGAGTTTGACACCCCAGAGGCTAAGGAATGATCACAAGCAGAGCAATGGACAACCCGATCCAGCCATCTAGAAAACGGTCACTGGTGGTGGCCCAGTTTATGAAACGTTATCTTCTGGAAACCCGCTTGCACTGGTATCAGACAGCAAGCCAGCACACTGGGCACCTACTACCTGAGATTATGAAGCTCATTAACTAGGCCACACTGCCTAACAAGCCTGAACTCTCCCTAGAAGCTAAAGGGACTAAACGAGGCTATTGTACTTTGGTCACATTAAGGAAAGACAAGATTCACTGGAGAAGACAACAACGCTAGGGAAACCTGAGGGCAGCGGGAACAGAGAAGACTCAAGCTGTGACGGATTGACCGTAGAAAGGAAGCCGCGGCCCTCGGGTTTGCAAGAGCAGAGCAAGGCTGTTAACAAGAGGACATTTTGGAGGTCATGAATTCATAGAATCATCGTAAAGTCGGAAGCGACTTGACAGCACGCGTGCACACTCACACACTGCCTAACAAAGCTTCAGCGAGATCAGCAAGGGCCTCTAGCAATGTTTTCCAACCAAAACAAGCATTCAGGCAGTCACAGAAGCTGCAACAAGCAGTTTTCATGCACTAAGAGGCAAAACACACAAACAAGCCGCTGGATCCTGGGTCTGTTTCTGGATGTGAGGCTGGCTTTTTTTTTTAGCTATGGCAGATTAGACAGCTGGTTCCCTTCCTGTCTCGCCCAACCCAGCCACTGTGACCCATGCAACAGTCACCTCCAGGTTAGACTACTGTAACTCGCCCTACGCAGGGCTACCCTTGAGACTGATCTGGAAATTACAAGTGGTCCAAAATGCAGCGGTGCGGGTTCTAACCAGAACTCCATTGACAGCCCACATTCAACCAGTGCTCCACCAGCTACACTGGCTCCAGGATTAGTATCAGGTCAGATTCAAGGTGTTGGTACTGATTTTCAAAGCCCTACAAGATCTGGGGCCAGCATCTCTATGGGACCGCCTCTCCTGATATATGCCCCAAAGAACACTTCGTTCAGGAGAGAAGAACTTACTGGCGATTCCTGGCCCAAAAAGCATCCGGCTGTCCTCAACCACAGCCAGGGCTTTTTCAGCCCTGGCGCCGGCTCGATGGAACTCTCTGCTGAAAGACACCTGGGTCCTGCAGGACTTAAAGCAATTCTGTAGGGTCTGCAAGACAGAGATGTTTTGCCAAGCGTATGGTTGAGGACAGCAACTGGTTCCATCTAGCCTAGATCTTCCCTCCTTCTCTTCCCACCAGGAAAGGATGTTAAGCTGTATACTTATATGTCACCTGCAAATTCTTGCTGAATTGTTTATGTGTTTTAATTGTTTTAACTAAGAACATAAGAGAAGCCAATGTTGGATCAGGCTAACAGCCCATCTAGTCCAACATTCTGTCACACAGTGGCCAAAAATACTAGGAGGTCCACTAGTAGAGCCAGGATACTAGAAGCCCTCCCACTGTTGCCCCCCCCAAGCACCAAGAATACAGAGCATCCCTTGTCCCAGAGTCCCTATCTATTAGCCCTTGTGGCTAATAGCCACTGATGAACCTCTGCTCCATATGTTTATCTAACTCCCTCTTGAAGCCATCCATGCTTGTAGCTGCCACCACCTCCTATGGCAGTGAATTCCATGTTAATCTCTCTTTGCATTGATTAACTGGATTTCATATTTAAATTCATATATAACAAATGTTGTACCCCACCCTGAGCCCTGTTGTATGGGGGAGGGTGGGTAATAAATCAAATAAATAAATAAATACATTAAGTACAAGCCATTTTAACCAACACGGGAAGCAGTTTACACCTTGCACCAAGTTACAATAGTTATTCCGTAGAATTTGACACTTCTCTTTAGTACAACTTGATGCTTGCTGGAATCCCTAAGACTTCTATTCGACTTCAGCAAAGGCAGAAAGAGGGGACAACAGATTACAACACGCGGCCGCTCCCGTGCAACTTCTTCACCCCATCAATATGAACTGCCAGCTCTCCTGTTCTAGGGACCAGCTTTAAAAGAATGCAGACAAGGCAATTATTTTACATGTATACCGATGAGCAGGTCCCCCCATTCTCACTCTTCACTTTGGGAAGAGCAGCGAACCAAGGTGAGAGCTCCTCTACAGAGTTCTTCTACTCAGGCCACACCAGCCGAATGCATTGATACGCACTGTTTTATCAAAGTATAAAATCTGTGTGGGAAAACAGTACCTGATGGAAGATGCTGCTTAAACCATACTCCAGAACAACTGATCTGGGCATGATTTTGACAGATCCTTTGATGCATTATGGGAGTCTTTACCTCTACGGCGCACTTCTATAGGCCAAAAGCTCACAATAATACATTTATACTTATTCTCAGCCCACTGTTCTGCCCAACGGGGATGCAGACCCACTTACATCGTTCTCTTTTTCTCCATTTTGTCCTCACAACACTCCTGTGGGGCAGGTTAGGCTGGGGGCGTCAGGCTGGCCCGAGGTCGTTCAGCAAGCCAGGTTGGGTACAAACCCGGGTCTCCCAGATCCTAGTCTAATACCCCACCCTTCCTGCCAAGGAGGACTCTAACTGGCTTAACACTGTTCTGCTCTCCTCTCATTAGGCCCTAAGCAGAAAAGAACAGCTGGAAGAAAGAAATGCAACTCTCAGCTGCATCCTCAACATCACTCTATTCCCTACAGCCCTTGACACCCGCACACCACAAGACCAAATGCCTTCCAGTTCTTTTACCTTCAGACTCATCCTCAGAGCTCATTTCCCCTCCCCCGCACAGAGCCTCTGGAGCAGGGGTGACCAGACTTGCTTAGCATAAGAGCCACACAGAATAAACGTCAGATGTTTGAGAGCCACAAGACATGAACAAATATTACACGCTTTTTTTAAACTGGGAAATATGCAAATTTGGTTTTTATTAACATTAAACGAGACTGCCAAAAATAATAACAAAAGCGGTAAAGATATTGATAATGGTATCTATTTGTCCAATGATATTTGTTTGCTAATGATATTTAACTTCCCCAGCTGCACTGCCGGGAGCCGCACAAGTGTGGAGGAGCCGCATGCCGCTCCCGAGCCACAGGTTGGCCACCCGTGCTTTGGACTAACCCCTTAATCCTCACCTTGGTACCAAGCCTGAAAGTACATTTATCTTCATCCATTACTACCCTCACCTCCACTACCCTCATCTTCATCCAGTGAAAAATATGGATTAGAAGTTCCTGTGGGAAAAGAGGGAAGAAGGAAGTTGGCTTTGCTTACCTATTTACTTTATTTGCATCCTGCCCTTCTCCCCAATGGGAAGCAGTTTACATGGATTTCCTCCCCTCTAGTTTGGTGTAGTGGTTAAGAGCACGGACTCTAATCTGGGAGAACTGGGTTTGATTCCCCACTCCTCCACATGCAGCTGCTGGTGTGACCCTGGGTCAGTCATAAATTCTTTCAGAGCTGTTGTCTCAAGGGCAGTTCTCGAGAGCTCTCTCTCAGACCCACCTGCCTCACAGGGTGTCTGTTGTGGGAGGGGAAGGGAAAGGAGATGGTAAGCTGCTCTGAGATTCATAGAATCATAGAATGTTAGCGTTGGAAGGGACCGTGCAGGTCATCTAGTCCAACTCCCTGCACTCTGCAGGAGCATAGCCAAAAGATAGCCCTACAACATACCCGAAAGATGGTCGTCCAACCTCCGCTTAAAAACATCCAGCAAAGGCGCATCCACCAACTCCCGAGGCAGTCTGCTCAACCACTCTTACAGTTAGGAAGTTTCTCCTGATATTTAGCCGGTATCGACTCCCTTGTAATTTCCACCCATTAGATCTAGTCTTGCAATCCAGAGCAAGAGATAATACATCTGCTCCATCTTCGACATGACAGCCCTTCACATATTTGAAGACTGCAATCATGTCCCCTCTAAGTATAAATCCAATCTTTCCTTCTTCTCCACTTTATCCTCACAACAACCTGTGAGATAGGTTAGGCTGAGAGTGTATGATGGGCCCAAGGACTCCCAGCAAGATGTGAACCTGGGTTTGCCCATATCCTTAGTCCAACACTTTAACCACCGCACCATGCTCTCTGTCATACCTTGCAGAGCACTAACTGCAGGGACAGTAAGGTGCAAGCAAACAGTTATTACCAAAGCCCTTCTCTTCCCACTATGGGAACAGCAAACCTGGGCTCCCTCCCCTCACCCTCCTCTTGCAACACAAAGCCACTCGCCACAGGCTACATCTCAGTCCCACCGAGCACCCACCTCACACAAAGCTGCCTGGTACTAGGGTTGCCAAGTCCCTCCTGGCCACTGGCAGGGGAATCAGAGGATGGGGTTGTCAGATCCAGGTTGGGAAACTCCTGTAGATTAGGGGATGCAGCCTGGGGGAAGACAGGGACCTCAGCGGGGTACAACGGCACAGAGTCCACCCTCCAAAGCATCCGTTTTCTCCAGGGGAACTGATCTCTATAGTCTGGAGAGGAGCTGGAATTCCAGGCGATCCCCAGGTGCAGTGTTCCATCTAAACTGAGTTAGTGTGAGCTAGCTCACAGCTTTTTAGCCCCCAGCTCACACATTTTTGTCTTAGCTCAGGAAGGGATGCAAACTAACTGATGCAGCAGCCAAATCGCTTGCTCACAACTTTAATATCAGTAGCTCACAAAGTAGAATTTTTGCTCACAAGACTCCACAGTTTAGAGGGAACATTGCCCAGGTCCCACCTGGAGGCTGGCATCCCTACCTGATCCTGACCCAGTACTGGTACTTTGGGGTCAGGAAGCCGTTTTTCTTCCAGGCCAGTTTGGCTGGGGATCCTGGAGGTTTTTCTGTCACCTACTGGGTATGGAACAGCGGTCACCCGGTTGCCGGGAGGGGAGGTTATTTGCGAATTCCCTGCATTGTGCAGGGGGGTGCACCGGATGACCCTGGAGGTCTCTTCCAACTCTGCGATTCCATGACCCAGACGCTTGGTCCATCAAGTCTAGCGTTGCTTGCTCTGACCGGCGGCAGCAGCCCCCAGAGGCATCACCTGCCGCCTGCTCTCCCTTATGTCAGAGATGCTGGGGATGAAGCCCGGGGCCTGCTCGGCGACCGGCGGATGCCCGGCCCCGCCCACCACCACAACAACTCCCCTGCAGGGCTGCACGCCCACCCGCCTCGCCTGGGGGCGGCCTCGACTCCCGCGCCGCTCACCCCCTCCTCAAAGGACCCAGGCGGGGACGAGGCTCCGGAGGCGGCTCCCTTCCCCTCCCCAAGGCCCTCAGCCCGCTTTTAACGGCCCGGGGCCTACCTGGGCAAGCGAGGCCGGTTCCCTGAGGCGACCCCCCGCCCCCCACTCACACCGCCAAGACCCCCTCAGAGGGGGTGGGGGCGGGGAGGAATACCGGGCCGGGCCCCTCCCCCCCGCGCGCGCAGCAGCAGCAGCCCCCGCCCCCTCCCCCGCGCGCCGGCCGTACCTTTGTCGCTCGGCACATCCCGGCCGCAGAAAGAGGGCCCTTCCCCCTCCGTCTCCCCGCCCCACGGAACACACACGCGCGAGGCAGCAGCGGCGGCGGCGGCCGGCAGCGACTCAACGACGCCTCACGTGGGCCGGGCTCCCAACCTGCACGGCAACGACCGGCCCAGGGCGTCTGCGTCACTCGACGGCGACGAGGTCTCCGAAGAGAAAGGCGGGGGCGGGGAAGGAAGAGGAGGAGAAAGGAGGCTTCGGGAGGAGAGTCGTTCCCCTGCGCATGCGTGAGCGGCGAGTGCGAGGGGAGAGAAGGGCGGCGGGAGTGCGCCTGCGCTGGGAGGAACGGTTTGTTTGGGTTTCCCTGCGTAGTACGCCTGCGTGCTTGGTGTCCCGTTGCTAGGAGAAGAGGGGTTTCTTTCACTGGGGCTGGCCCAGGGGCATCGTCCTTGTATTTGTTATATGAACTAAGTTTGATTCCAGTAGTGCCTTAAAAAGAAATAAGGTCCTAAACCAGAATCGGAATATTTTAAAGTGAGCATCATTCTGACCTTTATGTCTGCAAATGTTTTGTTTTATTAGTTGCTGTAGATTTTCCCGGGTTGTGTGGCCCTGGTCTTGGCATTGTAGGACCAGACATTTCGCCAGTAGCTGTGACTGGCATCCTCAGAGGTATAACACAGAAAGATGGAGTACTCTCTGTGTCAAGGCGAGCAGAAAAATGGTAGGCAGGTAATTTATTTCTACACTGGAAGGTGGGGTAGGGCTAAGTCAATTATCTTGTAGTAGTTCTCCAGGCTATTAACATGCTAATGGAGGAGCTTTCCTGAGGAGGTTCTTTTGTCTATGGAAATACAAGGAAGACCTCTTGTGATAACAAAGGGATGGCAGGTGCAGACACAGCAGTCAATCCGATGCCAGTTTGAAGGTTTGTGCTGTTATCCTCCCATATACAAACACTAACGTGCGCACACAATACAAAGCAGCAGCTGTTCAGCAGTGTTGGGAAAGGAAATGTCTGGTGTACAAAGAAGAAGAGAAGAAGACCCTGTAGGGGGCAGCAAGAAAACAATCAGATAGGAGGGTGAGGTCTGCACCCTCTCTCTTGTTAAATGTCATTTTTTTGTCTGCCACCAGATTGCTACTCTTGGGGCAATTTCTATTGAGGTGAACTGGTGGGGTTAGTTAGCATTAGTTAGCAGAGTGCTTAAATAAAGCTACAGATGCAGGACCGTCACTTTACCAGGTTGCTCAGCTTACAAAGCTACACAGAGCCACATTGCAAGTTTGGAAGAGAAATACTTCTCTCTATTTGAGAAGTACATTTTGGATGGTTTAGTTTAGTTTTATTATTACGGTCATAAGACTGACATACAGAGTAAGCATAATATGTAAGGGAAAAAATAGTCATAATATACAAAAATAGAAGTCTGAATTTAAGAACTTTTAAAATGTGATTCCCACAATCTAAGAATTAATGCACAAAACTCAGTGACTGAATGTGTAATCTCTGCATTCTTATCTGATAGGAGCCAGTGAAGCCTTGCTTTGTTTGTATTAATGTACCCAGGTGTCCTATTGACTAATGGGGTAAACTTTGGATAGGAAAGAAGGCTGATAGATTACTAATTTACTAGCTAAAGGATGGAGGAGGATGGCGAGTGGTCCATTTGCCTCATGGTGTCCCTCTCTTGGTGCGTGCTGGTAGAGAGCAAGTCTTCATTCAGAGTGAGGGAAGCGGGAAAGGGAAATTGGTCCCTGAGATTACAGTCTGCATATCAAAGAGGACAGTGACAAAAGAGTAGGTACAGGAAGAAAGGTCAGTGTGCCTGTCTAGCTATCTAGCCTCTCTTGCCACTTAGTCTGGAGGTCTGAGGCAGGGGACATCGCATCTGGAATTTCCAACAATTTCCCCCTCTTCTCAGAAGTGCGGCACTCAGTCTTACCCTCTCTCTCAGCTAGAGATGTAGTTAGGAACCTCTCTCTGACTCTCCTCTTTTCTATCAGGTAATCCCTAAATAAACTTTTAACTACTCTTTAATCAGGTTGTGCACCATTGGTGTGGTCATTACTCTGGCAACACTCAGGCACCATAGACATGAAAGAATTTGTCTTCTCAATAACATAACACTTTGAAAACAGACGTCTCCCCAACTTTTCACAATGCCTTGTCTTGTATTTGAATGCTAGCATTGGGGGTGGGGGTGTTATGTCGTGTCAGAGCAGAATACAAAGCCAACATTTTCAACAAGGGCCCTGCTGCTCAACAAACCAAAGTGTCTTACATGCCCATGGTGTCGACAAGTTTGTGATACAAAACAGTGGCAAAGTTGAACTTGCGGTTTCCCTGCCAGGATGAAGAATATCGTGGCTAGGGTTGCCAGGTCTGATGATTGTGCTGGTGAGGGAAGGGGGAGTCATTCTGGGAATGGGGCTGGAGTTCCATGACATGCTGACATCACACGGAAGTGACATCATCACGTTGATGATGTCACGCGGCAACACTCTGGTTTGGGGGCAAAACTATGGTTTGATGCTGATTTTACCATAGAGTTTTGCCCAAAGACCAGAGCATTGCCACACAGCAGCTCCAACGTGATGACATCACTTCCATGTGATGTCAGCTTGTCACATTTGGGGTGGGATTACCCCCCGCTGGCCAGCTGGTTGGCAGTGGCCAGGAGCCCGAAAAGCCAGGGGATCCCCTGCGCCCAACTGGGAAATGGCATCTCTAATTGTGGCTGCTGAAGATGACGGGTCGAGGGAACCACTCAAGGGCCGCATGCTGCCATTCGTTTAATTTACTCTTACGTTTTTACTTCTGGGCTGGAGCACCATTTGCTGGATTTGCCGTCTCGGGTATCAAAATGGCTGGGAGAAGCTGCAGCTTATCTGTCAAGGAAAGAACCCTTTTAATGAGGCCTTGCAGACCTCTCCCTAGAAACAACAATGACTAAACTGAGGCTATCCTACTTTGGCCACGTTACGAGAAGACAAGAGCCACTGGAAAAGACAATAATACCAGGAAAAGTTGGAGGCAACAGGAAAAGAGGGAGACCCAACCTTGGGAGATGGATGGGCTTGTAGAGGAAGCCCAGAAGTTCAAATTTATCTATTGATTACTGCTGGGATTCCAGAGGGCCTCTGGAAAAGGACTTAGGGGATTTTCCAGAAATAAACTGGCAAATTGTTAACTGCTAAGCAGAATTGTAGAAACAGGTGTTTTATATCCAATTTAATTGACAGAAGAGGAATTTCCTAATGAAAGCAGGTGTTCCAACGTCAGTAGACTTTTTAATTAGGATGGTACGGTTCACCACAATAATGACCTGTCATATTTATGATCAAACTCTCTGCTTCAAAGAGAACTAGGTTCAGAAGTTCACTATGATCTTTGAAGTCGCTTTTGCTATAAGGAAAAATCAAACTAAACTCACCTTTCAGTTTAAAATGCTTTAAATATTGAGTTAGTGGAAATCTTAAAGTAATCTATAAGCAATGTACCTGCCTTTTAATGGCTTATTATTCTAAGGCAAAAAGGACTGTTTGTTTGCTTGCTTAGAGAAATAGCTATACATTTAATGAACTGAGCTGGTGATGCCCAGTGAAAAAGAATTTTATAATTGGTTAAAGAAGATGTCAAGATGATTAACTGAGTCAAGTACAATTATACTTTCTGTAAAAAGAGATTTAAGCCTGAAAAACCCTTTTCTTTTTGTGTTTCTAGAAGTTAAAACACAACTCTTATATTTTTATAGCTGATAATTAAGGCTATAATATAGAATGTTT
This sequence comes from Gekko gecko, assembly GCA_029375565.1. NCBI lineage: Eukaryota > Metazoa > Chordata > Lepidosauria > Squamata > Gekkonidae > Gekko > Gekko gecko. The sequence continues at coordinate 124,634,117 of JAPDNY010000008.1, forward strand.
GTAAGAGAAGTAGTTAGCTAAATATTTTTAAATAAGAAACTTTGCTTAAGACTAGCAAACTGGGAAGCAAGCAAAAACTGGGAAGATGGCCAGCCAGTTTATGAAGTCACAGACATCAATCATGGGCGCCTGTCAATTAAAAAGGCCAATTAAGAATGCAGAACTTATGTTGTACAAGAAGGACCCCTACTGGCCAAGATAAAATAGCACATTTTACAAAACCAGGAACTTTTAGATTAAAAATCTTTATAAAATTCAATAAAAATCTTCTGATGGATTAAAATGAAGAATAATAGGTGGATTCAATGTATTTACAAAAGCCTTATGCCACTGGCCACTTTGTAACATTAGAAAGTGCATATAAAGAGTTTAATTTTTAAAATAATGCTATAAGATTGTATTTTCCCATAATTCAATGTATCCTTCATATATTTTTAGTAGAAATAACCCACAAAATGATATTAAGAGTGCTTTTATACACTTATATACATGTATTAATATAAAGGAACCATTTTTGTAACAGAACCGATAGATTTTATATTGAAAATGAACTCAGCCACTGTATGTGTGAAAGTTCATCCAAAGGTGAAGCCAGTCTGGGAGAATGTCCAAAAGATGCATTTATCATTTTTAACAAGATGAGCACCTGTACTGTAAAACTGAAACACAGCCAAGTAACATCTTGTTTGTCAAATGTTTGATAAATGATTGTTCAAACAAAGCCAGCTTCGGCCGGGAGGGCAAGGTAAAAATCTGAATAAATAAAATAAATAAAGAAAGAAACTTAAACTGAGCATGTAAAAATGACATCAACAATGATGTAAAGTTGGGAGGAGTAAGAAGAATATATAAATCCGATCCCTACTGCTATTCACTGGACATCTGAGTTGAATTTTTCACTGTAAGATGTCCCCTATTCGAATAAAACATTTTCTACCTGTTTTTGCTGCCTGGATTGTCTGTCTCACTGTGTGGTACATTGGCTAGCAACACAAGTCGAAGAACTTTAGCGCCCTCAGGGCACTGACTTCAGACGCAGTCAAGGAAGCCATAGCCCTCAGTTTACAATTCATAGGGTCGCCATGAATTGGAGGCTACTTGACAGCACTTAAAACACACACACATAGACCTCTATGGAGAATTTGTTGGTGCTACCCGAAAGTGACATTTCTTGCTGGCAGCCATAACAATTATACCAAGGTTGCCAATCCTGGGGTGAGGTGGGACATTCCTAGTGATTTGGGGGCAGAGCCTGGTGAGGGTGACATCTGGGGATGGAACTTGGCATGGATCCGATGCCAAAAATCTGCCCTCTGAAGCTGCCATTCTCTTCAGGTCACTGTAGCCTGGAGATCTGCCAGAATTCCGGGAGAACTCCAGGCTCTGTCTGGAGGCTGGCAACCCTACAACCCACTGAAGCTTGTGGACCAGACATGACATTCCACACTCATCATTGACACGCTTAAGTCTAACAGCACGAGTGGGGCGGACTCTGTTTGGAATTGCGGCCTTGATCTCTTCTGTGGGTCGTTTACAGAGTTCCTCCACATGAACACGTGAAACTGCCTTATACCGAATCAGACCCTTGGTCCATCAAAGGCAGTATTGTCCACTCAGAATGGCAGGGGCTCAACAAGGTCTCAGGTTCCACATCACCTACGACCCGGTCCTTTTAACTGGAGTTGTCGGGGATTGAACGTGGGACCTTCTGTGTGCCAAGCAGGTGCTCTGTCACTGAGCCACGGCCCCTCCCTGCTTCCATCCTTCAATTTATAGAAGAACTGAAGACAAGGAGCACAGAGGATCTAAATACTTAAGGAGGAACTAGTCTAGAGACTTTATGCAGTTGGTTAAACATATGCAAGAAAGCACAAGTATCTCATGTATTCCTAGGCTGAGTCCTGCTGGCATTAAAAACAGATTCACATGCTCAGCTCACGGTAAGCCCTTCGGGTGTTATATCCTTTACTTACAGGAAGATGCCACTTGAAGACTTTCTGTGACAGCCAATTGCTAAGTGGCAGGGGATTTCTGTCTGATCTAACAGGTAGTCAGATACCAGTTTGAATATACTGTGTAGCTCTGTAGAAGAGTGGTGAGGAGAAGGAGGAAAAGAAGAAGAGGAGGAGGAGACTGGATTTATACCCCACCCTTCACTCGTAGTCTCAGAGAGGCTTACAAGCTCATTTCCCTTCCCACAACAGACAGCCTGTGAGGCAGGTGGGTCTGAGAGAGCTCTCTCGAGAACTGCCCTTAAGACAACAGGTCTGAGAGAACTTGTGACTGACCCGAAGTCACACCAGCAGCTGTAGGTGGAGGAGTGGGGAATCAAACCCGGTTCTCCCAGTTTAGAGTCCGCGCACTTAACCACTACACCAAACGGGAGGGTTTTGTATCAGCCTAACTTACTTCACAGGGTTGTTGCAAGGATAAAATGGAGACAGTAAGACAGGTTTCAAGCTCTGGTTTGGGAAATTCCTGGAGATTTGGGGGTGGAGCTTGGGGAAGTTGGAACTGGCTGAGGCGGGGCAGCTCAGAGTGGATACGATCCTATAGAGTCTGCCCTCCAACACACCCATTTTCTCCAGGGGGAACTGATCTCTGCTGCCTGAGGATCAGTTGTAAATTCCGGGAGATCTCCAGCCATCACCTGGAGGTTGGCAACCTTACGGGGAGAATGTTGTAAATCGCCTTGGGTTCCCACTGGGGAGGAAAATGGGGTATAAGTGAGGTAAATCAAAATAAAATCAAAATAATGATAGCTTTTTCCCCTCAGGTTTTGGGGTTCTTTTAAGCATCAGGGGGGCACTCGGGTTTGGAAAAGAGGAATATTAAACCACTTCCCCATTGTCTCAGTTTTGTCACGTATTTGTCCCTATTGCTTCAGGGTCCGCCCCCCCCCCCATGTGTTTCTGTTATGTATTGAGTCTGAGCCGCACTTGCAAAAGGGCTTAGCTTAGGACACATAACAGTGGCTTGCTAGGATCCTAGAATGGACCAGTAAGGAGGCAGGGATCCTAGAGCAAACCAATTGGGAGACAACGGAGTGTAAATAACCTATCGTTCACTGCCACAGGAGGTGGTGGCAGCTACAAGCATGGACAGTTTCAAGAGGGAATTAGATAAACATATGGAGCAGAAGTCCATCAGTGGCTATTAGCCACAGGGTATAGATGGGAACTCTCAGTCTGGGGCAGGTGATGCACTCTATTCTTGTTGCTGGAGGGGGCAGCAGTGGGAGGGCTTCTAGTGTCCTGGCCCCACTGCTGGACCTCCTGATGGCCCCTGGTATATTTTGGCCGCTGTGTGACAGAGTGTTGGACTAGATGGGCCATTGGCCTGATTCAACATTGGCTTCTCTTATGTTCTTGTGTTCTTCTTATGTTGGGAGTGGGGTGTGTTTGGGGTGTAACCTTTCCCAGGCATAAATACCAGGCTTTGGGGGCAGGGATTTCAGTCCACTTTCTCTCGCTGAATCACTAATAAACTATGAACTGATCACTTGAACGCATCTGAACCAATGTTCCCTCTAAGTGAGTTAGTGTGAGCTAGCTCACAGTTTTTTAGCCTCCAGCTCACACATTTTTGTCTTAGCTCAGGAAGGAGGGCTCCAGTCCAGAGCAAACTAATTTATGCAGTGGCCAAGTCACTTGCCTGCTCACAACTTTAATGCTGGTAGCTCACAAAGTAGAATTTTTGCTCACAGGACTCCACAGCTTAGACGGAGCATTGGTCTGAACACAGTATATTACAGTTTCGCTCTCTCTAGTCATCCCAGAAGGAGCAAAACATGTGGGGGGCGGCGCAAAGCAATAGGGACAAAAGAGTGCCAAAAATGACAGTGCGGAAGTTTGGAGAGCTCAGTTAACTTGAAACACGGGTAACAGTTTGTGAAAGTATACAGGTGCTCTAGTTTGGTGTAGTTGTTAAGTGTGTGGGCTCTAATCTGGGAGAACCAGGTTCAGTTCCCCACTCCTCCACTTGCAGCTGCTGGTGTGACCTTGGGCCAGCCATAGTTCAGTCAGAGCTGTTCTCTCAAGGACAATTCTGGAAAGAGAAGAAGAAGAGAGGAGATTGGATTTATACCCTGCCCTTCCCTACCTGAAGCAGTCTCAGAGTGGTTTACGATCCCCTTCCCCTCCCCACAACAGACACCCTGTGAGGTAGTCGGGGCTGAGAGAGCTCTTTTGAGGACTGCTCTTGAGAGAACAGCTCTGGGAGAACTTGTGACTGACCCAAGGTCACACCAGCAGCTGCATGTGGAGGAGTGGGGAATCAAACTCAGTTCTCCCAGATTAGAGTCTGCGCTCTTAACCACTACGCCAAACTGGCAAGTGGTGGTGGAAAGTGCCCTCAAGTTGCAGCCAAGTTATGGCAAACCCACAGGGCTTTCAAGGCAAGAGACGTTCAGAGGTGGTTTGCCATCGTTGCCTCCTTCTGCGTAGCAACCCCGGACTCCTTTGGTGGTCTCCCGTTAAGGCAGCCAGGTCCATCCTTGTTGCCAGCCGGGGGTAGACTTACCAGCTCCAGGTTAGGAAATGCCTGGAGATTTGGGGGTTGAGTGTAGGGAGGACAGGGACCTCGGTGGGGTACAGTGCCATATGGAGTCTCCCCTCCAAAGCAGCCATTTTCTCCAGGGGAACTGATCTCTGTAGTCTGGAGGTGATATGTAATTCCAGGGGTTCCCCAGGTCCCACCTGGAGGGTGATATCCCTGTCTCCCTGCCAGGTATGAGACTCAGGCGGCAGCTTGTTGAACAATGAAATCAGCTTTATTTACAGAGGTTAAGGCAAGATAGGACGACAGCAAAACTAGGGAGCAACGGGCTCCTTTTTAAACAATCCGGGCTTGCAAAACCACGCCCATTTGTATAGTAATGACCAATCAGATATTTACATAAAGACCTGGAAACAAGAGCAGGTACCTGACAAATGGGAGTGGATTAAGAAAACGATTTTTATGGCTGAAATGGACAAGTTGACCAAAAAAACTTCATGGAATAGAAGACGAAGAATTTTTAGCAGACTGGAAAGATTTTAAAGACTATTTAGAGCTTAACTGGGATGTGAAAAATAGATTACTTTGTTTTAATAGCAATTAATAACAGAAATGTTGTAACAAAAGAGGTTGTAATAGAAAAGTTACCTAATGGTCAAAACTGAAAAAGGAAAATATTGAAATGTAAAATTTGAATATTAAGAATGAATTGAATATATGAGAACATTGATTGACATGTTAATGGGGGGTGGAGCATCTTTGGAAGCCAGGGGAGGGGGGGAATAAATTTTGTAGTAAAGGATATGATTAGAACTGTAATTTAAATGTGAAACATGCTAATATATCCGGTTAATACATTTTCTTTTTTAAAAAAAAGATATTTACATAAAGACCAATCACATCTTCTCCCTCCTGTACATATCTTGTATCCTGATTGGACAACTGTGCAAAGTGTCCAATCAGCTTGTGCTGTTCAGGATACCAGGTTCCAATGGGAGCTGGAATCAAGCTCCTACATTTAGGTTTGTCGATCCATAACACTCCCATCCAAGTACTAACCAGCGTTCCCTCTTAGCTGAGTGAGTGTGAGCTGGCTCAGAGTTTTTTCGCCTCCGGCTCACACATTTTTGCCTTAGCTGAAGGATGGCTCCAGAGCAAACTGATTTATGCAGCAGCCCGATCGCTCGCTCACAACTTTAATGCCGGTAGCTCCCAAAGTAGAACGTTTGTTCGTAAGACTCCACAGTTTAGAGGGAGCATTGTTACCAACCACGGCCAACCCTGCTTAGCTTCTGAGGTCTGATAAGCTCTGATGAGCCTGGGCCCTCCAGGCCAGAGCGAGAAGCAAGTAGGTTCCTGGAAGCCCATCGACAGCCTCCACGTGGATCGCTGGCCTACTAGCTAAGCCCTCAGCGGTGCCTGGAATTGAATGTTGGACCATCTGCATGTAAAGCAGACGTCCTGCCATTGAGCCATGGCCCATCCCTGGCCCATCAATGGAGTCTCCTTCTTTCTCTGCGGTGGTGCAGGACAGTCTTATGGTCTCTGCGGTGGTGCAGGACAGTCTTATTATCCATGCACTGACATAACATTGGGCGATTCTGTGTTGGCTTTTCCCTCTGTTGTTTTACCAAAAGTGCAGCTCAAAACCACATTCAGATACCGCAGGGCAACGCCGTACTGATTGCGAAGTCACCCCTGAATGGCCATAAATCTATGCAGAAGGTACCATTAAATCCTTGGTGATCAAAGAAAGTGAAAGCGGCATGCAGTGTAGAGGGTACCGTAAAATCCGAAGATGGAAGAAAATGAAAGTAGCATGCAACGCAGAGGGGAATCTCTGTTCCAGCGTGGGCTTGGTAAAACAATGGAAAGAAAAAGCCAATGCAGAATCGCCCATTAAAATGTTAACAGACAAGGCATACACCCCACCTTTACACTGTGAGTTCCACGAAGCAACTTACAGTCCAAGATGAAAACGGCACGGGGTAAAATGTACATGGTTTTAAACTGAAACCATCAAACTGAAGGGGAAAAAACACAGTAAGAGGATACAACAGCAACGAGAATTCTGTGTTAGAAAGCCTCAGAACTATGCCTTCCAAAGTTCCCTGCGGAGGGGGAGAAAAATTATTAAATCTGTTTAAATGCATGAGGAGGATATGCCCTGGAAAGTTCAGAGCCAAGGAGGGGATGCGAATGGATCAGGAGGTGGGAAATGTGTCGTTCTGATTTGTATGTGGAGAAATTGCCGAGAAAGATTTTTTTAAAAAATGAATCAGTCGGCATGCAGAATGCATTTAAACGGGGTTATCGGTGGCATTTATTATCTCCTCAAACAGACAGCCAGATCGGCTGAAAAAGATGCTCAGGCACCTGAGGTCTACCACAACGCTAAGCAATTACCCACATATTCAAACAGGGTTTCTTCCCAATCTTTAGATACACACACAACAGTAAAATAATGTTTAGCCACCCGCAGAGCACCTCGAAGAAGAACGTCTTGACTCTAGCGACATCTGCTGGAGATTCCGTGTCATTTCGTTGCCGTATGTTCTGTTATTTATGTTTTAATAAGAAAAAAATAATATGCCGACAAGTGTTTATAACACTTCCCATCTTCCTAGGGCTGCCAACCTCCAGGTGTAAGGTTACCAGTCTCCAAGCAGTGGCTGGTGCTCTCCCGGTATTACATCTGGCCTCCAAGTTACAGAGAACAGTTCCCCTGGAGAAAATGGCTGTTTTGGTAGATGAACTCTATGGCGGGGGTGTCGAACTCATTTGTTAGAGGGCTGGATCTGACATAAATGAGACCTTGGCCCCGGTCACACTGGGGGAAAAGGCACAGCTGAAGTGCGGCTTTTTAGAGCCACATCATAAGAGAATTGCGGCGGTGGGATCAGACGGATCCCCGAGCCACCACCCAGTTGCTCCCCGGCATGATCAGATGCCGGGGGGAAGCCATGGACAGGGAAATGAGGCGAGCCTGCTGGGCATGCGCAGTTCAATAGGGCCTGGGAAGCTGTGCGGAGAGGGGCGCGGCGGCGATCAGATGCCCGCCCCTGCTGCGCGTCAACCGGTTGGTAGCACTGTTTTGGTGCTACCTTTTTGATGCGCGGTTTCGCCGGGACGGGACGAATCGAGGACAGGTGCGCTCCAGTTCCCAGATGTTGCGGTATGATCACGCCCGCTTGATGCGCCCCCGATCCGTCCCTCTTGCGTGGCAAATCCTCTCGTGTGATCAGGGCCCTTGTTGTGTCATAAAATGCAATATCAGGAAGCGGAGGTATAAACTTTATAAAGGACACAAACGCAAAGGGGCTTTTTACTTAAAAGAAAAACATGCTCAGAACATTAGCACTCTTGCAATACTTTGTTTATTTCACAGTGTCTGATAACGGACCCCTCTTGCTCTGAACTATTGCATCAGAATGTCTGTGCTGTCGCAATCTTGAGTATGCTGTTGAGGTGTGTATCCGTAAGCTGCAAACTTACAATGACGCAGCAGCAGCAGAACTGGAAGAAGAAGCAGAAGGCAGCCAGTCCCACTGCAGGCCTGAGAGAAACCCTCCAGGGGCCACCACCACCCCTCCCCAGGCTCTATCTCCAAAACCTCCAAGTCCTTCTCCACCCAGAGCTGGCAACCCTATCCAGGTAACACCTAGAGACCTCCCACTATTACAAGTAATCTCCAGGTAGTGTTGCCAAGTCTCCAGGTGGTGGTTGGAGATCCCCTGGAATTACAACTGGTCTCCAGGTTACAGAGGTCAGTTCCCCCTGGAGAAAATGTCTCCTTTGGAAAGTGGACTCTGTGGCATTGGAACGTACTGGAGAGCCTCTCCTCCCTAAGCTCCACCCTCCCCAGATGTCCAAGTCCCCAACTCAGAGCTGGCAACCCTGTCTCCAGATGGCCAAGATCAGTTCCCCTGGAGAAAATGGCTGCTTTGGAGGGTGGACTCTGGGCCATAGGGTTGCCAGCTCTGGGTTGGGAAATACCTGGAGACTTTGGGGGTAGGTCCAGGAGAGGGCGGGGTTTGGAGAGAGGAGGGGCCTCAGCATGCGGCAATGGCATAGAGTCCGCCATTCAAAGCAGCCATTTTCTCCAGGGGAGCTGAGCTCTGTCGGCTGGAGAGCAGTTGTAAAAGTGGGAGATCCCCAGGCCCCACCTGGAGACTGGCAACCCTACTGGGGCATTATATGCCACTGAAGTCCCTCCCTTCTCCAAACCCTGCCCTCCACCCCCAAAAATCTCTAGGTATTTCCCAATCCAGAACAGGCAACCCTGTTTCTTCCAGTTCCTCCCCCTCCCCCACTAAAAAAAGACCTACAAATCTCATTCATCCATTCCAAGAATGAATGATTTATGCAGCAGAACCAATTCTGACCGACAATCAATGCCACTCGCGGTGCCTGTGCTATTCCAGGCTCGCTCACAGAATTCACGCCAGAGAAACAGGAGGCTGCGCTTCCTCCGGGTTCATTTGCATCGCCCGCCTTTAATCACGCGTGGCCTTCCGCGAGCCGCTTGACCTTTTAAAATATTATTGTTTTAGAAGAGAAAAGCCCCAGTGGTATCCACTTGATTCCCGCTGAAGAGAGAAATTTGCCTTTTTATTAAGTGTTTTGCCAGGAAAGCTTTGGTAATAATGATTCCCTGTGATTAAGGGCTCTCCTCCTTTCTCTGCGGAGCCCCAACTAACAGGGCACTGGGACCAGATGAACTTAACGCATCTCAAGGAGGTGTTTCAAGAATATGAAGTCTTCTTTTTCATCTTGCTGAGGCTTCCACAAAGGGCATATCCTTATTCTGTCTCTAGCCCCTTTCGGTGTCGACTGGGGCAAATTATTCTGTAATTTTTATTTTCTTTCCCTCATCTTCGCTTCGGCCCTCTCCTCACCTGCCTGCGAGACAACGACGGAGTCCAGAATAGGGTAACAAAGGAATGTTGGGCCCTTTCTGCCCTCTCCTTTTAATCCATGCTCACCACAGTGTCCTCCAAGCAATTCTGCACTAAAATCGAATTCAACCTTCTTTTTAATCCAGGGTGGGTTTCCCCCCCCATTCTGCACTAAAATTGAGTCCAACCTTCTTTTTATTCTGGGTTTTTAACACCATTCTGTGTTACATTACCTCCCTTCAGGGGTCAGGCCCGGTTGCAGCCTGTTGTTGCCCGCGGGTTATTTGGATGCGGTTTTTGTTAAGTATGCCACTCAACAACAATTTGATTTCAGCAAGTGATTTCAGCTTTATTTGTAACAGCAAACTTCAACTCGAAACACTCCAGGAACACAGCACAACACGTGGAGCACAGCTCCTTCTTTTAAACCATCCTGGGCTGTCGAAGCCACACCCACAGTTAGTTAAAGTCCAATCATATTTCAGAGACAAAGTCCAATCAGGTTCGTTCCCTCTTTGCAACATATTTACACTCTGATTGGCTGTTTCACACAATTCCACAGGAATGGCCAATAGGAATGTTTCAGATTACAATCCTTCACATAACTCAAGCTTTACATAGTAAAGAATAGGCAGCGTTCACTTATGTCAGTACATAACAGTTTTGTTGTGGGATGATTCTGCATTGGCTTTTCCTTCTTCCCCAGACTGAACCTTCCCAAGTCCCTCAGCCTTTCCTCCTAGGGAAAGTCTCCAGGCCCCCCAATTGTCCTCGTCGCTCTCCTCTGCACCCACTCCATTCCGCCCACATCCTTTCTGAATTGAGGCCTCCAGAACTGCACACAAGACTCCAGGTGGGGCCTGACCAATGTGGTGTATGGCAGGACTATAACCTCTTGCGATTCTGATGTTATACCTCTGTTGATACACCCCAACACTGCATTAGCCTTTTTTGTCGCTGGAGAGCTACTGCTGGCCTGAGTAAACAATACTGACCTTGATGGCCTGATTCAGTATAAGTCAGCTTCATGTGTGTCGAGTTGTCATGTCTGGGTTGGGAAATACCTGGAAACTTTGGGGGTGGAGCCTGGAGAGGGCGGGGTTTGGGGAGGGGAGGGGCCTCAGCATGGTCCCATGTCATAGAGTCCACCCTTCAAAACAGCCATTTTCTCCAGGGGAACTCATCTCTGTCAGCTGGAGATCAGCGGTAAAAGTGAGAGATCTCCAGGCCCCACCCGGAGACTGAAGAAATTTGAGCTGCAGTGTTGGAAGAGTCCAGCAACAAATAAATACACACTGCAAAAACCTTTTAACAAACTAATGTGTTCTATTTACAGTCATTATTTAGTAAAGTGCATAGTATATCATTATTGAAAGGATTTAATGATCAGAGAATTGGGTCAATACTATGCAGCTTTGAGAATGACAGGAGTACTCCATTTATGAATAGTAGCTGCACTATTCTTTTGTAGGACTGGCAAAAAAGCATCCATACAACTACTGAGAAGGCAATCCCCCTTTTTGGAAGACTTCATTGCAAGGAGAAGCGGGTTATTATTCTAGGAATTCCCGTTGGGGCTTGACTTTTTAAAACGCTGATGCTAAACTGTCTGGTAGTTAGAAATCTATATGCACGGAATGTTACTGCTTAAGGAATACAATGAATACTTATACCTGACCAGGATGAAATAATGATATACTATGCACTTTACTAAATAATTACTATAAATAGAACACATTAGTTTGTTAAAAAGTTTTTGCAGTGTATATTTATTTGTTGCTGGATCCACCTGGAAGTTGGCAACCCTAACCTCAACCAGTGTGGGGGAATTAAGCTCAGTGTCAGGGGGGAACCTATCCCTGCTTCTGCTTCCATAGCCTGGCTAGCTTGGAAAACTGATGCACTTGCTGATTAGAGGGAGCAGAACTTGTGGTTTAGGGGTCTTTACCTGGCTCGCAAGCCAGCAAGCTCAAAGTGCCTCCAATCAACGACCAGCAACCACAAAACAACTGGATTTTTTCCCCAAAAAACAAGGTTTAGAATTCGTTGCGGAAACTCGAGGGGTACAGGAGTTGACAAGGGTCCAATCTGCATTGCTCTTTCCCGCCGCTGTGCCAATGATCCCACATCATCTCACAAATTTTTGTCTGCATTTCATGCCGCATCTGCTCTCTTACTGTTTCATCTCAGCATCGGCTGCCTGCATCATTTTATTGCCATTTAGTGGTGACTCCGAGGTCACTATGCTGTCCCACTGTGTTGTTTGGATTTGGTCTAAGGTGGTTTAATTGCTCTTCCCTGCCCTCAAGCCACTGTGAATGATAAACAGACAACAGGAGCCGAATTCTCTCTCCCCCCCCCCATCTTTCCTAAGGAGATACACAAATTGTCACAAAGGAAACTAGCTAGCTGAAAATCCGGTCATCTGCATTTAAAAGCAGCCAGGGAACACTTTTCTGTGATTGTATTTTTTGGGGGGGAAGCGGTTGGAAGCACACCCACCCCTGAACCATTTGTTATTTCTTGGGGCAGAATGCCCTGCCTGGCAACCGCTGGGTGTTTGGTGTTTTTTTACCCAGCTCGTTCTGTTTTGCCACCCCCCGCCACCCCTGCCACCAGGTGCTGTTTCCACCCCGCAGTGCCCTGCCAGTGCCCCTGGGAGGCTGCTCCTCCCCACTCTTGTGCATGCTCTCCCTCCGTCCTGATGCAGACAGTGGGCTTTTTATACCGAGCCAAATGGCAGGCAAAGGAAGCTGGTGCCACAGCAGAATGAAACACCTTTACACGGGAAATGCAGATTAGGCCAAGGTATCCAAGTATAAGAACGGTGAAATTGTTGTCTTCAGGAGGACATGCATATGAAGAGTTACATGAGAGGAGAAAAAGAGAAAGTAAAAGACAGCCAGGCTTCTGGCTGGGTGGGAACTCTGTGCAAGAGAATGGCCACGAGGAGGAGTGGGGGAGAGATTTAAAGAGGGGGGAAGGAGATGGAACAAAGAAGGAGCTTACCAGTTCTCAGTCTGCTGAGCTGCGTAGAGCACATTGTCTGTTTTGATGATCCAGAGACTGAGAATAGGGGACTTTATGTTGGAAATATGCATGTAACAAGGTCTAAAATTCAGTCATTATAGGGTTAATGTGTGCTTACCTTGTGTGCTATTGTTTAAACTGACCTGGAAGGAAACCTGGCACAGAGCCAATGGAAACAAAGCCCACAAAACTGGAGTCCGTTTACTCACAATCATCGGTTAATGTACTCAGGTGATTTCCTTCTAGGGGTCAAGAAGAAGAAGAAGAATCTCCATTGTTGTAGACCGTGTGGTCAAAGTGTAAACATGTAGTCCTTAGGCGTCTTTGTTGTTTTGTAGATTTCCTGTGAACCCTTTCCTTAGAAATAAAGATTTTTATGTAGAAGAAAATGCCTGCTCTGCAGTGAAGCAAAGATCCATTGCAATCTCTGAATATCTAAGTATTTTTGCCAATTTTTTTTCCAACGCTTTAGACAGAGCTTCCAAATGTCCCTAGGCTTGCTGGTTCCCAAAGAGTGGAGTCAGCTAGCAGAGGAGTGAGACTGCACAATTTTGGCTGGCAGAACAGCAGTAGTTATGAGAGCCAGGATGCAAGAATATCAAAGAAATATTCAGCATGAATCCAGGATGAATCTCAATGGATTTCCTGGCTGTGACTAAGTAAGTACCAGATGGCACTTTATACTCAAACAACTTCTCACAAGCCTTATATGCTTCTCATGATGAGTCTCTCGCTGAGCACTTGTTTTGTTAACTCCAAATCTTCCTCAGACGAGGATCGATCTTGTTTATGTCCCCGAAGGATTCACTATGAAGCTGTCAATCTACCTGTGAGATTTTTGAATGGAAGGAGCCCATCTAACTACTTCTTAGAGCTCAAAGATCTTCTTCAGCCAGTTTGGTGTATAGAGGTTAAAGAGTGCGCCGCAGACTCTTATCTGGGAGAACCGGGTTTGATTCCCCACTCCTCCACATGGCAGCTGCTGGTGTGACCTTGGGTCAGTCACAAGTTCTTTCAGAGCTGTTCTCTCAAGAGCAGTCCTCGAAAGAGCTCTCTCGGCCCCACCTACCTCACAGCCAGGGTGTCTGTTATGGGGAGGGGAAGGGGAAGGAGATTGTAAGCCACTCTGAGACCCCTTTGGGTTCTTCTGCACTTTCACACTCAGGTTCCAGAACGCAAGGAATATTTTCCAATCCTGGCAAAAAAAAAAGAAGAAAAAGAAAAGAAATTGTAGACAAATCGAATCAAGAATTTATTTGACAGTTTTGTTCGTTTCTATGAAAAATAAAATGGCAAGAACTGAAACAACGTATCTTTTCGACTTCCAAATAGCAGAACATTGTTTTTAGGAGAAATATTATATTTCAAATCCTTTCTTTTAAGATAACCAGTGTAATTTACTCGAGTGGATAGGCAGATAGGGGTGTATTGATCAAAGGTTACCTTTTACAGCCCGTGTGGAGCTTTTCGTCATTTTAAGTATTGATTGGTTTTCAAAGTGTCCTGTTGAATCCTGGAAGATCATTGCAAATTGATCTACAAGAATATGAGTACTGACAACATCGGCCAATCTATCCCTGCACTTGGCAGCTGGAGGAGATTACTGGGTATGTTCTAGATAGCTGCCTGTTCACGTGATGAAGCTTTGAGGAACTTAGTGGCGGTGCTTGCCGGGATCCACTGCAAATCAAGTTCCTCAAATAGCAATGTAAACTTCTGTTTCCAGAAGCGTGGTCTCCAGTTTAATGCAAAAATTTCTACTTCACCTTCACCCTTCTTCATCTGCTTCTGGCAGCCCCACTGCAATGAACTCTGGGATGTGTTGTAATCAATCAGCCAGCTCCGGAGGGGCACTGTTAGATTTGTGTGAGGGACAGCGGAGGGTCCGGTTTAAATTGTAAAGCTCGCTCTTCTGAGTCGTGCACAGCCAGTTTGGTGTAGTGTAGTGGTTAAGTGTAGGGACTCTAATCTGGGAGAACCAGGTTTGATTCCCCACCCCTCCACTTGCACCTGCTGGATGACCTTGGGCAAGCCATAGTCCTGTCAGAGCTGTTCCTGAAAAAGCGCAGTTTCTGTCAGAGCTCTCTCAGGCCCACCTACCTCACAGGGTGTCTGTTGTGGGGAGGGGGAGGGAAAGGAGTTTGTAAGCTGCTCTGAGACTTTGAGTGAAGGGCAGGGTATAAATCCAATCCCTTCTCCTCCTCCTCCTTCCTTGCTTCAGGGTAGCTTCTGAATATTGTACCTGAACATGAGGGTCGCAGCAGGCAGAACATAAGAACATAAGAGAAGCCAATGTTGAATCAGGCCAATGGCCCATCTAGTCCAACACTCTGTCACACAGCGGCCAAAATATACCAGTTGCCATCAGGAGGACCAGCAGTGGGGCCAGGACACAGGAAGCCCTCCCACTGCTGCCCCCTCCAGCACCAAGAATAGAGTGCATCACCTGCCCCAGACTGAGAGTTCCCATCTATACATTGTGGCTAATAGCCACTGATGGACTTCTGCTCCATATGCTTATCTAATTCTCTCTTGAAACTGTCCATGCTTGTAGCTGCCACCACCTCCTGTGGCAGTGAATTCCATATCCCAGAAGAGATGCCAGCTGAGCGCAGCATGTGGGGGGGGGACAGACCAGAATGTTCGAGGACTGGGGGAAACAGAGACAGGAGGATGTGGGGGGCTCCTAGAATAGCTCCAGCATCCCACCCTAAAAGTGAGATTAGAAATGACAAACGTGTTACGATATCTGTACGGGGGACTCACGTATCTTCACTTGTATCTAACGCCTGTTGCCTTCAGGGGAACAACAGAGAATCAAATTAAAGGTAAGTTAATTAACTTCAGTTTAATCAAGTTTATTTAAGTTGACTGTCCCTACGAAATTTAAATCTCCCACCCCCCCAACTGGAAAAATCCTGGATATGGGCCTGACCTTGTGACTGATTTATGTAACTGCATTTCCTTTCATTGTGTACGTATGAAATAACAGAAAATTGGATATCAGCGTACCTATGAATGTTTAATAACATAAAAGCAAAAAAGAAAGCCCACTTGTTAAAAAGCATACAGCATTTAGCTTAGGCCAGGGGTGTCGAACTCATTTGTTATGACGGCCGGATGTGACATAAATGAGACCTCGTTGGGCCGGGCCGTGTGTGTCATAAAATATAATGCAAGGTAGCCGAGATATAAACTTTATCAAGGATGCAAACACAAAGATTATTTTTTTCCTACTTAAAATAAAAACGTGCGTAGAACATTAGCACTCTTGCAATATTTTGTTTATTTAACATTATCTGTTAAACGCCGCTTGCTCTGAATTATTGCATCAAAATGTCTGCACTGTTGCTGTTCAGGTGTGTATCTGTAAGCTGCAGACCTACTTTTGATTTATTGACATTCACCATAGGAATCTCGTGCTCAGAGTTCTGAGTCTGGGACCCGGGTTAATCCATGAAATGGCGGAGTGATTAAGAGAGTCTGGCAAAGCAAGCTACGATGCAGCAGCAGCAGAATTGGAAGCAGGAGACGGCCAGTTCCACTGCGGGCCTGATGGAAGCCCTCTGGGGGCCTAATCTGGCCCCCCAGGCCACATGTTTGACACCCCTGGCTTAGGCTATCAGATTAGACTACTTGGAGGTCAGCAACCCAATTTCCGAGTGCTGACACTGCTTATCTTCTGAGATCTGATGAGATCGCTGCCTTCCCTCCTCATAGAATCCTAGCCCATCCCCCCCACCAATAATAGTTTCCTATAATTTTCCTCCTTCCACCTCCAGTCGTCTCCTGCCGATACTATCACAGTGCTCTGCCTCAGACGAGGTAGATGGCTTGGCCCAGCGTCATAGTTCACCCATTCTGGGAATCGTTTCTTCCTTGCCGAAGTGCATTAATAGCAGATGCTCGAGCCTGGTGTTGGAAGGGGCCTTCTACAAAAACTCGGCTCTCAGGTGGTTAATAATGCTCCTCCCTCCCGACCGAGAACCTCGGCAGTAGATGACTCATTCCCCGCGTGGGGACCCAAACAGACAGAGGCGCTAGGCTGTATCGCCTCACTGCCAGAGAGAGAAATATGAGAGAGAATCCTAAAAGACCGTATCTGCCACTTTTAGCACAATGCAACATTTTATGGGGATGCTCTGGGAAGGGCAGTATGGAATCGTGGGCCTTCCGAGGACGGCTGCCGCACGCACTGTTGTCACGATGTCGAGAGCATGTCTTCTCGGCTGCCTTTCCCATTCGATAATCGCCACGTCCTTTGTAACTGCCTGTGGATAAAAGCAACTAGCACAAATGTTCCTGGGGTGCACCTGCAAATTAAACAATGCAATACAATATATGACTGTCTGTTGTCAGTGGAAATATAGATGAATGACCGGGAGGTCTGGTTCACAAATCCCAAGGAGGCCGTGTTGCCGTGCAGGCACTTCAAATGGCATTATTAAGAACTCTTAAAAATATGACTGCCTTGCTGAGCTGTGAAAAGAATGCATCAGGGCAATGGATAGAACTGTAGCCCAAGAGCAGTGCCCTCAGACTGGACTATAGAATGTATTTTGGCCAAGGGGACTACAAAAATCTCCTGTCTCACATGTACCTTTCCTTAGAAGCCTGAACTCTCCCTAGAAGCCAAAATGATTAAACTGAGGCTATCATCGGTCACATTATGAGAAGACAAGAGTCACTGGGGAAGCAGAAGAAGAAGCAGAAGAAGCAGAAGAGGAGATTGGATTTATACCCTGCCCTTCTCTTGGCGTCTCAGAGTGGCTTACCATCTCCTTACCTCCCTCTCCCCACAACAGACACCCTGTGTGATAGGCAGGGCTGAAAGAACTCTGACTGAGAACTGCTCTTGAGAGAACAGCTCTGAGAGAACTGTGGCTTGCCCAAGGTCACACCAGCAGCTGCATGAGGAGGAGTGGGGAATCGAACCCAGTCCTCCCAGGTTAAAGCCCGCGCTCTTAACCACTACACCAGACAGGCTCTCATGCTAGGAAAACTTGAAGGTAGCTGTTATGTATTAGCTGTAATAAAATGGCCGCCACAGCGGTGGCCTGGCCATGCGGTCTAACAAACCTCAGACCTTCGTTCCTAAGACAATAGCCACTTCGGATCTGAAGGCGCACCTATGGGCTCACCCGGATTCGAAAGTAGACCTATTGAATTGTTGACTTGTAGATAAGGCCAATCACGGGTGATGGGTGTGTTTGGGGTGTGGCGTGGGGCACGCATATAAGCCGGTTACTGACCGGCCAGCTTGTTCTTCGTTCCTGATGTGATCCAATAAACAAGAGCGGATTCACTACGCTGAGTCTTCGGCCTCAGTACTTTTCAGTAGCAGGAAACGAGGAAGACCCAGCGTGAGATGGATCGACTCCATCAAGGCAGCCACGGCCCTCAGTCGGCAAGACCGGAGAAAGACGGTCAAAGTCAGGACGTTTTGGAGGTCATTAGTTCATAGGGTCGCCATAAGTCCAGAGCGACTTGATGGCGCTTAATGCCCACACGTATACAGTACCCAGGGCGCAGTGTGGGAATGTATACATATTTTGTGACTGGAAATGATTGAACGTGTTTGGCACACAGGCAAAACAAAGAAGGCTTGACTATAAGAGAGACAAGCCCCTCCCCTCATCTCAGCAACACTGGGACAACCAAAGAAAAGCACCTTTTAATACGTTAGATTTTCTCATCTTGTCAGGTGCCAACCACAGCTTTTCCTACTTAAGATGGATCAAAGCATCTGCTTGTAGATATATATATTTTTAAGAAGAAAAAGAAGAGATTGGAAATATACCCTGCCCTTCACTGCCTGAAGGAGTCTCAGAGCAGCTTACAATCTCCTTTCCCTTCTCCTCCCCACAACAGACACCCTGAGAGGGAGGTGGGACTGAGAGAGAACAGCTCTGAAAGAGCTTCTGACTGACCCATGGTCACACCAGCAGCTGCATGTGGAGGAGCAAGGAAGCAAACCCAGTGACAAGGAATGGGGAAATGGGGTGACCATAGTGAGAAGAGGCACGCAAAGTGCATTTATATTGTGACCCATTTCAAAGATTCCCCCCTAGGGGGATTTTTTTTTTTTTTGGAGCATTTGAAGGTGTTCATTGCAATCTGAACATGAGGGGAAACTGTGTTGGAGTGACCAACTGAGCACACCTGAACATTGGGGGGGGTGTTACATCGCTCTAAGTGTGTTTAGGTACTATCTCCTTGAATGGGATGCCTCGCTTTGTCTTAATCTGGGAGCTGCCCTCTGACCCCTTTGCCTTCTTGCTTTTTTTTTTTTTGCCATCTTCTGGGCATTTTTTGTCATCTTCTGGGCGTTTTTTGGTGGGGGTTTTGTCCTCTTCTGGGCATGGGACAGTGGCCACTGGGGGTGTGGAGAGGGAGTTATTTGTGTATTTCCTGCATTGCACAGGGGGTTGGATTAGATGGCCCTGGAGGTCCCTTCCAACTCTGTGATTCCATGATCACATGGCCTTCCACGGAGACACAATGTCTCTGCAGGTCTTCCCCTGTAGGTACAGTGCCCTCATACTCCCACACACATGATGCCAGGCAAACTGGCCATTTGTGACAGGGAAAATACTCTTTAGACCAGGCTTCTCTCTCTCCTTTGGACTGCAACCTGAAGGTGAACTGAATCTACTTGAATCAATGTAAGGTTATCTTTTTTTGCAATCTCCTTCTTGGGAGATTTATTTACCATGCTCACTTCCGTGACTGGACAAAACTCTGCTATATGAAGAAGAAGAAGAAGAGGAGGAGGAGGAGGAGGAGGAGGAGGAGGAGGAGGAGGAGGAGATTGGATTTCAACTCTGCCCTTCACTCGGAGTCTCAGAGCGGCTTACAAACTCCTTCCCCTCCCCACAACAGACATCCTGTAAGGTAGGTGGGGCTGAGAGAGCTCTTAGAGAACTGTCCCTGAGAGAACAGCTCTGACAGAACTATGGCTTGCCCCAGGTCATCCAGCAGCTGCGAGTGGAGGAGTGGGGAATCAAATCCAGTTCTCCCAGATTAGAGTCCAGGCAGTTCACCACTACACCAAATCCCAGTCAATTGAGCATTTGACATGACCCCCCCTCCCCTTTGCCACTGCCCGGCAGGAAGGCTTGGGCAAAAATCATTGCTTATTATTAAAAAGGAGGGGACCCGAATAACGTATCATCATGCCCCTGTATAAATCATTGGTGCGACCTCATTTGGAATACTGTGTACAGTTCTGGTCACCACATCTCAAAAAGGATATTATAGCATTGGAAAAAGTGCAGAGAAGGGCAACTAGAATGATAAAAGGGTTGGAACACCTTCCCTATGAAGAAAGGTTAAAATGCTTGGGGGTCTTTAGCTTGGAGAAACGAGGGCTGAGGGGTGACATGATCGAGGTTTATAAGATTATGAATGGGATTGAGCAGGTTGAGAAAGAAGTACTTTTCTCCCTTTCTCACAATACAAGAACTCGTGGGCACTCCATGAAATTGCTGAGCAGTCGGGTTAGAACAGATAAAAGGAAATACTTCTTCACCCAAAGAGTGATTAACATATGGAATTCACTGCCACAGGAGGTCGTGGCAGCTGCAAGCATGGACAGTTTCAAGAGGAAATTAGATAAACATATGGAGCAGAAGTCCACCAGTGGCTATTAGCCACAGGGTATAGAATGAGAACTCTCAGTCTGGGGCAGGTGATGCACTCTATTCTTGGTGCTGGAGGGGGCAGCAGTGGGAGGGGGCTTCTAGTGTCCTGGCCCCACTGCTGGACCTCCTGATGGCACCTGGTATATTTTGGCCGCTGTGCGACAGAGTGTTGGACTAGATGGGCCATTGGCCTGATTCAACATTGGCTTCTCTTATGTTCTTATGTTTGTTCTTATGTTCCCGAGCATACAATTCGAGAACTAGGAGATATTTACATATGAAAAACTCAGCAAGATGATCCATGGGTCGGGCTGCAAAACGAATAAAATGAGACGAAATGAAAGATGATGGGATTGTTTCGTGCCGACGTACCCTAAGTGGCATTGCGAGGCACTTCTCCGTAGAGGATGTTACCTTCTGTGCGTCGTTTCTGTTTCACGCAATACCAAACTCGGAACGGAAGCTAAACGAATGCTAAGCAGGGGCAACAAATGTCCCTCCGCTTGTCTCCCTGGTGAGAAGCCAAATGACCTTCTCTTTCACTGTCGAGTTAGTTCTTGCTTTTTAAAAAAACCTGAGGATTTTTCCATTCCCTCCTAATAGGGTTCCTGAATCGAGACTCCTGACACCCGGCTCGTCCATTATGTTGCTCAGATACTGCATTACCTTCTTTCTCCTTCACTTTTCCTCTGTAGCTGATTATCATGGTAATAAAGCGATTTGTCTCCTAATTGTATCCTCGGTGCTTTTAGGGCACCCTGGCAGTACATTAGTTGCCTCCACCACAAGTGTCATCCGACCGACAGGCCAAACAGACCTCAGTGTAGAATGCAAACACAGAGAACCAAATTTGTCGCGGTAACATACAGTTTGCCCTGACTTGGATGGCCCAGGACAGCCTGAACTTGTCAAATCTCAGAAGCTAAGCAGGGTCGGCCCTGGTTGGTATGTGGATGGGAGACCACCAAGGATAGACCAGGATCGCTATGCAGAGGCAGGCAACGACAAACCACCTCTGTTCATCTTTTGCCTTGAAAATCCTACAGGATCACTGTAAATCCGCTGCAATTGGATGGCACTTTCCACAATTTGGCACTTTAAAATGTGCAGGAAAAGGGGGGTGGAAGAGGGAGAAAGGCCAGACCAGCTGGCTAAGGAAGTAATTTGGGGGGATACCAGCTGGAGATAGCAATTAACACTTGTGTATTTCAACTGACAATCGCTGTTTGTTTGTGTATTGACTGAAGAGGGTTAACCTGCTTTTTGGAACAGGCTGAAGCAGTTTATGAAATAGAAGAAGAAGAAGAAGAAGAAGAAGAAGAAGAAGAAGAAGAAGAAGAAGAAGAAGAAGAAGAAGAAGAAGAAGAAGAAGAAGAAGAAGAAAGAAAAGAAAGAAAGAAAGAAAGAAAGAAAGAAAGAAAGAAATAAAGAAAGAAAGAAAGAAAGAAAGAAAGAAAGAAAGAAAGAAAGAAAGAAAGAAAGAAAGAAGAAAAAGAGGAGGAGGAGGAGGAGAGGAGAAGAAGGAAGAGTAGTAGTAGTAGGAGGAGGTTTTCATACCCCACTTTTCTCCCCTGGGAGTCTCAAAGTGGTTTACAATCCCCTTCCCTTTCTCTCCCCACAACAGGCACCCTGTGAGGTAGGTGGGGCTGAGAGAGCTCTGAGAGAACTGCCCTTTCAAGGACAACTCTGACAGAACTATGGCTTACCCAAGGTCATCCAGCAGCTGCATGTGGAGGAATGGGGAATCAAACCCGGTTCTCCCGGATTAGAGTCCGCGCACTTAACCACTACATCAAACTGGTTCTCAACATTCAACAATGCAACGTAAATAAACATATGGGGCAGATTTTTAAGCATGTATTTTGACTGTGGCTTATTTTAATTTTTAATTTGATATTTCTACCAAGTAACTGTTTTGTATGCATCTATGTGTATTTTCTTTTTCTGAGAACCAGTTTGGTGTAGTGGTTAGGAGCATGGACCCTAATCTGGGAGAACCAGCTTTGATTCCCCATGTCTCCACATGCAGCTGCTGGTGTGACCTTGGATCAATTACAAGTTCTTTCACAGCTGTTCCCTCAGGAGCAGTTCTCGAAAGAGCTCTCTCAGCCCCACCTACCTCACAGGGTGTCTGTTGTGGGGAGGGGAAGGGAAAGGAGATTGTAAGTCACTCTGAGACTCCTTCGGGTAGTGAAGGGTGGGGTATAAAACCAGTCTCCTCCTCCTCCTTCTGTTCACCGGGAGTAGACCTACCAAGTCACAGTTGAGCAGATGACCTTGTTAGAAAAGATATCATGTAAGCAATTGAAAACCCTTATAATCGCCTACCCATCTGGGAGAATGACCCTTTTCAATTAATAAAAACCCTGCAAAAACGAAGGCTAGAGAGGTCGTTCTAACAAGGAATGCAGATTTCAATGGCTAACCAGAAGTTCAGCTGCATTTCTGCTTCTGCCATTGCTGCTTGCCTCTTTGGCCTTTAATTCTGCATCATCCCTCTGTGCAACCAGAAGCCGAATAGCATAATACAGGCCCTTGGTTCTGTCTCTGCAATGACAGCAATAGAATCTCCAGGATAAGGAGCTGCAGATCTTGGATTGTAAAGTGATGGACGCCCCTGGCTGAGAGTCTAATGAAAGTCTCGGGCCTCGTTTGTTTTTTTTAAAAAAAATCCAGTGAAAAAATCCTCTTGGAAGGAAACAAGCAGGGAATTTGATTTATTTATTTATTTATTTTGCAAGGTGGAAAGGATTGCCGGAGCGTATCAGAGCAATCGTCCATCTGCTTTAATACCCTGTTTCTCTTTTATGTTTCTAGCGAGCATCAAACCCTCCGATGTTGGCATCCACCAGGAGTCAAACGTGATGCCCGTGTATGTAGACGGAAAGGCAGCTAGCTTGTGTATTGTCCGGAGAGGGGAGAAGATGAAAAAGTACATCTTCTTTCCCTGCTTTTGATTTCATGTGTCAGGCGGTACTCACAGATCTCACCTCGCATGACGTGAATGAGCTCTGGAAGCCGTCAGGGTTTGTTTCGCTTGATGCATTATAGCGACTCGTGCTTCTTTTCTCCTTGCTTCTAGGTCCCAGTTCAAACATGACATAAGAGAACATAAGAGAAGCCAATGTTGAATCAGGCCAGTGGCCCATCTAGTCCAACACTCTGTCAGTGTTGGCATAGTGACGGTGGCATAGTGGATGACAGTGACGGTGGCATAGTGGATGCCGAAACCCACTCCTATTACCATTGCGCTTGCGAACAATGAATGAAGCAGTTTGTCAAGGGGCTTTTCTGCATTCTCAATTTCCTCGCTTAAAAGAACCTGTCTCTTCGAGGGAGGGGTGTCTGCTCCACAAGTGTTCTGCTCCCTCTAGTGGTCGATTCGACATCATACAGGTTTATGTCCAGCATATCTGTGAGATTGTCTCTCCTTCTATGAGCCCTGAAGGGCTTTACAATGTGCCAATCAACATCTTCTGGTGGTCCCCGGGCCCCAGGGATGTCCGTCTCACCTCACCTAGGGCCAGAGCCTTTTCAGCCCTGGCCCCTATCTGGTGGAATGAGCTCCCATATGAGATCAAGGCCCTGTGGGCTGTGTTCCCTCTAAGCCAAGTTAGTGTGTGAGCTAGCTCATGGTTTTTTAGCCTCCAGCTCACACATTTTTGTCTTCGCTCAGGAAGGATGGCTCCAAAGCAAAACTGATTTATGCAGTAGCCAAATCACACGCTCACAACTTTAATGCCCAGTAGCTCACAATGTTAAATTTTTGCTCACAAGACTCCACAGCTTAGAGGGAGCAATGCCTGAGGGACCTTTCACAGTTCCGCAGGGCCTGCAAGATGGAGCTTTTCTGCCAGGCTTTTAACTAGGGCGACAGAAGTCCCTCCCTCTTTACTGGACCTCAATTCAGGGGGTCAGAACTGCATACCAGAGACGGCATCTGTGAGGCCTTAATTTTAACGATAATGTGCACTGGATGAATGCCGTTGTTGTATTTTATTGGTGTTTTAACCATTTTAATTTGTGTACATTGTATTTTTCTACTAAATTTGATGTAACCCGCCTCGAGCCTGCTATGTGGGGAGGGCAGGATACAAATCAAAATAAATAAATAAATAAATAAAATAAAAACCTGCAGTTTAAATCTGCAGGGAGAGATGCTTGACATACACCTGTGAGAAATCAGCTTGACCACTAGAGGGAGCAAAATGCATATGAAACAAGCAGGATGATGAAGAAACGGGAACTTACAAAAAAATAAGAATGTGGAGAAGTCTGTAGTCATCAAGAACATCTCCACGCCAGTTCGATCCCATCTTCTTCACAGCCAGCATCAGCTGAGCGGTGGTAGTTCACACACTGCCACCAAACCATGTTGTTAATTACTAGTGTGACTACAGCCATATGGGGACACACCTGTTTGGAAATGTTTTTCAGCAGCTCTGTGCAGTACCTCCTTCCTAGTCGAACCTCATCCACCTGGTCTACTTATTCAGTCTATATGGAAGGAGTTGTCAAAGGACAGCATAATACCCCAAGATTTCCTATCTGTCTTGCGTGATGCCAACCTCCAGGCAGGGCCTAAAAATCTGGGATTACAGCTGATCTCCAGACGATTGAGATCAGTTCCCCCGGAGAAAATGGCTGCTTTGAAGAGTGGGGTCTATGACACTGTAACCCAGTAGGGTCCCTGTCCTCCCTAGGCTCCACCCCCAGATCTCCAGGAGTTTCCCAACTTGGCGCTGGGAACTCTACACCCACGATCCCCTGCCAGCAGCCCAGGTGGACCTGGCAGCCCTCTGTTTTCCTGGTATGCATGGTAGGAGTACCAATACCGTAAGAACTGAAAAGGGCTCAGATCGATTCTGTTCCTTCATCACAGCCCAGGTAGCTGGGCTCCAAAATTTGGAGTCCCCCCCCCACCCTGCAAGGCGTCCTTTAAAAAAAAAAAATGTAGGGCAGTTGATTAAAAAAGTAAAAAAAATGTGTTGCCTCTGGGAGAAATATTCCCAGCCAGCCGTGAAGTATGCATTTGACAATAGAGTAGATAATAAATATCCCTCTTCTTGCCCCCTCTGTGTTGACTCGCCCGCATTAGACCGAGGAACAGAGCTTAGGAAAGGGCCAACAGAAGACCCTTTCTACTTTCGAAATACGAATGAAAGTGGTAAATCAGCACAAGCCTGAATCTATCCAACGGCCTCCTCCAGAGAGAGAATAATTTTTCCCCCCCGAGCGATCTGTTAAGGAATGCAACATTACCGGTGGCATTTCTCCTTCGTCGTTTTTGCGATAACTCAGGAACTATCGGGGCTCGCGTTATCCTTTGGATTAACGCGCCGCGCCGTATCTATTTTATTTTCAAAATTCAGTCAGCCTTGTCAATCCAGTTGTTATTTGTTGGAATTTTTTTTTCCTTAGCAACTCCAACTGTTGTAAGAATCATAAAAGTTATTTATTTGCTTCTGACGAGGCTGTTTATCTTGACATTCAGTTCCTTCCTATCTAAATCTCCCGCTGGACGCTTCGAGAAGCCGTCTGCCACTGGGGTAGCCCCAGCTCCGTCTACTCGGCTGAGTCGAGACTGTTCTGGTGCCAGACAATCTGATACACACAAGCAATATCCCCGGGCCATTTTACACCTCGGCTCGACTTGTAGAGACTGCATTTCTCTTCTGCGCAAACGTTATTTATTTTTAACTTTTCTACCCACCTCTCTATCCCACCCATCCCCGGGATATGTTTCATAAAGCAGGAAGAGGCACAGAGACACAGAACAAGGGAAACATTTAAAACAGCACAACGCATTCAGCTAACGATAGCATCCGCTACTACAATTAGATCGTAGCTCTTCTCAGATGCGCAGTCTTGAGTTGCTTGCGCATGGAGCTCCTGCAGAGCCAGTATGGTGTAGTGGTTAAGTGCGCTGGCTCGAATCTGGGAGGACCAGGTTGGATTCCCCATGCCTCCACTTGCAGCTGCTGGATGACCTTGGGTCAGTCACAAGTTCTCTCAGAGCTGTTCTCTCAAGGGCAGTCCTCGAAAGAGCTCTCTCAGCCCCACCTACCTCACAGGGTGTCTGTTGCGGGGAGTGGAAGAGAAGGAGATTGTAAGCCGCTCTGAGACTCCGAGTGAAGGGCGGGGTATAAATCCAATCTCTTCTTCTTGCTGTTGTTGCAGACTTGCAGTGTGGTGCTGCCCCCCACACAAAAATCAGCTGATTTTCTTTTGGCTTCTGCACAACATCATTGTGAGTCTGCCAACCTTCCGGGGTAGAGTTGCCAACCTCCCAGTGAGGCCTGGAGTTCCCCCAGAACTACAACTAATCTCCAGGTGGCAAAGATTGGTTCCCCTGGGGGGAAATGAGAGCTTTGGGCGGCAGACTCCATGGCATCACAGCCCCACCGAGATGTCAAGGACAGGACATTTGGGAAGTCATTAATTCATAGGGTCTCCATAAGTCAGAAGTGACTTGACGGCACATAATTAGGGAATTTTTGGAGTAGCAGTGGGGTTTTTTTGTTTGTTTTTAGGGTAGCAGTGTGTGTGAGCGAGATCTTGGGGTATGGGTAGACTATAAATATGAGCAGCCAGCGTCATGCGGTGACAAAAAAGGCTAATGCGATCTTGGGGTGTATCAACGGAGGCATGACATCCAAATGGCAAGATGTGATAGTCCCGCTGTACAGTGCATTGGTCAGGCCGCACCTGGAGTCTTGTGTGCAGTTCTGGAGGCCTCAGTCCAGAAAGGATGCGGACGGAATGGAGCGGGTGCAGAGGAGAGCGACGAGGATGACCGGGGGGCCTGGAGACCAAGAAGCCCTGGGAGGAAAGGCTGAGAGACTTGGGAATGTTTAGTCTGGAGAAGAGGTTGAGGGGGGACATGATTGCCCTCTTTAAGTACCTGAAGGGGTGTCACTTGGAGGAGGGCAGGTAGGTGTTCCTGTGCACAGCAGAGGATAGGACTCACAAGCATGGGTTTTAATTAAGGGTGGGAAGGCACCAGCTGGATATTAGGAAAAACTTTTCTTACTGTCAGAGTTGTGCCACAGTGGGATCAGCTGCCTGGGGAGGTGGTGAGCTCCCCCTCGCTTGCAGTCTTTAAGCAGCGGCTGGATGAACACTAGTCAGGAATGCTCTAGGCTGATCCTGCGTTGAGCAGGGGGTTGGACTAGATGGCCTCTATGGCCCCTTCCAACTCTGTGATCCTAGGATTCTATAACACATGCTCCCAGATCGTTCTCTAACCACTACACCGCACGGACTTTCAACTCTTTTCACATGGAGGCCACTTGCCCATGGCACTCCCTGCCCATCACCATCTGCCCTGTTTTCCTTCTGCTGGTGTGTTGATTGTTTTCATGTTCATTTTTCTCCTTCTGGTTTTATCAGCATTGGATTAATTTCGATGTGTTCACTGTTTATACATTGTGGACGTCCTTATGGCTATGAGGTAAGGTCGCCAGCTCTTCCTTGGCAGGGAATTTTGAGGGTGGTGTCCGGGGAGGGTGGAATTTGGGGACAATGTGACATCACTTGTGGGTGACACCCTAGGAATTTTGCCTAATCTCTATGGTAAAGGCCCTCTTCTCAGAGAATGCATTATAGTCACTTAACACCAGCAATGCCTCGTAAGATCAATTCGTAACATCGTGGCCTGGAAAAAAATGTGCTTCACTTCCCACTCCTTTGTCATTTTAAATTTTGTACCATCCAACTTAACACAGAGTCCTGGAGAGCTCAGAAGCTTGCCTCATGAAATGCCTTAAACTAAGTCAGACCATTGGTCCTACACCGGGCTATTTCTGGGCAAGAACGCACAGGAACGGAGTTCCGGCTGGCTCCTGAGTTAGCGACGCCCAGCAGGAACTCATTAGCATAATAGGCCACACCCAACAGCAGGAACTCATTAGGATTGGCTACATTAGCGGCATGTGGCCTAACATGCAAAGGAGTTCCTGCTACAGAAAAAGCCCTGGGTTTTGACAACAAACGAGGTAAACAGAATAAGAAGCAAAAGGTGGGTGTGGCTGGATGACCACACTTCTGGTAACATGGGGGTGTGGCCTAATATGCTAATGAGTTTCTGCTGTTGGGTGTGGTCTATTATGCTAATGAGTTCCTGCTGGGCTTTTTCTTCAAAAAAAACCCTGGCAGTGGCTCTCCAGGGTCTCAGGGAGAGATATTTCACATCACCTACTGCCTGGTCCTTCTAACTGGAGATGCTGGGGATTGAACCTGGGACTTTCTGTATGCGAAGCAGAGGCTCTTCCACGAAGAAGAAGAAGAAGAAGAAGAAGAAGAAGAAGAAGAAGAAGAAGAAGAAGAAGAAGAAGAAGAAGAAGAAGAAGAAGAAGAAGAAGAAGAAGAAGAAGAAGAAGAAGAAGAAGAAGAAGAAGAAGAAGAAGAGGAGGAGGAGGAGGAGGAGGAGGAGGAGGAGGAGGAGGAGGAGGAGGAGGAGGAGGAGGAGGAGGAGGAGATGATTTTTTATACCCCACTTTTCTGTCGAAGGAGCCTCAAAGTAGTTTACAATCACCTTCCCTTCCACTCCTCACAACAGGCACCTTGTGGGGTAGGTGGGGCTGAGAAAGTTCTGAGAGAACTGTGACTGGCCCAAGATCACCCAGCAGGTTTCATGTGGAGGGGTGGGGAATCAAACCCGGCTCTCCAGATTAGTCCTAACCGCTATATCACACAGCCTCTGGTTGGTCCTGATCGACGGTATTACATGGGTTTTGTTCTTGTTTTCATATCAGGATGGCCACTCTCAAAACTCCAAGTAACTCCTCCTAAGCTTTGGCTGCATGCTTACCGACCTGGATTCCATTATCACTCCTAAAGCAGTTGACCCTTTGGATGCCTTCCATTAGCGTCTTAATTATCCACTAAACGAATAGACCTTTTCTGTGTAGGTTCAGTGACGGTGAATGTTCAATCTGTTCTCAATCAGAACATGGCCCATTTAGTGTGGCGGGAGGGTGGCTTGAGGTGACCGGAGTTGCGCTTCTATTTATAGGAAAGCTCCCGCTGGATGCGTCTCCCCGAAAAGAGATCAAGGGGCTTTGTCATCTTCCTGAAAACAGAATTCTTTTCAAAGGAGGCAGAGTAAAGATGTCGCAGGAGATTACCAGGTGTCTGCTTCACGGGAGATTAACGCAAACCACAAGTTCACACGGATTGCTTTGCCCCATGAGAAGACGCTGAGGTAAATTCTTGCAGGCTGGTTCGTGCCCTAACGGCCTTTGGAAGCCGTTGTTGAACTGCAGGCTTCTCTGGCTTGTTTTCTCCTGACCTCGGCCTAAATTTAATCCAGAAAACGTGGCAGTGCCAAGATGTGTTACACAGAGATCGTCAGAAAGCTGAATGGTCACAGCTCTCATACAATAGAAAAAAAAGCCAAAGAACTGTGATAACAAGGCTTCAAAAAATTCCTCTATCTTTAAATAACACCAAATACAATAACAATAAACACTTTCATTTCAGTTACATAGGTTGAAGATGACAGAAGGTGACAGGAACCGTGGTCTCCGGAATGAAGATTCCGTTTCGACTCTGAAGGAGTCTTCTTCCAACCTGAATTTCTACAATTCATATGATAATTGCCATCAATATCATTATACATGTGCAAATGTACCCAATGATTTGACTCATCCACACAACTTGTAAGGCACTTATTTAAAACTTATTAATGATTATTGGGTACATTTGCACATGTATAATGATATTGATGGCAATTATCATATGAATTGTAGAACTTCGGGTTGGAAGAAGACTCCTTCAGAGTCGAAACGGAATCTTCATTCCGGAGACCACCGTTCCTGTCACCTTCTGTCATCTTCAACCTATGTCACTGAAATGAAAGTGTTTATTGTTATTGTATTTGGTGTTATTTAAAGATAGAGGAATTTTTGAAGCCTTGTTATCACAGTTCTTTGGCTTTTTTTCCTATTACACAGAGATCGGACAAGTGATTTACCGTGGTGAAATATGCTGGGGTCAGCTCTGAGAAAGGGGGAAGCAAAAGCCACTGTGAATTCCCTTTAAAAATGCAAAACTTGTGTGGAAACTTGGTGCTTGTGCCTGCTGGTCAGTCACTAGCCAGCCTGTAAAGATCCATTCCACTGGGTGCGTTTATCCAGCATTATGTGACTTCTGCTGACCGAAGAGTCTCTTCCATTGGTGAAGAGCAGGCGGCTCCGGCGTCAGAGGAACACCCCCTGTGCCAGCAGAGCAGAGTGGTAGGACCCAGACCACTCATAAACTTCTTAACAGTCCTCACAAGGAGTTCCAGTTTGGTGTAGTGGTTAAGTGCGTGGACTCTAATCTGGGAGAACCCGGTTTGATTCCCCCACTCCTCCACTTGCACCTGTTGGATGACCTTAGGCAAGCCATAGTTCTATCAGAGCTGTTCTTGAAAGGGCAGTTCTTGAAAGAGCTCTCTCAGCCCCACCTTTCCCCCAGAGTGTCTGTTGTGACGAGGGGAAGGGAAAGGAGATTGTAAGCCGCCCTGGGACTCCAAGTGAAGGGTGGGGTATGAATCCAATCTCTTCTTCTTCCTCCTCACTTACAACTGGAAACCAGATTGGCAAGTAGTCTCACAGCCGTACAGAGATCCAAGTCGAATGTTGGGTCAGCTCTTGCCTCTTGCTTCAAGCAGTCTGTCTGTCATATATTTATTTAACATGGATTGCATATGGATTTCTATGCATATAACTACCTTTGTCCCCTACTTCAGTCTCCATCTTTAAAAATAGGCTTGCCAACTTCCAGGTGGCACCTGGAGGTCTCCCACTATTGCAGTTGATCTCCAGATAATCAAGATCGATTCCCCTCGAGAAAATGGCTGCTTTGGAGGGTGGACTCTATGGAATTATACCCTGCTGAAGTCCCTCCCCCCAACCCTGCCCTCCCGAGGCTCCACCCCACAGATCTCCAGGCATTTCCCAAGCCAGAGCTGGCAACCCTATTTAAAAACCAGTTTCACAGTTTCTGTAGGGATTAGGGAAAGGAGGTGTGTTGGTGACATTACGGACACTAGCCAATAGGCAATGGGCGCCCACTCTGACCTGGATGGCCCCGGCTAGTTCAGTCTCGTCAGATCTCAGAAGCTAAGCAGGGGGAGCCCTGGTCAGTATTTGGATGGGAGACCTCCAAGAAAGTCCAGGGTTGCTACAGACGGGCAGGCAATGGCAACCCCCCCCCCGATCATCTCGTGCCTTGAAACCCCCATAAGTGGGTCACAGTGTAAGTCAGCAGCAACTTTACTGCAGTTTCCAGCACCAAGAGGTGCCCACTATAGCTTGCTTCTCTCCGATTATCTGAAATCTCCAGAAAATGGTGCCTGTCCCCCCCGTCCCCCCGAGTTTGCTCTCAGAAATAATTATCCAGGAACACAAACTCCTAATATCCGCAGGGCTCTTATCTCAACTCTTTTTTAACTGCTGCTAAAAGTGTTATAGCAACCGAATGGAAAGACAAATGCTCTCCAGCAGTGTACCACTGGCACATCAAGGTCTGGGATTGCTTTATTTTAGATAAGATTTCAGATCATGTATCCCGTACTAATGACAGCCCCGGTATTTCTAGTTCGATGGAGAAATGGCTTCCGTGGCTGGATAAGTCGATGAGCGACTCGGATGCAAGAGATCGTTTCACACCAAACAGCCACCGCACTTTAAAAAAAAAATCACTAGGGACCTTTGAATTACCTTTGTGAAGGGGAATTTAGGATGTAGATCCGTGTTTATGATGAGAGCCAGTTTGGTGCAGTGGTTAGGAGCACGGCCTCTAATCTGGGAGAACCGGGTTTGCAGCTGCTGGTGTGACCTTGGGTCAGTCACAAGTTCTCTCGGTGCAGTTCTCTCAAGAGCAGTTCTCTAGAGAGCTCTCTCAGCCCCACCTACCTCACAGGGTGTCTGTTGTGGGGAGAGGAAGGGAAAGGAGCTTGTAAGCTGCTCTGAGTCTCTTTCGGGTAGTGAAGGGCGGGATATAAATCCAATCTCCTCCTCCTCCTCCTCCTCCTCTTCTTAATTCACAGATCATCCCTTTCTTTTTTTCACTTAACTATGCATTAATATTTTTATTAACCACAGTTGGTTTCTGACATGTGATACTGCACTCCACGGATGTGATATCGTTTCTATTTGCTACGTTCTTATTTGAGCCAAAAGTTTTCTTCTGTTTGTATGCACATCCTTCACCAACAAAGTTTATTAAAGGAAAAAAAGAAATAATTGTCCGTATATTTTTAGTGCAGCGCAACTAATCTCATATCACGAGATGCCAGCCTCCAGGTGGGAACCGAGGATCCCCCAGAATTCCAGCTCATCCCCAGACTACGGAGATCAGTTCCCCTGGAGGAAATGGATGCTTTGCAGGGGGTGTCCTATGGCATTGTACCCCAGTGAGGTCCCCGTCCTCCCCTGGATCCACCCCCAAATCTCCAGGAACTTCTCAGACTGGATCTGGCAACCCAACTAGCCCGCCATTCCCCACTGGTGGGCAGGGGGAACCTGGGACCCCTGCCTTTGTTATCCCCCTCTTAGAATGTTACATCTGTCTGCACCAGCAAATGATTGCGTTGCACGAATGGAGAACAGGTGCGCTGCAAAGGTTACCTCCAAAGCATGTTGTTCCGGACAATTCAGGCATGGAGCTACAGCAAGGACGGAAAAGCTAAGGGGGAAGTCAGGAAGGCAAGAGAGCCACGGGCTTCAGAAACTCAGATACAACAAGGAATTAAAAATTTATTCCGAGAGGGTCAGAACACAGACACGCAAATGCACACACATACACAGAGTGCTCCCAGGTTCCAGAAAACAGACCGGTCTTGTTCTTTCTGTCTCAGCAGGTGGACTTCTGAGTGCTTCTCCTCGGCCTCGTGAGCCAGAGAGAATTTTTGATAAGCGTGCGCAAACAGATCTAAAATTCAAAAAGTCTCTTAACATCCCCTGTGTTCCCAAATGGCTCTCTTCTGCTAGCCTTTCTCAGCTGGTGGGGGAAATTGGGGGGAGGAATACAGGTTGGGGCGATTCCCGGAGGACTCGCAGGGTTGTGTCTGCGTGGCCGGGCTTGCTGCAAGGGCAAGAAGAACGCACTGCTGTACAAATCTGCAGCAAGCAGGCACTTGTCGAACTGGAATCTTTTGTGTTTTTGAAGCTATTTGGTCTTCTGAGTTCACATTTGGGGGGGGGGCTTACTGGTAATCAAGTAGAATAGCACTAGCACCATCTTCTGGTGGGAAATCAGTACTGCAACTTACTTAATTGGGCATGTTTTCATTACAGTTTTTGAGCCCCGCATAGTGGTGTCGTTGTTTTTGTTGCTGTTGTTGTTGTTGTTGTGTGCACGCATGTGTGCATGTGTTAAGTGCTGTCAAGTCACCTGCAATTTATAGTGAATTAACATTCTCCAAATGTCCTACCATTAACAGCCTCAAAAGCCACTTTGGTGTCGTGGTTAGGAGCGTGGACTCTAATCTGGGAGAACTGTGTTTGATTCCCCACTCCTCCACATGCAGCTGCTGGTGTGACCTTGGGTCAGTCACACGTTCCCTCAGGGCTGTTCTGGAAAGAGCAGTCCTCGAAAGAGCTCTCTAAGCCCCACCTACCTCACATGGAGTCTGCTGTAGGGAGGGAAAGGCTCTGAGACTCTTTCAAGTAGTGAAGGGCAGGGTATAAATCCAATCTCCTCCTCCTCCTCCTCCTCCTCTTCTTCTTCTTCTTTGTCTTCATCTTGCAAATGGAGACTGTGGCTTCCTCCATCGAGTCAATCCATCTCACGTTGGATTGCTCACAAACAGTTTACAGACTCCCTTCCCTTCCCCTCCCCACAACAGAAACCCTGTGAGGTAGGCGGGGCTGAGAGAGCTCTGACCGCAACTGCTCTTTTTCAAGAACAGCTCTGACAGAATCATGGCTTGCCCAAGGTCATCCAGCAGGTGCAAGTGGAGGAGTGGGGGAATCAAGCCCGGTTCTCCCAGATTAGAGTCTGTTTCGCACTGCACCCTCCTAGCTTGGATCTTACATTTATCCTCTGTTGCCCATTTTGTGCAATTAGGAGTGAACCTCACCCACTCTGTACCTTTCGATATGCCGTTGCTTGGGTACTGTTTCCATCTGGCCTTTCCTTCTCTTTCAAACCAGAAAGCCAGTTTGGTGTAGTGGTTAGGAGAGTGGACACTAATCCCGGAGAACCAGGCTTGATTTCCCACGCCTTCACGTGCAGCTGCTGGTGTGACCTTGGGTCAGTTACAAGTTCTTTCAGAGCTGTTCTCTCAAGGGCAGTTCTTAAGAGAGCTCTTTCAGCCCCATCTACCTCACAGGGTGTCTATTGTGGGGAGGGAAGGGAAAGGAGATTGTAAGCCGCTTTGAGATTCCTTCAGGTAGTGAAGGGAGGGGTATAATCCAGTCTCCTCTTCCTCTTCCTCCTCCTCCTCCTCTTCTTCTCCTCATCTGCTCACACTTTATGGCTCTTAACTCTACGTATACAACACTGCTATGGATATACACTTCAGTAGATCTGAAGAAGTGAGCTCTGATGAGAACCATAATAAACTGGGATCTGCCTAAGGGATTATTTCTCCAGCTTCTCTCTTCTCAGCATCTTCCTTTGGCTCAATTCTGAGGGTCATCAAAATGATTATTTAAAAATAAAAGAAGAAAGATCCCGAAATGGACCGCCTAGCTTCATCCATTGGTCCCCGAGGTCTTTTTTCCTGTTGTTTCGCTTAGTTTGCTGATAACCAACCAAACTCTCTTTACTATCTGCGAATAGTCCGTGAAACAGACAGGGAAGTGGCTTGAATGAAAAATGAGGCGAGTTTCAAAGGAGATGGTGGATTCCTAGAAGATCTGCACCAGTGACAACGTTTATGAAAATCTGTACAAACATTCCTGTGAACCTCAGTACCAAAGAGGCCTACAGCTCTGTAAGTTGTTTCAGCATTCCTAGTAAAACCACCAGGAGTCCAGGGATATTGAGTACCCTGTCATTTCTCCGATTGTGTTCAGATTCTTTCGTCGTAATCTCATCGTTCCGTTAAGTGTGCATAAAATATGCCTTAATGTGATTACATCTTCAGCAAAGGCATGTTCCTGGAAATGTAATCATATTAAAGCAGATTTTTTTTAATGCATATTCAATATCACTGGACACCTGGCGGTAGTTTTTCTAGGAATGTTGGCCCCGCTGATGATAAATACTGTAGACACGGTAATGGTCTCTAGAATATATCGATGCCAGCTAAAATAACAATTGCCCATAACTGGAAAAATTAAAAAAAAACCCTCCTGAGTGGCAACATAAAATCTGGGATATTGCACGGCCCTGAGAAAACTTATTAAAAGAATTTGTTTTCCGGGAGGAAGACAACTGACAATATGTTTGCTACAAATTGAGTTTTGTTTGTTTGCCTTTTCAAATGACAAATACGATAATCACGGCGGCCCGCGTTACTCGTCCGCCCACCCCTTTTGCAAACCTGTACGCCTTTGGCACTAATTTAATTTGAGAAAGGGATAGCGAAAGCCCGCCCTGCTTTTAAATTAAATTAGCTAGATCCAGAGAAGCGTATTCAAACATGTTTCGCAACTATTGCATTGTTGTGTATGTTATGTACTGGGTTCAAAGAGCTCGAGCCTCGGAACCAAGATAATAGCACAAGCGGATCCTATCAGAGGGCTAGGATCCAAGGAAGGCCTATGGAACTCTGTTCCACTGTAAATAACCCTATCCCAGGTGTGGGGGTGTGTGTTGGGTGTGGTTTGATCACGAATATAAGCCGGCCTGCGAGCCGGTCTCCCTTTGTCTTGTTCTTCCCTACCAAATAGACTTATGAGCTGAAATCAACGTTACTCTGCTTTGGGCTCGGGACTTTTCAGTGTACCTTGCAATGGAGCATAGCTTCCAAACAAACACCTTTCAGCTCCTTAAAAAAACAGGTTTCTTACATTCATGCTGAATGGAGCAGCTATGCGAGATGGTTACTGATCTCTGAAAGCGTAAAACATACGGGAGCTAGGGTAATACTGTTGGAGTGAGTGACTCAGCGTGCCTGGACATTGGGAGGCGCTACATCACTCTAAGGATGTATAGGTGTTATCTCCTTGAAAGTGATGTCTCTCATTGTCTTAACCAGAGAGCTGCCCTCTGGTCCCTTCTCTCCCTTTGTCTTCCCCCTTTGTCCTCTCCCTCGCTGCACATGGCCTTCCATGGAGACACATGTCTCTGCAGCTCTCGCTTGTAGAGACAATGCCCTCATACTCCCACACACATGATGCTAGACAAGGTGGCCAGTTGTGATAGGGAAAGGAGTCTTTAGATTAGATTTCCCTCTTTCCTTTTGACTGCAATCTGAATGTGAACTGGATCTCCTTGGCAATCTTCTTCTTGGGAGATTTATTTACTGCACTCAGTATCACGTTTCTGTGACCGGGCAAACTCTGCTATATTAACCAAATATCCCAATAAATACACGTTTGGGGAGTCTGGAACATTTGACGGAATATAGGCCTCTCTTCTCCCTTGAAGTAGCTGTTGGAAGTAGATTTCAAGGTGTCCCGCAAGAGAAGGGAGAGAATCTGAAACAGATTATGTGTGATGCTTTAGGCCCGATCGCAGATGTTAAAATGGAAATACTACAAAGCGAAGTTTAGGTCGTATTCAGAATTTACAAGAAAGAACAATCTGCCCAGGGAAGTAATGGTGAGATTCTCCAGAAGACAAGTGAGGGATCAAATATTTAAAGCTATGAATGGAGCTACCTTGAAAATCAAGGACAAAGAAATAAAAGTGTTGAAGGACATTCCATTTGAAATAAGAAGGAAGAGAAGGAAATATAGGGACTTGGCTTCATTTTTACAGAAAAACGACATCGCCTTCAGATGGCTGGCTCCTGAAGGCATAATCTTTAAATTTATGGACAAAAAAGAAAAAATCGACTCTGTTGAAAAGGCATATGAGTTTTTGCATCTCCATAGTCACCCAGTGGAAGGAGAAGAAGAAAAGGAAGACAACAGCAATAAAGAAAGTGATGAGGAGGGAGCAGTGGCATGTTCTGATGAGAACTCAGACTCCGCATTAGGGGTGGCAGCCCCAAAAACACGTTACCGTTTGAGAAAGGAAAAGGCAAAAAAAAACGAGTAGTTGCTACAACCTGGAACGTTTTAAAGTTTTTTATTTCTTATAACTATTTCTTATCTTGCTCTTTATGAAGGCAGACGTGGGGGAGTTTCTCATTTCTGTACTTTCTAGTTTAAATAGACTTTTAGATGAACATATTCAATGAACTTTAACTGGAATTTTGAGCTAATAAGCGGATTTTATAAGCATTATGTATGACCACCATCTCTTGGGGTTTTAGTGGGTTTTCTTTACTTTCACCA
This sequence comes from Gekko gecko, assembly GCA_029375565.1. Classification (NCBI taxonomy): domain Eukaryota; kingdom Metazoa; phylum Chordata; class Lepidosauria; order Squamata; family Gekkonidae; genus Gekko; species Gekko gecko. The sequence continues at coordinate 124,671,569 of JAPDNY010000008.1, forward strand.
TTAGTTTGTAGTTCCCCTCCCTTTTTTCATTTTAGTTTATAGAAAATGAAATAAAAAATCCCCTATGGGGGGCATTAAAAAAAAAAAGGAAGTAGAACATGGCAGTAGCCTCCAACCTTATTGCTGAACCAGTGTGGTGTAGAGGCTGGAGTCTCAAACTAGGATCTGGGAGGTAAAGGTAAAGGTTTTCCTTGCTTGAAAGCTAGTTGAATCCAACTCTAGGGGGCAGTGCTCATCTCCGTTTCCAAGCCGAAGAGTCAGCACTGTCCAAAGACATGTGGCCTACATGAGTAAATGCCAAAGCTTACGAAATGCTGTTACCTTCCCACCGAAGTGGTACCTATTTATCTACTTGCAATTTCTTGCTTTCGAACTCTTAGGTTGGCAGGAGCCGGGGACAGAGATGGGAGCTCACTCCGTCACACGGCACTCGGGTCTCGAACGACCAAACTACGGACCTTCCAGTCTGCAGCTCAGCATCTTAACCTCTGAGCCACCGCAGCCCAGGATCTGGGAGACGCAGGTTCAAATCCCCACTCTGCCGTGGAGGCTTGCTGGGTGACCCTGGAGCAGTTGCACCCTCTCACCCCCAGCTGCCACACAGGACGTTTATTGTGTGGAGAAAATGGAGAAGGAGGAGAGAGCAATGTTGGCGGCATTGGGTCCCCACTGGGGAGGAAGGCGGGGGAACTGAAGTAAGTAAATAAATAAATAAATAAATAAATAAATGAGATTGGGGCTAGGCTTACCACTTGCCCGCCCCCCCCCCCCATAGGCAACCTCTCACTCACACACTGCATCCCTTGGACTTTCTAAGTGGAACAGCAGGAGGTGAAATTAAGGGAATCATCGCACGGATACTGTGCCGTCACGTAGGTGTGTGTGACAACCCATAAGTAATGTCACGGCATCCACACCACTCTAGGAAATTCCACCTCCTTCCTCATATTCTAGTGTGCACATGAACACACAGAAATCCATATAAGAACATAAGAGAAGCCAATGTTGGATCAGGCCAATGGCCCATCCGGTCCCACACTCTGTCACACAGGTGCCATCAGGAGGTCCAGCAGTGGGGACACTAGAAGCCCTCCCACTGTTGCCCCCCCCAAGCACCAAGAAGACAGAGCATCACTTGCCCCAGACTGAGAGTTCCTATCTATACCTTGTGGCTAATAGCCATGATGGACCTCTGCTCCATATGCTTATCTAATTCCGTCCATGCCTGTAGCTGCCACCACCTCCTGTGGCAGTGAATTCCATGTGTTAATCACTCTTTGGGTGAAGAAGGGCTTCCTTTTATCCGTTCTAACCCGACCACTCAGCAATTTCATGGAGTGCCCACGAGTTCTTGTATTGTGAGAAGGGGAGAAAAGTGCTTCTTTCTCTACCTGCTCTGTCCCATGTATAATCTTATAAACCTCGATCATGTCACCCCTAGCGAATGATCTATCAAAGTTAGCATTGTCTGCTCTGACTGGCAGCTGCTCTCCGGGATATCTGGTAGAGGTCCTCTTTCAAGACAAGACCTGATATCAGATCCTTTCCACTGGAGATGCTAGGGATTGAACCTAGGACCTTCTGCACGCAACACACATGTTCTACCACTGAACTATGGCTCCTCCTGAACATAAAGGAACTGTGTGAACATGGCCTGAACAGCTACTGAGGAAGGACAGGAATGCCGAGTTTTGTCCCTTCTCAGCGTGTTCCTAGCGAGTGAACAAACTGTGTCTCTGGATTAGGTACTCGCGCACGGCCAGTCGATACCGCTCAAATCGCGCTGGAAAAATCCAGGCGACTTTCAGTGTGGTACAGACATACGTGAAGCTTGCCTGTGTTGTGAGTTAAATTGTCACCAGAGGTGATGAGATAAGATAAGGAAGAGGGGGGAAATAGCCCTTCTTTCATTTGTTCGCCAAAGTTCACAGAGGACCTTCTGAGCAAATATTGAGATAAGCAGTCCCACAACTGGAATTACTAACGCAGCATTGCAGGACTCGGGAGCTCATTCGCATTGGTACAAATCCAGAAGAATTTCAAGAAACTTCCATTGATGCACTCCAATGGGAGGTGATGGATGCTGCTCAGATTAGAACTACTACGGGTACATTCACTCCTACTGCCTCTATTTACGAGCAATATACTCTGTTTTCTGGTATCGGTCCCTGGTAAACCATTGTTCCGATTTTGTCTCTATTTTGGAAATGCCTGGCTCAGATTTTATTAATAAAACGTTTCGGAACCGCTTCTCTTCCGGGCTCAGCTCCCTCTCCAGGGCCTCTAGAACAGGGCTGTCAAACATAAGGCCCGGGGGCTGGAACCAGCCCATCCAGGGCTCTTATGCGGCCCGCAAGCAACTGGTGCAGGCGAGGGAGTGCTGGGGAGGAGTGGGCGGAGCCATTGTGGCTTAAACGTGGCAGAACAACCTCGTCTGCAGAAGTAAAGCATTGTGGGAGCCTCTGCCCTGCGCTGTACTGCTGGCTCTCTAGTCTGCCTCTGTGGGTTTTCCTCTGGAACCCCCTCCCAGCTCATGGGTCCTGGCAGTGAGGACACACCAACTCAGAACTTACCAGCTGCTGTTCTTCATACAATTTCTATCTTTGGTACCTGGCATTATGTTTTATGGCATATGTGGCCAAAGTGACATTTATGTCAGATCTGGCCCTCGGAACAAATGAGTTTGACATCTCTGCTCCAGAAGTTAGTTCTCTGAGCAGGTGAGTGAATGCATCTTGTCAGGGCTCTTTTTGTAGCAGGAACTCCTTTGCATATCAGGCGACACACCCCTAAAGTAGCCAATCCTCCAAGAGCTTACAGAGCTCTTCTTACAGCGGCTACTGCAAGCTCTCGGAGGACTGGCTACACTAGGGGTGTGTCACCTAATATGCAAAGGAGTTCCTGCTAAAAAAAGAGCCCTGCATCTTGTCATCTAGCCCAGGCCTCTAAAAGCATGCGCTTCGTGCAGCATACTACCTGCAATCTCACATCTTGCAACTGCTATTTGTTAAACCATTAGTAAAGTAGTCGTAGAAGAAGACATTGGATTTATACCCCGCCCTTCACTCAGAGTGGCTTACAAACTCCTTCCCCTTCCCCTCCCCACAACAGACACCCTGTGAGGCAGATGGGGCTGAGAGAGCTCTTTCCAGAACTGCCCTTGAGAGAATAGCTCTGACAGAACTATGGCTTGCCCAAGGTCATCCAGCCAGGTGCAAGTGGAGGAGTGGGGAATCAAGCCTGTTTCTCCCAGAAACTTAACCACTGCACCAGACTGGTTCTCAGTACTTAAAACAACTGTTCTTCTACTATTGATCAGAAGGCACAGAGGTTCTCGTGGTGGTGGAAACGCTGTCAAGGTACAGCGGATCTACGGTGGCCCCGTAGGGCTTTCAAAGCAAGAGATGCTCAGGTGATTTGCCGTTGTCTGCCTCTGTGCAGTGAGAGAGCCTGGACTTCCCAGGTGGTCTCCCATCCAAGTTCTAACCAAAGCTGACCCTGCTTAGCTTCTGAGATCTGACGCGGGCAGGCTAACCTGGGACATCCAGGCCAGGGCAGGAGTTCTCAAACCGGAAATGAAAGCTACCTGTAGCGAGCAGAACGGAGCCTTCTATCATGTGAAATAATGGGGAAGGGGATGGATAAGCCACAGATCCAGTGTTCCCTCTAAGTTGTGTTAATGTGAACTAGCTTACAGTTTTCTAGCCTCCGGGTCACAAGTTTTTGCCTTCGCTCAGGAAGGGATGGCTCCAGGGATGGCTACTAATTCATGTAGTAGCCAAATTGCTGGCTCACGACTTTAATGCCGGTAGCTCACAAAGTAGAATTTTTGCTCACAAGACCCCACAGCTTAGAGGGAGCATTGCACAGATCCTTGTTTTAAAGAGGGACTTTCCAAAGAGTCCCTCAATTTGAGCCAGTTTGGTGTAGTGGTTTGGAGTGCGGACTCTAGTCTGGGAGAACCGGGTTTGAATCCCCCACTCCTCCACTTGCAGCCACAGAACTGGAAAAATTTTGCCAGATTTCAAATATGTATAACTGGCTTCAATCCTAGTGATCACACGGAATCACAGAGTGCACCAGCCGGTTACGTATCTGTGTACCTCTGACAAACCAATGTGCAGGATTGTACTTGGAAAATGCTTAGAAATACAGGGCTGTGGTTGGATAGAGAAAGCACAGAACCTTATATGGTATTAGGTGCAGAGATTGTTGAGAATCTCAAATTTCGTTTTTAAACAAAATGTTTTAAAGTTTGTTTTTTTAAGAGTTTTTACCCCTTATCATGCCAAAATGTGCTTGAACATCCATGGACAACTTCTGCTGAAATCTCAGAAGGGCAGTGAAATCAGATTTCTTTCTCTTTTGAGGTGGGTTTTCAGTGCCAGGCTCTGGACCCAGTTATACACCACAACTAGTAGTCTAATAGTAAAACCCAGCTAAAATTATGCAAAATAGAAGACAGTGGAATAAATTAGTTGCTGTAGATTTTCCGGGTTGTGTGGCCGTGATCTTGGCATTGTAGGACCTGACGTTTCGCCAGAAGCTGTGACTGGCATCCTCAGAGGTATAACACAGAAAGATGGAGTACTCTCTGTGTCAAGGTGAGCAGAAAAATGGTAGGCAGGTAATTTATATCTCCTCCGGAAGGGCTGAGTCATTATCTTGTAGGACTTCCCCAGGCTGTGAAAATGCTAATAGAGAAGCTTTCCTGAGGAGGTCCTTTTGTATATGGATTGTTTCCTGAGGAGGTTTCCTCCTTCCCGAATTAATAAATTATGCCAAATAAGAGAAGTCAAGGACTTTGCTTGATTGATTCGAGTCACAGAATCCAGGCTTTTTTCTTTTATGCAGAATTAGGATAAGACACATAATTTTGTTTGGGGAGGGGCTGTGGCTCAGTGGCAGAGCCTGCGCTCTGGGTTCAACCCTCGACATCTCCAGTTGAAAGGATCGGGTAGTTGATGACATGAAAGACCTCTGCCCGAGTCCCTGGAGAGCTCCTACCCGTTTGAGGAGACGATGGCCCATTCCGCATCTAGCACTCGCTCTGCTGTTTTACCAAACCGACGTTGGAACGGAAATCCCCCTCTACATTGCATGCCACGTTCACTTTCTTTGACGGTCGGATTTGATGGCGGCCTCCACACTGCATGCCGGCTTCACTTCCTTTGATCTCTCGGTTTTATGTTACCATCTGCATAGATTTATGGCCGTTTTATGGCCCTTCAGGGGTGACTCTGCAGTCAAATGTGGCTTCCCTTATGTTCTTAAGCCTACTGCCCATTAATTCCATGGAGCACCCACGAGTCCTCGTATTGTGAGAAAGGGAGAAAAGTACTTCTTCCTCCACCATCTCTACCCCCTGTATAATTTTGTAAACCTCGATCGTGTCACCCCTCAGCCGTCGTTTCTCCAAGCCAAAGAGCCCTGAACCCAACAGACCAACATGGCTACTCTCTGACCCTCCCCCTTTTAGAAACAGTTCCCCACAGCTGCTGTGTGGCTGTGGGGAACACACAGAAATACATGCAAATGTGTGAAGAAGGTAACGTGGGCTTCGGCTCTAAGCCACTGGAGATCAGATCAACCTTATTTCATGATCAGCCTCATTAGAGACCAACCTCATTAGAGACCAGAACAACCTCCATTTCATTTCCCATTGCCTTAAGATAATGGGCTAGATCCTGCCATCCAAGGTCACAAGGCCTTCTGCTTGTTGAATGTGAAGTTCTAGGTTTCTCCTTCCTGCGACAGCCCAAAATGTCCTCTGAAGTTCTACTATGGGGGGAGGGGGACTCCTGGGAACAGGTTTTCAGGGGGCATTTAGGATTCTTGTGGGACAGTGGAACTTCTGTGCATGGAATTTCCTTCACTTGCAGAAAGACTGTGCGTTTCAGTGGGTTCAGTTCATATATTCAGGCCAAGTGTCCGCAAATGAGAGCCTGTGGCGTAGATGCATATGTGAACTCCTAGTTTCTAGGTGAAATGTATTATGTGCAGCGTCTAGCGAATATTAATAGAAAGGTGGCATTATAGTTTCATCATTAATAGCAATCACTATTAGACATATACGGAGCTTCATCATATAGGCCGGGGGAGGGTGGCGCCTCGTCTAGACCAAAGGTGCCCAACGTGCTCAAGGTCAGGAGCTTTGTTCTGCAGGGGAGGGCGAAGGAACAGAGTTTAAATCAACAGAACCCATTTATTCCTTTGAAAAACAGCCAAAGTCAATGGTAGCTGATGTAATGCATTCCAAGTTCATGGGCAGGCTGTTGCGGCAAAAGTCTAGGGATCCCCCACCCCATACACCAAACGCTGATTCTGCCGTCTTTCTCCCATGTCTTCTCAGGCCGTTTTTAAAAGACTTGAGTTGGATCTCATGGGATGCATTAAAGGCTTGAAACTCTGCAAGGGCTGAGCTCAGAGTCTTTGTCCCACCAGGCCATCTCGCTGCCGCTGCTGCTGCAGACAATGTTTGGTGTAGTGGTTAGGAGCACGGACTTTAATCTGGGAGAACCGGGTTTGATTCCCCACTTCTCCACATGCAGCTGCTGGTGTGACCTTGGGTCAGTCATAAGTTTTTTCAGAGCTGTTCTCTCAAGGGCAGTTCTCAAGAGAGCTCTCTCCACCCCATCAACCTCACAGGGGTGTCTGTTGTGGAAAGGGGAAGGGAAAGAGATTGTAAGCTGCTCTGAGACACCTTCAGGTAGTGGACGAGGTATAAATTCAATCTCTTCTTCTTCTTCTTTTCCTTCTTCTTCTTCTTCTTCTTCTTCTTCTCCTCTTCCTCCTCCTCCTCCTCCTCCTCTGTGAAATGTTAAAGGGAATGTGAGTATGGAACAGATCCAAAAGCCAGGTCTGTGCATAATCCATGCAATAGAATAAATATGGTGCCATCTTATGCTGAATCAGACCACTGGTCCACCAAGGTCAGTATTGGCCCATTCTGCATCTAGCATTCTCTCCGTTGTTTTACCAAACCCACACTGGAACTGAAAAAGATGCAACTCAAAATCACATTCAAATACCTCGGGCCACGGCCGTACTGACTGCAGAGCCACCCCTGAAGAGCCATAAAATGGCCATAAATCTATGCAAACAGGACCATAAAACCGAGAGATCAAAGGAAGTGAAAATGGCATGCAGTGTGGAGCGGTGTTCCCTCTAAGCTGAGTTAGTGTGAGCTAGCTCACAGTTTTTTAGCCTCCAGCTCACACATTTTTGTCTTCGCTCAGGAAGGGATGACTCCAGAGCAAACTAATTTATGCAGCAGCCAAATCGCTTGCTCACAACTTTAATGCCAGTAGCTCACAAGGTAGAATTTTTGCTCACAAGACTCCACAGCTTAGAGGGAACATTGGTGTGGAGGCCTCCATTAAATGAATGACATCCAGCAAATTCACCAAGATTTTGATCTTGGGCAAATATGTCACTCAGCCTCAAAGCACAGATTTCCTATATTAAAGGGACCCAAACTCCATTTTGTGTGTGTGTGTGTGACCAATGTCAACTACACCCACTGAGCGTTGGTCACTCTTCCCTTCCACGGACCGAAGCTCTAGGTAGGTAAATATCACCCATTAGAAATACCCTCTTTATTCCTGTTCATCCCTTTTACCTCCTTCTTAAGTAGTGTGTTTTTCAGTGTGTTCGTATGTATGTTACTTTAGCTTACTTTATTTTCAATAAAATCCTTACCAGTCGAACATCTGCCTGGTTTATTTAAGCTTTCTCTTAAGAACATAAGAACGTAAGAGAAGCCAATGTTGAACCAGGCCAATGGCCCATCTAGTCCAACACTCTGTCACACAGCAGCCAAAATATACCAGGTGCCATCAGGAGGTCCAGCAGTGGGGCTAGGACACTAGCAGCCCTCCCACTGCTGCCCCCCCCAGCACCAAGAATAGAGTGCATCACCTGCCCCAGACTGAGAGTTCCCATCTATACCCTGTGGCTAATAGCACTGATGGACTTCTGCTCCAGATGTTTATCTAATTCCCTCTTGAAACTGTCCATGCTTGCAGCTGCCATCACCTCCTGTGGCAGTGAATTCCATGTGTTAATCACTCTTTGGGTGAAGAAGGACTTCCTTTTATCTGTTCTAACCCGACTGCTCAGCAATTTCATGGAGTGCCCACGAGTTCTTGTATTGTGAGAAAGGGAGAAAAGTACTTCTTTCTCAACCTGCTCAATCCCATTCATAATCTTATAAACCTCGATCATGTCACCCCCCATCCGTCGTTTCTCCAAGCTGAAGAGCCCCAAGCGTCTTGGGGAAGGATCTTGGTATTCAAAGGTGCTGATCCTAAATTATCGAAATTCGCCTAATTAATTAAATATTAGACCGTTCTGGGTTAAAACAAAAACAAAAAACCCACTCCCTTCCGGCACAATCTTCCACCCAAATGACCACCATTGAATTTCACAAAGCTTGGACAGTGCAGAATAAGCCTGGTGAGTTTCACCCAAATTGCCTGGTTCATGTGACTCAGTACAATGTGGAAATCGACAGGGTTACCTCCCAACTTGTTAGTTTCACTTGGAATGGAATGGTGGATATGAACAAGGACATGGGAAGTGGGTGAAATTGACCAGGCTTTTTCCAGCCACCATTCCAGGCGTCCCCTTCCTTACTGATCCCACTGCCACCCTTTGTTGTTGTGGGCACAGCCGCAAAACAGCCCCCACAAAATGGCTGCCCGAAGGGGTGAAGCTAGTCACAAAAAGGCAACCCGTAGCTTACGTTCAATCACTCGATGGAGAGCTTTGTGCTGTGAGGGCAGCTCGTGCCAAAGCAACGGCTTTGATCATCTGCGCAGCCAATGAAATCTCCCGTGGCCGATCAGAAAGCCCCACCTGGCCCCGCCCACTTTAAAAAAAACACTGGATGGGTGGAAGGTGCTAATATGCCCGTGGGCGCCACGTTGGGGACTCCTGCCTTATACTGAGAATCCGGATACTGAGGAGTGATTTGAAATGACCCTGTAGCTCACGGGTGTCAAACATGCAACTCGGGGGCTGGATTAGGCCTCCCAGGCCCGCAGTGGAACTGGCTGTCTTCTGCTGCTTCTTCCAGTTCTGCTGCTGCTATGTCATCGTAGGTTTGCAGCTTACAGAGACACACCTGAACAGCATACTCAAGACTGCAACAGCACAGACATTTTGATGCAATGATTCAGAGCAAGAGGTGTCCGTGATCAGACACTGTGAAATAAACAAAATACTGCAAGAGTTCTAATGTTTTAAGTATGTTTTTATTTTAAGTTAAAAAAAACCCCACCCTTTGTGTTTGTGTCCTTTATAAAGTTTATATCTCCGCTTCCTGGTGCTACATTTTTTGACACGCATGTGGCCGGCCCAACGAGGTCTCATTTGTGTCAGATCCGGCCCTGGTAACAAATGAGTCCGAGACCCCTGCTGTAGCTGATGTCCTCGGTCAGGGAAAAGGAGAAGCCGTCCAAGAAGAGATCCACACTTGCTGCAAACGATTTTTAAAAACTCGTGTACGTGGGGAAACAGAATAAAATGGCGGGGAAAGCCTTTCCCAGATGGGTGCCATCCTACGCAAAAAAAAGACGTTGGGTGCAGGATTTTTAAAAAGCGCTTTAAAAAGCGCTTTAAAAAGCACGTTGAGTTTTTATTTATTGACCTAAGTATTTCTACCCTGCTTTACTCAACGCCGGGAATGCAAAGCAGCTTACGAAAATGTGATTTAAATAAAGGAAAGGCGGAGGAGAGCAACCCCTTCCCCGGGGTGGTCCCGGAGCCATTCAGCTGGCGCACTCAGGGCCATGCCCCCCCCCCCGTATGAAAGAGGAAAGCCAAGGAAGGAGAGGAAAAGAAAAACGGCAGAGGAAGTAGAGTGGGGTCTGGGAAGACAGAAGAATAAACCCCTGGTGTTAAGGACCCTGCCGGGGGGCGGGGCACTCTCCTTCCCTACATCGAGCTACAAAACATATTAGGGATGGGATCACAGACCACGGAGGGACTGCATCCAGTTCTTCATGCTCATGATGGACGTGATAAGGGTTTGTAAGATGATGCATGGGGCTAACGAAGAAAACTTTTTCTCCTGCTCCCAATATACTAAGAACTCAAGGGCATCCAATGAAGCTGATGGGCAGTAGGTTCAGGGCGGACCAAAGGAAATACGACTTGACACGTAGAGTGATTTAAATGTAGAGTTCGCTGCCAGAAGATGTAGCAATGGCCACAGGAATAAAGAAGAAGAAGAAGAAGAGATTGGATTTATACCCTGCCCTTCACTACCCAAAGGTGTCTCAGAGCGGCTTACAAACCCTTTCCCTTCCCCTCCCCACAACAGACACCCAGTGAGGTAAGTGGGGCCGAGAGAACTTCTGACAGAAACTGCTCTTTTTTCAAGGACAGCTCTTATCAGAACTACGGCTTGCCCAAGGTCATCCAGCCAGGTGCAAGTGGAGGAGTGGGGAATCAAACCCGGCTCTCCCAGATTAGAGTCCGCGCACTTAACCACTACACCAAACTGGACTCTTGCTGTTTTCTACTGCTCCTTTCTTCGCTCCACCCTCCTTTCTTCGGTCCACCCACCTTTCTTTGGCCCACCTTTGGTCCTGGAGAGAAATGGCTGCTTGGGGGCAATGCTCCCTCTAAGCTGCAGAGTCTTGTGAGCAAAAATTCTACTTTTGTGAGCGACTGGCATTCAAGTTGTGAGCGAGCCATTCGGCTCCGGCATAAATTAGTTTGCTCTGGAGCCCTCCCTTCCTGAGCGAAGACAAAAATCTGTGAGCCGGAGGCTAAAAAACTGCGAGCTAGCTCACACTAGCTCAGCTCAGAGGGAACACTGCTTGTGTCTGCGGATAAGCTGCTTCAAAGTGTGCAGCTGGCCACATCTAGACTTGCCCTTTCTAGCTAATATCTTTAAGCCGGGTTGGGCTAGACAACTTGGTCCAAAAGGTTATGAAATCCGTGAGCTACCGAGGTAGCTCTGAGACCAATGCTCCCTCTAAGCTGTGAAGTCTTGTGAGCAAAAATCCTGTTTTGTGAGCTACGGGCATTGAAGTTGTGAAGGAGTGATTTGGCTGCTGCATAAATCAGCCTGCTCTGGAGCCCTCCCTTCCTGAGCCAAGACAAAAATGTGTGAGCCGGAGGCTAAAAACCTGTGAGCTAACTCACACTAACTCAGCTTAGAGGGAACACTGGACGTGATAAGGGTTTGTAAAATTATGCATGGGGTTGACAAAGAGAACTTTTCCTCCCGCTCCCAATATACTAGACCTCGAGGGCATTCAGTGAAGCTGACGGGCAGTAGGTTCAGGGCGGACCAAAGGAAATACGACTTTACACGGAGAGTGATTTAAATGTAGAGTTCGCTGCCAGAAGATGTAGCGATGGCCACAGGAATAAACAGCTTTCAAAGGGGGATCGGATAGATTCGTGGAGGATAAGTCTGTCAATGGCGACTAGCCCTGGTTTCTGAGGGGAACCTCCACATTCAGAGGCACTAAGCTTCTGAGTCCCAGAGCCAGGAGGCAACACCAGGGGAAGGCCTCGGCCTCTCTGCCCTGTTGTTGGCCCTCCAGAGGAACTGGTTGGCCACTGTGGGCGAATCTGCATTTGCATTTTTAAATCAGTTGCGTGCTGCTGTGATGCCATCTTTCTCTATGCTTGTTTGAATGCTGCTTGGAGAAGATTCTTTTAAAGCAGTGCAGAGGTGCGTTGACAGTGGAGCCGCCCTGAAAGGACGATAAACACATGTGGACGTGCAAAAGTATGCTAGCACTGTTGAGGTATGAAAACGACATCAAATGTGGACGGCTTTTTTGAAGACGGAGTCGAAAGGCGGGGACATTGGTGGGAAAGACAAATGCAGATTCAGCCTGTGTGAGACAGGAGGCTGGACTAGAAGGACTATTGGACTGATCCAGCAGGGCTCTTCTTATGTTCTTATGTTATGTCATTACATTCTTTTGAAGAAAATTCTGGGGCCTACTTCTCTCACTCTCCAATGGACTTTCATTGAATGATCCGGATGTTTTGCACCTACATGTTCATTGCAGAATTATTCCATTGTGGTATTGTTTGATTAATTTCTACAAGAGCCCTATAATACCACTATTTTTATATCTCCTTTCCTGCATGGTTGTTCTATTTTCGATTCTTGAACAGTGCTATTACTGTGGTTCGTTAGTCTCCAGGTGGGGCCTGGGGATCTCTCAGAATTACAGCTGGTCTGCAGAATACAGAGATAAGAATATAAGTACATAAGAGAAGCCAATGTTGAATCAGGCCAATGGCCCATCCAGTCCAACGCTCTGTGTCATACAGTGGCCAAAAATACCAGGTGCCCTCAGGAGGTCCACCAGTGCGGCCAGGACCCTAGAAGCCCTCTCACTGTAGACGTCCCCCAAGCACCAAGAAGACAAAGCCTCACTCACCCCAGACTGAGGGTTCCTATCTGTACCTTGTGGCTAGTAGCCACTGATGGACCTCTGCTCCATTTAAGAGAACATAAGAAAAGCCAGTGTTGGATCAGGCCAATGGCCCATCCAGTTCAACACTCTGTGTCACACAGTGGCCAAAAATACCAGGTGCCATCAGGAGGTCCCCCAGTGGGGCCAGGACACTAGAAGCCCTCCCACTGTTGACCCCCCCCCAAGCACCAAGAAGACAGAGCCTCACTCGCCCCAGACTGAGGGTTCCTATCTGTACCTTGTGGCTAATAGCCACTGATGGACCTCTGCTCCATTTAAGAGAACACAAGAGAAGCCAATGTTGCATCAGGCCAATGGCCCATCCAGTCCAACGCTCTGTGTCACACGGTGGCCAGAAATACTCGGTTCCCCTGGAGGAAATGGCTGCTTTGTTGGGGGCGGAGTTCACGGCATCACGTCCGTGCTGAGCTCCCTCCCCTCTTCAAACGCCACCATCTTCAGGCTCCACCTCCAGCACGCCAGGAATTTCCTAACTCTGGTTACCAACCTCCAGGTGAGGTCTGTAGTTCTCCTGGAATCACAACCAATCTCCAGACTACAGGGATCCGTTCCAGCAGAGAAAATGGCTGCAATGGGAGGTGGCACCGCACCTGGCTGATGGCCCTCTCCTGGCTCTCCTCCTCCCCCCAAAAAAAAAAAAAATCTTTAGGAATTTCCCAACCTGGAGTTGGCAGCTCTACTGATTGCACAAACGCTGCATTTTGAAAGATTTGCCAATTATTCCAAGGCCCAGGAATCCCGTTTATTTTTTACCCGGCCACCAAACACTCAAACGCCTCGAAGGCTTACAGTTTGCCCTCTAGAGCAGGGGTGTCAAACATGTGGCCTGATGACCAGATGAGGCCCCCGGAGGGCTTCTCTCAGGCCCGTAGTGGAACTGGCTGCCTTCTGCTTCTTCTTCCAGTTCTGCTGCTGCTGCGTCATCGTCGGTTTGCAGCTTACAGATACGCACCTGAACAGCATACTCAAGACTGCAACAGCAGAGACATTTTGATGCAATAATTCAGAGCAAGAGGTGTCCGTTCTCAGACACTGGGGGGGGAGTTGTTGTTTTTTTAACAACTTTTATTGATAAAACTTGGGAATTACATCATAAATAACAAAAACATATTTACACACACGATACATGTCAAACATTACTGTATGTTTATCAGAGCAAATGTTTATACAATAGCTATAATGCTACTTTTAAGTTGGCCTAGTAGAATTGAGATTGAGATTTGTAACTAAAATGCCTGAAAAGTGCAGTGCTTATAATTGTGTATTTTGAGTGTAGTGCCTTCGGAAGGCGGGAAAGAGAGTTGAGAGTTATGTAGAGATAATGGGGTAAGGTAAGTGCCGTGTTTGTAACTGTTTGTTTTGAACCTAGTGCCTATGGAAAAGAAAAAAAGAGTTATATAGCGAGGAAAAATCAGAAGAGATTAGAAGAGGAGTAGTTGACGGTATGTTTGATTTGGAGGGTCAATGTCTTGATCAAGAGCACGCGTGATGAATGGAAACCATTTCTCAGTGAAGTTTGTTTGCCTTGGGTATATGCTTGATTGGATTAGTCTGTCTGTAATTTTTTCCATTATTAAGCGGTCCGAGATCTTTGAGTACCATTCTAATAGGGAGGGTATCGATTGTTTTTTCCAATGTCTTGTTATTACCACCTGGGCAGCAGTCAACAAGCTGTGTATCAGCTCCCATCGGATCTTTGGTATCGATGGGTCGTCTTCGTAATGCAAAAGAATTGTTTCAGGAGTTAACGCTATGGAATGGCCAGTTATCCGTGTGATATGCTGAGTGATTTTGGACCAGAATCCATTTAATATAGGGCACTCCCACCAGCAGTGGGCGAAAGTTCCGACTTCTCCACATCCCTTCCAGCAAAGTGCTGAGACAGAGGGTGTGGTGTGAGCTAATTTTGGGGGCGTGATGTACCACCTAGCTAAAATCTTGTAAGACTGGAGCCTAACGTGAGCGGAAGATGTGGCAGAAACAAAATATTGCAAGAGTGCTAAAGTTTTAAGCATGATTTTTATTTTAAGTAAAAAAAAAACCCTTTGTGTTTGTGTCCTGGCTAGCTGTAGAAATGACTGACCTTACTCCAGAAAGGGGAAAGACCTTGTTTCTACTTTGTCCAGGTCCCGAAGGGCAGAAAATCTTCAGTCGGCGTCACCTAGTCACTCAACTGCCACAAGGCCTTACTGTTTCATGCTGCTGTCTGTGCTCTCATTCATCATTTTAAGCTGGTTATTAAATGTTGCATCAGAACATTTCAAGTCATATTCATGCTCACAGTTGCAACACGGGCCAGTTGATCGACACATAGCAGCACCATTCGAATGCATGAACACATGAAGGTCAGTGTTCCCTCTAAGCTGTGCTAGGGGGCACTAGTGAACAAAGTTTTAGCTGGCTGCTCACAATTTTCAGCTTCCTTACCACAAGCCTTTTTGCCCCCTCCATTGGAAACGATGGGGCACCCCCTTCTGGGACCCATGGAATTGGACCCCCCAGTCTAATCTTTTTGAAACTTGGAGGGTTTTTTTAGGAGGGGCACCAGCAGCTATGCTGAAAATCTGATGCCTCAGCCTCAAAAAACAATCCCCCCGAATATCCCTAGATCAATTCTCCATTATAGCCTATGGGGCCCATTGACTATAATGGAGTGTGTGGGGGGATCAATATTTTTTTGCACACCCCTATGATCTAAAAGCTGCCTTGAGTCACAGGGAAAAGTGGGATATAAATATCTGAATAAACAAGTAGTTTGGGCAGGTTGATAACATTGAAGCAATTTCCTGTTTGTTAGGTTAGGCAGGGTTCTGACAGTGATTGTTCCACCTCTGTTTTCCTTGACCTGTAAATTTGCCATATTTCACTTAAAAAAACCCAAAGTAGACTGCAAGAGCCCCCCACCCCCCACCCCCGTGCTGATATGTTTTCTATGGCTCAGCACAAGGCGATGGTTTGAGGCCAGGTCTACCAATATATTGAACTGGAGTGGGTAGACCTGTTCTCCAGAGGCCATATCTTCCAATACAGTGGACTGGGGTGGGTAGACCTGTTCTCCAGAGGCCAGGTCTACCAATATAAAGGGGGAGGTAGACCCATTCACCAGAGGCCTGATCTACCCCCATAGAGGACATTTTCTGTAATGAAATTTGAGTTAATTCTTTGTTCTCTTATAAACATTTAACTTATTCTGAAAATACAGTTTAAATATAGTTTAAAATAATTTGTTCTGAGATTTTTACAAGGTTATGGAAATAATCTTCTAAAAAACGTATTTATATGATAGTCAAATGTAGACTCACAACTCCAATGCTACTAGCTTTTTTTCGCCCACAGGGTAGAATTTTTGTTCACAGCACTGTGGCGCTTAGAGGGAACATCGGAAGGTACTCTGTACTGAATCAGACCATAGGTCCATCAAGATCAATACTATCTACTCAGACTGACAGCAGCTCTGCAGGGTCTCAGGCTGAGGTCTTTCACATCACTTACTGCCTGGTCCGTCTAACTAGAGATGCTGCGGATTGAACCTGGGACCTTCTGCATGCCGAGCAGAGGCTCTACCCCTGAGCCGCAGGCCCTCCCTCAGTTAAGTAAAACTTGTGAATTTACCAGTTTTACAGATGAGATGATCGGAGACCAGGTGGCCATGAAGACAATAATTCTGAAATCCGAGAAAAACGTCTCATGTCAAAAGGGACTGACTTTGGGGGGAAAATCCATAGAAATTGCTCAGAGTGGAAAGTGCTTTCCACTGTGCTAAATGAGAAAGTAGACCAGGGGCTGTTAAGAGGAACAGAATAACAAAACCTGATGTTAAAGAATTTTGCCTATGGTTGATGCCTTCCCTACATTAAGATAAAAACCCTTTTCCCGGTAATCCCGAGCGTTGCCATAGGAGTTGACATTTTCACTGAGCCATCCACCACTGCCCCAAGATTTCCTTTCTGCGACATCCCCCTGTCTTTAAAAGGATCATTTGTTCACGTACCCTTCCCTGCAAGTGACATTGGAACGTGCAGAAATGGAACTCTAGGAACCCTAAGGGGCAATGTTCCCTCTAAGCTGTGGAGTCTTGTGAGCAAGAATTCAATTTTGTGAGCTACTGGCATTAAGGTTGTGAGCAAGCACTCTGGCTACTGCATCAATTAGTTTGCTCTGGAGCCCTCCTTCCTGAGCTAAGACAAAAATGTGTGAGCCGGAGGCTAAAAAACTGTGGGCTCACTCCCAGTAACTCAGCTTAGAGGGAACACCGCTGAGGGGATCTCTTTTTGAAATCTTTTTTTTTGTGTGTTTTGTTTTTTGCTGACGCCATCTTCCTTTCAGCACACTTTGCAAATTTCCTCTTATCTAACGGCATCGATTTTGCCTCTATGTCCCAATGTGTTTACTTTCTCCCCACCCACCCCCCGTTTGCCGTCGCTTCTTGGACCTGGGACAAATATTGCAGCCCTGCGTTGGTGGAAAGGGTGGTTGTTGCGTCTCCTATAAATGGGGGCCTCTGCTCCGTCTCCTTCCACCCTTCCTTCCAGCACAGCTCACTTCCTTGGTCTTTTTTTTTCCCTCGCTGAGCCATGAAATCGTTGCTCGCCCTGGTGCTCTTGGCACAGCTCCTGAGCTGCAAAGCCGACTGGACCACAGAAGTTCCTCCAAAAGTCCTTCCCACCCCCGCCCAAAAAGTTCCCGGCTGTGATGACCCTGAGACTGAAGAGGCAGCTCATGTGGCGATGGACTATATCAATCGCCACCTGAAGCACGGATATAAAACTGTCCTCAACAGGATCGAAAAGGTCCGCTACGTTGAAAGGGTAAGTGCTGCGTGGGAAATGGATCGCACCCTGAGAAGTGCATGGAAAGCGAGGCCCTTCCTGCCGCCATAACCCCCTCGTTAGGATGGCCGACCCAATCACCCGTCTCCGGAAGAAACCCATAGCCCATTTCAGCTGGTATGCCATTTTCCTATCCAGAAGATCATTTCAAAAAGGGTTGCCATAAGAGGGGACACAGGTCCAATCCTTCCCACAAGGCTCAGTCAGGGGTGGTCTCGGAGATTCCGGGGCCCCGGGCAAAAAGCACAGGATGGGGCCCCAGAGTTGCTGCCGCCCCCCATCAATGCTCCCTCTGAGCTGTGGAGTCTTGTGAGCCAAAATTCCACTTTGTGAGCTACTGGCATTGAAGTTGTGAGCGAGCCATTTGGCTAAATCAGTTGGCTCTGGAGCCATCTTTCCCGAGCCGAGACAAAAATGTGTAAGCCGGAGGCTAAAAAACTGTGAGCTAGGTCACACTAACACAGCTTAGAGGGAACACTGACCCTCACCAGAGTTGATGCCAAGGGGCCACTAGGAGTGAGCCACCGCTGGAAACTGGTCATAGATCCAGAGGAATCAGCTGCAAAATACTCCGTTGCTGCAAAATAGTAGAAA
This sequence comes from Gekko gecko, assembly GCA_029375565.1. Lineage (NCBI taxonomy): Eukaryota > Metazoa > Chordata > Lepidosauria > Squamata > Gekkonidae > Gekko > Gekko gecko. The sequence goes on from JAPDNY010000008.1 coordinate 124,689,468, forward strand.
GCCCAGCAGCACCTTTCAGACTAACAAACTTGATAGTAGCATAAGCTTTACTGGGCCATAAGCTTATGCTACAACCAAGTTTGTTAGCCTTAAAGGTGCTGCTGGGCTTTTTATTGTTTCGCTGGAAACCGGCGGCCCGAGCTTCGGACAGGGTTGATTGCAAGCGATGGCGGCATTAGCTCGCCACCTAGCGGCGCATAATACTAAAAGGGCTAGAACTTAAGGCTGCCAGACGATCTCCTGGATAAACTACACACATTGCCATACGATAATTATTGATTATGATTACTGCAAGGCCGGCATCAGCATCCCCTGAGCAAGGGCACCTGCCGGGGCCCAAGATTTTTGGCAGGGCCCACTGGCACCATCCCACCCATGCTTCCTGCTGCATGCACTGCCCGGTGCCACTGAGGAAAGGGCTGCAGGCAGCTGTGAGCACAGGCAGTGGGAGGACTTGTGAGCAGACAAGGAGAGGAAACACAAGCAGGTGGGAAGCAGGGAGGCGGGAAGGAAGGAGGACCTGAGTGACGGGTGGCGGGCAGAGGAAGGGGCGGAAGCCTGAGAACTCTGTGCCCCGGGGGAGGGGGGGGGGCTTGAAACCTAGCTCCAGCCTTGTGCTTCTGGAGGGCTTTTAAAAAAAACAAATCAATCAACAATTGCTGTAATGAAAGGTCTCATGAATGGTATAATGATCTGTTGCCGTGATCTGCTTGTTCCTATGAATTCCCGGCTCTCTTTTTTTTAAAGTTTGTCCTTTTAACTGCAGAGATATATGGGGAAAGGTGTACCCTTTTATATCCCTACAATGAAAAGGCCTAGAGACATCTTAAGAAATGAAAGCTGGAAGTGCAGAGGAACTAGTAGATCATGCCAATGCTGCCTTATAATGTTGGAGCATATCTTCATAATAGCAATTACTGGTTGGTTGGTTGGTCGGTCGGTCGGTTGGTCGGCTGGCTGGCTGGCTGGCTGGCTGGCTGGTTGGTTGGTTGGCTGGCTGGCTGGCTGGCTGGCTGGTTGGCTGGTTGGCTGGTTGGTTGGTTGGCTGGTTGGTTGGTTGGAGCCCTCAAAAAGCCCTCTGGGGATACAGCAGAGAAAATGGCATCTGCAAATAGCTGACAGGACGTTCAAGCAAGTGCCTGCCTAGCAGAACAGTCACACAGTGAGGAAGGAGAAAGTAGAACCCAATCAGGCTGTGCGAGCATGCACAAAAAGCCAATTGCCCTGCACTGCACTGTCAGGGAGGAATACACTGAAAGCAACCTACTGAACTGTTGCAAACAGGCTAGCGAGCGTTCAAACCAAACATTGAAAAATTGGCTCCTTGTTCATGATTGGCAAACAGGACGATGGTCTGAACCAGCAGGTATTCCAACATTCCTAGAGATGCTTCTTTGATATATTCTAAAGACCAACAAGATTTCCAGGGTATAAGTCTTTGACTGTCAAAGCTCCCTCTATCAGATACCTGGCTGTAGGAATATATGAACAGAGCTTTGACTCTTGAAAGCTTATACCCTGAAAATCTTGTTGGCCTTTAAGGTGTTACTGGCTTTGAATCTAGCTCTTCTAGTGGCGGACTGGCTTACCCACCTGAAACTTTGATGTATTATCTGTTATCTTCATGTTTTGTCTCCACTTTTATTGGGAAAGTATTTAGGATCACCCTACTAGCTGTATACTGGTTAGCACACGGACAAAATGTAACCATGCTAAAGAAACCCCGCAACGTAGCTATGATGATCTCTTTTCTCCCCCCTCTAGAAACCACATGGAACGATGATGAAGCTTGAACTGGACTTGCTAGAGACTACGTGCCACCTTGTGGACCCACGGCCTGCTGAAAATTGTACAGTCAGGAAGCGGGAACAACATGTAAGTGTCTGAACTTCTGGCTTGCTTTTAAGCACATAGGTTTGTGTTGATGGCTCTTCATCCAAAAAAGCTCCTTTCCATCAGATCAGGGATGAGCTGGCTTCAGTCTTGCGCTGGCTACATTTTTATTAGATTTAGCGGTTCGGCACACCCAAAACCCAACAAAAAGCATCAAGGAGCAAGCGGGAAGTGGGAAGATTTTCATTGCTGCAGCCAGGATCACAAATTAATCCGAAAATTGTAGGAAAAGCCCAGCAGGAACTCATTAGCATAATAGGCCACACCCAACAGCAGAAACACATTAGCATATTAGACCACACCTCTGACAGCGCAGCTCCCTCCCTGGATCGGCTTCCCCAGGTGCCCCGCAGGTTGCGGGGCGCATGGAGAACCCAAAGGAAGGAAAGCAGTTTAAACTGCCTTCCCTCCCTGGATCGGCTTGGCTTCCCCAGGCGCCCCTCAGCTTGCAAGGCACCTGGGGAACCCAAGGAGGGGGGAGGCTATAGGCATGGCCAACTCGGAAGCTAGCCGGAACTCCGTTCCTGTGTGTTCCTGCCCCAAAATAGCCCTGAAAATTACCAATCCTAGTCCACAACTTTTTTAGTAGACAGACCATCCAGGCCCTTATCCATTTCAGTCATATGGGGCATTACACACCGGAAAGCACTTTCATTTTACAAATAACTCCCAGCTTGCTCGCCTGGAGGCATTTCATGCTCGCTCTAGGTGACCAGCTGATGTTTTACAAGCATTTGCTTGATTCGCCTTTTGAGGCAGTCATAACAATGTCACTCCAAGCACACCTGGGCGTGATCAACAAGGTCGCATGATGGGATGTCACTACTCGTCTTTGTTCCTTAGGGGCCTCTTTGAACATAAGAACATAAGAGAAGCCAATGTTGAATCAGGCCAATGGCCCATCCAGTCCAACACTCTGTCACACAGCGACCAAAATATATCAGGTGCCATCAGGAGGTCCAGCAGTGGGGCCAGGACACTAGAAGCCCTCCCACTGCTGCCCCCTCCAGCACCAAGAATAGAGTGCATCACCTGCCCTGTGGCTAACAGCCACTGATGGACTTCTGCTCCAGATGTTTATCTAATTCCCTCTTGAAACTGTCCATGCTTGTAGCTGTCACCACCTCCTTTGCCAACACTGCAGCCTGTAATTCTCTGATTTTGAATCTCTAGGCTGTCGAAGGGGAATGTGATGTTGAAATGGTCAAGGATAACGGACACTATAAGGTGCTGCGCACGAAATGCCACTCCTCTCCAGGTAATGGCTTACATGCTTTGGGGGTCTCAGATAGGGTTGCCAGGTCTGGGGACTTTGGGGGATGAAGCCAGGAGAATTTGGGGGATGCAGCCAGGAACAAGGATGTGACATCATTTTCATGATGCATTCCTTTTAAATGCTTTCCCTCCATTGGAAATAATGGTGGATGGGGGCACCTTCTTTTGGGGCTCATAAAATTGGACCTCCTGGTCCAATCTTTTTGAAATATGGGTGTTGTTGTTTTTTCAGGAGACACACAAACCAGCTAATTTGGTGCCTCTGCCTCAAAAAATAGCCCTCCCCCGAGCCCCAGATACTCACGGATCAGTTCTCCATTATACTCTATGGGGACCAGTCTCCATAGGGTATAACGGAATGCCCAGCGGCCATTCCCCCCCTGCCGCTTTCTGACAGCCCTGAAACAGGGGAGGGGCTCCAAACCAGGGGACCCCCTGCCCCCAACTGGGGACTGGCAACCCTAATCTCAGAAGAACTATGTGATATAGTGCTGGGCTGAAAAGAAGCTAATGGTGGGGATTTCTCTGTAAAGGCCATACCAGGATCCTAAATATATGGAAGGGCTGAGGAGATTCATTCTTTTAGGGGGTTCGAAGTGGAGGATGTAGTTAAATCTTCACCTCCCCCCCTCCATCTTGAGGCACCACAAATCTATCGGAAAGTGAGGTCGAAAGCTGCTGGCGGCCAGCACCTTTCTTTGTTTAAAAATGTCAGCCTGGTGATGATGTCATCATACAGCATCCTATGGCAGCTTCTGCGTACAATGGACCCTCCTATGTTGGGGCAGAGGGAGCAGAGCTCTGGCTCGGGGGGAGGTGGCCCAACTCAGAGAGCAGGATTTCTATGAGACAGGGACTAGAACATGTCCCCCCACAAACCTCCAGAGACTAGGACCTCACAGCATCTTTCGAGGAGGGAGGGAAGAGTGGAAGATATTTAGGTTCTAAGCCAGGCCCCTAAACCGTAACAGAATGTTCCTTCTGCGGTCTCGCCTTCATCTTTTTTAAATGTAGGTTTGTAAGTTTAGACTAGGCCTGTAACAAGGATTTTTTAAGTCAGGGGGCATTTACATTTCTTAGGGGGCATCCCTGTTCCCGTCCCAAGCTGCTCTGCAGTTTCCTCCACCCGGGCCTCTACCAAGCCACCTCCTCCTCGCAGTGGCCCCTCACTCCACTATAGCCAGTCCCTCGTGCCAGACAGCCCAGTACAGCCTGCTGGAAACAAGTACTTTCCGGGGGAAATAGATTTTTTTGAGGAAATAGATGTCACCACAGCTGGCCTTTCGCGCCAGATGGAAATACCTGGCTCCTTCCCCACACCCTCCACCATTCAGGGGCCCTGGGCTGAATGGGAAGTTGTGGGGCCTTGCCAGTAAGTTGGGGGGGGGTTAACCCCAAAATGCCCCACTGTAGCTACGGGCCTGGTTTAGATTGAAAAGTCCCATGCAGTGTCCCCTCTTAGCTGAGTCAGTGTGAGCTAGCTCACAGTTTTTTAGCCTCCGGCTCACACATTTTTGTCTTAGCTCAGGAAGGATGGCTCCAGAGCCAATGGATTAAGAACATAAGAACATAAGAGAAGCCAATGTTGAATCAGGCCAATGGCCCATCTAGTCCAACACTCTGTCACACAGCAGCCAAAATATACCAGGTGCCATCAGGAGGTCCAGCAGTGGGGCCAGGACACTAGCAGCCCTCCCACTGCTGCCCCCTCCAGCACCAAGAATAGAGTGCATCACCTGCCCCAGACTGAGAGTTCCCATCTATACCCTGTGGCTAATAGCCACTGATGGACTTCTGCTCCAGATGTTTATCTAATTCCCTCTTGAAATTGATGCAGTAGCCAAATAACTCGCTCATGACCTTAATGCCAGTAGCTCACAAAGTGGAATTTTTGCTCACAAGACTCCACGGCTTAGAGGGAGCATTGGTCCCATGTACTTGAGGTTACCGTTTGCCCAACAGCAGCAGGTAACCTTCCACTGGCTCCCTCAGTGCCCCACCCTTGATCATGTGAGGAGTGGGAGAAAGAACAGAGGGGAACGGCATTGATAGCAACGCTCTAGGAATTTCCACAATCTCTATAATAAAGACCATAAAGACTGGGAAACTTCCTAGAGCGTTATCCAGAAGCATTATCACACACTTCTGAAACTCCGTCCTACCTGGGCACTGCCCATAAAATCTAGCATTTGCAAGGACAGAACGGGCACCCCTGCAGTGATAATTACTCTTAACATACAGAGGTGGGCACAGCACTCACACAGAGCGTTCTCTCCTCCACTGTGCAAATTTTGCTGCCTGAGTTTGCGGCTACAGAGATATGTCACCCCTATCCATGATGGCTGTGCCCGCTTCCTCCTTTCAGGTTCAGGAAATAGGCAACAGGGGTGGCCATAAGCTTATGAATTTCCTCAGAAATCAGTCACGATGTTCATCACTTCCTATTTTGCTCCTGAATTCTCTCCCCACGTCTTAGACAGCCTTCTTCTCAGTCCATCCGTCTGTTTCTATCACGGCTCTTGTGTTAGCTCCTAGTGGACAGACATGGCAGAATTAGGTGCTAGTCAGAGCAGAACATACCACTTCAGGCAGGGGGTGCCATAGTCGAGTGCTCTGCCTCATAAAGAGAATTCACACTGGTGTGACCTTGAGTCACTCATGGCTCTCTCAGGGCTGGTTCTCGAAAGAGCAGTCCTCGAAAGAGCTCTCTCAGCCCCACCTACCCCACAGAGGGAAAAGAAGGGAAAGGAGATTGTAAGCCGCTCTGAGACTCCTTTGGGTAGTGAAGGGCGGGGTATACATCCAATCTCTTTTTCTTCTTCTGCCCCATGAAGAGAATTTTCAGCAAGTAAAAACTAGCACAGTGGACAGAGGAAGTCCTCTTCCTGACAAGCAAGTTTTCTGTGAGTAAGGATTAGGCTTGCCCAATAGCAGCAGGTAATCCCCTGGTTCCCCCACACTCTGCTTCCGTTGTCCACTGCTACTCCAAGCACTGGCGGGACATTTGTTGTTGTTTTTTAATGATGGAGTCATGTGTGCTGTTACGTCACTTCCGGGGAAATCAACGATGATGTTCATCACATCCCATTTCCCTGCTATGTTCTCTTCCCACATCTTAGCTGTCTTCTCAGTCCATCCGTCTACCTCTGTCACGGCTCTTGCGTTACAGAGCTGAGATATAAAGAAGTGACCGAGGGCAGCTCTAGGAATCGCTGTTGTGTGGGAGGAAGTGGCGAGCGACAAAGGCTGCTCAGCTTGCCTCTGGAACAAGAGCCGGTTTGGTGTAGTGGTTAAGAGCACGGACTCTAATCTGGGAGAACCGGGTTTGATACCCCACTCCTCCACTTGCACCTGGCTGGATGACCTTCGGCAAGCCATAGTTCTGGCACAGCTGTTCTGGAAAAAGAGCAGTTTCTGTCAGAGCTCTCTCAGCCCCACCGACCTCACAGGGTGTCTGTTGTGGGGAGGGGAAGGGAAAGGAGTTTGTAAGCCGCTCTGAGACTCCTTTGGGTAGTGAAGGGCGGGGTATAAATCCAATCTCCTCCTCCTCCTCCTCCTCCTCTTCTTCTTCTTCTTCAACTTGCCTGGCACAAACATGGTCTTGATAAAAAAAAAACAAGACTTCTTTATCTACTCATTTCCTCAGATTCAGAGGAGGATTTCAGGAAAGCCTGCCCTGATTGCAACCGTCTGTCACTCCTGAATGACACCGATGTGGTGAACACCGTTCATGCCGCACTGGACGAGTACAACGCTCAGAACACCACTCATGACCACTACAAGGTTCTTGAGATTTCTCGAGGTCATCACTTGGTGAGTTGCGGAAGCCGGGGTCACCGCTCCATTATCGAGCACAGAGTTCTGCCAGTCCACGTGGCAACAGGGACCAGTGAAGGCTTGTGGCCTGCCCAGCTTGAGTACTTAGGGATACCAACCTCTGGGTGGGGCCTGGACTTCTCCTGGAATTGCAAATAGGGTTGCCAACTCTGGGTTGAAAAATTCCTGGACATTTGGGGCTGGAATCTGAGGAAGATGAGGTTTGGGGAGGAGAGGCACCGTGGCAGGGTATAATGCCATAGAAGTCAGTCTCCAAAGCAGCCATTTCCTCTAGGGGGGTTGATCTCCGAAGCCTGGAGATCTGTTGTAATTCCAGGAGATCCCCCAGGACCCACCTGGAGATTGGCAACTCTAATTGCCACTGATCTACACACTACAGAGATCAGTTGCCATGGAGGGAAAGGCAGCTTCAGCAGGCACACCCTACAGTATAACATAGGCTCGGGTGTCAAACATGTGGCCTGGGGGGCCAGATCAGGCCCCCAGAGGGCTTCCATCAGGTCCGCAGTGGAACCGGCCCTCTCCTGCTTCTAGTTCTGCTGCTGCTGCTGCTGCTGCATCGTAGCTTGCTTCCCCAGACTCTCTTAACCACTCAGCCATTTCATGTTTTAACCTGGGTCCCAGACTCAGAACTCTGAGCATGAGATTTCTGTGGTGAATGTCAATAAATCAAAAGTCGCTTTGCAGCTTAAAATGGCAAAAAGAACTTTGCTATGGTACCTGATTTCAACCGCAAGAATGACTTATGCTCAGTTTTGGAAGCAGGAGCAGGTACCTGATAAATGGGAGTGGATTAAAAAAACGATTTTTATGGATGAAATGGATAAATTAACAAGAAAACTTCATGGAGGAGAAGACAAAGAATTTTTAGCAGACTGGAAGGACTTTAAAGACTATTTAGAGCTTAACTGGGATGTGAAAAACAGACTACTTTGTTTTGATAGCTATTAATAATAGAAGTGTTGTAACAAAAGAGACTGTAATAGAAAAGCTACCTAATAGTTAAAATAGAAAAAGGAAAATAGAGAAATTTATGATTCGAATATTGAAAATGAATTGAATGTAAGAGAATATTGATTGAAATGTTAATGGGGGCGGAGCATCGTTGGAAGCCAGGGGAGGGGGGGATAGAAATTTTAGAAAAGGATATGTTAAGAATTGTTAGTCAAATATGGAACATGCTATTATATCCTGATAATAAATTTTCTTTAAAAAAAAAAAAGTTGGTTTGCAGCTCACAGAGCTAACGTTTTAAGCATGTTTTTATTTCAAGTTAAACAAAAATATTTGCCTTTGTGTCCTTTATAAAGTTTATATCTCCGCTCCCTGGGCATTATATCTTATGACACACGTGGCCCGGCCCAACAAGGTCTCATTTATGTCAGATCGGCCCTCGTAACAAATGAGTTTGACACCCCTTTCATAAGCTTTAGGAGAAACCACATCCCTGCGGATCTACCCCTCCCCGAAACCAAGCATAACCCCCCAAATATCCAGAGATTTCCCAAGCCAGAGTTGAAAACCCTGTGAGTGCTTTCACAACTGGCTTTGATTCATCCCAAGTCCTTCGTCCTTTCTCGGCACAGAGATGGCTAAAACATTCTTTGCTGTGTTCCCAGCATTTGGCCAAAGGTGTCTATGCAGAGTTTGCAATTGTCAGCACCAATTGCTCAGCCCATCACGCGAAGGAGCATGAGGACGAATGCCATGTGGCCACAGGCGATCACCTGGTAAGTGGCTCGTTACGATTCCGTTGCGATTCATGCGATGCAGACGGAATCTGGGATCAGACTGAACGATGTGTACCCCTTTTTTTTGATCCAGCAGGGCTTGTGTGCCTTGAGTAAGACATAAGGATGGTAGATAGAACAGCGATTTCCGACCTCTGTGATTTCAAATCTCAAAAAAAGGCATGCACAAACCTGTATTATTATTATTGTTGTTGTTGTTATTGTTGTTGTTGTTGTTGTTGTTGTTGTTGTTGTTGTTGTTGTTGTTATTATTATTATTATTTTACCTGCACCCTGCTTTTCTCCCCAACGAGGACTCAAAGTGACTTACAACATTCTCCTCCCCTACATTTTATCCTCACAACAGCTCTGTGAGATAGGTTAAGTTGAGAGGGTGTGGCTGGACCAAGATCACCCAGCAAGCTCCCAGGACAGAGTGGGGACTTGAATTTTCATCTCCCAGATCCTCATCTGACACTCGGACCACTGCACCCCGCTGGCCCCTTGGGAGTGCTCATTTTTGACCTGCAAAGGGTGCCTGCTGCTCTAAGACCAACAATCAGGGCATGCCTCGTTGCGGCTCATGGAAGAAAGGGAGACAGGAGTGAAGCCAAACTCTGGAAGCCGTAATCCTTGCGCCTGCAAATTGTGCCATGACATTTACGGCATAAGGATTATACCGCATAAGGCCTGTGTTTTGTAATGGTGTCAAAGGGAACGAGGACAGATGTTCCCTCCGCTGCTGTGTTATCGGCTTACCCCTGCTCAGTACAGCGTCTGCACAGTGCAAAAACAGAAAATGGCAGTGATAGGAATAGCAGCAAATGCAGTGCTTGTCTTAAGGTCACAACGTGTTCTGCTAAGAACGAGATGTATACTTAAAGGTATAAAAGACTGCCACAGGCTTTGTTCAGAGATCACCCTGATGCCCAAATAATAGTCAAGGATGTAACAGGGAATCTTTGCACCTTGGACTATACAGTCTGCTTCTTCCCTGTGGCATTTATGTGTGCTCCCCTCCAGTCCCCGTGACTGCCCCATTCAGGCCCCTTGCCAAGATTTCGTAATTCAGGGGGCCTTTAAATAAGCCAGGGGGGCACTGACGTCACAAAATAAAATAAAATTTTTTAAAACTCACCTTTGCGGCATTCGCCTCAAAAGTGGCAGCCCAGAAAGTTGGTAGTCCTCTGAGTGGCCTAGAGAACTCTGGGGGCTGGGTGGAAGTCAGGGGGCCTGGGCAGGAAGTCAGGGGGCCAGGCCCCGAGATGCCCCACTGTAACTACGGGCCTGGCCCCATTGAGTGCAGGTTTTATTTCCCTCGATCTTCCCTGGGATTATAGCCTTTGCATTTTACAAGCTACCTCTGGGTAACTTTGTGGTCGACCCCCTGGTCTGAACCGGGAGGCTAAATTCCCCCAACAGATGCGATGACTTCATTTCTCCTGGGCTCCCACACAGCCTCTGCAAAGACTGTCCTCCACCGGAGACAGTGCACAAAACGAATATTTTCCAAGAAACACTTGCCCATGCAGAAGTGCTACAGGGAGAGGAACATACTTAGTAGTGGAAGATGCTCTGCAGCTGTTGGAGAGAAGCACTCAGAGAGCAACAGCATAGGATCCAAGCCTGGGAAGGGGTGTTATTTTATGGACAATGCTACACATGCAGAAACCGTACTCCGTTTTCTGATATTGGGCAATTCTGCATTGGCTTTTCCCCCTCCATTGTTTTACAAAACCCACACTGGAACTGAAATCCCCCTCTGCATTGCACGCCGCTTTCACTTTCATTGATCACTGGATTTTACGGTACCCTCTGCACCGCATGCCGCTTTCACGTTCTTTGATCATCCGGTTTTATGGTATCTTCTGCACAGATTTATGGCCGTTCAGGGGTGACTTTGCAGTCAGTATGGCATTTGAAATACCCTGGGGTATTTGAATGTGGTTTTGAGCTGCACCTTTTCCTCAGTGTCGAGAGAATGTGGAGCAAATGCTAGATGCAGAATCGCCCACTTAGTAGTGTCTGGCCCTCAGCTGAGTAGCCTGGGCTGGCCCAATCTCATCAGATCTCAGAAGCTAAGCAGGGTTGGCCCTGGTTAGCTTTTGGGTGGGAATCCGAAGTCCAGGGCTGCTAGGCACAGAGGCAGCCAATGGCCTGACAGCTTTGAATGTCTCCTGCCTTGAGCCAGTTTGGTGTAGTGGTGAGGAGCGTGGACTCTAATCTGGGAGAACCGGGTTTGATTCCCCACTCCTCCACATGCAGCTGCTGGTGTGACCTTGGGTCAGTCATAAGTCCTTTCAGAGCTGCTCTCTCAAGGGCAGTTCTCAAAAGAGCTCCCTCAGCCCCGCCTACCTCACAGGGCTTCTGTGTGGCAACTAGAACGATAAAAGGGTTGAAATATGAAGAAAGGTTGAGGCACTTGGGGCTCTTTAGCTTGGAGAAACGACGGCTGAGGGGTGACACGATCGAGGTCTATAAGATTATGTGTGGGACAGAACAGGTAGAGAAAGAGGTACTTTTCTCCCTTTCTCACAATACAAGAACTCATGGGCACTCCATGCTGGGTGGTCGGGATAGAAAGGATAAAAGGAAGCCCTTCTTCACCCAAAGAGTGATGAACACATGGAATTCATTGCCACAGGAGGTGGTGGCGGCTACAAGCATGGATGGCTTCAAGAGGGAATTAGATAAACATAAGGAGCAGAGGTCCATCAGTGAGTATTAGCCACAAGGTATAGGTAGGAACTCTGGGGCAAGTGAGGCTCTGTATTCTTGGTGCTGGGGCGGGGGCAACAGTGGGAGGGCTTCTAGTGTCCTGGCCCCACTGGTGGACCTCCTGATGGCCCCTGGTATTTTTGGCCACTGCGTGACACAGAGTGTTGGACTGGATGGGCCATTGGCCTGGTCCAACATTGGCTTCTCTTATGTTCTTAAGCTGCTCTGAGACTCCTTCGGGTAGTCTTCTTCTCTTCTTCTTGAAAAACTCATGGGATCACCGTAAGTTGGCTGCAACTCGACAGTAAAAAAAAAAGGTAAAAGCAGTGCCTTAGCTCCTTTCTTTGCTTTTCTTGTTCAGCACTACGGGTTCTGTAAAGCATCCTTCCACAAGAGCGCTGCCGAGGGCGCCGCCGACCACCACGAAGTGCACTGCACCGTCTATGAGCACCAGGTACCAACTTGGAACACGGCTTTTAACAGCCCCACCCCAGATAAAGCACACCGTGCTGATGATGGGAGCAGAGTCCAAATGAACCCTCCAAGATTCCTGGCCCCTGGGTTGACTCGGGTTTCTGTCCAGTGCCGGCGTCAGCATGCCCCAAACTTGGGCAGCTGCCACAGTCCCTGGCTTCTCGCGGGGCTCTATGCCACTTACTCTCCACCCATCTACCTGCCCTGCCGCTTGCCTGTGCATCATAGAATCAAGAGTTGGAAGGGACCTCCAGAGTCATCTAGTCCAACTTGCAACTATCTCCAGGGCTTTTTTTGTAGAAAAAGCCCAGCAGGAGCTCATTAGCATATTAGGCCACACCCGTGACAGCACAGCTCATTAGCATATTAGGCCACACCCCCATGTTGCCAGAAGTGTGGTCATCCAGCCACACCCACCTATTGCTTCTTATTCTGTTTACCTTGTTTGTTGTCAAAACCCAGGGCTTTTTTTGTAGCAGGAACTCCTTTGCATGTTAGGCCACACACCCCGTAATGTAGCCAATCCTAATGAGTTTCTGCTGTTGGGTGTGGCCTATTATGCTAATGAGTTCCTTATGGGCGTGGCCAACTCAGGAGCCAACCGGAACTCCATTCCTGTGTGTTCCTGCCCCAAAATAGCCCTGACTACCTCCCCCTCCGCACCCACAGTGACCGCTGTTCCATGCCCCGAAGATGGCAAATGAATAAATAAATCTCCAGGATTCCTGGCCAAACTGACCTGGAGGAAATGGCTTCCTAACCCCAAAGTGGTGATGGACATTCCCCTGGACGTGTGAGAAAGGGCCGTGAGAATTAAGTGCTGAGGCGACCCTTCCTGCCCTCCCTCCCACGATCTGCCTAAGTTCACCGAATCAGCATGGCCGTCAGGTGGCCGTCTAGCCTCTGTTTGAGAACTGCCAAAGAAGGTTCCCCTAGCTGCCCAGTTGTGAACATTTTCCCATGCATAGTCCCAGCTACGTAGGCTTTCCAGCATAGATGGGTAGTTGTGTTGGTCTGAAGCAGCAGAACAAAGTTTGAGCCCAGTTGCACCTTTTAAGACCAACAAAATTTTATTCAAGGTATAAGCTTTTGTGTGCATGCACAAGTATCTGAAGAAGTGTGTTTGCACACAAATACATTTTTGTTGGTCTTAAAGGTGCCGCTGGATTCAGACTTTCCCTTTCCGCCATAGAGTTAGGGTGGCCAACCTCCAGGTGGGGCCTGGAGTTCTCCTAGAGTTTCAGTGGCTCCCCTGACTACAGAGATCAGTTCCCCTGGAGAAAAAGGCTGCTTTGGAGGGTGGACTGTACGGCATCACACCCCTGCCGTGGTCCCTCCCCAAACCCTGCCCTCCTGAGGCTCCGCCCCCCCCAAATCTCCAGGAATTTCCCAACCTGAAGTTGGCAGCCCTAAATAGTTGGGATAGGGGGTGTGGGTGGTACAGAGCAGGAAGTACCTCCACCTGTGCCATGCCCAGCATCACTGGGGAAAGGGTGTGTGGGAAATGGGAGGGCCAGTTTGGTGTAGTGGTTAGGAGCGTGGACTCTAATCTGGAGAACTGGGTTTGATTCCCCACTCCTCCACATGCAGCTGCTGGTGTGACCCTGGGTCAGTCACAAGTTCTTTCAGAGCTGTTCTTTCAGGAGCAGTTCTCGAAAGAGCTCTCTCAATCCCACCTCCCCTTTTGTGGGGAGGGGAAAGGAAAGAAGATTGCAAGCCACTCTGAGACTCCTTTGGGTAGGGAGGGGTTGGGTATAAATCCAATCTCCTCCTCCTCCTCCTCTTCTTCTTTCTCTTCCTCTTCCACCTCTTCCTCCTCCTCCTCCTCCTCCTCCTCCTCCTCTCCTTCTTTCTCTTCCTCTTCCACCTCTTCCACCTCCTCCACCTCCTCCTCTTCTTCTTTCTCTTCCTCTTCCACCTCTTCCACCTCCTCCTCTTCTTCTTTCTATTCCTCTTCCACCTCTTCCACCTGCTCCTCCTCCTCTTCTTCTTCTTCTTCCTCCTCCTCCTCTTCTTCTTTCTCTTCCTCTTCCACCTCTTCCACCTCCTCCTCCTCCTCCTCTTCTTCTTTCTCTTCCTCTTCCACCTCTTCCACCTGCTCCTCCTCCTCCTCTTCTTCTTCTTCTTCCTCCTCCTCCTCTTCTTCTTTCTCTTCCTCTTCCACCTCTTCCACCTCCTCCTCCTTCTCCTCTTCTTCTTTCTCTTCCTCTTCCACCTCTTCCACCTCCTCCTCCTCCTCCTCCTCCTCTTCTTCTTCTTCTTCTTCTTCTTCTTCTTCTTCTTCTTCTTCTTCTTCTTCTTCTTCTTCTTCTTCTTCTTCTTCTTCTTCTTCCTGAAGAGAAGGCTGTGCACGGCCAAGAGGTGGGCACAAGGGTGGGTGGGCTAGAAGGGCGGTGTGAGCAGGAAGCCTGGGGGCGGGACAAAGAGGGGAGGGGCCACTGGGCATTCCCCACGAGGACTGCCCTTTGAATCCCTGTCCCGAAGAGTGTGCTCATCATTCTTTTCTTTTCCAGCCCGGAGTCCATCACCACCACTTGACTCATGAGCATTTAGAAGGGAAGCTTCCGCCCGCCGGACGGGGCCACGCTCACCTGGACCTGATCCACTCCCACAATGACACGAGCGGGTCCCACTCCCACTCAGACGAAGACGTCGTGGTTGAGAAACCAGTCTCCTTGCTGAAGAGATCGATCCTCGCAATGTTGCCGGACTGTCCCGGCAGGTATCGGCATTACCATATTTAAGAGCAGCTGAGCCTGGCTTCAAATGAGAGGACCCCGGTAGCAGCCCACGAGAACCTGTAGAAACCGCGGGGCCAACTCCTTAAATTCTTCAATCCACGGAATCTTTAACCCCGAAAAGTCACAGCACATACCAATAGCCTGCAAGCATCTACTCTCTGTTATCGTAGGAACGGGGTGCATCATGCCAAGTTATTGTGCCTGGCACAGTTTCCAGCACCTTGCACCTCAGCCGCATCTCTCTTTTTAAAAGACAGTTCTAATGCTTATATAAGTGGAAACCCAAACTAGAAGAGATGCAAGGGGTGCCAGCGGAAATCTTAGGAGCAGGAGGAGAGCTGAGTGAAATTTCCATTTGTCCAGGTGGTCTATCCCCTCCTTCTGGCTAGCAGAAGAAATCAATTCAAGAATGGCATGCCGATTTGGGGAGCTGTGTTCAGGATGCGAGCGAGCGTCCCTTCAGATTAGAGTCTGTTCTCTTGTTTTAAAAGGGCCAAATGTACACAGCGTCAGATCACAGGTACCCCGAAAAGCATATCAGGCGTAGTCTTTAACTCCATGAATGATGACTCTTTTCTTCTTCTTCTTCTTCCTCTTCTTTTTTTGTAATGTCTGAAAACAGCAACATCATATCATTGTTGGAAAATAAGAGAGCCAAACACCAGTGCTTCACAAATAAAACATTCCAATAAAAAAAAATATCATTGCCGTTTTTGTTTCCTTTCTGCTTAAGGTGACCATGCCATAATGCCCAGAAACTGGGATGCTAAAAATTAGGAGAACTTGGAGGGCATTAGCATTTGAGGGGTGGAAGCTGGGGAAACAACCGTGCATGACTCTGTGGCATTACTTCCAGGTGAGTGCCCGGAAGTGATGTCACAGCATCAGCGACGCCCTAAGCATCAGGGACGCTCTGGTAATGGCCCCGTTTTTCCTCCACCATTCCACTGAGTATTGGCGGGGCACGGGGGAGCTCGCCAGGCAAAATGGCGACCCCAATGTCAAAATCTGCCTCCACCACCTCCCTTTAGCAGAGCTTAGTCCTTGCAACCCCGTTGGGTCATTCCACCTCTTCAGAATGGCAGCCGTCCACTCATACGCCAATACCCCCAACTCTCCTTCCGGGCAGCTCTATGTGAAGGCTTTATGTCTTTCCTTCTCCAATCTATTTTCCAATCCACTGCAGGATAGGTCTACAATTCCCAGGAGTCTTGAGGTTTTGTTCCAGTTTGCTGGAATTAGTATTGCTCCTCGCACATCCAAGGATTAGTTCTCCAGACTCCGGTCTCATGACGAGACTTCTGGGAGGTCCAGATCGACCACGGTAGCCACCTCCGGCTTGGGAAATTCCTAGAGGTTTGGAAGCAGAGGCTGGGGAGGGCGGAGTTTGGGGAGGAGAGGGAGCTCAACAGGGATATGACCATGGTTGCCACTCCCGCCCCCCCAGCTCCTGTTGCCCACTGCCACTCAGCTGGGCAACGGGAGGAAATGCCTGGTGAAGCCAGGTGAGGGGAAAGACTGGTAGTCCAGTGTGACCTGGAAGTGATGGCCCTGACACCGGGTAACATTGGCCCAAAATTCTACGTTTAAATTCAAATGGTGCTGGGACAGCCCAGGGGGTGGCTGCTTGGGCATATGAAAAGACGGGGGGGGAGGTTTCGGTTTCGGTGCTGCGAATGGCGGCCGCTTCTCGGGACGCTCCCGGAGGCGGTCAGCCCACGCACGGAATGGGGGGTCTTCGCGTCTGCGAAAGACCCTAGTGAGCCTTAGACAAAGGCTCCAAACCGGGGGCGCATAGGGGAGTAGCCTCTTTGCCGGCAAACTGCCGGGAAATTGAGGCTTTCTCCCCGCCCCAATCGGCCCCGCCGCGTAGTGCGTCCCGAATGGGACTTAGCAGCCCTACCGACTTCCAGGAGTGAGGAAAAGCGGATGAATTACCATGAAAAGAAGAAATGGCATCTAATCGTGAGTTGAAGATCTATTTTGAAGCGCAAATTAAAACCCCCCCGTAAGCGGATAAGCGTATGGGAGGAGGGAGGAGTTTCCACCCTCTCCGAAGAAGCGAATTTTTAAAGGAAACGCGAAGGGGGGGTAACAAGAAAAAAATGTTGGTGAAAGTACCGTTGGGGTTTTACAGAAGATTGCGGCTTTAGTTGCTTTCTGGGGGATGTGGCACGAACTTTGAAAAAGTAAATAAAAAATAAAATGTCGATGCTGGGGAAATTCCTGTTTAGAACGGAAGAGAAGAGAGGAGGGACTTCCGTTCCAGTCAACCCCCCCACAGCTAGCTGTCAATTAACAAGAGACTGAGATACTGCGCCACCTGCTGGAGTAAATGTGGAATATCAATGAAATGTTTTTAAAATGGAAATTGTTCTCATCAGACTACAAAAACAAATGTTGGAATTAACAAGGTTGATGGCAGAAAATGTATAGATATTAATTGGATGCTAAAGTTCCAAGTTATGGATGAAGAAGGGAAAGAAGATCTCAGATTTATTTTGACGAATGTCTTGACACCTCTATCTGGCAGTGGAGCGAATAAATAAAAAGAAGAGGCGGATAAGGCTTCCAAAGCCTACTCCGCCTTTAAAAAAAGGATATACTCTGCCAGTTGAAAAGGGTGTTGAGCTTAGCAAGTAATGGAGATCTAATTTCAACTTGAGTGTTAATGGAGCCAGCGAGAATTGACTGCCAGAAACAACAAGAAAAAAGAAGCGAAAGAAGATGGATTAAAAAATTTCTGAAGAGACATGCCAGCACAGAGGAGGAAGCAGCACTCAAAATTTGGATTTTTGAAGAAGACGGCGGCCCGGGGGAAGGAAGTGACAGAACGGGAGGCACTAAAATTCAAAAGAATTAATGATAATTGGAGACACTTAAAAAGGATTTGTTCGTGTAACATCTGAAAAGATTTGATTAATATCTAACCCCAGTGGACTTTACTAACTTTACTAACAGAATTGATTTGGACTTTGTAAAGCTGAAAAGAAGATCTTTCAACCGTGATGGATGCCGACAACTGGAAGAAATACTATCTAAAATTAACCTTTACTAACAGAAAAAGACTCACTCCGCTCTTTTTTCTTTTCCCATCTATCTACCTTACCTTTTTCTTATAAAAAATAAAATTCTCTCCTTTTTAGGAGAGTTATTTCAAAAAAAAAAAAAAGACGGGGGGGGCAAAACGTGGCTCAGCCCACCGCTCTGCGGGGCCCAGTCAGGATCACTGATTCACTGCCACAGGAAGTGGCGATTCACTGCCACAGGAAGTAGTGGTGGCTAAAAGCACAGACAGCTTCAAAAGGGGATTGGAGAAACATCTGGATCAGAGGTCCATCATTGACTATTCTCCACTACTTATAGAGGGAACACTATGTCTGGGACAGTGTAGTTCTATATTCTTGGGTGCTGGGGGGGGGAACAGTGGGAGAGCTTCTGGAGTCTGGCCCCACTGGAGGACCTCCTGAGGGCACCTGGTTTTGGTCCACTGTGTGACACAAGAGTGTTGGACTGGATGGGCCATTGGCCTGATCCAACTTGACTTCTCTTATGTTCTTATGAGGCCCTCGTGGCACCTTTAAATTACTTTCAAATGGCTGTGGCACCCACGTGGAAAACATGAGGGTGCCATCAGATTTTTATTTACTAATTTACTTCACTTATAGTCCACTTCCCACCCCCCAAAGAGGACCCAAAGTGGCTTACGGCATACTCCCCATCTCCATTTTAACCCTCATAACAGCCCTGGCCAGGCTGAGAGTGTGTGACTGGTCTAAGGTCACCCCAGAAAGCTTCCATGGCGAAGAAGGGATTTGAACCTGGGTCTCCCAGACACTCAGACCACTGCACCACTCTGGCTCTCCAAAGTCCTAATTTGGCCCAAATAGGCCCTGTGATGAAGGCATATCAGGAGTTAGAATATATCATTAAAACATGACAGTATCATCACAGTTCCGTCATCACACATCAAGTGGTCTTTCTTAACTTGCAGGGCTTCTTCCTGATCCCTCATCCTAATTCAAAGGTCTCACTTGACCTGGCTTTGAAAGGCGTCCTTTGACACCAGAGGGAAATGGGGGTGGAGGAGAAAGATCTTCCATAGCACTGACAAGAAGCTGGGTTTGCTCTATGATGCAGCAGACACTGGGGAGAACCAGCTGGGTACAGATGTCCTCTGTTACCCAAAGTAATTATGTTCAGCCTGCTGAAAGATTATGTGAATAGGGCATATCACACTGTATTTTCATGGAATCTTCTTATAGCAGTTAGGATAAAGGCAGACAAGGAATGGGTATTGTACCCTGCAAAAGAATGGACTCATAAGCCCCGGAATGTCTGAAAACCCTGTTTCTGCTCGAAGACCCCACCCCTTTTCCCTCACTCCCTGGGAGAGGGATACCAAAAACAAACTGTGTATTAACAGCTAGGGTTGTGTGCTCGGTATAAACTGAGCTGAATAAATACCCGGAAAATATCCTATTTGTATAGCTGTGCCTATTGAAATAGCTGTGCTCAAATAAAAGCCGATATTATTTGGCTTTTATTTGGTCATGGCTAGAATGTATTTAAAGAGACTGCAGCCTCTTTAAAAGCCTTCTGAGTTCACTCACCGAGTCGCACTGCCACGATGAGTGAACCCAGCAAGCTGTGGTCTCTTTAAATGCCTTTTTTTCCCCATTGGTTTCAATGAAGGATGGGGGCACCTTCTTTGAGGATCCATAGAATTAGACCCCCTGGTCCAATCTTTTTAAAATTGGGGGGGGGGGTGGATTGAGGAGAGGCACCAGCAGCTATGCTGCAACTTTGGTTCCTCTACCTGAAAAAACAGCCCCCCCCGACCTCCAAATACCCCTGGAATGATTCTCTGTTATACCCTATGGGGACAGTCCCTATAGGGTACAATGGAGTTGAATAAATTTGGGTTTCCCAAATATTTACCCAAATCCCAATACAATTCCAATTCAGAATACCACTATCTGGGGGGTCCAACAGACCCAATTTGGAAAAGAAAATCAATTTTTTGTACACCCCAGTAACAGTTGCCACCAGCACCTGTAAGAGTAACTTTTGCTAGACAGAGCTGAAGATCTAGCAGTCTGTATCCATACTGCCACTTAGAGGTACTACCCAGTTGCTGTTATTTCCCACTTTCTCCTACAAACTAGTGCAGAGACAATTCACACTTTTACAATTTTGAGCTATCACATTCCAAGATGGTGAGCTCTCCTGCTTGCCCTTCACCATTGCCACACTTCAGACAGCAAGGAGACTGAATAGGAGCAATGTGATTTTCGGCAAGGCAGGATATAAATGGAAAATAATAAATAAATAAATAAATAAATAAATAAATAAATAAATAAAATCCAACTTAGAGCATTCAAATCATAGGAAAGTTTAATACATGAATAAAAATCATACACATGGCCTGTTCAAGCATCATGCTGAAGAAGGGTACAAAGAAAAGGTGAAAACACATAATCTCCTTTCCTTTAAATTTGGTACTTATCCTAAATGATGTTTAATTAGAACTGGCTAGCTTTACTTGGAACTGCAGTAGTTTAAAGTTCAGCATTACTTAATTATCAGGACTGGAACCTCTCCATCATCCCTTGCTACATGGACAAGATGGAATCCCTAGGTAAAGGTTTAAGTCCTGCATGGCTTGTGCTTCCCTGTTAAAAAGCCATAAGAGAAGAGAGAGATTCTTCCCCATGCCCTGAGAATTTATAATTCCCCCTCAGAAAGTCAGTCCCACCTTAGGGTTGTTCTGATCTTCTTGCCAGAAATAGGAAGTGAAAACTTTCTAGCCATTTGGCTGTCTCCCTCTCTATCCATTGAGGTACAACATTCTAGCAAGGTGCAAGATGGTTAACCATTGTTCTACTTCAGCCAGAGCCATTTGTATATGAAAGCACTAAAGCACTCTGTGCTTGACCTTCATGGCTCAACTTCCAGAACCCTCCTTCTCTCCACCTGTGAGTTTGTAGCTGGGTTCTAACTCATAAACAGAATATAGTCCCAGTAGTAGAAATCTCTGAATGAATTTTAGGGTGGAGGGCATTTCTCCAAACACCCAGATGCTACATTGTCTGTAATCAATGGGGCTGGAGCAATGTTTGCTGAGAGCTGTATTCTGAGACAGCAGGAAACTAGAAGACCAACAAGGGGGAAATGAAAAGAATTACAGACTCACTTGCAGAGCTGAGTAGGCACAGTGCTAGCAAGTTGTATATAAACTTTCAGTGGGATCCAGACTAAATGATCCAATGGCAGAATGGAAATTTCCTGCCTGTCCCCTCCCAATACTGCCCACTGATCTCCAGGAAATGCTACTCCTGGGA
This sequence comes from Gekko gecko, assembly GCA_029375565.1. Taxonomy (NCBI): domain Eukaryota; kingdom Metazoa; phylum Chordata; class Lepidosauria; order Squamata; family Gekkonidae; genus Gekko; species Gekko gecko. Next base: position 124,710,480 of record JAPDNY010000008.1, read on the forward strand.
GATTGGGGACCCTGAGGAATGACATGAGGGGGTGTGCAGCAGGAATAGGGAATCAGCAGATATTGTCAATTTAGTCTGGATCAAAGCCAATGTAGGACCCAAATCTGTTCCCCAGTTACCTGGCTGCAGATAATCTAAGACTGCAATACTCAGCCTTGCATTCTGTAGGCCATGTTCACAAATGAGAATTTCAGGAGGGCATCACCTCCCCCTGCCATAATACACCACAACATACATTTGGCTTAATTATTTTCTGAATCATAACATCAGAAAATGATACACAATTCTCACTAGTAGAAATCCCATAGCTCTCACTATTAAGCAGGTGCAATGGCCCAAGCTCACCAGGCTGGCACAATCTCATCAGATCTCAGAAGCTAAGCAGGGTCATCCCTGGATAGTTTTTGGATGGGAGACCACCAAGGAAGTCCAGGGTTGCTACACAGAGGCAGGCAAGGGCAAGCCACCTCTGTTCATCGCTTGCCTTGAAAAACTTCCATTGAGGATATAAGTCGGTTGATGGTACTTTCCACCGACAAAATCCAAGGATTCAGAGTGGTTCACGTGTCTTGCCAATGACCTGTGAGGCTCTGCCTTCTAATCATTGACTCACTGTTTGTGAGTTGCGTGTCCAGGTTAAAGGTGATGGTCAGCGTGCGGTGATTGACCTCAAGCTATATAAAGAATCCATTTCAAAGTCGTGCTCTTCCTTGCTAGCTCCAGACTCCCTCCAAGTTCTCGGGCCGTTTCCAGAATGGGCTTCCTTATTTCCCTTCTGATCGGGATGCAGGTACTGTGCTCCCTGGCTGGTCATCCTCCCCAACGAGAATCTCCACCACCGCCACCACCACCTCCTAACCGGTTGATTTCCCCACCATGTAACAGCCCTTTAGTAAAGGCAGCTGCGGAGCTGGCCCTAGAGAAGCTCAATGAAGACCGCAGGGAAGGATATGTGGTTGGACTCCAGCGAATCTTTGATGTCCATGAGCTTCAGTGGGTGAGCAGCTGATATGCTTGCACTTGCTTGGGTTTTGTGTTTCAGTTCAAGTCAGTTCTCTGTAACTGTCAGATACAGGCACGGGGAAAGCTGAAACCGTGAGTCATCCCGTCTACCAAGCATAGCACCAAACGTGGTGGGGTCCCGATCCATTCAAGCTCCCGCTACATGCTCCTATCCTGCCTGTTTGCCAGTTTTATGCAGGAGAATAACCTGCGACCTGTAGAGCCCTATTGCATTGCAAAGATGTGGGTGATGGTTTTTTTCAATTTTAACAGAAAGGAAAACTGAGTCATAAATGACTTGAGAGCTTTGACTCTCAGAAGCATATGCCCCCTCAGATCCCGTTGGTCTCTAAGGTACTCCTGGACTTGAACCCACGGTTCGGAAGACTCATGCAGATTTTTGTTGTTAAAATCCATGCAGCATACTTCCACATCATGTGTTTGGTGCAAAATGCTTGTGTTGTTTGTTTGTTTTGCTAATTCTGCCCGCTTCTTTGTGCTACAAGAAATTTTGCCTTCTCACCTCTAGCGAGACACCTGTGATGTCTATTATTTCACTCTGGATGTGGTGGAAACTGGATGCCATGTGCTGAGCAGGAAGTCCTGGAAGGATTGTCAGTTTAGAAGGGGCCACGAATTGGTAAGCGTTTGTTCTGCCTGGCTCAGGGAGTGTGTCAGACCCAAGCTAATTATTCCACTAATGCAAGTGAATTCCATCAGCAAAACGGATTTCTTTCCTCCCCCCCCTCCCCACCAACCCTCTATTTTCCCTGAATTCCCCGGGGAACAGGGGTGTGTGCATATGTGTGTGTGTGTGTCTACCTGTGTGTGTGTGTGAAGTGCCATCAAGCCGCCTCCAACTTACTAATGAATGTCCTTCAAAACGTCCTCTCATTAACAGCCTTGCTCAGGTCTTGCAAACTAAATGAGAGACAGAGGGAAGGAGGAATTTACAGAAATCATTCTCCAAGGGCAGTATGTGTGGGCCCCCTTCCATTTTATCTTCACGACAATCTTGCGGAGTAGGCTGGAAAGTGTGTGTGTGAGAGAGAGAGAGAGAGAGAGGGAGGGAGGGAGAGAGACTCCGTAGGTGACTGCAATGACCTTCACAGCAGAGTGGGATCTAAACCCAGGCCCCCTCATCCCCCTCTGAAACTCTATGTCACATTCTCAGTATGGAGCAAAACTCTACAAGTGTCCTCAGCTGAGCCTCAAAGGGGACCACAAGGCGTTTCAGATCTGAATTCCCGAACAGATTCATAACCTCTGATGTAAGGCAAAATAAGGATTAGGGAAGAAATGAAAGAGGATTCCATCCTGCGAGTTGGGGGTTCAAGGTCAGTGCAGGGGGCAGAGAGCTTGAAGGCCGTTTTCTTGGGTAACACAGGAGTCATCCGCTAAAGACATTTGCTCTGCAAACATTGGCTCCGCTCTTTCCATTGCTCTAGGTCTACGGGCAGTGCAAAGCAACCTTTTACATCAACAAGCCGTGGAGAACTCTTCACCTGTTCAACTATGACTGCGTTTTACGCTCACGTAGGTATTTTTTGGCAAATGTGATCGCTGGGATAAAAGAGGGCTCATATGGGCGTGCACACTGCCAGTGCTGTGGCAGTGCTTAAACGAACGGAAAGGGGGAGAGGGCACAATTTTGAACTTACCCTTAAGATTTTTAAAGGGAACTAAATGTTGTGCATGCATTTAGGTACTTATTCCCTGCTTTTCTCCAGATCCGGGACCCAAAAGCAGTTTATGAGTTTGTTCTCCCTACCTCCGCCTGATCACAAAATCCCTTGTGAGAAAGCTTAGGCAAAGCGATAGAGAGTTAACAGGCCCAAGATCATCCAGCAAGCAGCCATGGCAGACAGTGGATTGAATTTGGGTGTCTCAGACCTAGGTCTGACTCAGGAAACATCTGGGGACTTTGGGGATGGGGCCAGGAGACTTTGAGGATGGAGCCAGGAGCCAGGATGTGACATCATGATTGAACTACTTTTTTACTATAAGAATTTTATTAATTTTGCAGAACTACTAGATATGGGGTAAGGATACTAAATTCCTATCTCTAAGTTCCATGGGAGATGGGGAAAAAAACTAATACAATGCCATCTATTGGAATGGGAAGGGCAACTATATCCCTAACTCTCAATCAACTATTGGTGATGGGGAAGGACAAACTAACAGGTGACACGATCTGGTTACATAGTGATATAGCTTTGTCACCCAGTGATACAGATCTGTTATTGCTTACAAGAAGATTAACAGAAAATAACAAAAAGATGCATTCATTATCCAGTCAACAAAAAACTGCAGCAAATATCTTTGTTTTAGAGTCTTTTCTTCTTGAGTTTCTTCTTTCTTGAGGTTTGGGAGCAGCTGCTCCTTTCTCAGATTCGAATGTATCTGAAGAACTATAAAGCTTAGAACTACCACTTGATGAATCCAGTGAGTAGGATCTTCTTCTTCCTCCTCCTCCTCCTCTTCCGTTTTAGATTTCTTGTCCTTGTTATGTTGCTTGGAGTTGAAGTATTGGTCTACAAACTTTTTCACCTTAGGAACAGTATCAATGTTGAATTGTTTATCTTTAAATCTGAAACCCAGTCCTTCAGGAAATAACCATCTATAAGGAACTGCTTCCTTCTGAAGAGAGAGAGTAAGCTCCCTATAAAGTCTCCTCTGTTTTCTAATTTCAAAGGGGATATCCTTCAAGATTTTTATCTCTTCGTTCTTGATTTTCAGGGGTTTCGCCTGTGTAGATTTCAGCACCAGATCCCTGGTAGACCATCTCGTGAATTTCAAACAATTTCTCCCAGGAGTTTATTTTTTTATAATCCGGATAAATTCTGTAAGCCTAGTCCATCTCCTTCATTAAGTCTTCCTGTTTGTAATCCATTATTGGAGCCAAAGTCTCTGCTATGAGAGATTTTAAATCTTCATTCTTTTCTTCTGGGATCCCTTGGAAGCATAGAATGTACATAAATCTTTCCAGCTGGAGCTGTGTTAGCTGAGTTTTATTGGAGGATCTCTCTTTCTCTGCTTCATCTGCTCTTTTGTTAAGACTCTCAGTCTGTTTTTCCATCTTTTTTAACGTCTTTTCCATCGCTGAAGTCTTTTTATCCATTTGGGACATTTGCTTTTGCAAATTATCCACTTTAATGTTGAGATTAGTCCATTAGGGGGTGCAGTGTGTTTGCCAACAGTGTAGGCATGTCTGCTGTTACTTCCTGGTTGTGGGAGGGAGTCGCTGGTTGGCTATTTCCGGTTTGCATTTTTTTCTCCAGACCCGCCTTCCACCCTCTCCCAGCCATAATATCAACAAGAAGTAAGCTTCCCAAAACAAAGTAAAAGTTAGCTGAATTTAATCTGTTTCACATTATTGTGCAGAATATCACTGATATTCTGATGTGTTTAGCTTAGTCCAAAAGTTTTTAAATCCCATTTTAAAACTGCTTTGCTTTAAGTGGGGGGGGGGCAAATTCCTGAGTTTCCTCCCTCCCCCACCACTTGCACTTAGGCACTTCTAATTGCTACCAAGGTTCTTGTAGACACTTTAAATCACCTGAGCTTTGCTTAACTCATGCTTTGAAGCCTTGGAAGTCTTTTAGAAGCATATCAAAACTTTTGATCATGTCCGCTTGTCCGGCAGTTATCTCTCAGCGCCATGCTGGCTTCTGCGGCGACGGGACCTTTCGGGGAAGAAAGTGAGCCTCAATTCCTTGGCCATCGCCTTGGAAGAGGCTCTCCTCAGCTCCCAAGGCTGAGGATCTCCTACAGAGATCCCAGGAGGGTCCGAGACGAACTTGGACCCTTCCCGTCAGCCGAGACACGGCTCCCCCCCCCATTGGAGCGAGACGGGGTTCAGCCAAGTAGCAAAACACTTAAACCGGAAGCGTGGGTTTTTTACATATTAAAAAAGATAAAAATGATTGAACTCCAAAGGGAGTTCTGGCTGTCACATTTAAAGGGACAGCATTCCATTTAAATGCCTTCCCTCCATTGGAAATAATGGAGCAGGGGGCAGCTTCTTTGGGGACTTATAGAATTAAACCCCTTGTCCAATCTTTTTGAAACTGGAGGGGGGGGGAGTTTTTGAGGAGAGACACCAGATGCTATGCTGAAAATTTAGTGTCTCTACCTCAAAGAACAGCCTCCCTGAGAGCCCCGGATACCCATGGATCGATTCTCCATTAAAGCCTATAGGGACTGGTCTCCGTAGGGTATAATGAAGCACCCAGTGGACATTTCCTCTCCCCCCATTTTCTGATAACCATGAACTGGGGGGAGGGCCTCCAAACCAGGTGATCCCCTGCCCCCAACTGGGAACTGGAAAACCAAGAAGGGAACACAGGCATCCGTATAGGAAATGCAACAAACGAGCAAACACTGCGATATAAAAGACTAAGACATTTAGTAAGGATCATATTATATTATAAATAAAACTTTGCAATATTACAAGTCCATCATTTTCAATGAGCACCCGGATAGAGACTCATTTCGTCCCAGTCTTCCTCAGGGGTAATCCTATTGTATTGAAAGGTGTCAGCCTCTTATGCCTGAGGAAGATTGGGACGAAATGAGTTTCTATCCGGGTGCTCATTGAGAATGATGGACTTGTAATATTGCAAAGCTTTATTTATAATATAATATGATTCTTACTAAATGTCTTAGTCTTTTATAATGCAGTGTTTGCTTGTTTGTTGCATTTCCCAACTGGGAACCTGGCCGCTCTACTCAGAGCCCAGGCCTACTCTCTAACGATCACTCCACACTGGTTCATATAATGAGTTCAAAATATATTCACACATCTTGTCTTTTTAAAGAGAAACAAAAGATTCTTACAGGTGGCATCTTTGGTCTACATATTTGGCAAGGAAGGTTCAAGCAGATTAATAAAGGTGTAGGATTGCCAACAATGAGTTGGGAGGTTTGGGGAGATCTGGGGATGGATCCTGGAGGCGATGGATCTAGGTAGGGATGCGATCCCATGGAATCCACCCTCCAAAGCTGCTATTTTCTGCGGTCTGGAGATCAGTTGTAATTCCAGGAGATCTTCAGGCCCTGCCAGGAGGGAGGAGCATCTGGCATATTGCTGAAGCAAAGCAGATGTGGAAGTGAGAGGCCCCTTAGACTGAAGACCACAGGGAGCTGCATATAAAAAGCGGGACATAAGTATAACTTTGGAGGGAACCAAAGACATCGGGTTGTGAGCTGAAAAGTAATTATCTGATTGACATGGTTTTTCCTAAACAGTTCCAGCGGTCACTATTGCAAGAATGTGCCCCGACTGCCCAACTCCTCAGGACCCAACTCAGCCTGAGTATCTGGAGGCGGCTGCTCTGAGTCTTGCCAAATTCAACACGGAAAGCAACCACACCCATTACTTTAAGGTCCGCAACGTCACCAGAGCATCGTATCAGGTAACCTGGAGATTAGGTATGGCGGTCTGAGATTCTTTGATGGGAACATTTGAGATACCAGATAGAGATTTGGTCTGACAACCACGGCTGGCCATAAAAGCTAAGTGGTCATGCGCAATGCTCCCTCTAAGCTGTGGAGTCTGGTGAGTAAAAATTCTACTTTGTGAGCTACTGGCATTAGAGTTGTGAAGGAGCAATTTGGCTGATGCATAGATGCATTTGCTCCTGGAGCCATTCTTCTTGAGCTAAGACAAGAATGTGTGAGCCGGAGGCTAAAAAAACCTGTGAGCTAGCTCACACTAACTCAGCTTAGAGGGAACAGTGCTCACGTGCAGGGGTAGTGTAACTCTGAATAACACTTGCCCACGGTAACACGGGTGTCTGTATGCACCAGAAAAATCAAGGAGGCCACTGTTAGGTGTCTCACGCACGGGGATAGACTTCTGTGGTTTCTGAGTTACTATGATGGTAGCTGATATAGCTCAGCAGCAAAAGGATTTCTATAGGTCAAGTTCCCCCACATTTTCCTGCCCCAGTCAGCTGAGAACTGCCACACCCAGGCCCACATCCACCCCACCTCACCACCTGGGCCTTTTCAGATTTTTATTTTTTTTTAATCAGCAATTTAATATTGTAATAACATTATAACCAGGGCAGCAGGAACTCCTTTGCATATTAGGCGACACAACCCTAATGTAGCCAGTCCTCCAAGAGCTTACAGTAGCCCCTGTAAGAAAAGCTCTGTAACGTCTCGGAGGATTGGCTACATTAGGGGGGGTGTCGCCTAATATGCAAAGGAGTTCCTGCTACAAAAAGTGCCCTGCTTATAACAATCTGTGCATTGGGTTCTCTGGATTCCCAGATTTCATTGTTCAAAAATGTACATCTTCAGTCCCTTCCTTTGTGGAGATATAAGCTCAAATGTATTTATCTTTATTTATTTAAAATATTTGTTAGCTGCCTTTCCTACTACAAAATGTAAGGGGGCTCACAATATTAACAAGATACATTTAAAATATTCTAAAAACATAAAAACAAAAAATTAAAAATCACAATTTAGGACTGCTGCAATTAAATGCGGTCTTAAATAAAACGGTTTTCAGCTGCCACCTAAAGATTGAAACCAAGGGGGCCAGGCGCACCTGCCTGGGGAGGTTGTTTCATGATTGTGGGGCTGCCACCAAAAAAGCCCTGTCTCAGGTTTCTACCAAATGAATATCTTTGATTAATGGAACACTCAAGAGGGTCTCTCTCTTTGATCTGAATTCCTGGGCAGGACATTGCTGCATCAAAAGAGGCTAGAGATTTTCTTTTAAAAAATGAAAGCTGGGCTTCCAAAGACCATAATACACAGATCCCTATGATATTGGAACAATATTAGTTTGGCCAATTTTTTAAAGGCTATCAATGGTTGACCTCCACGGGGACAGGGGCAGAGGAAATGGTTGCTAAGTGGGTGGGGCCAAGAAAATCTAAGCTCTCCCTCTCACACAGAAGCCATCCTGGCTTGGTGATGACCTTTCCCGAAATTTCACAGCAAAGCAATATATCCCTGGGGAGATTTATTTACTGCACTCAGTATCAAGCTCCTATGACTGTGCAAACTCTGCTATATTAACCAAATATCCCAGTACCTCTTTCCTTTTATTACATTTCTCCTAGATTGCACTAGGGCTGCCACAGCCCAGCAACTTGATCTTTCCCCTCCCATTCCTTTTCTCAGCTGTACTGACAAGATAGGATTTCCCGTACAAATTGTAACTTTGTGCAAAGTGTGGTGGAGTCGCAGCTGACTTTGCACAGGTGTGTGCACACATGTTGCCAACAAACAAAGTTTGCAGTACCAGTGTCATTGGGTTCGACCATGCATTCTGTACATGCAACTTGTCCCCCCATATTATTAGAACATGTGACTCTTTCCCATTTTTCACAGTGGCCAATAACGCAGTAGAGAATCCCCTAATGCTTGGCAATATGGAAAACAGGGCTTGGCAGCTGCTTGGCAGTTTCAAAAATAGTCTTGTCAGTCTCAGCATCAGGTTTTCTCCCTTTGCCCGTTCCTTTCTGTTCCCTTTCATTCAGTGAACTAATGCTAAAATGCACACATACAAACTGAACCACAAGGATTTAAATGGAAGGCACTTGTTAGATGCTACTGCGCAGCTGCAATAGGGCAATTGCATAAATTGGAAAAAAGTTGGATGCCACCCCACACACATCACAAGTGATGTTCCCACACCAATTTAGAAAAGTGTGGGCTTATTATTGTAGCTGCAGAATAAATACACCAGAGAAAAAAGAATGGTGTGTAAGGCAGGCACAGAATTTGAAGGCAAGCTTAAAAGCTTACTGCTTGGGAAATCTGCAGTAAACTGTGCATGTGTGATAGGCCTGTGTGTCCTTCCTCTGCCCACTCAAGATCCCTCCCACTTATAACTTTCTGTATACCCTTTCCTTGACAATGAGAGAAAGGAACACAGGCAGGTAGCAGAGGGCCCCACCAGAAGCTCTAGGCCCTGGCAAATGCCCCACCTCTGGCATGCTGATGCCATCCCTGGCTCACACACACACACACGAGGCCTGAGCGCCTGACAACTCTGGATTTTAGCTAGTTACCATTCTGTATAAGGGCCTAACCTCTGCTCAGACACATTTTTAAAAAAATGTAACACTGATGATTTGCACCTACTTACAATCCCCGTCACAGTCATACACAATTTAAAAAACACCAGCGTTGCAAAGTTTTGTTCAGTTTGAGACAGCAGGATTTTGAGGTTCATTACTGCTTCCCATCCTTGTCCATGCCAACCCATTGCCTCTTTTCCACAGTGGGTCGTCGGTCCTTCACACTTTGTGGACTACGTTATCCAGGAGACATCCTGTCCCAAAACCCAGGCTCTGGATGACCTCTCCAAGTGTTCATTCCTCCCAGATAAAACAGCAGTGAGTATTCATTCTGCTTGCATGAGACATGTTATTACAAGTCCAGTGCACATATTATTGAGAAGACACTGCCTGCCATCCCAGAGGAGCTTCGAAGATCCTTGTCTTTATCTGCCCGTCCTCAGCCTGTGGGCACAGTGCACAGAAGGCAGCCAGTGTGATGCTGTCCCTATCCTGCCAACACAACAGTTTACAGTATCACTTGTAATCATCACAAGTGTGGAAACAAAAGGCTTCCCTAGTGGCACTACCACTGCCTCCTGCCAGGGTGGGGCAAAAATAGCATTTGTTTCTGTTCCCCACCCACAGAACCTGCAGCACAGTTCCAGGGTGTGCAAGCAGAATAGTTGTCCCCGTTTCACTGCAGGCACAGCAGCAGAGAACAAAATAACTCAGGCAAACAAGAGCAGCTCCTTATACAGGAGGAAAGCCTTCCCCTACTCAGTAGTGTGTGTAGACACATGGGAAAGAACAGGTCAAGCTGCACAGTCACTATGGCGGCAAGGTTCGTGTTACCCTTCTGATTGGAAGACTCCCCAGGCAGCTGCCAAACTCTCTCCTACACTTCCTGACCTCTCTGAACTCTAAGCCCAGCAATCAAACACCAGAACAATCAAGATCTGAAGATTTCAGAATATTACTGAAGTTAGTTTAAAAATATGCATGAGTTACAATAACTAGAATTTTATATCAGAGCAGAAAACACATAAGAGATTCAAGACACTGGACTAAGAAATCAGAATGTGAGCCCCAAGAATGCTAACTGAGTAAATGTTTGAGGGGGATGAAACCAGTGAAGGAAGGACGGAAAACAGAAGATCCATTTGGCAGAAGAGAATAAAGAGAATTTCTCCAGTGCTGGGATTTAGTCCTCACCTCCATGATTGCTGTAGAAGAGCATATTTTGGAACAGTTTTATACCGTTATAATGGCCATGACCTCTTCCAGAGAAACTTGGGAAGCGTTATTTGGAAAGGGTGATGAAGACTGTCGTCAGAGACTTCTATCTTTTGTCCCCATCGTGTATCTAAAAAACACCCACAGGATGTGGATCAAAAAATCCACACAATGGTACTATGTTCAGATAGGGGGATTTTTCTACAAACCTAGGTCAGCTCCCAGGTTTGCATAAAAAATGCAAAAAAAAAAAATTAGTAAGCAAGGGGGTTATAAAATGACCCAAGGAGAGAAGAAGGGAGATAAAGCAATGAACAGTGAGAAGTGGGGGAGGCAAAGGGTCAGCATGGGCACAGAGATGACAGCACCGGGGGGGAGGGACAAGAGAAACAAAAGGAAAGGATGGGACATGCATACACACATCAGTGTGCAGGTCCCCACTGTTAGATCTATAATTACCAAGATTCTGATGAAATATGGAAAGGCTATGCTAAGTCCATGGTGTAGGTATACATTAGTGTGGTAGGTTCCTCTTCAGCCTCAGCTGTGCCACATGGAGAGCTGTTACGGGGTTGTAGGGAGGTGGCATGGCAAGTCTGGAGTGGGAACTCAGTGCCATGGGTGGTTCCTTACTGAGCGCACAAAAGGGCACATAGACCAATTGTGGCATGCAGTAACATTGTGCTTTGAATTCGAACTTACCTGTTCACAAGTTTGCTGATGGAGAAGATATTTCTTTTTTCTAGGATGTGGGTGTATGCACAGGCTCCGTGATAGACAGTCAGATTGAACATCAGAAGTTTATCACCACAAAGTGTGAAATTTTCCACCCGCAGGTATGTGGCTCAATCAAACATCAGATCTTCTGAGAATATCACATAATAACTCATAGCCAATGCAGATTAATTAGCTGGTACAGGAAGGAATCAGCAACTACAGTCCAAAGGCGCTAGGAAATGTAATCACCATGGCCTAGAAAATAAATTTCAATTGTAAGGCTTAACCCCAAGGCCTCCAAGATACCATTTGCAGAAAGGCTTCCTATTAGCTAAATTTGCAGGGTCTCTGTCCATGCCCCATCCCAGACAGTAGCAATTTTAAATTGGCCTTCTGCACACCATCATGTATTCACCCTGGGTTTTGTCCAGTTCCACTCTGCGGGACCCAAACCTGCTTTGGTAGGGTCTCTTAGACTGTGAGAAGGAGAGAACTGAGGCTGAGGTCAGACTGGCAATTTGAAGCGCGAGGGAGTCGCGGCAAAAAGACCCAGAACAAAGTGTTCCGGATTTTCCCAGTCACACTGCACTGACTGATGCGGGAGCATACCAGGGAGGATGCGCAAGGGAGTGTTCACACTCCTGGCCTGCCCCTGGTGCAGGCGCGGCTGTAAACGGCTTTTTCTTTGTAATCCAATTATATGTGCTTATGCACTCATGCGCATAAGCACTCATGAGCATAAGTGCATCCCTACCAGAACAGCTTGTTCGCGTTCACACATCCCTGAAACGGGATCAATGCACTCTCAAGGTTTTGCTACCATTTTCACCTAGTATTTTTTAAACTCAGGAGGGAAGCTCAGGAGATGAAATAGTTCCCAACAGCTGTCAACCAGATTCTTCCAGAGGACTCATGGGGTACATAAGAACATAAGAACATAAGAGAAGCCAATGTTGAATCAGGCCAATGGCCCATCTAGTCCAACACTCTGTCACACAGCGGCCAAAATATACCAGGTGCCATCAGGAGGTCCAGCAGTGGGGCCAGGGCACCAGAAGCCCTCCCACTGCTGCCCCCTCCAGCACCAAGAATAGAGTGCATCACCTGCCCCAGACTGAGAGTTCTCATTCTATACCCTGTGGCTAATAGCCACTGGTGGACTTCTGCTCCATATGTTTATCTAATTTCCTCTTGAAACTGTCCATGCTTGCAGCTGTCACAACCTCCTGTGGCAGTGAATTCCATATGTTAATCACTCTTTGGGTGAAGAAGTATTTCCTTTTATCTGTTCTAACCCGACTGCTCAGCAATTTCATAGAGTGCCCACGAGTTCTTGTATTGTGAGAAAGGGAGAAAAGTACTTCTTTCTCAACCTGCTCAATCCCATTCATAATCTTATAAACCTCGATCATGTCACCCCTCAGCCGTCGTTTCTCCAAGCTAAAGAGCCCCAAGCATTTTAACCTTTCTTCATAGGGAAGGTGTTCCAACCCTTTTATCATTCTAGTTGCCCTTCTCTGCACTTTTTCCAATGCTATAATATCCTTTTTGAGATGTGGTGACCAGAACTGTACACAGCATTCCAAATGAGGTCGCACCAATGATTTATACAGGGGCATGATGATACTGGCTGATTTGTTATCAATTCCCTTCCTAATAATCCCCAGCATAGCGTTGGCCTTCTTTATTGCAGCTACACATTGTGTAGACATTTTCAGCGAGTTATCCACTACGACTCCAAGATCTCTCTCTTGGTCAGTCTCTGCGAGATCAGACCCCATCAACGTGTATTTATATTTAGGATTTTTGGCTCCAGTGTGCATCACTTTGCACTTGGCCACATTGAACCCCATTTGCCACGTTGACGCCCACTCACCCATCCTCAACAGATCCCTTTGGAGTGCCTCACAATCCTCCCTGGTTTTCACCACCCTGAACAACTTCGTGTCATCTGCAAATTTAGCCACATCACTGCTTACTCCCAATTCCAAATCGTTAATAAACAATTTAAAAAGCATCGGACCGAGTACTGATCCCTGTGGTACCCCACTGCTTACCACCCTCCACTGAGAAAGTTTCCCATTTATACTCACTCTCTGTTTCCTATTTATAAGCCAGTTTTTGATCCACAAGAGGACTTGTCCTTTTATCCCATGACTATTGAGCTTACTTAGGAGCCTTTGATGAGGAACTGTATCAAAAGCTTTCCGGAAGTCAAGGTAAATAATATCTATTGGGTCCCCCTTGTCCACATGTTTGTTCACTCCCTCAAAAAACACTAACAGGTTAGTGAGACAAGATCTTCCCTTACAGAACCCATGCTGAGTCTGCCTCAATAGTTTTTGTTCATCAATGTGCCTACTAATTCTTTCCTTAATAACAGTTTCCACCAACTTACCCGGTATCGATGTCAGACTGACTAGCCTGTAATTTCCTGGATCTCTCCTGGAGCCCTTTTTAAAGATGGGAGTGACATTAGCTACCTTCCAGTCCTCAGGAATGGAGGCAGATTTTAAAGAAAGATTACATATTTTTGTCAGGAGATCCACAAGATCCAATGTGTTAACATTCACTGTTGGTTCCCGGGATATGGCATTCAGAGATAAGAGTGCCGAAGTAAATGCACACTGCTTATAATTAGGGTTGCCAGGTCCAACTCAGGAAACATCTGTGGACTTTGGGGGCGGAGCCAGGAACAAGGATGTGACATCACTTTCCAAAATCACCCACGAGAGCGGAGGGAAGCATGACTGAACCCCAAAGGGAGTTCTGGCTATCACATTTAAAGGGACCACGTTCCTTTTAAATGCCTTCCCTCCACTGGAAATAATGGAGGATGGAAGCACCTTCTTTTGGGGCTCATAGAATTGGACTCCCCGGTCCTATCTTTTTGAAACTTGGGGGGTGTGGGGATTTGAGGAGAGGCACCAGATGCTATGCTGAAAATTTGGTGCCTCTACCTTAAAGAACAGCCCCTCCCAGAGCCCCAGATACCCACAGATTGATTCTCCATTATACCCTATGGGGACTGGTCTCCATAAGGTATAATGGAGCACCCAGTGGACATCCTCCCACCCCAGCTTTCTGATAACCATAAAGCGGGGGGAAGGGCCTCCAAACCAAGGGATCTCCTGCCCCCAAGTGGGGAATGACAACCCTACTTAGAATCATCTCCATGGCAGTGGAGCAAACTAGTGAAGGGAAATGTGGGCTGAATCTACTTGTGTGTCTAACGTGCTTTAGGAAGAACTATGTTGTATGAGCCTGACCACCGTACTGTTTGCAGCCCTGCTCTTTGGTGGGTGTTTAGATGGCTCATCTGACATCTTCCAAGAGCAGAAGCTAAGATGGTCCCTGCTGTCCATGGACCATCTTAAGGAGCTTGCTACCAGGTGTACAGAAATGAAAATATCGACTACAGATAAATTGGCCCTCCCCTTACCTGGATGGCCCAGGCTAGCCTGATCTTGTCAGATCCAGAAGCTAAGCAAGGTCAGCCCTGGTTAGTATTTGGATGGGAGACCACCAAGGAGGCCCAGGGTCACAATGCAGAGGCAGGCAATGGCAAGCCAACTCTGAACGTCTCTTGAAAACCCTATGGGCTTGCCATAAGTCAGCTACAACTTGATGGCACTTTCCACTACCAAAATAACCTTCGCTCAGCCCATTGGTGGCAATCCCTGAAGAACAAGTTCCCTTTTAACAAAAAATGCCCTCTAGATAAAATGAGGGTATGTTTTGTCCTATCTGCCACAGGTCGATGGGGGGCAACAAACAGGAAACAGGAAACCCGGACACCACGATGATGAGGAAAGCCATGAGGATGACGGTCATTCCAAGGACGGATGGAGAGGACACCATTCTGGGGACAGAAGGGGAGGACACCATGATGGTCATTCTGAGGGCAGAAGGGAAGGAGACCATGATGGTCATTCTGAGGGCGGAAGGGGAGGACACCATGATGGTCATTCCGAGGGCGGAAGGGGAGGACACCACGGTCGCCACCATCAGCACCCTCATGACCACCACCACCACAAACATCACGGACATCATAAGAATGACTCACATGATCATGCAGAACATGGGCAGAATCCTTCCGCTTCTGACACCTTCGAGACCTCAGCACATCTGGGAAAGACAGTGGGCCGGGTGACCTTCCTTCCTTTATCGAACACTCACGTATCTCTCCACTCCTTACCAGATGTCGAGCGATTAGATGGTGCTCCTGTTCCTCCTCAATCACATGAGCCCAAGCCAGTTCCCAACCTGCCTGACATACATGGGGCTCCTGATGAGAGCCGCCCGCTGGGAAAACCAATGCGCCACCCAACCTTGACCAAGCCAGTTAGGCCAGCCACCCCTCCTCCGTTCCCTCTTGAGTTTTCACAATCTGATACCTGTCCAGGAGAAATCCTAGTCTCCATTCCTGACCTTGACCCTTTACTGCCCAAAAGGCCCGTAGAACCGTCACCAACAGGGGCCGCTGAACTCCAAGCTCAGGAAAAAGCAAAACACTGAAAGGGTACTCAAATTCACTAGCCTCTCTGTATGAGGGAAGCATTGTTAGGGGAAAGTAAGAGAGGGTGGTTCTTGGTTTCTCTCGTTATGAAATGTTAAGATCTCCCGTTTGGTAATAAATCACCTCAGAGTACCAGAAGAGAGTCCATCAAGATGTGATCAACACGTCATCTACACAATCAGTTAACTTCCCCTTCCCCCAGTGAATCCCCACATGTATATTTCCTGGGTTGTTGGGGCCACAGCAGAAATAAATGGAGTCACCTCCCCCTTGTGTTCTTCACCTGTCTTGTGACTGTGTTATTCCTACGATGTGTATAAATTAAGGGACAGGGTGACATCTAATTTCTACAGTGGCAGATTGGTACCTTAAAGTGGCCCAGGAGCAACCAGCCCCACTGGAGTCAGTAACACATTGCCCCTTATGCTGCAGGGATGGGCAATGAAAGAATGTGATGGGGAAATGATGCTGTATTAAGTTCCATGTGGGACTATATGTAACTCTACTTTCAGGTGATAGCGGAAAGGTAAAGCAACAGCAGCATTAAGATCCTAGTGTGGAAAGGACGAAAGTCCTGAACACGTCTCAGTTACAGTCCTGCAATAAGGCACTAAATAAACCATTTAATCAGAGTGTACATTAGTTTGTTTTAACCATGCCATGAAAATCAGGGACTCAGATTCTTAGCCCAGCCATTGCACAGACATATAAGGTCTGCATATGAATTGTGGAGCCAGACGACTTTTATATGCATGCTGCAGAAAGCTCTTGGCTAATCATAGTGCCCATCAATGGCTGCAGCAAAATAAGATAACAACAGCCTTTAAAAAGTGTTTTCAGCATTCAAATTAATTAACACTCAGCCTTTAAAAAAGTGTTTTCAGCATTCAAAGTGCTTGGCACACGTTACCTCAGTAATCTTACAACAACCCTATAAGGTCGGCCAATGAGATCATACCTCCTTCTTGTAGATGGGAACCAGGCCCATAGCTACGATGGGGCTATTTGGAGCTCCGCCCCCTTTATTAAAGGGACATCCCCACAAGAATTTCTTCTGAAAATCCTTTTTTCCAAACATGTAACATTTTTAAAAGGCACCCCCTCCACACTTCATTTTGTTTGTTTGCATTGGCATGAGAAGGAGCAGGAGCTAGCTTTTCTCAGCAAGAAAATGGCATTGGGGTGGGTAAAAAGTCCACTCCCTCCAAGCAGTTCTGTTATTGCGAAAGAGAAAGGGGGAAGTCATTTAAATGATCTGGGAAGAATCCCCCATATGTAGCCAAACCTCCATTTGTTCCATGGTCTTTGTTCTCTCAGAGCTCTCTCATTTCCCTGGAGAAAATGGCCGCTTTGGAGGGTGGACTCTACGGCATCACATCCCTGCTGGGGTCCCTCCCCAAATCCTGCCTTTCTGAGGTTCCACCCCCCCAAATCTCCTGGAATTTACCAGGCTGGAGGTGGCGGTACTAACTGGTAGCCACATTGAGGCTGGAGGTGGCAACCCTAACTGGTAGCCATATTGATGCAAAGAAAAATCCGAAAACAAAAAGTTATACATGTCCGGCGTCCAAGGGCACCTTAAAGTCTAACAAAATTAATTGCATCACACGCACACACAGGAATTTCCCTTTAATTTTTCTTTCTTTCTTGCTGAGCATCCCCTGTATCTATTTTCTTCTTATCTGTCAGTTTCTGGCTGTTCTGTATATTTATTTTGATGCTGGCCCAGCCCAGGGATTTGAGGGAAGAGACAAAATCACCTTCTTTTCCTCTACTTCCAAAATGGCACATGACAGGCTTTTAAAAGTTCAAAATAAACAAAAATATGTTAATTTAACTTAGAGGAGGAAAAGGTCAGGTGAAATCAGGGGGTGGATGTGTGAGGTGAATAGATAAAACTGAGATAACTTTGTAATCATGCTGACTCCAGGTAATGTGTTCCCAACAAGTAAGTGTTTCTGCTATTCAATAAGGTCATTTAAAACTTTGAGGAGAGAGGCTTTCTTTTCAGTTTCTGCTTAAATATTTGAGCATAGTTTTCTGAGTTTCACCGACCCTTAAACTTTAGAAGGTTGGAACATACAACCAAGTTGCTGAATCCTTCTATATATAGACCAACCAGGGATCACTCCTCTCTTAAGAGCTCTGTTTTCACTGGGCAGGGGTTGCTTCTCTTGACTAGAAGCAATTTCCTTTTCAGCTTGAATAGGGATCCTCCTGGATCCACTCAGTCTTTCTGCCTTGTTACCAGTCCACAGTCAGCGCTAAACTGTCTCTTCTTCAATTGTCATTTCTTAACTGACACTCTCAACAGAATTCCATTTGAACAGCCTGTCCAGTCAAAGGTCTCAGACTCTTTTAGGCATTAACCCTTGCCAGTCTGACAGAGGGTGTTACAAAGAAAGGCCAGTTTGTAATGATGCTCCCATCATACCCATTGTTAGGATCTTTACCCTGAGTGGTGAATTTCTCTCTCTCTTTTCTTTTCTGTGAGCATCACACATGAAGGTGCCTTATACTGAACCAGACCATCAGTCCATCAAGAGCAGTATTGTCTACTCAGACTGGCAGCAGCTCTCCAGAGTCTCAGGTTGAGGTTTTCACATCACCTTCTAACTCAGGGGTGTCCAACATGTGGCCCGGGGGGCGGATCAGACCCCCGGAGAACTTCTATCAGGTCCACAGTGGAACTGGCCATCTCCTGCTTCCAGTTCTGCTGCTGCATCATGGCTTGCTTCACCAGACTCTCTTAATCACTCAGCCATTCCATGTTTTAATCTGGGACTCAGACTCAGAACTCTGAGCATGAGATTTCTCTGGTGAATATCAATAAATCAAAAGGAGGTTTGCAGCTTACAGAGACACACCTGAACAGCACACTCAAGATTGCAACAGCACAGACATTTTGATGCGATAATTCAGAGCAAGAGGTGTCAGTTATCAGAGACTGTTAAATAAACAAAATATTGCAAGAGTGGTAATGTTCTAAGCATGTTTTTATTTTAAGTAAAAAAATAACCATTTGTGTTTGTGTCCTTTATAAAGTTTATATCTCCACTACCTGGCATTACATTTTGTGACACACACCTGGCCCAGCCCAACAAGGTCTCATTTATGTCAGATCCGGCCCTCGTAATAAATGAGTTCGACACCCTTGTCCTAACTGATCCTTTTAGCTGGAGGTGCTGGGGACTGAACCTGGGATCTTCTGCACACCAAGCAGACGCTTTGTCACTGAGACAGAGACCCTTTCAGGAACAAGCTGCCGACGAATGGAGTTTGAGATCTTCTTTGTCTTCAAAGGTGTGGAATTATCTCCACCCTCTAATCCAAAACTCATTCCTCTTGGTTGGCCGTTCTTCTTAAAGCTAGGAATCACAAAACTACCCATCAGTGTAGAACACCCAACTGCCAACATGTTTAAAAGCCTATGCAATGGGAAATCCTGCTGCCAGGGGTCATTTCGTAGAAAAAGAGGTACAGGAGCTCATTAGCATAACTCATTAACATAACTTATTTGCAGGGGTCATTTTATAGAAAAAGAGGTGCAGAAGCTCATTAGCTCTGCCTTCTAATCATTGACTCACTGTTTGCAAGTTGTGTGTCCAGGTTAAAGGTGATGGTCAGCGTGTGGTGATTGACCTCAAACTGCATAAAGAATCCATTTCAAAATCGTGTTCTTCCTCGCTGGCTCCAGACTCCCTCCAAATTCTCAGGCCATTTCCAGAATGGGCTTCCTTATTTCCCTCCTGATCGGGACACAGGTACTGTGCTCCCTGGCTGATTATCCTCCCCAACGAGAATCTCCACCACCACCGCCACCACCACCACCTCCTGACCGGTTGATTTCCCCGCCATGTAACAACCCTTTAGTAAAGGCAGCTGCGGAGTTGGCCCTAGAGAAGCTCAATGAACACCGCAGAAAAGGATACTTGGTTGGACTCCAGCGAATCTTTGATGTCCATGAGCTTCAGTGGGTGAGCAGCTGACATGCTTGCACTTGCTTGGTTTTTGTGTTTCAGTCCATCTCTATAACTGTCAGATACAGGCATGGGGAAAGCTGAAACCGCGAGTCATCCCGTCTATCAAGCATAGTACCAAACGTGGTGGGGTCCCGATCCATTCAAGCTCCCGCTGCATGCTCCTATCCTGCCTGTTTGCCAGTTTTATGCAGGAGAATAACCTGCGACCTGTACAGCCCTATTGTGTTGCCAAGATGTGGATGATGGTTTTTTTCAATTTTAACAGAAAGGAAAACTGAGTCATAACTGACTTGAGAACTTTGACTCTCAGAAGCATATGCCCCCCCAAATCCCATTGGTCTCTAAGGCGCTCCTGGACTTGAACCCACAGTTCGGAAGACTCATGCAGATTTTTGTTGTTAAGATCCATGCGGCATACTTCTACATAATGTCTTTGGGGTAAAATGCTTGTGTTGTTTGTTTGTTTTTCTAATTCTGCCGCTTCTTTGTGCTACAAGAAATTTTGCCTTCTCACCTCTAGCGAGACACCGGTGTTGTCTATTACTTCACTCTGGATGTGCTGGAAACTGAATGCCATGTGCTGAGCAGGAAGTCCTGGAAGGATTGTCAGTTTAGAAGGGACCTCGAATTGGTAAGCGTTTGTTCTGCCTGGTTCAGGGAGTGTGTCAGAGCCAAGCTAATTATTCCACTAATGCAAGTGAATTCCGTCAGCAAAACGGATTTCTTTCCTCCCCCCCCCTCCCCGCCAACCCTCTATTTTCCCTGAATTCCCCGGGGAACAGGGGTGTGTGTGGGTGTGTGTAAAGTGCCATCAAGCCACCTCCAACTTATGAATGAACGTCACCCAAAACGTCCTCTCATTAACAGCCTTGCTCAGGTCTTGCAAATTAAATGAGAGATAGAGGCAGGGCTATTTTTGGGCAGGAACACACAGGAACGGAGTTCCGGCTGGCTCCTGAGTGGGCCACGCCCAGGAGGAACTCATTAGCATAATAGACCACACCCAAAAGCAGAAATTCATTAGGATTGGCTACATTAGGGGTGTGTGGCCTAACATGCAAAGGAGCTCCTGACAACGAACAAGGTAAACAGAATAAGAAGCAAAAGGTGGGTGCGGCTGGATGACCACACTTCTGGTAAGATGGGGGTGAGGCCTAATATGCTAATGAGCTGTGCTGTCAGGGGGTGTGGTCTAATATGCCAATGAGTTTCTGCTGATGGGTGTGACCTGTTATGCTAATGAGTTCCTGCTGGGTTTTTTCTACAAAAAAAGCCCTGGATAGAGGGAAGGAGGAATTTACAGAAATCATTCTCCCCTTTCCGTTATTGAAAGATTGAGTTGTTGGTGGTGAAAAGTGGTGTCAAGTCACAGCCGATTTATGGCGACCCCCTGGGGTTTTCAAGGCAAGAGACGGTCAGAGTTGGTTTGCCATTACCTGCCTCTGCACCCCAGCCCTGGTATTCCTTGGTGGTCTCCCATCCGAGTACTAGCCAGGGCTGACTCTGCTTAGCTTCCGAGGTCTGATGAGATAAGGGCTAGCCTGGACTATCAAGGTCAGGGCATTAATTTATTAGATTAACATATTGGATTAATCTATTAGCTTTTATTGATTTGTTCCCACCCCAATTTAGAAAAGTGTAGGCTTATTATTGTAGCTGCAGAATAAATACACCAGAGAAAAAAAGAATGATGTGTAAGGCAGGCACAGAATTTGAAGGCAAGCTTAAAAGCTTACTGCTTGGGAAATCTGCAGTAAGCTGTGCATGTGTGATAGGCCTTTGTGTCCTTCCTCTGCCCACTCAAGACCCCTCTCACTTATTACTTTTGTATACCTTTTCCTCGACAATGAGAGAAAGGAACACAGGCAGGTAGCAGAGGAGACATGCAGGTGAGGGTCAGTGGCAGTGGGCCCCACCAGAGGCTCTAGGCCCTGACAGATGCCCCACCTCTGGCATGCTGATGCCATCCCTGGCTCACACACACACACATGAGGCCTGAGCGCCTGACAACTCTGGATTTTAGCTAGTTACCATTCTGTATAAGGGCCTAACCTCTGCTCAGACACATTTTTAAAAAAATGTAACACTGATGATTTGCACCTACTTACAATCCCCGTCACAGTCACCGGGGGGAGGGGGACAAGAGAAACAAAAGAAAAGGATGGGACATGCATACACCAATAAGCGTGCAGGTCCCCACTGTTAGATCTGTAATTATCAAGAGCCTGATGAAATGTGGAAAGGCTATGCTAAGTCTCTAATGTAGATATACATTAGTGTGGTAGGTTCCTCTGCAGCCTCAGCTGTGCCACATGGAAGAAGAAGAAGAAGAGATTGGATCTATACCCCGCCCTTCACTTGCAGTCTCAGAGAGGCTTACAAACTCCTTTCCTTTCCCTTCCCCTCCCCACACCAGACACTCTGTGAGATAGGTGCGGCTGAGAGAACTCTGACACAAACTGCTCTTTTTCAAGAACAGACCTTATCAGAACTACGGCCTGCCCAAGGTCATCCAGCAGCTGCAAGTGGAGGAGTGGGGAATCAAACCCGGTTCTCCCAGATTAGAGTCCGCACACTTAACCACTACACCAAACTGGAGAGCTGTTATGGGGTTGGAAAGGCCGTGGGGAGGTGGCATGGCAAGTCTGGAGTGGGAACTCAGTGCCATGGGTTGTTCCTTACTGAGCACACAAAAGGGCACATAGACCAATTGTGGCATGCAGTAACATTGTGCTTTGTCAAATTTATAAACGAGCACCAAAAATCTTGGTTGGTTTGAATTTGAACTTACCTGTTCACAAGTTTGCTGATGGACGAGATCTTTCTTTTCCTAGGATGTGGGTGTATGCACAGGCGCCGTAGTAGACAGTTATATTGAAGGTCGAACGTTTATCACCACAAGCTGTGAAATTTTCCACCCGCAGGTATGTGGCTGAATCAGATATCAGATCTCCTGAGAATATCACATGATAACTCAAGGAATCAGCAACTACAGTCCAAAGGAACTAGGAAATGTAATTGCCACGGCCTAGTAAATAAATTTCAATTATAAGGTTTAACCCCAAGGCCTCCAAGATACCATTTGCAGAAAGGCTTCCTATTAGCTAAATTTGCAGGGTCTCTGTCCATGCCCCATCCCAGACAGTAGCAATTTTAAATTGGCCTTCTGCACACCACTATGCATTCACCCTGGGTTTTGCCCAGTTCCACTCTGCGGGACCCAAACCTGCTTTGGTAGGGTCTCTTAGGGTCTCTTAGACTGTGAGAAGGAAAGAACTGAGTAACTGCAGCCATCGTGAAATTAATGACACTAGCGCTTTACCATGTTGTACAGTCCAACTGGCTTTAGAATTGTTTTAACTTAACTTTATACTTATGTTTTATTGTAAATTACGTGCCAATTTTATGTAAGCTGTCCTGAGCTGTCCTTGGCTGGGAGGGCAGGGTAGAAATTTAAATAACGACAACAACATGGGATATTTTACATGTGTCTGCCATGGGAACTTGCAACCGTACTTCAACCACGCGTTCCTGGTGACAACTCCATTTTGAGGCATTGTAGGGGTCCGATTCTGGTCAGGACCACAGCACGGGGGAGAGGAGGGCCCCTTGCCTTCCCCCTTTGCCCTTTTCCCAAGCTGAAATGTCCCAGGAAGTGTTACTTGACCCATCAGGGCCCATGCAAGCAATCAGTGAACATACAACACTCCAGGCGGACAAATCACACTCCCTGGGCCTTTTGTTGGCAAAAATGGTGCTGTAAATGCTCCCTTCCCCTGCCCACACCATGGTTTTGGCCAGAATCTGGCCCCTGCTGCACTTCAAAATGTTTGACCTCCTATTCAAAACATGTTTGGGGAGACTGTGGATGGGAAGGTGTCAACCTCCCACCAATGGCCAGGACCCTTTCTCAGCCATTTCCCTTTGCACTCCCCCTACCCAGATCACTGGCAGGTTTTTTGCCTCTTTTTTAAAATATATATGAAGGAAGAAAACCCTGCAAAAAGCCTTGTGGAAGTGATGGAGGGAAACAGTGAACAGCAGAGAAAAGGGCGGAGAAAATCCCCTTGTGGCTGCTCCCTTGCTGTTGCAAATGTCTTTGCATTTCCAGTGGCAATGAGAGCGAAACAGTAATCCCTCCCCTGCGAAAGAAACCAATGTAGAGATGAAATAGTTCCCAACAGCTGTCAACCAGACTCTTCCAGAGGACTCATGGGGTAGGGCATGAATGTGTTAACATTCACTGTTGGTTCCCGGGATATGGTATTCAGAGATAAGAGTGCCTAAGTAAATGCACACTGCTTATAATTAGGGTTGCCAGGTCCGACTCAGGAAACATCTGTGGACTTGGGGCGGAGCCAGGAGCCAGGATGTGACATCACTTTCCAGGATCACCCAGGAGAGGGGAGGGAAGCATGACTGAACCCCAAAGGGAGTTCTGGCCATCACATTTAAAGGGACCGCATTCCTTTTAAATGCCTTCCCTCCATTGGAAATAATGGAGGATGGAAGCACCTTCTTTTGGGGCTCATAGAATTGGACTCCCCAGTCCTATCTTTTTGAAACTGGGGGAGGGGGGGATTTGAGGAGAGGCACCAGATGCTATGCTGAAAATCTGGTGCCTCTACCTCAAAGAACAACCCCTCCCAGAGCCCCAGATACCCACAGATTGATTCTCCATTATACCCTATGGGGACTGGTCTCCATAGGATATAATGGAGTACCCAGTGGACATCCCCCCACCCCCACTTTCTGATAAATGTTAAGTGTGGGGAAGGGCCTCCAAACCAAGGGCTCTCCTGCCCCCAACTGGGGAATGACAAGCCTACTTAGAATCATCTCCATGGCAGTGGAGCCAGGGCCGGCCCCGGGTGTTTTTGCACACTAGGCGAGGACACCTTCTGGTGCCCCCCCCTGCTGTTTCCTTGGCAAGCCAAGAAAGGGAAGGAGGTTTAAACCCCCTTCCCTTCCATCTGAGCGCCAGCATGCCTGCGTGCCTCACAGCTGCAGGGCACATGCGGGCAAGCCATGGAAGGGAAGGGGCACCCTGTCTATTTAAGCAGCAGCAGCAGCAGCAACACAGTCTGTCAGACAAGTCTTTCTGATCTAACTACACCTGGCTGATTGGGGTTCTGGAAGCCAGCGGCCGCTGGGTACTTCAGCCGCACCACATGGGCGCAACACAGGGGCTCTTCCTCCTAGCGCGGCCGATGGCCACCATTACAGGCTGCGGACATGCTCCCCCCCCCTCCATGCACCCGGCTTCCTCCTGTGGGCTTGGTGGCAGAGTTCCCCCATGGGCTTTTCTTCGCATCTTGCGGGTGGCAGGTTGCCCGAGGTTCCTTCCCCGGCTCTCCAGGGAGATTGGACTGGGCTCCGGCTGCCCCCACCCTTCTGCCCAGGGTCTGGTGTCAACTCGAGCGAGTGTTTCCCATCACCAGCCACGCAGGCCAGCGAGGAAATCGACACTGGCTTCTCAGCCCAGGCGTGAGGGATGGGGGGAGGACCTCGCGGGAACCGAGCAGCACACTTCGTCAACCCTGAAGGCCCTCAGCCTGACTCTACCGCCGCCATCTACTCCTCCTGCTACTTCAGTGAAGGGCTGACTCCAGGTGTAGGAGTTGGGCGGCCTTCAAGAAGAGGGCAGACCATCGTGTTTCTGTTCCCAAGTCCCACCACACCCCCACACTCCTGGTCTCTAAGAGGGGGGAATCCATCCAGGAACACACAGAGCTGTATTGCCATTCAGTGTTTGATTTGGACATTTGGAACTCTCAGAGTTAGCCAAAGATTGCCGGGAGATAGGGCGCGGGCAAGCCATGGAAGGGAAGGGGGTTTAAATCCCCTTCCCTTCCATCTGAGCGCTGGCTTGCCTGCATGCCTCGCAGCTGCGGGGTGCGCAGCCAAGCCATGGAAGGGAAAGGCCACCTGCTGGCCTCTGCCACCCCCTTCCCGGCCCCCTCCCATGCCACCGTTTGTCGGCCCTCCGCAGGCCCATAGCTACAGTGGGGTATTTCGGGGCCTGGCCCCCTGACTTCCTGCCAAGGCCCCCTGACTCTCTGGGCTGCCTGGAGGCCTCCCAACTCTCTGGGCTGCCTGGAGGACTCCCCACCAACACCCCTTCCCCAAGCGTGGCTGGCTTCCCTGTGTAGGCAAGCAGAGTGTGAACCCTGCAGAAGTGAGTTTTTTAAATTTTATTTTTATTTTTTTGTTTAGTGATGTCCATGCCCCCTGACTTATTTAAAGGACCCCTGAATTACAAAATCCTGGCTATGGGCCTGGCCCTCTGCCTCCGTGGGGAGGCTCGGGGCTTCGTGGGGGAGAGCGGGGAAAGGGGAAGCCACGGGGAGGTCAGGGGTGCATTGCAGAGGCCTGGGGGAGGCAGGGGAACTTTTTGCAGCCATAGAACAGCGGAAGGACGCCATGGGCCATTACACTTTAAAGAGTGCCTTGCCGCTGCTCTAGGGGCAGTGAAGGGGTGCTGAAACAGCATGCGCCCAGAAAGGTGGTGGTGGCCAGCGTGCGGCATGAGCATTTGGCAGGGCAGGGGGCTTTTGGCAGGGGGGTGGAGTTTGGCAACCCTAAGGGCCGGCGCGCTCTAGGCGAACGCCTAGTTTGCCTAGTGAGCAAGCTGGCCCTGAGTGGAGCAAACTAGTGAAGGAAAATATGGGCTGAATCTACTTGTGTGTCTAACGTGCTTTAGGAAGAACAATGCTGTATGAGCCTGGCCACCATATACTGTTTGCCACCCTGCTCTTTGGTGGGTGTTTAGATGGCTCATCTGACATTTTCCAAGAGCAGAAGCTAAGATGGTCCCTGCTATCCATGGACCATCTTAAGGAGCTTGCTACCAGGTGTACAGAAATGAAAATATTGACTACAGATAAGTTGGCCCTCCCCTTACCTGGATGGCCCAGGCTAGCCTGATCTTGTCAGATCCAGAAGCTAAGCAAGGTCGGCCCTGGTTAGTATTTGGATGGGAGACCACCAAGCAAGCCCAGGGTCACGATGCAGAGGCAGGCAACGGCAAGCCAACTCTGAACGTCTCTTGAAAACCCTATGGGCTTGCCATAAGTCAGCTACAACTTGATGGCACTTTCCACTACCAAAATAACCTTCGCTCAGCCCATTGGTGGCAATCCCTGAAGAACAAGTTCCCTTCTAACAGAAAATGCCCTCTAGATAAAATGAGGGTATGTTTTGTCCTATCTGCCACAGGTCGATGGGGGACAACAAACAGGAAACAGGAAACCCGGACACCACGATGATGAGGAAAGCCATGAGGATGACGGTCATTCCAAGGGCAGAAGGAGAGGACACCATTCTGGGGGCAGAAGGGGAAGATACCATGATGGTCATTCTGAGGGCAGAAGGGAAGGAGACCATGATGGTCATTCTGAGGGCAGAAGGGGAAGACACCATGATGGTCATTCCGAGGGTAGAAGGGGAGGACACCATGATGGTCATTCTGAGGGCAGAAGGGAAGGAGACCATGATGGTCATTCTGAGGGCACAAGGGAAGGAGACCATGATGGTCATTCTGAGGGCAGAAGGGAAGGAGACCATGATGGTCATTCTGAGGGCAGAAGGGAAGGAGACCATGATGGTCATTCTGAGGGCAGAAGGGAAGGAGACCATGATGGTCATTCTGAGGGCAGAAGGGAAGGAGACCATGATGGTCATTCTGAGGGCAGAAGGGAAGGAGACCATGATGGTCATTCTGAGGGCAGAAGGGAAGGAGACCATGATGGTCATTCTGAGGGCAGAAGGGAAGGAGACCATGATGGTCATTCTGAGGGCAGAAGGGGAAGACACCATGATGGTCATTCCGAGGGTAGAAAGGGAGGACACCATGGTCACCACCATCAGCACCCTCATGACCACCGCCATCACAAACATCACAAACATCACGGACATCGTAAGAATGACTCACATGATCATGCAGAACATGGGCAGAATCCTCCCACTTCTGACACCTTCAAGACCTCAGCACGTCTGGGAAAGACAGTGGGCCGGGTGACCTTCCTTCCTTTATCGAACACTCACGTATCTCTCCACTCCTTACCAGATGTCGAGCGATTAGACGGTGCTCCTGTTCCTCCTCAATCACACGAGCCCAAGCCAGTTCCCAACCTGCCTGACATACACGGGGCTCCTGATGAGAGCCGACCGCTGGGAAAACCAATGGGCCACCCAACCTTGACCAAGCCAGTTAGGCCAGCCACCCCTCCTCCGTTCCCTCCTGAGTTTTCACAATCCGATACCTGTCCGGGAGAAATCCTAGTCCCCATTAAACTCCTTGACCCTTTTCTGCCCAAAAGGCCTGTAGAACCGTCACCAACAGGGGCCGCTGAACTCCAAGCTCAGGAAAAAGCAAAACACTGAAAGGGTACTCAAATTCACTATCCTCTCTGTACGAGGGAAGCATTGTTAGGGGAAAGTAAGAGAGGGTGGTTCTTGGCTTCTCTCGTTATGAAATGTCGAGACCTCCCATTTGGTAGTAAATCACGTCAGAGCACCAGAAGAGAGTCCATCAGCATGTGATCAACACATGAGCTACATAATCCGTTAGCTTTCTTTCCTCCCAAGTATATTTCCTGGGTTGTTGGGGCCACACCAGACATAAGTGGAGTCACCTCCCCTTGTGTTCCTCACCTGCTTTGTGACTGTGTTATTCCTATAATGTGTGTGAATTAAGGGACAGGGGACATCTAATTTCTACACTGACAGAATGTGTATTAGTAGCAGTGGCAGATTGGTACCTTAAAACGGCCCAGGAGCAACGAGCCCCACTGGAGTCAGTAACACGTTGCTCCTTTTGCTGCCGGGATGGGCAATGAAAGAATGTGATGGGGAAATGATGCTATAGTCTTCCTTCCCCATTGCCCGTAGGTTTTAGTAGTAGGGACCTAGTAACCCTTCCCCATGCCCCGTAGCAATGCAAAATTAATAAAACACTTATTTTAAAAAATTAATTAATTAAAAAGTGTACTTGGCACACATTATCTCAGTAATCTTACAATAACTCTGTAAGGTTGAACAATGAGGTTATCCATCCTTATTGTAGATGGTGAACTGAGAGGGAGAGTAGGTAGCCCAAACGTCTCGTTACAAGAGATGAGAAACATGAGTTGGGTTAGGGGTTTCCCTAACCTGACTCACATTTCACATCTGACTTTCAGGGCGATTTTGCATCCAGCATTCGCACCACATCTTCTCAACTTCAGGTACTTAAATATCTGAAAGGCTGTCATGTAGAAGATGGAGCAGATCTATTCTCTCTTGCTCCGGGTTGCAAGACTAGATCTAATGGGTGGAAATTACGACGGAGTCGTTACCGGCTAGATATCAGGAGAAACTTCCTAACTGTCAGAGTGGCTGAGCAGTGGAACAGTCTGCCTCCGGAGGTGGTGGATGCTCCTTTGCTGGACATTTTCAAGCGGAGGCTGGACGGCCATCTTGTATATTAGTTTTTATTGTTGTGAGCCGCCCTGAGCCGCCTTGGCGGGAGGGCGGGACAGAAGCCAAATAAATAAATAAATAAATCTTTTGGGTATCTTGTAGGTATGCAGGGCTGTCTTTTGGCTATGCTCCTGCAGAGTGCAGGGGGTTGGTCTGGATGACCTGCAAGGTCCCTTCTAACTCTAACATTCTATGATTCTATGATCCTATGATTCAATTGGGAAGAAAAAATGCAGCTCAAAACCACATTTGAATACCCTGGGGCCAGCTGCAAAGTCATCCCTGAATGGCCATAAAACTGCCATAAATTTATGCACAAGGTACCATAAAACCCGATGATCAAAGGAAGCGAAAGCGGTACCGAGTGTGGAGGCTACCATAAAACCCAATGATCAAAGGAAGTGAAAGCAGCATGCGATGCAGAGGGGAATTTCTGTTCCAATATAGGGTTGCTAAAACAACGGAGGGAAAAGTCAATGCAGAATCAGCCTCAGATTCCTTCGAAGGGGGAGCTGTGCAGCACGGCGTGGTGGCAGTAGGAGCCTCTAACACCTCTAACGCAGCAGCGGCGTGCTCAGGAAAGCCAGGGAAGGGGTGGCCGTTCGAACGCCCTCCCCTTCCCTCCCAGCCCCAGTGCCAGCTTTCCTGAGCACGCCACAGCAGCGGCGCGCCCAAGAAAGCCAGGGAAGGGCTCGGAGCGCCGGCTTCACGGGGGTGGAGCGGGGGGCGGTTTGGCGCCTAGTGGGTGAGCCGGCGGTGCTGCCACCACCTCCTGTGGCAGTGAATTCCATATGTTAATCACTCTTTGGGTGAAGAAGTACTTCCTTTTATCTGTTCTAACCCGACTGCTCAGCAATTTCATGGAGTGCCCATGAGTTCTTGTATTGTGAGAAAGGGAGAAAAGTACTTCTTTCTCAACCTGCTCTATCCCATGCATAATCTTATAAACCTCGATCATGTCACCCCTCAGCCATCGTTTCTCCAAGCTAAAGAGCCCCAAGCCTTTTAACCTTTCTTCATAGGAAAGGTGTTCCAACCCTTTTATCGTTCTATCTTCTCTGTACGTTTTCCAATGCTATAATATCCTTTTTGAGATGTGGTGACCAGAACTGTACACATTATTCCAAATGAGGTCGCACCAATGATTTATACAGGGGCATTATGATACAGGCTGATTTGTTTTCAATTCCCTTCCTAATAATCCCCAGCATAGCGTTGGCCTTCTTTATTGCAGTTACACACTGTCTAGACATTTTCATTGAATTATCTACTACGACTCCAAGATCTCTCTCTTGGTCAATCTCTGCCAGTTCAGACCCCATCAACGTGTATTTATATTTAGGATTTTTGGCTCCAATGTGCATCACTTTGCACTTGGCCACATCGAACCCCATTTGCCACGTTGACGCCCACTCACTCATCCTCGACAGATCCCTTTGGAGTGCCTCACAATCCTCCCTGGTATTCACCACCCTGAACAACTTTGTGTCATCTGCAAATTTAGCCACTTCACTGCTTACTCCCAGTTCCAAATCGTTAATAAACAAGTTAGCATCGGACTGAGTACTGATCCCTGTGGTACCCCACTGCTTACCACCCTCCACTGAGAAAGTTTCCCATTTATACTCACTCTCTGTTTCCTATTTATAAGCCAGTTTTTGATCCACAAGAGGACTTGTCCTTTTATCTCATGACTATTGAGCTTACTTAGGAGCCTTTGATGAGGAACTGTATCAAAAGCTTTCTGGAAGTCAAGGTAAATAATATCTATTGGGTCCCCCTTGTCCACATGTTTGTTCACTCCCTCAAAAAACACTAACTGGTTAGTGAGACAAGATCTTCCCTTACAGAACCCATGCTGAGTCTGCCTCAATAGTTTTTGTTCATATGTCCGTATGGGGGGGAAGAAGAAGAAGAAGAAGAAGAAGAAGAAGAAGAAGAAGAAGAAGAAGAAGAAGAAGAAGAAGAAGAAGAAGAAGAAGAAGAAGAAGAAGAAGAAGAAGAAGAAGAAGAAGAAGAAGAAGAGGAGGAGGAGGAGGAGGAGGAGGAGGAGGAGGAGGAGGAGGAGGAGGAGGAGGAGGAGGAGGAGGAGGAGGAGGAGCGATTGGATCTATACCCTGCCCTTCACTACCCAAGGGAGTCTCAGAGCGGCCTACAAACTCCTTTTCCTTTCCCTCCCTACCACAGACACCCTGTGAGGTAGGTGGGGCTGAGCGATCTCTGACAGAAACTGCTCTTTTTCAAGAACAGCTGTGCCAGAACTATGGCTTGCCCAAGGTCATCCAGCAGGTGCCAGTGGAGGAGTGGGGAATCAAACCCAATTCTCCCAGATTAGAGTCTGCGCACTTAACCACTACACCAAACTGGCTGAAGCCCCTTGCGCTGCAAATACCATGCTCTGCAGCTGAATTGGGGGCCCCAGCTATTTTGAAAGTGACTCCAGGTCAGATGTGAAATGCAAGTCAAGAGTTTTGGCCCAGGAACCCCCCTCCCCAATCATAAGATCAGTTTCTTAGCCACTATCCTACCACTTGTGAGTAACAGATGCCGGGCTTTATGGCCCCTGGTATTACAGATGACATTACTGGGATTTTGGTTAATCTAGCAGAGTTTTCCCAGTCGTGCTGGTGTGATACTGAATGCAGCCAATAAATCTCCCAAGAATTATATCGCAAAACAAACAAACAAACAAAAAAGAGGTTACCTTAACATTTATTCAAGTAGATCAGCTCACATTCAGGTTGCAGTTGAAAGGAGAGAGAGAGAAGCCTAGCCTAAAGAGCACTGTGAATCAAGCCTATTCTTTTCCATGTTAAGCTTGATTCTGAATGTGGATCCTAAGCTGTCGCATTCCTATTGGTCGGTTTCTGCGAAACCAGTGTAAACAGCCAATCACTGTGTGATAATGTTGCAAAGAGGGAACAGTCCTGATTGGTCTTTATCCCTGCAGTGCCATTGGTCTTTAACTTGTTATGGGTGTGGCTTTGATCGCCCGGGAGAGTTTAAAAAGGAGCTGTGCTCCACTGTTTGTGTTGTGTGTTCCTGAGTTGGTGTTTGTCGTTGAATAAAGCTGAAATCACTTGTTAAGCTTATTCCCTTGTTGAGTCTCATACTTAACACAAACGGCCAGCTGGTCCGGCATCACTCGTGTGGGAGTATGGAGACACTACTGTGTCTACAGGAGAGACCTGCAGAGACATGTGCCTCCACGAAGGTCATGTGAAAGGCCCGAGAGGACAAAAACAGAGAGGAAGGGTCAGAGGGCAGCTCCCAGGGTTAAGACAAAGAGGGGCATCCTTTTCAAGGAAATAACACCTATACGCACTTGGAGTGATGTAGCGCCCCCCAGTGTCCGGGCATGCTGAGTCTCTCACTCCAACAGACATCCCTTGCCAAACCTGCATCCAAAGCACTGATCCTCACTTGATCTTCATAGTTCTCCATGGAGGCCCTCCAAACCCCTGTAAAATCACAGCTCCCATCTGTGTGCAGCAGAACTTGCACCATAAACACGCCAAATCTGGCGTTTTTTTAAAGAAAAATTTCATTTATTTTCAACACAAAAGCGAACAATGACATCGCGACAACAAAGCCACATTACAGTTGAGATGCGGATAGACATAAGTAGTAACAAATATACGATTAAATAGAATACCGTTAACAATCAAACGTTAAGCCGGACGGCGTTACATAAAACGTAATATATCATAAAATTTACGTGGAACATTATAAGAAGAAGGAACATCACTGCTAAATTCGTGTCCTAAACATGGAAACCATTTTGATTGGAAACCGCAATAACCAGAGGAATTGCAAAAGTATGAAGCCTTGTCCGAGATCTTGTCCGTAGAATAAAATTCCCAGAGTTTAGCATACCACTGTGAAAGAGTTAAATTATTTGTACTTTTCCAGGTATTAGCAATGATTGTCTTCGCTGCTGTCAAAAATATTGAAATAAGTTCTCTCCTTATTTTGGGAATTTTGGAATTCCCAGGTGTTTTTGCAGCACTGAAACCTAGCTCCAAGGCATGGATCCTTGAACACAAAAAAGTGGGTTTTCCTGGGGCACAGATCTCCTCCTCCCTTTTTCTCCATGCTCTTACTTGACTGGGCTTTGAAAAGTATCCTTTGGCAGATGAGAGAAAAGAGGGGTTGGAGGAGAATGGTGTTCCATAGCACCGGCAAAAATGTGGGTCTGTTCTACTATGTGGCAATAACAGACCGTATTCACCTGACTACAGAATTCTTCTTTTGCTTAAAGTAACTATTTGAGACCCATGAAAAGGTTATGTGAATAGGGATTATCACACTGTCCTGGCATGGAAACTTCTTACAGCAGTTTGAGAAAAGGCAGACAAAGACTGTGTAATGTTCCCAGATAACGTATAGCCTATAATCAGTGCAGCGTCATACTGGGAACTGTTGTCTAGGGCAGAAATCTAGAAGACCATCAAGCAGGAAAGGAAGAGGATTACTGTGGTCGAGGCAAGTAGCCTAAGGTTACCAACTTCCAGGTGGGGCCTGGAGATCTCTCAGAATTACAATTGATCTCCAGACGACAGAAATCAGTTTCCCTGGTGAAAATGGCAGCTTTGGAGGGTGGACTCTATGGCACCATATCCCTGCGGAGGTCCCTCCCCAAATCCCATCCTTCTGAGGCTCCACCCCCCCCCCCAATCTGGAATTTACCAGCCTGGAGGTGGTAACCCTACTGATGCAAAGAAAAATCCAAAAACAAGCAGTACATATACCTAGGACCAGTTCAAATGACACTGAACAGCATGTGAACTCGTCAGAGGTTTTCAGAACTCCTCATCAGACATCTTCCAGGCTATAATATTAAGGCCAGTTTGTCGGCATCCCAAAGGACCACTGGAGGATACTTAGCTGATTTCTGGGCCAGGCAAAACATATCCAGAGTCCAAGGGCACCTTAAAGGCTAACAGAATTAATCACACACACAAGAATTTCCCTTTGATTTTTTTTTTCTTCTTTCTTGCTGAGCAGCCCTTCTATCTGTTTTTTTCTTATCTGTTAGTCTATGGCTGTCCCACCCAGTAGCTTTATTCTATGTATTTATTTTAATGCTGGCCCAGCCCAGGGACTTGAGGAATTGCCTTCTTATCTTCTACTTCTGAAATGGCATATGAGAAGCTTTCGAAAGTTCAAAATAAACAAAATATTTTAATTTAACTTGGAGGAGAAAAGGTCAGATGGAATCAGGGGTAAGATGTATGAGGTGAACCGATAAAACTGAGGTAACTTTGTATTCACACTAACTCCAGATAATGTGTTACCAACAAGTGTCTCTGCTATTTGCTAAGGTCTTTTAAAACTCTGAGGAGAGAGGCTTTCTTTTCAGTTTCTGCTTAAATATTGAGCATAGTTTTCTGAGTTTCACTGACTCTTACAGTTTAGAAGGTTCAAGCATACAACCAAGTTCCCAAATCCTTCTATATACACCAACCAGGGATCACTCCTCTCTTAAGAGCTATCTCTGTTTTCACTGGGCAAAGATTACTTCTCTTGACTAGAAGCAATTTCCCTTTTTGGCTTGAATGGGGATCCTCCTTGATCCATCCAGTCCTTCTGCCTTGTTCCCAGTACATAGTCAGGGCTAAACTGTGACCGATTTCCCACAAGCCGCTGCTCCACCCTTGCTCTTCCCTTTTCCCTGATCAGATTCTAACATCTCCTTCTGTGGATGTTTTCAAAGATTTCCAAATCTGGACATATAATAATTTCACAGCCAGTGTTATGTATAAAAACAAAGCTCCATGACTATTTTCAAGCTGTCTGTCCATCAGTCCCCAAAGAAAAGTGTCTGGTTTCATTTGTATATTGAGCTTTAAAATCTTCTGGATTAATAAATGTATTTGGATCCAATTTTTTTGGCATATTGCAGATCCACCACATATGATACAATGTCTCTTCATGTTGCTCACATTTATAATACTTATTCGAAGTATTCTTATACATTTTAGACGATTCATCTGCTTTATTTCCTATATCTTGAACAGGTCGATGAAATTACTTGCTGGTTAAGTATATGTCTCCCTTCCATTTTTCTCTTCTCAAAGGTTTATTGTGCCAAACTGGCACCTCTATACACAACAGACTACAAAATCCCTTTTTGGATTTTGTTCTAGACCTTTAGCCTTTTGTTCTAGACCTTCATATGCAGGAATCCCTCTTCACATGATAGGCCTGAGATGGGGGGCTGACAGGGTTAACAGACGTGCATCAAAGAACTTCATTCTGAGAAAACCGCAAAAGATTTGGCTGCACATCACAGAAGATTACAATACTCAGCCTTACAGGCCAAAGGCTATGTTTCACAAGTGACAATTCGTTGCTCAGCAAAATTACTTTCCAGATCCTAACATCAGCAAGTGATACGTTCTGCCTCTTGTAAAAATGCCAACATTTTCAGTAGAATGAAGCAATCTCAAAATTCAAGGGCTTCGGTTCAAAGCTCATTTGTGAATCTTGCTGATAGGTTATCACCCGGCCATGACAGAAAAAGTCCTATCCCATTAATAGTTGCTTAATAAGTGGAAAAGCTAAGTTTAAGCTTTCCATGACATATAGGTAAATACCACCACCTAGTATTTGCTGCAGATCAA
This sequence comes from Gekko gecko, assembly GCA_029375565.1. Classification (NCBI taxonomy): domain Eukaryota; kingdom Metazoa; phylum Chordata; class Lepidosauria; order Squamata; family Gekkonidae; genus Gekko; species Gekko gecko. The sequence goes on from JAPDNY010000008.1 coordinate 124,746,046, forward strand.
ACTGATACTAAAGAGACAGCTAGAGGGATCTGTCTAAAAGTTGGCAATCCCACAGGACGCCCAGCTTTCTAATCATTGACTCCCTGTTTGTGAGTTGCGTGTCCAAGTTAAAGGTGAAGGTCGGTGTGCGGCGATTGTGATCTCTAAGTATATAAAGAAATCAGAATCCATTCCAAAATCCTGCTCTTCCTTGCGGGCTCTGGACTCCTTCCTGTTTCCCCAGCCATTTCCAGAATGGTGTTCCTCGTTCCCCTTCTGATTGGGACGCAGATACTGTGCTCCCTGGCTGGTTATCCTCCTCATCAAGAATCTCCGCCACCGCCTCCCGACCGGTTGATTTCTCCGCCATGTAACGGTTCTTCGGTAAAGGCAGTTGCAGAGCTGGCTCTGGACAAGCTCAATGAACACCGCAGAGAAGGCTACGTCCTGGGACTCCAGCGAATCTTTGACATCCGCCAACTCCAATGGGTGAGCGGCAGATATGCTTCTACTTGCTTGATTTTTATTTTTATTTTGCATTTCAGTTCAACTCATCTGTTTTATTTATTTGTTAAGAACATAAGAACATAAGAGAAGCCAAGGTTGGATCAGGCCAGTGGCCCATCCAGTCCAACACTCTGTGTCACACAGTGGCCAAAAATACCAGGTGTCATCAGGAAGTCCACCAGTGGGGCCAGGACACTAGGAGCCCTCCCACTGTTGACCACCCCAGCACTAAGAATACAGAGCGTCATTTGCCCCAGAGTCCCTATCTATACCTTGGGGCTAATAGCCACAGATGGACCTCTGCTCCATATGCTTATCTAATTCCCTCTTGAAGCCGTCCATGCTTGTAGCCACCACCACCTCCCGTGGCAGTGAATTCCATGTGTTAATCACTCTTTGGGTGACGAAGTACTTCCTTTTATCTGTTCTAACCCGACCACTCGGCAATTTCATGGAATGCCCACGAGTTCTTGTCTTGTGAGAAAGGGAGAAAAGTGCCTCTTTCTCTACCAGCTCTATCCCATGCATAATCTTATAAACCTCGATCATGTCACCCCTCAGCCGTCGTTTCTCCAAGCTAAAGAGCCCCAAGCATTTTAACCTTTCTTCATAGGGAAAGTGTTCCAACCCTTTTATCATTTTCGTTGCCCCTTTTCTGCACTTTTTCCAAAGCTATAACATCCTTTTTAAGGTATGGTGACCAGAACGGTACACAGTACTCCAAATGATTGTTTGTTTGTTTAGATTTTTAAGCTGCCCTTCCTTGCAAGCAAGGCTCAGGGCGGCTTCCAACAGAAAGGGACATACAACGAGTAATGAAAAGTTAAAAGCCGAGAATAAATACATAAAACGTACAGGACCAATAGCTCATCAGCATAATTTAGTCATTCCAAGATAATGGAGGAAATTGCAAAGGTCACGAGCCTCCGTAGGGGAGAGGGCTTGCAGAGAATGGAGGGTAAGAGAGCGCCAGACGTCATACTGGCCTGTCGCTGTCCTCAACCAGATGCCTGGCGGAGCATCTCTGCCTTGCATGCCCACAGGAAAGGTAAAAAACCCTGCAGGGTACGGCGGTTCTCTGGCACAGAGTTCCACCAGGTGGGGGCCATAGCCGAAAAATCCCCAGCCCTGGTTGAGGACAGCCGGATCTCTCTCGGGCCAGGGATTGCCGGGAGGTTCTTACTTCCTGAGTGTAATGCTCTTCTTGGGGCATACTGAGAGAGAGTTCCGAAGATATGTGGGTCCCTGACTGCTGCGGACCTCAAAGGTCAAAAACATCAGCCTGAACTTGATCTGGTGCTCCACCAGGGGTCAGTGCAGCTTGTGCAGCATGAGATGAATATGTGCCATCCGGGGGGCCCACATGAGGACCCGTGTAGCCGATAGAGGCCCAGGTAGCAGCCACTCCTAAGTCAGCCTTTTATCGCCTTTGGCTGATCAGGCAGTTGGTTCCCTTCCTCGAATGCAACGACTTGGTGACAGTGATCCATACAATGGTCACCTCGAGGCTAGACTACTGTAACGCTCTCTACATGGGGCTGCCCTTGTCCCAAATCCGGAGGCTTCAGCTGGTGCGGAATGCAGCAGCTAGGCTGTTGTTGGGTCTCCCCGTGCAGGAGCACATTCAACCTGCGCTAAAAGCTCTCCACTGGCTGCCTATAGCATCCCGGATTCACTTCAAGGTGCTGGTGCTTACCTTTAAAGCCCTTTATGGTCAGAGGCCTACCTACCTGAGGGACCACCTTTCCCCCCATGTTCCCCAGAGAGGCACTGCGGTCAGGATCTCAAAACCGTCTGGCCCTTCTGGGCCCCAAAGACACCAGACTGACATCAACTAGGGCCAGGGCCTTTTCAGTGGTGGCTCCGTGCTAGTGGAATGAGCTCCTGGAAGACCTCAGGGCCCTACGGGACCTTTTACAGTTCCACAGGGCCTGCAAGACAGAGCTCTTCCACCAGGCCTTTACTAAAGAAGCCACACCCAACACACTAAGGCCCTGTGCCCAATACCACCATCGACAGCCTGAGCTTCGCTGACTTTAACATCAAATACCAACTACATTTACTAGAATGTTGATGCTACTCTGCTTTCTGGGACAAAAAGTGTGTGTGTGTGTGGGGGGGGGGGGGCTGAACCTAAAAACCTGGAATCCAGAACCTGAAAAGGTTAGTCAAATAGAAAAGAGTGCCAACAATAGAAGCTTAATATATATACTATATAAAAAGATACATGTATTTATTAACAAAAAATTATTATTACAAGGGCCCAATCACACCTCATGTAAAAATACCAAATTCTAACACACAAGGGCTAATGGACTTGACCTGATGCGTTTCGGCCTTCTTCAGTGGTCAAACACAGTGAGGAACATATTGGCTAATATAATAGTACAGGACAGTCATACAGATACAAAATATAAATACAAGAAGGACCGGGGAAAAAGTTGTTCCAAAATGAAACCACTAGGCACAGCATAAAAGTACAAATGAGGCCTCCAAAGGTGCGATCACGGGCCAAGTGGTGTTTCACTGGTATTAATTTCTGGTCCAGAGAATGCCTTCCTATGATTGTTCAGCCAAAGTGTCCTCAGTAGAATCGTCCTTAGGCAAAGAGGACAAGGACCTGGCTGCTCTGCTCTCGCCATCCCCTTTTAAAGTGTTCACTAGCACCTTATATTGTGTTTTTAAACTTTTACCATATTGTTGTTTTGGCTACAGCACTTTCTGTAAGCCTCCCGGAGCCTACTTCAGCGGGGAGGGCAGGGTAGAAATAAAATAAAATCAATCAATCAGTCAATGAATTCTGGACCAATTGGAGCTTCCAGGTCAGTTTCAGAGGTAGGCCTGCACAGAGTGAGTTACAGTACTCCACCCTGGAGACTATTCTATGACTATCAGATACAGAAGGGACAATTTTACTGAAGACGCTTTGGCTAAATAATCATTGGAAGGCACTTTCTGGACCAGAAATTAGTATCAGTGAAATATAATTTGGCATTGCATCTTTGGAGGCCTCGTTTATACTTCTATTCTGTGCCTAGTGGTTTCACTTTGGAACAAAACATTTTCTGGTCCATCTTGTACCCATGTTGCATAATTTTACAATTGTATTGTATTATGATATAAGCCAATTGGTCCTCATTGTGTTTGACCTCTGAAGGCCTATACAGGCCAAAACGCATCAAGTCAAGTCCGTTGGCCCTTGTGTGTAAGATTTTGACATTTTTACATGAGGTGTGATTGAGCCCTTATATGTTTTTTAATTCTTTGCTAATAGATACATTATCTTTTTACATTATAAACATAGGAGGGAATTTCACATTACTGAGACTCTGCCGGATTGAAGCCGTTTCTGATTCGTCTTGAAGTAAACCGGTACAGGGCTGCCATTTCACACATGGCTTTCCCTGACCGGAAAAGAGCCGAATCAGAAGCGGTTTGGCAATTCAGATTGCACCGCTTTGTTTTCCCGCCGGTTCCCGCCACGCATTTTTTTTTAAAAAAATGTTCGCTTTAGAGCGCTATAGCGCTATAGTGCTATAAAAACAACACTGCAGGCATTCCAATGGGGTTGCTATGATGCTATTGCGCTATAGCGCTATAGCGCTATAACGCTCTAAAGCGAACGTTCAAAAAAAAAAAAAGCCGGAGATCGCCTGCGCAGGCGAAAAAGGCGGGAAAAAAGCGTATCCGATCCGGGAGAAGAAACTGATGACTACTTGGAAGCGGTTGACAGGTAAAACGCTTCAGCCCCGTTTCCTGAACGGGACAGAAGCGATTCTGTGTGAGATTACAAATATATTCCGGTAGGGAACCGGTTCTAAAACGGTTCTGTCTGAAATGCCAGACCAGAAACCGTTTGGGAACCGTTTCTCTTCCGGATTATATCATCTGTCTGAAATTCCCCAAGGTTTTTATTGTTGGCCCTCTGTTCTGTTTGACTTACCTTTTTAGGTTCTGGCTGCTGTGTGAGACAGGATGCTGGACTAGATGGACCACTGGTCTGATCCAGCAGGGATCTTCTGATGTTCATACGAAGGCCTCAGCCTCTGTGCCCTGTTGTTGGCCCTCCAGAGGAACTGGTTGGCCACTGTGTGAGGCAGGATGCAGGACTAGATGGACCACTGGTGTGATCCAGCAGGGCTCTTCTGATGTTCTTATGGAAGCCTTGGACTCTCTGCTCTGTTGTTGGCCCTCCAGAGGAACTGGTTGGCCACTGTATGTGACAGGATGCTGTACCAGATGGGCTGTTGGTCTGATCCAGCAGGGCTCTTCTTATGTTCTTATCAGGGGAAGGTCTCTGACTCTGTGCCCTATTGTTGGCCCACCAGAGGAAACATTTGGCCACTGTGTGAGATGGGATACTGGACTAGAGGGACCACTGGTCTGACCCATCAGGGCTCTTCTGATGTTCTTATGAATGCCTTGGCCTCTCTGCCCTGTTGTTGGCCCTCCAGAGGAACTGGTTGGCCACTGTGTGAGAGAGGATGCTGGACTAGATGGACTACTGGTCTGATCCAGCAGGGCTCTTCTGATGTTCTTATGCTACCTTCAATTTAACAGAAGGAAAACTGAGCCAGGGATGCAATTAAAACTGAAATTACTGTATGTCGTCAACAGCACTAGCAGTAATGAATGTGTAAAGTTCCAAGGAAGCAGAGCTCAGGTGAGAATGAAAGAGAAAATGAAGCGCAGTTAACCTCGGGAAGAAATTTTCTCAGGTGGAGAATTTGTAGCATCTCTCTCCTGGTGCCATCTGAAGAAAATACTTGGGGGCATTGTTGGTATAGGATCCCTTGTATCCCTTGCAGTTCAGGAGCCTGTGATTCTAAGGTTAGGAAGATGCTCAGAAGATGTCTTTGTTGAAATCCATCTTACTTAACGTTCATATAATCTGTTTCATGCAAAAGGTGGTACATGTCGGCTTTTCTAATTGTGCTACTTTTTTGTGCTACAAGAAATTTTGTCTTCTCGTCTTCAGCACGGTACTGGCTTTCTCTATTATCTCATTTTGGATGTGCTGGAAACTGATTGCCATGTCCTGAGCTGGAAATCCTGGAAGAGTTGCCAGGTTAGACCTGCACATGAGACGGTAAGTATCTGCTTGGTTCAGAGAGTGTGTTGGAGACAGGCTAATTTTTCCACTGTTGGAAGGGACATCCACTAATGGGAGGGACATGTCTTTGGTCTGTCTGCTAGGGTTGCCAGCCTCCAGGTGGGGACTGGAGAGCTCCTGGAATTGCAACTGATCTCCCCTGGAGAACATGGCTGCTTTGGAGGTTGGACTCTATGGCATTATATCCCACTGAGGTCTCTTCCCTCCCCAAACCCTGCCCTCCCCAGGCTCTACCCACAAAGTTCCAGGGATTCCCCAGCCAGGAGTTGGCAACCCAAAACTGACATTTCAGGTTTGAATTCCTCACTTGATGCATAACTTCCCCCAGGGCTTTTTTTGTAGACAAAGCCCAGCAGGAACTCATTAGCATAACAGGCCACATCCAACAGCAGGAACTCATCAGCATATTAGTCCACACCCATAATAGCACAGTTCATTAGCATATTAGGCCACGCCCCCATGTTACCAGAAGTGTGGTCATCTAGCCACACCCACCTTTTGCTTCTTATTCTGTTTACCTTGTTTGCTGTCAAAACCCAGGGCTTTCTTTGGAGCAGGAACTCCTTTGCATGTTAGGCCACACACCCCTAATGTAGCCAGTCCTAATGAATTTCTGCTGTTGGTGTGGCCTATTATGCTAATGACTTCCTGCTGGGTGTGGCCAACTCAGGAGCTAGCTGGAACTCCGTTCCTGTGCGTTCCTGCCCAAAAATAGCCCTGACTTCCCCTGATGCACATACACAAAGCCTCGTGCTTTCTATGAATCCAACAATAGACACATCAAGATCTTAGAAGACCGTTTCAAATTATAGGCTCTCTCTGTGCCTATGAAACTGATAAACAGTTTTCTGCACATGTAACACTGATAAGAGCATTGGCTCTTCATTATAAGGTGATCTTGAGGAAGGATTTCTAATTTGAAATGGTCTTCTGAGATCCGGATTGCACAGCTGCATGCTTTCTACAAAGAATTTATTTTTGCTGTAAAATCAACAACAGGAACCGTATCTTGTCTCTTCATTTGATGGACTTTGCGAATGCCTTAAACTTATGGTGATCCTTTATACATTTTGTTCACATTGGAACCAGTAGATTTCTTTGTTCTGGCAATAAGATATTACGGTGTTTTTCTTTTTTAAATATTTTTATTGCTTTTATTCTAAAAACAACAAGGGGAACTATAGACTACAGGAGAAAGAAAAGATAACCACTAAAAACCAAATAGAGGTGGTCATACATTGCTAACAATCATAAAACACAGCTTATTATAATTTTTAAAAATCTGCCTTACATACGCTTTATTAAGATGAAGATGGTGTATATAATAAACAACTAATAAAATAAATCCAGTATATTTAACTATATAAAGAGCAATCAAGAAATTAAATGATAAATGCTGAAAATACAAACTATAGAGTAGGAAAAAAACCCCAAGTTATTATTTTTCTTTCTTTTTCCGAAGTTGATATCCCTGTCTGATTTTGGGGGTTTCGGGGGCAGCCGCCCCCAGTTCCGAATCAGATTCTTCAGTAGATGCAGATGAGTTTTCTTCTTCATTTTCCTGGTCGTTTTCTTCATCCAGTATGTCATCCTCTTCTGCTCTGTCTGGCTTAGTTGGCTTTTGTAACTGTTCCAGAAACATATTAGCCTTTATGACACAGTCTATTCTTTCTTTCTTATCATTGTATTTGAAGAATAGGCCTTCTGGTATGATCCATTTGTATGGGGTGGAGATCTTTTGCAAAAATAAAAACAGATTTTTATATTTTCTCCTCTTCTTTCATATTTCAAATGGAATGTCCTTTAAAACCTTGATCTCTCTATCATTGATATTCAGGGTGGTTCCATTAGTTGCCCTGAGTATCTGGTCTCTAACATGCCTTTTAGAGACTCTCACAACAATTTTGCCGGGCAGATTATTCTTCCTGATGTATTCCAGATATGCCCTGTAAACCATATCCATTTCGCTTTGAAGATATTTTATATCTGCAACCAGGCCCAAAAGATCACTCAGAGTCTTTTTGAGATCCTCTTCTTTTGCCTCTGGAACTCCCTGAAATCTCAAGACATAGTTCGACTTTTCCATTTGTAGCTGCAAAAGTTGAGATTCATTAGAGCTCCTCTTCATTTCCACCATCTCCAATCGCTTTTTAAGTTTATCGATCTTGGCGTCAACTTCCTCAGTCGCTGCAACTGCATGTCCTGCCTTTTGAGTGGTATCATTTAATTGTTTCTGTAGAGTTGCAAAATTCTGGTTCAAAGTAGTCATCTGGTCCAGCAGAGGGCGCAATGCTTCCTCTATCATATTAGGAAAATCAATTACTGCTCCGATCCTGTGACCGGAGCGGGTGAACTAGCATTTTCTGGTTTCACTTTTGGCACAACTCTCCTCCCTGCCATCTTTTGGGATGTTTACTTTTTAAGAAAAGTTCCCAAAGTCTCTATTGTTTGAAAAATCTTTTATTTTTATCTTGTATGCTCTTTATTCTAGTTGCCTGTCACTTCTAGTCCCGCCCCTCTTCAAAATGCTCATTGAATGGCTTTCTTTTTCTCGGGGTGGGCTCCCCCCCCGCTTTCTCCAAGGGGACGTTTGTGCTTAACCATTTCTCTGGATATTCAGCTTAAACAGACTCACACTTCATCGGAGATCTCACAATCGAGTAAGGAGATCATTTGATCACCACTCGCTTGTCCTGGTGTGCGACACTAAAGCCATGACTGCTTCCTCAGCAGCAAGACCGTCGGAGCTCAAAGGTGCCTCAATCCCTCAGCAGCGTGCCTTGGGAGCGGCGCCTCTCATGCCCCATGGCTAGGAGCCCTCTACAAGGGCCCCAGGGGTGGTGCGGACATTCGAACCCCTCCCATTCGTCGAGTCACAGATCACATCTCTCGGAGCTCCAAAGGGACGTGTCCGCCATTCATATTACCAGACCGGAAGCTCCCATGTTTGGTTTTCATGGGGAGGAAGAAGACAGGGGCAGCACAGAGCAAAAGGGGACAGGAGTTGAGGTTGGGTGGGACAGGTGGCAAAATGCACAACGGGAACAGGGAATTGCTCAGGGCCATAAAGCCAGGGCAAAGTTCTGCTTTACTTTATAGTTCACAGAGTTTGCAGGAGCCCCACATGGGCCTGATATTCTTGGCAATGACTAGCCACCACATGTGTTTTTTGCAGTGTCTAGTTCTACCCAGAGAGAGAAAGACAAATGAACAGGGGCTGAGGGCGATTCTGCATCTGGCATTCACTCCACATTCTCTCAACACAGAGGAAAAGGTGCAGATCAAAACCACATTCAGATACCTCAGGGCAATGCCATACTGACTGCGAAGTCACTCCTGAACGGCCATAAATCTATGCAGAAGGTACCATAAAACCCACTGATCAAAGAAAGTGAAAGCGGCATGCAGTGTAGAGGATACCATAAAGCCCGATGATCAAAGAAAGTGAAAGCGGTGTGCAGTGTAGAGCAAGGGCGTCAAACTCATTTGTTGTGAGGGCCAGATCTGTTGTCGGGTGTCTGTTGTGGGCAGGGGAAGGGAAAGGAGATAGTAAGCCCCTCTGAGACTCCGAGTGAAGGGTGGGGTATAAATCCCATCTCTTCTTCTTCTTCTTTGTCAGGCTGTAAAATGTAATGCCAGGTACCATAGATATAAACTTTATAAAGGACAGGAGCTGGTAAGCTCCGAGGTGGTATATCCTCACTGCAAGGCCCCCTGGGCTGGGAGGGGTGTGTGCAAAGGAAAACCCACAGAGGTGGACTGGAAAGGCAGCAGTGCAGTGCCGGGCAGATGCTCCTTCGATGCTTGACTGCTGCAGGCGAGGTTGTTCTGCCATGTTGAAGCCACATTGGAGTGGCTCCACCCACTCCTCCCCAGCACCCCCTCGCTCGCTTCAGTTGCTCATGGGCCTCATAAGAGCCCTGGATGGGCCGGCCCTGGCCCCTGGGCCTTATATTTGACACCCCAGTATAGAGGGTACCATGAAATCCGATGATCAAAGAAACTGCAAGCAGCATGCAGTGCAGAGGGGAATTTCCATTCCAAGGTGGGTTTGGTAAAACAACAGAGGGAAAAGCCGATACAGAATCACCCTGTGGAGCGAATGCCAGATGCAAAATTGCCCAGAGACTGGGAGCAGGGCTATTTTGGGGCAGGAACGCACAGGAACGGAGTCCCGGCTGGCTTCTGAGTTGGCCACGCCCAGCAGGAACTCATTAGCATAATAGGCCACACCCAACAGCAGAAACTCATTAGGATTGGCTACATTGGGGGGGGCTAGCATGCAAAGGAGTTCCTGCTACAAAAAAAGCCCTGGGTTTTGACAACAAGCAAGGTAAACAGAATAAGAAGCAAAAGGTGGGTGTGGCTGGATGACCAAACCTCTGGTAACATGGGGGTGTGGCCTAATATGCTAAAGAGCTGTGCTGTCAGGGGTGTGGCCTAATATGCTAATGAGTTCCTGCTGTTTGGTGTGGCCTGTTATGCTAATGAGTTCCTGCTGGGCTTTTTCTACAACAATAGCCCTGACTGGGAGAAAGAGAGATGGGGAAGGGAGGGGAGGAGAGATCTAGTAAAAAAAGACCTGTGAATAAGGCAAAATAAGGTGCATGGAAGAGATTAAATAATAGCTCCATGGTGTTAAAGGTGAGTGTGAGAGCTGGAAAGCTCAAAGGCCGTTTTCTTGGGTAAGACAGGAGTCAACCGCTAAACAAATTTGCTTTGCAAACATAGGCTCCTCTGTTTCTCTTGCTCTAGGTCTACGGGCAATGTAAAGTGACCTTTTACATCAACAAGCCAGGGAGAATTCTTCACCTGTTCAAATATGACTGCGTTTTACACCCACGTAGGTATTTTTTTTAAAATATAACTGTAGAGGCTTGAATACAAGAGGACTCATACAGGGACACACCATTCCATTCCTGCTGAGACGTTAAAGATCTGCCAGTGTTTAAAATGCAATTTCATCGAGGACTTTGGGACCCAGCATGTTGTCTAAAAATACTTGTCTTCACACAGAGATCATTGTTTCTGAATTACTGCCATGAATCGATTAGGAACAGGTAGCTTGAGAAGACCGAAGCCACTGGAAAAGACAATAATGCTGGGATAAATTGGAAGCAGCAGGAAAAGAGGAAGACTCAATGAGAGATGGATTGAATTAGTCAAGGAAGCCACGATCTTCATTCTGCATAGATCTGAGCAAGGCTCTTAATGGCAGAATGTATTGGAGGTCATTAATTCATAGGATCTCCATAAATCGGGAGCAGCTTGCTGGCACTTAACACATACACAACAAGAGGGACTATTTTGATCAGGGGGAAGTGACCGAGTATTGAAACAGTCACTTCCTGCATATACTCTGAGCACTTGGAAATGGTCAAGGTCAAGCAGGTATTTCCACCCAATTTGGTGTAGTGGTTAGGAGCGCGGACTCTAATCTGGAGAAGCTGATTTGATTCCCCACTCCTCTGCATGCAGCTGCTGGGTGACCATGGGTCAGTCACAAGTTCACTCAGGGCTGTTCTCTCAAGAGCAGTTCTCAAAGAGCTCTCCCAGCCCCACCTACCTCACAGGGTGTCTGTTGTGGGGAGAGGAAGGGAAGGAGATTGTAGGCCACTCTGAGACTCCAAATGAAGGGTGGGGTATAAATCCAATCTCCTCCTCCTCCTCCAGTTTGGTATAGTGGTTAAGTGTAGTGGTTTGGTGCAGTGGTTGATTGTAGTGTTTGGTGTAGTGGTTAAGTGTAGGGGCCAGTTTGCTGTAGTGGTTAAGTGCACGGACTCTAATCTGAGAGAACTGGGTTTGATTCCACATTCCTTCACTTGCACCTGCTGGATGACCTTGGGCAAGCCGTAGTTCTGTCAGAGCTGTTCTTGAAAAAGAGCAGTTTCTGTCAGAGCTCTCTCAGCCCCACCTACTTCACAGGGTGACTGTTGTAGGGAGGGGAAGGGAGAGGAGTTTGTAAGCTGCTCTGAGACTCCTTTGGTTAGTGAAGGGTGGGGTATAAATCCAATCTCTTCTCTTCTTCTTCTTCTTCCTCCTGCCCTTCCTCTCCTCCTCCTCCTCTTCTTCTTCTTCATTTTGACCCACTTTTTGCAAAACTTTTGTTCACTCGGTTCTCAAACCCAGGTGCCATCAGGAGGTCCACCAACAGAGCCGGAAGCCCTCTCACTGTTGCCCCCCAAGCCCCATATGAGAAATGGAGTATAAGTATAATTCTAGACAGAGCAACAAGTATCAGATTGGCGGTATTGCCCTGAAAGGTGCTGATCTGACTGACGTCGTCTGTGTGTTTTTCTAAACAGTCCCCGCATCAGCTATTTCGAGGTTTTGCCCCGACTGCCCGGTCCCTGGGGACCCGACGCAGCCCAAGTATCTGGAGGCAGCTACTCTGAGCCTTGCCAAATTCAACGTGGAAAGCAACCACACCCATTACTTTAAGGTCCGCAACGTCACCAGAGCACGGTCGCAGGTAACCTAGAGATTGGGTCTGGGCAGTGTGAGATTATTTTAAAAAATATTTTTTATTGTACCGATTCTTTTATTTGTTTCTATTTATTTTATTTAATTTACACCCGGCCTTCCCCACGGAAGCAGGCTCAGGGCAGCTTACAAGGCCTTTGGCATCATAAACACGTTAAGAGGATAAAAAGAAAGCAAAACTGGGAAAAAATAAGACAAGCAAAATTTATGGGGATACAATGTGCAAAAGGACAAAGGGAAAGGTGAGAAGCATAAAACATCATTTGTTAAACACATTTTTAAGGACGTGCGATTCTTTGGTGGGAACATCTGGTCCACCACCTCCAGAACTGGTCTGTCAATGGCCATTAGCCATGACAGTTCAGAGTTCAGGGTCAGGGGCATAGCTCTGATTACATGAGAACATAAGGGAAGCCATGTTGGATCAGGCCAATGGCCCATCCAGTCCAACACTCCTGTGTCACTCAGTGGCCAAAAATACCAGGTGCCATCAGGAGGTCCATCAGTGGGACCAGAACTCCAGAAGTCCTCCCACTGTTGCCCCCCAAGCACCAAGAATGCAGAATGTCACTGCCCCAGGTATAATATTCCATCTATACATTGTGTGGCTAATAGCCACTGATGGACCTTGGCTCCATATGTTTATCCATTCTCCTCTTACCACCGAGCTGGGGGTGTGTTATATCTCCCGGACCACTGTTAGACTGTTTCCACATAAGGATTTTCCCCCACATGGAATGCTCATAAGAACATAAGAGAAGCCAATGTTGGATCAGGCCGATGGGCCATCCAGTCCAACACTCTGTCACACAGTGGCCAAAAATACCAGGTGCCATCAGGAGGTCCACCAGTGGCAGCATACATAAATGACACACACAACACAATCATTTTAGCCTCTTAAGAACAATGTGAGTTCTCTTAGACTAGGAGAAAGTGGGGAAAGAAGACAGTATGGCATAATTCAATCTTATCAGATCTCAGAAGCTAAGGAGGGTTGGTACTCAGAAGGGGGACCACCAAGGAAGGCTCTGCAGAGGAAGGCCATGGCCAACCACCTCTGCTTCTCACTTGCCTTGAAAGCCCCTTGCAGGGGGAAGCTAAGCAGGGTCGGTACTCGGAAGGGAGGCCACCAAGGAAGGCTCTACAGGGGAAGGCAACGGCCAACCACCTCTGCTTCGTACTTGCCTCGAAAGCCCCGTGCTGGGGGAAGTTCTGTGGAGCCTGCTGATACCTCTTCTGATGCCCAGCAAGTGTCTTTCTGAAGTGGGCAGGGCCACATCGGGCTTTTGCCCAGCAAGTCTTCTGACTGACTGTTGAAGATACAATTGGCTGTGCAGATATTTTAACTTCTGGCTTTTGCAGCAGCTGCCACCACAATACATGGGTGTTGTTTTTTTTACTGTGTGGCTGAAGTTAAGCTGCAGTGATCGTTTTTGTGGCCAGCTCCGCCTTCTTTGGCAGCCATTTTGCAGCAGCTCTTAGAAGGGATGAAAGAGGGTGCTTTGGCTGATTCTTCCAGCCAGTTCCTTGGAATGAAACACAGTGTGTGGGAGAGGACTAGGAAAGGCAGGAGTGGGTTGTATCAGGTGCTTGTAAAATGATTTTGTTCAACTGATCCCCTGGGCTGGACAAGAATTGCCTCCTGGTGACTAGGCAGAGAAGCTTTACATAAGCCAGCGTTTGTTTATTCGAGCCCAAGTGAGTTGCAAAGCTCCCTGCCTTAGTCTGATAGATCGAGACGGGTAGCTGTCCGTCTGTAGCTGTAGAAAAGAGCAAATGTCCAGCAGCACCTTAAAGACTAACAAAATTTGTGGCAGGGTAAGTGCCTTCGTGAGTCACTGCTCACTTCTTCAGACGCAGCTAGAATGGGAGTTCATCTGTCCTGATACCTTGAAGAGTGGAGTGATTTCAAGGCAATGCGTCATCCTGGACTGAACTGAGACCTAGGTTTCCTGTCTCATTACCAAAGCTGATTTCTTCATGCCTACTACCCCTCGGCATATGATATCACATATAATCCAATCACGCCTGCTATGGCCATTCACCTGCTATTGTCATGTGAAATCACTCCACTCTCCAAGATATAAGGTCAGATGGACTCACATTCTAGCTGTATCTGGAGAAGTGAGCGGTGACTCACGAAAGCTCCTCCCCTGCCACAAATTTTGTTAGTCTATTGGACTCTTGCTCTTTTCTACTGCCTTAATCTGAGGCAGGCTTTGATGCATCAAATCAGTCTTGTCTCCTCTGCCCAATGGTGGCTCTCCAGGGTCTCAGGGGGAAGAACCAGGACTCTTTTCATAGCAGGAACTCCTTTGCACACACCCCTAATGTAAACAATCCTCCAAGAGCCTATAGAGCTCTTCTTACAGGGGCTACTGTGAGCTCTTGGAGGATTGGCTACATTGGGGGGGGTGTCGCCTAATAGGCAAAGGAGTTCCTGCTACAAAAAGAGCCCTGGGAAGAACAATTACTGTGAGCTAACAACTGGGGTGGATTTACTCGCAATATTCTCTGATCGAGATATGGAAATAACTGAAATAGTAGCAAGGTTTCTTCTTAGCGCTATGACTATATGTTCCGATAAGTAATCACTAGGTTTTTCTGCTTTTCTGCTGTCTTTCTGCACCGTAGCTCCAATTTTACCCTATACGTATTTGTATTTTCTGATCTATATTTAACCTGATCTCCTATTGTATGCATATACATAGACCAATAAAGGCTTGTCAAAGTTTAAAGTTCTCCAATGTCTTCCACTACCACAGTGGCCCAGGCCTGTAGCTTTGAGAGGGCTTTGGGGGCTCAGCCCCCTTTCTTAATGGCACAACCCCACAAGAATGTCTCCTCTAAATGCTGTTTTCAATCATTTAAAAAACATGTTTAAAGGCATGTGCTCCTTTAGGCAGAGTGGGGCGCTGTAGTTGACTAATTCCCGCTCTGAACAAGGGGGCTAGAGTAGGTGACCTCTAGGACCCCTTCTAACTCTGTATCAAGAAACTGCTCTCCTTTAAGAGAGTTTTTCTGCCTGTTATCTTCCTTGACTATAGAAGTCATCACCCCCACCTGCCGGCTTGTTCTCAGAATTGTGGCTTAGGCTGGCAGAAGGGATTAACTTGCAGCAGCTGAGAACCGTCACCCAAAGTGGTTGGCAGCTTGCAGTTTAGAGATCTATCCTGGTGACAGCTTTCTATTGGCTAAATGGCCTTTTTCTTTCTGCACTGAGAATTTCAGCCCCACCAGAAATAAATTTGGCCCACAAGCCACAAAGTCCTGGCTACGAGCCTGAAGTGGCCACTCTCACCAGCCTGTCCAGCCAACTATGCTTGCGTAGTAACAAAAAAATATCAAAGTATTTGCATCTGGGGCAATGCTGGCATTACCCACTCCATACCCCCACCTTTCCTGTTCACGTGCTGGGCTTTAATGAGAATTCCTATAGATCGGACATGGCACCAGCCGCCACCGGGGCTGCTGTTTCAGCTGAGGAATTTGCACCAATCATCTTCCCCGACCGGAGAGTCAGGTGACACTAGAGGGCCAATCTGGCGAGGTGAGCTCAAGGTCTTCCCGGTTGGGACTTACTGAGGCTGAGGGAAGCCACTGGATTCTCCCTCCCATGTCTCAGCCTCCCATGTCGGCCTGAAGGTATCATCTTCTGCATCCACCTCCTGTTGAAGCCCTTGTCCCATCTCCCACCCACACACAGAGCTGAAGCCTGAGGAGCTGGCCGTGGATTTTAGCCCTCAGGAGAGCCCCATCTCCGGCCCATACTTTTTTTTTTTTTTAATGTAACCTGCAAGAATGCTTTCCTTAAGAGTTTTCAGGGGGGGGTTGCATTGACTTATAGTCTCCATCCCATTCACACGCACATCAGCATTGCAAAGAGTGTTGCACGATTTTGGACAGCATAAAACGGAGGCTCGTTGCTGCTTCCTTTAACTGACAATGCCACCCCGTCGCTTCTTTTCTACAGTGGGTCGTCGGCCCTTCAGATTTTGTGGAATACATCATCCAGGACACGTCCTGCTCCAAACGCCGGGCTGCGACTGACCTCTCCCAGTGCCCGTTCCTCCCAGATGCAATTGCGGTAAGTATTCATTCACCAGACATGTGCTTCCATATAAAGTTGTGGTTCCAGCTAGGGTGGCCACCCTCCAGGTGGGGCCTGGAGATCCTCCCACTTTTACAACTGGTCTCCAGCTGACAGAGATCAGCTCCCCTGGAGAAAATGGCTGCTTTGGAGGGTGGACTCTGTGGCATTGGACCATGCTGAGGCCCCTCCCTTCCCTCCCCAAACCCCGCCCTCTCCTGGCTCCACCCCCAAAGTCTCCAGGTATTTTCCAACCCAGACCTGGCAACCCAAATTCTGGCACGCAGTATCCATCTTTTTGCAACGTTTCATTCCACGGTTTATTGTGAGGACTCTAGCTAGGCCTTTAGTTTATCTGTTTTCATTAACTGTATTAGAGAAATGGCAATTGCAGGAGGGAAGTCTTTACTGGGGTAGCAGTGGGTGGCCTTAGTCCAAATCCAGCACCCCTGTGACTTCTTAAAAGGAAATTTCAAGGAAAGGAGACCCTTGAAAGGAAACCCTGCTGTTCCCCATGATACATCCAGCCTATTTTTTTTTACAATGCTATGATGTTATAATGTTACTGCACATGTGCAAAAAAAGGAGATTCCATAGCTGACGAAGTACATGAGGACACAGCCACACAACCCCTTTTCAAAGGAAGTACAGAAAACGTGGGGAGGGTCACATCCGAATTCAACGAAAAAATGCCCCAAAATAAATGCCCTTCTATAGAAGGGGTGCTACAAAGTCAGAGCATCAGCCAGGGATTCAACTCACCAGGGAAACAGAAGAAGAGAAGAGATTGGGTTTATATCCCGCCCTTCACTACCTGAAGGAGTCTCAGAGCGGCTTACAAACTCCTTCCCTTTCCCCTCCCCACAACAGACACCCTGGGAGGTAGGTGGGGCTGAGAGAGCTCTGATAGAAACTGCTCTTTTTCAAGAACAGCTCTTGTCAGAACTATGGCTTGTCCAAGGTCATCCAGCCAGGTGCAAATGGAGGCATGGGGAATCAAACCTGGTTCCCCCAGATTAGAGTCTGCACACTTAACCACTAAACCAAACTGGCTCTCAGCAGCAACACTGAGGTGCAGAAAAGGTCTGGGTCAACATAAGTCGGCTGTGACTTGATGTCACCTTCTGCCCCCAAGAGATTGCCTTCATGGATCTCTTGAATGGCTGTGGGGAGGGTGCATATGAGTAAGAGAGACAGAGAGAGAGAGGTACCGATTACAGGGCAACTGCACATATTATTGAGAAGACACTGCCTGGCATCCAGAAGGAGCAAGCAAAATCTTTCTATCTTCCCCTCCTCAGCCTGCAGGCACACTGCTTATGGCCAGAAGGTGGCATCATGCTGTTCCTCTCCTTCCACCTTCCCTGTCTGCAGCATTGCCTGTGATCCTCACAAATATGCAAGTAAAGGATTTCCCTAGGGAAGGCGACGCGGCAAGTCAGTGCCATGGATGGCTCCCTGCTGGTTGCACAAAAGGTCATACTCACCAACCGTGGCATGTAATGCAACTGGGCTACGGCAAATTGAGTACCAAAATCTTCACCGGTTTGAATTTGAATATTCATGTTTGTTGACAGAAGGGATCTTTCTTTTTCCAGGAGGTGGGGGTATGCAGAGGCTCCGTGATAGACAGCCGGGCTGAACATAAAAAGCTCATCTCAGTAAGGTGTGACATCTTCCACACACAGGTATGTTGCTCAGTGAGAAATCCAATCTGTCGTTGATAACCTGTAATAGTTAGCTGGTGCAGGGAAGAGTTAGTGGCCGTGGTCCACACTGGTAACGCAGGTAACTGATATTTTATTCAATAGGTCCTTAGACAGCAGATTTCAATTGTTAGGTTTAAGTAGAAGCTAACATAGCACATGAACACACATGAACACACTTTGGGGTTAGGAAGCAATTGTTCTCCAGGCCGGTTTGGCCAGGAATCCTGGAGGAGCCCCCTGCCCCTTCTGGGCATAGAGCAGGGGTCACTGGTGGTGGGGGGTATTTGTGAATTTCCTGCATTGTTCATGGGGTTGGACTAGGTGACCCTGGAGGGTCATCCAACTCCATGATTCTATGAAGCTGCCTTATACTGAATCAGACCACTGGTCGAAGTCAATACTGTCCACTCAGACTGGCAGTAGCTCTCCAGAATCTCAGGCTGAGGTCTTTCACATCTTCTGTTGCCTGGTCCTTACTTGGAGATGTCAGAACCTGAACCTGGGACCTTCTGCATGGAAAGCAGAGGCTCTTCAACTGAGCCATAGTCCTTCCCCCAATTAGCAGCAGCCATTTTAACGAACCTGCGTACAGGAGACAAAGATTCTACCACAGGCAGAATTGCCCTGCGCATGCAGCCTTCATGCTATCCATTGGTAGCAATCCCTGGTGGGTATTTAGACTTGGTTATTTGACAGTGATAGGAGCTGTGGTGGCTCAAGTGGTTAAGACGCTGGACTGCAGGCTGTGGAAGGTCAGTAGCTCAGCAGTTCGAGACCCGAGAGTGCCGCATGACGGAGTGAGCTCCCGTCTCTAGTTCCAGCTCCTGCCAACCTAGCAGTTTGAAAGCAATAAATTGCAAGTAGATACATAGGTACCACTTTGGTGGGAAGGTAACAGCGTTCCGTGCGCCTTGGTGTTTAGTTATGCCAGCCACATGACCACGGAAACGTCTACAGACAGCGCTGGCTCTTCGGCTTTGAAACGGAGATGAGCACCGCATCCCTAGAGTCAGATTCAACTGGCTTTCGAGCAAGGGAACCTTTACCTATACCTATCTGACAGTGTCCAGGACCAGAACCTGAGGTGGTCCATCCATCCATATCCCATCTTAATGAGCTCGCTACCAATTTGCATGGGAATGAAAATATTGACTGAAAGCAAGATGGCCCTCATGCAGGCCATTGGTAGCAATGTCCGAAGAACAGGTTTCCTTCTAACAGAACACGTTCTCTCAATAAAATGTGGGTCTGTTTTGTTGAAATCAGCCACAGGTCAATGAGGGACAACAAACTGGCAACAGGAAGCCCGGACACCAGGACGGTGACGAAAGCCACGAGGACGGTGGTCAGGCCGAATCTAAACAGAGTGGATATCATGATCACCAGCATCAACGCCACCACCCCCATGACCACCACCATGGGGATCACTCACAAGATCACGACGAACGTGAACAGAGTCCTCCCAGTGCTGGCCCTTTCGTGTTAGCCACGCATCTGGAAAAGACAGTGGGCCGGGTCAAAGTCCTTCCTTTGTCTAAAGCTCACGTAGCTCCCCAGGCCTTACCAGAAATCGAAGCGGAGCAACTAGATGGTGTTCCGGTTCCTCCAGTATCACAGGGGCCAAAACCCACCCCTAACCTGCTTGATACACACGATGCTCCTGAGGGGAGCCGTCCGCTAGATAAGCCAGGCTTGACCAAGCCGACTAAGCCAATCTCTCCTCCTCCATTCCCGGCTGGGTTTTCTCAATCAGATACTTGCCCGGGAGAAATCCTAGTCTCCGTTTTTGGCCTCGAGCCTTTGCTGCCCAAAAGGCCTGCCGAGTTGTCACCAACAGGGGCCCTCCCGGCTGAGGAAAAAGTAAAACATTGAAAGGCCAATGATCTTCAGACTCACTCAATCTGTACTCAGTCTGTTAAGTATGAAACTCAACAAAAGATTCAGCTTCAAGTGATTTCAGCTTTATTAAACTGCAACTGTAAGTCAGGAACACACGACAACAAGGGGAGCACAGCTCCTTCTTTTAAACTCTCCCGTGCTGTCAAAGCCACACCCATTACAAGTTAAAGACCAATCAGAACACAGGGATAAAGGCCAATCAGGACCGTTCCCTCTTTGCAACAATATCACTCAGTGATTGGGTAATTACACAGGTTCCGCAGAAACCGACCAATAGCAATACGGACATCTGAAGAGCCACGTTCAGACTCAAGCTTAACATGTGAATAGATAGCAGCGATTCACATTCAGTACATAACACAATCTGTACAAGAAAATGATAGTTAGGGGCAAGAAAGAGATGGTGGTCCTGGACTCTGCATTATGAGATGTCAAAGATATAGATAAAAGGAAGTCCTTCTTCACTCAGGGAGAGTAATTGACATGTGTAATTCGCTGCCACAGGAAGTGGTGGCGGCTACAAGCATAGACAGCTTCAAGAGGGGACTGAATAAAAATCTGGAGGAAAGGTCCATCAGTGGCTATTAGCCACAATGATGGAACACTCTGTCTGGGGCAGTGATGCTCTGTATTCTTGGTGCTTGGGGGGGGTGACAGTGGGAGGGCTTCTGGAGTTCTGGCCCCGCCGGTGGACCTCCTGATGGCATCTGGGCTCTGGCCTCTGTGTCACACAGAGCGTTGAACTGCATGGGCCCCTGGCCTGATCCAACATGGCTTCTCTTATGTTCTTAAAGGTCTCCCATTTGGTATTAAATCAAGTCAGAGCACCCAAACAGATTCCATGGGCACCAGTCTAGAAAAGATCTGTGCAATCAGTAAATTATTTTTGGCCAGGTGTGTTCTCACTTGTTTATTTCCTGGGTTGTTGGGGCCAAACTGGACCTGGGGTGGGGGGGCCTCCTCACTTGTATCACTCCCCCGTCTGCCTGACGTGTATAAATTAAGGGTTGGGGGAAATAAAATTTCTACACTGAAAGAGTCATAGAATCATAGAGTTGGAAGGGGCCATACAGACCATCTAGTCCGACCCCCTGCCCAACGCAGGACCATCCTAGAGCATTTCTGACAAATATTCGTCCAGGCTTTTCATGGAAGCTGCCAGTGAAGGGGAGATCACCACCTCCCTAGGCAGCTGATTCCACCTCTGAACCACTCTGACCGTGAAAATGTTTTTCCTGATATCCAGCCGATACCTTTCTGCATGTTTGGAGAGCCAGTTTGGTGTAGTGGTTAAGTACGCAGACTCTAACCTGGGAGAACCGGGTTTGATTCCCCACTCCTCCACTTGCACCTGCTGTTGTGACCTTGGGTCAGTCACAAGTTCTGGCATAGCTGTTCTCTCAAGGACAGTTTCTGTCAAGAGCTCTCTCAGCCCCACCTACCTCACAGGGTGTCTATTGTGGGGAGGGGAAGGGGAAGGCGTTTGTAAGCCTCTCTGAGACGCCTTTGGGCAGTGAAGGGTGGGGTATAAATCCAATCTTCTTCTTCTTCTAATTTAAACCAGTTGCTTTGGGTCCTCTCCTCTGCTGCCAGCTGGCACAGCTCCTTGCCCTCCTCCCAATGGCAGCCTATCAGATATTTAAAGAGAGCCATCATGTCCCCCCCCCAATCTCCTCTTCTCCAAACTAAACATTCCCAAGGCCCTTAGCCTATGGGTGGCAGCAAGAGACTGGTATTCTATCATGGCAAGCAGAGTGCAGAGCAGTTCTTGGGGCACTGGCAGCTCCAAAGGGGATGCTTAGCTCAGAACCAGCCAGTGCCAATGAAGGCGGACATAGACTTGGCCGTGGCCACCGCCTACAATGTTGTCCATGAGGCGATAACAAGCAGGCTTATGTCTCCTGTCATTACTATTGTTCCATTCAAGCTGAGAGGCTCCCTGTAGCACTGCCAATGCCACAGGTAGGGATGCCAGCCTCCAGGTGGGACCAGGGGACCCCCCTGGAATTCCAGCTCATCTCCAGACTACAGAGATCAGTTCCCCTGGAGAAAGTGGATGCTTTAGAGGGTGGACTCTGTGGCGTCATACCCCCACTGAGGTCCCTGTCCTCCCCAGGCTCCATCCCCAAAACTCCAGGAGTTTCTCATCCTAGAAGAAGGAGAAGAGATTGGATTTATACCCTGCCCTTCATTACCCGAAGGAGTCTCAGAGCGACTTACAATCTCCTTTCCCTTCCCCTCCCCACAACAGACACCCTGTGAGGTAGGTGGGGCTGAGAGAGCTCTTTCAAGGACTACTCTTGAGAGAACAGCTCTGAGAGAACTTATGACTGACCCAAGGTCGTACCAGCAGTGGCATGTGGAGGAGGAGTGGGGAATCAAACCCGGTTCTCCTGGATTAGAGTCTGCGCTCTTAACCGCTACACCAAACTGGCTCTCCCTAGGTAGAGTAGAATCTGTCCCTTTCTGTATGCTGCACTATCAAGTATGTATTTCCTAAATCAGTTCTTGTTTTCCTTTAAACTGAAGGGTGGCTTTGCGTAACTGTATAGTCTTACATGCATACGCTGTTCGGTGGAGCTCTGCTGCGTTCTGAGCCTAGTGCCCACTGCTAACTTCAACAAGGGATCTGGCTTAACATAGCAGCTCTCCCAGCATAGAACTGGTCGATAAACAAGCCCCCTAAAGGAACCGGTTCTATCTGTGTGTCACACTGGGGAGGACAAATGTGCCCACACTGGTTCCAATACATGGTTGCCTTGCTTCTTGGCTTATGGCGGTCATTTTAAATTTCTGGCCTTTTTGTTTCCAATCTCCAATCCAATCTCCTCCTCCTAGTGATGGATGCAGAAGCAGAGGAGCATCTGGCATTAGGGTTGCCAGCTCTGGGCTGGGAAATTCCTGGAGATTTTGGAGGTGGAACCTGGGGAGGGCGGGGTTTGGGGGGGGCTTCAGTGGGGTATATTGCCACCTTCCAAAGTGGCCACAAAGTCCACCTTCCAAAGTGGCCACCACTATATTTATAAAATCTTGGATGGAATGCCTATTTAACTCAGACGACCAACATCGTAAAAATAGTAAGAGCCTTCAGACTCGGCCACCCATCGAACCCACATAAGAGAGTCCCCAGAGACATAGTAGTTCAGCTAGCAGATTGGGACTCACGTCAAAAAAATACTCAATCTAGCCAGAAACAAGGGATTCCTCTTACTGAATGAAATAAAAATATTGGCATTTCCTGACACTCCACATGAGGCTTTAGCGACAAGATACAAGTTAAAGCCTATCACGGCAAAGCTCCAAATGGCGAACATAAGATATAAATGGCTTCCAACTGGGAAAATACAGGTCTCTCAGCAAGGGAAAACTTACCAAGCGTCCGATGAAGAAACGGGTCTACAGCTGTTACAAGCTCTACATATTTCAGAGGAAACTGATCTACGAAGATCTAATAAAAGGAAGTTACAGTCCACGGTAACACTGGGGAAAAAATAACAAGTTCTCAATCCGCTCAAGCTCCTCGCCGGAACCGGAAGACATCACAGACGCCCCCCTATAATTAACTAACAATAAGCTTATCAGCTACCCATCAAAAGGTCATTCCACTTCAGTGGTACCATTAAATCTTAGTATTCAAACAAGAAGGAGGGGGGTTTGTGGGATCGCTAGCACCTCTTTTACGAAGGATTCGACTGGAGGCTTGCCACTGTTGTTCCAGCTCAACGGACACAAGGTCAGCCACTTTTTATTTCCAGCACAACACCGAAGCTTAAGCTAATTGTTTGTTACGCTTACGTTATCTTCTAGTTTTCAAAGTTGGTAATTTTGTTCTAACTTAGCACTGGTTTTTCATTTCTGGGTTGTATTGTATTAAAGGGGAAGGGGGGGAATAATTTATTGTATAAGTATTTAAAACTCAATTAAGTTTTAAAAATTTTAAAGTCAGAATCAATTCATAAGATAAAGTTCCCTCAATTAATTTCCTAAGGTATTTGAAAGGTATCAGTTAATTGTACGACACAACAAAGCCTTTGCCTAAGCTTAAATATATAGCTCAGTACAATAGCAATTTTCCAACTAATATTAGAAAGACACTACAGTCTCACAAGGAGAACAACCAATCTCATTCACTTCTGTAAAATATACACATTCTCATACACTCATAAAGATATACACACAACAACAATTTAAAGTGCTTGGACACCTAGGAAATCTTCCTCACCAGTAATAAGAAAACAGATTAAAAACAAATTGTTATCTGGACCACTGAACGCCCACTCACCCTATAGAAAACAGGTAAATAAAAAGTAAAGAGAGAAGAAGGAATAAGACTCATTATCAGCCAAAAGAAATTGGAATAATGAGAATAGGCTCGGTGAACATCAGAGGACTTCACAATGGGTTCAAGGGAAAGAGGCTGAAGCAACACCTTAGACGCTCTTAACTAGACATCCTTTTCCTTCAGGAAACTCACGTAAGAATGCATACTGATCCCATTATAAAAAACACACAATACCCAATACAGATCCAGGTGCCTGGCTCGTCCAACTCAAGACGGGTTGCAATATTGATACATAAAAATCTCAATTTCACTATGGAAGCAATGGTTAGAGATCCGTTAGGACGGTACATTTTTATTAAGGGCACAGTAGAAGGCAGGAAAATAACGTTAACATCGATATATGCCCCAAATAAAATGCAAATCCCCTTCCTTGATTCGGTCCTCACAGAACTCACAAAATTTCAGGAAAGAGAACTAATAGTAGGAGGGGACCTGAATTACATAGTGAACACCAAGCTTGACAGAACTTGGCCTAAAGCAAAAAAATTTCCAAAGATAAGTTAGATACTAAACTAGCTAATCTCTTCTTGAAATTCCACTTATGTGATGCCTGGAGACTACTCCATCCGGGAGAAAGAAACTACACATACTTTTCACCCAGACATAATATTCACACTAGGATAGATTACATACTTGTTTCCCACAGTGCAGCAGCAATGGTCACGGCATTAGACATAGAAACAAAATATTTATCTGACCACGCTTGGTTGATGGGAAATTTGGACTTAAACATAATTTCAAAAGGAGAGCACATTTGTTCACTTGACAGTCAAATGCGATGGTCAGAGAAATAATTGAAAAAGATATCAAAAACTTCTTCACAGAGAATGATTCACCAGAGGTAGCACCAGCTCTTATTTGGGACACAATGAAGGCAGTTATTATAGGCTCGTTGTTAGCCGTTACAGCTAAGCTAAGGAAAGAGAAAGAGAGCATCAAAAAAGGAGTGAAAGATCATATTACCATACTAGAGGACTCACATAAAAAAACAGGAAGCAAAAAGATTTATCAGAGGTTAACTGCAGAACGCAGAATACTAGATGACCTGGAGACTACACAAATACAAAAAGAATTAATATATCTCAAACAGAAATATTGGCAAAAATCCCCAAAAAGCATTAGTATACTTGCATGGAGAATTAAAGATAAACGAAAATAGTCTTTTATTGGCTCCCTGAAAAACAAAGAGGGTCAACAAACATTTTCATCAAAAGATATTGTGAATACCTTTGCAGAGTACTACAAATCCTTATACAGCACCAAAAATCCCATACAAGGAAGAACTGAAGAATATCTGAACATGATTTCATCACTACCACATCTAACCGAGGAACACTCAAATTTGATGGAATCCGAAATATTGTTAAAAGAAGTACTGGACACTATTAAGCAACTTAAATCCAACAAGGCTACGGGACTAGATGGATTTCCAGCTGAATTCTACAAAACCTTCAGCACTTCGATACCAACTCATCTAGTTAAAACATGCAGTGACATCCTGCAGAGAGGTAAAATCCTAACATCTTGGACGGAATCAGCAATAATTGTGATTCATAAGGACAGCAAAGATCCGACCGATCCATCATCCTATAGACCCATTGCCTTACTCAATCACGATAATAAAATATTCACAACAATACTTGCCAATAGAATTAAAACATTCATATCAAATTACGTCAATGTAGATCAAACAGGGTTTATTCCACAGACAATTGACAGACAACGTAAGAAGAACTATAAATATCATCACTCATGAAAGAAGAACAAAAAGGGAATCCTTGATACTAGCAATTGATTTTGAAAAAGCCTTTGACTCACTGGAAGTACAATATATGTCAACATTGTTTAAAAAATTAGGGTTTGGGAATAATTTCTTAAGGTCGATTCTCGCTTTATACACCCACAATAAAGCTAAAGTGCGAATAAAATGGGTTAATTCTGCCTTTTTTCAACTAACAAGAGGGACAAGACAGGGTTGCCCACTGTCACCTCCTATTTTCACCATGGCAATGGAACCCTTAGCCGAAGACCTCAGAACAAACAAGCAATTTCATGGAACTATCATCGGGGAGCAAATCCATAAAATAAATTTATATGCTGATGATTTGACTTTATATGTCTCAAACCCTAGCCTTTCACTTCAGGCAATACAACGAGCTTTAAACAATTTTGGTAATGTCTCAGGATTGCGTATTAACACTTCCAAGACTGAATTATACCTAATACTATTGAATCAGACAACATCAACATCGCTAAAAAGACTCTACCCATATAAATGGGTAACACAAGCTTGGAGGCATCTAGGGGTCCACATTCCACTAAATCTAAAAGACCTCACAAAGCACAACTTCCAGTATCTGTTTCATAACTTAAAAACCCAACTCATCAATTGGGAATTGCTCCAACCATCTCTATCAGACAGATTTCATCTGATAAAAAGTTTCTTCTCACCCAAATTCCTATTTATTTTCCGAGCTCTTCCGATCCACATAGCGGTAAAGGATTTGAATGAATGACAAAACACAATAACATGATTTCTCTGGAGTAGAAATAAATCAAGAATCAACCGAAATATACTGCACAGACCCAGGTGTTTAGGTGGTCTGGATTTCCCACATTTACATTCTTACTATCAAGCAACAGTACTCACACAAATAACCTAAATGATAAGCAAAGAATACACAAAACCTTGGGTGACGATAGAACAAAATTATACTAATCCATACAATCTCCAGGAATTATTCTAGATACCTCCAAAACAAAGACCCAAAACTATTAGAGACAATATATTTTCTCAGCCATTAAAATTTTAGAGACAATATATTTTCACAGCTATTAGAGACAATATATTTTCACAGCCATTAAAATTTGGGATCAAAGGAAAAAACTGCTACCCATGGACATTTCACAGCTAGCAACTTATACCCATCAGGATTGGTTCCCGGCAGGTAAGACCCCTAAAGCATATGAAAAGTGGGCAGATGCAGGCCTGGGTCGACTTTGTGACCTAGTCCATAAAGTTAAAATTGAAGAAAAAACCTTCTTTGATCGAAAAATTGGTCAAACAACACCTTGATATCAGTATCTGCAACTCAAGAATTTGACAGAAAGACTAGCAGCTACAGGATTATTCCAGAGAGAATTAAAAGATATGGGAAAAATCATATTGAACTATCCCAACTCATCAAAAGGTACCCTTTTGAAAATTTATAAAGTAATTCTGAAGGTGGACAACATTAATAACAGATTAAAACATCGTCAGATGGGAAGAGGAGCTAAACACACACTTTCAGGACTCTCATTGGAACATCATCTGGGCCTCTCCGGTGAACTGTTCCTCGATATACAAGATCCATCTCCAATTTTTTAAGTTAATATCGAGATAGTATCTCACTCCTCTCCAACTACAAAAAATGAATCCATCCAACCGATCTCTTTGCTGGAAAAGATGTGGCCAAACAGGTACCTACTTACATTGCTGGTGGGATTGCCCAGAGATCCTTCAATTGTGGGCTAAAGTGATAACACAAATCAATTCAATTACAAAGTAATCAATCCCTTGAACGCCAGAAGTAGCTTTGCTCAACTTATGTGACAATACAATAACAGGAGCTACCAAAGAACTAACAGCAATTTTACTGGCTACGGCCAGACTAACAATAGCGGCTGCTTGGAAATCAACTGCTCCAACTACAATATCAGAATAGCAAGAAAATATTTGGGACCAATTTATAATGGCTAAAATTACAGACTCCATTCGTAGAACACATAACCCCTCTAAGCCAACCTGTTCTAAATTTGTACACATATGGGAACCAGCACTCGAATACCTGACATTACAAAACCTACTCCCACAAAAACAAACATATCACAGATGGTTACATCTCTAAAGCACAATAGTCAATGGTCTTTGTTAGGCAAACCTGGCAGGCTTACTTGAACATTCACTACAATATGCTACGTACACATCAAAAAATCAAATCAAATCACATAGAGAGTAAAATAAATGCATTTATATATATATATGTATAGGACAAGATAGAGGGAATTTTAATATAACATGGTGTCTAATGGATTTACACTATGAGAAATAAGTTGTCTATATTTTCATTCGTATCATTTAACTGAGGAAACTTAACGTTTTACTGTAATGCTCAAATTGCTTTTTGTGTTGGATGAAACATTTTGTATAGTAAGAAATAAATAAATAAAGGTCCCGGTCACACGGGCCAGATAACATGGGGGGAGGCGCGGCTATTTGTGCCGGCGCAATCTGATCCGGCATTAGGTGATCAGACGCAATGGTGGCACACTGGGGCTTCCGCTGTCGGCACATGCAGCAAAGTGGATGACCCAAGGAATAGCCGCGCAAGAGCGCAATCACACCGTGGGAGTCCGTAGGCGGCCCGTGGCAAACCATTTGCCAGTAGGTCGTTCCAGGTACCTTTTAGATGAGCATCTTTGGTACCCTTTAGATGAGCATCTTCCGGGAGGCGTGGCTATTTGTGCCGTCGCAATCTGATCCGCCATTAGGTGATCAGACGCAACGGCAGCACACCGGGGTTTCCGCTGTCGGCACGTGCAGCAAAGTGGATGATCCAAGGAATAGCCACGCGAGAGCGCAATCACACCGTGGGAGTCCGTAGGCGGCCCGTGGCAAACCATTTGTCAGTAGGTCGCTCCAGGTACCTTTTAGATGAGCATCCTCCCAGATGTGCCGGTGTGATTGCTCCGGGAAACTCCGCAGGGCTACCGTGCCTTCGGTGGGGCAAATGCTCCGTGTGACTGTGGCCAAAGTTTTTTTTTTTTTAAGGGTTCAGGGACAAGAAGAGTAAACAGGAAGATGCTTAGGGCCTGCCTATCTAGCTGCAACTCTCTGGTCAGCTGCTTCTTGGAGGCTGAGGCACAGGGACATCACATCTGGTTTGTCCAACATTCTAGCCCCCTTTCTTTGCTGCTTATGTCACCCCCCAGGAATTGGCTGGTTTAGCCAAGGAGAGATGGGGTGATGGAATCAAGGCTTAGCCAGACCAGAGATTCTGCTTGTTTTGCCGAGTAAGATTTCCTGGGCTTATCACCTTGTAGAAGGTAATCAGAAATTACGCATATATATAAAAAGTGAATTTGAAAAACCAGGGAAACTAAGTTTGGCCCAACCGGTATCGTTGCTGCAGTTATATCATTTATTCCTTGCAAACTGCAGGCCTTGCAAACTGCAGGTGGCCATCCGGTTACTCGCCTGCCCAGTCTGTTGGAGCAGAATTGCCTTTGCCAGAGGAGCAAACTAGAGGGATCCAGCCCCTTTGGGTAAACTGAAAGAGTCAATGAACTTGGGTCCCCGCGAGGACATTTTGCAAGCAAGAACAAATTGTTTAACGGCACTCAGAGGAACCACCTCTGTTTCTGTCCTGCTGTTAATCATTCCTTTTCTGTTTGCTCTTCCTAATTAGGAATCAAGGCTATTGCTTGTTGATGCAGAAGTTACAGTTCAATACAACTGGAAGGGCTTTTCTGATGTAAACTCGGCAAAGGGGGGAAGCACAGGCGCTCTTGCGTCCCGCTGGGCAAATGGAGCTGCTACCGGCCTTGGTGTTCTGTGCCATATTGTTCTGTTCTAATGCCCAAAGTCCACCCTCCGTGGTTTCTGCGGACTGCAATGACACGGAAACGGATGCTGGGGTGGCCCTCGACTTGATCAATAAACACCGCAGGGATGGCTATGTATTCTCCCTGCTGCGAGTTGCGGATGCTCACGTCCAACATGTCGTAAGTATCGCTGCTGCCGCTGGCTTGAGGGTTGGTGCCTTCCAGCTTCTAAACTCCAGGTGAGGCCTGGAGATCTCCTGGAATCACAAGTGATCTGCCTGCTACTGAGATCAGTTCCCCTGGAGGAAATGGCTGCTTTGGAGGGTGGACTCTAAGGCATTATACCCCGCTGAGCCCCCTCTGCTCCACAAACTCTCTAGGCTCCGCCCTGAAATATCCAGGAATTTCCCAGACTGGAGTTGGCAACCCTAACTGGCACTAATCTGCTGACATAACAATGCTGCTGTCTTGGACCACATCTGAACAGCTCGGGTTATTTATTTATTACTTATTATTTATTTATTTTATTTATTACTTTCGATTTATATCCTGCCTAGCCAGAAACCGGATCAAGACGGCGTATAAATCGAAAGTAATTACCCTATGCAGAGATCTGGTCCATTATTACATTGCATTCTACCTTATCGATGTACTATATTTTTTTATCTCGCCCTTCCTGCAAAGAGAGCAGGGTGGCATACGTTTTCCTCCTTTTCCCTATCTTACCCTCACAACAACCCTGTAAGGTCTGTGATTCTGGGAAAGAGAACGACTGCCCCACATTCGCCCAGATTGCTTCATGGCAGAGTAGGGATTTGAACCCAGACCTTCTGGATCTAACACTCCAACCGCTACACCCCACTGGCTACTATATTTGGATTTATACTAAATAAAGGTTGAGGTGGTAAATTATTTATGTATTTATTTGATTCTCTTTAAAAGAATTCGTCTCTCTGATGTAGCGGCTGATAAATTGTTTCATTGCGGTGGCTGTTCGAGACAAGGAAATTCTTCTTTACGCAGCGAGTGATCGAAATGTAGAATTCACTGCCAGAGGGTGTAGCGATGGCCATAGGCATAGACAGCTATATGAGGGGATGAGATAGATTCATGGAGGATAAGTCTATCAATGGCTACTAGCCATGGTGGCTGAGGGGAACCTCCACATTCAGAGGCACTAATCCTCTGAATCTCAGATCCAAGAGGCAACATCAGAAGACGGCCTTGGTCTCTATTGTTGCTGGCCCTCCAGAGGAACTGGTTGGCCACTGGATGCTGAATTAGATGGACCACCGATTCAGCAGGGCTCTTCTTATGTTCTTATCACCATGTGAAACTACGTTGGTAAGCCTGAATCCTTTGCTGCCTTTCAAACAAATGTGTAAATCCAAAGTGGCCGTTCCTAAGTAGAGGAGACACCATAAGGTGAATCCCCCTCCTTTTCTTCACTCGCATGGAAATCGTATGTACATAATGAGACCTCATGACTAACATCCTGAGAACCTCTAGATCCGGACTGCAATCGTGCACACACTTAAAAATTGGCACAATTTCAGAATTTTAATTTGACATTCACATTTCATATTTTGCTTCTGAAATTCTGGAAATTTTTTTTAAAAAAAACCAAAACCTGTGGCATAGCTCAGCCAAATGGGAATCCTTTTCAATCCTGCTTAGCTGGACTGGGATGACGTTATAGAATACACTTGAATATTCCAACTGCTCGCAGAACAAATATATGTGCGCTGTTCCACTTCTATGAAAAGAGGTCATTGATAGTTTGTCTGAAAACTTCCAAAAAAATCTGATGTGAATTCTGAACGGTTGCCGAATTTTTGAACGCACGTGAAATTTCGTTTCAGTGCTTGTCACAGTTACCGCTACCAGCTTCAGGATCGCATTATTAATTAAAACTGTTGGACTGCACAATATCGAGGGAAAAGGACTCAGGAGCAGCACTTTGTGGGCTAGCTTAAGTAAATCCGCACGCTTCTTCATACCCATGGCTATAAAGGGGGAGGGGTAGAGATTTTGGTCATGGGGGGTCCATAGTGCTGGACAAGTCATGCAGTTGGTGTTCCTATGCTATTCATAGAATCATAGAATGTTATGTTAGAGTTGGAAGGGACCTTGCAGGCCATCTAGTCCAACCCCTGCACTCTGCAGGAACACAGCCGAAACCCCTACATACCTACAACATACCCAAAAGATGGTTGTCCAGTCTCCTCTTGAAAACGTCCAGCGAAGGAGCATCCACCACCTCCCGAGGCTGTCTGTTCCACTGCTCAACCACTCTTACAGTCAGGAAGTTTCTCCTGATATTAAGCCGGTAACGACTCCCTTGTAATTTCCACCCATTAGATCTAGTCTTGCAATCCGGAGCAAGAGAGAATAGATCCACTCCATCTTCTACATGACAGCCCTTCCAATACTTGAAGACTGCCATCATGTCCCCTCTAAACCTTCTCTTTCCCAGGCGAAACATACCCAACTCCCTCAGCCTTTCCTCATAAGACTTGGACTCCAACCCTCTCACCATCCTGGTCGACCTCCTCTGGACCCGCTCGGATTGAGCATGAATGTTTTCAGCAGATCTAGAAGGGAATCTTTGCTTGGTTGGCAGTGCTGACTCTCAGCAACCCAGACTATACCAAGCATCTTCTACACAGAAGTGATTCAACATGTTTCACCCAAAGGGTGATTAACATATGGAATTCACTGCCACAGGAGGTGGCGGCGGCTACAAGCACAGACAGTTTCAAGAGGGAATTAGATAAGCATATGGAGCAGAGGTCCATCAGTGGCTATTAGCCACAAGGTATAGATGGGAACTCTCAGTCTGGGGCAGGTGATGCACTCTATTCTTGGTGGTGGAGGGGGCAGCAGTGGGAGGACTTCTGGTGTCCTGGCCCCACTGCTGGGCCTCCAGATGGCACCTGGTATTTTTGGCCACTGTGTGGCAGAGTGTTGGACTAGATGGGCCATTGGCCTGATTCAACATTGGCTTCTCTTATGTTATGTTCATTTCTTCTCTCCAGGGAAACGCATCCATCTTTTACTTTACTCTGGATGTGCTGGAAACCAACTGCCCTGTCCTCTCCAGGAAACACTGGGAGACCTGTGGATACGGGCCCTTCTTTGGCACCTCGGCAAGTAGCAGTGTTTCCCTTGCTTCTATTCACACATTATTGAGATAGTTGGCTAACATAGCAGACTTTTGCTGTGTCATGGAAGCATGCTATTGAGTGCAGTAAATAAATCTCCCAAGGAGTAGGTTGCAGAAAAGGTAAACTTACACTTATTCAAGTAGATCCAGTTCACATTCGGGCTGCAGTCAAAAGAAGAGAAAAAAAGCCTAATCGAAAGAGTCCTTTCCCTATCAGAAATGGCCAGCTTGCCTGGCATCACGTATGTGGGCATATGGGGGCATTGTTTCTACAGGAGTGTGTCTCCATGGAAGGCCATGTGAGAGAGGGAGCAAGAGGACAAAGGGAGAGAGAAAGGAGGGGTCAGAGGGCAGCTCCCAGGTTAAGACAAAGAGAGGCATCCCATTCAGGGAGATAACACCTAGACACACTTAGAGCGATGCAGCGCCCCCCAATGTCCAGGCACGCTGAGTCACTTACTCCAACTCACATAACCACCACAGTCTCCTTCTCTGGGCATCAGTGCTCTGCAGCTAAAATGCTGCCGTAAAAAAACTGAGCAAGCAGCTATGAATATACAACTTGCACTTGAACAGGGCTCTTTTTGTAGCAGGAACTCCTTTGCATATTAGGCGACACACCCCTGATGTAGCCAATCCTCCAAGAGCTTACAGTAGACCCCGTAAGAAGAGCTCTGTAAGCTCTTGGAGGACTGGCTACATTAGGGGGGGTGTTGCCTAATATGAAAAGGAGTTCCTGCTACAAAAAGAGCCCCGCACTTGATGCATTATCTGTTGGAGTCATGAGCGCTCATAATCAAATCTTCTACTATTTGACATGAGGGAAATACGGACCTCGGTTGATATTCTGACCCAGAGTTCCAGGATCACCGGGCTGCTTCCCCTGTTCCACCAAAGACTGTCAACCAAGGGAGAAAAGGGTACCTGGACCGCTCGCACTCCCTTTCCCCTCCCACAAGATAAGCAGTGCACAAAAAGCAGTTTTGACACGGGCAACTAGTTTGGATGCAGCTTCCGTCAGGCCCCCAAAAGACATGACGAGGCTAGTTTTTGTTTGCATTCAAGCCAGTTTCCAGGAAAAGCAACGGGCAAGGTCGAGGTTTTTTAAGCTCCTTACTTTCAGTGAATTTTTATGCTGAGCTCAGGGACCAGATCTGCCAAAAAACCACGGGGCTTCTCTCATAAGCCAGTGCCTGGAACCATTCAGCTCTCTGCATCCTGCATGCGATGGGGGTGTAAAGTGCCATCAAGTTGCCGCCCAGCTTATAGTGTCTCCTCATGGGATTTTCAAGGCAAGAGATATTCAGAGGTGGTTTGCCACTGCCTGCCTCTGTGTAGTGACCCTGGATTGCCTTGGTGGTCTCCCATCCAAGGACAAACCAGGGCTGACCCTGCTTAGCTTCTGAGGTCTGATGAGATCAGGCTAGCCTGGGCTATCCAGGTCACAACAGGTGAACAGAGGACTTCCTTGGTGGTCTCTCATCCAAGTACGAACCAGGGCTGACCCTTCTAGGCTTCTGTAGTCTGATGAGATCAGGCTAGCCTGGGTAGGGTTGCCAACCCCTGGAGGGAGTGGGAGATTCCCCAAATTCACAGGCTCCTCCCACCTCGCCACTTGTGTGATGACATCCATGTGATGTCATCACGCCAGGGTCATCGTGTGTGGTAATGTTGCCCCACCCCCCGACCTCTTCTGGGAGCCCATTCCACGGAGCCAGAGCCACGACGAGAAAGGCGTGAGCTCTGCTCAGTGCCAGACGAGGCACTCTAGCAACACCGCTAATCTCCTATATCAAACATTGTTATGTCCGCTGGCAGCCACTAGGCGCCAGCAAGTACAGCCCAGCTTAACTCCCTGGGAACAATAGGGACTAGGCTCCTGGACTTTCTCTTGGGGAACCAATAGAGACTGTGGCGGGAGGTTTAAACCCACCAATAGGATCTAGGGGTGTTCCCAGGTGCTGTATATAGTTGGCCTCATGGCCGGGGTTCGTGGTTCTAGTTGTGTCCCACTAAACCATGCTGATCACTACATCGGTCTCTGTGGTTTCTCCATGCGTCTAACCCACTACACACAAAAATCATCAAGGTTTCAACAGGGTGCAAATAACACCATAGTTCCAGAAGCAGGATACAGCTGAAAGGTCAGAAGTATGCACAGAAGCCTGAACTCCTTGGAGGAAGGACAGAATGAAGATGTATAAGTCGATGTCTGTTTCCGGTGGGTCGGATCCAGCATAGTGTTTCCATGGGCACAACTTCCACCCATAGAGCAATGCCTTTCTTTCCCAAAGTGCCCCCCACTGGAATCTTGTTCCTACAGATCTCACTCCCCCAGCAGCATGATTGGGGAGAATTTGGGGCTGCCCAAAGAACATATAAGCCAAGAGAGTTGCACCATGTGGAAAGGAGTCGTTATGCCCTCGGAAACTCTGTGCTAGATCCGACCCAATATATATCTGCTGCTCTTCATCTAGAGGACTCCAGGAGTTCAGACAGGATCACGTTGGTTTCTTTTGAACTAATAACTCCTTACACATACTGGATTAGTAAAAAAAATAAGTCAATTATTATCCAATAGAAGAAGCGTGGATTGTTTTCTCTGGAAATTCAGCTTGGATCACATACCTGTGCTTTTCCTTCCTCAGGACTTTGGGCGATGCCATGCTGTCATCTACATAAATCGACCACTTCGAAGACAGAGACTGTACGGGTACAATTGTACTATGAGCCCAGGTATTCTCAACTAGTCCATGATGAGGTGTAGGGTTGGCAGACCCCCTGGTGGAGGTGGGGTCCCCCACCAACAGGCCCCGCTGATCAGCTGGTCAGCAGGGGGATCGATCTGGAGAAAGAGAAAGGTCCAGGCCTCTGGCTGGGCCAGTGTTTCACAAGAAGTGACGCCATCACACCAGGTGACGCTCTGGTATTTGGGCAAAAACATTATGGTAGAAGTCAGTTTTACCACAGAGTTTTTTGCCCAAATACCAGAGCGACACCTGGCCATTGCTGGTGTGATGATGTCACTTCCTGTGCAATGCTGACACTTCCTGTGTGATACTTCCCGGTATAAAACCCCCAGTACTCTGCTAGTAAAACGTAACAGCAGGGAATTTACTTAACAAGAATTTTTTCTTCCCTGATGTGCTAGGATTTTTGTTTTGCTTTTTTAACCAGCAAGGAATATTCAGCCACTGCATCCCTCACCTGCCACTTGAACCGATGCAGCCTGCTTTACTGTTTCAGGATTCTACCCCTTCACTCCATTGCAAAGTGGACCAGGTAGAGGCTCGATCAAAATGTGACTCTGGGGGGCAAGAAAAACATACTCATGCAAGAACCCATGTGCCTGGGGTCTCATTTAAACATGAAGCACCACTATGCATTAGCACACCAATGCACAAGGGGGGGATGTGTTAGTGTTGCTTGAAGCACCTAATCATCCAGTTTTAATGAGATAATCAGGATATGAAAGGTCGCACTAGTAAGATCTTCTTGCCTGACAGCATCACTTTTAAATCAGGCCATTGAGAGTTCACCTAAGATCTATTCAGTTATTTGGATTCCAAGCTCTGTGTTTTCCAGATTTTGCCAAATGCTGGATTTATTTGCATCCAACTCTGGTTTACATAGTCAAGATCCTCAATACTATGACATCTTGCGGGTTGGATTTTATGCCTCGTATGATACACACCAGGACCACATTGGCCTTTTTTTGCCGCTGCATTACAGTGATGGCTCATATTAGTAGGGCTGCCAGACTCAAGTGACAGCCAGAGGTCTCCCACTATTACGACTGATCTCCAGGAGACAGAGACCAGTTCACCTGGAGAAAACGGCTGTTTTTGGAAGACAGACTCTACGAACTGCATCCGGTTCACATCTGCCCACCTTTTCAGTGTGTTCAGATCTCATTGAATTCTATCTCTGTCTTCTGCTGTGTTTGCTTCTCCTCCCAAATTCATGTCTTCTCCAGGTTTAATGAGTAGTCCCTCCACCCCCTCGTCCAGATCATTTATAAAAATATAATTTATAAATGTTCAATATTCATAAAAATATTGAAAAGTACCAGGCCCGAAACTGAGCCCTGTGACACTCCAGAATCGAGCCCTGTGGCACCTCACTGGACACCCACCTCCAAACAGATGAAATGCTGCTGGCAACTAATTTGTGGGCAAGGTTTTCTCCAACAGGTTCCCTATCCACCTAACTATCCTGCAGTCCGGTCCACATCCCCCAGTTTACCCACCAGAATACCTGTGCTGCTTCGCTGATAGCCATGTGCTTCTCACAGTTCCACCAAAATTATACGAGTGCAAACGATGTCCGGTCAGGATCACAGTCTTGGAAAACGTGCAGCAGTATGTGCCAGAAGCTGAGAGGATCCTGGAACGATACATTCAGGACAGCAACCACACTAACCGTTTCAAGGTGGATCGAGTCACAAAAGTTTTGATGGGGGTATGTATCAAGGATGTTTAGCTAGAGCTGCACCCAACACCCCCCTCCCAACCGCCAGAATAGTGTGCTCCTGGTAATCATTTGCAATTCGATTGGCTTATCCACGGTGAACAATCCACTTGTGAAGGTTTCGTTACAGTGCTGTGACCGCACAATCGCCAGTGGTGTGTAGATGCAGCCCAGATAAGGATCATTCTGTTTTTGTTTCTGGTCTCTTCTACTGGAGAACCGAAAAGGGGAGGGGGAAAAACTGAACCCAAAATAAAGAATTCAGTACCTGAAAAGGTTAGTCCGAAACAAAAGAGGGCCAAATTTAAAATCCACTTAGAAAACATACAAAAACATACATGTATTTATTAAGCACAGATTAAAACCTTATATAAGGGCCCGTTCATACCTCATAAAAAATTATAAAAATATACACAAGGGCTGATGAGATAGACCTGACGCGTTTCGGCCTCAGCAGGCCTTTTTCAGAGGTCTAATACAAAATGCATATGGAACACATTGGCTATTATATAAACAGAAATGTACACAACCATACATACAGAAAGTTTAGAATCCATAAAGACCAGAAAGCAAAGGTTCCAAAGTTTGCCCACTGGGCAAGGAAGAAAAATACAAAATTTCAAATGAGGCCTCCAATACAATCACATGTCCAGTGGTACTCCTCTCTGGTCAATTATATATTTTTTTCAAAGATTGTATGGCCAAATGTTCCAAAAATGTTGCTTCAGTTAAAAGCAGTGTTGGTCAAAAGACCAACACGGCGACCCCTAAAACCGGATGCTGTAGGTATTTCCCACCCCTGTTTAGCACTTTTAGAATCCTGACTCTAGCAAAAGAGACAACGATTACGTCCACCCCAAGTTTTTTTTTCTCTGTTTTGGCACCCAGACTGCAATGCTTAAAGGAGGAAACTCATCTAACTCTAACTGTGCTCTGGTTATCCCTTAACCATCAGTGCTCTCTTTCCCAAGTCTGCTTTGCTATGATCTTTTGGGGAAGAGCACACTTCAAGGTTGTTGTCAGTCATAACACCTGGACGGGAAGATGCCCATCTTCTAAGGTCTCCCCTGCGTCAGCAACATCTTTCTTCCATCAGTCCCTGGCAGTGACTGCTATTTTCCCAGCCACACCACCAAAGGGATTTGTTTTTTTAAAAAAAATATCAGTGATTGCTCTAGTGTGTTATAACACTACTATAATTTTGTGACAGTGTTACAAGGAGACCCAGTTTGGTGTAGTGGTAAAGAGCGCGAACTCTAATCTGGAAGAGCCGGGTTTGATTCCCTTCACGTGCAGCTGCTGGTGTGACCTTGGGTCAGTCATAAGCAATGCTCCCTCTAAGCTGTGGAGTCGTGTGAGCAAAAATTCTACCTTGTGAGCTACTGGCATTAAAGTTGTGAGCAAGCAATTTGGCTGCTACATAAGTTAGTTTGCTCTGGAGCCATCCCTTCCTGAGCGAACACAAAAATGTGTGAGCCGGAGACAAAAAAAACTGGGTGCTAGCTCACCCTAAAACTCAGCTTAGAGGGAACACTGGTCATAAATTCTGTCAGAGCTGTACTCTCAAGAGCAGTCTTCCAAAGAGCTCTCTCAGCCCCACCTACCTCACAAGGTGTCTGTTGTGGGGAAAGGAAGGGAAAGGAGATTGGAAGCCACTCTGAGACTCATTCAGGTAGTGAAGGGTGGGGCATAAATCCTATCTCCTCCTCCTCCTTCTCTTTAACATTACCAACTTTTAAAAAGACTTCAAAAAGAAGAAGAAGAAGAAGAAAAGAAGAGATTGGATTTATACCCCGCCCTTCACTACCCAAAGGTGTCAGAGCAGCTTACAAACTCCTCTCCCTTCCCCTCCCTGCAACAGACAC
Organism: Gekko gecko; assembly: GCA_029375565.1. NCBI lineage: Eukaryota > Metazoa > Chordata > Lepidosauria > Squamata > Gekkonidae > Gekko > Gekko gecko. The sequence goes on from JAPDNY010000008.1 coordinate 124,785,255, forward strand.
CCTGTGAGGTAGGTGGGGCTGAGAGAGCTCTTGACAGAAACTGCTCTTTTTCAAGGACAGCTCTTATCAGAACTACGGCTTGCCCAAGGTCATCCAGCCAGGTGCAAGTGGAGGAGTGGGGGAATCAAACCCGGTCCTCCCGGATTAGAGTCCGCGCACTTAACCACTACACCAAACTGGCTCTCAAAAGCCCTTTGATGGTGCAGCGAGGGGTAAAAATGTGGGACAAATGGTGGCTGATGGTGGAAATGATCAGAAAATTTCTCTGTGGGACCTGTGCAGCTAATGAAAATGCCCCTGCATTTGCAGGGGCGATGAACACAAAAAAGAGAACCCTCAACGATACGATCTGAATTACCCTTGCAGTGGGTACTTCCCTAAGTTACGTGGGAGCCAACCACTAAGAAAGTGTTTTTGTGGTGACAGCAAAACCATGGTGGAAATATGTAAAGAGGACCCTCTCCTCTTACTCCATTAAGCAAATCAAAGTGGGGAAAATACCTAGAGGGTCACAGGGTAGCCAACTTGCAGGTGGGGCCTGGAGATCTCCTGGAATTACAGCTGATTTCCAGACCACTGGGGTCAGTTCCCCTGGAGAAAATGACTGCCTTGGAAGGTGGGCTCTATGGCATCATACCCCACAGAGGTCCCTCCCCTCCCCATACCCCGCCCTTCCCTGACTCCACCCCCAAATTGCCAGGAATTTCCCACCCTGGAGATGGCAACCCTATGTAGGCCTGTTCTGAATGCTGGCCTGCTTTGAGGCAGATGTGGCTCAGTACAGAATCAAATATGGCTCTTTTCAAAAAGAAGGAAGGTGTGACATTTAGGTCTATTGGAGGGGTTAGGGGGGAAGCTAGCTTGGTGCAGTGGTTAAGAGCATGGACCCTAATCCGGGAGAACCAGGTCTAATTCCCTACTGCTCCACATGCAGCTGCTGGCTGACCCTGGGTCATTTACAAGTTCTTTCAGAGCTGTTCTCTCAGGAGCAGTCCTCGAGAGAGTTCTCTCAGCCCCCACCTACCTCACAGGGTGTCTATTGTGGGGAGGGGAAGGGAAAGGAGATTATAAGCCGCTCTGAGACTCCTTCGGGTAGTGAAGGGCGGGCTATAAATCCAATCTCTTCCTCTTTTGTTCTTCTACTAGGCTTACCATCTACAGGTTGGAAAATTCTGGGAGATTTGGGGCGGAGCCCGGGAAGGGTGGAGTTTGGGGAAGGAAGGGAGCTTACCAAGGATGTGATGTTGTAGAGGCCACCTTCCAAAGCCGCCATTATCTCCAGGGGAACTGACCTGTTCCTTGGAGATCAGTTGTAATTCTGGGAGGCCTCCAGGCCTCACCTGGAGAATGGCAACCCAACTGTAGGCTGCCGCCCAGCCTTGGTGTTCTTTTGCTCTTAATGATGCCAGCGGAAGCCCCACCAATTCCGAGATGAAAGAATCGGATTAAACTTTGGATAGCTACTAGATCAATCCTTTTTTAAATAATAATAATAATAATCGCTTGTGCATTGGTTTGTGGAGAGGCGTCTCACCCATCACTAATTGCCTCCGTTTTTACAAGCCCTGCTGTCCTTGAGCCTTTAAAGCAGCCGGATAAGCAGAAAGTAATCAGAGGAAACCTTCTTCTGCCGTTAATCTCCACGCCAGGAAAGCATTGCTGCCACAAGCTCAGGAATTATATCCAAAGTTCCAGGGGAGGGGGAGGCATTTCATTAAACCAGTGAAGTTTGCACCGCTGTAGGGTTGTCAGACCCCGCCAGGTAACTAGCTAGGGTTGCCAGCTCTGGGTTGGGAAATTCCTGGAGATTTCAGGGTGGAGCCTGGGGAGAACAGGGTTTCGGAAGGACAGGGACCCAAGCAGAGTAAAATGCCCTACAGTCCATCCTCCAAAGCGGCCATTTTCTCCAGTGGAACTGACCCCAACTCTGGAGATCAGTTGTAATACTAGGAAACTTCTAGGCCCCGACCTGATCCAGCATGGTGTAGTGGTTAAGAGCGGCGAACTTTAATCTGGAGAACCGGGTTTGATTCCCCACTCCTCCATGTGGAGCCTGCTGGACGACTTTGGGCCCATCACAGTTCTCTTCGAGTTCTCTGTCATCCCCACATACCTCACAAAGTGCCCGTTGTAGGGAGGAGAAGGGAATGCGATTGTAAGTGGCCTTGAGACTCCTTAAGGTAGAGAAAAGCAGAGTATAAAAACCTACTCTTCTTCTACCTGGAGGCTGAAACCCTACAAGTGGGAGACTGAGGGGAGGACATAGGTGCAACCATCAGCAGTTACATGTTAACACTTCCAGGGAAAATCAAGAAGCGATGTCACACCTCTCTAGGAATGTCCAGAAACTCTATGGTAAAACAATTCGAGTTTTCAGTGATTCCTAGAGAGGCTGGCATTGCTTCAGGGTTTTCCCTAGAACTGATATCATATGTTGCCAAAGACTGCCCATCCAATGCTCTACCATAGATTTTCTGCAATTCCTAAAGACATGTGATGATTATTTTTATTGTTTTTCTTCTGCTTCCTCTCAGAGAAGCAGTGAGAAATGGGGGGTGGGATGATCTCCCGCCACTGCTGGAGAACTGGTAACCTTACCCTGCAGTAATAGGCACAACAAGTGAGCCTGGTTGTTTTTAATAAGTCCAATTATTCTCTTCTGTCTCATTTAACTCTGTTCAATGCAGGAAGCAGATCGTACTGCATATTATGTGGAATTTACCATAAAGGAGACCACGTGCCCCAAGATCAAACTGCTGACACTGGTGTCTGGATGTGAATTTCTTTCTGATAGAGAAGCAGTAAGTACAGAGCTAAGCAAGGTGTAAGGTAAAGGTAAAGGTTCCCTTGCTCAAAAGCCAGTCGAATCCGACTCTAGGGTTGCGGTGCTCATCTCCGTTTCAAAGCCGAAGAGCCAGCGCTGTCCGAAGACGTTTTCGTGGTCATGTGGCCGGCATGACTAAACACCAAGGCGCACAGAACGCTGTTACCTTCCCACCGAAGTGGTACCTATTTATCTACTTGCAATTTCTTGCTTTCAAACTGCTAGGTTGGCAGGAGCTGGAACTAGAGACAGGAGCTCACCCCGTCATGCAGCACTCTCGGGTCTCGAACTGCTGAACTACTGACCTTCCGCAGCCTGCAGTTCAGCGCCTTAACCACTTGAGCCACCGCAGTAGTGAATATGAAATCAAAAGTGCAAAACCACCCAGTAAATTACAGGGAACAAATCCTTGGAAAATTAAATTATAGTATCACGGCAACTTTGACTAGATACGCTTTGGCTGTGGTCACACACGCCAGTTGAAGCGGAGGGGAACTGAGGCTGTTTCCTCCGGAGGAATTTGACATGCAGTTGCGAGATCACACAGCCCTTTGAAGCTGCGGGCGCAGCCCATCACTGTGTGATCAGACGCAACTGTAGGTGAGACGTGGGGGGGGGGTTTGCTGTGTGTTTCCTTTGCGCATAAATGAGGAATTGCACCTCTGCACTGAGGGTCCCCTATGAAGTATGTGATGATGCACATACTGCGAAGGGAGGGGGAAACATGGCATGGAGTCAGGGTGGTCTGATCAGACCATCCTGACAGCATGAGAGCATGCTTGAGTGATCAGACAGGGGAAAGTCCACCTGTGGCCCGCCTTATCTGGATAACACCAGACTTTCCCCAGTGTCTTTTAACTCTACTTCCATGGCAGAGCAGCACGGGTTGCCAACAACTGTGGGACACTTCCCAGATGTTGCTGTCTGATCGCTCCTTTTAGATCCATCAGGCATTCGCACCTATGTCAGATCTAAAGGAGTGTGTGATCACAACCTTGTATGTTTTGGGCTCCCTAGTTAGTTGAATTTTACAGGATGACAAGTCTGTTTTTTCAAGATCATGTCTCGCTTTTTAAAGGAAACCTGGTTTCCAATAGGAAAACCGAGGGAAAGTTGAAGGGTTAAGAGTTAAAATAGCATTCCCTTCACAGCCCCAAGGCAAATTGAGGCTACTACAAAAGACTGCAATTGCATTTCATGGAAAGAACATGATCTTCGCCTGATTTGTTTGAGCTCTGACAGCCACTGTGTTGTCAGTCTGGGTTCAGATCCTCACGTCATCATGAAATCTGCTGAGTGCTGCTATTTCCCAGCCTTGCCCACCTCACAGGGTTGTTGTCAAGTTAAACAATGTGGGGATTACGTATGCCATCCTACTCTTTATAGAAGGGGAAATATATAAAAGTACTGTCATTTGAGAAGAGAGTCCTGTAGAAATACAGCGAGTAAATTTGTTCTAGCAAAATGATTGCTTGTACACAATAATTTATGGTACAGGGACCCTTTTTGGCCAGAAAGCCACACATTCATTACCTGGCCTTGGAGAACGCCTTTTCACTAAGCACAAGTCAATCAACCGATTGTTTATTTCGATACAAAATCAGAATCAGTAATAATAAGAGAAGAAATAGAAATAAAATAAAGGGATAAAATGAGAGGATAAAAGGGGAAGGGGAACATGCAGTGCCATGGGGACTGAACATTGAGCAGAAATTATGGGGTGGCAAAGAGGTGCTTTCCTCCGACTGAGAGGCTATTTCTGGGCTTCAGTCAGGTGTTTGCATATCTCACACTCCCGAAGGCAAAATTTCTCAACTTTGATTTTCCAAAGCTGTCTCTACATCCCTGCCAGTTTGGTGTCGTGGTTAAGTGCGTGGACTCTAATCTGGGAGAACCGGGTCTGATTCCCCATGCCTCCACTTGCACCTGCTGATGTGACCTTGGGTCAGTCACAAGTTCTCTCAGAGCTGTTCTCTCAAGGACAGTTTCTGTCAGAAGTTCTCTCAGCCCCACCTACCTCACAGGGTGTCTGTTGTGGGGAGGGGAGGGAGTTTGTAAGCCGCTCTGAGACTCCTTTGGGCAGTGAAGGGCAGGGTATAAATCCAATCTCTTCTTCTTCTTCTTGCCCTCAAAAAGCATCCCTCCAGCATCTGTGCTTCATTTGACGCAAGAGAACAAATATGTTTCCTTTCCCTCGACAGCACACTGGATTCTGTATAGGAAAAGTTCTTAATGGCACAAAAGACCTCGAAGGTGTTGAAGTAGAGTCCTGTGAAATCTACGATATCCAGGTAAGTGGGCCACTTGCTCCGATTCATTGCATTGCTCACCTAAAGGGAAGGTGCATTTTAAATGGGGTATTGGAAGCTAGCATGGACATGAATTATAGTGTACAAGGGAGGCCCCACAAAACTCCCAGGGGATAATCCCATCTCTCCCTCCATTGCCGAGCCTTTGTGAGTCCAGCTCAACCACCGACCTTGGAGCTGACCGGCAGAGGCAGTGTTCGGGAGCTGCTCCGAGCCGGGAGTGGCTCTTGGTGCCAGCCGCAGCCGGTCCCAAACACCAGCCAGTGTCTGCTGCTGCCGCAGCCAATCCTAGAGCAGCTCTCAGCACCTGCTGCCTCCAGGTTTCAGGTGCTGCAGGGTTCCGCCACAGCTCCCTAGCACAGTGCGTTGTCTGTGCATGCTTTTAAATATTTTTACTTTTACTTTGGGAGAAAAGTAAACATTTCAGATTTTTCTGCAAACCTGGGGAGTCCCCCAAGTTTGCTGGAAAATCTGTTTAGTATCTGTGTGGCCCCGATCCTCAGATTTAGGTATCCGCAGAAGGGCACCACATGTCACTGTTAGTACATAGATGAGTTCCAGCTAGTAGTATGCCCTTCTGTCCTGGCCTGGATAGCCCTGACTAGCCATGGCAAATCACCTCTGTTCATCCCTCACCTTGAAAACCCTACGGAGTCACCGTAAGTCAGCTTGTGACTTCTTGACAGCAAAAAAGAAGTATCCCCTTCCACTGCAAAAGCAGTTTGTGAAGTTGCATGAAAGTTGCAAGAAAAACAGTTCTAAAACTACACACACACATTTAGACTCTCAGAAAGTAGAAAAACTAAAATCAAACTCACTTCATCAGAGCTAGTCAGACCTAATTATAAACATCTGCCGAACATATTAATAAACCAAATTCAATTGTGCTTTTGGCCGTGGTGCCTCTCGGTTAAGCTTTTGTGTTGCTGTGGAATGTCCTCAGATAAGCCTTCGGTCTGCTCAAAGAACAAAACTGTTGGGCTGTTTGCAGTCCACTTTCTTTGAGGGAAGGGGAAGTCAAGTTGTTAGGCTGGGATCTATAGCCTCACGCAGGCACAAAGGAAGAGCTGGCAAAGGAAATGCATCATGCCCTAAAAAAAAAAAATGAAGAAGGCAAAGAATTTCTTTTTAGCAAGATGGCAAATGAAAGAAAACACCCTGAAGAAGCTGACAGAGGCTTACGGTCAGGATACCAAATCCTATAGAGGATCAATGTGCTAGGCGAGGTCTGCCAGATGGCTCATCTAGTATCACTGCAGCATTGTGGCTTATTGCCTGCAAGCAGAAAGTGAGGGTCACAAAGCAGTGAAGGAAGGGTATACTCACTGATAGTCTGGATTTCTGTGGTTGTTCTGCAACTTTTGGAAGGGGAGGTTTCTATGGAGGTAATAAATGGATTCTGGACTACAGAACAGTTCATGTTCAATGCTCATTTTCACCACTACGAAACCATCAAATAAGGCCTTCTTTCTACATTTTCTTGCCCAAGTGTAAGCAGAACTGCCATGATCTTTCCATCGCAACATTGCTCTAGTGCGCCATCCCACCCACTGTATGGTTCTTCACAGGGCTATTTTTGTAGAAAAAGCCCAGCAGGAACTCATTAGCATATTAGGCCCCTGACAGCACAGCTCAGCATATTAGGCCACACACCCATGTTACCAGAGGTGTGGTCATCCAGCCACACCCACCTTTTGCTTCTTATTCTGTTTACCTTGTTTGTTGTCAAGACCCAAGGCTTTTTTTGGAGCAGGAACTCCTTTGCATGCTAGGCCACACACCTCTAATGTAGCCAGTCCTAATGCGTTTCTGCTGTTGGGTGTGGCCCATTATGCTAATGAGTTCCTGCTGGGCGTGGCCAGCTCGAGAGCCAGCCGGAACACTATTCCTGTGCGTTCCTGCCCAAAATGGCCCTGGTTCTTCATATGTTGCACAAAGACTTCATGCTCCAAGTGCCAGCCAGTGTGAAGGGCCTGCAGCAGCTGGCCACTGTATTCTCTATGCGATGTGTCAGCACTGTGTCAAGAGCAGAGTCACACCTTACAGCCGTTGCATGGCAAGGACAAAATGGGGACACAGGCTGCTTCCACACAAAGACGGTTCTCCATTCAGTCAGCTGACGTTGCTGCTGCAAATGCAGAGGTGTTGATAGTAGCAATGAATCATCCGCACACGTTTCCCTGCAGTTTCCTTGCTTCAGCTCTCTATGGCTGCCATATCTTCCCCTGGCACTGTAGAGTTGGGGGTGGCTTCTAGAGGGGGACGGGTAATATTTATACCATTCTACTGTTATAACAGCGTATCGCAACTAAGTACCAGTTCACAGGTTTCATTATTGTTAAACTCCGTCTTTAGCCCTTTTTATTGTGAAGTCGTAAGGGGAAAGGGACTGCACATTTGTACTTAATAACTCCACAACTAAAAGTGGCAGAGACTTACTTTAAAAAAAAAATGAAAGCTGGGAACTAGTGCACTGTTGCAATAGATCGTTATAACACTCTACCAACATAGCAACATAGAATTACCCCTCAGGGGAGAAGGCAATGTTCTCAGGAGATGACGTACAGAAAATAGTACCAATGTGAGCAGGACCTATGTGTGGAAACAGCTGTTGTTTCAGGGCAGCAGCACGTGGTCAGTGAAAAGAACAGGTCACTTTCTCCAAGGCCTGAGAGCAAGGGACAAAATGAAATAGATTAGATGTGTGTGTGTGTATTAACTGCTGTCAAGCCACTTCCGACTTATGGTGACCCTATGAATTAACGTTCCTCCAAAAATTCTTCCAAACTGTCCTATCATTATGTTGTCGAAGAACCTCCTCAGGAAAGCTCCTCCATTAGCATGTTTCACAGCCTGGGGAGCTCCTACGTGATAATGACTCAGCCCTACCCCACCTTCCTGAGTAGATATAGATTGCCTGCCTACCATTTCTCTTCTCACCTTGACACAGAGAGTACTCCATCTCACTGTGTTATACCTCTGAGGATGCCAGTCACAGCTGCTGGCAAAACGTCAGGTCCTACAATGCCAAGACCATGGCCACACAGCCCGGAAGATCTAGAACGGCTAATGTCCTATCATTAAAAGCCTAGCTCAAGTCTTGCAAATGGAGGGCTGTGGCTTCCCTTACTAACTCATGTTGGATCTCCCTCTTTTCCTGTTTTCAACTTTGCCTAGCATTATTGTCTTTTCCACTGACTCTCATCTTCTCATCTTATGACCCAAGTACAATAACCTCAGTGTAGTCATTTCAGCTCTGAGGGAGAGTTCAGGCTTGATTCCATCTAGAGCCCACTAATTTATCTTTTTGGTGGTCCACAGTGTCTGTAAAACTCTCCTCCAACACTACATTTCAAACGAATTAGTTTTCTTCATGTCATCTCTCTTCATTGTCCAGCACTCAAGGCTATTTTGGGGCAGGAACACCGGGGAATGGAGTTCCGGCTGGCTTCCAAGTTGGCCACGCCCAGCAGGAACTCATTAGCATAATAGGCCACACCAGGGCTCTTTTTGTAGCAGGAACTCCTTTGCATATTAGGCGACACACCCCTAATGCAGCCAATCCTCCAAGAGCTTACAGAGCTCTTCTTACAGGGGCTACTGTAAGCTCTTGGAGGACTGGCTACATTAGGGGTGTGTCGCTTAAAATGCAAAGGAGTTCCTTCTACAAAAAGAGCCCTGGGCCACACCCAACAGCAGAAACTCATTAGGATTGGCTACATTACGGGGTGTGTGGCCTAACATGCAAAAGTGTTCCTGCTACAAGAAAAAAAAAATTGCCAATATGAACGAAAACATGTCTAACAAATGTTGGAAGTGTAAAAAAAAGGAGGGCTCATTTTATCATATGTGGGGGACATGTGATAAAGCAGCAGCTTATTGGACTGAGGTCCATAAGGAGATACAGAAGATTTTGAAGTGTACATTGAAAAAACAACCAGAGATGTTGCTTTTAGGTCTTAAAATTGAAGAATGTAACAAAGAGAACATTGTTATGGTATTTGATCACAACAGCAAGGATGATATATGCTCAATTTTGGAAGCAAGATAAAATACCTGACAAATGGGACTGGATACAGAAAATGCTGTTTATGGTAGAAATGGACAAACTGACAAAGAAGCTTAATGGTAAAGATGATGAAGAATTTTTGACGGAATGGAGAGATTTTAAAGACTATCTTGAAATGAATTGGGATGTAAGAAATAAGTTGCTTTGCTTTGAGAATTATTAAATAGTAAGAGAGAGTAAGGAGCGATAATTGTTAAAAGGTTACCTAGGGATTAGACTGAATTAGGAAGAAGTTTGTATTGAAGAATGAACAAGTGGTAAGATTTTTAATGTTATTGAATATGGAGTGAAAAAGAAAACGGGGTGAAGCATTGCGGGAAGCCAAAAGGGAGGGGGGAAGGGGAATTTGTAAGGGATATACTAAAGATTGATATGTGATTGGAACGTGTTATATATCCTATTAATAAAAAAAATTATTAAAAAAAAAAGAAAAGCCCTGGGTTCTGACAAGAAACAAGGTAAACAGAATAAGAAGCAAAAAGTGGGTGTGGCTGGATGACCACACTTCTGGCAACATGGGGTTGTGGCCTAATATGCTAATGAGTTGTGCTGTCGTAGGTGTGGCCTAATATGCTAATAAGTTCCTGCTGGGCTTTTTCTACAAAAAAAGCCCTGCCAGCACTTATACCCATATAGTAACGGAGACTTACTGCAGCATGGATTTTCTTGAGCTTGGTCACCAGTGTCACTTTTCTAGCCCCTTCATGGCTGCCTTCCCAGACTCAGTCTCCTTCTGTTTTCTGGGTTGCAGTCTCCCTTTTGGTTGATGATGGAGCCAAGGAATAGAAAATCTTGAACAATTTCTTCATCAGCAGCCTCAAAGTTGTGTAATTCCCCAGTAGTCATTGCCTTTGTCTTCTTGATATTCCAGTTGTAATCCTGCTTCGGCACTTTCTGCTTTAACCTCTATTGGTAGCCATTTCAGGTCTTCACTATTTTCTGCAAGTAACATGGTGACATCTGCATATCTCAAACTGTTTCGTTTGGAATACTGCGTACAGTTCTGGTCGCGACACCTTAAAAAGGATATTATAGCTTTGGGGAAAGTGCAGAAAAGGGCAACTAGAATGATAAAAGGATTGGAGAACTTTCCCTATGAGGAAAGGTTGAGGCTTGGGGCTTTTTAGCTTGGAGAAATGATGGCTGAGGGGTGACATGATCAAGGTTTATAAGATTATGCATGGGATAGAGCAGGTAGAGAAAGAGGTACTTTTCTCCCTTTCTCACAATACAAGAACTCGTGGGCACTCAATGAGATTGCTGAGCAGTCGGGTTAGAACAGATAAAAGGAAGTACTACTTCACCCAAAGAGTGATTAACACTTGGAATTCACTACCACAGAAGGTGGTGGCAGCTACAGGCATGGGTGGCTTCAAGAGGGAATTAGATAAACACATGGAGCAGAGGTCCATCAGTGGCTATTAGCCACAAGGTATAGATAGGGACTCTGGGGCAAGTGATGTTCTGTATTCTTGGTGCTTTGCGGGGGAGGTCAACAGTGGGAGGACTTCTAGTGTCCTGGCCCCACTGCTGGACCTCCTGATGGCACCTGGTATTTTTGGCCACTGTGTGACAGAGTGTTGGACTGGATGGGCCATTGGCCTGATCCAACATTGGCTTCTCTTATATTCTTATGTTCTTATGTTCTTCTGTTAATGTTCCTTCCAGCAGTTTCCACTCCACCATCATCTAAATCTAATCCAGTTTTCCTTATGATATGTTCCGCATTTAGATTGAACAGATAGGGAGATAAAATGCATCCTCATCTGACACTTTTGCCCATAGGAAACTATTCTGTTTCTCCATATTCTGTCCTAATAGTAGCCTCTTGTCCAGAGTGCAGGTTGTGCATCAAAACAATGAGATGTTGTGGGCGGCATACTCAATTCTTCTAAAACCAACCACAGCATGGTCCACGCAGTCAAAAGCGTGGTTGCTCAGAGGTTATCTATTGATATCCCATCTGTTACTGGTAGTTTGTTTCTCCTAATGGTTCTCAGTGCAACATTTATTTCACTTTCTAAAGCTGTGGGTACTTTTTCAAAAGATTATTCTTTGAAGGAATCTGTCAGCCTTTCATCTCTTCTGTATAGTTCTTCCATGAATTGTTCCCATCTTTTCTTTATTTTTTTCCTGTTCAGGTAATGTATCTCCATGTGGATCTTTCATCATTCCTAGCCATGGTTTAAATTTCCCTTTGATTTCTTGGATCTTGTGAAACAGATCTCTTGTTCTTCCTTTTTTGTTGTTCTCTTCTATTTCTTTACACTAGTTATTGTAATAGTTCTCTTTGTCTGTGTGCCAGTCCCTGGACCACTGTGTTTAGACTTCTGATTCTATTTCTGTCATCTCTTACTTTTGCTTCTTGTCCTCCTTAAGCAACTTTAAGAGTTTCATCAGTCATCCATTGAGGCTTTTCATTTCTTTTGACTACAGGAATAGTCTTTGTGCATTCTTCCTTGATGATATCTTAGGTTTCAACCCATAGTTCTTCCGGTTCTTGTTCTCTTGAACTTAAGAATGCAAATCTATTCTTTACATGGTCTTAAACTCCTCAGGAATGCTGGTTTCGATTGTATTTTGGCACTATGAATGTGTTAGATTTTAGACTTAAATTTAGATTTATAGCTACAAATAAAAGATGGTTATTTTCGGGGAAGCTTCTGAGTAACACATTTGTTTGTTTCTCATTCTCCCTTGTGACCCATGCACATTTCAATGGTGTTTCTCTTCTTGGTAGCTCGGGAGACATCCCATCCACGGTCGCCCACACAATGATTCTGGAGAATACCATCAACGCTGCAATGTTTCTGGGCATGGATGTCGAGGCCCATGGCACAGACATCACCACCTTGACCACCATCATCCGTGTTGTCGTCACCACCACCATCATCATCCTCCCCATCATCATCAACATCATCCTCACCCTCCGCCTCCTCCACACCACCACCACCATCATCCTCACCACCCTCCTCCTCCTCCTCCTCCACACCACCGCCATCATTATCCCCACCACCACCACCACCGTCCTCCCCATGACCACCACAGACATAGACATTGCCACAGGCATTGTCCCTTTGGCTCTGCAGGACCCATAGATCATTCCAATTCCTCTAAAGAGAGCCAAGAAAAAGACTATCCTGGCTTTCCTCCTCCCCCTGGACCCCATTATCCTGCTCCACCCCCAGGTGGCCCACACCACTTTCCTCCTAGTCAATTTCCCGTGCCACCAGCTGGGCCTCCCCCTCCTCATGGCCTACTACTCTGGCCTCCCCCTCCTCATCACCACCCAGAAGGACCCAGTTCTTGCCCACCACCACGATCACCCTGCGGCTGCCGGCACAGGCACCACCGTGGCCACCAGTGGAACAGCACTTGGCATGGAAGAAGAGAAGATGCCGCCCCAAAAGACCATGATTTGTTCCTGCCTCCCCCTTTTTTCCTCAAGGGTGAAGTTGCTTCGGTCTATCGCATTCCACTGGCCAGTGAACATGATTTTCTCCAAGCTCCCGGCACAGACTTCTTTTCTCCTCTGTGCAACGGATACGAGAAAGCCGTCACCCAGCCTTTTCCGCCCACGCCTTCAGAATCGGAATCATGCCCAGGAAAGCCCACATTTGATCTGTCGTTTGACCTTCTGCCTTTGTATTCCCCTCCTTCTACCCGTTGAACGCATTTCCTTCCAGTGATAGCATTAGGAATCGTGGATGGGTGGCTTGATTGACATCAGCAATGTGGTGTTACTGCTTCTGAGCTACAATCCAGAAAATAAAAATACCTGTGCATCCCTTCCCCAAAAAAATGTTATTCCCTTCATTTCTGGATTCAGAGAAAAGGGGATACGTGGAAAGAATTTCCTTAGGTTGTTTCTGGACAACACTAGTTCCATTATGTGGCCCTTCATGCATTTCTTGTCAAATGTGTAACTATAGACAATTCTGAATCTGGCATTCACCCCACATTTCCTCAACACCAAGGAAAAGGTGCAGCTCAAAACCACATTCAAATACCCTAGGTAATGCTGTACTGACTGCCGAGTCACCTCGAATGGCCATAAATCTATGCAGAAGGTGCCATAAAACCTGATGATCAAAGAAAGTGAAATAGGCATGCAGTGTAGAGGGTACCATAAAACCCGACGATCAAAGAAAGTGAAATAGGCATGCAGTGTAGAGGGTACCATAAAATCCGATGATCAAAGAAAGTGAAATTGGCATGCAGTGTAGAAGGTACCATAAAATCCGATGATCAAAGAACGTGAAATCGGCATGCAGTGTAGAGGGTACCATAAAATCCGATGATCAAAAAAAGTGAAATCGGCATACAGTGTAGAGGGTACCGTAAAATCCTATGATCAAAGAAAGTGAAATCGGCATGCCGTGTAAAGGGTACCGTAAAATCTGATGATCAAAGAAAGTGAAATCGGCATATAGTGTAGAGGGTACCGTAAAGTCCGATGATCAAAGAAAGTGAAATTGGCATGCAGTGTAGAGGGTACCATAAAATCCAATGATCAAAGAAAGTGAAATCGGCATGCAGTGTAGAGGGTACCATAAAATCCGATGATCAAAGAAAGTGAAATCGGCATGCGGTGTAGAGGGTACCATAAAATCCGATGATCAAAGAAAGTGAAATCGGCATGCAGTGTAGAGGGTACCATAAAATCTGATGATCAAAGAAAGTGAAATCGGCATGCAGTGTAGAGGGTACCATAAAATCCAATGATCAAAGAAAGTGAAATTGGTGTGCAGTGTAGAGGGTACCATAAAATCCGATGATCAAAGAAAGTGAAATCGGCATGCGGTGTAGAGGGTACCGTAAAGTCTGATGATCAAAGAAAGTGAGAGCAGCCTGCAGTGCAAAGGGGAATTTCTGTTCCAAGGTGGGTTTGGTTAAACAACAGAGGAAAAAAACCAATGCAGAATCTTTATGGAGCTGCCTTATACTGAATCAGACCCTCAGTCCCCCAAAATCAGTGTTGTCTGCTCAGACTGGCAGTGGCCCTCCAGCATCTCAGGCAGAAGTCTTTCTCATCATCTACTGCCAGATACTTTAGCTGAAGATCTTAGGATGCATTAATCTTGGGAATTCATTAACAGAAGCCTTGTGTCTAGATCATGGGAAGTGGTAGTTCCAATCTATTCTGCTGTGGTCAGGCCTCACCTGGAGTCCTGTGTCCAGTTTTGGGCACCACATTTTAGGAAGGATGTCGACAAGCTCGAGCGTGTCCAGAAGAGGGAAACAAGGATGGTGAGAGGGCTAGAATCCAAGCCTTATGAGGAAAGGCTGAAAGAGTTGGGTATGTTTAGCCTGGGAAAGAGAAGGCTTAGAGGGGACATGATTGCAGTCTTCAAGTATTTGAAGGGCTGTCATGTAGAAGATGGAGCAGATCTATTCTCTCTCGCTCCGGATTGCAAGACTAGATCTAATGGGTGGAAATTACGAGGGAGTCGTTACTGGCTGAATATCAGGAGCAACTTCCTGACTGTAAGAATGGTTGAGCAGTGGAACAGTCTGCCTCGGGAGATGGTGGATGCTCCTTCGCTGGATGTTTTCAAGCGGGGACTGGACAACCATCTTTCAAGTATGTTGTAGGGCTATCTTTCGGAGTGCAGGGGGTTGGACTAGATGAGCTGCAAGGTCTCTTCCAACTATAACATTCTATGATTCTATGATTCTGTGGAGATGCCAGGGATTGAACATGGGACCATGCCAAGCAGATGCTCTGCCACTAAGCCACAGCCCTTCCCCTTGTCTCTTTCAGGGTAAGACTACCTGCAGTCACCAAGATCAATTCCAAAAAGGTCTTACTTCCTTACTCCGGAGCTACTTCCTTTAGTTCAAAGCCTCCTGGAGTATTACTTCTAAAAACACTGAATGGTTAATACTGCTAACTTAACTCCAGAGTCAATATAAAGTAGCTATGGTAGTGTTTTAAAAAAAAAGTGTTGGCTGTGCTGGGGTCCTTTAGACGTGCACTGTTAAATTTTCCCCTCATTGATTATAGTTGTGGTTCCAGTTACTCTAACACCAGACTCGACCTCTGCTTCTTCCCTTTACCACTCTTTGGAAAGTGGGACTGAATTAGACATCTTGCGTTTGCAGAGATCAGGCTTCAAGCATTAAAAATATAAGGAAGTTCAATAGAGAAATAAAAAGAGTACAAATGGTCTGTACAAGCAGCGGGCTGAGCAAGGATAAAATCAACAGTGAAAACACGCAGTTCTCTAAACCAGGGGCGTCAAACTTGCAGCCTGGGGGCTGGATCAGGCCCGCACTGGAACTTACCATCTCCTGCTTCCAGTTCTGTTGCTGCTGCTGCATCATAGCTTACTTCACCAGACTCTCTCAATCGCTCAGCCATTTCATGTTTCCCCCTGGGTCCTAGACTCCGAACTCTGAGCATGAGATTTCTGTGGTGAATGTCAATAAATCAAAAGTAGGTTTGCAGCTTACAGATACACGCTTGAACAGCATAAGACTGCAGCAGCACAGACATTCTGATGCAATAATTCAGAGCAAGAGGTGTCAGTTATCAGATACTGTTAAATAAACAAAATATTGCAAGGGTGCTAATGTTTTAAGCATGTTTTAATTTTAAGTTAAAAAATCTTTGTGTTTGTGCCCTTTATAAAGTTTATATCTCCACTCCCTGGCATTACATTTTATGACACACACACGGCCCGGCCCACCAAGGTCTCATTTATGACAGATCCGTCCCTCATAACAAATGAGTTCGACACCCCTGCTCTAAACCTTAAATCTATACTTAACCTAAATGATGTTACATGGGGACAGGCTGCTATCTCTTAAAGTTACAGCATTTAAGATCCCTCTGTTACCTCACTTTTCGGAGTCTGGGACTTCTCTCCATTGTCCCTCATCGTGTTGTCAAGACGGAGTCCCTTTTCAAAGGCTTAGTCCTTCAAGGCTTGGAGAGAAAAGATCTCGTGAGATAAGAAAGCGTGAGACGGAGTAGGAGACTTTGCCCTTGTGTCCTGTGGTTTTATAATCTCCCCTTGGGAGTCTGTCCCCCTCTGGGCTAATCCTGGTCTTCCTGATCCAAGACTTACGGTTTATTCCAGTGTCTGTCTTTTAGATCAAGATGGATAGCCGTGTTATCCTGTCTCTAGCAGTAGAAAAGAGCAAGAGTCCAGTAGCACCTTAAAGACTAATAAAATTTGTGGCAGGGAAGAAGAAGAAGCAGCAGGAGGAGGAGGAGATTGGATTTATACCCCGCCCTTCATTTGGAGTCTCAGAGCAGCTTACAAACTCCTTTCCCTTCCCCTCCCCACAACAGACACCCTTTGAGGAAGGTGAGGCTGAGAGAGCTCTGAGAGAAACTGCTCTTTCAAGAACAGCTCTGACAGAACTATGGCTCACCCAAGGTCATCCAGCAGCTGCAAGTGGAGGAATGGAGAACCAAACCCGGTTCTCCCAGATTAGAGTCCACGCACTACACCAAACTCTCATAACCTTTCATGAGTCACTGTTCACTTCTTCAGATACAAATGAGTTTAATAAATAAATATTTTATACACAGGTCTCATCTAGTTGGAATTTTGAACCCAAAAAGCAGCCCACTGGGTGATATAGTAGTAGCTGGACTAAGATCTGGGAGACCTGGGTTCGAGTTCCCATTTTGCCCTGGAAACTCACTCAGAGACCTTGGATCAGTCACCGACCTTCAGCCTAGCCTACCTCACAGGGTTGTTCTGAGGACAAAATTGAGGAGGGGAGAAGGAGATTGTGATCCACTTCAGGCCCCTGTTGCGGAGAAACGCAGGTTATCAGTATCACAAGATTCAGGAGTTTTATCACTAACAAAATCTGGTCCCAGGCTGGCAGCCTACCTAATAATATGGGTGTCTTGTGTTTAGTCTCAGTAGCTGAACTGCAGGTGGATGGTGTTCATTTCATAATACTGTAGATTTAAAAAAAAAAAAAAGCAACAACCAAACCTGATGTTTAGATAAACCCAAAAGGTTGTTTGCAATGTCAACAGGACGTGACTAAGAGTTCCCGTAACCCAACTGCCCACTTTCTGCTTTTGCGTAATTATTTCTCCTCTTACATGACAGAATCCATACTACCCGCAGAGGACTTGCTCCCACAGACAAGGAGCTGTTTTCTTTACACATTATCATCAGCCAAAAAATGAGAAACCTCCTCAGGAAACAATCCATAGACAAAAGAACCTCCTCAGGAAAGCTCCTCCATTAGCATGTCCATAGCCTGGAGAACTCCTACAAGATAATGACTCAGCCCTACCCCGCTCACTTTGACACAGAGAGTACTCTATCTTTCTGTGTTATACCTCTGAGGATGCCAGTCACAGCTACTGGCGAAACGTCAGGTCCTACAATGCCAAGACCACGGCCACACAACCCGGAAAATCTACAGCAACTAATATTTCTCCTCTGTTTCATTTCTGCCAGCAAAAACACTTTCACACGCCCCAGATTTCAAAAGAGGGTTGTTGTTTTTCCTTCAGTCATAGAGGTCTTCTTTCTGCTAGTCCTCAGGATTTTCAGTGCCAATCCAGTCTTCTCCCTGCCCAAGACAAATTGTCTTCACCAAAATATGTGACAGCCACTGATGGACCTCTGCTCCGTATGTTTATCCGATCCCCTCTTGAAGCTGTCTATGCTTGTAGAAGAAGAAGAGGAGAGATTGGATTTATACCCCGCCCTTCATTCAAAGTCTCAGATTGGCTTACAAACTCCTTTCCCTTCCCCTCCCCCACAACAGAAACCCTGTGAGGTAGGTGGGGCTGAGAGAGCTCTTTTGAGGACTGCTGTTGAGAGAACAGCTCCGAGAGAACTGTGGCTTGCAAGTGGAGAAGTGGGGAATCAAACCCGGTTCTCCCAGATTTGAGTCCACACAAATAACCACTACACCAAATTGCCACCATTCCCTGCAGCAGCAAATTCTACATGTTAATGACTCTTTGGGTGAAGAAGCACTTCCCTTCATCTGTTCTAATCTTGTGTTTCAAAAATCCCAACTCTCCCTTTTAAAAAAAAAATGCAGTCTTCTAGTCCTCATTTTTAGGGTTAAAAAACTGCAGAATGGTAGAACACTTACAATAGTGCAATATTCAGCAACGTGTACATCCTGGCATACATTAACTTTATTTGTTTTTGTTTTTTTTAAACCCAAAAACTTGCAGGCTATTACCATCTCTCAGTTCATCAAATTTTGAAACTCGACGGTGGAACATTCCAACAAAATCCTTATCAGAGCTGTCAGGTCTGAGCCCAACATCCTGAGTTTATCAGACTTGCAGGTGGACCTTGGACAACCTTGGTGGCCCGATATTGTAGGCTTTGAAAAAAATCCGATGTTTGGATGAACCCAAAAGGTTGTTTGCGGAGTCAACAGAATGCGGAATGAGAGCCCACATCCCTTAGAACAAGAGCAGGGCGTTTTATCTCTGCCAGCGAGGGGAGGAATCTCCTAAATTTGAAGATTCCTGTCTCCCCCTTCCCCCCCAGATTTCACTAGGAGCGTCTTTGGCCAGTGATGGAGGTTTTCTTTCTGCTAGCCCTCAGCTTCTGCTGCTGCTGCCGAGTCACTCCTCTGCCAACCCGAGCAATCGACTGCGACGACCCCGCTGTCTTCAATGCCGTGGATCTAGCGCTGCAGAAATTTAACGGGAAGAGAACCTACGGCCACCAGTTTGCTCTGGTCGTGGTCACCGAAGCCAGGAGGAGAACAGTAAGTAGGCTCTGCAACAGCAGCGGTGACCAAATAATCACGGGATGCAAACCATGCTAAGGACTAGCAACTTGCTGGCCCCACCCAAAAGAAATGCTTAAGGGACAACTCCACTGGAAAGCATTTTCTGGACCAGAAATTATTGTTAGCGAAACATCACTGGGCACCTTTGGAGGCCTCGTTTATACTTTTATCCTGTGCCTAGTGGTTTCACTTTGGAACAATTCTTTTCCGGTCCATCTTGTATCTAAATTGCAGAACTGTATGATTGTACTGCATTATGATATAAGCCAATGTGCTCCTCATTGTGTTTGACCTCTGAAGAAGGCCTATACAGGCCGAAACGCATCAGGTCAAGTCCATTAGCCCTTGTGTGCTAAATTCTTGGTATTTTTACATGAGGTGTGATTGGGCCCTTATATGTTTTTAAATTCTTTATTAACAAATACACGCATCTTTTTATATACTATACATATTAAGCTTTTACTGTTGGCCCTCTATTCTATTTGACCTGCCTTTTTAGGTTCAGGGCCCGGCAAAAGAAATGCCATAGAAGTTAATAGGATTTATTTTATTTTTGTAGCGCACGGCATCACCTACAGGGCGTGAGTTTGGTTTATTTCGATACACAATCAGCTCGAAGAGTATTAGTAAAAGCAATAAAAACTACCCACGTACGATACCAAGACCAGCGATAAAGACTTCTATGGGCCATCATAACCCAACGTTTCAAAATTTTCACACCTATTTCCCCATAGAGGGGGGTCAGTTATTGGTTGGCTCAACCGTTTGCTTTTGTATGGCATGTGCTGTCATTTTGTTACAAGGAATTACTTTAGAGGAGTCCGAAAGGAGGAAGAAAGTGTTGGATTGCTCCAATCTTGCTGGGGAATTTCAGGAAGTGAGAACCATTGCACCCTGTCGCTTTCTCCCGCGCGGTTCGCTCTCCTTCTCTCTTTGATATTTTATAATCAGGCTAGAAGGAAACAAGCTTCAGAGTCAATCTGATGAGCAAATATTTCCAGCACACAAGTAATTCCCACGGCAGGCTGTGCATACTGGAGGTTTCGTGGGCGTTTGTGGACAGAGGAAAGTGTTTTACAAGCCGCTGATGTCCAAAAAGATATCAGTCTACAGCCTTGGAAGTGATTTTTTGCTTGGCTGTTATTCCGGCTCTAAGTTCCTGCTTTGCGCATAATATCCATGTGCAGTGTGTGGTAGAACACATTTTCTCCCACGGGGAGTGAGGAATGTACTTAGGTGTCCCAGAGCTCGAGCTGATAGCCCTAACGGGGGATTGCATTTCTTCCAAGTTTATTCCAAACAGCCCCTTGCACAGATATGATTTTTCTCTCCACTGCCCCCAGCAGATTGTTATAGGTATTGCAGTCTGACGACCCACAGACAGATTTTGTGTTCTCAATCCAAAAATCTCTTCACCGATTCTACATACAGCTTCAGAAGAGGGAACTTCAGCAATGTTACACTTGAAATATTACCAAAGCTAAGCAGCACCTCCTTGCGTTGCATGGAGCCAAGATTAGGCCCGCTAAGTGGACGCAATGAGGGTGTGAACTCTAGGCTGGGAAATACCTGGAGATTTGGGGGGTGGAGCCTGGGGAGGGCGGGGTCTAGGGAGGGGAAGGGCCTCAGCAGGTCACAATGCCATACAGTCCACCCTCCGATTAAAATGTGGAATTCACTGCCAGAGGACGTAGCGATGGTCACAGGAATAGACAGCTTGAAAAGGGGATTAGATAAATTCACGGAGGACAAGTCGATCGATGGCTGCTAGCTATAGTGACTGAAGGGAACCTCCACATTCGGGGGCAGTCATCCTCTGGATCCCAGAGCCAGGAGGCAACATCAGGGGAAGGCCTCAGCCTCTCTGCCCTGTTGTTGGCCCTCCAGAGGAACTGGCTGGCCACTATGTGAGACAGGATGCTGGACTAGAGGGACCATTGGTCTGATCCAGCAGGGCTCTTCTTATGTTCTGTTTTTTTTATGTTTCCGAGGCAGTTTTGGTCATCATAACATAGTGTGAAAGTGTCTAGAGGCATTTGGCTGAATGCTTCAGTTCCCGAGAGATATGGGGAAGGCACTCTGAGTGTGCTCAGAGGCATTTCTCCCCCTATCATTAGCATTGGTCCTGGTATTGAAAACAGGTTCTTTAGCTGAGCTACGGTGCAAATTAGGCCCTGCATACCTTTTGGAGGTGGAAAGTGGCGTCAAGTCACAGCTGACTTACGGCGACTCCCGTAGTGCTTTCAAGGCAAGAGACGTTCAGAGGTGGTCTGCCATTATTGTCTGCCTCTGCGTAACGCCCCTGGGGCTTCCTTGGAGGTCTCGCATCCAAATACTAACCAGGGTCAGCCCCTGTTATGTATCGAGGCTGAACTGTACTTGCGAAAGGACTTAGCTTGAGGATGCATAACAACAGCTTGCTAGGATCCTTGAATGGACCAGTAGGGAGGCAGAGATCCCAGAGTAAACCAATTAGGAAACAATATTGTGTAAATAGACTATTGTTGGGAGTGGGGTGTGTTTTGGGTGTCACCTTTTCCAGGCATAAATACTCGGCTTTGGCCAGGGATCTTCAGTCTTCTTTCTCCTTGCTGAAATCACTAATAAACCATGAGTTGATCGCGATACGCGTCTGTTAAGCATGAGCCTTAACAAGGTAGTGATTTCAACAAAGTGATTTCAGCTTTATCAAACAGCAAACGAGACGATCAGACAACACACTCACAATGGTGGAGCACAGCTCCCTTATAAAATAATGCGGGCTGTCAAAGCCACGCCCATATTACAGTTAACAACCAATTAAACCCTTAGGATAAAGGCCAATCAGGTTTGTTCCCTCCAACAAGTATATACAGTTCAGGATTGGCTATTGACAGAGTTTCATAGAAGTTAACCGATGGGAATGTCGATGCTTACAATCCCTTTGGCTGACTCAAGCGCAACATGGGAATGTATAGGAGTGATTCAAGCTTCAGACAGAACAGCGTCTGAACCCAGGATATTTCAACCCCGCATAGCTTCCAAGATGTGATGAGATCAAGCCAGCCTGGGCTATCCAGGTCAGAGCACATACCTTCTACGGGACCTTCTATGTATCACAGCAGATGAAGTAACAGATTTAAATCTGTCCTGCACCACTTCGGATTACAAGGAACGTATTTGTGAATGCTTGCTCTCATGCTGCAAGACAGCGCACTGGAGAAAGGTCCGTGTTCAGTCCTGACGTACTAGTTTTCTTACCGCAGGGTGATTTTGACACAAAGGAACATTCTCCGTGTGGTTGCATGCTGCTCGTCCCGCCCTGACGATAAAATGCCAGGCCTCTGCCTCAGAAAAACTGACACTCAGCAAATGTAGAGTTTGGGGTGAACCCCTAGAGAATCCCGGTGACACAGTGACCTCGCTCCTGGTTACTTAGCCAGAGGTTAAATTGTGGTGTCACAGGCCCCAATTTTGAACCCTATTTGTTTCCTGCTGCCCTGGCAAGGGTTGGGGGAACTCTGATAGGGCTTCCCTCCAGCAGCAGACAAATGGACAACCCCATGGTGGTGGAAAGTGCCCTCGAGTCACATCTGACTTATAGTGACCCCCTAGTGGGGTTTCCAAGGCAAGCGATGTTCAGAGGTGGCTTGCCCTTGCTTGGTGGTCTCCCATCCAAGGACTAACCAGGACTGACCCTGCTTAGCTTCTGAGATCTGAAGACATCAGGCTAACCTGGGCCATCCAGAAAAGGCTAATCCTACTAATAGATATAAAGTTGCGTTGTCTGTTTTTATGTTCTAATTTTATTCCGCCATGCCCAATAGCACCAGCTGGGCAGCAAGAGGAAATTCCCCTAAGAAATGGGTGAGGGACTAGTGTCCCCGGCACTTCTGGTATAACCCGGAAGTGATACCATCACCTGTGGTGGCACACTAGCACGTACCGCAAAATTTAAACCAGCGAGTTTGGAGTGAATGCTAGAGCATCATCCAGGTATGATGACATCACTTCTGGGCCACACTGGAAGTGATGTCATTGTGCCGTGGCCATTGTGCCAGGGCAATAGGGCTGGTGGGATTTGGGTTGCCAGCTGCCCAGAGGGCAAAAAAAAAAAAGTCCTGTCACTTTAAGAGAGACCTACTGTGTGGAAGTGGGCAGGGAGCTAAGTGACATCACCAGGTAACTGTCATCCCACTGCGTCTCTCTTAAAGGGACAGAACAGTTTTTTGTCCAGGCAGTTGGCAATCCTGGTACTTCGTCATCCCAAGCAAGATGGTCACTCCATCACCAACGGGCTCACACTCTGGTGTCTGCAGACAGCCACTCGGGTGTCTTGGCCGGAGAACTGGCAGTGTTAAGAAAGAGTGTTCACTAACAAAATGTTTTCTCTAGGCGGATTCCGGCACGAGTTTTTTCCTTGACGTGAAGTACCAGATAACGGAGACAGTTTGTTCCGTCGGAGAAGGCATTCCCTGGCAGAACTGTGACTTCAGAGACCTCTTGGAGGCGGTAAGTATCTAATCCTCCTCTTCACAATTAATACGTGCAAAGTTGACAGAGAGCTGTACCAACGATTCTTGGCCCTGAGCCGGAGGCGAATACTGGGAGATTTGGGGGGCTGTGTCTGGGAATGGTGGAGTTTCAAGAGGATGTGATGTCACTTCCGGGTGATGCTTTAGGGATTTCCCTAATTTCTATGGTAGAGCCCACAGAGACTAGAGGGAGTTCCTAGAGCACCACTATCAGCACTATTTCCCCCTGTTTTTTCTCCTGCTCTTCAAATTATCAAGGGTGGGGAACTCAGGGTGTGGTGGAGCTAGAAGTTTGCCACCACCAGTGGACAAATGGCAAGCCTAGCTGTTCCAGAAGAGCAGACTCTAGAACGCCCACATTCCACTGTGCCTGATAGGTTGGTGGTATACATAGAAATAGCATGTGGGGAAAAACATGGGCATTGGCTCCATATGCATCTACCACATTTTTCTCCTCCCTCCAAGGATTGAATGGTGTGGAACACAGTTCTCCCATTATCCATTTCATCCTGACAATGGCTTCGAGTTGCCACCCAGTGCTGACACCCAGGGGGTGGGGACCTACCATGTTGTTACACCAATCTGACAACGTCACTTCCAGCAGGAAGCAGAAGTGACACTCTGTTGTTGTTGTTGTTCAGTCGCACAGTCGAGTCCGACTCTTCACAACTCCATGGACCACATCATGCCAGGCCCTCCTGTCTTCTGTCGTGCTCCAGAGTTTGCTTAATTTTATGTTCGTTGCCTCGATAACCCTGTCTAACCATCTCATCCTTTGCCATCCCCTTCTTTTGTTACCTTCAGTCTTTCCCAGCATCGGGGTCTTCTCCAGCAAGTGCTCCGTTCTCATTTGGTGGTCAAAGTATTTGAGCTTCAGCTTCAGTATTTGGCCTTCCAGGGAACAGTCAGGGTTGATTTCTTTTAGGATTGTCTGATCTGATCTCCTTGCACTCCAAGTGACTCTCAAGAGTCTTCTCCAGCACCATAATTCAAAAGAATCTATTATTTGGCGCTCGGCCTTCCTTATAGTCCAGCTCTCGCAGTATGGCTGCAAGTGACACTCTAGGATGCACTAAAACCTCTATAGTTTAACCATGGAACATTTGGTAAATCCTAGAGTGCCATAATGATGCCACTTCTGGTTTGTGACGTTGCAGCATGACCATGGCCCATTCTGCATCTAGCACTCATTCCGTTCAAGAACACATTCAAATAGCCCGGGTCAATGCCGTACTGACTGCAGAGTCACCCCTGAATGGCCATAAAACGGCCATAAATCTATGCAGATGGTACCATAAAACTGAGAGATCAAAGGAAGCGAAAGTGGCATGCAGTGTGGAGGCTATAATAAAATCTGAGAAGTAATGAAAGTCACTGTGGCATGCAATGTAGAAGGGAATTTCTGTTCCAACATGGGTCTGGTAAAACAGCGGAGCGAATGCTAGATGCAGAACAGGCCCATTTCCGCAGTAGTGTAATTCCCTGCATTGACATTTTTAAAACTGTGCATTATGTGAAATTTCCCAAACCCAACGTTTTCTCCTTCTTACCCCGCATTTTTGGAAATCGCTAAAACTGGGGATTCTGGAAACGCAGGGTAAGAAGGAGAAAACTTCTAGTTTGCGCCTGATAAGGAAAAATCTACTGTGGAAAATGTCACATAGGCCCTTTCTGCACTCTCCTTTTAACCCAGGGGTGTCAAACATGCGGCCCGGGGGGTGGATCAGGCCCCCAGAGGGTTTCCATCAGGCCCGCAGTGGAACTGGCCATCTCCTGCTTCCAGTTCTGCTGCTGCTGCTGCTGCATCATAACTTGCTTCGCCAGACTCTCTCAATCACTCCGCCATTTCATGGATTAACTTGAGTCCTAGACTCAGAACTCTGAGCATGAGATTTCTGTGGTGAATGTCAGTAAATCAAAAGTAGGCTTGCAGCTTACAGAGCTTATGTTTTAAGCATGTTTTTATTTTAAGTTAAAAAAAAATCTTCCTGCTTGTGCCTTTATAAAGTTGATATCTCTGCTACCTGGCATTACATTTGATGACACACATGGCCCGGCCCAATAAGAGCCGAATCTGCATTTGCATTTTTAAATCAGTTTCGTGCTGCTGTGATGCCGTCTTTCTTTATGCTTGTCTGAAGAGTTGTTTGGAGAAGATTCATTTAAAACAGTGCAGAGGCACAATGACAGTGGAGCCGCCACGAGAGGGTGATATACATATGCAGACATGCAAAAGTATGCTAGCACTGTTGAGGTGTGAAAACGACACCAAATGTAGACACCTTTTTTGAAGGCGGAGTCAGAAGGCTGGGACACCGGTGGGAAAGACTAATGCAGATTCGACCAAGGTCTCATTTATGTCAGATCCAGCCCTCATAACAAATAAGTCCGACACCCCTGTTTTAATCCATGTTCACTGCGGAGTCCTCCAAGCAATTCTGCACTGAAATCAAATTCAACCTTCTTTTTATTCCGGTTTCCCCCCCCCCATTCTGCATTACATTCCCTCCCTCCAGTGGTCAGCCCGGTTTCAGCCTGCTGTTGCCCCGGATTATTTAGATGCTGTTTTGCCGTGGACTTAAATTGCCTCGACTAGAACACTGAGAAAACCCGGAGTGGCAGGCAAATGTGGAATAAGCCATAACGAGCAGTTTTTAAAAGACGTCAATGCAGGGAAATTCACTTCTGCGGAAATGGTCCCTCTGTGCAACACCAAATCCCCCTCCTCCATGTTCCCCCGTCACCTCGTCGATGAGCATCAGGGAACAGGGGGGTCCAGGGAGAGAGGCCTCCGGCTTTAGCAAGAGACCTGCCTGCTCTACAACACCTTAGTGAGATAGGGTGGGTAGAGGTATGGAAACTGACTCATCGTGATTCACGGCAGAATGGGGAACTGAACCCAACTCGCCCAGTTCTGGTCTAACATACTAGCCACTGCACCACTCTGGCTTGAAGATATCAATCCCGTTCCACGCTTGATGCCCTAGCCAAGATGCCAAGGGTGGAATTATGTAGGATGCACACAGTTACCCGTTGCTGTGCCCACGACCCTTTGCCTACATGTGCTACTTACATAAGTGTGGGGTTCTCAGCTTACCCACATGCTGAAGTCTCTGTGGTGCCAATCTATGCGCCTGCAGCTCTGCACATGTACACAATTGGTCTACATGTATAACAGCTTCATTGTCCAGTGGTACCCAACTGCTGTGTTGGAACACAAGAATATTTACTGTTGGCCAATCCAGAGACTTCCGTTTCTGAGCCAGTTTGGTGTAGTGGTTAGGAGCTTCGACTACAGACTCTAATCTGGGAGAACCGGGTTTGATTCCCCACTCCTCCACATGCAGCTGCTGGTGTGACCTTGGGTCAGTCACAAGTTCTTACAGAGCTGTTCTCTCAAGGGCAGTTCTCGAGAGATCTCTCTCTCTGCCCCACCTACCTCCCAGGGTGTCTGTTGTGGGGGGGGAAGGGAAAGGAGATTGTAAACCACTCTGAGACTCCTTTGGTTAGTGAAGGGTGGGGCATATGTCCAATCTCCTTTCCTCCTCCTCCTCCTCCTCCTCTTCTTCTTCTTCTTTGCATTGATCAATACATTCATTGCTCTGCTGCTTATCAAACTTGTCCACACTGTTTCCAATAGCCAAGCAAGATTATCAGCGCTCCAGAGAAGCAACTGATACTTCTGTCATTTTCTGAATTACAATTTAAAGTCACTCCCTGTTTAGCCTTAATCCTTTATTTTTAACAAAGCCTCCAGCAACGGATTATATCAGCTGTTCCCGAACACCATTTCTAGCAGCGATCAGTCATATGATACATTCTCTTTGCTTTCTTTTCAACTGATTCTCAGCGCTAGATTAATCCCCGGCGTCTACAGAGGACTGCGTGTTCACATAAATGAGTCCTAGCCGGAACCCTTCTCCATAAAAACAAGCTGTGAAACGACAGTCTCAAAAGAAATCCTTAGCTAGCTCAGCGCTAAGCTAGATTAGACCTGATGCCAAGGCCGTTTATTGTATTTATTACTCATTCATTTAACACTCTTTATAAATCGAGCTCTCTGGTTGAGAGCTCACATGCTCTAAGAGCCCAAAATACAGCCTGAAGCAATTGTAGAATAAAATATATGATCGAGGACTGCAAGACTCAATTAAAAGCCAATGACAACCGCAGCAGTTTGGGATAATCATCTCATTGTCTGGGACCATCATACCTGAGGGACTGCCTCTCCTGCTACAATCCCTCATGTTGCCCATGCTCTTCATCACACAATCTTCAGGTGGTGCCCAGCCTCTCCTCCACCACCAGGGCAACGGCCTCCTCTGTGGGGGCCCCGTCCCGGTGAAACACTTTATCAGAGGATGAGCATTTTTCACCTTGCAGGTGGAATGAGGTCAGGGAAGCAGCCAGGTGGGTCTCTTTTGGCAGAACATGACGCCATGTTGCAAAAAGGGCTCCTGCCATCATCTTTGGGGGTGAGGCATGGTCAAACCCTGGAATGGCAAGCCGGGTATTTTCCTCAGTGCTCACAGAGTGGAACAGACATACAGGAGAATGTTGACTGTTAAGAACAGTCAACGTTGGGGTTGAATGAGGGGACCTTCTGGAAGCACCCACTGCATTCAAGCATATCTGGACTGTGCTCTGGTTCTGCAAGTCTGAAAGTAGAGTCCTGCTATGAACAGCCATGATTGGCTAGCCGCTCATGAGACCTCCAAGAAAGCCCACCCCCAATCTCCAGAGCAGTTTTATGCTTTTTTTAAAAAAAGTCCTTTTGGCCAAATAATAAGTACATCAGAAGAGCCCTGCTGGAGCAGACCAGTGGTCCAACTAGTCAAGCATCCTGTCTCACTCAGTGGCCAACCAGTTCCTCTGGAAGGCCAACTACAAGGCAGAGAGGCAGAGGCCTTCATAAGAACACCAGAAGAGTCCTGCTGGATCAGACCAGTGGTCCCTCTAGTCCAGCATCCTGTCACATACAGTGGCCAACCAGTTCCTCTGGACGGCCAAAAACAGGGCATAGAGGCGGAGTCCTTTGTAAGAACATAAGAAGAGCCCTGCTGGATCAGACCACTGGTCCCTCTAGTCCAGCATCCTGTCTCACGCAGGGACCAACCAGTTCCTCTGGAGGGCCAACAACAGGGTACAGAGGCCGAGGCCTTCATAAGGACATTAGAACAGCCCTGCTGCATCAGACCAGTTCCTCTGGATGGCCAACAACAGGGCGCAGAGGCTCGGACTTTAATAAGAACATCAGAAAAGCCCTGCTGGATCAGACCAGTGGTCCACCTAGTCCAGCATCCTGTCTCACACAGTGGCCAACCAGTTCCTCTGGAGGGCCAACAACAGGGCATAGAGGCCAAGGCCTTCATAAGAACATCAGAAGAGTCCTGCTGGATCAGACCAGTGGTCCCTCTAGTCCAGCATCCTGTCACATACAGTGGCCAACCAGTTCCTCTGGACAGCCAAAAACAGGGCATAGAAGCAGAGTCCTTCATAAGAACATAAGAAGAGCCCTGCTGGATCAGACCAGTGGTCCCTCTAGTCCAGCATCCTGTCTCACATTTATATCCTGCCTTTATCCAGAATGGAGACCCAAAGTGACTTACCCTGATCCATTTCATCCTCACAACAACCCTGTGTGGTAGGCTAGGCTAAGACTGCGTGACTGGCCCATGGTCACCCTTCCATGGCAGAGTGGGGATTCAAACCTGAGTCACTGGCTCTCTAGACATCTGCTGAGGCCCCAGGCTGCTTCCTCTAAGAACTCTCCTATGCAGATGGGGAAATTGCCCTTTTGATGGAGCCACAACAGATGGGAGCTGTCCCGGTCAGAGGCCTCGGGAGGAGGCCCCCACCCCCCAGAGGGCCCAGGAACCGCGAAGACTCCATGGCAGCCAATGGAACCGCGGCGTGGCAACTCGCCTCAGGATGCCCCGAGAGAGGCGACTGTTGATGACCTGGGAGGATACGGGGGTGCGGGCAGAGCGCAGCTGCGGAGGCGAGCGCCGCGGAACCCTACCTGAAGGAGCAGTGGTGCAGACATCACTGGGAGAGGGCTGAAGGCAGACACGACAGGGGACCCAGCCAGCAGTTATGGTGGCGTGGCCTCTCGGCTGACAGGGCCACCAACAGCACACCCGTGACCATGCCTGGAATGCCCAGTAGGCGTTCAGGCTTATCACAGGGGGCAGGGCCAGACCTGGAGTAAAGAGGGCGGGGAGCACGGGTGGCACTGGAAGTGGGACGGGGGAAATAAAAGGAGGGAGAGTCGGAGGGGCCGGGAAGGAAGAGCGTGTGGTGGAATGGAACAGGGAGAGAGTCCAAGAGCGAGAGAGAGGGACAAACAAGGGGTGTCCAACACACGCTGGCAGAAGGGCTAAAGGGGTGACCTTAATGTCATCCCCTGCCGGTCTGAGGCTCCACCGCAACTGCTCTTTAACAAACCCTCCCGGACTCCAAGTGCCGCCGACCCCGTTGGGAGGGCAGATGCCACAGCCACGGGTGGGTCGACTCTCAGGCCAGGAACAGAGCTTGACAGGAGCCATGAAATGGGGGGGAGCAGAGTTCCAAAATGGAGGAGGAGGAGATTGGATTTACACCCCGTCTTTCACTCGGAGTCTCAGAGCAGCTTACAATCTCCTTCCCTTCCTCTCCCCACATCAGACACCCTGTGAGGTAAGTGGGGCTGAGAGAGCTCTGAGAGAACTGCCCTTGAGAGAACAGCTTGCCCGGGGGTCACCCAGCAGCTGCATCTCTCAGGCATTATACCCTGCTGAGGCCTCTCCCCTCTCCAAACCCCGCCCTCCCCAGGCTCCACCCCCAACATCTCCACATATTTCCCAACCCAGAGCTGGCAACTGCCTCGCCACTCTATCCACAACACCACTCAGGTTCTCGGCTGGTCTGACCTGCCGGCTCTGGGACTCACTGACAGCCCTGTTTTTCTACTGCTCTTCTATTTATAGTGCACCTACCCTATCAAAATGCAGTAGGATGGTCCGTAGAAAGCGGTCTCCTTCTTTGTAGTAAGTAACTCATGATTCGTGGCTTTCTTTTTTAGCCCGATCATTACAGTTTAGTGTTACTAACTCCCAGCAGAGTAGCTTTGGGGTACCGATGAACACGTTGCAACTTCCAGGAGGATATTTACACAAAGCAGATAAATTGCTAAGTGTTGACTTTTTAAAAAAAATTATTTTCTTTGTCCTCATAGGAATCAGGCAAGTGCACGGCTCAAATTTATGTCAATGACTTACTCAACTTTTCGGACATTTCCCAGGAATGCAGGCTTACCCCAGGTATGTACATTTTCTAAGTTAGCCTCCTATTGATGGACTGAGCAGAGGACCACCTTTAAGGAGGACTGAAAGACCGGCCCCTGTAGTTAATGTGAGAATGTTGTCCCCCAGCTCAGTGGCCAGAACTGAGAAGATGGTCATTCAGAGACTAAAACGCACAGAAAAATTCATAATGAATGCATATGTGTGTTATCAATACGTAATGTGCCATTTGCACATTCCCTCCCAATTTTCCAGCCCAAGGGACTAAGGAGCATGAGAAAAATGGCCTTCACTCGGTGATGCTCTAGGAATTCCCCTTCGTCTCTATGGTAGGGATGCACCGAATGCACCCCCGAAAATGGCCCATTCCTCTTGGAGGGAAGGGAAGGCAGCTTAAACTGCCTTCCCTTGACTTGCCCACCCTCCCACCAGAAAGTAATTCCGACCCCCGAATGACCCCTGAATCCACTCGGATTACCAAAAGTGGCATTCGGGGGTCATTCGGGGGGCCGAATCAGATTCAACCCAATTCATCCAAAACGAATCGGGCTGAATTTTTTTTTTCTTGCACACCCTACTCTATGGAGGAAGCCTAAAGTTGTCACTCAGAAGTGACATCACATCCATTTCAATGGATATGAGGAAATGTGTGTGCACATGAAACCTCATACCTTGGAGGAGGAGGAAGAGGAGAAGAAGAAGAAGAGGAGGTTGGATTTATACCCCACCCTTCCCTCGGAGTCTCAGAACGTCTTACAAACTCCTTTCCCTTTCCCTCCCCACAACAGACACCCTGTGAGGTAGGCGGGGCTGAGAAAGTTCTGAGAGAACTGCCCTTGAGAGAACAGCTATGGCCGTTGGACTCAAACTTTGTTCTCTGTTTTCCCACTGTCGAACTTATATATGGTTCCCAACACTGCCTCACCAAATGGCAGGATATTTGGGGGGTGCTGCCTTAGGAGGGAGAAGTTGGACACCTTCTGAACACCTGTGATGTCAACACCCCGTCATGTCCCCATCTAATCCTGTTTGCAATACAGATGGATGCAGATCGAACATGGGGTGCTGTGCCATTCTCAACACACATCAGCCCCCGGGACCTGCAGACCAGTTTGGTCAGTCTGTGGTGCACTGTCCCTGGAGCTTTCCCAGGAAAAACACAAATTCCACTGGAGCAGTGCAGGTGTACATAAAGGTCCTCTCCGCACTAGACCTTAAATCCTGGTTCAACCCTGTCTCCGAACTTACATTCTACACTAGACGTGAGTTCACCCCTGTAATTATCTCAGGGTATTTTTTATTTCCACATTACATTAAGGTCACCCTGGTTCTGCCTCATACTTGTCCCGGGATAAACAGATGATGTTATAACCAGGGATAAATGCAAGGTATTGGTCCTTTCCGCACTAGACCTTAAATCCTGGTTCAACCCTGACCCCGAACTTACATTCTACACTACACTAGAGTTCACCCCTGTAATTTTCTCAGGGTATTTTTTGGCCCGATCTGCATCTAGCATTTGCTCCGCTGTCTTACCAAACCCACACTGGAGCAGAAATTCCCCTCTACATTGCATGCCACTTTCACTTTGATTGAGTGTCACATTTTATGGCAGTGTCCAGACTGCATGCTGCTTTCACTTCGTTTGATCTCTGGTTTTATGGTGGCTGTCTGCATAGATTTATGGCCGTTTTATGGCCATTTGGGGGTGACTCTGAAGTCAGTACAGTGTTGGCTCGGGGTAGTTGAATGTGGTTTTAAACTGCATCTTTTTCTGTTCCAGTGTGGGTTTGGTAAAACAACTGAGCAAATACTAAATGCAGATTGGCCCCTTGTTTCCAAATTACATTGAGGTCACTCTGGTTTCACCCCACACTTGTCCCAGGATAAACGGATGCTGTTATAACCAGGGGTAAATGCAAGGTATTGTGCTGCGAGTTGAACTCTGATAAAACCAGGGATGAGATCCAAGTGCGGAAAGAACCAAAACTGAGCAAATGGAGCCCAGATTACTCGGCCACCGCAGGGCCTGGAAGCATCCTAGTTAATTTCCAGTCCGCACTTCCTCAAAGGAATTCTCTCCACTGGTTTCAGACGTATCTATGAAGCAACGGTGACACCTAGTTGTCGCTGGCATTAAGGAAGAGGTGCGTGCATTCCACAGGGAAATCTTGCATCTTGCTCATGAAAGACGGAATCTAAAATTGTATGTACCCGGTCATATCAGCCACGCATCACTGGGGAATGTGGCTCAGATTGTAGAGATGGGGGAGGGGGAGATTTCTGATTGTATTTGAGGACAGATACGGACAGCAGTAACCTTTCTGTGCTCCTGTTGCATGGGGTTTAATAAATGGATTTAATAGAGCGACTGGGCAGATTCCAATGGCCATCGTTTACCAGTCGTTTCTTTTGAATGGATCTCAAAATGCATCGAATGGCTCTTAGGAGTGTTGCAGCCAGGGTGCAGGAAGTGACGCCCATGCCCACAGGCACTGCATTTTAAAGGTTTCAGCTGTCATGAGACAGTTGCCACCCTCCAGGTGGCACCTGGAGATCACCCATTGTTATCGTTGATCTCCAGATAACCAAGATCTGGAGAAAATGGCTCCTTGGGAGGGCGGACTCTGTGGCATCATGATCTGCCGAGGCCCCTCCCCTCCCAGGCTCCACCCCCCAAATCTCCAGCTATTTACCAATCCAGAGCTGGCAATCCTAGCTTTGCCTCTTGAATGGTCCTCACTCGTTTTCCTCTCACACTCAGCATTCTGTTTATCCTGTGTCAAGCCAAGAGCGGATGGGTTACCCAGGCAGAGAAGTGAAGAGTGCAAGCAGGGAGGTGGTGTGGTCCCCGTCAGTGGCAATCTTGAAGCAGCAGCTGGACAAACCCTTGCCAGGGATGCTCTAGGCCGATCCTGCATTGAGCAGGGGGTTGGACTAGATGGCCTCTATGGCCCCTTTCAGATCTGTGATTCTAGGATTCAGTACAGCCCCAGGGGTGCCAACCTACAGGTGGGGGCCAGAGATCTCACAGAACTGCAACTTCTCTCCAGACTATGGAGGTCCATTCCCCTGGGGGAAAAGAGCGGCTTTGGAGGGTGGGCTCTGTGGTGTTATATCCCACTAGGGTCCCGCCTTCCCCAGATTCCTCCCCGACACCCCACATCTCCAGGAATTTCCCGACCCAGAGTTGGCAGCCCTGACCGTCACTGCCTGCTTCACATCGAAGACTGCGCTAGCTGTGCTTAGTGGTAGGGTCAGGCCTGTCGTCAGCATTCCCTGCGGTGTTTCCGGTGGGGCCCTCTGCTGCGCTTGCAGGCTTCCCCCACCCCCACCTGCTTGCTTACTCCCAGCCATACACACTATTGGATTCTTTGGTTTTAGCAGAGCCAGGAATCACTATTTATGTAGCAGAGTGCACTCAGCATTTCCACGCAGCAAAGCTTTGCTGCTGAGTGTGCCAGCAGACTTACAAAGTTACCCAGAGCTAGCAGTCAGATCCAAAACTAATCAGAGTTCTTTCTTATATGGAACTCCATTCTAGACAGTACAGATGAGAGACAGGGATAGAATCTATTCTAACTACCTAGGATGGATATAGATGCAGGGAAGAGTGCCCCTGCAGCCATCGTTCAAAGATGGAGAGAAAACATGCTCCTTATTTGTCTGTGTGAAAGGAAGTGTGTATGAGAGTGAGGGATCAAGCCGGAAGGAAGGAAACTCATCCCTAAGAATAGCATTCTACTTCAAAGGGGATAGGGTCAGGTAACAGGAAGGAAAGGATACTGTGTGTGTCATGACCTGTCTATCTGACTAAATCTAGCGTGACCTCCTGAAGACTGAGGCAGGGGGCAGCGCATAATCCTTCACTTTTCTAACATGCACTGCCAAGCATAGTCAGGGGGAGAACATGTGGGTGGCGCAGGCCTCTGTGAACATGGGTGGCTAGAGGGCTTATGTGAGGGTGTGCAGGAAGGATGCACAAGCATGTGGATTGGTGGGCACAAAGGGAGTCATGCGTGGGGGCATGGGACAGTGCCGTGGGCACTCTCTGCCCAGGGTTCCCCCCAAACTGGAATCAGCCCTGGGTAGGATACAACTCATTATCTCATAATATAAGAACATAAGAGAAGCCAGTGTTGGATCAGGCCAATGGCCCATCCAGTCCAACACTCTGTGCACACAGTGGCCAAGAATACCAGGTGCCATCAGGAGGTCCACCAGTGGGGCCAGGACACTAGGAGCCCTCCCACTGTTGCTCCCCCCCAAGCACCAAGAATACAGAGCATCACTTGCCCCAAAGTCCCTATCTATACCTTGTGGCTAATAGCCACGAATGGACCTCTGCTCCATATGTTTATCTAATTCCCTTTTGAAGCCGTCCATGCTTGTAGCCGCCACTACCTCCTGTGGCAGTGAATTCCAAGTGTTAATCACTCTTCGGGTGAAGCAGTACTTCCTTTTATCCATTCTAACCCGACCGCTCAGCAATTTCATGGAGTGCCCACGAGTTCTTGTATTGTGAGAAAGGGAGAAAAGTACTTCTTTCTCTACCTGCTCTATCCCAGGCATAACCTTATAAACCTCAATCATGTCACCCCTCAGCTGTCATTTCTCCAGTTACCACATTACAGATATGGAGGCTACCCTCTCCAGATCTGGGTTTTTGGGGACAGTGATATGAAGGGGGTTTATACGGAGACAGTGTGGTGTAGCGGATAGAGTGTTAGACCAGAACATGGGAGACCCAGATTCAAATATTCAATTATTCAAATAGCAAGATGTGTGGGTCCACTGAGCAGGCCAAGACAGGAGGCGAGGCTCTTGTGATTTATACAAGGCGTGTCCAATCAATCCTTCTAGGCATGTCCAATCAATCCTTCTAGGCATGTCCAATCAATCCTTCTAGGCATGTCCAATCAATCCTTCTAGGCATGTCCAATCAATCCTTTATGCTCTCTGCCAATCACAGCAACAATGCTTGGAAGACTCCCCTTTAAACAGCTCCAAAACCTGAACATCCCTAATCAGTCGTTAGACTTATATCCTATCTTTGGGATTTCAGGATGAGCCACGGTGACTGAGGGGAACCTCCACATTCAGAGGCACTAATCCCCCGAATCCCAGAGCCAGGAGGCAACCTCAGGGGAAGGCCTCGGCCTCTGTGCCCTGTTGTTGGCCATCCAAAGCGACTAGTTGGCCACTGTGTGAGACAGGATGCTGGACTAGAGGGATGGTTGGTCTGATCCAGCAGGGCTCTTCTGATGTTCTTAGGGGTTCAAGCCCAGGAGGCCTGCCTCCAGATGAACATAGACAGGCAACCCCTGATCATTAATCATAACGCTGATTCAACTTGTTTTTTGAAAGATTTCTTTTCCCCTGAAATTGTGACAATGTGTTGATGGAGAAAAATTGGTTTAATATGCCGAAAATCGCTGGAACGGCCAACTAACATGGAGAGATCAACAGGTCGAAAATGTTCACATTAATCAACATTTACCGTATCAGCAAAAATGTCCCGGAACAGAATGTGAACAAATGTGACTCCTTATAAATAAGGTGACAGAATATATCACACATCAAGTCTTCAGCACCATTAATATGATAAATTATATTTGTATCGAAATGTGACTGATCTTATCCGTATCAAATTTTCTGGTATTGAAGGATCACAATGGAAGAATTGAACAGCCAGATATTCGACTCTGTCGAGCCCAGATAATCATAATAAAACCCCAGATTTCTATTTGAATACCCAATTACTTGTACATAACTTTTACATCTCAGCAAAATGTTTAAAAATGTTTACATAACACATAATAATGCCCTTGAGCCGGGCACACCCTCTCAGCCTAATCTACCTCACAGATTGCTGAGAAGATAAACTGGAGGAGAGGGAAATGATATAAGTTGATTTGGGTCCCCAGTGGTGAGAAACACAGGATATACATGAAGCAAAATTTTTAAAAAATCAAAATAAACAAATAAATTATATTAAACAGCGTTAAAAGGGGATTCGATAGCTTCATGGTGGATAAGTCTATCAATGGCTACTAGCCGTGAGGGGAACTTGCAGGGACATCCCAGAGCCAGGAGGCAACATGAGGGGAAGGCCTCGGCCTCTCTGCCCTGTCGTTGGCCCTCCAAGGTGTTAACTATGAGACTTAACATGATTTGGATTTCAGCAAAGTGATTCAGCTTTATTTAACAGCAAACTTCAACTCAGGAACACACAACAAACAAGTGGAGCACAGCTCCCTTTTTAAACCATCCCGAGCTGTCGAAGCCACACCCGTAACAAGTTAAAGACCAATAATAACACAGGAATAAAGGCCAATCAGGACTGTTCCTTCTTCGATACATATTTACATGGCGATTGGTTATTTACAAAGGTTTCACAGAAACCAGCCAATAGAATGCGACAGATTATAATCCACATTCAGCCTGAAGTTTAACATAGCAAAGCATAGGAATGATTCAAGCTTCAGTACATAACACAAGGGAACTGGTTGTACTCTGTGTGAGGCAGGATGCTGGACTAGAGGGACCCCTGGTCTGATCCATCAGGGCTCTTCTTATGTTATTAAGAAGGCCTCAGTCTCTATGCCCTGTTGTTGGCCCTCCAAGGGAACTGGTTGGCCACCTTTCCGCAGTTGGATCTCATCCCTGGTTTTATCAGAGTTCAACTCGCGACACAATACTTTGCCTTTATCCCAAGTTATGACAGCATCCATTTATCCCAAGACAAGTGGGGGGCAAAACAGGGGTGACCTCAGTGTAATGCAGAAACAAAAAATACCCCGAGATAATTACAGGGGTGAACTCGAGTGTAGTGTAGAATGTAAGTTTGGGGACAGGATTGAACCGGGATTTAAGGTCTAGTACGGAAAGGACCACGGGATGCTGGACTAGATGGACCACTGGTCTGACCCAGCAGGGCTCTTAAACATCCAACAGACATAAACAATTTCAACAGATTACGTGCGACCATTATATACATAATTTCTAACATTTTCATCTGATTTAGCCTGATTCTATTTCAGTCAAATACACTGGGAGACAAATCTGGTCCCCCTTGCCCCAGTTGTTTATATCCTACTTTATCCATCGACATTACAAACCAGCATTCCCTGGAGAAATCAGAAGCTAAGCAGGTTCACCCCTGGCTAGTATTTGGATGGGAGCCCCACCAAGGAACTCCAGGGAACTGAAGACGACTGAATGGCTAACAACAACAACTAGCTCTCTTTGGGAGTACCCTGGGATAGAAAAGCTGGACAGAAATATACAAGCGGTGGACCTGCAAGGACTTGTAGGGGGCATCTCATTTTCCCCTGTACCCCTCTGGCTCGCTACTTCCTCTTTCCCCGCCCTGGCAGCCCCCACAGCCTCTCCCCTTATTCCTGCTTCTTTCTTCCCTTCCCACTCAACAGCCAACCTACATTTATCTGTCCTCCTTCCTTGTCTTCACTTTTCCCTCCTACTCTCAACCGGCAGCCTCTCCACAAGGAAAGTCTTGAGTTCCATGATGGCCATCAATGAATTCTGTGGGCCATCAATGAATTTTGTCTCTAGTGGTCACCGCCAGGCATGTCCTGAACACGTCCTCCTCAGTCAGGAGACATGACAACGGCCAGGGACAAGACCTTTCTTCAGGGTTGTTTTTGCCTCTTAAGAGCCCCCTTCCCAGAGCTTTTCTTTGCAGAAGCCAAGGCACTGAAGGTTCAGTGATAATGTTGTGGCTGCCTAGCAACCTCGACAACAGCCACTAAGTGAGCTCGTCTTAAAGCTGCAGGCATTGTTTCTGTTGAGGGGGAAGTTTTAATCCCCTAATGGGGTTTTTCTTTTTTTGTATTCCAGATTCTTCTGCAAACCTGGGAATAACTTCCGGTTTGTAGAGAAATCTCCCCATCTGTCCCTAGCTCTATTTTGCATATCTATTGATCATATATTCTACGGTGCGGTTTCGAAATAGATATATGATATTATATATATATATATATATATATGTTGTAGTAGGTAGAACAGCCAGGTTCATGTCCAGGCACGCCTTAGAGTAAAGTTATGGAGTCTTGTGAGCAAAAATTCTACTTTAGGAGCTACTGGCATTAAAGTTGTAACTGAGCGATTTGGCTGCTGCATAAATTAGTTTGCTCTGGAGCCGTCCTTCCCGAGCGAAGACAAAAATCTGTTAAGCCAGAGGCTAAAAACTGTGAGCTAGCTCACACTAACTCAGCTTAGAGGGAACACTGCTCGAGACTAACAAGATTTTCAGGGTAAGAGATTTAGTGAGTCAGATAGCTGATGAAGGCAGCTTTAGAAAGCACACATGCCACAAATTGTATTGGTCTCTAAGGCATGTGAACTGCTGCACCGTCCTGGTGTAACAAAACCATACACTGGGCTGAATCCAGCCACCTGCTTCATGCTGGGTTAACTGTCTGGTATAGTTAGTCCAGGGGCTGCGGTAGCTCAAGTGGTTAAGACGCTGAACTGCAGGCTGGAAGGTCAGTAGTTTAGCAGTTCAAGACCCTAGTGCTGCGTGATGGAGTGAGCTCCCGTCTCTGGCCCCAGCTCCTGCCAACCTAGCAGTTTGAAAGCAAGAAATTGCAAGTAGATAAATAGGTACCGCTTCGGTGGGAAGGTTCCATGCTAGTCATACCGGCCACATGACCACGGAAACGTCTTTGGACAGCGCTGGCTCTTCGGCTTGGAAATGAAGATGACCACCACACCCTAGAGTCTGATTCAACTAGCTTTCGAGCAAGGGAAACTTTTATAGTTAGTCCAGTTGCCACTGACTAGTTTAGCAGAGTGCCTAAAGTAACACATAGAGCAGCGTCTTTGTTCCAGGTATTCCAGCTTAGCTACAAAGTTACACAGAGCCACTCTTCAGTTTGAAGACTGTCTCTTTGTTTTGGAACTGCATTCTAGTTTGGAAAGCTTAGAGATAGGGACAGTATTCTAGTCTAACTTACTAAGGATGGATGCAGATGGTGAGAGGGCCATCTGCATCACAGTGCCAAGATGGAGACAGCGTGTCCTCCCTCTTGATGTGCTAAAGGAGAGGTGAGTTGGAGGGGGGACAGAAGGAAGAGAGGCAGTCTTCCAGACAGTAGCATTCTACATATCAAAGAGACAGAAGCAGAAGAGTAAACACAGGAAGAAGAGCTTGGCCTGCCTATCTAGCTGTCTGACTCTCTTGCCACATAGTCTGGAGGCTGAGGCCTGTGACCGCATCCAGTCCTTCACTTCCAGCCCTTCGTTCAATCTCAACCAACTCGCTTCCTTACAACCATTCCGACCCCACATGGCACTAGTTCATAACATTTCTACGATACCCGTCAGGGGTAGTTTAAAATGGGGAGCGGCTGCCCTGGGCTCTGTGTTGGGAGAGGTGTCAGGGGGTCTATTGCCTGCTGCCCCACCATCAGCTTCCTGTGGCTACTGCACCAGGGTTTGCTTTCAGGCTTCCTCTTTGCGGCAGGAGCCAGGCTGGGAATACCACAGAGACCCCCCCTGGAAGCTGCCGTTTCCTCCAGGGGAACTGTAGTCTGGAGATTAGTTGTAGTTCTGGGAGAGCCCCAGCAGTCTTGAGGTTGTCAGGTCTGGATTGGAAAATACCTAGAGACTTTGGGGGTGGAGCCGGGAGAGGGCGGGGTTTGGGGAGGGAAGGGACCTCCGCATGCTACAGTGCCACAGAGTCCACCCTTCAAAGCAGCCATTTTCTCCAGGGGAGCTGATCTCTGTCAGCTGGAGATCCATTGTAAAAGCGGGAGATCCCCAGGCCCCAGCAGGAGGCTGGCAACCCTACTTGAGGCTGCTAACTATTGGGATATTTGGCTCATATAGCAGAGTTTGCCCAGTCGTAGGAGCATGATAGTGAGTTCAGGAAATAAATCTCCCAAGAAGTAGATTGTAATCAATCAATCAATCAATCAATCAATCAATCAATCAATTGTAAACTTGCATTTGTTTGAGGAGATCCAGTTGACATTCAGGCTGCGGCCAAAAGAAGAGAAAGAAGACTCATCTAAAGAGTCCTTTCCCCGTCACAAATAGCCAGCTTGTCTGGGATCATGTGTGTGGGAGTATTAAATATTGGGTTCCTTGGATGGTCTGACCCCAAGCTTAACCTGAAACTTGCCCACCCATCTATGGCCACCGCATTCTTTTGGAGATCTGAGGATGATGCCAGCTGGTTTAAGGCAAGTCCCACCCACCCCCAACACAACCTCCTGAGAGTCTCTGTCGAGATGATGGAAACGGAAGACCCCGTGTCCGACTCCATCCTGCAAGGGACACCCTTGATTAACACAGTCACCTTTAACTTTTTCGGGGTATCCCCAGGCAAGGGTAGTACTTGCAGCGGCCGGGTGGACATAGTGCATAGCTCTTCGGTCAGTGTTCCCTCTAAGCTGAGTTAGTATGAGCTAGCTCACAGTTCTTAAGCTTCCGGCTCACCCCATTTTTGACTCAGCTCAGGAAGGAGGGCTCCAGAGTAAACTAATTTACGCAGCAGCCAAATTGCTCGCTCACAACTTTAATGCCAGTAGCTCGAGTCGCAAAGTAGAATTTTTGCTCACAAGACGCCACAGCTTAGAGGGAACATTGCTCCAGGTGAGTGGCTTGTCTCCTCCGGGTTCCCCTCGAGCGGCAGGTGCATGCGATGTGGCTAGACTTAAGAACATAAGAGAAACCAATGTTGGGTCAGGCCAATGGCCCATCCAGTCCAACACTCCGTCACACAGTGGCCAAAAATACCAGGTGCCATCAGGAGGTCCACCAGTGGGGCCAGGACACTAGAAGCCCTCCCACTGTTGACCCCCGCCAGGCACCAAGAATATAAAGCATCGCTTGCCCCAGACTGAGAGTCCCTATCTATACCTTGTGGCTAATAGCCACTGATGGACTTCTGCTCCATATTTTTATCTAATTCCCTCTTGAAGCCGTCCATGCTTGTAGCTGCCACCACCTCCTGTGGCAGTGAATTCCATGTGTTAATCACTCTTTGGGCAGCTCTGACAGATTGCATCCCTGAAGCGGCAGGAGTGTCATTCACAGGGGGTCCCCGCAGCCGCTGCAGAGCATCAGTGAGGTGGTCTCGGTGATACGGCCTGGGTGTGAACCAGACGAGGCAGATGGGCGAGTGTCCCATCGGGTTGGATGGTGTGTCCGCAGGACCTCCTTGCTGCCGGACCCATCGGAGGCTGAGGAAACAGCAGCCTGATGCACTGTGGCAGCATGGCCATTGGGCTACTGGTTGCCAACCTCCAGGGACTTCTCGAATGCCGTGGCCTCCCGGATCACCTTTCGGAGGTTTCTGTCCTCCTGGCCGATGAGCTTGTGACGGAGCTTCTTGTCCCTGGGCCTGAACACGAAACAGTCAAGGAGGGCTTCTCCAAGGCTCTGGAACTCGCATCGAAGAGCCAGTCAGCGCAGGGCGGCGACATAGTCAGAGGCCGATTCGTTGGGCCTCTGATTCTGCTCAAAGTAGTCAAGGCAGTGAGCCAGTCGAGTGGGCTGGGGCGCGAGGTTGTCAGTGAGCACCATGACGAGGCCATCAAAGGTGGCAAGCTGCAACAACATCGGCACGATGAGGCCCTGAGCTAGCTCCAAGGTGGCAATTCCACAAGAGCTGAGCAGCAGTGCCTTCTTCTTGGTGGTGCCCTCGATTCCCTGGAACTCCACAAAAGTATTTCAGGCGTTCCACCCAGGCCTCCCGTTTCTCTGGGTGAGCAGGGTCAAACTCTGGAAGTAGTTCTGGAGCAGCAGCTGTGGTCCGTGTGATGCGTGTGGCCTGGAGCTCAGTGCCTGGTGCGGTGCAGATGGGTGCTAGGCTCACTCAACAGGATCCCACCTTCGTCGCCAGTGTTAACTGCTGGGTTCCATGGATGGTCCGACACCAAAGTTAGTGATCAGGTCTGCGTTATTAGTGATTCAGCCAGATCAGTACAAAGACCCAAGGCAACGGCCCTGTTTAAGGAGCATGCAAACACCACCTACTCCCCAAACAACTACTAACGACAGGCTATTGTCAGACCCATAACTTCCTCATTGGTCACCTCCAGAGTCCTGGTGGGCTATTGTTCGAGAGCTCCAAGCTCAGCCAGTCTCTGGTAAAAACAGTCCTGGAATGTTCTAGTCCCAATACATCAAAAGAAACTATGACAAATGCGCTAGAAAATGTTTAGCTATCCAACATGAAATTCTTGTACAAAATGTCTGCAATAGATAAGCATGTATGGTGTCCAAAATAATTTAAATGGGTGAAATTTTGACAAAAGTCTCCGAACGGTTCAATCGTTTCGAAGTCCCTCTTCTTCCGAAAACAAGGATGGAAGATGTTGTGAATCTTGGTTGATTAATTCAAAAAAGTATACAAATCACTGGTCTCATTCATTTTCATGGACGTGTCATACACCTGGTTACAAAGATTCTTACAGCTTCGTTCGAAGGGCAAAGTGCTTGAATAATCGAAATGATTGAACCGTCTGGAGACTTTCATCAAAATTTCACCCATTTAAATCATTTTGGACACCATACATGTTTATCTATTGTAGACATTTTGTACAAGAATTTCATGTTGGATATCTAAACATTTTCTAGCGCATTTTTTCATCATTTCTTTTGATCATTTTTTCCTCTGAGTTGTGACTGTGACCATCCATTAATCTTGTCTAGTCCCAATACATAACAGAGGGCATTGTTTCTACCGGAGAGACCCAAAGAAATATGTGTCTCCATGGAAGGCCATGGGCAACGAGGGAGAGGACAAGGGAGACAGGAGGGGTCCGAGGGCAGCTCCCAGTCCCAGGCTGAGACAAAGAGAGGCATCCCATTCAAGGAGAACACCTACACACCCTTAGAGTGATGCAGCACCCCCCAGTGTCCAGGCACACTGAGCCACTCACTCCAACACTAACCCGAATCGAATCGGCTACTGAACCCGACACTTTCTTTGTCATTTGGTTGTTTTTCAGCTCCAGGTCTGGTGACTGCCTCACGCGCTCCGTGTACCGGTTGCTGGGCTCCGATATCCACCAACAGTCTGGAACTCCTGCCGCTTGTGAGATACACCATACGGCGCTTTAACGAACAAACCAGCCACCCCTCCTTGTTTGAAGTTTTGGAAATCACAAAAGCCCAAAGTCAGGTTTGCATGGTGCAGTACATAGCACAACAGTCCCTCGCCTTTGTTTTACCCAGAGAGGGTTCTCTCGATGTGTTTACGATCAAGTCTGCCCAAGGGAATTGTCCTGAGAGGGAGGGAGCATATTCATTCTTTTCCAGTGTAGTCATTTTTTTGGGGGGGCAGCCTTTTAAGAATGTAAGAGAAGCCAGTGTTGGACCAGGCCAATGGCCCATCCAGTCCAACACTCTGTCACACAGTGGCCAAAAATACCAGGTGCCATCAGGAGGTCCAGCAGTGGGGCCAGGACACTGCTCCCAAGCCATATAAAATTTTAAAGGTCGAAACCAACACCTTTAATTGGGCTCAGGAGCAGATCAGTATCCAGTATAATTGCTGTAGCATT
Organism: Gekko gecko; assembly: GCA_029375565.1. Lineage (NCBI taxonomy): Eukaryota > Metazoa > Chordata > Lepidosauria > Squamata > Gekkonidae > Gekko > Gekko gecko. The sequence goes on from JAPDNY010000008.1 coordinate 124,829,536, forward strand.
GGGATCACATGCTCCCTAGCCACATTCTGCAGAGGCTTCAGAAAATTCTTCAAGGGCAGCCCCAAGTAAAGCACATGGTAGTAGTCCAGCCTAAAAATGCTTCCCTCTAAGCTGTGGAGTCTTGTGAGCAAAAATCCTACTTTGTAGAGCTTGCTGGCATGAAAAGTTGTGAGCGAGCCATTTAGCTGCGGCATCAATTAGTTCGCTCCGGAGCCATCCCTTCCGGAGCGGAGACAAAAATCTGTGAGCCGGAGGCTAAAAAAAAACAGTGAGCTGGCTCACACTAACTCAGCTGAGAGGGAACACTGGACGTCATTAAGGCCTGGGTCACTGTGGCTCGATCTGACAAGCCCAGGAACGGGTGCAGCTGACGTACCAGCCAAAGCACTCCAGACCGCCTCAGCCACCTGTTTTTTCTAAGGTGACTGCTGTGTCCATGGAGATAGAGCAAGATGGGTGGCCGAGTTAGTCTGTCTGCAGCAATAGAAAAGAGCAAGGGTCCCGCATGTACCCTGCTAGTCTTTAAGGTGCAACTGGACCCTCGCTCTTTTCTGCTGCGGTGTCCAGCAGCACCCCCCAGCTACGAACCTGGCTTTTCAAGGGTATTGAAGAGGAGAGCACTAAAGTTGGCTTGGAACTCAGCAACAAGAAAACTAAGATCGCGGCTTCCGGCCCATCACTCCTTGGCAAACAGAAGGGGAAGTCGTAGAAGTAGTGACAGACGTCACGTTCCTGGGATCCCAGATCACTGCAGATGGCGACGGCAGCCATGAAATTAAAAGACGCCTTGGGAGGAAAGCAATGGCAACCCTAGACAGCATGATAAAATGTAGAGACATCACCCTGCCAACCAAAGTCCACATGGTCAAAGCGATGGTATTCCCAGTAGTAATGTATGGCTGCGAGTGTTGGACCATAAGGAAGGCCGAGCAGCAAAGAATAGATTCTTTTGAACTATGGTGCTGGAGAAGACTCTTGAGAGTCCCTCAGACTGCAAGGAGATCGAATCAGTCCATCCTAAAAGAAATCAACCCTGACTGTTCCCTGGAAGGCCAGAGACTGAAGCTGAAGCTCCAATACTTTGGCCACCAAATGAGAAGGGAGCCCTCACTGGAGAAGACCCTGATGCTGGGAAAGATTGAAGGTCGAAGGAGAAGGGGACGGCAAAGGATGAGATGGTCAGACAGTGTCATCGATGCAACGAACATGAAATTGAGCAGACTCCAGAGCACAATGGAAGACAGGAAGGCCTGGCGTGGTATGGTCCATGGGGTCACAAAGAGTTGGACTCGATTGTGCAACTGAACAACAACAAACAACCCCCTCCAAGACAGGAGAGATCTCAAGTCCCTGGTGTGCCTTTCTACTTCCCCATAAAACCTCCGTCTTGTCAGGATTAAGTTTCAGTTTGTTCATCTTCATCCAGCCCATTACTGACTCCAGGCACAGCTTCAGAACGTCAACAGCATCCTTGGAATTATATGTGGGGGAGGGAAGGTGGAACTGGGTATCATCCAGTTTGGTGTGGTGGTTAAGTGCACAGACACTAATCTGAGAGAACCAGGTTTGATTCCCCACTCCTCCACATGCAGCTGCCTTGGGTCAGTTACAAGTTCTCTCAGAGCTGTTATCTCAGGAACAGTTGTCTCAGAGCTCTCTCAGCCCCACCTTCCTCACAGGGTGTCTGTTGTGGGGAGGGGAAGGCAAAGGCGTTTGTAAGCCGCTCTGAGACTCCGAGTGAAGGGCAGGGTATAAATCCAGTCTCTTCATCTCTCCTCTTCTCTTCTTAATCATATTTGGCAATCATGCAGTAAGCTACAAGTTCTCTCAGAGCTGTTCTCTCAAGAGCAGTCCTCAAAAGAGTGCTCTCTCAGCCCCACCAACCTCACAGGGTGTCTGTTGCGGGGAGGGGAAGGGAAAGGAGTTTGTAAGCCGCTGTGAGACTCCGAGTGAAGGGCAGCTTATAAATCCAATCTCTTCTTCTTCTTCTATTGGTGGCATCACAGCTCAGACTTCCTGATGGCCTCTCCCAGAGGCATGGCAGATAAGACTGAGTCCTGTGGAACCCGGCCAGTCCACAGCCCTCAGCCGTTTTCCATTCAACCACCTACTTGATTTGACTTTACCTAAATATTTCTTCCAGGTAGTCGCAGGATGGAATTACGCATATGAGTATTTGGTAAAAGAGACAAATTGCTCCAAGGCTAAATTTCCGGACCTGACCCCGGCATGCAAGCGTATTCCCGAAGGTGTAAGTGACCCTCTTTGTATACTTCCCCATCCCAGAATAATCAGGTGTCTCTCTGATTGTGCATAGATATTAGAACCATCTTATTAATGGTGAATCTAAAGTGTTTTCTTTGATGTTGACTAAATCAGGCCTACCAGCTGTAGACTGGGGAGATTCCTGGAGATTTTGGGAGTTGAGGCTGAAGAGGGAGGGTGGGGTTCGAGGAGTGGAGGGGCCTCAGCCACAGAATGCACCCTCCAGAGACAGCCGTTTTCTCCAGGGCAGCTGAGAGCCAGTTTGATGTAGTGGTTAGGAATGCGGACTCTAATCTGGGAAAACAGGGTTTGATTCCCCACTCCTCCACATGTAGCTGCCAGTACGACCTGGGGTCAGCCACAAGTTCTCTCAGAGCTGTTCCCTCAAGAGCAGTTCTCTCAGAGCTCTCTCAGCCCCACCTTCCTCACAGGGTGTCTGTTGCGGGGAAGAGAAGGGAAAGGAGTTTGTAAGCCACCCTGAGACCCCAAGTGAAGGGTGAGGTATAAATCCAATCTCTTCTCTTCTTCTTCATCTGGAGATCAGCTGTATTTCCAGGAGAGCTTCAGGAGGTTGGTAACCTCAAACTGTCCCAGAGGGCAGCCATATTGGTCTGCGGTAGAACAGCTAAGGTTGCCATTTCCACCGGCGCAAGGCTGTCTCCCAGTGCCAGACAGCTGGTTGGTGAGGGAGAGTTACCACCCCAAACACGATGTACCTTCATCACCTGGAAGTGACACAGACATGTTGGTGGCATCAGGGGAGGCGACACTCTGGTTTTGAGGCAAAACTCTATGGTAGAATTAGCTTCAAACCATAGAGTTTTGCTGAAAAACCAGAGTGTCGCCCCCAACGTAACCAATGTACCCGTGTCACTTCCAGGTGATGTAGGTACATCCTCTCCGACGTCCACAACATGTCTATGTCACCCGGAGGTGATGTAGGTACGGCGTGCTTCTTCTCTCCCAGAGCATCCCAGTAAGGCACCTAGGTTCATGTCCAGTGGCACCTGATAGACAAACAAGATTTTGGGCTTTCGAGAGTCAAAATTCCCTTAATCAGATATCTGGTATCTGACAAACGGAGCTTGGACTTTTGAAAGCTTATGCCCTGGAAATTTTGTTGGTCTGAAGGTCCTACTAGTCTCAAATCTAGCTGTCCTAGACTGACCCCAAACTCCAGATATAGCACTGTGCTAGTAGTGGTACCGCTCTTAATTTTGAAAGTCCTCTAAAATCCAGTTTGGTGTAGTGGTTAAGTGTGCAGATTCTAATCTGGGAGAACCGGGCTTGATTCCCCACTCCTCCACATGCAGCTGCTGTTCTGACCTTGGGTCAGTCACAAGTTTGGTGTAGTGGTTAAGTACGCAGACTCTAATCTGGGAGAACTGGGTTTGACTCCCCAATCCTCTACATACAGCTACTGGTGTGGCCTTGGGTCAGTTACAAGTTCTCTCAGAGCTGTTCTCTCAAGGACAGTTCTGGAAAGAGCTCTCTCAGCCCCACCTACCTCACAGGGTGTCTGTTGTGGGGAGGGGAAGGGGAAGGAGATTGTCAAGCCACTCTGAGACTCTGAGGGAAAGGCCGGGGTATAAATCCAGTCTCTTCTTCTCTCTGTTTCTCTTCTTAATACTATTCGGCTATCGTGGAGTAAGCCGAGGCACTGTTATTCCCATTTTACAGACCAGAAACAACCCGGACGGAGTAAGTGACTTAGCCAAAGTCATAGGACAAAGCCAGGGCAGGATCAGGCCTGACCTTGCAAGCTACGAGACCCCAACGGCTCCGTCCACAGAGCTTTTGATGTGCAGCCAAAAGCCATTTCAGGAAATGAACGCTCTAATATGATCTGGTTTTGCTTTTTTTCCCCTTGGTGATGCGAGCCGCATTGGCACAATTGCCAGAAGAAATAGAAAGATTAAAACAGCAAACAGTTTTAACTCCAGGCAGAGCGTTCCATAAAAGGAAGTTGTTAAGCTACAGTATCTGCATTGCGGTCTGGAAGTCTGGAAGGAAGGAAGCTTCGGGTGATATCCGAAAAAGACAAACGTTATTCTCCCCTGCCAGGCTGTGCTGGGATTTGACAGCTCCTGCCTTGTAAGAAAAGCTTCTGTGGAAAGAGGCGGACTGGCTGGCTGGCTGGCTCGATCTTGCTTTATCCACCTCTGCCTTCCCCTTTTGGCCTCAGTAGCAGTGGTCATGGCGTGTGGTTCAAGGCCAAGGCATAGGGTTGCCAGCCTCCTGGCGGGGCCTGGATTTCTCCTGGAATTACAAGCGACCTCCGGGCATCAGAAATCAGTTCCCCTGGAGAACACGGCTGCTTTAGAGGGCGGACTTTATGGCATGGTACCCCACCGAGGTCCCTGTCCTCCCCAAGCGCTCCAGGCTCCACCCCCTCTTCAAATCTCCAGGAATTTCCCAACCCAGAGCTGGCAACCGGAACTTGTGGGAGGGGAGAAGAAGGGTAATATCTCCTCTAGGGGCTCCAGTAATGCTGCTACTCCCAGGAAAATTCATGGTTTGGAAAATTCATGGAGATTTGGCAGGGGTGGAACCCAAAGAGGGTAGAATTTGGGATGGGGAGAGACCCTAGCAGGGTCCCTCTAAGCCATGGTGTCTGATGAGCAGAAATTCTACTTTTGTGAGCTACTGGGCATTAAAGTTGTGAGCGAGCGATTGGGCTACGGCATAAATCAGTTGGCTCTAGAGCCCTCCTTCCTGAGCGGAGGCAAAAACCTATAAGCCAGTGGCTAAAAAACTGTGAGCTAGCTCACACTGACTCAGCTTAGAGGGAACGTGGCAGCATAGAGTCCACCTCCAAAGCAGCCCTGTTATCCAGGGGACATAAGAACATAAGAGAAGCCCATGTTGGATCAGGCCAATGGCCCGTCCAGTCCGACACTCTGTCACACAGTGGCCAATAATACCAGGTGCCATTAGGAGGTCCAGCAGTGGGGCCAGGACACTAGGAGCCCCTCCCACTGTTGCCCCCCACTCCAAGCACCAAGAATACAGAGCATCCCTTGCCCCAGACCGAGAGTCCCTATCTATACCTCGTGGCTAATAGCCACTGATGGACCTCTGCTCCATTTAAGAACATAAGAGAAGCCAAATGTTGGATCAGGCTAACGGCCCATCCAGTCCAACACTCTGTGTCACACAGTGGCCAAAAATACCAGGTGCCATCAGGAGGTCCAGCAGTGGGGCCAGGACGCTAGAAGCCCTCCCACTGTTCCCCCCCCGCTCCAAGCACCAAGAAGACAGAGCATCCCTTGCCCCAGACCGAGAGTCCCTATGTACATCTCATGGACCTCTGCTCCATTTAAGAACATAAGAGAAGCCAAATGTTGGATCAGGCCCATCCATTCCATCCATTCCAACACTCTGGCCCATCCAGTCCAACACTCTGGGTCCCACAGTGGACAAAAATACCAGGTCAAAAAGGGAGGGGAGGGGGGGAAAACTGAACCTAAAACCTAGAATCCAGAACCTGACAAAGGTTAGTCAAATGTAGGAGAGAGGCCAATGTTAAAAACTTGATGAAGGAAATATAAAAATACATGTATTTATTGACCGACACTACTCTTTGCTTGAGGATTATTTGGCTCTACAATCATAGGAAGGTGTTTCCTGGACCAGAAGTTTACATCTGAGAACCACTGGGCATGGGATTGCACTAATAGAGGCCTCGTTTGTATTTTTTTACTCTATGCCTGGTGGGTTATCTTGAAACAACTTGCTTCTGGCCCTTATTGTATTCAGGCTCCGTATTTATATGATTGTACTATATGTTTTTATAATAGCCAATATGTTCCTCACTATTGACCTCTGAGGAAGGCCTATGAGGGCCGAAACGCGTCAGGTCAGATTGATAAGCCCTTGTGTTTTACTGATAGTTATTTATATACATAACGTGTGACTGGACCCTTATATATATTTTTAAAGTTGTGATCAATAAATACATGTTTTTTAAATATTTCCTTCATCAAGTTTTTAACATTGGCCCCCTCTCCTACACTTGACTAACCTTTATCAGGTTCTGGATTCAAAAATACCAGGGGCCATCAGGAGGTCCAGCAGAGGGGCCAGAACTCCAGAAGCCCTCCCAGTGTTGCCCCCAAGGGAGACCGATCTCTGTTGTCTGGAGATAAGCTGTAATTCTGGGGGATTCCCCAGCCCCCGTGAGAAACTGGTAAACATAAGAACAACCAATCCATTACAAGATGGGCAGCCGTGTTAGTCCGTCTGTAGCTGTAGAAAAGATCAAGCGTCCAGTAGCACCTTCAAGACTTAACACAATTTGTGGCAAGGTAGGAGCTTTCTTGAGTCACTGCTGGCTTCTTCAGGGACTCACAAAAGCTCCTACCTTGCCTCAAATTCTGTTAGTCTTTATGGTGCTACTGAAGAAGAAGAAGAAGAGAAGAGATTGGGTTTATACACCGCCCTTCACTCCCCGAAGGCGTCTCAGAGCAGCTTACAATCTCCTTTCCCTTCCTGTCCCCACAATTGATACCCTGGAAGTCAGGTGGGGCTGAGAGAGCTCTCTCAAGAACTGTCCTTGAAAGAACAGCTCTGAATGAACTTGTGACTGGCCCAAAGTCACACCAGCAGCTGCATGTGGAGGAGTGGGGAATCAAATCCAGTTCTCCCAGATTAGAGAGTCTGCGCTCCTAACCACTACACCAAACGGGCTCTCACTACACCAAACGGGGAATTAAACGGGAGAACCGGGTTTAATTCCCCACTCCTCTACATGCAGCTGCTGGTGTGGCCTTGGGTCAGTTACAAGCTGTCTCAGAGCTTTTCTTTTAAGGACAGTTCTGGAAAGAGCTCTCTCAGCCCCACCTACCTCACAGGGTGTCTGTTGTGGGAAAGGGAATGGAAAGGAGTTTGTTAGCCGCTCTGGGACTCCGAGTGAAGGGTGGGGTATAAATCCAACCTCCTCTTCTTCTCTCAGAGCTGTTCTCTCAAGAGCAGTCCTCGAAAGAGCTCTCTCAGACTCACCTACCTCACAGGGTGTCTGTTGTGGGGAGGGGAAGGGGAAGGAGATTGTCAAGCCGCTCTGAGACTCCGAGTGAAGGACGGGGTATAAATCCAATCTCTTCTCTCAGAGCTGTTCTCTCAAGAGCAGTCCTCGAAAGAGCTCTCTCAGACCCACCTACCTCACAGGGTGTCTGTTGTGGGGAAGGGAAGGGGAAGGAGATTGTCAAGCCAATTCCTACCAATTCATTGCACTTCTTTTCGGTCTTTTCCTGGGAAACCAAAGCTTCCTTGGAAACTTATTGGGAGTTCCTTATTTATTTACACAGGGGCTTTTTTTCGCAGTCATTCTATAGGTTGGAAGTTTGAGATGCGCCAAACCAGCTGACCGCATTTGCTGCCGTGTTCTAGAGGACACAGTCGGCATCCGACTTTCCTTTTTCTTGCTTTCTTCCCTCCAGCACGAAGGGAAATGTTTGGCTGCTGCCCACATCAACATCACCAACGGCCTGTCCTACGCGGTGCAGAAGTGCAAACTGCAAGGTTGGTGATGGCTCCTTCCCGATCGATAAGCTCCGGATGTTCGACGGTGGCGGATTTCATGGGTGCCCCTGCTAGTGATGCGCTTTGCTTATGCCTGAATGGAGCTTTTAACTCTAGCAGCTGAATGGACAGAGACAGTTAAAGTTGCCAGCCTCCGGGTGGGGGCTAGAGCTCTCCTGGAGTAACAACGGATCACCCGACTCCCTGAATCACTTTAGTGTTTATTCACTTATTTAAAACATTGGTTCCGCTTCTCCTGGACCAAAATGGCCGCTTTGGAAGGTGGACTGCAGGACGTTATACCTTGCCAAGGTCCCTCCCTTCCCTAAACTCGACTCTCCCAGGCTGTATCCTCGAATATCCAGGCATATCCAAACCCAGAGTTAACATGAGAACATAAGAGAAGCCAATGTTGGATCAGGCCAATGGCCCATCCAGTCCAACACTTTGCGTCACACAGTGGCCAAAAATACCAGGTGCCATCAGGAGGTCCAGCAGTGGGGCCAGGACACTAGAAGCTCCACCCCACTGTTGCCCCCCTCCCCAAGCACCAAGAATACAGAGCCCCACTTGCCCCAGACTGAGAGTTTCTGTCTATCCCTTGTGGCTAATAGCCACTGATGGACCTCTGGCAATCTAGAGACAGTATACTCCTGAGAAACAAGTTCCAGAAACAGAAAGGGGGTTATCCCTTTCCATGAGTTTTATACTGTTCCATGAGTTTTATACTGTTGTTATGCCCAAAGTTTGGTTTTATATTGATAATTGACAGGGTTGCCAGACCCCTCGGTAGAGGGAGGGGTCCCTCGCTGCCTGGTCCCACCTCCCCACCACCGATCAGCTGGCCGGTGGGCGGAAACTAGCCCCGAAAGAGGGAGATCCATCCAACGTGCAGGGACACGTCTGCGTCATTGGCCACGTGACCCGGAAGTGTCATCATTACATCTGGGATGTCAGGGGTGACACTCTGGTATTTATCACAGAGGTTTTGCCCAAATACCAGAGTGTCACCCTGACATCCCGGATGTGATGATGTCACTTCCGGGTCACGTGGGCAGTGATGTGGGCACATCACTGTATGTCAGATGGGCCTCCCTGCTGCTCCTTGTAAGTCCCCCATCTCCCAGGGGTTGCCAAGAAGGACCTGGCACCCCTAATAATTTATGGTTTTGTGATCTTATGGGGGAGGGGTTACTTGTATGGTACTTCAAGCAGGAGTCTGAAAAGGCAGCATATAAAATCTGTCAATAAATCAATGCCCTCTTTGTGCAGGATCCAGCCAGGGATGTTTTGGGATGTTCAAACAGCCCTGAAGCAAGCTGAGCCAACTGGCCCCTGTGGTTAGGGATTTACCATAAGAGTTTCTAGTAATTCCTAGAGCTACCCTACGTCACTTCCGGGTTGTACCCGGAGGTGATAATGATGTCAGTGACATTACTGGGTTTTTCCCCCCTCCTGCTGCCACTTCAAGGGGTGGCAAGCAAACAGAACATGCCAGTAGGTGGCCTGGCGAACCTGCCTGTGGTGCTGTCTTGTTTAAAGCTGCTGTCCCAGTTGCCACAGGCCAGGTAAAAGATGATCAGTGCCAAAGGGTGCCCCCTCAACTCAGTTTGGTCCTGGACATGAGTGACCCACCAGGAAATTTCCCAGTAAGGTATTTCTGGCCAACCAGAGCACTGGTCTCGACGGAACTTGGTCTGATCCAGCAGGGCACTTTTACATTATGTCCCTCCATAATCTAGATTAGGCATTTTGAGCTCCAGGAGTGGAGTCCATGCCATTAAGTGTTGGCCTTGGGTTCAGATCTTTGCTTGGTCCTAAATCAGTCCCTCTTTCTCTCAGGTTCTAGGGTTGCCAGCTCTGGGTTGGGAAATACCTGGAGATTTGGGGGGAGGTGGAACCTGAGGGGGCGGGGCTTGGGGAGGGGAGGGGCTTCAGTGGGGGAGGGTGCCACAGAATCCACCTCCCAATGCGGCCGTTTCCTCCACCGGAACGGACCTCTGTGGCGTGGATATCAGCTGTAATCCCCAGGGGAGCTCCAGCTGCCACCTGGAGGCTGGCAACCCTTCTTTCAGCCTGTCTCACGAGGCCTCTTTTCCTGGGCAGGTTCGGCGGTGTCCCGGGCCTTTTCTGTTGTTGGTGCAGAAAGGGAAACCTCCATACACTGTGCTCCAATTCCCCACCAGGATTCAAAGGGACAAGTCCTATGGCTTCCATCCATAAGAACATAAGAGAAGCCAGTGTTGAATCAGGCCAACGGCCCATCTAGTCCATCACTCTGTCACACAGCGGCCAAAATATACCAGGTGCCATCAGGAGGTCCAGCAGTGGGGCCAGGACACTAGAAGCCCTCCCACTGCTGCCCCCTCCAGCACCAAGAATAGAGAGCATCACCTGCCCCGGACTGAGAGTTCCTATCTATACCTTGTGGCTAATAGCCACTGATGGACTTCTGCTCCATATGTTTATCTAATTCCCTCTTGAAACTGTCCATGCTTGTAGCTGCCACCACCTCCTGTGGCAGTGAATTCCATATGTTAATCACAGAGCTTTCTGCTAGCAAAACTGACATCTGCCACCCCAGGGTGGTGCTGTTACTGACACAGAGTCCTTAGGATCCAACCCACTGATATCCCCCCCCCCCGCCCCGTCCCAGATAACTGATCTCCAGTATCTCTCTTGTCCTGCAGCTGTGTTTTGTAAGGATGCCACTAGGTGGCACTGTTCTGTAACTTTGTAGTTTGTGTAATTCAAGGCTGTGGCCATGCAGTCTGGATTTTAAAAAACCATACAAATTTCCCAGGTGGTGGCTGGACCTGTCCTGGGATTACATCTGAGCTTTAGGCGATAGATATTTGGGGGGAAAGGGCTGCTTGGGAGGGTGGGCTCTATGGCATCGTACCCTCCCTCCTCAAACCCCGCCCTCCCCAGGCTCCACCCCAAAAATCGCCAGGTATTTCCCAGCCCAAAACCTGGTGACCCCAATTTCCCCAGCCATTTGGTGATTGTGTATATTAGCCGCCAATGTCCACCTGTCCTTAAACCCACCTTAGCCAACACACAAAGATGAGCGCACACGTGGGTCTTTTAATTCATCAACCGTCTTTGGTTTTCCTTACAGTCAAGGAAGTTGTCTTCCCCCGTCACAGCTGTCCAGGTTGTCCCAGGCCTCTTGCAACTGACAGTACAGAACTGGAGGAGCCGCTGAGGGTGGCCCTGGAGAAGTATAACTCGGAGAGCAACAGCGACGCCTATTATGAAGTTGAAGAAATACTAGAGGCTACAGCCCAGGTCTAAACGCTGCATTTGCGGCCGTCAGGTTCCAATTTAGCACGGATTGGGTTTAGAACAGGACAAAGACTTCAATTTACCCCCAAATCATTCCGTGTGACATATTTTGCCGCACAGACAGCAGTGCTACGGTAAACAGTGCCGCGGTTAGAGCACTAGGACCAGGAGGACCCCCCCACCCTACCCCAGATTCGAATCCCTACTTGGTCAAGAAGCTCACCAGGTGATCCTGGGCTTGCTGTTCCTTCTCAGCCTACATTCCCTCAGCATTCACCCCCAAACCTGCCTCTCCTCACCTCAAAATGGGGCTAGTCCCAACTGTGCCTCAGACCCTGAGATCCTTGGAGGACGGCTGAGATGAAAATGTGAACAATGCTAGCAAGATAAGCTGTGTTTAATGAGACTGTATCCGCATTATGGGCTTTTCAGCATTCTCATTTACTCACTGATAAGTTCCTGTTTCTCCCCCCCCCCGGTGGGTTTCTGTTAAGGACATCATTTGCTCCCTCTAGTGGTCGATTCAATATTACATTGCTGTATGTCTGGCATTAAAACCTGCAGTTTAAATCCTCAGGGAGATATGCTGGAAATAAACCCCTGTGATATCAAATTGACCACTAGAGGGAAACAAGAATTTACCAGTGAGCACTGTTCTCTCTAAGCTGAGTTAGTGTGAGCTAGCTCACAGTTCTTTAGCCTCCAGCTCACAAATTTTTGTCTTAGCTCAGGCATGGCCAGCTCACGCACTAGGCGACCTAGGCGCTTGCCTAGGGCGCCGGGCCCACAGGGGCACCAAACGGCCCCACGGCCCCCCATGAAAAGCCCCACCACCACTGCTGCCGCCTCCCCACCACCGCCGCCAGCGAAGAGCACCCGGCAGGGCTCAGGAGGCAGTGGCAGAGCTTGCCCGCCCTCCCCCTCCCCCCTGGGGGGGGAGAGAAGGCGGGGGTGGCGGCCAGCAGCGAAGAGCGCTCCAGTGGGTGCTGAAAGGGAAGGGCTGGGAGGGAAAGCCGGCGCTGGGAGCCTCCAGGAAAGCCAGCGCTGGGAGGGAAGGGGCGGAGGTTAGAACCCCCACCCCTTCCCTGGCTTTCCTGGGTCCCCGCAGCTGCGGAGCGCCCAGGAAAGCTGGCCCTCCACTGCCCTGCCCCCCCTGGTTTCCAGGCCCCACTGGGAGGTTGGCATCCCCGGTGGGGTGGGTGCCCCTCGCTGTCCTGCCTAGGGTGCCCAGACACCTGGGGCCGGCCCTGAATGGATGGCTCCAGAGCAAACTGATTTATGCAGCAGCCCAATTGCTTGCTCACAACTTGAATGCCGGTAGCTCACAGAGTAGAATTTTTGCTCACAAGACTCCATGGCTTAGAGGGAACATTGCCAGTGAGTGAAATGAGATGCAGAAAAGCCATATGTTAAAAACGCAGGCTAGTGGCTTTTCTGAACAGTAGAGAGCCAATGTGATGTAGTGAGTAGACGATCAGAGCAGTGTCTGGGAGACCCAGGTTCAAATCCCTGCTCGTGCCTTGGAAGCTTGCTGGGTGATCTGGGGCCAGTCACACCCTCTCAGCCTGACTTACGTCACAGGGGAGTTGTGAGGATAAAACGGATGAGAGGACAATGACGTAAGCCACTCTGGGCCTCCCTTAGGCAGACAGGTGGGATATGAATTAATAAAATTAAGTAAATAAGCACTATGCATCTGCCCGATATTGCCCTGCTAGACATATCATTTACTTCATATATAGCCCCTCTTTCTCCCTGACACTCAAGCAGAATTACAAAATATAAAAACACTGCAATCAGACAGCTTAAAATTATTTATTATAAACTGTTCTCAGCATTTACAGAGCATCTTTGAATGTTCAAAGTGCTTCACCCCCCCATTATCTTGCTGGAATCCATTACAACCCTATAAGGGCTGTTATTCCCCATGTTGCAGATGTGGGAATGAGTCGCCTCAGGAGAATCTGACAGGAGATAGCAAAAAGCCCAGTAGCACCTTTAAGACTAACCAACTTTATTGTAACATGAGCTTTTGATGTAGTGGTTAAGTGTGAGGACTCTAATCTGGGAGAACCGGGTTTGATTCCCCACTCCTCCACTTGCACCTGCTGGATGACCTTGGGCAAGCCATATTCTGGCACAGCTGTCCTTGAAAAAGAGCAGTTCCTGTCAGAGCTCTCTCAGCCCCACCCACCTCACAGGGTGTCTGTTGTGGGGAGGGGAAGGGAAAGGAGATTGTAAACCACTCTGAGACTCCTTTGGGTAGTGAAGGGCGGGGTATAAATCCAATCTCTTCTTCTCTTCTTCTTCTTTTGAGAAACATAGTTCTCTCCGTCAGATGAATGACGAAAAGAGCCGTGTTTCTCGAAAGCTTTTATGCTACAATATAGTTTGCTAGTCTTAAAGGTGCTACTGGTCTTTTTACTATTTTACAGCAACAGACTAACATGGCCAACTCCTCTGGATCTATGATAGAAGACAGGAGATTGAACCTCCCAACATCCTAATCCGTTGTTCAGTCTCTTGGCATTTCTGTCCCCCAGCTTTTGGCCAGAAGGTTAAAAGAGCGGAATTATGAGAAGGAGACATTTATTTGTGATTTAATAGCTGCTTCTCTACTGGAAAATATTTGAAATATCGTAAGATTTTTAAAAACCAAGAAAACCAATCTCAAAATGTCACCGTTAGCAGTGGCAGCAATTGCCGTCAGTCAAAACAGCAACGGAAAGGCTGAAGGCAGCATCAAATAAATCAGAACGGCGGATAAAAACACAAAGGGCATCATCAAGGGGAAAAAAACAAATCCCGTTTTAAGGTCGCTTCTGTTGTTGGAATTAGCCATAACATTTGTAGTGACGATTTCACTTTCGTGTTAGGCCAAGAGTCTTTAGCAAAATCATTTAACGAGATAAAAGCTACGTAGCTTTTTGCCGTCGCCATAAAGTTGCGGCTGACTTCTAGAAACCCTCTCGGGGTTCTCAAGGGGAGAGGCATTCAGAGGTGGTTCGCCATTGTCTGCCTCTGAGCAGTGACTCTGGATTATCCTTGGTGGTCTCCCATCCCAAGGACTAACCAGGACTGACCCTGCTTAGCTTCCGAGATCTGATGAGATTGGGTTAGCCTGGGCCATCCGGGTCAAGAGAAGTTCAAAGGTGGTTTGCCATTACCTGTCTCCAAGGGTTTTTTTGTAGAAAAAGCCCAGCAGGAACTCATTATCATAATAGGCCACACCCAACAACAGAAACCTATTAGCATATTAGGCCACACCCCTGACAGCCACTCATTAGCCTATTAGGCCACACCCCCATGCCTTCCCTTGGACAGGCCGGGGAAGACACGGGGAGGCATTTAAACGCCTCCCCGATTCTTCCGGGGGGCCCCCTGGCCTGCCCGCCTCAAAGTCACCAGGGGGCGGGTCACTCTCCAGGCCTTCCATCTGTAACTACGAACACAGAGGTTTGGGCTGCAATGGGTGTGGCCAACTGTGAAGCCCACCGGAAAGCCGTTTCTGTGCATTCCTGCCCAGAAATAGCCCTGCCTGTCTCTGTGGGTCCCTGGTCTTTCTCGGTGATCTTCCAGGACCGACCCTGCTTAGCTTCTTGAGATTTCAAGGCAGGAACAGAGGTGGCTTGCCATTGCCTGCCCCTGCATAGCACAGCAGCCCTGGACTTCCTCGGTGGTCTCCATCCAAATATCAACCAGGGCCAACCCTGCTTCGCTTCCAATATCCAACAAGATCACACTAGCCTGGGTAACCCAGGTCAGACATAAAGCAAATTATGGGCACCCTGTATCTTTTTCCCACTTGGGAGGTTAAAGCATCTTGGGGAGGGGAATTTTCAGCAGGAACACATCATGGGGGGGAGATTTAAGGGGCTTTCCCCTCCCTTCTCTCCAAGACAGCTTTCCATTCAAAATGGCAGCTTCAGGGGCAAAATTACACCAGCCTATAAATGGGAGGAGTCTAACAAAAACGTGGGGGGAGTCCTGCCCCCTCTCCAAACCCCGCCCCTCCCTAGGCTCCACCCCCAAATCTCCAGGGATTTTCCAGCCCAGAACTGGCAAGCCTGTCTTAGCCTCTAGGCAACACCGGTGCTGGTGCTGGTGTTTAACTTCAATTTTAATCTTCAGGTGAGTGTTTTCACTTTCCCTGAAGCTAAAACGCCTTGCTGTAGGCTAAGCCTTCCAGGAAACCTGTCAGAATGAAAAGCTTCTCTTTGTCCTCTTCCTGCCGGCATTTCAGGTTGTGGCTGGAATGAAATACCACGTCAAATTCATCATTGTGAAGACAAACTGTTCTAAGGCCGACTTCCCGGAGCTGAACGAAGACTGCAGGCCCGAAGAAAAGGGAGTAAGTTTGCGGGAGCGGCTCTGAAGGGATTGTTATCTTTTTGTAAACAAGCCAGGAGGCTGAAATTAAGATTCTAGGCAAACAATATTCCAACTCCATATATCTGGGGGGTGTTTTAGAAGCTTAATCCTTGATCTGCATAACCAAGCTGTTCAAGCCCTCTAGGGCAGGGGTGTCGAACTCATTTATTACAAGGGTTAGGGTTAGGGTTAGATCTGACGTGAGATCTTGCTGGCCTGGGCCACGTGTGTGTCATAAAATGTAATGCCAGGTAGCGGAGATATCAACTTTATCAAGGACACAAACACAGAGGGTTGGAGGTTTTTTAACTTAAAATAAAAACGTGCTTAAAACAGTAGCACTCTGGCAATATTTTATTTCACAGTGCCTGATGACGGACACCTCTTGCTCTGAATCACTGCCTCAAAATGTCTGTGCTGTGGCAATCTGGAGTGTGTTGTTCAGGTGTGTCTCTGTAAGCTGCAAAACTATGATGACGCAGCAGCAGCAGAACTGGAAGAAGCAGCAGAAGGCAGCCAGTCCCACTGCGGGCCTAATCCGGCCCCCGGCACGCATGTTTGACACCCCTGCTCCAGTTGATCACATGACGCTGCCTTATACTGAATCTGACCCTTGGTCCGTCAGAATCAATATTGTCGACTCGGACCAAGCAGCAGGTCTCCAGGATGTCATGCTGGGTTGCCAACTTCCAGGTGGGGCCTGGAGATCTCCTGAAATTATAACTGCTCTCCAGACCACAGAGATAAAATTCCACTGGAGAAAACAGCTGCTTTGGGGGTGGCGTCTATGGCATTATGCCCCGATCAGGTCCCTATCCTCCCCAAACCTGCCTTTCCCAGATTCCACTCCAAAACCTCCAGGAATTTCTCAATTCAGAGTTGGCAACCCTATGTCAGGCTGAGGTCCTTCACATCACCTACTGCCTGGTCCTTTTAACTGGAGATGCCAGGGATTGAACCTGGGACCTTCTGCATGCCAAGCAAGTGTCCTACTGCTGAGCCACAGCCCTCCCCTATTGACCTATTTAATATTTTCCCCAGCTTTCAAAGTTCTCAAAGCAATTTACCAAATGGAAGAATGGATTGCCACTCACCTGACCCAGCTTCTCCGCATCTTCCGGTGTAATAGCTGGATGGGAAACCAACAAGGAGGCTTTGTCCTCCTGTGTCCTCTAGGAGATGGCAGACTCCAAAGGGACTACCTGCTGTCTCTTCTGGATGTTTAAATCCTAGTGCCTCTTTATTGTCATAATCTCTTACAGTACAATCCTATGAATACTGAGAGTCAGTTTGGTGTAGTGGTTAGGAGCGCAGACACTAATCAGGGAGAACTGGGTTTGATTCCCCACTCCTCCACATGCAGCTGCTGGTGTGACCTTGGGTCAGTTACCAGTTCTTTCAGAGCTGCTGGATGTCCGCCACCTCGGCCGAAAGCCTGGCGGAACAGCTTCATTTTACAGGTCCTGCAGAATTGTAACAGATCCCGCAGGGCCCTGGTCTCAAGTGGGAGCGTGTTCCACCAGGTCAAGGTGAGGCGGACATCTTTTGGGCCGAGGAGGAGGAGGAAGAGGAGGAAGAAGAAGAAGAAATGGGATTTATACCCTGCCCTTCACTATCCAGAGGAGTTTCAGAGCGGCTCCCAATCTCCTTTCCCCTCCCCTTCCCACAGCAGACACCCTGTGAAGTAGGTGGGGCTGAGAGAGCTCTGAGAGAACTGCCCTTGAGAGAACAGCTCTGAAAGAACTTGTGACTGACCCAAGGCATGTGTAGGAGTGGGGAATCAAACCCGGTTCTCCCAGATTATCGAGAGACCCGGCTCCTAACCACTACACTGGCTCTCACACCAATGGGACTACCAGAGGGCTCTCCAGGGCACACACGGGGAGAGATGGCCCCGTAGCTCTGTCGGTCCCTGGCAGCATAGGGCTTTGAAGGTTAATACCAAAACCATGAACTGGATCCGGTACTCAATTGGCAGCCAGTGCAATTGGCGCAGCACTGGCTGAATGCATGCCCACAAATTGATGGCTGCGATTTCCATTGCCTGCCTTGACTTGTGGAATTCATTGCTTCTTCACTGAAACATACAGGCATAAGGTGACTGTTTGCAGGGTAGCAGAAAACCTTTTGCTGCATCACGGTTCCAAAGCAAAATGAAATGCTGAAAAACGAAAGCCACGAATCTTCCCTTGCCCTGCCCACCAATATGGCGGGTGATGGAGCCAGCTGTGGTGAGTGGTGCCCATTGGAAACATGGCTGTGCGGGGACACTTTGGACGCTACACCTGTGCGAAAGCACATGCCATGGCGTTGAGCTGTGGCTCAGTGGAAGAGCCTCTGCTTGGCATGCAGAAGGTCCCAGGTTCAATCCCTGGCAGCTCCAGTTAAAAGGCTTAAGATAATAGGTGATGTGAAAGACCTCAGCCTGAGACCCTGGAGAACCACTGCCAGTCTGAGTAGACCAATACTGACCTTGATGGACCAATGGCCTGATCAGTATAAGACAGGTTCATGTATTAAGGGAGGGGCTGTGGCTCAGCAGAAGAGCCTCCACTTGGCATGCAGAAGGTCCCAGGTTCAATAATCCCAGCATCTCCAGTTAAAGGACTCAAGATAATAGGTGATGTGAAAGACCTCTGACTTACTGACTTCGGTGAAAGGCCTCTGGCTTAGGTCCTGGAGAGCTGCTTCCAGACTGAGTAGACCAATACTGACCTTTTAAAAAAAAAAATAATAATAATTTTTATTATTTTCAATACAGTACAAAAAATAAACATTTGCATAAAATGGAACAGATATTTGGTACTAAGCTGGACAAGAACCAGGACAAATTGAAGCATCACAAAGGACCTACCAGAGACAATACTGACCTTCAAGGGCTATTTCTGGGCAGGAACGCACAGGAACGGCGTTCCGGCTGGCTCCCGAGTTGGCCACGCCCAGCAGCAGACACTCTTTAGGACTGGCTACATTTGGGGTGTGTGGCCTCAAATGCAAAGGAGCTCCTGCTCCAAAAAAAGCCCTGGGTTTTGACAACAAACTAGGTAAACAGAATAAGAAGCAAAAGGTGGGTGTGGCTGGATGACCACACTTCTGGTAACATGGGAGTGTGGTCTAATATGCTAATAGGCTATGCTGTCAGGGGTGTGGCCTAATACGCTGATGAGTTCCTGCTGTTGGGTGTGGCCTATTATGCTAATAGGTTCCTGCTGGGCTTTTTCTACAAAAAAGCCCTGCTGACCTTGATGGACCAAGGGTCTGATCAGTATAAGGCAGGTTCATGTATTAGGGGAGGGGCTGTGGCTCAGTGGAAGAGCCTCCGCTTGGCATGCAGAAGGTCCCAGGTTCAATCCCCGGCATCTCCACTTAAAAGGCTCAAGATGATAGGTGATGTGAAAGACCTCTGACTTAGGTCCTGGTCAGCTGCTGCCAGACTGAGTAGACCAATACTGACCTTGATGAACGAAGGGTCTGATCAGTATAAGGCAGGTTCATGTATTAGAGGAGGCTCTGCTTGGCATGCAGAAGGTCCCAGGTTCAACCCCTGGCCACTCCAGTTAAAAGGACCAGGTAGTAGCTGATGGGAAAGACCCCTGGCCTGAGATCCTGGAGAGGTGCCATCAGCCTGGGTAGACAATACTGACCTCGATGGACCAAGGGCCTGATTCAGTACAAGGCAGGTTTCAGGTGTGTGCCTTCACAACGGATAGAAAACAAGGTGAAGTTCTGCCTGAGCTGTATGTCCCTCGTGCACATATGTGAATCCCATCAGTGCTCAAGACAGAGCTGTACACACAATTTCTGTACGTATGCATGATCAGCTCTGACTCAATGCGTGTCCATGCTCCATTTTGTTCTCGGTCACAGGAAAGGCAGCGCTGCACTGGTTCGATTTACGTGAGACCCTGGGAGTCGAAAATCGTCCCTACTGTGACCTGCGAGCCGTATGACTTCAGGACAATTGCGGTACGAATTCCACCTTGCTCTCCCCCCGCCCATACAGCCGACACGGCTGGCAAAAGTGAAATGGGGAGAAACATCAGGCCCAGTGTTCCCTCTAAGCCAAGTTAGCATGAGCTAGCTCACAGTTCTTCAGCCTCCGGCTCACGCATTTTTGTCTCCGCTCAGGTAGGGAGGGCTCCAGAGCAAACTGATTGATGCAGGAGCCCAATCGCCCGCTCACGACTTTAATGCCCAGTGACTCACAAAGTGGAATTTTTGCTCACAAGACTCCACGGCTTAGAGGGAACATTGCTCTGCACCCGGGGCCAGGTGACTCTCCAAAGCCGTTCCTGCCCCTGGTTGCCCGCGTCCAAGGAGCTGAGATGAAACACTTAGCGAAAGTTGAGTGCGGTGATAGTAAAGTAAAGGTTCCCTTGCTCAAAAGCCAGTCGAATCCGACTCCAGGGTTGCGGTGCTCATCTCCGTTTCAAAGCCGAAGAGCCAGCACTGTCCGAAGACATTTCCGTGGTCATGTGGCCGGCATGACTAAACACCAAGGCGCACGGAACGCTGTTACCTTCCCACCGAAGTGGTACCTATTTATCTACTTGCAATTTCTTGCTTTCGAACTGCTAGGTTGGCAGGAGCTGGAACTAGAGACGGGAGCTCACCCCGTCATGCGGCACTCTCGGGTCTTGAACTGCTGAACTACTGACCTTCCACAGCCTGCAGTTCAGCGCCTTAACCACTTGAGCCACCGCAGCGGTGATAGATGAGGACAAAACGTGGACATGGACCATTAGGACTTAGATGAGGACAAAGCACTGAGTCACTCACAGCTGAAAGTTCTTATTGGGGGGGAGGAGAAAGGGAGGGAGAGGCCGGACTTTGCCGCATCACTTCCTCTGGGCCCGCAGAGGCTTTTGCAAGTGCGGCTGGCGAGGTCTCGGTATTCCTTCCTTTGGCCAGAGCTCAGTGGTTGGCCAGAAGCCAACGTGCTGCTTGACCTTCCGATGGCCGTAGCCTCAGGATCTCCTGCAGCCTTAGATTCCCCAACCAGCCTCCAGGTAGCTCCTGGAGATCTCCTATTATTGATCTCCAGATGACAAAGATCAGTTCCCCTGCAGAAAATGGCTGCTTTGGAGGGTGGACTCTAGGCCATTATACCCTCCCTGGGCTCCACCCCCCAAATCTCCAGGTTTTTCCGAATCTGGAGCAGGCAACCCTACCTGTGATACACTTCAACCACCTTGAAGATTGTTGTGAGATTTCAGCTGGGATGAGGCTATGGGAGCATTGAGAGATGCTCTTTGGCAAGCTTTTTGTGGGCCCTGCGGCTTCCCTCCAAAGGATCCTGGGAACTGTAGTTCTTTGTGGTTGCTGAGAATTCTGTTATAGATGCTGAACTCCCCTCACGGAATGATAGCAGATCCTTGGGAATTCAGAATGATTTTAGAATCCTAGACTCCTAGAGTCAGAAAAGACCATACAGACCATCTAGCCCAATCCCCTGCTCAATGCAGGATCAGCCTAGAGCATTCCTGGCAAGTCCTTGTCCAACCGCTGCTTCAAGACTGCCAGTTCTGAGGGGGAGCTCACCACCTCCCTAGGAGGTTCCACTGCTGAATTACTCTTACTGTAAAAAAATAAATAAAATCCTAATATCCAGCTGGTAACTTTCCACCCATTATTTAAACCCATTATTTTGAGTCCTATCCTCTGCTGCCAACAAGAACAGCTCCCTGCCTTCCTAAAAGCGACAGCCTTTCAAATCCTTCAAAGCCAGTTTGGGGTAGTAGTTAAGAGCAGCGGACTCTAATCTGGGAGAAGCAGGTTTGATTCCCCACTCCTCCACATGCAGCTGCTGGAGTGACCCTGGGTCAGTCATAAGCAGTGTTCCCTCTAAGCTGAGTTAGTGTGAGCTAGCTCACAGTTTTTTAGCCTCCGGCTCACACATTTTTGTCTTAGCTCCGGAAGGATAGATCCAGAGCAAACTAATTTATGCAGTAGCCAAATTGCTTGCTCACAACTTTAATGCCAACAGCTCACAAGGTAGAATTTTTGCTCACAAGACTCCACAGCTTAGAGGGAACATTGGTCATAAGTTCTTTCAGAGCTGTTCTGGAAAGAGCAGTCCTCGAAAGAGCTCTCTCAGCCTCGCCTACCTCACACAGGGTGTCTGTTGTCGGGAGAGGAAGGGAAAGGAGATTGTAAGCTGCTCTGAGACTCCAAGCAGGGGCAGATTAAAGCTCCCTGGTGCCCGAAGCACTGACCAATCTCGGTGCCCCCCCTCCTTTCCACACTGACCCCAGTCCATTTTAGTTGTTGACCTGTCTGGCCAGATAGACAATGCAGGTTGCAGCAAGACAAAAATTTATTCCTAGGATAACACAATATACTGTACAAACTAAGCCAAGCTTTGGCTACATAAAGCTCGACAAAAATGCAATACAACATCTGTTTTAATATTTCACAAGTTAAATGTATCAAAGTCCCAATATTCGTGACCTGAAAGGCATTTTTCTACATTTCTTCACCCTTTTCCCAACTTTGTGCTGCCCCCTTAGGCCCAGGTGCCCTAAGCACGTGCCTAGTCTCCTTAATGCTTAATCTGCCCCTGACTCGGAGTGAAGGGTGGGGTATAAATCCAAATCTTCTTCTTCAAGAGAGAGAGAGAGAGAGAGAGAGAGAGCAGTCATGTCCCCCCTCAACCTCCTCTCCAGACGGAACCTTCCCAAGTCCCACAGCCTTTCCTCGTAGGGCGGGGTCTCCAGGCCCCCGATTATCCCCGTTGCTCTCTTCTGCACCGGCCTCAATTTGTCCACACCCTGTTCGAAGCGAGGTCCCTGGAAGGGATGCGGGGAGACTGGAGCGGGTATTTCAAAGGCCCGAGCAAGTCTACAAGTTGTAACGTTGCAACGGGTTGTTGGTGGCATCCAAACTAAGTTTGGAGGGAGAGGCCCACGTGTCAATCGTTCTCTGTTCCCCGCCCTTTCGACGTTTCTCTTGCGTGCTTTTTGCATATTAGGGCCGAGCCGGAACTTCCGGAGCAGGCTGGGCCGGGGGGTTCGATTTCGAGTAACTAATTCAAGGATGTGACCCTGGTCTCTTCCAGTTCTCCTCCTGGCCTCCAGGGATGACCCCTTTCCGAAGTCTCGCCGCACTCCCGCCGACGGCAAGCACGGAGACAGCTGGAACTCCTCCTACCTTTAGCTTTAGAAGAGGTCTTGGGGCGGCACCGCCCCCTGCCTCGGGCCACGAACAGGGACAAGAACAAACGACAGAGAAGCCAGAAGAAACCCCTACCGATGACTCTTCTGATTTCTCTGCGTCGGATTTACTCCCAGGAAGAGATGCTGCCAAGTGTCCGGGGAAACTCTGGAAACCAATGACAGCTGGTGCCGGAGCTGATGCTCAAGACGATCCGGACTCCGGAGATTTTGATTTGGCCGATGCTCTCTCTCCAGTTAAACTCCCCGGGGCTGAGGCGCAGCAGTAGAGTGTCCGCTCTGCAAGCAGGATGGTCCCAGGTTCAGTCCCCCATATGTGCCAAATAGCAGATAAGACAAACACGAGGGAATCACAGTTATCCTTATAGAAAATGCAACCAAACAAACAGACGCTGTGATGGGATGGGCAGAAACGTTTAGTAAATCTTTGCCATGTTAAAACATTGTATAGCATTGTTATTGAAAAATTCCTTATCATATTGCAAGGAAAAGTCCCTCCATCCCTCTAAAGCAAGGAAAAGTCCCTTCAGCACCCGGATTTAGGTTGATTTCATCCCAGTTCTTCCTCAGGAGTAACCCTATTACCTTCAAAGGTATCAGCCTGTTGATACAGCGCACTAATATGCTGGGAGCAAGCCAGACCTTAACTACTTTTCTAAAGGTAAACGTTTCCCTTACTCAAAAGCTAGTTGATTCTGACTCTAGGGAAGCAGTGCTCATCTCCGTTTCCAAGCCGAGGGGCCAGCACTGTCCGAAGACGTTTCCATGGTCATGTGGCCAGCATGACTAAACATCGAGGCACAAAGGATGCTGTTACCTTCCCACCGAAGCAGTACCTATTTATCTACTTGCAATTTCTTGCTTTTGAACTGCTAGGTTGGCAGGAGGGGGGGGGGGCGAGACGGGTGCTCACTCCGTCACGCGGCACTCTCGGGTCTTGACCTGCCAAACTGCAGACCTTCCAGTCTGCAGCTCAGCCTCTTAACCTCTGAGCCACCTGAATTAGGCTGCCACACTGCTCTCTGCAAGCCTCAAGAGTATAATTTCTTCCAATTGTTATCCTGGGGGAAAACCCATGGTTATATAGAAAGAAAAAATGACATAAAGCTGAATGGAATGTTATTTGATATCGTTTCAAACTTACCTCTAGTTGCATTGAAAGTGTTTAATTTAGGAGCAAGCCAGTCTTGTCTTCTCCAACAGGGGCAAAAAGCCTCCTTGATTTTGCTGGCTTAAAAGCTCTTCATTAAAACTGCACCTCCTGTGAAAAGGATCAGGTAGGAGTTGATGTGGAAGACCTCTACCTGAGACTCTGGAGAGCCTCCCCTAGTCTGAGTAGACAACCCCAACCTTGTTAGACCAAGGGTTTGATTCACTTTAAGGCCGCACTTTATTATTCCATCAGAAATATACCGCAAATCTTGCAGCAGTGGCCACCTTGGAACAACTGGACTGCATATAAACATAACTGGGAAACAGAAGTCCCAAAAGGTGTTGCCACCCACTGTTACGTCCTGCTTCTTCCAGACTTTTGTCACATTTTCTCCCTTCCCGGTGCTACAAGTGGCTTGCAATAGATATATTTGTAAGACATGTATTTACCATAGTACTTTTTCCTTTCAGAAAAAGCAAAGCCAAAAATTTTGCAGACAAGTTTTACAAATCAGCTCCATAGAGGAGGAGATGTCCATGTTAGGTTAGAACAGATAAAAGGAAATACTTCTTCACCCAAAGAGTGAGCAACATATGGAATTCACTGCCACAGGTGGTGGTGGCAGCTACAAGCATGGAGAGTTTCAAGAGGGAATTAGATAAACATATGGAGCAGAAGTCCATCAGTGGCTATTAGCCACAGGGTATAGATGGGAACTCTCAGTCTGGGACAGGTGATGCACTCTATCCTTGGTGCTGGAGGGGGCAGCAGTGGAAGGGCTTCTAGTGTCCTGGCCCCACTGCTGGACCTCCTGATGGCACCTGGTATATTTTGGCCGCTGTGTGACAGAGTGTTGGACTAGATGGGCCATTGGCCTGATTCAACATTGGCTTCTCTTATGTTCTCTTATGTTCTCATGACGGCACAGGCGCCGACCAATAAGCATTTGCTGCAAACTTGCAGAAATCACTCTCCTTAAGCTCAGCCCTGTACAGCAAATGGGTTGAACAGAACACAGAGTGTGCTTCCAAGCATCCTGAATGCTCAGATAATGTTATGTTTGTATGCAGCCCTGGTTAGCCTGTCATTTTATGAGCGGGTTTCAGACACGATCAAGCTTCCTGAGCTAGATATTTTTTCCCCAAGGGACACTGGAAGCAGGGGTCTTTTCGGGGGAGCCCACCGGAGCGCAGCTCCGGGAGCTCAGAAGCCAAGCCCTGCCCCCAGCCGGCGTCCCGGAGAGTCTTTCAGGCAGCCGAATGTCAGTTTCAGCTCCATTATATCCTATGGGCCATTGAAGTCAATGGTGAAAACATAGGGTATATTCTAGGGGCTGGAGGAGGGGTTTGAGGGAGAGGCTCGAAACTCACAGGATAGCTGATGGAGCCTCTCCCCAAGATACCCACCAAGTTTCAAGAACATTGGACCAGGGGTCCAATTCTATGGCCCCTAAACAGGTTGCCCCTATTCCCTCCATTGTTCTCTATACTGGGAAAAAAATAACTTATTTTCCCACCATAGAGAACAATGGAGGAAATGGGGCAACCTGTTTGGGGGCCCATAGAATTGGACCCCCTGGTCCAATGTTCTTGAAATTTGGTGGGTATCTTGGGGAGAGGCTCCATCAGCTATCCTGTGATCTTGGAGCCTCTCCCTCAAACCCCTCCCCTCCAGCCCCCAGAATATACCCTATGTTTTCACCATTGACTTCAATGGCCCATAGGGTATAATAGGGCTGAATTGCCACTGAATTTCTTTCATTCCCTCCTTTCCTTCTTTCTTTTTCCTCTTTCCCTCATTCTTCTCTTCTCTTCTCTCATTCTTTCTTTCTTTCTTTCCCACCTTCTTCTCTTCTCTTTTTCCTCCTTTCCCTGTTTCCCTCCCTCTTCCCTCTTTCTTTCCCTCTTTCCTTCCTTCTTTCCTTCTCTCTACTCTCTCTCTTTCCTTCCCTCTTTCCTCCTTCTGTGGCCCAACTCTAGTGAGAAGGAGTTTAAACTTTAAACCCCTTCTCTCTTAGCTCCCCCACCCAGACCAGCTGGGGAAGGGAAGGGGAGGCTTTTGAAGATGCTTCCCCCCTTTTGCTTCCCCTTCTGACATCACTTCCGGTGATGTCAGGGGGTGTGGCATATGCTAATAGCCTAATAGCTCATTAGCATACCATATGCTAATGAGCTCCTGCAGCTGTTCTTCTACGAAAAGACCCCTGACTGGAAGTAATTTCAGTGAAGTCAATAGAATTATACTAGGGATGAAACAGTAAAAAACATTATATAACAATTCTTTCTGTGCAGTTGATAGTTCTTGTTGCATTCTTTCCCCCCAGCTTTGACACCCAGAAACCAGGACTCCATGTATGACAGTACCTAGTACTCTTAAATAGAAACACCAGCAAGGCCCCTGAAAATTTGTCCATGGGGAGGGGCCATGGGTTAGTGGTAGAGCATCTGCTTGACACGCAGAAGGTCCCAGCTTCAATCCCCAGCATCTCTAGTTGATACACAGAAGGTCCCAGATTCAGCCCCTAGCATCTCCAGTTGACATGCAGAAGGTCTTAGGTTCAGTCCCTGGCATCTCCAGTTGATAAGCAGAAGGTCCCAGGTTCAATCCCCGGCATCTCCAGTTGACATGCAGAACACCCCAGGTTCAATCCCCGGCATCTCCAGTTGACATGCAGAAGGTCCCAGGTTCAATCCCCGGCATCTCCAGTTGACATGCAGAAGGTACTGGGTTCAATCCCCGGCATCTCCAGTTGACATGCAGAAGGTCCCGGGTTCAATCCCCGGCATCTCCAGTTGACATGCAGAAGGTCCCGGGTTCAATCCCCGGCATCTCCAGTTGACATGCAGAAGGTCCCGGGTTCAATCCCCGGCATCTCCAGTTGACATGCAGAAGGTACTGGGTTCAATCCCCGGCATCTCCAGTTGACATGCAGAAGGTCCCAGGTTCAATCCCCGGCATCTCCAGTTGACATGCAGAAGGTACTGGGTTCAATCCCCGGCATCTCCAGTTGACATGCAGAAGGTACTGGGTTCAATCCCCGGCATCTCCAGTTGACATGCAGAAGGTCCCAGGTTCAATCCCTGGCATCTCCAGTTGACATGCAGAAGGTCCCAGGTTCAATCCCCGGCATCTCCAGTTGACATGCAGAAGGTCCCAGGTTCAATCCCCGGCATCTCCAATTGAAAGGACCAGGTAGGAGGTGATGTGAAAGACCTCAGCCTGAGACCCTGGAGAGCTGCTGCCAGTCTTGAGTAGACAGTACTGACCTTCATGGACCAATGGTCCACTTCCATATAAGGCAGCTTCATGCGTCCAGTATGGACATAAACCCTTTTTTAATTTCCTTTTTGTTTTCATCATCAAGTGGCAGCCAACTTATGGTGACCTCACAAGGTTTTCAAGGCAAGACGTGTTCAGAGACGGCCCTGTGCATATGGCGCTTCTCAGTCTGGCCAGTAGATGGCAGCTTTTCCTAAAACGGTCCTCAAACAGCCTTTGCGGTTCGCTATTCTCTTTTCAGCCTTCCTCCTCCTCCCAACATGCAGAAATAAATCTCATGCAGGCATACTTTTGACATCGCCAAATAATGACACTAATTTGGCCGACTGAAAAACATCCATCCTATTACCAGAGGGGGAGCCTTAGAGATCTCGTATCTCAAAGTGAACGGCCAAAAGCTGCATTCCTCTGCACACTTAACCAAGGAGTAAAGGCAAATTCCATTCAGTAGAATTCACTTCTGAGCAAACATGGAAGATCTCATTCTCAAGCAGGGGTATAATGCCATAGAGTCCACCCTCCAAACAGTCATTTTCTCCAGCAGAACTGATCCTTGACATCTGTCAATCAGCCGTGATTCAGCAAGGTCTCCAGGCACCACCTGGATGTTGGCAACCCTCCCCCTTCCACCATTTTGCTCATCTGAAATGGCCCCATGGAAACCACCATTTCCCCTTTGGGGAAAACTTGCATGTACTGATGGGCTACATATAAGCTTCCCCAGTGAAAAACTTAGTGGCTTCCAGGGAATGAGCAGTAAGCTTAGAACAGATCAAAGGAAGTCCTTCACCCGAAGAGTGATTAACACATGGAATTCACTGCCACAGGAGATGGTGGTGGCTACAAGCATGAACAGCTTCAAGAGCAGATTGGATAAACAACTGGAGCAGAGATCCGTCAGTGGCTATTAGCCACAAGGTATAGATAGGAACTCTCGGTCTGTGGAAAGTGATGCTCCGTCTTCTTGGTGCTTGGGGGGCAACAGTGGGAGGGCCTCTGGAGTTCTGGCCCCACTGGTGGACCTCTTGAAGGCACCTGGTATCTTTGGCCACTCCTGGTCTTAGGACATAACACCCTGGATGGGTTGTTGGCCTGATCCAACATGGCTTCTCTTATGTTCTTATGTTATCACTATTTCAGGTCAAGAACAAGGTACCAGTGGGGGGTGGGGGAGAAGCCTAACCCCCTTTCTCCTTGTACACCAAAGTCTCAATCTGAATTGAACTTTTATATGCTTAGGCATCAAGTTACAGGCAAAGAACTCCCAGAAAACATCTGTCAACCAGCCATGTGAGGGACACAAGGACTTCAGTTTGGCCCTGATCAGTGTAACCGACCCCGCTGGCTATACCCTAATCCGAGCATCTTGGGAGAAGTAGGGAGGGGCTGCATGGCTCAGTGGAAGATCTTCTGCTTCACAGTCCCAAATTCAATCTCTGGCATCCCCAATTTAAAGGACCAGGCAGTAAGAACATAAGAAGAGCCCAGCTGCATCAGACCAGCCAGGACATGTCCTGGCCCCACTGGTGGACCTCCTGATGGCACCTGGTATTTTTGGCCACTGTATGACAGAGTGTTGGACTGGATAGGCCATTGGCCTGATCCAACACTGGCTTCTCTTATGTTCTTATATTCTAACCATCTAGTCCAGCATCCTGTCTCACACAGCAGCTAACCAGTTCCTCTGGGGAGCCAACAACAGGGCACAGAGGCCAAGGCCTTCATAAGAACATAAGAAGAACCCTGCTGGAGCAGAACAATGGTCCCTCTAGTCCAGCATCATGTCTCACACAGCGGCCAACTAGATCTTCTGGAGGACCAACAACAGGGCACAAAGGCTGAGGCCTTCATAAGAACATCAGAAGAGCCCTGCTGGATCAGTCCAGTGGTCCATCCAGTCCAACTTCCTGTCTCACACAGCAGCCAACTAGTTCCTCTGGAGGTCCAACAACAGGGCACAAAGGCTGAGGCCTTCATAAGAACATCAGAAGAGCCCTGCTGGAGCAGAACAATGGTCCCTCTAGTCCAGCATCATGTCTCACACAGTGGCCAACTAGATCTTCTGGAGAGCCAACAACAGGGCATAGAGGCCGAGGCCTTCATAAGAACATCAGAAGAGCCCTGCTGGATCAGTCCAGTGGTCCATCCAGTCCACCATCCTGTCTCACACAGCAGCCAACTAGTCGAACACCAGGGCACAGAGGCCGAGGCCTTCATAAGAACATAAGAAGAGCCCAGCTGGATCAGACTAACGGTCCATCTCATCCAACATCCTATCTCACACAGTGGCCAACCCGCTTCCTCTGGAGGGCCAATAATAGGGCAGAGAGGCCGAGGCCTTCCCTTGATGATGCCTTCCCCTCAGTAGCAGGTGATGTGAAAGACCTAAGCCAGAGACCCTGGGAAGCTGCTGCCAACCTGAGTGGACAATACTGACCTTGATGGAGCGGATTCAGTGTAAGGCCGCTTCATGTGTGATATGTGAAGTGGTGGGAAGTGCCCTCAAATCGCAGCTGATGGTGACCCTGTAGGTTCTTCAAGGCAAGAGATATCCAGGGGTGTTTTGTCATTGCCTGCCTCTGCATGGCGAGCCTGGACTTCCTTGGTGGGCTGACCCTGCTTGACTTCCGAAATGTGATGGGATCAAGCTCTGCTGGGCCATTCAGGCCGGGGCCCTTGGAAGAAGGATCAGATAAAAACAAAATGAGCCACTCCACGTGGAGCTCCCATGGCCAGGGAGATAACATTTCTAAAACCCTCAGCATCCAAAAAAAGATCTCTTCTGCAAGAGGATGCTGTTGAAAACCTGCACAACAGAATCCACAAAGTGATTGACTGGCTGACTCTTTGTTCTCCTGGGAGAAGCTTCCCCCTACACACAATTTCTCTGCTATCTAAAGCAATTCCAGCCTGGCGAAAGACAAAAAACCGCACAAAACCGTTTGGCAATGCAGAAAACCGACGCGGCGAGCAGACAAGGCCATTCAAGGTTGAGAAGCAGACGGCAGGTTTTTGGCTCGCCCAGCCCATAGGGGACATGAGGAAAATGCAACTCGGGTTACTAGAGGAGAATTCTCAGAGCCATGGAATGGCCTTATTCTTGAACGCTGTGGAAAGCATCGAACCCTTTTCGTTTTATGCGGTTTTTCCTTGGAAAGAAATGGGATTTTCCCTGACAACAAAGCAGAAAAACACTTCTGCTCGAAAGAAAAATGTTTAAAGATTGCCACCAAGTGTTCAGTCTGAGTAGTAAAGGCTTCGCCATAAAGTGTACAAGAAAACTTAAGAGAAAGAGCTAGGTTCGAATCCAGTGGCGACCTAGAGGGCAGCAAGATTTTCAGGGTATAAGCCAAAGCTCTCTTCATCGGATACAAGTGGGAATGGAGAACCCTTAGCCCTTTTATCCCAGTCAGAAGGCGGGAGGGGCGTTGCAAAGAGGCAAAGGTACAAGACGACAATCCTTTCCCCCCAGATAAAACCTTCTGATTGGTATCATAAAGATCTCTCATCCTACTTGTATCTGACAAACAGGGTTGCCAACCTCCAGGTGATGCCTGGAGATCTCCCACTATTACAACTGAACTCCAGGCAACAGAGATCCATTCACCTGGAGATGGCACAAGTGACTTTTACATCCTATAGATTGACCTCCTGGCTCAGAGCTTATGCACCTCCTCGCTTCCCCCCCCCTTGGCCCATATCAGGTGGCATAAAAGGACGAGTATCGGCAGACCTTAACAAGTTCTCCCTAAGATACACACCAGTGCTAACGTTGGCCAGATGAAGTCAAGCCCGGTATATTTAGCCCTGCTTTTGCGTTCCCGTTGCCGCCAGCCGGCCTTGCTGCGCCTCCTGAATGGCTTTCAAGTTTTGGTGGCTTTGCAGAACAGCGGGGGCTTCTGCGATAGCGGTGCCAACAAGGCAGGGAACGGTGTCCGGAAAGCATGAAGTTACTCGTCCCTTCTTTGTAGCATTTTAAACTCTGCAAAGCAGAGCGGCGCTAACCTTGCCAGCTCACAATTCTTTGGCCAACCTGGGCAGCTGAACCCCAAAAATCGGTAAGTCATTGGCGCTTTTCATGCAAAGAGGCAGCGTTTGGGTTTTCTAGACAGCAGCGAGGTGGCATGCTTTATTTCTCCTGCTCTCTTCGTGTCCTTTTCAGAGCTTCCCCCAAGCGGAGGAAATCCAGGCTGCCGTCGTCTCCTTTCCTTGGGCAGCGGCTCTATGGCAACAGCCGTTCGGAGGCAGCGTTTCCCTCGATTCCTTCACGTTCGCGCTCTCGCCTTTGGCAGTGTGAGAGACAGCCTGTTTGCCCACTGCAATATTAAACAGAAACTGTTCCAACTGGCATTCTTGGCGCAAACATCTCCCGCAAGATTGAAAAGGTGGATTCTTCCGAGAATGCTCACCCCGTTCTCCCGGGGGGTGGGGGGGGAGAGGGGATTCTGCAAAAACGACATTCACAATATATTAGCAAAACAGACTCCATTCCTTGAGCATGATTTGTAGTACTAAGCAATGACCAGGGTGGAAAGGATCTTAGGCGTAACATGCAAGTTCACATGTGTGCACAGCACGCTAAGGACTTGGTTCGAGCGGGAAAAGGGCATTTCCGCATGGCCAGTCGAGATCAGAGAAGGAAAAAGGACATAGGGGTCTTGTCTTCCACTCCAAATCTCTCCCCCAGAAGTCCCAAACACAGCAAACATTCATTTGGAACCCGTGTGTTTGTGTGGGGGTGAAGCTGCCAGGGGAATGGGGTTGCCAATTTCCAAAGGGTGGCCGGAGATCTCCTGGGATTACAACTGGTTTCCAGGAGACAGAGATCAGTTCCCCTGGAGGAAATGGCCACTTTGGAACGGTATGGCATCATACCCACTGAAGACCTTCTCCTCCCCAGGCTCCAACCCCCCAAATCTCCTGGAATTTTCCCAACTGGGACTGGCAACACTGGAGGGGAAGTGATTTGGAGAAGGGAACAGCAGGTGGAGATAGGGTTGCTAACACATTAGGAAATTAGAGGCGATTTCAGAGTGGAGCCTGGGGAAGGGCAGGGGTTTGGGATGGGGAGGAGCCTCAACAGGGTATAATGGCCATAATAGCCCCCCCCCCCAAAGCAGCCATTTGCTCCAGGAGATCTGATCTCTGTCATCTGGAGATCAGGTGCAATTCCAGAAGATCTCCAGGTCCCGCCTGGAGGTTGAGAACCCTGGGTTGGGAAAAGGGACAAAACTACAAACAGTTACCATTTGCCCCTCTGGAAGAGCTCTTTCCTGTGGTGTCAGACTTTGCAGGAAGAAGAAGAAGAAGAGAAGGAGGAGGAAGAAGAGGAAGAGGAGGAAGAGGAAGAAGAGGAGGAAGAAGAAGAGGAGGAGGAGGAGATTGGATTTACACCCAGCCCTTCACTTCCTGAAGAAATCTCAGAGTGGCTTACAATCGCTTTTCTCCTCCCCTCCCCACAACAGACACCCTGCAAGGTGGATGGGGCTGAGAGAGATCTTTCGAGGACAGCCCTTGAGAAAACTGGTGACTGACCCAAGGTCACACCAGCTGCTGCATGTGGAGGAGTTGGGGAATCAAACCCAGTTCTCCCAGATAAGAGTTGGCGCTCCTAACCACTACACCACACTGGCTGTCTCTTTACTGGCTCACTACACCAAACTGGATGAGTATGCCTGGAACACCCCCGAACAACCAATGTACCCAAATACTTTCCATGCAATTAAAGGGGCAATTTAGACTAAAGATAAAGGTTCCCTTGCTCGAAAGCCAGTCGAATCCGACTCTAGGGTTGCGGTGCTCATCTCCGTTTCAAAGCCGAAGAGCCAGCGCTGTCCAAAGACATTTCCGTGGTCATGTGGCCAGCATGACTAAACACCAAGGCGCACGGAACGTTGTTACCTTCCCACCAAAGTGGTACCTATGTATCTACTTGCAACTTCTTGCTTTCGAACTGCTAGGTTGGCAGGAGCTGGAACTAGCGACAGGAGCTCAATCCATCATGCGGCACACTCGGGTCTCGAACTGCTGAACTACTGACCTTCCACAGCCTGCAGTTCAGCGTCTTAACCACTTGAGCCACTGCAGCTCCTAATTTAGACTAAACAGGCACTCTATAGTGAGATTTTTAAAACTTTATTTAATAGAAGGCATTTCAGGCTAGGAGGGGGCTGAACTGGATCCAGGCCATCGCAGTCAGAAGTTTACGCTCCCCACATGGCATTTCCCCCATTAAGTCTCTATTGCTATTAGTTCTATGGGGTAAAGCTTGGAGGTACAATATGAGCATCTAAATATCCCCCTAGAGAGTAAATAGCTTGTGTTTGACACCTCCCCAATCTCTACTCCCAGGTCTCCAGGAATTTTGCAATCTGGAGTTGCCGCCACAGGAATCTGCCAGTTCAAATGCCCATGTTGCAAAATTCCTGGAGACCTGGGAGTAGAGACTGGGGAGGCCGGGCGGGGTCTGCGGATCAGAGGGACCTCAGAGGGCTCTGAGCAGGGGTATCAAACACAAGGCCTGGGGTCCGTCCAGTGCTGTTACGCGGCCCACGAGGAGGGTTGCCAGGTCTGGGTTGGAAAACACCCGGAGACTTTGGAGGTGGATCCGAGAGAGGGCGGGGTTTGGGGAGGGGAGGGGCCTCAGCATGGCCCAAGGCCACAGAGTCCACCCTTCAAAGCAGCCATTTTCTCCAGGGGAGCTGACCTCTGTCGGCTGGAGATCAGTTGCAAAAGCTGGAGATTCCCCAGGCCCCACCTGGAGGCTGGCAACCCTACCCACGAGCAACTGGTGCAAGGGAGGGGGTGCCGGAGGGGAGTGGGCGGAGCCACTCCATTGTAGCTTCACCGCAGCAGAACAATTTCGTTTGCAGCAGTCAAGCATCGTGGGAGCGTCTGCCCAGCGCTGCACTGCTGCCTCTCCAGTCCGCCTCTGTGGGTTTTCCTCTGCAACCCCCACCCCAGCCCATGGGGCCTTGCAGTGGGGATACACCAACCTGGAGCTTACCAGCTGCTGTCCTTTATACCAGTTCTGCCTCCAGTACCTGGCATTACGTTTTAGGCGCCTGTGGCCTGGCCAAACAAAGTGACATTTATGTCAGGTCAGGCCCTCATCACAAATGACTTCGACACCTCTGCCCTAGCGTCTCCCCTCCAAAGCAGCTATTTTTTCCATGGGGACTAGAGTCTCTATAGGCTGGAGACCAGTTGTAATTCTGGGAGATCTCCAGACTTCACCTGGAGGTTGGCAACCCTATGCCCTTCATAGCGACAACTTTAAAAATACTGCCACTATTAACAGTTAGATTTGAGTCCCTACTGTTCTACTGCTGGCCAGCATGGCTACTCTCTTGACACTGTGACTGTTAACTTTTTTTAAAAAATGAAATACAGAACTGAATTCAGCCAGTGTGATGCAGTGGTTCAGGTACTGGCCCTTTTATGCGTTATGCAATTTTTTGTTTTATTTATATAGTTTGTGCTGTGTTTCTTGTCATCATTTTATTTCTATTGTAAGCCTCCTTGAGTTCTTGAGGGAGAAATAAATAAAAATCAATAGGATCTGGGAGACCTGGGTTCGAATCCCCGCTCTGCCACAAAGGCCCATTCCTCACGAACATCTCTCAGCAGATTTTCAGACCAGTAAGCCTTCAGTCTTGACTTCGGATTCTGTGCCTGCCTTACCCCACCATTCTTTTTCCTCTGGTGTATTTATTCTGCGGCTACAATTTTAAAAACGCACTGTTCTAAACTGGGGTGAAACATCACTTGTGACGTGTGAGGGGTGGTGTCCAAAGGCTTTATTAAAGAAAATTTATGCAATTGCTTATCGCAACTGTGCAGTAGCATCCAGCAAATGCCTTCCATTTAAATCCTCGTGGTTTAGGTTTTGCGCATGCTTTTTAGAGTCAGTTCATTGAATGGCTTGTTGGGTTACTTTGAGCCAGTCGCGCACTCTCTATTGGGATGTTTGATTAATATAGCAGAATTTTCGCAATCACACAGAAGCAGTAAATAAACCTCCCAAGAAGTATATTGCAAAAGGTAAAAACTTACATTTATTCAAGTAGACCCAGTTCACATTCAGGTTGTGGCTGAAAGGAGAGAAAGAAACCTAATCTAAGAGTCCTTTTCCCTACCACAAATAGGCGAGCTTGACCAGCATCATGTGTGTGGGAGTACGAGGGCATTCTCTCTGAGAGCCAGTCTGGTGTAGTGGTAAAGTGCGTGGACTCTAATCTGGGAGTACCGGGTTTGATTCCCCCACTCCTCCACTTGCATCTGCTGGTGTGACCTAGGGTCAGTCACTAGCTCTGGCACAGCTGTTCTTGAAAAAAGAGCCGTTTGTGTTAGAGTTCTCTCAGCCAGTGTTCCCTCTAACTGAGTTAGTGTGAGCTAGCTCACAGGTTTTTAGCCTCTGGTTCACAAATTCTTGTCTTAGCTCAGGACGGATGGCTCCAGAGCAAAGTGATTTATGCAGCAGCCCAATTGCTCGCTCACGACTTTAATGCCAGTAGCTCACAGAGTAGAATTTTTGCTCACAAGACTCTGCAGCTTAGAGGGAACATTGCTCTCAGCCCCGCCTACCTCACAGGATGTCTGTTGTGGGGAGGGGAAGGGGAAGGGAGTTTGTAAGCTGCTCTGAGACTCCAAGTGAAGGGCGGGGTATAAATCCAATCTCTTCTTATTCTTCTTCTGCAGGAGAGACCTTCAGAGATGTTTATCTCCATGGAAGGCCATGTGCAATGAGGGCGAGGACAAAGTGAGAGGAGGGGTCAGAGGGCGAAAGTTCCCAGGTTAAGACAAAGAGAGGCATCCCATTCAAGGAGATAACACCTATACAGCACCCCGCTCTCCCAATGTCCAGGCATGCTGAGTCACTCACTCTAACACTCCCATCCTTATCTACTTCACAGGGTTGTTGAGAGAATAAAAAGGAGGGGAGAATGATGTACAATGTTTTAAGCTCCTCGGAGGCAGTGTTTCTCCAAGGTCTCAGTTCAGAGCGCAGTCTCCAGCCTTAATCCTGCATCGAGAGCTTCAAGCAGTCAAAGGAGAGGGCTGTGTGTGGACTGAAGTCTGCAGGGGAAACCAGTCTTATATGGAAAAAAACGAGAGACCAGAGAGTGTAGTGTGATTTGAGGAAATAAGGAAGAAGATTGCGTTACTGTAGTGGGGTGCCCTGGCCTGGACGGCTCAGGCCGGCCCTCAGCAGATCACAGAAACTAAGTGGTGTCGGCCCTGGTTAGTCCTTGGATGGGAGACCACCGAGGAAGGCCAGAGTCCCTGTACAGAGGAAGGCGGGGGCAAAATCACCTTTGTCTGTCTCTTGCCCGGAAACAGGGTTGTCAGATCCCCCCGGCAAATGGCAGGGAATTGGGGAAGTAGGATTGCCAGATCTGGGTTGGGGAACTCCTGGAGATTTGGGGATGGAGCCTGGGGAGGACAGGGACCTCAGCGGGGTACAATGCTACAGCGCCCCCTTTCCAAAGCAAGGGAATTGATCTCTGTAGTCCGGAGACTTGCTGTAATTCTGGGGGATCCCCCAGGTCCCGCCTGGAGGCCGGCATCCCTACCTGGATAATGCCATGAGGGGCTGCCATAAGTTATCGGTGACCAGATGGCACTTTACATACAGACAGTTTATACTAGATTTGAATGTGTTGTATTTGGAAGCGTTCTATTTTATATTTCAAAATTTTATATTAGTTTTTAACTTTTTGGAATGCGTTATCTGTAACACAGGAGCTGCGGTGGCTCAAGTGGTTCAGACGCTGAACTGCAGGCTGTGGAAGGTCAGTAGTTCAGCAGTTCAAGACCCAGGTGCCGCAAGACGGAGTGAGCTCCTGTCTCTGGTTCCAGCTCCTGCCAACCTAGCAGTTCGAAAGCAAGAAATTGCAAGTAGATAAATAGGTACCACTTCGGTGGGAAGGTAACAGCCTTGGTGCTTAGTCATGCCGGCCACATGACCACAGAAACGTCTTCGGACAGCGCTGGCTCTTTGGCTTTGAAACGGAGATGAGCACCGCAACCCTAGAGTTGGATCCGACTGGCTTTCGAGCAAGGGAACCTTTACCTTTATCTGTAACACACACACACACACACACACACACACACACACACACACACACACACACACATATATAAGCATATCTGGTCTAAGGACTGTATAATAGAAACAAACTTGGAAACTACACACAGACAGATAGGGTAGCCTTGCTTCCTTTTGCCCTTTTAAATGGGTACAATAGTACTTGCAAGGGTTGCCAACCTCCAGGTGGGGCCTAGAGATCTCCCAGAATTACAACAGATCCCCAGACAACAGAGGTCAGTTCCCCTGGAGAAAACGGCTGCTTTGGAGGGTGAGCTCAATGGGCGTCACATCCCGGCTGAGCTTCCTCATCTCCCCAAACCGCTTCTATACGCTCCACCCCCCAAAAAAAAAAATCTCCAGGAATTTCCCAACTTAGAGTTGGCAGTCCTAGTACTTGTGCATGAACAGCGAGATCGCACTAGGAACTCCAACAAAGTAAAGATTTTTAAACAGAAGGAGTTCAGCATAGAAATTGCTGTCTTGTCATCCGTGATATAACATGCAGGATCCAAAGGCGGCCACGGGAGTCCACAATATCTGCAGAATCTAATCAACAATAAAGATCACCAAATCACTATCTAATCCTCACCCCAACAGAGGGAAACAACAGCCTGATGGATGCAGATGCGATGCAAATGTTATTCCGCCGACGGCGCAGCATTCAGGCTGTGCTCTACAAAGCCCTTGTCAAGTAATGTTCCAGTTTTGTAAGGTTTTAATTTAGTAACCCAAGGAGAGGGATTATTACACGATCATCATTTAGTGAAAATCAAGTCCCATTTTTCTCATGGCTGTGAGGTAAGACTCCAACGGAAAAACCTGAGCTCATTCCTTTGTATCCTTAAATCAGACGGGGGTGCTGGGAAAGCCGCCTCTCGGCTTGAGACAATAGAGACCTTCTACAAGCCACTGATGACCAAGCTGTGGAGTCTTGTGAACAAAAAATCTATTTTGTGAGCTACTGGCGTGAAAGTTGTGAGCAATCAGTTTGCTCTGGAGACATCCCTTCCCGAGCGAAGACAAAAAAATGTGTGAGCCGCAGGCTGAGAAACTGTGAGCTCGTTCACACTAACTCAGCTTAGAGGGAACACTGCTGATGACAGCACTGGAATAGAACAAAGTTTGACTCCAGGGGCACCTTTAAGACCAACAAAGTTTAATTCTGGGTATAAGCCTTCGTCTGCATGCACACTTCTTCAGGTGCATTGAAACAGACTTCCTCGAGCCTTACATACAGGTGGGATAGGGGTTAGTTGCCAGGAAGGGCTAGTTAGAGTCAAGATGCATAAGTAACTGGGCAATAAAGTATATCTGAGATTGGATTAAAGCAGTTGGTAAGACCTGTGAGGGGAGCTGCGGAGGCTCAAATGGTTAAGATGCTGAACTGCAGGCTGCGAAAGGTCAGTAGTTCAGCAGCTCGAGACCCGAGAGTGCCACATGATGGAGTGAGATCCCGTCTCTGGTCCCAGCTCCTGCCAACCTAGCAGTTCGAAAGCAAGAAATTGCAAGTAGATAAATAGGTACCACTTCAGTAGGAAGGAAACAGCATTCCGTGCGCCTTGGTGTTTAGTCATGCCGGCCACATGACCACGGAAACGTCTTCGGACAGCGCTGGCTCTTCGGCTTTGAAACAGAGATGAGCACCGGAATCTTAGAGTCGGATTCGACTGGCTTTCGAGCAAGGAAACCTTTACCTTTAAGACCTGTGAATGGCAGCAAATTAGCATACAAATAAAAAAGTTAACAAACAGATGTGAGAACTAAATTTGGGTACGGTGGCAACTCCGAGACCAACAAAGTTCAGTTGTGGGTAGCAGTGAGAACTGAGAGAGTTAGCACGTGTAGATGCACTCTTCTTCAAATACACTGAAATAGATTTCCTCAAGTGTTACAAATAGATGGGGGGTGTTAGTTGCCAGGAAGGGCTAATTAGAATCAAGATGCGTAAGTACAGCTAAGATCAGAATAATGCATGGGCCGCAGTGGCTCAGAGGTTAAGATGCTGAGCTGCGGACCGGAAGGTCTGTAGCTCAGCAGTTCGAGACCTGAGTGATGCATAACAGTGAGCTTCCGTCTCTAGCCCCAGCTCCTGCCAACCTAGCAGTTTGAAAGCAAGAAACTGCAAGTAGATAAATAGGTACCACTTCATTCCGTGTGCCTCAGCGTTTAGTAATGCCGGCCACGTGACCACAGAAATGTCTTTGGACAGCACTGGCTCTTTGGCTTGGAAACGGAGATGAGCACCACCCCCTAGAATTGGATTCAACTGGCTTTTGAGCAAGGGAAACCTTTACCTTTAAGAAGAAGAAGAAGATTGCATTTATACCCCACCCTTCACTACCCAAGGCAGTCTCAGAGCGGCTTACAAACTCCTTTCCCTTCCCCTCCCCACAACAGACACCCTGTGAGGTAGGTGGGGATGAGGGAGCTCTGACAGAAACTGCTCTTTTTCAAGAACAGCTATGCCAGAACTATGGCTTGCCCAAGGTCATCCAGCAGGTGCAAGTGGAGGAGTGGGGAATCAAACCCGGTTCTCCCAGATTAGAGACCGCGCACTTAACCACTACACCAAACTGGCTTTCTGTGAATAGCAGCAAATTAGCATACAGATAATGAAAAAAATTAACATGTGTGACAATGAAGTTTGAGTCCAGTGGCACCTTTAAGACCAATGAAGCTTAATTCTGGGTATAAGTGAGAACTGAGTGACTTAGCATGTGTAGTGAGATAAGAATCCAATATCTCTGTTAAGTCCTGGGGGTTCCATTGTCCTGAGTCTTGTAATTCAGTAGTCTCCCATCCCAGTCTGTTTCTGCAATTCCTTTGCAGTTAAACAGCCACTTTGAGGTCTTCCACTGAGTGATGTGGGAATTTGAAATGTCCTATAGGACTCTAACGCATTATACCCCAGTGAGGCCCGGCCCCTCCCCTCCTCAAGCCCTGCCCTTCCCAGTCTTCACCCCCAAATCTCCAGTAATTTCCAAGCAAGTATTGCATATATTTTAATTTCCCCTCCAAATTTCCATTTTTCCTCCTGGACTCAACTCCTTCCCTCCTTCTTCCCATGGCTTCCAGAAATTTTGGGTCTCCACCTGTTTCGAGACATGTTTATTCGAGTGGATTGCACACCGCAACAATTCTCAACAAGATCTCATTGCTGCTACAGATTCAGAGGTATTTACGGGCACAATGGCACATCCGCACAGTGGTTCTAATTACGCTTTTCCTGCCTGAACCCCTCCTCTCACAGTGGACCATTTCCCCCTGCACCTTTAGAGAGCTTCCTTTCTAAAACCCAGAAACTGACATATTGCTTTGACTGAAATCTTTCAAAAAAAAGGACAAACCAGGTTTGGGATAGATTGCGGCAAAGGAGATGTAAACAAAGTGGAAAACTAGCGGATGTTGCTACAGAAAAAAATAAATCAGTTCAGTCAGGATGTCTTTAAAGCCCTTATATGGTTGGGGACCTATTTACCTAAGGGACCGCCTTTCCCCACATGTGCCCCAGAGAGCACTAAGATCTTGTTCCCAAAATCACCTGGTTCCTCCGGGCCTGAAAGAGGCCAGGTTGGCTATAACGAGGGCCAGGGCCTTCTCTGTGGCAACCCCTCACTGGTGGAATGAGCTCCCGGATGACATCAGGGCCCTGTGGGACCTTCTGCAGTTCCACAAGGCCTGTAAGATGGAACTCTTCCGCCAGGCTTTCAAGTAGGGTGCCGCCTTGACATCACAGCCCCCTCGGCCCTAATATTAACATTACCACCAACTTGGCCGTAACATCAACATCGTCACCAGCTGGATGATTAACAGCCTGGTAGGAGCCTGGAGGCAGCCACTCAAACGATGACATAACGACGCCATCTTGAAATATGGTTGTGTTTTATATCGTAATTTTAATTGAATGTTGTTTTAGTATAAATATTGGAATGTTAATGTATATATTTACAAACATGTTAGCCGCCCTGAGCCCGCTATGGCGGGGAGGTGCAGGATATAAATTTAAATATAAATAAAAATTAAAAAATGTCAAAACGGAACAAAATCTCCCTTTAGAAGTAGCCTTAGAAGGAACTGCCCTGTTTCTCCCATCCACGCGTGCTTCTAATGTCGCTGCAGGAAAGATCTGACTTTTCATTACTTAATTACATTTCTTCTATTCACTTTTCAGGAAGACTTCAGGCTCTTCTTCCCACTTATCTGTTCTCTCTACCCTCTGCTCACCTTACTCTTCCAACTCTCTTGCCTCCACACTGACTCTCTACCAATGCACCCTATAAGCAGTGGAGTCTTGTGAGCAACAATCCTACTTTGTGAGCTACTGGCATTAAAGCTGTGAACGAGTGATTTGGCTACTGCATCATCTGCTCTGGAGCCATCCTTCCTAAGACAAAAATGTGTGAGCCAGAGGCTAAAAAACTGTGAGCTACCTCTCTTCCCTCTACCTCTACTCTCTACGGATGAGGCGAGATTAAAGGACCAATGCAGTTTTGTAATGTGGTCCAGGTTGTCAAAATAAGAACATAAGAGAAGCCAATGTTGAATCAGGCCAATGGCCCATCTAGTCCAACACTCTGTCACACAGTGGCCAAAAATACCAGGTGCCATCAGGAGGTCCAGCAGTGGGGCCAGGACACTAGAAGCCCTCCCACTGCTGCCCCCTCCAGCACCAAGAACAGAGTGCATCACCTGCCCCAGACTGAGAGTTCCCATCTATACCCTGTGGCTCATAGCCACTGATGGACTTCTGCTCCATATGTTTATCTAATTCCCTCTTGAAACTGCCCATGCTTGTAGCTGCCACCACCTCCTGTGGCAGTGAATTCCACGTGTTAATCACTCTTTGGGTGAAGAAGGACTTCCTTTTATCTGTTCTAACCCGACTGCTCAGCCATTTCATGGAGTGCCCACGAGTTCTTGTATTGTGAGAAAGGGAGAAAAGTACTTCTTTCTCAACCTGCTCAATCCCATGCATAATCTTATAAACCTCAATCATGTCACCCCCTCAGCCGTCGTTTCTCCAAGCTAAAGAGCCCCAAGCATTTTAACCTTTCTTTATAGGGAAGGTGTTCCAACCCTTTTATCATTCTAGTTGCCCTTCTCTGCACTTTTTCCAATGCTATAATATCCTTTTTGAGATGTGGTGACCAGAACTGTACACAGTATTCCAAATGAGGTTGCACTAATGATTTATACAGGGGCATGATGATACTGGCTGATTTGTTTTCAATTCCCTTCCTAATAATCCCCAGCATAGCGTTGGCCTTCTTTATTGCAGCTACACACTGTCTAGACATTTTCATTGAGTTATCTACTAGGACTCCAAGATCTCTCTCTTGGTCCGTCTCAGGGACAAATGTTTGTCCCTGCTGCCCAAGGAACATTCACAAACGACACCCATCAAGGGAAGACCTTCGACAGTTCACAACTGTGTTCAAAACTATGTATTACATTCATTTCAATGAATGTAATATATAGTTTTGAACATAGTTGTGGATTGTAGGTGGTCTTCCCTTGGTGGATGATGTTTGTGGCTATACTTCCACACTAAGGGTTCCCTATTGTCTTTGGCCCAAGGAACATCAGCCGCTGGTTACTGCTGACTGGCATGGCACTCTGGGGGCACTCGAACTACAGTGAGGCGGCCAGTAGTTGATTCCAATGGTTAAGAAAATACTTACAGACCGCTTATTTCTCCCTTCACCTGGAGCCTCAAGAACACATTCTGTAGGAACTGCAGACAGGAATGTCCAAAGCAGGGGTACCCTTCTTTGCTTTCCTCAGAAAAGAGCAAGAGTCCAGTAGCACCTTATAGACTAATGAAACTTGTGGCAGGGTAGGAGCTTTCATGGGTCGCTGCTGACTTCTTCAGATTCCTCGCAAGAGAATAAAATCAGAGAC
The DNA here is from genome assembly GCA_029375565.1 of Gekko gecko. NCBI lineage: Eukaryota > Metazoa > Chordata > Lepidosauria > Squamata > Gekkonidae > Gekko > Gekko gecko. Next base: position 124,872,578 of record JAPDNY010000008.1, read on the forward strand.
TGGAGTGAAGTTTGGTCTACTCAGAGTCCTCTGGCGACTTGACGAGATTGTCTAGTGTTACCAAGAACCCACTCCCCAGAGGTGCACTGTCTGCCCCGACTCCATCTTTGCTCAAGGCGCACTTTGGCAGCCATTTTAGGAGGCAGCAGTGCCTTGCTTTGAAGGAGGCGAGGTCGTGGCCGTTCTTAGCCAGGCTATGCGAACAAGTGGCCGGAACTTCCAGTGGCAGACTAACCCACGGATGGGGCATCTGAATGTCCACCCATCGACGCAGTGGCTCACGAAGCTGGGCACTCATCTCAGTCCGTCAGTGTAATTTCATCAGCAAATTCAAGTTCTCCTGATCCCAAAATTTAATCACTATCAAGCTGCCAGGCGGGCTTCAGAACTCTTGACCTTGCCTGAATGTCTCCTATCAGCCTGCCTCAGGCATGGGTGAAACGAAGTCTCCATCCTGTCAGGTCCTTTTTGTAAACCCAGGATACTCCCCTGCTTAGGGGCAAGCACCTTTTGTGGATTAGACCAAGGGGCTCAATTTTACAGGCCCCCAATGTGGGTGCACCTTGTGTCACCCTAGTTCTCTCCGCTGATTCCTACTGAAGAACTGGATTTATACCCCGCCCGTCACTTGGGGTATCAGAGTGGCTTACAATCATCTTCCCTTTCTCTCCCCACAACAGACACCCTGTGAGGTAGGTGGGGTTGAGAGAGCTCTTTTGAGAACTGCTCTTGAGAGAACAGCTCTGAGAGAACTGTGACTGGCCCAAGGTCACCCAGTAAGCTGCATGTGAAGGAGTGGGGAATCAAACCCAGTTCTCCAGATTAGAGTCTGCTGCTTTTAACCAATACACCAAACTGGGTCTGTTGGGGGAAATGGTGCCAAACACTGGCATTTAAAACACAGAGAAGAAGAGATTGGATTTATATCCCACCCTTCACTACCCGAAGGAGTCTCAGAGCGGCTTACAAGCCCTTTCTCTTCTCCTCCCCACAACAGACACCCTGTGAGGTAGGTGGGGCTGAGAGAGCTCTTTGAGAATTGCCTGTGAGAGAACGGCTCTGAAAGAATTTATGACCCAAGGTCCACACCAGCAGTTGCATGTGCAGGAGTGGGGAATCAAACCTGGTTCTCTCAGATTAGAGTCCACGCTCTTAACCACTACACCAAACTGGCTCTTTCTCTCTCTGTCTCTCTCTCACACACACACCCTGTTTGCATTTATCTCGTTATCTTATTCTCACAGTGACTTTTCTTTTTGCTTTCCACTGAAAACTCTGCATATACTACCCTTCCTCATTGTGATCTGTACTGTTTCCTTTTACAAAGTGAGGAAGGAGGGGCTTTTTCTAGAGGGGCTGGAGCGGCTGTTTTTCAATGGAATGACACCAAAATTACAGTCCAGCTGGTGCTAGTGCCTGTTCATTAAAGAATCCCTGTGTTTCAAATAAATTGGACCAAGGAGTCTACTTCTATGGGCCCCTGAACAAGGTGCCCCTAGGGTCCCTATTATTCTACTTGCGGGGGGGGGGGGAGCCTCCACCCCAACAAAGGAAGGAACAAAGGAGAGCAGTAGCTCTCTGCAATTTATCTCCAAAGGCAGTTGACTGGAAGTGATCGGTGCTCTTCCACTGCAAGAGAAATGCATTGCCCAGGAAATCAGCAGAACCAAAGAAAAACACAAATACATGCTGCATTGCTGGTAAGCACCCAACCTTACGGGGGACGACGACACATGGATTGTTGGAGGCAGGTGGGTTCATAATTCCCAAGAATCCCAGATTTGCATTCCTGTTCCAGAAAATCACTGTAATAACCCAAACCAGCGATTTCCATGTATATCTTTGGTTCAGTGATTTTCATTATATGCACCCCTAATGGAGGGTAGTGAAACTAGCCCACCGCAGGCTCACTTAAGCTCTACACACACGCATACCTCCACTCCAAGACCTGCTGTTTGCCAAAATGAATAGTAAAACCCACGACACATATATAGACTCCCAATTCAGTAAGTTATCAAGCTTGTAATCAAAAAACACGAATGATATAAAAGAGTATGTAACATAAACCAATCAAGATAGATTCAGGTGGATAGACGTGTTGGTCTGAAGGAGCAGAACAATGTTCGAGTCCACTGGTCCCCTTTAGGACCAACAACATTTAAGACAAAGTATAAGCTTTTGTGTGCAAGTACACTTCTTCAGATACAAACCAATCAAGAAAAAGACAATGTAAAGAGTGTAGCGCATGCACAGATTCTTCTTTTCTTGTGTGAAGAGATTCCCTGGACGCTTTTGCTGACAGTGGACTGTGAACAGAAATACAGCGTAATCATAGCTTTTTGGCTTCCTAAATGTCATGTTAATGCAACACTACTTCAGAAGTTTATCAGCAGCTACCACCTGCTTTCGTTCTCTCCTTCTATCTCCGTACAGCCTGAAGGGCAAACCCTGCCCTCAAATATGTGCATACCTTCTCTGGCTGAGCACACTTTATACATTATAGCATTTTCCCATGAAAGATCTTTACACGCTGAGCAAGAAAAATCCCAGCCAATTTCTAAAAAAAAAATGTTGGGAAAGGGTCTCCTCATCAGGAGAGAAAAGCACAGCCATCCTCTTTCTTCATAAGGGTTTGAGGACAAAGTAACATATGACTTTTCTTAATGTCTGTCTTTATGAATTAATTAACCTTTTGTTATTCACACTCTGAGATGGCAGCTCCAGCTGACTTTGACTGTAGCTTGGCATGGTTCCTTGAGAGGGTTCCTAACTAAAAAGAACTAGATTGAGACCTTTTCCAACACAAACGGTGGAAATGGAACTGTTCAGTAGTGGGTTCACAAGACTAGCCTGCTTTCAGCATAGCTTCTTTACTAAGAACTTAAGAACAACACACATACACAGTGAGCCGCAACTATATACGAAAAACCCATAGCCCCAAGGTAAAGGTAAAGGTTTCCCTTGCTCGAAAGCCATTCGAATCCAACTCTAGAGTTGCGGTGCTCATCTCCGTTTCCAAGCTGAAGAGCCAGCACTGTCCGAAGACATTTCTGTGGTCATGTGGATGGCATGACTAAACGCCAAGGCACACAGAATGCTGCTACCGTCCCACCGAAGCGGTACCTATTTATCTACTTGCGATTTCTTGCTTTCGAACTGCTAGGTTGGCAGGAGCTGGAACCAGAGACAGGAGCTCACTCTGTCATGGGGCACTCGAGTCTCGAACTGCGGAACTACTGACCTTCCAGCCAGCAGTTCAGCGTCTTAACCACTTGAGCCACCGCAGCTCCTATAGCCCCAAGCATGCCCCGAAAATACAAACACGACAATAGGCAATGCTTCACGCGGATGTTCCCTGATTGGTCGGCTCGGCAAGGGCGGCCAATCCAAATGTAGCAGCTAGGAGCCTCTCAAACAATGAGTGTTCACTTAAAGCTCTCAGTACAGAACAGGAACAAATGACTGCATGCCCCACAACCAAAGACTACAAGACTTGTGTATTTGGGGATGTGTTGTTTAAAGAGATCTGTCTGCCTTTGCCAGGTTTTTAAATGTGCTAAGTGTTGGTAAACTGTACTTATCCTGCGGCCGGGTTGGTCAGCCCCTTGAAGTCAATGGGACTAATTTTGCTTCCGTTCATCTCCCCATGTAATTTGTGGCTTGGCTCAGTTGCCTGGAGTTACTCGCTCTGCCGACACCATTAGTTACTGCACTTATTCCCTGTCTGATTGTGGGATGACTGCAGAGCACACTATATTGGATTTTCACCCAGGACTGATATCCAGATGGCCTTACACAGTCGTAGGGAACTGAACTAGATGATCTTTTGGCTCTCTGTGCTTTGCCAGAGGCTGACCTCATTCTTATACAGACAGCTACTGAATGAGGAGTACCAGCCCTCAGCTGATGGAGCCAGGGTTGCCGGGTCCCTCCTGGGAACCAGCAGGGGATGAGGGAGACTTATCAGGAGCAGAAGGGAGGCCCAGCTGACGTGCAGCAACGTGCCTACGTCACTGCACACGTGACCCAGATGTGATGTCATCAAGCCAGAGAGAGGAGATTGAGGGGGGACACGACTCCTGTCTTTCGATATCTGAAAGGCTGTCCTTTGGCAGAGGGCAAGGAGCTGTCCCAGTTGGCAGCAGAGGACAGGACCCAAAGCAATGGGTTTAAATTACGTGCAGCAAGGTATCAGCCGGATATTAGGAAAAACTTCTTCACGGCCAGAGTGGTTCAGAGGTGGAATCAGCAGCCTATGGAGGTGGGGAGCTCCCCTTCACTGGCAGCTTTCAAGAAGAGGCTGGACAAATATTTGTCAGGGATGCTTTAGGCTGGTCCTGCATTGGGCAGGGGGTTGGACTAGAAGGTCTATATGGCCCCTATCTAACTCTATGATTCTATGAGACGCTCTGGTATTTGGGGCAAAAACTCTATAGGGCTGCACGTCAGCTAATCGCCCTCTTTTCCAGGGTAAGTTCTCCCTGCTAGTCAGCTGATCGAAAGCAGGGCACTGGGGTCTGCCAGCGAGGGACCCCCACCTCCATCAGGGGTTCTGGCAACCCTACTTGGGGCTAAACAGCGTTAACGTACTGCATTACAGGGCATGCCAACAGACTAACAGCCACCTTGTAGCTGAAGCTGTAAGGTCTCCAGCAACTTCAGAAATAAATGGTTTAAAGCACCTACATTGTAAAGGGGGGGTGATTTGCCGACAGACTCCAACTGTAAAGACTAGAAAGCACAATTTCCCCCCTTAGCTCTCATTCTCAAGGTCCGCCGTTCAGTAGTAAACAGGTTGCAGTACAGTTTGTGGGTTAACACGCACAGCCCATTTCTAACCTTATTTACCCAGCAATAAATCCTGGTGAATTCAAGACAGTACTGCACACCAGATTGCAACCAATTTTTTTTTTAAAAAAGCTTATTATTCAAATTTTTGGTTTTATATCTTCAGCCTCCCCTATCTACAGAGCATTGCCTGGAGACCAGAAGCACAAAAGATGCCTCTAGTGTTCTGTGCTTAGGTCTCCATGTCTAATAGTCATTCTCAAACTTACTTATTAAAACATGCATATCATGCTTTTCCTCTTAGTTCAAGACGGCACACAGTAACAGTTGAAACATCCCCCGCTAAAACCAAAGATAAAACAACGAGACTCCAATCTCCCACGCCCCATACCCTTAAAAGATCCCTGCTACTTAAACCCCCTCAAATGCCCTGACAAAGAGGCAGGCCTTGCAGCACCTCCTGAAGATCTCCAAGGAGGGGGACCCCCCACATCTTCAGGGAGCCCACTCCGCACAGCCATGATGGAAAAGGTCTGGGCTCTGGTCAGTGGCAGACAGGCCACCCTAAGTGGTGGGATGGCCAACAGATGGCTACCGTAGTTGGTGCACAGGCCCATTTCGAAGGAGACGGTCCTTCAAGTCACGGAGCGATTTAAAGTTCATAACTAGCACCTTGAATTGAACTTGGGAAAAACCCAGCAGCCAATGAAGTCGTTTCCAAATGAGCACCGTATGTTCCTGGCAGCTGGCACATGAACATGCACGAAGCTGCCTTCTACTGAACCAGATCCCCACCCCCACCCCCGGTCCATCAAGGTCAGCATTGTCTACTCAGACTGCCAAAAGCATTCTGGGCGCTCTCAGGCAGAGGTCTTTCAGGTCACCTACTGCCTGGTCCTTTCAAGACTGAAACTGGGACCTTCTGCTCACCAAGCAGCTGCTCTGCCACTGAGTTACTGTCCCCGATAGCAGCCAGGCTATGGTATTCTGGACCAGCTGTCACTTCTGGATCGTCTCCAAGGGCAGCCCCATATAGAGGAGGTTGCAGTAATCCAGCCAAGAGGTTACAGAAGCAGGGATTGGCGTGGCCAGATCAGCTGAGTCTAGGTAATGAGAAAATGGCAAATCCAATGCAGCCGATAGAAGGCACCCACCATGCCAACCTGTTTTCCAAACAACAAGGCGCGCTGTGGTTTTCACCGAAACATTGCTACCACCCATCCCTCCCTCCCAGAGCTCAGCCACAGCTGGGCAAGTTCTAGGGCACACTCTCAGCTGACACAACGCAACAGTGAGGCGTGACAGGCAGGCCTCTGCCACTGCCCAAGAATTGGGCTGTATATCCAGTACGTCTTCCCCCTCTCCCCAAAACATATAAGGATTCTCTGAAGGCAGAAAATTTGAAAACATATACAGAGAAAAGTGGCTGTGTTACAGAAAACTAAAAATCCAATCCCATATAAAAAACCAGAGCAACAACCACCCCAAAAAAAACAATGAGCAGCCCAAGGTCTCTGATGATTTATGTGTAAGAAAGAAACAACTGAGCGCACCTGCCAGTCCGTGTAAATTTAGCTCTGAGTCTTTTCTGAAGGAGGAGACCCTGCCATTTACCAGATTACACGCTAGGCTCAGCTCAATGGGGAACAACTGGGTGCTGTCCTCATAATGTCTGGCAGTCAACCAGCACCATATCTAATTTCCTTTCCTGCTTCCCGCTTCAGCCAGCACCCCAAAGGGTGTAACCCGATGCTTTAATTTCAGTCATCTTTTTGTGTCACAAGCTCATTGAGGGAATCCCCTAGAGAGGCACGTGAAACGGGCTGAAGGCACTGCACTGCATCTTGGGAGAGTCTGTTAAAATTTAAAGCCATTCGAATGTGAGAATAGAATTCAAAAGCGGAACTTCAAACAAAATATGACTAACGCTTCCTAGAACCTGTTTTGAATGCCAGAAATGCTAGTCATAAAAAGAGGAAGCTGACACAATGTAGAAGAACATAAGAACAGCCCTGCTGGATCCGACCAATAGTCCCTCTAGTTCAGCATCCTGTCTCACAGAGTGGCCAACCAGTTCCTCTGGACAGCCAACTACAGGGCATAGAGGCTGAGGCCTTCCTGAGGTTGCCTCCTGGCTCTGAGATTCAGAGGATTAGTGCCTCTGAATGTGGAGCTTCCCCTCAGTCACTATATGCAGAGTGTATTTTCTTCATCACTGAATAACTGAGAGCCAGCTTGGTGTAGTGGTTGAGAGTACAGACTCTAAACTGGGAGAACCGGGTTTGATTCCCCACTCCGCCACATGCAGCTGCTAGTGTGACCTTGGGTCAGTCGTAAATTCTTTCAGAGCTGTTCTCTCAAGGGCAGTTCTCCAGAGAGCTCTCTCAGCCCCACCTACCTCACAGGGTGCCTGTTGTGGGGAGGGGAAGGGAAAGGGATTGTAAACCATTCTCCTTCGGGTAGTGAAGGGCTAGGTATAAATCCAATCTCTTCTCTCTTTTCTTCTTCTAATTACAATAACAAACAGCCAGTGTGGTATAGCAGTCAGAGTGTCAGACTACGAGCTGGAAGACTCACATTCGAATCATCACTCTGCCGGGTGATCTTGGGCCAGTCACACAAACTCAATACCACCTCCTTCACGGGATTGTTGCATGGAGGAACTGGAGGGGAGGAATATTATGTAACCTTATTTAGGTCCCCTTTGGGGAGGAAGACAGGATAGAAATGAAGCAAACAAATAAATAAAAGCTACAGGATTAGACATCAGCTCTTTAGAATAAAGAACAACAAAGCTTGAGCTCCACGGCCTCTTTTGAGACTTAAGCAGGAGCCCTCTTCCTCTTCCCACCAGACTGGGAGGATAGTCATGCCTGTTTGGTTTTGGCTTCTCTGTCTCCCCGATCACCTCTGTTGAAAGGCCTGTGGAATCTGGGTGTGAAGGAACCACGTCTGCCAGACTGCTTGGGCGCTTCCCATGAGGTCTTCCTGGTGTCCTGACGAAATCTAGGGAGAGAGTGCTGGGTACGAAAGGACTGCGGGTTTCGCCTATCGAAACGGCGCAGGGATCTGGGCATGGCTTTTTTCTTATCCCTGGTTTCTACCAGGATGTTATCTAGGGCCTCTCCAAAGAGACGGTCTCCCTGGAAGGGGTACGCTGTTACAATAGATTTGGAGAGAGAGTCAGCTTGCCAGGCGCGGAGCCAGAGTAGCCGCCTGGCCACTGCCGTGGACGCCATAGCCCTAGAAGCAAAGGATATAATGTCCAGAGTGGCGTCTGCTGAAAAAGAACTAGCCTTGAGGACACGAGAAATTCCCTCTAGCACAGCCCGATTGTTCTCAGGAACAATTTGCATCAACTTACGTAACCAAACGATTGCCGCTCTGGAAGCGATGGAGGTTGTAGATGCCGCTCTTACCATCATGGCGATTGCCTCGTGGATCCTTCTGAGCGTTGCCTCCACTTTCTTATCAGTTTGGTCTTTGATGGTACCCAGGCCATCCTCAGAAACTAGGCCAGTCGACTGGATGGCCGCCACTGGAGCGTCCACAGGAGAAACCTGCAATAACTCATTGGCATAATTAGGTAAGGCATATAACTTTTTGCGAAAGCAGGAAATTGCTTATTGACTATGGGTTTATCCCACTCTGCTCTGAGCTGACGCTCAAAGTATTCCGGGAAGGGAAAGACCTTTTCAGAAAATTCCTCAGGAGGAAAAAATTCCCGGTTGCCCCCGGATCTGGATTTAAATTTGTGTTTGGCCGCCTTCTGATACTCTGAAGGTGGCAAATCATGTAACTCTAGAGCCTTTATAGCTTTTGCTAGAAAGAACTGATAGTCCTCGGGTTTGAAAAACCGACTAGATTGCTCAGGCAGCCTTAATTCTTCCTCCTCCTCATCAGACAAAAATTCACCCTCTTCCCTCTCCTCAATGGAAGAGGTATTGGATTCTACCTCCTCCCTCCATGGCTCCTCTGTGAGTCTCTCAGGGGGAGGGAGGGGAGCCTTCTTAGCTGCCTTGGTAGGCCACCCGGGGGGAGGACAGGGGGTTTGGAGGAGGATTTCCCTGTGGCGAGGGAAACTCGGGCCTGGTATGGAGCTGTGCCATTTCCTGCTGAATGGTCTTTTTAATAATAGCCATGAGGTCTGATGAATGAATCAGAACTCCTTGTTCCACAATCTTACCCCGTTTGGAGCCGGTCCCAGGATCCTGATCCTCATCGGAATGGGTGGGGGGAATGTGAGACTGGTCTCCTTCTACCCCCAAGGCTCCAGAAACGGCTGTGTGAGAGGTCCCGAGGCTAGAAGCCGGACCTTCAAAATGGCCGCCGCCGCCCGTTCGCGAGAGCGTGGGAAAAATGGCGGGACCTTCTGCATCGGGCTGTCTGCGCCGTTTGGGCGCGCGGGACACCGCCACCGAATCAGCCGCGATCATCGGGGTACTGCGATCATGCCACGAAGGCAGATCGGCCCCGGAATGCTCCTGCGCCGCCGCCGCCGCGGCGCGCGCGTCTCCCTCGTCGCCCGAGGAAAATGCCTCGGGAAGTTCCTTTGCCGCCATGGCGGCTGCCGGTGACTTTAACTTCGGGTCCTGGGACCCCTTTTAACTTCACTCCAAGAAAGGAGCAGGAGAACAGAAGAAAAATAGGAAGAGAGAGAGAAGAAGGGCAAGGCAAAAGGCTGAATTAAAGAGATAGATAGCAAGAAACAGTGGGAAACAGCTAAGCCTAGTCAGATTTGCTGCTTCTCCCTACTGAGGCAGGAATAGAACTGAGATGGGCTATTCCGGAGGCGCCAACAGGAAGGGGAAAAAACTATTTCCTGCCTCCCTACAGGCACGGTGGGAATAACCCATTGGAGATGTCCTCCACCTCAGAGGGAGAACAACCATTCCCCCCCCCAAATAATGTCTCTTCATTTTAGATGACTTGGAGAAATAGAAGTACCCAGACAGCCTTCCTAAATACTTCTCCTCCTCTCATGGCTTTCCTCCTGGCCCTCTTCCAAAGGAGCTCAGGAATAAGTGCTTGTGGCTTTCCATACTCCATCTTATCCTTGCAACCCCATGAAACAGACGTGGCAGAAAGGCAACGAGTGGCCCAAAGTCACGCAGTGAGCTTCACATCACGGGGTCTGAGGATCCTTTGAGATGAATGCTCTAGAGGAGGGGTGTCGAACTCATTTGTTACAAGGGCCGAATCTGACATAAATGAGACCTTGTTGGGCCGGGCCGTGTGTGTCATAAAATGTAATGCCAGGTAGCGGAGAGATAAAATTTATAAAGGATACAAACACAAAGGGTTGTTTTTTTAACTTAAAATAAAAACGTGATTAAACATTACCTACTTTTGATTTATTGACATTCACTACAGAAATCTCATGCTCAGAGTTCTGAGTCTAGGACAGTGTTCTCTCTAAGCTGAGTTAGTGTGAGCTAGCTCACAGTTTTTTAGCCTCTGGCTCACACACTTTTGTCTTAGCTCAGGAAGGATGGCTCCAGAGCAAACTAATTTATGCAGTAGCCAAATCGCTCATTCACAACTTTAATGCCAGTAGCTCACAAAGTAGAAGTTTTGCTCACAAGACTCCACAGCTTTGAGGGAGTATTGGTCTAGGACCCAGGTTAAAACATGAAATGGTGGACTGATTAAGAGAGTCTGGCAAAGCAAGCTACAATGCAGCAGCAGCAACAGCAGAACTGGAAGTAGGAGATGGGCAGTTCCACTGCAGGCCTGATGGAAGCCGTCAGGGGGCCTGATTCGGCCCCCGGACCGCATGTTTGACAGCCCTGCTCTAGAGAGACAGTGACAAAGAAGAGACCAAGTTAAGTCCCCGGTTTCAAATTTCACCTGGGTGGGAGAAGAATACCGACCCATCTTACAGGGCTATTGCAGGCTGCTTGCCCACAGGATCTCCCCCCCGGTGGAACATACCATGCAACCATGCTTTCAGGAGAGGGTTCCACACAACATCGTGGTCTTTCCTTAGTACAATGTATGTACAATGGCTGATCCTGCATTGAGCAAGGGGGTTGGACTAGATGGCCTGCATGGCCCCTTCCAACTCTATGACTCCCAGGGTATTTCCCTTTAAGCCAGAACAAAGGGGGAATTTGCTCCAGGTTTCCTCCCCCTTCAGCCCTTTTAACGGGCTTTTAGTTGACAGCTGGTGGGGGTGGGCTACAAGAGTCCTGTCTTCCCTTCTGCAATGGACAGGTTGCGAGTGGGGACAACAGCAAATGAGGCAGGGATGGGGCATGAAGATGCCATCGCCACGTGCCTCCATCCCACTGGCTGCCACTTCCACTTCTCTTGGCCCTGCATGGAAACAGATGTAAGGCTAAAAAGACAAGCACTGAACATTCTAAAGCATTATAGTGAATCGATTCTAAGTGCGGTGGGTTCAAATGACCCACTAAGTCATAGAGCTCACTGGTTGACCTTGGACCAGTCCACTCTCCTTCAAACTGACCTACATCACAGGGCTGGTGTCATGATAAAATGGGGAAAGGAAACCGCCGAGCTGCTTGGAAGAAGGGCTAGATAAGGAGCCTCACACCACAATACCCTGAAGCAGCTAGCTCCAAAGAAAGGCTAAAATCCTAAAACGATTCCAGAAGATCCTTTCACTCCCCACCACGCCTTCCTTTTTTACTTCTCTGACAAATCATGTCCTCTTTTCTCTTTCCCCTCAATTCCCCTCCTAGATAGCAACACTCCCCCCTTTCAACTTCATAGACTTTTTCCCCCTAAGGTGGCCGCATGAGATTTCTTATTTAATTTACTTCATTTATTCCATGCCTTTCTCCCCAATGGGGACCCAAAGCGGCTTATGTCAGTCTCCTATCCATTTTACCCTCACAACAACCCTGTGAGGTAGACTAGACTGAGAGCATGTGACCAGCCCAAGGTGACCCAGCAAGTATGCAGGGCAGAGCAGGGATTCAGACCTAGGTCTTCCAGATTCTAGTCACACACTCTAACCACTATGCCACTCTGGCCCTTTTTGAGCTGTATTCTGAAACATCTAGGCTCTGTTTCTGCCCAGTAAAATCTTACAGAAGCTGGATTCCTCAGCAGCTACTGGGTACCCAGAGCTATCTGCAAATGGAAGGAGGTTTGTTAAACCCAACCAGGCTGTTGACATATATTTGTGCCACCAAGTCACAATTGACTTACCGTGACCCCAAGCAAAGGGCCTTCAAGTCAAGCGAAAAGCAGAAGTGGTTTGAACCAAACTGTTTAGGATGAAATAAAAAGATGAGCCATGAGAAGGCCTCGAAGAGTTCCCCGTCAACAGTTACACATAGCTAGCAGGCATAGATAACATTGACCCTGGAGTATTTTTTAAAAAAATGAAATAATTGCGTGCAGAGCTGATAAAGGGAACGTTGACTCTTTAAAAAGCTTGTAGCCAAAGACCTTCTTGGGCTCCAAGGTGTTTTTTTTTTAAGGGTTAAAAGAAATAAATAAAGGTGCCCCTGGACTCAAATTTAGCTTTTCTACTGCAGACCTACGGCTGTCAATTCTGGGCTGGGAAATTGCTGGAGATTTGGGGGTGGAACCTGGGGACAAGCAGGGCTTGGAGAGGACAGCAGTCTCAGCAGATTACAATACCACGGTGCCCACCCTCCCAGGCAGCCATTTTCTCCAGGGGAACTGAACACTGCAGTCTAGAGACCAGTTGTAATGGCAGATCTCCAGGCCCCACCTGGAGGCTGGGAACCCGAAGACCTGCAGAGCCACCCTCTTGATATTGTGCGTGGATTTGCTCCAATTAAATTATAATACTTAATGTTTTGTCTTTTTTTAGGAAGGATCCTCCCTGAAATGGCCACCAACCCCTTCTCCTCACAGTCTCTCAATCTTAGACTCTCTTTCTTTCCCTTGGCTCCCCCTCCACTTTCGCCCTTCGTCTCCGTCTTCCTCGCCCCTCGGTCCATCCCACCTTCCAGGAATTCCCCTCAGGAAACTACCGCCATTTCCTCCCACCTTCCCTGCCCAAGCCCCGCCTCTTCCTCTTTCGCCCCGCCCCATCATCGGCTCCCCAGCCAGTCCACACCGAGGCAGGGGCGGACTAGGAAACCCCGTTTACGAGCCTGAGCATGGGGGGGGGAGAAAGCGGGACGCAGCCCGGCGCCTCTCAACTGCTGCAATATCCCTCCGCCTCCCAGGGTGCGAAGTAGTTCCTCGCGAGAGCGCGCGTCTTCCAGGACTCAAGGGCGGCGTCCGCCTCAAATCACCCCCAAGGTTTTGTCTGTCGGAAGGTCTTCTACCGAGCTGGGAAGGGAGACGCGCCGGCGCGCGAGTGTTGTATTTGTGGTCGTTTTGCAAGGCAGTTAATTCTGCTGTATCCCTCCGCAACGCGAGGAGGAGTAAAAGTAGAGCCGGCCGACCGAGGGCATATATAAAGGCGGCGCCGCGGAGGTGCTGCCTTTTCAGTTGAGGAGAGCGGCGGTCATCGGAACATGTCAGGCGGGTCCGCGGATTATAGCCGGTAATGAGGATGGCGGGAAGGAGACCGGCTGGTTGGGAAAGGTTGGGGGGGGGATTTGAGGGAGGGGAAAGGAAAAACTCTCCGCGGCGGGGATGCGGAAGGGGGCCGTCAGCGAGTGGCGGGGCTGTCGACACACGACAAGGCCACTGCGGGAAGGGTCGGCCCCTGTTTCCCTTCGCTTGTCCGTTGGCCACGCTCTGTCAGATTGAAACGGTTTTCTTCCCTCGCCCCCAATGGTACAGTCCGAAGGAGAGGCCGCCCCGTAGCTTGTTTCAAACTCCTCCTTCCGTTGGTTCCTTTCCCCGTTTTAATCCTCTTCCCTGGGCGGGTGTCGAGCGAGGTCTCCTCCCCCCCCCCGCCGCCGACGCTTCTCTTCTTCCTTCCCCCCTCCCCGTGGGGTCGCATGGTTTCGCCCAAGCGGTGACCGGGAAAGACCCCCGTTCTATCTGCCTCGGAAGAGTCCATTTGCGCCCGGAGGGAGGGGGGGTTGAGAGGGAGCAGGGAGGGGCGCGGCTCGCAGGCCGTTCGTTCGCCGGCTGCCTCGTCAGTCACCGGCGTGTCCTCCGACTTGCGCGATCGGGCCGGAGGGGTGGAGCTCTCGCGAGAGTTCGGCGGCCCCCTGTCGAAGGAAGCCCGAGCGCTGGGCTGCCCGGGAGGCGCCCATTGCTGATGGATGCGGCGTGTTTGTAATGGCTCCTGTCATTGGACTCCCCTGAGGATCCACGTTCGGCCTTTTTCGTAGCTTAGGCACCACGTGCATGGAATTCTCCTGTCCTTCTCCCCCCCCCCACACACACACATACTCTGTCCTTCCATGGTAACAAAAAAAAAAGCTGCTTTTGCCACCCTTCCAGTTCTTGTGTGGAAGTATTGGAGCACGTCTTTTTTTGGTGTTAAAATCCAGAGAATTAAATAGCCAGTGTTTAATCTTGCCTGGAGTGCCCACCTTTTGGGAAGTGAGCCATACTCGGGAATGTGGTTGCATTTGCAAGATGAATAGGAAGGAGGGAACATTATTTGAACATTAAACAAATGGTTTAGTAATACAGTACTGGAGCAAGGAAAACAGGACACGGTGCTTAAAATATATAACAGTGTTTAAAGGCAAAATAAACAAATCTAACGTGACTACCTATTTCTCCTAATTGATTACTACTTCAAGGCCACAGCACATATATTAAAATTGGAAGGGGGGGATAAGATGTTTTAACGGAGTGCAGATTTCCTGCCGCTCTTTTGGAACAGGGACTTTTTAAGTATGGCATTATATGTCTGTACCTTCCAAAAAAATTAAGAACACTGGCCCTGATATTGTTTCTTGAAGTGTTGATACACTAAAATGCAGTGTATGCTGGGAGTGGTTTTTCCATGAGTACAGTCATCATGCCATGCTAAGAGTTTCTTGTTCTGCCACAGGTTGAAACTGGTACAGAAAGATTAGTGTGCAAGGGCATGAGTGTAATAGATTGCTATTTGGCCCCTTTTTCTAGTACAGATTGTTGATATGTGATCTCAGCTTCCTGGGGATAGAGTTGGCGAAGAGTGGTGACTTGCCCAAAGCCATATATTTTATTTAGAATACTTTTCTCCTGAGCATCTCAGGACTCCAGGCAGATCCTAGTTACATTTGACATCTAAATGGGGGTCCTCCACCCAGACGTCACATGCTGTCCACTGTGCTTTCGTAATAAAGTATGGCTCCTGTATTCTAAAGGAAGGGCAACTCTTCTGGGTGTTCCGTGTTCTGTATCATCCTTGCAATATGTAAAAATCCTACAGTGATTGTAAAACGTATTTAAGTTCAGGAGGTTTTTAGATTTAAAACTAAACACCATTGAGTGAGCTGTTTATTATTTTATTTTCCCCAGAGATCATGGCCCAGAGGGAATGGACCCCGATGGCGTCATTGAGGTTAGTATTTCAGTCAGGGGACACTTCAGAACTGTTGTGGGGTAAGTTTTGATAAGTGAAGTTAATACCTATTTTAATTTTTTTTCTGCAGAGCAATTGGAATGAAATCGTTGACAATTTTGATGATATGAACCTAAAAGAATCCCTCCTCAGGGGAATTTATGCTTATGGTTTTGAGAAGCCTTCAGCTATTCAGCAGCGGGCAATTATTCCATGTATCAAAGGTATGCAAAGTGCTTAATGTTAGCAGGCATGAAGAACTAGAAAAGTATATTGTTCTCAGTCTTGTGTGTTGGGGGCTAAGTAAAACACATCTTTCCTTGAAAAGTGAGATGATGGTATACCATCTTTCGGGACTGACCTGAAATGGAGAGAATTCTTAACTGCTGATCACTTGAAAGGGAATCTACAGTTAAACTGAATCCTTGATGTGTTGTGTGTGGGAGCAGTAAATATCTATCCTTTTTTTAGGGTATGATGTGATTGCTCAAGCTCAGTCAGGTACTGGCAAGACAGCCACATTTGCTATTTCCATCCTGCAACAGTTGGAGATTGATCTCAAGGAGACCCAAGCCCTAGTATTGGCCCCTACCAGAGAACTGGCTCAACAGGTATTGATAGTGTAGTTAAAAAGCTGCTTACATGTTGCATAGGTTTCAGGTTTCACAACTGTAGGGCAGTTAATAGATTTCTTCTAAGTCTGTAATGACTACTGGTTGTCTCTGGGCTGCAAACATGGAACCTGGCCTCTGTTCCACTAGCCTTTCTCCTCTGAATACATGGAGAGGGCAGATGTGACAACGGGCCAGTGATTGTGGGATGAAGAGTGGGCAAAGCTTGTGTAGGATTGACGAGGGGGCACGTCCAGAATACTTAGTGGTACTAATAGTATAATCTGAGCTGAAATGTAATGTCCTTTGAGAAAAGGCGCTCTTAAAATGCATGCAGTTGTGCAACATGGAAACTGCAGTGCACATGTGATCAGTTGATTTTTCTCTGTATATGTGTAATTGTACTGTGTGTGCTTCAGTCTCTTAATTTTTGGTTATGAACAGCATTTTTGCAGCACTACACATTTCTGTTAAATTTTATACCCTTGGGCATAATTCAATATTCTGATGAGCGCAGACCAGTCTGTAAATATATGGAAAGATTTGTACAGCTGGACTCATTAAATTTTCACGTGGGACCCCAAATTTAACAGTTTAGTCCTTGGAGAAAAGTATCTACCTAACTGGGGAAAAAATGCTTTCTCTACAATACCTCAAGGTGTACATGGTTGGGAGTCTGAAAAAGCAGATTTCCCAAGTTGGTTTTTGAACATAATTTTGTATAGGTTTTTTTTTCTTGTCTGTGATTGTCCCTGGAAAGCCCAAAAGTCTTGACAAGCTCAAGTATCTCAATAAGTGAGCACTGACTCATGAAAGCTCCTCCCCTGCCACAAATTTTGTTAAGTCTTTAACGTGCTGCTGGACTCTTGCTCTTTTTTACTGCTACAGACGAGACTAACATGGCTACCCATCTTGATCAAGTTGAGGTAGTTGTATAAAATCTTACACTCTTAATATTTAATGGGTCAGCTGCAGAGGCATGTTTTCCAGAGTGATTTCCATCAGCACTGCCAAGGAAGCCACCAAAGGGCTGCTTAGATTGGTCATTGTCAGTTCTTCATCTGACACAGTACAACTAGTGACACATCTATGAAGAAGCTGTCAGGTTCTCACAATTAATCCAGGCGGCTCAATTATACTTTTGCTTGTCCGTTGGGATGCAGTTCCTTTCTGCTTCCAACTGGAACAAAGACCAGTCTGTTGATACTGGCAGGGGAATACCTCAGTGTGTTCCTTTATAAGGTCAGGGGGCTCTTACTGAGAGAGAACAAGCATTTAGTAACAGAGAACTACTGATACAGAAAACAGGTGAGCTTGATTATGAGATGGCCCTTCTGGGTAGCAAACAGGTTTGCATACTGCATGTAGGTTGTCACACGAGACTTGTACTTTTTTTCTGTGTTCATGTGATGTGGACTCAGTGGGAGGCTGTAGCAACAAGAATGGAGGGGGGGCTCCATTAATATAAATTCTAATGGAGGCTTACTGTTTCAGATCCAAAAAGTTATTCTGGCTCTTGGCGATTATATGGGTGCAACTTGCCATGCCTGCATTGGTGGCACGAACGTTCGCAATGAGATGCAGAAGCTGCAGGCAGAGGCTCCCCATATTGTGGTGGGAACACCAGGACGTGTATTTGACATGTTAAACAGGCGCTATCTGTGTAAGTGAAGTACTGGTTTAACTGTCCCGAAAGTCCTACGGGGTGGTAGATGGGGAGGAGTATACATGTTTTAAAATTAATAAACCCTCTGGGGCAGGGGTCAAGTTTTAAACAGTCAGTCAAGGACCCAGTGCGCCGACAGATACGTAAAAAGATTTTACTGTCTCAGCATTTGGTAGAACTGATTCTTGGCCTTTATATGAGGTCATAATTCATATTAGAAGTGCAGTTGATATATCAAGATTCCATATTTTTTGCTTTCTTTTAGCGCCCAAATGGATCAAAATGTTTGTTTTGGATGAAGCTGATGAAATGTTGAGCCGGGGTTTCAAGGATCAAATCTATGAAATTTTTCAGAAGCTAAGCACAAACATTCAGGTAAAATATAACTTGATACAACAATAATAAGATTGGTCATTCTAGCAATGCAGGTAAAGTTACAGTGTAGCTGTTAAAGTGCTGCATTGTCGTTCCCCCTGCACAAAGCAAAAATGTTTCTTTTCTATCCTTGTCTGCTTTGACCTCACAGCAGACGGGGACGCTTGGTTTCATACATTTCCTTCTTTTGTTCCGTGTACTAGATGGGTCCATTTAACAACATTTCCTGTTCCAGGTTGTGTTGCTTTCTGCCACTATGCCAATGGATGTGTTGGAAGTGACCAAAAAGTTCATGAGAGATCCCATTCGTATCCTGGTGAAGAAAGAAGAATTGACCCTTGAGGGTATCAAACAATTCTACATTAATGTGGAGAGAGAGGTACGGGCGGAGTTTAGGAAACACATCACAAACCTGATCTTCTTGTTCAAGCACTGTGCTAAAACTATGGAAGCTAGGTTGTGACTTGGCTCCTGTAGTAATGCTAGCAGGGTACACACAAGAAGAAGAATGAAACGCACTGGATCAGTAAAAGACTAGGGTGGACCTCTTTCTTAATGTCCAGTGTCCTGGTCTGAAGACTTGGTGCAACAATCATTTTGGAAACTTGCTTTGGGTACTGTTGACTAGCAGTCCAGTCCCAAGCAGAGCTACGCCCTTTTGAGCCCCACTGACCTCGATGTGCTTAGGATTGCTGTGCGGCAGAACTTTGCAGCATTGGCACAAGAAGATTTTGTGTGCTACTTCATGCAGCTCATGGTTTACTTCCTTAACTTTGCAGGAATGGAAGCTGGATACACTCTGTGATCTGTATGAAACTTTGACCATTACACAGGCTGTTATTTTCCTTAATACAAGAAGGAAAGTAGATTGGCTTACAGAGAAGATGCATGCAAGGGACTTCACTGTCTCTGCTCTGGTAAGACTTTAATATATATGATATTTTGTTGGATTTGAGAAACAAGCTCCAAATGTAGCTGGAAGTGACTGTCTTCTGGCTCTGCCATGTTTTGTATGCAGTTGCCCTGAGTGGAAAGATTGGTGGCCCACTTCATTAATGCAGTATTGGTAGTATTTCTGTGCTTTGCAATTTCCAATTCACATTTTCCCTGTAGCACAGTAGACATCACCCATTAAAAGTGCTTGCATGAATCAAGAAATAGTCTGGTAAAATTCAGACCGTTTAATGAAGTGGCTCATATGCTGTATGTTTCAATGGAGAAAAGAATACTTGAGATGCTTGGTTAAGGTGTCGGGTAATGAGCTATTTTTATCTACGCAGCATGGTGACATGGACCAGAAGGAGCGAGATGTTATCATGAGAGAGTTTAGGTCAGGATCAAGCCGTGTCTTGATCACCACTGACTTGTTGGTAAGTATCCGCAGTCTTTAGGTATTTGGTCCAAAGCTGTTTCATTTGGTACAGGTTCTTGTAACCTGTACTGCTCAAGCTGTTGGAAGAGTAAAGACCACGCTCCACTATGGACTTCGCGTCATTGCAGTTCATAACTATAACGTGGTCAACAAAACCAGATACCCTGGGGTCCTCAAGCACAGGGTGGCTTGGTAATTATGTTGCCTTTCCTTGCAGGCTCGTGGCATTGATGTGCAACAAGTGTCATTGGTTATAAATTATGACCTGCCGACCAATCGTGAAAACTACATTCACAGGTTAGTTGGCAAGTGTTTCTACTGAGCACCCACTTTGGTGTTCAGGTTGCTTCAGTTTCTTCAGGATCTTTGTACCCCTCAAACTTGCCTTGCTTTCTTGCATCCCGTGTGGTGTGTGAAGATGGGGAGGGGCAGAGCTTCTTCGTTAGCAAATGAAATGAAACAGTGGGAAAACTTAACGAGATGTTGATGGCTGATAATTAATTGAGGTTCTAGTACAGCTTTTAACGGCTGCAGAACTAACGTTCTGTGGCATGCGTTGTATAGTCTGCAAAAATTCTCACGACTTGGTAGTTGATATAGGCTTGTCGGAGGTTCATGCTGTTTTAAAAGTTGCTATGAGTTTTCTTACTAGACTTATCAATGTTTGCCTCTTTCTGCTTTAATGTTGCTTTACTGGAAGTTTCTTTGCCAAACACCTTCACTATTGCTTTGGTTCCTCTTACAGTGGGATTCTT
Source organism: Gekko gecko (assembly GCA_029375565.1). Classification (NCBI taxonomy): domain Eukaryota; kingdom Metazoa; phylum Chordata; class Lepidosauria; order Squamata; family Gekkonidae; genus Gekko; species Gekko gecko. The sequence goes on from JAPDNY010000008.1 coordinate 124,892,553, forward strand.
TCTCTGGTGTATTCTAGTAGTACTTGCAGTTTATCTCCCTAGGCTTAGCTAAATTTCCTGGTAGCTTTGTACCTAAATGAAGTAAATTGTACCTTGTTACTTGATGTAAAAAAATACAGGAGTCGCTAGCCCAGTTGATGACGGCATGGTGCTCAGAAACGACGGCGTAATTTAGGACGTGGATTCGTAAGCGGCACACTGTATGAATAAAGAGCGAGTTGGTATTTATATACTTTCTTCTTGTCATGATTGTTGTGAGCTATGTCTGTCTTATAAGCTCTTAATAGCGTGGCCAGATGGAGGCAGGAGTTTGTGGGTTTCTTAGCCTGTACATAATGTGTGCCCTGTAAACTTTGTTTTTCACAGAAACTAGTTGCGGTCCTGCCTAAACTAAGTTTTCCCACTGAATAATCTTTGTCTTTGAAAAATGAAGATAGTTTTTAACGTTTGGCTTTCAGGAATTTGATTGGGAAGAATTATAGTGGTGTGCTTTTTTAACAAAATTTGTTTTGCAAGCTGACATCAAGCTCTGCCCACATTCAGAAAGAAATGGTGTGAAGGCTGGTGGGAAGATTTTTCCAAGAGTCTGGGGAGTAACCCCCCCTTGGAAGTCATGCTGAGTGCAAATGTGACTTGTGTCTCCACAAAATCAGGCAGCCTCTGCAATTTACCAGTAAAAGAGTTGGCAAGATACGCTTTTGGTACCAGAGTCAGTATTGCTGTAAACCAGGATTTGTGGTAACCAAAATCAACTGATCTGATCTTGATTAATTATTCAATTATTCAACTGATATTAATTATAATTTTGATCGCCACCAACCCTAACAGGTAACTTTTAAAAAGTTGGCGTTTTCACATCCTTCTCCCCTGTTTTGTGCAGGATTGGCCGAGGTGGTCGTTTTGGCAGGAAAGGTGTGGCTATAAACTTTGTCACTGAGGAGGACAAGCGGATCCTTCGGGATATTGAGACTTTCTACAATACTACAGTGGAGGAGATGCCCATGAATGTGGCTGACCTCATTTAATCCCTGGGATGAGATGTTTTTGGAATGCAGTGCTCGCTGTTGCTGACTAGGCGATCCACAACGTGCATTGTGCTTCTGTCTTGGGGGATACATTGAATCTTGTCTCAATGCTCATTACGGATCAGAAATACAGATTTTTGATAAGTGGAGCGACATTTTGTCGTGAGCTTTTGCGGGAGAGCCCTTGGCTTTCTCCTCTTTAGGGTTTAGACTGTTGGGGTTGGGTGGAAAGTCATGGGGTCTGTAAATTTTTTCTTTATTAGAAATTTATTTCCTAGTTCTTTAGAAGTGGTTGTGCTAGATGTTCTTTATCATTTAATAATTTACTTATGGACTAAAAGGTATAAGTGCTGTATAAAATCAGCCAATTATGTTAAACTGGCATACCTACCTTTATTGTATGTTATAGTTCTATATTAGACTGAATTGGAAAAGGCCTTTCAAAATGACTAAACTTTTATAAGAGCATTAAAATGCATTTTTGTTTGGTATGTATTTATTGAATAAAGTATTTAATTAGTGTTAAGTGTGACCTGGACCCTGTTGCTAAACCCCAGCAAGCAATCATTTATTGTCTTAGTTAGGGTTAAACCCATTAAAATTGCCATATTGCACATGTCTTAATGAAGTTTGAATGTTCAATAAAATACTTATATATTCACTTCACTGGGTGCTTCTTGGGAAACCAGTGGTTGCAGAGGATGGCTGCAGCTTGGGCGTTTAGGGTTGAGGAATACAGCAAGCTGGATCTTATTTCCTTTCTGGCATAGTAACATGATGGTATGCTGCCACAATGCACTTTGCTATATCTAATGCTCATTCTCTACAAGTAGAAGAGCTGGCTCTCACAAAGTCCCACATGGCTCTCAGTGCTGTGAGACGGGGTCCCCTGTATCCCAGGGCTAAAGTAGGCTGCGGTAGAAGTGTGCTTTGGCGCAGTATGATCTAATGGATGTTGTGCCATTTAACTTCCACTCCTGGCACGGGGTCGTCCTGTCACAACTTATTGGGCTTGTAGGGCATGTTCAACATCATTAGATGCTGGAAACGGTACCCTCCAGCTTAGAGCAGTTCAGAGCTTCTTAAACGCTTAGTGGATTGTTTAAAAGCCTCAAATAGAGTAAATTTATATGGCATCTAAAAATGAATTTTAAAAGCTTCAGAACTAAGTGCAGTAGCAAAAACATGCTTCAGGTGTGTTAGTCTGCAGTAGAAAGCTAGTCTAGCTCCTGGCAGGCCAACATTTTTAAGGTATTATAAACTTTCAGGAGTCAAAGGTTTCATCAGATAGAGGTAAAAATGGGGATAAGGTGGGAGGGGTGTTACAAGAGAAAACGTAAGCTAATGTTCAGGGGCAAGAAATAGTGAAACAACAATCTCGTGTTCCTATTAAGCCATTTTGCATAATCTCCCCTTGACTTTGACTACTTTTGAACGGTTATCTTCAAAAGTGGCTTTTATGCTTTAAGGCAGGAAAATCCTTGCTGTAAAAAATGTAAGGGGGAGGGAAATGCAAAATAGTGGTCTTGTTCTGAAGCTTGTTGACAGGAATTGCAACCTTCAGAAGTTGCTCTGAAGCTTGGTCTTCATCATTCCCAAAAATATTGTTCTGCCTCACCCCAGGCTGTGGTTGCAAACCAAGCATAGTTCAAGGGACTCAGGCTTCAGTGAAAACACATGACATTCATTGGGAACTTGGCAGTGCTAAAACCTATCAGCCGCACAAATAGCCTGTGATTCCAAGATAACAAGGGCAAAATGAAGTCGCCGTGAACTATCGTGGCTGCCTGCTAGAGGCAGCTTTCTCTCAAGTAGTTCAACCTTCCTCCACAACTCTTAACCTTGGCTAGCAAAGTGCCATCATCTTCCCTCCGGCCACATTAAGGCAATCGAAACCTAGGTAACCGTATTTGAGGACGTGGAACCCCCCCCCCCCCATGCATAAAACCCTGTTGAACGTAACTAACTTAAATGCAAGTCTAAGGTTACCCTCAGGAGGGCGGGGTAGAATGGTACACTTGGGGAAAACTAATCTTGCATTTGAGTAAACACAGGAATTACCCTCCCCCCCACCACCCCCTCCTGAATGGTGAAGGTAACAGGAGTAAGGACAAGTTGCTTTTACTCCCCCCCCCCCAACTCCTTTATTAGAAGATACCTTGCACAAGTACAGAATTACTCAGTTTCTTGACAGCCATGGGAACATAAACTTTTGGGGTCGGCTGTGTATCCTTTCTACAACCTCTTGAACACACGTGACAAATTGAAGGAATGTTTAATGAAAGTTCCACAAACCACACCCAAGTTCCAAATATGGTGATTTCCTCCCCACCCCCAGTCTAGAGGTGAAAAGAGAAGGAAAAAGTAGTACAGGAAGCATAAATGCCCTCCTCCCTTTACTCAATAAACGTTCTGTAACCACAAGATCCAACTGACTGGTAAAACTGTTCAGACTGCTGGCCTCTACATTTTTGAGCTTGTTACACAAAAGAGCAGCTCTTCCAAAACTGCATCAAAATGTGAAGACGCGGGGAGCCTGGCTGGAGCCGTCCAGGGGGTCGGTTTCACACGGCAGCTAGCTATTTTGAGTGAGCTGCTGCATCACGACTGCACAGAGGCTGATCAACTGCAAGAACTCGTCAGAACCGTCTGCCAGACATTTGTCTGCCTCCTGCAAATGAAGAGACAGAGTTACAAAACGAAAGGTCATGATCTTCCTGGTTCAGCAACAGCCGTATCCACTAGCAGGAGAGGAGAAGGCTCTACACATGTGTCAGAGGTCTTCAATCTGCTGTAGGGAAGGTCTACACATGAAACCTTCCACAAATGCATTTTTTAAAAGTCACTATCAACAATTTTGAACAACACACATTAGACATCTAGGATATTTAGGTTTGGTGGAACTGTGTGTGGGTAATGGCAATTGTCTCACACGCAAGCAGTCCTGCCCACATTTGAATTAGTGTCCCAACTTTCAAGCAGGCACATACTTAGTTGGACAGAATGAATGGCCTGTAGCAACTGCCCCCCCAGAAATACAAGTCCAGAAAGCTGGGAATCGCCAGTAGCTTCCTTTTTTTAGCTGCAGATGTACACCTTTTTTACCAAAAGCCCAATATTAATTTAAATTAGGGGTATCGGGCAACTTGTCCTGACCTGGATCTCAGAAGCTGAGCAGGTCCGTTCTTGGATGAGACACTATCAAGAAAGTCTGGGATTGCCATGCAGAGGCAGGCAATGGCAAACCGCCTCTGGACAACTAGTCCTACAGGGTGGGCCAAGCTGTGGACTTGACGGGGGAAAAGATCAGACGACCTGTTATCACTGCAACACAGCACAGAGATGGCCAAAGATGGCAACTGGCTATTTCTTTTGCTCTGCTCATGCCTCTCCCAACTTCATGTTTAAAGTTTCAGAGGGTGGCCATGTTGCCAGTTTGGTGTAGCGGTTAAGAGCGGCAGACTCCAATCTGGGAGAACCAGGTTCGATTCCCCACTCCTCCACATGCAGCTGCTGGGTGACCTTGGGTCGGTCACAAGTTCTCTCAGAGCACTCTCAGCCCCACCTACCTCACAGGGTGTCTGTTGTGGAGAGGGGAAGGGAAGGGAAAGGCGTTCGTAAAGCTGCTCAGAGACTCCGAGCGAAGGGTGGGAAATGAATCCTCCCTCCTCTGCAATAGAACGGCTAGATAAGCCCAGTTGCACCTTAGAAACCAGCAAGATTTTGGGGGGAATAAGCTCCCTTTGTCAGACATGACCCTCAAAAGCTCATGCCTCAAAAATCTTGCTGGTCTCTGAGATGCTACGGGGCTTGAATCAAGCCGTGTGCTGAAAGACATCATGGCCTGCCTCACAAGGGAAAAACAAAAACTATCCTGGGCCTGGGTCTGCTTTGCCCTGCATTCACCAGTATGCTCCACTGCATCCCATAACAAAGGACTGCCCTTGACCCCTAAAAGACAACCTGGACAGCCGAATTTCAGACAGCAAAGACTTACAGCAAGCTTCTCTGCAATAACAGACTTCTGCTTGTCACTGAGTTCTTCCTTCTCAACAATGATGTCATGAAGCTGATTAATAAGCTGTGTAGCGGCATAACCTTCGTTTATCAGATTCTGGATGGGGAGGGAGGAAAAAGACAGGAGCTAGCATTAGCAGATGTATCGCCTGAAGATGACGAGTGCCCTTCATCAATGGAAAAGTCAGGCTGAGAATGCTTCTTGCCTGAAAGAGCAGAGAGCCAAGAAGATGCAGATCACCCTGCTATGCCCCATGAGGTCTGCCGTGGTCCAAGAGATCCTAAAATAGCGGCTTCTCTTGCAAGGTGCGAAGTACCATGCATTGCCAACTCAAAAAGTAGCTTTGAATGGGATTTGTTATTTGTTAAATTCGGTTCATATACCGCCCTCCCCTGTGGGACAGGGCTCGGGGTGGTGTACAGCAAAACAACATTCATACGTAATTTCTTCTCCAAAACCAACAAACACATTGTTCCCTGATGGCTCAGATGAGAGGGGACTGTCTCATTTTCTTGTATGTAAGCAGGGCTGGCGTTAGCACACCCCAAAGCGGAGCAGCTGCCGAAGCCCAGCGGGACCCCTGGCCACTGTTCTCGTAGCCTGTGGGGCTGCCCAATCCCCTGGCTGCACGTACGACCCAGCCCCACCGGGGAAAGGGCATGCAGGAGATGTATGCGGCTGGGAGCACAGGTGGAAGGAGGGTTCACAGGAGGAGGACACACAATTGGACAGTAATGGAGGAGAGCCATAAATGTGAGTAAGCAGATGCACAGGAAGTGGTACAATCACAGGGTGGCAGTAGGGAACAGAGTGTAGTGGTTTGGTGTAGTGGTTAAGTGCGCGGACTCTAATCTGGGAGAACCCGGTTTGGTTCCCCACTCCTCCACTTGCACCTGCTGGATGACCTTGGGCAAGCTGTAGTTCTGATAAGAGCTGTTCTTGAAAAAGAGCAGTTTCTGTCAGAGCTCTCCCAGCCCCACCTACCTCACAGGGTGTCTGTTGTGGGGAGGGGAAGGGAAAGGAGTTTGTAAGCCACTCTGAGACACCTTTGGGTAGTGAAGGGCGGGGTATAAATCCAATCTCTTCTTCACTCTCTATCCGGGACCTCCAAAACCTGGACCCGGCCCTGTATGTAAGTAACTGGGTCATGGTTTCCGACAGCCCTTGAAACCCTTTGTGCAGCGAGCTTAGTGAAGTCTGGAAATTAACCAGATGCCAAGTACCCCACCGAATGTGTGGGAAGAGAGGTACATGTGCTCAATCCTTTTTGAGAATTCTGCACAGCCAAAGAAATAAGAAGGCCCAACCTCTTTTTTTTTATTAAGAGAACATGTCACAATGACGATAAGCCCACCGCCCTTCTTTAAGGTGGGACAACTATGATCTCCACAACTCCCTGTTCCGTGCAGGAAGGCGGTCAAGAAATCTAATAAAACAAATAAATAAAATACAAAGCAGGGACAGGCAGCCGGCTAGCAGACCTGGTTCCAGCCTGGTCTGGTGCCAAATTTTAAGGGACGCTGTGGATAAAAGGGTCGCCTAATAGCACTAAGAAAAGGAAAATGTATTTAAGAAAGATATCCCACAGCTTAAAGAAATGCCTCCAACTGATGTCTTGAGTGTGTCTGCTCTATAAAGCAGTAATAATAACATCTATAAATTTATTATTTATTTATTTCATTAGATTTCTTGACCGCCCTTCCCTGCTTACGTGGGGCTCAAGATGGTTTACAACAAAATTTCATTATACTTGGCATCTGGCAGAGACGGACCAAGAGAGAGATCTTGGAGTCGTAGTGGATAACTCGCTGAAAATGTCTACACAATGTGTAGCTGCAATAAAGAAGGCCAACGCTATGCTGGGGATTATTAGGAAGGGAATTGATAACAAATCAGCCAGTATCATCATGCCCCTGTATAAATCATTGGTGCGACCTCATTTGGAATACTGTGTACAGTTCTGGTCGCCACATCTCAAAAAGGATATTATAGCATTGGAAAAAGTGCAGAGAAGGGCAACTAGAATGATAAAAGGGTTGGAACACCTTCCCTATGAAGAAAGGTTAAAATGCTTGGGGCTCTTTAGCTTGGAGAAACGACGGCTGAGAGGTGACATGATCAAGGTTTATAAGATTATGAATGGGATTGAGCAGGTTGAGAAAGAAGTACTTTTCTCCCTTTCTCACAATACAAGAACTCGTGGGCACTCTATGAAATTGCTGAGCAGTCGGGTTAGAACAGATAAAAGGAAATACTTCTTCACCCAAAGAGTGATTAACATATGGAATTCACTGCCACAGGAGGTCGTGGCAGCTGCAAGCATGGACAGTTTCAAGAGGAAATTAGATAAACATATGGAGCAGAAGTCCACCAGTGGCTATTAGCCACAGGGTATAGATGGGAACTCTCAGTCTGGGGCAGGTGATGCACTCTATTCTTGGTGCTGGAGGGGGCAGCAGTGGGAGGGCTTCTGGTGCCCTGGCCCGACTGCTGGACCTCCTGATGGTACCTGGTATATTTTGGCCGCTGTGTGACAGAGTGTTGGACTAGATGGGCCATTGGCCTGATCCAACATTGGCTTCTCTTATGTTCTTATTATAAAACCAATTAAAACCATAAGAATTCAATATTAAAAGCATTCAGCATAAATATTTAAAAACATAAGAACAAGATGGCATATCTAGCATTCGGGGCGGGGGGTTGGGGGGGAATGTGCCAGGCAGATGTAAGGAGCCATCACTGGCCTCAGCCAAAGGCCTGGCAAAACATCTCTGCCTTACATGCCCTAAGAAACTTTAGTAGGTCAGACAGGGCACGGATGTCATTCGGTAGAGAGTTCCATCAGGCTGGGGCCAAGGCCAAAAAGGCCCTGTTCCAAAGCCACCTGGATATCTTTGGGGCTGGGAACCACAAGAGGATCCTTATTTCCTGATCTCAATGCCCTTCAGGGGACATATCAGGAGAGGCGGTCCTGAATGTACATAGGTCTCTGACCGTTAAGGGCTTTGAAGGTAATGTGCCAAATATTAGTATGGAACCCGACTACTCAGGAGGGAATCAGGCCAGAGAACGTACTGATTCCCAAGAACATAAAAGACGGACGTCCCTGTTCCAAATGACCAGGGCAACAGATCTTATCAAAAAGCAGATGTCTTATTGACATGTCCTCAGAAAGTGAATATCGACCTATATTAATTCCTTTGTTTAGAATTGGGCCAACATTTTATAAATACTAATTGCTGGTTATTAACTTTTAAATGTTGGTCCAAAATACACTTCAGATCGTCACCAAATTCTTCAATCTCACATTTTAAAAATGATGCTTATAGCGCATCCTGGTTGGCATATATTGAGAAGAAAATTAGTCAGATTGGCTTTTCCTTAGAGTATTTCTATTCACTGGATGAAGTCTCTATTTTCCAGATTATTAAACGGAGACTGCTTGACCTTGAACTCCAAATCTTACGTCCTGCACAATTTCGCATATTTTCTCAGGCTCAGTTGAATCTCCCAATTCAGTATGGCCAGATGGCCCACTATCTTCACAACTTAGTCCAGCCTTCACACTAGCCTGACTAAATGTGTTCCCTTCAAAAGAGCTCTCAGGTCGGTTTAATAAAATTCCCCTTCATGAAGGGTTATGTTCTTGTCCTTTAAAATCCGTGGACTCAATATATAATATTATTTTTGACTGTCAATTTCACTCAATCTTACGCAAAGAATTGTTGTCATCTTTATTTCCTCCTAATTATAGTTCTAATAGGGAAAAAGCTATTCAATATCTACTAAAAGATGCTAATCCTAATATTATAGCTATAGTGGCCAAGTTTCTTGCTGAAGTAGTCAAAGTTAGATCTATTCTAGTAAAGGATTGATTCATGTTGTTTATTAATGTTTTATATATCCATACCGTGTTATTGTACATCTATGCATCTTACTGCTATGCCATTAAAGGTATTTGGCTTTATATTAATTCCCTACCTGTCCCATATGCTTTGATGGGCAGAATCTGTCGAAAGGTTCAAAATGTCTGACAACGTCAGATCAGGGACAGTCAAGTAAACTACACCAGAAGCATGCTGAATGTTGGGGACTGGAGCTATAGATTTTGCTAACGTGCTGTGTGATACAGACTCCTCTGCGGAAAGGCTGCTTGTAGATGTGGTGCAGTGGTTAGACTGCTGGACTAGGGTCTGGGAGGCCCAGGTTCGAATCCCTCCTCCACCACCGAAACCTGCTGGGTGACCGTAAGCCAGACACACACCCTCTCACCCTAATCTGCTGTGAGGATAAAATGAAGGACAAGAGAACAAGGCAAGCTACTTTGGGGAGAAAGGCTGGGTATCAATGAACCAAATGAATACATGTCCAAGAAAAAGAAGACGGGTTGGATTCAGAGTAAGTTTTATACCCGAATGGAGTTCTCGTGCTTTCTTTTCCCAGGGCATCCTCCCAATCTCCACGAAATGCTCCTCCATGGGGACAGGGAATGCCGAGGCACAACACATGACGTGTGTGTGGGTGTGAGCGCATGCATGCATGCAGTAGGATGGAAAAACTGTGGAAATGGCTAGTTTACTCTGGATCTGGGTCTACTACCTTTGATGGAAGTGACACACATCCTGACGAATGGGATAATCGCTACCAGAACAATTGGGAGAATTTGTACAGCTACTATCTATGGCCCAATATACAAACTTGTAGCAAATTCAAAGCATGTAAGAAAGCAACACCTGGTCATATATACATATATCTTTATACATGTATTTCTGGATGTGTGTCAGTGTAAAATAAAGAACATTGGCCACTGAGGAAGGCCCAAAGGGGCCGAAACGCGTATGGTCCTGAGGTCAAAGGTTTTACCCATCAATTCGATTTGTATAACAATCAGCTTTGAACGATATAAGCTTTAAGTCTGATATTTCGACTATTTCTTTTAACCTTATGTAATCATGTGCACACCCTAATAAATATTTGTATATTTTTATTATAATTTATTTGTTAGCTTGACCCTCTTAGTTCGCAGCCACATTTTGTGTTGAGTTCCCCCTCCCCCCCTTTTTCAGTTTTTGCTACACGATGAAGTGCCAGGGTAGAACCCCATGGACATTGGCTGGATTTTAAATCGGAACAGAGCACCTGGATGAAACCATCTAGGAGACTGGAGGGGTGGTGATTGGTTTAAGCATAATAAGAAGGAGTGACGACTAGGAGGCAGGCGTGAAGAAGAGACAGGGGACTTCAAAGTGATGTGCATGACCGCCTCCATGAATGGGGGCAGCCAAAACTATAAAATGAAACTATTTGAATGTGTTAACCCCTCAAATATATAACATAGTATTCAAGTCCTTAGAGCAGGGGGTCCCCAGCCTTTTCCAGCCTGTGGGCACCTTTGGGATTCTGATACAGCGTGAGGGTGCGGCCACAAAATGGCTGCCACGGGGGGGGCAGAGCCAGGCACAAAATGGCTGCAGCGACTTATCTCCAGTCGTACAGTGAAGATCCTTGTGCTCTGCTGACACTGCCAAAACAGTGTCTTTAAACATCTGTGCAGCTGATCAAATCGCCGATGGCCAATCAGAAGACTCACTGGCTAAAAGAGAGCCAGTTTGGTGTAGTGGTTAAGTGCACGGACTCTAATCTGGGAGAACTGGGTTAGATTCCCCACTCCTCCATCTGCACCTGCTGATGTGACCTTGGGTCAGTCACAAGCTCTGGCACAGCTGTTCCTGAAAGAGCAGTTTGTGTTAGAGCTCTCTCAGCCCCACCTGCCTCACAGGGTGTCTGTTGTAGGGAGGGGAGGGGAGGGGAGGGGAAAGGAGTTTGTAAGCCGCTCTGAGACGCCTTTGGGCAGTGAAGGGCGGGGTATAAATCCAATCTCTTCTTCTTCTTCTTCTTCTTCTAGCAGGCAAATACAACCTCTTTTTTAAATATATATATTTTTTCCTCCACTCCTGATATCAGTGCTGTTATTGGGCCTTTTAAAATAATGATTTGAGATGGTATAATTTTCAGTTGTTTTTAATAGTGTCGGTCAGCTTTGATGTTTTAAAAAAGATTAAGTATGGTGTTCTTCCTTTTTTGCATATCACATTTGGAAGGGTTTTTTTTTTTTTTTAAAGCGAAGGGCGGGGTATAAATCCAATCTCTTCTCCTTTTCTTCTTCTAAAAGCCCTGCCTGCGCCCCCCTTTCTAAAAACACTTGGCGAAGGCCAGGAAAAGTGTCAGCGGGCACCATGTTGCCCCGGGGAAGCATGCTGGGGGAAACCTTAGAGGACACAGAGACACAAAACTGCAGAGCTAAAAAGAACCCTGGAAAAAAAACCAGGCTGCACGAATCCTTACTTCCCTACCTAAGGTCACGCGCTTCATAAATGTCAGGGAGTTCATGTTACATTTATCACGACTGGCTTAAAGATGAGCAGTTTTTAGTTTCAGTGTGCTTATATAACCACGATCATCTCCTCTCACAGCATGTGAGAGTGCAGAGAAAAGAGGAGCAATTCAGCCCCAAAAAGAAGTCTTACACCCAACCCTCATGTACTTAAAATCCTAGAAGTGCTACCTGTGTTACGACTTCCAGTTTTTCAAACGAGCCGCTCTGACAGGCAGCTAGTAATCCATCCAGTATTTCTTTAGGCACAACCTAGAATAGATTTGCACACAGAAAGCATGAATGTATCACGTGTCTCAGGATACACCAAAGTGTGCACTTAATGTAACGCCGTGAGGTTTTTTTGAAAGAGCATATCTGTCAGCAGAATTCAGAGTCTAGTATCAGAAGATATGCTTCCCAAGGATCTATCTAACACTGAAGCCAGCATTCTGGGGGCCAAACATCTTAGGCAGGAAAACCATCATCGCGCTGCGTCACCACCCGTGTTTTTGCTGCGTCATCGCTAGCATTCTCCTCCAGTGCCGACACTATCGATCTATAGCTCACATAAACAATTCACTGTGCAAAAATTGTGGCGTGGCCCCGACTTAAGAACGTCATCTCAAAATCTGTACCAAGAAAAATGACAGTAAAAATCTTGGTTCATTGACAATCCCTTAACCCATTACTGCCGGCTAACAAAGCTTTTACTGAACTTTCCTTAGATGCTCACAGCAAAAGAAAAAACAAGTTTCTTGGTCCTGCCTCACCAGGGGTTTGTCTCAGATTTCAACAAACCTGGAACTATTTATAAATCAGCTGGCATGACAGAAAGCAGTGTTTTTGTTAGACCTGCCTTTCTGTAATTAAATCTGGACTTTCTGTAGATAAATCTGAAGTGGCAAAACAAAGTTATGTCAGCAATAAATCTGTCATTGGGTCAAAAAGGTGTCTCACTCCATTCGTTTAAGACCCCTTGGGATGTATATGAATTGAATATGTTCCTGTAAACCACAATGTATAATGTAACAGTCCAGCACATAACTCCAAGCAATGATCTAAAAATACTGAGTTCACAGACCACTTGCCATTTCAGCGCACCATTATAGGTGCCATATCTGCTTTCAATGAACTGAAGAGTTTCCACCATGTGAGAAACAGTCCACAAATTTATCACAATGGTGTAGTGGCAGCTATTTGAGTAAGCACCTTTTTTTGACCAGGTAAATAAGATCAGAGAAGCTAGAAAACTTAGCAGTGTGGAAAGGAAGCGTTAAAAGGATTTCATCCTACTTTTCCCCTTTGAATCAAGAGAGGGTTGGTTCTTAATTTAGTGGCTCATGCACTTTGCTAGTTGGAAGAATCCATAAGAACCTGGACTGGTATACACAGAAAGTGTATCTTTACATTGGGGGGAAATGAGATTACACATCGATTTTCCAGTAGTGAGCACGCAGCAGGGCATTTTTAAACAAGTAAAAACTTACTCCTGCAATTTCAGTGACAATTCTCTCTGTGACTTCTTTCTTGCCTGTTAGTCGCGTAGCGCTCTGAAGAAGCGTGATTGCTTTTCTCAAGTCTCCTTCGGACACATGAACAAGGCAAGAGATCGCCTACAAAACACGGAGGGAAATGGAAGATTTGAAAACAAAGCCAAAATGAATGATAACCAGTAGGGATGGACGCTGGGAACATCCATCTCCTCTGAGACCTGCATATTGGAGGGAGGGGAACGGACCCAACACTGAGCCTCGTAAACCTTTTGCCATCTGTACAAACTGACAGGAAGAACATCAGGGAAACCATGTTGGAGCAGGCCAATGGCCCATCCAGTCCGACGCTCTGTGTCACCAGGTGGCCAAAACCCAGTAGATTTCTTTGAAATGTGGTGTTGGGGGAGAGTTTTATGGATACTGTGGACTGCCAAAAAGACAGATCAGTGGGTTCTAGATCAAATCGAGCCTGAGCTCTCCCTAGAAGCTGAATTGACTAAACTGAGGCTATCGTACTTTGGGCACACTACGAGAGGACATGAGTCACTGGAAAAGGCAATCATGATAGGAAAAGTCAAAGGCAGCAGGGAAAGAAGGAGACCCAACATGAGATGGATCAAGGAAGCTACAGCCCTCAGATTGCAAGACTGGAAAAAGGCTGTTATAAGGCTAGGATGTTTCGGAGGTCATTATTTCGTAATATTGCCATAAGATGGAAGCAACTTGATTGCGCCTAACAGACAAATGAGCAAGAGGTATTCCAGGTCTTCCTTCTCAAGCACAATCTGGGCCAACGTGTCTAACGCATGTCTCTATTTTCCCATTACAATGAAGTGCACCTCCCAACCACTTCCTTACCTACATGCTTTGTAGGGTTGCTTCTCATATTACTTTTCTCTACAAACATTCTCAAGCACATATGGAAACTAGACTATGAGTTCCTTCCTACGCTAATGCGCCTGGCACTGTATAAATACCCTAGAAATAAACACAAACCTGTTATGCACTTTAAATTACTAGACAGCAGAGGTTAGGGTGTGTCCCAGGATAGAGACGCAAGCAGCCTCAGCCAGCGGGGAATTACATACGTTCATCCTATGATCGTTTTGGTCTGCTCTGGTCCTGCTCATTGTAGGGGACACGTCCCTTTTACCCAGCGCAAACAGATCTCAAAATGGAACATGAAGGTCACCCCTCCCCCTTTTTCTTCTGTGAACTGAGCTTTCCCTATGAAGAAAGGTTAAAAGGCTTGGGGCTCTTTAGCTTGGAGAAACGACGGCTGAGGGGTGACATGATCGAGGTTTATAAGATTATGCATGGGCTTGAGCAGGTTGAGAAAGAAGTACTTTTCTCCCTTTCTCACAATACAAGAACTCGCGGGCACTCAATGAAATTGCTGAGCAGTCGGGTTAGAACAGATAAAAGGAAGTCCTTCTTCACCCAAAGAGTGATTAACACATGAAATTCACTGCCACAGGAAGTGGTGGCAGCTACAAGCATGGACAGTTTCAAGAGGGAATTAGATAAGCATATGGAGCAGAAGTCCATCAGTGGCTATTAGCTACAAGGTATAGATAGGAATATAGATAGATGGAGCTGTGGTGGCTCAAGTGGTTAAGATGCTGAACTGCAGGCTGTGGAAGGTCAGTAGTTCAGTAGTTCGAGACCCGAGAGTGCCGCATGACGGAGTGAGCTCCCGTCTCTAGTTCCAGCTCCTGCCAACCTAGCAGTTCGAAAGCAAGAAATTGCAAGTCGATAAATAGGTACCACTTTGGTGGGAAGGTAACAGCGTCCCGTGCGCCTTGGCGTTTAGTCATGCCGGCCACATGACCATGGAAACGTCTTCGGACAGCGCTGGCTCTTCAGCTTTGAAACGGAGATGAGCACCGCAACCCTAGAGTCGGATTCGACTGGCTTTCGAGCAAGGGAACCTTTACCTTTACCTATAGATAGGAACTCTCGGTTTGGGGCAGGTGATGCTCTGTATTCTTGGTGCTGGGGGGGGCAGCAGTGGGAGGGCTTCTAGTGTCCTGGCCCCACTGCTGAACCTCCTGATGGCACCTGGTATTTTTGGCCTCTGTGTGACAGAGTGTTGGACTGGATGGGCCATTGGCCTGATTCAGCATTGGCTTCTCTTATGTTCTTTCCTTGCTGAAGGGGGAGGTGAGTCGGGCTCCTTTCTCCTCTACTCACTGCAGACACAGCCCTGCTCCTTCTGCAGATAACCCCGCTGGATCCAGCCCCTACTGCCGAACCCCCACACAGTCCCCCATAAGTGAAAATTCAATGGCCACACACTCTGCTGTGAAGCTTAGTAATAATCACCAAGATTCTGAAGAGGCTGATCTAGAAAAATTGCTTATTGGAGGGCCTTTGGTACAGGCACCTGGTTGACCAATGTGGGGATCGAGGAAGAGACGTGATACAGAGATCTGTTTCACTGGGCAGACCTCACTTGGGAAAGGGTGTGGAAACCTAAGCTACACTGAGTGCTCACTCAGGGAAAACCTCAACGTTTCCAACTAAGTATTACAGAGTCTGTCCCCATTCCCCTTGTTGTCACAGCACAAGAGGTTTCCTGGCAAGAGAAAGACGCTTGCAGTGTTCCTTTAAGCGGGGACACAGAACAATGCGGCTGAGAAGCTGCCAAGACTGGCGCGAATGAACAGGCAGGGGTTTTTGGACTGGCCGCTTGGCTACTTGTTCCAAGCACAGAGCAGCGCAGCAAAGGCAGTCCGAGGCTGGGGCACTCTGGGACGTGAGCAGGAGCCTGGATACAGCCTCCTCGACCTGCCTGCTCTGGCACCATACTGCAATCTCTTTCTCTTCCTTGGGAAGCTAGAGACAAAGTGATCTTGTGGCATGGGGAAGCTCTGTACATATTGAGGAGGCTACCACACTTTTATCGCTCCATTATTATGCGTAAAACAGAACTATGCATGAGGGCATTTCTATAAAAGAATGATGACTGTAGTTTTTAAATGTCTGTGAGGGCATTGTTTGTTGTATGTATGGTGGAAAGTGCGGTCAAAGAACAGACAATTTATGGTAGCCCTCCTTGGGGGGAAAGCGATGGCAAACCTAAACAGCATAATAAAAGGAGACATCACCCTGCCAATAACCCTGCCATAAACATTGCCTAGGAAAACTATATATATGTGGATGTTTAATTGTTTGTAAATGCTAAGTATCGTTTTTTAATCAATAAGGATTAACATTGTTTTGTTAATTGTGTTTAATATGAAAAATAAATAAAATGTTTTGGGAAGAAAAGAAAAAAAAGTCCATATGGCCAAAGCAATGGTATTCCCAGTAGTAATATATGGCTGCGAGAGTTGGACCGTAAGGAAGGCTGAGCGCTGAAGAACAGATGCTTTTGAATTATGGTGCTGGAGAAGACTCTTGAGAGTCCCTTGGACTGCCAGGAGATCGAATCAGTCAATCCTAAAAGAAATCAAGCTTGACTGTTCCCGGGGAGGCCAGAGACTGAAGCTGAAGCTCAAAGACTTTGGCCACCAAATGAGAAGGGAGCCCTCACTGGAGGAGAAGAACTCTTATTGAGTAATCTTCTATTCCCTTCTTTCTGTTTTGTTCTTTGGGAAAGAAAGAAAGAGAGAGAGAGAAGGGAAAGATTGAAGGTCATAGATGAAGGGGACAGCAAAGGATGAGATGGTTAGGCAGGGTTATTGATACAACAAACATGAAATTAAGCAAACTCTGGAGGACGGCGGAAGACAGGAGGGCCCAGCATGATGTAATCCATGGGGTCGTGAAGAGTCCAACTTGACTGAACATTAGGTTTTCAAGGCAAGTGATACGCAGGCCACTGCCTGCCTCTGCGTAGCCACCCTGGACTCCTTGGCCAACTCCCATCCAAGCACTAACCAGGGCTGACCTCTGATGAGATCAGGTTAGCCTGGGCCATCCAGGTCAGGGACAGCCCCCATCCGTTGTGGTGGGAAGTGCTGTCAAGTCACAGATGACTTATGGTGAGCCCCCCACCCACCTGCCCGGGTAGGATATTTATTTGTATATTTTGTTCAATTTATATCCCGCCCTCCCCACAAGTGGGCTCAGGGCAGGTTACAGCCAGGACACATAAGGCGTGACATTAAAGGCAAGAGATATTCCAGTATTCAAGACGAGAGACGTTCAGAGGGGGTCTGCCATTGCCTGCCTCAGCAGAGCGACACTGGACTTCCTAGGTGGGTCTCCCACCCAAGTACTAACCAGGGCCGACCCTGCTTAGCTTCAGAGATCTGACGAGATCAGGCCAGCTTGAGCCATCCAGGTCAGGGGTAGATGTCTATATACTGTGATTATTATTAATCACAGGAGGGTGGTGGCAGCTACAAGCATGGACAGCTTCAAGAGGGAAGTAGATAAACATATGGAGCAGAAGTCCATCACTGGCTATTAGCCACAAGGTACAGATAGGGACTCTCGGTCTGGGGCAGGTGCTGCACTCTATTCTTGGTGCTGGAGGGGGCAGCAGTGGGAGGGGCTTCTAGTGTCCTGGCCCCACTGCTGGACCTCCTGATGGCACCTGGTATTTTTGGCCACTGTGTGACAGTGTTGGACTGGATGGGCCACTGGCCTGATCCAACATTGGCGCCTCTTATTTTCTCTTATGCTATTATTATTATTATTGTTGTTGTTGTTATTATTGTTATTATTGTTATTATTACACTGTTTAATTTTGTGACCTGCCTTGAGTCCCAAGAAGAAAGGCACACTGTAATTGAAGTAAATAACACACACAGTCACCAGAACAGCACTTGTTTCATGCTTTGGACTTCACGCGTCGCGCACTTGCCTAAACGACTATCCCCGCTGACTGAACCGTGCGCTTAAATGTAGTTGTTTTGGCTGGTTTCCTGGACTTTTTTGTCCTCCTGTGAAGTGGTTATATTTGGTTCAGCGTTAGCTCAGAGAAATTTGGATAGGCGTAATGCTAAGCCAGGCATCTCTGCCTCTTTC
The DNA here is from genome assembly GCA_029375565.1 of Gekko gecko. Lineage (NCBI taxonomy): Eukaryota > Metazoa > Chordata > Lepidosauria > Squamata > Gekkonidae > Gekko > Gekko gecko. Next base: position 124,910,445 of record JAPDNY010000008.1, read on the forward strand.
CACAGCACTGAAACAATGGCCCTCTGAATTAGCAGAAAAGCTACCTCACTGCTGACTGTCACATTCTCCTTTTCAGCAATGTCTAGAAGTCTCTGCTGCTGGATTTTGTCCGAAAGGGGCTTGAAGCGAAATTTAGAGCATCGAGATGTTATGGGCTCGATTATCCTGTCACAGAGAGAAAGGGAAACGGTTATGCTAGCCTGTGCAACAGCCCCCTTGAGAATCCATTTCCGGCGCGTGTAGCTGGAAACGATATAGCTCCCTTGCAAAACCTGGCAGCAACGCTCCCTCTAAGCTGTGGAGTATTGTGAGCAAAAATTCCTACTTTGTGAAGTTAAAGAAAAAACACAGTCTTGCAAGGGTACATCACAAGATCCCAGCTGCCATCTTGGGGTTGCCTAGCAACCATTGTGACAGCTGGAGGCAGAAGATACCTCCCCTCCAGTGCTCCCTCTAAGCTGTGGAGTCTTGTGAGCAAACATTCTGCTCTGTGAGCTACTGGCATTAAAGCTGTGAGCGAGCAGTTTGGCTGCTGCATAAATTAGTTTGCTCTGGAGCCGTCCCTTCCTGAGCGAAGACAAAAAACGTGTGAGCTAGAGGCTAAAAAACTGTGAGCTAGTTCACACTAACTCAGCATAGAGGGAACACTGCCTGGCAGTCAGGGCTCTTTTTGTAGCAGGGACTCCTTTGCATATTAGGCGACACACACCCTAATGTAGCCAATCCTCCGAGAGCTTACAGTAGCCCCTGTGAGAAGAGCTCTGTAAGCTCTTGGAGGATTGGCTACATTAGGGGGTGTCACCCAGGGCTCTTTTTGTAGCAGGGACTCCTTTGCATATTAGGCCACACACACCCTGATGTAGCCAATCCTCTGAGAGCTTACAGAGCTCGTCTTACAGAAGCTACTGGAAGCTCTTGGATGATAGGCTACATTAGGGGGGGTGTCCCCTAGTATGCAAAGGAGTTCCTGCTACAAAAAGAGCCCTGCTGGCAGTTAAATAACAATTCAGTTTCACTAGATTTCTTCTTTCCCACATGGGTACTTTAAGCAGTTCCAAAAGTACAAGCTTAATATTGGGCTCTCTGAAGAAAGAGCTGGCAGATAAGGAAGCCTGAACTTAGGGAGATGGCAAGAGTCACACGCACCTGCTGATGTAATTACAGATAAGGCAAAAACGTGTCGTTTTGGATTCCCTCTCCATGGTGCGCCTTAAGGCCGCCTGGGCTGCTGAGGTCATGGAGTCTGCTTCATCCAAGATCACAATCTTGAAAGGAGGACACGGCTTGCCGCTAAACACACATATTAAAAACATCTGGCATTAGCGCAAGTTGCGCTTAGGAATCATTCTGTGGAAGCACATACTGGCGAGAAACAAGCTGGGATACAACATCATGGATCGGATCCAGCCGCTCTCTTGTGCTAAGTCTTCCGCTGGCAATGAAAGACATTTTGTCTGGTACAGGAAATTTTTCTCTGACGGAGGAGGACTTGGCAAACGGGTGTTGCTGGGGTGGATCCTAGCCATGTTTCTGGCTGGCAGAAGACACTCTCACCAGCAGGAAAGAAAAGGAGCAATTTTCATCAGCCTCCTCCTCTCCTGCTGGAAACCCCCACTTCGCCCCCCTGCCCCCAATGCTACTTCCAGCAATCCACAAAGTTTGGCTGCAGCAATGGAGAAGAAAGCTGGCTTCTGGAAATGCCCCAGTCATGCTGAATAGGTCTGTATTGTGGATCACGCATGATATTTTTATGGCTTGTTTCTTCTGATAATGTATAATCAATGCATTGTAAGACACTTCAATTAGGACTCTGAAGAGGCACAAAAATCTCCAAACTAACTAAATAATAAATGTAAATAATCAGCTCCCTTATGTTTGCCCAACCTTTTCGGTCTATAAAAAGGTGCTTTAAATATTTCAGGACTTCTTTTGGTTATAAGGCACCCATCTCAAAATACAGTGAAGGGCATCTCTGTTGGGTTTTTCCCCTAGTATCTGCAGTATTTTCTATCTCTATTTTGCAAACTTCCTAGAGCTCTAAAAAAAGAAGTAGATAAATGGTGTAAGTCCCATTCATATGTTACAAACAAACCACAGGTTTTATGATGGGCCCAAACACCCTCCCTTCCTCCTTTCAGACAGAAGTGAAAGAAGGAAGTTGACACACTGTTTCCACGTAGTTGTAATATCCAAATACTTGGATTAATTGGGGCTAATTTCCTTCCTGGTAACTGGGACCTTTTTTTATAGTGCATTTGAGTCCTGTTAGAGTTGGGGGCGATTCATAAGACCTTTAACCAGGTGTTAGCGATGGGACAAGAAGAAATATTAAAGTGCCAGCACTTCTTTTAAAGACAAGTAACAGAATAAGTTGGCCCAGAGAACTCATGGAAGACTCCTTTCCTATGGATTTTTGGTAGCAGAGACTGGAACAGCTCTTATCGGGGAGTTCTCAGACCTAACCGGAAGTGACCCAACAAAAACAAGAACAAAAAAACTTAACACCTTCTTCGGTGTGTCAAGTTTTCTGGAAAAAGCAATAATTGAGAATGCCAGCTTTGAAAAATGCAGTCATCCCACCCCATTTTGCCGAAGCGTGTCTAACAAATTATCGCTTTTGTTTCAGAAGCTTTCGGCCAGTGCCAATCCATGGGGTGGATAAGGTTTACAGACTATAAGATTTCAAGGACCCGACACAGATTGTGAAGTGGTGGTTCATATGCCAGGGGCTGAATCGTTCACTGTGCAATAAAAAAAAACCGAGTGCATTCAGCATTACAAGCAGCGCCTCCTTCTACCGACTCTATACATCTCTCACCGGGGACGTTAATGCAAAGACGTGTGCAGCTGCTGCAAGATAAAATTCCCTTCGGATGCAGTTATGCTGAGGTGACTCATTGTGGCATGCATCTGAGAGTGCAGAAGCCACCAGCCACTGCTGACGCATGGCTTATTTTAGCATTACAAAGCTAACCCACATAAAACCGACACAGAGAGAAATACAATCCTACAAATGGAGCGGGCGTACTCTGAACGGCTTCCCGAAACTGTCAGCTGAGCAAAAGTCTTCACTTTCTCTCGAATGACCTGTATTCCGCGCTCGTCGGACGCATTGAGCTCCAGGACCCTCTGACGGAACAGTTCAGGCCTACGGACCGCAAAAAGACATTTGGCTTCTTAACAAATTTGTGAAGTGAACCGTTACAGAGCCATGTTATGTAGTATTACTCTACTCCAGCCTAAGCCTCGTCAATTTCACTGATACGCCACACAGGACTGCACTGCGGATCTGGCCTCCCATGTTGAAATTTTTTTTGGAGGGGGAATTGCATCCCTTGCTTAAACATTTATACTGAAGGGCCCACTGAGTCTGAAATTCTTTAACTGATGCCTTACCTGGTGCTACCTTTCTAAAGTGAGCCTTTAGGCCAAATCTGGATTGTAAGACTAGATCTAATGGGTGGAAATTACAAGGGAGTCGTTACCGGCTAAATATCAGGAGAAATTTCCTGTAAGAGTGGTTGAGCAGTGGAACAGACTGCCTCAGGAGGTGGTGGATGCTCCTTCGCTGGACATTTTCAAGCGGAGGCTGGACGGCCATCTTTCGAGTACATTGTAGGGCTATCTTTCAGCTATGCTCCTGCAGAGTGCCAGGGGTTGGACTAGATGACCTTCAAGGTCCCTTCCAACTCTAACATTCTATGATTCTATGAAATCCACCTCAAAAATATTGTGAAGATTTTGCTTCTACAACCTGTGACCCATAAATGGATATAAGCCTCTAATTCATGTAGTGAAGAGGAGGAGGAGACTGGATTTATACCCCGCCCTTCACTACCCAAATGAATCTCCGAGCGGCTTACAATCTCCTTTCCCTTCCCCTCCCCACAACAGACACCCTGTAAGGTAGCTGGGGCTGAGAGAGCTCTCTCGAGGACTGCCCTTGAGAGAACAGCTCTGAAAGAACTTATGACTGACCCAAGGTCACACCAGCAGCTGCACGTGGAAGAGTGAGGAATCATCCTGATTCTCCCAGATTAGAGTCTGCCCTCCTAACCACTACACCAAACTGGCTCTCAAAAACAAACAAACTGGCCTGTTTAAAAATTTATTTAGGACCCTGCCTTTCTAGCAATTTGCACCCAAAGCAGATTACAAAAATATAAGCAGTTAAAACAAACAACCCTGTGATTTAAAAGCACACACAAATGGAAGGTAGCAATGAAACCAAGTTTGCAGTATGGCTGAAGGACTGGGGAGAGACTGGACTGAACGAAGCCCCTTCTCCAACCCTCAGATGTCCTGCTACTGCTGCCGTCTCTGTAGGGGCTACAGCCCCACTCCAAATGCTACACAGCAACCTCACCAAGAGACGTCACTGCGGGGTGGGGCCGCAATCGTGTTAAAGCTGCCCCAACTGCACCACTGCCTTCTGCAGTGCTGCTGGACACACAAAAAACTGCTATATACAAAGGCTGGCCCTGTGTCCGTCAGGGTTCTCTACTCGGCCTGGCAGCAGTTCTCCAGGGTCTCAAGGTGGAGGTCTTTCACATCAGCGGCTGCCGGATCCTTTTAGCTAGACATGTCAGGGATGGAATTTGGGGCTTTCCACCTGCAGGGTGGAGGCTCTTTGGCTGAGCCACAACTGCGACTGTGGGAACCGAGACAAAGATCCACATTCCGGCTCTCCTCTGGTTCAGCTGGGGCCTACAAGTGGAATAACACTTCCAAAGGCAAGGGAGATGGGATCCAACCAATGCTTCCTCTAAGCTATGGAGTCTTGTGAGCAAAAATTCATAGAATCATAGAATCCTAGAATGTTAGAGTTGGAAGGGACTTTGCAGGTCATCTAGTCCAACCCCCTGCACTCTGCAGGAGTGTGGCTGAAATATAGCCCTCCATACCTACAACAAACCTGAAAGATGGTCATCCAGCCTCCACTTGAAAATGTCCAAGGAAAGAGCATCCACCCCCTCTCGAGGCAGACTGTTCTACTTTGTGAACTACTGGCATTAAAGTTGTGAGCGAGCGATTGGGCTACTGCATATATTAGTCTGCTCTGGAGCCATCCCTTCCTGAGTAAAGACAAAAATCTGTGAGCTAGAGGCTAAAAAACTAACTCGGCTTAGAGGGAACACTGGATCCAACCCATGGATTTCTATGGTTTGGGAGATACCTTCTACTATATGTTAGCTACAAAAAGCTACCACATGTGGACCGCACTTCATATATTACTGGATTCCAAAATGGTCCTCATTTGTTCAATGCTATAACCAGTACAAAGGTTTTTGCATAGAAACAAACTTCTGAAATTATGAAGGAGTGTTTCTTTTGCCCTTTTGGGTGCCTCTTGTATGTTTATATGCAGCTTCTACTGAAAGAAAATCCTAATGAAAACAAGATTCCTATTTTTCCTACCTGCTTGGAGGAAGAGGAGGAGGAGGAAGAGGAGGAGGAGATTGGATTTATACCCCACCCTTCACTCGAACTCTCAGAGTGGCTTACAAACTCCTTTCCCTTCCCCTCCCCACAACAGACACCCTGTGAGGTAGGTGGGGCTGAGAGAGCTCTGACAGAAAGTGCTCTTTTTCAAGAACAGCTGTGCCAGAACTATGGCTTGCCCAAGGTCATCCAGCAGCTGCAAGTGTAGAATGGAGGGGTCAAACCCGGTTCTCCCAGATTTGAGTCCACGCACTTAACCACTACACCAAACTAGCTCTTTTGGGACTGCAAAAACTGGGAAAGCTGTGGAAGAGGCCATAATATGAGGCTGGTTGATAAATGTTTGGTTTGCTGAATCACAAGCTGCGCAGCCCTGCCCTATCCGAGCTCTTGCAAACTTAGACCACAGTCTCAGTTTTGAACATTCACGTTTGGTTTCCTGTCCATTTGAGATGGGTTTCAACCACCAACAGCCACAAAACTAAGCTGCCATTCCCACGATTCTTTGACCATGCGACTGCAAACAATCAGCCCAGTGTACCAACTTCACATCCCTCTAAGATCTTCTCCCCAAAGCATGGGATTAGCATATTTAGAGAGCTTATCGCAATGCAGAACAGAATTACTGGCCGCTCCAGGGCCCTCTGACAAAGATACTCGCTTCTTTGCTTTCTCTGCAACAGTGTCTCGGGCAAAATACTCCCCCTACAATTAGTCCAACAGAATTTTGCTTTTGTGGAGGAAACAGGGAACGGGAGGCAGCTGCGGCATTAGAAACCGAGAGATGCATTCCCAGAGAAGAAGAAGAAGAGATTGGATTTATACCCCGCCCTTCACTGCCCAAAGGCGTCTCAGAATGGCTTACAAACTCCTTTCCCTTCCCCTCCCCACAACAGACACCCTGTGAGTTAGGTGGGGCTGAGAGCACTTCTGACAGAAACTGTCCTTGAGAGAACAGCTGTGCCAGAGCTTGTGACTGACCCAAAGTCACACCAGCAGGTGCAAGTGGAGGAGTGGGGAATCAAACCCAGTTCTCCCAGATAAGAGTCCGCGCACTTAACCACGACACCAAACTGGCTCTCAGATAAAAGGCTTCCTGTATTGTTTCTAAAAATTAGTACCTTCCTTTGTGTTCTAGGAGCCCATGCCCAATTAAACCTTATGAAGCTGCCTTGGACTGAACCCGACTCTTAGTCCATCAAGATCCATTCTGTCTACTCAGTGCCAGCAGCTCTCCAGGGTCTCAGGCCACGCCCCTTCACATCACCTACTGCCCGGTCCTCTTAACTGGAGATGCCGGGGATCTGCCACTGAGCCACAGCCCCTCCACCCCTCCTTAAGTTAGGCTGAACCCAGTGTACTTAAGTTCCCGACTGAGCCGGCTCTGGCTGGGAGGGTGGGGTAAAAATTCAAATAAATAAATAAATAGATTTACAGGCTTCTCTGTGTAAATATGCAGCTCATTTCATTTTCCAGTCCCCCCCAAGAGAACATTTCCCAGAGGAGCATTTCAAGTTTAAGTCATCGCTGCAGGGGAGGAAATTCTGCGGTCAACAGGGAACAAAACAGACTGAGAGGACCCTTTTGGGATAGAATGTGATTTTCAGGAAACACATATCCAGTGATTGGTCCCTCCAAAAATCTCCTATTCCCTTTTTAAAATTAATTGGTAAAATATAATGCCTGACTTCTGCTGTTACTTTCACTTCCCCCACCCACAGCGTTATCAGTCCGAATAGAAAGTGTACGGCTTTGTACTCCCCACGAAAAGTGGTAACACTAGTAATGGCTATAAAATGGAACAGGCCGAACGTAGAGCTTCGGGAATACAGGCTGTTGGGTGGAGCAATGGAATGACTCAATCTGCATCTTGGGAGGAGTGTCGGTAGCAAGTGGCTGAAGAAAAAAACAACTGGGTAGGATGTGGAGCAGGAGGCCTTAGGGTGCTGTCATACGCGCCAGATAAAGGTGGGGGGAAGCGAGGCGATTTCCTCCGGAGGAAATAGAACCGCAGTTGCATGATCACACCTCCTTTTGATGCTGTGGGCGCAGTCCATCAGTGTGTGATCAGACGCAACTGCGGGTGAGTCATTTTTGTGTGTGTGCCATTTGTTTCCCGTGCGCTTAAACAAGGAATTGATGAATCGTGTCTCCGCACTGAGGGCTCCCTATGGAGTTTGTGATGATGCACATACTGCAAAGCAGGGGCGGGGGGGGGGGACAACGGCACGGAGTCAGGATGGCTTGATCAGACCATCCTGATGGCATGAGAGCGCGCTGGAGCAATCAGACTGGGGAAAGTCCATCTGTGGTCTGCCGCAACCAGTTTACTACCGGATTTTCCCCGGTCTTTTAACTCCGCTTCTGTGGCAGAGCAGAACGGGTTGCCCATGGCTGCGGGGCGCTTCCCGGATGCTGTTGTCTGATCGTGCCCTTTAAAATCTGCCCAGAATTTGTGCCTATGTCGGGTCGAATTGTGCGTTTGATTGCAGCCCTAGTCATTTTTCTCTGCAAGGGCTGAATTGCTGAAAGGCCTCAGCTGAAGAAGTTTTTGCCAGGTGGTGGGGGAGGGTCCTTCCTTTATGGAAATCACTTCTCGTGGAGGAATTCACCCCACCCCCACCCCCAGACCACCAATCTTTGAACTGAAGCTTATTTCTTCTCTTGGATGGTGACAAAAGAGGCCCTGAGAACTCTCCTTCCCACTGTACGCCTGGACCTTTGGTTTGGGGAGGGAAAGGAGTTTGTGGGTAGGTAGTACTATACCCTATGCGCAAAATTGAATTTTCCCTGTTGTAATACTTTGCTTAAGCCAAAGTGTTTGTGTGTGTGTGGGGGGGGCTTTAAGAAAGGAGGCCCCAAGCCTTGAACTTGCCCTTATTTCCAAGGGGGGGGGTTACACATATGTTTACAGAGTCATACACAATCAAATCATGAAAAGTGTAAATATATTGAAGAACGCAGACAAAATTGTCAGTTTCAACTGTTTTCTACTTTTAATGGTTTGACTTCAGACTTACCCATAGAGTTCTCTGGCTGCTGCCAAAATAGTAGAGGTCTTTCCAGTCCCAGGAGGGCCATAGAACAAGAGATTGGGAAGCTGCAAGAGGAAAAGCCATCCAATTTTTAGTATATAAACATCTTCTTGCCTTTTCTGGACATTTACAAGAGTACATACAGATGACAAGCAAAAAGGGAAACAACAAGAATTCAGGGGTGTGTGTGTATGATACCTTTGCTGTGCGCACCCACACTAAATTCCATTTACATCTCTATTTGTACTGTCCACATAAACTTCCATTCACATGTCCAGCTGACTACTTCTATGAAGTGCTGTAGTCCCTGGACCCCTCCCACTGGCAGCCCCATCAGCTACTACTCTCTGCCAACTATTTTTTAAAAAAGAAGTCTTCTGAAATAGTCATAAATATTGTATAACCAGAAGTCTCCAAACCCATTTGCAGCACTGATTGTTCCTCCACCAAGATTTTCTTCAAATTCTCTTGTGCACTTTGGAGGAAGAGCAGTGAGGGGGAACAAGAGATCCCCCCTAAATCTTCTTGTGACGTCTTTGCTGTTGGGGGAATGGTTTTACCTTTAAACACTCTCTGTGTATATAAACTTGGTAGTTTTCTGCTGCCACCAGGAGTGACCTAGGGTCTGGGCACTTCAGAGGACTATGTGGCCCTGAGGAAGTACTGTACTGATTTCTGGGATAAGCTTAAACAAAAATTGATTTATTTAATAAAGAACAAAATAGGTTTCTGGTTAATCTGAACAGCTGCTGAAGAAAGAAACTTTTAAATATAATTGGCAAAGCTTGGTGCTACAAACAATCTCTCAAACTCCATACTCCACTCTGACAGGCTTATACACTCATATATATAGCCACACAGGCTAGTCTTTTTGTTTTATTCACACTGAATAGAATCAGCTCTCTTAGTCACACAGACTAAACTGTTGGTCTTATTCATACAGAATTAGACTCAGAATTCCATAGTCACACAGACTATGTTCTCTCTTCAAGCTTCACACATAGATTCCTTCATAACTCTCAGAGTCACACAGACCCTCTTCAAAACTCTTCCATACTTGTCTCTCTCATATCATGGAAACCCCTCACAGACAGACACACACAAATTCCTCTCAGACACCTCTCCCACACTCTCAGTCATCAGCCAATCAAAATACACTCATCTCCCCTTATCACTCTCTTCCAGCACTACAGTCAAACTAAACATTTAAAGGAACATACACACCAAAACATGGAATCACACTTCTGGTATACCCTAAGGATTCGGGAGGGAAAGACTTGTTTTACTTAGTACTGGGCTTCAGGAAAGGCAGTAGTTAGGTGACTCCCCCTGACTGTCTCTGCTTTTCTGAGGCTCAGCACAAAGAAAGAGACTGTTTCTGTACACTGTAAAAAATTCGGAAAGGGGGAGGAACCACAACCAGTCAAAAGGCAAAAAGGCCTCTGTGTAGCAACGCTGGGCTTTCTTGGTGGTCTCCCATCCAAGTACTAAGCAGGGCTGACCCGGCTTAGATTCCCAGATACGTAGGTTTTTCAAGGCTAAAGACAAACAGGTGGTTTGCCATTGCCTGCCTCTGTGCAGACCCTGGACTTCCTTGCTGGTCTCCCATCCAGGTGCTAGAACTCCCAAACCAAGTACTAGGGTTGACCCTGTTTAGTTTCCAAGATCTGGCTAGCCTGGGCCATTCTGGCCAGGGCAGAAGCCTACATTAACCTTGGGTTCCAGGAGGTAAACCTGCTCTTCTTCTGCAAATCTAGCTTTATTCTCCTTTTAATCCTGTACTTTATTTCTCTCTCTCCAACCATAAAAAGGCCTTAAATGTTATTCACAGATGACTTTGACTTGAGATATAAGCACAGAGAAGCCAAGCAAAAACAAGTAAACAGGCACAGTCTGAGGAATATATTTGTCACCAGACTGCTATTGTTTTACACATTAGCAGCTTTTCTTTCTGTAGAAAATCAGTTTGCTGTGAACGATTCTGGCTTAATCTATAATACTCTGTGACCTCTGGTGTTATGACAGGAAGATTATTTACTACTCAAGCAGATGGTGCAGATCAGTTGTTCTTTGGCAACAGTAAAATACTGCTCCTGATCAAAACAATATCTTCAACTTGCTCTTCCCTTCAGAAGTTAATACAGGTATACTTTTTTCAGCACTTTGCTGATATGAATACCAGCGATCAGCAACTGCACATGCGATATGCCCATTGGCCTAAAACCAAAGAAGAGGCTTTCCCATGCAGGGGGAAAGCCGACTGTGAACTTCTCTTTTAGTTCACTTTGAACCAAAAATAATAACTGGAATCTTTCATGGTTTTAAGCATAGGCACTGTTTCAGCAGAAAGTTGTACTTCCTTATGAGGAAGAAACTCTTCATTTTCAAAACTGATCATCATTTCCCAGGCTCAAAATGATGGCTGGGACTAATTCTCTATATGCTGTGGTCTCAAGGGAAAGTTACTTAGGAAGCTGCAAACTGTCCGTGGTCCAGCTGGTGTGCAGCCAGCAGCCAATAAGAGTTTTAAAAATAGGGTGTAAAAATCCATGTCAGACCCAGAGGGTGTTAGATATTGTAACTCTGCATGCAAGAGGATCTGGGAGGGAAAGGGTTAAGAGAATTCTCTCCCTGGGTACACTTGGCCGTTGGCCCCAACCTCTTATTGGTTAGATATTGAGCCTCTTTGGCCCTTGCTTCCGTTTTCTCATCTTATAGAGGACCTCTCTTCTCTCTCTGTTACCTGGACTTGAAGCTGTAGTAAGTTAAACCTTCTTGAAGTTACTCTGCACGATAAGTTAAATGTACCTACCTGAATATGTCATGTAAGATGTGCTTCTGTTTTTGTAAGTAAAATCTCTTTCTCTTGTTACCAATGGAGTCAGGTCACCTTTGCAATTTGTCCGAACAGCATTCACCACAAAACATGGAGGATCAAGGATACCGCATAAAGCCTCTGTGCTTTCAAGTCAAATGATTTTTTTTAACATTTAACCCATTAGAGGGAGTGGGATAAGAGAGGAGTGTTCTTTGAGAGTTCCCATGCGCTCCCATTTCTCCCTGTCACCTTTTGTAAAAAGCTGCCGTTTCAGAAGTAGGTCCAAGGATTTTTTTCTAAATGCCTTTTGGCCAAGACGTAATGAGAGACCTTGATATAGATTACTGAATTCAGACTGAGTTTAGTCTATTGCCTTGACCGGCAAATAGTTTTAACTGGGACCAACCTGGGACTAGCTGGCGTTTGTCAGAGTCTGGAAGCTAAGCAGGGTCATCCAGTGTTAGGGCTTAGGTGGGAGACCACCAAAGAAAAATGGGGGCTGGTACCCAGAGGCAGGCAATGGCAAACCACCTCTACTCATCTCTTGCCTTGAAAACTCATGAGGGGGGCTCTGTGAGTCGTCTGCCACTTGATGGCACTTAATACACACAGCAAAGGGCTTCCCTGTACAATACCTCCCAACAGGCTGAATTTTGTGCAAGGATTTTGTAACATACAAACTGATCCGCATTTAGTGAACACATACAGTTGCCTTGTATTGAGTCAGACCATTGATCTATGAAGGTCAGCACTGTCCACTCAGACTGGCAGCAGCTCTCCAGGGTCAAAGGCAGAGGTCTTTCACACCACCTGCTGCCTCACCCTTTTAACTGGAGATGCTGGGGGGGGGTCAAGCCTAGGACCTTTTGCATGCAAAGCAGATGCTCTGTTCTTCCCAGATATAATTTGTGATGGAGCAAGAACAAGATATTTTAAGCACTGCTAGATTTGTGTGTTTATCTATGACTTACACAGACATCCTCCAGAAAATAAAGGCTGCAACAATTCATGCTTTAAACAGTTACAAATATTAATTTGTGGGATGTGGAATGGTATGGTATAGCCTGCTGTCAGATCTCAGAAACTAAGCAGGGTCGGCTTTTGAATGGGGGACCACCAAGGAAGGTTCTGCAGAGGAAGGCAATGGCCAACCATCTCTGCTTCTCACTTGACTTAAAGCCCCTTGCTGGAATTGCCATAAATTGGTTGCAATTGGACAGCACTTACATATATGATTTGTACTTGAAAAAAATCTGATCTCTTTAAAAGCTTTGCTTATGTTTCAAATTTCTAAAAACACTGCAACTGAAATGGATGGAAAGGGTCAGATGGCCCCATATGGTATTTTTGCCACAGACCATTGAACATTGATGTATTAATGAACATTAATGTGTTTATTTTTATTTACTTGGTTTATAGTTCGCCTTTCTCACCGAGTCTCAAGGCGGAGCACATAGCCTAAGTCAATGCGATCGATAGGATATGACATGTAATAATCAATATACAAACATCTGAAGCAAGCACAGAATATTAGACATGATTCTTAATGCAGATACGATGCAGAGAAATTGTAACACAGAAGAAAAGAATAAAGTGGTGGCAGTATAAGACATGAAGCAAACAAAAAAATACATCCTGTACACAGTGGTATAGTCCAGTCCTCTTCCCTTTATGAAAGTGCCTTCCTGAATCGTTCTGTTATAATACAGCCTTATTAGCATTATTTTTTTTAAATGCCCCCTTGAACGATTCCATTTTAAACAGTTTGCAGAATGACAGAAGCATGGGAGACTTCCTGACCTCCTCAGGCTAAGATCCAGCTGCCTTTTTAAAGGAAAAACAAACTTAGAATGTCTTCTGCTTCTACGGCTGGCCTCAGATTATCACAAAGGATGCACGTCAATCTGTTTTAAAAGCTACCAGCCATAAGGACATAGAGGAACACAAGTGCAAAGCCTCCCTGCCTTCCCACTCCTGGACATGCAGAACTAATCGCTTGATTCTTTGAGTTCCAGCCTCTTTGCTGTAGAATGTGTTGGAGTTGCACCATTACTGTATTCTGTAGAAGTGTGCCAGAGATACCCAAACAGAACTTTGGACCAAACAGCTACTGTCCTAGTTCTTTCTGCTATTCTAAACGTAGAGGCATGGTATTAGTAAAGTGCCAGTTTTCCATAAATAAGCTAATTGAATATATTGACACTGTACGCTCAGATTTCATGCAGGAATTCCTTAACTGATATTAACACTACTGTCTGGCGAAGCGCGCCCTAATCCTTTATTTAACTTAATGGCTGTATTTTTAGCAGCACTGTAACATGACCAAGCCATGCTGTTTCCAACACTTGCCAATGATGAAGTTATAATACCTGTAGCTGCCACAGTCCAGTTACGAGATGATAAAAGCTACTGACCCCTTGGTGCAATGGTTAAGAGTTGCAGACTCTAATCTGGGAGAACCGGGTTTGATTCCCCACTCCTTTACATGAAGTCAGCTGGGTGACCTTGGGCCAGTTACAGTTCTCTCTGAACTGTCTCAGCCTCACCTACCTCACAGGGTGTCTGTTCTGGGAAGAGGAAGGGAATGTGATTGCAAACCACTTTGAGACTCCTTAAGGTAGAGAAAAGCGGTGTCTAAAACCAGCTCTTCTTCTGAGAAGCCACAGTCTTTTAGGAGGGACATGATCCACACTGCACATATATTTGAAGCTGCCTTACACCGAGTCAAGAGCATTGGTCCATCAAGGTCAGTGTTGTCTACTCAGATCTGACAGTGACTCTCCAGGGTCCCAGGCCGAGGTCTTTCCCATCACCTGTTGTGACACTTGCCGTTTTGTAAGCTGCCTGGACCCTTCTCAATTGAGCCAGTTTGGTGTAGTGGTTAAGTGCACGGACTCTAATCTGGGAGGACCGGGTTTGATTCCCCACTCCTCCACTTGCACCTGGCTGGATGACCTTGGGCAAGCCATCGTTCTGATAAGAGCTGTTCCTGAAAAAAGAGCAGTTTCTCAAGAGCACTCTCAGCCCCGCCTACCTCACAGGGTGTCTGTTGTGGGGAGGGGAAGGGAAAGGAGTTGGTAAGCCGCTCTGAGACACCTTTGGGTAATGAAGGGCGGGGTATAAATCCAATATCTTCTTCTTCTTCTTCAATGGGGGGGGAGAGAGAAGCATAGGGTAGTGGTTAATCTAATCTGGAGAACCAGGTTGGATTCCCAACTCCTCCACATGAAGCCTGCAGGCTGACCGTAGGCTACCTACAGTTCTCTCCAAACTCTCTCAGCCCCACCTGCCTCACAAGGTGACTGTTGTGGGGGGAGGAAGGGAAGGAGCAAGTGAGGCAAGTGATGCTCTGTATTCTTGGTGCTTCTGGGGGGTCAACAGTGGGAGGGGCTTCTAGTGTCCTGGCCCCACTGCTGGACCTCCCAATGGCCACCTGGTCACTATATGACAGAGTGTTGGACTAGATGGGCCGTTGGCCTGATCCAGCATCAGCTCCTCTTATGCTCTTCTGAGACTGTAAGCTGCTTTGAGATTCCTTAAAGTAGAGAAAAGCGAGGTATAAAAGACAACTCTTCTTCTTTTACCCACATTTGGAACACTGGACATTTCCACACACCAATCAGATCACAAACCAAGAAGATGCAAACGCGTCATTGGACTAGGATTCAGACACTGCTCAGTTGATGAGAGACCTTCTGCCCTCGCTCCCCCGCGAATTAAACCGTAGGGTTTAGCTCCTCCTATTGGCTATGTCCTTTGACTGCAGGGACCTATAAACAGGAACAGGAATACTGAGAACAAGAAGTGCACTCAGGCAGCCACGAAACTAGTGCAAAGCAAAGTGCCCAGGAAACAGGACTACCACCCACTCTATTACAGTTGGGACTGAGAGGAAGAACCAGCTCCATGTGATCTGGCACGGTGCTTTATAAAGCATCCGGGACGGACTGGATTCTTCCGAGTTTTTCAGCCCGGAATCTACTTTTAAGCCTCAGCCTGGAATGCAGGATTCACTTTGAATGAGCTAAGACAAAAATGTGTGAGCCAGAGGCTAAAAACTGTGAGCTAGCCCACACGAACTCAGCTTAGAGGGAACACTTGCCCCCAACGTGGTGCCCACCAACTCCTTTCCTGGTGCCCACCAAACGTTCTTAGGAAATGGGCAGGGACAGTGGGGGCTCTTGCCCAGCAAGGCTTCTGACTGGCTGTGCGGGTTTTTAAAAACACGGCAGCAGCTGCCACAGCACAGGACACAAATCTTCACTGTGTGGCTGAAGGTCAGCCACAGCAGCCATTTTGTGGCTGGGTCCTCCCGTGGCAGGTGTTTTGTGGCTGCGCCCACCACGTTGTGTCAGAATTCCAAAGGCGCCCCCAAGCTCCAAATGGTTGGGGACCCTGAGGTATCTATTCAGAAACAGAAATATAGGCCTCACCAGTAAACTAACAAAGAACAGGCTTAAACATGCTTTCTGCAGTGCACACTGGACCACGGTGGCTCAGAGGTTAAGACACTGGGCTGCAGACTAGAAGGTCTGTAGTTTGGCAGTTTGAGACCCTAGTGTCATGTGACTGAGTGAGCTCCCATCTCTGGCCCAGCTCCTTCCAACCTAGCAGTTCAAAAGCAAGAAGTTGCAAGTAAATAGGTACCACTTTGGTAGGAAGGCAACAGTGTTCTGTGTGCCTCGGCGTTTAGTCATGCCAACCACGTGACCATGGATATGTCTTCGGACAGCGCTGGCTCTTCGCCTTGGAAATGGAGATGAGCACCGCAACCCTAGAATTGGATGCGACTAGCTTTCGAGCTAGGGAAACCTTTACTTTACAGTGCACACTGGCCTATGGAACGTGCTGATACCAGATACAGTAGGAACAGTGTTCCCTCTAAGCTGAGTTGGTGTGAGCTGGCTCACAGATTTTTAGCCTCCAGCTCACAGATTTTTGTCTTAGCTCAGGAAGGATGGCCCCAGGGCAAACTAATTTATGCAGCAGCCAAATCGTTTGCTCAGAACTCTAATGCCAGTGGCTCACAAAGTAGAATTTTTGCACACCAGACTCCACAGCTCAGAGGGAACATTGAGTAGGAATGGTCAATACTACAATTTTGTAAAGAAGTCTACAACTGTTCATAAAAATAATTTGCTAGTGCACCTATCCGTATACATTGAAGAAGGGAGAACCACGCAAGCCATCTCAAGCTCCTTGGAGGAGCCCCAACCCAGCTCAGTAAAAAAAAAGTGCAAGATTTGGTTTGTTTCTTAGAGACAGCAGAAACTACTACTATCAATAATAATAATAATAGCAGCGTGTCATGAAGTCACAGCTGACTCATGGCAACCCCAGGACCATGGGGTTTTCAAGGCAAGAAATGAGCAGAAATGGCTTGCCGTTGCCCTCCTCTGCAAAGCAACCTGGTCTTCCTTGGTAGCCTCCCATCCAAGTACTAACTGTGGCCAACCCTGCTTAGCTTCCAAGGTGATAAGACTGGCCTGTCAGGCTGCTGTTCTTATTCATTTACTTCCTGCCTTTCGTCCCAGTGGGGACCCAAAGCAGCTTACGCCGTTCTCCTCTCCTCCGTTTTATCCTAGTGACAACCCTGCAAAGTAGGTCAGGATGAAAGTATGTGACAGGCTTAAGGTCACCCAGCAATCTTCCATGGCACAATAGGGTTTCGAAACCGTGTCTCCCAGATCCTAACCCAACACTCTAACCCGGGGGTGTCGAACTCATTTGTTACGAGGGCCGGATCTGACATAAATGAGACCTTGTTTGGCTGGGCCGTGTGTGTCATAAAATGTAATGCCAGGTAGCGGAGGTATAAACTTTATAAAGGACACAAACACAAAGGGTTTTTTAAACTTAAAATAAAAGCATTCTTAAAACATTAGCACTCTAGCAATATTTTGTTTTAACAGTGTCTGATAACTGACACCTCTTGCTCTGAATTATTGCCTCAAAATGTCTGTGCTGTTGCAATCTTGAGTATGCTGTTCAGATGTGAATCTGTAAGCTGCAAACCTACGATGACGCAGCAGCAGCAGAACTGGAAGAAGAAGCAGAAGAAAATGAAAATGTCTAGACAGTGTGTAGCTGCAATAAAGAAGGCCAACGCTATGCTGGGGATTATTAGGAAGGGAATTGAAAACAAATCAGCCAGTATCATCATGCCCCTGTATAAATCATTGGTGCGACCTCATTTGGAATACTGTGTACAGTTCTGGTCACCACATCTCAGAAAGGATATTATAGCATTGGAAAAAGTGCAGAGAAGGGCAACTAGAATGATAAAAGGGTTGGAACACCTTCCCTATGAAGAAAGGTTAAAATGCTTGGGGCTCTTCAGCTTGGAGAAACGACATGATCGAGGTTTATAAGATTATTAATGGGATTGAGCAGGTTGAGAAAGAAGTACTTTTCTCCCTTTCTCACAATACAAGAACTCGTGGGCACTCCATGAAATTGCTGAGCAGTCGGGTTAGAACAGATAAAAGGAAATACTTCTTCACCCAAAGAGTGATTAACACATGGAATTCACTGCCACAGGAGGTGGTGGCAGCTACAAGCATGTACAGTTTCAAGAGGGAATAAGATAAACATATGGAGCAGAAGTCCATCAGTGGCTATTAGCCACAGGGTATAGATGGGAACTCTCAGTCTGGGGCTGGAGATGCACTCTATTCCTGGTGCTGGGGAGGCAGCATTGGGAGGGCTTCTAGTGTCCTGGCCCCACTGCTGGACCTCCTGATGGCACCTGGTATATTTTGGCCGCTGTGTGACAGAGTGTTGGACTAGATGGGCCATTGGCCTGATTCAACATTGGCTTCTCTTATGTTCTTAAGACAGCCAGTTCCACTGCGGGCCTGACAGAAGCCCTCCGGGGGGCTGATCCGGCCCCAGGCCACAAGTTTGACACCCCTGCTCTAACCTCTATGGCATGCTGGCTCTCAAATTCCTAACACTAACACTGTACAATTCTAGCACTACTTGTCACGAATTATGCTCATGATCCTGCCGAAGTTTCACTGATTTTTGAGAAGGAATAGATCTGGATACATGCTTAACTCTTCCAATGAAATCAGCATGAGCAAATCCTGGCTGGATTTCGTCCTGTACTTTCAAAACAAGTGGCAGAGAAGAGTCCAATTAAAAACATCCATAATTAGCCATAAGTCCTCAGGACAGTAAACCTAAATACATAATACAGATGTGGCTGGTACAAAGCTTGAGAGCTGATGTTTATCTTCTGGGACATCCAGAAATAGGAAGCGGATAGAGATAGATGACGACCGGGTGCTGCAAGAACGGGATATTTTAATAAGCTGCCTCCTATCTGTAATGAAGCCTTCACGACATTCCAGCACCAATTCCAGTTATGAATGATGACTGCTTAGAACAATATTCTGATATGTGCAGTCATCCTAAAATGATGAAACTACTCACAACAGTGGTTGGGATTCAAGCAACTTGGACACGCCCAATGGCATCACAGGCTCTTTCTCTGAACACACACCCATAATTTATCACAAGTTGCTTTTGACAGTCTCCTCGCTTTCCAAAGCCAGCTGCCGTTTGGCATGGAGAGCTTCCAAGTGAGGAAGGGACATCCGAGGCCTCTTGAGCATACAGAACTAATTGCTTCTTTGGACCCCAGCCAATAATGTGTACTCTTCTCACCCCAGCCATAAACGACATCGGGAATAATACTGCTTAGCTTGGTCATGTTAACTACAGCAGAACGTAAACCTCAGTACAACCTGAGTGTTAAATTTAGTTCTTTCTATTTGAGAGCAGAAAGAAAAGTTATTGGTGTATTGTCATGTCCATAAACTGTTCCTGATGCAGCTCTGTAAGGTCTAAAATAGTCGACTCAAAATAGAACAGCCCAGCCGTCTCTAGAAGTCATACCGGGCACCAAACATCAGGCTTCTAGAGAGAAATGACAGGATTTTAGCTCCATGGGGAGATACTGCTGCAGCTAGCTACCCAACGAGCATGTAGTAAGTCTCTCTTTTCAAGGCTATATCGCAGCAAGACAACGATTTATTGGATCCTAAAGAATCCTAAAGGAGCTGCGGTGGCTCAAGTGGTTAAGACGCTGAACTGCAGGCTGTAGAAGGTCGGTAGTTCAGCAGTTCGAGACCCGGGTGCCACATGATGGAGTGAGCTCCCATCTCTAGTTCCAGCTCCTGCCAACCTAGCAGTTCGAAAGCAAGAAATTGCAAGTAGATAAATAGGTACCACTTCGGTGGGAAGGTAACAGTGTTCTGTGCGCCTTGGTGTTTAGTCATGCCGGCCACATGACCATGGAAACGTCTTCGGACAGCGCTGGCTCTTCGGCTTGGAAACGGAGATGAGCACCGCAACTCTAGAGTCGGATTCGACTGGCTTTCGAGCAAGGGAACCTTTACCTTTACTTTAAAGAATCAACAGCAGCCTTGCCTAGCCTGATCTTGTTGGAAAGTCAACAGGGCCAGCCATGGTTAGTACTTGGATGGGAGACCACCAAGGAAGACCAGAGTTGCTACACAGAGGAAGGAAACAGGAAAGCACCTCTATTCATCTCATGCCTTGAAAACCCTATGTGGGGTTGCAGTAAGTTGGATGTGAGTTGACAGCTTATTATTATTATATTATTATTATTATTATTATTAAGAAAGAGCTCTCTCACAGAAAAGATTTCCCTTTCTGCCTGCAACCCCGTTCCTCTACAGCATCTCACACCACCCCAGAGTATCCACACCCCACCCCCAGGAGCAGCTTTTGAAGAGCTGCAGTGAAAAGCGGAATCAGCAAAAATCTCTCCTGCAAACTCATTCCATCAGAGGGTTGGGTTTTTTTTTTTACTATATACCAACCAAATATCTCCTTTGATATTCTAGCGTAATTTCAAAAGGGATTTTGTCCTGCTTCTTGCAAGGCTAGCACTTTGACAATTATCTGAACTCTAGAGCTACTTAAACATCACGTTGCCTTCACTTGCACAGCAAAATTTGTGATTATCCCAGGGAAACAGATTATGTAACACGAAAAGATGAATTTCTAATAATATAGCCGGTAGGTAAACTCGGCTGTCAGCGCACAGGTCAAAAAACAAAAACAAAAAAACCCTGCACAATGGAGCCAGGCACAGCTAAGGGATTTTTAAAAACAAAACAAACTTCAAAGTTTGCAGAAAAATCTGGAAAAAAATTAATAAAGGCATGGACGGTTCAGAATCTCCGGAAGTGAAAGAAAATAATACAGTCTTGCAAACCATTGTGATGGCTGGCGGCAGAAGATACTCCCCTCCAATGCTCCCTCTCAGCTGTGAAGTCTTGTGAGCAAAAATTCTACTTTGCGAGTGACTGGCATTAACGTTGTGAGCAAGCAGTTTGGCTGCTGCATAAATTAGTTTGCTCTGGAGCCATCCCTTCCTGAGCTAAGACAAAAATGTGTGAGCTGGAGGCTAAAAAAATGTGAGCTAGCTCACATCGCAAGAGTTGGACCATAAGGAAGACCGAGCACCAAAGAATAGATGCTTTCGAATTATAGTGCTGGAGAAGACTCTTGAGAGTCCCTTGGACTGCAAGGAGATCAAATCAGTCAGCCCTAAAAGAAATCAACCCTGACTGTTCCCTGGAAGGCCAGAGACTGAAGCTGAAGCTCAAATTCTTTGGCCACCAAATGAGAAGGGAGCCCTCACTGGAGAAGACCCTGATGCTGGGAAAGATTGAAAGCAAAAGAAGAAGGGGATGGCAAAGGATGAGGTGGTTAGACAGTGTCATCAATGCAACGAACATGAAATTAAGCAAACTCTGGAGCATGACGGAAGACAGGAGGGACTGGCATGATGTGGTCCAGGGGGTGGCGAAGAGTCAGACTCGACTGTGCGACTGAACAACAACAGCTCACACTACCTCAGCTTAGAGGGAACACTGCCTCCCCCTCTTCCATTTTACCCTCAAAACAAACCTGTGATGTAGGTTAGGCTGGAGGGAGTGACTAGCCTCAGATCACCCAGCGAGCTTCTGTGGCAGAGCGGAGTACTCTAAACGATGCTCTAAAACCTGGCTTGCATGTCAATCGCTATAAGCACAATTCAGCTTCTAAGGATTTATAAGCCAACACCACACAGCTCAGTTTCTACCATTGAAGGAGAAATGGTAGATGCTACAAGAAAACGGCAGTACTTACATCAGCTCCCTCTAAGGACTTCTTCAACACGGCAACAACTTCCTCTTGAAACGCAACTTCATCCACACACTTTGGACGGCTAGATTTAAAAAAGGAAGAGGGGGCGAAGTTCAAACACTAATGTATAATAATGTATTTATACACACACGGTTCCCATTGTGTTAGATCACCCAGTCAAGGCCTCCTCTATCCTCTTCTCTTTATGACAGTGCAGAGAAGGGCTGTCATAAATGTAGCACCCGACCTATTAAACCCACATGTCTGGCTCCCTTACTATCCCCTACTTTGCCAGCTGGTTTATAAGGTTATGCATGAGGATAGAGCAGGTAGAGAAAGAGGTACTCCCCCCCCACTTTCTCACAATACAAGAACTCGTGGGCACTCCATGAAATTGCTGAGCAGTCGGGTTAGAACGGATAAAAGGAAATACTTCTTCACCCAAAGAGTGATTAACATATGGAATCCACTGCCACAGGAGGTGGTGGCAGCTACAAGCATAGACAGTTTCAAGAGGGAATTAGATAAGCATATGGAGCAGAAGTCCATCAGTGGCTATTAGCCACAAGGTATAGATAGGAACTCTCAGTCTGGGGCAGGTGATGCACTCTATTCTTGGTGCTGGGGGGGGTCAACAGTGGGAGGGCTTCTAGTATCCTGGCCCCACTGCTGGACCTCCTGATGGCACCTGGTATTTTTGGCCACTGTGTGACAGAGTGTTGGACTGGATGGGCCATTGGCCTGATTCAACATTGGCTTCTCTTATGTTCTTAAATAGAAGAACGCCCTGATCTAGATAGCCCCGGCTAGCCCGACCTGGGAAGCGAAGCTGGGTCGGCCCTGATTAGCGCTTGGGTCGGAGATCTCCAAGGAACACCAAGGTTGTGATGCAGAGACAGGCAAAGGGAAACCACCGTCTCTTGCCTTGAAATCTGTACGAGGTCACCATAAGTCAGCTTTAACTTGACGGCCAATAGCCTTACAAATAATGTACCCGTCAAAATTTGAGGTCAAAGCACCTCTGCCAAGTATTTCCAGTCGAAACAGAAACACTGGAGCACTCTGCAGTGACTCAGCAGCTGCATCACTCGGCATCGACAATCAGGGTGTGCCAGTAGCAGACAAGATACAAAACAGGGAACATGCAAATCTCTATTGTGGCGCATTATTAGAGTTATTACACACTGTGCCCTAGTCGAGAAAGCATGCTGCAACCTGACGCTGGATACATAACAGTGCTGCCATGTCTTTGGGGACTCTGTACCCTCCACACTGCATGGATACATCCCAACGCAATATATGCTGGATCCAAATGGAGCCTAACAAAAGCAATTTTTTAGTGGCTTCTCCCCTCCCCACATCAGCCCCGAAGTGTCACTGCTGAAGGTCTGGGGATCCCGCAGAACACAAACGCCAGACGGCATGAAAGACGGCAGTAAGAAGGGGGACTCCCTGGGAATCACTCTTCCATAAATGTAACCTGTTTGTGCAGTGTCACAACATTCACACGAGGGGTGGGGTAGTTCCTGCCCAGGCCCACTGTACCCCACAGTATATTGTTCTAGAATACCTCAACAATAAGGGTGTCCTAAGGCCCACGGGGAGGTTACTGGGGGAAGCAATTAAAATAAAACTGCTCCTGTTGAGTTGCTACGTTGTCGCAGCTTTGGATCCCATTCTGTGAGACTGCTCTCGATGGTTTCCATGTTACAACATCCACTTTTAATGGCTAAAGCACCCGGAGTGATACGACACCTGTATGCAGGTGTCATTTTTAACTTGCAGCTGACAGTTGTGTTGCCATGCCCATATAAGGACTTTGTGGGCTGGCTCAGAAAGATTAAGTGGAAGGGAGAGAGAAAGAGAGTCAAAATACGCAGAGGAACTTTGAAAGCAGTGATTGATAGGCTGAAACCAGTGTCCACGTCCTATTTCAGATCTTAACCTGTGCACGTTACAGCTTATGCCAGCAGTCTTCTCGGGGGGGGGGGCATGGCTCAGTGGTAGAACATCTGGTTTTCATGCAGAAGGTCCCAGGCTCAGTCCAAGGCAATACTGGCCTTCATGGACCGAAGGTCTGATTTTTGTTGTTGTTCAGTCGCACAGTACTCCCATCTCTTTAAGAACCTGCCATAATTTATTGTGATCCACACAATCAAAGGCTTTAGCATAGTCAATGAAGCAGAAGTAGATGTTTTTCTGGTACTCTCTTGCTTTCTCCATAATCCAGCGAATGTTGGCAATTTGATCTCTAGTTCCTCTACCTCTTCGAAACCCAGCTTGTACTTCTGGCAGTTCTCTATCCACGTACTGTTGGAGCCTAGCTTGTAGGATCTTGAGCATGACCTTGCTAGCGTGTGAAATGAGTGCAATTGTGCGATAGTTTGAACATTCCTTGACATCGCCCTTCTTTGGGATTGGAATGTACACTGACCTTTTCCAATCCTGTGGCCACTGTTGTGTTTTCCAAATTTGTTGGCAAATTGAGTGCAGCACTTTAACAGCATCTTCTTTTAAGACTTTGAAGGTCTGATAAGGCAGCTTTAATACCAGTGCTGATGGACCAAGGGTCTCATTTGGTATAAAGCAGCTTTATGTGTATTCATGCATATAATGGCAAGAGCAGCATATCAAAGGAGTAGGTGCAACAACCTTCCCTGAGCAGCTACTCCAGGGTCATACTGCTCACCCATCTAGGCTCTGGTCACAGAGACAAGTAGATGACTGGCCTATTAAATAGAACAGGAGACTAACAGGAGACAAAAATAAGTAGAGACATCTAGTGGTTACAATCATCATCTTCATTATTTAAAAATGCTCCACTATAGCCAACCACCTTCTCCTAGCCTTTTTATCCCTTGCATTCATGTCAACAATAGGACCCCAAATGACAGCCCAAGCCCTTACTATTTTTCCACCCAAGGGACCAGTCTGACCCTCTTGCCCTCCCCACTGCTTCCTGCAGTGGCAGCTGCTCCCCGTTCCTTGGTAGGCGGAGGTTTTGTGCTGATTGACGATGGACCTTTCAGAAAGGCCTGCATGGCTTCTCACCAACCTGCAGGAGGAGGAAGGGTTTTTTTTAAAAAAATGAACATGCAACATTAGCATTATACTTTAAAAATTAAGTCTATGTTAGTGCTTTCACTATGTAAATAATTAAAAAATACAGGTGGGTAAATACTACATAGTACTTTGCTGAGACAAAGTCAAATCTGTTAAAGTATATGAAGAAGAATAAGAAGAGATTGGATTTGTACCCTGCCCTTCCCCCCCCCACAACAGACACCCTGTGAGGGAGGTGGGGCTGAGAGAGCTCTGACAGAAACTACTCTTTTTCAAGAGCAGCTGTGCCAAAACTATGGCTTGCCCAAGGTCATCCAGCAGGGGCAAGTGGAGGAGTGGGGGAATCAAACCCAGTTCTCCCAGATCAGAGTCCGCGCACTTAACCACTACACCAAACATACAAATGCATGTTTTCAATCTGCAGGGAAAAAAATAATTTTTTAATCGCAATGAAGTATTTTGGCTTATTCGTTTGAATTCTCACTCCTAACCTGTTAACAGACCCTAGCATGAAGCAGCTGGATTAGAATTTGTTAAGAGGTCTGATACCAGCTCCCCGTGATAACATAAGGACCTGGGATTCCTCAGATGTTTCAGGAGTTAATTAGTGGAGGAAAACTAGGGAGGTTATTTTAATTGCTGGCTGTGAATGGCCAATTTTCTTGGCTACATTTGAACTTACCCAATTACATCATGATTCCTGCTTTTCATGGCCCTGTTGACAACTTTCCCCCTTCATATCTTTGCAGATGCCTGGCAGAGACCCACTGCATACATCTGATGAAGCAGGCTCCAGTTCTTGGAAGCTTAAACTGGGATAAAAGTTGGCTAGTCCTTAAGGTGCCCTGACCTGTATAATCCAGGCTAGCCTAACCTTCTCAGATCTTGGAAGCTAAGCAGGGTTGGCCCTGGTCAATATCTGAATGGGAGGCCAAGGAACGCCAGGGGGTCTCTACGCAGAGGCCAGCAATTGCAAACCACCTCGGAACATCTCTTGCTTTGAAAACCCTACGGGGTTGCCATAAGTCAACTGTGACTTGATGACCAAAAAAAAAAAAAGTCCTTAAGGTGCCATAAGAGTCCCGTTCATTTTTACAGTTCCAACTAGTCAGAACTGTTTTAAATAAACCAAGTTTGGAATGACAGGTAGAAATGTAGGCTTGGGTCCCAACAGAGTATTTCTGCAGGCTATAGAGTGCAATTTTCACCCATTCCCTGTGGACCTCCAGTCCTCCCCGCTCCCCCCCATTCAGTTCCTGAGGGTTCCCTATACCCAGATAGAAATATTTTGAGATGGCATTTTGAGCTGCCTTGGGAGAGGTCAGAGACGTGCAGAGGGGGAAAATTCCAGTGCTTTATTTTTCCACAGGAAGTGTTTTTATTTCTAAAGTTCATAAGACTCTTGCCAATACAATATTAGGTAAGCTTGGTAGTTTCAAAGTTTTAATTAATTTTTTCCAAGTGATTATGCCTAGGAATTGTGAGAAAGAATAACTGCATGTTTTATTCATCTTTAAATGAGGGATAGGAATTCAAGTTTGAGTTCACCTGAGTGGCTGCACAGGTCAAATCAAAACCAAAGTTAAAATTCTCATCAATATTTATTTATTTATTATTTCAATTTATACCCCGCCCTCCCCTCAAGCAGGCTCAGGGTGGCTTACACTAGTTAGTACACTGTACCATAAAAACCATGTACAAAATTGAAAACAACTTACACACATTAACATTAAGCATTAAAAATAATCCAACAATTAACAATTAAAGTGCTATGATGGTAATCTTTAATGGTAATTTTTTTAAAAAAAAATTATGTTTCCTCTAATCCCATGGTGGAAGGGATACTGTAATCACCATTCTGATATGGGACTAATAAGGAATGCAAATGATGCAGCAGACAATTTTTCAATTCACATTTTTCTACAAAAACCATTATCACTGGAGGTAGTGTATATAGCTCTCCTCTCCCCAGTTATTCTAACAACACTGCAAAGTATGCTAGGCTAAAAGATAGCAATGGGTCCAAAATCACCGAGTGACTGAGTGGGTATCTGAACCTGGGTCTCGGACCCTATCCTGACACTCTGAACACTGACAACATAAAGAGCTTCCTTATACCAAGTGAGAATACACATGGTAGGGGGCCATAGTTCAGCAATCTATCACCAGCTTTGCCTGCAAATAATCCCAGGTTCAATTCATGGCTTTTTTCCCCACCTGATGAATCTGTCAGTTTTATACTACTCTTCCTCCAAGGAATTCAGCAAAGTAAAGAGATGTGAGGGGGAAAAAAATCTAATGCTTTATTTTTCCATGGAAAGTGTCTTTATTTCCAAGCTTCATGGGTTCAGTACTGTCTAAGAGTAGACAGCAGCTCCTCAGGCAGAGAAATCCTTTCCTTCCTCACCTATAAACTATGCTAGGGACTGAACTTTGTGCCCAACCACTGCGCTACAGCCCTTCCCACTCTGTCCTCCACCCAGTTTTATTTTTCCCTGTCGCCTCTCTGGGTCCACCACCTCCTGCAAACTCTGATGTGTCTCTCTGCTCACCCTAGCTATGATCTGGCCAGATTCTGGAAGACCTGGGTTCAGATCCCCACTCAGCTACATGAAGTACCTCAAGCCAGGGTTGTTGTACGAAATGGAAGGAGGAGAACTAAGCTCAGATCTCTGCTTGCCATGAAATCAACTGGGTGGCCTCAGGGTAGTCACTCTCCCTTGGCCTCACCTATCTCACAGGGGTGTTATATGAAACGGAAGGAAGAGAACTAAGCTCAGATCTCTACTTGCCATGAAATCCAGTGAAGAAGAAGAGAAGACATTGGATTTATACCTTGCCCTTCACTACCCAAAGGAGTCTCAGAGCAGTTGACAATCCCCTTCCCTTCCTCTCCCCACAACAGACACCCTGTGAACAATGTTCCCTCTAAGCTGTGGAATCTTGAGAGCAAAAAATCTACCTTGTGAGCTAATGGCATTAAAGTTGTGAATGAGCAATTTGGCTGCTGCATAAATTAGTTTGCTCTGGAGCCCTCCTTCCTGAGCTAAGACAAACATGTGTGAGCCGGAGTCTAAAAACCTGTGAGGCAGCTCACACTAACTCAGCTTAGAGGGAACACTGCCTGTGAGGCAGGTGGGGCTGAGAGAACTCTTTTGAGGACTGCCCTTGAGAGAACAGCTCTGAGAGAACTTGTGACTGACCCAGGGTCACACCAGCAGCTGCACGTAGGGGAGTGGGGGATCAAACCCGGTTCTCCCAGATTCTGCAGGTGGGGGAGTGTGGAATGAAACCCGGTTCTCTTAACCACTACACTGAGTGGCCTTGGGGCAGTCACTTTCCCTCAGCCTCGCCCACCTCACAGGGCTGTTGTGAGTATGAAACGGAAGCTGAACTTCTAGGCTCAGGTGCCTGCTGGCCCCGAACCCCGTTGGGCAGCCTTGGGGCAATCGCTTTCCCTCAGCCTGATCTACCGTCCTGAGTCCGCTGGAGGAAGAGAGGGATAAAAATGTACAAGAAAGAAAGAGGGGGGGAATTTCAGACACCCCAGCCTCCCCCTCCCTGACCGACCACGAGCCAGCCTGAGGAACAATCCGAGCCCCGGATTGGGGATTATAAACTCCGGGCTCTCCTTCACCTGAGAATCACCCGCGGATCTCCCCTCAGTCTTCTTCCAAGCAAGGAGGCCGCTGCTTCTACTTCCCGCCAAAACCACTCTTGTTTTTTTCTTTCCCCACCCACTTCCGGTTCCTCGTTGGGCCGCTCTAGGAACACCGATGGCCATTGAAGTTCCAGAACAACGTATAAGAACGAGACGGAGAGGAAAGGGTGAAAGAAAGAGGGCGGAGCCGGTCTAAATTAGGAGAAAAGGGGCGGGAGAAAGGAACTCGCGTCCCGTGACGTGATTTCCATGGGATTGAGGGTTCTTCCCGCTAGCTATAACGGGGATTAAGAGCACAGATATTTTTGCACATGCGCTGAAGTGCACTCCGGCTAATTCGGAGGAAGTACCGAAGGTAAATGGCAGAAGTGCGCATGTGCGCAGTTTTCTGCTAAATGGTAAAATTGGGGGTTATGCGCATGCGTGCCAGGGTTGTGGGTTCGGCCCATTGACTCAAGTTCTAGAGAAACGGGTCTTTTGTGTGCGTCCGATATTTCCTGGTTCTTTTCACTTCAAAGCGGGGACAAACATTAGATAACCATAGAAAAGAGCAAGAGCACCTTAAAAACTAACAGTTTGTGGCGGAGTAGGACCCTTCGTGAGTCACTGGTCGCTTCGTCAGGATCTGGGAGTTCATCGTGCCCTCTGCCAAGTCCAAATTCAAGCCGCTTTGTGTGTGGGGGAAATGTGATTTAAAATTTTTAAAAGTGAAATTTGCCCTGAAATATCAATAGGAGGGTGAAATAAATTTCCCAGTAGTATTATGCCTGTCTTATATTGTATGTGGAGAATGACTCGGAGAGATGTTGTACCCAAATGGGGCTGGGAGAGTGCTAAAGCATCACAACACCGCTTTGCAGGGCTGTGACTTGCACCTTTATGCTGGCTGGTGGTGGAATGTGCTGTCCGATTGCACCTGATTGGTGGCAACCGAGGCTAAGAGTTTTCAAGGCAAGAGACCGAACAGAGGTGGTTTGCAATTGCCTGCCTCTGCTTTATATAGGGTTGCCAGGCCTGGGCTGGAAAATACCTGAAGACACTGGGGGTGGATCCAGGAGAGGGTGGGGTTTGGGGAGGGGCCTCGTCATGGTCCAATGCCATAGAGTCCACCCTTCAAAGCAGCCATTTTCTCCAGGGGAGCTGATCTCTGTCAGCTGGAGATCATTTGTAAAAGTGGGAGATCTCCAGTACCCACCTGGAGGCTGGCAACCCTAGCGTTGCAACCCTGGACTTCCTTAGTGGTTTTCTGAGATCTGACAAGATCGGCCAGTGTTGCCACCTCCAGGAAGCCTGGAGAGGGGAGGGACCTCAGCAGGGTATGGAGTCAGCAATGCTGATCCTGTGAACTGAGGCAGATCATCAGAGGGAGGGCAGGCAGGGATGCATCAGTGCTTAGTTCTCATGGCCCTTTCTTACATGTCCATGGAAATGCCAATCACCACTTCGGGGCCTGGAAGCAATTTTCCTCCAGGCCAGTTTAGCCAGGGATCCTGGAGGTTTTTTTGTCATCTTCTGGGCATGGAAAAGGGGTCACTGGGGATGAGGGAGGGTAGGTATTCGGGAATCTCCTGCAATGTTCAGGGGGTTGGACTAGATGACTCTGGAGATTCCTTCCAACTCTATGGTTCTATGAGTCCTGTTAAATACTGGGTTCAGGATGCATGGCGGTGATCAGCTCTAGTTTATTTAGTGATTTCAGCACACTACAAGGACACCCAGCAAGGCTTGAACCCCGCTTATAAAGCATGCAAACACCACATCCAACACATACCGACTCCCAACCCCTTCCTGGTACAGCTTGATGAATGGTTTACACTCAATACAAAACAAGACCATTCTCCAAAGCAGCATTTTCTCCAGAGGAATGAGGAAATGAGCTCTGTCCCCTGGAGATCAATTACGATGGGTCTGTCTGTAGCAGTAGAAAAAGCAAGAGCCCAGTAAGATCTTAAAGACTTAACAATTGATGGTCTGTGGCAGGGTGTGAGCTTTGATGAGCTTCTTCAACTCTATCACATGCCCTGCCACAGATTTTTGGAGATCTATTGTAATTCCGGAAGACCTTCAAAGTCCTACCTGGAGGTCCCTCCTGGCCAGCAGAGAGGGATGGAGAGAAAGGGTTGCCAGGTCTGGTTTGGGAAGCTCTTGGAGATTTGGGGATGGAGCCTGGAGTGGACAGGGACCTCAGTGGGGTACAATGCCACAGAGTCCACCTTCCAAAGCATGCAGTTTCTTCAGGGGAACTGACTCTGTAGTCTGGAGATAAATGGTAATGCCAAGGGGTCCCCAGATCCCAGCTGGAACTGGGCATCCTTACATCCACGTTTGGTGTAGATCCAGTTTGGTGTAGAGAGCCAGTCTGGTGTAGTCATTAAGTGCGCAGACTCTAATCTGGGAGAACGGGGTTTGATTCCCCACTCCTCCACTGACAGCTGCTGATGTGACCTTGGGCAAGCCATAGTTCTGTCAGAGCTGTCCTTGAAAGGGCAGTTTCTGTCAGCGCTCTCTCAGCCCCACCAACCTCAAAGGGTGTCTGTTGTGGGGAGGGGAAGGGGAAGGAGTTTGTAAGCCGCTCTGGGACGGTGAGTGAAGGGTGGGGTATAAATCCAATCTCCTCCTCCCCCTCTTCCTCCTCTTCTTCTTCTTCAAGTCAGGGCACAAGTCTTGTGGTGACCTAATTCAAGGTGCCACCACACAACCTCGGGGCACTTTATTTCATTGTTTGTTTTATTTATAGTGGCAAAAAAACCCTGCTGTCAAAGTCACAGCCAACTCACGGCGACCCTACAAGGTTTTCAAGGCAAGAGGTATATGAAAATTTGGGACTATTATACAATGGAGAAGATCGCTACACAAATCTATCCTTCTAACACATACAAAGCACAATCACTATTTTACTTAAAATGGCTTCCATTTATTGAAGCATCATTTTCGGATTCCATTGTTCCATCTCACACAATTCCTCAAAGATATAAAGAGATAATAACAACATTTTGATCTGGCTTATCAAATCAAAGGTCATATACAAGAGTGCAAACACACTAGGGTCAGTGTTTATCAACAGAAACAAATATCAATAATATTATAACTTCCTTTAGTTGATGGTTTGCTTGAATGATATTGTATGTTACGATGCAATATATATTTCACATTAAGTTTATTGTACATGTTTTACTCAAGAAAAGCATTTCATTGTTTGTCTGTTTTAAAGTTAAAAGTTATAAATAAAATGTTAAAAAAAAGAGGCGTTCAGAGGTGGTTTGCCCCTGCCTGCCTCTGCGTCACAACCCTGGGTTTCCTTGGTGGTCTCCCATCCTAATATCAACCAGGGCCAATATGAACCCTATTTAGCTTTTGAGATCTGGTGAGATCGGACAAGCCTGGGCCAACCAGGTCAGGGTAACGATGGGGGAAAGTGCTAACAATGAGACCAGACAGGCTTAGGAACCTGGTGATGCCATCCTTCCTGTGACATATCTCAGGTGGACAGAAATGGACCGGGAAGTGTGAGTGGTGCTACAAGCCATGGCTGCAGGGATCACTCTAGGGTTGCCAGGTCTGGGCTGGAAAATACCTGGAGACTTTGGGGGTGGATCCAGGAGAGGGTGGGGTTTGGGGAGGGGAGGGGCCTCAGCACGGCACAATGTCATAGAGTCCGCCCTTCAACGCAGCCATTTTCTCCAAGGGAGCTGGTCTCTATCAGTGGTATAAGCGGGAGATCCCCCAGGCTCCACCTGGAGGCTGGCAACCCTAGGTCACTCATGTTCAAAGAACGTGCCACACCTATTGTTTCAATGGGATATTGATATAATGATATTCTTGTGTGCAGATTTTTTTAAAAAATTGCAAAATCTGTAGTGACCCAGGGAGAGGCAGTACTTCTGGGACATTAGACAGAGACCCTGCAGGGAAACCTGCTGCATTGAGGTTCACTTGCTGCAGTAGCAGCAGCAGTGAAACCACAAAATCCTGTCCCTGAGTGGAAGACACTAGTGCATGGTCTAGTGTTGGCAACTGTGGGTTGGGAAATTCCTGGAGATTTCAGGGCGTATCCTGGAGGAGGAAGGGTGGAGGGGAGGGAATACAATGCCACAGAGTCCACCTTCCAAAGTGGCCATTTTCTCCAGGTGAACTGATCTCTATCATCTGGAGGTCACTTGTAATCCCAGGAAATCTTCAGCCGTCACCTGGAGGTTGGCAACCAACCCAGGTGCCGCCTGGAGGGAGAGCCAGTTTGGTGTAGGGGTTAAGTGCGTGGACTCTAATCTGGGAGAACTGGGTTTGATTCCCCACTCCTCCACCTGCAGCTGCTGGATGACCTTGGGCAAGCCATAGTTCTATCAGAGCTGTCCTTGAAAAAACAGCAGTTTCTGTCAGAAGTTCTCTCAGGCCCACCTGCCTCACAGGTGGTGGGGAGAGGAAGGGATAGGAGTTTGTAAGCCGCTCTGAGACTCCAAGTGAAGGGCAGGGTATAAATCCAATCTCCTCCTCCTCCATCTGTAGATATAGATTTGGACTGAGGCTCTGTTTCCAGTAACGTTCTAATGGTTTTGTTTGTTTTAATGGAGTGCAGCATCTTGTAAATCGCCCTGGGCCTATTTCCCAGGGGAAAGTCTGTTCACAAATATCTTTTAAACAAACAAATAAAGCAGCAGCCCCGAAAGAGAGTTTCTCTGTTGCCATTTTTGGGATTATAAATCCGACTTGCGCAAAACGGAGCGAGACAAAGACGCAATTAAAAACTAGACAAAGACAGGAGTAATCGCTTGGGAAGGAAGCTAGGCGCTGGTGGAAAGCTGACCTGGAGATGGTCTCTATAGCAACGACAGTTTATTGAAAAGCGAAGTTGCAAGGAAGACATCAAGTTGGAATTACATCACTCTACTGGGAAAGGAAAGTTGTAATTTGGTTTGGGGAAATGTGAAATAAATAGCTTCCTGTTATCGGGCATGAAGGTAGCATCCTCCACTGAATGCAACCAAATTGCATGTAAAGGTCAGGGAAGGGTCCAGAATATTTATAAAACCTGAAAGTATACCTGAGAGTTATTTTCCATATAGTGTGAAAGAGAATGCTATTGCCTTCCAAAGTAGGTTCATGGTTTCTTTGTCTGAAAGAAACTCTTGAGGAAGCTCGGGGCGGGGGGGATCATAGAATTATCTTTACAGAATCACAGGAGGTATGCTTGCCCTGGCAGATCATAGTTCACTTTGCGTCTGCAATAAATCTGCGAATATATTCTGTGCAATCTGGTTCCAAGTTATTCGCACAAACGCTTTGATCTGAAAGGAAGATAGACTAAAACGCGGACATACCTGGGAAACACGTACGGCTGTACGCCGGCCGCACGTGGCTGCATAGGAGATCTCCACCTTACATCAGCGACATCATTTTGTCACGGGAGGTCTATGGACACTTTGGCATCGTGTCTGAGGGTTTAGTGTCACATCCATACATATGTGCTGTGTCATGTTCGAGAGCTATTATTGTCGTGAAGTACTGCCTGGGAGCCTACTAATATTATAGACGGTAACTGTTGCGTTGTGCCCATCAACCTCAATACAGAATTAATGCATTAGAGTGAAACAGAAATATGCAACAGGCAATGCATTTATTTTTATTTTAGTACAGAATACTTTCATACTGTTGATGGTTTTTCCTTAGCGTTTTCTTCCTTTGTGCATACTATACGCTGAGGTTCCCCCTTTGTCTTCTCTAGCTTCCTGGTGATGGCTGGAGGTCAGTGTTCCCTCTAAGATGAGTTAGTGTGAGCTAGCTCACAAGTTTTTAGCCTCCGGCTCACACATTTTTGTCTTAGCTCAGGAAGGATGGCTCCAGAGCAAACTAATTTGGCCAGTTTGGTGTTGAGAGCCAGTTTGGTGTAGTGGTTAAGTGCGCGGACTCTAATCTGGGAGAACTGGGTTTGATTCCCCACTCCTCCACTTGCAGCTGCTGGATGACCTTGGGCAAGCCATAGTTCTGGCACAGCTGTTCTCTCAAGAGCAGTGCTCAAAAGAGCTCTCTCAGCCCCACCTATCTCACATGGTATCTGTTGTGGGGAGGGGAAGCGAAAGTAGTTTGTAAACCGCTCTGAGACTCCGAGTGAAGGGCGGGGTATAAACGCAATCTCTTCTTCTCTTCCTCTCTTCAATCTCTCTTCTAATGTATGCAGTAGCCCAATCACTCGCTCACAACTTTAATGCCAGTAGCTCACAAAGTAAAATTTTTGCTCACAAGACTCCACAGCTTAGAGGGGGCATTGCTGGAGATCTCGTGCTATTACAACAGAGATCTATTTACCTCGAGAAAATGGCTGCTTTGGAGGCTGGGCCATTATTAGGGACATTATGCCCCAAATCCCACCCTCTTGAGCCTCCACCCAGAAAATCTCCAGGAATTTCCCAAATGTGGAGCTGACAGCCCTAACTACAGTGATTATTCTGCTCTACTGAGTCAAATGCAGACCAACAGCTATCTAATGTGGCTTTCCAGGTGCTTCACAGCCGCTTTTTTCGGTTCTTCAAAGCATGCAGCAAAAATAGCTCTCTTGAGCACTTATACTAAAAAGGAAGCATAATACCCATTTGCCTGTTTCTTGGATGACTGTTGATTCACAATATTGACAGGCAATCCGGGCATGGTGACAGATCTCCTGCAGTGACCTAGCGAGCTAAAAGCCAGACTTAATTTCTTCCCTTTCCTGCAATCGTCCTTTCTTTCCCTGCTCCATATCCGAATGCATCCCGTGAATGCATTTCTCCTCGCATTTGGTAGGACTCCAAACTGGCATCAGGCCCTCTGTCCATTGTGCCTTTTCTAAAAGACATCTGGCGTGTGACACGACTCCCAGGAGATCCATCAGCATCCACCCAAAAGGCAGCTGCTCTGCCCCTATATCCAGCCTCAGCTCTGTTTCTGGGCACTACTCATCTCCCCTTTCCTTTCTTATTTAATTTATTTGACCCCAGGGGCTACGGTTTTATTCTGCACATTCTCACTTTCTCGCCTTCTGTTTCTAAAAACTGCACCATCTGATCCAGTCTCCTGAGGTTATACCTCATCTGTGGCAAAAGAAATCATACGATTAACATTTTTACTCTTAAATGGTGAAAGAAGCATGCTTTTTAGCATCTGACGTGAATATGTATTTAAGGCGCAAGTCTGCAGTGTTTGCCAGCTAAAAATAGAAGAAGAAGAAGAAGAAGAAGAAGAAGAAGAAGAAGAAGAAGAAGAAGAAGAAGAAGAAGAAGAAGAAGAAGAAGAAGAAGAAGAAGAAGAAGAAGAGGAGGAGGAGGAGGAGGAGGAGGAGGAGGATTTTCACTCGGAGTCTCAGAGCGGTTTACAATCTCCTTTCCCTTCCCCACAACAGACATCCTGTGAGGTAGGTGGGACTGAGAGAGTTCTTTCAAGGACTGCTCTTGAGAGAACAGCTCAGAGAGAACTGTGGCCCAGGACAGACTGGCAATTTGCCCCGGTATCGAGTCGCGGCAAAAAAAACCCGGAGTAAACGATACCGGGTTTTCCCGTCCACACAGCGGGGGCCTCTGCCGGAAGATACTGGACGGAGGCGCGCAGGAGCGTTCAGACTGCCGCGCCGGAGGCGCGCTATATTCGCTGTTTCCCCATTATTTCAGCTGTGGAGCGGAGCGCAGCCAATCACACCGCTGCTGCCTCATGCCCAACGCGGGTTGCTCCCGGCTTTTCGGCTGTGCGTTCAGACTCCCCGGAAGTGGAGAAACGCGCGACAAACGCAGGCTTTCAAGATTTGCGTCGGCTTTTATCAGGTGTTTTTTTAATCCGGCAGTGAAGCGCGAGAGCACCGGTAGGCTACGGGTGGGGGACGCCAGGCAGATCTGCCTGTGTGAACATTCCATTTAATCCGATATTGAGTCGTTGTCAACCCGGGTCCCATCCCGCGGCAAATTGCCAGTCTGTCCTCGGCCTGTGACTGACTCAAGGTCACACCAGCAGCTGCATGTGGAGGAGTGGGGAATCAGACACACTTCTCCCAGATTAGAGTCCGCACTCCTAACCGCTAGACCAGACTTGACAGAGTACTCCATCTTTCTGTGTTATACCTCTGAGGATGCCAGTCACAGCTATTGGCGAAACATCAGGTCCTACAATGCCAAGACCATGGTCACACAACCCGGAAAATCTACAGCAACTAATAGACATTAATTTGTTGTGCAAAATGTGGACTTTAAAAAGCAGACACGGTGGATGGTTGTGCGAATAACCAATTGTAGGATTGTGGTCGATTGCCGTGTTTATTGCACATCTCACCTTTTTAATACATTGTCTTCTACCTTTGTAACCCATGTTTGGTGAAATGGCATGTAGGGCTGCCAACTCCTGGTCTGTGGCATTGTACCCTGCTGAGGCCCCTCCCCTCCCTCTCCTGGATCCACCCCCAAAGTCTCCAGGTATTTTCCAACCCAGATCTGGCAACCCTAAATAGAAGGCTTAGCCTTCTTTCTGGCATCCATTTTTCTATTTGCAGGTCCCTTCAAAATCATAATAATGGAGAGCATCCCATTATGTGAGTCCTGCACCCGCAGTATGGAACGCTACAACCCAGACACGGTTACCACCACCTCAGTAACAAGTAGGCCTCAGTCCTGGGAGAGGGTGTGAAAGTCTGGCGAGGGAAAGGACCAGAAACTCTAGAACGGGCATCATTCTGGGTGAGTCAGACCTGTACAAAACACATCTCCACCCTTGTTTTCTGGAGGACACAAACCCAGCTATAAAATACGTATGTTTGTACAAGAAGAGGCTCCAAAGACTTCATCCTGCCATATATTCAGGGCCGGCTTGAGGCATTTCGATGCCCTGAGAACCCTACTTTTCTTTTGGTCCGTCACCTTCCAAGTGGGGCCTGCATTGCAGAAGTTCTCCAGTCTTTAAAGATCAATTCCCCTGGAAGAAAAGGCAAGTTCTGGAAGTCGGCTCAATGACGCTAGGTCCCTGCTGAGCTCCCTCCACAAGGCCCCCCCCCAAATCTTAGGAATTTCCCAAACTGGTGTTGGCAACCTTTCCTTGGCCCTCCCCTGGCAGTGGGCAAGTCTGGCTCCAGAGGCTGCAGCTCTCTCAAAATTAGAACTGATCTCTAAACAACAGAGATCAGTTCCCCGGAGAACATGGCTGCTCTGGAGGGTGGACTCTATGGCATTCCACCCCGTGGAGGTCCCTCCCCTCCTCAAACCCCGCCCTCCTCAGGCTCCACCCACAAAATTTCCAGGTATTTCCCAGCCCTGAGTTGGCAACCCTAGCCTGGAGAGCCTCTGGAATTACCTCTGATCTCCAGACGACAGAGATCAGTTTCACTGCTTTGAGATGTGGACTCCCTGGCATTATACCTCGCTGAGACCTCTCCCCTCCCCAAATCCCGCCCTCCCCAGGCTCCACCCCCCAAATCTCCAGGTATTTCCCAACCCAGAGTCGGCAACCCTAGTTGCTAGGATGGCTCTATTTGATTTTGCTGGTTTTTCTAATTGCTGGTTTCTTTCTCCCCCCGTTTTTTCCCTGGTAAAAGTTATTTCCGAGCTACCTCAAAATGGATGGTAGGGAGGTGTGGCAGGGTAAATATAGTTTCCCACTTCTTCCCCATGTGTTGGAAAGTTCCAGGGGCAGGCACGATCATGTCCCTGTCTTTATGAGGAAGGAGAAATGAGGATCTGCGGTATTTTTTTTGTAATACCTGTTAATTTACTGATGCACAAGTTGATAGGCAGCATACGTTGTTGCTGTTGTTGTTCAGTCGCACAGTCGAGTCCGACTCTTCGCAACCCCATGGACGACATCACGCCAGACCCTCCTGCCTTCCGTTAATGCAATCTTAGGATGCATTAACAGAAGCATTGTGTCCAGATCACAGGAGGTGGTAGTTCCGCTCTATTCTGCTATGGTCAGGCCTCACCTAGAGTACTGTGTCCAGTTTTGGGCACCACACTTTAGGAAGGATGTTGACAAGCTGGAGCGTGTCCAGAAGAGGGCAACCAGGATGGTGAGAGGGTTTGAATCCAAGTCTTAAGAGGAAAGGCTGAAAGAGCTGGGTATGTTTAGCCTGGGAAAGAGAAGGCTTAGAGGGGACATGATTGCAGTCTTCAAGTATTTGAAGGGCTGTCATGTAGAAGATGGAGCAGATCTATTCTCTCTTGCTCCGGATTGCAAGACTAGATCTAATGGGTGGAAATTACAAGGGAGTCGTTACTGGCTAAATATCAGGAGAAACGTCCTAACTGTAAGAGTGGTTGAGCAGTGGAACAGTCTGCCTCGGGAGGTGGTGGATGCTCCTCCGCTGGATGTTTTCAAGCGGAGGCTGGACGTCCATCTTTTGGGTATGTTGTAGGTATGTAGGGCTATCTTTCGGCTATGCTTCTGCAGAGTGCAGGGGGTTGGACTAGATGACCTGCAAGATCCCTTCCAACTCTAACATTCTATGGTTCTATGATTTTGTCATGCTCTGGAGTTTGCGTAATTTCATGTTCATTGCATCGATGACACTGTCTAACCATCTCATCTTTTGCTGTCCCATTCTTCTTTGACCTTCAATCTTTCCCAGCATCAGGGTCTTCTCCAGTGAGCGCTCCCTTCTCATTTGGTGGCCAAAGTATTTGGTGGCATATAGATAGGCAGTATATAGCAGCATCTGTTTCTAGCTACATCTGTTCTTCAACAAACTGTATACCAGATGCAAAACCTGTGCCAAACTCTCCTCTCTTGCCCTAGGCAAGCAGGTTGAGTTTGTGGCATCTAATGTTCACCAGCCATCAAAAGCCGTTAACTAAACACCCTTGTGCTTTTTAGTGCCCCATGAGGAAATAGCCATAGATGTTCGCTAAACAAAACTCTATGGGGACAGTTCACTGCCTCATGTGGCCCCTTATGACATTTTAAATAAACAAGCAGACAGTTGGTGGTTTTTCCAAATGTCATTTAATACTGAATAGTTGTTTGTACGTTTATTTGTTTAATTCCGCTTCCATCCTGAACCTTCCCAAGCGCTCAAGGTGGGTAACAACTTCATATAGGGATGCCAACTTCCTGGTGGGGCCTGGAGATCTCCCAGAATGACCACTGATTTCCAGACTACAGAGATCAGTGGCATAAGAGAATGATGAATGATTATATATTGGGGAGTCCCTGGCTTGAATGTTGCTTCTGCTATGAACTCACAAGAAGTCCTTAGGGAAGGTACTATCTCTTTGCCAGGTCCCTTGGAGCTCCTGGCAGGGGATGAAGGGTACAATTTGGTATAGTGGTTAAGTGCACGGACTCTAATCTGGGAGAACCAGGTTTGAGTCCCCACTCCTCCACTCACACCTGGCTGGATGACCTTGGGTAAGCCATAGTTCTGATAAGAGCTGTCCTTGAAAAAAAGCAGTTTCTGTCAAGAGCTCTCTCAGCCCCACCGACCTCACAGGGTATCTGTTATGGGGAGGGGAAGGGAAAGGAGTTTGTAAGCCGCTCTGAGACACCTTTGGCTAGTGAAGGGTGGGGTATAAATCCAATCTCTTCTTCTTCCTCTTCTACCAGGGGCAGGGAGGAATGGCAGAAATTAATGCAATGTGCCTACATGACCTGGAAGTGATGTAGGCATGTCAGGGAGTGACGCTCTGGCTTTTTTGGGGGAAACTCTATGGTAGAGTTAGCTTCTACCATAGAGTTTTGCCCAAAAACCAGAGTGTCGCCCCAATGTCCCTGATGTTAATTTCTGGCGTTCTTCCTTGTTTGGGGGGAGGTAATTCCCTCCAACTGTCCAGCTGGCTAGTGGTGGAGGGGTGGGGTAGGGTCTGAAAGTGGGGGACACCCACCCCCAGCAGGGGGTCTGGCATCCCTACCTCAACTTCCCCCCACCCCCTGCATAAGAACATAAGAGAAGCCAATGTTGGATCAGGCCAATGGCCCATCTAGTCCAACACTCTGTCACACAGCGGCCAAAATATACCAGGTGCCATCAGGAGGTCCAACAGTGGGGCCAGGACACTAGAAGCCCTCCCACTGCTGCCCCCTCCAGCACCAAGAATAGAGTGCATCTACTGGTCTGCTTTATAAGGGTTGCTGAAAGATAATATACGTAAAACTTAAAAGCACGAATAATTATGATTTTTGCCTACATGGCAGTACGTTATAGGTAGCCATTTTGTCAGTCCTCGGGCTGCCTCAGGGTCAGTTCTCTGGGCATGCCACCCCATGGCTGTGGTGCTCACCACCATTGGCAGCACAGGAAAAGAGAGGCATCGCTCTGGGGACCTGTTCTACCAGCCAAGTCTGATCTGAGATCCTGAGGCTAGGGTTGCCAGCCTCCAGATACGGGCTGGAGATCTCCCCAGATTACAAGTGATCACCAGATCACAGATCAGTTCCCCTGGTGAAAATGGCTGCCTTGGAGAGTGGACTCTATGCAGGGGTGTAAAACATATGGCCCTTGGGCCAGAATCAGCCCGTCCAGGGCTCTTGTCTGGCCCATGAGCAACTGGTCATTACCTTTATTGCCAGGTGACAGAGGCTGTGCACTATGTCCCTGTATACTGCCTAGGGGTGCCAGGTTCCCTCGTCACACCGGCAGGGGGATTTGGGGGGGGGGCATTCTAGCACGTCCTACATGTGATGACATCACCCAGAAGCAGTGTTCCCTCTAAGCTGAGTTAGTGTGAGCTAGCTCACAGTTTTTTAGCCTCCGGCTCACACATTTTTGTCTTAGCTCAGGAAGGGATGGCTCCAGAGCAAACTAATATATGCAGTAGCCAAACCACTCGCTCACAACTTTAATGCCAGTAGCTCAAACAGTAGAATTTTTGCACACAAGACTCCAAAGCTTAGAGGGCGCATTGCCCAGAAGTGATGTCATCACGTCAGGGGCATCATGCAGCGACTCTCTGGTTTTTGAGCAACACTCTATGGCAAAACCGGCTTCAAACCATAGAGTTTTGCCTTCAAACCAGAATGTCACCGTCCAACGTCCCCGACGTGATGGCATAACTTCCAGCTGACATCATCACGTTGGGGATGTCCGTCGCACAGCTACGTCGCTGTTTGGGGGTGGGGTTTCCCCCCCGGCTAGCTGGTCGGCGGTGGAAAGAAACCCTGAAAACCGGGGGGATCCCGCCAGAACTTGAGGATGGGCAACCCTAATACTGTCCCAGTACTAATGGGTAACAGGTGGGGGGAGGGTTGGCATCAGGGAGATCCTGTAAGGAAATCCTGTGTTAATGTTTCAATCATGCTTAACGTTTTGAGTTAAAAATGAATAATCTTTAATTGGGTTTGCCTGGATAAAGTTTATATCCTTGATACCTGGCATGACATTTTATGGCCTGACAAAGTGACATTTATGTCAGATCTGTCCCTCGTAACCAATGAGTTTGACACCTCTGCTCTATGGCATCATGCCCCACAGAGGTCCCTCACTTCCCTAAACCACTTCCTCCCCAGGCTCCACCCCCAAATCTCCAGGGATGTCCCAGCCCAGAATTGGCACCCAGTTTGGCATAGTGGTTAAGTGCACGGACTCTAATCTGGGAGAACCGGGTTTGATTCCCCACTCCTCCACTCACAGCTGCTGGATAACCTTGGGCAAGCCACAGTTCTGTCAGAGCTGTTCTCTCAAGGGCAGTTCTTGAGGGAGCTCTCTCAGCCCACCTACCTCACAGGGTGTCTGTTGTGGGGAGGGGAAGGAAGAGGAGTTTGTAGGCCGCTCTGAGACTCCAAGTGAAGGGCGGGGTATAAATCCAATCTCCTCTTCTCTATGGGCCAAGGCATTGCCACAGGGGCTCAGCTTCAGCCTGGCTGGTGTTAACATGGGAAGATGCCAAGTGTGTAATTTCCTCAGGTATCAGAATTCCTTGCTTTGTCCATGGGCTGCCCTTCATTTATCCTGAGGCAGGGCCAGACACTTTTCTTTCCACAGATTAATCTCTGTAACACATGAAGCAGCCCCCGAGATGTATATGAATCATTAGGAGAATTGGGGGGTGGAAGCAAGGTCTATCCAATGTCTCTCAACAGAAAGGACTGTGAGATTTCCTCACATCCCCCCCTCCATTTCCAAGCACCCTATTGCATTGTGGGCTTGTTCTCCGCAGTGATGTGTGCGTTTGGGTGCAGATCTTATGCATTGGAAGGAAGGCCTATTTAAACATGTTTCTTTTCCCTCTCGACAAATAAGGGGTTTTCTAACTGACTTCCCTAGGCAATGCGTGTCCATGAACATACTTGTGGTTTCTGCAGTCTCTGGCTGTTAGCTTTCAAGCCTAACCTACATAGTTCTCCTAATGGCAAAGGTGGAGCACTGGGGGAGAAAAGACGCTTAATGACGCTGCCTTTTAAAAAAAGGAGAGGAGGAAAAAGAGCTTTCCAAAGACCCTCAGGCTAAAATAGTCAGATTTCCTTTTGGGAGCTAACTGCATCCCCCCATGCTCCAAACCAGTGCCACATATCTGGGCTTTGCTTTTTCCTGCCTCAAAGCATTAGCATCTCAGAGCGGCTCTCTGGGAATTCGGTAGCTGGCTGCAGGACCGCCTCTCCCGAAACATTGCCTCATTTTAAAAAAAAAAAACAGAAATGAGGCAGAGCTGAAGAGGCAGGGTGAAATGACGGGGGAGATCTGTCTCCCTGTTCTTGTGGGCGCCGGCGTCCAAAATGTAGACGCGCGTCTGAAAGGACCTTGCAGGGAGTGCTGTTAGTGAGCTCTGGATGCGGCTGCTGGAACTGCCCAATGCAAAACGAAGGTGTAATAAGGCAAGCCGCCTGGAAAGATCCCAGCACTGTGGGAGTGGCACAGGCATTGTGTGTGTAGCGGGGCTGCCTCCCACTCTGGCGATTATATCTTAGGCTCCTCTCTCTCTCTCTCTCTCTCTCTCTCTCTCTCTCTCTCTCTCTCTCTCTCTCTCTCTCTCTCTCTCTCTCTTTTATGGTGCTGTATGGTTGCTTCAGTGTGAAATGCTTTTCTGGCTGAAAGAAGAAGAGATGTCACATCAGGAGCTGAGCCAACGCCTGGCTACGGTCATCACCCATGTGGGTAAGTCAGGAAGGCCTCTTTTGTCAGTTTTCGGGGTCCAGATGTTGGGGATCAGCTCCCCGTGGGGCGGTGAGGATGCCGAGCTGTTCCCCGCAGGCTTTTGTGTGTCAGTGTTACACCTGGGGGTGGGGGGAGCGGTATCTCAGTGCCTCTGTGAATTGCAGAAATGAAAAAAAAGGGAGGGGGAGGACGCACATCTTCTGGGTGTCGAATATGGTCAGAACGTCGGCTTGGTGGTGGTGTGTGTTTTTTTTCCTGCTGTGTCGGATGAAATGTTCGGCTTGGTGCATCCCAGCAAGCTTATTACGGTGTGCTGTGTTTTTTAAAAAAGGCATTAGAGCTTTGCTGTTTCGGCTGCCCGTCTGCTAGGTTGGCACGGTGTTGTGTTTTAATTCATAACTGTTGCAGATGGATTCTGAAAGAGGAAGCAGACCTGGGGTGGAGGAGATTCTAAAACCCGGCACATCCCGACGTGTCGTTTTATCGAACCGAAAACGTAACCAGTCAAAATGGGAAAGCGAACGCCAGGGGCTCTCTTTCAACCGGCGGCACTGCTTTTAGAGGTTCTGGAGCAGGTCGAGTGTCCTCTGTTCAGATTTCTGGTTGATCATTCCCATCCTTCCATGACCTGTCTGAGATTACTGAACGTGCATCATCCTGTAGAGACTAAAATGTGCATCGCTCTATTAATACCACTGGCTTATTAGGAATGGAACTATGCCTTGGCGGGCAGGATTTTCGGGGGAGTATAACAGGGTTAGGCGATGCTCTTTTACTACCAATGAGAAGATTAAGCTCAATGTAGTACAGACCTTTGCCAGGAGTGGTGAAGTCAGCTCTGGGATCAGATCTCTTGCCGACTGATAATTTTTCTACTGACAGCCTATAGTCATCAGTTCTATCAGGGAACAAAAGCATTCCAAACAGATGGGCCGTGGTTCTGTGTGCGTCTGGTTCTCCAAAGATAAATGACAAAGCCATTAAAGAAATGAGAAACTAAAAGGCCTGCTTAGGAGGTCCACACTGTAGTGATCTAATTTGGACGGCTCCCACAAAAGATTGCATGTGTCCTTCCAGATCCGGGCTACGATGCAATAGAGCTATATTGCATTTTTTCATATGTGATATATGGTTATCGTTATATTTAGACCCTGCCTTTCACTGACTACCCGAGTTG
The DNA here is from genome assembly GCA_029375565.1 of Gekko gecko. Classification (NCBI taxonomy): domain Eukaryota; kingdom Metazoa; phylum Chordata; class Lepidosauria; order Squamata; family Gekkonidae; genus Gekko; species Gekko gecko. The sequence continues at coordinate 124,954,833 of JAPDNY010000008.1, forward strand.
GCTTACATTTTTTTAAAAAAACCACCGCCAGTGCAAGAATATCAATAAAATACAGCGCTGCCAAAAGGAGAGGAGCAAGGGGCAATTAGAGTCCGAACGTCAAGAGATCAAGATTAAAAAAAAAGATTAATTCCACCTCAAAGTTGCAAAGCATGTGCTCCAGAATAGCACTTCTCGAAAGGCCAATTTCCCTCTAAAGACCATTACAGAAAGGCCAAAGGAACCTTTCTGGGCAGCGAGATCCAATGTGCTACAGCTGAAAAGGCCCTGTTATCACGAGATCATCCAGTGTTCCTCCAACGGTGCAGTCACAGATAACAGATCTTCTAAAACTCAGGATAGGTTCACATGGGAGAGCACAGTAGTAAGAACATAAGAGAATACCTGCTGGATCAGACCAGGGGTCCATCTAGTTCCGCATCCTGTCTCTCACACAGTGGCCAGCCAGTTCTTCTGGAAGGCCAACAACAGGGCGTAGAGGCTGAGGCCTTCTTCTGATGTTGCCTCTTGACACTGGGATTCAGAGGTGGACTGCCTCTGGAAGTGGAGGTTCCCTTTAGGCACCGTGGCTAGCAGCCAAGCCACTGAAAGAACTATTCCCCACAAATCTGACCAATCCTCTTTTAAAGCAGCCTTTTTCTATGGCCATCACTGCATCCTCTCCTTCTTTGGAGGTTTTCAGACACAGAGGCAATGAGGATTCTGTGAACTTCGCCAGATCATGAGAAAGGAGGGCAGGAAGGGTTGCCTCAGTGCTTAGTTCTTGTGGACCTTTCTTACACGCCCAGGGAAATGCTGATGGCCATGCTGGGAACAGGAAGCAATTGTTCTCCAGGCCAGTTTGGCTGATGATCCTGGAGTTTTTTTTGTCATCTTCTGGGTGTGGAACAGCGAACACTGGGGGTGTGCGGGGGAGGTATTTGTGAATTTCCTGCCTTGTGCGGGGGGTTGGACTAGATGACCCTGGAGGTCCCTTCCAACTCTATGATTCTATGATTCTCTGGCAGCAAATGCCACATTTTGGTCACTCATTGTGTTAGGAAGTGTTTTCTTTTGCCCATCCTGAATCCACTGCCCACCAGCTTCATTGGATGCCCACAAGTTCTAGTAATTTGGGGTTGGGGAGAAAACGTTTTCTTTGTTCTCTCTCGACTTATGGCAACGCTTTTGGCTTTTCAAGGCAAGATATATTCAGAGTTAGTTTGACACTGCCTGCCTCTGTTTAGAGACCCTGGACATACTTGGTGGTCTCGGTTTCCAAATACTAACCAGGGCTGACCCAGCTTAACTTCTGTGATCAGACAAGGTCGGGCTACCCTGCGTTATCCAGGTCAGGGTCAGTCTCTCTTACCTTGTGCATAAATTTAGAAACCTCTATCATGCCTCCCCTTAAATATCTGGTGTAGTGGTTAAGAGCGCAGACTCTAATCTGGGAGAACCGGGTTTGATTCCCCACTCCTCCACTTGCAGCCGCTGGATGACCTTGGGCAAGCCATAGTTCTCTCAGAGCTGTTCTCTCAAGGCCAGTTCTCGAGAGAGCTCTCTCAGCCCCACCTACCTCACAGGGTGTCTGTTGTGGGGAGGGGAAGGGAAAGGAGTTTGTAAGCTGCTCTGAGACTCCAAGTGAAGGGCAGGGTATAAATCCAATCTCCCCCTCCTCCTCCTTCTCTGCAAAGTCTCAGACTTTCCTTCAGCCTTTCTTCATAGGGAAACTCCTCCAACCCCTTAATCATCTTGGTTGCCCTCCTCTGCACTTTTTCCCGCTCAGCAATGTCCTTTTTGAGATACGGTGTATGGCCGCACCAGTATGACCGCACCATACAGCTAGACAGGGGCATTATACTATCGACAGTTTTAATTCCCACCCCTTTCCTAATAAACTCCAGTATAGAGTTTGCGTTCTTCACTGCTGCAGCGCACCAGGTTGACACTTTTATTGAGCTTGCCATTACGACCCCAAGATCTCTTCCCCTGGACGGAGACTATGGACTTTAAAGGTCAAAAGCAGCTCTTTGAAACCCAGCCCAGAAACTAATTGGAAGCCTGTGTGTAGATGTAAATCCATGAGGCCACCTCCAGTGAGTAACCTGGCAGCAGTGTTTTGAACCAATGAGTACCAACATACCTAAATCCCAATGGCATCATGGGACTGAATGTTTTAGAGCACATGGCTAAGAAAACTGATGTCAGCAGGAGCACATCAAAGAATACGGAGCAAAGAAGTCAGTACTGTGCTCTCAGAGTGAAACCCAGTCAGTTGGAGGGGGTGTGTGTCTTCCTTTCATGGTTGCAGTTGCCAACTTCCAGGTAGTGGATGGACATCTCAAGGTATTACAATAGATCTCCAGACAACAGAGATCGGTTCCCATGGAGAAAATGGCAGTTTTGGCGGGTGGACTCTATGGTATTAGAAGAAGAGATTGGATTTATACCCTGCCCTTCACTACCCAGAGGAGTCTCCGAGTGGCTTACAATCCCTTTCCCTTTCCCCTCCCCACAACAGACACCCTGTGAGGTAGGTGGGGCTGAGAGAGCTCTGAGAGAACTGTTCATGAGAGAACAGCTCTGAGAAAACTTATGACTGACCCAAGGTCACACCAGCAGCTGCATGTGGAGGAGTGGGGAATCAAACCCAGTTCTCCCAGATTAGAGTCCACGCTCTTAACCACTACACCAAACTGGCTCTCTGATACTTACTGAGCTCCCTCCACTCCCCAAACTTCAACCTCCCCAGGCTCCACCCCCCAGAATCTCCAGATATTTTCCAACCTAGAGTTGGTAACCCTATTTCATGGAAGGACTCTGTTTGAGTCTTCTGTGAGCAAAGGGCTCCTTCCAGAAGAAGAAGAAGAGGAGGAGGAGGAGGAGGAGGAGGAGGAGGAGGAGGAGGAGATTGGATTTATACCCCGCCCTTCACTTGGAGTCTCAGAGCAGTTTACAATCTCCTTTCCCTTCCCCTGTTGAGGTAGGTGGGGCGGAGAGAGCTCTTTCAGAACTGCTCGTGAGAGAACAGCTCTGAAAGAACTTGTAACTGACCCAGGGTCACACCAGCAGCTGCCCGCGGAGGAGTGGGGAATCAAACCTGGTTCTCCCAGATTAGAGGCCACGCTCCTAACCACTACACCAAACTCACCACTGTGAGTTGATGGACAATGCTGGCTGTAACTTACAGCGTCTGAAAGGAAGACGTGGGTCTGCAGACACACTGAGGATACCTGTCTGGTTTGGCCGTGGGTGCAATGGTGTTTACCACAGTCCCAAAAGTTGACTTGACTACAGGAAGGTGCCATCGCAGGTCATTGGTGGAGCTGCTGCTGATCCCCAAACTCACCTCAGATACTGTTAGGGTTGCCAGTCTCCAGGGTGCTGGCTGGAGATGCTATTACGACTGATCTCCAGACAATAGAAATTAATTCCTCTGGAGAACATTGCTGCTTTGGAATTTGGTCTCTATGGCACTATACCTCACTGAAGTGCCTCCCCTCCCCAAACCCCGCCCTCCTCAGCCTCCGCCCCCCAAATCTCCAGGTATCCCCCAACCAGGACCTGGCAACCCTAGATATGATACTTCTCTAAGGAGCTACTTTCCATGTTTGCCTGAGTCCTTGAAAGATGGGGGTCCCACAGAGAAGTCCGTGAATTCATGAATCAGCCTTCATACTTCTGTCAGAGGATTGCATGAAATTGCATTGTAATGTGTCAGACCATTGGTGCACCATCTGCTTGAAGTGGTAGCAGCTCTTTCTCATGATTGAGAGACAGTCTGGTGTAGTGGTTAAGAGCAGCGGACTCTAATCTGGAGAACTAGGTTTGATTCCCCACTCCTCCTCCGTATGAAGCCTGCTGGGTGACCTTCGGTCAGTCACAAGTTCTCTCAGAGCTCTCTCAGCCCCACCTACATCACAAGATGACTGTTGTGAGGAGAGGAAGGGAAGGTGAGTGTAAGCGAGGGTTGCCAGCCTCCAGCTGGGGCCTGGAGATCTCCCGCTTTTACAACTGATCTCCAGCTGACAGAGATCAGCTCCCCTGGAGAAAATGGCTGTTTTGAAGGGTGGACTCTGTGGCACTGGATCATGCTGAGGCCCCTCCCCGCCCCAAACCCCGCCCTCTCCAGGATCCACCCCCAAAACTTCCAAGTATTTTCCAACCCAGACCTGGCAACCTTATTGTAGACTACTCTGAGACTCCTTCAGGTAGTGAAGGGTGGGGTATAAAACCAACTCTAATAAAGAAGGCCAACGCTATGCTGGGGATTATTAGGAAGGGAATTGAAAACAAATCAGCCAGTATCATCATGCCCCTGTACAAATCATTGGTGTGACCTCATTTGGAATACTGTGTACAGTTCTGGTCACCACATCTCAAAAAGGATGTTATAGCATTGGAAAAAGTGCAGAGGAGGGCAACTAGAATGATAAAAGGGTTGGAACACTTTCCCTATGAAGAAAGGTTAAAACGCTTGGGGCTCTTCAGCTTGGAGAAACGACGGCTGAGGGGTGACATGATCGAGGTTTGTAAGATTATGAATGGGATTGAGCAGGTTGAGAAAGAAGTACTTTTCTCCCTTTCTCACAATACAAGAACTCGTGGGCACTCCATGAAATTGCTGAGCAGTCGGGTTAGAACAGATAAGGACTCGACTGTGCAACTGAACAACAACAACAACAATTATGCCTCTTATTGATTAATAATTTACCATTACTAACTGCTAATCACATTACCAGAAATAAATACCTTCACAGTAGTCCGCGTAGCCCAGAATTCCTACCTTATTCCCCTCCTGAACAGTCAGGTTAGAACAGATAAAAGGAAATCCTTCTTCACCCAAAGAGTGATTAACACATGGAATTCACTGCCACAGGAAGTGGTGGCAGCTACAAGCATGGACAGTTTCAAGAGGGAATTAGATAAACATCTGGAGCAGAAGTCCATCAGTGGCTATTAGCCACAGGGTATAGATGAGAACTCTCAGTCTGGGGCAGGTGATGCACTCTATTCTTGGTGCTGGAGGGGGCAGCAGTGGGAGGGCTTCTAGTGTCCTGGCCCCACTGATGGACCTCCTGATGGCACCTGGTATTTCTGGCCGCTGTGTGACAGAGTGTTGGACTAGATGGGCCATTGGCCTGATTCAACATTGGCTTCTCTTATGTTCTTATGTTAGCTCTTCTTCTTCTTCCTCCTTCTCCTCCTCTTCTTCCTCTATTACTACCACCACCACCACCACCACCACCTGATCCTTTTAACATCAGATTCCTGGGACTGAACCTAGGACCTTCTGTGTACAAATCAGATCCTCTACCACTGAGCCATGACCCTCTACGTCATAAGCAATGCTCCCTCTAAGCTGTGGAGTCTTGTGAGCAAAAATTCTACTTTGTGAAGTACTGGCATTAAAGTTGTGAGCGAGCGATTTGGCTGCTGCATTAATTAATTTGCTCTGGAGCCCTCCTTCCTGAGCTAGGACAAAAATGTGTGAGCTGGAGGCTAAAAAAACTGTGAGCCAGCTCACACTAGCTCAGCTTAGAGGGAACACTGGTCATAAGTACATTTTCTTTACAGGTGTGAATGGTGGAATGAAAGTATGTGGATGGCAGGCAGCGGGTGGGGGAGTCTAACTGTTTGCAGGTTACCGAAGTAGCTCGGTTAGGTTGTAGCTTTTTAAAATGTTCCCCACAGTCTGCAAGAGGCTGCTTATCTTGTTCCACCTTTTCTCCCTTCTGCAAGCCCCATCAGAGTCACCGTCAGCCAGGGAATATTTAGGCTCAAAGTAGTCATGACTGTTTTAACAAGACAGGCTCCTAGGACCTGGCTGTCATTCCTCATAGTGAGACAGCAAGTGCAGGGAACTAATTTTCTAAGCACTGCAGGGCCCAATTCGAATCAGGAGTATGCTGTGGGGAAAGAGAGGAGTTCAGTCTTTCTCCTGCGCCATTTCTGACCCGAAATGGCCCCAAGAGAGCCTTATTTGCTGCACCCGGGGGTTTGTATATGCATCAAGTCAAGAAAATAGTGGTGGTGGGGCGAAAGCTGTTTCTCCCTCCTGCACCACAGCCCTGAGCCGAACTGGGCCACGCAGGGCTTGAGAAATTACTTCCCCACAGTTGCCGTCTGACTGCAGGAAATGAGAGTCAGAAGTCTAGTGTAGCTGTTAGGTACTTCCATTAAATGCATCCCCTGGTGTTAAAACCTAGCCCAATTCTGATAAATTAGGTTGTGAGGCCTTGGTATCTCCAGGGAAGACTTTTAAATAGGCCTCCGTTTCTTTAAGGGACTGCACGTTGCAAAGACAAGAGAACTGTGCATGCCTCTGAAGCGTGCAGTCTTAGTCACAGCTGTGCATTATGTGCTGTGGGTTTTAGATATTTGCTCCGCATGACTTACAAAGGCCAACTTGCATACTATCCCGCAATGCTCCCTCTAAGCTGTGAAGTCTTGTGAGCAAGAATTCTACTTGGTGAGCTACCGGCATTAAAGTTGTGAGCGAGCGATTTGGCGACTGCACCAATTAGTTTGCTCTGGAGCCCTCCTTCCTGAACTGAGACAAAAATCTGTGAGCCGGAGGCTAAAAAACTGAGAGCTAGCTCACACTAAATCAGCTTAGAGGGAACACTGCCCTCCCGCCTGAATGGGATTTTGCATGTCTTTGTCGGCATTTAATGACAAGAAGTGAGCATAGAAGTCGGAGGCTGCCAATTGAGTCAGGAATTTTCATCCGTTCATCCTTTGCTTTGAAACTGATTATTCAGTTAATGAACAAGCGCTTTGCAAACTTGCCATCTTTAAGGGGGGGCCTTTCCTTATTAACTTGTCTGCTGGTTAAAGCCCGCGTGTCTTCCACAGATGGAGTTGCTAACCTCTCCGCGGCTCCTGGATATCTCCCAGAATTACAGCTGATCACAGAGGTCAGTTCCCCTGGAGAAAATGGCCACTTTGGAGGGTAGACTCTATGGAATTACACTCCACCAAGCGTCCTCCCCTCCCCAGGCTCCACCCTCCCCAGGCTCCCCCCCAAATCTCCAGGAATTACCCAACTTGGAGTTGGCAGCCCTAGCCACAGAACCCATGTGCTCTGTAAAAAGGTTATTGGGTGTGTCTGAGGATGCACACTAAAGTGACCAAGTCCACACTGGCAACCAACGGGCGGGACTTACTGGAGGCTTAGGGGTCTTTCCCAACAAGGTGCCTATGTTGCCGGCGACACACTGACATCACTTCCTGTATGCATCAGAAATAAGAACATAGGAACATAAGACCATAAGAGAAGCCAATGTTGGATCAGGCCAATGGCCCATCCAGTCAAACACTCTGTGTCACATAGTGGCCAAAACCCAGGTGCCCTCAGGAGGACCAGCAGTTGGGGCCAGGACACTAGAAGCCCTCCCACTGCTGCCCCCCCAAGCACCAAGAATACAGAGCATCACTGGCCCCGGACCGAGAGTTCCTACCTATACCTTATAGCTAATAGCCACTGATGGACCTCTGCTCCAGATGTTTATCCAATTCCCTCTTGAAGCCGTCCATGCTTATAGCCGCCGCCACCTCCTGTGGCAGTGAATTCCATGTGTTAATCACTCTTTGGGTGAAGGAGGACTTCCCTTTATCTGTTCTAACCCGACTGCTCAGCAATTTCACTGAGTGCCCACAAGTTCTTGCATTGTGAGAATGACGTCAACTTCTCACTCGCAACACTGGGGATTCACTGGTATTTGGGCAAAATGCTATGGTTTAACCGTAGAGCTTTGCCTAAATGCCAGAGCATCCCCAGCAGCGCACTGACATCACTGGCACGTAGGGAGTGAGATCAGCACATTTGGATCCTGTTGACCCCCTGCCATTTTGGCACCGTCCCCCACCAGCCAGCTGAGCAGCCTCAGGGAGCGCTCACACTGAAGAAGAAGAGAAGAAGAGATTGGATTTATACCCCGCCCTTCACTTGGAGTCTCAGAGCAGCTTACAAACTCCTTTCCCTTCTCCTCCCCACAACAGGAACAGCCTGTGCCAGAGCTTGTGACTGGCTCAAGGTCACATCAGCAGGTGCAAGTGGAGGAGTGGGGAATCAAACCCGGTTCTCCCAGATTAGAGTCCGCACACTTAACCCCTACACCAAACTGGCTCTTAACCACTACAGTGGGGGTGGGGGATGGTCTGCCCCCAGCAGAGGCCTGCTAACCCTAGTGAACATGGGGACAAGTGGAGCACTGCCCAGATCTTTCGGTATTTTTTTTTGCCCTGTTGGGACCTACAGCACACCTAACCCTTTACTGTGGCTACGAATCACAAAGAAGCTTTGTTTCAAATTGGTATTTAAGGTGCTACGAGACTCAAGTTTTGCCCCACTGCTACAAACTAACACGGCTATCTGTCTGAAATGCACCTCAGCACGGGCCTGTAGCCAGGATTTTGTGGCTTGTGGGGCAAATTTTTTTCTGGTGGGGCGGAAGTTCTCCATGCAGAAAGAAAAGCCCTTTAGCCAATAGGAAGCGGTTACCAGGATAGATCTCTCAATTGCGAGCTGTCAACCACTTTAGATGACAGTCCTCAGCTGCTGCAAGTTAATCACTTCTGCCAGCCGAAGCAACAATTCTGATAACAAGCTGGCAGGTGGGGGTGATGACTTCTATAGTCAAGAAAACTCACCCTTAGGCAGAAAAACTCTCTTAAAGGAGACCAGTTTCTTGACACAGAGTTAGAAGGGATCCTAGAGGTCACCTACTCCAACCCCCTAGCTCAGTGCAGGAATTAGTCAACTACAGCACCCCACTCTGCTCAAAGGAGCACATGCCTTTTAAAAAAACATTTAAAAATGATTGAACAAAAAAGCTTTTACAGGCAAAAATCTTGTGGAGCTGTGCTGACTTTAAGAAAGGGGGCAGAGCCCCCCAAAGCCCCCCATAGCTACGGGCCTACCTCGACATAGCATGACTTTCTGAGATATTGAAGGATCCACCAGACAGCCTGCAATTTCAGAATTAAAGCCATCACTCATTGTTAGCGGGACAGTCCATCGTTAATGCTTCCCTTTTCACCATGCTAACTCTCAGCCCCCCTGATTAAAGTGTGCTGTCCCCAATTAAAATCATCTCCTTCTCCAACATTAATCAGCTAACGCTTCAGGTAAGCTATACATTAAACTGATTAAATCCTGCAGCCCCCTGAGCAAAACCACATGTGCATAGTAAAGTACAAGAAGATTGGAATGCAATCGTAAATCAGTCTTCCTGCAAGGAATGTCAATCGATTCGGAAGCCCAATGCGAGCACATTTAAAATTGCCTGTCTGGTTTTCACATATGCACACCAAGAGCGGGAGAAGGGAGAAAAGCAGTTTAACTGGCCAATTTGTACGCAGCCCAATTTCAAGGAAAGCATCCCGATTCTTGCATTTAGATTTCCACTCCAAGATTTATTTATTCATAGGCGGCTTATGATAATACTTGAAAATGTTTTCAGTTAAAGCCAAAAATAAAATAGCAAACCCCAAATTTCTTCCCATTCCCCCTAAAAAGAGGCCTCCCGTTCCAACTATGTCTGTGCTCTTTTGGTGTAGTGGTTAAGAGAGCCAGTCTGGCGTAGTGGTTAGGAGCGCGGACTCTATCTAATCTGGGAGAACCGGGTTTGGTTCCCCACTCCTCCACATGAAGTCAGCTGAGTGACCTTGGGTCAGTCACAAGTTCTCTCAGAGCTGTTCTCTCAAGAGCAGTTCTGGAGAGAGCTCTCTCAGCCCCACCTACCTCACAGGGTGTCTGTTGTGGGGAGGGGAAGGGATTGTAAGCCACCCTGAGACTCCTCTGGGTAGTGGAGGGCAGGGTATAAATCCAGTCTCTTCTTCTTTCTTGTGCAATGCTGTTTCCTTCTCTGGAAATATTTTTGGTGGCTAATTGCTGGGGTTACCAACTCTGGGCTGAGGAATTCCTGGAGGTTTGGGAATGGGGTCTGGGAAAGGTTGGAAAGGGGTGGGACCTCAGCAGGGATGTGATACCACAGAGCCCACCCTCAAAAGCTGCCGTTTTCTCCAGGGGAACTGATCTTTGCTATCTGAGATCAGTTGTAATTCTGGGAGATCTACAAGATTGTCCTGCTTTGTATCATAAATGCTGGTTTCGGAATCCAGCTTGTCTCCTTCCAGAATTGGTAACCTTGTTGCAGAATGGCCATTGTTTTTAAACAGGAATGAATCACAGCCCCTTCCTTTTAACATAATAGCCAAAAGAACTACTCCAGGAGTTACTCTAGGACCGTTTGAAATAACAAATTAGTCTTTGGCCTCTTAGGACGAGAGATGCAGAGCGTTTATCAAACATTAATGAATCTTTATGGCAGTCTTGACTGGATGGGAAATGCGTTCATTATTTTGATGCAGCTGGGAGGTTGCTTCAAGGTCACACTGAGTTATTCAGCGTTAATGGGAGCGTAAAACCCAGGGAGGGAAGCTGGATTTCCAGGGGTTTTTTTTGTCTAGAGCAGATTTGGCTGATTAATAATCTGATATCACTGTCTCATTTGCAGTAAATGAGGGGAAGCGGAACACAATGGGGGGGGAGGATAACGGAACACAAGAAGTTCACCCATATGATAAAGTCTGTTTTGCTCCCCCCCACCACTTATTTATATCAGAGCAAAATATTAAACTCTGTAAAGCAACCATGAAGATTTTGTATACCAAGTCAGACGGCTGGCGTATCCAAGTTAAAACTGGTTGCTTCCACATGGGGGTGATTCCTGGTCCCCACCCCTCCATTGCTGCTGTGATAGGGTTGCCAACTCTAACAAGGGGGAATCCTGGAGATTCCAGGGTGGTACCTGGAGAAGATGAGGTTTGGAGAAGGAGCTCAGTCAGGATGCGATGCTATTCTAGGAGTTGTTTCTCCTAGGCTGCGGTCACACACACGAAATAATCCAATTTCGGTGCACTTTCCAGCCGGATTTTACTGTGTGAACCGGGGAAATCCAGTTGGAAAGTGCATTGAAAGTGGATTATTTTGTGCGTGACCGCAGCCCTAGATTCTACGGTCTGTAGATCAGATGCTATAGAATCTGTCCTCCAAACCTGCTATCGCCCCTGGGAAACTGGTCTCTGCAGTCTGGAGATCGGTTAGAATTCCAAGAGAAAACCAGGCCCCATCTTGCGGATAATAACCAGTACATTGTGAAGCTAAAGGCATTCCCAGTGGCAGTAGATTCTCTGCATAAAGACCTTCTTTTGCCTAAGACTCAAAAAACAGGATCCAGTAGACACGGGGGAAATCAAGCGAAGCTGTGGGGCAAAATGCGACCACGCAGCAAATAGTGGGGAATTGACACATACGATCGGGGGGGGGGCAAGGGAGGAGCAGCAGCTTGTGGGAAATCCGTCTGGATAACTGCTGCCAGGCGGGGTGGACAAAGCTTGCTTCTAGAAGGAGTTCTTCCTCCATATTCCCCTCCCCCACACAACGATTTTTATTTTGGCTTCCGCATGACATTGTATACTTCTACCAACCTCCCCCACCATTTCCCCCAACTCATACCCTGCTTTGGTACCATCTTTCCTGAAGGATCTACCAAAAATGGGTTTGGAGAAACGTGGATAGGAGGGTGTGGATTTCCCCACCTCCCCTGGGTACCACAACTGGTTCCATTTCCTCTCTTACCCGTCATTCCTCTCTCCCAAGCCAGTCTGGTGTAGTGGTTAAGCACGCAGACTCTAATCTGGGAGAATCGGGTTTGATTCCCCACTCCTCCACTTGCAGCTGCTGGATGACCTTGGGCAAGCCATAGTTCTGTCAGAGCTGTTCTCTCAAGGGCAGTTCTCTCAAAGCTCTCTCAGCCCCACCTACCTCACAGGGTGTCTGTTGTGGGGAGGGGGAGGGAAAGGAGTTTGTAAGCCACTCTGAGACTCTGAGTGAAGGGCGGGGTATAAATCCAATCTCCTCCACCTCCTCCTCCTCCACCACCTCCTCCTCCTCCTCCTCTTCTTCTTCTCCTTCTTCTTCTTCCCCATCCCTGGAGTGCTTTTTGCTATTTTAAACAAAATCAATCTTTTTTAGATACTTTGGGCTCTGTTATATCATGTGGACATACCAGGCAGGCATCCCCAACATGGCGCTCATGGGCACGTTGGTATTCACTGACACCTTTCCTCACTCCTGTTAATTGTTTTTAGAAAGTAGGTGAGGCCAGGTGGATCTTTTGCCCAGCAAAGGTTCTGATGGGCCGTTGGTTGGCTGTGCAGGTGTTTAAAAACATTGCTTTGGCCTCGGCTGCCACCACAGCACAAGGATGTTCATTGTGTGACTGGAGGCAAGCTGCGGCAGCCATTGTTTGACTGGCTTCACCTCCCGTGGCAGCCATTTTGTGTCTGTGTTGTGTCGTGTCACAATCCCAAAGGCTCAAAAAGGTTGGGGGCCCCCTGGGATACAGTTTACATTGTTTACCATTTTTCTGAGGTAAAGAACTTTTTGGGGTTTACTCATATGTTTGGGGTCTCCTCACAGCCTTTGCTTTTTGACCCGGTGGCGGTGTGTCCTCTTTCTTCTTCTGACACGCCTGAAGAAATTAAACAGCGCAAGAATGTGGTTTCCAGGAACAGCAACGCCTTGTCCAAAATACAAGGTGAAAAATGGTCTGTACATTTTATGCAACATCAGCAGGGAATTCATCTTGCAAAGTCTTTTTTTTTTCCCCCTGGACCAGTCGCTGGCATTGTAAATTCTCCTTCAGGGAGGTGCACGTTCCTTTCCCCCCCCCCCCAAATGACACCCGCAACCACCGTGAATCACATTATAGCTGAATCAGCACAAGTATATTAGAGGTCGGGGGAAAATAGCACCTTTTATGTCAGCCAAGGTGATAAATTTGGAAAGGCAATTTCAGCGGAAAGCCCTGTTTTACAAAGGCGCATTTCATGATGGGGATTACGCTCCCCGCCCCCTCTCAGCAATCTCGTAATTGCACGGAGTCAGGGGATCAAAGAAGAGCAATGAGTTTCATATGCTGATTCCAGGCAAGCGTTAACTAGCCAAGATACTGTGGTCCAGAGCCACAGTCGTGTCCCTTTTCTAGGCTACAAGTAGGGTTGCCAACTTCCAGGTGGTGTCTAGAGATCTAGATGATTGACTCTGGCAATGCTGTGGATGTAGTCTATCTAGATTTCAGTAAGGCATTTGACAAAGTTTCTCATGATATCCTTGAGGATAAGCTGGTTAAGTGTGGGCTGGATGGTGCAACTGTTGGCTGGATTCATGGTTGGTTGAAAAATCGTACCCAACGAGTGCTCGTAAATGGCTCTGCATCTACGTGGAGGGAAGTCTCGAGTGGAGTGCAACAGGGCTCGGTCCTGGGCCCGGTGTTGTTTAATGTTTTCATAAATGACCTGGAGGAAGACATAGAGGGGATGCTTATCAAATTTGCAATTGACACGAAGCTGGGTGGGATTGCTAATTCTGAAGAAGACAGAGTCAGGATTCAAAATGATCTAGACAGGCTGGAACACTGGGCTGAGACAAATAAAATGAATTTCAACAGAGATAAGTGCAAAGTCCTACACTTAGGTACAAAAAATCAAAGGCACAGATATAGAATGGGAGGGACGTGGCTTGACAGCAGCACATGTGAAAGGGATCTAGGTGTTCTGGTTGATCACAAGCTAAACATGAGCCTGCAGTGTGATGTGGCTGTGAAGAAAGCTAATGCAATCTTAGGATGCATTAACAGAAGCACTGTGTCCAGATCATGGGAGGTGGTAGTTCCGCTCTATTCTGCGATGGTCAGGCCTCACCTGGAGTTCGGTGTCCAGTTTTGGGCACCACACTTTAGGAAGGATGTTGACAAGCTGGAGCGTGTCCAGAGGAGGGTGACCAGGATGGTGAGAGGGTTGGAATCCAAGTCTTATGAGGAAAGGCTGAAAGAGTTGGGTACGTTTAGCCTGGGAAAGAGAAGGCTTAGAGAGGACATGATTGCAGTCTTCAAGTATTTGAAGGGCTGTCAGGTAGAAGATGGAGCAGATCTATTCTCTCTTGCTCCAGATTGCAAGACTAGATCTAATGGGTCGAAATTACAAGGGAGTCGATTACCGGCTAGATATCAGGAAAAACTTCCTAACTGTAAAAGTGGTTGAGCAGTGGAACAGCCTGCCTCAGGAGGTGGTGGATGCTCCTTCCCTGGACATTTTCAAGCGGAGACTGGACAACCATCATTTTCTTTCCTTCTTTCCAAAAATATTTTTACTAAGGAGTACACTCCAAATTCTGCCCAAGACCCATCATTCCTGCCCATAGTCATGAAAATGGCTGCTTTGGAGGGCGGACTCAAGGCATGATGTCCGGTTGAGGTCTCTCCTTCCCCAAAACACACCCTCCCCAGGTGCCACCCCCAGATCTCCAGGAATTTTCCAACCTGGAGTTGACAACCCATAGTTGCAGAGCATCGAGATCTCGACCCTGTGGCAGAGGCTGGGTGCTAAGAGGTGGAACCTAGTGTGATTGGGTGGAGCCTGCAGATGGCATCACATGGGCAAAAGAGACCATTTCTGCAATAGTGGAATTCCCCACATTGGGTGCGGTCAGACGGCGTGCTGGGAGCGGTTTAAATTGCTCCAGTCCTGATGCATTTTTTTTAAAACCTGGAAAATCGCGATCATACTCACCACCTTGTTCCGGATTGCTGCGCAGCCACATCGCTCCCTGCCGTCCACACGTGGGGGCGTGTGTCTGTGGTTTCCCCCCCTCAGTTTGGGCATGCGCACAGGCGGCCATCTGTAGAACAGCAATTTCCACTTCAACCCAACTGCTGTAACACTTCCCTTTAAACTTTAAAGGAACACTTCCCTTTAAAGTTTTACCCTGAAACTGGCCTCCGTGAGATCCTGAACTCGTCTAGCCAACAAAACTAGGCACCGTATAAACATTGTTTTTAATAACGCGGAAGTGAAGCTCTGCCTGTGCGCATACCACCGACGCTAAAATAAAATGGTGGGCGAAGAGCGGAAGCCCTGGGCTTCCGAGTGGAAGTGGCTCGACACCGTGGGAGCGATCAGACGTCAGAAAAGTGTGGTTAGAACCAGAGAATCAGGATGTGTTGGGTGTGTGAACGTGCATATAAAATCCGTTACTGAAGCGTGCTGAAAGCAGTCTAAATGGCCCGTCTGAACGCATCCACTGACATTTTTAAAACTGCATGTTAATAAAGCAATGGTGGCCAAACTTGCTCAATGGAGCCACATAGAATAAACGTCAGGTGTTTGAGCCACAGGACGTGAACATATATTACATACGTTTTTATTTTTAAAATATGCACATTTGCTTTTTATTGACATTAAATGATGATGATATTTATTTGTCCAATGATACTTGTTTGCTAATGATATTTATTTGTCTGAGAGAGGGGGGAGAAACAGGGAGAGAGAGTTGAAAAGGAAGGAAGGAAGGAAGGAAGGAAGGAAGGAGAGGAAGGAAGGAAGGAAGAGAGAGGAAGGAAGAAAGAGAGAGAGAAAGAGAGAGAAAGAGAGAGAGAGAGAGAGAGAGAGAGAGAGAGAGAGAGAGAAAGAAAGAAAGAAAGAAAGAAAGAAAGAAAGAAAGAAAGAAAGAAAGAAAGAAAGAAAGAAAGAAAGAAAGAAAGAAAGAAAGAAAGAAAGAAAGAAAGAGAGAGAGAGAGAAGGAAGGAAGGAAGGAAGGAAAGAAAGAAAGAAAGAAAGAAAGAAAGAAAGAAAGAAAGAAAGAAAGAAAGAAAGAAAGAAAGAAAGAAAGAAAGAAAGAAAGAAAGAAAGAAAGAAAGAAAGAAAGAAAGAAAGAAAGAGAGAGAGAAAGAGAGAGAGAAAGAAAGAAAGAAAGAAAGAAAGAAAGAAAGAAAGAAAGAAAGAAAGAAAGAAAGAAAGAAAGAAAGAAAGAAAGAAAGAAAGAAAGAAAGAAAGAAAGAAAGAAAGAAAGAAAGAAAGAAAGAAAGAAAGAAAGAATATAGATGGGAGGGAGGAAGAGAAAGTATGCCTCCCCTTTGCTTCCCCAGCTGCCCTGCTGGGAGCCACACAATATGTGTGAAAGAGTCGCATGTGGCTCCCGAGCCACAGTTTGGCCACCCCTGTTATAGAGTATTGTGCCTCAAGATAAATCTTGAGAAATAGAAGCTCTCATCAAGCCAAGCACTAAGAGTCCGGCCTTTGGCTATTTTGTACCAGGAGAAAAGAGGACAAAATTGGTCAAGATGGGTGTGTGTGTGTGGGGGGGTAGAGGTATATTTATTCATGTCTCACATAAACCTTCTCCCCCAACTTACCTTGCAGGGAGTGCACTTCCTCCCTCAGGATCTGACCGGGAAATGCTTCCACCAACAGTTCGTACTAAGGCCAAAGCCCAATTTCTTTGGGCCCAACACAAACATGTAACACAGGTTCTGCCCCACATTCTCCTACGTGTAATATTATGAGTCATGAAAGAAAAGGAACATGTTATTTCCAAAGCAGGGCTGCCAACCTCCTGGTAGTGGCTGGAGATCTCCTGGGATTACAACTGATCTCCAGGTGACAGAGATCAGATCCCCTGGAGAAAATGGCAGTTTTGGAAGGCGGACTCCATGGCATTATATCTTGCTGAAGTCCCTCTCCTCGCAAAACCCCACCCTCCGCAACGCTCCACTCCCAAATCTCCAGATATTTCCCAACCTGGAGTTGGCAACTCTATTCCAAAGAGGCATAAACAGACTCAGTCATGGTAATGGGCTTTTAGCTTTGCCTGCCTCTCTTGTCAAGGTCACTGTACCCATTCTGCCACCTCCCCATGCTGAGTCCCTGAAGGAAGGAGAGGCTTTGGCTCCTTAGGGTTGCTAACTCTAGGTTGGGAAATTCCTGGAGATTTTGGGGGTGGAGCCTGAGGAAGGCGAGGTGTGGGGAGGGGAGGGACCTCAATGGGGTATAATGCCAAAAGAGTCCACCTTCCAAAGTGGCCATTTTCTCCAGGGGAACTGATCTCTGTCTGCTGGAAATCAGTTGTAATAGCAGGAGAACTCCAGCCACCACCTGGAGGTTGGGAACCCTGTATCTCAACTGTATGCTGTTTTTATGTAACAAAAAAAAAATCCCTTTATTAGAGCTGCCAGCCCTCAACTATGTTATAATTCACCTTGAGTCCCTGTGAGAAAGGTGGACTATAAATAATGTAAATAAATAAAGTAAAGGCAAAAAAAGGTAAAGGTTCCCCTTGCTCGAAAGCCAGTCGAATTCGACTCTAGGGGGCACTGCTCATCTCTGTTTCCAAGCCGAAGAGCCAGCGCTGTCCGAAGACTTCTCTGTGGTCATGTGGCTGGCATGACTAAACACCGAGGCGCACAGAATGCTGTTACCTTCCCACCAAAGCAGTACCTATCTATCTACTTGCAGTTTCTTGCCTTCGAACTGCTAGGTTGGCAGGAGGTGGGGCCAGAGATGGGAGCTCAGTGTCTAACCTCTGAGCCACCACAGAGATCTGGGGGATTGCTAGTAAGTTATGGTGACTCGTGACATCACTTCTGGTTATGTCACAGGAAGTGGCACTGTGGTGTTGCTATGACATACTTCCACGTCCCTTTCGTTTTTCTCCTGCAGCTTCTCTGGGCAACCGTAGGAAAGTCAAGGCTGGGGAGACTCCCACCTACCTTCTACTCTGTCTGGGGTTGCCAGGACTTCATGATGCACCTGCGTGGGGTGGGAGGGAGCCTTCTGGGAATGGAGCAGGGCTCTGCCCCCAAATAGCGACATTGCACAGCGATGTCCCCAATGTGATGACATCACGCAGAAGTGATGTCATCATGGTGGCGATGTCGCACGGCAGCACTCTGATTTGAGGGAAAAACTCTATGGTAAAATCACCCTCAAACCATAGAGTTTTGCCCAAAAACCAGAGGGTTGTCTCATGGCATCCCCGACATGATGACATCACTTCCACGTGATGTCATTCTGTTGGGGACATCATCGTGCAATGTTGCTGTTTGGGGGTGAGGGTTTCCTCTGCTAGCCGGCTGGCTGCCGGTGGGCAGAAGCCCCCCAAAAGCAGGGGATCCCCCTCCTGGAGAATGCGAAACTCTGTCCCCCTCCATATATTCAGGGCTATTTTTGGGCAGGAACACACAGGAATGGCGGTCCAGCTGGATCCCGAGTTGGCCACGCCCAGCAGGAACTCATTAGCATAATAGGCCACACCCAACAGCAGAAACTCATTAGGATTGGCTACATTAGGGGTTGTGGCCTAACATGCAAAGGAGTTCCTGCTACAAAAAAAGCCCTGGGTTTTGACAACGAACAAGGTAAACAGAATAAGAAGCAAAAGGTGGGTGTGACTGGATGACCACACTTTGGGTAACATGGGGGTGTGGCCTAATATGCTAATGAGCTGTTCTGTTGGGGGTGTGGCCTAATAGGCTAATATGTTTCTGCTGTCGGGTGTGGCCTATTATGCTAATGAGTTCCTGCTGGGCTTTTGCTACAAAAAAAGCCCTGCATATATTAATGAGGCAGGGTGAGTTCCTCCCAGATGATCTCATTTGGCCCTGAAGAAGAGGCTAAAACCCCGAAACTTCCAAGTTTAACCTCAAAATCTGACAACTTGATCGGAAACCCCGGTTTCCTCCACGACCCGTCAAGGTCCACCTCAACTGGTCAGCTTCTTCTTCTGCTTTGACTCAGCGTGGCTCTACCCAAGGAGGGAGCAGTATTTAAAATTAAAAGTGAGGAGATGAAGGTCTCACAACTCCACGCCACAGGCGTTTCTTTTTCTTTTTTTTAACGGAAGGTAGGGATCATAAGGCGGGAATGTTGAGCAGCGGAAACATCGGCCGCTGCTCTGACTCCTCCTCCACGTGGGGAGTATTTTTAAAAATAAGAATAAACTGTTTCTTCTCCCTTTCCCCTCAGCCAATATTCAAGAGAAACAGCTCATTTCATTCACGGGTGTTATTTCCCCCACCTCCCATTTCCTTATCCCTTTGGTGAATGGATGGGTGTGAAATTATTATTATTACGAGAAAGCCAAGGGCTTTTCTCTGCACAGATTGGAAGAGAAATCACAGATTCGGATGCAGTTAGGTACCCAGTGTGATATTCACACACGCTTGCCATGAGGCAGTCACATTTTAGGTAGCGTCCTCAATTGGAATCCATTTCATTCAAATTTACTCTCCCAAACAGTTATCGTGAGAAGCTACATCCCAGGTTGGCAGCTCATTAAAAAATCCTCAACGTTTCCAACATAAAGGCATGAACAGAGCTTTTCCAGAAACACTCTCACCTATTCCCATCTCTTTCAACCAAGCCTGGCCAGAATCAGACTCAGAACTTGGAACATTCACTTGACATGATCGCTCTGCCATGGCTTTGGATACGTGTGTGTCAGCTGGATCATGTAAGGGCCATGTCGTCCAGAATTCTGTTGTCATCAATGAAGAGAAGAAGAAGAGACTGGATTTATACCCTGCCCTTCACTACCTGAAGGCGTCTCAGAGCAGTTTACAATCTCCTTTCCCTTCCCTTCCCCTCACAGACAACCTGTGAAGTAGGTCGGACTGAGAGACCTCTCTCGAGAACTGCTCGTGAGAGAACAGCACTGAAACAACTTATGACTGACCCAAGGTCACACCAGTAGCTGCATGTGGAGGAGTGGGGAATCAAATCTGGTTCTCCCAAATTAGAATCTGCGCTCTTTACCACTACACCAAATTGGCTCTCAACTGCTTCCAAATGAATATATAAATGTGCTTTCTAATAAGGCTCCTTCCACATACGTATTTTTATCTGAACAGAAAGCAAGAAGCTGTCCCCTTAGGGTTACCAACCTCCAGATGGGGCCTGGATTGCTTCTGGAACAACAGCTGATCTCCAGACAACAGAGATCAGTTTCCCAGGGGAAGATGGCTGCTCTGGAGGGTGGACTCTATATCACACCCGGCTGAGCTCCCTCTCCTCCCCAAACTCTATTGTCTCCAGGCACCATCTCCGCATTTCTCGGAATTTCCCAAGATGGAGTTGGCAGCCCTAGGGACCCCCGCCAATCAAATAGGACCGTCTACGTGATGGCTTTCTCCTTCCAAACATGATGGATGACTTTAGCAGAAGTTTCCTCGTTAAGCCAAATTAAAACGTAACCTGTTACTGTGTTCGAAGGGAAATCTGTGGTACAGTTGCAGGTGGAGTGTCCATTCTGGATAGCAGGGCTATATTTGGGCAGGAACGCACAGGAACGGAGTTCCGGCTGGCTCCCAAGTTGGCCACGCCCAGCAGGATCTCATTAGCATAATAGGCCACACCCAATAGCAGAAACGCATTAGGATTGGCTACATTAGGGGTGTGTGGCCTCACATGCAAAGGAGTTCCTGCTCCAAAAAAAGCCCTGGTTTTGACAACAAACAAGGTAAACAGAATAAGAAGCAAAAGGTGGGTGTGGCTGGAGAAGTCCATCAGTGGCTATTAGCCACAAGGTATAGATAGAAACTCTCAGTCTGGGGCAGGTGATGCACTCTATTCTTGGTGCTGGGGGGGCAAGAGTGGGAGGGCTTCTGGTGTCCTGGCCCCACTGCTGGACCTCCTGATGGCCCCTGGTATATTTTGGCTGCTGTGTGGCAGAGTGTTGGACTGGATGGGCCATTGGCCTGATTCAGCATTGGCTTCTCTTATGTTCTTATGGTAACATGGGAGTGTGGCCTAATATGCTAATAAGCAGTGCTATCAGGGGTGTGGCCTAATATGCTAATGAGTTTCTGCTGTTGGGTGTGGCCTAATATGCTAATGAGTTCCTGCTGGGCTTTTCCTACAAAAATAGCCCTGCTGGATAGCATTACTGCGTGGTTTTGTAGAGGGAGAGGAAGTGAGGGGGAAGCAGGGGGTGTCCAGACCACACCGGGGCCTGGAGCCATTGCCGTCCTGTCTGTGCTTTCCTACAGGTGTAGGTGCAAGGGGAGAAACTGAGCCTGGAGGCCATGGCAGCAGCAAGCGGAAGTGAATCAGCGTGTAGATTCAGGTGGGGGCAGCCGTGTTGATCTGAAGCAACTGAGCAGAGTTCGAGTCCAGTGTCACCTTTAAGACCAACAAAGTTCCATTCTGGGTATAAACTTTCGTGTGCAGGCACACTCCTTCTGGTACACTTCAGGTGTCTGAATAAATAAATAATGCACACGAAAGCTTATACCCAGAATGAAACTTTGTTGGTCTTAAAGGTGCCACTGGACCCAGACTTTGAATCGGGGTGTATGGGGGGATAGGGTTACTATTGGCACATGAAAACAATAACACAGCACACGAGTGTAAATTAGAAAGTTTACTAAAGAATAGGAAGGTGGTTACATGGAGGAATAAAACAATAAACAGTCTAGCCCACTAAGCGACATCTTTTTAGCTGCTGTTAACTCCAAGATGGAGACTTCTGCTACTGAACTCTAAACAAAGGAAGGGAGGAGGAAACCCCAAAAATGCCTAATTTGCATGTTTTCCGAAGGCTCATGGGAACGTTTTTGACAGACTCACCGTGACCTAGGTGGTATACAGCAGGGATGGGAGAACAGTGGGAGATGTACTGAAGGTGCCACTGTTGAGTGCCCTTCTAAGGTTTCTTGCCCCGTGGAAGGGAATTAAAAAAGCAATTCAATGCCTCCTGAAGGCAATTAAATGCCTTCTGAGCTGTCTTTCGGGGCTGTGGTGGCTCAAGTGGTTAAGATGCTGAACTACAGGCTGTGGAAGGTCAGTAGTTCAGCAGTTCGAGACCTGAGAGTGCCGCATGACAGAGTGAGCTCCCATCTCTAGTTCCAGCTCCTGCCAACCTAGCAGTTCGAAAGCAAGAAACTGTAAGTAGATAAATAGGTACCACTTCAGTGGGAAGGTAACAGCGTTCCGTGCACCTTGGTGTTTAGTCATGTCGGCCACAAGACACAGAAACATCTTTGGACAGCGTTGGCTCTTCGTCTTTGAAACGTGAGATTCGACTGGCTTTCAAGCAAGGGAACCTTTACCTTTGAGCTGTCTTTTCCTGGTCCCAGAATGCCCCCCTCCCCATTTCACAGTGGGAGGGAGAGCAGTGTGGGGGGGTCTCTCCTCGAAAGGAAGGTTTCTGGCATGGCTATTTGTGGGGCGGGCCCCCGAAATGCCCCACTCTAACTACGGACAGTGTTCATGGAAACTAGCCAATAAAGATGCAAAAAAGGATTTGAGTCTATTCCATAGATAGGAGGTGGGAGAATGAGGTAAGGTTGCTTCCATGAGCATTTAAAAACAGTGATGTTAGTGTTGCCAGCCTCCAGGCGTTGGCTGGAGATCTCCCGGGATTACAACTGACCCTCCCGGCGACAGAGATCAGTTCCCCTGGAGAAAACAGCCACTTTGGAAGGTGGATTCTCTGGCATTATACCCCACGGAAGTCCCTCCCCTCCCCTCCCCAAACCCTGCCCTCCTCGGGCTCCACCCACAAAATCTCCAGGTATTTCTCAACCTGGAGCTGTCAAGTGTGTGGACTCTAATCTAGGAGAACCGGGTTTGATTTCCCACTCCTCCATTTGCACCTGCTGATGTGACCTTGGGTCAGTCACAAGCTCTGGCACAGCTGTCCTTGAAGAACAGCAGTTCCTGTCAGAGCTCTCTCAGCCCCACCTACCTCACAGGGGGTCTGTTGTGGGGAGGGGGAGGGAAAGGAGTTTGTAAGCCACTCTGAGACTCAAAAGTGAAGGGTGGGGTATAAATCCAATCCTCCTCCTCCTCCTCCTCCTCCTCCTCCTCTTCTCCTTCTTCTCCTTCTTCTCCTTCTTCTTCTTCTTCTTCTTCTTCTTCTTCTTCTTCTTCTTCTTCTTCTTCTTCTTCTTCTTCTTCTTCTTCTTCTTCTTCTTCTTCTTCTTTAGTGCTGATTAGAAACTCTCCCCCCACCCCCCGTGAGCCTCTAAGTGAAGAAGCTCTTCAGTCGTGAAGTGAGCAATCTCCGGGAAGACTTTGACGTGTGCTGCAGTCCTTGTGCAAAAAGAAGCACTGAAATTACTCCTCGCTGTCTGCTTGCACTAAGGGAAAGCGATTGTATCTGTGCTATCTTTCCCTTGCGGGCGACAGATCGCCCAAGGTATTCCTTCTGATCCGATGTCAAAAGCAAACGGAATAAAATCATGCGACCCATCTGTTGGACATTCCATTGCTCCATATGCACGTTTGGTGGGAAATGAAACTGAAGTGCTGGGTGCAGAATACACGAAGCTGCCTTATACTGAATCAGACCCTTGGACCGTCGAGACCAGTCTTGTCTACTCAGACCAGCAGCGGCTCTCCAGGGTCACAGGCAGAGGCATTTCTCATCACCTGCTACCTGGTCCTTTGAACTGGAGATGATGGGGATTGAACCTGGGGCCTCCTGCATGCCAAGCGGGTGCTCAACCACTGAGCATCCCTGCCCCCCCCCACACTTGCTTGCACAAGCGGAGTTGCTCTAAGTACATTTTTTTCCCTGCTCACACATCACCGGGTCCAAGCTGGAGTGTGCAAAGCATCCAAAAGAGCACGCCCAGGGGGTGAAGACAAATACATGTTTCCAGTTTGTTAAAGTCAACTTTTGTAGTTTTTTTAGGACAGACACACACGCCAGCAAGTGGAGTGCTAGATAGGCGAGTTCTTTCCCTTGCCAAGAGGTGCACCAGCCCTTTCTGTCACCCCATCCCTTGTACATCAGGTCAGCTTTTTACCTTGCAAAATGTTAAGCGGTACATGTACATTTGTGTGTGCAAACATTCTTCTTTCGCCTTACCAAATTAAACAAAGAAAAAACCAAGCATTTTAAAAAGTGTCAAAAGCAATTGGAAACCTGACCTGTGGGAGGAATGGGAAACAATATGTGTTGGTGAAGGCATGGACGCTAGCCAACAGGTGCTAAACATAGCCCCCCTCCAGTTTAGGTTAGCCATGCTGAAAACTTTTCCCAGTGATTGTTATTGTCTCAAGATAGAAATATGTTCAAATGATTGGAGGGCAGCGCCAGTGCTATCAAACTACCAGCTCTTTTTTAAAAAATCGAATTCGCCTTTACTGTTCCTTGGAAACTGGAGATCGCGCCAGAAGACCTTTTTAAAGGTAGCAGTCCTTAAAGTGTTGTTTCCTGTTCGCAGTGTGTGCCTCTGCAGCAAGTGAGCTGCCGAGATTTCATGCCAAGTTCACAGCCTGTGTGCACTTCCTCCTTTTGTGATTCGCGGTTGTGCTTTGCATTATGAATGTGGGCTTCGTTATTGTATCACTCCTGCTGCTTTTGCAAGGGGCCGGATGCCTCCAGTCTTGTTCTGCGCCGCTGCGATTTCCTCTCAGCCCTTTAGCCGAGCCCAAGACCCTGTTCCGCCGATGCCAGCGGCCGCCACTTAAAGCTGGTAACAGAAGAGTAAACAATGATCTCAAAATGAATTGGTCCTCCCGGGTCAGTGACTCATCATCGGAGATCTGAATGCTGAGTCATCCTCCATCTGATCTGTGCTTCTGTCACTAGACAAGAAATGCTTTCTGTTCAGCTGCACTGCAAAATTGTTAATGTGGGGCATCAGTTTCTTTAGCAGTTCTGTTCGTTTGCTTTTCACTTAAGCCTGCTGGGCAGAAACGTCACTGGTGAACCGTTTCCTAACTCATGGACAAATCAAGGCAAAAAGCTTGGCTTCCTTAATTCTGGCTGCCGTTAAAGACTCAGAAGAAGGATGAGTTTTTTTAAAAAAAGAAGAAGGTGGTGGGGGGAGGGAACCCCCTAAAATGGTTGGTTTGCTTTATGCTCATTAGCAGTGGCAGATTAACCATTAAGCGGACTAAGCACGTGCCTTAGGGCATCAGGGTCAAAGGGGGCACCCCAAGTTGGGGAAAGGGTGAAAAAATGTAGAAAAAATGCCTCTCAGGTCATGAATATTGGAACTTTGATACATTTAACTTGTGAAATATTAAAACCGATGTTGTATTGCATTTTTGTCGAACTTGATGTAGCCCAAGCTTGGCTTAGTTTGTACAGTATACTGTGTTATCATAGGAATAAATTTTGTCTTGCTGCAACCTGCTTTGTATATCTGGTCAGACAGGTCAACAGCTATAATGGACTGGGGTCCGTGTGGAAAGGAGGGGGGCACCAAGATTGGTCAGTGTTTAGGGCACCAGGGAGCCTTAATCCGACCCTACTCATTAGGGTAACAAGGAGCAGCAAAGGAATGTTTCCTTTGTTCTCTCAAGAAATATGAATCTCTTTTCCAGTATATATGCTTGGGGGGGGATGGATTTGAAGTTTGGGGCAAAGAGCAGGGTTGCCATGTCCCCCCTTGGCCACCAGCAGAGGGTTGCCAGATCCAGGTGGGGAAACTCCTGGGGAGGACAGGGACATCAGGGGGGTACAGGGGAGATACAATGACACAGAGTCCTAGTGGACCTCCTTATGGCACCTGGTATTTTTGGCCACTGTGCGACAGTGTTGGACTGGATGGGCCATTGGCCTGATCCAACATTGGCTTCTCTTATGTTCTTATGTTGAAGCATCCATTTTTCTGCAGGGGAACTGACCTCCATAGTCTGGAGAGAAGCTGTAAATTCCGGGGTATCCCCGGGTCCCACCTGGATCCTGGCATCCCTAGCAGAGAGAGAGAGATTTCAGATCAGGAAGAGCAAAGCTGGTAGCCAGGTTTAATGGCCAGCTCTGGGCTGGGAGTGTATTCTGGATTACAGAGGATTCCGAGAGACTCGGATGGGATGTGGTTCTTTTGTCGTGTCTAAAGAGAGATGTCCCCTTGAATAACAACAACATGGAGGATTCGCATAGGGTGAACTGTGCCCCCAGATCTAGGGTTGGGCCTCCTTTTTGCCGGAAGTGTCGAAATCTGTGCATGACTTCTGCCCAGTGATCCTGAATCTCATGGGACTGATCATAGGTCCTGCAAACTAGGCCACAAAGATTATTCCCCATTATTTACACCTCCAAGGGCCAAACTAATAAATCTTACACTGCTTGCCGCTTCTCATTGTGGAAGAGATTAGGAGTAGGGAAGGGATAGGGTCGCCATGTCCTCCCGGCCACTGCCGGGGGGGTGGGAGGGTAGGGCTGTCAGATCCAGATTGGGAAACTCCTGGAGATTTGGGGATGGAGCCTGGGGAGGACAGGGACCTCAGTGGGGTACGATGCCAAAAGAGCCCACCCTCCATCCCTTTCCTCCAGGAGAACAGATCTCTGCAGCCTGAAATGAGTTGTAATTCCAGGGATCCCCAGGTCTGACCTGGATGTTGGCATCCCCAGGAAGGGAAGAAGATACTTAACTCTTAGTTTCTTCACCAGCCCTTCTTCTGAAAATCATCTCTGACCTCAGCCTCCTCACCCCACCCCTCTTTTGAGGTTCCTACGAGGTAAATGCAGGTTGAGCAAGCTTCAGAAGATCCTTTCAATTTCTGGATTTGATTACTATGCAGGTATCGCATCTGGGACTTGGAACCGCTTGGGTCTCGATCCCGATTTCCTGCCGAGCACATCTTGCATGACTGCAGCATCTCTGGACTTAACGGTGGTTAGCAGAAGGCTTTGCAGGTGCCCATGCAGGTTTTAAAAATCATCTGACAGAAGCCCTCCTTAGTATCAGGGTGAACTATGTAGAGCAAGCGGTTGCCAAGGGAGACGTGATGCCAGTAGCTGCTGCTACCTGCTCCATAGGGCTGTGGGCTGCATGATTTTTCTATTTCCTGGGCGGCGGGGGGGGGGGACGGGACAATGAATCCTGCACAAGTATCCCTGCGTGCTGCCACTGCAGCTGTTTTTCTGGCTGAGAGAGAGGATACAGAGGACCTCCAGCGCTAATGTGCAGGAAGCCATAGAGACTCCTTCCAGCTGGGGTAAGATTTTGTGCGTATTGCAGCTTTGGGCATGGGGGTTCTAGGGAGATGTCGGCAAAACGGGAAGTGGTCAGAAGATATCTCAGAAAACGAGAAGCATATCTGTATTGTATTGTGCAGTTGTACTGTGAAAATGCAAAATAATAATAATAATAATACTGAGCGTGGAATTGAACATCCTGAAAATCTCAAGTTTAATGTTAAAAGAATATGTTGGGTTTCTAGCCCTCAAGATTCCAGGGCATGTAGGAGGCACAGGGTGGCAAAGGCGGCTTTTCAATGTTGGGGGTAGAGCTTTGATTCTGGATACCATTTTGCGCCTTCCCAGTGACTGGCGCAAGCAAAACGAACGGTGTGAAATAAGCAAGTAGATGCAAATGTCCTTAACGTGCA
The DNA here is from genome assembly GCA_029375565.1 of Gekko gecko. NCBI lineage: Eukaryota > Metazoa > Chordata > Lepidosauria > Squamata > Gekkonidae > Gekko > Gekko gecko. Next base: position 124,982,010 of record JAPDNY010000008.1, read on the forward strand.
CGATTCGTACAGACTATAAACCCCCTTTCCGCCCCCTTGGTACGTGATTTGACGCTTGAGGAGGCAAGGCGTTTTGACAGATAGATGGAAGAAATCTGTTTTGTTTGTTAAACCTGTGCAAAAGAAGACTGCCACATCGGCAGCTCTTGAAAGGATGTCAAGAGGAAGACGGGATCACAACTGTGTCCCCCCCCCATAGCAAAGAGTCAAGGGACTGTGGGTTTGAAATGGAAGAGATGAAACTTTATAGAGAAAATGTCTTTATAACGAAGCCATTCAGCAATGAGGCAAAAGAACTGCCAGGCGAGGTGGATGGTGGCGTTCCAGCAGAACCACCAGGAAATACTAGAGGTCTGATATGGCTGCCAAACACCTCACATTTCACTTACCTGATTGAAAAAGCAAACTATATTCTTTAGTTGCTGTAGATTTTCTGGGTTGCGTGGCCGTGGTCTTGGCATTGTAGGACCTGATGTTTTGCCAGTAGCTGTGACTGGCATCCTCAGAAGTATAACACAGAAAAGATGGATTACTCTCTGTGTCAAGGTGAGAAGAAAAATGGTAGGCAGGTAATTTACATCTACTCAGGAAGGTGGGGTAGGGCTGAGTCATTATCTTGTAGGAGTTCCCCAGGCTGTGAACATACTAATGGAGGAGCTTTCCTGAGGAGGTTCTTTTGTCTATGGATTGTTTCCTGAGGAGGTTTCCTGTTTCCTGAGGAGGTTCTTTTGTATGTGGATTGGCTGTTGAAATTCTAATCTTATCTGTAGTAGTGCCATTGTCAGATATAGAGCCTTTTGTGTTTTTCAGGACAGGAAACCATGCCTTTGACAACAAACTACATTCTGTCAGAACAGCTTGATTTGAGCCCAGTAGCACCTCAGAGACTAACAAGATTTTGGGGGGAGGAGCTTCTGGGAATCACAGCTCCCTTCATCAGATATCTGGATTCACATATCTTCTCCCTATGCCAGAGAGCTTTGACTCTTGAAAGGATTAACACTCCAAAAATCTTGTTGGTCTCTCATCTGCTACTGGACTTGAAAACAGCTGTTGTACTGCAGATCAGCATGGCTACCCTCTGAAACGATAATTCACGCCAGGGATCTTGGGAAGAACGGTGAGATCTGGATTCTTCCTGGCTCCGCCCATGACCCAGTTGGTGTCGTAGACTTCATTCGATCCCTGCTGGATTCAGCCTTGAAGGTCCTTTACGCATTTGCCTGTCCCTCCAGATTTTCTCAGTGTTCAAGGAGCCAATGTTGGATCAGGCCAACGGCCCATTCAGTCCAACACTCTGTCACACAGTGGCCAAAAATACCAGGTGCCATCAGGAGGTCCAGCAGTGGGACCAGGACACTAGAAACCCCCACCGTTGACCCTCCCAAGTACCAAGAATACAGAGCCTCACTTGCCCCAGACTGAGGGTTCCTACCTATACCTTGTGGCTAATAGCCACTGATGGACCTCTGCTCCATACGTTTATCCAATCTCCTCTTGAAGCCGTCCATGCTTGTAGCCGCCACCACCTCCTGTGGCAGTGAGTTCCATGTGTTAATCACTCTTTGGGTGAAGAAGGACTTCCTTTTATCCATTCTAACCCGACTGCTCAGCAATTTCATTGAGTGCCCACGAGTTCTAGTATTGGGAGAAAGAGGGGGGGGGAAGTACCTCTTTGTCTACCTGTTCTATCCCATGCATAATTTTATAATGCATAATCTTTCCACACTCTTCTTTTAATCCATGCTCACCACGGTGTCCTCCAAGCAGTTTTGCACTAGAATCGAATCCAACCTTCTTTTTAATCCAGGCCTTTTCCCTTCATTATGCACTAAAATCAAGTTCAACCTTCTTTTTATTCCGTTTCCCCCCCTCCCCATTCTGCATTGCATTCCCCCTTTTCAGTGGTCGGCCCAGTTTCAGCCTGCTTTTGCCCCAGGTTATTTGGATGCTGTTTTGCTATGGACTGAAATTGCCTCGACTCGAACACTGAGAAAATCTGGAGCGGCAGGCAAATGCGGAAAGGACCCAAGTTGAGGTGATTTTAAAGTCTGTGGCAAAACAGCATCCGAAAAACCCAGGGCAATAGCAGGCTGAAACCGGGCTGACCACTGAAGGGAGGTAATGTCATGCAGAACAGGGGGGGAAAGAACAGAATAAAAAGAAGATTGAATTTGGTTTCAGTGCAGCATTGCTTGAAGGACAGCGCAGTGAACATGGATTAGAAGGAGAGTGTGGAAAGGGACTTAGCTGCACCCTGAACCTTCCAGTTTCCAGTCCTCATTCTGGTACTCCTTCCTGACCAGGTTTCTCTAGCTCCAGCCGCTGGCCCACCAATTGTTGCCCTGGCTTCTCCCTCACTGGTTCTGTCACAACCAGAATTGTCCGTATTACTAAAATCCAGAGTTGGTAACCCAGGTTGGGAACCCTGGGACGCTGGGAGAGGAGTGCCGATAGAAGGACCATGTCGGTTCTTGAATTTGCCTTGCCGTTCCCCACCATGATTGATCAGTCACCGGCATGGATTTTTATCTGGAATAAAACCATGAACAGGAGCTGGCACAGAATCTGCTGTCTTGAACTGAGCCTGGAGACAAATAGGCAGTGGAGCTGTTTAAAAACTAGCTTGATACATACCTGCTCCTCGAGAGCAACCAGGAAGCGAACGATTCCATGTTGTGCTGATGGAAGTTTCCAGATGTGTCTTTACTTACGGGACTGCCTTTCCCCGTACATACCCCAGAGAGCACTACGGTCTGGGTCTCAAAATCGGTTGACCCTCCCTGGCCTGAGGGAGGCTAGGCTAGCTATTACTAGGGCCGGGGTCTTTTCAGTGGTGGCTCCTACCTGGTGGAATGTGCTCCCGGAGGAGATCAGGGCCCTGTGGGACCTCTTACAGTTCCGCAGGGCCTGCAAGACAGAGCTCTTCCACCAAGCATTCCATTAGGGGCCGCCGCTGTCGTAGAACCCGGCCCGCGGTTTTTAACATCAAACTGATGCCATAAGAAGTTCTGAGCAAAAAGACATCTTGAACAACTGGGAAGTGGAAACCTTTTCTGTAAATGCTATGTGTGGAGGGCGGGGTACAAGTTTGATAAATAAATAAATACATAAATATTTAAAGGCAGTTTTGCAGAGTTCAAGGGTCGGTAATCCAACCTGGAGGTTACAGATGTATGGCTCAGCATAGCTAAGGTCTAGAAAGGAGGACAGTTTACAGACTAAATGCAGGTGGAAGAGGGTACTCATGTCAACCTTCCACCTGAACTTCTTGTGACAAAGCTCGGTTCAAGAGAACTCTCCGTTTTTTTAACCTGGTCAGACAGAGTTCACCCTTGCCCCATCTGGAACTGGCAAATTAAACTTGACCACAACTTCTGCGTTTCCCACCATCATCATCTCTCTGGGTTTGGTTTCAACTTCTCTCCAGGTACAGATAGGGACAGCTGTACCTGAGGGGCATAATTAAGGAGATGTAAAGCTGGGTCCAGGGGCCGCGGTGGCTTAGAGGTCAAGACACTGAGCTGCAGACCAGAAGATCTGTAGCAGTTCGAGACCAGAGTGTCGCGTGATGGAGTCAGCTCCTGTCTCTGGCCCCAGCTCCTGGCCACCGAGCAGTTCGAAAGCAAGAATTCCCCAGAACTGATGTCAAAGGTAGCCGGGTGTCTGGTACTGACCAGTATCTTCGCTGACTATCCAGGGAAAAATCTGAAAAAACACCAGATATTTAAAGTCCGGTGTTTTTTCAATTTTTCTCAAACAGTCAGTGAAACCACTGGACTGTCCAGGTCAACTGGCAACTGTACTAAGCCCAAACAGTGCAAAACTCGCTATGTGCTGGGAACGGGTGGCGCCAAGCCTAAGTGCAAATCTGGCAACAGCCACTGCTATGTTATGCTCCTCCCAGCGCAAATAGTATGAAGCATGGTTTTTTTCACCGGGTGGAGGCAGAGCTGAGTCTTGTGTGTCTGGTATTATTTTTTTTTTTTTTAATCTAGCCAGTGATGTCAGTTTTTCTAGGAATCGTCAAAAACTCTATGGCTTTACCACAGAGTTTCACCTAGATCCTAGAGAGGCATGACATCACTTCCAGGTTTTCCCAGAACTGACATCATGCTGCTGCCTGTCAGCTACACCACCTACTCCCCGCCCTCCTGGTCTGCTGCTGGTTGCAACCATGTGGGCTTGGTTGGCTTACAGCCATCAGGAGCATGTGAGCTAACTTGGCATCTCTCCTCCTGAGCAATGCTCCCTCTAAGCTGTGGAGTCCTGTGAGCAAAAATTGTACTTTGTGAGCTACTGGCATTAAAGTTGTGAGTGAGCGAATTGGCTGCTGCATAAGTTAGTTTGTTCTTGTTATGTATCTGCATACATGACTGAGCTAGGATCTAAAGTCCTATTCAGGCCTGGTATCCTAAACCATAACAGCTGATTAGACACTCTGCGCAGCAGTCCAATCAGGATAAAGAAAGGTACTGGAGGGAGATAACTTGATTGGTCTTTATGTATGTTAAGTATGACGCTTAATGTGATTTCAGAAAGTGATTCAGCTTTATTCAGCAACAGCTCAAAGTCAACCAGAACAGCAAACAACAGATCTAACGGATGACAAACAAACAGTGGAGCTCTGCTCCTTTTAAACATTCCCCAGGCTAATGTAGCCACGCCTATTTACAGAAAAGTAACCAATGTGATTACTTGGATAAGAACCAATAAGGTTCGTTCCCCCCAAGAGTTTGTGGTTCATCCGGATTGGACAGCGATTCCTAGACAACCAATCAGAAGTGCGGGATTTCAATCCTTGTCTAGGAATGAAGCTTAACATAGGTTTCTAATGGGTGCATTACACTTTCACAGCATACATTACAATATACATGGTTTGATTGGTTCTTATTGTAAATAGGGGCGTGGCTTTGCCAGCCCGGACAGTTTCAAAAGAGGGCCTGTTGCCTTTCTGTTTTGTGTCATTCTCACCTGTTGGATAAAGCGGAATCACTGTTGAGACCTGCTGCCTCGAGTGTCATATCTAACAGTTCTGGAGCCATCTTTCCTGAGCTAAGACAAAAATGTGTGAGCCGGAGGCTAAAAACTGTGAGCTAGCTCACACTAACTCAGCCTAGAGGGAACACTGCTCCTGAGGCAATACTGTTGTGGGCTGGATCCATCACTGGACCAGATGATGGTAATGCAGGCCCCAGAGGTGATGGAGATGTTTACCTGGGGAACAAAATATCTTGAAGCAACCCCAGAAGGTACCATGAAGAAAAGCGATACAGACAGACTCTGATGGCACCTCTGTGCCTCTTTTCACATCTAGTTGTGATCTTGTACGCTGGTATTTAAACTCTCTGTCTGTTGACAGTCTGTCTGGAGCAATGTTCCCTCTAAGCTATGGAGTCCTGTGAGCAAAAATTCTACTCTGTGAGCTACTGGCATTAAAGCTGTGAGCAGGTGATTTGGCTGCTGCATAAATCAGTTTGCTCTGGAGCCATCCCTTCCCGAGCTGAGACAAAAATGTGTGAGCCGGAGGCTAAAAAACTGTGCGCTAGCTCACACTAACTCAGCTTAGAGGGAACACTGGTCTGGAGGCCTCAGGGCTGCTTCGGGTGGGTTTGTGGAGAAACGGGTTGGCTCTGAAGTCGGTCGCTTAACGGGGTTGTCATGTCTACACTGACTGCTGCCAGAGCTGTTCCACTGCCGATCAAAACCCGCCCGCGTACAACAGCACACACACACACAAAAAAGGACGGTAAACATTGTCTCCCTCAGAGTATGACGTTGAGAGCCGCCATACCCCCTGAGGCCTCTGAAGCGTCGCGTTTCTGAAAGGAATCGATACTGGAGTTGCTACAGAAGAGGCGATGACAAAACGGAGGAATCGTGGAGGAGAGCTGTCTTATTGATTTCAGAAGGCGGAGAGAAAAGGGTTTACGGGGGCCAGAGTCAAAAGTGGTTTCAGCCGCTGCCTGTATTCTGCAGCAGGCAAATGGCAAAAGGTAAAGGTAAAGGTTCCCTTGCTCGAAAGCCAGTCGAATCCGACTCTAGGGTTGCGGTGCTCATCTCCGTTTCAAAGCCGAAGAGCCAGCGCTGTCCGAAGACGTTTTCTGTGGTCATGTGGCCGGCATGACTAAACACCAAGGCGCACGGAACGCTGTTACCTTCCCACCGAAGTGGTACCTATTTATCTACTTGCAGTGTCCTGCTTTCAAACTGCTAGGTTGGCAGGAGCTGGAACTAGAGATGGGAGCTCACTCCGTCATGCGGCACTCTCGGGTCTCGAACTGCTGAACTGCTGACCTTCCACAGCCTGCAGTTCAGCACTGCTGCTCATTTCGGGAAGCTCAGGGCACCAGCCAAGCCTGGTTTCCTCCACCATCTTAACATCTCTTCTTTGCTCTGAGCTGTTTTATATTACGTGTTCTCAAGCGTTTATGTAGGACGGTAGAAAAGAGCGAGAGTCCAGTAGCACCTTAAAAGACTAATAAAATTTGTCAGTCTTCAGCAACATAATGATTAACAAAGTCTGTGGCAGAGTATGAATTTTCGATAGCTAGTTTCTAGCTGTATCTGGAGAAGTGAGCGGTGACTCACGAAAGCTCCTACCCTGCCAGAAATTTTCTTAGTCATTAAGCTGCGGTGGCTCAAGTGGTTAAGACGCTGAACTGCAGGCTGTCGAAGGTCAGTAGTTCAGCAGTTCGAGACCCGGGTGCCGCATGACAGAGTGAGCTCCCATCTCTAGTTCCAGTTCCTGCCAACCTAGCAGTTCGAAAGCAAGAAATTGCAAGTAGATAAATAGGTACCATTTCGGTGAGAAGGTAACAGCGTTCCGTGCGTCTTAGTGTTTAGTCATGCCGGCCACATGACCACAGAAAACGTCTTCGGACAGCGCTGGCTCTTCGGCTTTGAAACGGAGATGAGCACCGCAACCCTAGAGTCGGATTCAACTGGCTTTCAAGCAAGGGAACCTTTATCTTTAAGGCACTGCCGGTCTCTTGCTCTTTCTACTGTTACAGCCAGACTAACACGGCTGTCCGTCTTGATCTGTCTGCGTGGAAGGCACCACATTTCGCCGTACAGATTCGAAATCCATCAGCTCATACCCTGCCACAGTCCATCAAGCTCCTGCCACAAATTTTGTTAGTCTTTACGGAGCTACTGTTGCTCTTTTCTTCTGCTGCAAACAGACTAACACGGCTCCCCATCTTGATCTTACTTAGGATAGAGAGTCAAACTTGAGGTGACAGCATTTCTGTGGCTTCCACGAGGACGCTGCCGCCCCCTGGCTTATTCAGTGGCTACGCATTCACACACAGAAATACTTTTCAATCCCTTAAAAAAAGGGCTATCCTCTCCTGCTGTGATGAGGCCCAGATACTGCAGAAACTGGCTCTGAAAAGTTCTAAAACACTAGCACGATTTTTGTGTTGCTTTGGTGGATCCAAATATAGAGGGCCAAACCCACAGGATTACAGAGGTAGGGCATGGCTTTTGTTTATGGAGCTCAAGCTAGCAATAGCCTTTGTAGGGCACGGCTACCGCCTGTGACAAAATCCCATTAAGAAAATCAGACGAATGCTATTTTGGAGTCTGACATAATGGTGTTAAGTCAGGAGGCGAGGACAGCAAAGTCCAGAGCAGCAGAATGAAGTTCGAGTCTAGGGGCACCTTTAAGACCAGGGGTGGCCAAACTGTGGCTGTGGTTCCAATGTGGGTCTGGTAAAACAACAATGCAGAATCGCCCATTGTGTCCTCCTCTGAGTCAGTATCTGGGCCATGATGACGGGCCCTCATTCCACGTTGGTCTCAGTGACCTCATCATGCAGCCTAATGACATCATCACACAGCCAAATGGGATGGGGCATGCATTACTTTGATATCGTCTCGTTAATTACACGATCCCTGGGACAACAGTGTGTATGTGTGTGTGTGGAGGTGGAATAAATTTGAAGCAGCAACCGCCAGGAAGAGAGAGAAACGATGCCAAGAGTTAGAGAGAAATTTCTACCCCACCAGAATGGGAAACTGGTGATTATTCAGCGCAGCCTCAGAAAATGGCCAGAACTGAGCTCCGGTCCCCTAAGCAAGAGGGCGAAATCCCCCTCGCTCGGTAGATCTGGACACTGTAATTGCGTGTGAGGTCTGCATGCCCTTTGGTGCGTCTTGCCCCGTCGGCAGCGCAAACCAGACGGTATTACTTAGCCATGCGTGAAGACAGCTTAGCCTTAGTGCTTTAAGCCCCTGTTCTTTGATACTGAGATTTATCTGCATTTGCAAGGTTCAGCAGGTCATCTCGCGAAAGGCACCACTGCAGAGTTCCACTGGCCGGCTCACGTTGCTCAAACAAGCACATAGTTAATTTCCGCTTAGATTTCTTAAGTGTCCGTGTGTTGTGCGCCATCAAGTCGCTTCGGACTCATGGCGACCCTGTGAATGAATGACCTCCAAAACATCCTCTCGTTAACAGCCTTGCTTAGATCTTGCTGACTGAAGGCCGTGGCTTCCTTTATTGTCCATCTGTCTCATGTTAGGTCTTCCTCTTTTCCCACGGCTTTCAGCTTTGCCTGGAATTATTGTCCTTTCCAGTGAGTCTTGTCTTCTCATGATGTGATCAGATTGCAATAGCTTTATACTGTGGTCAACAAGCCGTCTGTGGCGGGACGCACCTGCTCTGGCCTGCGTGCCCTATTCCTCCCGGTCCTCCTAGGTTTTTCTCAGCACCTGGAGAGGCTTTTCTTCTCTCCTGCAGCTTTTCCTTCCTCATGAGCTCCTGCCTGCAGGCCTCTCTCTTCTCTTTCTGTGCATTCAGCCTTTCCTCCCTCTTGAGCCTGCGGGCTTCCCTCTCTTCCTTCTCCACCTGCAGCCACAACTTCTCCATCTCTAGCTCCTTGTCCTGCTGGCTTGGGGGCTCAGCTGCAGCTGCCCCTACTGACTTGCCCGTGTTTAGCAGAAGAGCAGTCAACTCCTCAAGAGTCCTGTTGTCATAACCTATCTGCTGTTTCTGCCATTCTTCCTGCTGCTCTTGGTTTGTCAGCTTAAGAATTCTCACCTGCTCTGCTAACTCCATCCTAGCTAGTCTGATTTAACCCTACTCCAGTTGACTCGGGGGGGGGACGACAAAACTTCCATTGCTGTCTCTCTGCATACATGTGCCAAATTCACAATCCCTGGCCAATCAAGTTCTCTGTCTGTGAAATTGTGTCAGAATACGCCTGCCTTGGCCTGCAGGCCCTATTCTGCCCTGTCCTCCTAGGTTTTGCTCAAAACCTGGAGGGGTTTTTCTTCCACTCTCGGGTAGCTCGCTGCCACCACATGACCTTTGTACAGAATTGCCCACTGGGAGGGTCAGGACTCCCAGCTTCCCTTCCAAGTTTTGAGGCTTTGCCTCTGTGTCTCCCGCTGCCCAGTGCCTGGTCACCACAGGGATAGATTACTGCTTTGTGCACCCCTGGATGGATAGTTGCTTGTCAACTGCCTTCCTTCCATCTGGTGTTCCTTTTCAAATACCATGTCCAAGAGGGTGGAGGTCTACGTGGTATAGAGAGGCACTACCAGCATCAAAAGTTTTAAAGTATTTATTGAAAAGAAAATGTTCACAAGCATACTTTTAGCACAGCACCAGATTGAGCAAGAGGTACCAAAGAAAAGGGTAAAACATAAATCCTCTGTCCCTCTCTCTATACATTCCCTAGCAGATGTTAAAATATAGGACAGGCCTTTTAGCTTAGGAGTTCTAGATCTCTACAGAGTCACTACTACTGTGAAGCTCCTTCAGCTGTCCAGGCCAACCATGTGGTCAATGGCTGTCTCCTCAGTGGAGAGGTCTGTGTGCGCCCATGGCCTCAGCACCCAAGAATAAAAGGGACCTCCTTCCTGCTGCAAGGTGTTTTTATCACCTCTCTTCTCCCCACCCCTGACCAGGTCACGCCAGGTCAAAAGGCTTTTCCTGGAGATCTCCAGGAATCTCCTTCCTGAAGACTCTCTAGCATTCTGTTCTTCCAAATCTGTGTTCCAAATCTGTGTTACAGATGTGGGTTGGATGTGCAAAAATGAGTATCTTCCTGTCCATATGGCATATCAACATGATTCAATTGAGATCCTTTGCAAAAGATCATATCAAACCTGGTCTGGGGAAGATCGGGGCAAAGCAGGGGGAAACCAGCGCGGTGGACGATTCGTGCGGGTGACATTGTGTGGATGCTTCGAAAATGTGTGTGTGCGTTTCTGACTTATGCCGACTTTTATCGTAGGATTCGCAAGAAGCGGTTTATCTTTGCCTTCTTCTGTGCAATACTAACCAGGATTAGCTGAAGCGGCACTGCAATGGGGCGCCTTCACACGTGCTAAATAACACAGTTTCAATCCACTTCAGCAACCGTTTGCAAGTGGATTTCCCCATTTCACTCAGTAAAATCCAATTGCAAAGTGCACTGAAAATGGATCGAAGGTGCGTTATTTAGTGTGTGTGACAGCGCCCCTTGTCTGTAAAAGCTCCTCCGCCAGTGTCTCCTTCCCTGACTGCTGCCGCCCAGTAGCTACCCTTCAAAGAGTCCTCCGCACTGGAACTGTCTTTTCTCCAAAAATATCCCACTCCAGTTTGAACGCCAAATGAGAGCAAAAACTCCCCATGGAAGCGACCTTAGTTTCACATTCCAGTGGTTTTTCCACAACGATCCCCGAATAATCAGGAAGATCAGTCCCGGCGGGACCTGTCCTCTGCCGCGCATCTCTTTCCTTCCGTCATTAAGGAAGCAAATGAAACTGATATTAAATGTAACCGAGAGGAAACCGGCGCAGTCAATAAGCCTCTAAAGGTCCCGGCCAATGGCAACAGAGAGCTTTCTGCACGTTACCATGACCCTGAATGAACTTAAGCTGGATAAATCATCTGCCGGGATTGAAAATCTAGCGGGAGTCAAAACTGGTGACCGTCAGGGGAGCGTAGGAAAGGGGTTAAGTCTGACAGCCGGATTTGTCTCGGTTCATTCAATGGCTTCTTGGTGCAAGAGATGCAGGAAACAGGTGTGTGAAAACCCTCCTTTCTCCATCGTCCGGATCACCGAAGGGGAAATGAAGTCCTACTACAATTTCCTCAGGGAGTGTGCCAAGTTGGAGAAGATGGCTAGGGCAGGTAGGTTGAAGCCTCTTTCCAACGTGATCCTGAAACTGAGAAGTCCCATATATTTCAGTGGGGCTTAGAAATCGGGCTTCGAATGGCTGCTTTTGTGTAACCCAGTCCTTGTTAATTCATGGCCAGGGTGTGTCCCGTTTTCAGTATATATTTGCTTCTGAGTCAAGGTGGGGTCAGTGGATGCCCTACCCTAGCTGGAGGACTGCTTTCTTCCACACAATTGTTTGTTTAGAAAAGGCTTTGGAAGTGTGACTTGGCAGTTTCCATGTAAAAAAAAAAGGGAGCCGGCCCTCAGATTGTTTCCCCATGCATTTCCCTTTTATCTGCTGTACCTGCAACCTCAGCAGGCTGCTTAAAAGGGAGGTGGGTGGGTGCGTGATGCATTGCACACCCCATTTTTCTGAGTCACGACTGGGAGCGGGGCCGTGCTTCACTGCGTTGGTTCCCTTTGAAGAAGGGAACACGAGAGACTTCAGGCGTTTGGTGATATTTGTTGTTTTCACAGCAGTGCAAGTCGAACCCAGCTGGAGGCAAAGATGCGCAACTGTTATGGGACAGGACATCCCCCGTCCCACGTCAGATCCCGGAGAGAGAGAGAGAGAGAGAGGGAGGGAGGAGAGAGAGAGAGAGAGAGAGAGAGAGAGAGAGAGAGAGAGAGAGAGAGAGAGAGAGAGAGAGAGAGAGAGAGAGATCTATTGGGGTTAACTGGTGTGGTTAGTCCAGTTACCACTGGTTAGCAGAGTGCTTAAATAAAACTACAAACACAGGAGCGTCACTTTACCAGGTCGCCCAGCTTACAAAGCGACACAGAGCCACGTTGCAAGTTTAGAAGAGAAATTTGGATAGGAAAGAGCAGAGACAGGATAGAGTACTAACTTACTAGCTAAAGGATGGAAGCAGATGGCGAGAGGCCCATCTGCCTCATGTCGCCAAGAGAGGACTGCATGTCTCTCTTTCCGTGCGTGCAGGGAGAGAGTTTGTCTTCAAGTTGACATGAGGGTTGAGAGAGAATGGAAGGAAGGGGAAATAGTCCCGGAGAACACAATCTGTATTTCAAAGGGGAAAGTAGCAGAAGAATAAACACAGGAAGAAAGGTCTGTGTGCCTGTCTAGCTATTTAGTCTCTCTTGCCACGAAGTTTGGAGGTCTGAGGCAGGGGACATCGCACCTGGAACTTCCAACAAGATCCTACATCCCCAAAGCCAAATCAGCAGGAGTTTGGTGTAGTGAGAGCCAGTTTGGTGTAATGGCTAAGTGCACGGACTCTAATCTTGGAGAACCAGATTTGATTCTCCACTCCCCCCCTGGCACCTGCTGGATGACCTTGGGCAAGCTGTAGTCCTGACAAGAGCGGTCCTTAAAAAAGAGCAGTTTCTGTCAGAGCTCTCTCAGCCTCACCTACCTCACTGGGTGTCTGTTGTGGGGAGGGGAAGGGAAAGGAGTTTGTAAGCCACTCTGAGACTCCTTTGGGTAGTGAAGGGGTGAGGTATAAATCCAATCTCTTCTTCTTCCTCTTCTCTCTGACCTTTTCCACACAACAGGACTTCCTGTAGAAGTCCTGTTTCCCCCTCCCAGTTCCTGCAGCCATCCGTTGCAAAATCTCAATATACTATCATATTGATATATCAATTACCTTTAAAAACACACACACACACACCTGGTAGTGTGCCCTGACCCAGATGGCCCAGGCTAGCCGGATCTCATCGGATCTTGGAAGCTAAGTAGGATGAGCACTTGGATGGGAGACCACCAAGGGACTCCAGAGTTGCTACACAGAGGCAGGCAATGGAAAACCACCTCTAAATGTCTCTTGCCTTGAAAACCCCAGGGCTCTTTTTGTAGCAGGAACTCCTTTGCATATTAGGCAACACACCTCTAATGTAGCCAATCCTCCAAGAGCTTACAGAGCTCTTCTTACAGGGCCTACTGTAAGCTCTTGGAGGATTGGCTACATTAGGGGGTGTCGCCTAATATGCAAAGGAGTTCCTGCTACAAAAAAGAGCCCTGCAAAACCCTAAGAACACCAGAAGAGCCCTGCTGGATCTGACCAGTGGTCCCTCTAGTCCAGCATCCTGTCTCACACAGTGGCCAGCCAGTTTCTCTGGAGGGCCAACAGCAGGGCAGAGAGGCCAAGGTCTTCATAAGGACATCAGAAGAGCCCTGCTGGATCAGATCAGTGGTCCCTCTAGTTCAGCATCCTGTCTCACACAGTGGCCAGCCAGTTCCTCTGGAGGGCCAACAACAGGGCAGAGAGGCCAAGGTCTTCATAAGGACATCAGAAGAGCCCTGCTGGATCGGACAGTGGTCCCTCTAGTCCAGCATTCTGACTCACACAGTGGCCAGCCAGTTCCTCTGGAGGGCCAACAGCAGGGCAGAGAGGCCAAGGTCTTCATAAGGACATCAGAAGAGCCCTGCTGGATCAGACCAGTGAGGGCCCCTCTAGTCCAGCATCCTGTCTTATACAGTGGCCAGCCAGTTCCTCTGGAGGGCCAACAGCAGGGCAGAGAGGCCAAGGTCTTCATAAGGACATCAGAAGAGCTCTGCTGGATCGGACCAGTGGTCCCTCTAGTCCAGCATCCTGTCTCACACAGTGGCCAGCCAGTTTCTCTGGAGGGCCAACAGCAGGGCAGAGAGGCCAAGGTCTTCATAAGGACATCAGAAGAGCTCTGCTGGATCGGACCAGTGGTCCCTCTAGTCCAGCATCCTGACTCACACAGTGGCCAACCACTTCCTCTGGACGGCCAACAACAGAACATAGAGGTCGAGGCTTTCCCCTGATGTTGCCTCCTGGCTCTGGGATTCAAGGGCTTAGTGCCTCTGAATGTGGATGTTCCCCTAAGTAACCATGGATAGGAGCCATTGATAGTAGGGTTCCCATACCCCCAGCTGGCCAGTGGGGGAAGCCCCACCCCAAACAGGGATGTTTCACGTCTCCGACATGATGACATCCCCCGAATGATGACATCATCACATTAGGACACCACATGGTGACACTCTGCTTTTTGGGCAAAAGCCCCAGAATTTTGCCCAATACTTATTTATTTATTTATTTATTTCGATTTCTTAACTGCCCTTCCCTGCTTACGTGCACATTGCTGTGCGACATCGCTGACGTGATGATGTCACTTCTGTGTGATGTCATCATGTCGGAGACATCGCACGACGTCCCCACCTACCCACAGAACACCCCCCCATCCCCCCACGCCGGCAAGCTGAGGGGACCTGGGATTCCTAATCGGTAGACTTATCCGCCAGGAACCCATCTAATCCCAACAGGGTCACCATAAGTCAGCCACGACTTGAGAGCATTGTCCACCACCACCGAGTTATTAATAGAAGGAAGTTGAGGTCCTCCTATGCTTAATCAGGTTTTAACTGAGTACTGTATTTCCTTGGCTGGTTTCTGAGTTGAGGGGTTTGAAAAGCAGAGTTTGCCTTTGCAGAGAAATGCTGTGGCATGCAACATCTGCTTCGGCATCTAAGATCACAAGGCCTATTTTGGGGCTCCTACTGTGAGTTAAAAGAAGGCATTGAAAGCCCATTATCTAACATTATTAGGCCCTTTAATGTCTGGCAGCTCGTCGAAAGTACGCTTTCAAGTTTTTCTTAGCATCGCAGCGGCAATATATATAGAAAACATTTGCCCGCAAAGCGAGAAGCGGAAAGGAAGAGCAAAACTGGATGTGATGTTTTAGAGTAGCGGGAACAACTACTTTTGAAGTGCCCTCACGGCATTTAATCCAAGCGCACCTTTGCCACAGAGGAAGGCAACGGCAAACCGCCTCTGTTCGTCTCTTGCCTTGAAAACCCTAGAGTTGCCATAAATTGCCTGCGACTTGACGACCCTTTATACACACACGCTTTTACTATCCCGAATCCGTCCTCTGCAAATAAATTGGTTCTGCAGATTTGAAGCAGAAGTCATGTGCGCTTGGGAACGACTCCTTGGTCCTCTGTGAAGTTTCCAAGAAACAACGGATGCCATCATTTATAGTCAGCTTTCCTCACTTGGACTCAAGGTGTCCCCCACTGCCAGGCCTTACTCCCCAGCTACTGATCAGCTGGCTGGTGGGGAGACTTACCAGAGAAAGGAGAAGGCCTCCTTGCCAGCGTCACACAGGAAGTGATGTCATCACACTGGTGACGTCTGGGCGACACTCTGGTATTTGGGCAAAAACTCTGTGGTCAATGTTCCCTCTAAGCTGTGGAGTCTTGTGAGCCAAAATTCTACTTTGTGAGCTGCTGGCATTAAAGTTGTGGACGAGCAAGTTGGCTACTGCGTAAATTAGTTTGCTCTGGAGCCATCCTTCCTGAGCTAAGACAAAATCTGTGAACCGGAGGCTAAAAAACTATGAGCTAGATCACAGTGACTCAGCTTAGAGGAATACTGTCTGTGGTAGAAGCTGGTTTTATCCGACACTGGAGTATGTACATTTGGGGTTGTCTTAGACATGGGGTACCCTGGGGCAGCTGCCCTGGGTCCTGGGCTGCCAAGAGCCATCATGGGCCCCCAGACAAAGATTCTACCTGGGCCCCCCATATGACCCTGATCCCAACCAAATATCATAACAAAACAAATCGCTTGGCTTGCTGTTACCGTGAATCCATAGTCATAAAATAATCGGCCTGTCTGTCCCTCTTTTATTTATTTATTTCCCTTATATCCTGCCTTTCTCCCCAACGGGGACCCAAAGCGGCTTACACTATTCTCTCCTCCATTTTCTCCTCACGACAACCCTGTGAGATAGATTGGGCTGAGAGTGTGTGACTGGCCCGAGGTCACCCAGCAAGCTTCCACGGCAGAGTGGGGATTCAAACCAGGGTCCCCACATCTTAGTCTGACGCTCTAGCCGCTACACCACGCTGCCAGGGATAACTCATCAGAGAAAAAAGCCAGAAGAATCAAAACTGGACATCAGCTTTAAGATAATTGTGGGAGTTCCAGGGCCAATATGAAAAGATATGGGAAAATCCTGGCCCAGGTAAAGAAGAAGAAGAAGAAGAAGAAGAAGAAGAAGAAGAAGAAGAAGAAGAAGAAGAAGAGGAGGAGGAGGAGGAGGAGGAGGAGGAGGAGGAGGAGACTGGATTTATACCCAGTCCTTCACTACCCAAAGGAGTCTTAGAGCAGCTTACAATCTCCTTCCCCTTCCCCTTCCCCTCCCTACAACAGACACCCTGTGAGGTAGGTGGGGCTGAGAGAGGTCTTTCGAGAACCGCTCATGAGAGAACAGCTATGAATGAATGAATGAATGAATGAATGAATGAATGAATGAATGAGACAAATCACTTCCTCCCCATGTTATTTGCGATGGGAGTTAATGGTCTCTGTTTGTGGCAGGCATGACTCAGAACATAATGCTACATGTTTGGATACTGGCCACCAGGTTAGGGTTGCCGGGTCCTACCTGGCAGCTGGCGGAGGGATCCTAAGTCCTCGTTGGGATCTTCTGCCACATGTGCAAAGTGTGCACGGCACAATGACGTCACCCAGAAGTGACATCATCACGTTGGGTGACGCTCTAGTTTTTGGGCAAAACTCTATGGTTAGGTGATGTCATCATATTGCCTTTTGGGCCAGTTGGGGGTGGGATTCCCCCTCCCCCGCAGGTTTCCCCCCACCCCTGGTGGGGGTCTGGCAACTCTACACCAACCCCAGAATGATGGTAGACGTTGCAGTGCCAAAAATGAACACCCTGGACCAGGCTGTCTTCACGACAGGCAACGTGTAACAAGAGAGCTTTTAAGCAACCTGCCGTGTGTCTCTAATACTCCGATCCCCACCCGCCACAGAAGGTTGCTGGGTGCCATACTGTCAGCCAGACCTACCTCACAGGGTTGTTGCAAGGATAAAATGGAGGACAGGAGAACCATGTAGCTTTGGGTCTCCACTGGGGAGAAAGACTGGGCATCGTATTTATTATAAATCTAATGGTATTGAAAAGATTACATCATTTGTCATCTGGTAAAGTAGCCTTTACAAAGGGCTGTTAGATCTTCCACCAACACAATAATATTGGGAACGACCCAGTGCCTGAACTGGGAGTTCTAACTTCTGTTCCACATGTACAACCACCACTAAAACAGATTTAATGTTCCCTTACCATGCATGTAAAGGGTGGAGGAGTGTGGAAAGCATTCTTTATTACTTAGTTAGATCATAAAGGTAAAGGTAAAGATTCCCTTGCTCGAAAGCCAGTCGAATGACATCACCCAGAAGTGACATCATCAGAAAGCCAGTCCTGGGAGACAATTCCATTTAAGGCAGGAAGTTTGCCAGAAGCAGAGCTGACCCAGCTGAGCTCTGAGAAGGAGCAAGGTGTTTGAGCTGCCAGAGGGGTGAGTGGTATTTTTATTTATTTACTTTCAGCTGAGGTGCTTTAGCTGAAAAGGTACTGTGTCAGGGACTGTATTTGGGAGTGTGTGGGTGAGTTGTAACAGACTCCTGACTGCTGGAGTTAGGGTGTGAAAGGGTCATTGTTTGCCTGTAATTAAGTGCTTGGGTGAGATTGAATCAGCGCAGACTCCTGGCTGCTGGAGTTGGAGTGTGAAAGGGGCTTTGTTTGACCGTCATTAAGTGCCTTGGGTGATTTTGAGTAGCTGCTGGCCACACCCTCTCCTGGGAGACAATTCCATTTAAGGCAGGAAGTTTGCGAGAGCAAAAGGGCGAGGCTCTTTGCCTGTGGCTCTTGGCCTAGGGGCTCTGTAAGAAGCCCAGGAAGAGCCAGGAAGCCAGGACCTTGGCTCCTTGGTAAGGTAAGGTAAGTAGACTCCTACAACAGGAGCCATATAAATACAAAGGGTTTTAAAAGGGGGTTATAGAAAAGTATTTGTTTAAAAACAATTATGAAGCCAGAATGCCAGCAGGGGGTTGGGGGCTATCCAGTGTTTTGCATGGAGTGTCACATGTATGACTATCTGCCCACTGGTCAGAAGTCTTGGGTGTGTGCTCGGTGCAAGGAGCTCCTGGTTCTCAGGGAGCGAGTTTGCTCCCTTGAGGCCAAGGTGGCTGACCTGGAGAAGCAGGGACAGTCAGTTAGGTGCACGGGGGAAGACTCTCGGGGACTTGTTAGATATGTCCCACTCTGGATCTGGCAGCCCGGCTGCTGCCAGGGAGCATGAGGGTCAAGGGGAAAAGGGGCACCATGCTGAGGATAAGGGGAATGTGCCCTCAGAAGGGACCTCTTCTTCAGCTGGTGAACGGGTATCCTTTCGTACCAAGGAACCGTCCCTGGGAAGGGTGGGAGGGGGCTCTTGGTAGTTGGTGATTCGATCCTTAGGCAGGTAGACAGCTGGGTGGCGAACCCGCGTACTGACCGTATGGTGACTTGCCTGCCTGGTGCGAAGGTAGCGGACATTACGCGTGTTTTAGATAGGCTGGTAGATAGTGCTGGGGAGGAGCCAGTGGTCGTGGTGCACGTCGGCACCAACGATGTGGGGAAATGCAGTCGTGAGGTCCTGGAGGAGAAATTTAGGCTGCTGGGCAGGAAACTCAAGGCCAGGACCTCCAAGGTAGCCTTCTCGGAAGTGCTACCTGTTCCACGCGCAGGGCCGGAGAGACAGGCACAGGATCAGGAGTCTCAAGAGTCTCAATGCGTGGATGAGACGGTGGTGTAGGGGGAAGGGTTCAAGTTTGTTAGGCACTGGGATGCTTTTTGGGACAAGAGGGAGCTGTACAAAAGGGACGGTCTCCACTTGTCCCGAGAAGGAACCAGGCTGCTGGCGCTCAAAATCAAAAAGGTGGCAGAGCAGTTTTTAAACTGAATAATGGGGGAAAGCCGACAGGAGATGAAAAGTCTCTGGTTCGGGATGGCTCATCTCAAAGAGATGAAGGGGTAGCTATTACTTTTGTACAAGGAAATGGATTACAATTGTCCACTGAGACTGTGGCTAATGATAGGAACTGCCTGGCAAGGTCTCGAGGCAGCAAGAGGAAGGCTGTGGGCTTAACAAACGTGGGAAACTATAAGTGTTTATACACAAATGCTAGAAGTCTCCGAGGTAAAATCGGGGAGTTGGAATGCTTGGTGTTGGGGGGGAAATAGACATTGTGGGTATTTCAGAAACTTGGTGGGATGAGGAAAATCAGTGGGATACGGTGATTCCTGGTTATTAAATTATATCGGAAGGATAGGGGGGAAAGGGTTGGAGGTGGGGTGGCTCTGTATGTCAGAGAGGGTATACCATCCAGTAAGATTGAGAGGGTAAGAGAATTGGATTCCCTTCTGGAAATGCTATGGGTTGAAATAGTGGGTCCAAAAGGAGGCTTAACAGTGGGAGTTTGTTATCGCCCACCAGATCAAAAGATAGAGGAGGATTATAAAATGATGAATGAATTAAAGATAGCGGCTAGACGAAATAACTGTGTTGTAATAGGCGACTTTAACTACCCACACATTGATTGGGTCAATATGAGTTCTAGTCGGGAAAAAGAGATTATGCGTTCTTAGACACTCTCAATGACTGTGCTGTGGAACAGATGGTCACAGATCCTACCAGGGGAGAGGCGATCCTGGATTTGGTCCTAAGTAACACCCAAGACCTGGTGAGAGATGTAAAAGTGATTGCACCACTTGGAAACAGTGACCATAATGTCATTGAGTTTAACATTTGTACAGATAGGGAGTTGCCCAAAAAGACTAAAGACTGACGCAACCACTTTTAACTTTAAAAGGGGTAACTTCTCTGGTATGAGGGGACATGTGAGGAAGAAATTGAAAGGAAGAGTGGAGAAGGTCAAAACCATTGGGGAAGCTTGGAGACTATTTAAAAAGACAATCCTAGAAGCTAAGAAAAAATATATACCGCAGGTTAGGAAAGGTACAAATAGGTATAGAAAAAAGCCTGCATGGTTAACAAATAAAGTAATGGAAGCTGTAAAAGGTAAGAAGGATTCCTTTAAGCGGTGGAAAGCTAGTCTTAGTGAGGTTGATAAAAGGGAACACGGACTATGGCAAATAAAATGCAAGTCTGTGATCAGGCAAGCAAAAAGGGAATATGAGGAGCATATCGCAAAAAACATAAAGACCAACAATAAAACTTTCTTCAAATACATTAGAAGTAGGAAGCCAGCCAGGGAGGCAGTGGGGCCCTTGGATGACCAAGGGGTAAAAGGAGTAGTGAAGGATGATAGGGAAATGGCTGAGAAGCTGAATGCATTTTTTGCCTCTGTCTGTCTTCACTGTGGAAGAGGAGAAGTGTTTGCCCACTCCAGAAGCACTGATTTCGGGAGGGGTTTGAAAGACCTGAATCAGATTGCGGTCACAAGAGAGGAAGTCCTCCGACTGATGGACAATTTAAAAACTAATAAATCACCAGGCCCGGATGGCATTCATCCGAGAGTTCTGAAAGAACTCAAATGTGAACTTGTGGATCTCCTGACAAAGATATGTAATCTTTCTTTAAAATCTGCCTCCATTCCTGAGGACTGGAAGGTAGCTAATGTCACTCCCATCTTTAAAAAGGGCTCCAGGGGAGATCCAGGAAATTACAGGCCAGTCAGTCTGACATCGATACCGGGTAAGTTGGTGGAAACTGTTATTAAGGAAAGAATTAGTAGGCACATTGATGAACAAAAACTATTGAGGCAGACTCAGCATGGGTTCTGTAAGGGAAGATCTTGTCTCACTAACCTGTTAGTGTTTTTTGAGGGAGTGAACAAACATGTGGACAAGGGGGACCCAATAGATATTATTTACACCTTGACTTCCGGAAAGCTTTTGATACAGTTCCTCATCAAAGGCTCCTAAGTAAGCTCAATAGTCATGGGATAAAAGGACAAGTCCTCTTGTGGATCAAAAACTGGCTTATAAATAGGAAACAGAGAGTGAGTATAAATGGGAAACTTTCTCAGTGGAGGGTGGTAAGCAGTGGGGTACCACAGGGATCAGTACTCGGTCCCATGCTTTTTAACTTGTTTATTAACGATTTGGAATTGGGAGTAAGCTGTGATGTGGCTAAATTTGCAGATGACACGAAGTTGTTCAGGGTGGTGAAAACCAGGGAGGATTGTGAGGCACTCCAAAGGGATCTGTTGAGGATGGGTGAGTGGGCGTCAACGTGGCAAATGGGGTTCAATGTGGCCAAGTGCAAAGTGATGCACATTGGAGCCAAAAATCCTAAATATAAATACACGTTGATGGGGTCTGATCTGGCAGAGACTGACCAAGAGAGAGATCTTGGAGTCGTAGTGGATAACTCGCTGAAAATGTCTACACAATGTGTAGCTGGCAATAAAGAAGGCCAATGCTATGCTGGGGATTATTAGGAAGGGAATTGATAACAAATCAGCCAGTATCATCATGCCCCTGTATAAATCATTGGTGCAACCTCATTTGGAATACTGTGTACAGTTCTGGTCACCACATCTCAAAAGGATATTATAGCATTGGAAAAAGTGCAGAGAAGGGCAACTAGAATGATAAAGGGGTTGGAACACCTTCCCTATGAAGAAAGGTTAAAATGCTTGGGGCTCTTCAGCTTGGAGAAACGACGGCTGAGGGGTGACATGATCGAGGTTTATAAGATTATGAATGGGATTGAGCAGGTTGAGAAAGAAGTACTTTTCTCCCTTTCTCACAATACAAGAACTCGTGGGCACTCTATGAAATTGCTGAGCAGTCGGGTTAGAAACAGATAAAAGGAAATACTTCTTCACCCAAAGAGTGATTAACATATGGAATTCACTGCCACAGGAGGTCGTGGCAGCTGCAAGCATGGACAGTTTCAAGAGGAAATTAGATAAACATATGGAGCAGAAGTGAACCACCAGTGGCTATTAGCCACAGGGTATAGAATGAGAACTCTCAGTCTGGGGCAGGTGATGCACTCTATTCTTGGTGCTGGAGGGGGCAGCAGTGGGAGGGCTTCTGGTGCCCTGGCCCCACTGCTGGACCTCCTGATGGCACCTGGTATATTTTGGCCGCTGTGTGACAGAGTGTTGGACTAGATGGGCCATTGGCCTGATTCAACATTGGCTTCTCTTATGTTCTTATGAATCCGACTCTAGGGTTGCGGTGCTCATCTCTGTTTCAAAGCCGAAGAGCCCGCACTGTCCGAAGACGTTTCCGTGGTCATGTGGCCGGCATGACTAAATACCAAGGCACACGGAACACTGTTACCTTCCCCACCAAAGTGGTACCTATTTATCTACTTGCAATTTCTTGCTTTCGAACTGCTAGGTTGGCAGGAGCTGGAACTAGAGACGGGAGCTCACTCCGTCATGCAGCACCCGGGTCTCGAACTGCTGAACTACTGACCTTCCACAGCCTGCAGTTCAGGCGTCTTAATTCCTCCCCTCCCTTCTGTTCATAATATTAACAAAGGCTTGCTACTGTTCAACTCCAAGCAGGATAGAGATGAGAAGGACTTGAGACCAAGACTTGAAAATAATGGGGGGGGAGACATGGAGAAAATTAGATGGAGGGAGAGAGAAACTGCATCAGAACTGTGTGGACAAGAGGGACAGAAAGAAAGGAAGAGAGAAGGAAAGGTTGTTTTGCCTCAACACACTAACTACTGCTTTGCAAAACAGGTTCAGGTGGGTAGCCGTGTCGTTACTCTGAAGCAACAGAGTCCAGCGGCACCTTTAAGACCAACAAAGTTTAATTCTAGGTATAAGCTTTTGTGTGAATGCACACTTAAGAGAACATAAGAACATAAGAGAAGCCAATGTTGAATCAGGCCAATGACCCATCTAGTCCAACACTCTGTCACACAGCGGCCAAAATATACCCGGTGCCATCAGGAGGTCCAGCAGTGGGGCCAGGGCACCAGAAGCCCTCCCACTGCTGCCCCCCCAGCACCAAGAATAGAGTGCATCACCTGCCCCAGACTGAGAGTTCCCATCCATACCCTGTGGCTAATAGCCACTGATGGACTTCTGCTCCATATGTTTATCTAATTCCCTCTTGAAACTGTCCATGCTTGTAGCTGCCACCACCTCCTGTGGCAGTGAATTCCATATGTTAATCACTCTTTGGGTGAAGAAGTATTTTCTTTTATCTGTTCTAACCTGACTGCTCAGCAATTTCATGGAGTGCCCACGAGTTCTTGTACTGTGAGAAAGGGAGAAAAGGACTTCTTTCTCAGCTTGCTCTATCCCCATGCATAATCTTATAAACCTCGATCATGTCACCCCTCAGCCGTCGTTTCTCCAAGCTGAAGAGCCCCAAGCGTTTTAACCTTTCTTCATAGGGAAGGTGTTCCAACTTCTGTATCTGTACCTTGAATAAAACGTTGTTGGTCTTAAACGTGCCACTGGACTCAAACGTCGCTTTAGAATGGAGTGGAGATAGCTCCGTGGAAGAGCATTTGCTTTATATGCAGAAGGTCTCAGGTTCAATCCCTGGCATCTCCAGTTAAAAGCAGGAGGTGGCCAGTGATATGAAAGACCTCTGTCTGAGTCCCTGGAGAGACACTGCCAGCCCAAGTAGGCAATACTGACCTTGCCACATAGCGGCAACATAGTGGGTGTGTGTTGTCTGTATATTATCTGTACACAGCAGCCTTTCAAACTTATCCTTGGAGGCAAATTAGTCTTAATTTGCAGGCAACATCGTGGGTGTGTGTTGTCTGTATATTATCCGTACACAGCAGCCTTTCAAATTTATACGCGGAGGCAAATTAGTCTTAATTTGGAGGTTGACCCTATTTTTTTAAAATTAATCTTTGCAGAGCTTTCCATTATCTGATGGAATGATTTGCAAGCAGTTAGACTGAGTGTATACTACAGGGCTCTAGTGTACACAATGCTATATAAAAACCCACTATCCGTAGTAGATCATTTAATCTCCATTTTACAAATGGGAGTCTGAGACTGGATTAGTGGGAGGCCTTGAATAAATCACTGATGATTTAGAGGATCTTTTCATGGCCTTTAATAAGCTCCAGCTTCAAATGTACCGAATGGAATCTGATTTTCTGTTGCAGGGCGGTGGCGGTTTGTGGTTAAACACAGGATAGTGTAGTAGAATCTCAAATTCACACAGATTCACCGCTGCCCCATAAAACATTTTAATTATAAGCAGTAGCCACACAATTGAGTTGGTTACAGGATCAGAGGTGACCTCTTTTATCGCAAAATAAAACAGGGGCACCTTAAAAGATTAACAAAATTTATTCCAGCAACATCAGGTTTTGTGAATCAGAGTTCACGTCATCCGATGCATTGAAGCGGACATCTGTTAGACTGATGCCTTTACATTCACAACAGAAAGGCATGAGAAGAGAAGGCAGTGTTACAAAGAGAGGCCAATGTAAAACATGATCTGTTAGAAAAGACTGATCAGCTCACTCAGAATTAAGTTTTAGTGGCTGCTCCTAGATCGAACCAGGATTCAGATCTGCCCATTAAAATATTTCCCACATTAACTGCTTTGCAAATGATTGAGCACTGGTCACCTGAAACCTACTTTGTTCATCAAGGCTGCTCCCTGTTCTGGTCACCTCTAGTTGAAAATGGACTAATAGGATTGTCTTAGAATGCTAGAGGAACCACCTGTGGCAAAACAGTGGCCATAGTTATAGATTCCTGTAACAGGAAGTTCCTTTCTATGAGGACTCTATGGTGTTATTTCCTGTTGAAGTCCCTCCCCTTTCCAAACCCCGCCTTCCCCAAACTCCTCCCCCATTTGTATGTGCATGGATTGCCAACTCTGGATTGGGAAATGCCTGGAGATTTGGGGGTGGAGCCTGGGGAAGGCAGGGTTTGGAAAGGGGCAGGACTTCAGCAGGAAATAATGCCATAGAGTCCACCCTCCAAAAGCAGCTGTTTATCCAGGGGAACGGATGTCTGTTGTCTGGACATTAGTTCTAATTCCAGGAGATCTCCAGGCCACGTCTGAAGGCTGGCAACCCTAGTAAGTGCTGTTATTGCTTATTCGAGCAAAGTCTGGAAGTGCCTGTATGTTACTGACAGGGGGGAGCCCATTCACATGATCACTTTTGGGATGTGTTCTTTGTCTGGAAAAATTATAGAGGCAGGTTGAATGGGTAAAGGAGTGGCATCAATAGAAACTGCACGAACGATGATAGGGAAATGATTGAGAAGCTGAACGCATTTTTTGCCTCTGTCTTCACTGTGGAAGAGGAGAAGTGCTTGCCCACTCCAGAAGCACCGATTTCGGGAGGGGGTTTGAAAGACCTGAATCAGATTGTGGTGACAAGAGAGGAAGTCCTCCGACTGATGGACAATTTAAAAACTAATAAATCACCAGGCCCAGATGGCATTCATCCGAGAGTTCTGAAAGAACTCAAATGTGAACTTGTGGATCTCCTGACAAAGATATGTAATCTTTCTTTAAAATCTGCCTCCATTCCTGAGGACTGGAAGGTAGCTAATGTCACTCCCATCTTTAAAAAGGGCTCCAGGGAAGATCCAGGAAATTACAGACGAGTCAGTCTGACATCGATACCGGGTAAGTTGGTGGAAACTGTTATTAAGGAAAGAATTAGTAGGCACATTGATGAACAAAAGCTATTGAGGCAGACTCAGCATGGGTTCTGTAAGGGAAGATCTTGTCTCACTAACCTGTTAGTATTTTTTGAGGGAGTGAACAAACATGTGGACAAGGGGGACCCAATAGATATTATTTACCTTGACTTCCAGAAAGCTTTTGATACAGTTCCTCATCAAAGGCTCCTAAATAAGCTCAATAGTCATGGGATAAAAGGACAAGTCCTCTTGTGGATCAAAAACTGGCTTATAAATAGAAAACAGAGAGTGAGTATAAATGGGAAACTTTCCCAGTGGAGGGTGGTAAGCAGTGGGGTACCACAGGGATCAGTACTCGGTCCGATGCTTTTTAACTTGTTTATTAATGATTTGGAATTGGGAGTAAGCAGTGAAGTGGCTAAATTTGCAGATGACACGAAGTTGTTCCGGGTGGTGAAAACCAGGGAGGAGTGTGAGGCACTCCAAAGGGATCTGTCGAGGATGGGTGAGTGGGCGTCAACGTGGCAAATGGGGTTCAATGTGGCCAAGTGCAAAGTGATGCACATTGGAGCCAAAAATCCTAAATATAAATACACGATAGGGTCTGAACTGGCAGAGACGGACCAAGAGAGAGATCTTGGAGTCGTAGTGGATAACTCGATGAAAATGTCTAGACAGTGTGTAGCTGCAATAAAGAAGGCCAACGCTATGCTGGGGATTATTAGGAAGGGAATTGAAAACAAATCAGCCAGTATCATCATGCCCCTGTATAAATCATTGGTGCGACCTCATTTGGAATACTGTGTACAGTTCTGGTCACCACATCTCAAAAAGGATATTATAGCATTGGAAAAAGTGCAGAGAAGGGCAACTAGAATGATAAAAGGGTTGGAACACCTTCCCTATGAAGAAAGGTTAAAATGCTTGGGGCTCTTTAGCTTGGAGAAATGACAGCTGAGGGGTGACATGATCGAAGTTTATAAGATTATGAATGGGATTGAGCAGGTTGAGAAAGAAGTACTTTTCTCCCTTTCTCACAATACAAGAACTCATGGGCACTCCATGAAATTGCTGAGCAGTCGGGTTAGAACAGATAAAAGGAAATACTTCTTCACCCAAAGAGTGATTAACATATGGAATTCACTGCCACAGGAGGTGGTGGCAGCTACAAGCATGGAGAGTTTCAAGAGCGAATTAGATAAACATATGGAGCAGAAGTCCATCAGTGGCTATTAGCCACAGGGTATAGATGGGAACTCTCAGTCTGGGGCAGGTGATGCACTCTATTCTTGGTGCTGGAGGGGGCAGCAGTGGGAGGGCTTCTAGTGTCTTGGCCCCACTGCTGGACCTCCTGATGGCACCTGGTATATTTTGGCCACTGTATGACAGAGTGTTGGACTAGATGAGCCATTGGCCTGATTCAACTTTGGCTTCTCTTATGTTCTTATGATATGCTAGGTGCATTCGCTTTCTGCAAATTCATCTAGTCTGAAAAGAGGGTGACTTTCCATATGTGTTGATAAGAATTAATAATGCCCTTCATTCACAATGACCAATGTGTGTATCCTGGAGTGTGATCTGAATTCTTTAATGATGCGTCATTTGAAGTGTTGTTTCAAAATGTATTTTAAATTCTACTGCACCTTGGGTGATTCATAACAGAAAGATGATTGATAAATTATGTAAATACGTACGCATTGTGCCTCAGACATTTTCATGAATGCAAAGCGGTTTTTTTTAACACACCCAGTAAAAAAGAACCGTGTGATCATTAATCCTTGCAACATCCCTGTAAGGTAGGCTGGCAGCATGGCTATTATTCCCATAGTGCAGATTATGGGCAAAGACTGTGAGATAGTAGCAAACCCAAGATTATAGTTTGAGTTCACAGCGGAGGTAAAATTTGAACCAGGGACTCCCCAACTCGTTCAATAGTTGGGGTACGGCAAGAAACACAGTAACTAAACAAAATGAAAAGTGTCCTTTGAGCCTACCTACATATGAGGCTGTCTGGTGCAACTCTGCGTGATATACTGCTCTGGTCTTGCATCTTTCGAATTAGCTTCTGTTGGATTGTTTATTTAGCAGAGTGCTCAAGGCAAATGAGCGCAGCAGAGCTCATATAGAGTGTGTGTGCTGTCCAGAAAGAAAGTTACACATGAAGCCTCTTAATCTTTGCAAAACTAATAAGACTCCTTTATTATATGGAACTCCATTCTAGATGGGATAAGAGTAGAAATAGATTTATATCTCCGCTACCTAGCATGACATTTTATGACACATGTGGCCCGGCCCAACAAGGTCTCATTTATATCAGATCCGGCTCGCATAACAAATGAGTTTGACATCCCTGCCCTAAGTACTCAGTCCCACTGTCAAACTGCTCTTCCTGTAAGGAAGTTTCTCTCCGTGTACCACCAGAATTCAGTTTCCCTATAACTTAAAACCGTTTCCCCTCTGCAGCTGCCAAAAACAAGTCCTTGGACAGGTACTTGGAAGAGCACAGTTGGCTGCCAGAAGTCTGGGAAACGCTAGCTTCAGCAGTACAGCACGTGAACAGAAGGGCCAGCTGGCCAGGAAAATAGTGTCCTGGTCCTTTAATGGGGATTTAATATGCAGAAACGGGCGGCTGAAGCTTTCCAGGGCATTGGAGCTAAAATAAAACCTCCTGATAATTGCTGCAGATCGAGCAGATATTAAAGACCTAGCTAGAAAGGACAGTTTGAAAGTTGGTAACTGGTGAGGATGCCTTATGTGCAGTCAAACCAGTGGCCTGTCTAGCTCAGTGTTGTCTACTGTGGCTGGCATCAGCTCCCCAGGCGTCTCAAGAAGATTGGATTTATACCCCACCCTTCCCACAGCTTATAATCTCCTTCCCTTCTACTCCCCACAACAGATGCCCTGTGAGGTAGGTGGGGCTGAGAGAGCGCTTTCAAGGACTGCTCCTGAAAGAACAGCTCTGAGAGAACTGTGACTGACCCAAGGTCACCCAGCAGCTGCCTGTGGAGGAGCGGGGAATCCAACCCAGTTCTCCAGGTTAGAGGCTGCCACTCTTAACCACTACACCAAACTTCTCTCTCAGGCAGAGCAAGGTCTTTTCCCAACCGCAGTTGCCAACCTCCAGGTGGGGCCTGGAGAGCTCCCAGAGTTACAGCTGGTCTCGACACCACACAAGTGCTCCCCCCTGGAGAAAATGGCTGTTTAGGTGGGCAGACTTTATGGCATTAATCCCTGCTGAGGTCCATCCCCCCAAACCCCGCCCTTCCCAGGCCTCACCCCCACATCTCCACAAATTTCCCAACCCAGAGTGGGGATTGGCAGCCTTATCCCAATAGAAGAAGAAGAGATTGGATTTATACCCTGCCCTTCACTTGGAGTCTCAGAACGGCTTACAAACTCCTTTCCCTTCCCTTCCCCACAACAGACACCCTGGGAGGTAGGTGGGCCTGAGAGAACTCTGACACAAACTGCTCTTTCAGGAACAGCTGTGCCAGAGCTTGTGACTGACCCAAGGTCACATCAGCAGGTGCAAGTGGAGGAGTGGGGAATCAAACCCAGATTAGAGTCCACGCATTTAACCACTACACCAAACTGGCTCAATAATGCCGTCAGAGATTTTATTTTTAAAAAAGTGGGACATGCAAAAGATTTGGGGGTGGAGGTGGAGGAGGGCAAGGTCTGGAGACAGGGATGAGTCCGAGAATTACAGCTCATCTCCAGACTACAGAGATCAGTTCCCCCGGAGAAAACGTCTGCTTTGGACGGTGGACTCTGTGGCATCATACCCCACTGAGGTCCCTGTCCTCCCCAGGCTCCACCCCCAAATCTCCAGGAGTTCCCCAGCCTGGAGCTGGCAACTGTATCCTCCCATCCCCTGAGTGGCTAGGAGGGACCTGACAACTCTACCAGTAGGGATGCCAGCCTCCAGGTGGGACCTGGGGATCTCCTGGAATTACAGCTCATCTGCAGAGATCAGTCCCCCTGGAGAAAGTGGATGCTTTGGAGGGTGAACTTTATGGAACGGTACCCCACTGAGCTGCGGTGGCTCAAGTGGTTAAGAAGCTGAACTGCAGGCTGTGGAAGGTCAGTAGTTCAGCAGTTTGAGACCCGAGAGTGCCACATGACGGAGTGAGCTCCCGTCTCTAGTTCCAGCTCCTGCCAACCTAGCAGTTCGAAAGCAAGAAATTGCAAGTAGATAAATAGGTACCACTTCGGTGGGAAGGTAACAGCGTTCTGTGCGCCTTGGTGTTTAGTCATGCCGGCCACATGACCACGGAAACGTCTTCGGACAGCGCTGGCTCTTCGGCTTTGAAACGGAGATGAGCACCGCAAACCCTAGAGTTGAATTTGACTGGCTTTCGAGCAAGGGAACCTTTACCTTTACCTTACCCCACTGAAGTCCCTGTCCTCCCCAGGCTCCATCCCCAAATCTCTAGGTGTTTGCCAATCTGTACCCCACTATCCCCTGCCAGGGTGGGACCTGGCAACCCTATCTGGAGAGGGACTTCAACAGGGTACCATGCCACAGGGCCCACCCTTCCAACGCCACCGTTTGCTCCAGGGGGAACTGACCTCCGTCTCCGGGAGATCAGTTGGAATGCGGGATCTCCACCCACCACCTGGAGGTTGGCAACCCTAGCGCTGAATCCCGGGACCTATGGCATGCAATGCAGGTGCCCTGCCCCACAGGCATCATGCTCACATTGTCACGCTACAGCAGTCATGGCCTTATCCACACGGGGGGGGCGGAAGCCCCCAGCTGCAAATAATCGATTCCAAGCTGGGGGGGCGCCGTTTCCAGCTACTGGGGGGGCGCAGCCGCCAGCCCCCGCGGTTCCTCCTCTGCCGCTCAGCCCCCTTGAGAGACCCCCCCTGGCGGCCAGTGTTCCCTCTAAGCTGAGTTAGTGTGAGCTAGCTCACAGTTCTTTAGCCTCCAGCTCACACATTTTTGTCTTCCATCAGTCCGAATGGCTCCAGAGCAAACTAACGTATGCAGTAGCCCAATCGCTCGCTCACCACTTTCATGCCCTGTAGCTCACAAAGTAGAATCTTTGCTCCCAAGACTCCACAGCTTAGAGGGAACATTGCAGTAGCGGCCAAGGGGGAGCCGCTCGGCCGGTGCCAGGCCCCTGGGAGGCGCGCCCGGCCCGGCCGGCCCAGCCCCTCGCCTCCGCCTCGCCAGACACGCTGCTGCAGCCAGCGAGACAAAACAAGCCCCTGGCCAGAGTGTCTCCGCGAGGCTGTCTGGAGGCAGCGCTTGCAAGGCTCTCGCTCTCTCTCCCCTCCCGAATGCGCTTTTTGCGTCGGGAATGATGGTGGCCGCTTGGAGGAGACCCCCGGCGAGGGAGCTGGACCTCTTCAGGCTCACAGGTGGGGTTTTTTTTAGGGGGGGGGCTGGAAGGGGAAGGATGCAGGAGCCGCCTTGCCGGACTCGGGGGGCGGGGAGGTTGCGCCAGCGGCGGAGTCTGCTGCTGCTGCTGCTGCCGCCTGGTCGGCGTCTGACTTCTAGTGTGTGATTCATACGGCGGCGGCCAAGCGGCTGCTTTGGAACCGGCTCCCCGGCTGAGCGACGCGGAGCCTTGCTGTGGCCTTCTGCACTTTGCAGACGCGCCGTGGCGGGGTTTGTTGGGTTTGAGTGCTAAAGGACGCTCGGGAGAGAGAGAGAACGTCTGGATCTGCCTTATACTGAATCAGAACTCTGGCCCCTTAAGGTCAGTTTTGTCCTGTTCGCACCGGCGGAGGCTCGGCAGGGTCTCCGGAAATGGTCGTATGCATCACCTACTGCCTGGTCCTTTTCAACTGGAGATGCCCGGGATCGAACGTGGGACCGGCTAAGTTGGCACGCAGAAGGTCCGAGGTTCAGTCCCCGGCATCTCCAGTTGAAAGGATCAGGTGGGGAAAACCTCAGCCTGAGATCCTGGAGAGCCGCTGCCAGTCTGAGTAGACAATACTGACGTCGGGCAATTCTGCTTTGGCTTTGACCTCCGGTCGTTTCACCAAACCCAGGTTGGAACAGAAATTTTTCTCTGCACTGCATGCCGCTTTCACATTCTCTGATCACTGGATTTTATGGGACCTTCTGCAGACGTTTATGGCCGCTCAGGGGTGACCCTCTGCAGTCAGTACCGGGTTGCCCACCCCCCCCGCCGGGGTATTTGAATGTGGTTTTGAGCTGCACCTTTTCCTCAGTGGGGGGATTCCACATCTGGCATTCACTCCACATTTTCTCCACACATGCCAAGCAGAAGCTCTGCCACTGAGCCCCAGCCCCTCTCCCTTTAATAGAAATAGGTTTATGTGGCGGTTTTGACTTCGGAGCCAGTATCCTCTCTTCCACTTTACCTCAATCTGTTGGTGTGGAATTAGGGGACAGACAGAGGTACAGCTTGCTGTTTTACCTTGAGTAACTATCAGGCTGAGGTAATTTTATTTGTTTGTATTCTGTATCTCTCTAGTATGGTGTAGTGGTTAAAGGTGTTGGACTAGTACCTGTGGGACCCACATCCGAATCCCCACCTCTGCCATTTATTTGTTTACATTATTTGTATCTCGCCTTTCACCCCCAGTGGGGACCCAGAGTGGCTTACATCATTCTCCTCTCCTTTATTTTATCCTCACAGCAACCCTGTGAGGTAGGTTAGGCTGAGAGAGAGTGACTGGCCCGAGGCCACCCAGCAGGCTTCCATGGCAGAGTGAGGATTCGCACCTGGGTCTCCCAAGATCCTAGTACGACACTTTAACCATGACACCAGGCTGGCTTTTGCTGGGTGATTTTGGACCAGTCACACTCTCCTCAGCCTAACCTACTTCACAGGGCTGTTGTTGTGAAGATAAGATGGAGTTGAGGAGAACGTGGGGTGAAAAATGAATAACTAATGATGGGAACCTGGAGCGACTTATGGCATTGTTCTCTTCAGCTTCATTTTCTCCTCGCAACAATCTCCCAAGGTGCTGGACTAGGTGAGGGAGGTATCCCCATCAAGATATCTGAAAAGGTGAGCAACGACTCATGAATGCTCCTAGCCTGCCACAAATTTTGTTAGTTTTTGACTGTGATCACACACACTAAAGTTGATTGCAGCAAAAACATTAATAGCTCAATTATGGAAAACAGAAGATTCCCCACTCCTTTGATTCCCCATTCCTTTGATTCCCCACTCCTCCACTTGCACCTGCTGGATGACCTTGGGCAAGCCATAGTTCTGGCACAGCTGTTCTTGAAAAAGAGCAGTTTCTGTCAGAGCTCTCTCACCCCCACCCACCTCACAGGGTGTCTGTTGTGGGGAGAGGAACGGAAAGGAGTTTGTAAACCGCTCTGAGACTTCTTTGGGTAGTGAAGGGCGGGGTATAAATCCAATCTCCCCCTCCTCCTCCTTTAAAACAATGGTTCTCCAGACTATGGGATATCATAGTAATGGATATCGTCCCAACTGCTGAATGCAGAAAATCCTTTCAAAAATCCTGTTTTGTGGAAAAATAGATTGCATTTTTACCTGTGTTACAGTGGTTGAAAATAATGCTAGTGCCTTACCTGCTAAATATGCAGGTTTTGTGTTATATTTTGTTGAAGGTTATTTGTATGTTTAGTATTGAGCACAACACTATATTCTCCGTAAGACCTGTACAAAACATTTGATTTATAAGTGTGTGTGTATATATATATATATATATATATCTTTATAGGTTTGTTGTCAATCTGAAAATTTGAAATAAAAATGAAGTTGTTAAATAATCCACTTTCAGTCCAGTTTAAATGCACTTTCCAACTGGATTTTGCCAGTTCACACGGTACAATCCAGTTGGAAAGTACATTGGAAGTGGATTGAAAGTGCATTATTTAGTAGACTGTGTGATCGCAGCCTTTAAGGTGCTACTGGTCTTTTGCCCTTTTGTACTGCTACAAACAGGCTAACACGGCTCCCCATCAAGGTAAAAACAGCTGGCATTATGAAGCTGGGGTGCCTTCCTAGCTGTTTATAGGATAAAGCATTATCCATTTGAGTTTCCCAGGCAGTCAAGAGAATCTTGTTGGAGTAGTGGGAGCTGTTTGTTACTCCAATCCCGTACACAGGTGGCAATCTTAAACGTGCTTGCTGGAGATTAAATCCCACTAAACAGTCATGTCGTCAACATGATGATGCACACGATGACAGCCCAAGCTTATCAGTTGAGTCAGTGACCAAGATGAGTGATTTTGATTTCTTTTTTTTAAAGGCGAACTCTGTGAAATAAATCTTCTTGCAAAACATCTTTACGGATTTGGGTAATTCTCAGTTTTTGAGGTGGATATCCTAACATCCCCTTTTTACAGTTACGGATATAACTTTTTGCGCTGTTGTCTCTAATTACTTTGAAGGTTCAGAGCATGAGTGTATATAAAATGTATGTCATCAGGTTAATCATGAATGCTTTAGCAGAAGAGACCAAAAATCTGGCATCCAACGAGTGTAATATCCCATATTTGAACAAGGGAGTCCTTAGAGGTTGTTGGAGTTCTTGTGCTGCTAGCGGTTTCTCTGCAAGATGGTAAAATGATTTATTTTTCCTCCCCATTGTAAAGAATTCAGCAAGGGATATTTCTGGCTTTTAAATCAGTGTAGACTGTGCCTTAATGCGGCCGAGGACACCCATGTACTTTCTGTTTGGCTAGTGCACATTCTTAGCTTGAGCCGCTAAGAGAATTGTCCGGGGCAAAACATAAAATGTCCCTTCATCTCTTTTGTGAGGCTGACAGTATCCAGCTTTTGAAACTAGGTCTTGTTTTAGTGCCAAGAGAAAATGGACGGGGCGGGGAGTCACATGCCATACAAATAGAAATATTCATAAGGCTCACAATGTGTGTTTTGCGTACGCATTGCTTAGTAATGCATGAACGGCTCGTTGTGATGAAAAGCTCCTGCATTCTTCTTCAGATGACTAAGGCTAAGGGGGGAGACAAGATAGAGGTTTATAAAATTATGCATGGGGTGGAGAGTTGACCAAGATAAATTTTTCTTCCTCTCCTGAAATACATGAACTTGAGGACATCCAATGGAGCTGATGGGCAGTAGGTTCAGGGCGGACAAAAAGAAATGCTACTTTGCACAGAGAGTGATTAAAACGTAGAATTCACTGCCAGAGATGTAGTTGTGGCCATAGGAATAAAAAGCTCTAAAAGGGGATTAGATAGATTTGTGGAGGAATCAGTGGCTACTAGACCTGGTGACTGAGAGGAACCTCCACATTCAGAGGCATTAATCCTCTGAATCCCAGGGTCAGGAGGCAGCGTCAGGAGAAGACCTTCGGTCTCTATGCCCTGTTGTTAGCTGTCCAGAGGAACTGGCTGGCTACTGTGTGAGACAGGAAGCTGGACTAGATGGACTCCTGGTCTGACCCAGCAGGGCTCTTCTGATGTTCAGATGAAGGCCTTGGCCTCTATTCCCTGTTGTTAGCTGTTCAGAGGAACCGGTTGGCTACTATGTGAGACAGGAGGCTGGACTAGGTGGCCTGTTGGGTCTGATCCAGCAGGGCTCTTCTTAAGTTCTTAAAAGATTGAGGACCACAGCTAGAACTTGGGCACTGGGGGGGCGGCGGCAGCACATTCAACATACAAATTCATATATTTTAATCAGTCCCTTCAGAAGCTCTTGAAGGGGGCCCCTTCCCCCTCAAAAGAGATGCATGGGATTATGCTGTCGAATAAATGTAAAAATGCTTTTCCACTCAAAGGTAAAAGGAAATGCTAAATTAGAACCAGAATCTTTTGCCATTACTTGTTGGCCTTTTACAAGCAGAGAGCATTTGGCAAGATAGTATGTGCTGCCATCCCAGGAGGGCCTGTACCACATGCTTTTTCTGCCCTTGGAATTGTGATGCAGTGATGGAAAGAATCGTGCATGGTTGGTATTTAGCAGTTATGTATCTGTGCCCCACCAACCCAAATTCAGCCCATTAGCCATGGTACTTCATGGGCAAATTCCATCTAAGCAGGTCACAAAATCAAAAAGTTTATCAAGTCCTTGGTGGCAGGGCTGGCTCCAGGTTTTTTTGTACACCAGGTGAGGCTACCTTCTGGTGCCACCCTCCCTGGTGTGCCCGCCAATTATGGGGTTGCCAACCTCCAGGCAGGGCCTGAAGAGAAGGAAGACTTTCCTCTGTGCAAACTCCAGAAAGTTAGCCCCCCCCCAGTTTGCTCTACAGCCCCCTCCCCATTATGGTCGGGAGATCAGATAGGGGCCTCGACGAGGGTGAATTGCTGTTGGCACCTGAAGGGACTCATTAAATTGCAGCTGGGGCTGAGTCCAATGCACAGGGTGCTCCCACCGGAGCCTCAGAAGTTCTTAGCAGGTCTCTGCGAGCCTGAGATATCTGAGGCCCTGCAGCAGCGCCTCTGGTGCACGGCGGGGGGGGGGAAAGCAGAGGAATGAGAGGCCCTTAGGATGCAAGGGGAGGGGGGAGGGGGCCGCTGGCCAGGAGACCTTAAAGGGCGCCTCCCCAGGCCATCGGGAGCCAATGGTGCTCCTCGCACCTGATCTCCCCCAACGGCAAAGGAGTACTTTTGGCAACTTTTGGCTCCAGACAGCCCAGAGAGGCGCCCTTTAAAGTGTGCTGGCCAGTGGGAAGCAGCGCGCTGAGCAAGGCACCCAGAAAGCCATGCTGGGGGCGGGCGGCGGCAGTGGTAGGGGCCTTGCTGCGCCCCTCGGAGATCTGGGGTCTCTGCCCCCCCCACTGCTGCTGAGGAAGCAGCAGGCTGGAAGAGTCGAAGGGCAACCGGGGAAGAGCAGGCACTTACCGGGGGGGGGGGATGGGGCTATCAGGCATTGGCGGGTCTTCTTCGCTCCTTTCCAAAACTCCCCAACCAGGTGCAGACTGGCCCCCCCTTGCTGTGGGTTGTCAGAAACTGACTCGAAGGACAGAAGACCCAAGAGTTGGGATTCCACCCCTCCAGCGCTTTCCCTGCCGCTCTGAGCCATCCCCACAACAGCCGGACACACGCGTCCCGCTCCAGGCAAGGAGAAAGGGGGGAGGCCATTTGCCTTTACAAAAGCCCCCCCCCCGCCCCCACCACCAATGAAAAACTCTTCAGCAGGCAAGCACTTACCTTTCCTGTGGCTGTTGGCAGCTAGTTGCCGGGGTGGGCTGCCTGTCTGCTGCACCTGTCTGTGAGCCGAGGGCAGCTGGGGTCTGCTGGCCGCAGTTGGGAAGCCGGCTGCTGCTGGGCCAGCGGGGCGCCTCTGAGCATGTGCAGAGGATCATGGGCCAGGCAGTGGCGAAGGGAAGGGGCTGCTCCTCCGACTGGAGCCTCCGACCCGGGGGGGCGGGATCGTGGTCCACTAGAAGGAGGAAGGGCGGTCAGGGGGCAGGTCCGGCAGGCTGTGGGCGGCACTGGCAGGAGGCGGTGGTGATCGGGATGAAGACGTCTGGGGGAGAGAAAGAGGTGGTGGCAGCTGGGGTCAGGGTGACACAGGGCTTTTGGCGGGGGGGGGGCGCAGTTTGGCGCCCTCATGATCAGCCTGCCCTAGGCGAAAGTCTAGTTCACTTAGTAGGTGGGCCGGCGCATCCAGCTCCCATTTTTAATTTGAACACTCCTCCTTTTGTGGCTTCTGCTTATAGGTAGAATGTCTTCTTCCTCGATACTCCCTAGAGTAGGGCCCCCCAACTTTTTGAGCCCGTGGACACCTTTAGAATTCTGACACAGTGTGGTGGGCACAATCACAAAATGGCTGCCATGCTGGGGATGGAGCCAGTCACAAAATGGCTGCCTCAGGAGGCGTAGCCAATCACTCAATGGTTGCCACATGAGGAAGCCCAAGCGCAGGGGAGAAGAGGCGTAGTTGTAAAAATACACTGAGAAAGAGGAGTGAGAGAGTAAAACCAACATTGTGATGGCAGCTGCTGAAACATACTTTTAATCTGTAGAGCCAATCAGATCTCCAGGGGCCAACCAGAAGCCCTGCTGGGCCAGAGCCCCCACCTGGCCTCACCTACTTTCTAAAAACACTTGGTGGGCACCAGGAAAAGTGTTGGCAGGCACCATGGAGGAGACCCCTGCCTCAGAGTCATGTCTGAATGGTCCCTGGTGAACTGGTTTTATTATTAGGGGCTCCATGTTCTCTCCTACCTAGAGAAAGGCCAGGTCTTGTCACAGGGATTGCATAGGAAGTGATGTCATCACACCAGCAATGTCGAGGTGATACTCTGGTATTTGGGCAAAAACTCTATGGTAAAGCCGGCTTCTACCATAGAGTTTGTGCCCAAATACCAGAGTGTCACCTGGATGTTGCTGGTGTGATGACATCACTTCTTGTGTGATACAGGCAACGAGGCCTGGGTTTTTTCTTTCTCCAGGTAAGTCCCCTCCACCCCAAAGGAGGCTGGGGGGGCAGGGCCTGGCAGTGGGGGACCCCCGCCTCCTTTGGGGGTCTGGCCAACCCTGCTTTCAATGGTTGTGTTAAACCTAGTACCTTGGGATTTTAGAGTGGATTTGAATTGGTTTTCATTTGACTTCCGGAGTGTTTTAGAGGCATTTAAAACTGTTCCTGGTGACTTATATCCTGTCCTTGCAGATTAGGATAGAACATGCATAACAAAAAGAAAACAAG
Source organism: Gekko gecko (assembly GCA_029375565.1). Lineage (NCBI taxonomy): Eukaryota > Metazoa > Chordata > Lepidosauria > Squamata > Gekkonidae > Gekko > Gekko gecko. The sequence continues at coordinate 125,020,149 of JAPDNY010000008.1, forward strand.
ATAAAGAAAAGAATAATATGTGTGTGGTTATTAATAACTTTGCAGAGAAAGAGGGGAAGCATTGCTGTGAGTTCCTGCTTCTTTCCAGGTGTCTTAGTTCTAATAGGAAAATGAATTTTCTAACTGACACAGGCATACACACAAAGCCAGCCCAGACGCTGGAAGAGTCTTTTCGCTCTAAAGTGGTTAGATTCGGAAAAAGTGATCCAAGCAGTTTCCTTCCCACAAAAGCAGGAGCGAAGCCAAAACTGATTCAGCCGCCGGCTTGGAGAGGAAAGGCAAATCCCGAAGAGAGCGGAGGTACGTTCAGCCACAGAAGCCATTTACGATCATGGCATCGTGACCTGGCAAGGCTGAACATCTGCTGGGGGCCAGGGCCTGGCACAGGGTCTCCCACGCCAACACTGGTGACTTCCCTGCTTTGCAGAGGGCATGAGAAAATCAGGAGGCAGCGTGCGTTCCTCACCAAGGGCCCCTTGCAAAGCAGAGGACCTCTCTTCCTCCCCCCCAAGTCCTCCAAAAACGTTAGAGGATTCAGAGGGGCAGTCTACCTTTCCCTTGCTCCCAGCCCCGCCCCCAATCTCAGAAAGTTGGGTGGATGCAGAGGTGTGCCTGGAATTTGGCTGTAGGGACCAACTCCGCTCCCTTCCAGCCTCCTTGGCAGACTTAGAGAATGACAGTAAGGATTCTCATCTTTGTTTCCATGCCAGGTTTCAGAGATGGTCAGAAGACGTTTCTCTGCTTAATTACTTTAGAATGATCTTCCTCAACATCTGGACAGAAGGAAGGGATCAGTTAGCCCCGACTTGCCTGATCTCATCAGATTTCGGGAGCTAAACAGGGTCAGCCCTGGCTAGTATTTGGATGGGAGACCTCCAAGGAATACCAGGGTTGTGCCGCAGAGGCAGGCAATGGGAAGACAACTCTGAATGTCACTTGCGTTGAAAACCGTACAGGGTAAGCATAAATCAGCTGGGACTTGGTGGCATTTTCCAGCACCACAAAGGATCTACATGAACATATGAGACCACCTTATAATGCATCATTGGTCCACCAAAGTCAGTATCATCTCCTCAGATGGCAGCGGCTCTCCAGGGTCTCAGGCTGAGGTCTTTCACATCACCTACTGCCTGGTCCTTTTAACTGGAGATGACAGGGATTGAACCTGGGACCTTCTGTATGCAAAGCAAGTACTCTACCGCTGAGCCATAGTTCATCCTCTCCCCAGGTTCTTTGTATGTCATAATAGGAGAGCCACAATTAGCATCAGAAGAGCCCTGCTTGGTCAGACCGGTGGTCCATCTAGTCCAGCCTCCTGTCTTACACAGTGGCCAACCAGTTCCTCTGGAGGGCCAACAACAGGGCAGAGAGGCTGAGGCCTTCATACGAACATCAGAAGAGCCCTGCTTGGTCAGACTGGTGGTCCATCTAGTCCAGCATCCTGTCTCACATGTTGGCCAACCAGTTCCTCTGGAGGGCCAGCAACAGGTATAGAGGCTGAGGCCTTCATAAGAACATCAGAAGATCCCTGTTGGATCAGACTGGTGGTCATTAACATCCTGTGTCACACAGTGGCCAACCAGTTCCCCTTAAGGGCCAACAAATGGCACAGAGACCGAGGTAGTAGGTGACATCTCAACCTGGAGAACTGCTGCCGGTCAATGTAGACAAGACTCACCTTGATACACCCAGTGGCTTGACTCAGTATACAGCCGCTTCATCTGTGAAGTGAATTTCGTTATCTTTTGGCCTTTATAGGAGGTTCTGTCCATTTATCCCCTAATGGTCCTCTTGGAGTTCATCTTCTCCCACATTTTCTTTCACACTGTCATTGCATGTAGTCGTAGCTTTTTTTCAAACAATTCCTGGGTTTATCCTATTACCCTTTGGCATATTTATATACACAGCCCTGACCTGGGCGGCCCTGGCTAGCTGGCTCTCATCAGGTCTGATAAGTTAAGCATAAGCTAAGCAGGGTTGACCCTGGTTAGCATTTGGATGGGAGACCTCTGAGCTGTGAGATGACAGCATTTCAGACACACACACACAATCTTGCATAGATCTGCGTCTCTTGAATATTTCAAATGCTGTGAGTGTGCAGAGGTTAGCTTTATTTGGGGAGGCTCAGCGAAAAATTTAGCAGAGACGCTTTCCCTTGTCTTAGCATTGCGGTATAGCCGGGTGCAAAATAAGCTGAAACTTGGGAAGAATTCCTTTGCTGCCTCTTCCCTTTCCTACCCAACCCTCCTTCCCAACACAGACAGGATAGGAGCTGGCAAGTCTTCGCGAAGAGGTTGATCCTTGGGAACACTGATCCAGATTCGGCGTTACAGGCGGAAGATTTGCCTTGCGATGAGAAAAATTAATAATAGATCGGGTCATTAGATCAGCGCTGTCCCGCCTGGCCAAACCGGGTCACGTTTTCTCCCTGCGCCAGCTGCGGAAGAGTCCTGCCGTCAGATCTCTCGCTTCTTTGCAAGATTGCCGTCCACAAGCTCCTGCAGGCAGCACGCAGATTTCTTTCAGTTTGCGGATGAGCTAAGCGAGCAGCTGCGAAGTAACCCTCTGGCAAGTTCCTGCCCCCCTTTGCTTAACACCTTTGCAATGCATCCTTCACCGCAGCTTGGCTGTTGTAGCAGGAATGAAGGATCTAATGGTCCTCCGGCCTTGTAAAAAGAAAAAGGCACCTCTGGCTCCATGCTGTGATTTATATAGCTTTTTTTCCACTGGGACGGGGAGGACAGAGAAGGGGGGCGGGGTGCCCTTGCAGCTTGTTAGCTACAGAGTTGGCCTTGAATCTGGGAGAGCCAGTGGAATCGCTGCCATGGTAACGTAAGGCGAGTCCCTGGGTTGCTGAAATAGCGTGGGAGCTGCGTCTATGTGGCCGGACCCTACAGCAATAGGGAGGAGCAGTCAAGCACCCAGGTCCAATCCTCCAGGGCTGGAGAGTAGGGTTGCCAGGTCCTCCCTGGTCACTTGTGCGAGTTGGAAAGGTACGGTTGCCAGCTCTGAGTTGGGAAAGTCCTGGAGATTTGGGGGTGGAGCCTGGGGAGGACAGGTATCTCATCCAGGCACAATGCCACAGAGTCCACCCTCCAAAGCAGCCGTTTTCTCCAGGGGAACTGATCTCTGTAGTCTGAGATGAGCAGTAATTCGGGGGGATCCCCCAGGACCCTCATGCAGGCCGGCATCCCTACTGGAGAGGTGGAAAGTGCAGGGGCCGTGACTCAGTGGCAGAGCGCTTGTTTTGCATGCAGAAGGTCCCAGGTTCGGTCCCTGGCCTCTCCACGTAAAAGGAGCAGGCAATGCAAAAGTCCTTTGCCTGAGACCAGGTGAACTGCTTCTAGAAGAGACAGTACTGACTTGATACAGGCCAATTTCATGTGCTTGTGCACGTATGGAAAACCACAGGCAGGGAAGGAAGGAAACATCCTGAAGGTGCAGAGCGGGGTTGCCAAACTCCTGGTGGTGCCAAGAGATCTTCCGGAATTTACCACTGGTCTCCAGGAGACAGAGATCAGATTCCCCCCGGATAAGATGGCTGCTTTGGAGGGTGGACTCAATGGTATTACAGCCCGCTGCGTTCCCCAAACTCCTCCCTCTCCAGTAGGGTGGCCAGCCTCCAACCTATATGATTTCAGTGGAAGAACCCAGCGGTGGGCATTATGCACCCAATTCCCGAGGCTAGAAATATCACTGATCAGAACTTCTGAGGAAGACCCCCTCCTTCCTCTGGACCAGCAGAAAGCTGAGGAACCAACTCCTTCCTTTGGACTCAGACTCAGTCAATCAAGTGTTTCCTTGTCACACAGTGTCTCGCGTCACCTGTTCATTAACAAAAGGAGCAGATGACTGGAATTTCAGGTAATGGGAGGGGGGGGGTTAAAGTGCTCGTGTGTATTGGGGTTGCCAGTCTCCAGGTGGTGTAAACAAAGGAGAGAGATCACAGGAAGGAAGTAGAGAGGAAAACAACAACTGTGATGTGTTACCTCACAAAAGTCTCCACAGACTGAAAGTTTACTCAATGTAACTCAAACGCCACCACATAACGGATTATGCATATTATCTCGTTTTGTGTGCACCTTTGTCAAGCAGAGTAGCGTTGAAATATCAAACTATCCTATATATAATGTAAAAATATAAAGATCCATTATTAGTATTAATGTTAACACAAATATAGCACAAGGCTATGCACACAACTGACTGTTATCTACCATACTTACAAGATTAATCCATTTAACAATCTTACAGCTAGTGTCTCCGGAGACTCATTGTATCCATCAGGGTAATAACAATACATTCTTCCAAACTACTTATCCATGGGAACCAACCCCATTGTTTCGGCACTCTTGCAGACCTCCAGTCCAATCAAGTGTCTCCTTGTCACACAGTGTCTCGTGTCACCTGTTCATTAACAAAGGAACAGATGACTGGAATTTCAGGTAATTGGGGTGTGTATGTGAAAATGCTTGTGTGTATTGGGATCAGTGTTCCCTCTAAGGTGAGTTAGTGTGAGCTAGCTCACAGTTTTTCAGCCTCCAGCTCACACATTTTTGTCTCAGCTCAGGAAGGGTGGCTCCAGAGCAAACTAATTTATGCATTAGCCAAAACATTTGCTCACAACTTTAATGCCAGTAGCTCACAGAGTAGAATTTTTGCTCACAAGACTCCACAGTTTAGAGGGAACATTGGGGTTGCCAACCTCCAGGTGGCAGCTGGAGATCTCCTAGGATCACAATTGGTCTCCAGGCAACAGAGATCAGTTCGCCTGGAGAAAATGGCGGCTTTGGAAGGTCGGACCGGATGGCATTACACCCCACCGAAGTCCCTCCCCTCACTAAAAAACTGTCCTCCTCAGGCTCCACCCCCCAAATCTCTGGGTATTTTCCAGCCTGGAGTCGGCAATCCTAGTGTGTGTGTGGATGTATGAATGCTTACTGTGTCTTACACTTCTTATCTGAAAAGGGTTCTGTTGCTGAAGAAGGGGGCGTGCACTTGAAAACTTACGCCTTGAATAAAACTTTCTTGGTCTTAACGGTGCCCCTGGACTTAAACTTTGTCCTGCTTCTTAGCCTTGTGGGGGTATAGCTCAGCGGTAGAGCGTTTGACTGCCGATCAAGAGCTCCCTGGTTCTGGTCGAGGTACCCTCTTGTTTAGGGGAGGGTCTCTGGTTCAGTGGAAGAGCCTCTGCTTGGCAAGCAGAAGGTCCCACTCTCCAGCATCCAGCCGCATCATACACCAAAGAGTTGCCCCTGTGCCCTGGTCTCACCATCCTCAGCCCGCCCGTGCCGCGTATGTATAAGTAGATCAACGGAGCTGGTGCAGGAATACCGTCATCGTTGCCACCTATGGAGTATTGCTTCATCCTTTTTTTTTAAAAGAAAATTTATTAATAGGATATAGTAACATGTTCCCTATTTAACAACTAATTCTTAACATATCCTTTTCTAGAAATTTTTATCCCTCCCTCCCCCGGCTTCCAGCGATGTTCCACCCCGTTAACATTCCTATCAATATTTTCTTACATTCAATTCATATTCGATAATCAAATCTTAACTTTCAATATTTTCCTTTTCTATTTTTCACTATTAGGTAACTTTTCTATTACAATTCCTTTTCGTACAGCACTTCTATTCTTAATAATTAATAAATATCAAAACAGAGCAATCTATTTTTTACATCCCAATTATGTTCTAAATAATCTTTAAAGTCTTTCTAATCTGCTAAAAATTCTTCATCCTCTTTTCCGTGAAGTTTTCTTGTCAACTTGTTCATTTCAATCATAAAAATCATTTTTTTTATCCATTCCCATTTGTCAGGTACCTGCTCCTGCTGCCAGAACTGGGCATAAGTCATTCTTGCGGTTGAAATTAAGTACCATAGCAAGGTTCTCTTTGCCATTTTGACTTCTTCTAATTTAAGTCCTAAAAGTAACATTTCTGGCTCTTTTTTCAAAGTACATTTCAAGATTTTCTGAATTTCATTATGAATCTCAGTCCAAAAGCACTTGCTTTTTCACATGTCCACCACATATGGTAAAACGAGCCCTCTTTTTTCTTACATTTCCAACATTTGTTAGACATATTCTCATTTATATTAGCAATTTTTTTGGTGTCATGTACCAACTATATATCGGGTATTGCTTAATCTTGAAATTCTCTGCTCTCGCACTTTATCTGAGTATTGTTCCAGCACTTTAGGATAACTGATTTGTTTATGGTTTTTTGGCTGTTTTTATGAAGGATTTTAATTCTTAGTTGCTGTAGATTTTCCAGGTTGTATGGCCGTGGTCTTGGCATCGTAGGACCTGACGTTTCACCAGTAGCTGTGACTGGCATCCTCAGAGGTATAACACAGAAAGATGGAGAACTCTCTGTGTCAAGGGTACCCTGGGGTACTCTTCCGGGGTATAGATTACCTGCCTACCATTTTTCTGCTCACCTTGACTCAGAGAGTACTCCATCTTTCTGTGTTATACCTCTGAGGATGCCAGTCACAGCTACTGGTGAAACGTCAGGTCCTACATTGCCACGACCACGGCCATACAACCTGGAAAATCTACAGCAATTAATGAACACCGGCTGTGAAAGCCTTCGACAACATATTGATTTTAATTGTATTTATATATGCATTTTATGCAGGAGCTATGGTGGCTTAAGTGGTTAAGACACTGAACTGAAGGCTGGAAGGTCGGTAGTTCAGCTGTTTGAGGCCCGAGTGCCGCATGACAGAGTGAGCTCCCATCTCTGGTTCCAGCTCCTGCCAGCCTAGCAGTTCGAAAGCAAGACATTGCAAGTAGATAAATAGGTACCGCTTCGGTGGGAAGGTAACAGCATTCTGTGTGCCTTGGCGTTTAGTCATGCCGGCCACATGACCACAGAAACGTCTTCAGACAGCACTGGCTCTTCGGCTTGGAAATGGAGATTAGTACCATAACCCTAGAGTTGGATTCGACTGGCTTTCAAACAAGGGAACCTTTTCCTATGCATTTTATGTAAGCCACCCTGAGCCTGCCTTGGCGGGGAGGGCAGGGTATAAATCGAATAAATAAATAAATATAAATCTCCAGTGAAAAGGATCAAGCATTATAGCTGGTGTGAAAGACCTCTACCTGAGGCCCTGGAGAGCCGCTGCCAGTCTGAGTAGACAATACTGACCCTGATGGACCAGTGGTCTAATCCTGCCCTTATATATAATTGAGTTTTGGCCACCAGCATTCTATGCTTGCCACAATTGATTGGGCGCAAGAACTGGCAGTCAGAAGACGCTGGCCAGGGCTGACTGGTTGCTTGGTGGAGTCCCATCCACGTCAGCCCCAGCCAGTGTCTTTGGCTCAGTCTGCTCCGGTCCTCTGAAAGGAGAGGACCGTCTGCAGAGTGAGCGCAGGGACAGGCCCTCAAGGCCAAGGCAGGTGAGAGAAGCCCGTTCCGCCCCCCCCCCGTCCTCTGGGCCTTCTCAGGGCGCAGTAGGCCCAGAGAAGCCTCTCTCCTTCCTCTCTCCTTCTTTCTTTCACTCTCCCCCCTCTTCCTTCCTTCCTACCACCCTCCCTCCCTTTCTAGGGCCCATTGTCTTCCTCCACAACGGGTTTGCTCCCTAGTTCAGTATAAGGCAGTCTCGTGTGTGTTCATAGATACTTGATTCCCTGCTTAGTTGTACTCAGTGGCCAAGGTTAAAGCTGTTAACCTTGAGGATGCACCTTCTGTGATGTGACACCCCCCCCCCTTTAGCTCTGCCAGAGGTAGCCCACCTGTCCTTTCGTTCCCTCCCAACCACTGTGTCAGCAACCCTGAATTTCGCACAAAGCTGGAATTTTAATCAGAGCAACGGCTCTGAAGGAGGTCATCCATTTTTCGACGCCAACTGCTGGACGAAGCCAAGCGGGAATTAGGAGACGGCAGATTTTGTGTGCTTGACAAAGGATTCCACACACACACACACACACACACACACACCCCCGGCCTCTCTTCTTGGGCTCCCTCGGTCAGCAGAAGGGATGTGTTGTCAAAAATGCATCCAGACCTCCAGTACTGTTCTTTAATGTCCTTTTGATAAAACGTCAGATCCCGGAACAAAGCTTGACACGTTTTCCATACAAATACCTTCTGCGTCCAGTTTGGCTTTCTTCTTTCATAGGGCCTCCAGCTGCGGGTTAGGAAATACCTGGAGATTTTGGAGATGGAACCTAGGGAGGGCGGGGGGGGACCTCGGCAGGGTACAGTGCCATAGAGCCCACCCTCCAAAGCAGCTATTTTCTCCAAGGGAACTGCTCTTGGTCATCTGGAGATCAATTGGACTCTTATCTGGGAGAACCGGGTTTGATTCCCCACTCCTCCATTTGCACCTGCTGATGTGACCTTGAGTCAGTCACAAGCTCTGGCACAGCTGTTCTCTCAAGGACAGTTTCTGTTGAGCTCTCTCAGCCCCACCTGCCTCACAGGGTGTCTGTTGTGTGGAGTGGAAGGGAAAGGAGTTTGTAAGCTGCTCTGAGACTCCAGGTGAAGGACAGGGCATAAATCCAATATCTTCTTCTAATTGTAATAGCGGGAGTTCTCTAGGTACCACCTGGAGGTTGGCAACCTTATTCACAAGTGTTGAATGTATGCAACTGAGCATATTCAGCCATATGCTAAAAACCCTCTAGTCAGAGGTCGTGTGATAGAACTGTGCCCCTTAAAACTGGTGTATGTATTCTTTTTTAGACATTACAGTTGTACATCCCAGGCTCCTATGAACCATGCATCATGGTGTTGTGTGAACAGGGGCAATGTATGTATTTCCCACGTGCATAAGGTTCCCGGTGCACATAAACTCACCACTGGACTTTTCAGGTTTTTGCGTACAGCGGGGGATCCCCAACGTGGTGCCCACAGGCGCCAAGGCCACCCACTAACAGCTTTCTTGGTTCCCGCCAAGTGCTTATAAAAAGTGGGTGTGACTAGATGGGGCTCCTGCCCAGCGGGGCTTCTGCCACTGAAAATCCGATTGGCTGTGCAAATTAATGTTGTTTCAGTAGCAGCCACTGCCCCCCACAGTGTTGGGTTTATTCTCTCTCTTCTCTTTCCTATTGTATTTTTTAAAATTACTTCTCTTGTCCCTTGCATTTGGACTTCCTGTATGTGTGTCAGATCGTGGTTGCACACACGCCCTGTTTTGGAATTCCAAAAGTGTTCCAAGGCTCAAAAACGGCTGGAGACCCCTGCTGTACATGCATGATAGATATGTATAGTACGCCTGTTCACACAGGATGGTGTCCACGAATAACGGGAGAGTGGCACGGAGCACACCCTTTTGATATGCATGCTTGATAGGCTCCCATTACGTGCCTCTGTAATGTCTGAAAAGGGCTTGTGGGTGTGTTTGTGGGAGGTGATATCGCCAGCTCAAACGCAACTTCTTGCAACCCTGACAAGTCCAATGGGAGGCTTGGATAGAACTTTCTCGCTGACGCCTTTTTTATGACGTGCTGAGATTATGGATTGGCTCCGGTACTACATCCTGCCCTGCCCTGGATAGCCCAGGCAAGCCCGTTCTCCTCCTCCTCCTCCTCCTCCTCCTCTTCATCATCAATGTCGTTGTCGTATGGCAGTGTGTGTTATATAGCCAGGAAATCCTAAGATTGTCTGGCAGTGAGAAGTTCTAGCTCTTTTAGCTTTATGCACCACTAGGTGGTGAGGTCGACCTGTTGTTAAGGCAAGAGAAGTTTCAGAGGTGGTTTGCCATTGCCGGCCTCTGCGTCACAGCCCTGGTATTCCTTGGAAGTCACCCTTCCAAACATTAGCCAAGTCCAGCCCTGCTTAGCTTCTGAGATCTGATGAGAACCGGCTAGCCTCGACCATCCAGCTCCCCCCACACACACACCACCACTAAGAGGCCGGGTAGTCCAGGATGGAAATTGTAAATCGTCATCTGGAAGAGCCAGTTTGGTGTAGTGGTTAAGTGCACAGACTCTAATCTGGGAGAGCCGGGTTTGATTCCCCACTCCTCCACTTGCAGCTGCTGGAAGACCTTGGGCAAGCCGTAGTTCTGATAAGAGCTGTTCTTGGAAAAGAGCAGTTTCTGTCAGAGCTCTCTCAGCCCCACCTACCTCACAGGGTGTCTGTTGTGGGGAAGGGAAGGGAAGGGAGTTTGTAAGCCACTCTAAGACACCTTTGGGTAGTGAAGGGCAGGGTACAAATCCAATCTTTTCTTCTTCTATTTTGGTTTTATCTTTATTAATTGTATATGGATATTTTAAAACTTGTACTTTATGGCATTTTGCCTTCTGTGTATCTCCCAGAGCCCAGCGTGAGTGGGGAAAGGGTGGTTAATAAATCAAATAATAATAATAGTAGTACTTGGATGGGAGACCATCAAGGAATACCAGGGTAACTGTACAGAGGCAGGCAATGGCAAACCACCTCTGAAATGTTTCTGGCCTTGAAAACTCTACAGGATCCCTGTAAGTCAGCTGTGACTTGGCAGCATTTTCCACCACAGTTGATGGGGGCTGTCCCGATCTTGTCAGCTTTCAGAAGCCAAGCAGGGTTGGCCCTGGTGACTACGTGGGTGGGAGACGGCCACGGAAGTCCACGTTTGCTACACAGGGGTGGGTGATGGCGAGCCACCCCTGTTTGCCTCTTGCCTTGAAAACCCTGTGCAGTTGCTGTAAGCCAGCTGCAACTCGATGGCATTTTCCATCCACCCATCAAGGGCTTCCGAGTTTGCTGAGCGTGGCTTTCTCAGATCACCCTTCCCTTTTTGGGGGGTGCCACAAGTCTGTAATTTTGGCCGGAGCAGGCAAACCGCCATGTGTGTAAAGCGATGTCAAGTCGCAGCCAACTTATAGTGACCCCGTAGGATTTTCGAGGCAAGAGATGAACGGAGGTGCTGTGCTGTTGCCTGCCTCTTCGTAGCAGCCCTGTACAAGCAGCTACTTCCCCGGAAATTTAACTTGTTCGGACAACCCTTGTGTAGGGTTGCCAGGTCTTATCTGTGTAAGGGGGGCTCCAGCCCAGCTCCCGGGGTCTTCTGGCACACGGAAGTGATGTCATCACACCGGGCACGTCATTCAGAGGACACTAGCATTTTGGTAAAAAACTCTATGGTCACCATAGAGTTTTTACTCAAATCCTAGAGTGTCCCCTGCACAATGTGCCCAGCATAATGATCTCACCTCCATGCACAATGGGGCTCTTTGAGGGTGGGGCTCCCCACCAGCCATCTGGCTGGTGGTGGATTGGGGGGCCAAAAGCAGGAAAACCCCTCCACACATACCCCCATCAGGGGGTCTGGCAACCCTACCCTTGTGTGAATTTGAGCACTTATGCCTTACCCTGCCCCTCCTCCTCAATTAACAGGCTCTCGTCTCCCCCCTAAAAGGGGAGAAGAAAAGTGGAAGAAGTCCGTGAAAAACATAAATTAAACGATAATGTGTTTGCATTCATTTTGATTAGGGAATTGGGAAGCTCAGTTGCATAGCTGTTTCCCTGAGTGAGCTGATCCTATCACTCCTGCCCCTGTGCTGAGGGAATCGAAGAGAAGAGTGATATCAAATAGAGAGATGTGCTAATAGCTTCTTCTTCTTCTTCTTCTTCTTCTTCTTCTTCTTCTTCTTCTTCTTCTTCTTCTTCTTCTTCTTCTTCTTCTTCTTCTTCTTCTTCTTCTTCTTCTTCTTCTTCTTCTTCTTCTTCTTCTTCTTCTTCTTCTTCTTCTTCTTCTTCTTCTTCTTCTTCTTCTTCTTCTTGCTGCAGCAGCAATACAGCTAAATGAGCACAGATTAGACACTCCCTTTGGACATTATGGGGCAGGAAAAGCGACTTTGGCTCCAGTCCTAAGGATACTTCCACCGAAGCAAGGCCCACTGAATAAAATGGGTCTTGATTCCGAGAAGGCTTGCTTTAGGATCGCTCCCTTTGCAACCGAGTGTCTGTCTGTCTTAGGGTTGTGAGCCCCCAGGTCCGGGTGGGGTTCCCCCCCTTCTGGGAACTTCGATCCACCCCTGGCCAGCTGGCCAGCAGGAGAAGCCCCGCCCTGAGCCCCGCCCCCAAGACCAACCACCCACCATCCCTCCCTTCCTGCCCGATTTAAAGGGCTTCAGCGTATCGATGGGGACCACGTGGCCCGCCGACCAGCTGGAGGGCCTTTTAAATCTAGCAGGAGAGAGGGGTGGTCACGGGCCGCACTCTTGGCTCACAAAAGGATCCTCCCCCCCGGAATGCCCCCCAAGTCCCCCCGGCCAGAGCGATGAGGGGACTAAGCAACTATAGTCTGTCCCATTTCCATCCTCTCCTTCCTTCCAGAGTGGTACCCTAGATCCAAGTCCTGTATTACTTTAGAGACCAAGTTTTTTGGGGGGATATAAGCTTTGGAGAGCAGGGTTGCCAGTCCCCCCGGCTGCCAGCAGGTGATAGGGAAATAGGGTTGCCAGCTCCAGGTGGGGAAACTCGTGGAGATTTGGGGGGGTGGAGCCTGGGGATTACAGGGAGCGCAGTGGGGTATGATGCCACAGAGCCCACCCTCCAAAGCAGCCATTTCCTCCAAGGGAACTGATCTCTGCAGTCTGGAGATGAGCTGTAATTCTGGGGGATCCTCAGGTCTCACCTGGAAGCGGGCATCAGAGTCAAACGTCCCTTTGTCAGACACCTTGGACCAGGGGGTCCCAAACCTTTTTGAGCCTGCAGGCCCCTTTGGAATTCTGACACAGCATGGTGGCTACAGCCACAAAATGGCTACTGTGGGAGGCGGAGCCAGCCAGAAGATGGATGCTGCAGCATGCCTTCCTCAATCACATTGTTATGTATTGGGACTGAATCATTCCTTATGGAATCACCCCGGAGACTGGCTGAGCTTGGAGCACAAGAACAACAGTCTACCAGGATTCTGAAAGTAACCAATTGAGTAGTAATGTTATATAAATAGCCTATCACGGGGAGTGGGGTGTGTTTGGGTGTGGCAACGGCATGCTATTTAAGAGGGCTGAGGCTCTGGGGTCTGGTCTTGCTCTTGCTGAAATCACAAATAACGTTGAGTCGATCACTAGGCTTGTGGTCTGTTCATCCATGGAACCCCCACTATTTAACACACATGGTGAAGATCCTTTTGCTACGGTGGCATCTGCTGCTAAAGCGATGCTTTTAAAAATCTGCACAGGTGGTCACATGCCCAGTGGCCACTTGAAAGCTTTGCTAGGCCAGAGCCCAACATGGCTTCGCCCACTTTCTAGAAACACTTGGCAGACACCAGGAAAAGTGTTTGCGGATGCCATGGCGCCCCTAGTCACCACGTTGGGGACGTCTGCCTTGGACTCTCAAGGGCATATACTCCAGAAATCTTGTGGGTCTCTAAGGTGCTACTGGGCTTGAGTCTAGCTGTTCTGCTATAGACCAATGCAGCTACCCTCTGAAACTATTTTTATAGAGGGGTACTTGTAAGGTATATATGCTTGTCATGAACATCAGAAGAGCCCTGCTGGATCAGACCGGTGGTCCATCTAGTCCAGCATTCTTTCTCACACAGTGGCCAACCTGTTCCTCTGGAGAGTCAACAACAGGGCATAGGGGCTGAGGCCATCATAAGAACATCAGAAGAGCTCTGCTGGATCAGACCAGTGGCCCATCTAGTCCAGCATTCTTTCTCACACAGTGGCCAACCTGTTCCTCTGGAGAGTCAACAACAGGGCATAGGGGCTGAGGCCATCATAAGAACATCAGAAGAGCCCTGCTGGATCAGACCAGTGGTCCACCTAGTCCAGCATTCTTTCTCACACAGTGGCCAACCTGTTCCTCTGGAGAGTCAACAACAGGGCATAGGGGCTGAGGCCATCATAAGAACATCAGAAGAGCTCTGCTGGATCAGACCAGTGGCCCATCTAGTCCAGCATCCTCTCTCACACAGTGGCCAACCAGTTCCTCTGGAGGGCCAGCAACAGGGCATAGAAGTCGAGGCCTCCGTAAGAATATAAGCCTTGCTGGATCAGACCAATGGTCTATCTAGCCCAGCATCCTGTCTCGCACAATGGCCAGCCAATTCATCCGGAGGGCCAACAACAGGGCATAAAGGCCAAGTTCTTCCCCTGATGTTTCCTTCTGGCTCTGGGATTCAGAGGCTCAGTGCCACTGAATGAGAAGGTTCCCCTCAGTCCTCATGGCTAGTAGCTATTGATAGACTTGTCCACCATGAATCTGTCTAATCCCCTTTTAAAGCTGCTTTTTCTTGCGGCCTTCACAACATCCTCTGGCAGCGAATTCCACATTTTATTTACTCTCTGTTTCTTTGACCACCTCTGGGCGGAAATAGCAGTTCTCAAGCCCAGCCAACAAAGGAACACCTACGTTTCCCCAGCTTGCAATTCAGGCCAAGCTGAGAGTGTGCTTACTCGGCAGCTTTGTCGGGTCCTTCGTTCTGCCGAGAAAAGTGCTGCGTTTAAGTAAAAGGTGCTGTTCTCCGTGCTGGCTGTGATTACATCTGGCCTCGGTGCGTTATTCTTGACAGGCCGCAGCACCTGGCGTCCCGACACGCACCCCTCCCTGGGCTTTCCAAGAATGAGCACATTAGGATAATCCTGCGTAGGGGAGATGATCGCCCATTGTAATTGACCCAGATTTCCCTCTGCAGTCATATGGTGAGTGGGATACTAGGACAAATCCAAGCATGAAGCTGTGCGAGTGTATGGCATGCCAGGAAGCGGAGTGTGATGCCTCAAACAGGCAAGCAGCGTCTTTTAACCAAAGTTCCCTCTAAGCTGAGTTAGATCGATTTCCCACTAGCCGCTGCTCTGTCCTCGCTCCCCCCCAATTCTACATGTCAATTTTGCCCTGCAGCTTCACCCAATCCCCCCCCCCGTGACATGATTGAGGTTTATAAGATCATGAATGGGATTGAGCAGGTTGAGAAAGGAGTACTTTTCTCCCTTTCTCACAATACAAGAACTCGTGGGCACTCCATGAAATTGCTGAGCAGTCGGGCTAGAACAGTTAAAAGGAAGTCCTTCTTCAACCAAAGAGTGATTAACACGTGGAATTCACTGCCACAGGAGGTGGTGGCAGCTGCAAGCAAGGACAGTTTCAAGAGGGAATTAGATAAACATATGGAGCAGAAGTCCATCAGTGGCTATTAGCCACAGGGTATAGATGGGAACTCTCAGTCTGGGGCAGGTGATGCACTCTATTCTTGGTGCCGGAGGGGGCAGCAGTGGGAGGGCTTCTAGTGTCCTGGCCCCACTGCTGGACCTCCTGATGGCACCTGGTATATTTTGGCTGCTGTGTGACAGAGTGTTGGACTGGATGGGCCATTGGCCTGATTCAACATTGGCTTCTCTTATGTTCTTATGTCTCCTCTTTTGCAGGATCGAGAAGATGCGGGGGAAATCGGGTGAAGCTGTGGGGCAAAATGCGTCCGTGCAGCAAGTAGTGGGAAATTGACACATACAATCGGGGGAAAGGAAGAGCGAGGACGGAGCAGTGGCTAGTGGGAAATCGGTCTTAGTGTGAGCTAGCTCACAGTTTTTTAGCCTCCGGCTCACACATTTTTGTCTTAGCTCAGGAAGGGATGGCTCCAGAGCAAACTAATTTAGGCAGCGGCCAAATTGCTCCCTCATGACTTTAATGCCGGTAGCTCACAAAGGTAGAATTTTTGCTCACAAGACTCCACAGCTTAGAGGGAGCCTTGCTTTTAACCATTGGACGGAAGACGACCGAGGAAGTCCAGTTTTGCTACGCAGAGGCAGGCAATGGCATAAGGACCACTGAACGTCTTTTGCCTTGAAAACCCCGTGGGGTGGCTGTAAGTCGGCGGAGACATTACAGCTCTTTCCGCCATCGCCACAGTGAGGCTGAACACAAATTATTATAATCAGGGCTTTTTTGGTAAAAAAATCCAGCAGAAACTCATTAGCATAATAGGCCACACCCAGTAGCAGAAACTTATTAGCCAATTAGGCCACACCCCTAACAGCACGGCTTATTAGCCTATTAGGCCACACCCCCATGTTACCAGAAGTGGGGTCATCCAGCCACACCCACCTTCTGCTTCTTATTCCGTTTACCTTGTTTGTTGTCAGAACCCAGGGCTTTTTTTGTAGCAGGAACTCCTTTGCATGTTAGGCCACACACCCCTCATGTAGCCAGTCCTAATGCGTTTCTGCGGTTGGGTGTGGCCTATTATGCTAATGATTCCTGCTGGGTGTGGCCAACTTGGGAGCCAGCCAGAACTCCGTTCCTGTGCGTTCCTGCCCCAAAATATGTTGTTGTTTTTCAGTCGCACAGTCGAGTCCGACTCTTTGTGACCCTATGGACCAGGCCCTCCTGTCTTCCGCTGTCTGCTGAAGTTTGCTGCTGTGATTATAATCTGTTGCAAAACAATGGGAGTAAAACTGGCACCTCATAGATAGGGTTGCCAGCCTCCAGGCAGGACATGGAGATCTCCCACTATTATAGCTGATCTCCAGACTCCTGAGATCAGTTCCCCCTGGAGAAAATGGCTGCTTTGGAGGGTGGACTCTCTGGCACTGTACCCGGTAGAAGCACCTCCCCTCTCCACCCCCAAAATCTGCAGGTATTTCCCAACCCAGAGCTGGGAGCCCTATCGCACAGCACAAGCAAAAAGATGACTCCCTGCGTTTCCTCCCTGTTTCCCTTCCCGACTGTGTGGCATAGTGATTAGGAAATGGGAGATCCAGATTAAAACCCTCACTCCGCCGTGGTATCTCACTAGGTGACTTTGGGTCCATCACACTCCCTCAACCTAACCTCCTTCACAGATAAAACAAAGGAGAGGAGGAGGAATTAATTGCAGTGTTCCCTCTAAGCTGAGTGAGTGTGAGCCAGCTCACAGTTTTTAGCCTCTGGCTCGCACATTTTTGTCTTAGCTCAGGAAGGATGGCTCCAGAGCAAACTAAATTTATGCAGCAGCCAAATTGCCAGCCCACAGCTTTATGGCCAGCAGCTCGGAAAGTAGAATTTTTGCTCACGGGACTCCACAGCTTAGAGGGAGCATTGGTCCCCAGTGGCGAGAAGAGCAGGGTATAAATGAAGTAAGAATAATAAATCCTGGCTTTACTGCAAACTTTCCCAAAACTTCAGAACAAAGCAGGTCTGAGAAAGGTCGCAGAAAAGCCAAGGGGAATACCCCCCCCCCAAGGTGCATGAATGTATCACAGTGCTGTGGGGAAGACAGGGCTGCCAAGTGTCCCACTATGGGGAGAGACCGTCTGCCACCAGCCCTAGTTGCCTGCAGTATGTCTGCGAAATTGGTTCTTGGCACGATCGGCTGCTAAAAATACCAATAACATCCTGGAAAAAGTTTAGGCTATGCACTTTATTACCAATTGCAAGCCGCAGTTTCCAGATTACATAGTTTTGTGTACACACACGGATTCAGTAAGGCATCGCCCCAAAGAACCCTGTATAACGCAGATACAAAAACTTATGTACTATTTAGGGTTGCCAATTCCCTTTCGCCGGCAATGGGTGGGGCAGATGTCCCTGAAGTGGGAAGTGATGTCATTCCCCCATTCCCCCTGAAACAGTGACATCACACACGTGACGTCGTAACATCAGGGGTGATGCTCTGGAAAAACCATAGAGTCTTGCCCTCTTTCGGCCTCAAACCAGGGCATTGTGCAGCAACGTCCCCGGCATGATGCGGCCACTTCCACGTGGCGTCATCGCATTGGCAGTGATGTTATTTCCACATGGTGTCATCGCACAGCGATGTCCCTGTCTGGGGCTGGGGCTTCCCCCGCTGGCTAGCTGCCCGGCGGCAGGCAGAAGCCTGAAAAATCGGGGGAAACCCCACCCGGACCGGGGGTCTGGCAGCCCTATTGGTAAAGCTTTGGTGTTGAACTGAGCGTGAACTCTCGCTTCAAGCTTATGGCTCCTTCAGCGCACAGCACACTGACCTGAGTAAAGCTAAATTTTCCCTGAAGGAGGGAGAAGAGAGGTCCTTACCTCCAGTGTTCCCTCTAAGCTGAGTTAGTGTGAGCTAGTTCAC
Source organism: Gekko gecko (assembly GCA_029375565.1). Taxonomy (NCBI): domain Eukaryota; kingdom Metazoa; phylum Chordata; class Lepidosauria; order Squamata; family Gekkonidae; genus Gekko; species Gekko gecko. Next base: position 125,038,116 of record JAPDNY010000008.1, read on the forward strand.
AGTATTTTAGCCTCCAGCTCACACATTTCTGTCTCCACTCAGGAAGGATGTGGCTCCAGAGCAAACTAATTTAGGCAGCAGCCAAATCTCTCACTCACAACTTTAATGCCAGCAGCTCACAAACTAGAATTTTTGTTCACAAGACTCCATAACTTAGAGGGAGCACTGTTTACCTCTGCATCCTTTTATCAGTTCCAAGAAAAAGCCTGGGAATCTTCCCCAGAGAGCTTCCAGGGAAAAACCAGAAGTGATATCAGGTAGCTCTACGAATGGCTGGAAACTCTGTTGTTTTACCTGGGAGTGACATAGAAGCACAGGAAATATCATGCCCCCCGCATGTCTCTGCCTCCCACCTCAGGGGAAGCAGGAAACAAACCTGCTTCCCAAAAGCATTAAACTTAAGAACATAAGAGAAGCCAGTGTTGGATCAGGCCAGCAGCCCATCCAGTCCAACACTCTGTGTCACACAGTGGCCAAAAATACCAGGTGCCATCAGGAGGTCCAACAGTGGGGCCAGGACACTAGAAGCCCTCCCACTGTTGACCCCCCCCCAAGCACCAAGAATACAGTGCATCCCTTGCACCAGACCGAGAGTCCCTATTTATACCTTGTGGCTAATAGCCACTGGTGGACCCCTGCTCCATATCTATATATCTAATTCCCAAGTGGCCTCCTACCTGTGGATATCTAAATCCGCACATCAGGGGCACTTGGGGGGCAGGGAGATTTTCCTGCGCACATGGGGCAGTCCCCACATGTGCAGAAAAATCTAGAAAGTTCTAAAAAGTGTAGGTGGGATATCTAAATCCCAAAAAAGTAAGAGCGTTCCCTGTGCATGTGCAGGGAATGCTCTGGGAACTCTGCGGCGGCTAGCAGCTGAAAGCTGCTCAGTCCTCGCCACTGGAGCCGGGGGGTGGGAGAGGAGATCAGTGGAGGAGGAGGATCGCCAGAGCTTGGGGGGGGGAGATTGGCGGGCCCGGCGGCTGGAAGCGGGGCGGGGGAGGAGAAGATTAGAGGAGGAGGGGAACATAGCCGGAGCCGGGTGGGGGGAGGGAGGAGATCGGCAGTGGCGGCAGAGGAGATTGCTGGAGCCGGGGGGAGGGGGAGGAGATCGGCGGGCCCGATGGCTGGAAATTGCTCGGGTAGGGCTGCTTTGGCTTGGGGGGGGGGAGTTGATCGCCGGAGCCGGGGGGGGGGAGGACATTGCTGGAGCCTCCCCCGCAAATATCGCCGGTCCCTCTTCTTGTGTTTATCTAATTCCCTCTTGAAGCCGTCCATGCTTGTAGCTGCCACCACCTCCTGTGGCAGTGAATTCCGTGTGTTAATCACTCTTTGGGTGAAGAAGGATTTCTTTTTATCCATTCTAACCCAACTGCTCAGCAATTTAATTGAGTGCCCACTTGGAATTCCATCCCTGTGGAAATGGCTATTAAATATATTTGAAGGTCTCTTTTGTTTAAAAAATGTCGACGACAGACACAGATCCATCTGCTTAGTGAAGGGGGGTGGACAACTTACTCTGAGCAATCCCCATCATAACACGTTCCTTTGCAACCTCATTATTAATTGGGTTGGGGGCTGGTGGGATCTGTAAAAGGAAAGAAACATTTGAATTATACATGTTTTTTTTCCCAAAATGGTTTTATTCATTTTACATTAACAACAAGATTAACAACAGGATAGGCCTGTACATATAGCCTGCATATATTATTTTATACATACAAATAAATATAGCTCTATATAGTCTAGTCTAAGGATGCTGTTTTCCAGTGTCTTACAAGTCAGACCTTATGACCTGAGAGCTTAAAGTCTAATCTAAAAAGTCTAAAGAGGGATACTTTCCATTACATGCTGTCCCTACAGTATGTCTGTAATACCTTTTGAGATTGCTAAATGAGGTGAAGAGTATTGATTTCATCAGGTATTGTTCCTTTAGTGGTTAGATGTGCTAATACGGGAGACCATAAACCTGTAAAATCATCGTGTTCACCTTTAGATTTGTTTTGTTTCAGAATGTCTGAGTTTTTTCCCATCATGTATATGTTCCAAAGTTTTTTATACCAGAGGATGACGTTTAGCTTGTTTGTGGATTTCCATGTAGATGCTATTGCGGTTTTGGCTGCAAATAGTAATAAACTGTTTCTTTTCCTTTGTGTAGTGGATAGGGCAGTTTCCTCTCTGAGGTTTAGAAATAGTGCTTCCGGAGATTTATCTATCTTATGTTCAGTTATGATCCTTATTTCTTCTATTATTTTGTCCCAGAAGGATGCTACTACAGGGCAATTGTACCAGCAATGTATGTAATTGCCCAATTCTTTGCATCCCCTCCAACACCAAGGGTCTGAGTTACTTGAGATGTGTGAGATTTGTTGGGGAGTTTTGTACCACTTGGACATTATACATGGTGAAGGATTAAAATACTTGCATTACAGGAACTGAAGCCAAGGCAGTGATCTAGTCCCCATTACTGGAAGCTAATACAAAAAATAAGCTCAGTAACCCAAAACCCTTGTCAGAGGTTCAGATTAATCTGGCAGCGGCTGGGGGAGTGGCGTGTGTGGGGATTATAGGATTGGGGCCTCCAGATGTGTGGGGGGGGTGGAATTCTCCTGGAATTACAGTGGGTCTCCAGACTACAGAAATCAGTTCCCCTGGAGGAAATGATCTTCCTCCCCAAACTCCACCCTCCCTAGGCACTGCCCTCAAATCTCCAGGGATTTCCTGGAGAGGAAGGGAACCACAAGGGGTGGGCGACAAGAGGTTATACCAACTCTGGATACAGCCAAGATGCTCTTCAAGATCCACACTGTTCTCCAAAGTAAAAGAGCAAGACTCCAGGAGCTCCTTAAAGGCTGTGATCACACACACTGAATAATCCCCTTTCCATCCCCTTCCAATGCACTTCCCAACTGCATTTTTACTGTGGCCCATTCTGCATCCAGCATTCGTTCTGTCGTTTTACCAGACTCACCTTGGAACAGAAAAAAGATGTGGATCGAAACCACACTCAAATACTCCGGGCCAATGCTGTACTGACTGCAGAGTCACCCCTGAACGGCCATAAATCTATGCCAGATAGTACATGAAACTGAGATATCAAAGGAAGTGAAACCGGCATGCAGTGTGGAGGCTGTCATAAAATCCGACAGTCAAAGGAAGTGAAAGTGGCATGCAATGTAGAGGGGGGTTTCTGTTCCAACGTGGGTTCGGTAAAACCGCGGAGTGAATGCTAGATGCAGAATGGGCCTGTGTAAACTGGCAAAATCCAATTTGAAAGTGGGTTATTTAGTGTGAGTGATCATAGCCAAAGGCTAACATGTTTTGTGGCTTTTGTGAGTCATGCTGACTTTTTCTGAAGAAGTGAGGAGTGACTCACAAAAGCTCCTATCCTGCCACAAATGTTAGTTTTTAAGGTTGCCCCTGGACTCTTGCTCTTTTCTACTGCTACAGACAGACTAACACGGCTCCCCATCTTCATCTGTTCTCCAAAAGGAAGAGTATCCGGCTGTATGTTCCCACATCCCTCTCTCCTTGGGGTTGATTCTCTGGCAGAGGTGTAAGTGGCAACCATTTGTCTTCCTCTTGGGTTACCAGCCTCCAGGTGGTGGCTGGAGATCTCCCACTATTACCACTGACTCTCCCGGCGACAGAGATCAGTTCGCTTGAATAAAATGGCCGCTTTGGAAAGTGGACTCTCTGGCATTACCCCCCACTGAAGTCCCTCCCGTCCCCAAGCCCCGCCCTCCTCAGGCTCTATCTCCAAAATCTCCAGGTATTTCCCAACCTGGAGCTGGCAACTCTTCCTGTAAGTATACATAGACACTGGAGGCAGAGCCGTATGGCAGCAGCCATATTTGTTTTGTGTTGTCACGGGAACCATAGTGTCGGTGACAGTACCCCTTTACAACTCCTAACTGAACTACAATTCCCAGGTATCTTTGCGGGAGGGAAATTGCAATTAAATCCCTTTTTGTCTGTGTTACATACATACCCTATGCCAGAGCCATCCATATGTCTGTGGCACTGAATTGCTCTGCGCCTGTGAAACTTGACTCATTCCCCTGTAGGTTTCCTGTTGCCAGCTGTTAACCTGTGGTTGGGTGCTTTGAGTGTGTAAACAGTGCAGACTCAATTATTGTATTGAATCTGGGGATGTAGGGCATTTCTCCATAGTATGCTTTGACACTTTTCACGGTGTCATGTGAATGCACAGGAGTCAGGAGTGGGGGCAGATGGTGAATTCCTGATCTCCCTTTTCTTGCCCCATACATGTCTGTTGGAAGAAGGACTGATACAGGTAGTGCTGGATTCCTGGGGGTGGAATCAAGCTTTAGATATTTTTGTTGTGATGATATTAGTGCTGGACCACAAAGAAAGCGGACAGGAAGGAAGTAGATCCGTTGGAAATGTGGTATTGGAGGAGAGTTTTATGGATACTGCGGACCGCCAAAAGACAAATCAGTGGGTTTTTAATTTATTTTTATTTATTTTGGGATTTATACCCCGCCCTATCTGGTAGCTCAGGGCGGCTAACAAGCGGTCAAGCTGAGTTTCAGAACTAAAAACAATAATATTACATACAATAAAAAATTCAAAAATTCAATACAGCAGTAAAATTCATATAAATCCAAGATGCACGATACACGGTATCCCACATTGGCGGCGGATTTCTTAATTGCATGGGCACCAGGAGTAGTCTATCCCAGCTCACGGGCGGCATCCATCTTTCCAGATAATGGGACAGATGGATGAAAGGCTCTCAGTGATGGCATGCTAACGACGACGGCTCCTCCTCAAAGGCCTGGCGGAAGAGCTCCGTCTTGCAGGCCCTTCTAGATCCAATCAAGCCTGAACTCTCCCTAGAAGCTAAAATGACTAAACCGGGACTATTGTACTTTGGTCACATCATGGGAAGACAAGAGGTACTGGGAAAAGACAATAATGCTAAGAAAAGAGGAAGACCCAACATGAGACGGATTGGCTCAGTCAAGGAAGCCACAGCCTTTAGTAAGACACGAGAAAGGCTGTTAAGGACAGGGTGTTTCGGAGGTCATTCATTCACGGTGTCGCCATAAGTCAGTAGCAACTTGACAGCACTTAATACAACATGAGTGCCCGGCGCACTGGCCCTCCGGGAAGTGCTTCTGTGCTTCAGCTAAAATAACTGGGAGCCCTTCAAAAAGACAGCAGAATTGAACTAATAAAGAGCGCTTCCGAGTATGCGCTTAGAGGGAGCATTGGTTGTGGGGAGGGGGAGGGAAAGGAAATGGTAAGCTGGTCTGAGACTCCAAGCGAAGGGTGGGTTATAAATCCAATCTCCTCTTCTTCTTTAAGACCAAGAAAGTTTTAATTCTGGGCATAAGCTTTCATGTCTGAAGAAGCGCGCATGCACACAAAAGCTTATACCCAGAATTAAACTTTATAGGTATTAAACGTTTGAAGAAAGGGGCTGCACCAAGGCAAATGAAGAAGAAAAAACCAAAATGGTGCAAAGGGAAAAGAATCTTTAATGATTATACAACCCCTATGTGTGATTAGGAGCTGCGGTGGCTCAAGTGGTTAAGGTGCTGAACTGCAGGCTGTGGAGGGTCAGTAGTTCAGCAGTTTGAGACCTGAGTGTTGCATGACGGAGTGAGCTCCTGTCTCTAGTTCCAGCTCCTGCCAACCTAGCAGTTCGGAAGCAAGAAATTGCAAGTAGATAAATAGGTACCACTTCGGTGGGAAGGTAAGAGCGTTCTGTGCGCCTTGGTGTTTAGTCTTGCCGGCCACATGACCACGGAAATGTCTTCAGACAGCGCTGGCTCTTCGGCTTTGAAACGGAGATGAGCATAAGAACATAAGAGAAGCCACTGTTGAATCAGGCCAATGGCCCATCTAGTCCAACACTCTGTCACACAGCGGCCAAAATATACCAGGTGCCATCAGGAGATCCAGCAGTGGGGCCAGGGCACCAGAAGCCCTCCCACTGCTGCCCTCCCCCAGCACCAAGAATAGAGTGCATCACCTGCCCCAGACTGAGAGTTCCCAGCTATACCCTGTGGCTAAGAGCCACCGATGGACTTCTGCTCCATATGTTTATCTAATTCCCTCTTGAAACTGTCCATGCTTGTAGCTGCCACCACCTCCTGTGGCAGTGAATTCCATATGTTAATCACTCTTTGGGTGAAGAAGTATTTCCTTTTATCTGTTCTAACCCGACTGCTCAGCAATTTCATGGAGTGCCCGCGGGAGTTCTTGTATTGTAAGAAAGGGAGAAATGTACTTCTCTCTCCACCTGCATAATCTTATAAACCTCGATCACGTCACCCCTCAACCGTTGTTTCTCCGAGCCAAAGAGCCCCAAGCGTTTTAACCTTTCTTCATAGGGAAAGCATTCCAACCCTTTTATCATTCTAGTTGCCCTTCTCTGCACTTTTTCCAATGCTATAATATCCTTTTTGAGATGTGACCAGAACTGTACACAGTATTCCAAATGAGGTCACACCAATGATTTATACAAGGGCATTAAGATACTGGCTGATTTGTTTTCAATTCCCTTCCTAATAATCCCCAGCATAGCGTTGGCCTTCTTTATTGGAGCTACACACTGTCTAGACATTTTCATCGAGTTATCCACTACAACTCCAAGATCTCTCTCTTGCACCGCAACCCTAGAGTTGGATTCGACTGGCTTTCAAGCAAGGGAACCTTTACCTTTACCTTTATGTGTGATTATTATTAAGGGTTATTATTAAATATCAATAATAATAATTAAATGATAATTAAACAATAATCAAAGATCATTTAATAATTGTTATTATTATTTAATAATTATTATTTAATCTTTAATAATAATAATAATACATAGGGGATATATAATTATTAAAGCTTCTTTTCCCTTTGCACCATTTCTTTTCTTTTTTTTCTTCTTGGTCTTAAGAAGTAGAAGAAGAGAAGAAGAGGCTGGATTTATACCCCGCCCTTCACTTGGAGTCTCAGAGTGGCTTACAAAATCCCTTCCCTTCCCCTCCCCACAACAGCCACCCTGTGAGGTAGGTGGGGCTGAGAGAACTCTGACACAAACTGCTCTTTCAGGAATAGCTGTGCCAGAGCTTGTGACTGACCCGCGGTCACATCAGCAGGTGCAAGTGGAGGAGTGGGGAATTAAACCCAGTTCTCCCAGATTAGAGTCCGCGCACTTAACCACTACACCAAACTGGCTTAAGAAGTGCCACTAGAGTCAAACTTTGTTCTGTTGCTTCAGACCAACATGGCCGCCCACCAGCATCTGTCTTCTTCGAGACCAACAAGATTTTCAGGGTGCGTGGACTCTCGAAAGATCATACCTCGAAAAATCTTATTGGTCTCTAAAGGGCTACTGGGCTTGAATCTAGCTGTTTTACTGCAGACCAAGATGGCTACCCTCTGAAACTGTCTTTTAATCAGTTTGGTGGCTGGAGGGAGACTCCCCCTACCTGGAAAGGACCGTACCACATTTTGAAAAGCATTACTGTTAAGGCAAAGGCTTCGGGGAGGAGCCGTAAAGTAAATCATCACATGGCACTGTGTGTGGTATAGCCGGGAGATCCTAGGATTGTCTGGCAGCCTGGAGCGCTAGCTCTTTTTTAGTGTTACACAGCGAGCTAGGCTTATGTTTTCTGGGCGGGGAGAGATGTGACGGACCTGAGGTCACTCAGCTTGGCTTCAAGTGGAGGGTGGCGGAATCGAACTCAGTTCTCTAGATTAGAGTCTGCCGCTCTTAACCACTGCACCACGGAGCTATGGCTCGGTGGTAGTAAAACACATGTTTGGCAATGCAGAAGCCCCCAGGTTCAGCCCGTCACATCTGCAGTTGTGAATGGGGTTGCCAACCTCCCAGTGGGGCCCGGCGATCTCCCGGAATCATAGTCTCCAGACTACAGAGTTCAGTTCCCCTGGAAGAAATGACTGCTTTGGAAGGCGGATTCTACAGCATTCTGCCCCACTGAGGCCCCTCCCCTCCCCAGGCTCCACCCCCAAATCTCCAGGAATATCCCAGCCTGGAGGTGGCAAGTCTGGTTGTGAAGTACCCTTGCTTCGGGAAAGACCCTTCTCTCTTTAAGACACTAGGGAGCTCCTATTCTTCTGAGCAAACAGTACAGAATAAGCTGTGCTGAGTCTATATAAATCAGTTTCATAGGCGGAAGGATGAGAGGGAATATAATCAAGTTGTTCTAGAATCTGGGAAGAATGGCCCATTTGTTAAATGGATGGGACCAAGCCTACCAGTTTTTTAGACACACACACACACGTGCCCAAATATAGACCGTTCTCTTTCCTCGAGCTGAAAAGGTGCTTTATGTGGGCACCCAGAAAACATGAACTCGGCCATTAGGAGCTCGACTCCCTGACGAAAAAAAGCCGCCCTGTCCTCTCGATGAAGGATGGGTTTATGAAGAGCCCATTTCTAGCAGAGCGCAAAACAATACATAAAGGCCGCAGAACGGAGAGGGGCCTTCGCTGTAAACAAAGGCGCGTGTGCCCGTCTCTGCCCTGCGGAGAGTCATATGACCCAAAAAAAGTCAGAGCCAGCCGCGAGGTCGAAAGGACTCCGCAAACTTCTGAGTTACCCACTTTGTGTGCTCATCTTCTGGTGGTGGAGAGTTTCTCGGTTGGCCGACGGGGGCTTTTCGCTCACCCCTCTCTCTTCTCTCCCCCTTTCTCGCGCAGATGAAATCATGCAACAGGAGATCAGGCCCCTCGTTGCCGTGGACATCATAGAACAGCTTCACCGGCAGTTTGCTATCTTGTCAGGTAAGGACCAGGATTCCGTTGCCTTCCCGTTGTCGTCATGGGTCCTTGCTTCCTAGGGTTGCCCGGCCCCACCAGCAGGTGATGGGGCCGGGGTGGGGTGGGTAGGGTTGTCAGAAATGGGTTGGGAATCTCTTGGAGATTGGGGGATGGAGCCCGGGGAGGACAGAGATCTCCCCCCCCCGGAGACACATAACTTGGTGGCCATATCCACTGACCACTTAGTTTAATTAAGAGAGAGACTGGTTTTTCTTGGGGAACCGCTCTTGCTCCTGTACGGCGATTATCTTCGAACCGACACATTCACGCACGCACCCCTCCCGCCCAGTCATTCTTCCTGTTTCTACCGGAGAACCATCAACCTGTGTGGCCTTGCAGTTAGTTTTGTGAATCCCTCACTGGCCGAATCTGCGTTTGTCTTTCCCACCGGCGTCCCCGCCTTTCGACTCCGTCTTCAAAAAAGCCGTCCGCGTTTGGTGTCGTTTTCACACCTCAACAGTGCTAGCATACTTTTGCATGTCCACATGTGTTTATCGTCCTTTTGCGGCGGCTCCACTGTCATTGCACCTCCGCACTGCTCTAAAAGAATCTTCTCCAAACAACATTCAAACGAGCAGAGAGAAAGACGGTGTCACACACAGCTGATTTAAAAATGCACATGCAGATTCGACCACTGTCTCCCACAAAGAAACCCAGGAGCATCCAAGCATGACTGTTTTGGCTGGGGGTGGCCATCATTTGCTTTTGCTGATATCAACACTCCTTTTATGCTGGGCCCTGAAACATCTCGCTTCAGAAGGACTCTTGCAGAGGAGGGACAAGGAAAGTAGGGAGTCAGACGGCAAGTGGCGATTTGGACTGACGGAAGTAACTCATTCTTCACAGAGTAGAAAAGAGCAAAGGATCCTGTAGCACCTTAAAGACTAACAAAATCTGCGGCCAGGTAGGTGCTTTCGTGAGTCACAAAGAAGTCTGAAGAAGTAAACAGTGACTCACAAATTTCCTACCCTGCCACAAACTTTGTTTATTTCTACTGCTACAGACTCACACGACTACCCATCTCGAGCTTTTTATGCGTGCGAGTGATCACATTCCTGTGTGTGAAAGGCCATTTTAAATGCACTTCTGGGAGGGTTCTGAATATATGGATTCTTGGCCATATATGAAGGCTGATGGACAACAGCGCTTCAACCTCTTTCCCGGCACTTTACAAGCCACATGTGGTTTCAGCTGCAGAGAGCAGACCGAGGTTTCTAAGTGAACACCGGCACAAACATTTTGCCAGGAGGCTGATGCTGGGCTCAGAATCCAGCAGCCTTACTAAGAGCTGTGATCCTAGAGGGGTGGTGGTAGAAAGTGCCGTCAAGTCACAACCCCTCATGGGGTTTTTATGTTCAAGGGACATTCGGAGGTACAGCAACCCAGGGCTTCCTTGGTGGTCTCCCATCCAAGGGCTAACCAGGGTCGACCCTGCTTAGCTTCTGAGATCTAAAGAGATTGGGTTAGCCTGGGCCATCCAGGTCAGGGTCTAATCCAAGAGGACTCTGGTTCAGATCTCACTGCCACTGTGAGCTTACTTGGTAACCTTAGGCATGCCACATAAGAACTCAAGAAGAGCCCTGCTGAATCAGACCAGTGGTCCCTCTAGTCCAGCATCCTGTCTCACACAGTGGCCAGCCAGTTCCTCTGGAGGGCCAACAATGGGGCGTGGAGGCCAAGGCCTTCCCCTAATGTTGCCTCCAGGCTCTGGGATTCAGAGGTGTAGTGCCTCTGAGTGTGGAGGTTCCCCTCTGCCACCATTGCCATTGACAGACTTATCCTCCATGAATCTATCTAATCCCCTCTTCAAGTTCCTTGTTCCTGTGCCCATCACGACATCCTCTGGCAGCAAATACCACGACGTAATTACCACATTCTCTCATCACCATCATGGCCCTTGTTTGGAGTTGCTATGCAATAAAAATGTCTTTTTCAAAGCCCTTTTTTAAAAAGGGAATTCCCTTTTTTAATTTTAAAGGGAATTCAGGGACACTAGTTAGAAAGTGGCAATGAATTGCTATGATGTTATTGCACTATAGCACAATAGCCATTACTGAGTTTTTTAAAAAAAAATCTGGAAAAAGCCCTCCAGTGGTACAGGGGAAACGGTGGCTGACAGAAGGCAGTCTATACAAAAGACCTATGAAGATGCTCTCCATTGCCTGCGTGAATCCCTCCTGCATTTCATAGAATCATAGAGTTAGAAGGGACCTCCAGGGGCATCTAGTCCAACCCCTTGCTCAATGCAGGACATTCACAAATACCTCCCCCCGACACCCCCAGTGACCCCTATTCCATGCCCAGAAGAGGGCAAAAAACCTCCAGGGTCCCTGGCCAAACTGGGCTGGAGAAAAAATGGCTTCCTGACTGCAAAGTACTGATCGGCATTTCCCTGGGTGTGTAAGAAAGGGCCACGAGAACTGAGCACTGAAGCAACCCTCTCTGCCCCTCCCTCTCATGATCTGCCTAAGTCCCCAGAATCAGCATGGCTGTCAGGTGGCCATCTAGTCTCTGTTTGAAAACCTCGTGGTGGCAGTGATAGGGAAACAGAGAATAAGAACATAAGAACATAAGAGAAGCCAATGTTGAATCAGGCCAATGGCCCATCTAGTCCAACACTCTGTCACACAGCGGCCAAAATATACCAGGTGCCATCAGGAGGTCCAGCAGTGGGGCCAGGACACTAGCAGCCCTCCCACTGCTGCCCCCTCCAGCACCAAGAATAGAGTGCAGCACCTGCCCAGACTGAGAGTTCCCATCTATACCCTGTGGCTAATAGCCACTGATGGACTTCTGCTCCATATGTTTATCTAATTCCCTCTTGAAACTGTCCATGCTTGCAGCTGCCACCACCTCCTGTGGCAGTGAATTCCACGTGTTAATCACTCTTTGGGTGAAGAAGTACTTCCTTTTATCTGATCTAACCCGACTGCTCAGCAATTTCATGGAGTGCCCACGAGTTCTTGCATTGTGAGAAAGGGAGAAAAGTACTTCTTTCTCTACCTGCTCAATCCCATTCATAATCTTATAAACCTCGATCATGTCACCCCTCAGCCGTCGTTTCTCCAAGCTAAAGAGCCCCGAGCGTTTTAACCTTTCTTCATAGGGAAGGTGTTCCAACCCTTTTATCATTCTAGTTGCCCTTCTCTCCACTTTTTCCAATGCTATAATATCCTTTTTGAGATGTGGTGACCAGAACTGTACACAGTATTCCAAATGAGGTTGCACCAATGATTTATACAGGGGCATGATGATACTGTATGGACGCAGCCTCTCTGGGATTTATCCAGGATTTATCGGATTGTTCCAAGTGATATTGTGGTGAGATTCGACACTGCACGTGGCTAGTAGAAAATTACTGGTGCCTACCAAGCCCGGAGCTGCGGTGGCTCAAGTGGTTAAGACGCTGAACTGCAGGCTGTGGAAGGTCAGTAGTTCAGCAGTTCGAGACCCGGGTGCCGCATGACGGAGTGAGCTCCCGTCTGTAGTTCCAGCTCCTGCCAACCTAGCAGTTCGAAAGCAAGAAATTGCAAGTAGATAAATAGGGACCACTTCGGTGGGAAGGTAACAGCGTTCCGTGCGCCTTGGTGTTTAGTCATGCCGGCCACATGACCACGGAAACGTCTTCGGACAGCGCTGGCTCTTCGGCTTTGAAACGGAGATGAGCACCGCAACCCTAGAGTCGGATTCGACTGGCTTTCGAGCGAGGGAACCTTTACCTTTACCTTACCAAGCCCAGCCTTAGCTTAGGGGCACCTGGGCTGGAGCCTGATGGTGTCATGCTGACGTGGTGATTTGTATTAGGGGCCGGGCACGGAGATCTGTGATTGCACCCTGTGGACTGAGCAGCGCAAGCAGCCTGCCTGCCTTGCTGCCCAGCCTGTGCCAACATGCAGCGCCAAGGCCAGCAGCCCAGAGGGAAGAAGCAGCCGCCCAGCCGAAGAGGCCAGTAGAGCAAGTTAGTTAGAGGGTCAGAAAGAGAGACTATCTGCGAACCTCTGTACAAAGCTGCTCCAGTGTAAGCATCATGGTGGGTGGATTTGGGGAGAGAAATGGCCCCGGGAAAGGCCCTGCCCCCAGGCTGCTTTGGTTTAGAAAGAAGTCTTGATTAAGGGCCAATATTAAAACCATAGTTAAAACTTATAATATACAAAAATACATGTATTTATTAGAAAGAAACACATCAGGTCATGTGTATTGGCCCTTGTGTGGTGGTTTGGTGTAGTGGTTAAGTTGTTGTTGTTGTTCAGTCGCACAGTCGGATCCGACTCTTCGCGACCCCATGGACCAGATCACGCCAGGCCCTCCTGTCTTCTGCTGTCCTCTGAAGTTTGCTCAATTTCATGTTCGTTGCATCGATGACACTGTCTGACCATCTCATCCTTTGCCGTCCCCTTCTTCTTTGACCTTCAATCTTTCCCAGCATCGGGGTCTTCTCCAGTGAGTGCTCCCTTCTCATTTGATGGCTAAGTGCGTTAAGTGGTTAAGTGTGCAGACTTTAATCTGGGAGAACCAGGTTTGATTCCCCACTCCTCCACTTGCACCTGCTGGATGATGTTGGGTAAACCATAGTTCTGCCAGAGCTGTTCTCTCAGGGACAGTTCTGGAAAGAGCTCTCTCAGCCCCACCTACCTCACAAGGGGTCTGTTGTGGGGAGGGGAAGGGAAAGGAGTTTGTAAGCCGCTCTGAGACTCCTTTGGGTAGTAAAGGGCAGGGTATAAATCCAATATCCTCCTCCTCCTCCTCCTCCTCCTCCTCCTCCTCCTCCTCCTCCTCCTCCTCCTCCTCCTCCTCTTCTTCTTCTTCTTCTTCTTCTTCTTCTTCTTCTTCTTCTTCTTCTTCTTCTTCTTCTTCTCTCCTCCTCCTCCTCCTCCTCCTCCTCCTCCTCCTCCTCCTCCTCCTCCTCCTCCTCCTCCTCCTCCTCCTCCTCCTCCTCCTCCTTCTCCTTCTTCGCCACTAATACTTTTTAACAAGGCTTTCGTTGGGCCCTTATACGTTTTTAACTGTCTTTCTAATAAATACATGTATTTTTGTAGATCTCAAGTTTTAACTAGGTTTTTAATATCGGCCCTTAATCAAGACTTCTTTCTTACCCTTGTGGTTCTTGATTCCAGTTTTTGGGTCAAGTTTGTTTCCCCCTCCCTGTGTCTTACTGCTTTGGCTTAGACCCTAGTCCCCCAGCCCTGCCCCCCCCAAAGGGGGAGGGAAGTGCCCGCCTGGGTAGTTCCAATCAGGAGATTCCTGACCAGGCTGGGTGCCCCGGCAAGGTGAAGCCAGGCCAAGTGCATCCCATCCCTCACTGTGGCAAGGCTGGGCTGGATGAGGCTGGGCTGGAGTGGGCCAGCCTTCCTTCCCTGTGCCTCCTGCTCAAATCCGCTGCTCTCTTTGGTCTGGAATGGCCCTGGTGGCCCCCCCAGTTTGGGTCTCCTCAGTCCAGGGGCGCCCCCCCCGCGCCAGCAGCTAAATAGGACTCTTTCCGGTGACCATGATGGCCAACCCGCCCCTGCTAAGCCTGGTGATGTTAATTGGATTAAACTGGATTGTTGTTCAAGCATGTTTGTCTAGGAATGCCCACCTGGGCTTTGGATTCTATTTATTGATTTACATACTTTACTGTTACCCTGGCTTTCTCCCCAATGGGGACCCAAAAGGGTTTATGCCGTTCTCCCTGCCTCCATTTTTACTCTCATAACAACCCTCTGAGGTAGGTTAGGCTGAGAGAGTGTGACTGGCCCGAGGTCTCCCAGCGAGCTTCCATGGCATGAGTGGGGATTCGAACACAGGTCTCCCAGATACCAGTCCATCGCTTTTAACTGCCACACTACAGTGGCTCTGTGGACGTAGCTGCACTGCAGTTTGGCTCCCTTTCTTGATTGATTGAGATGCTTTGTGTGGGGTTTTTTGAGGTATGCTCTTCTGTACACTCTTCTGTGAATACGCTGATTATCTTTTCAACTTGTTGTTGTTCAGTCGCACAGTCGAGTCCGACTCTTCGCGACCCCATGGACCAGATTACGCCAGGCCCTCCTGTCTTCCGCTGTCCGCTGAAGTTTGCTCAATTTCATGTTCGTTGCATCAACGACACTGTCTAACCATCTCATCCTTTGCCATCCTCTTCTTCTCTGACCTTCAATCTTTCCCAGCATCAGGGTCTTCTCCAGTGAATGCTCCCTTCTCATTTGGTGGCCAAAGTATTTGCGCTTCAGCTTCAGTCTCTGGCCTTCCAAGGAACAATCAGGGTTGATTTCTTTTAGGATTGACTGATTTGATCTCCTTGCAGTCCAAGGGACTCTCAAGAGTCTTCTCCAGCACCATAGTTCAAAAGAATCTATTCTTCGGCGCTCAGCCTTCCTTATAGTCCAACTCTCGCAGCCATACATTACTACGGGGAATACCATTGCTTTGACCATGCGGACTTTTGTTGGCAAGGTGATGTCTCTGCTTTTTATCATGCTGTTTAGGTTTGCCATCGCTTTCCTCCCAAGGAGCAGGCGTCTTTTAATTTCATGGCTGCAGTCACCATCTGCAGTGATCTGGGATCCTAGGAACGTGAAGTCTGTCACTACTTCTACGACTTCCCCTTCTATTCGCCAAGGAGTGATGGGGCCAGATGCCATGATCTTAGTTTTTTTGATGTTGAGCTTCAAGCCCACTTTTGCGCTCTCCTCTTTCACCCTGAGCAAGAGGCTCTTTCGGTCCTCTACACTTTCTGCCATCAGAGTGGTATCGTCTGCATATCTGAGGTTATTGATCTTTTCCCCAGCAATCTTAACTCCAGCTTGTGATTCATCCAGGCCAGCATTTCGCATGATGTACTCTGCATATAAATTAAATAAGCAAGGTGACAATATACATCCTTGTCGTACTCCTTTTCCTATGCTAAACCAATCAGTTGTTCCATATCCGGTTCTAACTGTTGCTTCTTGACCCTTATACAGGTTTCTCAGGAGACATGTGAGGTGGTCCGGTACTCCCATCTCTTTAAGAACCTGCCATAATTTATTGTGATCCACACAATCAAAGGCTTTAGCATAGTCAATGAAGCAGAAGTAGATGTTTTTCTGGTATTCTCTTGCTTTCTCCATAATCCAGCAAATGTTGGCAATTTGATCTCTAGTTCCTCTACCTCTTCGAAACCCAGCTTGTACTTCTGGCAATTCTCTATCCACGTACTGTTGTAGCCTAGCTTGTAGGATTTTGAGCATGACCTTGCTAGCGTGTGAAATGAGTGCAATTGTGCGATAGTTTGAACATTCCTTGACATTGCCCTTCTTTGGGATTGGAATATACACTGACCTTTTCCAATCCTGTGGCCACTGTTGTGTTTTCCAAATTTGTTGGCAAATTGAGTGCAGCACTTTAACAGCATCTTCTTTTAAGATTTTGAATAACTCAGCTGGGATACTAGCTTTGTTGTTAGTAATGCTTTCTAAGGCCCATTTAACTTCACTTTCCAGGATGTCTGGCTCGAGGCCAGTGATTATACCATCGTGGTTGTCAAGGACATTGAGGTCCTTCTTGTATAGTTCTTCTGTGTATTCTTGCCATCTTTTCCTAATCTCTTCTCTTTTCAACTAGAGACTCAGTATTCCCTGTCTATAAAATGCGTGCACTGCATTCCAGAACACACAGCTCCTTAGTAATACATTGTGTGTGCGTGTTCGTTGCATGCACTATATATATGAGTAATGTGTGAAGGACAGTGTTGTCACCTGCTTGAGTTAGATGGCCTTTTAGTTTTGTGCCTGCAGCAGAATAGGAAAGTGGACTATGGTAGGCGCAACCGTGTTAAATTAATGTGTGGGCATGTCGCTCGGTGGGACTTGTAAGCACATGGAATCGTTGTGCACCTTAGTGGAATAAAATGTTTTTCTGTTCACTCCACCCTTGTATACCTCAGCTATGCCCCTGGGCACTTGGTCTCCATCCCTTGATCCCACTGGCTGTGCCCGTGGGTGGGTGGACCGTGGGCCGAGCACCACCCATTGCCAGGTTTGTACTTTCCGAGAGTTCACAACCCAGTTTACAGGGTGTGATGGACAGCCCTTAAAACAGGCTTCAAAATGCTGCGCTGTCAGAGTACCAGGAGGTGAAGAGTTGAATCTCTTCAAGAATGGAGGGCTTTGAGTGACAGGCTGCTCTGAGCACTCTGATGGGCCAGTTCCAGCTAAGGGCAGAAATGTTTATTAGCTGGGGGCTGAGGGAGATTGGGGCTTTATTCTGACAGATTCCTGATGGAGAGAAGAGAGACGATTCTGTACTTTAACTGTTGAAAATCTGCTCTGAGGAAGAATTCAGTCAAAGAACTGAAGGAGTCTGAGTCTCAGCCTACAGACCTAAGCAGTTTTACACAGTTTTACACCTAAGCAGTTTTACGCAGACACAAGAACTGGGAATAAGATCTCAATAATTTAAGAAGATAAAGCTTCAATAACTCTCATTTGCCCGTATAAAGAATTGCAATCTGCACGGCCACTGATTTTTGCCTTGAGGTTAAGAACTCCTGATGACACCTCCCACCCTCCCTGTCTTTTAAATAAAATCTTCTGTTCTGTTTGACTTTTACATCGTCTCAAGTGCCATTTGAAGGGCTTCAACCCAAGAGGGCTCCTTATTCAGGTTCCAGGGCTGGGCTAAAAAGCCAAATTGTATCTCTGGGACCGGGTGGGACAGGCAGTCTTTTAAAGACAAAGAAGAAAACCACGTTACTCGGGGCGGCTCAGTCACAGAAGGGAACAGGACTCGAAATTTGTTCTACCGCTTCAGACCAACTCAGAAGTGTGCCTGCGGCATGAACGCTTCTACCCAGGATGAAACTTCTGTTGGTCTTGAAGGTGCCCACTGGACTCAGACTTTGTCCTGTTACAAATGAGTGTAAAGGAAGGACTTTGAACGACGAAAGCCATTTATAATTGCTAAGTATTAGTGTCTCTCTTTTTAAGAAGAAAAAGGTTTTAAAAAGTGTGTCAGCTTTGCAGAGGGAGATCTGTGATGCTATGGGCAGAGAGGACTGTGAGACTCTTATTGTGTGAGACTCTTCGTAGCTCTCTTCTGTTCCTCATGGCTAGGAGATGCAGACGAAGGTTATATTGATATAATTTGGATTAATGTAATGCACTCCTCCTGCCAACAGACCCCCTCCACCCCGAGAATGAGTCATTGTTTTGCTTTCTTTTCCCACTTCTCAGTATAAAACTTTAAATGTGTGCTTTTTTTTTTTTTAATTTCGTCTCACATTTGAAAGACATGGACTCTGGGAGGCAAGGCCTGACGCGATGGCAGCAGCCATGTCTGTTTTGTGTTGTCATGGGAACCCGTCGTTTTACTGTCGGCACCCCCTCACAAATTCCTTACTGAACTACGCTTCCCAAGGTTTCTCACTTTCTCTGTGGGAGAGGAAATTGCCATTAAATCTCTTTTTGTCTGTGGTACAGATACATGCCCCAAGAGGCATGAAGCAGCCGTGTGTATTCATTCACATATTTGCCCAGTTTATGTACAAAATGGAGGGCAAAAGGTCTGAGTCTTGCATCAAAAGATCCCTGAAGGTCTGGGGAATTGATCCTGCCCTGGTTGAACTCCCCTTCACTTCAGGTATTTTTGCTTCCAGCCCCAAAGTGACCTAGGCTGGTAGAAAAATGACGGAAAGTGAGGACTTTGGAGAAGGAGGTGGGCTTTGACTCCCCTGTGGACACGTTTCCTCCAAGGTTGCCAGCTCCAGGTTGGAAAATACCTGGAGATTTTGGGGGTGGAGCCTGAGGTGGGTGGGGTTTGGGGAAGGGAGAGACCTAATGGGGTATAATGCCATAGAGTCCCCTTTCCAGAGCGGCCATTTTCTCCAGGTGAACTGATTTCTGTTGCCTGGAGATTAGTTGTCATCCCAGGTGATCTCCAGCTATGAGCTGGAGGTTGGCATCCCTACTTTCCATGCCAAACTTGGACAAAAGCCTCCAGTGCTTCCTTTATATGCAAGTGGGACAGGCAGGTGAGGAGAACACCTTTCCCAAACTACGGTTCCCAGAAAGCCGGGAAATTGAACACAGTATAAAACCAAGATCACTTTACAATGTAGATGGGGTCTCTGTGAGAGCAGGTATAGGTGGAAATGTGGCTAAGGCAGTTGCTGATGCTTTGATAGATTTAAAAAAAAATGCTTAGGAGAAAAGGAGAATTGTTACTCACCTGTTTTCTGTTCCACCGAGTCCCATAATAATCAGTAATTATGACCTTGCTGTACACAAAGGAACCCAGTGTTCCTGCTGACCCCATTCGGCACGTCAGGCATTTATGAAGCCGAAGACATTATGAGGATTTTCTTTTCCTTAGCTATCTGAAAACTTGCTGTTTCCCCTGCCTTTGAAGTCAACTCAGTGCTCTCTTTAAGAGAAGGAAAACCTTTAAAGAAGAAGAATGAGCAATTGTCCCTCTCTGTCCTTAAGAACTGGTAGCAGAATGCTTCCTTTTAAAGATCTGGAAAGGACTTCAGTGGTGAACACCGTGTCTATCTACATGGGAATTTCCCACATTTTGGTCCTGGCATGGTCACAAAACTAGAAGTGCAGGAAGCTGGAATCGAGGGGGTATCCAGTTGCATGTCTGTTCTCCCGATCTGCCACGCGTTCCAAATGTGATACTCTAGAAGTGATACCAAAATATCCACATTGCTTCATATTTGCCCCAAAGGTAGACAGTTCAGGAGCAGGTGTGTAGAGTCAGCACTGAAGACTCAGAGGTTGCGGTCACACACACTAAATAATCCCCTTTCAGTGCACTTTCCAACTGGATTTTGCCAGTAAAAATCCAGATTGAAAGTGAATTGAAAGTGGATTATTTAGCGTGTTTGACCACAGAGTGTATTATCTGCTTGTTGACAAATATACAGGCTGAAGAGGGACACACCCACAGGGACACACCCACAGACTAGCCTGAAACAAGCCACACTGCCTTGCGGCCCCCTCCCCATACCCAAATCCTTCTTGGCAGGTGCCGAAATCCTCTTAGCAACCTTCTTGAGTCAGCTCAAAACTGCTTTGTTCTTAGAACAGATAAAAGGAAGCCCTTCTTCACCCAAAGAGTAATTAACACGTGGAATCCACTGCTGAAGTAAGCGACTACTGGCATAGACAGCTTCAAGATGGGATTGGAAAAACATATAGAGCCGAGGTCCATCAGTGGCTGTTCGCCACAAGGTATTTGCAGCATGACTGTATAGCTTTGTAAGCTGGGTAAGCTGGGTCCCAGTCACACGGAGCATTTGCCCCACCGAAGACACGGTAGCCCTGCAGGGTTTCCGGGCGGGATCACACAGGCACATCTGGGAGGCGTAGCACTCCCGTGGCCAACACGCAACTTCCCTCTGAAGATGCAGAATGAAACACTACCGGGACAGGAGCACTAGTATCTGGAAAACCCGGGGCAAAGGCTGGCATCTGATCATAAGAACGTAAGAGAAGCCAATGTTGAATCAGGCCAATGGCCCATCTAGTCCAACACTCTGTCACACAGCGACCAAAATATACCAGGTGCCATCAGGAGGTCCAGCAGTGGGGCCAGGACACCAGAAGCCCTCCCACTGCTGCCCCCTCCAGCACCAAGAATAGAGTGCATCACCTGCCTCAGACTGAGAGTTCCCATCTATACCCTGTGGCTAATAGCCACTGATGGACTTCTGCTTCATATGTTTATCCAGTTCCCTCTTGAAACTCTCCATGCTTGTAGCTGCCACCACCTCCTGTGGCAGTGAATTCCATGTGTTAATCACTCTTTGGGTGAAGAAGGACTTCCTTTTATCTGTTCTAACCCGACTGCTCAGCAATTTCATGGAGTGCCCACGAGTTCTTGCATTGTGAGAAAGGGAGAAAAGTACTTTTTTCTCAACCTGCTCAGTCCCATTCATAATCTTATAGACCTCGATCATGTCACCCCTCAGCCGTCGTTTCTCCAAGCTAAAGAGCCCCAAGCATTTTAACCTTTCTTCATAGGGAAGGTGTTCCAACCCTTTTATCATTCTAGTTGTCCTTCTCTGCACTTTTTTGTGGGAGCGCCAGTATCCTGCGGCATCCGATGCCCGCCCATGTCCCGGAGCAAACCGAATGTTGTAAGTTTCCATAGGATGCGCATCAACGCCAAATGGCGCATGCGCGCACACAAGACACCAACAGCGGCCCACCCCCCCAATGGCGCATGCGCACATGACATCAGCGCGGCTTGTGTGATCACGCTGTGCCGCTTTTTCGCCATGCTGCAGCATCGCGGTGTGATCGGCGCTAAGAGCTGGAGTGTGGCAATGCAGCGGACCATGTGATTGGGCTACCGCGCTTTATTTTTCTCCGGGAAGAACAGCCACACCTCCCCCCCATGTTTTCTGGCCCGTATGACCGGGGCCCTGGTAAAGCAATGCTGCTGTGTTTGTAGCTTTATTTAAACACTCTGCTATCTAGTGGTAACTTCCCCAAACCCTGCCCTCCTCAGGTTCCACCTGCCAAATCTTCAGGTATTTCCCAACCTGGAGCAGGCAACCCAAGGTATGACACAAATTCCAGTGGCTGGAAACAGCCATTAGCCATAAAAGCTATTAATTGGGAGCCAAGTATCAGGCTATGCAACACCCTAGAGAGGTCGGCGAGGAGGGAATTCAGGTGCCGTTCTCTGAATTTCTCCTTGCCACGCAGCTATTAAAAGCACAGGAGCCCCGCCAGAAAAAAAAGCTGGCAATTTTACCACCCAGGATTTCTGAGACGCAACCACTCATGAGCATCATGTGTTTCTCCGAATGCTCCAGGGTTTTTTTCTCGCCACTGGTTCAGGCGCAACATGAGCAGTGTTTGAAATATAAATATATCGAGGGTTTTTTAAGGATGCAAAAGAGTTCAAAATATTCCCCACAGAGTAAACAACCATTTTCTTCCAAGATCGAATTGTGCTGGCACGTCTTTTTGGTAAAACACACGGGAACTGCCGCTTTAAGTGACTGGCTGTCAGTCTTTGAACAAAACAGATCATACTCAGCTGCATCTGCGCTGTGCCTGTAAGGAATCCAGTCTGAAAAAAAGGCCTCCTTCCTGGAAAATAGGGATGAGTGCAGCTGGCTGTTCCGAAATCTGCAGCAATTTGCATAATCTGAACACAATAAACATTGCAGCAAGCAGGCCTGTAGCTAACAACTTTTGCTCAGGGGGCCCATGTTTTTCTCAGGGGCCCACCACTAATGTTCCCTCTAAGCTGTGGAGTTTGTGAGCAAAACTTCTACTTTGTGAGCTACTGCCATTAAAGTTGTGAGAGAGCAATTTGGCTGCCGTATAAATTAGTTTGCTCTGGAGCCAACCTTCCTGAGCTAAGACAAAAATCTGTGAGCTGGAAGTTAAAAAGTGTAAGCTAGCTCACACTAACTCAGCTTAGAGGGAACACTGCCCCCTCCATTGGGGAACCATGATTGCAAGGGGAAAATATAGACCAAATTCAATCTCGTCAGACAAATTCAGTACAATTGAAAGAGATTTGATTTTATGTTTTTAAAACCGGACAGCACAATCACAGCAGTATTAATCTTTGTGTAACAGAACTAAGTTTTCAAAAGTTTTCATTGAGACCTGATACTGAAAGGCATGCAAAGCAGCAACAGAAAAAGGAAAAATATTTTATTAGAGAGCAGAAGACTATTAAGCCAAAACCAGAAATAGCTTCCCCAGAATTCAGTTTCACTTTACAATAAAAATACTGAACTTCTTCCTGCAAGGGCTGCTACTTTGATTTGAACTTGTGAGCATTTTTTGGAATTTTAACAAAGGGCAGTGGTCACAATCACAGAATTGATACCTTGGGAAGCAGGGCTAATGCACAAAATGGCTGCTAAAATATTGTGGAGGTTTCAAGCGAAGGGTCAGGGTTTCGTAGAAGAGAAGGACTCATGAGCCATATGGTATGCAATGCCACAGCATGCCCACCCTGACATCACCAGAAGTGATGTCAGAAGGGCAAGCACAGGGGGAGGCATCTTCGAAAGCCTCCCCTTCCCTAGCTGGCCTGGGTGGGGGAGCTGAGGAGAAGGGTTTAAGTTTAAACTCCATTCTCACTAGAGCTAGTGCCACAGAAGGAGGAAAGAGGGAAGGAAGAGAGAGAGAAGAGAGAAGGAAAGAAAGAGATGGAAAGAGAGGGAAAGAAAGAGAGGGAAGATGGAGGGAAACAGGGAAAGGAGGAAAGAGAAGAGAAAAAGGTGGGAAAGAAAGAAAGAGAGAAGAGAAGAAGGAGTGATAGAGGACACAGAGAGAAGGAAAGGAGGGAATGAATTGAAATTCTGCGGAGATTTCCAGGCCCCATTATGATCCTATGGGCCATTGAAGTCAATGGTGAAGACATAGGGTATATTCTGAAGGCTGGAGGAGAGGGTTTGAGGAAGACACGCCAAACTCACAGGGTAGCTGGTGGAGCCTTTCCTCCAAGATACCCAACAGGAGTTTCAGAGCAACATTGGACCAGGGGATCTCCATTCTTATGGGCCCCCACAACAGGTTGCCCCTATTCCCTCCATTGTTCTCTATGGTGGGGAAAAGTAACTCTGAGCTCTGACAGGAACTGCTCTTTTTCAAGAACAGCTGTGCCAGAACTATGGATTGCCCAAGGTCATCCAGCTGGTGCAAATGGAGGAGTGGGGGAATCAAACCCGGTTCTCCCAGATTAGAATCCGTGCACTTAACCACTACACCAAACTGGCTCCTACATTCCATCTGGGAGGTAAAATTCAGATTTCCCTTCCCATGTGGCAGCCAGCGTGCATGAACACGGAAGCTTATACTCAGAATTAAACTTTGTCAGTCTAAAGGTACCACCGGACTCAAATACAGCTGCCCACGAAATCTATTGCAACAAATATGTACAACGTGTTTTCTGGATTCCCAGTTTTCATTTTTTTAAAAACCAAGTCAAGCCCTTTTGGTTGAGAAGTGCTCTTCCTCTTACATCCCTGCCACAGAAGGGGATAGTGACTGAGCCCAGATACAGGGTGCCTGAGGGGGAGGGTTGTTGGGGGCACGGTCCCATGAGAAAATTTTTAAAAAGAAAAACAAAGCTTTGTCTTCTTAACAGAAGTTATGACCATCGTGTTCCTGGCAATTCCTAGAGCTACCCGGAAGTGATTAGGGTAGCTCTAGGAATTGGCAGAAACTCTTAAGGTCAAATCTTTCGGTAAGCCGGCAAGGCCTTATTTTTCTTTTTTTAATTTTTCTCCTGAGGACGATCTCCCTCCCGCCCCACTAGTTTCTGCCCATCAATCGGCTGAGCAGGTTTGAGAAAGAGTGGAGGAAAGTGAGGAAACTGCAGGAGGTGCACGGATTATCCACAAAGGGGTGGGGGAGCACCTGTTTCTCAATAAGGATGCCATCCTCCAGGTGGGACCTGGGAATCCCCTGAATTACAGCTCATTTCCAGACTGCAGAGAGCAGCTCCCTTGGAGAAAATAGATGCTTTGGAGGGTGGACTCTAGGGTGTTCTTCTCCATTGAGGTCCCTGTCCTCCCTGGGCTCCATCCCCAGATCTCCAGGAGTTTCCCAACCTGGATCTGGCAACCCTTCCCTCCCCCATCACCCACCCATGGCCAGGGTGGACCTGGCAACCCTGCTTCCAGTTAGGCGTAGTGGTTAGGAGCGCGGACTATAATCTGGGAGAACTGGGTTTGATTCCCCACTCCTCCACATGCAGCTGCTGGTGTGACCGGCCTCTCCAGATACCTGTCCAAGGCAGCTAGAGATACTTGCGCTGCTTGGTTCGGTGTAGTGGTTAGGACAGCAGACTCTAATCTGGGAAAATCGGGTTTGATTCCCCACTCCTCCACATGCAGCTGCTGGTGTGACCTTGGGCCAGTCACAAGTTCTTTCAGAGCTGCTCTTATGAGCAATTCTCAGAAGAGCTCTCTCAGCCCCACCTACCTCACAGGATGTCTGATGTGAGGAGGGGAAGGGAAAGGAGATTGTAAGCCACCCTGAGACTCCCTTGAGTAGTGAAGGGTGGGGTGTAAATCCAGTCTCCTCCTCCTCCTCCTCCTCCTCCTCCTCCTCCTTCCTCCTCCTTCCTCCTTCTCTTCTTCTTCTTCTTCTTCTTCTTCTTCTTCTTCTTCTTCTTCTTCCCCCCCCAACTGGGGCGTGGAAATGGCCTCTAAATACACAAGCCCAGAGTATGTTGGAAGTTCCTCTTCCAGGCTTGTGAACATTAATTATTAACAACAACAAGAAGTTTATTTTGGTGCATAACCAGCACAAATCAGCTAGAAACATAGTTGAATACCATGCTTTAGGTACACAGTCATTAAATTGGAAATAATTAAAGACTTTAGAAATACAAATATTTTAAAAAGAACAGAATTTTTAGTCTTTCAAAAATTAAGAAGTTCAAAAGGCTCAAGGATTGTCTATGTCACTCCTTAATGTATTCTTTGCAGATTTTATAGGCTACGGCCAAGAATCTGGCGCAAGTGAGCATAACCCGGGGGGGTTGGGATCCAGCAAGAGCGTATTACTTAATTCTGAATCCAGGAGACCCGAAAATCTCTCCAGTATAGATTGGATGTACTTAGCACGTATTGCTTGATAGTACCTCGAATCTGCATTTGCATGTTTAAATCAGTTGCGTGCTAGTCTTTCTCTATGCTTGTTTGAATGCTGTTTGGAGAAGGTTCTTTTAAAGCAGTGCAGAGGTGCAATGACAGTGGAGCCACCCCAAAGGACAATAAATATATGTGGATGTGCAAAAGTATGCTAGCACTGTTGAGATGTGAAAACGACACCAAAGGTGGATGGCTTTTTTGAAGACGGAGTCAAAAGGCGGGGACACTGGTGGGAAAGACAAATGCAGATTCGGCCAAAGTACGCTCAATCGTTTCCAGTTTACCGGTGCCACAAGGGCAGATGCCCTCGGCCATTGGGACCTTTTTGTAACGGCCCTCTACGACCACAGATGGGAACATTAATTTCATCCACTTACAGCTATCACACGATTCTGCAACTTAAAAAAAAGAAGAAGACAGTGGGTAGGTTTACGTCCTGGTGGGTCCTAGAATTCTCCCATAATTACAACCGATCTCCAGAACTTCAGAGATCAGTTCCCCTGGAGGAAAAGGCTGCTTTGGAGGATGGATGCGATGACATCGCGACTCAGCAGAGTCCCCCTCTCCTAAGCTCCGCCCCTCACCAAGCTCCGCCCCCAAATCTCCAGGAATTTCCCGGCTCATTGCCAACCCTAATGGTTAGAAGGCAGGGATTGTTCTTCCAACATTTCCCCCTGTACTACCAATCTCATCCACAAGGTGTCACCAACTCCCTTCCATGCAAAGGATCGAAGGCATTGCATTGCCATTTAAACGTGATATCGATGGTGGTTTGCAATGTTAACTGTTTTCCTACTTCCGTGTAGGGTGCAGTGTCAGGCTAGTAACAAGATTGTTTTGTGCAGCAATTGCCTGCATGTGTGTGGCAGGGATCAGTTTTATTTATTTATTAATCTCATTTGTATCCCCGCCCTCCCCACGGAGCAGTCTCAGGGCGGCTCACCGTCAATGCATAAATACAATTAAGACAACCTAAAATCATCTAACATCAATTCAGTTATAACTAATGCAAATTCATAAAGTGCTGATGATGGTTAATTAGTTGTTTGAGATGGCTTACTTTCAAAGCGCACACAGAGGTCTGGCATTCTGCTCATGATCTTCCTGCGGCCAGGGCTCTATAGTGGTGCCGGCTCCCTAGTTGAAAGCCCGGCGGAAGAGCTCCATCTTGCAGGCCCTGCGGAACTGCAAGAGAACCCCGCAACGCCCTGATCTCCTCCGGGAGCTCATTCCACCAGTAGGGGGCCGCCACTGAGAAAGCCCTGGCACTGGTGGTAGTAAGCAAAGTTTCAAAGATACAAATGAGCTCTAGTGTTGCCATAAACATATGGAGCAGAGGTCCATCAGTGGCTATTAGCCACAAGGTATAGATAGGAACTCTCAGGCTGGGGCAAGTAATGCTCTGTATGCTTGGTGCTTGGGGGGGTCAACAGTGGGAGGGCTTCTGGAATTCTGGCGGACTTCCTGAGGGCACCTGGGTTTTGGCCACTGTGTGACGCAGAGAGTTGGACTGGATGGGCCGTTGGTATGATCCAACATGGCTTCTCTTATGTTCTTATTCCCCTGGCAGAGAATGTGGGGTAAGGTTGCCAGATCCAGGATGGGAAACTCCTGGAGATTTGGGGATGGAGCCTGGGGAGGACAGGGACCTCAGTGGGGTACCATGCCATACAGAGTCCACCCTCCAAAGCATCCATTTTCTCCAGAGAAACTGATCTCTGTAGTCGGGGGATAAGCTATAATTCCAGGGGATCCCCAGGTCCCACCTGTAGGATGGTATCCCTAGGAACACATTGGTCTATGGGTATCCAAGAAGGGAAGAAAGAACATTCGGTGGAAGATTCGGACTTTGTGCCCGTGGCTAGAGATAAAGGACTAAGAACAACAGGAAGATAGGGAGGGGAGGAGGGAGGGAGGGGAGGGGGAAGAAAATTGTAAGAAGCTAAACAATATGTGGTGTAAAGAAACCGATAAAATCAATAAAAATATAATTTTTTTAAAAAAGGAACACATTGGTCTAAACATATACAGCTTCTGCGACTTTCAGTTTTGCCTTCTTGCGGAACTGGATCTATATTTTTTGTGGTTCAGACCGTTCATTTTGAATATATTTTGCGTGGAACTTTGCACGCACGGAATACATATGCTGGGGAACCCCAGCCAGTTGCAGTTCCTCCGCCGCACATATGCTCACCAAAGACTGTCCATTCGCCCTGCGTTTTCAGGCTTTCCCCGCCGTGAAACGTTTCCCTGGTGGAGCAAAAGTATCACACATCAAGTGCCTCTGAGGGAGATAGGAGGTTGCCAGCTGTGGGTCGGGAAACACCTGGAAGATTTGGGGGCGGAGCCTGGAGAGGGTGGAGTTTGGGGGGAGGAGGGCCTTCAGTAGGATACAATGCCACAGAGTCTGCCCTCCAAAGCAGCCATTTTCTTCAAGGGGACTGATCTCTGGGCCCCTCGTAAAAGCGGGAGATCTCTGGGCCCCTCCCTGGAGATTGGCAAGCTAGTGAGATAGCCGCTTTGGATGTTAATCATACATTCCAATAAAGGCAGCCTTTTCTACAGAAGGAGAGAACCCTGAGGAACCTAACTGGCTTTTGTTTGGTGTAGCCAGTTTGGTGTAGTGGTTAAGTGCGCGGAGAACCGAGTTTGATTCCCCGCTCCTCCATTTGCACCTGCTGATATGACCTTGGGTCAGTCACAAGCTCTGGCACCGCTGTTCTTGAAAAAGAGCCATTTCTGTCAGAGCTCTCTTAACCCCACCTGCCTCACAGGGTGTCTGTTGTGGGGCAGGGAAGGGAAAGGAGCTTGTAAGCCGCTCTGAGACTCCCTTGGGTAGTGAAGGGCGGGGTATAAACCCAATCTCTTCTCTTCTTCCTCTTTTGAAAAACTGGCAATGAGGAGAACTTGACTGACTGAAAATGAATTCGGAATTTCTGAGGAGAAATGAAACAAAGGAAGTGGCCCCTAATTTTGTGCTTCCTGTAATGTTCTGCTTTAGAGAGAAGTTACAAAGTTAAAGATGTTGTCATGCTTTAAGTATAGTGACATGTAAAGTGTAAATATCCATAAATTAGTTCATCCAGACAATTTCTTTTCACTAAAATAAAGCTTTGGGAGACAACGGGCTCCCGAATTTTTACCTCTTCAGAGTGTTTCGGCGCCATCATGTATAGTTGTTGTATACCATTTTTATGATACTCCAAATATTTAGGAGCTACCAGTGCGTTCTCTGTTGTGCGGACCCCTGCCTTATGGAATGGCCTTCCTGAAGAGGTTAGGAAGGCTCTCTCCCTCCTGGCTTCCCACAAACTATGCAAAATTGAATTATTCAGGAGGGCTCCCCCCCACCCCCGGGCTGTATGGTCATGAAATAGTTCAGAAGGATGTTTTGATAAAGCAGTCGACTGTGCTACTGTGTGTAGTACGTTAGGTCTTTTTAGTGTGGAGAAATGACAACTGAGGGGTGGCAGGACAGAGGTTTACAAAATTAAGCATGGGATAGGGACACAAAAATGTGTGTCTTCCGTTATTCATTAATTATAAATTTGAATGATTCAAAGAAGATAAACAAGGTGGTCCTAATCCGTTACATCTATTAACTCTCAAAGACGGGCAAAATTTTGTTTAGCTGACTACATTCGGAAGAAGTAAATTACGAAACGGAAGTGTACTCTGGGGAATTTCGTCGACGTCTTCTCACGACTTTTTGAAAAGGACTTTTTTGCTCAATATTTTTCTGTCTTAGCATATTATGATATTTGTATGTGTCAATATGTACATTGCAGTGCTCTGTGTGGCAGCTTCTTTGTTCTTCTGTAATAGTCCCATGTAGCTGTGATCTTCATTTTCTGTTGTATAAAAACGCATGTAAGTGCACCCTTGGTGGTCCCAAAAAGCCACTTTGGGAGGGGAGAATTTGGAGTTGGAAAAGCAGCCCGGGTTGCCAACCAACAATTTCTCTGGTCTGAATCAGCCCCTCCCAATGCGGCTTTTCCTGCAGAAATGTGAGGGGCATCTGGCTTCGATTACTTGCCCTTCTGTAAAGTTGCAAGGATCATGTACTGTTTGGAGTTGTGTTTCTAGGTTGCTCTGCTGGTTTTTATCGTTTCCCTGTCTTTTCTGGCCTTTGGGGGGGGGAATCTCATTTTTTTTTTAAAGCCGCTGCTCTGTGCTAGTTTTAGTCTACGGTTGGATTGTTTTTATTGCAGTTTTGTATTGCAAACTGCCTTGGGAACAGTCGCAATCTCTAAATCTTTTAATTTACTAAGCAAACAGACCTCTTCCCCCTATGGAAATGTAGACCTAAGTTCATGCAGTCGTTGATCTATTCGGTTATATCCCACCTGTCTTCCAGAACGGGGTGCCGTGCATGTCTCTTCCTCCCTCTCAACAACAACCCAGTAATGTAAGGTTAGCCTGAGAGAGGGAGTCACTGGTCCAAAGTTATCCTGGGAGGGAGCCGTGGCTCAGTGGCAGAGCATCTGCTTGGCATGCAGAAGGTCCCAGGTTCAATCCCCAGCACCTCCAGTAAGGATCAAGGTCATAGGTGATGTGAAAGACCTCTCTGCCTGAGACCCTGGAGAGCCGCTGCCAGGCTCAGTAGCCGGTATTGACCTTGATGGACCAATGGCTTGATTCAGTAGAAGGCAACTTCATGTGTTCATGGGCTCATCTGGTAAACTTCGTAGCGAAATGGGGGTCTTGAACATGGGCCTCGCCATTCCCAGTCTACCATTCGAACCACTATGGTGGTAGAAATTATCATTAGGTTGCAGCCAACTTGCAGCAACCCCGTAAGGTTTTCAAGGCAAGGGACGTTCAGAGGTGGTCTGCCGTTGCCTTCCTCTACGTAGCGTCTCTGGTATTCCTTGGTGGTCTCTCATCCAAATACTAACCAGGGCAGATCCTGCTTAGCTTCCGAGATCTGATGAGATCAGGCTAGCCTGAGCCATCTAGGTTGGGGCTCTAATGGCAGTACTAAACAGCATTTAACTCCTAATAGAATTGCCAGATCCCCTTGCCGTCATGGCGGGAGGATTTGGGCGGTGTTCCGGGGGTGGACAGGGTGTCACACGGGATGTTGTAAGAACATAAGAACATAAGAGAAGCCAATGTTGAATCAGGCCAATGGCCCATCTAGTCCAACACTCTGTCACACAGCGGCCAAAATATACCAGGGGCCATCAGGAGGTCCAGCAGTGGGGCCAGGACACTAGAAGCCCTCCCACTGCTGCCCCCTCCAGCACCAAGAATAGAGTGCAGCACCTGCCCCAGACTGAGAGTTCCCATCTATACCCTGTGGCTAATAGCCACTGATGGACTTCTGCTCCATATGTTTATCTAATTCCCTCTTGAAACTGTCCATGCTTGTAGCTGCCACCACCTTCTGTGGCAGTGAATTCCATATGTTAATCACTCTTTGGGTGAAGAAGGACTTCCTTTTATCTGTTCTAACCCGACTGTTCAGCAATTTCATGGAGTGCCCACGAGTTCTTGTACTGTGAGAAAGGGAGAAAAGTACTTCTTTCCCAGCCTGCTCAGTCCCATACATAATCTTATAAACCTTGACGGCTGTCACCCCTCAGCCGTCGTTCCTCCAAGCTAAAGAGCCCCAAGCATTTTAACCTTTCTTCATAGGGATGTACGATGACATCACCTGGAAGTGTTGTATTGGCGACGTTGTGTGTGATGCTCTGTTTTTTGGGCAAAAACTCTTATGTTTTTTTGGCTTCAAAACCATAGAGTTTGCCCCAAAACCAGCGACATCGCCAATGCAATGATGTCACTTCCGAGTGATGTCATCATACCAGAGACATCATGTGACAATGTCCGTGTTTGGGGGTGGGGTTCCCCCCATTGGCTAGCTGGCTGGCAAGTGGATTGGAGCCCCCTAAACCCTGTTGGGAACTGGGGGCTGCCAGTCCTAAACTCTTACAACCCTTGGCTTCTCGGGGTCAAGGATAAACTGGGTGGTGGTAATGCTGCCCCAAGGAATGGTTCCTCGGGGTCTAGCCACAGATTCCTAAATAATCCACAGGATTCTTGGTCACTTAAAAGGAATTGCTTCTGTTCCGGGTTCTGACATGACACAAGAGGTTTTCCCAGAGGAAACACTCTTGTTAAGAGACATCCTTCTTCTGCGATCTGTGAAGTATTTTTAGCCTGCTGAAAGCCAGTTTCTCTTGCAGGAGGGAGAGGGAAAGACGGAGCGCCGATCATCACCTTCCCCGAGTATGCAGGTTTCAGCGAGATCCCCGACGAGGATTTTCTGAACGTCGTGACGTATTTAACCAGCATTCCCAGGTAAGCAAGAATAATTTTTTTAACAGCTAAATAAGTCAAAATAGAGTTGCCGGCATGAGGCTGCTAATCAGTGTGAAAACCATCCTGTGGGTGTTGGGGGTCTTGTCGGCGACAGATTAACTTTGACGACGATGCACTGCTGTTACTTCCAGCACGACTGGAAGGGGCATTGGTGCATCACTGGTGATGCTATAGCTTTTGGTCAAAACTCTGTTGTTAAACCATAGAGTCTGGGCCAAAGGCCAGAGCATTGCAAGTGACATGCTTCCAGTCATGCTGGAAGTGATGGGAGTGCATTGCCAGTAATGCTCTAGCATCTAGTCCAAACTCTTTCAATGCGGATGGTTCCCTTCCCCCCCTTTTTTCATCTCTGCCCAGCTGAATGGCATTGGCAAGGCCTACTGGGGACAGGAGAGCCGGTTTGGTGTAGTGTTTAGGAGCGCAGACTCTAATCTGGGAGAACCGGGTTTGATTCCCCACTCCTCCACATGCAGCTGCTGGTGTGACCTTGGGTCAGTCGCAAGTTCATTCAGAGCTGTTGTCAGGCGCTTCAGAAAGTCAGTCAACACCAGGCCTCATGAGAAAGGATAGCGTTTATTATACTGCAATTCTAAAAGCACTAGAACACTCGCATTGTCAGGAATAACCCATACAATAGAAACATCTCTGGTTATACTCTACAGAGGTGAAACCCACCCTACATTCTACCAATGGCGATAGAGCCCGCGCGCGGGAAATAAAGCAAAAGGTGCTACATTACTAGATTACCATAAAGCAATAAATTCCCATGCCTAGCTGTTTTCTTAGGAAAAAGAAAGGAGACAAACAGCCTGGCTTTCAAGGCCATTTGGCCATCTGGAGATAGCCCGAGATGGAAACTGCACCGTCTTCCAGGCAACCCCGTCACCTCCCCACATACCAGAGAATACACAGATACATCCATTGACACCTCCTCCCCTCCCTTCACCCCTATGGCAGGGGTACCTGACAGCTGTTCTCTCAAGGGCAGTTCTCAAGAGAGCTCTCTCAGCCCCACCTACCTCACAGGGTGCCTGTTGCGGGGAGGGGAAGGGAAAGGAGATTGTAAGCCGCTCTGCGACTCCGAGTGGGGCCTGGCCCCCTAGTCTTTCTTCTGGGCCCCCTACTTCCCGGGCTGCCGTCAAAGCGCCCCAACTTGCTGCCTGCATTGTGCTTTGATTCATGGTGCTTTGATTCATGGTGCCCCTGAATCAGGAGCCCTTTATGGCCATTTCTGATGCTTTTGGCCGCAGTCAATTCACTGCCTGAGAAGGAGCCCATTCACTGTGGAATGGTGCTGCTGGATGTTTCCTTTCAATTGTGAGTCTTTGCTTCTAACCCATAAAGTTTAAGAACGGGTTTTGGCCTGAGCCACACGGGTCCATCTTGTTGACAGGAGCTGTGTACAGATGTAGAAGGGAGCAGGATCACACCCACTGGGCATCGCTCCGTAAACCTTTGTATATTCGACAAAATTCTACAAGAAGCGCTACTGTCATACATTAGTTTATTTATTATCACACTTATACCCCGCTCTTCCTGCAATGCAGGCTCAGGGCAGCTTCCGGCCGACATAAAAATACAATAAATAACATAGTTAAAACCCCAACGATGAAACAATACAGTACAAAATATAAAATATAAATTCAAATATAGCATACAGCTACAAAATACAGGATACTGGCAGCGGTTAAAACCATTGAATCGAATGCTTCAAAAGGTATCCAGAGAAGCCAGGTATCTTTCTGTTTTGCCACTTCCAACGTCAACTGCTCGGTAATGAGCGCTCGGTGTTCCCGATATGAATCAGCTCATAGGCACTCAGGCAGCTGCTCAGCTGTAGCATTGCGGGCTGGGCGCTCCAGCGGCGGCGGCCCCTAATTAAATGCCTGGAGGAAGAGCTCCGTCTTGCAGGCCCTGTGGAACTGAGAGAGGTCCTGCAGGGCCCTGATCTCCTCCGGGAGCTCATTCCACAAGGTAGGGGCCGCCACCGAAAATGCCCGGCCCTAGTGGCAGCTAGCTGGCCTCCCTCGGGCCAGGGAGGGTCAAATGGTTTTGCGACCCAGACTGTAGTGCTCTCTGGGGTATGTGCAGGGAAAGGCGGTCCCGTAGATATGTTGGGCATTAATGTTTGTTTGGCAAAGGGGAGGGGTTTCGGCTCAGTTGCAGAGCACCAGCTTGGCCTGTGGAAGGTCCCAGGTTCAATGCCCAGCATCCCCAGTTGAAAGGACCAGGCAGGAAGTGCTGTCTTCACCTCTGCCTGAGATCCTGGAGAGCTACTGCCCGTTGAGCAGGCAAAACTGATCTTGGCAGACGTTCCGTATAAGGCAGCTTCACGTGTGTCCTGATTTCTGTCGCTTTAAAGTGAAACCCAGGCACGCACTGATCAGAACCCCAGTCTCACCATACTACCGACCACTTCAAGCAGTTTTAGTAAAGAGTACAGAATGGAGCGGATGCAGAAGTGGGTGACAGGGATGGATCGGGGGCCTGGAGACCAAGAAGCCCTGTGAGGAAAGGCTGAGGGACTTGGGAAGGTTCCGTCTGGAGAAGAGAAGGTGGTTGAGATGGGGGGATGTGACGGTTGTCTTGACATCTTTGAAGGGCTGTCACTTAGAGAAGAGCAGGGAGCTGTTCCCGTGGGCAGCAGAGGAGAGGACTGGCAAGAAGGGGTTTAAATTTAGGGCAGGGAATCCTGCTCCTTTGAAGCAAAAGAAAGAGACTGTTTCTATCTTGATTGCTGCAGCTAGACTCACCCTTGCTTCTAAGTGGAAGTTGAATTTAGGCCCTTCTCTTGATAGATGGTCTGAAAACATATGGCTGCAATTTATTATGGGGAAAACTACCAACAGCATATTTAATCAAAGCAGTGAAGAGGATCAAACATTATTTGTTTCTACGTGGTATACAATAATTCAGTTTCTTTCAGAAAAAAAGTAGCCCCCTCTTTTGTTAAGGATAAAACATGGCTTTGTTTTTGAGACTGACTAAATTAGTTAATGTTCTGATAACAGTATAGTTCCTCCCCTACATGGGGTAATGCAGTATATTTTAAGTTCAAAGGGTTCATTGCACTAATGTTAAACTGGTAGATAATCTGTGTTTATGCTGGTGCAAATCGTATAGGTTACGCTATGTTCTTGAATATATTAATTGTTCAATTAAGGGCGGGAAGGTACTGTCTGGATCTTAGGAAAAACTTTTTGACAGTCGAGAGTTGTGCAACGGTGGAACCAGCTGCCTGGGGAGGTGGTGAGCCCCCCCCCCCGCCACCATTACTGGCAGCCTTTAAGCAGCGGCTGGACAAACACAATATGCATTGTTTATTGACACTAAAATACTAACATTTAGCTTAACACGGATATGATCTCCTTCTCTTGGGGTTTTAGTAGAGTGTGGGTTTACTTTTCTTCATCCCTAGATGCAGTTCCGCTTCCCTATTTTTCTTAGAAGTTTTAGTGGTACATGCAAAAACCAATAAAAAATCCCCTTCGGCGGCCAAAATAAAAGATTACGCTATGTTCTCGAATATATTAATTGTTCGATTAAGGGTGGGAAGGTATGAATGAATGAATGAATTTATTATTATTTCAGCACATAGCCAGCAGTATACAACCCTACCTACAAGTAATTACCATATGAATAAATTACAAAAACAAATAGTACCCAGTTGGTAAATCTATTAAGATAAGACAAGGCTAATAAAAAATAAAATTGTACAAGCATTTTGATCAGTAAAACCAAAGGTTCGGTGTAGTGTGGGACAAAATTAGATCTTAAAAAGGGTAAAATAGTGATGATAAAAAACCCCCCAGTAAAATTAGGATCGGGCAGTCCTAACCCAAATGGCTGCCTGGACGCTGATGAGCTTTTACAACCAAGAGACAAAATTTCGCTATCTGATGCAGCGCTGTATGGTCAAAATTAGAAGACAGTTTCTCTATCTTATCCTGATCTGAGGGGCCAACCAAGAGAGGGTCAATAAGTTTTGTGCGAGCGTCACTATATAATGGACACCTCAGGAGGGGTGGGAAGGTACTGTCTGGATCTTAGGGAAAACTTTTTGACAGTCAAGAGTTGTGCACCGGTGGAATCAGCTGCCTGGGGAGGTGGTGAGCCCCCCCCCCCGCCACCATTACTGGCAGCCTTCAAGCCGCGGCTGGACAAACGCTTGTCAGGGATGCTCTAGGCTGATCCTGCACTGAGCAAGGAGGTGGACTAGATGGCCTCTATGGCCCCTTCCAACTCTCTGTGAGTCTGTGAGTGTGGCTAATAGATTATTTAAAATAAATGAATAGAGATCCAGGAAGCCCCCAAACAGTGGGCCTTCTAGAGGATAATGTTCTGTTCCAGAAGGAATTTGAGGGGGCACGAATGCAAATTTATCATTTTTTTCCCCTGTGTTGTTCTATTGTTTTTATCTGCCGGGTTTCATTGCTCATATCTGCTGTTGAGCAACAGTTGTGTCGCCTACGTGGATCTGTGGTGTAACTACATGCAACATGTGCCACGAGGCTGCTGCCAAAAGTGGCATCCCCGTGTCAAGTTCTCCAGTGTAATATGGAGGAATCCCGTGCCCTGCGTCATAACATCATTACGTTTCCCACTTGCTCACGCTTATTGGCTACTGCTGGAGGGGAGGGTTGGGGAATGATCAAGAGCCACTGCTTAAAGTGTAGAGGAGCGAATGCAAGGATGCCATTTTTTTGGTGGCAGCTCGTTGCCACAAGCAGTGTATTCGTATGCTCTATGACCATAGGTCACTATTGACGTTCACGGTTGTATGGATACTTAAATACCGCTCGGATTTCATAAACTGATGTTGATGCGATAAGAAGTATGAGGTTTAGCTTTGTGTGGCTTTTGGCTACAGGAAACACCGTTGATGTGATTGCTATATTATTTTCCCTTCTCTTCCTGCTCCATTGGCAGGTTTGGAGCATTGCTTTTACTCTCTTGCTTGCTATTTGCCTCCAGAAGTGTGCTTCCCCAGGCCATGTTTGTTGGAAAGTATTGCCTGTTCCCCTTCAGAATTTGCTGGATTTACTGCAAGTTGATAAGCAGTACAATTGGAGCACCTTCCCTGTGAGGAAAACCTAAAGAATCTGGTCTTTTCAGTTTAGAAAAGAGACAACTAAGGGGGGGACATGGTAGAGGTTTATCAAAATTATGCATGAGGTGGAGAGAGTTGACAAAGAGAACTTCTTCTTCTCCCAAAATGTTAGAACTCGAGGGCATCCACTGAAGCTGACGGGCAGTAGGTTCAAGGCAGACGAAAGGAAATACTACTTTACGCAGAGAGTGATCAAAATGTGGAATTCGCTGCCAGAGGATGTAGCGACGGCCACAGGCATAGCCAGCTTTAAAAGGGGATTAGATAGGTGCATGGAGGATAGGTCTGTCAGTGACTACTAGCCATGGTGATGAAAGGCCATCAACCTCTGAATCCCAGTGCCAAGAGGCAACATCAGGGGAAGGCCTTGGCCTCCATGCCCTTTTGTTGGCTGTCCAGAGGAACTGGTTGGCCACTGTGCAAGACAGGATGCTGGATTAGATGGACTCGTGGTCTGATCCAGCAGGGCTCTCCTGATGTTCTTATGGAGGCCTCAGCCTCTATGCCTTGTTGTTGGCCCACCAGAGGAACTGATTGGCCACTGTGTGAGACAGGATGCTGGACTAGAGGGACCACTGGTCTGAGCCAGCGGGGCTCTTCTGATGTTCTAATGAAGGCCTCGGCCTCTCTGCCCTGTTGTTGGCCCTCAAGAGGAACTAGTTGGCCACTGTGTGAGACAGGATGCTGGACTAGATGGACTGCTAGCCTGATCCAGCAAGGCTCTTCTTATGTTCTGAGATTGTTTCTGAAGGTGTGAATTCGGGTTATTCCACTGGTGTACCGAATGTCAGTTCATGAGCTGCCATTTAAAAGAAAGGTGTATTAAACCTGGTAAAGTTACAACCAGTTCTGAGGTGTTAGAAACCTGAATTCTAAGAGTCGCCTTGTCTTGGGTTACTGAGATGCTGATTGTGATAAAAAAATCCTAATGTTGCTGGAAGCCAGGGTGATGAAGGCGTATACAAGATATTTGTGCTGTGAAGCTACAAAGCGTTGCATTTGAGAGATCTGGAAGTCCCTTTAGAACACAGTGTAATCCTGGCATCGGCAGAAGTGGGCGGACAAAATCCTGGACAGTTTCCCTTTCGAAATGTTGATAAAATGGACAAAACTGGGGAATGTTCCTCCATTGGTCTGCAAAAGGAAATTGTCAGGAAACAGTCATTTGTCTTCCTTCATCCGTAGAAAACTGAATTAAATGCAAACACAACATGAGCTTTTTGGGTTTTAACAGTGATGCTAAATATATTCTGAATATGCCCTTCCTACTGATATGCAGCTGAGTCCTTTTTTATTTTACCGGTGTAGCTGGAAGTGTTTATACACTAATTGCAATAGTTATGGTATATACCTTGTATTGCAGACCTACTTTCCAGGCAGTAAGATGCTTTGGACATAGGTGGAGATAACTGATAGTTTTGATCTGAAAGGTGCTGTTAGGATGAAGGAGGCAAGGAGCTGTGGCTGAGTGGTAGGGCATCTGCTTGGCATGCAGAAGGTCCCAGGTTCAATCCCCGACATCTCCAGTTGAAAGGACCAGGCTGCGTGAGACCCTGGAGAGCTATTGTCCGTCAAAGTGGACAAGACTGACCTTGATAGTAGAGCTGCCAGGTCCGATTGTCACGCTGGTGAGGGGATTGGGGTTTGCGTTCAAGGAGTGGGCAGGGACGTCATGCAATGTTCATATGTCCCCTGGAAGTGACATGGGCATGCCATTGATGTCAGGGGTGACACTTTGGTTTTTGGGCAAAACTCTATGGCAAAATCAGCCTCAAACCATAGAGTTTTGCCCAAAACCCAGAGTGTCACGCACACCCAACTGCGCCAACATGCCTTTGTCACTTCCGGGTGACATCAGTGTGTCACACATGATGTTTCTATTTGGGAGGCGGGGGGGGGGAATTGGCCACCTGGGGATCCTGGCCCCGACCTGGGGAATGGTAATCCTACTTGATAGATCAGCGGTCTAACCCAGCAGGTTCCGGTGCTCATGGAATCCAGAAGTGATTGGAGGAGCAGGGCTATTTTTGGGCAGGAATGCACAGGAACGGAGTTCCGGCTGGCTCCCAAGTTGGCCATGCCCAGCAGGAACTCATTAGCATAACAGGCCACACCCAACAGCAGAAACTCATTAGGACTGGCAACATTAGGGTGTGTGGCCTAACATGCAAAGGAGTTCCTGCTCCAAAAAAAGCCCTGGGTTTTGATAACAAACAAGGTAAACAGAATAAGAAGCAAAAGGTGGGTGTGGCTGGATGACCACACTTCTGGTGACATGGGGTGTGGCCTAATATGCTAATTAGCTGCACTGTCAGGGGTGTGGCCTAATATGCTAATGAGTTCCTGCTGGGCTTTTTCTACAAAAATAGCCCTGTGGAGGAGCATAAGGTTACCAGCTCTGGATTGGGAAATACCTGGAGATTTGGGGGATGGAGGCAGGAGAGGGTGGGGTTTGGGGGGAGGGGAGGGGAGGGATTTAAGTGTGTTAAAATGTCATAGACCCCACCCTCCAAAGCAGCCATTTTCTATAGTCTGGAGACCAGCTGAGAAAGCAGAAGATCTTCAGGCCCTACGTAGAGGGTGGCAACCCCAGGGAAGCATTTCTAAGGGGCTATTTAAATCTTTGCCTTGTGCTGATCTGCTCCCCACCCCCCAGTTTTCTCCCAATTGGGATACACAGCATCTCTGGAAGGGCCAATGGGGGGGGGAGTTAAAGACCTCTTCTCTCTCAATGTCACCATTCTGATCAAATACAGGCGGCACCTCCCCCTCCACATGCTGCTTTTAAACCAAAATAAAGACATTGGGAGTTCTGCTCACAGATCTCCTACGTAACACGTAGTTCGGCCCTGCAACGCCAGCCATTGAGTGGCTTACTGTTTGCCAAAAGAGAGGGTGGACTGTTATTCCAACCCTCTGATCCCATGCTGGATTGTGGCCACTTGTGCCGGCTAGAGGCGCAGAGGAGAAAGAAAGAGGCCTTGTGATGTAGTTCCGGCTGTCCCTCAGGGAAGAGAAAATGGAAAAGAGTAGCTCTGTTTAGTTTTTGGATCTGATGAAGTGAGCTCGGACTCACAGAAGTTTATGTCCTGGAAAATGTTATTGGCTTTTGAGGTTTCCTGACCTTTTAAACGCCCCTGACCAGGCTCGCTCTCAGAAGCTAAACATTCCAGAAGCCAAGTAGGGTCAGCCCTGATTAGTAGGATGGGAGACCACCAAGGAAGCTACACAGAGATCAGCAACTGAATGTCCTGGAAGGTTCCCTTCCAGGACATTCAGTTGCTGACCTAAAAGTAGCAGTTCTGTTACAAAGGAATTAGATTAGAGATTAGAAAGAGAGAGGGGGGAAATGTGTGGGAAGGGACTGTGGCTCAGTAGTAGCACGCAGAAGGTCCCAGGTTCAATCCACGGCATCTTCAGTCCAAAGGACCAGGTAGGTGGTGATGTGAAGGACCTCTGCACGAGACCCTGGAGCGCTGCCACCAGTCTGAGTAGACAATACTGGCCTTGATGGGCCGATTGTTTGATTCCGTATAAGGCGGCTTCCGATGTATGTTTTAGAGAAAGGGCCATGGAGAGTATCTGCTTGGCACGGAGAAGGTCCCAGGTTCAGTTTCCAGCCTCTCCAGTTAAAAACACCAGGTAGTAGGTGATATGAAATACCTCTGCCTTGGATTCTGGAGAGCCGCCTGCCAGTCCGAGTAGGCAATGCTGACCTTGGGGAGGGACTGGACGGAGTCACTTAGCAATCCTCCACGGCAGAGCAGAGATTCAAATCTGGGTCTTCCAGAACCTAATCTGACTCTCTAATCACTCAGTGCTTCTGTATACCAAGGGGGAGTGGGCAGAAAGGAGACCTCAGCATCTAATCTAGTTGGGACACTTCACACCAGAATAATAGAACCATAGAGTTGGAAGGAACCATACAGGCCATCTAGTCCAACCTCCTGCCCCAATGCAGGACCAGCCTAAAGCATCTCTGACAAATATTCGTCCAGCCTCTTCTTGAAAGCTGTCAGTGAAGGGGAGCTCACCACCTCCCTAGGCAGTTGATTCCACCGCTGAACCACTCTGATTGTGAGAAGTTTTTCCTAATATCCAGCCGATACCTTGCTGCGTGTAACTTAAACCCGTTGCTTCGGGTCCTCTCCTCTGCTGCCAACTGGAACAGCTCCTTGCCCTCCTCCAAAGGACAGCCTTTCAGATACTGAAAGAGAGCAATCATGTGATGTCCCCCCTCAATCTCCTCTTGGCCAAACTAAACATTCCCATGGCCCTTAGCCTTTCCTCGTAGGGCTCAGTCTCCAGACCCCTGATCATCCTCGCCGCTCTCTTCTGCACCCTCTCGATTTTGTCCACATCCTTTTTGAAGTGAGGCCTCCAGAACTGCACACGGTACTCCAGGTGCAGCCTGACCAAGGCAGCATACAGAGCGGTGACGACCTCCTGTGATTTCGATGCTATGGCCCTTTTGATACAACCCAAGACTGAATTTGCCTTTTTTGCCACCACATCACACTGACTGCTCGTATTTAGTTTACAGCCTCCCCTTACCCCAAGATCTCTTTCGCATACACTACTCCCCAGAAATGTATCCCCCATCCAGTATTTGTGCTTGACATTTTTGTGGCCCAGATGTAATACTGTGCGTTTATCTTTGTTGAATTGCATCCTGTTTGCAGCTGCCCACTTCTCCAGAGTATTCAGGTCTTGTTGAATTTTAACTCTGTCTTCTTGGGTGTTTGCTATGCCTCCCAATTTGGTATCATCAGCAAATTTAATGAGTAGCCCTTCTACCCCTTCATCCAGATCATTGATAAAGACATTGAAAAGTACCAGGTCCAAAACCAAGCCCTGCGGTGCCCCACTGGACACCTCCCTCCAATCTGATGAAACACCATTGATCACCACTCTTTGGGTGCGGTCCTCTAACCAGTTCCCTATCCACCGAACTGTCCTATATTCCAGTCCACAGTCTTCCAGTTTGCCCATCAGAATGTTATGGGGAACCTTATCAAAAGCTTTACTGAAATCCAGGTAAATCACATCAACAGAGTTCCCACAATCCAGTAATCTCTTCACACAATCAGAGAAGGAAACCAGGTTGGTCTGACAAGATCTGTTGGAGACAAAACTATGCTGACTTCCCCAGATCACTAAGTGAACATAAGAACATAAGAACATAAGAGAAGCCAATGTTGGATCAGGCCAATGGCCCATCTAGTCCAACACTCTGTCACACAGCGGCCAAAATACACCAGGTGCCATCAGGAGGTCCAGCAGTGGGGCCAGGAGGACACTAGAAGCCCTCCCACTGCTGCCCCCTCCAGCACCAAGAACAGAGTGCATCACCTGCCCCAGACTGAGAGTTCCCATCTATGCCCTGTGGCTGATAGCCACTGATGGACTTCTGCTCCAGATGTTTATCTAATTCCCTCCTTCAGATGCTTACAGATCAATTGACGCAGCATATACAACTGAAATCCTCTTGTGTACCAGACAACCCTTGATCTTCT
Source organism: Gekko gecko (assembly GCA_029375565.1). NCBI lineage: Eukaryota > Metazoa > Chordata > Lepidosauria > Squamata > Gekkonidae > Gekko > Gekko gecko. The sequence continues at coordinate 125,080,471 of JAPDNY010000008.1, forward strand.
CTGTGTGTGCTGTAGAGGGAACACACATGTGGGGAGGGACTGTGGCTGAGTGGTAGAATATCTGCTTGGCATGCAGAGGGTCCCAGGCAGTGTTCCCTCTAAGCTGAGTTAGTGTGAGCTAGCTCACAGTTTTTTAGCCTCCAGCTCACACATTTTTGTCTTGGCTTAGGAAGGAGGGCTCCAGGGCAAACTAATGTATGCAGTTGCAAAATCGCTCGCTCACAACTTTAATGCCAGTAGCTCACAAAGTAGAATTTTTGCTCACAAGACTCCACAGCTTAGAGGGAGGATTGGGCTCAGGTTCAATCCCCTGCATCTCCAGTTTTTAAAAAAGGAGGTGATGTGAAGGACCTCTGCCTGAGACCCTGGAGAGCTGCTGCCGGTCTGCGTAGGCCAGGGGTGTCGAACTCATTTGTTACGAGGGCCAGATCTGACATAAATGAGACCTTGTTGGGCTGGGCCGTGTGTGTCATAAAATGTAATGCCAGGTAGCGGAGGTATAAACTTTATAAAGGACACAAAGACAAAGGGGTTTTTCTTAACTTAAAATCATTAGCACTCTTGCAATATCTATATATCTAATTCCCAAGTGGCCCTCTGCATGCGGATATCTAAATCCACACATCGGGGGCACTTGGGGGGCACGGAGATTTTCCTGCGCACGTGGGGCAGTCCCCAGGTGTGCAGAAAAATCCAAAAAGTTGAAAAAAGTATACGGGTGATATTTAAATCCCCCCCCAAAAAGTAAAAGATGGGATGGGAGGGCGGGAGAAGGCTTTGCGGGCTGGTCGGCCTCACTGCCGCTGCTGCGGAGGGAGGAAGGGGGAAGCTTGGTGGGCTGGTCAGCCCCGCCACCCACTGTGGAGGGAGGAAGGGTGAAGCTTGGCGGGCCAGCCGGCCTCCCCGCTGCCGCGCTGCTGCTGCTCGGGAGGGAGGAAGGGGGAGGCTTGGTGGGCCAGCCGGCCTCGCCACCACCAACCCCGCTGCTGGGGGGAGGGAGGGGGAAGCTTGGCGGGCTGGAATACTCCCCCCTCGCGAGTATTGCGGGTCCCGCCTCTTGTTTTTTTTATTTAACAATGTCTGATAACAGACACCTCTTGCTCTGAATTATTGCATCAAAATGTCTGTGCTGTTGCAATCGTGTGTATCTGTAAGCTGCAAACCTACGATGACGCAGCAGCAGCAGAACTGGAAGAAGAAGCCGAAGACAGCCAGTTCCACTGCGGGCCTGACAGAAGCCCTCCGGGGGCCTGATCTGACCCCGGGCTGCATGTTTGACACCCCTGGAGTAGACAGTACTGGCCTTGATGGACAAAATATCTGGTTCAGTATAAGCCAGCTTCATGTGTTCTACTCTGCCCAGGGGGCACACCCGTCCTGCTGGACATCCATATCTGCATAAGAAGGATTACAGCGCATAAGGAACACAAAGTAACAACTAAGATGCTGTAATAAGATGCTAAGACTGTAATCAGATGCTAAATAAATTAGCCACATGTATATGATGGAGATCAAGAACGGATGAAGAATATATTAACATGAATGTTGCCGCCATCTCTAAGTATTTAGTTTACATTTAGGCGCTTTATGACACTAGATTGTTTTAGATGGTTCTATCTATGTTATAATTGTTTGGTGTAGTGGTTAAGTGCGTGGACTCTAATCTGGGAGAACCGGGTTTGATTCCCCACTCCTCCACTTGCCCCTGCTGGATGACCTTGGGCAAGCCATAGTTCTGATAAGAGCTGTCCTTGAAAAAGAGCAGTTTCTGTCAGAGCTCTCTCAGCCCCACCTACCTCACAGGGTGTCTGTTGTGGGGAGGGGAAGGGAAAGGAATTTGTAAGCCGCTTTGAGACTCCTTTGGGTAGTGAAGGGTGGGGTATGAATCCAATCTCTTCTTTCTTCTTCTTCTTCTTCTTCTTCTTCTTCTTCTTGTTTTATCTTTCTTTAAGCCACCTTGAGCTTGCTCAATTAAATAATAAATAAATATACCAGCATTAGAAGTCTTTGGTTAATTCCCAGGAACTCTGTGTTTTTGAACTGGTGCAAACAACGATTGAACTACTTCGGAATGATGGTTACCTCTCTGGCATTCACACACCTTGGAGAGAAAAAGATATTTGTGTCATTATTGATACCGGTTCACTGAAGAAGTTTAACGAAACGAGTGCATTTATACCTGGGATCCTCGTGTGATTCTTCTTTCAGACTGAGTCTTTTTTCAAATGATTCTTCTTTCCGTGTTGATTCATATTGTAATGACACAATATATAAATTAAGTACAATTAATTTGTTTAGCGTCTTCTTACAGTGTCTTTGTTGTTACTTCGGACATCCATGTCAGGCATCACATTTGACTGGGGGGGGGGGGGTTGCATGGCACACCCAGTTGTGCAGAGGCCCGAATAGTGCAGTCGGTATCTGGAAACCAACTGTGTCATTTGAGCTGACCTGTGTTAGATTTTACACACACGTGCATCCTGTGCTCAAGCAGTTATGTCCAGACGTTGACATCCAGTGGCCTCAGAGGCAGAGCAGGTAGCATCAAGTGGGGCAGGAAAACACGTTCCTAATTCCCTGCCAAGGCGAGGGGTCAAGGTGGGGCGGGGGGGGCCTTCTTGTTGGGAAGGCGGCTGTCTGCCAAACGAACAGACTCTCCCTCTCCCAGCACGAAAAGCACGTATGTGATCCCAAAGCATTCCCGTTGCCAAGATTTCGGAGGGCAGCTGCAGCGAAAAGAGCCAGAGAGACGTGGCCAATAAAGCATTCCTACTTAGTTGAAGCCGCTAACCTGGAGGGGGGAGAGGGGAGAGGAAGGAGGCGGGGGGGAAGCAAAGGGGAAAGCATTTTACTTGGCTCTTCCAGCACGCACAGCTCCGGGTCTCTCGTATTCATACCTCTCCCTATAGCATCAACCCCCGGTTGCCTGTCATGAGCTCAGGGATTGCTACGGAGGATGTGGTTGTACTGCAGTACTGTTGCCGTTTCCCTGTAACCCCATATACCTGCTTTGGATATTTTGCAGTCTGGAGGCTGCCAGTATTGGATTCGTCATCATTATAGACAGACGGCGGGACAAATGGAGCGCAGTCAAGGCGTCCCTCACGCGAATAGCAGTAAGTGGCTCAATTATTTTAGATCTCTCTCTCTCTGTCTCTCTCTTTAAACTGCTGTTAGCCTTCCTTGATGGCTACTCCTGGGTTTTTGTTTTCTTTTACTTTGCTTTTGTTGCTCATAGGAAACGTTCCCTTCCCCGACCCCCAGCGTTGCGTGCTCAGGACCTGCAAAGGAGGTCAGGACAGGCACCACCTTGTTTCCGTAGTGAATGAATGAAAACAAGACGGTTTTGCTCCGGGAGGGAAGGGAAGGCCCTGGTTACACAGCTCAGGAACATCGAGGGCTACATATGGATGGATGGTTCTCATTTCCTAAGAGTCCCCATGCCTAAGCCGTCAGGTCTAATCCCCATCCACTTGGTGGGCGCCAGGAATGGTGTCGACAGGCAACGCAGTGCCCATGGGCGCCGCGTTGGGGACCCCTTCTCTAACGACTACATCGAAGTCTCCAGTATGGATGACAAATGGACGGTCTCCAAATTGTCATATTTTGTTTCCAGTTGGCCCTGCTGTTGTGCCTTTAACCACAAGCCTGACATATGAAAACTGATTGACTGATTGATTGATTGATTTTGCAAAACGTATACCCTGCCTTTTGGCCTTCCGAAGGGCCACCGTCAGGTCTTATCGCAACCCACAGCTCAGGGGGCGGCCTAAAGCGACCTGCTGCCCCCTGGCCTCGTCTGCCGTCATGCCGGTCTCTTCCATATGATGGCTCCGATGAAGCTTGCACGGTTGTATAGCTTTCACGGGGCCATGGAAAAGGCGATCTGTTCTATCCGGCTTGCCCATTTCTATCCCTGTCCTTCCTTTCAGCGGCTAAGGGTGGCATACTCAGTTTTCCCTTTCCCCATTTAATCCTCACTACAACCCTGCGAGGTAGGTGAGGCTGAGAGCGGGACAATGCCCCCAGGTTACCTAGTGAGCTTCATAGCCAAGAAAAGGTTTGAAGCCAGGTTTCCCGTTTCCTGATCTGACACTTGGAGAAAAGGGGGTTTGGTATAGCCCAATCTTGTCAGATCTTGGAAACTAATCAGGGGCAGTACTTGGGAGGGAGACCACCTGTTATGTATGGAGGTACATAAATAGAAGGAGCTTGATTCCAGCTCTCATTGAAACCTGGTATCCTAAACATCACAAACAGATTGGACGCCTTGCACAGTTGTCCAATTGGGATACAAGATATGTGCAGGAGGGAAACGATATGATTAGTCTTTATGTCTGTAATATGATTGGTCCTTACTGTACATAAGGGCGTGGCTTTGCAAGCCCGGACTGTTTAAAAAAGAGCCTGTTGCTCCCTAGTTTTGCTGTCGTCCTATCTTGCCTTAACCTCTGTAAATAAAGCTGATTTCACTGTTCAAAGAGCTGCTGCCTGAGTCTCATATCTAACACCACCAAAGGAGGCTCTGCAGAGATAGGCAATGGCAGACCTACCTCTACTTCTCCCTGGCCTTGAAAGCCCCTTGCTAGGGGAAGCTAAGCAGGATCGGTACTTAGAAGGGGGACCACCAAGGAAGGTTCTGCAGAGGAAGGCCATGGCCAAGCACCTCTGCTTCTCATTTGCCTTGAAAGCCCCTTGCTAAGGGAAGCTAAGCGGGGTTGGTACTTGGAAGGGGGACCACCAAGGAAGGCTTTGCAGAGGAAGGCCATGGCCAACCACATCTGCCTCTCACTTGCTTTGAAAGCCCCTTGCTAGGGGAAGCTAAGCTGGGTTGGTACTCAGAAGGGAGACCACCAGGGAAGGCTCTGCAGAGATAGGCCCCACTGCTGGACCTCCTGATGGCACCTGGTATATTTTGGCCGCTGTGTGACAGAGTGTTGGACTAGATGGGCCATTGGCCTGATTCAACATTGGCTTCTCTTATGTTCTTATGCTCTTATGTTCAGAACCACCTCTACTTTCTCATTGGCCTTGAAAGCCCCTTCCTGGGGGAAGCTAAGCAGGATCGGTACTTGGAAGGAAGACCACCAAGGAAGGCTCTGTAGAGGAAGGCCATGGCCAACCACCTCTGCCTCTCACTTGCCTTGAAAGCCCCTTGCTAGGGGAAGCTAAGCTGGGTTGTTACTCAGAAGGGAGACCACCAGGGAAGGCTCTGCAGAGGTAGTCAATGGCAGAACCACCTCTACTTTCTCATTGGCCTCGAAAGCCCCTTGCTAGGGGAAGCTAAGTGGGGTTGCTACTTGGAAGGGAGACCACCAAGGAAGACTCTGCAGGGAAGGGGAAGGCCATGGCCAGCCACCTCTGCTTCTCCCAGATCAGAGTCCAGGCTCCTAACCACTACACCAAACTGGTAATGTAGGATTGCCAAACCTCTGATGTAGGCGGTGGCTGGAGATCTCTTGCTATGACAGCAACAGAAATTAGTTCCGTGAGAAAATGGCTGCTTTGAAAGGTGGCCTCTATGGCGTTGAAGTCCCTCCCCTCTCCAAACCCCGTCCTCTTTAGGCTCCATCCAGGTAATTTCTCCAGGTATTTCCCAACTCAAAGCTGTCAGTCCTAAGGTGATATGGAAGACCTTGACCTGAGACCCTGGAGAGCAGCTGCCAAACTGAGTAGGCAATACTAACATTGAGGGACCGAGGCTCTGATTCAGCACAAGGGAGCTTTGTGTATTCACATGTGTGTTCGCCTTTTTAAATACAAATAGGAAAAGTGTTGTAAGAGAGCCACGTTTAAAGCTCTTTCCACCCTCTCTCCACCCCAACCAGCATGTGGTGGTGGGAGGACTCGACCTAGATCCCAAAGGGGCTTTCTCCAGAAGCCCAAAGGAAATGTCACATCCCTTTTCCTGCCCGTTGTGGGTTCGTTTCCATTCTGTCCTCCACCTTCTGGAGAGCCAGTTTGGTGTAGTGGTTAGGAGTAGTTCTTGGGAGATCTCTCTCAGCCCCACCTATCTCACAGGGTGTCTGTTGTGGGGAGGGGAAGTGAAAAGAGATTGTAAGCCCCTTTGAGACTCCTTTGGGTAGTGAAGGGTGGGGTATAAAACAATCTCTTCTTCTTCCTCCTCCTTCTCCTTCCTGAGGAGGTCGGGAAAGCTCCCCTTCTCCTGGCTTTCTGCAAACTATGCAAAACTGAACTATTCGAGAGGGCTTTTCGATGCAGGCCATAGAGTTGCGCTGTACTGAATGGGTCTACAAAGTTACTTGGATAAACCACTAGGGACTGTGGTCTGTACTACTGTGCATAACTTGCTTAGAAGTAGGGTCCTACGATGGAATTTTTGCATCGTTTAGTGTGTCATATTAATCCTTAGGCTTGGCTTCAGTTTTGTTTTTAGACCTGGTTGGCTCTACAGCCCTAATGCCTGTGGCATTGTTCATTTATTGAATGTCCTGTCTGTCAATTGTGTTGCCTCACTCTGTGTAATCTGCCTTGAGTCCCATTGAGAAAGGCAGATGATGAATGAAAAAATGAATGAATGAATGAATGAATGAATGAATGAGAGCCAGTTTGGTGTAGTGGTTAGGACTCTAATCTGGGAGCACCAGGCCTGATTCTCCACTCCTCCACATGCAGCTGCTGGTATGGCCTTGGGCCAGTCACAAGTTCTCTCAGAGCTGTTCTCTCAAGAGCAGTCCTCAAAAGAGCTCTCTCAGCCCCACCGACCTCACAGGGTGTCTGTTGTGGGGGAGGGGAAGGGAAAGGAGATGGGAAGCCCCATGAAGAACCACCATGACATTGCTGTGGTCAGTACCGCTGGGTGGGGTTGAGTAACAACTATGGGTTTTAATCCCCTTATTGTTATGTAACATTCAGGGGAGTCCGTCTTGTAAATGTGATTCCGTCTTTTAGATTTTCATTGTAACTACTGAGCACTTTAATGTTGATTGTTTTATCCTGTTTTTATGCTGTTTTATGTGTAGGCACTCGGTGCCCTATTGTAAGCCGCCCTGAGCCGGCTCGCAGGGAGGGTGGGGTAGAAATGCGATAGATAGATAGATAGATAGATAGATAGATAGATAGATAGATAGATAGATAGATAGATAGATAGATAGATAGATAGATAGATAGATAGATAGATAGATAGATAGATAGAAAGAAAGAAAGAAAGAAAGAAAGAAAGAAAGAAAGAAAGAAAGAAAGAAAGAAAGAAAGAAAGAAAGAAAGAAAGAAAGAAAGAAAGAAAGAAAGAAAGAAAGAAAGCTGCTCTGAGACTCCAAATGAAGGGTGGGGTATAAATCCATTCTCTTCTCTTCTCTTCTCTTCTCTTCTCTTCTCTTCTCTTCTCTTCTCTTCTCTTCTCTTCTCTTCTCTTCTCTTCTCTTCTCTTCTCTTCTCTTCTCTTCTCTTCTCTTCTCTTCTCTTCTCTTCTCTTCTCTACTAAAATGTTCACCCCCCTTCCAGGGAGCGTTTCCAGGGAACCTACAACTGGTCTTCGTCCTGCGGCCGTCCCGTTTCATCCAAAGGGCGATCGCTGACATTGGCATCAAATTGTATCGCGATGACTTTAAAATGAAGGTACCGGTAAGCACTTTCCTTTTCTCGGTCGTTCCTGGTGGCTCTTGTGTAGTTTCTGCATCTTCACTTTCTATCTGTCAGCAATGATTCCTCCTCCTTCTCTCCTTCTCTTTCCCTTTGACTTAATGCATAACAAAGAAAGGGCATATGAGACTGTTTTGGACCCTATGACAAAGCGAAGATTTTGCTTCCTTTCCTAGTCATGTGGTGGTGAAGCTCCCGTGGGACTCAGACGCAGAATGAGAGGAAAGAGCTCTAGATGGTCTTGCTTCTGAGATGTGTATCTGTGTCATCTGTCTGAATGCTCCCTGGATGTAGAAAAGTAGCTACACTCAACTACTCCTTGATATGATAGCTTTCTGCATGCAAGGAGCCCTGAAAAATATCAGAGAGAAAAGTTTAGCGTAGCCCCTCTCCCTGATGAGCTGCATTTCTATATGCAGGCTGGGTTTTTAAAAAAAACAACAACAATCCCTGCCCAGGTCTAGCAATCTGGTTCACACTGTGCTCTACTCATTCTGCATAAGGTGTGGAATGGCTCTTAGCCATTCTACGGAAACCGAGCCTACACATCCTTCTTTAGCTACAACAGAATGAAGCAGGAGAACAGGGTTGCCAAGTCCAGTTTGTGAAATCCCTGGATATCTGGAGGTGGAGCCTGGAGAGGGTGCAATTCGGAAAGGGGAGGGACCTCAGGGAGGTATACTGTCATAGAGTCCACCTGCCAAAGCTGCCATTTTTCTTTAGGAGAACCGATCTCTGTCATCTGGAGATCATTTTGTAATTCCGAGAAATCTCCAGGCCCCTCCAGAGACTGGCAACCCTATTCTCCCACCTCATTCTGCTGCGTGTATAAAATCAGGATATGTGAGCTTCGTTTCTGAAGTTGTCAGTTCAGCAGTAAAACTGTACAGGATAAGCATTCTGTCAAGCCCTTCCTTTCTAGAGCTTTCCCGGCACAATCCGTTTGTGTGGCGATCCCAGAGCTACCCTTGGTTTCAGTCTGCTGATGGTGCTGTCTCCCGAGATCTGATTCCCAGAATCCGCAACCGGTGCCCTGCCAGCTCTCCTACAACTGCTCCTAGTCTGCACCCCTTCGCCACCCCGCCGTCTCCCTTTCTTTCTTCTCCTTGAGGAAAGGTGGTGATGTATTCAGAGCCATGGTTAAGAAACAGGGGCTGTTTGGAAGTGCGTTTCTTAAACTTACCATTCCAGCCACCTTGCCGTGAAAGGCGGAGAATATTTCTCAGGAATCCATATTTTAATCTTTGCCCTGGCTCTGTTCTGATTCAGTCAAAGGGCAAGTGAAGTGCTGGGCCCTTGCTGTAAGATGGCTTCATGATAACATGATATTGTATTTCTGGCCTCTTTTGGTGTGTTCAAAACATTTAAAATACATTATTGTATTGTGATCCTGATAGCACCCATGTGAGGAACACAAGAAGAGCCCGGCTGGATCAGACCATTGGTCCCTAGTCCAGCATCCTGTCTCATATAGAGGCCAACCAGTTCCTCTGGAGGGCCAATAACAGGGCATAGAGGCCGAAGCCTTCACAAGAACCTGAGAAGAGCCCTGCTGGATCAGACCACTGGTCCCTCTAGTCCAGCATCCTGTCTCACACAGACGCCAACCAGTTCCTCTGGAGGGCATAGAGGCCGAGGCCTTCATCAGAACATCAGAAGAGCCCTGCTGGATCAGACCAATAGTCCATCTAGTCCAGCATCGCGTCACACACGGTGGACAAACGGTTCCTCTGGAAGGCCAGTCACAGGGCAGAGAGGCTGAGGCCTTCACAAGAACATAAGAGCCCTACTGGATCAAACCAGTGGTCCATCCAGTCCAGCATCCTGCCTCATACAGTGGCCAACCAGTTCCTCTGGATGGCCAACAACCGGGCATAGAGGCCAAGTGCTAAGGTTGCCAGGCGTGGAAGACCAAGGAGTGGGGGACATGTAGGGGTGCTGTCAGTGATGGCATGATGGCACCTCTGGGAAGAACCCAGAAGTGACAACACACCTCTCTAGGAATCATCAGTAACTCCATGGTAAATCCATTGAGTCACTGCCGATTCCCAGAGAATATCAGCATCTCCTTTGGGCCCTTCCTGTAAGTGCTGACATACCATCGCTGATAGCAATTTAATTTTTTTTTTAATATCCTCCTTCCTACTGGAGCAGCAGTGGTGGGCAGTGGAAGCCAGAGTTGGGGGGGATTTCTAGCCAGCTTCAGTTCTGTTTTTCCCCTGATGTTGCCTCCTGGCACTGGTATTCAGAGGCTTATTGACTCCATGAATCTGTCTAATCCCCTTTTAAAGCTATGTGTGCCTTGTGGCCATCCCTACATCACCTGTTGACTGCTTTTATCTGTGTACTGATGTTGAAGAAGAGTGACTTCCTGAAGGCCACCAAGTGACTTCATGGTAGTGGTAGCATTTGAACCCAGGACTTGCTGGATCACAGCTCGTTCTCGTAGCCACTTACGATTGTCAGCTCCAGGTTTGGAAATACCCAGGGCTATTTTTGGGGCAGGAATGCACAGGAACAGAGTTCCGGCTGGCTCCTGAGTTGGCCACGCCCAGCAGGAGCTCATAAGCATAACAGGCCATGGCCAACAGCCGAAACTCATTAGGATTGACTACATTAGGGGTATGGCCTAACATGCAAAGGAGTTCCTGCTACAAAAAAAGCCCTGGGTTTTGACAACAAACAAGGTAAAGGTGACCACACTTCTGGTAACGTGAGGGTGTGGTCTAATATGCGAATAAGCTGTGCTGTCAGGGGTGTGGCCTAATATGCTAATATGTTTCTACAGTTAGGTGTGGCCTATTATGCTAATGAGTTCCTGCTGGGCTTTTTCTACAAAAAGAGCCCTGGAAATACCTAGAGATTTTGGGGGGTGGAACCTGAGGAGGGCAGGATTAAGGGAGGGGAGGGACTTCAGTGGGGTGTAATGCCACAGAGTCCACCTTTCAAAGCGGCCATCTTCTCCAGGTGAACTGATCTCAGTCGCCTGGATATCAGTTTTAATCCCAGGAGATCTCCAGCCGCCACCTGGAGTTTTGGCAGCCCTGTAGCCACTGCATGAATTGTCTCACTTTCTGGGGAAATGGTCAACTGTTAAATCTAAAAAAAAACCCCAATTGTGTGAGCAGCAGTGAGTCAAAATAACAGCATGGGAGGGGGGCTGTCTTTCCAATTGACACTAGCGGCAGTCATTTTATGGCGTCCATAGCATGTTTGCTGACTGGGCTCCCTTGGCTTCCCTTAGCTAAATTTCACTCCCACATGTCGGAACAATACACATAATGCAGCCTTACTCAGCGCCGGGATGTAGGGATGCCAGTCCCCAGGTGGGGGCAGGGGATCCCCCCGATTTTGCGACTTTTGTTTGGGGAAGCCCCGCCCCAAGAGCAACCACCGGTGGCCACCCCTTTCCCTGCCCTCCTGCAAGATTTAAAGGGGCCCTCCAGCTGATCGGTCGGAGCATACGGCCTGCTGGTCAGCTGGAAGGCCGTTTAAAACTTACGGGACAGGAGGGAGAGGGGCGGCTACTGGCGGCGCATCTGAACCACGAGTGGCAAATTGGCTTCTTGCAGTTCAGCTGCCTCCCTAAGGTGATGATGTCACTTCTGTGTGACATCATCACATTAGGGACGCCCCCTCCCCCTCCAGGAATGCCCCTCCAAAGTCCCCCCCCAGCAGTGAGTGGACAGGACCTGGCAACCCTTGCGGTATGAGAAATATGGAAAGCAGTTCCTGCTCCCTGCTGAGGAAACCCCACAGAAATCCAGTGTGGGTCAGTGGGTTACAGAGAGTCAGACAAGGACCAGGAAAGCTTTAGTTCAAATCCACACTCAGCCATGGAGCTCATGATGTGATCTTGGACAAGCCACTCTCTCTCTCTCTGGTGTAGTGGTTAGGAGTGCGGTCTCTAATCTGGGAGAACCGAGTTTGACCCCCCACTCATCCACATGCAGGTGGTGGTGTGACCTTGGTTCAGCCACAAGTTCTCTCAGAGCTGTTCTCTCAAGAGCCGTTTCTGTCAGAGCTCTTTCAGCCCCACCCACCTCACAGGGTGTCTGTTGTGGGGAGGGGAAGGGAAAGGAGATTGTAAGCCGCTCTGAAACTCCTTTGGGTAGTGAAGGACAGGGTATAAATCCAGTCTCTTCTTCTCTCTCAATCTGACCTACCTCATAAGATTATTGAGATCATGAAATGGGTTAACCCTATTGTTGCAGCTCTGAACAGTTTAGGGCCAGACTACTCCTGAGAGTGTCCTTGTGGTTGCCATGAGGACACTGTCACCATTTTGAAGTGATTTTTACATGCTGTGAGGGCCCAGTTCTGAGGGGGCTGAGGCTCTCTGTTCTGCCCCCGCAGGTCTTATCATGTGCCAAAATGACTGCATACACCCTTGCCACAACTGTTTTGGCACTTGGAAAGGCACGGGGGAGCCAGTGCCCTATGCTGCAGACCTGATCAGGACTGGGCCCTCATAACATTTTAAAGTCACTTCAAAATAGTGACAGCTGTCACATGCTGTTCGACCCTAAACGGTTGAGGGCTGCGACAATGGGAATTATTCCATTTCGTTATCACAACAATCTTATGAGGTAGAGAGAAAGAGTGATTTGCCCAAGGTCACATCACGAGCTCCGTGGCTGATTGAGGATTTGAACTGAGGCCTTCCCCGTAGTTTGACCCAACTTGCTCTCTTTTCTTGAGTTCGTTCATCGGAACGTTTTGGCCTATTTATTTATCTATTTCTTTACTTACTTATTTGCTGCAGATCATCATGTTAAATTCGGTTTCTGATCTACATGGGTACATCGACAAAAGTCAGCTGACACGGGAGTTGGGAGGAACCTTGGAATACGGGCACAGCCAATGGATACATCATCGGACTGTAAGTTTTTTGGACCTACTTCTGAGTAAACATAACATAAGATTGAACTGTTTGCCCTTAACATGATTCCAGCTCTTAAAGAACCCCAAAGAATGACCCACGAGCCCGCTCATATATTTACACCAGATCTTAAATCTCCACGCCACCAGATTTTCCCTGATATCTTGGCACACGAATAAGGTTCATCATGTTTTTCAGATGCAGTTGTTGGTACAGTCCTCTTCAGCTAGGGTTGCCAACTCTGGGTTGGGAAGTTCCTGGAGATTTGAGGATGGAACCTAGGTGGGCAGGGTTTGGAGGATGGGAGGGGTACAACGCCATAGAGTCCACTCGAGAGCCAGTTTGGTGTAGTGGTTAGAAGTGTGGACTCTAATCTGGGAGAACTGGGTTTGATTCCCCATTCCTCCACATGCAGCTGCTGGTGTGACCTTGGGTTAGTCACAAGTTCTCTCAGAGCTGTTCCTTCAAGAGCGGTTCTCAGTCAGTCAGCCCCACTTACCTCACAGGGTGTCTGTTGTGGGGAGAGGAAGGGAAGGAGCTGCTCTGAGGCTCCTTTGGGTAGAGAAGGGCGGGGTATAAATCCAATTTCCTCTTCCTCCTCCTCCTCCTCCTCTTCCTCTTCCTCCTCCTCCTCCTCCTCCTTCTCCCGAGCAACTGATCTCTGTAGTTTGGAGATGGTTGTAATTCTCAGAAATCTCCAGGCCCCACTTGGAGGTTGACAACTGTATAACAAGGGGGAATTATGGCCTAGGGGGCCCACATCTGGTCACAGGAGCTTTTCATCCACTCCTCAAGATGCCACCTGAAAAACTCTTAACTGGAGTGGGAGTGCAAGGTGGCATCTGGGGAGGAGCCATAGCTCAGTGGCAGAGCATCTGCTTGGCATGCAGAAGGTCCCAAGTTCGATCCCCGGCATCTCCGGTTAACAGGACCAAGTAGCAGGCGATGTGGCAGACCTCTGCCTGAGACCCAGCCCGAGTAGACAGTACTTCCCTTGATGGACCCTTGATTTCATTCACTGTGAGGCAGCTTCACGTGCTCATCTCTGTCTTTACCCACTTTTGAGGGGTCTGCGTTGGATACTGGCCCGTCCTCGTTCCCTCAAAACAAGTAGCTTCATCTGTCCTAAGCAGTTTTGCAGTGTTCTTTTTAAATGACTTCAATTTCCCTGGGAGGAATTTAGAGGTATGCTTAAGGTTCCCATTCAACCCAGTAGGAACTGAACATACTTAAATTTGGCTAGGCTCTGACCTGGATGGCCCAGGCTAGCTTGTCAGATCTCGGAAGCTAAGCAGGATCGACCCTGGTAGACCACCAAGGAAATTCAGTAGTAGTAGTAGCAGGGGTCATTTCGTAGAAAAAGAGGTGCAGGAGCTCATTAGCATAACTCATTAGCATAACTTACTTGCATATGCCACACCCCCTGACATCACCGGAAGTGGGTCAGAAGGCAATGCCCACTGCTCAGGCTCCACTGGACTATTTTGGATTGCTAGCTATGGGGGGGAGAGCGCACAGATCTGCCCTCACAGAGGAGGGAGAGCTTCTACCTGAATAAACCTTGGCCTTAAAGGTGCAACCCCCCAACCTGGATTAAAAAGAAGGTTGAATTCAATTTTAGCGCAGAATTGCTTGGAGGACACTGTGGCTGAGCATGGATTAAAAGGTGAGTGCAGAAAGAGCCACAGACAGGCAAAGGCGGAGAGGGTGACATGATCGAGATTTATAAGATTATGCCTGGGATAGAGCAGGTCGAGAAAGAGGTCCTTTTCTCCCTTCCTCACAATACAAGAACTCGTGGGCACTCAATGAAGTTGTTGAGCAGTCAGGTTAGAACAGATAAAAGGGAGTCCTTCTTCACCCAAAGAGTAATTAACAGATGGAACTCACTGCCACAGGAGGTGGTGGTGGCTCCAAGCATGGACGGCTTCAAGAGGGAATTGGATAAACATCTGGAGCAGAGGTCCATCAGTGGCTATTAGCCACAGGGTATAGATAGGGACTCTCAGACTGGGGCAAGGGATGCTCTGTATTCTCGGTGCTTGGGGGGGGCAACAGTGGGAGGGCACCTAGTATTTTTGGCCACTGCGTGACACAGAGTGTTGGACTGGATGGGCCATTGGCCTGATCCAACATTGGCTTCTCTTATGTTCTTATATAAAGGGAATTCAGGGTTGCTCTGCATAGACAGGCAGTGACAGAACGCCTCTCTTCGTCTCTGTCCGTGAAAACCCTACGGGGTTGCCATAAGTCGGCTGCGACAGAATAGCATTTCCACCACCGCCACATTTTGGTGGGCTGTGCACTTTCCCATTTTGTTTTTAAACAAACTGGGACAATGTGAAGAGGGGGGGGAAGAAAGCCAAGCAGCCTCCTCCTCGCCACAGTCTTTTCAAGAAGCGAAAAACCCTTTGTTGTGACGGCTGAGTTCGATCAAAGCTGTCCTCTACAAATAGCGTTTGAGCATCACATTAAATGAAGCCTCGTGCTTATTTTTAACCAAAAGCGTTCTTATTTCACCTTATCAAACCTGCGCGGGGAGTCAGATGCATCCCACTCGGGGGTTTTATGAGACAAGAAGCAAGTCATATAACAGTGTTAGCTCTGGGCTGAGTCTTAAGGGCACCGCATCTAGTGCTCTGCTTTATGGATGTCCAGGTAAGAGGTTCTGGGATGGGTGTCGTTTTCACTTTTATGTAGCGAAGCTGGAATATAGTTTAGTGTGGTCAGACACCGTGACTAAGAAGGTCCTTTTTTTTTGTGCATTGGGTTGCCAGCTCCAGGTGGGGCAGTTCCTGGAGATTCTGGAGGCAGAGCTCAGGGAGGGAGGGATTTGGGGAGGGGGAGGTACGTCAGCAAGGTATAATGCCATGCCGTCCACCCTCCAAAGCAGCCATTGTCTCCAGGGGAACTGATTGCTGTTGTCTGGAGATTGGTTGTACTTCTGGGGGGATCTCCAAGACCCTCCTTGTGGTTGGCAACTCTAGTATACACATGTGCATGTTTTGGTATGTCATGCATTTTATCTGGCTTTGGAGGACTTCTCCTGTGTCGTTCTTCTCTTGTTTCTGTATCCCTAAACACCTCCATGACTTGAAAGCCAGTTTGGTGTCATGGTTAAGGGGACGGACTCTGATCTGGGAGAACGGGGTTTGATTCCCCACTCCTCCACACGCAGCTGCTGGGGTGACCTTGGGTCAGTCATAAGATCTTCCGGGGTTGTTCTCTCAAGGGCAGTTCTCCAGAGAGCTCTCTCAGCCCCACACACCTCACAGGGTGGCTGCTGTGGGGAGGGGAAAGGAAAGGAGGTTGTAAGCCGCTCTGAGATTCCTTCGGGTAGTGAGGGCTGAGGTATAAATCCAATCTCTTCTTGTTGTACGTTTGTCAATAAACAGGTTATTACAGGAACACCACAAGTCCCTTTAAATAAAACCGATTCTTTACGGGCTTCCCACTGCTCAGGGAATGCCCCATACAAAGCAATATTCATGTCAGAAAATCTGTATGTGAGTTGGTAATTGGGCTGGATTGTGGGGTGGTGCAAGTGTTGAATTTTGAGAGTGTTCATCATTCTCTCTCTACGGCTTAGTTCTTCTAGGGCAGTGTTTCCCAGCCTGTGGGTCAGGACCCCAAAGTGGGTCACGGGGCCTCCGAAAGTGGGTCCCGGTCCAGCCCTCCCTAATGCCCCCCCGACCCTGCCCTTTCCTATTGTTCTCTTTTGTATTTTGGGGACCAAGTTCTGACCCTGGAAATAGTATCTTCCATGTCATATATTAGCTGGTATTTTTTTTTCTTCACTGTGTATACATATTGATCAAGTAAAGAAGAAGAAGAAGAAGAAGAAGAAGAGTTTGGATTTATACCCCGCCCTTCACTGCCCAAAGGCGTCTCAGAGCGGCTTACAATCTCCTTTCCCTTCCCCTCCCCACAACAGACACCCTGTGAGGTAGGTGGGGCTGAGAGAGCTCTGACAGAAACTGCTCTTTTTCAAGGACAGCTGTGCCAGAGCTTGTGACTGACCCAAGGTCACACCAGCAGGTGCAAGTGGAGGAGTGGGGAATCAAACCCTGTTCTCCCAGATAAGAGTCCGCACACTTAACCACTACACCAAGCTGGCTCTTAACCACGACACCAAACTGTGTCGTGATGATTACTAGAGTGAGTTTCTTAGACTCTTAGGGGGGATTAGAGAGAATAATGGAGAAAAGGGGAGGAGGACTCCGAGGCTGGAATCTTAACCTCCCTGTGCAAATAGATTCAGGTGGGGAGCCGTGCTAGCTGGCCGCTATAAAAAAAACTCCAGTAGACCAACGTGTCTGTATATGTGGGCAGTCAGAGGAAGACCTTCCCCACTACATTCTGGCCTGTCCCTTATATGTAGAACCCAGGGCCAAATGTTTAGCAAAGATATTGACAGCCCTAACTGATTATGGTAAGTTGGCCTTCATGCTCTCAGAGGAGGACCCCTTTATTTCTTCAAGATTGGCTCGCTTTGCCTTGGCTGCCAGAAAAATTAGAGCAAAAAAAATCAAATAGTACCATTGCAACCAATGCTCCCTCTAAACTGTGGAGTCTTGTGAGCAAAAATTCTACTTTGTGAGCTGCTGGCATTAAAGTTGTGAGGGAGCGATTCGGCGGCTGCATAGATTAGTTTGCTCCGGAGCCCTCCTTCCTGAGCTGAGACAAAAATCTGTGAGCTGGTGGGTAAAGAACTGTGAGCTAGCTCACACTAACTCAGCTTAGAGGGAGCACTGATTGCAACCAATTGGGTGACTCTAAAAGGTCCTGCCAACCTAGCAGTTAGAAAGCAAGAAATTGCAAGTAGATAAATAGGTACCACTTCAGTGGGAAGGTAACAGCGTTCCATGTGCCTTGGTGTTTAGTCATGCTGGCCACATGACCACGGAAATGTCTTCGGACAGCGCTGGCTCTTTGGCTTTGAAACGGAGATGGGCGCCGCAACCCTTGAGTCGGATTCGACTGGCTTTCGAGCAAGGGGACCTTTACCTTTACCTAAAAGGTCTTATTGGTTTTAAAGACTAGAGATTGAGATAGTTTTAACAGGTGTTTTAGATGTTTTAATAGAGGTTGAAACATTCTATCATGTTACTGTAAAATTTTCTGAGAGTGTTCTGATATTGTGAAGGCTTATGACCATATAGAATAAAACGGTATCTGGGTAGCCATGTTGGTCTGAAGCAATAGAATCAAGCCTGAGTCCAGGGGCACCTTTAAGACCAACAAAGTTTAATTCTGGGTATAAGCTTTCGTGTGCAACCTTTTCATGTGCACACAGAAGGTTGGGAACTGCTGATCCAGGGGAGAAATCCTATGCCGTTGTACTCAGTCGTAAGCCCCACGTTATTCATTAGGGCTTCCTTCCAGGAAAAAAAATTCCTTAAGATTGTATCTGCCAGAGACCTTCCTGTTGAACATGTTACCGCTGGGAATTAAAAAGGCGGATCAAAGAATCATTTTTTATATAATTACAGCAGCGAGAATTATGGTTGCCAAATGTTGGAAAAAAGAGAATCTCCCCAATATAGAAGAAATAATAGATACTATATTGGAAATAGCTGAATTAGATAAGCTAAATCTTATACTTTCCAGAAGAGATGATTTAGTATATGTAAACAGATGGGAAAAAATTTATGAATGGATTGAAAAGAAGATATGAAAAACGACCCAAAACCACTCCAACTTTATTTAGATAGGTTAACAGAAATGGTGGTTAACTAATGTATATGCTCGAAAATATATTAAGGATTCATGTAACTTTGATATTGATGTTGACTTGGATTTTGTTTTTGTGTGTATATGTTGGAAAAAATTCATAAATAAAAATATTTAAAAAAAAAGATTGTATCTGCCATCCAGTAAATCAATCCCTGTTAGTAAATGAAGGAAATAGCATTTGCTAAGGATGATTTTGGAGAGCTTGGCACTTTCATTAGGTGGCTTCTGGCTAATGCAATCTTGGGCTATATCAACAGAGGCATAACCTCCAAATCGCAAGATGTGATAGTCCTACCGTACACTGCCTTGGTCAGGCCGCACCTGGAGTCTTGTGTGCAGTTCTGGAGTCCTCATTTCAAAAAGGATGTGGACAGAATGGAGCGGGTGCAGAGGAGAGCGATGAGGATGATCGGGGGCCTGGAGACCAAGAAGCCCTAGGAGGAAAGGCTGTGGGACTTGGGAATGTTTAGTCTGGAGAAGAGGAGGCTGAGGGGGGAAAGGATGGCAGGGAGCTGTTCCTGTGCACAGCAGAGGAGAGGACTCACAAGAATGGGTTTAAATTAAGGGCAGGAAGGTACCAGCTGGATATTAGGAAAGCTTTTTCACAGTAAGAGTTGTGGAACGGAGGAATCAGCTGCCTGGGGGGGAGGTGGTGAGCTCCCCCTCCCTGGCAGTCTTGAAGCAGCAGCTGGACAAACCCTTGTTGGGGATGCTCTAGACCAGGGGTGTTCAAAGTTTTTTTGGTGAGGGCCAAATACAGAAAAATAAGCAAAGGCCCGGGCCACACACAAGAGGTGACATATTGACACATGATTACTGTGTGTATTTCTAACTCACCTATAATGCGGGGGGAGGGAAACTCGGCGGGGGGGGGGATCGTCGGGCCCGGCGGCTGGGAGGCACTCAGGCCTCACCGCTGGTGACTGCAGGGGGAAGGGAAAATTGGCAGTGGGGAGGATTGTCGGGCCAGAGGGGGGAGAGAAGGCTTACCTGCGGAGCTGCTCCTGCAGACTGGGAGCCTTTCGGAATACTCTCCCCCCCCCCCGCGAGTATCACGGGTCCTGCTTCTTGTTCAATTATATTTTCAGAATTTGCTGCGGGCCAATAAAAACTGACCCGCGGGCCGCAGTTGGCCCGCGGGCCGTAGTTTGGACACCCCTGCTCTAGACTGATTGTGCACTGGGCCGGGGGTTGGGCTAGATGGCCCATAGGGCCCCTTCCAACTCTGTGGTTCTACGATTCTATGAAATAATATATTTCGTTGACTCTCTTTAATCTCCTGGTTCTTCCAGGCTATCGAGAATTTTGCCATGACAGTGAAAACCACCGCTCAGATGCTGCAGGCCTTCGGAACGGACTTGGCGGAGACGGAACTCCCCAACGACGTCCCGTGCACGGAGGAGCTCCTCTCGTCCCACATGGAGCAACACAACAAGCTGAAGGTGGGTCTTTGCAGCTCTGCCGCTCTGCTCCTGACAAAGGAAGAGAAGCCCTGGGATCAGGGGGCCTGGCCATCGCCTCCCGGCCCCACCCATCTCCCTTTCAGTTCCTCATTAGAAACCACACACAGAATCTGAGGGGGCACTCTGCGTTCTCCTCCTCTGTTGGAAATCTGACCAGAGCTGCCGTTCCAGGTTCCTTTGGGGGGATATGTGGGACCCAATAAGATTTCGGGGAGAGGAGCAATGCTTGTGGGGGGGGGGGGCTGTGGCATCACAGACACAGCTGGGGGTATTAATGACGTATGATCTCAGGATGGAGGCCATATATCCTGATACTCCTACAGTGATGGTGCCTATGCTTGAGGCAATGGGGACATCCAGGGATTCACTGCCACAGGAGGTGGTGGCAGCTACAAACATGGGCGGCTTCAAGAGGGAATTGTATAAACACATGGAGCAGAGGTCCATCAGTGGCTATTAGCCACACGGTATAGATAGGGACTCTCGGACTGGGGCCAGTGATGCTCTGTATTCTTGGTGCTTGGCGGGGGGAGCAACAGTGGGAGGGCTTCTAGTGTCCCAGCCCCACTGGTGGACCTCCTGATGGCACCTGGTATTTTGGCCACTGTGTGACCCAGAGTTTTGGACTAGATGGGCCGCTGGCCTGATCCAACATTGGCTTCTCTTATGTTCTTATAGGGTTGCCAGGTTTAGGTATTTTTGGCAGGAGGTAGAAAGTTTCCAGTCGAGGTTCTCGGGTTGTATCCATATAAATTTGTTCCTGTGTGTACGTTGGGGCTTCCTTCATGATTTTGTTGAGTTCTCGCTGGTATTCACGTGTGGGGTCTGAGGATAGCAGCCTGTAGAAACTGGCGTTTGAGAGCTGTATGGATGTCTGGTTGTGAAAGTTGGACAGGAAGAATGCTGACAGGAAGAAAGTTGATTCCTTTGAAATGTGGTGTCGGAGGAGAGTTTTTACAGATACCCCGGTCCGCCAGAAAGACAAATCTGGGGTTCTAGACCAAATCAAGCCTGAACTCTTCCTATGACCTAAAATGACTAAATTGAGGCTGCGGTATTTCGATCGCCTCATGAGAAGACAAGAGAAACTGGAAACGACAATAATGCTGGGGAAAACTGAAGGCAGCAGGAAAAGAGGACCGCCCAGCATGAGATGGATGGACTCCATCAAGGAAGCCGCAGACCTCGGTTTGCAAGACCTGAGCAAGGCTGTTAGCAATAGGACGTTTTGGAGGCCATTAATTCTTAGGGCTGCCATAAATCAGAAGGGACTAGGCCAAGTGACATGGTCTCGGAGGCCACCCGGGACAGCTACCCCCTGTGCACAGTTCTATTTTTCTTTCTCTTCCCCCCCTTCCTCAGGACGAGCTGAAACTTGCCGTGAAGCAAGGGGCCACGTTGCTGACCTGCATCCGAGAACCCGTCACAAGAAGCGCCACCAGCAAACTCAGTCCAGACGAACTCGAAAACGTGGCAACTGTGGAGAGGTGGGTGTGGAGCTCCTATTTAGAAGTCCAGTCGTGTTCACTAATCCCTGAGAAGAGGGCTGGACTAGATGGGCCATTGGCCTGATCCAGCATTGGCTTCTCTTATGTTCTTATGTTATGTTCAAACCTGCCTGCGGGGTTTTGGGTTTTTTTTGCTTGAAAGGGTTACCTGCACAGACGTACTTTTCTGTGTGTGTGAAGGAATGAATGAAAGAACAGGCCATCGTTTTATAGTTAACACACGTCCCAAATGCAGCACCCAGCGGAACAGGTACTTGAGCCCTGGGATATATCAGTCAACAAATAGGTCTAATGTTAACCCCCCGAGGGTGCCATTTTTTTCCCCTGGGCAGCCTGAAGACGTTAGGGTTTCCTAAGGTATCTTGCCTGACCAGTCATAATGGGAACATTAAGTGATGTTTCTGTGAACTCATGTACAGTGGAAGTTAAAACCGCTAATTTAAATTTTACATCCAAGAAAAGCTGACTAGTTAACTAAGAACATCAGAAGATCCTTGCTGGATCAGACCAGTGGTCCCTCTAGTCCAGCATCCTGTCTCATACATTGGCCAACCAGTACCTTTGAAGGACCAACAACAGGGCAGAGAGGCTGAGGCCTTCAAAAGGACATTAGAAGAGCCCTGCCAGATCAGACCAGTGGTCCCTCTAGTCAAGCATCCTGTCTCATACAGTGGCCAAACAGTACCTCTGGAGGACCAACAACAGGGCAGAGAGGCTGAGGCCTTCAAAAGGACATAAGAAGAGCCCTGCTGGATCAGACCAGTGGTCCCTCTAGTCATAGAATCATAAAATGTTAGAATTGGAAGGGATCTTGCAGGTCATCTAGTCCAACCCCCTGCACTCTGCAGAAGCATAGCTGAAAGATAGCCCTACATACCTACAACATACCGAAAAGATTGTTGTCCAGCCTCCGCTTGAAAACGCCCAGGGAAGGAGCATCCACCACTTCCCGAGGCAGACTGTTCCACTGCTCAACCACTCTGACAGTTAGGAAGTTTCTCCTAATATCTAGCCAGTAATGACTCCCTTGTAATTTCCACTCATTAGATATAGTCTTGCAATCCAGAGCAAGAGAGAATAGATCTGCTCCATCTTCTACATGACAGCCCTTCAGATACTTTAAGATTGCAATCATGTCCCCTCTAAGTCTTCTCTTTCCCAGGCTAAACATACCCAACTCTTTCAGCCTTTCCTCATAAGACTTGGATTCCAACCCTCTCACCATCCTGGTTGCCCTCTTCTGGACACGATTGAGCTTGTCAACATCCTTCCTAAAGTGTGGTGCCCAAAACTGGACACAGAACTCCAGGTGAGGCCTGACCACAGCAGAATAGAGCGGAACTACCGCCTCCCGTGATCTGGACACAATGCTTCTGTTGATGCATCCTAAGATTGCATTAGCTTTCTTCACAGCCACATCGCACTGCAGGCTCATGTTGAGCTTGTGATCAACCAGAACACCTAGATCCCTTTCACATGTGCTGCTGTCAAGCCAGGTCCCTCCCAATCTATATCTGTGCCTTTGATTTTTTGTGCCCATGTGTAGGACTTTGCACTTATTTCTATTGAATTTTATTTGTTCCAGCCTATCTAGATAATTTTATTTATTTAATTAGTTACTTATTTATTTATTGCTTTAACTTTTACCCTGCCCTCCCCGCCAAGGCGGGCTCAGGGCGGCTTCCACAAAACTGATGGACAATATACATTTTACACATGATAAAATACAATAAATCATTTAAAACACTGACAAATCAATTGACTCTGTCTTCTTCAGAATTAGCAATCCCACCCAGCTTTGTGTCATCTGCAGATTTGATAAGCATCCCCTCTACGTCTTCGTCCAGGTCATTTATAAAAACATTGAACAACACCGGGCCCAGGACCGAGCCCTGTGGCACTCCACTCGAGACTTCCCTCCACGTGGACGCAGAGCCATTTATGAGCACTTGTTGGGTACGATTTTTCAACCAACCGTGAATCTATCCAACGGTTGCACCATCCAGCCCACACTTAACCAGCTTATCCTCAAGGATATCATGAGAAACTTTGTCAAATGCTTTACTGAAATCTAGCTACACTATGTCCACAGCATTGCCAGAGTCAACCATTGTAGTAACTCTGTCAAAAAAGGAGATAAGGTTGGTCTGGCATGACTTATTCTTGATAAACCCAGGCTGGCTACTAGGTCAAGCATCCTGTCTCACACAGCGGCCAACCAGTTCCGCTGGATGGCCAACAATGGGGCCCCTGGTATTGCCTCCTAGCTCTAGGATTAGTGCCTCTGAATGTGGAAGTTCCCCTCAATCACCATGGCTAGGAGCCATTGATAGACTTATCCGCTGTGAATCTTATCGAATCCCCTTTTCAAGTTACTTATTCTTGTGTCCCTCACTACATTCCCTGGCAGTGAATTCTGCATTTGAATCGCTCTTTGTGTAAAGTAGCATTTCCTTTTTTCCGTCCTGAACCTACTTCCCATCAGCTTCATTGGATGCCTTTGAGTTCTAATATCTTGGAAGAGGGAGTAAAAGTCCCCTTTGTCAACTTTCTCCACTCCATGCATAAAATGTATAAACCTCTATCACACACACACCCCTTCTTAGTCATCCCTTTTCTAAACTGAGAAGTCCCAGACTCTTCAGCCTTTCCTCAGAGGGAAGGTGCTCTAATCATCTTGGTTACCCTCCCCGGTACTTTTCCCAGTTCTGCAGTGTCCTTTTTGAGATACGGGGACCAGAACTGTACACAGTATTCAAAATGAGGCTGTGCCATAGATCTATACAGGGGCATTACAATATTACCAGGGGCATTACAGTACACTTCTGGGTCGTCCTCAGCTCTGAATTCTAGGATGGATGTCTCTCTAAACCAACTCTCTGATTGCCCCCACCAGATTGCTAGCTCAGTTGGATGAAACAGAGAGAGCCTTCGATCAGTTCTGGTCCAAGCACCACCTTAAGCTAGAACAGTGCCTACAGCTCCGACACTTTGAGCAGGATTTCCGAGAGGTACCGTCTTGCTTATTCCTTACTCTTTGGAATGTGTTTGTTTGTTTTCTCCAATCCCAAAAGCTAGTGAAATACTGGTTGATCATCTTGTCCGAGAATCTGTTGTAAAGCAGATTCTCTCTGGGGTTGGTTTTTGGGTTTTTTTGAGTATCCAATTATGTGTCTGATCTGAACACCTGTGCCAGCTGTTGCCGGTAAATACCTGGCAGAATCAGCAGAATGTCAGGAAGGACTCCGTCTCCTGCCTGTAAATGTCCAGGTGCCAAAAATTCCAAGAAACAGTGTGGTGTGGTGGTTAGAATGCCAGACAAGGATCTAGAACAGGGGTCTCCAACATGGTGCCCGTGGGCGCCAGGGCGCTGACGCCCTCCTTGGTGCCTGCCAAGTGTTTTTAGAAAATGGGCAGTGCCCGGTGGGGCTTTTGCCCATTAAAGGCTTCTGACTGGGTACTGGAGATATGATCGGCTCTGCAGATTTTTAAATATGTTACTTTGGCAGCAGCTTAATTGTGTGGTTGAAGGGAACCTGGGGCAGCCGTTTTGCAGCTGTGCCCACCGTATGTGTCAGAATTGTAACGGTGCCCACAGGCTCCAAAAGATTGGGGACCTTTGATCTAGAAGATCCGGGTTCGAATTGCCACGCTGCCATGGAATCTCACTGGGTGACCGTGGGCCGTTCACATAATGCTCAACCCAACCTCCCTCACGAGGCTGGTTGTGAAGATAAAGCTGCGGAGAGTAGAAAGATGTTGTAAGCAGCTTAGTGTCCACGGTTTGGGGGGGGGAAGCAGGGCTTAATTATCTAATCAAATAACATTAAAGTAGATTGACAATCAGGATTTGTGCATATTTTTAAAAACTTCACAGCTGTTGTGGAGCGGGGAGGGGCTCCATATAATGTTGAGGAAGCACACTGCCCAGCAGGGACTATTTAACCTTTTCCCCTACGTTGTTTCCGTGACTGTCCTCACCCCAATTTGCTGCATTGGGAGAACATACCGGGTCCTTCGAAC
Organism: Gekko gecko; assembly: GCA_029375565.1. Taxonomy (NCBI): domain Eukaryota; kingdom Metazoa; phylum Chordata; class Lepidosauria; order Squamata; family Gekkonidae; genus Gekko; species Gekko gecko. The sequence continues at coordinate 125,105,685 of JAPDNY010000008.1, forward strand.
CTATTCATCTGAAGGATGTTCATATTTATTGAGAAGAGATATGTTCTGCTCCTGTGAGCGAGTCCAAATGGCCTCGGTTATAACCTGATAATAGTCAGGAGACGGTAGGCCATTTGCTAATTTCTCCCTATCATTTTCTGCATGTGCTCCGTTGTAGGTTAAACTGGTGCTGGATAACTTGATGGAAACGCAAGCCGGGTTCACGGATATTGGAGACAGCGTCTCCCGTGTAGAGTACCTTCTGAAGGAACGGAAGCAATTAGAGGAGAAAGGACAGGTTTGCCTTTTTGTAGTCTTTATAGACAAGCCAAAGTAATTAGTGGTGGTATTTTTATTAAGTGTATTTTTATTAAGAAGGATATTGTACTATCACCGCACACAGTGTCTTACCGGCTCCTGGAGCTTCTGATCCACATTCTGACAGACAAGAAGAAAACAGAGGCAGGGAAAAGGGAGAGGAGGAGACACAGGTAGGGAGTAGGGCTGCCTGCCCCCTTTCCCCGTAATGGGAAGCTCCAAACGGCAGCAGAAGATTTTTTATTTTAAGCCAGCATCCCGTGACTGCTCTGTCTTCTGGGGAACCCGAGAGTGGCAGAGAGTAGCTCTAGGAATCACCAGAAACTCCAGGATTACCATGGAGTTTCCAGCAATTCCTAGAGCTACCCTGTGTCACTTCCAGGTTTCCCCCTGGAAGTGACTTAGCGGCACACAGGATGTCCCGGCACACAGGATGTCCCGGCCCACCCTGTGTCCCTGCCCCTGAATATATCTGTTAGCAGGCCTAGACTGCAAATGTAGTAGGAAGGGGCAAATGTAGTAGGAAGGGGCAAATCTCATGCAATTAAATGGGCGTAGGCTTCATGAGCCCTGACTTGGATGGCCCAGGCTAGCCCACTCTCATCAGATCATGGAAGCAGAGCAGGGTCAGCCCTGGCTAGTACTGGGATGGGAGACCCCCAAGGAAGTCCAGCTGGGTTGCTGCAAAGAGACAGGCAACAGCAAAGCACCTCTGAATGTCTCGTCTCTTGAAAAAGCTACAGGGTTACCGTAAGTCATCTGCGACTCAGTGGCAAAAATAAAGAAGGCTTTATTATGGTTGGAGATGAGAACTAAGGCACTATGCTTTATTATTTGGATGGCTTCAAGAGGGAATTAGATAAACATACGGAGCAGAGGTCCATCAGTGGCTATTAGCCACAAGGTATAAATAGGGACTCTCCACCTGGGACAAGGGATGCTCTGTCTTCTTGGTGCTTGGGTGGGGGGAGGCAACAGTGGGAGTGCTTCTAGTGTCCTGGCTCCACTGCTGGACCTCCTGATGGCACCTGGTATTTTTGGCCACTGTGTGACACAGTGTTGGAGCGGACGGGCCGTTGGCCGGATCCAACATAGGCTTCTCTTATGTTCTTATGCTCGGGGCATTGTGAGACAGGTGGGGGAAAGATCCCACCAGGAACATGTTTAGGAGGGTAGTTGAGGCCTGAGGGGGAGCAACAGAGAGTGGAATGAGCTATTTGGGAGAGCAAGATAATGCAACTCTGGGGCTGCATCCACACACAGTTGCGTATTGCACTGTTTTTGAAGCGGCATTAATCAGTTGCAACTGCATCTTCCTGTGCAGGCCAGCCGATTAAGTTGCAAGTGATCACGGTCCTGCAGCAGCTCCCCCATAGAGCAGTTTCCAGCGATGCATAGATGCAGACCGGGTTTGCATGGCGATTATGGGAAATCTGATTTTGGAAAATCTGTTTTGTTTGTTGAGAGCCAGTTTGGTGTAGTGGTTGAGTGCGCGGACTCTAATCTGGGAGAACCGGGTTTGATTCCCCACTCCTTCACTTGCACCTGCTGATGTGACCTTGGGTCAGTCACAAGCTCTGGCACAGCTGTCCTTGAAAAAGAGCAGTTTCTGTCAGAGCTCTCTCAGCCCCACCTACCTCACAGGGTGTCTGTTGTGGGGAGGGGAAGGGAAAGGAGTTTGTAAGCCACTCTGAGACTCTGAGTGAAGGGCGGGGTATAAATCCAATCTCTTCTTCTTCTTCTTCTTCATGGTCCACTTGAAGGTTGGTAATTTTTTTCTTATTCTTAAAATTTGTTTTTTTTCCTTGCAGGAACCTTTGGAAAAAGCCCAGTCCCTGGCTATCCATGGAGACCAGCTGATCCAAAACAACCATTATGCAATTGACTCCATTAGACCAAAGTGTGTTGAACTCAGGCGCATCTGTGACGACTTTGCCAACGAGACCAAGAAACAGTATGACATTTTAGGGAAGTCCTTGGAATTGCACAGGCAATTAGATAAGGTAAGTTGAGTGGGACACATACAGAAGTAGGAGGCATTAATTTTTTATCTTTTTTTTGTAACATCCAATTTACAATTAATGAATCCACACAGGAGTGGGTTAGGGAAAACTATTTTCCCCATGGGTTATCTGGAAGGTCTAGAATTCTGAATCAAATTCCGGGACTCTGAAGCAACTCCCCCCCCCTGCCCCCAGCTTTTGCCAGTAAAACCCCCCAAATTTTGCAACTGAATATTTTTAAAATTTTATTTATTTGTTAGCTTTTTTAGTCGCCACTCACACAAAAAGGGTCTCGTGGCGACTTACAACTGAAGCCCACCTCCCCTATTTTATGGGCATCCCGACTGCGGATGCCAGCTCCATTGGGAACTTCCTGGAGATTAGGAGGGGGGGAGGAGTCTAATGCAAGGAAGTCCACTCTCCAAAGTAGCCATTTCCTCCAGGGTGATGCTCTGTTCTTGGGGCTTGGGGAGCCACAATGGGAGGGCTTCTGGAGTTCTGACCCCTCTGGCAGACCTCCTGAAGGCACCTGGGCTTGGCCCCTGTGTGACACAGAGTGTTAGACTGGATGGGCCATTGGCCTCATCCAACAGTTTGGTGTAGTGGTTAAGTGTGCAGACTCTAATCTGGGAGAACCGGGTTTGATTCCCCACTCCCCCACTTGCACCTGGCTGGATGACCTTGGGCAAGCCGTAGTTCTGATAAGAGCTGTTCTTGAAAAAGAGCAGTTTCTGTCAAGAGCTCTCTCAGCCCCACCTACCTCACAGGGTGTCTGTTGTGGGGAGGGGAAGGAAAAGGAGTTTGTAAGCCACTCTGAGACACCTTTGGGTAGTGAAGGGCAGGGTATAAATCCAGTCTCTTCTTTTTCTTCTCTTATGTTCTAACCCAGAGTGCTGTAGCAGTGAAAACAGGAGGGGAAAGATAGGGATGCTTAGGAACATAGGTGTCAACTTCAGGGGGGCTTGAGGGCTGAGGCTACCCCCGAAATTTTCCAGGGATGACTGAGCCCCCCCGGGCAACCAGGCTCACAAGCCTTGCCAACACCACCCCACACCACCCCTAACCCATTTTGAAAGTAGAATGTTTTTTCCCTCCACTTTCTGAGACTTCGGGTGGGGTGGCAGGAAACAGGGCTTGCTTCCCGAAAGCTAAGCCCCACCCCCAGCTCCCAGAAACCCTCAGTTGGGCCTGGTGGAGCTGGGGGCTGCACATGTTTTCAGTGCTTTCAGCTTTCCCACGCAGAAAGGTAAGGCAGCGAGGGTGGCGGGGGTGTTTCAGGGCTGGGGTGGTGGGCACTAGGCAGAGAGTGCCAAGGCTGGCTGGCTGAGGCCAGCCTCGGGGTGGCTGGGTGCCCGAGCACCTTTCCTGCAGCCTTGTGCTGCTGCTGTTGTTTTCCCGCTCCCTGCAAGGCTTGCCTTGCAGAAAGCCATGCGAGGAGGTTGGGGGGAGGCCAGTATCCTTGGAGGATTGCTGGCCTCGGGGAGGCTGGGCACCCAGCGCCCTTGTTCTTCTAGGGGTTTTTTTCCCTTCTCTCCCTGTAAGGCTTGTCTTGCAGAGCTATGCAGGGATGTACTAAACTGGGATGTACTAAAAGGAATGACAGGATTGCCCATTGGAAATAATGGGAGAGGCTTGAAAGCCTGCTGGAGATAATGGGAGCCAGGAATACCAATTGACTTGCATGGGCTCTGCTGAAATACACTGCAGCCCAAAAAAGTTGCAAAGAAAATGCAGAATGGTTTTTCCAATAAGGTTTTTGGGCCCAGATAGGCTACTCTAGGACTGTAATGACAGTTCCCAGAGTGGAAAAACAGTCCCTAGCAATAGAATCTGTGCTGCATTTTAAGGTGGAGTTTCTAAGCAGTGTGCTAAGAAGGCACCTGTTCCTCGGCTTAGCCCAACCCAGGGGCATTGCTAGGGGGGTTCCCAGGGGTTCCCAGGCTGCCCTAATTTTCTGGGGAGCCCCTCCCTAAATGCCACATAGTTCCACCTCCATAGATAGTGACAATGGCCTGTGATGTCACTGGCTCCTCCCTATGATGTCATTGGGTCCCAGTTCTTTTAACAACTTAGCAATACCTCTGGCCCAGCCCCAGCCCCCCTGGGAAATTGCAAAGTCTACACCCTTGCTTAGGAAAGTGTTTGAGAAAAAAAACAGCTGATATTGGCAGGGAGGGTGGGGTATAAATCTGATAAAATAAATAAATAAATAATGCCCTTGTATAGATGTATGGGGCGTTCTCATTTGGAATATTGTGTAGACTCAAAGGAACTGGCTGGCCACTGTGTGAAACAAGATGCTGGACTAGAGGAACCACTGGCCTGACCCAGCAGGGCTCTTCTGATGTTCTTATGAAGGCCTCGGCCTCTGTGCCCTGTTCTTGGCCCTCCAGAGGAACTGGCTGGACACTGTGAGAGAGACAGGATGCTGGACTAGATGGCTTGATCCAGCAGGGCTCTGCTTATGCTGTTATGTGTGAAGCATGTTTGTATTTTGAGTTTTAAAAATCATTAATTGGGTTCGCCTGTGTCCTTTATAAAGTTTATAATCTCTGTTTCCTGGCATGATGTTCTAGGGCACACATGGCCCGGCCCGACAAAGGGACATTTGTGTCAGATCCAGCCCTTGTAACAAATGAGTTTGACACCTCTGCCCTAGATGATGACCGAAGGAAGCACTGGGGGGGGGGGGGTTGTAACAGGAGAGGCAGTCCCACGGGTATGAGGTCCCAGACCATTAAGGGCTTTAAAGGTTAACACCAACACTTTGAATCGGACCCAGAGACTGATTGGTAGCCAGTGCAGATGCTGCAGAATTGGAGAAGTGTGAGTTGACCATGATGTTCCAGTCAGCAACTTGGCAGCTGCATTCTGAACTGCCTGCAGTTTCCGAAGTGTTTTCAAGGGAAGCCCCACGTAGAGCGAATTGCAGTAGTCCAGTCTGGAGGTGGCCTGTGCGTGGACCAGTGTGTTTCAGGTGCTGTAATACTTTCAGGAGCTGTAATCAAGCAGATTACATTTTATTTATTGTATTGTATTTATTTACGTTATCTATCGGCCTTTCTCCCTTGACGCGAGGAGGATTACACAGAGCGAGTCAATACAGTTGGTAGATCCAGTAAACAATGCAGTAAAATGATTTTGTTTATCTCATATAAAACATTTTTCGGCTGCCTTTCCACCCTAGTCATGGGCCATAAGGATGTAAATATAAAAACGTATAAACAGTTAATCGATTAAAATTATAAAATTGAGTTTAAAACACATAACACTAGAAGGAGGGCCAATAACCATTATTGGGGGTGGGCCAGACAAAGCAGAAAAGTCATCACCTGCTGGCGAAAGACACCAATAGAGGGAGACGGATGAATCTCTCTGGGGAAGGAGTTCCAAAGTTTTGCTGCCACGACGGAGAAGGCCGTTTCTCAGGCAGCCTCTTACCGAGCCTCAGATGCCTTGTACCTTTATATCCTAACCTTCTTCACAATGCCCTGTCCACCTTCTGACTGGGATATAAAGGCTCGGGGATCTCCATTCCCACTTGCATCTGATGGAGCTTTGACTCTTGGAAGCTTATTATCCACCCACCCCAATCTTATTACTGGACTCAAATCTAGTTCTTGGAATGAATAGGTTTTTAAGGGCAGATTGAAAGACCACATGCAAGTATTAAAAATGGATTTGTTGATCTGTAGTCTGTAGGACATTGGCTACAGGTAGCTCAGAGGTTAGGATGCTGAACTGCAGACCGGAAGGTTGGTAGCTCGGCAGTTTGAGACCCTAGTGCCGTGGGATGGAGTGAGCTCCCGTCTCTGGCCCCAGCTCCTGCCAGCCTAGCAGTTCGAAAGCAAGAAATTGCAAGTAGATTAATAGGTACCACATCGGTGGGGAGGTAACAGCGTTCCGTGTGCCTTGGCGTTTAGTCATGCCGGCCACGTGACCACGGAGAAGTCTTCGGACAGCGCTGGCTCTTCGGCTTGGAAACAGAGATGAGCACCGTCCCCTAGAGTCAGATTTGTCTGGCTTTCAAGCAAGGGAAACCTTTACCTTAGTCTGTTGGACGCCCCATCCAGATGCTCTTCAATTTCAAAATCTTTAGCAGAAACTGCCGGAAGGTTTTCCGACTTGATTTTCTAATATGCCAAAGATGTGTTTTTTTTAAAGAGGAACTCTGATATTCCCCACCCAGTTTTTTTAAACAATAAAAGGATATCCTCATGGGTGCAAACACACACGTGCGCATTGTGTATTGCCAGCGTTCAGGAGGTCTGTTGCTTCACACCATCGGCCAGTTAGGCTGGTGAGCAACAAAGCTACAGGGTAACAGGGGGCCTGTCCGCTCAGCGGCCGAGCGCATGGAGTCGTGACAGTGATGTTCATATCGCTGTGTCTTTAGGAGGACAGAAAATCATGAATATTGACTTGATCGATCAAGGCAAAGGTCCACCCAGACCAGTCCGTTTCCATTGAAATCTGATGCATGCTTCTGGAAGTTCACAGTCAAGAGGATGGCCTGCCTGTGACATTTGTCCCCAACACTTTGTACTCAGAGATAAACTGCCTCTGTTCATGGAGGTTTGTATGTACTTCAAACATTTTATTAGCCGCCTTTCTTCCATACAGAGCTCAAGGCAGCTTACAGTATGGATCAAATACATTTTAAAAATTTAAAACCACACTTTAGGGCTGCTGGTAAATTGATCAAATAATACCATCTTCAGCTGCCTCTTAAAAATCAAAAGCGAGGGTGCCAGGCGCACCAGTGATGGACCTCTGCTCCATATGCTTCTCCAGTCCCATCTCGAAACTCTCTATGCTTGTAGCCGCTGCCACTTCCTGCAGCAGTGAATTCCACCTGTTAATGACTCTTTGGGTGAAGAGATCAGTTCCCCTGGAGAAAATGGCTGTTTCGGAGGGTTCGAACAGCAGAAGCGGTAGGCACAGAGTGGGCCAGAAGAGAGTGCGAGTATCCAAATAAATACTGGAGGCTTCAGCTAGGTGCAAACTATATACATTTATTTACACATCACAGCCACCATCAAACAGAGAGTCAAAGTGCTCTGCTGCAATCATACAAATGAGGAGGAGAAACTGTACATCACTCACTGTACATTTATACAAACACTAGCCAATCAGGCTTCAGTGCTGAGTCACTGTGATAGCAGTGGCAAGACTGCCCTGAACCAGTTATAGCCAGCTCTTACAGAGATTCCTGGCTGACAGCTACCTGTCACTAGATCAAACACATCTAGCCAGACTTACAAGACATGTGGATCTCAACAGGACTCTATGGCATTATACCCTGCAGCGTTTCCTCCCCTCCTTCAGGCACCATCCCTAAAACCTCCAGGCGTTTCTCAACCCAGACCCGGCAAACCCTGTGGCTGAGCGACCTCGGACTAGTCATTCTCTCTCGACTTAACCTACCTCACAGGGTTGTTGTGACAATAGAAATGGAGAAGGGGATAGCCATGCACACTGTCCTGAACTCCGAGGGGGGAAGGCTGTGCTGACGACCCTGGGGAAAAATTCTGTGTGCGCGGCTGCACGCTGCCTTCTAGAGTCTTCTCTGCCTTCTCTGTCAGGGCAGAAATAGCTCTGACAGCTTCTGTGGAAGAGGAGGGGGAGATCCCATGAGTGGCACAGACGTGTTTATAGAATGGTTTCCCCCCCACCCCCAGCAGATAAATTACTTCCCCAAAATTAAATTTTAAAATGAACAGGGTGGGGTTTGTTCTGACAATCACCAGAAAGGAAACTCGTTGAGGAGAAAATAGCTGTTTCGAATCGTGTGTCTTTACAAAAGATGAAGTCGTTGCTTGGCCGTCAGGTACTGCTGGGAGGAAGTTTTTGTTTTTGTTTTGTCTTTCTAAATGGGAAACGACTCAAAAGAAACTATAGATTCAGGTGGGGGCAGCCGTGCTGATCTGAAGCAACAGAACCAAGTCTGCGTCCAGCAGCACCTTTAAGACCAAAAGAGTTTCATTCTGGGTACAAGCTTTCGTGGGCATGCACACTCAGGGCTTTTTTTGTAGAAAAAGCCCAGCGGGAACTCATTAGCATAATAGGCCACACCCAACAGCAGAAACTCATTAGCATATTAGGCCACACCCCTTGGCTTGCCTGGGTGCCCTGCAGCTGCGGGGAGCCTGGGCAAGCCGGCCCTTGGACAGGCACGGGGAGGCATTTAAATGCCTCCCCGATCCTTCCAGGGCCCCCCCGGCTCACCCACCTCAGAGTTGCTGCAGGGGGGCCGCTCTCCAGGTTTTCCCTCTGTAGCCACGCATGCAGAGATTTTGGCTGTAGTAGGTGTGGCCAACTCTGAAGCCAGCCAGAACTCCGTTCCTGTGCATTCCTGCCCAGAAATAGCCCTGTGCACACTTCTTCAGATACATTTCAGTATACAATATGATCTACGTACCGGTTGATTGTAGTTTATGTTTTATTTTTGTGATTGTAAATCGAAACAAAAAAGATATTTTTAAAAAAAGACCACACAGATTTTTTTCCCCTGAAGAAGTGTTATGTGCACACAAAAGCTTATACCCTGAATAAAACTTTGCTTTTTTTAAAAAATATCTTTTTAATTTCAATTTACAATCACAAAAATGAAACATAAACTACAGTTGACCAATATGTAGATCATACATAAAATATAAACTACAGTCATTTATGTTATACAGTTACCAAACAGATAAATACTTATTTAGAACTTACTTTTATATACTCTTGATTTTCCACTTGGATTTAAATATCTTTTCCAACTATCTTTATTAATTTATTATTACAAAGATATGTTTGTAAAACTTTGTTGGGTTAAAAGGTGCCACTGGACTCACTTTGTTCTATTCAGGGCTCTTTTTGTAGCAGGAACTCCTTTGCATATTAGGCCACACACACCCTAATGTAGCCAATCCTCCAAGAGCTTACAGAGCTCTTCTCACAGGGGCTACTGTAAGCTCTTGGAGGATTGGCTACATTAGGGGTGTGTCGCCTAATATGCAAAGGAGTTCCAGCTACAAAAAGAGCTTCAGAGCGACACAGCTACCCACCTGAGTGTGTAGTATGTAGTTAAGTCTTCTGTGTACAGTGCCAGAAAGCTACTCTGCTGAACAATCACATCTAGCCCGAAATGTAAGCGTCTTACTCCCCTCCCTAAATGGCACCCCTGACGGGAACTTGACTAGCTCTAACCTTGTTTGACTGCAGACTTGTATCATTCAAAGTTCTACCAACTCCACTTTCTTCTCTTCCCTCTCAAGGCCAGCCAGTGGTGCGAAGCTGGAATCTACCTCTTGGCTTCCCAAGCTGTCGACAAATGCCAGACGCAGGAGGGGGCTGAAACGGCGCTCTGCGACATCGAGAGATTCCTGGAGACCGCCAAGGACCACCAGCTCTTGAACGCCAAGGAGTTCTACAATCAGTTTGATATGATTCTCACCCCAGAGATAAAGGTAGGTGTGTGCAGAATATCTCATGCCTAGAGATGCGTTGCCTCTCTCCACCCTCCTACGGAGACTCCTGACCCAAGCGCCTGAGGGTTCAGCCCTCCTAGAAACTCATAGAAGCGGTCAGACAAAGACAGGCAAGAAGAGGCAAGAAGCCTGTGATTGTAGGGGTGTGGCCCATGCAGACCAGAAAGTCTGACACCCTCGTGGCTTAGCTACGTATTGCATTATCTTTACTTCCTCCCAGGGCTATTTTGGGGCAGGACTGCACAGGAACGGAGTTCCGGCTGGCTCCCGAGTTGGCCACGCCCAGCAGGAACTCATTAGCGTAACAGGCCACACCCAACAGCAGAAACTCATGAGGATTGGCCACATGAGGGGTGTGTGGCCTAACATGCAAAGGAGTTCCTGCTACAAAAAAAAGCCCTGGGTTCGGACAACAAACAAGGTAGACAGAATAAGAAGCAAAAGGTGGGTGTGGCTGGATTACCACACTTCTGGCAACATGCGGTGTGGCCTAATATCCCAATGAGCTGTGCGGTCAGGGGTGTGGCCTACTATGTTAATGAGCTGTGCTGTTTGGTGTGGCCTGTTATGCTAAAGAGTTCCTACTGGGCTTTTTCTACAAAAAAAGCCCTGCTTCCTCCATAGGTCTGGCAATGAGGACTTCTGATCAGACATGGTTTGCGAGTACCATATTCCAAGTCAGTTCCCAGTTGCACAGGAGCTTGATTTGGATCATGACTGTAGCACACAACAAGGATTCAGCATGAGGTTGCCAACCTCCAGGTAGCACCTGGAGATCTCCAGCTATTACAATTGATCTCCAAAAGTCCAAGATCAGTCCCCCTGGAGAAAATGGCTGCTTTAGAGAGTCCAATCCAATCCAGAGTTTATTGCATATAGCCACTGGCCATCACAATATAAAATATAAAAAACAGTACAAAGATTGCTTTGGAGGGTGGATCCTGTGGCATTATACCCTGCTGAGGTCCCTCCCCTCCCCAAACCCCGCCCTCCCCAGGCTCCACCCCCAAACATCTCCAGGAATTTCCTTTGCACCATTTTTAGGACCTGTGGTGAGTCCCTATTTTCCCAGGTAAACCTAAGTGTAAGCCAGCAGGACATGTAAGTTTCTCCAACTGGGCTAGCTACTGCTCGCCTGGGACATTTCAGGTTGGGGAAATGTTACAGGGAGAAAAGGCCAAAGCGCCTTCTTGTCCCAGGCCGTGGCCTCAATCTGAATCAGGTCCTCACTCACCTGGGAACTGAGTTCCAAACGTGGAAGTTGTAAGGTACATCTGATCAGAAGCCCTCGCTGGGGACCCAGAGAGGACACAAGGATGTATAGCTAGAAATGTGTAGCTAGGCCCTCAGAACAAGGAACTGAAGGATGTAAAGTTAGGTTTGCCAACCTCCAGTCGGTCAACACAATATTACAAAATAGTCACCGAGGAAAACAGTGCTACTATAAATGTCCCAATAAACTTTAATGTAATATATTCATTTGTATGTCTGGCGTTTTTCTTTTCCTTATATATGTTTTACACTTTTACATATGTTCTTACTTATATTCTCATGTTCTACAAAGTGCCACTGACTTCATTATTATACAGAAGTGATTGTAAAGAACACATATGCCAATAGTCCCAAATGATTCAACAGGTAGAGCACTTATTCAAAAACAGTCCAATTTTGAAGTTGTTGCACTTATCTAAAAAGAGTTCAATTCCAAAGTTGTTGGACATGCCTCCAGTATAGTGCATTTTGGATGTCTTCATCGACAACCAAACCATCTTCAAGGCCACAAATAACAATGTTTGTAGAAGATGAGAAAGGTCATTTGTAACCTCTAGTAAGATTTCAAAGAACATATGTAAAAGAGTATATCATATTTAAAGAAAATAAAGACTGCGGTCATATGCACAATTAGACCCGACACAGGTGCGAATGCCGGGCGGATTTAAAGGGTGCGATCAGACAACATCTGGGAAGGGCCCCACAGCCGTCAGCAACCCGTTCTGCTCCGCCGCAGAAGTAGAGTTGAAAGACACCAGGGAAAATCCGGTAGTAAACGGGTTGCGACGGGCCACGGATGGACTTTCCTGTGTCTGATTGCTCCAGCGTGCTCTCATGGAGTCAGGATGGTCTGATTTTTTTTTTTTAATTAAACACATGGCTGTAACAAAACATGATATACTTTGATTTGACCAGTTTTGAAACCAAAACAACACAATGAAAGAAAGAATAACATGGCAATTATGTCACTGACAGAACAGTATACTAATATAATCAATACTCATAAATTGATCAACAGTAACTTCAAAGAAGATACAGTCTCTTAAGCAACTTTACATTCAAATATCTTTGAACTAACAAGACAGTAGAAAGTATTTATAAAGCCTCAACAAAATAGGAGAAGCTTGAATTTGGCAGCCTTAATAGCCTCCTATTCAAAACATTCTAATTCTATCTTTTCTACCAAAGGTTACCAAAAACTTAGCGGATTATAGAACAGTTGTTCATTGTGGGATGAATCCTTATAGGCTGAAAAAACATCTAACATAAAGGATGGTCTGATGAGGCCATCCCGACTCCGTGCCGTTGTTTCTTCCCCTTCGCAGTATGCGCGTCATTGCAAACGCCATAGGGAGCCGTCGGAGCGGAGGTGTAATTCATCCATCCCTCGGTTAAGCGCATGGTGAAAAAATGGCGCACAATAAAAGACTCACTCACAGTTGCGTCTGGTCACGCACTGACGGACTGCGCCCACGGCTTCAAAGGGAGGTGTAATCGTGCAACTGCGGGTCAAATTCCTCCGGAGGAAATAGCCTCACTCACACACACACCCCGTTTTTTCTGGCCCATGTGACCGCAACCAAAAACGCAAGATATACAAATTAAATCATTGCATTAAAGCGTATTGGGATATTGATAGTAGCGCTTCTTTTCCTCGGTGACTATTTTGTAGTACTGTGTTGACCTACACCGAGCTCCCCTTGCTTTTTTGCGTGTAGTTTTTTTTTTTTTAATAAATTTTTAGTTAGTTTTCAACAATAAACAGATTTCAAAAACATGACATACAAGGTTTTGTGGAAGTAACTTACGTAATGAATAGAAAGTAGTGAGAATGCATACAATCAAGCTAACAATAACAGCGAGCATGTTAACAGATGTGTGAATTTCTATTTCAGTGGTCATACGTTTCTCTTATTCAGTCAGAGTCAGGTTGCATCATAGAATATCTAAGACTTTTTTGCGTATAGTTAACTTCCGATTGGTGGCTGGAGATATCCCAGAATTGTGACTGATCTCCAATCTATAGAGTTCAGTTCCCCTGGGAAAAAATGGCTGTTTTGGAAGGTGGACTCTGTGGGACCTACTGAGAGGTCCCTCCCCAGAACATAAGAACATAAGAGAAGCCAATGTTGAATCAGGCCAATGGCCCATCCAGTCCAACACTCTGTCAAACAGCGGCCAAAATATACCAGGTGCCATCAGGAGGTCCAGCAGTGGGGCCAGGACACTAGAAGCCCTCGCACTGCTGCCCTCTCCAGCACCAAGAATAGAGTGCATCACCTGCCCCAGACTGAGAGTTCCCATCTATACCCTGTGGCTAATAGCCACTGATGGACTTCTGCTCCATATGTTTATCTAATTCCCTCTTGAAACTGTCCATGCTTGTAGCTGCCACCACCTCCTGTGGCAGTGAGTTCCATGTGTTAATCACTCTTTGGGTGAAGAAGGACTTCCTTTTATCCGTTCTAACCCGACTGCTCAGCAATTTCATGGAGTGCCCACAAGTTCTTGTATTGTGAGAAAGGGAGAAAAGTACTTCTTTCTCCACCTGCTCAATCCCATTCATAATCTTATAAACCTCGATCATGTCACCCCTCAGCCGTCGTTTCTCCAAGCTAAAGAGCCCCAAGCGTTTTAACCTTTCTTCATAGGGAAGGTGTTCCAACCCTTTTATCATTCTAGTTGCCCTTCTCTGCACTTTTCCCAATGCTATAATATCCTTTTTGAGATGTGGCGACCAGAACTGTACACAAAGGCTCCACCCCTCAAACCTCCAGGTGTTCCTCAACCCAGAGCTGGCAACCCTATGTAAAATATAGAGACTCGCTCATCAAACTGAGTAGCAGGAATGCAGTTGGCAACCCCAGTTCTTACAGAGGGCCGGTTTGGTGTAGTGTACTTGGAGATTTTCGGAGTAGAGCCTAAGGAGGGTGGGATTTTGGGAGGGGAGGGTCTCCGATGGGGGTATGATTCCATACAGTCCACTTTCCAAACAGTGATTTTCTCCAGGGGAACTGAAATCCTTGCTAATAGCGGGAGACCTGGAGGTTGGCAACCCCAGTTATTACAGAGAACTGCACTGCCAGGACGGTCCTTTTGCACAGGTCTGCATAGACACGTGGTGATTGGTCGCATCTTTACAGCACGACGTTCACTGAGAAGCCTTTTCTCTGGAAACAGGCCCTTAGAAACACTTCCGTTGGCTTTTGTGGAGTTTTTTACTCAGTCATCGCTGCCTCTTGTTGTAATGGTTAGGAGCAGCAGACTCTAATCTGGAGAACCAGGTTTGATTCCCCACTCCTGCACATGCAGCCAGCTATGTGACCGCAGGTCAGTCACAGTTCCCTCAGAGCTGTTCTCTCACGAGCAGTTTCTGTCAGAGTTCTCTCAGCCCCACCTACCTCACAGGGTGTCTATTGTGGGGAGGGGAAAGGAGACTGTAAGCCGCTCTGAGACTCCCAAGTGAAGGGCAGGGTATAAATCCAATCTCTTCTTCCTCCTCTTCCTCCTCCTCCTCCTTCTTCTTGTTCTTCTTCTTTTGCCAATCATCACTTGGCAGATAGTTCGCCTCAGCTCTTAGGTTCTGGTTATACTACCCTTTCAGTGATTTCAACCTCAGTATGCAATTAGTGCTACAGTAATTATGCCCCTTATTGATTAATAATTTACCATTACTAACTGTACTAACTCAGCGGACAGTGGAAGACAGGAGGGCCTGGCGTAATCTGGTCCATGGGGTCGCGAAGAGTCGGACTCGACTGTGCAACTGAACAACAACAACAACAACAACAATTATGCCCCTTATTGATTAATAATTTACCATTACTAACTGCTAATCACATTACCAGATATAAATACCTTCACAGTAGTCCGCGTAGCCCAGAATTCCTACCTTATTCCCCTCCTGAACAGTCAGGTTAGAACAGATAAAAGAGTGATTAACACATGGAATTCACTGCCACAGGAGGCGGTGGCAGCTACAAGCATGGACAGTTTCAGGAGGGAATTAGATAAACATATGGAGCAGAAGTCCATCAGTGGCTATTAGCCACATGGGGGCAGGTGATGCACTCTGTTCTTGTTGCTGGGGGGGCAACAGTGGGAGGGCTTCTAGTGTCCTGGCCCCACTGCTGGACCTCCTGATGGCCCCTGGTATATTTTGGCCACTGTTTGACAGAGTATTGGACTGGATGGACTATTGGCCTGATTCAACATTGGCTTCTCTTATGATCTTATGTTCTGGGGAGGGACCTCTCAGTAGGTCCCACAGAGTCCACCTTCCAAAACAGCCATTTTTTCCCAGGGGAACTGAACTCTATAGATTGCTTCCTTAGCCCTCTGCTGCTGCTTAAACTCTGCCTCCCCGTTTCTTCTTGTAGAGCAATGCCCAAAGAGTCCTCCAAAAGCTAGAAGACGTACAAGAAATGTTTGACAAGAGGCAAGTGAGCCTGAAGAAGTTGGCCGCCAAGCAGACCCGGCCCGTGCAGCCTGTCGCCCCGCATCCTGAATCCTCACCCAAGCGCGCATCGCCCAAGAGCACCCGACCCGCAACGTTAGGTAGGGTGCAGAGAAATATTACGCCTCTTACTTCTGAATCCGTGGGTTGAGAAAGGGGTCTGGCTCTCGGGGAAGCCTATCTGTTGTTGTTGTTTTTGGATGAGCATTTGTGTGTGTGTGCGCACGTCTGGTTGACTTCTGGCAACCCCTAGTGGGGCTTGGATGTTTCAGAGAGGTGGCGTGCTATTGCCTTCCTCTGCGTGCCGGCCCTGGTATTCCTTGGAGGTCTCCCATCCAAGTACTTGCCAGGGTCGGCCCTGCTTAGCTTCTGAGATCTGACAAGATCAAGCTTGCCTGGACTATCCAGGTCAGGGCGGGAAGCCTGTCTGGACTCCCCTCTCCTTTTCCTCCATCCCCTCCAGCACTGGTTACCTGACGAGAGCCAGCTGAGGTGCGGTTGGGCCCGTGGCTCAGTGGGAGAGCCTCTGCTTTGCATGTAGAAAGTCCCAGGTTCAGTCCTTGGCATCTCCAGTTAAAGGCTTGGGTAGGAGGTGATGTGGAAGACCTCCGCCTGGGACCCTGGAGATCCACTGCCAGTCTGAGTGGACCAGTACTGACCTTGGGGGTCCAAGGGCCTGATTCAGTATAAGGCAGCTTCATGTGCGTTGGGGAGGGGCTGTGGCTCAGTGGCAGAGCATCTGCTTTGTGTGCAGAAGGCCCCAAGTTTCTCTCCTCGGCATCTCCAATTAAAGGACCAGGTAGGAGGTGATGTGAAAGACCTCCCGCCTTCCAGCCATTGCCAGTCAGAGTAGACATTACTTACTTCGGTAGACCGGCGGTTTTACTCGATATAAGAGAGCTTTGTGTGGCAGTGTGCGGCAGGTTCACGTCAAGTGCTTGTTTGCATGCTTTCCCCTTCAAGATAGTCCCATAATGTGCTATCCTGACAAGGATCTGGGCTCAATACTACTACTATTATTGTTGTCGATGGAGTACCTTCCCTCTCTTCTTCATCCCTCATTTCTGCATAAACTTCACTCAGGGTTCCATCCATTTGTGGGTGCAAATAAAGCATTCTGGCTTCGTCGGCAATTTGTAGATCTTGACATGTTCTCTGAAGGGTAAATAAGAAAGCTTCTACATCCTGCACTGAGCAGGGGGTTGGACTAGATTGCCTGTATGGCCCCTTCCAACTCTGTGATTCTATGATCTCCCTTCTAATAATGGGAGCATTTCTTCTGTTCTGCTGAGGTAAATTCCTCACTTCTATGAGGAATGAGTAATTCAGCCCTTAACTGTATTACAGGCCCGAAACTAGCATTTTTTCGGGAGAGGGTACGGGGCGCCAAGGGTTAATGAAATCTACAAATTGCTGATGAAGCCAGAATGCTTTAAGACCTGTTCCCTTTTCACATAAACCAGGGATCCCTTCTGAGTTGAACTCTCTGAATAACTGGGTAAGAAATATCCTCCTCTTTCTAGGAGCGATAACCCTTTTCTGTTTGGGTAGACTGGCAGTTTTCAATCTCCCGTCCAGTCTCTTCTGTCAAACCTAAACCTCAGTTCTGGAGACTGTGAATAAACAAAATCCAGCTAAGGCTGACACTTAAAAGTTCCGATTTCTGAACTTTTCCTCAAGTATGTTGGTACACAGTAAGGGCAAGGAGTTGGGTCCCTTCACTTCCCAAGTGAACTTGTCTGTTTCCCTCAGACTGACACACACACACTCCTCCTGACCGGCTACTGCCAAGTCGAAGTCCAAACCACGACTGACTCCCTCTGAGAAGGCTGACAAGACTTTTGAAAGCTCTCCTCAGCTTGTGCTGACCAATCAGAGAGAAGGGCTGTGTGCACGCAGTCTTTTTTTAAAAAAAATTATTAAATGACATCAGTTAACAATATTAAGAATACAACCCGTGATCATAAAAACAGCATTAAACAACCACTGAGCTGCTGAAAAATATCCATAAAACAGTCCTCAGGATAGAAGCAAGAACTAAAGAGAGCTAAAAAGATGAAGCCTTTTGGTTAAAAGCCTAGTTAAAAAGGAAGGTTTGGGCCTGACCTCTTAAAAAAAAAAGTAGTGTTAACTTCTAAAGGGTTGAAGATAAAAAAAAATTTAATATAATCTGTTACAGAACGAAAAATCACAATGACCAACCATCTAAACTGTGTGCACGCAGTCAGTAGCCTGTCAATCAAACTGTGCTTTAAAGTGAGGCATTACCCCGAATCTCCCAGTTCATTGCTTTTGATAGACTAAGTATTATGTACTGTCATATATAATGTAGAGCTTGAGTCGAAAGCTATATCTCCTCATGGTATTGAAAAGCTCTTAATCTGATTGGGTGTTCCGTACAGCCTTCCAATAAGAACACCAGAACGATACTGGAGGGAAACAAGTTCATTGGATGTTATCTGTAAATACTGATTGGTTCTTATCTGAGATATGGGCGTGGTTTACTAAGCCCGGACAGTTTAAAAGAGAGCCTGTTGCTCCAATGTGTGTGTTTGTTCTTCACCTATCTAATAAAGCTGAATCACTGTTTTGGAAAAGCTGCGTTGAGTCTCGTACTTAACACTAAGCACCCTGGTTTTGGTGGCCCGTTTGTCACAGTTGGCAAACCTATAAATCCTAGGCCTGACTAGTCCCATTTTGGAGATATTTTTGGATCGGTCCAGGGGTCATCCATGGCTATTAGACAGAAGGATAAAAAGGAGTGTATGTTGTGCCTCCGCTCTCTGCTTTCCCAGCAAAATGGCTCCCACGCTGATATCTTTGGATAGACATTTGATCCTGCACCCTTCTGGGAATCATGGAAGAAAGTCTGATCCCATTAAGCTGTTTTAAAACAGCTTGTAAAGCAATTACACAATGTATGCCCTGTGACAGCAACTGTATCTTCTAAGCAATTTAATTTATCTAAACAGAGGTGCAGTCATTGCACAGAGCCTTGAGATAACGCCAGGCACATGTAGAGATACCTAACAGTAATGTCTGGTGTACTTTGGAAGAACTTTGCATATTTTATTGCAAGACAAATATATTTGTCCTTGTGGCCTTTGTGCAGAGGCAAAGATAAGTTCTGTAGCTGAGCCTGGGGGACAATGGGTTAGCAGTCGGAAGCCCGACATATGCAGCACTGATTGGCTGGTGACTGAGCTGTCACGCACTCCCCTGTCCTCCCCCTTTCTCTGAATTATTTTCTTCCTGATGTATGGACTTGTTCTAAAGATTCAGTTGTGTAGGTATTTGCTACTAAATGTTAACACTGTAGGAAAATAACTTCTCTAGTCCTTCTGTGTTCGTGAGAAATAATTACATTTTATAAGAGTGGAACTAAATGTATAAACCTGCACCCTCTTTTAATCCCTGCAAATTGTTTTTTGTTTGTATTCTAAAGCCACAGTTTAAAGGGGAGACTGGGGCAGGGGTGGAGCTTTTTAGCTCTTTAGTGGTGTTTCCTTGCTGATATTGCTACTCCAAAACTAGTACCCCTGTAGGGAGAAACCTGTATATACCCTTAAGCTCCCTGCCAAATGTGGCTGAAAACAGCTTGGGTGAAAGATTTTCCATGGGAAATGTTTTATTTTATTTAATTTGCTTAAAAAAAAAATTGTACGCCAACCAATCAGGTTATACCGACTGGCCAGCATCAAGACATTAGAACATTTAAACAATTAAATACAGTTAAAATATAAAACTGAATTAAAAACAAATAAAGAAACAACACTAGAAGGTGAACCAAAACCCATTGGGGGGGGTATGCCAGATGAAACAAAAAAAGTCTTCACTAATAGAGGGAGACAGACAAATCTCTTTGTGGAGGGAGTTTGAAAGTTTTGGTGCCACAACAGAGAAGACCCTTTCTCCAGTCGTCACCCATCTAAGCCTCCGATGGCAGGACAACTGAAGCAAGGCCAATGAGGATGGCCAGAGTTGGTGGGTAGGTTCGTACTGGAGAAGGCGGTCCTTAAGGTATTGTCCCAGGCCATATAGGGCTTTGGAGGGCAATAGCAGCACCTTCAGTTGAGCCCAGAAGTAAATTGGAAACCAGGGTAGGTGGGACAAGATTAGGATGATATGGTCCATCATAGACCCAGTCTAGTGGATATCCCGGCCTCAGCATTCTGTACCAACTGTAGCTTCCGGACAGTCTTCCGGACTGGTGGAATGAGCTCCCAGAAGAGATCACGCCCCTGCGGGACCTTTTGCAGTTCCGCAGGGCCTGCAAGACGGAACTCTTCCACCAGGCTTTCCGTTAGGAGCCGCCACACCACCAACAACATCATCTGTGGTTATGGGTTGGCTCTGGTCTGGGGATTGCGTTATACTATTGCACTAAGCTGAAGATCACCAAGCTGGTGAAAATTGTTAGTACACCATCTGAATTATTCAAAGATTAGCATCACTAGCACTTTAATTGTTGGATTGTTTTAATGCTCAATGTTAATGTTGTGTCTACTGTTTTAATTTTTGTATATGGTTTTTATGGTACAGGGTACCAACTAGTGTAAGCCGCCTTGAGCCTGCTTGCGGGGAGGGCGGGGTATAAATTGAAAAAATTAATAAATAAATAAATTCAAGGGCAGCCCCACATAGAATGCCTTGCAGTAGTCTAACCTAGATGTTTCCAGGGCGTGTACCACAGGAAAGATCTTTTCTAGCCACAAAGGGCTGCAGCTGGCTCACTAACTGAAGAGTCATCACTGGGCACTGCTGCCACCTGTTTATCCAACAGGAGGCCCGGGTCCAGGAATCATCCCCAAGCTACAAACTTGCTCCTTTAAGGGGAGTGCAACCCAGTACAGGGGATAACCCATTCCCCGGGTCAGATTAAGAGACAAATTTCCCCCTCTTCTCGGTGAACGTACAGGGCCGGCTCTTCCACTAGACCAACTAGTGCAACGGCCTAGGGTGCAGATCTCCGAGGGGCACAGTGAGGACCCTGCTGCTACCCCCCGCCCACCCCCAGCCACCACCCCCAGCATGGCTTTCTGGGCACCAGTCCTGCGCGAGGGCCCGTGGAGGGAGGAAGTGCCATGCTTCTGGTGAGCGGGACTGGCAGTGGGTTCGGGCAGCTTCCCTTCTTCGCAACTGCAGCCCCTTCCAGGCCTGGGTTCTGAGCCTCTCTTTGCGGCATGAGCCCCACAACGCTGGCTCTGTCCCTTCGCCGCAGCCGGTGCCCCTCGACTTGTGGCAGGGAGAGGTGGGAGGAGGCAGCGGCAGTGACAGGGTGTGCTCTCTCTTGCTGGGTGGGTGTGTTGTGACCTCAGGTTTTTTGGTGGTGGAGGGGGTTTCCCCCCTCTCCTCTGCTCGCAAGTGAATCAGCAGCAGGTTGCTCTGCGGCTCGGGTCTCCGGCTCCAGCGCGGCTGCTGCGGGCAGGCAGGCAGGCATCAGCTGGCCCTCGTTGGTTCCCGCTCTCTCGCTCGGGGCTCCTCGCGGCCGGCGGCGACCATGAACATGAGGAGGGTGGCCAGCATCTCCACGCAGCTGGCGGAAGCCAGCTCAGTGGGTGATGGTTGGGCTCCAGCTCCCCCGGGAGCAATGCTCCCTCTAAGCTGTGGAGTCCTGTGAGCAAAAATTCTACTTTGTGAGCCACCAGCATTAAAGTTGTGAGCAGGCAGGTGATTTGGCTACTGCATCAATTAGTATGTTCTGGACTGGAGCCACCCTTCCTGAGCCAAGACAAAAATGCGTGAGCCGGAGGGTAAAAAATTGTGAGCTAGCTCACACCGACTCGGCTTAGAGGGAACACTGCCCGGTAGCGGTGCGAACTTCACCGGGGGGGGGGTTGATGGTGGGAGAGAGGGGCTGCTGGGAGGGAGGGAGGGAGGGACGGTCCCAGGCGGCTGCGAGGGCGCCTGAAGGGGGTGCCAGAAATTGGTGGGTGCACCGGGGGGGGGGGGCGCCAGAAGGTGTCCTCACCTAGCATGCCAAAATACCTGGGGCCGGCCCTGTGCACGTATGTACAGAATATGTACAAACAAGAGAAGCCCCCCCATAGCAAGAACAGAATGTAAGCAATTTTTTTTAAAGGTGCTCACGTAAAGCACAGGGGAAAGGGCAAAACTGAGAGCATTCCACATGGATGTTAATTTATATGTGTGTCTCCGTAACAGCACAAAGGAGGAGGGTACGGAGGGGTGAACTGGGGTCACCATGCCTTAAGGAAGTCGAAACCAAAGCCCTGTGCTTGGTCCTGTTTATGAGCAAGCATAAATTCAGGGTTGCTGAAGTGCGGTTGGGGCAGTGAAGGCAGGGAGTTGGAAACTTACACCTTCCATGAACAGCTCCAGATGTCTGAATAAAGAGCTTTATTTCCCCTGCCAACAACGTTTGGGGGCGGGGGGGGAACAGTCCACTCAGCTGGCAAATAAGGCATTTGTCACTCCTGGCTGCACATTCGTTAAACGAGGAAAACCACAACACCTGAATGCCGTCTTTGTAAGAAGCAGAAAGCTTATGCGGTGTTTTCATCAGTGCTGCTTTCTGAGCAGATTGAGATGGCTGTAGGTTTTTGGCATACCAGTGCTAGAGTGGGGGCACGGCCAGATACCCAACACTGATTGGGAATTTTGTGGGGGGGGGGGTTAGGGCAGTCTTGGATTACTTAGCATGAATGTTGAGGTGGGGGGAGGGAATATACTGATTCCTCCTGGGCATCCAGGAAGACAAAAGACCTTAGGGATGATACAGAATACTGTATTTTCTGAAGTGCAAGACTAGGGTTGTTTTGTTTTTTTAATTTTTGGCCAGGTATGCCACCAAAAAAAAGGGAGGGTTTTGTCTTACCTTTGCATACAAGTTACAATTATGTCCAATGATTTTTTTAAAAATGTTGTGTGTAACGTTTTTCAAGGCGATCGTCTTACATTCAGGGCCATCTTCCTTTCGAGTAAATATGGTACTCTGGCGGATTTCCTGCCCTGCCCTGAATGGCCCGGGATAGCCCAATCTTGTCAGGTCTTGGAGGCTAAGCAAGATTGGCCCTGGTCAGTATTTGGATGGGAGACCTACGAGCAGGCCTGTAGCCAGGATTTTTAAATTCGGGGGGCCTTTAAATAAGTCAGGGGGCACCCTGCACACACCCCAAGGGAATGCCACAAATAAAATAAAAAGTCAGGGGGCCTGGGCTGGATGGGAGGTCAGGGGGCCTTGGCAGTAAGTCGGGGGTCCAGGCCCCGAGATGCCCCACTGTAGCTATGGGCCTGCCTCTGAGGAAGTCCAGGGTTGGAAGGCAAATGTCACACTAGCTGTGGCCTTCTCTGGCCTGGAAACCCCTACAGGGTTGCCATAGCTGCAACTTGAATAGGGCAGGGGGGGAGGGGGAGTTGATTTCTGGAACGTTAGAGCAAATGTTTGCCCTGGCCTGGGTGGCCTGATATCATCAGCTCTTGGCTGCTAAGTATACACGAAGACTTGAAACTGCCTTGCCCTGAATCAAAGTGCATCAGAGTCCGTACTGTCTACTCAGACTGGCAGTGACTCTCTAGGGCCACAGGCAGAAGTCTTTCTCATGACCTACGGCCAGATCTTTTAACTGGAGATACTGGGGATCGAACCTGGGACCTTCTGCATGCCAAGTAGATGCTCTGCCACTGAGCCACAGCCCCTCCCAGGTTAGCCCTGGTAGTGCTTGGGTAGGAGATTATTAGGGAGATTATTAGGAAGAGAATTGAAAACAAATCAGCCAGTATCATAATGCCCCTGTATAAATCATTGGTGCGACCTCATTTGGAATACTGTGTATAGTTCTGGTCACCACATCTCAAAAAGGATATTATAGCATTGGAAAAAGTGCAGAGAAGGGCAACGAGAATGATAAAAGGGTTGGAACACCTTCCCTATGAAGAAAGGTTAAAACGCTTGGAGCTCGTTGGAGAAACGATGGCTGAGGGGTGACATGATCGAGGTTTATAAGATTATGAATGGGATTGAGCAGGGTGAGAAAGAAGTACCTTTCTCCCTTTCTCACAATACAAGAACTCGTGGGCACTCCGTGAAATTGCTGAGCAGTCAGGTTAGAACAGATAAAAGGAAGTCCTTCTTCACCCAAAGAGTGATTAACATATGGAATTCACTGCCACAGGAGGTGGTGGCAGCTACAAGCATGGACAGTTTCAAGAGGGAATTAGATAAACATAGGGAGCAGAAGTCCATCAGTGGCTCTTAGCCACAGGGTATAGATGGGAATTCTCAGTCTGGGGCAGGTGATGCACTCTATCCTTGGTGCTGGAGGGGGCAGCAGTGGGAGGGCTTCTAGTGTCCTGGCCCCACTGGTGGACCTCCTGATGGCACCTGGTATATTTTGGCCACTGTGTGACAGAGTGTTGGACTGGATGGGCCATTGGCCTTATTCAACATTGGCTTCTCTTATGTTCTTATGAGACCAGCAAGGAAGTTCAGGGCTGCTGTGCGGAGGCAGGCAATGGCAGACCCCCTCTGTTCGTTCCTTGCCTCAAAAACCCTACGGAGTTGCAACTTGACAGCACTTTCTACCACACTGCAGACATTTCCCCCATCTTTCACTGCAAGAAGAGAAACTCTTCAGTTAATTCATGTCTCGGGAACCTGGTGTCAATCCACCTGTTTTAGAAATGTTCCTTAGAAGCACGGGGCTAGTCTACGACGGTCTTCCAAGTTTTCATAGGGCGCCCTTAGAGGGCTTGTGTTTAGCTTGGGCCGTAGAACCCGGCCCTTCCCTTCTTTGCATCTCTCTCTCTCAAGGCAATTAAAGCTGTATCATTTGAGACGTTACTTTCCCCAGTTCAGCTAAAAATTAACTGTCGGGATTACTGTTCAGGCGAGAAGTCACAGAAGCAGATGCTTGCTGGAAGCAAACACAGATGGAGCACACAGAGATGGGATCTGCAGTGCACAGTTATAGAGTGCATGGTTAGTGCCTGAATGATAGAATCATAGAGTTGGAAGGGACCTCCAGGGTCATCTAGTCTGGAAAGGGGGAGTCTTGCCTAAACCCCGTCCTGGTGGAACTAGCTGTCAGATGGTACGCAGGCCCTGTGGGACTTATCTCAGTTCTGCAGGGCCTGCAAAGCAGAGCTCTTCTGAGTCTGTCCAGGTCTGTTTACGTGGGTTGCAAGAATGTGTTAAGCATCTTCTCCTCCAGATCCAGTCTAATCCCTTCCCCAGGGCTGCTTTAATGTGCCCCTTCTGCCCCATCCGATATGTCCTTTTTTCCCTTTAGTAACCCATAGCTCATGCACACACTGTCTCACAATTCATTTAAGTGCTCAATCGACACTCTGCTCATTCCACACATTTGGTGATCCAATATACCATGGGTTCCCAGTGTGGTTCCCCTGAGTGTAGGGTTGTCAGGTCCTTCCTGGCAAGCGGTGGGGGATGAGGGGGATTTACCAGGAGAGAGAGGAAGGCCCAGGCCACGCCATCAGTGTTGCACAGGAAGTGACATCACCTCTCTGTGACAGTGCTGTGACGCTCTGGTATTTGGGCAAAAACTGTGGCAAAAACGGCGTCTTACCATAGAGTTCCTGCCCAAATACCAGAGCGTCACCTGGATGTCACTGGCATGTTGATGTCATTTCCCGTGCGATGCTGGCAACGTGGCCTGGACCTTCCTCCTTCTCCTGGTAAGTCCTGCAGCGGGCCAGCTGACTGGCGGCTGGGGTACAGGGCCTGGTGGTGGGGGACCCCTGTCTTCACCAGGAGGTCTGGCAACCCTACACAGGTGCCATGATGCCTGCTGACATCTATCCTAGTGCCCACCAAGTGTTTTTAGAAAGTTGATGGGGCTTTTTCCCCCTCCAGCAAGGCTTCTGATCGACTGCGCAGATTTTTAAAAACTTTGCTTTGGCCTCAGCTGTCACCTAAACACGAGGGTCTTCACTGTGTGCCTGAAGGTAGCTAGTTGTACCTTCTATGGCCACCACACTGTACCGGAATTCCAAAAGATGCCTACAGGCTCAAAAAGGAAATTGTCACATTAATGTTATTTTGAAGGAAGACACAGCCTGTTATTATTATTAATTATTAATTATTAATTAATAATATAGGCTAGAAATCTGTACCAGGCCTTTAGGTAATAAACTGGTCCAAGCCCCACTGGATTCCCTCACAGCATTCTGTACTCAGTGATGCGTGTTTTAAAAAAATCACCTCATGAATAACATCTGGTGTGCAGGTGGAAGTCAAAAAAAGCCAGGGAGCGATTAGCTGACTCAGGAAAAGCTGCCGATGTGGATTCCTTCCACAGCCCTTGGGGGCAAGGGGGGACACCCGCTGCTTCTTAAGGCCTAGAATGGTTATAAAAATAGAAATAAAAATAGACCGAAACAAATTTTGCTGTTGCCAGAGTGATCTTAGGATCCTTATGAATGATCCAAGCTTTGGGTTCTCTGCCAAGATATTCAGCTTCAGGCTCCACACTCAATTTCAGTGAATCAGGCAAATTCACTTATTATAATAAAATTATAATAAAATTCTTTTATTATCAAAGAAAAGGTGAGGCAACCTCAATTAACAATAATTAACTAGACAAAAGGAAAATTCAACGCCTTTTGATGGTTACCAAAATGTTGTTGTTGTTCAGTCGCACAGTTGAGTGCAACTCTTCGCAACCCCATGGACCACATCACACCAAGCCCTCCTGTCTTCCGTTGTGCTCCAGGGTCTGCTTAATTTCATGTTCATTGCATTGATAACACTGTCTAGCCATCTCATCCTTTGCCATCACCCAGCCTGTTGCTAGAAAAATTACAAGGCTCTAGTTGTGTGTTTCTGGATGGGCCTAGTTAGTCCTTGGAGGGGAGACCACCAAGGAAGTCCAGGGTTGCTACGCAGAGGCAGGCAAGGGCAAAACCCCCTCCAAACGTCTCTGGCCTTGAAAAACCTACAGGGCCACCTCAAGTTGGCTGTGACTTGAAAGCGCTTTCTATCGTCATAAGATGGCTGTGCTGCTTTCTTTCCCAAGGACTCACACACCTACAGAAGTACAGATATTTGGGTCCTGGTTCGAGAAGTGCTTATCTAGAAAATTATGGGTGAAAAACACAAACTCTGTACCCTGGCCCTCATCCAACACTGGGGACAAGAGTCCATTTAGTCTGCTTTGTCCAGTAGAGAGTCCAATTTCTCAAATAAGCCCTGGAGAAGGAAGACAGGCAAGAGGTTAAACGCCTCCTGTTTTTACTTTGACACACACACACCCTCCCCAACTGCTTGCATCCAATACAGAGTATAAAAAAAGCAGAATTAGCTAAACTGGAGGCTAGCATGAAATGTCTAGAGACCTACTTCAAATGGCTGAAAAGAATGAGGTTCTTTTTTCCATTCTCAAATAATGCCTGGCTGGCTCAGATCGTGACCCTGAACTGTTCCTCAGAGTCTTAAGAATTCAGGAAATGAGAGAAATTTGGGGAGGTGAAGAAGAGAAAAGCACTACAATGTGTTGAACCTTACCTGCATTATTTTAACCAAAACAGCCCTCTTTTTTCAGTAGAAGTGAAAGCTGAGACCATGAGAATTACCCAGACGGATGAGGCCAAGGGTTATCACCTTCGGCTTCTGGTTTCCATGAGTTTAGATAATGTTTATACCCACCTTTCTATCTGTCTTGCATCACAAGGCACCTTAGAAGAAGAAGAAGAGATTGGATTAATGGTTAAGATGCTGAACTGGAGGCTGTGGAAGGTCAGTAGTTCAGCAGTTCAAGACCCGTGAGTGCCGCATAATGGGGTGAGCTCCCGTCTCTAGTTCCAGCTCCTGCCAACCTAGCAGTTCGAAAGCAAGAAATTGCAAGTAGATAAATAGGTACCACTTCAGTGGGAAGGTAACAGCGTTCCGTGCGCCTTGGTGTTTAGTCATGCCGGCCACATGACCATGGAAATGTCTTCGGACAGCGCTGGCTCTTCGGCTTTGAAACGGAGATGAGCACTGCAACCCTAGAGTCGGATCTGACTGGCTTTCGAGCAAGGGAACCTTTACCTTTACCTTTACTACACTACCTGAAGGAGTCTCAGAGCAGTTTACGATCTCCTTTTCCCTTCCCCTCCCCACAACAGACACCCTGTGAGGTAGATGGGGCTGAGAGAGCTCTTTCGAGGGCTCCTCTTGAGAAAACAGCTCTGAGAGAACTTGTGACTGACCCAAGGTCATGCCAGCAGCTGTATGAGGAGGAGTGTGGAATCAAACCCAGTTATCCCAGATTAGAGTCCACACTCTTAACCACTACATCAAACCGGCTCTTAACAAAAACACCAAAACAAGCCAATTGAAATGACACAGGAACGTCATAAAACCAATAGCAGCGGACATTAAACATAACCCGATAAAGCCATTGTCCTTACGCCCTCTGATACAAATTTCAGGTCAAATGCTTCTCCCTAGCAGCTGATACTCTGAGATAAACAGTCTCTGCACATGGATGTTCCGTGTCGCTGCCATGGCCAATAGCCTTTTATGGACCTGTTCTCCAGGGATTTGGCTAACTTTTTCAGGAGCTAGCTACAGTAGGGTTGCCAGATCCCACCTGGCCATCAGCGGGGGTGGCAGGATACAGTTGCCAGCTCCAGGTGGGAAACTCCTGGAGCTTTCGGGGTGGAGCATGGGGAGGTCAAGGACCCCAGTGACATGCCATGCCATAGAGTCCACCATTCAAAGCATCCATTTTCACCAGGTGAACTGCTCTCTGTCGTCTAGTTCCATGAGATCCCCCAGCCTCACCTGGAGACTGGTATCCCTAAGCTACAGTACAAACTACACATTACAATTTTCGACATGTTGTGTCTGATTCATAGGTCAGGCCAAGGAATCAAGTCAGTCCTATACTAGCTGGGATGCCAGGAACCTCCATCCCAAGCATGTGAGGCCCTGTTTTGGATCGGGACTGTGGCACATAGGGAGAAAAGTATTTTGCATTCCCTGGTGACATTTTCCCAACCCAAAATGAATTCTGCCCCAATCCAAATGAATTCTGAGCCAGGAACTCCCAGGTGACACATTTTTTATTGCTGTTAGACATCACCCTGCCAACAAAAGTCCACATGGTCAAAGCAATGGTATTCCCAGTAGTAATGTATGGCTGCGAGAGCTGGACTATAAGGAAGGCCGAGTGCCGAAGAATAGATTCTTTTGAATTATGGTGCCAGAGAAGACTCTTGAGAGTCCCTTGGACTGCAAGGAGATCAAATCAGTCAATCCTAAAAGAAATCAACCCTGACTGTTCCCTGGAAGGCCAGATCCTGAAGCTGAAGCTCAAATACTTTGGCCACCAAATGAGAAGGGAGCCCTCACTGGAGAAGACCCTGATGCTGAGAAAGATTGAAGGTCAAAGAAGAAGGGGACGGTAAAGGATGAGATGGTTAGACAGTGTCATCGATGCAACGAACATGAAATTGAGCGAACGTCAGAGGACAGCGGAAGACAGGAGGGCTGAATTGGAGATCTCTTAAATCTGAATCTTCTTTTTTGTCTTTGAGGTTTTGGAAGCAATACCAGTAAGGCCATCGCCCCTTGAGGTTCTTCTCCATCTTCTTTTCCCACTTCTCCTTCTTCCCTTTCATCTTCTTGATCTTCTGACATCTCTTCCCCATATGTCCTCAGAAAGTCCATTGCCTTGAAAACTGAAGTTATTCTAAATCTTTTCTCTCCATATATAAAAAATAGTCCTCCGGGCAAAATCCATCTGTAACTTATATCATCACTCCTCAATAATGCTGTCAACTCTGAGTATTCCTGCCTTTTCCCCCAAACTCTCCATGGGATTTCTTTCATAGACAGTTATCTCCACTTCATTCATCTTCAGGGGGAGAGGCATTTACTTCTTTCAATATTTTATCTCTTACCATTCTCTTATGGAACCGTATTTGAACTTCTCTCGGGAGTTTAGACCGTCTTGCATAAGCCAAATTCATTCTAAAGGCCATGTCTATCTCTTGTTCCACCTTACTCACCTCTTCCATCTGCATATGATCAGCTAACAGCTTCGCCATCTTACTAGTTAAATCTTCATCCTTCTCTTCCGGGACATTCTGATATCTCAGTATAAAAGCCACTCTTTCCATCTGAAGTCTCATAACATCCTCTTCTAAGGTGGTCTGTTTCTCTTCATTCTCTTGGGTTTTCCTTTCCATTTCTTAAGTTCTGCCTTCCATATTTTCCATTGCTGTATTTAAGACCGTAATTTTTTGTAGTATTTTCTGCAATTTGCTTTTGCAGTGTTTGTAAACTTTGTGCAAATTGGGCTGTAATGTCTTTCATAGCATTTTGGATGGGCTCAACCGCTTGGGGAATCATGCCCCTAATTTCTTGGATAGCCCCTTTGATAGGATCAATCGCCTGAGGGACAGAATTTCTAATTTCTTCCATAGCAACTTTGATAGGCTCGACTACATCCGTAATTGTACTAAGGATAGTTGACTGTACAAGAGCTTACATTGCCTTCTGCATCTCTTTTTGTGTTTCCTTCTGTGCTGTGGCTCCCAATTTTGATTGTACAGAGCTAGACATTCCTGGTGAAACTACCAAAAATATCCTCCCTTGCCCTTGTACATTGGACATAATTACTACCTTTTACACTCCGTTCACCATCAATTCTAATTCCAAATCCAATATTTTATAATTATAACCCACTTTTCTACAGAAATTTATATCCTGCTTTCACTTTCCCCTTATTATTTTAATTGTTTATTCTCCTCTACTTGATGTTTAGGAACAAACTTTATTTCCTGGCTCAACGCCCAGACTGTCTATCTGTTGAGGAAATCTTGTTTGGATTAATAACTCTTTTTTTGGCAGTATGCCCAGAAGTTTAATTATCACTTCCATTTATAAACGAGGTTTATTTCACCATTAATCTCTCCCTGCTCCGCTTCACCTATCTGCCATTAATAAACAACTCTGCTTAATGGCCATTTTCTTCCAGGGGGTAGAAACCCACCCTTCTCTTGGTACTCCATCAGGACTGACTGTTGCCAAAAGTTGCCCTTTTTAAATTAACTCAGTTTCCAAAAGAGTACTCACAGGAGCGCTTGACCGGCTTGAGTTCCTCTCCCCCCCCCCCAGTGCAGGAACATTGGCTTTGCTCATAAAATGAGCTCCAACTTCATTTCTGCATTGGGGATGATCCTGATCTCCCTGTGAGTAGCCACACTCACAGGGACCTGGATCAAGCCCCTTGCAGCTGCCAGCTCCTTCCCTGGAGTGGTGGTGGGGGTCTTTAAGATAACAAAGGACCCCTTTTGAAAATGAAAGTGGCCGAAGCGATTGTCAGACGCCCCGTGGTGCCGCACCAGAGGTGGCTTTGGGCTACCTAATTGGACATTATATTATAGAGCAGCGGCATTGGTATGGATCAGAGAATGGATTATGTTGGAAGATAGAAGGATATTAAAACCAGAAGGCCACGATCTGCAATTAGGGTGACATGCATTTCTTTGGTATGAAAAAGCCTCAGCGCATAAATATTTTAAACAGCATTGGATACGGGCTTCACTTATAAAAGGTGGGAAATCATACAAAGGAGATGGTTTATGAAAATTTCCAAATTGGCTGCACCGTTAGAGGCATTTACTCTACCCAGACTATATGATGAAAATCTGCCAAGGAGATATATAAACATTCTGAATTCAAGAAATGAGCTTAAGCTGAAAGAAGACTTAACATGGTGACAGAAAGCTCAGATAGAATCGAGATATGTTAAGGATAAGAAGACGGGCTTCAATGAGTCTCTTACAGAGTTGGAGAAATTATTGAGTGCACCAGAGGAGAAATTTATAAAAAAAAATGTATACACTGTTTTTAAAAGACAAGTTGTCAGATGAAATGGTTAAACAGAATATGATTTAATGGGCTCAGAACTTGGGGTATAATATAGAACTGGAGCAATGGGATCAGATATGGAATAAAAATGTTAAAATAACTAAAGTGATTTCTTATAGAGAGAATATGTATAAAATGTTTTATAGGTGGTAGGTTACACCAGAAGGAATTGCTAAATATGATGCTAAATGTTCCAACAAGTGCTGGAAATGCAAAAACAAGGTGGGCTCATTTTATCACATGTGGTGGTCGTGTAGTGCTACCAAAAGCTATTGGATATGGGTGCATAGACTGATACAGAAGATCTTAGGGAAAACAATTCCTTTTAAGCCGGAAGTGTTGTTGTTAGGTATCTTACCTAAGGAGATAAGTAGAGATGATCGTTACCTGTTAATATACTTGGCAACTGCTGCCAGGATTTTGTATGCAAAATATTGGAGAACCACCCAAATATCATTAAAACAAGAATACATTGCCAAGATATTTGAGGCTGCAGAGAAGGACAAGCTGACTTTAAGAAAGAAAGGACACTCAGATTCCACTTTCCAGAACACTTGGCAACATTTTTATGATTGGTACAAATTAAATGGTTGAGAGGGTAAAGATTTGGTGCATTAAAATAGAAGATAAAACCAGGGATGATATAGATGGTTTGTAATAAGAGATACTCACATAAAGGGCAATATTATTTTGAATGATAAAGTGCTTCAAATATAGAAATTGATCTGAATTACCCCCATTTATGTTTTATGTTGTGATTTGGTTTTTGTGTTATGCCGTGTTTTGTATCCAGTGTTGTTTTATTGTATTTTGTGATATTGTTTCGTATTGTTTTGTTTAGTTGTAGTTTGTTATAAAAATAAAGAAAAGCCTGCCTTTGGGGCAGTTTTAATTTAAAAAAAAAAACAACTCTTAGTGAACCAGAATGGAACCCCGTTTCTGTAATGGCTTGACACCCTGCATAAGTCTTTATCAACGTAAAAAATTACTACATTCTCAGTCCGTTTGTGCTTGGACTTTACTTTGTAGTACAGCTTTTGCTGATGTTTATGTGGGGCTTCTTTTGTATTCATTTCAGCTACCAACAGGAGATCGGTAGAAATGTCGAGTCCCCCCAAATCTGTCTCCGATGCAGAGTTATCAAAGAAGAAGAATGTCAAGAAGAGTAAAGGTGGAATTAAGGTAAGGAATCTTCAGTGCTGTTCTTCATGTGGGGGACGGCCTTCAGTGGAGAAGGCCCCAAGTCATCATTGTCATCTGTTGCAGTGTGCACAGTTTCTAGGACTCCTAAAATTGTCTGTGAAGGTTTCCTAATCCACCCCAAATCCAAGCCTCAAAACACATTTTTAAGATTGACTTCATATGAATATGTTGTCGAAGCTTTTCATGGCCAGAGTTCATTAGTTGCTGTAGATTTTCCGAGTTGTGTGGCCATGGTCTTGGCATTATAGGACCTGACGTTTTACCAGTAGCTGTGACTGGCATCCTCAGAGGTATAACACAGAAAGATGGAGTACTCTCTGTGTCAAGGTGAGAAGAAAAATGGTAGGCAGGCAATTAATATCTACCTGGGAAGGTGGGGTAGGGCTGAGTCATTATCTTGTAAGAGCTCCCCAGGTTATGAATATGCTAATGGAGGAGCTTTCCTGAGGAGGTTCTTTTGTCTATGGATTGTTTCCTGAGGAGGTTTCATGTTTCCTGAGGAGGTTCTTTTGTATGTGGATTGGCTGTTGAAATTCTAATCTTATCTGTAGTGCTATTGTCAGATGTAGAGCCTTTTGTGTTTTTCAGGACAGGAAACCATTCCCTCTTTGTTTTTAAACTCTCTTCTTTCCTGTTGAAGTTGTGTTTATGTTTATGAATTTCAGTGGCTTCCCTGTGTAATCTGACATGGTAATTGGAAGTGTTGTCCAGCCTTTCAGCGTCTTAGAACAAAACGTCAGGTCCTACAATGCCAAGACCACAGCCGCACAACCCGGAAGATCTACAGCAACTAATGACTTCATATGGTCACTGTGTAGGATGAGTTTTCTTGGTCAGTCATCCTTGACGTAAAAAGAGTGCTTCAGTAATAAACCTGTGAATCAGGGCCCCCCTTTCATAATTGAAGGTGTTGGTTCTCATGCCTTCTGTATGCACCTCTTCTCTCCTCCACCTTTATTTTCTTCCTTTATTTATTTAGATAGTTACCCTCTGTCTTTCTCCTTAACAGAGATCCAAAGTAGTTTAGAATACCATGCGTACCTCCTCCTTTTCCCCCCTGTGGATCCAGAATACATTTTTTTCCCATTAACTACAATTTCCACCAGTTCCTGCTTCCTGCCACAGACCACCTAACATTGTTCTTCAGGATCCAGTTTGGTGTAGTGGTTAAGAGCGCAGACTCTGATCTGGGAGAAACGAGTTTGATTTCCCACTCCTCCACATGCAGCTGCTGGTGTGACCTTGGGTCAGTCATAAGTCCTTTTAGAGGTGTTCTCTCAAGGGCAGTTCTCAAAAGAGCTCTCTCAGCCCCACCTACTTCACAGGGCTTCTGTTGTGGGGAGGGGAAGGGAAAGAAGATTGTAAGCTGCTCTGAGACTCCTTTGGGTAGTAAAGGGCAGGATATAAATCCAATCTCCTCCCCCTCCTCCTCCTCCCCGTATCTCAGGAGCAGCATTTCATGGAATGTGGGCTACAATGGGAGGGGAAAGGCAGGCAAATTCCATTCTGTTTATGGGGAAATTAGTCTGGATCTATTCCAGAATAACCCTAGCCTGGCCTTTATCCTGTTCACTGTAGTTTCCTTCCTTAGATAGGGAAGACCTTCAAAGCAAAGAATATGGCTTCCCATCAGGTGTAAAACCCAGGGCCTTTGTGATTAGGATGTTAGCTATGTCTTCCCAGCCCTTACTATGTCAAATTCAACTCTTTTCCTTAAATTTTGTGTTGGATTCCATACAGAATTTCCACTGACAAAAGGCATTTCAGTTTCCGGCAGTGGAGCAGGATTTCTCTGCCTCCCCATCCTGTAGCCTAAAATGTAGGGGAAAGGTGATCCTGGATTTGGTCCTAAGTAACACCCAAGACCTGGTGAGAGGTGTAAAAGTGATTGCACCACTTGGGAACAGTGACCATAATGTCATTGAGTTTAATATTTGTACAGATAAGGAGTTGCCCAAAAAGACTGACGCAACCACTTTTAACTTTAAAAGGGATAACTTCTCTGGTATGAGGGGACATGTGAGGAAGAAATTGAAAGGAAGAGTGAAGAAGGTCAAAACCATTGGGGAAGCTTGGACACTATTTAAAAATAAAATCCTAGAAGCTCAGAAAAAATATATACCGCAGGTTAGGAAAGGCACAAATAGGTATAGAAAAAAGCCTGCATGGTTAACAAATAAACTAATGGAAGCTGTAAAAGGTAAGAAGGATTCCTTTAAGCGGTGGAAAGCTAGTCTTAGTGAGGTTGATAAAAGGGAATACAGACTATGGCAAATAAAATGCAAGTCTGTGATCAGGCAAGCAAAAAGGGAATATGAGGAGCATATCGCAAAAAACATAAAGACCAACAATAAAACTTTCTTCAAATACATTAGAAGTAGGAAGCCAGCCAGGGAGGCAGTGGGACCCTTGGATGACCAAGGGGTAAAAGGAGTAGTGAAGGATGATAGGGAAATGGCTGAGAAGCTGAATGCATTTTTGCCTCTGTCTTCACTGTGGAAGAGGAGAAGTGCTTGCCCACTCCGGAAGCACCGATTTCGGGAGGGGGGTTGAAAGACCTGAATCAGATTGCGGTGACAAGAGAGGAAGTCCTACGACTGATGGACAATTTAAAAACTAAGAAATCACCAGGCCCAGATGGCATTCATCCGAGAGTTCTGAAAGAACTCAAATGTGAACTTGTGGATCTCCTGACAGAAATATGTAATCTTTCTTTAAAATCTGCCTCCATTCCTGAGGACTGGAAGGTAGCTAATGTCACTCCCATCTTTAAAAAGGTCTCCAGGGGAGAGCCGGGAAATTACAGACCAGTCAGTCTGACATCGATACCGGGTAAGTTGGTGGAAACTGTTATTAAGGAAAGAATTAGTAGGCACATTGATGAACAAAAACTATTGAGGCAGACTCAGCATGGGTTCTGTAAGGGAAGATCTTGTCTCACTAACCTGTTAGTGTTTTTTGAGGGAGTGAACAAACATGTGGACAAGGAGGACCCAATAGATATTATTTACCTTGACTTCCGGAAAGCTTTTGATACAGTTCCTCATCAAAGGCTCCTAAGTAAGCTCAATAGTCATGGGATAAAAGGACAAGTCCTCTTGTGGATCAAAAACTGGCTTATAAATAGGAAACAGAGAGTGAGTATAAATGGGAAATTTTCTCAGTGGAGGGTGGTAAGCAGTGGGGTACCACAGGGATCAGTACTCGGTCCGGTGCTTTTTAACTTGTTTATTAATTATTTGGAATTGGGAGTAAGCAGTGAACTGGCTAAATTTGCAGATGATACGAAGTTGTTCAGGGTGGTGAAAACCAGGGAGGATTGTGAGGCACTCCAAAGGGATCTTTCAAGGATGGGTGAGTGGGCATCAACGTGGCAAATGGGGTTCAATGTGGCCACGTGCAAAGTGATGCACATTGGAGCCAAAAATCCTAAATATAAATACACGCTGATGGGGTCCGAACTGGCAGAGACGGACCAAGAGAGAGATCTTGGAGTTGTAGTAGACAACTCACTGAAAATGTCTAGACAGTTGCAAAAAGAGATTAGGCAAGGTTGCCCGCTATCCCCTTTATTGTTTATCTGGGTTTTGGAGGTTGGCAAAGATAAGAGAAGATAAGGGGACTTACAATTGGAGGTTTTACGTATAAATATAGGGCATTTGCGGACGATGTAATGTTTTTGATTGAAGATCCAGTAATTAATTTACCATTGTTGATGGAAAAGATCAAAGAATTTGGAGATTTGGCGGGATTTTACGTCAATAAGAACAAAACAAAGGTGTTGTGCAAAAATATGACAAAAGAGAAACAGCAGGAATTGCAAGAATCAATACAATGTGAAGTGGCAAAAAACCCAAAATATTTAGGAATTGAGTTGACAATGAAGAACATAGATCTTTTTAAGAACAACTACGAAAAGATTTGGAGTAAAATTCAACAAGATATAAAAAAATGGGACACTTTGAATCTCATTAATGGGAAGAATTTCGATGGTTAAGATGAATATTTTACCGCGTGTAAGGTTTTTATTTCAGACGATTCCGATCGTGAAGGACTGTAAACTATTGAACTCATGGCAGAAAGAAATTTCAAAATTTGTCTGGGCTGGAAGAAAACCGAGGATTAAAATGAAGATTCTGTGTGATGCAAAGGAAAGAGGAGGATTCCAACTTCCTAATTTTAGACTGTATCATGATGCGGTGTGTTTGACTTGGTTGGCTCAATGGGTTAATTTGGACAATAGAAAAACGTTGGCGTTAGAAGGACAAGACCGTAAATTTGGTTGGCACGCTTATTTATGGTATGACAAATGCAAAATGGATAATTTTTTCAAACACCACTTCATAAGAAGATCATAGTTTATGACCTGGATGAGATATAAAAGATTTTTTTTTGATGCAAGACCACTATGAATAGTACCGGCTGAAGTAATTAAACCACTTTCAAGACATAAAGGTGAAGATTGGATACCTTATAGAGATATTTTGATGGTAGAAGGGAACAGTTTTGCGATAAGAGCTAGAGAGAAACTGAAATTTGAATATGATTGGTTAAACTACAGACAGATTTATGATTTATTTAAGGCTGACAAAAAGAGATATGGCTTCAGGAAGGACAATAATGAAATTGAAGATGTGTGGGCAGAAGAGGGGGAAAATGATTTCAAAAATTTATAAAGTTTTATTAAAATGGTATACTGAGGATGAGATTGTAAAAGAACAGATGGTAAAATGGGCTATAAATGTAAATAGAGAAATAGATATGTCAACTTGGGAGGGGTTGTGGAAAAAGTCAATTAAAATTTCTACATGTGTCATTGTGAAAGAAAATTGTTATAAAATGATGTATAGGTGGTATAGGTAAAGGTAAAGGTTTCCCTTGCTCGAAAGCCAGTCGAATCTGACTCTAGGGTTGCGGTGCTCATCTCCGTTTCAAAGCCGAAGAGCCAGCGTTGTCCGAAGACGTTTCCGTGGTCATGTGGCCGGCATGACTAAACACCAAGGCGCACGGAACGCTGTTACCTTCCCACCGAAGTGGTACCTATTTATCTACTTGCAATTTCTTGCTTTCGAACT
Organism: Gekko gecko; assembly: GCA_029375565.1. Taxonomy (NCBI): domain Eukaryota; kingdom Metazoa; phylum Chordata; class Lepidosauria; order Squamata; family Gekkonidae; genus Gekko; species Gekko gecko. Next base: position 125,143,310 of record JAPDNY010000008.1, read on the forward strand.
GCTAGGTTGGCAGGAGCTGGAACTAGAGACGGGAGCTCACTCCGTCATGCGGCACTCTCGGGTCTCGAACTGCTGAACTACTGACCTTCCACAGCCTGCAGTTCAGCATCTTAACCACTTGCTAAAATGAATGAGAACATGTCTAACAAATGTTGGAAGGGTAAAAAAAAGGAAGGTTCATTTTATCATATGTGATGGACTTGTTATAAAGCGGTAGCCTATTGGACAGAGATTCATAATGAAATTCAGAAGATTCTGAAGTGTACCTTGAAAAAACAACCTGAAATTTTACTTTTGGGTTTGAGAATGGAAGAGATAAACCCCTCAAAAAGAACATTGTTGTGGTATCTGATTACAACAGCAAGAATGACTTTCGCCCAATTTTGGAAGCAAGAAAAAATACCAGAAAAATGGGATTGGATAAAGAAGATGCTTTTTATGGCAGAAATGGACAAACTGACAAAGAAGCTTAACAGTAGAGAAGATGAAGATTTTGTTTATAGAATGGAAAGAGTTTAAAGACTATCTCGAAACGAACTGGGATGTAAGAAATAAGTTACTCTGCTTTGATAACTATTAAGAATAGAAAAAAGAAAGTAATGATTGACAATTAGTTAAAGTGTTACCTAAGGGTTAGACTATATGTATCTATATCTTTTAAAGCAAGAATTGAATATGGGATAAGTTTTTATTGTTGCTGAATATTGAATGAAACAATAAGCTGAGCAGAGCATCGCTGGAAGTCCGGGGGGGGAGAGGATAAATGAAAAGGATGTATTCAAAAGTACTTTGAGATATGGAGCGTGCTAATATATCTTATTAATAAAAGTTTTATTTAAAAAAAGAAAGAAAATGTCTAGACAGTGTGTAGCTGCAATAAAGAAGGCCAACACTATGCTGGGGATTATTAGGAGGGGAATTGAAAACAAATCAGCCAGTATCATAATGTCCCTGTATAAATCATTGGTGCGACCTCATTTGGAATACTGTGTACAGTTCTGGTTGCCACATCTCAAAAAGGATATTATAGCATTGGAAAAAGTGCAGAGAAGGGCAATGAGAATGATAAAAGGGTTGGAACACCTTCCCTATGAAGAAAGGTTAAAACGCTTGGAGCTCTTTAGCTTGGAGAAACGACGGCTGAGGGGTGACATGATCGAGGTTTATAAGATTATGAGTGGGATTGAGCAGGGTGAGAAAGAAGTACTTTTCTCCCTTTCTCACAGTACAAGAACTCGTGGGCACTCCATGAAATTGCTGAGCAGTCGGGTTAGAACAGATAAAAGGAAATACTTCTTCACCCAAAGAGCGATTAACATATGGAATTCACTGCCACAGGAGGTGGTGGCAGCTACAAGCATGGACGGTTTCAAGAGGGAATTAGATAAACATATGGAGCAGAAGTCCATCAGTGGCTATTAGCCACAGGGTATAGATGGGAGCTCTCAGTCTGGGGCAGGTGATGCACTCTATTCTTGGTGCTGGAGGGGGCAGCAGTGGGAGGGCTTCTAGTGTCCTGGCCCCACTGCTGGACCTCCTGATGGCACCTGGTATATTTTGGCCACTGTGTGACAGAGTGTTGGACTAGATGGGCCATTGGCCTGATTCAACATTGGCTTCTCTTATGTTCTTATGTAGGGTTGTCAGGTCTGGGTTGGCAAACACTAGGAGATTTTGGGGGTGGAGCCTGGAGAGGGGAGGGACCTCAGCAGGGTATGATGCCATACAGTCCGCCTTCCCAAGTAGCCATTTTCTCTGGGTGAACTACTCTCTGTTGCCTGGAGACTAGTTGCAGTTCCAAGAGCTCTTCAGTCACTTTTGGAAGAGAGGCACAATGGAGGCCATTTTTTCTTCTACTCCTCAATTGCTTGAAGGCTGGAGGATTAAAGCTAGACATGGGGGATTCACCACTCGGCCCGGGCAATGAGAACTCCTACACAGTAGGTTGTGGGGGGGACCTCTTGTCTGCTAGAAGAACTCCAGTTGTGGCTTTTTGGTTCCTGCCAATGCTTCCTCTAAGCTGTGGAGTCTTGTGAGCAAAAATCCTGCTTTGTGAGCTACTGGCATTAAAGATGTGAGCGAGCTATTCGGCTGCTGCATAAATTAGTTTGCTCTGGAGCCATCCCTTCCTGAGCGAAGACAAAAATGTGTGAGCTGGAGGCTTAAAAACTGTGAGCTAGTTCACGCTAACTCAGCTTAGAGGCAACACTGGTTCCTACTCTTCAACAAGTAGAAAGGGGGGGGGATATCATCTGTTTAACCAGCCTTTGTGTGGTCCACATTCATTACTTCATATAGGAGGAGTTCACAGGTGCTAGAAATATTGAGTGCTCCAGAGCGCTGGCTCCGGCTTGTGTGTTCTAGCTTTCCTGCTGTACACTGAGCAACATCAACAACAGAAAAACAAAGCACAAATGTATAATTGTACCTTATGATGTGCTTTATGTTCGGTGTTCCCTCTAAGCTGAGTTGGTGTGAGCCAGCTCACAGTGTTTTAGCCTCTGGCTCACACATTTTGGTCTCAGCTCGGGAAGGGTGGCTCCAGAGCGAACTAATTTATGCAGTAGCCGAATCGCTCGCTCACAACATTTAATGCCAGTCGCTCACAAAGTAGGATTTTTGCTCCCAAGACTCCACAGCTTCGCAGGAGCATTGTTTATGTTAATTCACACAAGGGAGATGTCAAAGTGGCTTTAACAGATGGGCAGGTTTGGAGACGGACCCACCATGCCCACACGTCTACAGAGTAGTCCCACCTGCTTTCTGACTGCTAAGTCTTTGGGGATTTTGTTTGTTTTTCTATCAAGTCATAGTCGACTTACGGCGATCCCATGGAGTTTTCAAGGCAAGAGACGTCCGGAGGTGGTTTGCCATTACCTGCCTCTGCGTCACAACCCTGGTATTCCTTGGAGGTCTCCCGTCCAAGCACTAACCTTGGATGCTTAATGGCCGAGATCTAACCCTGCTTAACTTCCGAGATCTAACCCTGCTTAACTTCTGAGATCTGACAAGACTGGGTTAGTCTGGGCTACCCAGGTCAGTAGCCTTCCTCTACAGGAAATTTCTTTTACTGCAGAACAAGCTGTTAAGGCAGAACTTTCTCTGTCCTTCCCCAGATTGAAGTAATGCATGAAGCGAGTCAAGGAGGGTCCAGCAGAATCTTGGTGATGAGTGAGAGCGAAGAGAACCTTTCCACCAGGAGGAGGTAAGGAAGACGCTGTTGGCATGAAACTGTGGGTTATTTAAGCAAAAACTGTGACGAGTGGGTGTTGTGTTGCACCAGTTAAAAAGTTTTAACGCTGATTATTTACTGCCAAAAGCAGGCCTTAAGAGCTGGAATCGACAACGCTTCATGAGGCATATTGGACATAAAGCACATATTGTTAATGCCTTTAGTTATTTAGTTAGTTAATGCCTTTCACAACAGGGTCCTCAGTTTCTAAACCTGAAGCATCATTGGCTACGGTTCTTGAGCCATTCGCGTCGAACGCCGGGTAAATTGCTGCCTGCTTGTAAAAGGAACAGCTGTGATATTCAAGTCTATGATGTTGCGAGATGAATTTCAAACATTTTGTAACTGTAGTCGTTTCAGTGTCACAGAGAAAAGTGTTTTACTTTATTACAGGTGCATCTATAATAAAATAGTCAGTTTCTCTCCTAGAAGACCACTGGTAGCTATTCTTTTTTAAAAGCAACTGGAAGATGGGTAGGGGGCTAGGGTTGCCAGGCCCCCCAGTTTGGCGGGGGGTTCCCGATTTGGGGGGGGCTCCTTCCTACCTGCCAGCCAGGTGGTGGGGAAGCCACACCCCCAAGAGTGACCACCTGGCCTCCTCCCCACCTCTCCCCAGCAGCATGTCTTTAAATGCTGCTGTGGAGAGCTGGGAGCCACACACCTGCACTCTGAGCCCCGAATCCAGGGCTCAGAGTGCAGGCGCACACGCGGCCTCCCCAGCAGTGTTTAAAGGATGTCTTTAAACTCTGCTGGGGAGAGGCAGGGTCCTCCGCTCCCCAACATGATGACATCACTTTTGTGTGACATCATGCTGGGGATGCCCCACCCTCTCCAGGTGCAGCCTCATGGACCACATCACGCCAGGCCCTCCTGTCTTCCGCCATCCTCCGGAGTTTGCTTCTGTGATCCTGTTAGGTCACTGTTTCAAGCTTTAGGGGAGAACCGCATATGCCCATGAACGAACCGGGGACCTTCTGCATGCCGAGCAGATGCTCTGCCACTGAGCCGCAGCTTATCCCCTCTCGCATACTAGGTCTCCATATAGTTTCCTAGGACAGACTCAGTTCAAGCCCCGTCTTAGAAAACGGCTGCGCACCTGTCAGTCTAAGGCAGTGTGCACAAAATAAGTCAGTTCGCCATCCTTTTCAACTTGCCTGTGCAGCTCCAGCGTGTGCTCTCCCCTCCTTTCCTCGGCCTCCCCTTTGTACAAGATTCCATAGCTCAGTGTTTTTTCGAATCTGACAATCCCTTTTCATCGCAGAACCTTTATGTTGGCTAGATTCAACTTATTTCCTTCGGCTGTTTTGACAGGTAGATCGAAGGGTACCCCTTTATAAGGACAGAGTTTGCACCTGCTCCTTTAATGAACCTGACTCTGTGCAACACGTCCTTCTTCGTTGCCCCCAATATTCTTACCTCCGTCATCACTTGATTCGCCCTCTTTTCTCTTCTGTTGGTGATAATGGGTTTAAGTTCTTGCTTTCTGATAAATCCCCTGAAATCACTGCATCTGTAGCTGAGTTCTTTTTACTTGTGTGGAAACTAAGGGCAAGATTGTTTAAACATTTAGTTTTTATTATATCATTTCAATTTGGGATAGGTTACTCTGAATTGACTGTTTATGACCTTCTCTCCCTCTATTGTGGTATAAAACCCTCAGCTTTATCTTATTTTTATCTTTGTGTAACACCATGCCATGCCAATAAAGGTCTATGATGATGATGATGATGACGACTTACCTGTGGCAGCAAAGACAGACTAGGGTTGTACGCCATTCAAGCAAGAAAGGGTGGCAGGCAAAGGGGCAGTTTGAGCATTTAGGGTAGACACATAACAAGCACCTGCCGCCCCAAAGCTCCTGGAGCTACGGATCGCCAGGTCTAGACCTGAAGAGGCATCTCTGAACCAGGGATGCTAAGGTAGTAGTGGAAAGAGGTCACCGGTTACCACATTTGACCGCAGTCCCAGGGCTATTTTTGGGCAGGAATGCACAGGAACGGAGTTCCGGCTGGCTCCCAAGTTGGCCACGCCCAGCAGGAACTCATTAGCGTAATAGGCCACACCCAACAGCAGAAACTCATGAGGACTGGCGACATTAGGGGGGGTGACCTAACATGCAAAGGAGCTCCTGCTACAAAAAAGCCCTGCGTTTTGATAACAAACAAGGTAAACAGAATAAGAAGCAAAAAGGTGGGTGTGGCTGGATGACCACACTTCTGGTAGCATGGGGGTGTGGCCTAATATGCCAATGAGTTTCTGCTGTTGGGTGTGGCCTGTTATGCTAATGAATTCCTGCTGGGCTTTTTCTACAAAAAAAGCCCTGCACAGCCCTATTTGAGAGGCTACGTTTCCATCATGGTTTTGGAGGGGGACACCATCCTTGTTCCCTCCCTTACTAGTAATTACTGGCTGCCGAGAACAATGTGGCAAGTGACCCACACTGGAAATACTTCTGCTGTGAACAATAGCCAACAAATTCTCTAGTCGACAGGCCTTGGTTTCTTGTCCGGCTGCTGTTTCACAAAAGGAAAGGAAAGCATTGTTGGAGGCCCAACACCTCACTATTTTGCATACGGGCAAGGCAGTAGAGAGAGTTTTCACACTGTGCTGAAGATCAGAGCCACAGTCCAAGAATCTACACATCCTGGTGATTAGCCTGTAGATTACGTCTCTTTGAACTGGCACCCTACATGTGGAGAACTTATACCGGCCAAGTCATGAGTGGGCAGAAACAGTTTTTTCTTCAAATTAAAATTCTGCAGTGCAGCAGCTCAAGCAGAGGGTAAGTGAAACGTAATCTGTTTCCAGGAATGTGGACCTCACAAGTCCCCCAGTATGGCTCTGGTCTGCAGTGTAACTGATTGGAGTCTGTCCTCTCCCATGTGATCACATATGCTCTGTCTCCTCCCACATGTAAAACAATAGGCTGGTGGCAGATGATAGCTTTTGGGGGGTCAGTTCAAAAGAGAAAACACTGCTGCTGGTATATATGCAAAGAGCACTTTCACTTCTGGTTAAACAGGCTGTGCAGGTTTTTTATATTTCCTCCCCAAACCTGCAAAACCTGTTTGAACCAGAGTATGCCATGCCTTCCAAACCACTTGCAGCTCTCTTTAAAAGAGAGTCCCTGTCTCCATCTGTACCACCCAAGAGGTGAAAGGAAAACTACATATATTCCAGAGGATTCTGCTTCTCCGGGAAGTCCCTTCCTTCCACTGGCATGACGGGACGCTTGTAATCCTGAGATTGTTCTCTTGTCTTTAAGTCCAACAGTATTTTTCTCCCAGAAGTGAACCGTGGAATCCGAAGACATGTGCTTGGACATGAAACCTTATATCCAGAATAAAACTTCCTTGGTCTTAAAGGTGCCCCGCTGGACTCAGACTTTGTTCTGCTGCTTCCGACCAACGTGACTACCCACCGGAATCTATCTTCGTGGAACCTTAAGGACACTTTCCTAGGAGTAGTCCCCACTCTCACACCTTCGTTTCCTTTTCAATTCCATCAGGAGCGGAAGACGTGGCTCGAAAAGGATGCCCGTTTAGCACCACGTCAGAATATTCTGTGACCTTAGAGGGTTTTCCATAGAGTAGTGAGATCACCTCAACTCATAGTGGTTATTACAAGTTAATCACATAAGATTAAGAACTTGCTGTCGTGAGTATTTTTGGGGTAGCACCCCTTCTTTAATAAGGTTCGTTGGCTAAGGTGTTGGCCCACTTTACCCAGGGCTTAGTGTGGCGAGGAAATACGAAAACAGACCTGTCTTTTGACAGTTCCAAGACACATTCACACCGATAGTGAAACAAGCAGACTTTCTTTACTGTTAGTTAATGAAATGAGGTTGAGGCAACAGCCAGCCAGCCAGGCTGTGATACACGCACACAACTAACATTTAGCTCGATTTGCAAGCACAGGCGTACCACAGATAAGGACAGAGCAACAAACATACAGAACAAAAACAAGAGCAACCCTTGGTTCCAATCAGAGTAGCAAGGAGAAGATACCTCTCAGTATTCCCAAAGAGTGGACAGAGATGGGCCTGCAAGGTGCCGTGCTTTATACAGAATCTTTAAAGGTTTCACAAGAATTGACACCTCAGTGAATTACACCAGTCTTCACTTCACTCGTTGGTCTGATATGCAATGGATGTTCTCTGTGAAATTCTGACATAGGAAGACCATTTATTGCTACAAGGATGTTCTCAAACAATTACAAAATTGACTTATTACAGTGAAATGGACCCTGTCAGGATGTTTCTCGATGTTCCCATCATAGAGATATAACAAGATGCTTCAGGGCCTGGTGTTCTGGTGCTTGAAGGGAAGGGATGCTAATAGAGGGATTCAAACTAAATTACCTATTGCATATCAATACATCTGGGGAGCTGCGGTGGCTCAAGAAGTTAAGACGCTGAGCTGCAGGCTGTGGAAGGTCAGTAGGTCAGCAGTTCGAGACCCAGGTGCCGCATGACGGAGTGAGCTCCTGTCTCTACTTCCAGCTCCTGCCAACCCAGCAGTTCAAAAGCAAGAAACTGCAAGTAGATAAATAGGTACCACTTCAGTGGGAAGGTAACAGTGTTCCGTGCGCCTTGGTGTTTAGTCATGCCGGCCACATGACCACAGAAACGTCTTCGGACAGCGCTGGCTCTTCGGCTTTGAAACAGAGATGAGCACCGCAACGATTCGACCAGCTTTCAAGCAAGGGAACCTTTACCTTTACCTTTACCCCTAAAGAAACAGGTTACACTTCAAATGTAAATACACAAGGGCCAGATGGCCTAATAAAAATGAAACCTGTCGTTGTTCCCAGGGGCGGGGAGAGACCTGTTTCCCATCAACTGGCGAACAGGAGAGACTAAAGATTGATTTTGGAAAGTCATGTATTTTAGAGGCATTCATTATTGGGAAGTCAAACTTATTCATTTACATGCCCTAATAGAAAAATTCTCCCCACACTTACCAGCAAGCTTCAAGGCTTTTAAGGTTCGCTTGCCCCTGAGGTCAAAACATGGCATCTTTATTTATTTATTGTTCCAATTTATACCCCACCCTCCCCGCAAATGGGCTCAGGGCGGCTTACATTAATCGGTACCCAGTACCATAAAACCATATACAAAAGTTAACAGTTTAAACATTAAAACAGTCTAATAATTAAAGTGCTAGTGATAGTAAACATCTTTCACAAATTAAGATGGCGTACTATATGGTGTACAATAGTTATGTCCAATTCAGTGATCCTCAGCGTTGTGCGATGGGGTGTGGCACCGTCTCCAGGCCAGAGCCAACCCCTAGCCACAGGTGTTGGTAGTGGTGATGTGGCGGCTCCTAATTGAAAGCCTGGTGGAAGAGCACCATCTTGCAGGCCCTACGGAACTGTAGAAGGTCCCACAGAGCCCTGATCTCTTCCGGGAGCTCATTCCACCAGTATGGAGCCACCACTGACAAGGCTCTGGCCCTGGTGGCAGCAAGCCTGGCGTCCTTAGGGCCTGGGATGGTCAGTCGATGTTGTGATCCTGACTGGAGTGCTCTCTGGGGTATATATGGGGAAAGGCGGTCCCGCAGGTATGTCAGGCCCTGGCCATATAGGGCTTTAAAGGTCAATACCAGCACCTTGAAGCAAATTCGGTATACTATTGGCAGCCAGTGCAGTGCTTCCCTAGCTGAGGCCTAGGAAACTTGGTAACTCTTGACTGTTGGAAATAACTTCTACTGAGGTACATAGGCAGTGTGTGTGAGTTTTAGTTCTGAAAACACCTCCCAAAAAGGCAAATCCAGACATAAATTACAAAATACACAGAACTGTTTATTGAAAACAGATCTTTTACAAAAAATAACACAACCCTTGTGATTCAGAGCAAAGTGTCAATAAATAAATTCTCTCTCTTTTTGTAAAAAAAAGGAAAAAAAGAAAGTCAAATAGCTGCAAACCAAACAGGTAAAAACTAGTTTCAGTAATACACACCTCTGTGCAACAAGTGTCAAAACTGGTACCTGAAGTGACCATTCAGGCCGATGCAATCTTAGTTTGCAAAGGAACAAAAATTGCCAAACAGCCTTGCATCTGGACCACTGGCAAACCCGAGAATTTCCAATTTTAAAATGCGCTTATTAGTAGAGCAGTCAACATTCTAATCCCAAAAAAGTGTAAGAAATGGTCCAGCTACCCTTTCAAACGACAGGGGGAGCCTTCATTATTTCTCAAAACTGAGACACATTTTTCCCTTATCTGAAAGCAGAGCAGACCATTCTCCATGTCCCTTTAAAGCAAATAAAGACTTAAACACAACAGACCGGCTGTAAAAAAAAAAAGCAATTACAACAACAAAATTACAATGACAGAAAACAACGTTTATCTGGAACTGTACGCCTGACAAGCCATTTCACGACCAAAGCCTAACCGATGCTTCCATTCCATTCTGGAAACTGAAGGTGTAGCTGTTTTGTTCATATTGTGCAAAGAGACACACGTGTTGGGACAGGGAAAAATAAACTTTTTGTCTCCAACCCCCCCACCCCAATTTGAAGGAACAATATGTTTATATATATGTAAAGCTGGCACAGATTTTTCAAAGTTCAGAGAAACCTAAAGTGAACACTTAGTGCTGCGTACTCTTGTGCTTTCCAAAATCATAGCTTTTTTGGCAGGTGGTGCCCCTCTAGAACTTTTCTGTTGTCTTTGGGAGGGGTATAACCCACTCCTTTGATGTCTTCCTCAGTTTTTAAGTGTACTCTCCCTCCTCCTGTTTCTTAAGTTAAACAGCCACACAATGAGTGGGGAAGCTACCAGACTGCGGAGAAAACCAAGAGGGTGACGTGTGCTCTTTGTGGCCCAAATGTATTGGAATCGTCAGACATACTTCTGCAAACACTCAAGATTTGACAGTTCACCTTCTCCCTTTACCAAACTCACAGGGAAGCATGACCTTCAAGTGAGCTTATTCCTATTGCAAACCGTTTACAATGGAAAGCTGCAATGCCGAGTGCAGATCCCGGGCTGGATCCACGGAGGATCCAACCCACGGTTTCCTTTTGGTCAGCCGTACTGCTGGATTAATTTGAACCAGTATCTGAAACCAACATTAGCACCTCTTATATAGGTAGCATTTACATCTCCAGAGAGTTAAGTGATCAGTATTTAGCATTAAATGCATAACAAATCAGGTCACCATGAAATTAAGACGAGATTGTCCTTGGGGAGTGGGAAGGGGAGAAAATGTTGACTACCTACTTGCGGTGAAAGGCCTTTGCAGCAATGGATGTTACTTGTCTTCTATTTCCAAGCATTACTGCAATGGGAGAACACAATGCACGGACTTCTTATAAGAAGTCTGCATTTTCCCGAGTTCTGGTTCATTTTCCCTACAGATAGGTCAGCATTTAGAAACGTAAACTTTTTCTTTAAGTCGGTTAATAGTTACCTAGCCAAATCTTAACCCGCTTGAAAAGAGATACACAAACCATCCTATATGGAAACAAATAGCTGTAAGGACACTTTGGTGAAGCTCTTACAGAAGTCAATTAGGTGTAGACGCTAATATTCACATTTTACATACATTTCTTTCTTTTTTGGAGGGTATGTATCTTGAAGGAAACCAATTAAGAGAGATTTCTCATTCCACTTTTGACTCCGTAAGTCCATGTTGGTATTCAGGTATTTAGAACAGTGCAGCCGTGCAGGGATATGTGTCCTGATAATGTATTCTGCATAGCAGCATGATGTTAACTATCTTGCAATACATTCTACCAAAAAAGCCAGAAGGAATGTTCTTCACTTTTGGGTCTGTAGCCTCCTTCCAAAGGTAGCGGAGGTCTTCTACGTGGCCATGAGACGTCATCATTTTGTCATAAATGCAAGGATGATACGGAGCCTTCCCCTCCCCAGAAAAAAACCGGTGATACTGCGGTACAACCCCCATCTTGTTGGCACAGAGACCCATGAAGACATCGTCGATGTAAAGGCTTGTATTAAGCGTCTGTGAGGCCACAAATACTTTAGCTGCTACGTCGCTGGATATCACATAAGCGGCCCCAGCTGTGTAGTCAGGATAAGCAGGCCACGGGTACATTTCGTAAGGGACGTAGTATTTGCTGGTCTTGTCCCTTATGGGAGGCGCTCTCTGATGGACGCGCCCCGTCCAGAGACCCTGAACGCCCGTCTGTGCAAGGCTTTGGAGGTATGCAATGAGATTTGGCATGTGAATGAAAATGTCATCGTCCGCCGACATGATGAACTTGGCATGAGGGCAGTACTTGTTTACCCAGCCGAACTGCAAGAGCAGTTTGACGGTCAGGTTGTGAAACGTATCCACAAAGTCCTGCTGGATCAGGTCGCCATACTTCTCGTCTTCCATCCGAAGCCAGTTCTGCATTTGCTGCCTGTGTGCAGGGTCTTTCAGCTGTCCCAAAGCAAACAGGGTCCTTATGTTGGCATTAAGGTGGGAATGGGCATACTTATCGCTACCCCATGTTTGTCGAATTGCGTCTCTGCGGTAGCGGTTTTCGGGCGAGCTCTTCACGAACAGGAGGAGGAGGATGTCTTCCCGCTGACATTTCTCTGGGTGATTGATCAAGTATCGATAGCTTGCTGTCCTGTCCATGTTGTCCCTGCTAAGAGAGAGGCTTTCGTTCACAAAAGCGTAGCGGTTGACGAGGTATTTATACGAGTAAGACTTCACATAGTTCACAATACTACTGTCGTCAAGTGGTCCCCAAAATATCATGAGACTCACTACGAAGCAAGTGGCAAACAGCTGCACAAATTGGCATTTTCTAACTCTCCAAGGATTAACGTACATCGTGGTGCCGTCTCTTGATTTCTTGTTCCGCTTAACGATTTGTGTCCTTGAACAGAGTTCTTGTTAGAGCGTTTGCAGTCTCTCCTTCAGGAGAAGTGTTCATTGTAGGTGCATCCTCCTCTCAGGTCGTTGCTTCAATGGAAGTCAGCGCACAGGGACTTCAGAAGCCCTCTCGCTCCAAAAGCTGTTTTGCTAGAGCCGAAGGGGTGTGGAAGAGTCTACAAGAGCACACCGGCCAAATATACTCCTTCCTCTGCTGCATCTTCTGCTGACATAAATATCATTTCGGGGCTGATGCTCCTTTACATCTTCAGAAACGGGATAAATGCAAAGGTCTAAAAAAAAAAAAGTAGATAAGGGAACACATTTTAGTGAAACATTATTGCTATTCATAAAATCTTCTTATAAAAAGTCAGACCCAGAACATGGGAATGATAATTACTCCAAAACCTTTTTTTAAAAAAAACGCCCAATTTTAGAGCTAATCAGCATGATAAAAAGAGCAGCAAGGACGGCAACCTCTTCACAGCTGCCCCCCCCGCCCCCGGAACGTCTAAGTGGAAACAGCATCAGTTGGGCAGATGCTGGGCTATTCTTCACGCTAGCACAAAAGGAAAGCTCACATTCCTGGTTATCTCATAAGACATTGGATTTATACCCCGCCCTTCACTACCCAAAGGAGTCTCAGAGCGGCTTACAATCCTTTTCCCTTCCCCTACCCGCAATGGACACCCTGTGAGTTAGGTGGGGCTGAGCGAGCTCTCTTGAGAACTTCTCATGAGAGAACAGCTCTGAAAGAACTTGTGACTGACCCAAGGTCACACCAGCAGCTGTAGGTGGAGGAGTGGGGAATCAAACCCAGTTCTCCCAGATTAGAGTCCACGCTCTTATAAACTGGCTCTCTTAAGCATTACTTAAGATTCTGAACATGGAGATAAATGCCTCACAGGGTAATCAACACTTTGACCTCCCAAAGCGTTTCCTCATCTCGGGGAACATTTATAAGAGTCCTCTAAGATAAGTTAATATTCTTCCAATATTGCCTTATAGGAGACATGATAGAAACTGAACTTTGGGAAAAGTTCATTGTTCAAGTCACTGCTGCCCAGGCCTGGAAGCACCGAATTATAAAAAGTACCTAACACAGCCCTCTGCAAAAGATTAGATCTGCACTGTTTAGTTGATCAGGCTTCTGCAAAACCTGGCAGCATCTAAAAGCCAAAATGTCTTTTCTTGTAGCTATATTCTTCCCTAATCTAATCCTCCACCCCACCCCGTCCACTTTTTTTAATGATAAATTATGTTAAAAGGAGGCAATGGTTACTCAACAATTGTGTCAGCTCAACTGAACAATCGTGCAAATGCGAAGGAAAATTAGATTCAAATCCTTGCTCCCAATGAGGAGGGAAACTCCCTGAAGCTCCAGTAAGAGTGTGGGGGGGGGGCCCGGTAACCTCCCGCTATAGCAACACTAGTACAAAACAGCAGTAAATCCTCATGCCTTCAAGTCCCGGAAGGGAAGTGCCCGCAGGTCTCCCTCATAAGGCTGAAGGGACAAGGGACGAAGAAAGATGGTCACACACACACCCCACTGCGGAGGCCCATGAAGCAAGCTGCCATTTCTGAGGGAACAAGCCTTCACCCCCCTCTCTCTAGCCTCCTCTTTGGGAGGAAGAAAAAAGATACAGTAAAGATACACTTCAGTTTAACCTCCTCTTGGACCTTCTCCTTTACCCTCCCCTTTCAATGGAAGGCTCATTTGTAGTTGTTGTGGAAACAGGGAACGTCCAACCGCATCTTGTAGGTGGCCCTGGATTCAAACCTCCGTTCCCTCAGATCTGTTCGTTGACTCTTGTATTTCTACAGTAATTTGCTGCCATTCACAGATCTTTCTTACATCCGATCTCAGCTATAATCACCCCGGACTTATGCATCACGACTCTAAGTGGCCCTTCCCACCCCCTGGAAGTAATGGTTGAGGGTTCTGTTCCACTTTAACTGAGGAACCGAATGCTTATGCCGTGAATAAAACTGTGTTGGTCTTAAAGGTGCCGGTGGACTCAAACTTTGTTAACCTCTTTCCTCTTAGGGAAAAGTGCACTATACAGCCACGGAAAGGACAGCACAATTCCCCTTCAATGATCCTCCATCCCATATACTTAGCAGATACCTAATTCTTGTGGACAACACTGCGCTCTTTACTGGGCTGTCGTGGGGGCCATAAGAACCACAGATTGCCGGTGGTGGCCCCTACCTGGTGGAATGGGCTCCCAGAGGAGTTCGGGGCCCTGCAGGACCTCTTTCAGTTCTGCAGGGCCTGTAAGACAGAGCTCTTCCGCCAGGCATTCAGTTAGGGGCCTCCACTGCTGGAGTGCCCAGCCCACAACGCTACAACTGAGCAGCTGCCTGAAGGCCGTTGTGCGGCCATAGATCAGGGACATCTAGCACCTATTACCGAGCAGGGGCCATTGGAGTTGGCAGGAACACTAGCTTCTTCGGATATCGTGAAACACCGGTTTAATGGTTTTAACCACCGCCAGCATTTTTGCACTTTGTATTTTGCAGTTGTTTTATATTTTGTATCTATAATGTATTGTTAACTGTCATATTCTAAATATGTTTTATGTATGTATTTTATACTAACTGGAAGCCGCCCTGAGCCTGCTGTGCGGGGAGGGTGGGATATAAATCTCATAATTAATAAATAAATAAATAAATAAATAAATAAAAAATATCCAAGGTGCACCAACCCTTCTTTAACAGCCCCCTTAAGTACTGCAGAAATCACGTGCCCTACCTGTCTCCTGCTGAAGAAAGGAATTTTTCATGATTTGTTGAGTTCTGGATAATGCTGCTTTCTAACAATGTTTTTATTACAAGATACGTACTTCGCCTGGCTCATATTAAACACATCTTGACTGGAGCAACCACATATACACAAACACCCCCCCCCCAATAAAAGCAATATGGGAGCGGGGGGAACACCTCTATATATGCCACTCATTAAAACCAAAGCTGATTAACAAACCCTAAAGCCCCAGTCTGAAGCCACGAGCTAACACAGCCATTAAAAGGACACCTGACATTAAACTGTTTGGGTGTTACCGTTCCTGCAAATCAATGTTGGATTACTCTTCCTGCAAACCGTCTCGGCTTTAGGTGTTTACTGTGGCGGAGTAGGGGAAAAGACACCACTGAATCCCATGATTTCAGATTTAAAATGGAGGGGGAAATTAGGAAATATTGCACCCTTGCTGCGTACCCCTGCCGCAGCCATTTGCTATGGCTGTGCACCACCATTTACACCATGACCATTCGTATCATAATTTTCCTCATACCTGACTCTGCAACAGTGGGCCGGAATGCAGCAAGATACCCAGCTCAGTTCTTCCAGCACGGTTCTTCCAGAATGGCTAACTGCTCTCCCTCCTCTTCTTTCCCAGATTATGGACACTTTTTGCCCTTTGGGACTTTGGACTGCACCCTTCTTTGTTCTCAGAACAAGGAAGTCCAGTTTTCACTCCCCTACCCTGTCTGTTGGGAAAAGGAGGGCAGAGCCTTTCTCCAGTCGTGGCTGCCAGCCAGGGGTCTTTTCGTAGAAAAACAGCTGCAGGAGCTCATTAGCATATGGTATGCTAATGAGCTATTAGGCTATTAGCATATGCCACGCCCCCTGACATCACCGGAAATGATGTCAGAAGGGGAAGCAAAAGGGGGGGAGGCATCTTCAAAAACCTCCCCTTCCCTTCCCCAGCTGGCCTGGGTGGGGGAGCTAAGAGAGAAGGGGTTTAAAGTTTAAATGCCTTCTCATGAGAGTTGGGCCACAGAAGGAGGAAAGAGGGAAGGAAAGAGAGAAGGAAAGAGGGAAAGAAAGAGAAGGAAAGAAGGAGGGAAAGAAAGAGAGGGAAGAAGGAGGGAAACAGGGAAAGGAGGAAAAAAGAGAAGAGAAGAAGGTGGGAAAGAGGAAAAGGAGAGAAGGAAAGGAGGGTATGAAGGAAATTTGGGGGCAATTTGGCCCCATTATATCCCATGGGCCTTTGAAGTCAATGGTGAAAACATAGGGTATATTCTGGAGGCTGGAGGGGAGGGGATTTGAGGGAGAGGCTCCAAACTCACAGGGTATCTTATGGAGCCTCTCCCCAAGATTCCCACCAAGTTTCAAGAACATTGGACCAGGGGGTCCAATTCTATGAGCCCCCAATCAGGTTGCCCCTATTCCTTCCATTGTTCTCTATGGTGGGAAATTAACTTTTTCCCACCATAGAGAACAATGGAGGGAATAGGGGCAACCTGTTTGGGGACCCATAGAATTGGACCCCTTGATCCATTGTTCTTAAAACTTGGTGGGTATCTTGGGGAGAGGCTCCATCACCTACCCTGTGAGTTTGGAGCCTCTCCCTCAAATCCCTCCTCCAGCCCCCAGAATATACCCTATGTTTTCACCATTGACTTCAATGGCCCATAGGATATAATGGAGCTGAAATTGACATTCGGCTGCCTGAAAGACTTCCCCGGGACGCCGGCTGGGGGCAGGGCTTGGCTCCTAAGCTCCCGGAGCTCTGCTCCGGTGCGCTCCCCCCCAAAAAGACCCCTGCTGCCAGCAATCCCTACAAGACTGGGGTGGTGCTGGACTCTTATTTATTTATTTAATTTAAATCCCACCCTTCCAACGTGGGCTCAGGGCGGCAAACAGGAGGCAAAAACCATACATTGACGATAAAACATAGAGGCAAATGCCATAAATAGATACTAAAGGCATAGTCAACTATCATTAAAAACAATTAAACAGCGGTCAACAGAACCAATCTCTATACAATCTAACCAGCACATTTCTCGCTGCTCCCACGATGTCCCACCATAGCTGTAGTCTCATACCAGGACCAGTCCGCCTCGTGATGTCAACACGGTGGTGGTACAGTAGGGGTTGAATCTCAGCGTTGTGCGATGGGGTGTGGCACCATCTCCAGGCCAGAGCCAACCCCTAGCCACAGGTGTTGGTAGTGGTGATGTGGCGGCTCCTAATTGAAAGCCTGGTGGAAGAGCACCATCTTGCAGGCCCTACGGAACTGTAGAAGGTCCCAGAGCCCTGATCTCTTCCAGGAGCTCATTCCACCAGTATGGAGCCACCACTGACAAGGCTCTGGCCCTGGTGGCAGCAAGCCTGGCGTCCTTAGGGCCTGGGATGGTCAGTCGATGTTGTGATCCTGACTGGAGTGCTCTCTGGGGTATATATGGGGAAAGGCGGTCCCGCAGGTATGTCAGGCCCTGGCCATATAGGGCTTTAAAGGTCAATACCAGCACCTTGAAGCAAATTCGGTATACTATTGGCAGCCAGTGCAGTGCTTCCAGCTGAGGCCTGGAAAACTTGGTAACTCTTGACTGTTGGAAATAACTTCTACTGAGGTACATAGGCAGTGTGTGTGAGTTTTAGTTCTGAAAACACCCCCCAAAAAGGCAAATCCAGACATAAATTACAAAATACACAAAACTGTTTATTGAAAACAGATCTTTTACAATAAAAAAACAACACCTTGTGATTCAGAGCAAAGTGTCAATAAATAAATTCTCTCTTTTTGTAAAAAAAAGAAAGTCAAATAGCTGCAAACCAAACAGGTAAAAATTAGTTTCAGTAATACACACCTCTGTGCAACAAGTGTCAAAACTGGTACCTGAAGTGACCATTCAGGCCGATGCAATCTTAGTTTGCAAAGGAACAAAAATTGCCAAACAGCCTTGCATCTGGACCACTGGCAAACCCGAGAATTTCCAATTTTAAAATGCGCTTATTAGTAGAGCAGTCAACATTCTAATCCCAAAAAAGTGTAAGAAATGGTCCAGCTGCCCTTTCAAACGACAGGGGGAGCCTTCATTATTTCTCTAAACTGAGACACATTTTTCCCTTATCTGAAAGCAGAGCAGACCATTCTCCATGTCCCTTTAAAGCAAATAAAGACTTAAACACAACAGACCGGCTGTGAAAAAAAAAAAAGTAATTACAACAACAAAATTACAACAACAGAAAACAAGGTTTAGCTGGAACTGTACACCTGACAAGCCATTTCACGACCAAGGCCTAACCGATGCTTCCATTCCATTCTGGAAAATGAAGGTGTAGCTGTTTTGTTCATATTGTGCAAAGAGACACACGTGTTGGGACAGGGAAAAATAAACTTTTTGTCTCCAACCCCCCACCACCCCAATTTGAAGGAACAATATGTTTATATATGTAAAGCTGGCACAGATTTTTCAAAGTTCAGAGAAACCTAAAGTGAACACTTAGTGCTGCGTACTCTTGTGCTTTCCAAAATCATAGCTTTTTTGGCAGGTGGTGCCCCTCTAGAACTTTTCTGTTGTCTTTGGGAGGGGTATAACCCACTCCTTTGATGTCTTCCTCAGTTTTTAAGTGTACTCTCCCTCCTCCTGTTTCTTAAGTTAAACAGCCACACAATGAGTGGGGAAGCTACCAGACTGCGGAGAAAACCAAGAGGGTGACGTGTGCTCTTTGTGGCCCAAATGTATTGGAACCATCAGACATACTTCTGCAAACACTCAAGATTTGACAGTTCACCTTCTCCCTTTACCAAACTCACAGGGAAGCATGACCTTCAAGTGAGCTTATTCCTATTGCAAACCGTTTACAATGGAAAGCTGCAATGCCGAGTGCAGATCCCGGGCTGGATCCACGGAGGATCCAACCCACGGTTTCCTTTTGGTCAGCCGTACTGCTGGATTAATTTGAACCAGTATCTGAAACCAACATTAGCACCTCTTATATAGGTAGCATTTACATCTCCAAAGAGTTAAGTGATCAGTATTTAGCATTAAATGCATAACAAATCAAGTCACCATAAAATTAAGACGAGATTGTCCTTGGGGAGTGGGAAAGGGAGAATATGTTGACTAACTACTTGCAGTGAAAGGCCTTTGCAGCAATGGATGTTACTTGTCTTCTATTTCCAAGCATTACTGCAATCAGAGAATACAATGCACAGACTTCTTATAAGAAGTTTGCATTTTCCCTACAGATAGGTCAGCATTTAGAAACGTAATCTTTTTCTTTAAGTTGGTTAATAGTTACCTAGCCAAATCTTAACCCGCTTGAAAGGAGACACACAAACCATCCTATATGGAAATATATAGTTCAAATAGCTGTAAGGACACTTTGGTGAAGCTCTTACAGAAGTCAATTAGGTGTAGACGCTAATATTCACATTTTACATACATTTCTTTCCTTTTTGGAGGGTATGTATCTTGAAGGAAACCAATTAAGAGAGATTTCTCATTCCACTTTTGGCTCTGTAAGTCCATGTTGGTATTCAGGTATTTAGAACAGTGCAGCCGTGCAGGGATATGTGTCCTGATAATGTATTCTGCATAGCAGCACGATGTTGACTATCTTGCAATACATTCTACCAAAAAACCCAGAAGAAATGTTCTTCACTTTTGGGTCTGTAGCATGCTTCCAAAGGTAGTGGAGGTCTTCTACGTGGCTATGAGACGTCATCATTTTGTCATAAATACAAGGATGATACGGAGCCTTCCCCTCCCCAGAAAAAAACCGGTGATACTGCGGTACAACCCCCATCTTGTTGGCACAGAGACCCATGAAGACATCGTCGATGTAAAGGCTTGTATTAAGTGTCTGTGAGGCCACAAATACTTTAGCTGCTACATCGCTGGATATCACATAAGCGGCCCCAGCTGTGTAGTCAGGATAAGCAGGCCACGGGTACATTTCATAAGGGACGTAGTATTTGCTGGTCTTGTCCCTTATGGGAGGCGATCCCCAATGGACGCGCCCAGTCCAGAGACCCTGAACGCCCATCTGTGCAAGGCTTTGGAGGTATGCAATGAGATTTGGCATGTGAATGAAAATGTCATCATCCGCCGACATGATGAACTTGGCATGAGGGCAGTACTTGTTTACCCAGCCGAACTGCAAGAGCAGTTTGACGGTCAGGTTGTGAAACGTATCCACAAAGTCCTGCTGGATCAGGTCGCCATACTTCTCGTCTTCCATCCGAAGCCAGTTCTGCATTTGCTGCCTGTGTGCAGGGTCTTTCAGCTGTCCCAAAGCAAACAGGGTCCTTATGTTGGCTTTAAGGTGGGAACGGGCATACTTATCGCTACCCCATGTTTGTCGAATTGCGTCTCTGCGGTAGCGGTTTCCGGGCGAGCTCTTCACAAACAGGAGGAGGAAGATGTCTTCCCGCTGACATTTCTCTGGGTGATTGATCAAGTATCGATAGCTTGCTATCCTGTCCATGTTGTCCCTGCTAAGAGAGAGGCTTTTGTTCACAAAAGCGTAGCGGTTGATGAGGTATCTATATGAGTAAGACTTCACAGAGTTCAGAATACTACTGTCGTCAAGTGGTCCCCAAAATATCATAAGACTCACTACGAAGCAAGTGGCAAACAGCTGCACAAATTGGCATTTTCTAACTCTCCAAGGATGAACGTACATCGTAGTGCCGTCTCTTGATTTCTTGTTCCGCTTAACGATTTGTGTCCTTGAACAGAGTTCTTGTTAGAGCGTTTACAGTCTCTCCTTCAGGAGAAGTGTTCATTGTAGGTGCATCCTTCTCTCAGGTCGTTGCTTCAATGGAAGTCAGTGCACAGGGACTTTAGAAGCCCTCTCACTCCAAAAGCTGTTTTGCTATAGCTGAAGGGGTGTGGGAGAGTCTACAAGAGCACACCGGCCAAATATACTCCTTCCTCTGCTGCATCTTCTGCTGACATAAATATCATTTCGGGGCTGATGCTCCTTTACATCTTCAGAAACGGGATGAATGCAAAGGTCTAAAAAAAAAAAAAAGTAGATAAAGGAACACATTTTAGCGAAACTTTCTGTCAGGTTAAAATCAAGTAGATCCAGTCATTCTTGCACAAAGAAAGGTTTATTGGATTATCTTGCTATAAACCCACAGTAGGAGGTCATTGTCAGGAATGGGGAACCAAGCAAAGCAAGCTGACTTATAGTGTGATGCAATGAAGCGCCTAGCAAATAAAACTTGAGCACTCGCGCGGGAACTCCCGGCGGGAGAAATACTTGATGAGCGGGAGACTACTCCCCCCTCCCCTTGCCTTCCCAGGACTGGAAAATTCTCAGCGAAACAAGAATAGTCCAAAGCCTACATTCAAGGCCACTGTGATAAGGAAAAGCGGCAGGGAAGAAGCTCCCACGTTTCTGCCTGCATACCTACGCAAGCGCATAGCGGGGTAGGGAACATACAACAATGGATTCAGTGAGAAACATCAAATGCATATTTTCTGACATTCTGCCCTTCCCAAAATACCACCCACCCACCACTCAGGAAGGAGAGAACGCGGGCCCCCCAGGTTTGTTAGGGTATCGAATGTGAAAGCGTTTCAAATGGTCAGGTGCTTTGATATCTGAAACTTTCACCCATTCCCTATGATGGGGCCCAAAGTGTACCCATTGGACCAGGTACAGGAGTTGTCCACGTAAAATCTTAGAGTCTAGAATTTCCGCAATTTCATAGTGTTCCTCATCGTCAACCATCAGAGGCGGGGGAGGCTCCGACATCGCAGGTTGCCATTTAGTCGGGGGTAACGCCGGTTTGAGGAGGCTGTAATGGAAAATTGGATGTATTGCTTTAAGAGATTTTGGCAGATCTAGCTGTACAGTCACTGGATTTATACATCTTAGCACCTTGAAAGGACCAATATATTTCCAAGCCAGTTTTTTTGGACCGCTGCGCCAGCTTTAGATTCTTTGTTGACAGATAGACAGAGTCCCCTGGTTTCAGATTCCATCCCCCGGCCCTTTTTTTATCTGCTTGTTTTTTATACTGTGACTTGGCTTCATTCAAAGTCTCAACAATTAGGGGCCAAGAATCGCGGAAAGTTTTACACCATGCTGAAGCTTTCCCCACGTTTTCACCAGGTTTCAAGAAAGGGAGAGGGGGCTGTCATAACCCATGGCAGCTTTGAATGGAGACATCTTTGTTGAAGCGTGCCATGAATTGTTGTATGCAAACTCCGCTAATGGCAGTAAATCAACCCAATTGTCTTGTTGATAATTAGAAAAACATCTCAGATATTGTTCTAATGTCTGGTTTACTCTCTCCGTTTGCCCATCGGTTTCGGGGTGATAGGCAGTACTAAGAGCCCGTTCAATACCCATTAGGGTCATTAGCTCTGACCACAACTTAGAAATAAACTGACTTCCCCTATCGGATATTATTTTGAGTGGCAATGTATGTAGCCTGGCAATGTGTTGAAGAAATGCTTTGGCCAAAGCCTTGGCGGTTGGCAAACCTGGGAACGGTATAAAGTGAGCTTGTTTTGAGAACAAGTCCACTACCACCCAAATGACCGTCATATGTCTAGAGGGGGAAGATCAGTAATAAAGTCCATCGAAATTACTTCCCAGGGTCGGCTTGGAGTGGGTAGAGGCTGTAAGAGACCTGGTGGTTTCCCCGGCCTGGCTTTACAACGGTTGCACGTTGTGCATGATTGTATGTAGAGCGATAAATCCTGTTTCATTCGGGGCCACCAAAACCCACGTTGCAGAAGTCTCAGTGATTTCACATATCCAAAATGCCCCGCAGACTTTGAGTCATGAACTGTTTGCAACATTTGGGATCGAGTAGCTTCTGGAACAAACATTTTATTTCCCTTAAACCAGCAACCATTTGGATCACATCTCACATCATCCCTGACTTGTAATTCACTTATTTCTTGTGGGGTGATGTCGGTGAGAAATTGTTTTTCCCAGGGGAATGTCTGGATGGGGTTCTTTGATGTTAGTTTGGCTTTACGGGTGACAACCGCACCAACCAGTTGTTCTGGGGTGAACATAGACTCTTGTACTTCCACCCTCTTACAGAAATGTTGGGGAAGACGGGAAAGAGCATCCGCCAAATGATTAGCCTTCCCTGGGAAATGGTGGAGAGTGAATTGGAATTTGGAGAAAAACTCAGCCCACCTGAATTGTTTAGCATTTAGATTACGGGGTTTTCGCAGTACCTCAAGGTTTTTGTGATCAGTCCATATCTCAAAAGGTACTTGGGACCCCTCTAACCAGTGTCTCCAAGTGATCAATGCTAAACGTATAGACGCAGCTTCCTTGTCCCAAATGGGCCAGAATCTTTCGGTATCATTGAATTTTCTTGATACATAAGCTAGAGGTTGTAGTTGTCCCTGAGCGTTCTCTTGCAAAATCACCCCACCCATAGCAGTATCCGATGCGTCTACTTGGACCACAAATTTTTTTGTCTCATCGGGGTGTGCTAAAATCGGCTCAGACGTGAACAGACGTTTTAATTGTTCAAACGCGTCCTGACACTGCGGGGTCCAGTTCAAAGGGGCCCCTGGCACTGAAGCCTTGGATCCCTTCCCCTTAGTCTTTAGAAGTTCAGTGAGGGGAAGGGCAACTTGGGCAAAGTGGGGCAGGAATTGCCGGTAAAAGTTGGCGAAACCGAGAAAACTCTGAAGCTGTCGTCTGGTTTTGGGGGGCTCCCACATTACCACATCCTGGACCTTCTTTGGGTCCATTTCCAACCCCTCAGAGGATATGCGGTACCCCAGAAAATCAATACACTCCCGGTGAAATTCACATTTCGAAAGTTTAACAAACAGTTTGTGATCCAATAGCCTTTCCAACACTTTTCGCATGAGAATGGTGTGAGATTGTAGGTCTGGGGTATAGACCAAGATATCATCCAAGTAAACGACCACCCCCTTGAACAAGTAGGGGTGTAGGACCTCATTGATTAAGTTCATGAAGACCCCGGGTGCCCCCTGCAAACCGAACGGCATAACCCGATATTCAAATTGCCCCAGCGGGGTGTAAAATGCGGTCTTGTATTCATCCCCCTCTCTGATGCGAACTCGAAAATAGGCATCTCTCAAATCCAGTTTAGAAAACACTTTCCCTTTTGCCACCTCTGCCAATAAGTCTTTGATAAGAGGCATCGGGTAGGCATTGGTTGCAGACACTGCGTTAAGTCCCCGGTAATCCGTGCATAGTCTGAGCCCCCCATCTTTTTTTTTACAAAACAACACGGGTGCTGCGAAAGGGGATGAAGCTGGCCTAATAAATCCACGAGCCAGGTTTTTATCAATAAAGCGGCGCAGTTCTTCCTTCTCACTGGGACTCATGGCATAAATTTTCCCTTTTGGCAATTTCTGTCCCGGAAGAATTTCAATAGCGCAGTCAGAGTTACGGTGGGGGGTAGTTCATCAGCCTCCTCCTCCTCAAAAACCCTAGTCAAATAGTGGTAATCCTCAGGGATGCGGTTAAGGTCCTCCATTGCCAAACAAGCACGTGGAGGTTCATTGCAGGGAGGGTTTCCCCACCCTGGGTCCCATTTGTGTTCATTACATTTCGGTGAGATAAATTGAACATTCCCTTCCTCCCATAGAATGTAAGGGTTATGTCCATGTAACCAAGGGCTACCCAACACTAAGGGAAATTGGGCTTGAGGAGCTATCACGAACGAACGTAGCTCCCAGTGGTCACCAATGCCTATTCTTAAAGGAACAGTCTCAAATCGGCATGGTTCTTTCATTGGAGACCCATCCATTTGTGTGAAAGTTATTGGGTCTTTCAAATGGACCACGGCTGCCTCCAGCCCTACAACAATAGACGGGTTTATAAGGTCCCTCCCACACCCAGAGTCAATGAGGGCTCGAACCCGAATGTGGGTCATCATTGCTGGGTTCATTACTAGGACAGTCACAAAGAAGAGAGAGGGGTAATTGCTCACCAGTTTAGGCGCCTCAGGTGTTGGGTCCTGTTGTGTAGCGCCATTCACAAACAGGACCATTTCATTTCCCTGCATTTCATTCTCTTCCTCCAGCAACAAGGTATCCACTTGGTCAGGACCCGCGAAAAGAGCCCGTGTATTGCGTGGTTTTGCGGTGCCTTTCTTTGGGTTGGGACTCCACCTTCTGGGCTCGTCTTGTGGTAGACCCCGGTTGGGGTCTCCTTTCGGGCAGGCTGCGGCAAAGTGCCCTTTCTCCCCACACCGCAGGCAGAGCCCCTGCCGCATACGTTGATCTCTCATTCCACTTGGGGTGGATACCGGTTTAGGTCTGGCTTGGCCCGCCGCCGAACTCGGGCGGTTGTTACCGAACGATAAATCCAGTTTCATCATGCGTAGGCGGCTCTCGGCCTTCTCGGCTTCCTCCATCCAACCTTGGAGGGTGCGGGGTTGCTGAGAGCTGAGGATGTTATTGCGGATATCCACAGCTAGACCCATTCGATATTGTTGGGCCAAGACCGCATCCGTCCAGTCCCGAATTTTCACGGCATGCCTTTGAAACTCCCTTGAGTACTCTCGCACTGAGAGTTTGCCTTGTCTGAAGGTACGAAGGAAGGCTTCGGCTTTTCGGCCGCCCCGGGTCCTCGAAACGGTTTCTCAGAGCCCACATGAAGTCATCTACATTCCCCAACTCCGCAGCCTCCAGATCATGAAGCGCTACATACCAGCTGGTAGCGCTCCCTCGGAATCTGGATGCGATAAACTCCACCTGTTGTTCTTCATCTGGGAAAACATAGCCCCATCTTTGCACAAATTTTCCGACTTGCAATATGAAAAAGGACACAGTCTCTGGATCTCCATCAAATGTGATTTCAAGCATGTCCTTAGGACGGATCACTGGGGGGCCGGCGCCATAACCGGGATCGGCTGCATGAGAGGTGCTGGGGCAGGGAGTTGAGGCGGAGGCACAGCTGGCGGCTGGAGCGGCCCTGGTTGGCCTGGCCCTGGTCCTGGTGCTGGAACGACCGGTGGAGGAGGTGCTGGTGCTGGCTGGCCCGGCCCTGGACCCGGAGGTGCTGGTTGGCCCGGTCTCGGGCCCGGAGGAGCAGGAGGTGGACGACCCGGTAGCAGCGGTGGTGCCGGGGCTGGTGCCGGTCTAGGCTGTGTCAGCGGATGAGCCCGAATGGCTTGGTCCATCATCTGGGGTAGGGATTGCATTAGCTTGCTCATGTCCCTTACCAGCCGTCGGGTATCCTCTTGGATAGAGTCCACGCGAGCGTCGGTGTCTGGCCCAGACCCAGTTCTAGGAGAGCCTCGAGGTATCCTCCCTTGGGGAAGTCCAAAACTGCCTCGGGGATCCAACAAACTGTCGCGGCTTTGGCTTCCCGGCATGGTCCAGGTCGACTGAGTCGTATCCAACAGGTTCTTAGTCCAATCGCGTGACCTACGATAGGTCACCCCTTTATCCCATGGTGTTGGGACTCCTGGCACATAGGTTCGGGGAATCGCTCCTCCCTGACTCGGTAGTTGCCCAGCCGGGCTGTAGACAGGGAGAGTGTACTGAACCCCCAATGTGCTGATTAATGGTGGGGTCACTAATCCGGCTCCCGATTGTGATGTTGGTGCGACCAAAACCGTAGTAGTAGTCACTGGAACAACAGTGGTGGTCGGGAGGGTGACTACAGCAGCCGCCACAGTGGTAACAGGAACCGTGGCTCCTGGAGTGGACGTCGCCGCGGCTGCACCCGTGGCCCCTTGAGCAGTCGCCGCTGCTGCTGCGCCCGTGGCTCCTGAAGTGGTAGCCGCCGCAGCTGCGCCCGAAGGAGTAGTCGCTGGGGCTGCGCCCGTAGCTCCCGTACCCGCTCCGCTCATCGTGGTAGACGGCGGAAACTGACGGTAGTGGGAATGATGGGATTCCTGACAATTTCTGTCAGGTTAAAATCAAGTAGATCCAGTCATTCTTGCACAAAGAAAGGTTTATTGGATTATCTTGCTATAAACCCACAGTAGGAGGTCATTGTCAGGAATGGGGAACCAAGCAAAGCAAGCTGACTTATAGTGTGATGCAATGAAGCGCCTAGCAAATAAAACTTGAGCACTCGCGCGGGAACTCCCGGCGGGAGAAATACTTGATGAGCGGGAGACTACTCCCCCCTCCCCTTGCCTTCCCAGGACTGGAAAATTCTCAGCGAAACAAGAATAGTCCAAAGCCTACATTCAAGGCCACTGTGATAAGGAAAAGCGGCAGGGAAGAAGCTCCCATGTTTCTGCCTGCATACCTACGCAAGCGCATAGCGGGGTAGGGAACATACAACAATGGATTCAGTGAGAAACATCAAATGCATATTTTCTGACACATTATTGCTATTCATAAAATCTTCTTATAAAAGGTCAGAGCCAGAACACGGGAATGATAATTACTCCAAAACCTTTTTTTAAAAAAACGCCCAATTTTAGAGCTAATCAGCATGATAAAAAGAGCAGCAAGGATGGCAACCTCTTCACAGTTGCCCCCCGCCCCCTTAGGAACTTCTACATGAAAACAGCATCAGTTGGGCAGATGCTGGGCTATTCTTCATGCTAGCAACACTAGCACAAATGGAAAGCTCACATTCCTGGTTATCTCTTAAGATGACGATGACATTGGATTTATACCCCGCCCTTCACTACCCAAAGGAGTCTCAGAGCAGCTTACAATCCTTTTCCCTTCCCCTACCCGCAACAGACGCCCTGTGTGGTAGGTGGGGCTGAGAGAGCTCTCTTGAGAACTTCTCATGAGAGAACAGCTCTGAAAGAACTTGTGACTGACCCAAGGTCACACCAGCAGCTGCATGTGGAGGAGTGGGGAATCAAACCCAGTTCTCCCAGATTAGAGTCCATGCTCTGATAAACTGGCTCTCTTAAATAGTATTTAAGATTCTGAACATGGAGATAAATGCCTCACAGGGTAATCAACACTTTGACCTCTCAAAGCGTTTCCTCATCTCGGGGAAAATTTATAAGAGTCCACTAAGATAAGTTAATATTCTTCCAATATTGCCTTATAGGAGACATGATAGAAACTGAACTTTGGGAAAAGTTCATTGTTCAAGTCACAGCTGCCCACCGAATCATAAATCCATCAAGTGGGGGGTGTGTGTGTGTCTAATCTTCCCCTGACCTCCTGCTTAGCCACCGCCTCCCCCTCCCCAAGCTGGTGTTTCTCAATTTGCAATGAAAAGCAAACAGGTAGGAAAAGAATTATGGTTGCCTCCCCATCTGCCCTTTAGTGACCTCTACCACTTTACAGCTGTTTGGTTGAGGTCTGGACTCCCTGGGTCTCCACCAAGCCTGTGGTCCCAGCCTTGGCTGCTTATCCATAGGGTTGCCAGCTCTGGGGCTGAGAAATACCTGGAGATTTTGGGGGTGGAGCCTGGGGAGGATGGGGATCTCAGCAGGGTATAAATGCCATTATTAGAGGGAATTAGATAAACATATGGAACAGAAGTCCATCAGTGGCTATTAGCCACAGGGTATAGATGGGAACTCTCAGTCTGGGGCAGGTGATGCACTCTATTCTTGGTGCTGGAGGGGGCAGCAGTGGGAGGGCTTCTGGTGCCCTGGCCCCACTGCTGGACCTCCTGATGGCAACTGGTATATTTTGACCGCTGTGTGACAGAGTGTTGGACTAGATGGGCCATTGGCCTGATTCAACATTGGCTTCTCTTATGTTCTTATGCCAAAGTCCACCCTCCAAAGATGCCAGAGTCCACCCATTTTCTCCAGGGGAAACTCATCCAGGGTCATCTTGAGATCAATTGTAGTAGCGGGAGATATCCCGGCGCAGTCCTAATCCAACACCAAATGGTTATATTTCCACTATTTTTGATCTGGTGAGTTCTAGGAAAAATTCAACTACAGGAAGCAAGCAATACTGTTTCCTGCGCACATTACTCCAGATCACTGATCCACTCCACAACTCTACGGGGTTCAGAAGTTGCTGCAGAAAGGGAGGGGGGAGATTACATGCACCTTCTGTGCTCAGATTCGTTAGAGTGGCACCATTTAATTCAATCCATTTATACCTCAGCTTTCTCTACAAGGGGGACCCAAAGTGGCTTACATCATTCTCCTCTCCTGCATTTTATCCTTACAATGATCCCGTGAGGTAGGTTAGGCTGAGACTGTGTGATTGGCCGAAGGGCACCCAGCAAGCTTCCATGGCACAAGTGGGGACTTGAACCTGGGTGTCTCTCTAGATACTTGCCCCAAACTCCTATACTACACTGGCTCTCCGTTCACACAGTTCTTATAAAACTTAGTCTAAGTTTGCTTAGTCAGTTAAAAGCAGTTGTTGAATGTAAACACAACCACTACCTACCAGCAGGTCTCTTGAAGGGGTGGGTGGGGGAGCTTTACTGCAGTGTACAACTGCTAGGGATGCCAGCCTCCAGGTGGGACCTGGGGATCCCCCAGAATTACAGCTTATCTCCAGAGATTGTCACCCCTTTACTGAAAGATAGGGAACTGCTAAATGTGCGGGCCCAGGGGTCATGGCTACTATTGGATACCGATGATCGTGGCAAAGTGCATAGGTGCAATAATCAAATATAAGAGAAATAATACAGAGTGAGGTCTTTTAAAATATTTTCTTTGGTTCTAATTTCTGCTTAAGGTGATAGCCGTATGAGCAGTACTAGATAGACAGAGTACAGGGATCAGATCCCCTGCAGAAAATGGATACCCTGGAGAATGGGCTCTATGGCATTGTACCCCACTGACGTCTCTTCCCTCCACTGGCCCCACCCCACATGTCTCTAGGAGTTTCCCAACCGAGAACTGGCAACCCTCCCCTCCCCTCCCCCAACGGTGGCCGGGGGACCTGGTAACCCTAAGCCAGTTTTGGTGTAGTGATTAGGAGTGCAGACTCTAATCTGGGAGAACCGGGTTTGATTCCCCACTCCTCCACATGCAGCTGCTGGTGAGACCTTGGGTCCGTCATAAGTTCTTTCAGAGCTGTTCCTTCAAAGGCAGTTCTCGAAAGAGCTCTGTCAGCCTGACGTACCTCACAGGGTGTCTGCTTGGGGGAGGGAAAGAGAAAAGAGATTGTAAGCCGCTCTGAGACTCCTCTGGGTAGTGAAGGGCAGGGTATAAATCCCATCTCTTCTTCTCTTAACAACTGCCCCCCAAGTATCCTCACAATATTGACACACTGCCTCAAATTAAACATGTCGTGCCACTTGTGCACCAGGTACTCTACAAATACCCAACTCCCCATAAGAACCTGCTGTCCTTTGGTGGAACTAACATTACATGCAGTTTATTTAAAGGATTTTTTTTATACTACAGAGTCACCCAAGGCCGTAATTCCCCCCCCCCTTTTTTTTCCTTCAGTATTTCTAGTCTCAGCAAAGACATACCTTACAGACACCTGAATCTTGAAACCAGAGTCTAGGCAGGGATCGGGTGCCTAATCCTTCCCCCAACTATGTTTCCAGGGTATAAGCTCCCTTCGTTAGATACAAGTGGGAGCAGAGATCTCTGGACCCTTATATTCCCACCGATATGTAGGAAGGGTGTTGCCAAGAATGGAGTCAGGAAGCAGAGGTACAACTCAGAATACAATCAGCTTGATTAGAGAGGAGAAATTATGGTTACCATATTTTAAAAAGCAAAGAAAAAAGGCATATTTCTCGACTGACCACTTCAAACAAGTGATTGATCTCATTTTAAAATACTCCCGATTATTTAAATAGAAATAGTCGGGGTATTTAAAATGAGATTGATCATACTTCAGTCAGGAAATACATCATCTTTGTTTGCTTTTTAAAATACGGTAACCCTAATTTCTCTCCTCTGATCAAGCGGATTACATTCTGTCATGGAAACACCCTGGGTGAGTCACACTTTCAGGCAACTCTACCTCGCAGGGTTGTTGTGGGAATAAATGGGAAGAGACATATGTGTGCTACTTTGGGCCCCTACTGGGGAGAAAGGTGGGGTGTAAATTAAAAACTGAATTAAAAGGTTTCCCCCCCCAAAAAAAAAAAGTACCTAACACAGCCCTCTGCAAAAGATTAGATCTGCACTGTTTAGTTGATCTGGCTTCTGCAAAACCTGGCAGCATCTAAAAGCCAAAATGTCTTTTCTTGTAGCTATATTCTTCCCTATTCTAATCCTCCACCCCACCCCGTCCCCTTTTTTTAATGATAAATTATGTTAAAAGGAGGCAATGGTTACTCAACCATTGTGTCAACTCAACTGAACAATTGTGCAAATGCGAAGGAAAATTAGATTCAAATCCTTGCTCCCAATGAGGAGGGAAACTCCCTGAAGCACGGAGAGCTTCAGGAAAAACCTCCCCCACGCTGTAATAACCCTGTTTATTGCATTGGATCACCTCAGAGATGTGTGCCCGCACAAAACCCATCTCTTGTTCAAAGAAAGGAAAGCTGAACTTGGACTTGGACAACAAGCATATTTTGCTGTAAGGAGAAAGGATAATATGATTTGCCTCTCCGCAGCGGTATTGCGAGGACAGCCTCCCCACAGCCCATGAGGCAATTTCCTTCAACGCTGTGGCACTCACGATGGGGAGAAAGATACATGCGAGAAATCCTTCTGTGCGTTTTAGGGCGGGAAGGGGAGGAAAGCACCTGCTTTGGCCCTTGGGGAGAAGCCATGTTGAATTCCCTGAGGTAAAGAACCCCTCAGTGGGGTTAGGTTACCGTTAGCACACTTTGAAGAATCAAACTGTTTGGTACGCCAAGGAGGATCGAGCTCCACTAATAGTGGGGGGCCCCCTGGTGACCACCCGCTATAGCAACACTAGTACAAAACCGCAGTAAATCCTCATGCCTTCAAGTCCCGGAAGGGAAGTGCCCGCAGGTCTCCCTCATAAGGCTGAAGGGACAAGGGACGAAGAAAGACGGTCACACACACACCCCACTGCGGAGGCCCACGAAGCAAGCTGCCATTTCTGAGGGAACAAGCCTTCACCCCCCCTCTCTCTAGCCTCCTCTTTGGGAGGAAGAAAAAAGAAAAAAGATACAGTAAAGATACACTTCAGTTTAACCTCCTCTTGGACCTTCTTCTTTACCCTCCCCCCTTTCAATGGAAGGCTCATTTGTAGTCGTTGTGGAAACAGGGAACGTCCAACCGCGTCTTGTAGGTGGCCCTGGATTCAAACCTCCGTTCCCTCAGATCTGTCCGTTGACTCTTGAATTTCTACACTAATTTGCTGCCATTCACAGATCTTTCTTAATTCCAAACTCAGCTATAATCACCCCGGATTTATGCATCACGACTCTAAGTGGCCCTTCCCACCCCCTGGAAGTAATGGTTGAGGGTTCTGTTCCACTGTAACTGAGGAGCCGAATGCTTATGCCGTGAATAAAACTGTGTTGGTCTTAAAGGTGCCGGTGGACTCAAACTTTGTTAACCTCTTTCCTCTTAGGGAAAAGTGCACTGTACAGCCACGGAAAGGACAGCACAATTCCCCTTCAATGATCCTCCATCCCATATACTTAGCAGATATCTAATTCTTGTGGACAACACTGCGCTCTTTACTGGGGCCATAAAAACCACAGATTGCCATTTCCAAGGTGCACCAACCCTTCTTTTACAGCCCCCTTAAGTACTGCAGAAATCACCTGCCCTACCTGTCTCCTGCTGAAGAAAGGAATTTTTCATGATCTGTTGAGTTCTGGATAATGCTGCTTTCTAACAATGTTTTTATTACAAGATACGTACTTCACCTGGCTCATATTAATCACGTATTGACCGGAGTAGCCACATATACACAAACACCCCCCCCCCAATAAAAGCAATATGGGAGCGGGGGGGGGGGACACCTCTATATATGCCACTCATTAAAACCAAAGCTGATTAACAAACCCTAAAGCCCCAGTCTGAAGCCAAGAGCTAACACAGCCATTAAAAGCACGCCTGACATTAAACCGTTCTGAGTTACTGTTCCTGCAAATCAATGTTGGATTACTCTTCCTGCAAACCATCTCGGCTTTAGGTGTTTACTGTGGCAGAGTAGGGGAAACGACACCACTGAATCCCATGATTTCAGATTTAAAAGGGAGGGGGAAATTAAGAAATATCGCACCCTTGCTGCATACCCTTGCCACAGCCACTTGCTATGGCCGTGCACCACCATTTACCATGACCATTCGTATCAAAATTTTTCTCAGACCTGACTCCGCAACAGTGGGCCAGAATGCAGCAACATACCTGGCTCAGTTCTTCCAGCACGGTTCTTCCAGAACGGCTAACTGCTCTCCTTCCTCTCCTTTCCCAGATTATGGACACTCTCTGCTCTTCGGGACTTTGGATTGCACCCTTCTTTGTTCTCAGAACAAGGAAGTCCAGTTTTCACTCCTCTAGCCTGTCTGTTGGGAAAAGGAGGGCAGAGCCTTTCTCCAGTCGTGGCTGCCAACAATCCCTACAAGACTGGGCTGGTGTTGAACTCTTCATTCTAGTGGGACACAAAACTCACTCAGCATTCAGATTTTTTAAAAGCTGGATGCTAGAGCAGTGTGACTTTTAAAAAAGAGTTTGTCTCCACGGTGGAGGGTGTGTGTGTGTGTTTGTGGAGTAGTTTATAAGTGTGGTCGACTGTCTGCAACACAGGAAAGCAACTGTTTTATTTATGTGATTTATACAGTGTAATTCAGACGATACTGAGTTGACATTTATATGATCCCGTAACTGAACGCAGCTTTTACAATAAGTTACTGCATTTTTTTTACAGTTTTTTTTTGCTAGGAAGAAACCAAGTCCTGGCTATCAGGGTGGGAGGAAAAGGGTTCATTCCCACATGGGGAAAATAGTAGAGACAATATTTGTAAGTCAGGGCCATAAACCAGAAGGATGAAAGGTAGAGTCAGGACTTGTGAAGAAAGGCTTAAACAGAACCTTCATAGTAATTGGTAAAGTCACTTAATTGGTAAAGTGATTTTGGCTTCTACCATCATCAGGTCTTACTGTACCTATACATAGATAATGCTAGATTACGTAGTCCTAGATGTGTTGTGCTTTTAACATGTTATTTTGGATAGATATGAGACGATAATCCGTGGTAAAATTCCTATCTATTGCAGTTACAGTATGACTTTTAAAAAGGACAACTCTAGGTAAAGGAGATATATTTGCTTATGTTCCAAGCAATGTTTAATTTGTGTACTGCAGTCACTGGACTGGAACGGAAATAAAATGAAACGGAAAACGTTGACATAGGCGCCCGGCCAACTTGACTGGAGAGTTCACCAGCTAGGACACCCTGACCAACACATTCAGAAAGAGACGACTGATAGGGATCTTAATTGGCAAGCAGGTTCACAGAAGAGCCAGCAAGGCCTCGTGACACCCCAGTCCCACGGAGTTTAGACCACTGGTCAAGGAATTCAGACGCTACTTGAAGACGATCAAAACTATAGCATTTGTGCTTGAATAACTGGCATGAATAACAGATTCAAGCGGGTAGCCATGTTGGTCTCAGGCAACAGAACAAAGTTGGGGTACAGTGGCACCTTAAGACCAAGTTTAATTCTGGGTGTAAGATTTTGTGTGCATGCACGCTACTTCAGACCACTTCAGGTATCTGAAGAAGTGTGCATACGCACAAAAGCTTATACCCAGAATTTAGCTTTGTTGGTCTTGAAGGTGCCACTGGACTCAAACTTTGTTCTATGGCACGAATACTATTCACGAGATTTTATTTGATATGTTTATCGGAGGTCTCTAGCATGCATGAGGAACGCTTTGCCCTAAATCTGAGTCTCTGTGTTAAACAAGTTCAGACAGATGTTAAAGCCCAGGAAACACACTTCAGCTAGAAACCTAAGAACGGGCATCATATGGGACGCAGATGGTCTGAACCAGAGGTCTAAAGCTGACGCTCCATTGGCGGAGTGACTGGAAAAGAGTCAGGCTCGATTTCTAATCGAGCGAGTTCATTCTTAATCGTAGTACACATCAGCACAGCAGACAGGGGGAAAAAGCCACCCAAGCGCTTTGATAAGCACAAAATGAAATCAGCACTTTTCTTTTCACACACAAGTCTAAGCTTTTCATTATCTGGGTGATACAAATGACCCAGCGCACATACACAGTCAACACCCAGCAAATTAAACCACTCAGCAACTACTTAGGACAGAATTCCATGACTAGCTGAGCCTCAGCTGCCAATATAAAAACGCTAGTGGGAACGATGGGTGTTGCACACCCTTTGCCATTCTCACTGCAACTAGGAAAGCAAGATGGCATTCTGTCCTAACCTGTTTTGCCACCTCGATTGCCCATGTAAAATTATATCCTAGCCCAGTGACCTCCGGAAAGTCTCTACTTTCCAGGGTGGCCTTCTAGTCTGCCCCAAACCTCTGTGATGTTACAGCAGATGGCAGATAATGTTCTAAGGAGCACAAGCTGGTATTAGCCGAGTCTTTTGGGCCTCACTATTGCTCTGCAGGGGTGTGCTGCTTACAACGGAGGTGTTAAACTCATTTGTTATGAGGGCCACATCTGAAATAAATGTCACTTTGTTGGGCCGGGCCATGTGTGCCATAGAAACTGTATAGAGCAGGGATGTCAAACATGTGGCCCGGGGGCCAGATGAGGCCCCCGGAAGGGCTTCTATCAGGCCCACTGTGGAACTTGGCTGTCTTCTGCTGCTTCTTCCAGTTCTGCGGCTGCTGCGTCATTGTAGGTTTGCAGCTTACAGATACAGACCTGAACAGCAGACTCAAGACTGCAACAGCACAGACAATTTTTTGATGCAATAATTCAGAGCAAGAGGTGTCAGTTATCAGACACTGTTAAATAAACAAAATACTGCAAGAGTGCTGATGTTTTAAGCATGTTTTTAAGTTAAAAAAAACCCCTTTGTGTTTGTGTCCTTTATAAAGTTTATATCTCAAACATGAGGTTGGTAAGCCAAGGGGAGAAAGAGATAAGTTGCCTCACTAGCAAATGTAGTTACTGATCACCAGTACACAGGTTTAATAAGCACACTGATTCTGAAGTGTAAAGTTCTAATAGGGATGGCCATTTGAAAATACAATTTAAGCCAAGGGGTTGTAATGAAGAAGAACAGAGAACCAACCCAGCGTTTTAAGACAGCCTGGAGATCTCGATCTCTCTCTCCCTCACAACCCCCCCACCCCACGTTTTAAGACAGCCTAGATCACAATCTTTCTCACACACACACAGAACCAACCCAGCGTTTTAAGACAGCCTGGAGATACCTCTCTCTCTCTCTCTCTCTCTCAAAGGTGCCACTGGACTCTTTGCATTGGTATGGGTGAGGGGGGCGAGAAACACAGAGATCTGCCGTCACAGAGAGCTTTTACCTAAATAAGTCTTGGAGCGATTTCCCACAAGCTGTTGCTTTGTGCTCCCTCTTCCCTTCACCCCAATCATGTCAATTTCACACCATGTGCTGGCCGGTGGCATTTTGCCTCACAGTTTCACCCAATTCCCCCCGTGTCTACTCAATCCTCAAAAAACAGGTTTGAGATGCTGGGGAAATCGGGCGAAGCTGTGGGGCAAAATGCCACCGCCCAGAACATGGTGTGAAATTGGCACGAAGGGAAGAGGGAGCGCAAAGCATCAGCTTGTGGGAAATCGCTCCAAGGCTTATTTAGGTAAAAGCTCTCTGTGACGGCTAGGGTTGCCAAACCCCCCCGGTTTGGCGGGGGTCCCCCGCTTTGGGGGGGTTTTTTCTATCCGCCGCCGGCCAAATGGCCGGTGGGGGAAGCCCCACCCCCAAGCCCCAACACCCCCAGCCACCCCTCTCCCTTCTCTCTTGAAGGGCTCCCTTTAAATGCAAAGAGCTGGCGTTCCCCACTCACCTGAACGCCAGCTCCAAAGACAGCCTTCCCCGCATGTTGGATCTCGAGTGGAGATTGGGGTGCCTGGAAACTGCTCTTAAAGGGACAGTGCAGGAAGCTGGTGTTTCCTCGCAAGCCCGATCTCCGCTCAAGATCGAGCGTGCAGGGAAGGCTGCCTGTGCTTAAATGGAGCTGGCATTCGGGTGAGTGGGGAAATGCCAGCTCTCTGCAGAGCATTTCCCCCCGCGCAAGGGGCGCGCGGCTGCGGGGGGGAGCAGACATCCCCAATATGACGTCATCACGTCAGGGATGCCCCGCCCCCTCCAGGAATGGCCCCCAAAGTCCCCCGCTGCGGGCGAAGATGGACTTGGCAACCCTAGTGACGGCAGATCTGCGTGTTTCCCCCCGTAGCAATGCAAAGAGTCCAGTGGCACCTTTAAGACCAAGGCTTATTTAGGTAAAAGCTCTCTCTGTAGGCAGATCTGCATGTACGGTGGGGCAAAGGGAAGAGCGAGCGTGGAGCAGTAGCTTGTGGGAAATCAGTCTTGATTGGTCTTAAGATGCCACTGGATTCTTTGCATTGCTACCTGGGGGGGGGCACGCTTAGCACGGCCCTGCAAAGACGGGGGTGGGTCGGGGAGGGCTTCCCGGGGGCCCGCACTTTAGCGCAGCCCTGCAAAGATGGAGGGGGGTTGGGGAGGGCTTCTCAGGGACCCGTGCTTTAGCGCGGCCCTGCAAAGATGGGGAAGGGTCGGGGAGGGCTTCCCAGGGGCCTGCACTTTAGCACAGACCTGCGAAGACGGGGTGGGGGTCACGGAGGGCTTCCCAGGGGCCAGTGGGACGGGAGATGGGTGGGTAGTGGGCTGGTAGGTGTTGGAGGCCCAGAGCAGGGAGGAGTGGAGGCAGAGCACCCCGTCTTATGGATGGGGTGACAGCATGCGTGCCCACAGAGAGGGCTCTGCGTGCCCTCTCTGGCACACGTGCCATAGCTTCACCACCACTGGGCTATGTGTTTCTTTCAATGTGTTACATCATGGGTCCCCAAACTTTTTTGAGCCCGTGGACACATTTGGAATTCTGACATGGCAGCAGCTGCCAAAGCAACATTTTAAAAGATCTTCACAGCCAGTCAAGTCTCCGATAGTCAATCAGAGGTTTTGCTGGGGAAAAACCCCATCTGGTCCCACCCACTTCCTGAAAACATTCGGTGGGCTCCAGAAAAGGCGTCAGCTGGTGTCATTGTGCCTGCGGGCACCAAGCTGGGGACCCTTGCAGTAATGGCTGGAAGTACAGGGTGTGATGATAGTACACTTCTGGCTCTCTAGGAGACCCCTGTGTATTGGCACACAGGTCAAATTAATAGCAAAGCTGTGATCACTCTAGGTGCCATTATAATGGGCCCCATTTACCAACAGCATATGGTCTGGACACAGAGCTCTCCTGGGCAACAGTCCTGAAAAGGGAGACATTATCAAGGAGGAGTCCCTTACAAAAAGCTGTGCTTGGAAAAAGCAAACATTGTCAGAGAGAATGAGGGTTAACCAAGGCATGGTTCTCTGGGCGATTGTCTTTAATTCCAAAAGAAGAAAGGCAGGGTTTACAGACCACAGTTCAAGCCACTAGTTTCAAAAGGGCAGGAAATGATACTTCTATCACTGTGAATTTTCTGAAGTGAAAATTCATTTTCTCACCCAGAAGCCATCTGTTGGAAATTTTATTTTCTGTTTTTTGTAAAAAAAAAAAGAAAGAAAGAAAGAAAGAAAGAAAGAAAAACTGCACATGCTAACATTTCTTATTAGGTCAGCCCAGGTGGTGGTAGATTGTCCTCATTCCATTGATGGTCTCCAGCACAGCCCACATCGAAGGACACCTTTTCCTGTGTATGCAACAAGCACATCTGGATCATAGTGAAATTTCCGTTTGGTATGGAAACTGGAGTCTCTAACCTTCCCCAAGCAACTGGAAAGTAACACTTTCTTCAGTTGCTTGTTGCAGCCTTTGAGAGTTCCTTGGACTGCAAGGAGATCAAATCAGTCAATCCTAAAAGAAATCGACCCTGAGTGTTCCCTGGAAGGCCAGAGACAGAAGCTCAAATACTTTGCCCACCAAATAAGAAGGGAGAACTCAGTGGGACAGACTGAAGGTCAAAGAAGAAGGGGACGGCAAAGGGTGAGATGGTTAGACAGCGATGCAACAAGCATGAAGTTAAGCAAACTCTGGAGGATGATGGAAGACAGGAGGGCCTGGCGTGATGTGGTCCATGGAGTCGCGAAGAATTTATTTATTTATGCAATTTATACCCTGCCCTCCCTGCTGACAGTTGGACTCGACGGATCAACTGAACAACAACCACCACCACCACTGCCAGGCAAATCCATTTATCAAAAAGGAGGCTTCTGACAACTGTCTTAAGCTCCTTTTTGGTGCAGTGTAACACAACACACAAAACAGAATCTTGACACAGCTTTACCTGTAATCACATCCAGATTGTGTTTTGTGTTTGTCTTGCTGTGTTTTATCTTTTGAATTTTTTTTTAATAAGGATCTTTAAAAATATACAA
This sequence comes from Gekko gecko, assembly GCA_029375565.1. Lineage (NCBI taxonomy): Eukaryota > Metazoa > Chordata > Lepidosauria > Squamata > Gekkonidae > Gekko > Gekko gecko. The sequence goes on from JAPDNY010000008.1 coordinate 125,182,447, forward strand.
AGATATATTATAGAATTAAAAAATTCACCAACTGTAACCCCAACAATTCATATACCAATTATATATCAATGATAGGAGGTTGAAAGAATCACAGACTTGAAATAATAATGATAATGAAATACTAGTAATAATAATAATAATAATTGGAATCTAGAATGTTGTCTTCCATGGAGTTCAGGGCAACATCTACTGGACTGGCCCACTTTTATCAACAGCAACCCTGTGAGGATGTTTAATAGAGGGGATCATCCCAGGACAATTTAGCGAGTCACTTAAGAGGAGGGCAGGGAGCTTTTCCTGTTGGCAGCAGAGGAGAGGACTTGAGATAATGGGTTTAAATTAAGGGTGGGAAGGTACCGGCTGGACGTTAGGGAAAACTTTTTTACAGTCAGAGTTGTGCAGCGGCGGGATCGGCTGCCTAGGGAGGTGGTGCGCTCCCCCTCAGTACTGGCAGTCTTTAAGCAGCGGCTGGACAAATACTTGTCAGGGATGCTGTGGGCTGATCTTGCATCGAGCAGGGGGTTGGAGTAGATGGCCTGTACGGCCCCTTCCAACTCTGTGATTCTATGAGTCTCAGTCAGTAGCCAAGAATCTGGTTCCAGGTTTTTCCAGGCTCAAAGTCGAGTATTGTAGATTTACTTCTGGCTGCCTTTGTGAGATGTAACAAATACAGACAAAAAAAATGTTTTTGTAACCACACAGAATTTAACTTCTCACGTTTCTCTACACATAATCTGATGTGGTTATTGCTCATCGAGTGGTGGGCAAACACCTTTCAGTCACAAAGTCTAAGTCCAGTGGCACCTTTAAGACCAATGAAGTTTTATTCAAATTATAAGTTTTTGTGGGCAAGCACACCGTCAAAAACAATGAAATGAAACCTCCTCAAGCCCCACTTACAGGGAAAAAGAGGTATTTGGGAAGCTGATGCTGTGCATCTGTGCCCACAGTAGCATCAACCACTTGTTTCCCAGGGCTGTTCTGTCTCTAGCAGCTTCTCTACTACCTCCACCCACATACACACACACACACACCCTCAACCAAATCACAAGCAGCTTTTTGTAACTCTTGGAAGTACAGAAAGCGGCAAGAAAGAGATTCAGGGAGGGATGATGTTGAAGGGAAAAAAACACGCACGCTAAAGATTGAAATGCAGCGCTGCACACACGCTCTCCTCAGTCCATCACTTCTTCTGCACAGAGAGGTGATATCCGTTACAGAGGTTCTGTGTGCACATCAGAGCATCCGCCCGCAATCAAGAAGGAACTCCAAGTGCTGCAAAAACTGGAAGCAAAAATCATAGTACTCCACGCCCCACTTCTGAATAGTCAGCATCATTCATTCACATGCACTGCTAAGGCTTCCCATACTGTACAGACATTGTATTGTGTATTTACAGTCATCCATTAAGTGGATGCACGTGGTAGGCAGTTTGTTTTTTTTGCCATCAAGTGAAGCTGACTTCTGGCAACCCCTTGTAGGGCTCGAAGGCAAGGGAAGTTCAGCATTGCCTGCCTCTGCCTCCCAGCCTGGTATTCCTTGGAGGTCTCCCACTCAAATACTAGCCAGGGCTGTCCCCACTTAGCTTCTGAGATCTGATGAGATCGGGCTTGCCCGGGCTATCCGGTAGCCAGTAGTTTTCATTGAGATGCATCCTACAGCAGAACACACTTTGGTTTGGCGCAGACATAAATGCTTCTCTCTCCTAGTCTTATGAGGAATCCAAGTCTTATGAGGAAAGGCTGAAAGAGTTGGGTATGTTTAGCCTGGGAAAGAGAAGGCTTAGAGGGGACGTGAGTGCAGTCTTCAAATATTTGAAGGGCTGTCATGTAGAAGATGGAGCAGATCTATTCTCTCCTGCTCTGGATTGCAAGACTAGATCTAATGGGTGGAAATTACGAGGGAGTCGTTACCAGCTAAATATCAGGAGAAACTTCCTAACTGTCAGAGTGGTTGAGCAGTGGAACAGTCTGCCTCGGGAGGTGGTGGATGCTCCTCTGCTGGATGTTTTCAAGCGGAGACTGGACAACCATCTTTCGGGTATGTTGTAGATATGTAGGGATGCAGAGCTATCTTTCGGCTATGCTCCTGCAGAGTTCAGGGGGTTGGGACTAGATGACCTGCAAGGTCCCTTCCAACTCTAACATTCTATGATTCTATGATTCCTCCCAACACAGCTACGAGACTAACCAGCTTTGGCAGAACTGAGTAGTCCCACCTTGTAAATTTGCTCCACGGTTAAAGGTTTATACCCACACAAACCTTAAGGAGGGCTAGCACTGCTCAGAGAACCCACATCAGTTACCTGAACTTGATTGGCAAGCTCTGGTTACAGCCGTCAGGGGAAATTCTCTCGCACGAAAAATGCAGAGTGTGCAGTGGTAGCCACAGGCATCGACAGCTTCAGAAGGGGATCAGACAGATTCGTGGAGGATGGCTGCATCAGTGGCTACAAGCCACGGGGACTAATGGGAACCCCCACGTTCAGGGTCAGTCAACCTCTGAATCAAAGTACCAGGAAGCAACATCAGCCTCTGTACCTGTCGCTGGACCTCCAGGGGAAATATAGAACATTCTTTCTTTAAGCCTCTAGCTATTCCTTGCAGTACATGGTTCAAGCCCAGCTTTACCAACTCTACTGGCACTTAAAAAAAAAAAATCCTATACTGAAGTAGGAAGAGATCTAGGGTGCCTGGTTATACCCCTTTCATTCCTTCTAGAAAGAGAAGTATTCATAATGCTTAAACACAGCTTTCTACTGGTTCTAGAAGGACACCCCTTGTATGATATGAGAACTCAACCCACTTCTCAATGCTCACAACATATTTGCTTATACAAAGGCGGGAAATGAATTACTACGGGTTTAGAGCTGTGTATTTGAAACAGTCTCCTTCGCCTCTTTTGCCTTTGAAGATGTTCCATGCCAACAGAACTTAAGTTTTAAATCAGCTCACGCCCTTCTTGCACTACTTGAGGTGGTGTGCAATATCAAAATCCAAAGGTTTATTATTCCATTACTCTTTTTTAAACTGTTAAACTTAACAAGAATTCCCATTTTTTTTTAAAAAAAACCCTTCCATTTAAAAACCACAACAAGAGTGTGGCAAAAGGTTTTGTACCAGTTTTCCATTATTCTGTTGCAAAAGTTTTAGAAGCTATCTAATGCCCCCCCCCCAATGTTTTCAAAACTTGAAACACTGTTTTATAGGAGTAATGCATTTTAGCATGAAAAGAGATTGCACTTGTTTATTCATTGCTCTTTTCAGTGGCATACTACAATGATGGTTCTAGACTAGTGAATCAGACCATCAGTCCATCAAAGTCAGTATTGTCTACTAAGACTGGCAGCGGCTCCCCAAAGTCTCAGGCAGAGGTCTTTTGCATCACCTACTGCCAGATCTTTTAACTGAAGATACTTGGGGCCAACTGCATGCTAAGGAGATGCTGTACCACTGAGCCACAGCCTCTCTAGCTAAGTGAAACATTTTACCTTAATCTGTGGGCCACCAGCTGTGGGTGACCAGTATTACAGGAATATCAACTTATTAAATAGGAAAAGAGCAATTGCAAGGCCTTTCCCCAGCCCCCCTAAGGAGTCCCTGGTACATATATTTTTCCCTTGATAAGACTTGCATGGATGATCACAGTTCATAGATTGCAACACAAAGCACACTTGCGTTGCTAGCCCTGTGACTTATTTCGTAATCCCCCACATCAGGTGTCTCTTGTCTCCCGACCAAAGTATGATAGCCTCAGGCCCTGTTCACACGGAGCATTTGCCCCGCTGAAGGCACGGGAGCCCTGCGGACTTTCCGTGCTCGATCATACAAGCACATCTGGGAGGCGTAGTGCTCCCGTGGCCAACCCACGGCTTCCCCTGGAAAAAGCGGGGTAAAAAACTAGTAGGTCGGAAGTACTAGTTTCCGGAAACCCCGGGGCAAAGGCTGGCGTCTGATCGGGGGAGCACCAGTATCCCGCGGCTTCTGATGCCCGCCCATGTCCCCGGGGTTTCCAGATGTTGTCAGTTTCCATGGGATGCGCACCAACGCTGAACAGCGCATGCGCACACACAAGACACCGACAGCGGCCCGCCCCCCCCAGTGGCGCATGCGCACTGCACTGCTTTTTTGCTGCGCTGCAGCAGCGCAGTGTGATCAGGGCGCAGAGCTGGAGTGTGGCAACCCGGTGGCCCGTATGATCGGGCTACCGCGCCTTATTTAGCTCCGGGGCAAACTGCCACGCCTCCCCCGCGCGTTTTCTGGCCCGTGTGACCGGGGCCTCAGTTTACTTATTTGAGCTTCTAGGAGGACTTCGGGCTGGATTTGATCTAGAACCCATTTAGTTGTCTTTTTGCATTCCTAGGCACAGTTTAAACCCAGCACCAGGATTCGTTCAAAGAGTCCCCCCCGTATGGGATTACACGTGCCACCATCTTGAGGTCTCTGCAGTTCTGCTCCCAGCATTAGTGCACTACATGCCAGAGACATGAGGGTTTGCCTCAAAGCCAAGGAACGCTGCATGTTTACCAGCTGGATGGATGGTCACAGGAATAGGAATTCCACCCCCTCCAGCCTATGGGCTTCTCCTCTTTACAGCACTGGCCCGCTCTCCCCTTGAGCTGTCCAACAGGTTCTCAGGAACATCAGTCTTCTAGCTGACACTCCTGAACAGGCTGAGGGCCAGATTAAAAACTCCTGCAGGCTGGATGTAGTCACCCACATCCTAGTTGGGCTGCTGAGCGCCTTCCTTTAGCTATACAGACTCTCCCAACCACATCTGCCCACTGGACCTGAACGCTTTGCAGCTATCTTTGCCTGTGTACGTGCACAGATGACTAAAACAAGCTGCTGAAGTTTGCTAAACCCACGAGAGTAGACTTTGCTTAGACATTCCCTATCTGTCCTTAGACATTACCTATCTATCTGTCTTTAGACATTACCTACCTACCTATCCTTAGACATCACCTGTCTACCCATCCATCCATCTAGCTATCCATCTATCCATGCTGTATCAGATCTAGAGCTGCTAGGTCCCCCGGGGGGGGGGATTGCCTGCCCAAAGGGCCCCCACCCCCGCCGGTCCGGATCAGGCCGGCAGGGGGAACCCCGCCCCCAAAGTGCCTGGTTCAGGCCGACCCAGAAGTGACGTCATCACGTTGGGCACGTCGCAGGCCAATGCTCTAGCAATCAGCCTGGAATCTCTATGGTACCATAGAGTTTCCAGGCTGATTGCTAGAGCATTGGCCGGCGACGTGCCCAACATGATGGGACCAACTCTCCCTCGCTGTCCCAAGTTAAGTGACTTGGCAACCCTAATCAGATCCAGTCCAGTCTTGTAGCCAGCCAGATGCTTTGAGGGTTCTCAGAGACACGAAGATGCCCCCCCTTCCAATTTACCTCCTGCACTAAATACTCAGAACTACATTTTTATCCCATTCTCCAAGCAACTCAAGAGTGGCACACACCGCATTTTTTTTTTTTTTTAACACAGTCGGTTTCAGGTGGGTAGCCTGGGCGGTCTGCGGCCGAAGACCAAGATTCAAGTCCAGTAGCACCTTCGAGACCAGCAAGACTCCCAGGGAATCAGCTTTCGAGAGTCAAAGCTCCCTTTGTCAGGAATCCCACTTGTATCTGATGAAGGTAGTCTTGCCTCTTGAAAGTTTATACCCTGGAAATCTTGTTGGTCTTCATACTGCCTGAAACAAATTACTTTTTATTTTTTACAAAATTAAGGGTAGTTTCTGGTCAAAGGTAGGACTATCCTACATGGCCTTGGGACAGCAATGTTGAAGAAGTAGAATTAAACATGCATTCCCCCCCATTTTTAGCAAGCAGCCCACCTATTTTTACATAAGAATATAAGAGAAGCCTTGTTGGATCAGGCCAATGGCCCCATCCAGTCCAACACTCTGTGTCACACAGTGGCCAAAACCCAGGGGCTATCAGGAGGTCCGGCAGTGGGGCCAGTACTCCAGAAGCCCACCCACTGTTGCGCCCCGGATCTCCTCTGGAACCTTTTTAAAAGACGGGGGTTATCCTCAGGAATGGAGGCAGGTTTTAGTGACAGACTGCATATTTTTTGTCAGGAGATCCGCAGGATTCATTTGAGTTCTTTCAGAACACTTCAGTTCTTTTCACATGGGTTGCATTTTGATGATACACTGTCCAAATAAGTGAGGCACAAAAACTGGTTGCCTACCTGTAACTGATGATCTTCGAGTGGATCTTCAAGTGGTCATCTGTGCATCACACCCATGGGATCCAGTGCGCCTGCGCTGACCTGATCCCCTGGAGGCGAAGGTGGGCCGCCACCCACACCGTGGGACTTACACGCGTCTCCCTTCTTACGGGCGATATTTGGATTTCTTTACAGGCATCGACACTGTAGAAGCCGGCAGACGTGCCCTTCTTCTTAGACGCCAGTACCGTATCGGACGCAGACTTGCCTGGTTTAGGTGGTCCTGGTGTCGAGTTGTCCTTCGATGTCGAAGCCATTGAAGATCTCGGAATCGGTTGCTCGCCCTCCATGGCTGAGGAGGCTGGAGCGAGAGCGGACTCCCAGAGCGCGACTTTGAGTCTCACCGCCCTGTTTTTCCTGGTCTGGTTGGAAAAGCGGGCGCAACGGGAGCAGGCTTCGGGACGATGACTCTCCCCGAGGCACAAAATGCAGAGAGAATGCTCGCCTCGCAGAGCAAGTTTACTCCCGCAGACGGAGCACCTCTTGAAACACCCCCAACATTTCCTTTCCATAGACTGACTCGGCCGAGGCAGTCTGAGGAAACGGGGGTGGAGTGGGGAAGGGACTGGGTCCGGGGACCAAGGAAGATAGAAGAAAAAAATCTTCCGAAAGTCCCTAAAACAAGACAAACTAATAAAGAAATAACAAGAGAGAGAAAAAGCTGAAGAAAAAGCTAAAGATCAGAGCCGTGCGGCAAAAAACAGTTTCTCTAAGCACTAACCAAAACCTGCTGTTAACAGCGCGGCCGTCAGAGGAGAACTGGTGGGATGTCCGTGCCCCCGCCCTCTGGGCATGCGCGGTGGGGGTTCCCGCACAGGCTCAGGGCGGAGGGCACCAAAATCCCTTCATGAGCTTTGTACAGACACCGACCTGGTCAGCGCAGGTGCACTGGATCCCATGGGTGTGATGCACAGAGACCATGAAGAAGATTATTTAGTACCTAAGAAGCAGCCGTGCCACCTTACAGAAGGAAAGGGTTGTGTGGCACAACTCCATTATTCTTATTTTTCTGTCAAGTGGCCACTGACTGATGGCGACCCCATAGGGTTTTCTGGGCAACAGACATTCAGGAGGTTTGCCATTGCCTGCCTCTGCCTAGCAACCACAGACTTCTTTGGTGGTCCCCCATGCAAGTACAAGCCAGGGCCCAAGCCTGCTTAGCTTCCAAGATGTGAGGAGATCGGACTAGCCTGCGCCATCCAAGTCCATCCTCTGGCACCAGGGTCTCAGGCAGAGGTCACCTACCACCTGGTCTTTTCAGTGGGAGGAAGCCAGGGATTGAACCTGGGGCCTTCTGCATTCCAAGAAGACCCTTTTCCACTGAGCTTTAAATAGTTTTGGTAGGAAGAAGGGGACTGTGCTACAAGGACAAACTATGACAATGAAGTGGCTTTAAAAGCGTGTGGCAAGAGTCCCACGGTAGCAAAAGCAAACACAAGTCTTGTTGTTCTAAGGTGCCATAAATTTTTTGCCCATGTTTTTGTGGCCATGAGCCCATCCAACTCTGTGGACTCCAGTCCCAAAGGCATGTGTTAGAGTCAACAGCAGTTAGTCTTTAAAAGACACCATAAAAAGAGAACTTCCTCGTTTCTGGAGAGTCAGAGTGCAAGCCCAACACCTCCCTTGCTGTTCAGTCACATCCCACGACTGGCTCAAATGCACCATTCCGTTTTGTCCAGTCTTGGTGGTTCGTTTGCATAGTCCCCTCCTCTGCTTAGTTCAAATTGAGGACTACGGTCTTTACAAACTAGGGGGGGGAGTGTTCCCTCTAAGCTGAGTTAGTGTGAGCCAACGCACAGTTTTTTAGCCTCCAGCTCACACATTTTTGTCTTAGCTCAGGAAGGTCGGCTCCAGAGCAAACTAATTGATGCAGTAGCCAAATTGCTCACTCACAACTTAAGAACATAAGAACATAAGAGAAGCCAATGCTGAATCAGGCCAATGGCCCATCTAGTCCAACACTCTGTCACACAGTGGCCAAAAATACCAGGTGCCATCAGGAACTTTAATGCCAGTAGCTCACAAAGTAGAATTTTTGCTCACAAAACTCCACAGCTTAGAGGGAGTGTGTGGGGTGGGGGGAGGGAAGGGGAGTTCAGCAGTACAAAGGTCTCAGCTAACCTATTTTTTGCTGACAAGATATTGTTCCATTGGGGGCATTTTGTGGGACACCGCACAGTGAGGCAGGCTTTGCATTTTGAACTTGTGGGTACCTTTGGGATTCCGACACAGCGTGGCGGGCCCAGCCACAAAATGGCTGCTGCAGGAGGCAGAGTCAGCCACAAAATGGCTGCCGCAGCTTTACCTCAGTCACAGGGAAGATTCCTGTGCTGTGGTGGCAGCTGCTGCCACAGCGACGTTTTTTAAAATCTGCACAGCTGATTGGATCTCCGATGGCCAATCAGAGACCTTCCTGGGCAAAAACCCTACCTGGCCCCACCCACCTTCTAAAAACACTTGGTGAGTGCCAAGAAAGGTGTCAGTGGGTGTCATGAAAACCCATGGGCGCCCCATGGGGGACCCCTGCTTTGCATGATGATGCAGAAAGACCATCGATGAGAGTTTGAACACACATTCATTTCTTCCAGGAAGAAACACAAAATCCCCCACTACTTTCAATGGAGTTAAAAATCCCTGTAATGCTCTCCATTTGTGAGCATTTCACAGTATGAAAAAATAAATGCTTTGGGCAGGAAATCCACTTTGCCTTCCTCTGTGGCTCACGCAGAGAAAATACCCCGTTCTTCCTGGCCTTTCCTGCTACACCTTTTTTCTGTTTGCTCTTGCATAAGATTCATTATTATGCCTGGCATGCCTATAAATTTAAATGCAAATTGCAAGTGGAACTGTAAAAAGGTTTTATGTGACAGCAAACAGCAGTAGTTTTTGCCTACTTAGTTAAAGGTCCCTTCTCCTCCACCTGCGTAACTTACTTGTTTACTTAGTTGAAGTCATAAAAGAAAAGGCGTGTGCACACACATGAGATTTTATACTGCTGAAACCCTTTTCATCTCAAAAGTGGGTTTTGTGTACAAAAAGGTACCCTAGTAATGTTACTGATACAATTCTGCATTACCTTGCATCAGACACCACACTCCAAATCCTGTGTTTATACAAACACAAATATATTAATTCAGTTATTCTAGAAAACATTAGACAAAAGCAGCATTTATTTAATTTCACTTCATATATATATATATGCCACCTTTCTTCCCCCATGGGGACTTAAATCAGCTTACATAGCTCTCCTCTCGTTTTATCCTCACAACAGCCCTGCGAGGTAGGTTTGGATGAGCATGTGTCAGAAACAAGGGTTGCGGCTCACTGTCAGAGCATCTGCTGTGTATGCAGAAGTTCTCAGGTTCAGTCCCCCAGCATTTCCCAGTTAGAAGGGTCAGAAAGGAGGCGATGTGGAAGTCCTCTCTCTCTCTGCCTAAAATCCTGGAGAGCCACTGACAGCCAGGCAGGCAAGACTGACCTTGACAGACCAATCGCTTGACTCAGTATAAGGCAGCTTCATGTATGCTTGTTCATTTGAGAATGCCCTGGTTACCCTCGGTGAGTAATCACACTAGGACGTAATAGATTCAGGCGGGAAGCCGTGTTTGGTGTAGTGGTTGAGTGCGCGGACTCTAATCTGGGAGAACTGGGTTTGATTCCCCACTCCTCCATTTGCACCTGCTGGATGACCTTGGGCAAGCTGATAAGAGCTGTTCTTGAAAAGAACCGTTTCTGTCAGAGCTCTCTCAGCCCCACCTTTGGTAGGGTTTGGTGTAGTGGTTAAGTGCTTGGACTCTTATCTACATAAGAACATAAGAGAAGCCAATGTTGAATCAGGCCAATGGCCCTTCTAGTCCAACACTCTGTCACACAGCGGCCAAAATATACCAGGTGCCATCAGGAGGTCCAGCAGTGGGGCCAGAGCACCAGAAGCCCTCCCACTGCTGCCCCCTCCAACACCAAGAACAGAGTGCATCACCTGCCCCAGACTGAGAGTTCCCATCTATACCCTGTGGCTAATAGCCACTGATGGACTTCTGCTCCATATGTTTATCTAATTCCCTCTTGAAACTGTCCATGCTTGCAGCTGCCACCTCCTCCTGTGGCAGTGAATTCCATATGTTCATCACTCTTTGGGTGAAGAAGTATTTCCTTTTATCTGTTCTAACCCGACTGCTCAGCAATTTCATGGAGTGCCCACGAGTTCTTGTATTGTGAGAAAGGGAGAAAGGTACTTCTTTCTCAACCTGCTCAATCCCATTCATAATCTTATAAACCTCGATCATGTCACCTCTCAGCTGTTGTTTCTCTGGGAGGAACTGGGTTTGATTCCCCACTCCTCCACTTGCACCTGCTGAGGTGACCTTGGGTCAGTCACAAGCTCTGGCACAGCTGTTCTCTCAAGGACAGTTTCTGGCAAGAGCTCTCTCAGCCCCACCTACCTCACAGGGCATCTGTTGTGGGGAGGGGAAGGGAAAGGAGTTTGTAAGCCGCTCTGAGACGCCTTTGGGCAGTGAAGGGCGGGGTATAAATCCAATCTCCTCCTCCTCCTCTTCTACCTCACAGGGTGTCTGTTTGGGGGGAGGGAAAGGAGTTTGTAAGCCGTTCTGAGACTCCTTTGGGTAGTGAAGGGTGGGGTATAAATCCAATCCCTTCTCTTCTTCTCTTGTTCCGAAGCAGCAGAACAAAGTTTGAATCCAGCGGCACCTTTAAGACCAACAAAGTTTCATTCTGGGTTATCAGCTTTTGTGTGCAGGCACACGGCATCAAATACATCTGAAGAAGTGCGCATGCAAACAAAAGCTTTTACCCAGAATAAAACTTAAGTCTTAAAAGGGCCACTGGACTCTCCTAGGATATAATGTCGGTAATGTCCATGCTTCATGACGTGAGTGGGCTGGATTACTTTCCGGCAAGGTTCCAAGATCTGCGGGTTGTATTTGTGTAGAAAGAAACAGCATCTCAGAACCCACGCATTTCTGAGTCCGTGCAGCTATTCTCTTTCCCAGATAATAAATTTTGGTCTTTTGTCTGTTGTGTTAGTGAATTAAGGGGGGAAGGCGGATAATACTTGGGTCTTCAAGGACTCCCATTGTTACAGAGATAGCATAAAAAGCCTCTTCAGCAGTTTCGCTTGTTTAAAGGTAAAGGTTCCCCTGCTTGAAAGCCAGTCAAATCCGACTCTAGGGTTGCGGTGCTCATCTCCGTTTCAAAGCCGAAGAGCCAGCACTGTCCGAAGACATCTCCATGGTCATGTGGCCAGCATGACTAAACACCAAGGCACACGGAACGCTGTTACCTTCCCGCCGAAGTGGTACCTATTTATCTACTTGCAATTTCTTGCTTTCGAACTGCTAGGTTGGCAGGAGCTGGGACCAGAGACAGGAGCTCACTCCATCACGCAGCACTCTCGGGTCTCGAACTGCTGAACTACTGACCTTCCGCAGTCTGCAGTTCAGCGTCTTAACCACTTGAGCCACCGCAGCTTACCTTAGTTCTCTTGTTTACCTTAGTTCTAATACCTAATTTGATGGCCCAGGCCAGCCCAATCTCATCAGATCTTGGACGCGCAGCAGGGTCGGCCCTTGTTTGTCCTTGGATGGGAGACCGCCAAGGAAGTGCTGGGTTGCTACGCAGAGGCAGGGAAGGGCAAACCACCTCTGAATGTCTCTTGCCTTGAAAACCCTGCATGGTGGGGCCACAAGCCGGCTGCAACTCGATGGCACTTCCCACCACCACCTTGATGGACTGATGGCCTCTTTCAGTATAGGGCAGTCCATCTCTTGCCTTGAACACCCCAACTTGGCCACCGTAAGTCGACTGCGACTTGATGGCACTTTCCACCCGGTCGCCGTACATAATTCTTCTTAGTTTACCTCAGTTCTAATACCTAAGAGCCAGTTTGGTGTAGTGGTTAAGAGCGCGGACTCTAATCTGGGAGAACCGGGTTCGACTCCCCACTCTTCCACGTGCAGCCGCTGGTATGACCTTGGGTCGTCACAAGTTCTCTCAGAGCTGTTCTCTCAAGAGCAGTCCTCAAAAGAGCTCTCTCAGCCCCAGCTACCTCACAGGGTATCTGTCGTGGGGAGGGGAAGGGGAAGGAGATTGTATGTTGCTCTGAGACTCCTCCAGGTACTGAAGGGCAGGGTATAAATCCAATCTCTTCTTCGTCTTCTAATTTTGCATATTTTACCAAGCAGCCATAGGAAAACCAGAAGAAGAAGAGTTTGGATTTATACCCCGCCCTTCACTGCCCAAAGGCGTCTCAGAGCGGCTTACAAACTCCTTTCCCTTCCCCTCCCCACAACAGACACCCTGGGAGGTAGGTGGGGCTGAGAGAGCTCTGACAGAAACTCCTCTTCTTCAAGAACAGCTGTGCCAGAGCTTGTGACTGGCCCAAGGTCACATCAGCAGGTGCAAGTGGAGGAGTGGGGAATCAAACCCAGTTCTCCCAGATAAGAGTCCACACACTTAACCACTACACCAAACTGGCTCTTAGGTATTAGAACTGAGGTAAACTAAGAAGGATTATGTACGGCGACTGGGTGGAAACCAGCTACATTTGCTGGAAGTGGACGCAACTGAAGTCAGCTTTTAGGTGCTGCTCACCCTCATTGACGGCATCCTGAAGCAACTAATATGTCACGGCCTCGAACATTCTTCTCACGCTCTGTTGCCAAGGAGTTCAGCATGCCTGCGTCCCAACACCTCCAGACTCCTGCCTTGCCCACTCCTTGTTCTTGCCCGATGGTTTGCTTGACCAATTCCTGATCCCCAAACAAGGCCTTTGTGACCGCTTCCCTCCCTTGGAAACAAACGCCAAACACACCTCCCGATCCAGGCCGGCTGCCAGCTTTGGACAAGGTGGACTAATGTTTGCCTACAGATCAGATTTCTAGGAACTCCAGGATGTAAGCAGCACAGTCAGGCAAGTCTCAAAAACGCAACCCATTTCCCCTCTCTCTTTTGGGGCACAGAGCCAAGGCCCAACACATCAGAACCAAGCCAGCACCGAGCCGCCATTTTGCCAGGCGGTACTCGACGCCCCCGATTACAGCAAATAGGGCATAATTGATGGAGCAGGCCACCAAAACGTAAACACGGCTAGAGGCATGGGCGCAGTCGCCAAGCTCTGATGAGATCGGGCTAGGTCCGGCCTATTTAGGCTGCTGGGTCTGCATATTCAGCTCTGTTCTTACGGGGCCAGAGCTATGGAGTGCGCTCTGTTAACGGTGACGACTTCACGGTGCTTCTTGATAAACACCTCCGTCGTCATACTGAAGGCCACCCGTAAACTGAACTAATCAGCTCAGGATGGGTAGCCGTTGTTTGTCTCTCCGTAGCAGTAGCAAAGAGCAGGAGTCCAGCGGCACCTTAAAGACAAAACAAAACTTGTGGCAAAAGACGAGCTTTTGTGAGTCACTGCTCACGTCTTCAGGTACCGGAGATTCTGAAGAAGTGAGCCAGTGACTCACGAAAGCTCCCATCCTGCCACTAATATTGTTTGTCTTTAAGGTGCCGCTGGACTCCTGCTCTTTGCTACTAATCAGCTCAGACACTGATCTGCAGAACTGAGTTACGTAGGAGGGCTTTTTGACACGGGTCGTAGGGCTGCACTGTACGAAAATGGTTCAGAAAGATGCTTTGGCAAAGGGATAGGGGCTATACGACGGTGCATAGTACACACTGTCTGCCGCTGAAAGTACGATCCTCCTATTTAAGTTCCCCATCGTTTAACCTGCCATTGATGCTTAGACTTTATTTCAACTCTGTTCGGATCTCCGCCACTCAAATCCTGCTGCCCGGTATGTTGGCTGTCCGATCCTGTTGTGTTGTATTGGCTTACACAGCATAATCATCTGCCTTGAATCTCAAAGTGGAAGGTGGACGCGAAATAAAATAATTGCCCGTCTTCAAAACCAACCACCGCCCCCCCTAAAAGCAGATCAGTGAAACAATATTCACTGTTGTCTTATTCGTCCCTAGAATGATACCCATTTTGCACCTGAAGCCAAGGTGTGGGGGATCTAGGGATCAGGTACAAGCCCCAGGCAAGAAGGGACTCCAATTCTCATCTAACTCAAAAGTCTTGTTTTCTACCAAGTGGAATATGGTACTCGGTAGACACAAAGGCCAAACGTATCCATAAACTCGGTTTGCACCAGTTTTCGTGCCGCCTCCCGCTGTACATCTATTTAAAAACATTTATTGGCTGTCTTTCATCCTTACAGAACTCAAGATGCCATTCAGTGCAAATAGGCATGAAACTTAACAATACATAAACATGAACTGCCATGAATTAAAATAACAGTTTAAAACTGCCGATAGACAGGAAACATCACTCATTGAATGGCGTCCAGGAACAAAACCATTTTCAGCTACCTCCTAAGGCTCAAGTGAGGGAGGCCAGGTACACCTCACTGGAGAGATTGTTCCATAACTTTTGGGCTGCCACCAACAAGTCCCTCTATCATGTAGAAGAAGAAGAAGAGATTGGATTTATACCCCACCCTTCACTATCCGAAGGAGTCTCAGAGCAGCTTACAACCCCTTTCCCCTCCCCACAACAGACACCCTATGAGGTAGGTGGGGCTGAGAGAGCAATGAGAGAACTGTCCTTGAGAGAACAGCTCTGAAAGAACTTGTGACTGATCCAAGGTCACAGCAGCAGCTGCATGTGGAGGAGTGGGGAATCAAGCCCGGTTCTCCCAGATTACTGTCTGTGCTCTTAACTACTACCCCAGACTGGGTCTCTGTACCCAACTAGACGAGCTTCTTTGGTTGATGGGAAAGTCAACGGGGCCTCTTCCTGTGATCTTCATTCCCGGGAAGGAACGTAGGTAGCACTTGTCTGGGTGCTCAGTGACAAAGCTGTATTTACGTATGCCTTCCATGACTTAAGAGATAAGAGATTGGATTTATACCCTGCCCTTCACTACCCAAAGGAGTCTCAGAGCGGCTTACAAACTCCTTTCCCTTCCCCTCCCCACAACAGACACCCTGTGAGGTAGGTGGGGCTGAGAGAACTTCTGACAGAAACTGCTCTTTTTCAAGAACAGCCTGTGCCAGAGCTTGTGACTGACCCAAGGTCACATCAGCAGGTGCAAGTGGAGGAGTGGGGAATCAAACCCGGTTCTCCCAGATAAGAGTCCACACACTTAACCACAACACCAGAATGTATCTGCACGCAGGAGCACCTGGTATATCAAAATTCCACATCAAGACCCAGCTAGTCTTTTGGCAGTTCTACAGTTTACGCCACCCACCCTGGAGTTGTGGGTAACAGCCAGAGGCAGACCTTCTCTGCCATCTTCCCCGTGATGTCTTCAGGGAGGAATGCAGAGCCCATAAACTGTGTATGTCATTGCACTTGTTGGACAAATGCTCAGTGGGAAAACTTTGGTATTTTTTGCAAGACACAGCCTCACGGCTAGTATTTTGGAGCCACGAAAGGTCTCTCGGGATGCCCTCGCTCCCAGATCCAGCACCCTTTCCAGAGCAGCTTAGCCCCGTTGGTGGTAAGGAAAGGGGCAGACCGCAATCTAATGCACACATTATCAGCACTGGAGTTAGCAGTGCTCACTCCCAAGTTGTCTAGGAAAAGGTTGCGTACGTCCTTGTTTTCGCAACTTCAAAAAGGGTTTCTGCACAGTTCTTAAGAGCAGCTTCAAGTTCTTGGGAACCTACCTGCAGGTGGCAGCGCAGACTGGCACAGCAGCTGGCAGATTCCAGTTACACAAAGCTGCAAAATGCCCTACACACAGAGACACACACTCTCTCTGGAGGCTGCCTGATAAAGGGGGGACGGGGGGACCGACATATTCTGTTCTCCTTGCAATACAAAGGGGATGATTGCCTCCTTTCCCCACCAAAGAAGCAACTAGGCAGATCTGGTTAACTGTTCAAACTGTGGTCTGGTTATTTAACCTGTTTAATAAGTTAAGGGAGGTGAGGTGATGGAAAAAAAGAATTTAGTGGTGGGGAGGAAGTTACTCTACAGTCAGTTAAGTTGGGGGGCAGGAGAGGGGGAGAGAGAAGAGGCCTGAATTAGGTCGACCCCCAAACAAGCCAGTTCTTCCGGCTGGGTGAAAACCCCCTCCCCAGCCGCCATTGCAGTGTCGACGGGGAGGGTGGGGGCGTTCCAAATGACATTCCTGTCTGGGAAAATAATAATAAAGGAAGCGGCCCTTTCACGACCCGCCATGGAGGGTGGGGGGGGAGAAACCGAGTTCTCTCCAGCGGCTGGACTCGAGGAGGGTTTCCCTAAAGAGCCCGGGGGTGGGGGGGGGGACTGCTGCAGTACCCCCAGGTAGCAAGCAAGCGAGGAAAGCACGGCTGGATGATGGATCAGCTCGTTTTCCCGGATGGGGAGAAGCGCAAAGCAGCAGACGAGGCGGCGGCGGAGGGGGCGGTTCATTCATTTAAAAGATGCTGAAAGCAGAGAAGGGGGAGAAGCGGGCCGGTCGAGTTGCAAAAGAGCGGCTCGCCGCGCCTAAGACTTCCCAAAGTTAATTATAGTCCGAGTTTCAGAGGAGCCCAAATGAAGCAGGTTTTTTTTTTTAAAGGGGGGGGGAACAACTGAGGCCTCTGAACCAACGAAGGCGGTCAGTGAAGCGCCCCCCCCCCGCCGCCGCCGCCGCCGCCGCCGCGGAAGAATAAAAAGGAAAAACCGCCGACGGTTTTTGTTCCAAAGCGGGTCGAGGAGAACTCCGCTGCAGCGATTCCCCCTCCTCGTGCTAAAACCTATGATCGAACACTTCTAAGGTTAACCATTTCTAAAACGGAGAGAAAATTCCGTTCCCCTCCAGTGGCCGGCAAAACCCAAAACCTTTTCTTTCTTGGAACACGCGCTTTTTGTTTAAAAGTAGATACAGACTCCCTTACGACGGGTGGGGGGGAGCAGTTTTGTAAAGTTTCTCCCCCCCCCCCCCATTGTATTTTTAAGAGCAACTTACCCACGCGGAGAGCCAGCAGGGAGGGAGAGAAGTTAACTCGGCTTCCATCCCGTGAACGGCACGCGGGGAGGGAACTCCGCAGCCACCCCCGCCCGGGCTCCAGGGCTCCGGCTTAAAGCGCCTTCCTTCTCCGGGCGCGCGTCGCCAAATGCACCTTCGCCAGACCTTAGGCAGGATAAGAGAATCGCTGAGCTCGCCAGCCAATTAGCTGGCTCCGGAGGGGAAGCTGGAAACGGCAGCCCAGCCAGCGCCTCTCTCTGGCTTTCCCTAACAAAACGCTCTCCCGACAAAAGCGATAGAACAAAGTTTTGAATCCAATGGCACATTTACAGCCAACAAAAGTTTTATTCAAGGTAGGAGCTTCGGCGCGCAGGCACACTTCCTTGGGCGCAGTGAAATGGAACTTACCAGTCCATACATAATAAGGCAGGGGTTGAATGACAAATTAGCATACAATATAATGAAAATGTTTTCACGGATGCAAGCGGGAATAACAAGCTAAGTTTCTAAGGTCATTGTTTGGATTTAATTCCAGGGGGAAAACAGTGAGGCAAATAAATACGTCAAAATTAGCAATTGTGTAAAAGTAACCTTCTTAATTATGGAGTGCTAAGAGCAATCAAAGGAGCTGCGGTGGCTCAAGTGATTAAGAGGCTGAACGGCAGGCTGTGGAAGGTCAGTAGTTCAGCAGTTCGAGACCTGAGAGGTGCCGCATGACGGAGTGAGCTCCTGTCTCTAGTTCCAGCTCCTGTCAGCTCCTAGCAGTTCAAAAGCAAGAAATTGCAAGTAGATAAATAGGTACCCCTTCGGTGGGAAGGTAACAGCCTTCCGTGCACCTTGGTGTTTAGTTATGCCAGCCACGTGACCACAGAAACGTCTTCGGACAGCGCTGGCTCTTTGGCTTTGAAACGGAGATGAGCACCACAACCCTAGAGTCGGATTTGACTGGCTTTCGAGCATGGGAACCTTTACCTTTACTTAAGAGCAATCATCCAAGACGCCTTTCCTCTTCAAAACCCATGGCTCAATTCTTCATCTACTTTGGCCCCAGTGGGCCAGATAACGCGGGGGGAGGCAAGGCTATTTGCAGTGCCCCAGTTAGAGCTGCCAGAACGTGGTCCCACACGTCTGCGGCATGCCACGGGTTCCTGGACCTCCGAGCCTGCGCATCAACAAGGGGCCAGAGGGAAAAGCCACGCACCGGTGTGATCACACCGAGGGAGTCTGGAGGCAGACAGTTCCTCTGGAGATCCAACCACAAGGCATAGAGACTGAGGGGTGTAATGTACTCAGACCTAATGCAATCAAACCCGACCGCGTGCGAGGCAAGGAAGCCACGCAGTCAGGCCAAATGTCCAAGCTTTGCTCACCTGAACAAAGGACTCAGCGGATCCTAGCCCACTCCAATCAGAGGGTTAGGCTCCCGGCCGAGAGCCTATGGGACTCTCGGCCATTGTAAATATCCTATTACGAGTGTGGGGTGGTGTTTTCGGTGTGGGGTTTTCAGGGGATATAAACCGGCCTGCGAGCCGGGTAAAGTTGTATTGTCCTTGAACTAATAAAGTATGTGAGAGCCAATGTTGAATCAGGCCAATGGCCCATCTAGTCCAACACTCTGTCACACAGCGGCCAAAATATACCAGGTGCCATCAGGAGGTCCAGCAGTGGGGCCAGGACACTAGAAGCCCTCCCACTGCTGCCCCTCCAGCACCAAGAATAGAGTGCATCACCTGCCCCAGACTGAGAGTTCCCATCTATACCCTGTGGCTAATAGCCACTGATGGACTTCTGCTCCAGATGTTTATCCATTTCCCTCTTGAAGCTGTCCGTGCTTGTAGCTGCCACCACCTCCTGTGGCAGTGAATTCCATATGTCAATCACTCTTTGGGTGAAGAAGTATTTCCTTTTATCCGTTCTAACCCAACTGCTCAGCAATTTCATGGAGTGCCCACAAGTTCTTGTATTGTGAGAAAGGGAGAAAAGTACTTTTCTCACGAAAGCTCATCCCTGGCCACAGATTTTGTTAGACTTTAAGGGGCTGGTGGACTCTTGCTCTTGTCTATGTTTAATTTAGCCCTCTTGTGTTCTGTGGAGTTTTCTCCCAATCAGTTGTCTGTGATCCTGGGAATGGTTTTGTGCAAGAAAACCCCATGGAGCTCCACATGACCAGTGCCAGAGAACCGGTGTGCAGAGGATTGCCAATTGTCACACCTGACCATGTCCCAAAGACGCCCTTGAGTCATTCTCGGGGATTTGCATGCACCTGGGGATGTCACTCAATGCAGATTTTAGGCAAAGCAGATGGCACATTTGCATCACAGACACAAATGGTGGAAGGAAGCCGAAATGAAAAACTCCTTCTCTTAGATGTTATCTTTTGTAATCTTGGTATTCTCCTGGGAGCTTAAATACCATACGAAACTGAGACAACAGAGAGGTGATATGGCAACCATCTTCAAGTACTTGAAGGGCTGTCAGATAGAAGATGGGGCAGAGTTGTTTTCTGTTGCCCAGAAGGTTGGATCAGAACCAGTGGGTTGAAACTGAATCAGAAGAGTTTTCGGCTCAACATTAGGAAGAACTTCCTGACAGAGCGGATCCTCAGTGGAACAGGCTTCCTCAGGAGGTGGTGGGCTCTCCTTCCTTGGAGGTTCCCAAACAGAGGCTGGATGGTCATCTGACAGGAATGCTGATTTTGTGAACTTAGATAGATCATGAGAGGGAGGGCAGGAAGGGTTGCCTCAGTGCTTAGTTCTCCTGGCCCTTTCTTACACGCCCAGGGAAATGCTGGTCACCACTCTGGGATCAGGAAGCAATTTTTCTCCAGGCCAGTTTTGACCAGGGATCCTGGAGGTTTTTGATCATCTTCTGGGTTTGGAACAGCAGTCACTGGGTGTGTGTGTGTGGGGGATGTATTTGTGAATTCTGGCGGTCTCTTCCAACTCTATGATTGTATGAGTAGCAGTAGTTGTTATGATGAACCACCGAAGAAATCCCTTATTTGCTCTTGGCTTTGAAAACCAGGCTACTAGGGACACCGCCGTATAGACAAAGTGCATACATCTCAGCAGGGCTCTTTTCGTAGAAAAAGCCCAGCAGGAACTCATTAGCATAATAGGCCACACCCAACAGCAGAAACTCATTAGCGCATTAGGCCACCACCCCCATGTTACCAGAAGTGTGGTCATCCAGCCACACCCACTTTTTGCCTCTTATTCTGTTTACCTGGTTTGTCGTCAAAACCCAAGGCTTTTTTTGGGAGCAGGAACTCCTTTGCATGGTAGGCCACACACCCCTAATGTAGCCAACCCTAATGAGTTTCTGCTGTTGGGTGTGGCCTATTATGCTAATGAGTTCCTGCTGGGCGTGGCCAACTCAGGAACCAGCTGGAACTCCGTACCTGTGCATTCCTGTCCCCCAAATAGCCCTGCATCTCAGAAGGCGAATACCTCCTCAGTCTTCCTCGTCACAGACACACCTCCATCCCACAGTCCGGCTGTTCGCCACACCCAGGATGACTCCTGCCAGTGTCATATGAGGGTGTGGAATTTGACTACTGTACATCCCAGCAAATGTGCCTGTACTAACAGGGGCTTTTGTGGTACTGCCAGGAAAGAGCTTGAAATTGGGGAGATTTCAAAGTTTTACCTTTAGACATCAGGGTCCCCAATCCCTTGTGTCAAAATCTCTCAGCTAGGTTACCAACTAGTCAGCAATGAAGAAAAGAACAGCCTAGGCTGCTTTTCTGCCTTTATGAGCGGCAGTGACCAACAGCTGAAACTTTTGGGCATTCAGGCTTACTTTCTGCTAATAGCTTCAAGCGACTCTTAAAGGCACAGGAACAGAAGCCGAGTTCTAAAATAAAAGTCGGCTTCCTTTGTCCCCTGAGATGATGGCGGGGCTGTTAAACACGGCAGATATTTCGCAACAGAGCCCGTCTCAATGCTCCCCTACCTACTTGGGGAGCACCTTTAAGACCAGCAAGCTTTATACCCGGAATAAGACTTTGTTGGTCTTAAAGAGGCCACCGGACTCAAACTTTGCTCTGTTGCTTCCCAACCAACACGACCACCCACCTGAATCTAATACAGGATGAAATGTAACTATGTAAAATCCAAATCTAATCAAGAACAGTACATACATTAAAAGGCTATACATGACTTTTTTGTTAAGCTAGTTAACTTCTGTAACGGGCGAGGAGTCTCCGGTTTTGCTGAAGACGTTAAGATCTGTGGCCTCCGCACTTCTGCACTGTCATTTTTGTGGCTCGCTTGTCCCCATTGCTTTGGCTCCCGTCCCGTGTTCCCCTCTAAGCTGAGTCAGTGTGAGCTAGCTCACCGTTTTTCAGCCTCCGGCTCACACGTTTTTGTCATAGCTCAGGAAGGGATGGCTCCAGAGCAGACTGATCTATGCAGTAACCCAATCGCTCGCTCACAACTTTCATGCCCGTAACTCACAAAGTTGAATTTTTGCTCACAAGACTTCACAGCTTAGAGGGCGCATTGGTCCCGTTCCCCACCACCACCTTTTCCACATGCGCTTTGCTCCCTCTGGGACTACTACAGAGAGCAAAGGACATTGAGGGGAAGGGCCCTGAAGAAATAGGGACAAACGAGTGACAAAGCTGACAGTGTAGAAGTGGCGTGTATGTTTCTTGATTCGATCTGAGAAGGGGGAAAACATTGTATTTTGGTTGAGATTTCAAGCCCTTCTTAAATGCAACCAGTGGTGTTCAAGTAGCACCAGGATTGCCGCTCGAGGCGATATTCTTGCGTGCCTTTTCTTGCACACGAATCTGACTGTACCCAGTTAAGAGTCCCTTCTGCATATGCAAGTGTGGCGTTGGGTTCTACGTGGGGCGGAGCTTATGATCTGAGATGATTCGTTCCGATTCCCCAAGCCTGGTAATGGAGACCTGGTGTGGTTTTAGCGACTAGAGTTTTGGTCTAAGTCTAGAGAGATTGGGGTGGAAATCGCCACCCAGTTGTGGAACTTGTTGGGCCAGACGATCTCAGTGCGGTCTACCTCGCAGGGTTGTTGAACAAAGTTTGAGTCCAGCAGCACCTTTAAGGCCAACAAAGTGTGCACTCAGAAGCTTACACCTTGAATAAAACTTTTTCGGCCTTAAAGGTGCCCCTGGATTCAAACTCTGGTCTGCTGCATCAGACCAGTGTGTCTATGAACCTGCATTTTCCTTCATAGGGTTGTTGTGAGGGTGAAAAGAAGCAAGGGAAGCATTCGTGCTGCCAAGAGCTCCGTGGAGGGAGAAAAAGATAAAAATGTGATGGATTTATTTAATTTTTATTTTTATTCATCGCCTGCTTTTTCCCCAAGGGGGAGCTGCGGTGGCTCAAGTGGTTAAGATGCTGAACTGCAGGCTGTGGAAGGTCAGTAGTTCAGCAGTTTGAGACCCGGGTGCCGCATGACGGGGTGAGCTGCCGTCTCTAGTTCCAGCTCCTGCCAACCTAGCAGTTCGAAAGCAAGAAATTGCAAGTAGATAAATAGGTACCGCTCCGGTGGGAAGGTAACAGTGTTCCGTGCCCCTTGGTGTTTAGTCATGCTGGCCACATGACCATGGAAACGTCTTCGGACAGCGCTGGCTCTTCGGCTTTGAAACGGAGATGAGCACCGCAACCCTAGAGTCGGATTCGACTGGCTTTCGAGCAAGGGAACGTTTACCTTTACCTTTTCCCCAAGAGGGAGCCTGAAGTGCCTTACAGTGAGCGTTGCCAGCTCTGGGTTGAGAAACACTTGGAGATTTGGGGGGTGGAGCCTGGGGAGGGGAGGGGCCTCAGCAGGGATGTGATGCCACAGAGTCCTCCCTCTAGAGCAGCCGTTTTCTCCAGAGGATCTACTCTTGATGGTCTCGAGATCAACTGTAATAGCGGGAGATCTCCAGGTGCCACCTGGAGGTTGGCAATCCTGCTTACAGTGCAAAAGGAAAAATAACTTAGAAGAAGAAGAAGAGATTGGATGTATACCCCGCCCTTCTCTCAGAGTCTCAGAGCAGCTTAAAATCTCCTTTCCCTTCCCCTCCCCACAACAGACACCCTTGTGAGGTAGGTGGGGCTGAGAGAGCTCTGACACAAACTGCTCCTGAGAGAACAGCTCCGAGAGAACTTGTGACTGACCCAAGGTCACACCGGCAGCTGCATGTGGAGGAGTGGGGAATCAAACCCGGTTCTCTCAGACTGAGCTGGTTGATCACAAGCTCATCATGAGCCTGCAGTGTGATGCGGCTGTGAAGAAAGCTAATGCAATCTTAGGATGCATCAACAGAAGCATTGGGTCCAGATCACGGGAGGTGGTAGTTCCACTCTATTCTGCTACGGTCAGGCCTCACCTGGAGTTCTGTGTCCAGTTTTGGGCGCCACATTTTAGGAAGGATGTTGACAAGCTGGAGCGTGTCCAGAAGAGGGCAACCAGGATGGTGAGAGCATTGGAATCCAAGTCTTATGAGGAAAGGCTGAAAAGAGTTGGGTATGTTTAGCCTGGGAAAGAGAAGACTTAGAGGAGACATGATTGCAGTCTTCAAGTATTTGAAGGGCTGTCATGTAAAAGATGGAGCAGATCTATTCTCTCTTGCTCCAGATTGCAAGACTAGGTCTAATGGGTGGAAATTACAAGGGAGTCATTACCAGCTAGATATCAGGAGAAACTTCCTAACTGTACGAGTGGTTGAGCAGTGGAACAGTCTGCCTCAGGAGGTGGTGGATGCTCCTTCCCTGGACATTTTCAAGCAGAGGCTGGACAACCATCTTTTGGGTATGTTGTAGGTATGTAGGGCTATCTTTCGGCTATGCTCCTGCAGCGTGCAGGGGGTTGGACTAGATGACTTTCAAGGTCCCTTCCAACTCTAACATTCTATGATTAGAGTCTGCACTCTTAACCACTACACCAAAGAGAAGAGGAAAAAAGAGGAGGTCTGCTTTGAATGCGATGAATCATTTGTTTGTTGTGTAAATGTATACTCTCTCACCCAGTGAAGTACAAGGAATGGAACTGGTTAGCTAACATTAGGCTGTAGCTCCTGCGATCACAGAGTCCATTCAAACATTTGGAAAATCCAGCTTTGCGCGCGCGCTCTCTCTCTCTCTCTCAATTTCCCCCAACGTGCATACTTCCTGAGACCAAAAGTTCTTTGCTTCTTGTTTGCCCATTTGTGGGTTTTAGGTACAATGGGTTCCCATGTGCCAGTTTTAAATGCCTGGCAAGGGCGACATAGAGCGATGCTGAAAATATTTCCAGCGTGTATCATTTTGCCAAGGCTTGTTTTGTTACAGGAAGAGACACCTACAATAATCTGAAATGTGAGAGGTGTTGCTGACGCCTGAACGCGAGCAGATAGCTGGCCGCCTCTTCTCTGAAAGCCGTCAGCATTTTGACAGGGCTGCAATGTAGGGTTGCCGGCTCCGAGTTGGGAAATACCTGGAGATTTGGGGGTGGAGCCTGAGGAGGGGGAGGTTTGGGAAGGGGAGGGGCTTCAATAGGGTATGATGCCGCAGGGTCCACTCGCCAAAGCCACCACCAGGGGAACTGATCTCTGTTGCCTGGACATCAGTGGTATACTTAGTACCGTTCCGCAGAGCCTGTAAAACGGAGCCGTTCCGCCAGGCCTTTGGTTGAGGTGGCGGGCGTCCGATAAAATTCCGCATCCTCCCCCCCCTCACTGAAATTTACTATTTTTATGTGGCCCAGATTAAGAAGAAGAAGAAAAACGGCACCTGCTTGAAATCTGGTGTATGAATGGTGGGACCTGTTTTAATATATGGCGCAGGCAGTAAAAGCACAATTGAGATTGTATCAATACATAGAGAGCCAGTTTGGTGTAGTGGTTAAGTGCACGGACTCTAATCTGGGAGAACTGGGTTTGATTCCTCACTCCTCCACTTGCACCTGGCTGGATGACCTTGGGCAAACCGTAGTTCTGATAAGAGCTGTTCTTGAAAAAGGGCAGTTAGAGCTCTCTCAGCCTTGCCTACCTCACAGGGTGTCTGTTGTGGGGAGGGGAAGGGAAAGGAGTTTGTAAGACGCTCTGAGACATCTTTGGGTAGTGAAGGGTGGGCTATACATCCAATCTCCTCCTCCTCCTTCTTCTTCTAAACACTCCATGAATAAATTACAAACAAAAGCCGACAGACTGTACAAATCCACTCAAGCAGTTCAAATTCTTATCGAGTTCAACAAACACCCTTATTTATTCTTAAAGAACTAGGATCAGAGAGTACTTAATACAAAGGGAAAACTCTAAATAAAGTCCACCAATCCTTTGTATGAACAATTCCAGGAGGAAAAGAAGTTCCACGTCTGTAGAGTTCGAACTGCTTGAGTGGATTTGTGCCTTACAATCTTTCTGTTTTTGTTCGTAATCTATTCACGGAGTGTTTATATATTGGTACAACTGCCTGGAGGATGGCAACCGTACTGCAGTTCCAAATTTGGACTGTGTCCGTGGGATTTCACTTGCCCTTCCAATAGCAAGATATTACATTTAATGCTTTAAAAAAAAAAAAAAGGAAAGGATGACAACAGCAACAGTCTTCACTGTGTGGCTGAATGGAAGCTGTGGCAGCTGGTTACACCTCCCGTGGCAGCCATTTTGTGGCTGCACCCACCACACTGTGCCAGGATTCCAAAGGTGCCCACAGGCTCAAAAAGGTTGGGGATCCCATGCGGCTGTAGATGAAGTTGTTGGAAATACATGTGTGTTGCAAGGTCTAATTCAGCCATTATAAGTTAACCTGTTTACCTTGTGTGCTATTGTTTAGACTGACCTGGAAGGGAAACTTGGCACAGAGCCAATGGGAAGAAGGCCTGGGAAATCTAAGTCTATTTACAAGAAGAAGAAGAAGAAGAAGAGAAGAAGAAGATATTGGATTTATACCCCACTCTTCACTACCCAAAGGAGTCTCAGAGTGGCTTGCAAACTCCTTTCTCTTCCCCTCCCAACAACAGACACCCCGTGAGGTAGGTGGGGCTGAGAGAGCTCTGACAGAAACTGCTCTTTTTCAAGAACAGCTGTGCCAGAACTATGACTTGCCCAAGGTCATCTAGCAGGTGCAAATAGAGGAGTGGGGAATCAAACCCGGTTCTCCCACATTAGAGTCCACGCATTTAACCACTATACCAGACTGGCCCTCAATCATAGCTACTACAATCATTGGTTAATGTATTCAGGTGATTTCCCTCTAGGGGTCAAGAAGAAGAAAAATCTCCATTGCTGTTGTTGTTGTTGTTGGGAGACCGTGTGGCCGGTCTGTTCTGTAGCTGTAGCGATAAAGCCTTAGGTCTTTGTTATTTTGTAGATTTTCCTGTGTACCCTTTCCCCTGGAAATAAAGATTTTCTCACAGAAAGAAATGCCTCCTCTCCAGTGAAGCAAAGATCCATTGCAAACTCTGAATATCTAAGTATTTTTGCCAATTTTTCCAACAGAATGCAGAATCCTGTATTTGGCTCCAGCATATTCGCTACTGTGGCAGAGAAAACGTTGAGAGGCCTATGGGAGAGGAAAGGCAGGCAAAGGCCCCGGTCACGTGGGAGGATTTGCCCCGCGGGAGGGATGGATCGGGGGCGCATCAAGCGGGCGCAATCATACCGCAACATCTGGAAACCGGCGCACACCCATCCCCAATCCGTCCCTTCCGGCTGGAAACCCGCCGCAAAAAGGTAGTACCACAACGGTACTGCCAAACAATTGATCTGCAGCACTGGCCCGCGTCTGATCGCCCGATGCGCCGTCTCCCTGCAGCATTCCAAGGTCCTAGAGAACTGTGCATGCGGCGAGCTTGCCTCGCACACCAATCTGTGGCTTCCCCCCCCCCGGCATCTGATCATGCTGGGGAGCAACTGTGCGGCGGCTGGGGGGATCTGTCTGATCCTGCCGCTGCGCGTCTCTTTTGCTGCGGCTCTAAAAAGCCGCACTTCAACTGCACCTTTTCCCCTAGTGTGACCGGGGCCAAAGATAGAATTTGTAAGTTTGCTCATACGGGACGATAAGGACTCCTAGTTGAAGGGAAGCCTCTGTGTTACGTGAGCGGTCTGCGATCTACTCCCTCAGCCTTTGAAATTAAATGCTTTTAGGAAACAGCCTACGGGGTGTGTGTGTGTGTGTGTGTGTGTGAGGTGAACGGGATAGAAACAACAATCCGGCAGTTTCTTCCACATCAGTTTCCTGATCTGAATGCTTTGCCCCCTCAGAAAAAAATATAGGGTGTGGATGGGGAGTGAGGGGGAGATAGGGTTGCCGGGTCTCCCCCCCCCACAAGTTCATGGCAAGGCAATATTTGAATGTAAGAATTCCAGATTTGTAGCACAATAGTTTTCACTACGCCCTCGGCGATATGCCTTCCTGCCTTCCCCAAGAGCCTTTTGAATGTTTTCGGACCATTTACTTTAAAGAAGTCCCACTGGCCTTATCGACAGCTGGGTCACCATTTTGGCCTGAAGCAACAGAGCAAAGTCTGAGTCCAGGGACACCTTTAAGACCAACAAAGTTTAATTCTGGGTATAAGCTTTCATGTGCACGCACACAGAGCAAGAATATCTGAAGAAGCGGGCGTGCACACCAACGCTTATAACCCAGAATTAAACCTTGTTGGTCTTAAAGGTGTCACTGGACTCAGACCCTGTTTTATGGCTTTATTGACAGCCTTCTGTCTTTGCTGGTTTGGGATTCAGAAATCTCCATTGTTTGCTCATGTGCAAAGAGCACATATAAAGAAATCCAGGTCCTGGTGTGTGAAGCAAACAGCCAGTCTGTGTGTCCCCGTCCCCCCCGAACTCTTTGATTATGAAGTTGCTGGACATCAGACGTCAAGGATTGGAATAAATAAATTTAGTGCAGGACGCATGCCAGAGAATGAGTTGGTAAACCAAAAGGGCCGCATGAGATAGTGTTACACAGGGCGCTTTTTTTTAGAAAAAGCCCAGCAGGAACTCATTAGCATAATAGGCCACACCCAACAGCAGGAACTTATTAGCATATTAGACCACACCCATAAAAGCACAGGTCATTGGCATATTAGGCCACACCCCCATGTTACCAGAAAGTGAGGTCATCCAGCCACACCCACCTTTTGCTTCTTATTCTGTTTACCTTGTTTGTTGTCAAGGGCGTTTTTTGTAGCAGGAACTCCTTTGCATGTTAGGCCACGTACCCCCTAATGTAGCCAATCCTAATGAGTTTCTGCTGTTGGGTGTGGCCTGTTATGCTAATGAGCTCCTGCTGGGTGTGGCCAACTCGGGAAGCAGCTGGAACTCCGTTCCTGTGTGTTCCTGCCCAAAAATAGCCCTGGTGTTACAGCCCAGAAACTTAAGCCCAAAGAACACATATAAAGAAATCCAGGTCCTGGTGTGTGAAGCAAATAACCAGTCTGTGTGTGTCCTCCCCAACTCTTTGATCATGAAGTTGCTGTACATCAGACGTCAAGGCTTGGAATGACTAAATTTAGTGCAGGACACATGCCAGAGTATGAGTTGGTAAACCAAAAGGGCCGCATGCAATAGTGTTACAGCCCAGAAACTTATGACCTGAGTTGGCGCCTCGGAACACCAGGCTTCCTCAAAGCAAAATGTGACAGTGGCAGAATTGTCTGTGCTCTGCACATTGGATGCCTGTTGCAAGCACTGCAGAAATGTGTAGATTTGCCAGGCGGTTTTCCGACTCAAAGGCTAAGCTTCCACAAAGACTGGCAACCAAAGATGCAGATGATGCAGGCTAGAGAGTTCAGCAGGAGCACTGATACAGCAGGCCCAGCAGAGGATTCTGGGTTAGGGTGGCCAGTTCTGGGTTGGGAAATTCCTGGCGATTTGGGAGGGTGGGATTTGGAGAGGAGAGGACCTCAGCAGGGTATCGTGCCGTAGAGTCCTCCCTCCAAAGTAGCCGTTTTCTCCACATCTCAGACACTACAAGCAACATTTTAAGTACAAATACAAAAACAATTATATCTGTAGTTTGGTGTAGTGGGGAAGTGCACGGACTCTAATCTGGGAGAACCGGGTTTGATTCCCCACTCCTCCGCTTGCAGCTGCTGGATGACCTTGGGCAAGTCATAGTTCTGACACAGCTATTCCCTCAAGGACAGTTCTCTCAGAGCTCTGTCAGCCCTGCCTACCTCACAGGGGTGGCGGTCACATGCACAAGATAACGCAGGGGGAAGCGAGGCTCTTTGTGCCAGAGTAATTTGAACCACCGTTGCACGGTCACACAGTCCCTGGGAGCTGCGGGGGCGGCCCGCCACTGCGTCATCAGACGCAAACCACGGGTGAACGGGGGGGGGGTGTTGCCGTGTGTTTTTGGTGAGCTTCAACGGGGATCGATGATCCGCATCTCTGCACTGAGTGCTCCCTATGCAGTGTGCAATGATGCACATACTGAAACGGGGGGGGGAGCAACAGCATGGAGTTGGGATGGCCGGATCAGACCATCCCGATGCCATGAGACCACGCTGGCGCAATCACACAGGGGAAAGTCCATTTCTGACTTGTAGCAAACCCGTTTGCTACTGGACTTTCCCTAGTGTTTTTTTACTCTGCTTCTGCGGCAGAGCAAAACAGGTTGCCCACGGGTGCGGGATGCTTCCCATATGTTTATGTCTCATTGCACCCTTAAAATCTGCCCGGCATTCGCGCCTATGGCAGGCTAATTCTGCATGTGATCGCAGCCAGGATGTCTGTCGTGGGGAGGGGAATGGAAAGGAGTTTGTAAGCCATTCTGAGACTCCAAGTGAAGGGTGGGGTATAAATCCAATCTCCTCCTCCTCCTCCTCCTCCTCCTCCTCCTCCTCCTCCTCCTCCTCCTCCTCCTCCTCCTCCTCCTCCTCCTCCTCTTCTTCTTCTTCTTCTTCTTCTTCTTCTTCTTCTTCTTCTTCTTCTTCAATACAATTAAACAGAACACGTGAACAAAAAAACAGGGAGGAGGGCTAGTATGGAGAAACAGTTTGGTGTAGTGGTTAGGAGCACGGACTCTAATCTGGGAGAACTGGGTTTGATTCCCCACTGTTCCACATGCAGCTGCTGGTGTGACCTTGGGTCAGTCACAAGTTCTGTCAGAGCTGTTTCTCTCACATGCAGTCTTCGAAAGAGCTCTCTCAGCCCCACCTACCTCACAGGGTGTCTGTTGTAGGGAGGGGAAGGGAAAGGAGATTGTAAGTCGCTCCAAGACTCCTTCAGGTAGTGAAGGGCGGGGTATAAATCCAAGCTCCTCTTCTTTTCCTTCTGGTAAGAGTTCCTGAGGGAATGCAAAATGAAACAAACATGTCTTCTCCTGCCGGCAAAGACAACAATAGAGGGAGACAGACAAATCTGCCTGGAGAGGGAGTTCAAAAGTTTGGTGCCAAAACCGATTGGGGCTTCGGATTCCCAACTCCGGGTCTGGAAATACCTCCTGGAGGTTTGAGGGTGAGGCCTGGGAGGGGAGGGGTATAATGCCATGCAGTCCACCTTCCAATGCAGCTGTTTTCTTTTATTATTAATATTTTTATTTATAAATTTTCCAGCATATATACACAAAAACAAAATCCTGGTCTACAACCAGAATTGCGAGACATTGCATAATTTCTTAATATATTATCGCGCATATACCTTAATTAAGTCTGTTTCTATTACACTGTCTAGATAAAATAGGAGTGGCATTGGGAGGATGTGTTTATTTGTTTATGTTTCATGTCTTTTTTTCTATCCAATGATAAATTTTTTTCCATCTATTTTCATAAACTAAATCCTCTTTTCCGGAAAGTATAAGATTTAGTCTATCTAATTCGGCTATTTCCAGTATAGAATCTATAATTTCTTCTGCGTTAGGGATATTCTCTTTTTTCCAAAATTTTGCTATTTTTATTCTCGCTGCTGTAATTATATATAAGATAATTCTTTGGTCTTCTTTATTGATTCTCACCGGTATCATATTTAGCAAAAAAACCTCTGGTTCCAATTCTAGCTTCACGTTGGTGGAATCTTCTATTATTTTTTTAATCATTTTCCAAAATTTTCTTATTTTTTCACATTTCCACCAGGTATGCAGATACGTTCCCACTTCTTTTTTGCACCTCCAGCAGACATTCGATGCTTTTTTATAGCATTTTGATACTTTCTCCGGCGTCCAGTGCCATCTAAAAAACATCTTATAAATATTTTCGGCAGCTGTTTTCTTCAGGAGAAGGGGATTAAGTGTTGGATAAATGAATAAAATAGATAAATAAGTGTTGTATGTAGTTTGGACCAGTTGTAATCCCAGGAGATCTCCAGTCCCGACCCTGAGGTTGGCAACCCTTTTGGGGATTGAAGGGTCAAACTGCTTCTCTCTGCAATTTATCTTTTTAGCGAAAAACCAGAGGTCCAGATTTTCTTCTTACACAGAGAGGTTCGCTGCAGCACGGTCTGAGGACGATATATCGGGAACCCAGGACCAGAGGACATTTCTCTCCTCTTCTTGCCGTCTGGGAGCATTTCCCCAAGCTCGGCTTTAGCGCGTCAGCGATGAGACTGTTGGATGGACCCTTTGTGGGACTGTGGCCCAGTTTTGGAAAGAGGGCTTGTTGTCAGACAGTCAGGCCAATCTGTTTGTTTTTGAGAACCACACAAAGAGAGATTAGCGTTTCGACAAAAGGACCACGTCTGTTTGCTGTAATGCCAGCGGAATGCTGCTTGCACACAAAACAGAAGGATCTCGACTCTGGGGTAATCGAGGCTATAATTAGGCACACAGATCTGCTCTGGGCTGAACAGATCAATAGCGTACTAATTGGACTTCGGACCGTTGGCTCACACGCTCTAATGGCTACGCGTGATCCCGGTCTTGTTTCCATGACCGCCTAGCTCAAGCAGCATTAAATTATTTGCCTGTGCTGCGTGGTCCTGTAAATAAACTCATACCAATGAATATGTGTATCAATAAATGGTCATTCACAGGTCACAGGAGTTCGTTATACCAGCAGGATCCCAACTGGTCTTAATAATTCCCAGATCTCGGCTGTTTCCACCTTGGTGATTTGCCCTGGGTTAGATTCTCTTGGGAAGTGGGTTCCCCGCCCTCCCGTTTCCTCACAGAATCATGGTTAGGATTGCCAGCTCTGGTTTGGGAAATACCTGGAGATCTTGGTGGGTGGAGCTTGGGGAAGGTGGGGTTTGGGGAAGGGAGGGGCCTCAGCGGGGTATAATGCCTTAGAGTCCACCCTCCAAAGCAGCCATTTGCTTCTGGGGAACTTATCCCAGTCATCTGGAGACCGAGGTTTATAAGATTATGCGTGGGATAGAGCGGGTCAAGAAAGAGGTACTTTTCTCCCTTTCTCACAATACGGGAACTCTTGGGGGGACTCCATGAAATTGCTGAGCATTCAGGTTAGAACGGATAAAAGGAAGTCCTTCTTCACCCAAAGAGTGATTAACATGTGGAATTCACTGCCACAGGAGGTGGTGGCAGCTACAAGCATGGACGGCTTCAAGAGGGATGTTGTGTACTCGCGGGGGCTGTACACGCGGTCGGGCAGCCACGTGGCTGGACGGGGTAGTGAGCTTCACTACCTAAGACAATAGAACGTAGACTCCACAGTACCAGCCAACGGGATAGCAGGGACCTTAGTGGAAGGACCTATGAGTTCGCAACTCTTGTATATAGCCTATCACGGGTGTGGGTGTGTATCACGGGTGTGTTTGTTGAGGGACATATAAGCAGGCTGCGAGCTGACTAGTTTGCCATTGTTACTTGCTGAATCACTCAGTAAAGGTTTGAGCTGAAACCCACAGGCATCAGTCTCAGTACTTTTCAAGGGAATTAAACATACAGAGCAGAGGTCCATCAGTGGCTGTTAGCCACAAGGTATAAATAGGAACTCTCAGTCTGGGGCAAGGGATGCTCTGTATTCTTGGTGCTTGGGGGGGTGACAGTGGGAGGGCTTCTAGTGTCCTGGCCCCACTGCTGGACCTCCTGATGGCACCTGGTATTTTTGGCCACTGTGTGACACAGAGGCTGAGTTCTGACTGGCAACTTGAAGCGGGAGCCAGTCGCGGCAAAAAAGCCCCGGAACAAACTGTTCCGGGGTTCCCTGTTCACACAGCCCGGACTGCTGTGGGAGCATACTGGGAGGAGGTGCGCGGGAGTGTTCAGATGGCTGGCGCAGAGGCGCCACTGTCAGCGGCTTTCCCCCGGTAAATTGGCGATGCACGCATGGCCGCCCAGGCGTACAAGTGCATCTGGACAATTGGGGGCGGATCCTATTGCGCCAGCACTGCATTGGGCAGTAGAGCGCAGCACGGCCAATCAAACCGCTGCTGCCGTCTGCCCCAATGCAGCTTGCTCCCGGCTTATCTGCTGAGCGTTCACGCGGCCGGGAAGTGGAATGCCATGGGATAAATACACTCTCCGGGATTTGCTACCCCTTTAAAGAGGTATGTTTTCATTCTAGGAGGGAAGCGGAACAGCACGGGTTGCTGACGGGTGCAGAACGCCAGGCAGATGTGCCTATGTGAACGCCCCCTTTAATGCGGTTTTAAACGTCGCTGAAACGGGGCTCTTCCAGGGCAAATTGCCAGTCTGAACTCAGCCAGAGTGTTGGACTGGATAGGCTTTTGGCCTGATCCAACATTGGCTTCTCTTATGTTCTTATGTTTTTATACTGTGATAGCAGGAGATCTCCAGGTGCCACCTGGAGGTTGGCAAACCTAATCAGGGGGCGTCTCTACACCACCTGGTTTTTCCTCAACTTTTCTGTGGTATTTCCAAAACCACTGTGCTTTAATGTTTTGGGAAAGATCACAGCAGAACTAGATTGGCCACTAAACAGGTGGGAAGGTCTCAGTTGTCCTGACACTACCACAAAGCGGCCATTTTTCCTGCCCCCGGCAGAGGCTGTTACCTCCCACTGCCACCAGGGGACTCTAAATTTGAAAAAAAGCCCCCTCCTCTCGTGTGGGGAGGTGGAATGGCCACCGCGGGGACCGTGGGGCAGGGAAAACGTTGGGGAACCACCATCTTGAATGCCTAGTTGAGACTGCACCGCATTGGTAGCCATGGCAACAAGGCCATTTCTGATTATGAAGGGGGTGCCTTGACGAAGGGAGCTTTGCCTCTTGAAAGCTCATACCCCGAAAATTTTGCTGGTCTCTAAGGTGCTACGGAACTCCGAATCTCTCTATTGAAGGAAAGCAGCACTGTATGGAAAAGCCCATTTAGGGAGAAGGAGGGACATTTGAGGCACCTCAGAATGACTGGTACAAGGGCCTTCTTTTCTGACTAAAGCATTAAAAACAAGAAAGCAGCCCTTTAAGGTGGGGAGTGGAACTGTTCCCCCCCTCTGTTGTTGTTTTTTTTGGGGGAAGTGGGAATGGATTTTGGAAGAATGGCAAGCCAGCCTTGGTAGCTGCATGAGATTAAAGGGTCCCTTCAGCCACTTATTGAGATTCTCTGCACCCAGGCTTGATGCAGACTTGAATGTGCGGCAACTGGGTATGCGACACCCTGCTCTCCCCTTCCTCTCATTGCAGGTGATATTGCACGTATTACTTTTCTTGGGATTCACAGATTTTGGATTTTTAAAAATGCCAGCCTTCCCCTCGTCCCCAACAGACAGGGCACACTGCTTTGTGTGTCAAAAAGTGGGATTAGAAAACAGCAAGAGTCCAGGAGCCCCTTAAAGACTAACAAAATCTGTGGCAGGGGTAGGAGCTTTCGTGGGTCACCGCTCACTTCTTCAGATACAGCTAGAATGGGAGTCCATCTGGCCTTGTATCTTAGAGAGTGGAGTGATTGGAAGACAGTGCATCCTCCTGGACTGAATTGAGACCTAGGTTTCCTGTCTCAATACCAGTGCTGAGTTCTCCACCCCTACTATCCCCCTGCATATCACACCTGATCCAATCACACCTGCTGTTGCCGTTCACCTACTACCATCATTCACCCGCTATTGCCATTTGGCATCTGAAATCACTCCCCTCTCCAAGATATAAGCCACCTCTCTGAATATCCTCCTGGCCCCCAGTAGGGGTCGGTCACCAGAGGTTGCCGCGGCTTCCAGGTGCACGCACACTTACACGTGCTCGTATGAAAAATACACACGCACAAAAAAAAAAAGATTTCCAGGGGATAAGTTTTCAGGAGTCAAACCTCTCTGGCATCTGGCAAAGGGAACTTTGACTTGTGAACTGTTCTACCCTGGAAATCTTGTTGGTCTTTAAGGCGCTCCTCGAAACTCAAATGCTGCTTGGATTTGCCTCCTAAAGGCCATATTACCAGATTCACACAGACGTCTGCTTATTTGTTCCGTTCGTGTGACGCATCTTGTCTTTGTGGTCATCTGCTATCACCAGTCAGCATCCTTCACCTCTTCCTTTTTAACCAATGCAGCATTCTTTGGCGAAAAAACACTACTGAACCTTCACCTGTTTTTTAAAAATGCAAACGTTATCACCATGTATGCATCATTTCTCCGAAACGTTACCGTTTGCAAGGTGCAAAATCTGGATTTGTGGTTGCTTTGGCACAGGAGGTCCAGACAACTGTGACCTTGGATGCTCTCTGGGCAAGTGGCCTGCGTTCTCTGGTTCTCCTCTCAACAGCAATGCCAGGGCTTGGGGTTGCTACTTAGGTCACCTTGGCCTGTACAAACAGCAACCCGATGATGCAGCTGACTGGCTCTGAGCTGTCCTTTGCGCGTCCCTGGTGGGCTCTGCATTTTCAGCCTCGGGTCACGAGGTCTTAGAATCAACAGCTTTTCCAGAGTAAGGGCCAAACGGAGGAGGGAAGAGGGGCCATCGCTCACTTATCCACTCCGTTCACATATAAAACAAGGGGTAGACGGATCTTGCTTTAGCAGTACAACAAACGCACAGGTGCAGCCATTCTTCCCCAGAGGAACTGATCTCGGTTACCTGGAGTTCAGTTGTAACAGCGGTAGGTCTCCAGGCCCCTCCTGGAGGTTGGCATTCCCTACTCAGGCTACCCCGGTCATGTCAAATCTCGGAAGCTAAGCAGGGTCAGTCTTTGTTAGTACGTGGATCGGAGACTGCCAAGGAAGTTCAGAGGCAGGCCCGTAGCCAGGATTTTGTAATTCAGGGGGCCTTTAAATAAGTCAGGGGGCACTGACATCACAAAATAAAAAATGAAATAAAAATAAAAATATTAAAACTCACTTTTGCAGCGTTCCACTCTGCTTGCCTACATGAAGAAGCAAGCCACACTTGGAGAAGGGGAAGGGGCAGTGGTGTGGAGTCCTCCAGGTAGCCCGGAGAGTTGGGGGTCCTCTTGGTGGCCCGGAGAGCTGGGGGCCTGGGGGCTGGCTGGAAGTCAGGGGGCCTTGGCAAGAAGTTAGGGGGCCAGGCCCCAAAATGCCCCATCGTAGCTACGGGCCTGTTCAGAGGTGCTACGCAGAAGCAAGCAAGGGCAAACCACCTCTGTTCATCTCCTGTCTCGGACACCCTACAGGGTCGTCGTAAGCCGGCTGCAACTTGATGGCACTCTCTGCCACCACTAGAAGGGGAAGGGAAAGGAGTTTGTAAGCCGCTCTGAGACTCCTTTGGGTAGTGAAGGGTGAGGTATAAATCCAATCTTTTCTCTTCTTCTTCTTCTTCTTCTTCTTCTTCTTCTTCTTCTTCTTCTTCTTCTTCTTCTTCTTCATAATCATAATCATCATCTTCATAATAATAATAATAATAATAATAATAATAATAATAATAATAATAATAATTTACATTCTTTATAATCCACCTTTCTCTCTGGGACTCATGGGAGATTACACAGAGTGCAATCAACAAGATGGGGCAATCAATACACAATGAAATAGGATTTGGGTTGTAGGATCAACCAGAAGTCTGAAAAGACAGAACTGAAGCAGAGCGTCAGTGTTAACAGGACACAATAAATGATGGAAAATTACAAAAATTACAAAACAATAGGATCCAATTTACACAAATTATGCACAGTAGTGTAGACCGCAGTCTCTAATGATGTGTCCAAGTAACTTTGTGAAGCATTTTGTACAGTGCCACCCTGTTGCCTGCGTAGAAAGTCCCTCTTGAATAATTCAGTTTTGCATCATTTGCGGAAAGACGGTGGCGGGGAAGCTTTCCCAGAATGCAGTTTTGGGAGCCTCTAAGTTCGTGACGGAGCCCATCTTCTTGGTATAAGAATTGTATTTGAGAAGATTAAGATAGACAAACTAATCTATACCCTTATCTTAAACTAGGGCTGACTCTCCTTCCAGAGAGAGTGTAGTGGTGATGGCTTTGGAGTGTACTAATGATAAGGGCCTAATTACACATCTGGTTCTTCTCATGCCCTCCTGGGTCCACGTTATCAGAGATGCGTTGCTATCAGATATGCATTGCAAGTTCCTTGCCAGGAACTTAATTTCCAAGAACGCACAGAGATCTGCTTTGAACCAAGACTGCAATACGTAGGAAGAAGGGCACTTAAACCTCCCCTGCCTCCTCCCCATGCTCCTTTCCAGAGCAGAAACAGCTCTGGTGATCGGGTCGCCAACCACCAGGAGATCTTCCGGAATTGCAACCGATTTCCACACTCCAGAGATCACTTCCCTTGGAGAAAAAGGCTGCCTTGGGGGGTGGACTCTTTGGCATCACATCCCTGCTGGGCCCCCTCCCCGCCCCAGACTCTGCCCTCCCCAGGTTCTGCCCCCATATCTCCAGGAATGTCCCAGCCTGGAGTTGGCGACGCTATCTGGTAGTCCCCTGTTGCCCCTTTGAGCAAACTTATGTGTGTTCCCATGCAGCCCTTGGTGGAAAGAGTAAGGCAGGGCTCCCCAACCTTTTCAAGCCTGTGGCACCGTTAGAATCCTGACACGTGGTGGGCACAGCGACAAAATGGCCGCCATGGGAGGCGGGGCCACACAAGAGGAGTAATCTTTTAAAATAGGCTGGGAAAGAGAAGCGAGGGGAGGAAACACCAAAGTGGCTCCTGCCACCAGAATAATATTATTTTTTGTTGTTGTTCAGTCGCACAGTCAAGTCCGACTCTTCATGACCCCATGGACCACATCACGCCAGGACCTCCTCTCTTCTCCTGCCCTCCAGAGTGTGCTTAATGTCACATTTGTTGTATCAATAACACTGTCTGATCATCTCATCCTTTGCCATCCCCTTCTTCTTTGACCTTCAATCTTTCCCAGCATCAGGGGCTTCTCCAGTGAATGCTCCCTTCTCATTGGGTGGCCAAAGTATTTGAGCTTCAGCTTCAGTCTCTGGCCTTCCAGGAAACAGTCAGGGTTGATTTCCTTTAGGATCGACTGATCTGATCTCCTTGCAGTCCAGGGGACTCTCAAGAGTCTTCTCCAGCACCATAACTTAAAAGCATCTATTCTTCGGAGCTCAGCCTTCCTTATGGTCCAACTCTCGCAGCCATACATTACTAGTGGGAATACCATTGCTTTGGCCATACGGACCTTTCTTGGCAGGGTGATGTCTCTACTTTTTATTATGCTCTTATTTTAATATGCATATTATTATTATTATTTAGATTTCTGAATTGCCGAACCCCGCAAGCAGGCTCTGGCGATCTACAGCATTAAAACAGATGAAACGCAGTCAATGTGATAAAATTATTACAATGCACTAATAAAACAACCAGTCCAGATGGCTATCAATCCCTTTTTTGCCAGCTGCCGAGCTCTCCATGCAGCAGGGTACGGAAGGGAATGCGGGGCCAAGAGTAAAAAAGGGTGCCAGTTTTAACCGTCGCTGTCCTCAGCCAAAAGCCTGGCGGAACATCTCTGCCTTACAGGCCCTGCGGAACTGCATCGGATCCCGCAGGGCCCTGAGGTTCTTTGGCAGAGAGTTCCACCAAGGAGCCAGTGAGAACTTCAGCACACTGCTGGGCAGGAGCCTCCCCAACTTCCTAAAAACACTTTGCGGGTTTCAGGAAAGGTGTCAGCGGGTGCCGTGGCGCCCACGGGCACCAGACTGGGGGCCCCTGGCATAAGGTGCAGCTAGGCCAATAGGTGTGCTTAAGTTGTGCAAGCCGTTTTTCGTTTCGCTTGTTACCTTTTTAACCTCTTAAGGAGGATCCTCAGCACCGCTTAGGCCGTCTTGAGCAATGCTCCCCTCTGAGCTGTGGAGTCTTGTGAGCAAAAATTATAGATTGTGAGCCTACTGGCATTAAAGTTGTGAGCGAGCGATTTGGCTACTGCATAAGTTCGCTCTGGCTACTGCATAAGTTTGCTCTGGAGCCATCCTTCCTGAGCTGAGACAAAAATGTGTGAGCCAGAGGCTAAAAAACTGTGAGCTAGCTCATACTAACTCAGCTTAGAGGGAACACCGGTCTTGAGCCCTCTGTGCATGTTCACGTGATGCTGTGTTCAGGTGACCTGCCCTTCAGACAGCTGCCGCTAATGTCCCTTTTAAACTGTTGTGAAATCAGCTGTTTTGCCGTAGGGAGAGGTTGTGTCATATTCTTTTCTCTTATCGCTTGCTGGGAAGGACCATGAAGTCAGCTTGTGACTCAAGAGCTATTCCCGTCGTAGGGGAGACCTGTGAAATCCCATTCTTTAGCAATGAGTCAGCGGTAACTGCAACAGATCCGCTGAGATTGAGAGAAGGCTTTGGAATTCCAGTGTTGTCATACTCTGCACATTTCCTGATTTGTTTCGTCCTTCCCTGTTCTGTGGATTCTTGCTTTAAAATAAAATTACTCAAATACTTCTGCATTCTCACTTTTTCTGCTCCAAGAGGAAGCAAGTTTGCTTTTCTTGTTAATTGACCGAAGCCCACTAGCTGTATAGCTATATTATCAGAAAGCCTGTGAGGTCTGTATAGAGATGCCAGCCTCCAGGTGGGACCTAGGGATCCCCCGGAATTACAGCTCATTTCAGGCTACAGAGATCAATTCCCCTGGAGGAAATGGATGCTTTGGAGGGTGGGCTTTACTGCATTGTACCCCACTGAGGTCCCTCCCCTCCCCAGGCTGCAAATCCCCAAATCTCCAGGAGTTTCCCCACCTGGATCTGGCAGCCCTACCCCGCCATCCCCTGCTGGTGGCACCTGCTAATAAATGGAATACTTGTTAATTGCTCATGAGTAGCCCCATGCAGCTGCCAGTGTGGTGCAGTGGTTAAGATCAGTGGACTCTGCTCTGGAGAACCGGGTTTGATTCCCCACTCCTCCTCCTGCTGGGCGACCTTGGGCCAGTCACAGTTCTCTCCGAACTCTCAGCCCCACCTATCTCACAGAGTGTCTGTTGCGGGGAGAGGAAGGGAAGGGAGATTGTAAGCCTCTCTGAGACTCCCTCGGGTAGAGAAAAGCACGGTATAAAAACCATCTCTTCTTCTTCTTTGAAGACTGAGAAAAGAGCCCTGGTGAAAGGGGGTACGGAACGCCTTCCTTGTCTGCTATTTCCCTAATCGAAATACCGCCCTCCCGTCTCTGCATCTTCAGAGCTGTAGCTAAGTCTGCTGGAGCAAAAGATACAAACATATCCCCCCCACACTATGAAGCTAATTTCTGCTTGAAGGATGACAGTGTTTCCCTCAGGGAGACAAGGGTTGAAACCTTTTCCCCCACCATCCTTTTTTTCCTAGCCCCTTCCCCACAGGATGCACAATAACTAAAAAGAGATATCTTAATCATTTTATTGTGATTGTTGTAGTTGTTAATTCTCACAGTATTTGACTGGTAGGTGGCATTCTGCAATTTGAGGTCTAGCCACGTTCTTCGGAATTGCAGATGTATCTTTGCCACATCATCATCATCATCTTTTTGTAGCAGGAACTCCTTTGCATATTAGGCGACACACCCCCTAATGTAGCCAATCCTCCAAGAGCTTACAGTAGCCCCTGTAAGAAGAGCTCTGTAAGCTCTTGGAGGATTGGCTACATTAGGTGTGTGTGACCCAGGGCTCTTTTTGTAGCAGGAACTCCTTTGCATATTAGGCCACACACCCCTGATGTAGCCAATCCTCCAAGAGCTCACAGTAGCCCCTGTAAGAAGAGCTCTGTAAGCTCTTGGAGGATCGGCTACATTAGGGGGGGTGTCGCCTGATATGCAAAGGAATTCCTGCTACAAAAAGAGCCCTGATCCATCATCATCATCATCATCAGAACAATATCTTGCCTTTTTGCCAGTGTTTGCACCCAAGTCATCTGAATAAAACCCAAAAAGGGGAGAAAAAACACAGCCTTGCAGGAGAAAGATAACCAAAAAGGGGGAAGTGAAACTGACCAGTTAAATAGCTGCCAACCATTTAAACCTAACAGCTGGCCGGCGGACCTGGACAGCTGTTAGATTTAAATGGCTGCAAGCCACTAAACCCCTCAGTTTCACTCTCCCCACTTCGAAGAGGGAGGAAGTGAAACCGACGGGTTAAATGGCTGGCAGCCATTTAACCCTTCCCAGGTGTCCCCCCTCCCCTTCTCCCGGCCCTGGCGAGCCGCAGCTGGGAGAAGGGTGGAAGGGGTGGGGGTCCCTTCTGGGGTGGTCCCCGGTCCTCCCCCCGCCCGGCAGAAGAACTGTTCAGAAACACAGGGTAACTTTTTGTCTGTCTTTTTCAATTGGGTATCCATATCTGAATTTAAGTTGTGCGTTTGTCTGCGTTGAGGGACATTTGGCTGTGCTGTGGGGATGAGTGTGCTTGTGAGGGTTGCGTACAGTGGTTGTATGTTGAAGAGCAAGTGCTGCGTCTTGCGTGTGGCCTGTTTGCATGTGTGTAGGCGGTGATGGAAATATGAGTGTTGCAAGGTCTAAATTCAGTCGTTATAGGGTTAATGTGCTTACCTTGTGTGCTGTTGTTTAGACTGATCTGTAAGGGAATCTGGGACAAGGGGATCTGTTCTGGCAGTGCATTGGGAAGGTGTGTGTTTGTAAACAGGATGTATGATTATGGGTGCTTTCACACATGCTAAATAATGCAGTTTCAATCCACTTCAGCGACCGTTTGTGAGTGGATTTTGCCATTTCACACATTAAAATCCAGTTGCAAAGGGCGTTGAAAGTGGACTGAAAGTGTGTAATGTAATGTGTGTGAAAGTGGTCTCTCTCTCTCTCTCTCTCTCCCTCCCTCCCTCCCTCCCTCTCTCTCTCTCTCATTACTTCCACCATGCGACTGTTCACCCCCACCCACAAAATCATCTATCAGATAAATTTGTGTCTTTTAATCAGAATTCTGAATGAAAAGAAGATGTTTCTTGCCTTTTGAGTAATCTTTTCGCTATAATTCCACTTAGTCATATATTCCGTCCACAGATTCACCAAACCATGCACACAGATTGCCCATATGCCGCCAAACAGTACCCCTTCCACCCACACACTCGCCCTTTTCAAACTGCCTGTGTATTGTAGTAACTGGTTGGTAATGGATTTTCTTCTGTCGTTTCAAACTGAACCGTTTTAGTAACCAGCTGCTAGCGGAATTTATTGACTTATTCATGCCAACCTGCTTGCATCGGGTTAGCAAAGAGTGGCTGAGCCGCTTTTGAGGGAAACTGCTTTCTTCCGTTTTCTGCCCCTTCGTTGCACTTCTGAATCACTGTGGTGTGCTGTTTAAAATGTCCATAGCGCTTCCTACAGTGCAGCTTTCCCCCGGACCCTTTTCACCGAGCAATCTTCCTCAGACTCTTTTTTTGGAATGT
The DNA here is from genome assembly GCA_029375565.1 of Gekko gecko. Lineage (NCBI taxonomy): Eukaryota > Metazoa > Chordata > Lepidosauria > Squamata > Gekkonidae > Gekko > Gekko gecko. The sequence goes on from JAPDNY010000008.1 coordinate 125,225,205, forward strand.
TCTAAGTTTGAGCGCTATAGCGCTAAAGCAATATAGCACTTCAGTGTTATTGCGGCACCGGTGAGATGCCTTGACTCCATTGACAAAACAGTCTGAGGAAGATCATGCAGTGCAAACGGGCAGAGGGGAAAAGTAGCACTGTTTGAAATGACCATAGCACTTCGGAGAAGAAAATTTGCTATATGAAGCCCCCCATCTCTGTATCTCGTGACACGAAATCGAGCCAACAACGAATAACATCCGGTTTAGAATGGCAGTGTGAACAGGGCCACAGACAAACCAGCAACACATAGTTTCAGCCGTTCAACACACACAAACACCTCTTCCTCAGCATACAACTGCTGTGTGTAGCCACAACGCAGGAGTTCCTGTTTCTTCTAGCCGAATTAAGAAAGGCCTGTTTATCCATTGTATTTCCCTCACACTCTCTTCCATGAGGGCAACAATCACGGCCCTCCTGTCCTCCATTTTGACTGGTAACGGTTCTATCGGCTGTCCCTCATGAGTCTGTGAAGCCCTCCATTTGTTAACGGTTTTCAACTTTGGCTGTACCCTCCCGCTGCGGGCTTTTTAGGAAAGGGGGAGGTGAAGAAAAAAACCGCTATAAATAATGAATAAATGAGGCCGTCGCCCTTTGTCCCTGCACCCAGCGATGACAATGGTTGTCAATAGGTAAGCATAATACACCCGACAGCAGCTGCCCGAGCGACATTTCATTGGCTGGTCTCGTTCAAGACAAAGAAAATTCCATCCCCAGCTGCGCACCTAAGCAGACAGAACCACAACCGGCAGATTGGCTGCTTTCCAGAACATCTAGGCTAGCCCAATCTCGTCAGATCTCGAAAGCTAAGCAGGGTTGGCCATTGTTAGGGTTGCCAGGTCACCCCCTGTCCACCAGCAGGGTAGGATTACCAGTTCCAGGTTGAGACGATCCTGGAGCTTTGGCGGTGGTCCCTGGGGAGGAATCCACCCTCCAAAGCATCCATTGTCTCCAGGGAAACTGATCTCTGTCCTCTGGAGATGAGCTGTAATTCCAGAGGATCCCCAGGTCCCACCTGAAGAGAATAAGAGAAGAGATTGGATTTATACTCCGCCCTTCACTCAAAGTCTCAGAGCGACTTAACAATCTCCTTTCCCTTCCTCTCCCCACAACAGTCACCCTGTGAGGTAGGTGGGGCTGAGAGAGCTCTGAGAGAACTGCTCTTGAGAGAACAGCTCTGAGGGAACTGTAACTGGCCCAAGGTCATCCAGCTGGCTGCATGTGGAGGAGTGGGGAATCAAACCCGGTTCTCCAGATTAGAGTCTGCCGCTCTTAACCACAACACCAAACTGGAGGCTGGCATCCCTGTGTTAGTGCTTGGATGGGAGACCGCCAAGGAAGTCCAGGGTTGCTACATTGCTTCATAATGCCCCTGTATAAATCAATGGTGCGACCTCATTTGGAATAGTGTGCACAGTTCTAGTCACCACACCTCAGAAAGGATATTATAGCATTAGGAAAAGTGCAGAGAAGGGCAACTAGAATGATTAAAGGGTTGGAACACTTTCCCTATGAAGAAAGGTTAAAACGCTTGGGGCTCTTTAGCTTGGAGAAACGATGGCTGAGGGGTGATGTGATCGAGGTTCACAAGATTATGCATGGGATAGAGCATGTACAGAAAGAAGCATTTTTCTCCCTTTCTCACAATACAAGAACTCGTGGGCACTAAGTGAAATTGCTGAGCAATCGGGTTAGGCAGTCCTTCTTCACCAAAAGAGTGATTAACACATGGAATTCACTGCCACAGGAGGTGGTGGCAGCTACAAGCATGGACGGCTTCAAGAGAGAATTAGATAAGCATACGGAACAGAGGTCCATCAGTGGCTGTTAGCCACAAGGTATAAAATGGAACTCTCAGTCTGGGGCAAGTGATGCTCTGTATTCTTGGTGCTGGGGGGGGGCAGCAGTGGGAGGGCTTCTAGTGTCCTGGCCCCACTGGTGGACGTCCTGTTGGCACCTGGTATTCTTGGCCACTCTGTGACAGAGTGTTGGACTGGATGGGCCATTGGCCTGGTCCAACACTGGCTTCCCTTATGTACTCTTACGTTCTTATGAGGCTGGCCATCCCTGTGTTAGTGCTTGGATGGGAGACCGGCCAAGGAAGTCCGGGGTCACTACATCAAGGCAGGCAATGGCAAACCCCCTTGGTTCGTCCCTCGCCTTGAAAACCTACAGGGTTGCTGTAAGTCAGCCGCGACTTGACAACATCTTCCTCCACCCTTACACATCTGTCATATTGGCCTGTGAGCTACCAGTTGCTTGGCCAAGTTTGAATCTTTTCTCCAGCCTCTCCTTCTATTCAAGTGCCTCTTTGAGATCCATCCCATGGAAGAGGACAAAGACAAGATCTTCTCTGCTGCTGCTCCTACTGCTGCAGGGATCTCTTCACACGGAGATTTCCCTTTGCATCGGAGGTTTTGCTCAGGCATGAAAGAAGAAAAGGAAAAGGAGCGGAGGGCGGGGACACGGGACAGCAGTGAAGAGTGGTGCAGGAGCAGAGCTGCATGGACTTCCGTTCCAGTCTGCTCTCACCCCTTCTGCTGCTGCCACCATGGTGGGCGGTGCATTTTCATGGCCCCCTCTGCAAGCAGCCTGGGATTCTAGCTTGGCTGTCTCCGCATCTCTCAGCCCGGACACCAGCAGCCTTCTGAGTTGACATACTGGTATATTTGTAGAACCGCACCTGTTCTGTGCCTGCTGGCAACGCCCTGTGCCTTAATTGCCAACGCCTCCCTCGGCTTCTCAGGGGCAGCCGCTATCTGAGGGCAGCTGCTGCCTCAGTCAGTTTCCTTGACAGTGTGCTCTCTTGTGCAACCAGGATGGCCAGTCTGACAGTAGTCAAGCATGGGAGGCTTTTACAGACTCTGCCGCGTTGCTGTGATACCACCTCGGGAGGAATTTAGCATGGAAATGACGGTGTGGCTGGTGTTTGCCTTCAATAAGATTTTGTTGTTGTTGTTGGTTCTAGCCCTGTACTGCCCCTGACTTCCAGACGCATTTCTGTGCCTTTAGTTTTCACTTCATTTGTCTGTCTCTCTGTTTGTTTTTTCCCTTGGGGGTTCCCCAGCTGTTTTGAGACCTCTTTTACCCCAATGTTTTTCTGCAAGCCAGTTTCGAGTTGCCTGTTATCCTAGTGTACAGTGTTTCTATTGGTTTTCTTTGTTTTACCCACCTCCATCCCACTTTTCAATGGCTGGACTCTCGTTATTGCTAAACCACTCCCTCTCCCCGCAAAATGAGTGATTTCAATTTTTTAAAGGTCCTGAAGTATCAATATAATGCTGTAGTGTTGTAAGGGTAGCTTAAACAGGTTCTCTGAATTGTCAGCTTTTATTTTTTAAAGAAAGTAAATCTCTAGTCTCTTCCCTGTTGGAGATATGCCTTTTACCTTATATTTCTATGAGGGAAATGGCTAGAGATTTACACCAGTTTGGTGTAGTAGAGAGCCAGTTTGGTGTAGTGGTTAAGTGCGCAGACTCTAATCCGGGAGAACTGGGTTTGATTCCCCACTCCTCCACTCGCAGCTGCTGGATGACCCTGGGCAAGCCATAGTTCTGTCAGAGCTGTTCTTGAAAAGCTCTCTCAGCCCCACCTACCTCACCGGTTCCCTCTAAGCTGAGTTAGTGTGAGCTAGCTCACAGTTTTTTACCCCCAGCTCACAGATTCTTGTCTTCACTCAGGAAGGAGGGCTCCAGAGCAAATTAATTTATGCAGCAGCCAAATCGCTCGCTCACAACTTTAATGCCACCCACTCACAAAATAGAATTTTTGCTCACAAGACTCCACGGCTTAGAGGGAACATTGCTCACCGGGTGTCTGTTGTGGGGAGGGGGAGGGAAAGGAGTTTGTAAGCCGCTCTGAGACTCTGAGTGAAGGGTGGGTTATAAACCCAATCTCCCCCTCCTTCTTTAAAAAAATGAACACTGGGAATTCAGAGAGCCCGCTTTAACTCTCCTTACAGCACTACAGCACTTCATTCTGTAAAAATAATGGGGGTGGGTATGATGTCACTGACAATGACACCCATGACGATAGCACCCTCCCTTGAAAATCCTCATTATTTTAGCCACGTGCAGAAGAAAATAAGCTGACTTCCCAAATGTAAAAACGCACAGTGGGGCAGACATAACAAACCTATAGCTAGAGTCATTGGCTGGTGCCTTCTCTTTTCTCTCCTGATTCATTCATTCTAAGAACATAAGAACATAAGAGAAGCCTATGTTGGATCGGGCCAATGGTCCATCTAGTCCAACACTCTGTCACACAGCGGCCAAAATACACCAGGTGCCATCAGGAGGTCCAGCAGTGGGGCCAGGACACCAGAAGCCCTCCCACTGCTGCCTCCTCCAGCACCAAGAATATAGTTCATCACCTGCCCCAGACTGAGAGTTCCCATCTATACCCTGTGGCTAATAGCCACTGATGGACTTCTGCTCCATATGTTTATCTAATTCCCTCTTGAAACCGTCCATGCTTGTAGCTGCCACCACCTCCTGTGGCAGTGAATTCCATATGTTAATCACTCTTTGGGTGAAGAAGTATTTCCTTTTATCTGTTCTAACCCGACCGCTCAGCAATTTCAAGGAGTGCCCACGAGTTCTTGTATTGTGAGAAAGGGAGAAAAGTACTTCTTTCTCAATTCTGTATTTGGAGAGCCTGTGAGCAGCACTGCCTGAGAACTGTCATTTTCATGTCATGTTTGAGAGTGCCCTAAGGCCTCTGGCTGACTGCTGTAGTAAGCAGGCAGTTGGATTAGATGGAACTTAGTCTGGCCTTTCAGAGCAGACCTGGAGCCTGGCCTGCACATGCCAAAGAATGAGGTGACAGCTGGTACAGCAGAGCGGGGGGGGGGGAGGGGGGCCCTGCATCCATGCTGCTATTAGGGATCTACTACTACTTTTTCTCCCCTTGAGCTGATCTCTGCGTTCTGGAGATGAGTCGTAAGTCCAGGAGATTTCCAGGTCCCACTGGACTTTGGCAACCCCATCTATAGCCCCACCCCCGAACAGCTCTGCGGCAGCACCTGACATGCCCAGTGCAATGACGTCACTTGGAAGTGACATCATCATGCTAGACACATCGTGTGTGTGTGGGGGGGGGAACGACTCTCTAGCTTGGCTCCATCCCCTCGTCTCCAGGAGTTCCCCAGCCTGGGTCTGGCCATCCTCCCCACCCACTGGATGGTTGGCAGTTCTGCACCAAAAGCTAAACTGAGCCAGTTGCACTTGCCTCAGGAGAAGGTTGTTGTTCTTTTAAAAAGAAGATGTCTAATTAGATGCTGGTGTCATCATTTTAAAGCTCAGGATTTTTAAATTATTATTATTATTATGAGCCAGCTCATCCGGCTCGGCCATGCAGAACGTGACTAAACAGTCAGATCAGATCTGATCTGATCAAGAAGAGCGACTTCCTAGATGTCAGAACTGCAGCTGTAAAGCACCCGTCTTGGAGGAGCAACCAAAGTGGGGTGTAAAGGGTGTTGAAAACATGAGGAGGAGGAGGAAGAAGAAGAAGGAGGAGGAGGAGGAGGAGATTGGATTTGTACCCCACTCTTCACTACCCAAAGGAGTCTCAGAGCGGCTTACGAACTCCTTTCCCTTCCCCTCCCCACAACAGACACCCTGGGAGGTAGGCGGGGCTGAGAGAGCTCTGACAGAAACTGCTCTTTTTCAAGAACAGCTGTGCCAGAACTACAGCTTGCCCAAGGTCATCCAGCAGCTGCAAGTGGAGGAGTGGGGGAATCAAACCCGGTTCTCCCAGATTAGAATCCGCGCCCTTAACCACTACACCAAACTGGCTCTCAACACCAAACTGCCTCCTGAAGATTCTATGCTTTCTTGAGAATGGTTGTTTCGGGAGGGGCCGTGGCTCAGTGGGCAGAGCCTCTGCTTGGCGTGCAGAAGGTCCCAGGTTCAGTCCCTGGCATCTCCAGTTGAAAGGATCAAGTAGGAGGTGATGTGAAAGACCTCAGTCTGAGTCCCTGAAGAGCCGCTGCCAATCTGTGTAGACAGTACTGGCTTTGATGGCCCAAGGGTCTGGTTCTCTATCAGGCGGTTTCATGTGTCAGAAGTTTCCCTTTCCCGAAAATGGTTGGTACGTACCCTCCCCCCACTTCCCCTCACCAGTCCCTGTCGTGGGGGAAATTATTTAATTCATTTGTACCCTGCCTTTCCCACAGATGGGGACCCAAAAAGGCTTACATCATTCTCCTCTCCTCCAAAGCAGCCATATTCTCGGCGGGGGCAGGGGGGCGGGAATGGACAGACGGACTGCTCTTATTTGCCTAGCGACCGCGTGTAATCGCAAGAGATCTCCAGGTGACACCTGGAAGGTGGCAACCCTACTTAGGAAGGCCCTTCTTTTTCTCCTGTAGGCCTGGTCGTGTCAGTGTGGAATAAATAAATGTGTTTCTTTTCTTCACTAAGAATTTTCGGAACAGGACACTTTCAGTGATTTCGGACGCTTTCTTCCTGTTTGTCATCCACGTCTTTGCTCAAACACTTTCCTCACCGATATTACCAGAAACTTCCCTTTTGTTTGCCTGTTTTCCTGGTTCTTTCTTTCTGTTCCTCAGACCTACCTGCACTGAGTTGTGGAACCGTTTCCTGTACGACGTACCAGGAATGTGTCTTTTTTTCCCTTTGTTAAATGTTCTTATTCAACAACCAGAACAATGCTGTTGATGGTGGAACTTCCAGAATTGCAAAAACTGGTTTAAATAAGCATTTCTGATACCTGTTTTGCACAGTGCATCAGAAAGGCCGTTCTTGGGTCATTGCTGAATCAAGGCGTTTCTTGGCACAAGCAGGTTAATAGGGTTGCCAACCCCCAGGGGGGGATTTACAACTGGTCTCCAGGTGACAGAGATCTGTTGCCCTGGGGAAAAATGGCTCCTTTGGAAATTGGTCTCTGTGGCATTGTACCCTGCTGAAGTCCTTTCCCACCCCAAACCCCACCTCCCCAGGCTCCAGCCCCCAAATCACCAGGAATTTCCCAACCCAGAGGTGGCAACCCCAAGCAGGGAGAAGGCTACAGAGATCAGTTCCCCTGGAGAAAATGGATGCTTTGGCGGGGGGATTCTGGGACATTGTATCCCTGTTAGATATGCAGAGTGAAAGAGATAAAGATGCTGTTAAGGTAAGGTAAAGGTAAAGGTTCCCTTGCTCGAAATCCGACTCTAGGGTTGCGGTGCTCATCTCCGTTTCAAAGCCGAAGATCCAGCGCTGTCCGAAGACGTTTCCGTGGTCATGTGGCCAGCATGACTAAACACCAAGGCGCATGGAATGCTGTTACCTTCCCACCAAAGTGGTACCTATTTATCTACTTGCAATTTCTTGCTTTCGAACTGCTAGGTTGGCAGGAGCTGGAACTAGAGACGGGAGCTCACTCCGTCTTGCGGCACCTGGGTCTTGAACTGCTGAACTACTGACCTTCCACAGCCTGCAGTTCAGCGTCTGAACCACTTGAGCCACCGCAGCTCCTGCTGTTAAGGTACTGCACTCCATATGCCAGCAAATTTGGAAAACGCAACAGTGGCCACAGGATTGGAAAAGGTCAGTTTACATCCCAGTCCCAAAGAAGGGCAATGCCAAGGAGTGTTCAAGCTATCGCACAGTTGCACTTATTCCACACACTAGCAAGGTCAAGATCCTACAAGCTAGGCTTCAGCAGTACATGGATAGAGAACTGCCAGAAGTACAAGCTGGGTTTCAAAGAGGTAGAGGAAGGAGAGATCAAATTGCCAACATTCGCTGGATTGTGGCAAAATCAAGGGAGTACCAGAAAAACATCTTCTTCTGCTTCATTGACTATGCTAAAGCCTTTGATTGTGTGGAACACAACAAACTGTGGCAAGTCCTTAAAGAGATGGGAGTACCAGACCACTTCACATGTCTCCTGAGAATGCTGTGTAAGGGTCAAGAAGTGACAGTTAGAACTGGACATGGAATAACGGATTGGTTTAGCACAGAAAAAGGAGTACGACAAGGATGTATATTGTCACCCTGCTTATTTAATTTATATGCAGAGTGCATCGTGCAAAATGCCAGCCTGGACGAATCACAAGCCGGAATTAAGATTGCCGGGAAAAACATCAACAACCTCAGATATGCAGACAATACCAATCTAATGGCAAAAAGTGAAGAAGACCTAAAGAGTTTCTTGCTCAGCATGAAAGAGGAGAGCGCAACAGTGGGCTTGAAACTCAACATAAAAAAAAAGATCATGGCATCCAGTCCCATCACTCCTTGGCAAATAGAAGGGGAAGTCATGGAAGTAGTGACAGAGTTCACATTCCTGGGATCCAAGATTACTGAAGCTCAAGTACTTTGGCCACCAAATGAGAAGGGAGCCCTCACTGGAGAAGACTCTGGTGCTGGGAAAGACTGAAGGTCAAAGAAGAAGGGGATGGCAAAGGATGAGATGGTTAGACAGTGTCATCGGTGCAACAAACATGAAATTAAGCAAACTCCGGAAGACGGCGGAAGACAGGTGGGCCTGGCGTGATCTGGTCCATGGGGTCACGGAGAATCGGACTTGACTGTGTGACTGAACAACGACAAAGAGATAAAGAAATGTATGAGTTTTTCAGAAAGGAACTTTGCTAGCTAATGAGGGAAGGGTTTACTAGGAAATTAAAGAAAGAAAAAATGAGAGCAGATATTCTCACTAGCTGCTCTAAGCAACAACTTTATTCAGGCATCTCTAAACCTCGTGTGAGGACGAACCATAGAAGAAGAACCAAGAACAATAAACTGAAACCAAGTGCTTACTCTCTAGCCCATCCCCAAAGTATTGATTACCCAGTTGGAGAATCCCAATGCTAACTAATTATGCATTTTGTCATCTTGCTCTGGTAGCAAATACATGCAGGCTGTAGCACTGGGTCCCTAAGCTAACTAACTGGGGCATCAGCATATGTAAACAGAAAGTTGATTCTTTCATGGCTACAGAGTAGGCTTGCCAAGAACTTACCGTATTTTGGTGTGAGATGTATACGTCCTGGCAGGACCATCCCCGGGGGAAGGAAAGGTGCACGCATGATGCCGTCACCTGGAAGTGACGCTAGGTGACGCTCTGGCAATGCGGCTGGAAACTCAATGGTATCATCGAGTTTTCAGCCCCATTGCCAGAGCGTCACCTGGTGTCACTTCCTGGCGACGGCATGGTGCATTACAGGGAGGACTGGTCCGGCCGGGAAGCATGTGTCCCCCGCTCCCATGCTTTAAGTACTTGGGAACCCTACTACAGAGAGAGAACTTGCAAATCCCAACAACCCCACTGGGGCCCTTGTACTCCCCAGGCTCAGTCCCCAAATCTCCAGGAATTTCCCAACCTATATCTGGCAACCCTCCCCCTCCCCACCCCACTGGTGCCCAGGGGGGCAACCTTACCTAAGTCACATGTCTCTTCTGCTTGGATGTTAGGGTGGCCAGCTTCGGGTTGGGAAATACCTGGAGATGTTGGTGGTAGAGCCTGGGGAGGGTGAGGTTTGGGGAGGGGAGAGGAGAGGAGAGGAGGGGAGGGGAGGGACCTCAGTGGGGTACAATGTCCTAGACTCCTCTTTCCAAAGCGGCCATTTTCTCCAGGTGAACTGATCTCTGTCACCGGGAGATCTGTTGTAATCCCAGGAGATCTCCAGCCACCAACTGGAGGTTGGCAAGCCTAATGGATGCATACAACTCTCTTGGGGTTGCCAGTCTCCAAGTAGTGCCTGGAGATCACCCAGAATTACAACTGATCTTCAGACAACAGAAGTCAGTTCCTCTGGAGAACATGGCTGCTTTGGAAGGTGAACTTTATGGCATTATATTGTACTGAGGTCCCTCACCTGACGAAACCCTGTAATTTCCAAGCTCCACTCCCAAATCTCCAAGAACTTCCCAAAGCAGAGCATCCCCTGCTCTCCAGAGATGAGTCTTAATATTATAGCTGATTAGGTTACCAAAAGAGCATGGGTTAGAAGAAATACACTTAGGCTGTGGTCGCACACACACTAAATAATCCCTTTTCAATCAATGCACTTTCCAACTGGATTCTGCCAGTTCACACAGTAAAATCCAGTTGGAAAGTACACTGAAACTGGATTGAAAGTGGATTATTTAGTGTGTGTGACCGTGGCCTTAGTGCGAAAGAACTGCTACAACATATATAATGAGTTATGGCAAATCCCATATCTACCGAATGTGTTTCTTCTAACTGGTGCTCTAATACATTTGTTTTTTAATGGGTGTAATAAAGATCTGGGTTGGCTGTGTTTTTTTAATGATGAGTTTTGTACTGTTTTGTTGGATTTTTGGACTTTACCCCAAGGTTTTGCTCCGCCCTCTTCCAGGTTTAGCTCTGCTCCTTCTTTAGACTTAGTCCAACCCCTTACCTCTCTCTGAAAACGAAAAGTCCACACTTCCTGCAAGTGTGATGCAATTTGAACAATGAAGGAACTGTGTAAATGCTAAGACAAATCACTGTTGTTTCAGTCTATCCTATCTGTGGCAATAATCATTATCATGCCTCTATTTTTTGTTTTTCAAACATTCTAGCACTTCTGGTACCTACACTCAAGGCTTAAGGTAGAACATTGCTCCCTGAAGAGCTAGATTTCTTCATGCATAGAGTGTTTTTTCTCTTTAAATCTGGGGAAATGTTACCTGTGTACACACACTCACACTTCCCTGCAGTCTTAAGGAGAAGGACTGCTTGGGAAGGACTGATGCCTTATGATTTTGCTGAACATAGAGCTTAGTTCTAAGCAATAGCAGAAAGCCTCATTCTACTGAACTTGCCTTCAAAGTCAACATCCCTACCTTTATCCCCATGACAAGACAAACATTTGCTGTACTTGTTCCACATTCCCCACTGTGTTTTTCTGGCTTACGTCTTTAAAAACCAGTCTCTTTGTTTGGCCATTCCAGAGCGACTAAGTTACCAAAAGCTCCCTTTCATATTGTGGTTTTTTTCATATTCTGTGGTCTTCTGAACGTCTGTGCTGAATTTAGAGCCAGCCTGGCATGGGCGGGGGGGGTGGGATGTGTTGTTCTGCAGTGATGCCTGAAATGTATTTTCTTGTATGATAACGCATTTCTTTTGCACCTGAGAGTCATTGTCTTCTATTCCTTGCTCAGTTAGTAGACCTGACTCCTGCCTTGCAGACAGGGCCGGCTCACCCACTAGGCGAGCTAGGTGCTCACCTAGGGCGCTGGCCCTGCAGGGGCGCCAAAATGCTGCCCACACCCCCCGTGAAAAGCCCCCCGGGCCACTCAACGCCAGCAGCCCCAGCTTTCCTGGGTGCCTCGTGGCTGCGAGGCACCCGGGAGAGCCGCACCGCCACCCCTGGGAGGGAAGGGGGGCATTCTAAGCCCGCCCCTTCCCCGGCTCTCCCGGGCACTGGGCCATCTCCAGGCCCCACCAGGAGGTTGGCATCCCTGGTGGGGTGGGCGCCCCAGGCTGTCCTGCCTAGGGCGCCCAGACACCTGGGGCCGGCCCTGCTTGCAGATAATGCCCATAGAAGCCACATGGTTTTGTGTTTATCCATACTCTGCAGCACACCCATTGATTTATTTAGAAGGGGGAGCCCCAGCAAATGAGGAAGTAGCTTGTGTGTCCCTGCTGTCATCCTTGCAATTTTCTCTTTCTGGCTGCAATCACACACACACTAAATAATCCACTTTCAATCCACTTTCCAACTGGATTTTATACTTCTGCACCGTCATTTTTGTCACTCATTTGTCCCTATTGCCTCAAGGTTCCCCCCCACCCATGTGTTTTACTTTCTCTAGTAGTCCCAGAGGGAGCAAAACACATGTGGAAAAGTGAGGGGGGACACACCCCAAAGCAACAGGGGAAAACGAGTGATAAAAGCGACAGTGTGGAATCCAATTCGAACGTGGATTGAAAGTGGATTATTTAGTGTGTGTGATCGCAGTCTCTGTAAAAGCAGGATTGAGTCCTACATCCCAGTTGGCATTAGGTAGAAACAGTGCATTCTTGGGTCCTAATAATTTAATTGCTTGGTTTTGCCTGCTTTTTATAGGGTTGCCAGGTCCGGACTGGGAAACACCTAGAGATTTTTTTTGGGTGGGGGAAGATTTGAAGTCTGAGGAGGGTGAGGTTTGGGGAGGGGAGGGACTTCAGTGGGGTATAACACTATAGAATTCACCTGCCAAGGTGGCCATTTTCTATAGGTGAACAGTTCTCTAGGAGATCTCCAGCCACCACCTGGAGGGTGGCAACCCTAGTCTTGTAGACAGCATGATGCTTTCGTCTGGACTCTTTGGTATTTATTAGATATTTTATACAAACCACCATGGATGTTGATGATGGTGGAAAGACAGGACATATGAGTTAAAATCAGATATCGATTGTATCTTAAATGTTTTTAACATTGTAAATCACCCAGAGCCTGCTTGCAGGGTGAGGGTTTCTTAAGTTTAAATAAATAAATAAATACCTATCTGAAGAAGTGAGCAGTGAGTCACGAAAGCCCATAAACTGGCCCTGGGAAGAGTTATTTGATGGATTTTGGCACTCAAGCTCCACTGGGAGTCTGGGCATGGCGTGTTAGTTGTTGTTCAGTCGCACAGTCGAGTCCGACTCTTCGCGACCCCATGGACCAGATCACGCCAGGCCCTCCTGTCTTCCGCTGTCCGCTGAAGTTTGCTCAATTTCATGTTCGTTGCATTGATGACATTGTCTAACCATCTCATCCTTTGCCGTCCCCTTCTTCTTTGACCTTCAATCTTTCCCAGCATCGGGGTCTTCTCCAGTGAATGCTCCCTTCTCATTTGGTGGCCAAAGTATTTGAGCTTCAACTTCAGGATCTGGCCTTGTAAAGAAGAGGCAGGGTTGATTTCTTTTAGGATTGAATGATTTGATCTCCTTGCAGTCCAAGGGACTAGTTGGTCCCTCAGGCAGCAGGCATGGGAAAAGCTTTCCTTGCCTGGAGAACTATTTTTTTTTTAATTTTATTGAGTTGTAATGTATTATGAGACAAAAAATATAAGGGTGGGAAGAGTACAAGGTGTGGGATACGACATAAAGGAAAATTTTGTCAAATTTGTATAGCAGCTGTTACATATTTTCAGTCTTAATTCTTTGTTTCCAGGTCTGTTTCTTTGTATCATTACCGAGGTTGGTATCACTTAACCGCTGGCATATTCTGTTACGTTTCCGGATAAGAGTCTAATTCTCTATAGTTCAAATTGGAGTTTCTCCAAATTTATATTATGTTTATTCATTGTTCTTGGTCTTCAAGGTTTCTTTCCACCCAGGCATAAAATAGTGTCCAGCTATTTCTTACGTTCCGTTTACTTCTGCCCTTCAATAGGTTTGACAATATAGCCATTTCTGCAATTCCAATTTTTTTTTTGTCCAAAGTTCATTTTCTGTTGGCACCTCTGCTTTCTCCTGGAGAACTATTGAAACTTCAGAATAGACAGCACTGCACTGAGTGGACCGATGAATTCTCTCGGCATCACAAACCCTGTTTCTCCTGAGGAGTGTAGCACCATACATTTTAAGATGCATAAAATAAATGTTTTAAACCCTCTCAGGTTTGGATGCAAAAACTACTACAGTTCTCCCTCTCTCTTTCCTTTAGCCATATTATCAACGAACTGATAGAAACGGAACGGGTTTACGTGGAAGAGCTTCAGAGCATCCTTGAGGTAAGTTGAGTCTAGACAGAAACGCAGGTTGTAGAGAGGCGCGGTAGAAAAGGAGCACCTTCCTCAGTGGCACTGCAAAGCTGTCTTCTTCCCAGCTCTGCCGCTGAACTGACACGTGGCACCAGATCTGATCCTGACTCATTCGTTCCTCTTCTCCTCCGGCCTACACGCTCCAGTCAGGTTGTCCTCTCTTGGTCTTTAAAACTGCTGCATGAACATTCTGTCAGCTCATTGTAAAGAAGAGGCAACTTCTTTCAGTGCAGACTTCTCTGGGGATTAAGGGTGAGTGGGCGGATGGGCATCCTGGTGGTTTCACAAAGGGCAACATACAATCAGCTTTGGCTTCTGTCTTGCAGAACTGCAAGTCCAATAGCACCTTAAACACCGGCAAGATTTCTGGGTATAAGCTTTCAAGAGTCAAAGCTCGTAAGAACGTAAGAGAAGCCATGTTGGGTCAGGCCAATGGCCCATCCAGTCCAACGTTCTGCCAAAACAGGAGGTCTACAAACAGGTCCAGAAGTCCAGAAGTCCTCCCACTGTTGGCCCCCAAGCCCCAAGAATACAGAGTGTCACTGCCCCAGACATAAGAATAAAAGAGAAGCCCTGTGCTGGATCAGGCCAATGGCCCATCCAGTCCAACACTTTTGTGTCTCACAGTGGCCAAAACCCAGGTGCCATCAGGAGGTTCACCAACAGGGCCAAAACTCCAGAAGCCCTCCCATGGTTGCCCCCCAAGTACCAAGAATACAAAGCACCACTTTCTCAGACATAAGAACGTAAGAGAGGCTCTGTTGGATTAGCCCAATGGCCCCTGTATCACATAGTGGCCAAATCTCAGGAGGTCCACCAGCAGAGCCATAACTACAGAAGCCCTCCCACTCTTGCCCCCCAAGCACCAAGAAAACAGAACATCACTGCCCGAGGCAGAGGGTTCCATCTATACCTTGTGGCTAATAGCCACTAATGGACCACTTCCATCAGATAACAGATGAAAGTCAGTATGGTGCAGTGAGTGGTTAAGAATGCCAGACTAGTATCTGGGAGACCCAAGATTCGGATCCCCACTTATGCCATGGAAGCTTACTGGGTGGCCTTGAGCCGGTCACACTCTCTCAGTCTCCTTGGGTACCCATTGAAGAGAAAGGAGGAGTATAAATGAAGTAAATAAATAAATAAAATGCCAGAGTTTTGGCTCTCAAAAGCTTATACCCTGGTCATCTCATTGGTCTTTAAGGAGCTGCTGGACTCAGATCTTGCCCTTCTACTGCAGAGCAACGCGGCTACCCACCTAAAATGGTCTTGCAGAACTGTTATTTGATCTACAGGGAAAGATCGTAAAAGGAATCTCCACACTAGAAGCCTTCCCACTGTCCCGTCCCCCCCCCCGCCAGAAGCACCAAGAATACAGAACCTCACTTGCCCCGGCCTGAGAGTTCCTATCTATACCTTGTGGCTAATAGCCACTGATGGACTTCTGCTCCAGATGCTGTGATTTTATCTTTTAACCCAGAGGAAGTGTGGTGACTCATCGCCACTTTCAGAGTATGATATCGGTTCGTGATATGCGCAGCTGTGATCGGTAGGCAGGGTGATAGGCCTGTGTTACCACAGTGGAACATTTTAGTTTAAAGAAAGAGTCTGGACTGGCAGCTGACTTCCTTTCTGTGCTCCCGGTGTTGGATTTGAACCTGATGGGCTTGAAAGGCAGGCGGGCTGCTCCAGGCCTGGGGTCCCCCTGACCTTGTAGAGCTTCTGTGCGCTTGGGGACTTTGAGAAACATTGGGGGCTCCGCAACAAAATGGCTGCCAGTGCCACAGAGGCAGGGCCGACCCTAAGATGGCTGCCACAAGGACAGGGCCTAAGGATGCCAGCCTCCAGGTGGGACCTGGGGATTCCCCGGAATGACACCTCATCTCTAGGCTACAGAGATCAGTTCCCCTGGAGAAAACGGATGCTTTGGAGGAGGGGGACTGTGTCGTACTGGAGGAATTCCAATTAACATGTCCCTACTCCCCCCCCCCACAAGCTCCCTCCTGGTGCTAGTGCTGAGCTGACAACCCTACCACAGAGAGAAAGAAGAAGAGGAGATTGGATTTATACCCCACCCTTCACTACCTGATGGAGTCTCAGAGTGGTTTACAATCTCCTTTTTCTCCCCCTCCCCTGTAAGGTCGGTGGGGCTGAGAGAGCTCTTTCGAGAACTGCCCTTGAGAGAACAGCTCTGAGAGAACTTGTGACTGACCCAGGGTCACACCAGCAGCTGCATGTGGAAGGGTGGGGAATCAAACCCAGTTCTCCCAGATGTCAGGTTCAATAACAAGTGGATCCAGTCATACTTTTCAAAGAAAGGTTTTATTGGATTATCTTGCTAAAACCCACAGTAGGAGGTCATTGTCAGGAATGGGGGGCAAAGCAATGCAAGCTAACTTATAGTGTGATGCAAAAAGCGCCTAGCAAATGAAATATGAGCGCGCGCGCGGGAAACTCCCGGCGGGAGATATACTTCATGAGCGGGAGACTACTCCCCCCTCCCTTTGCCTTCCCAGGACTGGAAAATTCTCAGTAACACAAGAATAGCCCAAAGCCTACATTCAAGGCCACCGTGATAAGGAAAAGCGGCAGGGAAGAAGCTCCCACGTTTCTGCCTGCATAGCTACGCAAGCGCAAAGCAGGGTAGGGAACACATAACAATGGACTCAGTGAGAAACATCAAAGAAGCACTTTCTGACACCAGATTAGAGTCTGCGCACTCTTAACCACTACACCAAAGTATGCAGTCCGAGCCATTTTAGAGCTATTTTGGAGGCCGCGGGTGCGCACTTCTTACACTCCTTCCGTTTTTTGAAACTGACAGAACCCAACTTTATGTCCCCCCTCCTCTTTCCATTCTCCCCACTCCTGTCCCCCACTGACAAAATCAGGGCTACGCGTCAGAGATGGACAATCCTGATTTAATCCACCTGATCCCGACTGCTCTCGCCAACAAGAAGGAAGTTCTTTTTGGGAACCTCTTGGAAATCTATGAATTTCACAACAGGTATGCGCGCTCTTTTGACCAAGGGTGCTGTGAGAGGGGAGGGGCATTGGGGGGGTGAAATGCTGGGAGACACGAGACGGGCAAGGGGCCCATTGATGTGCTGTTATACATTTAATGGAGAAAGTGTGATCTTGGGCCAGTAAGTAAAGGTAAAGGTTCCCTTGCTCGAAAGCCAGTCGAATCCGACTCTAGGGTTGCAGTGCTCATCTCCGTTTCAAAGCCAAAGAGCCAGCGCTGTCCAAAGACGTTTCCGTGGTCATGTGGCCGGCATGACTAAACACCGAGGCGCACGGAATGCTGTTACCTTCCCACTGAAGTGGTACCTATTTATCTACTTGCAGTTTCTTGCTTTCGAACTGCTAGGTTGGCAGGAGCTGGAACTAGAGACGGGAGCTCACCCCGTCATGCGGCACTCACGGGTCTCGAACTGTTGAACTACTGACCTTCCACAGCCTGCAGTTCAGCGTCTTAACCACTATAACTTAATCTACACTATCTCATAGAGTGGTTGTGAGAATAAAGGACAGGGGAATGCATAGTACCATAAGTTCCTCAGAGGCAGGATGGGATAGAAATACGAGAGCAGAATGTGGGAGGGGAAATGTTCCATGTGGACAGAGATAGCCAATTATTATCCTATTCATGCTGAAGGCAAGTGATCTACCTTCTTATAGTATTGGAGTGGTATATGGTGGTGTCCAGAAGGTATCTTAGCTTGGAGAACCACTATGACTCTCAGCAAGTCTTTCTCTGAGATGTTGTGCTGTAGGATTTTGCGTGAATATTTGAGCCCTCCACCTGTGATCTCTTTTGCCTGCATGATTCTGACTGTTGTCTGCAAACAATGGTCTTCAAGCATCAGCCCACATGCCAGGGTTCCTTGCCTACAACCCTAAACCAAGTCCCTGGCCAAAGTATTCACCCCTTGCTGGGTGATTCACATGCAGAAGAGGGGCACGGCTTTCAGGCTGGTTGGTGGATGTGGGTTGCCGTCCACTTACTAAAGGGGGATTAGATAGAGCCACGGTGACTAAAGGGACCCTCCGCATTCAGAGGCAGTAAGCTTCTGAATCCCAGTGCCAGGAAG
The DNA here is from genome assembly GCA_029375565.1 of Gekko gecko. Taxonomy (NCBI): domain Eukaryota; kingdom Metazoa; phylum Chordata; class Lepidosauria; order Squamata; family Gekkonidae; genus Gekko; species Gekko gecko. Next base: position 125,243,030 of record JAPDNY010000008.1, read on the forward strand.
CAACATCAGGGAAGGCCTCAACCTCTACTGTTGACCCTGCAGAGGATGCTGGACTAGATGGACCACTGGTCTGATCCAGCAGGGCTCTTCTTATGTTCTTATGAAGGCCTTGGCCTCTACACCCTCTTGTTGGCCCTCCAGAGGAACTGGCTGGCCACTGTGTGAGACAGGATGCTGGACTAGATGGATCACTGGTTTGACCCAGCAGGGAGCTTCTTATGTTCTTATGGAGGCCTCAGCCTATATGCCTTGTTGTTGGCCATCCAGAGGAGTTGGTTGGCCACTGGGAGAGGGGATGCTGGACTAGATGGACCACTGGTCCATCTTCTTATGTTCTTACCAGAACAAATTTGTCTTTTTTTGTAAACAGCAAGGGCAATCATAGTGGCAGCCAGAGCATCCCATGAAGGGGCACATGGCGAGAAGAAGTTCTGGAGAATGCCAGTGGGGTACTGAAAGCTAGGGCCACAGCTGTTTGGAAATAATTTGTCATAATAAGAGTTGCATGGCATTCAGTGAAGTTTGTTGGCTCCACATTTCAGTTTCCTTAGGGGAGTGGGTGAACACCTCTGCTCCGCTGCTCTTAAATGTGATATCAAGAGTTTTAAGTTATGTAAACTGACTTTTGATATTTTTTGAGCAGCTCTGCTCTGAAATCAATGTGAGGACCTGACTGAAAGACCTACTGCCTTCTTAAAAAAAATATGCCTTTATTTCAGGATCTTCCTCAAAGAGCTGGAAAACTGCATTGAAAATCCAGAACTTCTTGGTCGGTGCTTTTTAAAAAGAGTAAGTGAACCCTGGTTGTTTTCAAGTGGGTTAGCCGCGTTGGTCTCCAGTAGAAGAGCAGGATTCGAATCTGGTAGACCGGGGGTGGCCAAACTTGCTTAACGTTAAGAGCCACATATAATAAACGTCGGATGTTTGAGAGCCGCAAGACACGAACAAATATTAAACGTTTTTTACTGGGGAATATGCAGATTTGCTTTTTATTAACATTAAATGAGACTGCCAAAAATAACTCAAAAATGGTGAAAGCAGATATTGTTAATGATATTTATTTGTCCAATGATATTTGTTTGCTAATGATATTTAGCTTCCCCAGCCACCCTGCCGGGAGCCGCACAATATGTGCGGAAGAGTCGCATGCAGCTCCCGCGCCACAGTTTGGCCACCGCTGCAATAAACCAACAAGTTTTCCAGTGTATAAGTGTTTGAGAGTCACAGTTTCCTGCATGAGATACAAAGGAAGCTTTGAGTCTTGAAAGCTCACACCCGGGAATTCTTGTTGGTCTTTAAAAGTGCTGCTGGACTCCAACCTTGCTTTCCTGGCTGTCTTGCTGATCTGGATCCTCAGTAGTGATTTTCCCATGGGTTGGGTGCTGAATTGCAATTTTTTCCACCAAGCGTCCTCGTGATGTTGTTTTCCATTTGCTGCCTTTCTTTGGCTGTGTCTTCATTCATTCTTCTCCATTCTTCTCCGAACCGCACAGGGTGTCTGTTGTGGGGGGGGGAAGGGAAAGGAGTTTGTAAGCCGCTCTGAGATTCCCTTGGGTAGTGAAGGGCGGGGTATAAATCCAATCAACTCCTCCTCCTCCTCCTCCTCCTCTTCTTCTTAGAAGCATAGAAAGTTAGAGTTGGAAGGGGCCTTGCAGCTCATCTAGTCCAACCCCCTGCACTCTGCAGGAGCGTAGCCGAAAGATAGCCCTACAACATACCCGAAAGATGGTCATCCATCCTCCGCTTAAAAACGTCCAGGGAAGGAGCATCCACCCCCTCCTGAGGCAGTCTGTTCCACTGCTCAACCATTCTTACAGTTAGGAAGTTTCTCCTGAGATTTAGCCGGTAACGACTCCCTTGTAATTTCCACCCATTAGATCTAGTCTTGCAATCCGGAGCAAGAGAGAATAGATCTGCTTCATCTTCTACATGACAGCCCTTCAAATACTTGAAGACTGCAATCACGGCCCCTCTAAGACTTCTCTTTCCCAGGCTAAACATACCCAACTCTTTCAGCCTTTCCTCATAGGACTTGGATTCCAACCAGGGTTTTTTGCTACCTTCTAGTGCCCTCCCCCCGAAGAGAGAGGAAGATGAAGATTTTTCTCAGTGTTTTTCTCAGTTTGGCGCCTCCAGGGCGGGCTGCCCTAGGCAAATGCCTAGTTCACCTAGTGAGTGAGCCGGCCCTGATTCCAACCATCTCACCATCCTGGTTGCCTCGTCCTCGTCCTCCTCATCCTCCTCCTCCTTCTTCTTCCTGCCTCTGAACATGGAGGTTCCCTTTAGTCACCATGGCTTGTAGCGACTGACGGTCTGATGCTCCATGAATCTGTCTAATCACCTTGTAAAGCTGTATATGACTGAGGGCATCACTACAAACTCCTGAATTTTTTCTCTAGTGTGTCCATAGGCCAGCTGGGAGCTGCCATCCCTGTCCGTGTCCTTAGAGGGTATTCTAGAGGGCAATGCCATAGAAGGAGAAATGCCTCCAAGCCCAGCTGACATGCATAGAAAGGCAGAGTGACAGTCAGGTCCCGCCAGGGGCAACCAAGAGGGGATATGCCCACAAAAGAGAGAGACAATCCCTTGGGTCCAGAGAGGTCCCCCAAGGTTTGGGAGGTCCTACAGCTCCGGGGGCGGGTCCCTTAAACCCCTACTTCACATCCCACCCCGGGGGGTTGGGATGACGAAGGGCAGCTGGGGAGGCTGGGCTACCCACCCCGCTCGTTGCCATGGAGATAGAGAAGAAAAAGGTTGGGATACAGGCAAGGGGGTTAAAGGGAGGGAGGGAAACTCAAATCAGGAGGGAAGGGCGGGGCAAGGGCCCGGTGATTTAAATGGAGAGGGGAAAGCCAGCTAGGGAGGAACAACCCGAGACTCTATGCCGGACTGGGGGACAGAGAGAGAGAGCCAGACCCAGCAACAGAGCTTGAGAGTGAAGACCAGGGACCCAGGTGAAGTGTAACCCCTCCATGTCCTTCACTATTTTGAGGCCCTGCACTCTATCTCTGCGATGAAATCATGCCCTGGAGCCCCGCCCGCTCTGCTGGAGGGAACCCCGGTAAACTAGAAGATAAGAGAAGAGATTGGATTTATACCCTGCCCTTCACTACTCAAAGGAATCTCAGAGCGGCTTACAAACTCCTTTCCCTTGCCCTCCCCTCAACAGACACCCTGTGAGGTAGGTGGGGCTGAGAGAGCTCTTGACAGAAACGGCTCATTTTCAAGAACAGCTCTGACAGAACTATGCCTTGCCCAAGGTCATCTAGCAGGTCCAAGTGGAGGAGTGGGGAATCAAACCCGGTTCTCCCAGATTAGAGTCCACGCACTTAACCACTTCACCAAACTAGCTACACCAAACACCAAACCGCTACACCAAATTGGCTCTCACTACACCAAGCTAGGGCGTGACATAGTGTTTTGTTTGTTTCCTGGCTGGCTTTCCAATTGGTGCAGGGGGAGGGGGGGGAATAGAAGTTCTGTGTCTTTCATAATGACCAGACATGCTTCTGTCCCCCACCAAACTAAGCCAAATGTAGCTTACAGACAATATGGAGTGACAAACCCCCCCCCAAGGACTCAGTAAACAGCTTTAGTTTGGCTGCCAGCTTAGGGTTTCTTGCTATTATATACTATGGCTGCAAAGCCTCTGCCCCTGGCCCCAGTATATGGCACGTGGCTTGACGCAGCACAGGCAGAAACTCAACAGTATTTGAAGGGCCGTCACGTAAAAGATGGAGCAGATCTATTCTCTCTTGCTCTGGATTGCAAGACTAGATCTAATGGGTGAAAATTACAAGGGAGTCGGTACCAGCTAGATATCAGGAGAAACTTCCTAACTGTACGAGTGGTTGAGCAGTGGAACAGTCTGCCTCGGGAGGTGGTGGATGCTCCTTCGCTGGACGTTTTCAAGCGGAGGCTGGACGACCATCTTTCGGGTATGTTGTAGGTATGTCGGGCGATCTTTCGGCTATGCTCCTGCAGAGTGCAGGGGGTTGGACTAGATGACCTGCAAGGTCCCTTCCGACTCTAACATTCTAGGATTCTAGGGGCAGCTCTGTCTAGCTGGTAGGGAAAAATGGACATGAGCAGAAAGCCTGTATGTCCAATTGCTAGCTCATCAAGGCACGGGAGAGCTGGGGTTGGGTGGGGAGAATGAGGTAGGGGCTGAGGCTGTAGTGGTAGAGCATCTGCTTTGCATGCAGGAAACTGTCAGATTCAATCCCCCGACATCTCCATTTAAAAGGGCCAGGCAGCAGGTGATGCGAAAGACCTCAGCCTGAGACCCTGGAGAGCTGCTGCCAGTCTGAGTGGACAATACTGACCTCAATGGACCAAGGGCCTGATTCAGTATAAGGTGGCTTCGTGTGTTCAGAGGTGGGTAACTGTGTCTTCCAGCAGTAGTTTGACCACTGAATTACTGCAGGTCACGGCCATGTACACCCTGGGCGTTTTGCTTTCGCTCCCCAAGAACCAATCCCTGATGAAATGTGTTGAAGAATGAGTGTGCAGGAATGCATCAGGACTGTCCCACCAGTGGCTTTATCACAACCCCTTGCCTCTGTTCAGCAGGTATAACTTTTGTTTCCTGCTTCCGACAAGAGGTACAGCGAGCTGAGAAGGATGCTAACTTTACAATAGGCCCTTGTTCCAGTACCTTCAACGGCAATTCGATCTTCAGACGTTGGTCGAATCTGCCTTTGTCTTTCCCACCGGTGTCCCAGCCTTCGTCTTCAAAGAAGTTGTCTATATTTGCTTTCGTTTTCACACTTCAACAGCGCTAGCATACTTTTGCATGTCTGCATATGTTTATCGCCCTGTCATGGTGGCTCCACGGTCATTGCGGCTCCACACCGCTTTAAATGAATCTTCTCCAAACAACTCTTCAGACAAGCATAGAGAAAGACGGCGTCACAGGAGCACGAAACTGACTTAAAAATGCAAATGCAGATTCGACCCTTGTCCTGCAATTCTGTCTCCTCTTTGCACCATGCACGACATCCCCTGCTGACCCCTGCCAATTAAGATATTGTTCAAGACCACAAGAGTGAGCTGGGATCACTTGTTCCCCCTTCTTCCTGGTCACGTGACAACCTCATGGTTCCCCTTCCTGCTGTCTTCTTGCTGCTGCATGTCCTGGGAAACAGATAGCCAAACAAATGGGGAGGAAAAAGAATACGGATGTTTCGAAGGGAGAAGCTGGGCAAAAGCAAGCCAAGACCAGAAGCTCACGGCACGCAACACTCGCTGTTTCGCTGAGGCGAGACGGCTTGAGGGCGTTCCTGCTAATCCAGCAGCATGCAAACATCCATCCTGCCATGGACATTCCTGTTCCGGAAAGAGATATGTGCTTTGCCTGAGCAGGAAACAGTGTGGGGAAGTTGGTAGGGATGTTCCAGAAACAAGATATTCCCCCCCACACACTCCAAGAGTAGCTTGCTTTAAGCTGGTATCCGCATTTAAATCCATTAACTTCTCCAGCACAGAGGAATCTTCTCTAGGGTTGTGGTCACACGGTCATTTTGACTGGGTTTCACCGCTGTTCCCTCTCAGATTTCAAATTGCTGATCAGACAGCCGGATTCATCTCCCGCACTGAAGTGGGCTCACTCGCACAATTATCCCGGTTCCCTAGCGAGTTTTCCTACACCTGGAAAATCAAGTACTTCCCAGATATTTGTGCTTTGAATCTGCAATTTCGCCAATCTGGACAGCCATCTCTCACAATGATTGAGATTAGGTCATCTGATTGTCCTTCTCGCGATGTTTTCCCCCCTGAAGCTTCTGCCGTTGTGTGCATGAGCAGTCCTGTGCTGAATAAATCCAGTGTATTAAAGTTCAAGCGTATATATAGACTCCAGCACTCAGTTGTACGTCGCTGGTTAATTTTGCTTGCTGTTGTGGGGGGCTGAACCTGAAAGAACAAGGGAGTACGGCAAGTCCCAGTGGGAACGGTGATTCGGCCATGTGTATATGCGCATACGCAAGGCCAATATTTTTAAAATAACAAGCCATGCCACCCAAGTGGCGTCACAGCCATCTGGATGGTGCCTGGAGCCTCATTGCACGATGCAAGCGATTCAGGGAGGGATGTGTGATCATCCCAACCCGAAATAAAATATTCCCAATCAAATCTGTAGTGGTATATTGTGCCATAGAGTCCGGACTCCTGAAATCTTTTCTTCTGCAGCTGTTTCAGCTAGTGTTGTGGTAGTTGGATTTCTGTTGTCGATCCAGAGGAGTCGGCTGTGTTGGTCTGTTGCTGCAAACCAGTAAAAAGCCCAGCAGCACCTTTAAGACAAACAAACTTCATTGAGGCATAAACTTCTGAGAAACACAGCTCTCTTCGTCAGATGAATCTGACGAAGAGAGCTGTGTTTCTCGAAAGCTTATGCCTCAATGAAGTTTGTTTGTCTTAAAGGTGCTGCTGGGCTTTTTACTATTCCTGTAGTTATAACTGCTGTGTATGACCTTAGATGTCCGTCAGCGAGAAAGGCAGCATACCAGTGTAATAGTCTAAGAAAATAAAACTGAAGGCCTAGGAGAGGGGGAGAGGGTGGAGTGGTAGCTGGGCTTGCCACCCTCTAGGCGGGGCCTGGAGCTCTCCCAGAATTATAAATGATCTCCAGACAACAAGAGATCAGTCCCCCCCAGATACACTGGCTGCTTTGGAGGGTGGCTGTATGACAGTGCACTTTGCCAAGGTCACTCCCCTCCCCAAACCCTGCCGTCCCAGGCTCCACCCCCAAATTTCCAGCCATTTCTCAGATCAGAGTTGGCAACCCTAGGGGTAATGCTATCCTTATAGAGATAATAGGGGACAATTGTGCCATCACCAGACTCCATTTCCCAAAAGGAGCCAGGAGGAAGGAAACAGGCCACAGGGAAAGGGGCGCATGGAACAGGACTGGCCCATGCTCCCTCTGAGCTGTGGAGTCTTGTGAGCAAAAATCCTACCTTGTCGGCTACTGGCATTAAAGTTGTGAGCGAGCAATTCAGCTACTGCATAAATCAGTTTGCTCTGGAGCCACCCTTCCTGAGCAGAGACAAAAATGTGTGAGCCGGAGGCTAAAAAACTGATCTGGCTCACACTAGCTCATCTGAAAGGGAACACTGGCTGCCAACCTCCGGGTGGGATGCAATATGTCAGAAGCAACATGGCCACACTGCCAGCGACATGGCTGAAATGCCAAACTGGGCCTTCCCACTGGCAGTAAGTCCCCACCGGTTGCCAAGGGGTACCTGGCAACCCGGTCCTCGTGGTGACCCCTCTGTGGGGCATTCCAGGCAGGAGACATTCGGAGGTAGTTTGCCTTTGCCTGCCTCTGCGTAGCAACCCCAGTCTTCCTTGGTGGTCCAGGCAGTAACCATGGCTGACAACTGCTTAGCGCCCAAGTCCTGATAAGCTTAGACTGAGCCGGGCCATTCAGGCTGCCGAACCTGTCTAACTCCCTCTTAAAGCTCTCTGTGCTGGTGGCCGGAAAGTAAACAGCAGTCCAGTTGCACCTTAAAGACTAACAACGCGTTTATTCCAAGTACGAGCTTCCATGAGAAACTCCTTTACGTCATTGCTGGAAATACGAAGAACAGGAAAAGTTACTGAAGGCGGGGGGGAAGAGGGAGGAACGGAGGAGAGAGAAGCCTAGTGTAACAGTACACAGGCCTGGTATAATAAATCAGGTGAGAGACTCCATGCAGTGACTTAAACAGTTTGGGTAGTTCGGGCTCTTTGACGTGCTGGTGAAGAAAAATGAAACTGCAATAAAGTAATTAAATAGGAGGGAACTGGAAGCATGAGAAAACTGACCCACATCGGTAAAGGGTTGTGGTTTGAGACAGTGGCCGTACCTAGTCTACTTGGTGCCTCGGGCGGATAATTTTTTAACACGCCCCTCCTTTATTGTATTTATTTTTTTGCTGTCAAGTCACAGCTGACTCATGGTGACCCCTAACTGAGCCTCCTTCTGCACTCTCCCTTTAATCCGTGCTCACCACGGTGTCCTCCAAGCAATTCTGCACTAAAATCAAGTTCGACCTTCTTTTTATTCCAGGTTTCCCGCCCCCCACTTCTGCATTACATTGCCTCCCTTCAGCAATACTTCCTCTAAGCTGTTAAGCCTTGTGAGCAAAAACTTGACTTTGTGAGCTACTGGTAATAAAGTTGTGAGCGAGCAATTTGGCTCCTGCAATTTGGCTCCTGCAGTCCTTCCTGAACTAAAATGTGTGAGCCGGAGGCTAAAAAACGATGAGCTAGCTCACAATAGCTTAGAGGGAATACTGCCCTTCAGTGGTCAGCCCGGTTTCAGCCTGCTGTCGCCCTGGCGTTATTTGGATGCTGTTTTGCCATGGACTTAAATTGCCTCAACTCGAACACTGAGAAAATCTGGAGTGGCTGGCAAATGCAGACAGGACCTAACACTAGCTAAAGCATCACAAAATAGTGACCACAAGCTTCACCAGACTGGATGTTAAGAAACACACTACCCCCTCCCCCAGAAGGTGCCCTCATCCTCCATTGTTTCCAAAGGACTGAAATCAATCAGAGAATCTCTGCAGTAGATACTGAAGGGGGGAGTATTTTTGCTACCCTAGCAGAACCAGTGCAATGTACAGAGTACGCAGCCATGTCCGTGCAATCCCAGAATGCCTAGTAGAATCCAGTGCCATTGTGGCAACGCCAGCTCAACAGGACTGATGTCCGGCACAGAATCACAGTCCAAGAAAGGGAAGGTTGGAAGCCCGGCAGAACCAGTGCAATGTATAGGGCCCAGCAAACCCAGTGCCATTGTGGCAATGCCAGCTGATGTCAAGCACAGAATCACAGTCCGGGGGGGGGGGGAGTTGGAAGCCCAACAGAACCAGTGCAATATACAGTGCCTAGTGTACCCAGTGCCTTCTGTTCATATTAACAAAAGTTTGCTACTATACTCTTAAATATAGACAGTATTAGACAAAGCTGGCACTCAAAACTGTGGAATATGTATTATTATGGTTAGCGTTATAGAAAATCTTAACAATTTACATTCACAAGCAACTTCATCTCATTTCATCTCAATATCGTTTCCTATTTTACCATATTTAACACAACAAGAAGAAATACCTAAAATAATGGATGATTTAAATCTTTGGTAAATAAATGAGTGAATTTATAATAGATACTTAAACATTATAGTTAAAGCTAGGTATGTCATGTTCTGTATATGTTACAGGTTTGTATATTGTAATACGATATACAGTTCTATCTGCTGTATGTTGTAAGTTTGTTATGATAAAAAATGGTATTTGGAAAAAAAATACATTCTGTCACCAAGCAGGATAGGTATGAGAGGTTCTTGAGACCAAGAAGTGAAGGGGGGCTTGGGGAGGACATGGACAAATTAGGTGTAGGGAGACAGAAATGAATGGAAACGTGTGGCAAAGGGGGAGAGAAATTAAGAGAGGAAAAGGTTGTTTTACCTTGTTTCAACACAGTAACTACTGCTTCACAAGATCTAGCTGAGCTGGGTGCAAGGAAAGGGAGAGAAAAAGGCTAGACTTTTTGGAGAAAATGACCTACAGGCTGGCAACCACTGTAGCAGCTATCAGGGTGCTGGCTTGGTTGCACAATCTGTTAAGCAAGTTTGCTTCAGTCTCGAAGAAAGGGAAGGCTATGCTCAGACTTCCTTGTGCTCCTAGTGGCTGCAGCCAGAACTGCATTTTAAAAATAAAAAAGGAAGGATATTGGGCTGGAGGCAGCAAGACACTGGCTTCAAGGACGCCCCCTTTAGTGACATTCCTCAAGCTGCGCCCGGGGCGGAGTGCACCCCCTGCCCTGCCCTTACCACTGGTATGAGAATACGTCTGTAAAAATTATTAAAAAGAAAAGTCTCCTTTTTGTTGTTGCTGAAGAAAAGCTCTTCACAAAACTTCTAGGTGCACACGTGTGTATCTCTGGATCACATCTTGTGATCTGGGTCGTGTTAATTGCTTTGCGCCTTTCTGTAGCTCTTTGGTTTTATTTCCCTGTTGCTTTGGTTACTTTTGTGGTCTGTCTGTCAGGCATGAAGGAGCACCACGGGTTACCTGGATGCCTAAGACAAATCTACAGTTAATTTTAATTCGAAGGGGCCATTAACTTTCCAGTGCTGTTTCTCTGAAAACAGTAACACCATAGTAACCCCAGAAAGAAGGGCAAAAGTGATTGTTTTCTCCATAATAAAAAAGAATTAATACTATTTAAAAGCAGTTAACTTGGTCATCGCCTTTTGTAAAGCACTGAAACGTGCTATTGCACTGAAAGGCTAAACGAGTCAAAACTTTTTGTCACCGGAAGCCCAGTCCTAGGGTTGTCAAACTCCAGGTGGTGACTGGAGATCTCCTGCTGTTACGACTGATTTCCAGGCAACACAAATCAGTTCACCTGGGGGGGAAAAATGACCTACAGGCTGCTTTGGAAGGTGGACTCAAGCATTATATCCCGCTGAGAAACTTTCCCTCCTGGAATTTCCCAGCCCAGAGTTATTTACAACTGATCTAATTTACAACTGATCTAACCAATACAGAGGCTCCGATCACACACAGAATTAGCCGCGCGAGAGGCACGAATGCCGGGTGGATTTTACGGGTGCAATCAGGCGGGAACATCTGGCCAGCGCCCTGCACCCGTCGGCAACCCGTTTTGCTCCACCGCAAGAGCGGAGTTAAAAGACACTAGGGAAAGTGCACTATCAAATACGGGTTGCTACGGGCCACGGACAGACTTTCCCCTGTGTGATCGCGCCAGCACACTCTCATGGCATCGGGATGGTCTGATCAGGCCATCCCGACTCTGTGCTGTCCCCCACCCCTTCCCAGTATGCGCATCGTTGCATACTGCCATAGGAAGTCCGCTGGAGAGACGATTCATCGATCCCCCATTTAAGCACATTGGAAACACGTGGCAACCCCCCCCCCAAGTCACTCGCGGTTTGCATCTGATCACGCTGTGGCGGGCTGCCCCCGCAGCTCCCATGGACTGTGTGATCACGCAAATGCAGGTCAAACTACTACAGGGCAAATAGTCTCACTTCCCCCCTTATAAACCTTGATCATGTCACCCCTAATGACAACCCTAATGGTGCTGGTGATGCAAATTATCTCTTGAGGTGCCAGATCTATGCCCAGTTGCCAAACCCGGCTTTGGCATCCTTCACAGTTGTTGTTAACAACATCTTGTTTTGCGCACGTTTAGGTCGCTCAGGGACATTGTGTGTTTTTTGGCACCCACAGGGACATTTGAGTTTGTGCCTCAGGTGTCCTTTCCAAACATTGTTACTTCGGCTGCCAGGTCAGTGGCTGAACAAATGAGTCGTTCCTTAGCGGCAAGCAGACTGTGAGCAGTTATAAAACTGCCCCGACTATCGCTGTCTTTTTTTCAAAAACGCTTCTGAAAAGGAAGGCCTGTTGGATCGTTCCAGAGCTTGTGTGAGACAACTTGAATTGTGCCTTGGTTAAACCAAAAGGTTTGCCAGGTTATCTGTCGGAGTAAAATGAAGGAGCAAAACGGACAGAATACAAATTCCATTGACTGCATTTGAATTTCCTGTACTGCTGGGGCGGTCCACTGGTAGCCTGGAGATCGCAATCAATCTTTGTCCTGACCCGCTGGGGATGGAACTCAGAAAAGATCACTATCTGAGGGGGATCACGGGAGCCCTGGAACAAGGCAGTTTGGTATAGCGGTTAAGAGCATGGGCTCTGAACTGGGAGAACCGGGTTTGATTCCCCACTCCTCCACATGCAGCTGCTGGTGTGACCGTGGGCAGTTCTTGAGAGAGCTCTCTCAGCCCCACCTACCTCATGGGGTGTCTGTTGTGGGAAGGGGAAGGGAAAGGGAAAGGGACCGTAAGCGGCTCGGAGACTCCTTCAGGTTGTGAAGGGTGGGGTATAAATCAAATCTCCTCCTCTCTCTTCTTCTTCTTCTTCTCCTCCTCCTCCTCTTCTGAACAAGAGTGAGGGGGTCAGGAGTATGGTTGCCAGTCTCCAGGTGGGGCCTGGAGATCTCCAAGCTACAAAGATCAGTTCCCCTGGACAGTGCTCCCTCTAAGCTGCGGAGTCCTGTGAGCAAAAATTCTACTTTGTGAGCGACTGGCATTAAAAGTTGTGACCAAGCAATTTGGCCGCTGCATCAATTAGTTTGCTCTGGAGCCATCCCTCCCTGAGCTGAGAAAAAAATGGGTGAGCTGGAGGCTAAAAAACTGTGAGCTAGACTCACACTAACTCAGCTTAGAGGGAACACTGCCCCTGGAGGAAACGGCTGCTTCGGAGGATGGGCCCTGTGGCATCGCATTCCTGATAAGGCCCCTCCCTTCTCCCAGCCCCGTCTTCCCCAGGCGCCACCCCAAACCTGTAAGGATTCCCCACGCTGGAACAGGCAACCCTCGGGAGGCCTGAGAATGCACCAGGGCTGTGGGGCTGTGACTGTGTGGTAGAGCCTCTGCTTTGCATGTGAAGGTGCTGGGTTTGGTTTCCCCCGGCATTTCCATTTTAAAGGATCGTGCAATAGGTTATGTGAAAGTTCTCTGCCTGAGGCCTCGGGGAGCCCGTCCTCTGCCAATCAGCGGTGTCTAATGTGATGTAACCCTTCACTCCAGTTCCATTCGGTTTACACTGTCACGCCCCGGGATGATTTATCTTACTCCATCCATTCTTTACCTGCCATCTTGATTTTCAAATGCCTGGTAGTTACAGCCGAGTGGGAGGGATTCTGTTGATTCCCCAAGATTCGCATATTAAAGTAATTAAAATTACTTGGTGAGCAAGAAGCTTGTCTTTAAATCAGCCGGATAACACACAGATGGCACCAGTGAAGTCTACGGTTCCCAGATCCCCTTGCGGGGGGCGGAGAAGGGTTGCCAGCTTCAGATTGAGAAATTCCTGGAGATTTGGGGGGTGGAGCCTGGGGAGGACAGGGACCTCAGTGGGATACAATGCCACAGAGTCCACCCTCCAAAGCATCCATTTTCTCCAGGGGAACCGATCTCTGTAGTCTGGAGATAAGTTGAAATTCCAGGGGGATCCCCAGGTCTCACCTGGAGGCTGGCTTCCCCATTCCAGGGGTTCTCTAGGACCCACCTGGAGGCTGGCATCCCTATCTCCCCTTCTCCCTTAAACCACGGTTGTGCAGTTTGTTGGCACCGACATTAGCCATGGTTAAGGCTAAGGATTTCCCTTAAGCTTGGATTTGAAATGGGGTTCAGACTCGGGGCTGGTGGTTTCTATCTGGTTAGCATTCACTGCAGTTCAATTTGGACTGCACAGTTGTAGTGAGGTGGGGAGGAATTTGCCCCGGTAGTTGGGGGCACTGCACAGAAAGGATCCCGGCTACTATTTGTTTATCAATAGGGTTGCCAACTTCCAGGTGGTTATATATCAAACAAACAAACGCTGTGATAAAAATGACATTGACATTTAATAAATCCTATGAACACCGATTTGTATATCGGATAAAACTTTGCAGTATTGCTAAGGATAATTCTAACATTCTCAAGGAAAAGTCCAACATCCTCAATGAGCATCCGGTTATAAACTCATTTCACCGATCTTCCTCAGGGGTAATCCTATTTTGTTGGAAGGTGTCAGCCTCTTGATACAGCTTAACTTCTTTGTTACTTTCTTCAAATTGTTGCAGCTTAACTTCTTTATTATTTTCTTCAAATTATTGCCGCTTAACTTCTTTTTTTAATTTCTTCCAGTTAGCTTCTAGTTCCCTTTCAAGTGTTTGAATTAGGAGCAAGCTGGTTGATTCATTTCTAGTAGTAGCAACCAGTCCTCTTTTCAATCTGGCTAGAAGACTTCTTTTTTCAGATTGTCTTAGCTCAGGAAGGATGGCACTAGAGCAAACGACGGTAGCCGAATGGCTCGCTCACAACTTTAATGCCAGTAGCTCATAAAGCAGAATTTTTGGCTCACAAGACTCCACAGCTTAGAGGGAGCATTGCTGGGATTATAACTGATGTTCAGGGAAAAGAGATCAGTTCACCTGGAGAAAATGGCCGCCTTGGAAGGTGGACTTTGTGGCATTATACCCCTTTGAGGTCCCTCCTCTCCCAAACTCCACCCTCCTCAGGCTCCATTCCCATGAAATCTCCAGGTATTTCCGAACACAGAGCTGGCAACCCTATATAATGATCAGGCTTTCGGGGAAGTAGTGTTACATCTGAATGAGCTACCGATCCACTCCGTTTCGTTTATCTGGGAAAGAAGAGGGCACTGAGTTGGTTCCTTTATCTTACGCTGTTTATAATTCTTCCCCCCTCCCCGCCTCTCTTGCAGAAGGAAGATCTCCAAATATATGAAAAATACTGCCAGAACAAGCTCAGGTCAGAAGCTCTCTGGAGACAGTGTGGAGACAGTCTGTTCTTCCAGGTAGGCATCAGGCCCAGGCAGCTGATGTTTATTGCTTATTGCCTTAAGAACATCAGAAGAGCCCTGCTGGATCAGACCAGTGGTCCATCCAGTCCAGCATCCTGTTCCAAAAGGTGGCCAACCAGTTCCTCTGGAGGGCCACCAACAAGGCAGAGAGGTCAAGGCCTTCTCCTGATGTTGCCTCCGGGACTCAGAGGGTTAGCGCCTCTGAATGTGGGGGTTCCCCTCGGTCACCAGAGCTAGTAGCCATTGATAAGAGTTGAATCAGCTGGGACGGCCCAAGGTATGTGGTTGATTTAAAAAAAAGAAAGAAAGAAAGGTACATCTATTGCTTGCTCCCAAAAGGCTGCTGTCTGGACCTGATATGATAACCACCTTCAAGTATTTGAAGGGCTGTCACATAGAGGGTGGTGTGGAGTTGTTTTCTGTTGCCCCAGAAGGTCGAACCAGAACCAATGGGTTGAAATTAAATCAAAAGAGTTTTCGGCTAAGCAGTAGGAAGAACTTCCTGACAGTTAGAGTGGTTCCTCAGTGGAACAGGATTCCTCGGGAGGTGGTGGGCTCTCCTTCTTTGGAGGCTTTCAAACAGGGGCTAGACGGCCACTTGACAGCAATGTTGGTTCTGTGAACTTAGGTAGATCGTGAGAAGGGAGGGGCAGGAAGGGTTGCCTCAGTGCTTAGTTCTCGTGGCCCTTTCTTACATGCCCAGGGAAATGCTGATTGCCACTTTGGGGTCAGGAAGCCATTTTTCTCCAGGCCAGTTTGGCCAGGGATCCTGGAGGAGGGGTTGCCCTCTTCTGGGCATGGAACAGGGGTCACTGGGGAGTTGGACTAGATGGCCCTGGAGGTCCCTTCCAACTCTGTGATTCTGTGATTCTATGAGCTCAGCCCCTGTGGCTCAGCATGAAACCCAGACGCCAGCCGAGTAAGTCCAGGAGACCATGCCCGTTTCTCCCACCTCATTGATGGCCAGGAGCATGCCACGTCCCCTGGGGAGTATCAGTGCTCTCTTGACGGCTGCCTAAAGCAGCTGGTTGAGTGGCTTGGCCAGGGAACCGGCCCTGTAAATCAACACGCTTGGGGGGAAACGCCCTGATGTTAAACTACCAAGATTCATCTACCTTTCCTGTCTCACAAGCGTATTTTCCTTTTATTTTCATCCTATTTTGACCTACGCATTTGAACCTCTACCCTTTCCCTCTAATGGAGACGTGTCACACCATAAGCCACCCAAGTGTGTGTAGTGGTTAGCGTCTGGGATGAGGATTGATTGGCTAGAGGTGCCCTTAGATATATTGGAAGGTTTCTAGGGTTGCCTTCCAATATATCTGGGATGGGAAATACTCGGAGATTTGGGGGTGGAGCCTGAGGAGGGCGGGGTTTGGGGAGGGGAGGGTCTTAAATGGGGTATAATGCCATAGAATCGACCTTCCAAAGCAGCCATTGGCTCCAGGTGTATTGATCCCTGGTGCCTGGAGATCAGTTGTAGGCAGTGCTCCCTCTAAGACGTGGAGTCTTGTGAGTAAAAATTCAACTTGAGCTACTGGCATTAAAGTTGTGAGCAAGCGATTGGGCTACTGCATAAATTAGTTTGCTCTGGAGCCATCGCCCCTGAGCTAAGACAAAAATGTGTGAGCTGGAGGCTAAAAAAACTGTGAGCTGGCTCACACTAACTCAGCTTAGAGGGAACACTGGTAGCAGGAGATTTCCAGCCACCACCTGGAGGCTGGCGACTGTACAGGCTCCCCAACACCCTTTCTGAGCTGCCAAGGGGATTTTCCTGATGTCTGTATCACTTTTTTTTTTATTTAAAACATCAATTCGCCGTGGAAATCAAGGTGGTTGACAGCATAAAAACACAATAAGAATAAAACAATTATAAAAAAACATGTGAAGGGACAACATTTAAAAACTCCAGAGAGGACTGCCAATAAATAAAAGCGAAATCAATCAAGGTTAAGGTTTCCCTTGCTCGAAAGCCAGTCGTATCCAACTCTAGGGTTGCGGTGCTCATCTCCGTTTCCAAGCTGAAGAGCCAGCGCTGTCTGAAGACATTTCTGTGGTCATGTGTCTGACATGACTAAACGCCAAGCCACACGGAATGCTGTTACCTTCCCACTGAAGCGGTACCTATTTATCTACTTGCAGTTTCTTGCTTTCGAACTGCTAGGCTGGCAGGAGCTGGGACCAGAGACAGGAGCTCACTCCGTCTTGTGGCACTCGGGTCTCGAACTGCTGAACTACTGGCCTTCCAGTTTGCAGTTCACCGTCTTAACCACTTGAGCCACTAAATTAGATTGCCTCCAACTGTCTCCTGAAGATTGGCAGAGAGGGAGCCAGATGCCCCTCCCTGGGGAGGTTGTTCCACAGATGTTGTTCCACAGATGTTGTTCCATAGAACAACATGTAGGGTTGCCACCTCTGGATTAGGAAATACCTGGAGATTTGGGAGGTGGAGCCTGGGGGAGGCAGGGTTTGGGGAGGGCACAGGGCCCTTAGCCGGGCATAATGCTGCAGAGGCTACCCTCCAAACCAGCCATTTTCTCCAGGGGCATTGGTCTGTGTCATCTGGAGGAGATCTCCAGGTGCCTCCTGGAGGTTGACAACCCTAACTACAGGGCATTTCCCAAAAATATTCAGTCTTAACTCACTCCAGTAGTGCTCTCTTTGAAAGACCGAGCAGGATTCCTATCCCATTTCCCCCTTTCTGTTTTCCAGGAATGTCAGCGGAAACTAGACCATAAGCTCTCGCTGGATGCTTATCTCTTAAAGCCGGTCCAGAGAATTACCAAGTACCAGCTGCTTTTAAAGGTAACCGGATACGGAAAGCTCTCTACTTCTGCATAAGAAGGTTATTGACAAATCAACCCAATATAAATACAGCTGGGTGCAGCGATATAGTGTTTCGGTCATTCCCTCTGGCAGCATACATCATCGGCAAGCCTCTGTGACAAAGGCAGCTACCACCGGTACCTGCAGAACGGGGAAGGGTTTCTATAAGCTTAGAGAATTCCCTTGGTAAGCAGAAAACATTAGTTTGTCCTCTTTGAAGAAAAGCAATGGCCCGTTGAGGACCAGGTGTGCTCACTGCAGTTGGAGCACTGAGAACAGCAGACAGTTAATTAAAGAGAAATGAAAGACGGCTCTCTACAAAATGGTGACCATTTCAAGAGGGAAACAGGTTAGGGTCAGAATATCGTCATCCTGTCAGTGTAGGCTGGAGTTGCCAAGCACCCCACCCCGGCCGCCAGCATGGGATGGGAGGGTAGAGGTGCCTGATCTGGGTTGGGAAACTCCCAGAGTTTTGGGGATGGAGCCCGGGGAGGACAGGGACCTCAGTGGGGTACAATGCCAATACAGCCCACCCTCCAAAGCATCCATCTTCTCCAGGGGAACTGATCTCTGCCGTCTGGAGATGGGCTGTAATTTGGGGGTTCTCCAGGCCCCACCTGGAGGCTGGCATCCCTACTGTGGGCAGTGACGCAGTTTTCCACAGTCCAGCCAAACAATTCCACCCTCCCACAGCTGCCAAGTGTATCATAACATACTATGGAGTCATGTCCTCTCGAATAATCAAATATTGAAACATAGCTGTTGTGCCAAGAGCGAAAGTAATTTATAAGGACTCGGGAGACGAGGGTGTTTTTCATTCTCGCCTCCTCCGGCGCTCTCATCCTTCACTTATAAGAATATAAGAATATAAGAGAAGCCAATGTTGAATCAGGCCAATGACCCATCTAGTCCAACACTCTGTCACACAGCGGCCAAAATATACCACGTGCCATCAGGAGGTCCACCAGTGGGGCCAGGACACTAGAAGCCCTCCCACTGCTGCCCCCCCCAGCACCAAGAATAGAGTGCATCACCTGCCCCAGACTGAGAGTTCCCATCTATACCCTGTGGCTAATAGCCACTGATGGACTTCTGCTCCGTATGTTTATCTAATTCCCTCTTGAAACTGTCCAGGCTTGTAGCTGCCACCACCTCCAGTGAATTCCATGTGTTAATCACTCTTTGGGTGAAGAAGGACTTCCTTTTATCTGTTCTAACCCGACTGCTCAGCAATTTCATGGAGTGCCCATGAGTTCTTGTATTGTGAGAAAGGGAGAAAAGTACTTCTTTCTCAACCTGCTCAATCCCATTCATAATCTTATAAATCTCAATCATGTCACCCCTCAGCCGTCGTTTCTCCAAGCTAAAGAGCCCCAAGCATTTTAACCTTTCTTCATAGGGAAGGTGTTCCAACCCATTTATCATTCTAGTTGCACTTCTCTGCACTTTTTCTAATGCTATAATATCCTTTTTGAGATGTGGTGACCAGAACTGTACACAGTATTCCAAATGAGGTTGCTCCAATGATTTATACAGGGGCATGATGATACTGGCTGATTTGTTTTCAATTCCCTTCCTAATAATCCCCAGCATAGCGTTGGCCTTCTTTATTGCAGCTACACACTGTCTAGACATTTTCATTGAGTTATGCACTACGACTCCAAGATCTCGCTCTTGGTCTGTCTCTGGTTCACTTCTGCCGGGAAGGACCTAGAGCCGCAGACTCGCTTCCTGCCTGGCAGTCGAAAAACCTCCTCACAGCCAAAAAGGGAACAAGAAGATCAGGTGCTTCCTTGCTGTGATTGCTGGGTAGCACACCTCCGAGCCAAGGGTGGTTCCTTATGCCGCCATGGCAAAAACTTGCAAGAGCAGAAAACCGGGGGAGAAGCCTGTTCATGTTATCTCCCCCCTCCAGGGCTGAAGCTGAGGGGCTGACGCTGAGCACCAAAGCACCTGCTTTGTGTGCAGAATGTCCCGGGTTCAATCTCCGGCATCTCCAGCTAAACAGGATTGAGCAAGATCAAGATGGGGAGCTGCGTTAGTCTGTCTGTAGCAGTAGAAAAGAGCCAAGAGTCCAGTAGCAGCTTGAAGACATTTGTGGCAGGGTAGGAGCTTTCGTGAGTCACTGCTCGCTTCTTCAGATACAAGCAGCCGGCGATGTGAAAGATCTCTGCCTGAGACCCTGGAGAGTGGCTGCCGGTCAGAGTAGACAAGACTGGCCTCGGTAGATGGAGGCAGATTCACGTGTTCACGTGTTCTTGTGTACCTCTTTGACTAGGCTTCTGGCACGGCCCGTGGGAAGTCTGAAAGTGATCTCGATGATCGACGCTTGTACAAATTATTGTTAAGCATCGTATTGTTAAGCATCTTAGCAATTACGTGGCACCTTTGAAGCTGCGTTGGAGGCTGGTTGCCGGGCAGAAAGGCGCCATATAAAGGCGAGGCATATTTTATCAACTTTTTCACAGTCTACCCTGTTTTTGGGGATGGCTTTTATGCCGCTTGTGTCTAACGGCTTGCAGTGTTTCAGGGCTTTTTGTTCTGTACTGTGGTTTCTAATTGTACCGTGCTGTGGTTTTTAATTGTAAGCTTCCTCCGGCAGGACTCTGAAGAGGTAGCATAGAAATATTCTAAATAAATTAGTAAATAAATATACAGGCTTTCAATTCATTGTAATGACTGTTGAGTTCTGAAACGTTTCGCAATGAGTAGCCGTGTTAGTCTGTCTGTAGCAGTAGAAAAGAGCACAAGGCCAATAAGCACCTGAAAGACTAACAGAATTTGTGGTAGGGGAAGAGCTTCTGTAAGTCACTGGTCTCTGAAGAAGTGAGCCAGTGACTCACGAAAGCTCCTACCCTGCCACGGATTTTGTTAGTCTTTCAGGTGCTACTGGACTCTTGCTCTTTTCTTCTGAAACGTTTATTAGTTGATAACTCAGCGTTTTTGTCAGTTAAGTGTACATTAGTTATATTCCTGAAGCCGGCGTCTTAGAGGTAAGAAGGAGGGGGAAAAGAGAGTGAGAGGTGGAGGCCGGTGAGGTACATGCTGATTGGTTGTTGAGAGAGACGGAGACTTCTGATTGGATGACCAAACAAAGGAATGGAGAGGCTGTTGAAGGGAGAGGCTGAGGGGATTCTTTGAAAGGGTGGCGGGAGAAAGGTTTTCAAGGAAAAATCTTACCAACCGAGGGCCATGGATTCCTTTATAGAGTCAATCCATCTCGTGTTGGGTCTTCCTCTTTTCCAGATGCCTTCAGTTTCCCCAAGCATTATTGTCTTTTCCGCTGAGTCCTGTCTTCTTATCATGTGACCAGAGTACGGTAGCCTCAGTTTAGCCCTTGCAGCTTCTAACGAGAGTTCAGGCTTGATTCGATCTCAATTCCCCTGTCATAATACTGTGTAACACTTCGGAAAAGTGAGTGTTTGGAACGCGCCTTATGTTTCGGTCTCCACAGAACAGAAACAATGAACTTTGCTGGTTTCCTCTCTGCTTGTTATTTGAAAAATGGGAGATTAGATCTTGGGCGAGTAAGATCCTCTGACAGGACAAGTACAGCCATTGAGCCATAATCTGGTCGGACCAGTCCCGCACACCTTTATCAATGTGCGGGAACGGATTTGAAACACCTCAGAACTGGGAGAGCCTGTGAGGGAACGGAGCAGATTGTATCGGAAGAACAAGAGTGCTGGAATGGGGCAATGGGAATGATGCAATTTTGGCTTCTGAAGCCTGGTGATCTTTTTGGGGCCGCCTCCCGCCCTCCCTCTCTCCTTCTCAGATGTCGTCTGGTAGGAGCTTTCCCTAAAGGCTCTGTGAAGCTTCTGTCTGCAGGGAAATAATCACCCGACGGTTCGAGACTCGAGTATTTTTATTTTTATGAATCATTTGAAGAAGACTTGCAAATTTTGTCCTGAATCATGCCATCTGTGTGTTTTGGGAAACTTGGCATTTCTCCTGTTTTACAGAGCACACAAATTAGCCCTGGGTGGCCCTGTTGTGTGGATTTTTTTGATCTGCACGAGGATCCACACATTTCTATTGGATACGATTCTTAAAACCAATCTCTGTAAGGAAAGGTTGAAAGAACTGGGCATGTTTAACCGGGAGAAGAGAAAACATAATTGCTGTCTTCCCATATCTGAAGGGCAATCCTGTAGAAGATGGAAGGAGAAGAAGAGAAGAGTTTGGATTTATACCCCTCCCTTCACTGCCCAAAGGCGTCTCAGAGCTGCTGACAAACTCCTTTCCCTTCCCCTCCCCACAACAGACACCCTGTGACATAGGTGGGGCTGAGAGAACTTCTGACAGAAACTGTCCTTGAGAGAACAGCTGTGCCAGAGCTTGTGACTGACCCAAGGTCACATCAGCAGGTGCAAATGGAGGAGTGGGGAATCAAACCCGGTTCTCCCAGATTAGAGTCCGCACACTTAACCACTACACCAAACTGGCTCTCTGGATGGAGAAGACTTCACCCCTGAGCCTGCATTGTGGGGAGGGCAGGGTATAAATGTAATTAATAAATAAATAATAAATATTTTGATCCAGATGGCAACACTAGAATTAATCAGTAAAGGTTATAAGAAAGGACCTGTTAGTTAGCCCAGCCTGTTAGCCCAGCCTAGCCTGATTTTGTCAGAGCTTGGAAGCTAAGCATGGGTTGGCCGTGGCTGGTACTTGGATGGGAGACCACCAAGGAAGACTGGGGTTGCTATGCAGAGGAAGGCAATGGCATACCACCTTTTGCTTTGGAAACCCCGTGGTCCATGAGTCAGCAGCACACACTAAACTGCCTGGCCCTCCCTGGCCCGAAAGCCGCAAGGTTGACATCAACAAGGACCAGAGCATTCTCTCTGGCAGCTCTGTCCTATTGGAATCAGCTCCCTGGCAAGATCAGGGCCCTGCGGGACCTCCCACAGTTCCACAGGGCCGTGAAAACGGAGCTTTTTAGGCAGGCATTCCGATAGGAATGGCACCTTACCAGCTGCGCCCTATGTGGACTCAGACTTAGAAGTGACCTAGTGCGGTGTCTCTAATTGCATTTTACTGTTTTCTAGCACCATCGATATTAATGCTTTTAAATGATGTATCTGTAATATTATAAGATGTATATCGTTTTATTAATTTTACAGGAGCCGCCCTGAGCCCGCCTTGGTGGGGAGGGCGGGGTAAAAGTCCAATCAATCAATCATTCAATCAATCAATCAATCAATCCTTTAGATTTCAGCTAAACATTAAGAGAAATTTCCTAACCATGAGAGCTGTTCAACAGGGAAACAGATTGCCTGGGGGTGTACTGGAGGTTTCAGCTGAGGGCGGGTGGCTGTCTGTCAGGGACGCTGCAGCCGTATCTTCCTGTGCTAAGCAGGGTGTTGCACTAGATGACCTCCAGCATCCCTTATAACATTCTATAAAATATGGAGAAAACTGAAAGGAAAACAGAGTCCCAAAAATATCACTATGGGAAAATTTTATCATGACTTGCTGGGTCGAGAGCCAACAGCAGGTGGACGGTAATGGTAAAACCACAGAGTTTCCAGCAATTCCTAGAGCTACCCTATGTCACTTCCATCTTCCCCCCCGCCCCCGGAAGTGTCATCATAATGCAACTGCTTTTTGGAGCAGTGGCAAGCAACACAACTTTGGGGTGGGGGACCCCCCAAAACTGGGGGACTGGCAAGCCTATATTGCACACATTGAGTAGGTACGGACCCGAACCTTGCCCGTGGTTGGCTCCATCGGCCAACTTTTGGCCAACCTCTTCCTTGTTTGATATAGTCACATTGAACATTTTTTGCACTTTTACCTATACATTTGTATTATTATCTTGGTATTTATTTATCTCATCTTTGTAGCTCTCCATCCTTGCTGGGATTCAAAATGTAATCATGATGAAGACCAATATGTTCAAACATAGTTTTTACTTCTTCGTATTATTTCCTAATAATATCAATGTGGATTTTATGATTTTGCTGCCATAATAAAATTAAATTTAAAGCACACACCAAAAAAAAAAACCCTAGCTGCTAAGAAGGAATGCATGTTGCATAGTTCTCAGAGGAGAAAAAGTAACCCTTCTGTCTCTGAAAACAAACGTGCAGTCTCCCGTTCCATCAAAAATGTGACTTGAGAGGAGGAAGCATTGATCCCGCTGGTCTGAAACCCAATCTCATTTTGCCCATATGTCAACAATTTCTCATTTACTAGGAATAGGAGTTCATAGACAGGGCTGTGACCTTTAACCTCATTGTGACAAAAGTTCAAAATCTATGCAGAACATAACATTGATCCAGGTAGGCAGCCATGTAGTTCTGAAGCAAGAACAAAGTTTGAATGCAGTGGCACTGTATGGCTGAGGACAGACTGGCAATTTGCTCCAGGAGCCAGTCGCGGCAGAAAGCCATGTTCACACAATGGGCTGCTGCTGGAACATACCGGGCGGAGCTGTGCGGGAACGTTCAGACTGCTGCCCTGGAGGCGCGCTGTATGCAGTGTTTCCCCATTAATTCAGCTGTGGGTGTATGGGTGTATGTGTGCATGAGCGCATTTTGCCGATTGGGGGAGGACCCCACAGCCCCGGCACCGCATTGGGCAGTAGAGCAGAGCACGGCCAATCATACTACTGCTGCCTTCTGCCCAACGTGGGTTGCTCCCGGCTTATCGGCAGAGCATTCAGACTTCCCGGAAGCAGGGAAACACGGGACACACGCGCGCTTTTGGGATTTGCTACCGGTTACATGAAGTATCTTTTTAATGCAGCAGTGAAGCGGAACAGCGCCGGTTGGCTACGGTGGGGGACGCCAGGCAGATGTGCCTGTGTGAACGCCCTATTTACTGAGGGTTTGAAGCGTCGCTGAAACGGATCCCTACCGGGGCAGATCGCCAGTCTGAACTCAGCCTATATCTCCTCCTCTCAAAGAACACTCACGTCCACATTGCTCACACATAAACACATTTTACTCACCATTCAACAGCGAAAAGTTCTGTCTTCTCTGTTGGACTTCCCTCCAACGGCACAGCCTCATCTGTGGCTAGGCCTTGTATGATGGCATTTTAAAAAAACAAACTGAGCATTTGGAACGATTGTAAACATTCCGTAACGTTTCAGCAGTTGACCCGACAAGCGCATTACAGCCAAATACGAAAGCCATCGATCGTAACAAGGAACGTCAGTCTCGTTTCAGCCACTTACAGTATATTGGGGAGGAGGCTCTTCCCCCCCCAAAATTTTCCCTCATGCACTTGATTACTTCACCCAGAGTGAAAGAGAAATGAGGGCATAATTAGAAGTCAAGATGGCAAGAGTGGAATGACTGCAGCACCCATATACAAAACTTGGTGGTGAGGGTCAGATTTTAAGAGAAAAGGGGTCATGTAGGTGGCAGTCTTCGGTTTCGTAATTTTTAAAAAATTATGCCTCAGCCTTCCATAACTTACGACAGCTTATGATTGGCTCACGACAACAAAAATTAAAACTAATGCCACAGAAAACCCAATTAGGGCTCCCAGCTCCGGGTTGGGAAATACCTGGAGATTTTGGGGGTGGAGCCAGGGGAGGGCGGGGTCTGGGAAGGAAGGGGAGGGACCTCAGCGGGGTATAATGCCATGGAGCCCACCCTCCAAAGCAAGCCATTTTCTCCCGGGGAGCTGATCTCTGTCAACTGGAGATTGGTTGTAAAAGTGGGAGCTCTCCAGGCCCCACCTGGAGGCTGGCAACCCTACACCCAATCCAAAACTATAAAAGAACATCAGAAGAAAATATAGCCCAACAAACAAGAGAGACATATCCATCTTTTTTAAAAATATCCATCTTGAAAGGCCTTGTGTTTACAGACCTTCCGGAAAAAATTAAGAGAAAGCCCTCTGACCTCCTTCAGGCTATTCCTGAGGGAAAGCGTAGGCACCAAAACAAAAAACAGAACCGTGCAAAAGATGTCTGCAATGTCTGGGAACTAACCAAGTGTGCCAGATCAGCCTCAGGGGTTGCATATATTTCTCCTGGGAGAGATGTATAAGACTTTTTGTGTGTGTGTGTATTTTCCTGGTCTTGAAGTCCTTTAAAGTTAAGAACCAACATCTTGAATTGAGCCCAGAAGCAAATAGACAGCCATTCTTTTTAGAATCCGTGCTATACAGACATGTCGCGGCCCCTGTATCTCAATAACGACATTGCAGAGCTGGGAAAACTGCAACCAAGGAGGGGCAACCAAGATGATTAGGGGTTGGCACACCTTCCCTATAAGGAAAGGCTGAAGGGTCTGGGGGGGGGACAACTAAGGGGGGGATGGGACATGATAGAGGTTTATGAAATTATGCACGAGGTCGAGAGAACTGAATTTTTCTCCTTCCAAAATACTGGAACTCGAGGGCATCTAATGAAGGTGATGGGCAGTAGACTCAGGACTGGTAAAAGGAAACACTTCTTTACGCAGTGAGCGATTAAATTGTGGGATTTGCGGCCAGAGGACACTGTGATGGCCAGAGGCATAGGCATCTTTAAAAGGGGGTTACACAAATTCTTGGAGGATAGATAGTCTGCTAGCCATGATGAATGAGGGAACCTCCACATTCAGAGGCAGTCTAAATCCCAGTGGCAGGGGGCAACACCAGGGGAAGGTCTCGGTCTCTAAGCCCTGTTGTTCAACCTCGAACTAAATGTGTCTTTGCTGATAGCCAGGCCCAAAGCCAGACTGAATCAGGCCAAGAAAATGTCGCAGATGTGTTGGTTTTCCACCCTAACAGCCTAGCACCACTGTGGCTGAGTTCAGATGGGCAGTTTGCCCCGAGATGGGCACGTTTCAGCAACGTTTCACAAATGGACAGGCACATCTGTCCGGCATTCCCCGGCCGTACTCAACCCGTCTTGTAATGCTTCCCTCCCAAGTTTAAAAGATACCTGGTATCAACCCCTGGAAAGTGTGTGTGTCCCTCGTCCGTCCTACGCCAACAAAGGCTGCGGTCACACACACTAAATAATCCACTTTCAATGCACTTTCCAATTGGATTTTTACTGTGTGAACTGGCAAAATCCAATTCAAAAGTGGGTTGAAAGTGGATTATTTAGTGGATGTGTGACCACAGCCAAAGTGTGAATGATAAAAGCCATGATTTTTGATTGTGCACTTATGCACTTATGCGCATGAGCTCTTATGCGCGTAAGCGCATTTCTCTGGATTATGAAACAGAGAGCTGTGCCTTACAGCCGTGCCTCCACCAGGGGTGGGCCAACAGTGTGAACACTCCCTTGCACATCCTCCCCGGTATGCTCCCGCATCAGTCTGCGCAGTGTGACCGGGAAAACCCAGAACACGTTGTTCCAGGTCTTTTTTGCCACGACTCCCTCATGCTTCAAACTGCCAGTCTGAACTCAACTTGTAGAAGTACAAAAGGCTTTCTTTTTTGTGGAGGGGGGAGTGTCTTAACAGGTGATGCCTATATAAAATATAGCACCAGCCAATATGGAAGGCCTCGAGTTAAAGGAGTTGCTTCCAAAGTAGCTGGAGGATGGCAAGAACTCTGGTATAATGGACACCAGGCTGATCTCTGCTGATCTTTGTTGTCACTTTTCTCTCGGCTGGGTTCCAGTTCCACGACTGAACCCAGATTTGCGGAAAGAGATTGAAAGCTGTTGAGAGAAATGTTGGGAGTGTGGGGAAGGTCAAGCATTCTTCATGCACACATCCCTTTTGTCTTCAGACCAGACTCTTATCCTTCTTCTTGTAGTAGACAGTTCCACTGAACCACATTTAAAGAGAGGTTCCACCATTATCTCATTTGGCTTGACCCCATGTTTAAAGCTCTCGGTTGTAGGCAGGGATCTTGCCCTCCATTCCTACACAAACCAACCTCTGACTCAACCCCTGACTAGATAACCACGTAATGTGCTGAAGCTAATTAAGGAGATGTTATCCTAGGGTAATTAAACTTTAGAAAGGGCCTTCCATACTGGCTGTTGCAATGCTTGATACAAACATCAGTTGCGTATTCTTTCCACAGGCATTTCTGTAATTAAGTGTCGGTTGTGGTGTTGTTTATTAACAAATTTGTAATGCAGAAGCCAGTCGAAAAGTTGAACAAACATGGATCTGTTGAGCCAGTAGGGTTTCATCCCCCCGATGGGGGCAGCTTTCAGGGCCCTCAATCCACAGCTGGCCAGCAGGGGGAGCTCCACCATTGAAGAGCCCCATCACGCCCAACATGCCCGGTGCAGTGACATCATTGCACTGGACACGGCGTGCGGGGGACACTCTAGCATTTGAGTAAAAACTCTATGGTAACCATAGAGTGTTTTACCCAAATGCTAGAGCGTACCCTGAACAATGTGCCCGGCGTGATGATGTCACTTCTGACCCCAGGAGCCAGGCTGGAGCCACCCGCTGGTACTCAATTAAGGTCTGGCAACCCTATGAGCCAGTGGAGAGTGACGCAGATATCTTTGTCCTACTTGGCAACCAACAAACACGGCCTTTCGGTCAAGCAGGTTAGCAGGTCAGCACCTCAGTCAGGAGAGGGGAGTGTCCCATCAGGACATCATCTTAAGCAGAAACTGCTCTTTAGCAACATAATAGCTCAGACTGGCCTGATCTTGTTAGAACTTGGAAGCTAAGCAGGGCTGGCCGTGGTTACTACCTGGGTGGTAGACTGCTATGGAAGACTGGGGTTGCTATGCTGAGGAAACCAGCTCCAATCATCTCTTGGTTTAAAAATCCCATGGTCCTGGGGTCACCATGAGTTGGCTGAGACTTAACTGTGCACAATTATTATTATTATTGTTCCTGCTGTTTTGCAGAGGTGATATTACTTAGAGATTGGCAAAGATTCCTTCTTCAGGGGGAGTGGGAGGCTCTGGGGACCATTGCTCAACTATTCTTTTACCATGACATCAATTTTTGCACTCTTACAAACCATAATTATGGACATCTGAAGCTGCCAAATGATTGGACCCTCTAGCCCAGTATTGCCTACTGTGATTGGCTCTTCAGGGTCTCAGCCTGGGCTGTAGCCCAGTGGTGGAGCATCTGCTTGGCGTGCATAAGGTCCCAGGTTCAATCCCTAGTAAAGGTAAAGGTTCCCTTGCTCGAAAGCCAGTCGAATCCGACTCTAGGGTTGCGGTGCTCATCTCCGTTTCAAAGCCGAAGAGCCAGCGCTGTCTGAAGACGTTTCCGTGGTCATGTGGCCGGCATGACTAAACGCCAAGGCACACAGAATGCTGTTACCTTCCCACCGAAGTGGTACCTATTTATCTACTTGCAATTTCTTGCTTTCGAACTGCTAGGTTGGCAGGAGCTGGAACCAGAGATGGGAGCTCACTCCGTCTTGCGGCACCCGGGTCTTGAACTGCTGAACTACTGACCTTCCACAGCCTGCAGTTCAGTGTCTTAACCACTTGAGCCACCGCAGCTCCCAATCCCTAGTATCACCCTTTAAAAGGACCAGGCGGTAGGTGATGTGAAAGATCTCTGCCTGAGAGCCTAGAGAGCTGCTGCCAGTCTGAGTAGACAATACTGACCTTGATGGACCAGTGTCCCGAATCAGTGTTACACAGCTTCATGTCTTCAGCTGTTAACTGATATCCCTTAAATGGTGCTACCAAGGATTGAATTTAGAACCTTCAGTGTGCAAAACATGTGCTCTGTCACTGAGCCAAAGCCCCTCTTAGGCATACATCGGGTGTTGGGGGGAGTACATATTAAACTAGAAGCCATAAACAAGAGCCAAACAGGATCAATGTATTAAAAATCCATCATTTTCAAAAGCAAAACAAATGAATCACTCAGTCCCTGCCTCAGGTATTGCCAGTAAACAAGTCTGATAATTAGATAATCACACATGGGCCATCATCATCCAACTTGTCAGTTAGCACCACAAGTTGTTTAAGAAATAAGTTGACTTCTTCAGGATGGTTCTGTATTCTCTTTGAAAGGATGTCCCATCCTTTCTTGAAGGTGCTTCCACCTACAGCTTGGAAGCTTTGCTTGGCTAGATCTCAGTCCCAGTTTTCCACATTGAGTGCTTGGGATCTGTTTAATACTCAGAGTAGTGGGGCCTTTGTGCATGCACGCTGAGAGAATTGTCAGCTCTGGAAGAAACGGGCATCTGTAGAAGTTAATTTTTCTATTCTGTAGAATGCAGTTGTGGAGCTAAGGATACCTACTCAGAGGTGGTTTCAGGTGAGGAGCTAGGATTGCCAGTCTCCGGATGACGGCTGGAAATCTCCCGGGATTACAGTTGATTTCCAGTAGAGATCAGTTTGCCTTGAGGAAATGGCAGCTTTGGAGGGTGGACCCTGCAGAAGTCCCTCCCCTCCGCAAACCCCACCCACCCACCCAAACTCTACCCCCCAAATCTCCAGGTATTGTCCCCTTTTGGGGATCTCACAGCTGCAATTACAGCATTTAACGCCAGGGTGTTACCTCAATGTTAGCCTGATTTTAAATTGTTGTATGCATTGTGTTATCTGATTATGTTGTATATCGCCCTGATCCCGGTCCTACTTGGGAGGGTGGTTAAGAAACTCAATTAATAATTTAATAAATTATTGTATGGAGCAGCAGTCTGGATTTGTAAAATAAATGAGATCGTAGATCGGCCACTAACACAGTCCTTACATCAAATCTGTGGAATACCGAAGTAAGTGGTAGTGACCGCCCTCAGTTTAGAATTGGACCAACGTTCCATCGAAGCTAGAGCTTGGATTCTGTCATTGAATATGAGACGCAAAATAATATTCTCTGAGAATTAACAGCTTACTGTTTTGTATGAAGCAAAATAACTTCTGTAGTGCATGGAACCAAGCAGTAAAAGAAAAACTGAATGCCGTGCAATGCTGAGAAAATGTAATTGCTATACCAGGGGTGTGATCATACTTACTGGAAGCCGCGGCAGACATGCGATTCCCCCGCGGATTAAAGGGACATGATCAGACAGACACATCTGTCTGGCATCCCGGAGTCGTTGGCGGGGCGTCCTTTCACGCCGCAGTAGCGTGGTGAAAAGCTACTGCTGAAAACCTAGTATCATTGGGAACTGCATGGCGCATGGCAGGAGGTATGATCGCGCAAATGCGCATCATTGCAGGCGGGCCAAACAGCCTCGCTTCCTGCCCGCATTTTCTCCCTTCTGTGTGACCGCAGCCACCACCCCCTATAGATGGAAAGCCTGAGCACAAGCTTGTGATGTCATCAAAGGTAGTCCTACAATCCCTGAACTCTGCAGTTGCCAGCTACTGTCACAAGTGTTTTAACTTGCAGTTTCTTGTGTACTCAACAAGATATTTTCTCGATTCTTTCACTGCAATATTCCAGATTCTTCATAGTAGCTTACAGTGTTAGTGAGTTCAGTTTCCCTTGCAATTTGAGTGTATGTTTAGCATAATTTACAAGCATTTAATAGCATATAATAAGGGAAACTGGTGGATGTCTGTTGTATGATGGTATTGGTAAATAAAAGTAAGAGTTCAACAACTTGATTTTCAAAAGGTTTTTATTAACCACAGACACAGCATGAGATATTAACATGTACAAACTCATAACTAGGATAAGAAGTTTTCACATAAATCTCAATTATAATTTCCAGTTACCAAAAAAAGACAGCTACACTGTGAAATTAATGTGAAAGGCAACTACATCACTTCTGCAAAGTTTTCAGTTTCCTCTGTGATGTCTGTGACATTCTTTGCCCATTTTCTTTTTTACAATAGTTGTTCAGGAATGTATTTACTGCTATAAACGTTATCATCCTGGTGTACACAATACCAGAGTGGCCATTGTCACAAACGCCATCAAAGAGAGTACATTCACTTTCATCTAATGCTTCCAGAGACTTTAGACATGCTATAGCCCTCTGGTTGGCTTGAGGCTTCAGAAAGGCTGCCTCAAACGTTGTCAACAATTTGCTTACTACTACATATGTATAGGAAACCACATTGATAACACCTTGTGTTGGATATTTCAAACCACCTCTATCTAACCTACTAATCAAAAGAAAATGAGTGTTTATTGGCAACTCTCTCTCCATAACAAGTTCTACTTTACATGTATCACAATGAAGTCGCCTTAAAGCTGCATGTGCACAGTAGCCAGCTATGTAGGTAAGGGAGGGTAGTATGTTCCCTAAAAGATGTAAATCATTTTGACATACATCAACTGGTTCACTGAAATCTGATGTACATTCCACCTCTTCAAAACTGGATTCCAGTGGGCCTACCATTATTTGCCCATGTCTACCTGAATGTAGCATCAACGGACCCACACTCTGAATACGAATCTTCTTTTCTGTTTCATACAGCTGTGTCACAGATATATGATATTGGGAACCAGCTAACTGTCTATATTTAGAAAACCTTTCCTCAAGAGCATCAGTTTGCAGTTTTCCTGTCAAAAGATATTCCATCCCTAATTCATCCTTACAGTAGCGAGCTATTTCAACAACTACATAACTAGTGTGCCGTAAAGCAAGTAATGTCTCCTTTGTCAAACAACCACTGGAAAGTTTCATCGATTCCCAAGAGTCTAGCCAGTCAAGAAATCGCAGCAAGAAATTAATCTTAATATCACCAGAAACCATTGGCTCCATGTAGGGATTCAGCTTATGCAGACCTTTATATTTGGATTTAACATTCATTATGTCAAACCATTTAACCATGATGCGGATGTATTCAGCTGTGCCATGTGCATTGGGCAGGGCAAAGTTTTCACTGGTGACTTGTAAACCTTCTGCCACGGGTGAGTTGAAAACCTGCAATGCAAGTTTTACACTCTGCCTTTCTAAGTTTGTAGGGCACAAAGCCTTCAATGTAAGTGGATAGGCAAACCTAGCAAGAGAAGTGCTATCAATTTCATACATCTTTATTAATGTTGAAAAAGATGCAATCATCTCTTTAGTTTCACCACTGCCTGGAAATGTGGGGTAAAACATATCTTTTGTCCTGTTCTTCTGATTGAGCCAATTATTTCGCACAGATTTAATAATATGAACAGGATCTATGATGTAAAATAAAGGGCGTTCTGATGACACTGGGTGCTTATAAACTATTCTGAGCTGTTTGTCATCAGAAAACAATGACATGGCACTTCTGATAATTGAATTATTGTCTGATGCAATACAGAATACCTTGTAACCAATGCACTCCAGCCCTTTAATTATGGAAACCAGGATACTGTGCAATGAGGTGGCAGAAATTCTCTTAACAGGTAGAATATGCACAATATCTCTAAATTTAGACTTGACACTCTGGAGCATAAAAGCAAATGCAGAGTTTGCTGCCTGTTCAGAATTGAAAGATACTCCAAGAATGTTACCTCCTTTGTAGTCTAAGTATGTGCGCAAATTAATTTCATCCAGCATCAAAATCACATCAATGTCATCTCTGTTCAAGTGAGAAAATTTGTGCCTAGCATAAGACAGAAAATGCTTCCCACCTAAGAGTTCACGCTTTGGATCCAGTTCAAACTTACTACATATCCGATGCAATGTTGACGGATGGGGCAACTTCATTAAACCACTGCTACGTAAAAATCTATATGCATGGGCTGATATTGAAAATAACAAACAACAGACAACCACCACGGAAGTAGCAAACGTATGACTAGATTTAGAGACATTTAGGAGTTCAGTTTGCTGCAGCAAGAACCCCACAATATCTTTGTCATTTTCCTTCACTACATTTTGCAAAGTTTTCAAACTTTCTTTCACAATACATTTGTGTTCTTCCACAGATTCATCTGAGGATCCCAATTCCATTTTCTCACAGTCAGATAGGAGAGTTGTAATGGCATTCACATTCATGAAAACTTTTGGAAAACATTCAGAACCTATCCTTTTAATTTCAACTTTACCCTTAAATATACTGACATTTAAAGTAGTATCTATTATTACTGATAATGCGATAACTGGAGCAGGACTTACATTGATTTTAATAAAACCTACACATTCAGGGCTCAGATTAACAAATGTCCATGGCTTTTGCACACTAACATTCTTGAGACGCAGTAAAAGCTCACTGAATGTTTTGAAGCAGTATGTGTTGTTGTAATGTTCTTTGGATGCTAAACTGTCAGATATTGCTCCCAAAAAATGAGAACACTCCAGTCGAGACCTCTTGTCCGCTGGTGCCTCATGACAAGTAGCTTCTCTTGATAAATAAGACGGGCGGTTGGGGAACACAGAAGGTACAGCACCAGTCTTAAGTCTTGGTATTTTGAGAGGGGCAACAAGCTTTTGGCCTGTCTTTTCATCAAAAACTTCTGTCTGCCATAGGACATCACTGGTTTGGAAGTGAAGAATACATACCTGTAAGTCAAAACCAGTCCATATGAGTAAATCTGAGTCATTCTGCAATGTATCTTACAACAGTCTTAGACACAGGAAATGTAAACAACCAAAAAGGAGCATGTAAAAATTCAATATGTTGTGAGACAGGAAAATGAAATCCACAATTGCATACAAAGTCTTAAGAATGAAGCTACTCAATGAAAACTTGCGTCTGCTCTCCCTGTCCAAAATTTTACAAAATGAACTATGGGCAGTCTCATGCGTGAATTGTGTTCTTCAGAAGGTACTTCACAGTTTATGAAGTTCAGAGCATAATTTCTAAAATTATTTGCACTGCACATAAGCTATACATAAAAGTTTGACCCAGTCACAGGGTCCAGAGAGAACCTGGGAAATGTAGGCCCTGATGACTACTCCCATACAGGCTTCCCTGGAGCCAGTAGGCCTCCCCAGAGCCACACCACTAAAGGCCCATGATTGCTAGTTATAGAAAATAGTTGATATGCTGCACATTAACATGATAAAAATTTACTCACCCTTGATGATTGCGATGGAGTGAATTTATCACGATGGATGGATGAAATCCACTTCTCCTTCAGAGGAGCATCAGATGGAAACTTGAAAACATTTACTTTCTGTCCCCCTTTGTAATTCCCTCTACATTTCGGAACACAACAGCGAAAAGGCATACTTGCTAGAGAACTGAAGAACAGAAACTGTTGGGCAGGCTAATCAGTAAACCTCTGGTTAGCCCCACAGATCCTCAAAACCACACAGGTAATCTTAGGACTACCCTGGACGCCATTACTGTGATGTCACAAGCTGGTGCTCAGGCTTTCCATCTATAGGGGGTGGTGCCGCAGCCCAGGATGGCCTTTAGCTCATAAAACCATCAAAAAAGTAATTATGAATACTGATGCAAACGGAACCATACGCAGAACTAGGCGGGTCTGCTGTTCCCATCATATGGGCCGGGGATTTCCCCAAGCTTTACATTTCCGAAGTATTTGTTCAGCTTAATGGTCCCAAAGTACAAAAAAGCAATTATGCTAGCAAGATTTAAATGTATTACTTTCTGCGGTTTCCGAAGACTGCACATCAGGCATACTTTTCTCAAATAGATATTGTAGCTGTGGTTTAGGAGCTATTGAATCTGGTGGACCTTCTACTGGCACCTGGGTTGTGGCCACTGTGTGACACAGAGTGTTGGGCTGGATGGGCCATTGGCCTGATCCAACATGGCTTCTCTTATGTTCTTATATTCTGTTTGAACGTTCCTGGTATAATAAGGTGAGACAGAAATGGATCAAGCTATTGACACAACAGTGGACTGAGTCCTTAGCAGACGTCCTTGTTTCTAAATAAATAGCAGATAGAAGAGTAGAAAATATACTCATTTTAGCTAAATTTTTAGTTCAGGCCATGAGAGTTTGGGCAACTTACAAGAGAACAGTTGTCTTTGCAGCTTACATATTAGCCGTGTCTGGTCTGGATTCTTCCTTATATTCCCAGCTAGGTTTGAGCAATGCTACTCAAGACCTAGAGGTCAGGGGAGTAGAGTAAGAAAGAAAACAAAGAGGAAAAAAACCCCTTGGGGTAGCTATGTTAGTCTGTAATAGCAGAACAAAATTAGAGTCAAGTAGCACTTTAAAGACCAAGGCTGATTTCCCACTACAGCTGCCTCGGTGTTGCGCCGCCGTTTGCCCCGACACTATCGGTCAATTTCATACCTGAAGCCACGGGGCTGCATTTTGACCTGCGGCTTTGCCTGATTTCCCCCGCAGTTTTGTGATCCTGTTTTTTGAGGATCACGAAACTGCGGGGGAGATCGGGCGAAGCCGCGGGTCAAATGCAGCCCTGCGGCTTCGAGTGTGAAATTGACCAATAGTGTCGGAGCAAACGGCGGCGCAACACCAAGGCAGCTGTAGTGGGAAATCAGCCCAACACAATTTCCTGGATATATAAGCTTTTGGGAGTCAAAGCTCCCTTCATCAGAAGGATCTAACAAAGTCAGCTTTGACTCACAGAAGCTTAGGCCCTGGAAGCTGGTGTTGGTCTTTAAGGTCCTACTGGACTCGAATTTAATTTTGAATTTTGAATCTCAGAACGCAGCCTTAATCTTTTTGGCCCTGCATTTCTGTTTCTTCCTCCCTTTCCATTTCTTGAATTCTTTTCTCTCTCATTCTCCTCTCCAAAAAGAAGAAAACTAGAAATCACCACCACAACAACAATAATAACAACAATAATAATAGTGGGTGTACCTTCAGTGCAACTCATTTTGTTGTAGTGGTTGTTAACTGGTTGTAGAGACAGTTTGCTATATTGGTTAAGAGCGGCGGACTCTAATCTGGAGAACTGGTTTTCATTCCCCACTTCTCCGCATGCAGCCAGCTGCGTGACCTTGTGTCAGTCACAGTTCTCTCACAGCTTTTCTCTCATGAGCAGTTCCCTCAGATCTCTCTCAGGCCCACCTGCCTCACAGGGTATCTGTTGCAGGGAGTGAAAAGGAAGGAGATTGTAAGCCGCTCTGAGACTCCAAGTGAAGGGCGGGGTGGAAATCCAACTCTTCTTCTTCATTTTAGGACACAGTACAATTCAGTTGAAGGTCATGACTAATTGGCTGAAGGCCAGTGGGTTAAAATTCACTTTGTACTGTTCTGGGAGTGGGGGGGGAGAGAGAAAGAGAGAAAGAGAAGAAACGAAGAAATGGTGACAATTCATCAAGTGGTATCTTTATTTACCATGGTGTACCTATAAGCTGCCTGATTAAGAGCGCCAGAATTAAACTTTGTTGGCTATGTGCACACTGTGGTAAGTTAACCTACCTCACAGGTTTTTGAGGGGATAAAATGGAGGACCATAGAATGATGTAAGCCACTTTGGGGATCAAAGGAGGGTATAAATTAAGTAAATGCCTTAATCGCCACGTTGTGAACAGTTGCCCGCATGCAGCTAGAGGAGGGTTTCTTTTGCCACAGACAAATGGTGAAGGAGGTTTTCAGGATGGAAAATGCTTGAGAAGTTTTCTCACACATAGCTTTTTTTTTTTTTGGTATCAATTCACACCAACAGGAAATGCTGAAGTGCAGCAAGAATTCGGAAGGCACGGCAGAGCTGGAAGAAGCGCTTGCCACGGTGCTTGACATCATCAAGTCAGCGAATGACTCAATGCACCAGATCGCAATTACGGGCTACGAGGTACGCATTTAAGCAGGTCTCGTACAGACCGCTGTTGTCCTCCAAAGCTTATTCGGGATTCCTCGATTACAAGCTAATCAGCGATGATGGGCAAGTTCCCAGAAAGACAGTTTGTTCAATAGTGCCACCTTTCGCCAAGCACATATTGCACTGCTCTCTCAGTTCATGTAGGGAAGCAGTGAAGTTTGGGTGTGAAACAAAGATACAATCTAGAACACACTGTCTAATTCTTTACTAGGTGGAAAAGTTCCCTGAATGTAGCAAGGCTAAGAAGTAAGGGTCACGTGAAGAGACTTAGGGGTGCAGGAGGAGGTGGGCAGGGTTAATGGGATTTTTTAAAATCCCTTTTCCCCCCTCAGAATTGCTTCCCCTTCCCCCTTTCATACCAGGGCAAACGGAGTGAATAGCATGCCCTCCATATCTCTCAGAGCAAATCAGTCTGGTTTGTGAGGTATACAAACATCCCTCTGGACTTGAGGGAAATGACATGATTCATTATAACATATAGAAGATGCTTATTTTAGGTTGAAGAAAAGCATCGATTTAATCCATAACGATGCCCAACTTTTCTGTCAGAACATCCCCTCTACTTTGCATTCTTCTGCTCCGGCAGTTAATCTTAGAAGCTCCACACGCCACCTCGCCCCTGTGACACTTTCCCCTCAGCCCAGCTGACATAATTCTCCTCTCACAAGTCCATGACTCATTCATCCACTTTCAGTAGCTGGAATGTTTGCAGAGATTCCATGACATCACATCAGCTCCACCGCTGGGACGGTGGTGGAAGGTCATAGACACCGATGCCTTGCTTTTAAACTATTCACACGGTGTCCAATAATCAGGGTTTTTTTTCCTAGTTTTATGATGACTGATTTCCCTCTTCAGGCAATAAGGACATTGATATTTTTGAAAAACCAAACTTTTTCTCTGTCATTTCTTAATCCTATCTTGTGAACTACTGACCCAGTTTATTATACGTCTGAATTATGCAATAGAAATTCTGTGTTTTGGGCGATAATCCAAGTGCTTCAGGCACTCGGGCAGTGCCAGATTAGCTGAACATTCCCCTGACGCCTGATGAAGCAACTAGGAAATAACTGTGACCAGGGCTATTTTGTGGCAGGAATGCACAGAAACGGAGTTCCGGCTGGCTCCCAGGTTGGCCACGCCCAGCAGGAACTCATTAGCATAACAGGCTACACCCAACAGCAGAAACTCATTAGGATTGGCTACATTAGGGCTGTGTGGCTGAACATGCAAAGGAGTTCCTGCTACCAAAAAAGCCCCGGGTTTTGACAACAAACAAGGTAAACGGAATAAGAAGCAAAAGGTGGGTGTGGCTGGATGACCACACGTCTGGCAACATGGGTGTGTGGCCTAATATGCTAATGAGCTGTGTTGTCAGGGGTGTGGCCTAATATGCTAATGAGTTCCTGCTGGGCTTTTTCTACAAAAAAAGCCCTGACTGAGACCAAAGGTGTACAGCTCTTAAAACAGCTAGAAAAGGGCTTAGCAAAGACTCCCAAGGACAAACACTGGGGAAAGAATTACAACTAGGATGAGTGACATGAAACGTGACGGTAATTTGAGGCAGTAAGGGCTAGAACTTTACTTCTGCTTTTCTCTCCTCTCCCTGTCTCTAGGGTGACGTACACGAGCTCGGGAAGTTGCTTCTGCAAGGCTCGTTCAATGTTTGGACGGATCACAAAAAGGGCCACAACAAGGTCAAAGACTTGGCCAGGTTCAAGCCAATGCAGAGGCACCTCTTCCTCTATGCAAAAATCCTGCTCTTCTGCAAGAAGCGAGAAGAAAATACGGACGGGCACGAGAAGTCTCCCTCATACAGCTTTAAAAATTCCTTAAAGGTAAGCGATTTGTTACGGGGAGTTTTCTTGGCTTTGCAAGCAGAAGGTCCCCAGTTCAACACATGAAGCTGCCTTATACTGAATAAGATGTTTGATCCATCACGGTCTGTATTGTCTACTCGGACTGGCAGCTGCTCTCCAGGGTCTCAAGCAGAGGTCTTTCTCATCACTTACTGCCTGGTGTTTTTAACCGGAGATGCCAGGGATTGAACCTGGGGCCTTCTGCATGCAAAGCAGAGGCTCTGCCACCGAGCCATGGCCCCTCCCCACAAGGATCTTATCTATTTACATACGTCATACATACTTATTTACATACTTAATTTATACCCTGCCTTTCCCCCCAGTGGGGACCCCTTGTGGCAGAAGAGAGAGGACTGTCCCACATTATCATTTTCCTGGCTTGTATGTTCCCATTTCTTCAGGGGAAGGAGGGGAGAGGGATTCTGTTCCACACGTTCCTTTGGTGGCTGATTAAATCTGCAGGGAGAAATGCTGGACATAAACCAGTGTAATATCGAATCGACCACTAGAGGGCGCAAAACACATAATAAACGGAAACCCCCCCCCAAGAAACAGGAACTTTCAAGTGAGGAAAAAGAAAAT
This sequence comes from Gekko gecko, assembly GCA_029375565.1. NCBI lineage: Eukaryota > Metazoa > Chordata > Lepidosauria > Squamata > Gekkonidae > Gekko > Gekko gecko. The sequence continues at coordinate 125,282,181 of JAPDNY010000008.1, forward strand.
GCAGGAAAGCCCAGAGAGATCTATAGACTAACCGGTCTTAAACCACTGCCATTGCAAACTGGAATCAATGTGCACTTGTTTCTGCCTTACAGCAAGTTGGACTTAAAAACAGGTTGTCTTTCTTGGTGCCCGACAGGACAGGGACCCTGCCTCCCTCCTGTCTCCCCAGGGGAAGAATGTAGGGCACCAATAACCCTGCCTTTGTTAACTTTCTTTTGTCAGGTCCCAGGAGTCTGTCCGGTAAAGCTCCAGCCCTAGACGCATTCATGCCCACCAAGGCAACAGAAGTCACAGCACCGTGTCTTTAAGCTGTGATACTCGGGTTAAGCTGCGATACAGCTAGGGAGGATTGATTTGTAAGATTATCTAGATGTCGAAGCAAGTGGCAGATGAGGAAATTACTTTGACTTTCTGTCTCTGGGAAGAGGGAACTCCCGTTGCATCCAGCATGATGGTGTCTTCTTCCCACCCCAGAAAGAAATGTTCATTCGTAGGCACAACCCCTACTGCAAGTGCTGTGTACTCCAAATAAGCTCTGGAGAAGAACTGCAATGGTGGGTTCAAATACTCCTCCCAGGCTTGGGGAGGAGCTTGGAATCCAGATGCCCATAAAGGCTGCTTCATTTACATCTGAATAAAAGGTAAAGGTAAAGGTTCCCTTGCTCGAAAGCCAGTCGAATCCGACTCTAGGGTTGCGGTGCTCATCTCCGTTTCAAAGCCAAAGAGCCAGCGCTGTCCGAAGACGTTTCCGTGGTCATGTGGCCGGCATGACTAAACACCAAGGCACATGGAACGCTGTTACCTTCCCTCCAAAGTGGTACCTATTTATCTACTTGCAATTTCTTGCTTTCGAACTGCTAGGTTGGCAGAAGCTGGAACTAGAGACGGGAGCTCACTCCGTCATGCGGCACACTCAGGTCTCGAACTACTGAACTACTGACCTTCCACAGCTGAATAGGATGTTAATAAAGGAGAGCCAGCGTGGTGTAGTGGTTAAGAGCCTTGGACTCTAATCTGGAGAACTAGTTTTGATTCTCCACTACTACTCCTCCTCCCCATGAAGCCAGCTGGGTGACCTTGGGTCAGTCACGGTTCTCTTAGAACTCTCTCAGCCCCACTTGCCTCGCCGGGTGTCTGTTGTGGGGAGAGGAAGGGAAAGGAGTTTGTAAGCCGCTCTGAGACTCCTTCGGGAAGTGAAGGGCGGGGTATAAAACCCAACTCCTCTTCTTCTTCCTGGCTTCACTTCATCCTCTGTAAAGAAGACCCTGGAATCCACACGGCCGTGAATTTTCTACTGTCTGCAGAAAATGGAATCAATGCAATGACCTTTTACTGGTGGTGCAAAGAGCCATCGAGTCGCAACCGATTTGTGGTTGACCCCTTACTGGGTTTTCGGTGCAGGAGACTTGAACAGAGGCGGTTTAGACACGAACACATGTGAACACTCGTGCAGCTGCCTTCTACTGAATCGGACCCTCGGTCCATCAAAGTCAGTATTGTCTACTCAGACTGGCAGCGGCTCTCCAAGGTCTCAGGTGGAGCTTTTTCAAATCGCCTGCTACCTGATCCTTGAACTGGAGATGCTGGTGATTGGACCTTCTGCATACCAAGCAGATGGCCTACCACTGAGCCACGGCCCCTCCCCTACTGTTGCCTGCCTCTGCATAGCAACCCCGAACTTCTTTGGTGGCCTCCAGGGCTGACACTGCGTAGCTTCCGAGATCTGATAATAGCAGTTTTCCATCGCCTGCCTCTGAGTAGCAACCCTGGACTTTCTTGGTGGTCTCCCATCCCCGTACTAACCAGGACCGACCCTGCTTAGCTTCTGAGATCCGACAAGGGTGGTTTTGCCATTGCCTGCCTCTGCACAGCAACCCTGGACTCCCTTGGTGCTCCCCAGGGCTTTTTTTGTAGAAAAAGCCCAGCAGGAACTCATTAGCATAATAGGCCACACCCAACAGCAGAAACTCATCAACCTATTAGGCCACACCCCTGACAGCACAGCTCATTAGCATATTAGGCCACACCCCCACATGCTGCCAGACATGTGGTCATCCAGCCACACCCAGATTTTGCTTCCTATTCCCTTTATCTTGTTTGTTGTCAAAACCCCAGGGCTTTTTTTGTAGCAGGAACTCCTTTGCATGTCAGGTCACACCTCCCAAATGTAGCCCAATCCCAATGAGTTTCTGTGGTTGGGTGTGGCCTGTTATGCTAATGAGTTCCTGCTGGGCGTGGCCAGCTTGGGAGCCAGCCGGAACTCAGTTCCTGTGCGTTCCTGCCCAAAAATAGCCCTGGTGCTCCCCCATCCCAGTACAAACCAGGGCTGACCCTGCATAGCTCCCGAGATCTGACAAGGTTGTGCTAGCCTGTGCCATGCGGGCCAGGGCGGTAACGTTTATTAGGACCAACCAGAGTGACACAAAACACTGTGCAAGCATCGGCACTCTTCAGAACTCTTCTTCAGACTGGTTGTTAACAAAAAATTTTAAAGACAGGAGGGTGGAAAAGCAGATTTTTGTTCAGGGCCTGATGCTAAGGTCTGATTGTCAGACATTCCCAGCCCAGCCTCAAAGGAAGAAATGGACTGAAAAGTCTGCATTCGAAAGTCCACCAGGAATGTGCCCTAAAAGATTTAAATTCAGAACAATCAGGATTCAACTAGCTTTGGCGCTGGGAAATTCTTGGAGATTTGGGGGGTGGACCCTGAGGAGCATGGAGTTTAGGACAGGGGTGTCAAACTCATTTGTTATGAAGGCCGGATCTGACATAAGTGAGACCTTGTTGGGCTAGGCCATGTGTGTGTCATAAAATGTAATGCCAGGGAGCGGAGATATAAACTTTATTAAGGGCATAAACCCAAAGATTTTTGTTTAACTTAAAATAAACACATGCTTAAAACATTAGCTCTGTAAGCTGCAAACCTACTTTTGATTTATTGACATCCACCACAGGAATCTCACGCTCAGAGTTCTGAGTCCAGGACCCAGGTTAATCCATGAAATGGCGGAGCGATTGAGAGAGTCTGGCGAAGCAAGCTACGATGCAGCAGCAGAACTGGAAGCAGGAGATGGCCGGTGCCACTGTGGGCCTGATGGAAGCCATCGAGGGGCCTGATCTGGCCCCCGGGCTGCATGTTTGACATCCCTGGTTTAGGGAGAGGAGGGACTTGGTGGGATATAATGCCACAGAGTCCACCTTCCAAAGCAGCCAGTTTCCCCAGGGGAACTGTCACCGATCTGTTGGCAACCGAGCTCTTAAATTGCACCAATCACCTCCACGTCTGGACCTGGCCATCTTATTCATCGTCGATTCCATAGCTTATTTTTTTTTTAACAGGTCCAGTTTTTCAGCAGCATAATTCTATTTTTAATAGGGCTGCAAACCTCCAGAATTACACCTGGTCTCCAGGCTATAGAGAGCCAGTTCCCCTGGAGAAAACGGCAACTTCAGGGTGGAGTGTCTAGCATTATACCCTGCCGAGGCCTAGGGTTGCCAACCTCCAGGTGGTAGCTGGAGATCTCCTGGAATTCCAACGGATCTCCAGGCAACAAAGATCAGTTCCCCTGCTTTGGATGGTGGGCTGGCTCTACAGCATTAGACCCTGTTGAGGCGCCTCCCTTCCCCAAACACTGCCCCCCCCCAGGCCCAACCTTCAAAATCTCCAAGACTTTCCCAGCCAACAGCTGGCAACCCTGATTTCTAAGAGTCCTCTTGGTGTTCTGTTCTCTGGTTTGGGGGTGGAGTGGGGAAGAGAGGCTGGGCCAAGCGCCACAGAAAACGTCTCTCAGGATCTGAGAACTGGAGCCTCACTTCTGCCGCTCTGGTGTTTGTGGCCTTTCGCCATTCTTCCGTGTGTAACTCCTCTGGCAATAGGGGGAGCGTTTGGTTTTTTAATTGTTTCTCAGCCACGGCAGAAAGATTTCCAGATTCACAAAGCAGTCTGACTTGTTACACGGAGACCCCAAGGCGTGAGATAAGCGGCGCTCTGTAATTTTCATGGGAATGTTCAGGCCTTCTCAGGATGAGAAGGCAGGAGAGACTGCGGGCGCTGTTTTGAGGTGCCATTTAAAACCCATTTGATTAAAAAAAAATTCTCTCTGTGTTTGTGTGTTGCCTGTTTCTCCAAGCCCTGCTCAAACACATCCCTGCCCACTTTAATCCAGGGAAATATTTGCCCGGAAACAGGGAGGGCCCATAGCTTCACAGCAGAACCACCAGCTGTGGTTCACATGTTGAGCGGCTTGGGAGATTCCAGCCACCCCCACTGAACTGGAGAGCCCCCCTCCCTACGGTTGCCATCTCTGGGCCAGGAAATTCCTGGAGATTTGGGAGCGGTGCCTGGGCAGGGAAGGGTTTGAGCACAACAGGGACCTCAGTGAGGTAAAATGCCACAAAGTCCACCTCTCCAAGGCAGCGATCTCCTCCAGGGGGACTGATCTATGTCGTCTGGAGATCAGCTGTAATTCTGGAAGATCTCCAGGTCCCTTCTGGAGACTGGCAACCCTACCCCTTTCCCCCTTCTGGGCAGGGTTGCCAGGCCTGGGTTGGAAAACACCTGGAGACTTTGGGGGTGGAGCCTGGGGAGGGCAGGGTTTGGGGAGGGGAGGGGCCTCCGCACGGTCCAATGCCAGAGAGCCCACCCTTCAAAGCAGCCATTTTCTCCAGGGGAGCTGATCTCTGTCAGCTGGAGATGAGTTGTAAAAAGCAGGAGAGCCCCAGGCCCCACCTGGGTAGGCTTGCCAACCTCCACTTGGGGCCTGGAGGTCGCCTGGAATCGCAACTCGATCTCCAGCCAGTAAAGACCAGTGTCCCCTGGAGAAAATGGCTGCTTTGGAGCAAGGACTCTATGGCACTATACCCTGCTGTGGTCCCTTCCCTCCTATTATTAATGTAATATTTATTAATTTCGGCTTGCATTCCGCCCTCCCCGCAAGCGGGCTCAGAGCGTATGATGACAGTAGAGGGTTAAAGCATTTCACAATAAGAGTTCGATTCAATTCAAAACCTTTATGGGCATAGATCAGCATCTTAACCACACAATAAGAGTTAAGACATTTTGTAATCAATATTTCATAATCAGTAGTTAAAACAGATGAAAACAGAGCTATAAACTAACACAGATGGCATGGCAGTTTGGTACAGTAAATTGGAGCCACTAGGCCAGAGACCAGGCCAATGCTCCCTCTAAGTCTTGTGGGCAAAAATTCTACTTTGTGAGCTACTGGCATTAGGAGGAGGAGGAGGAGGAGGAGATTGGGTTTATACCCCGCCCTTCACTCAGAGTCTCAGAGCAGCTTACAAATTCCCTTCCCCTCCGTACAGCAGACACCCTGTGAAGTAGGTGGGGGCTGAGAGAGCTCTGACAGAAACTGCTCTTTTTCAAGAACAGCTGTGCCAGAACTATGGCTTGCCCAAGGTCATCCAGCAGGTGCAAGCTGAGGAGTGGGGAATCAAACCCGGTTCTCCCAGAATTAGAGTCCACGCACTTAACCACTACACCAGACTGCACGTGAAATCTTATTGCACTATGGCATAACAATATTTTTTCAATTCTACAGACGAACAAGAAGTCTTCTACATAGCAAGATGATGATGATACATAGCAAGAAGATGATGATGATGAAATTCTCTGGAGTAAATCACATTTCGTGGACCACTTCTTCCAAAGGATCCTTAATAAATTGCATAATGTAATATCAATGCTTTTAAAAAAATTATTTAGAAAATCCAAGCAATGTACATATCGTACTCAATAAACAATCGTACATACAAAGATGTCTCTCCTTATTCCATAGAATGCAACTCTTTCAAACGAAGCATGTTTTTTCTAAGTAGGCTTTCTTGTGAGTAAAATTCTTTGTAAGTCTTTGTTGGGTAGCCTTTGTAGCTTATAAGTTTCATAGGCATCAGTCCGGATACCAGTAGTGGATATGTTTCTTTAAGAGCAGAGACTGTTTGGATATAAAAGGGGGTTTGACTGGCTGCACCTGTTCAGGTATGACTATTGGGCCTGTTGATGTAAGAATGAATACACATAATGGATTGGGTAAGAGTCCTTTCTCTTTGTGAGATATTGCTAATACTGTTAATGAATCTTGACTTTTGTAATAATGCATAGGAGTTATAATATGTATGTATTCCCTCTTTTTAGATTTTGTAAATTACTTCGTTTGGAAGAGTTGCATTCTATGGAATAAGGAGAGACATCTTTGTATGTATGATTGTTTATTGAGTACGATATGTACATTGCTTGGATTTTCTAAATAATTTTTTTTTTAAAAAGCATCGATATTATATTATGCAGTTTATTAAGGATCCTTTGGAAGAAGTGGTCCACGAAATGTGATTTACTCCAGAGAATTTCATCATCATCATCTTGCTGTGTATCATCATCATCTTGCTATGTAGAAGACTTCTTGTTCTTCTGGATAATTGAAAAAATATTGTTGTGCCATAGTGCAATAAGATTTCGCAACATTAATATATGATATGATATAAGCACAATTTGTACAGTTTCCTTTTGGTCTTCTTTTTGTCATATGTGACTGTGACCCTCCTATGGTTTTTTGGCCACGTGACCATGGAAACGTCTTCGGACAGCGCTGGCTCTTCGGCTTGGAAACGGAGATGGGCACTGCCCCCTAGAGTCAGATTCGACTGGCTTTTGTGCGAAGGAAACCTTTACCCTTTACTGACTGTGTTATATTAAGTTGTGATGTAAACTCCCCTGAGCCTGCTTTTAGGGAGGACGGTATACAAATCAAATAAATAAATAAATCTTCTGGCTAAGGCTGTGTAGTCTAGGGATGCCAACTCTGGGTTGGGAAATTCCTGGAGATTCGGGGGTGGAGCCTGCCAAGGGGGCTTTAGGGCAGGGAGGGTCCTCAGTGGGGTACAGAGCCATACAGTCAACCCTCCAGAGCTGCCGTTTTCTTTGATCTCTGATTCTCCTGAACATCTTCAGGTTCCACCTGCAAATTGGCAACCCTAACTATAGACACCTTTAACTGAGGAAATGAGGCTGATTTGTCTGTTTAAGAAATAAATGGGCAACTTAGCCAGTGAGACTTCTGACCTGTCACCCCAAAGGCAGAGATTTAGCCACACTTTGGTCAGTTGGGTGCGCAGCCCTACCCAGATCAGAGATTCTCCTCAAAGTACAATTTTTTTGTCCAAAAGGGAGGATTTTTAACATGTGACATGACAGCTGTCATTCAGAGAATGGGTGGGCATGTTGTGGAAATCAGGAAGCTTCATTTGACAGCAGTGGCCATCTGACAGCAATGCTGATTCTGTGAACTTTGGCAGATCATGAGAGGGAGGGCAGGAAGGGTTCCATCGGAGCTTAGTTCTTGTGGCCCTTTCTTACACACCCAGGGAAATGCTGATGGCCATGCTGGGGGTCAGGAAGCCATTTTTCTCCAGACCAGTTTGGCCAGGGATCCTGGAGGGTTTTTTGTCATCTTCTGGGTATGCAACAGTGGTCACTGGGTGTGGGGGGGAAGTATTTGTGAATTTCCTGCACTGTGCAGGGGGTTGGACTAGATGACCCTGGAGGTCCCTTCCAACCTGGAGCTCCAACTTGCAACCAAATCATGGTTCTATGATTTCTTAAAAGTGGAGATCCTTGGTGGAATTTCCATCGGATTTCAGCTACTTCACACTATTGTATTGCTGTTCTTACTATTTTTAACATTCTATGGTCCCGGAATGCCATTGTGCATGCATGTGTTGTTCAGCATCACACTGCATCATAGGCTTTATGTTCTGTAGTTGCTGCGTACAAAGCATGAAGATGTCCATGTGCAGCAGCTGTAGCCCAGACACTCTTCATGCAGTGCAACTCAGGGCAAAGTCCAAATGGGACTCTTATTTCCTGTCCCTCAGATTCTGTAACTTCTTTGCCGACTTTCCGTTCCTCTTTCCAGCTTTCGCCTTCCTGCCTGTTTCATACTATTTCATACTTTCCCTATTTTCCTGCCAATAGTACATAATCTCCTCCTGTGCTTAGGCGTTTTTTCCCTTTAAATTACTTTTTTAATTATTTAACAGAACTTTTGCTTATTTGACAGAAACAGTACTGTTTGTTAACATTCCGTGGCGTCACAGCTTCTGAAGCTGTGATCAAGGGGTGTGGCATTCACAGGCAGGCAACCAATTGGTTAATTTATAAACTGGGATTAGGGCACTTGGTTCCCACGGGCAGCAGGGCAGGGCTACCATGCCAGCCGAAAACTTGGCACTTTCTATTTAAGAAATGAATCACTGTGTTTTGGTGATTTCATGTGCTTCGTTACGCCGTCTCAAAATAATGGGTTACGCTGTGAGGGTAAAACGTCTTGTTTCTTTTCTGTTTCCTTTAAACAGATGAGCACCGTCGGCATTACTGAAAACGTCAAAGGGGATAACAAGAAGTTCGAGATCTGGTACAATGGCAGAGAAGAAGTCTATATTATTCAGGTGCTATGCTTTCTCCTCCATTTTCAGCAGCCTTAATTCTGGTGATGAGTTCCATTAGTGTCACGGTGGGGGGAATACAGGACAATGAAATTCCCCAGGGAAAGATCTCTTGGTCCCCCAACCGTTTGAGATTTCCCAAGATATAATTGCATGAGTTGAGATGTTCCCAGTCGAAATCTGTCCATCACCTTTTTATCCTGCCCTTAATCCAAGCCACTGAGGGCGGTGCTCGCGTGTCTCTCTTCTCCTTTATTCTTGCCTCACAACCATCCAGTGCGGTAGAAAATGTTTCGGCATTTCAGAAACGAACAAGATTTTATTCTAGATAATAAGCTTCCATAAATGGGAACCCACTTTGTTAGATATATAGTAGGCCGAGAGGCAACAATTGGCCCAAAGTCACCCAGTGATAATCCTGGTTGAGTGGCTGAATTACCATCTTCCAGGTTGGGAGGAGCTGTGGCTCAGTGGTAGAGCATCTGCTTGACATGCAGAAGGTTGCAAGTTCAGTCCCTAGTAGGGCTTTTTTTGTAGCAGGAACTCCTTTGCATATTAGGTGACACACCCCTACTGTAGCCAATCCTCCAAGAACTTACAGAGCTCTTCTTACAGGGGCTGCTGTAAGCTCTTGGAGGATTGGCTACATCAGGGGTGTGTGGCCTAATATGCAAAGGAGTTCCTACTACAAAAAGAGCCCTGGCGTCACTCCCCGGTATTTACAGTTAAAAGATTTGTCAGTAGGTGATGTGAAAGACGTCGGCCTGAGACCTTGGAGAGCCACTGCCAGTCTGAGTTGACAGTACTGATGACCTTGATGGACCACGAGTCTGATTCAGTATAAGGCAGTTCCATGCGTACAGGCTGGAACTCCCCCAGAATGACAACTGATCACCAGGCTACAGTGAGGAGTCCAAATGCACCAAGTGGCTTTGGGTGAACAAATATTTTCTTAGAACTGACACAGGAGAGGAGGAGGAAGAAAAGTTTCACGGAGGAGAAAGAGGAGCCTTCTGTGCCCCTCTGCCCCTCCAACCTTCTTCCAGCTGCACTTTCCCCAAACCAAGGTTCTGGGTCCATACTGGCAATAGAATATCACCAGGGGTCTTTTCGTAGAAAAACAGCTGCAGGCGGGCAAAATGTGGCCATGCAGCACTTAGTGTGAAATTGATACGTACCATCTGGGCAAAAGAGAAGAGCAAGCATGGAGCAGCGCTTGTGGGAAATCGACCTTTGTCTTAGCTCAGGAAGGATGGCTCCAGAGCATACTAATTTATGCAGTAGCCAACTAATTTATGCAGTATCCCACCCATGTGGCAGCCATTTTCCCTAACCTTCTCCCCATGGTGGCCATTTCCTGCCCTAGTCTCTGGGGAGTTTTTTAATTTTTTTAAAAAGATCCGCACTAAACAATAGTTATTAATGATATACCAACATGGGTACAGGTTTTTGAAATTTCTAGCTCTTATTTTTCTTGAAAAGTAAATCTCTAGCCCTTTCCATTGCAGAGATATAAGGGGAAAGGCATATTCCTGCAATGGTAAGTCTAGAGACTTACTTTGTCTAAAAAATTAAAGCTGGGAATTCAAAAAGCTTGGTAGTGCCAAAAATTGCAAAAGGTATAGTGGCCATTGCTGGGGGACTGAGGCAAGGAAATTGTGGGAAGCCTGCCATGTGGAAGCCCACTGCTGCTGCATTTTATCTGCAAACATATCAGCAATGGAGAAACCCACACAAGCCTGGAGATCTGAGGGCGGAGCCTAGGGAGGGTGGGGATGCCTAGGGCGGAGCCTAGGGAGGGTTTGGGGATGGGAGGGGCCTCAGTGGGGTATAATGCCATAGAGCCCAGCAGCCATTTTTCCCCAGTGGAACTGATCTTTGTAGTCTGGAGATCTGTCGTAATTCCAGGAAATTGCCTGGAGGTTGACAACCCAAGCCCAGCCCTTCCCAAGGCTGGGATAGAGAAGGCAGAGAAAGAAGTACTTTTCTCCCTTTCTGACAATACAAGGACTCCTGGGCGCTCAATGAAATTGATGACCAGTAGGTTTAGAACAAAGAAAAGGAAGTCCTTCCTCACTCAAAGAGAAACTAACACATGATGTCCACTGCCTCAGGAAATGGTGACCACTGCAAGCATAGACTGCTTCAGGAAGGGACTGGATAAACACATGGAGCAGAGGTCCATCAGTGGCTATTAGCCACAAGGTATAGAAGGAACGGAGCTGTGGTGGCTCAGAGGTTAAGACACTGAACTGCAGACTGGAAGGTCTGTAGTTCAGCAGTTTGAGACCCTAGGGCCGTGTGATGGAGTGAGCTCCCGTCTCTGGCCCCAGCTCCTGCCAAGCTAGCAGTTCAAAAGCAAGAAATTGCAGCTAGATAAATAGGTACCACTTCAGTGGGAAGATAACAGCGTTCCATGTGCCTCGACGTTTAGTCATGCTGGCCACATGGCCACGGAGACGTCTTTGGACAGCACTGGCTCTTCAGCTTGGAAACGGAGATGAGCCACCACCCCCTAGAGTTGGATGCAACTAGCTTTCGAGCAAGGGAAACCTTTTTATTGATGGAACACTCTTGTTCTGGGGCAGTGATGCTCTGTATTCTTGGTGCTTGGGGGGGCAAGAGTGGGAGGGCTTCTGGAGTTCTGGCCCCGCTGGTGGACCTCCTGAGGGCACCTGGGTTTTGGCCACTGTGTGACACAGAGCGTTGGGCTGGATGGGCCACTGGCCCGATCCAACATGGCTTCTCTTATGTTCTTATGGTCTTAAGGCTGAAGCAAGCCAGTAGGCCCCTCTGTGGCTCTTTTCTCCCTGGCCCCTCACCGTGGAAGATAATTTTGTGGAAGCAGATTTTGGGGCGGTGGGGGGAGAGGAGGAGAGGAGACGGTGAGGCAGTTGGCCAGGGGGATTTGTCGAGTAGTACCTGGAGCAAGCTTTAAAGCAGCACGGCTGAATCCACCCGAGATCCAAAATATCTAAGGTGACTCCCTCTCCTTGGCTGTCTGCCTGATTTGCAATTTGCATTTGTTCTGTTTTTACAGGCTGCTTCTGTGGAGCTGAAAAACACCTGGGTCTCTGAAATCAGGAAAGTCCTGACTGGACAACTGGAAGCTTGCAGAGGTAGGATCCTGCACAGTATTAACTGCTGTGTATATTGTAAGGCACAGTCTTCTGAAGGTGTGCCCAAGGGGACCTCAGGATAGCGCTGTTGCTGCGTTGCAAGAAATACACAAATGGCATCGTTACAGTATGAGGGAGTCTGCCTGTTGTGTCTCTGCATGGCTCATAATTGTATAGAGGGTGGGTTATTTTGCCCTGCCCTGCCCTGGATATAGGGTTGCCTTTGATCCGTGGGGGGGCTCCTGGGTCCTTCCCGGGATCTTCTGCTCTGTGTACAAAGCCCCTGTGCTGTGATAACGTCACCTGGGAGTGATGTCATTGCGTTGCCAATGTTGGCGATGATGACACTCTAGGTTTTGGGCAAAACTCTATGGTTTGAGGCCAATCTTACCACAGAGTTTTGCCCAAAACCTAGAATGTCACCCCTGACGTCAGTGATGTGATGATGTCATTTCTCGGTGATGTCATCGCATCATGAGAGGGGGCCATTTGAGGGCAGGCTCCCCCCCCCCCATCAGCCAGCTGGCTGGTGGCAGAAAGGGCCCTGCTAAAGTGGGGGGAAACCCCGCCTGGATTGGGGGCCCAGCAACCCTACCTGGATAGCCCAGGGTAGCCTAGCTGCTTCAGATTTCGAAAGGTAAGCTGGGTTAGCCCTGGTTAGAACTTGTATGGGAGACTGCCAAGGAAGTCCAGGTTGGTACCCAAAGGCAAGCAATGGCAAACCATCTCTGAACATCTCCTGCTTTGAAAACACTGTGGGGTTGCCGTTAAGTCAGCTCCAACTTGACAGCAAAAAAGTTATTATACATTTTTGCCAGGACTCTGTATTGGATATGATTGGATCAGTCAAACCCTTCCAATGCAGAGAATGGTCTTAGGAGGGGATTAGACAGATTCATGGTCCATCAGGGGTTATGAGCCATGATGACTAAAGGGAACCTCCACGTGAAGGAGGAGGAGGAGGAGGAGGAGGAGGAGATTGGATTTATACCCCACCCTTCACTCGGAGTCTCAGAGCGGCTTACAAACTCCTTTCCCTTCCCCTCCCCACAACAGACACCCTGCGGGGTAGGCAAGGCTGAGAGAGCTCTTTCCTTTTTCACAAACAGCTCTGACAGAACTATGGAGTCTCAGAAAGGCTTACAAACTCCTTCCCCTTCCCCTCCCCACAACAGACACCCTGCGAGGTGTGTGGGGCTGAGAGAGCTCTGACAGAAACTGCTCTTTTTCAAGGACAGCTCTGACAGAACTGTGGCTTGCCCAAGGTCACCCAGCAGCTGCAAGTGGAGGAGTGGGGAATCAAACCCGGTTCACCCAGATTAGAGTCTGCGCTCTTAACCACGACACCAGTAAACCTCTGGAACGAAGGCTTTGGCCTCTGTACCCTGTCTGCTGGTCCTCCAGTGCAACTGGTTGGCCACAGTTGTGAAACGGGATGCTGGACTCGATGGAGCACTGGTCCGATCCAGCCAGGCACCTCTTACGTTCCAAGTGGTGGAGTGACTTGCCTTGAAAGGGGGCTGCCCAATGTTGTGGAAGAGGAAAGCGCCATCAAGTCGCGGCTGACTTAGAGCAACCCCCACAGGGTGTTCAAGGCCAGCGACATTCAGAGGCAGTTTTGCCGTTGCCTCACTCTGCACAGCAACCCTGGACTTCCCTGGTGGTCTCCCATCCAAGGACTAACCAGGGCCAACCCTGCTTAGCTTCTGAGATCTGGCAAGGCTGGGCTAGCCGGGGCCATCCAGGTCAAGGGGTGGTGCCGACCATCCGTCCTCAGCATTCCAGAAGTGCCCATAGGCTCAAGAAGGTGGTAGACCCTTGCAATAAACGTGAGAATTCTTCCCTCTCTTCCTCCCCGCTCCTAGAGTCAGTTTGGTGTAGTGGTTAAGAGCGCGGACTCTAATCTGGGAAAACTGAGTTTGATTCCCCACTCCTCCACATGTGCAGCTGCCGGTGTGGCCTTGGGTCAGTCACACGTTCCCTCAGAGCTATTCTCTCAAGAGCAGTTTTTAAAAGAGCTCTCTCAGCCCCAGCTGCCTCACAGCACAGGGTGTCTGTGGTGGGGAGAGGAAGGGGAAGGAGATGGTAAGCCGCTCTGAGACTCCTTCGGGTAGTGAAGGGCGGGGCATAAATCCGATCTCTCCCTCTCTCCCTTCTCTTCTACTCCCAGCAAGGGAAGAGCCTGCAGCGCCCGCCCCCGGACAGCGTGGCTTCCCCTGCCAACTGTCACCTGCTGTCCAAACCTCCAGCTTTAGTGCTGGCAGCGGTCGCAGCTTTCACATTTCCCACCAGCAGGAGAACGTGTCAGGTCTAATTGTGCCTGTGATCGCAGCCGAGGGCACGGCAAACAGGCACAACCAGCCCTGGGTGGAGAAAGTGAACACTCTGCTTGTGCAAATGTGCAGGTGCCTCCAGCCCCGCGGGTGGGTAGGTGGGAGGGACGGAGGGAGGGATGAAACCGCTGTTCTCTCCTTTGCCCCAGGCCGACTGCAGCTTTTCCCGTCAGGACCTGTGATCACTCCTGACGCCTTGGGCTGCTTGCTGTATTTAGGAGTCAAAGGCTGCGATCACAGGCACAATTAGAGCTGACATAGGTGCGAATGCCGGGCGGATTTAAAGGGCGCAATCAGACAACAACATCTGGGAAGCGCCCTGCAGCCATCAGCAACCCGTTCTGCTCCGCCGCAGAAGCAGAGTTAAAAGACACAGGGGGAAATCCGGTAGTAAATGGGTTGCAATGGGCCACAGATGGACTCCCGTGTCTGATTGCTCCAGTGCGCTCTCATGGCATTGGGATGGTCTGATGAGGGCATCCCGGCTCCGTGCCATTGTTCCCGCCACACACAGTATGTGCATCATCGCAAACTCCACCGTGTTGCACATATTTGATTCCATGTCAAAAATGAAGTCAAATGAGGAGGAAGTTCTATGTTTTTATTTCAATTAACAGGAAAACAGTTGGACCAAGTAGCCCATCCAAAATTGACTACTTTCTTCTCAGCATATTTGGGAGACAGGCTTCGATTAACAGGAAAACAATTAGACCAAATAACTCATCAAAAAAATGACTACTTTCTTCTTTTTCTTCTTCTTCATCTTCTTCTTCTTCTTGAACATATTCTGAGCATATTCAGGAAATACATGATATGTTATACAGGGACTGACATCGTCAAAAAAACAATATTCAGAAAGCATAAGAACATAAGAGAAGCCAATGTTGGATCAGGCCAATGGCCCATCCAGTCCAACACTCTGTGTCACACAGTGGCCAAAAATACCAGGAGCCATCAGGAGGTCCAGCAGTGGGGCCAGGACAGTAGAAGCCCCCCCTCCACTGCTGCCCTCACCCCCCAGGCACCAAGAATACAGAGCCTCACTTGCCCCAGACTGAGAGTCCTTATCTATACCTTGTGGCTAAGAGCCACTGATGGACTTCTGGTTACAAAATACAGTGGTCATTTGAATAATAAGCCTCTGATTTGTCAGATGTAAAGAAACATATCTACATCAAATCTACATAAAACCTAAGTGTTTACTTAACCTAACCTAAATGATGATGGGCAAGGATTCTTCATATCCTAAACAAAAGTCCTTGTTGTCTTGATACGAGACCAAAATCTGACCTGACCCAGACATTGCAAAGTGTTGCCCTTAAGAACTACAGAATCATGAACTTTGTACCTATTATGTTGTCTGCTAACAATATCAAACCTACAAGAGTAAAGTCTTCAATATAACAGGCCTTCCTTATATCCTAATAAAATATTACTTAAAAGAGAAATCCATAAAACCAAGGGAAAAATATGAATATGAACAATCAAGAAGAAAAAAAAACTAAATAAAAAAATCTTTATATTCCCATTCATACTACAACAGGGAGCCCTCAGTGCGGAGATGTGATTCATCAGTCCCCCATTTAAGAGCATGGGGGGGAAAGGGCACACACAAAAATGACTGACCCACAATTGCGTCTGATCACACTGATGGACTGTGCCCGCAGCTTCAAAGGGAGGTGTGATCGTGCAACTGTGGGTCAAATTCCTCCGGAAGAAATAGGCTCACTCCTCCCCCCCCATTTTTTCTGACGTGTGTGACCGCAACCAAAGACAATAGGGAACCCTTAGCGTACAAGTATACCCACAAATAACACCCACCAAGGAAGACCATCAACAATTCACAGCTATCTACGCTCAAAACTGTATGTTACATTCATTCAAGTACAAAGATGGGTTAGTGGTCATAACCCAATAGAATGTATAAACACACCCAACAGATTGCTCAACACAATTAAGCATTTTTTACAAAAAGAACGCATTCAGTAACCAACAGTCAGCTCCTCTGTAATTCCGTACACAAATATTGTCCATAGGCCTCCAAACAGAAAGTAACCATGGCAGAGGATGCCCACTGTGGAAAGAAAAACAGCCCTACGTCTCTCCCAGGTATAAATCAAGACGCTTCAACGATCCTAGGATTCCATTTAAGTTATTGAGGTGTTCCCAGGGCTCTTTTTGTAGCAGGAACTCCTTTGCATATTAGGTGACACACTCTGTCACACGGCGGCCAAAATATACCAGGTGCCATCAGGAGGTCCAGCAGTGGGGCCAGGACACTAGAAGCCCTCCCACTGATGCCCCCACCCCCCAGCACCAAGAATAGAGTGCATCACCTGCCCTAGACTGAGAATTCCCATCTATACCCTGTGGCTAATAGCCACTGATGGACTTCTGCTCCATATGTTTATCTAATTCCCTCTTGAAACTGTCCATGCTTGTAGCTGCCACCACCTCCTGTGGCAGTGAATTCCATATGTTAATCACTCTTTGGGTGAAGAAGTGCTTCCTTTTATCTGTTCTAACCCGACTGCTCAGCAATTTCATGGAGTGCCCACGAGTTCTTGTATTGTGAGAAAGGGAGAAAAGGACTTCTTTCTCAACCTGCTCAATCCCATTCATAATCTTATAAACCTCGATCATGTCACCCCTCAGCCGTCGTTTCTCCAAGCTAAAGAGCCCCAAGCGTTTTAACCTTTCTTCATAGGGAAGGTGTTCCAACCCTTTTATCATTCTAGTTGCCCTTCTCTGCACTTTTCCCAATGCTATAATATCCTTTTTTGAGATGTGGCGACCAGAACTGTACACAGTATTCCAAATGAGGTCGTACCAATGATTTATACAGGGGCAACTACTAATGCGGGGGGGGGGACACAGGAAAGCCCTCTGGCGACGTGGGAGGGAACGGCAGCCGTAAAGCAAGGACAGCTGTAAAATGGCACCTCTGTAGAGGGGTGGGGTTGGAAACCGACACCTTCTCATTCCCACTTTGATTATGATCTTTCGGAGGGGGACATACCAAAGCCGGTTTGGGAAGGATCTCAGGAAGGAAATTAATGACAGACTTGTGCAACCGCCACTCTTTGGACAATTAGTTCCACAGAATGTCGATCGCTATGTACACTGCCTGTTTTTCTCCCTGCAGTAAACGATACAACCACATTCTCTTTAGTGCGGAGAGAACCCCTCCTTAGTTCCCAGGACCAAAGCAGAAGCGTTCCTAGCATCCCTGTGTGTGTGTGTGTGTGTGTGTGCACAGAGGCAGAGGAATTGACTCAAGTGCTTCCCTTTTCCCATTTCCTTCAACAGAGGCAAGCCAGCTGCACCAAAGAATCACGGAGAGTGTGTATCACGCGCCGATGAATTCATCCAGCTCCTCCAGGTAACCACGACCACCACCACAATGGTCCCTACTGTGCGGTTGTTGAGGAAAGCACGCGAGTGCTGCTGAACAGATTGGAGGCGGGAGGCAGGGCCCCAGGTGGGATTGCTGGGCACCTGATCTTGCCTCACAACCAGGGGCTAACCCGGATCCAGATGCTGGGGTCTCTCTCCCCTGTGTACCACTGTTTGGGGCTCTGGCCAAAAGCTCCAGACTGGGATTAGAACTGACCTCTCCTGGAATTGGAACTGGCCTCCAGGCAACAGAGATCACTCCCCCTGGAGAAAACGGCTGCTTTGGTTGGTGGACTCTCTGGCACTGTACCCTGCTGGGGTCCCTCCCCTCCCCAAGCCCCGCCCTTCCCCAGCTACACCCTCCAAATCTCCCGGTATTTCCCCAACCTGGAATTGGCGGCTCTGCTTTGGAGTAGAGGCCTAATCCCATCTCTATGCTTGATCTCAGTGGTTTTCTCAGCTTCCGTTTGCCATCTGTGGTCGTTTCTCCCAGCATCCACTTCCCACAGGTCCTTGGTCTCTCCATACCTTCTTTCCTAAATACGTGGCTTTCTCTGAGCCAAGCAGAACGTGACGGGGAACTCATGAGTGCTAGAAGTTTGCGAATAACATTTTACAGCGACTTTAAGATGCTGTGAGGCCCCAATCCAGTGCAGAGTCCCCCCCCCCCAATATATTTCCAAGTGCCAAAATAGCGGGGTGGGGGAATGACACACACAATCTACTTCGAAGTGTATGAAACGACCCATTGAACTTATATACCGCATATCCAGCAGTTGTGGACAGGTTTGCATTGGGACCACACAGCGTAGCATTCAGACAAGAATAAAAGAACATGAAAGACATTGCAGACCGGGCCAGCCGGAAAAATCAGCAGTGACTGAACAGAGCCTAACTCAAACAGGACACAATATTTTGTTCCAAGACACTGAAAGGCTGGACAACACTTCCAGTTACCATATCAGATTGCACAGGGAAGCCACTGAAATTCATAAACATAAACATAATTTCAACAGGAAAGAAGAGAGTTTAAAAATAAATAGGGCATGGTTTCCTGTCCTAAAAAACACAAAAGGCTCTACATCTGACAACAGCATTACAGATAGGATTAGGATCTCAACAGCCATTCCACATGCAAAAGAACCTCCTCAGGAAACAGAAAACCTCAGGAAAGCTCCTCGGGAAACCTTATGCAAAAGAACCTCCTCAGGAAACAGATAATCCATATGCAAAAAACCTCCTCAGGAAAGCTCCTCCATTAGAAGGTTCACAGCCTGGGGAACTCCTACAAGACAATGACTCAGCCCTACCCCACCTTCCTGAGTATATATAAATCACCTGCCTACCATTTTTCTTCTCACCTTGACACAGAGAGTACTCCATCTTTCTGTGTTACACCTCTGAGGATGCCAGTCACAGCTGCTACAATGCCAAGACCACGGCCACACAACCCGGAAAATCTACAACAGCTAACCCATTGAACTGTTGCCTCCTCCTTTCCTAGTCTCCGTGGTTCTTTTACGTTTCCTAGCCTGGGCCTCTCTTCCTAAGGAAGCCCTTCTGTGACATCAGAGCAGTTTGTGGGCTACCAGGGAGTTCATGGGGGGGCTCCTATAAGATCTATGGTTAGGATTGCAAACTTCCAGGGGGGGCTGGAGATCTCCCGTAATTATACCTGATCTCCAGACAACAGGCATCAGTCCCCCTGGAGGAAACGGCTGCTCTGGACAGTGGACTCCGTGGCATTATTCCCTGCTGAGTTCCCTCCCCTCCTGAAACCTTGGATTCCCCAGGATCCATCTCCCAAATCTCCAGGAATTCCCCAAGCCCAATTTGGTAACCTTATCAGTGGTAAAGAGCGATTATATGAGAGGAACAAGTAATGGCGTCTGGGGCCAAAGTCCCACAGCAGAGTTCAAATGTGAGATGGTCGTAGGCCAACAGGTTCATAAAAAGCTTCTGTCAACTTACCTGATAAGGCAGGTTAAAACAAATAAATGGATCTAATTGCTCCTGAGTAGCGTCGACTTGAGAAATGACCTTAATTTATCTCCTGGTTGCCATAGCAATATGTGGCACAGCCCTGAGAACTTTCTGTGTCATTCTGGCACTGGGCCAGGCTCTGGAAGAGCTGCTGAGTAAGGCGGGCGGGGGGGACACGACCAGTTGTGTGACTGTCTTGCATCTGTTGCAGGGCACGGGGGATTCTCCAGTCTCTGCAGCTGATATTCTAGTTTGCTTGCATGACATCTAACTAGGGCTGCCATCCCCCTGATTGGGGCAGGTTTTCTCCCAATTTCGGGGGCCCTGATCTGCCTGCTGGCCAGCTGTTCAGTGGGGCAGCCCTCCCTGAAGAGCTCCACAGCGCCCGATGTGCCCAATGGAGGTGACGTCATCACCCTGGACGCGTCATGGGGAGGGGGACGCTCTAGCATTCAGCAAAAAGCTCTGTGGTGACCATAGAGTCTATTGCCAGATGCTAGAGCATCCCCCAGCAATGTGCCTAGTGCAATGACGTCACTTCTGGGTGACATCATCGCAGCACGCACACTATGCAAAAATCCTGGAGAGGAGCCCAGGAGCCCCCTACCACCAAAAGGTAGGGACCTGGCAACCCTACATCTAACTAGTGTTGCCAACTACAAGATTGGGCAATTTCTGGAGACTTCGAGGTGGAGCCTGGGGAGGGCAGAGTCTGGGGAGGGACCTCAAAGTCTACCCTCCACATAGGGTATCCAAGTTGGGAACATAAGAGAAGCCAATGTTGGATCAGGCCAGTGGCCCATCCAGTCCAACACTCTGTGTCACACAGTGGCCAAAAATACCAGGTGCCATCAGGAGGTCCACCAGCGGGGCTTGTACCCCACAAGCCCTCCCACTGTTGCCCCCCAATCACCAAGAATACAGACCATCACTGCTCCAGAAATTCCTGGGGATTTGTAATGTAGACTGGGGAAGGGAAGGACCGCAGCGGGGTATAACACTACACAGTCCACCCTCCAAAAGAGCCATTTCCTCAGGAGGAACTGATCTCTGTAAGTCTCTGGAGATCAGTTGTAATTCTGGTAGATTTCCAGGTCCCACCTGGAGGCTGGCAACCCTATGCCTCACATGAAACACATTAAAAGAAAACAAAAAGCAATGTCCTGGGCGGGAACATATGGGAGAAACTGGCTGCTTAGGGGTGAGCTCCCCCTCCCCGGCAGACTTTAAGCAGCGGCTGGACAAACACCTGTCAAAGATGCTTTAGGTTGATCCTGCAATTGAGCAGGGGGTTGGACTAGATGGTCTGTATGGCCCCTTCGAACTCTGTGATTCTGTGATTCGTGCTGTTAGCATATTTCTGTCACTGAGAAAGAGAGCATCATTCGTTCAGATGCTTGAGATTCAGCAGAAGCAGAGCCGGTATCTCTAGTGTCTTCTTGCTCAAGGAGAGATTGGCCAGTTTCATTCATTAGGCCATATTGCATTCCTCGGACTTCCCCTCCAGGATTGCTCAGACAAGCCCTGCAAGAGCAATTATTTCCCCCGGGGGAGTTAGAAGCCAGGCTTGCATTGGGACACCAGAGGAACCTCCTTGGATGCAGATGGGTAGCTTAGACCCTTCCTCCGATCTGGAAAGCTGCAGAGCGTTCGGCTCATCTTAATAGGTGGCCACCCTGGGTTTCTTCCAGGGGAAAGAAGGAGAAGGCAGGGCAGGGCTGGGCGAGGGCAGCTGCGGAGAGGAAGCAAAACCTGAGATGCTGCAAGAAGGGAGGGCCCGTGACTGAAGGGAAGGCGCTTCTCTGCCTCTGTCCAGCTGGAGCAAACGGGCAAGAAAGCTCTCCAGATTCAGAGAAGGGGGTTTTAAAGAAAAAAACATTCTACCCTGGGTTCGAAAGGTTTATGCTGTCGTGAGGCCCTGCTAAAAGAAAAAATAATCACCGTGATGTGGTGAGTCACCAAGAGATAAATTCTGTGCCCAGGATAAACTGTGGAGATTTGCGTGATTTGTCTAGTTTTGTGTTTATTCTGTGCAGCAATGCTCCCTCTAAGCTGGGGAGCCTTGTGAGCAATGGTTCTGCTTTGTGAGCACCTGGCATTAAAGTTGTGAGCGAGTGATTTGGCTGCTGCATAGATTACTTTGCTCTGGAGCCATCCTTCCTGAGCTAAAGCAAAAATGTGAGAGCCAGAGGCTAAAAAATGGTGAGCTAGCTCACACTAACTCATCTTAGAGGGAACATTGCTCACAGGCAATGCTCCCTCTAAGCTGTGGAGTCTTGTGAGCAAAAATTCCACTTTGTGAGCTCCTGGCATTAAATTTGTGAGCGAGCCATTTGGCTGCTGCATGAATTAGTTTGCTCTGGAGCCCTCCTTCCTGAGCGAAGACAAAAATGTGAGAGCCAGAGGCTAAAAAACTGTGAGCTAGCTCACACTACCTCAGCTCAGAAGGAACACTGCTGTGCAATATGTTTTGCCTAGGCTAATCTGGGGGGGGAGGCGGGGTGCCATAGAAGCGCCCATCCGATGGCAGGCACTCTTGCTTCTGAGAGAAAGGTTCCAACCCTGTGCTGGCAAGTGCTGTGCTGACAATCCTCCGGGACTGAGTTCCAGAAGAGTAGTGCAACCACAAAGAAGGTCATGCCTTCAGTAGACCGGTACCTAACTTCCAAAGGCCAGGTTGCCTGGATTTTCTGATAATGATTTGCGTCAGTGGGCATGCTTGTATAAGAGCAGGTGGTCCATCAGATGGTCTGATTCCAGACCATGTAGAGCTTCAAAAGCATCTCCGAGAGACCACGGGTGAAAGATGCTCACTGCCAGGAACCCTTGTTAACAACTCGACCGCCGTGTTCTCAACCAGCTGAAGGACGACGGTCCTTCCAATCATATAATTCAAGATGGGTAGCCGTGTTAGTCTGTCTGTAGCGATAGAAAAGAGTAAAAGAGTCCAGGAGCATGTTAAAGACTAACAAAGTTTGTGGCAGGGGGTGAGCTTTCGTGAGTCACTGCTCACTTCTTCAGAGACAGCTAGAATGGGAGTCCATCTGTCCTATATATTGCAAAGTGGAGGGATTTCAGATGCCAGATGACATTAGCAGGCAAATGGCAATAGAAGGTGTAATTGGATTCGGTGTGATACGCAGAGTAGTAGGCGTGGAGAAATCAGCATTGGTAATGAGACAGGAAACCTAGGTCTTAGTTCAGTCCGGGTGGATTCATTGTCTTGAATCATAAGATCATAGAGTTGGAAAGGACCTCCAGGGTCATCTAGCCCAACCCCCTGCACAATGCAGGAAATTCACAGCTACCTCCCCTCCCCGCCCGTGACCCCTGCTACATGCCCAGAAGATGGGCAAAAAAAATCCAACCTCCAGGATCCCTGGCCAAACTGGCCTGGAGAAAATTGCTTCTATGGCATTATACCCCACAGAGATCCATCCCTTCCTTAAACCCCGCCTTCCCAAAGCTCCACCCCCCAAATCTCAAGGAATTTCCAGAGCTGGAGTTGGCACTCCTACCCGCCTGGCCACATTCTGTTTTAAAAGATATCATCGTGGAAGTGTTTAGTTCTCACCTAGAAGTAACTGAGCACAAGCGAGATTTCCTCTGCTGGTGCAATGTCTGTTACAAACAGTGCCTCAGACCTGGCAGCCGACCATTCAGCCCTTAGGATGGCAATAAGAAATTTGATGGCAATTATTTTTTTTAAACAGACGCGTCTCCTGTTAACGGTCTGATTGATGAACAGCTTTATTCCCTAACATCTATACAGTATTTTAAAATAATAATTAAACTGGAGTCTCTCATGCTCCAATAATGAGGTAAGGCTCTAACCCCGTGGTTCTCTCTGGAATCCTCTTGCCTGTGCAAAAAGATGGAAAGAGAGGGAGGCAGGTAGTGGGAGAAGGGGCGTGTCTCTGTCCTAAAGGGCGTGTCTCTGTCCCCCCCCCCCCATTTTTTCCCCCTTTGTACCGCATATGCTGTCTTGTCATGACTGTACCGACCTCGTCTAGAAGGCATTTTATATCTTTCATGGGGATCAGTGGCATGGAGCAATTATGCTAAAAAAAGAATGTTCTCTAATCTAATGTCACTGTGAGATTAAAGAACCTTTGGACTATGTCTGTTTAGCGGGAAGAGATGGATGATTACGCTTCCTCCCAGTCACTAGACTTCCTGATTCAGCAAGGTTCTGCCTGGTAGTCTCTATTAGTCATCTAAATAGGGACTAAACTTCCCTCCTCCAGCTTTGTGGCACAGTGGCACGGTTTTATACCCCACTTTTCTCACCCTGGAAGAGTCTCAAAGTGGCTTACAAATCCCTTCCCTTCCTCCCCCCATAATAGGCACCTTGTGAGGTAGGTCGGGCTGAGAGGATTCTAAGGGAACCATGACTGGAAGAAGTACAGGTGGAGCTTTTAAGCAAGGCCTTAGGCTAAATGTTGGTTTTATCCTGGATCTGGGGAGAGTTCTTAATTATTTATTGTGTACAGAATGTTTGGAAACCTTTTTGAGCTACAGAATATACTACTACTATAGTAGTATAGAAATATATAAAACTAGGAATAAGGCCCATTGTGGAAATAAATACAATGGGCTCTAGAAAGAGGCTCTGGGAGAGTGCCCCGGCTTTGGGCACTCAGTGACAATTTGCTGTGGCAATCTCAGCAGGGTATAATGACAGAGTCCACCATTTTCTCCAGAGGAACTGATCTTTGCTACCTGAAGAGCAGTAGTAATTTTGAGTGATCTCCAGCCCACCCCCAAGATTGGTAACAGTGGTTCCCCAGGAGGGAGTGGCTGGTTTGGAGGGTAGAGTCTATGGCATTGTACCTGTCTGAGGTCCCACCCCTCCTCAACACTCACCGTCTCCAGGTTCGACCCCTCAAATCTCCAGGAATTTCCCAACCTGGAGTTGACAACCCTATCTCCCTCCCAGCCAACCATCAACCTACTTTTAGTTTTCCATCTCCTTCCCATTCCCTCCTAGAGAGCAGTTGTAATTTTGAGTGATCTCCAGCCCCCACCTGGAGATTGGCAACAATGATTCTCCATCAGGGAATGGCTGGATTGGAGGGTGGAGTCTATGGCATCGTACCTGTCTGAGGTTCCACCCCTCTTCAAACTTCACCCTCTCCAGGCTCCATCCCTCAAATCTCCAGGAATTGCCCACCTGGAGTCGGCAACCTGATCAGGACTGGGCCCAATGAGTTTTCTCCCAAAGGCCAACATAGGTGTGGAAAGGGCCTTTTACTGACAGAGGAAAAAGTACAGGTGCCAACTTTGATTAGGGAAATACCTGGAGATTTGGGGGGGGTGGATCCTGTGGAGGGCAGCATTTGGGGTGTGTGTGGAAGGACTCAGCAGGGTAAAATGCCATAGAGTCTACCCTCCAAGGCAAACATTTTCTCCCACGGAACGGATCTCTGTCATCTGGAGGTCAGTTGTAACAGTGGGAGATCTCCAGGTCCCACCTGGAGATTGGCAGCCCTAGGAGAAAGTCAGCCGCACAGCGGGGAGTTGAAGAAAATGGTCTGATGGTCGCTGGCCCACCTCATTAGCCAGCCAGCCATGCTGAAGCTAAGCAAGAGAAAGAGCCTTTTCCCATTTATTCTGACAGGAAAGTGGCCATTGGGGAGGGGGTTATGGGTGGGGGAGGGGTTATGCTGAAAGTCCTTTGTTTTTTTACTCACAGAACCAAGCTTGGTTGCCTACCGACAGCCACTGAGGGGACAGTCCCTCACAGGAGTCAAGAGAACTGTCTTCCTCAGGAGAGAGAGCTGTCTGCCAGTAAATCTGACATGCAAAATCTGTCTGAAGGGGGAGTGGGTGGGGAAGAGGAGCAGACCCAGCACCCGGCCAATGGCATGCGAGTACTCTTGAGAGGCGGCTGATGGGCCAATGGCTGAGGGAGGGCATTTTACAGCCAATGGGAGTGCATGGAATCTTGCAAAACCAAAAGATAATTATTTATAAGGAGAGATAAGTCCCATTGGCTGAGTAGTGGGAATGGCACTGCACCTGGAAATGAGGTATATGAGGTGTATACTCAGTGAGGTATACTCAGTTACCTGCCTCAGTTGTCTTGACTGGTTGAGGTAAAAAAGCAAAAAAGCACAACACTAAAATCATAAACACAGAAAAATATAACGAGTAATAAAAACAAACCAAGAACCTGCCAGGGGCATATAAACAACACAAAATATTATTGAACAGCTTACAACAGTGTGCATAAAACAGCCCTTAAACTAGAATCAGGCCATAAAAGAACAACATTTAGCCTGACGGAGCCCTATCAATTAGCAGCCTGCATAAAGAGAAACGTTTTGACCTGGAACGGTAAGACAGGCCCTGAGAAAACATCAAAGGGGAGGACTTTTTAAAAATGTGGCACCATCACTGAAGAAGAAGAGGAGATTGGATTTATACCCTGCCCTTCACTACCCGAAGGAGTCTCAGGGTGGTTTACGATCTCGTTTCCCTTCCCCTCCCCACAATAGACACCCTGGGAGGCAGGTGGGGCTGAGAGAGCTCTCTCGAGAACTGCTTGTGAGAGAACAGTCTGAGAGAACTTGTGACTGACCCAAGGTCACACCAGCAGGTGCATGTGGAGGAGTGGGGGATCAAATCCAGTTCTCCCAGATTAGTGTCCATGGTTTTAACCCCTATACCAAACTGGAAAATGTGGCTGACTGGATGGTATGGGATTTGGTGGAGTTCTGTTTTGGCTGCAGTGATTCATGACGCTCTTCAGCCATGCTGTGCCAAACATGCTCTTTTATATATGTAATTAACTACCTAGCTATTTTATTTTGTATTTTCATCAGACTTACCAAAGATTAGAGTTATATGTGTAGAGTTATGGAAGGATAGTAATTAGGCTGTAGAGAGCAGGGGAGTGAGTGACCGAAAGAAAACGGCTTGACGTGTTAGAAAGGGAGTGAACTATGAGTCAGCACGGGAGCGTGTGCAAGGAGACAGCAGTAAAGCTGTGACAAGAGTCTTTGAGCTCAAAAGATTAGTTGAGGTTTTGACTAAAAGCCTCCTTCCTCCCCCTCCCTCTTTCTGCCTTTCTTCCCCTTAATTTCCCCCAACTTCCCTCACCGTTATTTGTAAGTCTTAAGTTTTAAGCGTTATGTGTAAGTTTAAGTTTTATCTTTACACTTTTATACAAGTTTTATGTTTCACATTTACATTTCTGTTTTGCTTTTAGTCTATTTTCAATTTCACTTGAAGAAAGAGCAGTCCCATAGCCCAAATTTTTTTGTTGGGGGGAGGGGCAAATTGGACCTGCCAGTAGGGGGTGGGAGGTAAACTTACCGTCACTGCTGGCAGCTCCATCCGCATGGTGGCTCACTCCGGAACACTCCAATGGCAGCCTGAGCCGCAGGGGGACTTGAGTTCAAGTCCCCCCACAGCTCAGGTTCCCATTGGAGGAGAGGTAGAGGGGCAACCGGTACACGGCTTTACTGGATCTTCCTACTTCCACAGCCGGCTTCTCAAACTTTCCCTCCCCTCCCGCTTGGCCACAGCCAGAAGCAGGAAGACCCGGCAAGGTTGCGCTAGACACTTCTCCATTTGAGTTACACCATTTGAGTTACTCCCACCTCTTCAAGCTTCCTTTATCTAAGAGAGAGGGGGGAAGAGAGAACAGATAAAGAAAGGGACTGAGAAGAAAAGGTTTTCCCTACGAAATTACAGTCTACTCATTTCTCTTGCATTATCGTAAAAAGGAAGAGAGGATTTTAGAAGGAGTCAAATTTACTTTGTTTAGGAGCAAGTGTCTTAATCGGCTGCTAACAATAAAAATGCTTCTGCATTCTGGTCACTCTTTAACTCTGGAATGAAGGTCTGTCGTAAGACCCCTTTTTCCATTTCGTCATCTGTCCTTATCTCTCCTCTGCATGCGGGTAAAGCCCTGGGCACAGATTTAATTCCTAATGCACTATTTGAAGTTAATCATACTTGGTGGCAGGCCCGTAGCCAGAAAATCGTCGGGGGGGGCATGCCCTGATGGGCCAGTTAGGTGATGTCACTACCAGGAAGTGACCCGTGGGACGTTCCTTCTCCCTCCTCCCCCTACCCATTGCCCAGGTGTCCAAGCTCGCCCACTACTACCCCACCTCACCTGGCCTGCTGCTGGGTTGCCTGTCTGCATGGTGCTGGCACTGCTCAGGTTTTCCCTCCACGGTCTGGTTCTCTTCCATTTAGCTGGAAAATATACTTCACTTTCGAAAGAAGTTCTTTTTGTAGCCTTTGTGGATCTTAAAGGAGCATTTGACAGCATCTCTAGACTCTGGAACAAATTAAGGAAATCCCCTATGGACAGATGACTATTATGGTTGATAAAAAAATCTTCACATCAACCAGGGTGCTCAGGTCGGTTGCAGCATAGAAGGAGATCTGTCTAAAAGCTTTTCTATTGACAAGGGATTGCGGCAGGGGGTGCTTGTTAGCTCAGTTCTTATTTAGCTTATACTTAAATTATTTATCCAGCTCCCTTGACAAAAAATTCACCCTCCTTGTCTAGCCACCCTAGAGATCCCACTTCTGTTATATGCTGACGATGCAGTTCTGCTGTCCCGCTCTTGCACTGGACTCCAGGGACTACTGAACAAGTTTGCCATCTACTATCATTCTGAAGATCTAGAAATTAATTGTGGTAAATGCAAAGTACTCCTCGTTCAGAAGAAAAGGAACCTCCTCTTGTACTCACTGTTTCCTCTAAACTGTGTAAGCTAGCTCACAGTTTTTTAGCCTCCGGCTCACACATTTTTGTCTTAGCTCAGGAAGGATAGCTCCGAGCAAACTAATTTATGCAGTAGCCAAATGGCTCGCTCCCAACTTTAATGCCAGTAGCTGACAAAGTAGAATTTTTGCTCACAGGACTCCAAGGCTTAGAGGGAGCATTACTTACACTGATGATCTACTGATAATGTTAGAATCCAGCAAGTGAAGGGATTTACGTATCTGGAAATAGTTTTCACATATGATTCGGTCCTCTCATGTTTGTTCGTTTCACATTTGGGTGTGCGCGCGTCCGAGGCCTGGAAATCGTGGCAACCTCTGGCGACTCCTACTGGGGGCATGGAGGATGGTCAGAGAAGTGGTTTGATAGCCTGCCTCTGCCTCCCAGCCCTGGTATTCTTTGGCGGTCTCCCTTCCAGGTACTTGCCAGGGACGGCCCTACATAGCTTCCGAGGACTGACAAGATCGGGCTTGCCTGGGATATCCAGGTCAGGGCAAGGCATCCTGGACTTTTTTAGGTACCGTAGAGGACTATACATGCCTGGGGCGATCCAAATTTTCAATACGAAAGTTGTCCCTATCTTGCTTTTCGGGGCAGCCACCCAGATCCAATCAGTCAAAGAATCCTCAGACCTCCTTCTACTTCGCTTCCTTCGTTAGTTGAGCGACACACCAAAATGCATAGCTGGAGTGTCCCCAGGAGCAGAACTGGGTCAACTAGCCTTGGAGGCTAAAGCTTGGCAACTGGCCTTCAATTTGGACATTGAAGTGCTCTGTAGTAACCCAGGATACTTACCTTTATTAAAAGCAGATTTTCATCAGTTCTCTTGGTCCAAGGTTCTCGACTCAAAGCTCTCTCTTATCGAAGTAAAACCTGGCATTATGGCCCTGGAATCTACAGTCGTTAAGTCCTATATCAAGAAGAACATTCAGGAAAGGGATTACTTGAGCACATGGTCTCATGCTCACAGGGTTTGCTCTTCTTTATTTTTCAGTATCCCTCCACCTTTGGGAAATTCCTGGAGATTCGGGGATGGAGCATGGGGAAGACAGTGACCTCAGTAGGGTACAATGCCATAGAGTCCACTCTCCAAAGGATCCGTTTTTCTCCAGGGGAGCTGACCTCTGTAGTCTAAAAATGAGCGGTAATTCCAGGAGATCCCCAGGCCCCAACTGGAGGTTGGCATCCCTATGTGATGCCTTGCGATGTCTAGACTTCTTCCCAAAAGAGCTAATGGTTTACATATCTCATTATCCGGCATAGGACCCTGTGGCCTATGGCCATTCTGTTGCTCCCATATATCTTCAGAATTGTTAACTAGATGTTATTTTTTTCAGGGAACAGTTCATAACTTCCTGGCTCATCTCAGGCTGTCAGCAGGAAGAACAAACGGGGGGGGGGGAATGCCCATCTCATTGGACTTTGCACCTTTTTATTGTGCAGAGAGTATAGGGGAAAAACTGAAGTAATGAAGCGATAAGATTAGTTCTCTAGGCATCCATGACACGGTGAACTGAGCAGGATGAATGAAGATATAAATAAAGTGATATCAGGTGACTGTAGTTCACCCAGGCTGTGTTTGCGGAGCACGGGAATTCTTAACACTTTGCCAACTACAGTCTTCAATCACAGATGCCACCTGGCGTCGTGTAGCAGTTAGAGTGTAAGACTAGGGTCTGGGACGACCGGGTTTGAAGGAGAAGAGTAAGTTTCTAAACCCCACTTTTCCCGATCCTAAGGAGTCTCAAAGCGGCTTACAATCACCTTCCCTTCCTCTCCTCACAACAGTCACCTTGTGAGGTAGGTGGGGCTGAGGGAGTTCAGAGAGAACTGTGACTGGCCGAAGGTCACCCAGCAGGCTTCAGGTGGAGGAGTGGGGAATCAAACCCGGCTCTCCGGATTAGAGTCTGCTGCTCTTAGATGCTCAATTTTATTGCACTGTTTACCCTCTCTAACATACAGAGCCACTCTGCCTCCATCCCTTCCCTCCCTATCCTTCCGGTATAATTTATATCCAGGAATCGCTGTATCCCACTGGTTATCCTCATCCCACCAAGTTTCTGAAATAATAATAATAATAACAACAACAACAACTATTATTATTATTATTATTATTATTATTATTACTATTACTATTACTATTACTATTACTATTACTATTACTATTACTATTATTATTATCCTGCCCTCGGTGGCTTACATAGTATTATGACAAGATAAAACAATGAATTAAAGAAAATTGCAATAAAATAGGTCTAAAAACAATACATAAAGTGCTAGCACAATATAACGATGGCGGGCATCCAGCAGTCAGCTGGCATCATGGTCTGGGTCGTATCAGTGGAACACAGGCTATTCAAGTTGGTGTAATATCAATATTGATGTTGATGTTAATATTGGGGCCCATGATGCCTGTGTTCTCTTCTGTCACAAAGCATTTGAGCTCTCCCATTTCACCTCAGACACTTCTAGTATCTGCATATAAACTTCTAAAATTCCCCAGACATGTTAGACCTGCAACCTTCCTCCTGTGGCCTCTAGGCCTTGCCGGACAGTCAATATTGTTTGTCACCTCTTAGTAAACGAAAGGTTTCCCTTGCTCGAGAGCTAGTGAAATCCAACTCTAGGGGGCGGTGCTCAGCTCCATTTCCAAGCTGTAGAGCCAGCAGTGTCCAAAGACTTCTCCATGGTCATGTGGCCGGCATGACTAAATGTGGCACCATCACTGAAGAAGAAGAGATTGGATTTATACCCTGCCCTTCACTACCTGAAGGAGTCTCAGAGCAGTTTACAATCTCGTTTCCCTTCCCCTCCCCACAATAGACACCCTGGGAGGCAGATGGGGCTGAGAGTGCTCTCTCGAGAACTGCTCGTGAGAGAACACTCCGAGAGAACTTGTGACTGACCCAAGGTCACACCAGCAGCTGCACGTGGAGGAGTGGGGAATCAAACCCAGTTCTCCCAGATTAGTGTCCATGGTTTTAACCCCTATACCAAACTGGAAAATGTGGCTGACTGGATGGTATGGGATTTGGTGGAGTTCCGTTTTGGCTGCAGTGATTCATGACGCTCTTCAGCCATGCTGTGCCAAACATGCTCTTTTATATATGTAATTAACTACCTAGCTATTTTATTTTGTATTTTCATCAGACTTACCAAAGATTAGAGTTATATGTGTAGAGTTATGGAGGGATAGTAATTAGGCTGTAAAGAGCGGGGAAGTGAGTGACAGAAAGAAAACGGCTTGACTTGTCAGAAAGGGAGTGAACTGTGAGTCAGCGCGGGAGCGTGTGCAAAGAGACAGCAGTAAAGCTGTGACAAGAGTCTTTGAGCTCAAAAGATTAGTTGAGGTTTTGACTAAAAGGCTCCTTCCTCCCTCCCCCCCCACCTTTGTGCCTTTCTTCCCCTTAATTTCCCCCAACTTCCCTCACCGTTATTTGTAAGTCTTTAAGTTTTAAGTGTAATGTATAAGTTTAAGTTTTATCTTTACAGTTTTATACAAGTTTTATGTTTCACATTTACGTTTATGTATTGCTTTTATTCTATTTTCAATTTCACTTGAAGAAAGAGCCGCCCCATAGCCCATAATATTTGGGGGGGGGCAAATTGGACCTGCCAGTGGGGGATGGGAGGTAAACTTACCGTCACTGCTGGCAACTCTGTCCACATGGTGGCTCACTCCGAAACACTCCGATGGCAGCATGAGCCGCGGGGGGACTTGAGTTCAAGTCCCCCCACAGCTCAGGTTCCCATTGGAGGAGAGGTGGAGGAGCAAATCCCTTCCCTTCCTCAGCATACGGAATGCTGTTACCTTCGCACCGAAGCGGTATCTATTTATCTGCTTGCAATTTCTTGCTTTCAAACTGCTAGGATGGCAGGAGCTGGGGCCAGAGACAGGAGCTCACCCCATCACGTGGCACTAGGGTCTTGAAAATGTTCCCTCTAAGCTGTGGAGTCTTGTGAGCAAAAACTCTGCTTCGTGAGCTGCTGGCATTAAAGTTGTGAGCAAGCGATTTGGCCGCTGCATCAATTAGTTTGCTCTGGAGCCATTCTTCCTGAGCTAAGACAAAAATGCATGAGCCAGAGGCTGAAAAAATGTGAGCCAGCTCACACTAACTCAGCTTAGAGGGAACACTGGGGAACTGCTGAGCTACAGACCTTCCAGTCTGCAGCTCAGCGTCTTAACCTTTAAGCCCTCTCAGTGGCCAGTCCTAATCCACTTCCCTCTAGAACAGTGACAACTACCCCTTCATATCTTAGAGATGAGCCATGCAGAACCAGAGACATTTAACCTCCTGTCCACTTTCCCCTTGGATTTAGTTTAAAAACTGTTCTGCCACCTTTTTGATTTTGAGCACAGGCAGTCTGGTTCCTTCTTGGGAAAAGTGGAGGCTATCTCTTTCATGCAGGTCCTGCTTGTTCCACCAAGCTGTACACAATGCGCCAGCCACGTAGTGTGGCCTACTGTAAAATTGTCAGCTGTTGCAGAATTCGGCCAGGGGTGGGAGTTTGGGGGCGCAGAATTCTGAATTCCTTAGCACCAGCAATCATCCATCTGCCTCTCCATTTGCTTATTCTATGTGCAGCTCTATTGAATTCAGTCGGGAATGATGACAGAAAAAGGAGACCAAAGGAAGAATAGGATGACATCAGAGGGCTTAGAGTCCAATTGGGCAAAAGAAGAATCCTGCTGAACTGTGGGTGGAAATGACTAACCTGAAAAGCAACATAGTACTGGAGACTGTTGTCTTCTGAGACTCTAAGGGTGATCTTCAGATAGAGACTGAAATCAGGGAGGCAACTAAAAGGGGAAAAGGGGGTTGCAATAATGGGTGACTTCAACTACCCTTATGTTAATTGGGTAAATGTGTGTTGAGGTTATGAAAAAGAAACAAGATTTCTAAATTCCATAAATAATTGTATCCTGGAATGGCCAGAGGGTGGAGTGGAACAACACAAAATTAACCCTTTGTGATGCCCACAGGATCTAATATTAGATGTGCCACTGGATGATTCAGAACAGTCTAATCCAATTCAACATACAAGTGAGCGGGAAGTCGACCAGAAAGCCCAATGCAGTCACAGTTGGTTCCAAACAAGAAAACTCCTCAAAGTGAGAGGATTAGATAAAAAGGAGGTGAAACAGTGGGCTGAAGCTCAGAAGCGGCTTAATATCGCTATAGTGGAAGCTCAGGGAATCTACATACCACACATTAGGAGAAGTAAAAGCAAGTATGTCTCTTCCATGAACGCAGTTTTGCTGACGGAAGAGGAAGAAGGGTATGATTTCACCTCGGTCCTCGCAATGGATTCATAGAATCATAGAGTTGGAAGGGACCTCCCGGGTCATCTAGTCCAACCCCCTGCTCAGTGCAGGGAATTCACAAATACCTCCCCCTCCACACACCCAGTGACCCCTGTTTCACGCCCTGAAGATGTCAGGTAGCAAAAGGCAGGGCAGGAGTTGAAATGGCTGGCTATTGCAGTGGAGGCAAGCCAAGCAATCTGCCCAACGATCTGAACGGGAACCGGTACAATCTAACATTCATAAATAGGGTTACCAGTGCCTGGTGGGTCCTGGAGATCCCCTGGAATTACAACTGGTCTCCAAACAGTGGTGTTCACTTCCCCTTGAGAAAATGGCTGCTTTGAAGGCAGATCCCATGGCGTTATGCCCTGCTGAGGCCCCTCCCTACCCCAAACCCTCCCCTTCAAAGGCTCCACCCCCACCCCCAAATCTCCCAGAATTTCCCAACCCAGAGCGGCAATCCTATGAATAAATTGTTTTGGAGGCAGAAGTAAGTAGTAAAGTGACCCATTTGCCACCAAATTATTCCAAGTGGCAAAGCCTCTGAGTGACGGGTGAAGCATTTTAGAGGTATCTCGTCGAGGTGGGTGAGCTGGAAAAGGCTCTGTGTTAAGTCAGTGTAAATGTACGGTTATCCACTTCAGGGCAAAGGATCTGAACTTCATGTGTACACTGACCGAGCTTTGAAGCGGCGGTGACTAATTGTGGTGCACTGCTCAATGAAAACATTGCGGGATTGTGGGGGGATAACTCAATGAAAACACTGACTTGGCATTCAGGAGATGTGAGAAAGAAAAGTCCGCCGCTCAGCTGTTCGGTTTTAATGGCTGGCAGCCACTTAACCCTTCAGTTTTGCTCCCCCTCCTTTGAAGGGCGATTCTCCCCCCTCCTGCCAAGGTGAGCCTTGGTCGGAAGTAAGGTGGAAGGTGTTGGGAGAATAGGCACAAAATACTTAAAAACTCAGAGTTTCCAATGGATCTTTGCTTCACTGGAGAGGGGAGATTTCTTTCTATGTAAAAATCTTTATTTCTAAGGGAAGGGTTCACTGGGGAAAGCTAAAAAACAAAAGAGGTATCCAGACCTACATCTTTACATCCTTACAGCACAGAACACATGGTCACACACAACAATGGTGATTCGTCTTCTTCTTGACCCCTAGAAGGAAGTCACCTGAACACAGTAACCAATGATTGCTAGTGAACAGACTTACATTTTCCCAGGCTATCTTCCCATTGGCTCTGAGCCAAGTTTCCCTTCTAGGTCAGTCTAAACAATAGTACAGAAGGTAAAACGGATTAACCCCATAATGACTGGAATCTAGACCTTTGCAAGTCACACATTTCCAACAGAAGGGAGACCCTTCCAGAGCGATCCCTGTCCCCTTTCTCCAGGCTGCGGTGAGCCATCTCAGGAGAAAGGTGAAAGGGAAGTCATTTCCCAGGCGATCCCCACCCCACCACAGCCGGGCGAAACTGGGAACCGAACTTCCCAGACTGATTGGGGTTAGGGCCCCCAAACCGAACCATCCTTTTTAGGTCCATGCCCATCCCTACTACTGACTTTGGTGGACCAATGTTCTGAGGCATCTTTTGTGGCGTGAATTACAGAGCTGGAAAGGGTACGGAAGAGGGTGACCCAAATGGTCGTGTGTTGGTGTATCTTAAGAACATAAGAACATAAGAGAAGCCAATGTTGAATCTCTTCTCTTCGAGGAAAGGCTTTTGGGGTCTTGGGTCTTTTTAGTTTAGAGAAAAAAGGTGACTCAAGAGGGAAATGAGAGATTTATATGATTATGCATGGGTTGGAGAAAGTAGATAGAGAGGTGCATGGGGGGGAACAACAGTGGGAGGGCTTCTGGTGTCCTGGGCCCACTGTTGGACCTCCTGATGGCACCTGTATTTTTGGCCACTATGTGACAGAATGTTGGACTGGATGGGCCATTGGCCTGATCCAACATTGGCTTCTCTTATGTTCCTATGTTCTTATTGTTCTGCTCCTTTTCCCATAAGATCAGAAATCTGGTTGACCCAATGAAGTCGACGGCCAAGCTTCATCACACCATTTATGAATGCCTGCCGCAGAATGTTCTGGTGGCTGCCAGCTTAGATATTTTAATTAGATACATTCATGAAGGATGGGTCTATCAAAGGCTCTTACACAGAATGGCTAAAGGAAGGAGGAGGAGGAGGAGAAGAAGGTTGGATTTATACCCCACCCTTCACTCAGAGTCTCAGGGTGGCTTACAATCTCCTTCCCTTCCTCTCCCCACAACAGACACCCTGTGAGGGAGGTGGGGCTGAGAGAGCTCTTTCGAGGACTGCCCTTGAGAGAACAAACCCGGAAAGGAAAATCTCCATGTTCAGAGGCAGTGTACCCCTGAATACCAGTTGTTGGGGGGCATCACTGGAGGAGGGGTATTGATTTCCTTCAGGTTTCCCAGAAGTATCCCGTTGGCTCTTGTGGGAAACAAGATGCTAAACCAGATGGACCTTTGGGTTCATCCAGCAAGGCTTTTGGGGGGAAGGTATTTTTGTGTGTGTGTGCATACTGTGGGCATGTGCTTGTGAGCCTGGAAGTCATGGAGTCTTCTGGCAACCTCTAGTGGGGCTAGGACATTTCCAAGGGGTGGCTCTGATAAAACTTGCCTCTGAGTCCCCGGCCCTGGTATTCCTTGGAGGTCGCCCTTTCAAATATTTGCCAGGGTCAGCCCTGCTTAGCTTCCGAGATCTGATGAGATCGAGCTTGCCTGGGCCATCCAAGTCAGGGCTGTACAGCGAGGCTCTTTGGATGTTCATGTACAAAACGGGGCTGGGCGAGGAGTCTCTAATCTTTGCAACGAAAGGCCTGCCTGGGTGAGGAGAAAGGAACTTGCTCCCTCGGTGAGGGCGTTTTGCTTCCCCCCCCAGTTCCAATCCTGGAAGTTACCAGGCAGCGAGAAACAATTCCTGGCAGTGATGGAGCTACAAAGGGGCAGGGTTCACCTCTCCTCAGAGCTGAAGGGCTGTCAGAGAAGGGCACTGAGATATGTTGTGGCTATCTTTAGAGATCCCAGCTGGTTGGGGAAGGCGTAGGAGGCTGTGCCGCTATTATGCAAACTGGCTGGGTGTGCCTCAGCAAATACTAGGTGTGCAAACATTGATATGCAGAGTAGTTTGACCATCGCCTGGGAATGATAAGAATGTTTTGCTCTGAACTCTTGAGATCTGCAGATATCGTTTTTAGAAGAGCCCTCCGTCTGCCAAGAGGAACTCAAGTATAAAGCTGGCATTCAAACCCCACACTTTGTAAACCATTAAAAATGGAGGTAGGCAAAGCTGCCTCTAAGCTGTGGAGTCTTGTGAGCAAAACTTCTACTTTGTGAGCTACTGGCATTAAATTTGTGAGCATGTGATTTAGCTACTGCAGGAATTAGTTTGCTCTGGAGCCTCATCCTTCCTGAGCTGAGACAAAAATGTGTGAGCCAGAGGCTAAAAAACTGTGAGCTAGCTCGCACTAACTCAGCTCAGGGGGAACACTGCTGGCATTACAGTTGTCACCGAGCATTTTGGCTGCTGCATAAATTAGTTTGCTCTGGAGCCATCCTTCCTGAGCTAAGACGAAAACGTGTGAGCCGGAGGCTAAAAAACGGTGAGCTAGCTCACATTATCTCAGCTTAGAGGGAACTCTGGACATAGGTCCAGAGGAGTTGGCCGTGTTGGTCTGTTGCTGCAAAATAGTAAAAAGCCCAGTAGCATCTTTAAGACAAACAAACCTTATTGTAGCAGAAGCTTCATGCACAGCTCTCAACTGTGTTTCTCAAAAGCTTATGCTACAACAAAGTTTATTCGTCTTAAAGGTGCTACTGGGCTTTTTATTACTAAAACTGGACTTTCCCAAAAAGCCTAGCTTCAGAGTTTAACTGGTTTCCCACTGTCATTCCCCAGGAATTCCTGGGAGTTGTAGTTCCTTAAAGGGAGGGGACCCTAGATGCTCTAACAGAGCATTGTTGAGAAAACAAAGGGAAAGGTGGGTGCCTTAAGGTGGGCTGTTGATGGTCTCACTAGGCGAGACCATATCCGGCCTGTGCTGCAGGCACTGCACTGGCTGCCAATAGCATACCGGATCCGCTTCAAAGTGCTGGTTCTTACCTTTAAAGCCCTATATGGTCAGGGTCTGACATACCTAAGAGACCGCCTTTCCCCATATGTTCCCCCAAGGGCACTACGGTCAGGGGCACAACATCTTTTAGTAACCCCAGGCCCCAGGGAGGCCAAACTCGCTGTGACCAGAGTCAGGGCCTTCTCGGTGGCAGCTCCTACCTGGTGGAATGAGCTCCCAGAAGAGATTCAGGCCCTTGGGACCTTGTGGAGTTCCGCAGGGCCTGCAAGATGGAGCTCTTCCACCAGGCTTTTCAGTAGGAGCCGCCATCGCTATTGTACCATCAACGCACTACCACTGTGACTTGGGTGGGAACCATCGGCCCTGGGACGAAGGCTGGATGGAGCACTGCTATGGAACTGTTCTGGGTTTAAATTCTTATTAGAACCCATCTCGGAACTGAGGACAGTTGTAACATCTAGCACACCGGCACTTCAGTGCTGAATGGGATTGTTTTTAACTTGTGTTTTAATCTTGGTCTGTGCCCTAATTGTTAGTTGTTTTAATCATGGCCTGGTGCCTAAAGTGTTAGCCACCCTGTGCTCGTTTGGGGAGGGCGGGATATAAATTGAATTATAAATTAATTAATTAATTAATTAAACTATATGGGTGTAACACAGGTGCATCACTTGTCCGTAGCAAAAAAGCCAAAAATGTGCTGTCATTTCCCAGGGATTCCTGGGAACTGTAGTTCCTTAAAGGGAGGGGACCCTAGATGCCCTAACAGAGCACTGTTGAGTAAACAAAGGGAATAGTGGATGGCTTAAACTATATGGGTGTAACACAGGTCCATCGCTAGCCCGTAGCAAAAAACCCAAAAATGCGTTGTTCCTCCAAAGTAAAAGAGCTAAATTGAAACTTTTCCCTGTTCTTCAGCTCCCAGCACAAATCAATTTGTCAGGTTCCTGTTTTTCCTTTGCCAGCCTCCTTTGTCTAGGGTCGCAATTTCCCAGAAGTAGCAGGGGATCTACCACCAAGCAGCAGTGGGAGAATTTTTTTTAAAAAAATGGCTGCCTGGCCAATGCCATGACAGTTCAGGGGAAACCCGGAAGTGACGTCAGTCCTCTCTAGGAATCGCTGGAGACCATACGGTTTTACCAGAGTTTTTGATGATTCCTAGAGAGCTGTGACATCAGTTTTGGGGTCTACCTGGAAGTGGCATCGTGCTATTGACACAAGCCACTCTCCCAGGCTCCCCCTGAGCCTCCAACCGGTTGTCAGGGTGAGCCTAACGCCCTGACTTTATCTCACCCTGCCTCTCGGTCAGCCTCCCTAGAGTTCTTGTCTCCTTCCTTTGTCATGGCACATAAGGCCTGAGGTTTCTCCACAAGCCTCAATCCTAGGGCCAGTCCAAGCATTTTTGGCACCCTAGGTAAATGATTACACAGCGCCACCTGCTGCTTGGACTCATCCTCGCCCCCACCATCACAGGGAGACGGCTTCTGCCTCCGTCCTCCTCCCGCTCTGTACCATGGGGCAGCTGGTTTTAGTACCTCATGTGCCCCCAAGGTATGCAAGACCTTTCAGATGCTGTGGGGGAGAGAGAGAGACTCTCTTGCTGCTTGCTAGTCCACACCCACCTTTACCACCAGCTCGCCACAGCTGTGTATGTTATGTGCCGTCCAGTCGTTCCTGACTGATGGCAACCCTATGTAGTTTGGTGTAGTGGTTAAGTGCGTGGACTCTTATCTGGGAGAACCGGGTTTGATTCCCCACTCCTCCACTTGCACCTGCTGATGTGACCTTGGGTCAGTCACAAGCTCTTGCACAGCTGTTCTCTCAAGGACAGTTTCTGTCAGAAGTTCTCTCAGCCCCACCTGCCTCCCAGGGTGTCTGTTGTGGGGAGGGGAAGGGAGAGGAGTTTGTAAGCCGCTCTGAGACGCCTTTGGCAGTGAAGGGTGGGGTATAAATCCAAACTCCTCCTCCTCTTCTTCTTCTTCTTCTTCTTCTTCTTCTTCTTCTTCTTCTTCTTCTTCTTCTTCTTCTTCTTCTTCTTCTTCTTCATGAGTTAATTATTTTTAACTGGATTTACTCTCGCACTGTGGGAATAGCTGATAGGCGGTGATGCAGAAGGGCGAAATGCCTCTCCCGCTGTTGCCGTGTCTACTTCAAGCTGCCATTTTTCTTAGGAGCTGGTGTGTGTGAATCGATGGTCCCTTTGGAGTCTGTTTTACTTACTCTCACAGCTGCCCCCAGTGGGCAGGCCCACGGACTGTGGGAGAGGTGACAGGTGGCCAAGTGGGAATTTGACCCACACGATCCTTGGATTCCATTCTACTAGGAGTTGCAAGGCCAGTTTGATGTCGTAGTTAGGAGCACAGACTCTAATCTAGGAGAACCGGGTTTGGGTCCCCATTCCTCCACATGCAGCTGCTGGCGTGACCTTGGATCAGTCACAAGTCCTTTCAGAGCTGTTCTTTCATGGGCAGTTCTCAAAAGAGCTCACAGGGTGTCTGATGTGGGGAGGGGAAGGGAAAGGAGATTGTAAGCCGCTCTGAGACTCCTTCAGGTAGTGAAGGGCAGGGTATAAATCCCATCTCTTCTTCTTAAAAAGTTTGGAGGGAGTCTTCGCATATGTCCAGCAAACAGTCGTTCTTCTGTTGCTGACAGTCAAAAGTTAATTCTTACAGGAAGGATTTATTGTATTTGCTGAGGCATCCCTGCTGCAAAGGTACATCCCTTGTTCATTAGTGTCTACCTAACGCTTGTCGTGTTTCTTTTTGTCTCTACAGGTACGGCAGAAAGTCGGTAAGCTTGTGTGAAAACAGATCTGAGCTCTCAGGCCTGGAGATGTCAAACAACAGGGACAGGAACACCAGCCCCCACGCCAGGCAGAAAAGAGGTAGGCTTTGTGGTGGCACAGAACGGTATACTCATAGGCCAACCCTGGGAGAAAATGGAGGAGATGATGTGGAGCCAGGGCCATTGTTTTTCTCTCTCCTGACAAGCAGTTGTGGGCTTTCTTTTCCCCGTGTCTGTAGTTTGACAAGAAGGGAGCAACCTTCATGGATCTTGACTACCGAGTCAGGGTTCCGAAGGGTAAAGGTCAGGCACACAGAATTAGCCAACTCCCCTCTGTCACTGGGGAGGACAACACGTAACGTGAAGGTTTTAGGATTTATAACTGTTATTTATATGTTTTCATTTTCATGTCAGCCGGCCTCAGCTGGGAGGGCGGGGTATAGATGTGGTACATAAATAAATAAGATCGCTAGAAATGGCTTTTTCATGAAAACTGGTCTTCACTCTGGCGGCTACACAAAATGCCGCTCTCCGTGGGCCCTGTGACTGGCTGTCACGTGCCTGCACATCACTTTGAAGCGCCATCCTAAGCAGTTACCACCTCTCTCCGTTCACTGATGCCAATGGGCTTAGAAGGGTGTAACTATTTATTTTATTTATATATTTCATTACATTTATAAACTGCCTAGTCCCCACAATGTGGGGCTCTAGGCCATGGACAAATTTAAAACTATTAAAACCATAAGACCAGGGGTGCCGAACGCATTTGTTATGAAGGCCGGATCTGACATAAATGAGACCTTGTTGGGCCGGACTGTGTGTGTCATAAAAGGTAATGCCAGGTAGCAGAGATATAAACTTTATAAAGGACACAAAAGACACAGATTTTTTTTTTACTTAAAATAAAAACATCCTTAAAACATTAGCTCTGTAAGCTGCAAACCTACTTTTGATTTATTGACATTCACCACAGAAATCTTGTGCTCAGAGTTCTGAGTCTAGGACCCAGGTTAATCCATGAAATGGCGGAGTGATTGAGAGAGTCTGGCGAAGCAAGCCATGATGCAGCAGCAGCAGCAGAACTGGAAGCAGGAGATGGCCAGTTCCACTGTGGAAAGCTGAAAAAAAGGGGGGAAAAGGGAAAGGGAAACTCAACCCAAAATAACACTGCGAACCTAGAGGGCCAAGCTGACTAATATAATATAAACATACAAATTTATTAAGGTGTACACTTGTTAAAATAACTTCTGATTAAAATTTTTCAGTGTCAGACGTATAAAAACATACAAATACTCATACAAAAGATGGGTCAACACTAAACAACTGAAGACTGGGGATATCTTTGCTTTGATGGAGTGGCACACATTCATAACTACAAAATTCTGATTACCAGAAGTACTGGTGAGACTGCAACAGATATACCTATGGCCCAGTACTAATTTCTATAATACCTGTATAATCATATAAGGTTACAACACCTGGGTTGATATATGTATATATGTCTATCAATGTGTGTCTATGATATATCTGTATTAGTGACCACTGAGGAAGGCCCTTTGGGGCCGAAACGCGTTTGGTCTTCAGTTGTTTAGTGTTGACCCATCTTTTGTATGTTTTTATACGTCTGAAACTGAAAAATTTTAATCAGAAGTTATTTTAACAAGTGTACACCTTAATAAATTTGTATGTTTATATTATATTAGTCAGCTTGGCCCCCTAGGTTCGCAGTTCCACTGTGGGCCTGATGAAAGCCCTCCGGGGGGCCTGATTTGGCCCCCGGGCCACATGTTTGACATCCCTGCATAAGACCATATCTGACATATTATACACAGTTAAAAACCAGTGGCGAATTTTGTGTTTTGTAGTTCCCACCCGTTCCTGGACTGTGAGTGTTTCTTGGGCATGGGGAGGGAATAACTTCACACAGGATAGGAGATGCAGGTAGGGTAGGGTGCCAGCCATGATATAAACCATCACTGTCCTCAACCAAATGCCTGGCGGAACATCTCTACCTTACAGGCCCTGCGGAATTAGGGTTACACTGCTAGTCTCTTATTTGCTTGATTACTCGATGTTTGGGACTGATTTGCACACATATTTCATCACATGGTCACAGCAATATCCAGAAATGACTTGTGTGCAGGAACAGGCTATCCAAGATGTAACACCACAGGAGAAACTTCTGTACTCTGGCATGTGTAGCCCTAAGAACATAAGAGAAGCTAATGTTGGGTCAGGCCAATGGCCCATCCAGTCCAACACTCTGTCACACAGTGGCCAGAAATGCCAGGTGCCATCAGGAGGTCCAGCAGTGGGGCCAGGACATTAGAAGCCCTCCCGCTGTTGCCTCCCCAAGCACCAAGAATCCAGAGCATCACTTGCCCCAGACCGAGTGTCCCTATCTATACCTTGTGGCTAAGAGCCACTGATGGACCTCTGCTCCATATGCTTATCCAATTCCCTCTTGAAGCTGTCCATGCTTGTAGCTGCCACCACCTCCTGTGGCAGTGAATTCCATGTGTTAATCACTCTTTTGGCAGCCTGTTGTCTAAGCTCTCTTCTGCCTGAAACGTTCATGGCAATTGAAATTTCCTTTATGCAACATGTTTGCTCTGCCACTGAGCTGTAGGGCTCTC
Organism: Gekko gecko; assembly: GCA_029375565.1. Classification (NCBI taxonomy): domain Eukaryota; kingdom Metazoa; phylum Chordata; class Lepidosauria; order Squamata; family Gekkonidae; genus Gekko; species Gekko gecko. The sequence goes on from JAPDNY010000008.1 coordinate 125,325,044, forward strand.
TCCAGGAAGTGTGAAGTTTGGCTAATGGGAATTGGCCTTCGGCCTTAACGGTGCATAGTTGGGCTTCTGTGAGTATAAGGAGCTGCTTAATTCATAGTCAGACCAATAATCCCTCCAGCACCGTATTTGTATCCCCTGGCTGGCTTTGGCTGCCCAGAGCCTCAGAAAGAGACTTCCCCAGTTCTACTGTGGGAGATCCTTTTGATCCGGAGATGCCAACAAGCAAACGATACGGTGAACTCAATAGAGTGCCCATTCACATGGTAGTATGCTTTCTCCCCTGGGCAGACACTGATGTTGAAAAGAGTATTTATGCACAGAGCCAACACAAGACGAGCCAGTCATCATGCAAATCCTCCAGTAATTCTTCAGCAAAGGACATGCCAACACTTTCCTTTAGCTTAAAAGCCAAAATATTCTCTTGATGGGAGGTTTGCTAAACAAGGGTGCTATTGCTATAGGACTTTTTTTTAAAAAAAAATGTGGGCCCCCCACAGCATGCAATTGGAAAACTCGCCGTTTCACGCCACTGAGGCCTGGGGTGTCTGCCAAGCAGCATATCCCAGAAATTCAGAATGGCGGAAGAGGAGCCATTTGCCCCTCCGTCCATGTGGCGTTCCGCAGTAATTCGACACCTTTGACAGCTTGCACAGCAGTGCCTCTTGGGCGCCATCTGGTGGTTGTCTGGAGATTTTAGTTCAGATTAACCACCTGGGATTCTCAAGCAAGTAGAGTGCTGTGTTGAAACAAGGGTCCTTTCCACGTTTGGATCTCATGCCTGGTTTTATGTGAGTTCAACTTGGGACACAACATCTTGCATTTCCCCCCAGTTATCGCAACATCCGTTTATCGGAGGACAAGTGTGGGACGAAACCGGGGTGACCTCAGTGTGATGTGGAAACAAAAAAATACCCCAGAATAATTACAGGGGTGAACTCGAGTGCAGTGTAGTGTAGAGCAGAGGTCCATCAGTGGCTATTAGCCTCAAGGTGCTGCGGTGGCTCAAGTGGTTAAGACGCTGAACTGCAGGCTGCGGAAGGTCAGTAGTTCAGCAGTTCGAGACCCGAGAGTGCCGCACGACGGAGTGAGCTCCCGTCTCTAGTTCCAGCTCCTGCCAACCTAGCAGTTCAAAAGCAAGAAATTGCAAGTAGATAAATAGGTACCACTTCGGTGGGAAGGTAACAGCATTCCGTGCGCCTTGGTGTTTAGTCATGCCGGCCACATGACCACGGAAACGTCTTCGGACAGTGCCGGCTCTTCGGCTTTGAAACGGAGATGAGCACCACAACCCTAGAGTCGGATTCGACTGGCTTTCGAGCAAGGGAACCTTTACCTTTACCTATAGATAGGAACTCTCAGGCTGGGGCAAGTGATGCTCTTGTGTTCTTAGTAAGTTTGGGGACAGGGTTGAACTAGGATTTAAGGTCTAATGCAGAAAGGACCAATGACAGAACATATTGGGATCATTTTCACTCCAACCATTTCCCCCAAATGAAGGAGTATTAGGCCAGCACAGTCCTCAAGGCACATGACACAGCAGAGTCTATCTGGCTTGGGTGCGCTGCTGAGAAACAAAGTTATACACTGAGCCTCTTTATCCTTGCAATGCTAATATGAGTGCTTTATTGTAAGGAACTCTGTTATAAGATGGGATAAAGACAGGATTCTTGTCTAGTCAAACTAGGTAAGATGGATTGAGAGTCAGGAAGCATGTCCTCACTTCATGGTACCACGACGGAAAAGACAGGGGAGAGAACCGCAGTGTTCCCTCTAAGCCGAGTTAGTGTGAGCTAGCTCACAGTTTTTGAGCCTCCGGCTCACACAGATTTGTCTCAGCTCAGGAAGGGATGGTTCCAGAGCAAACTAATTTATGCCGTAGCCAAATCACTTGCTTACGACTTTAATGGCAGTAGCTCACAAAGTAGAATTTTTGCTCGCAAGACCCCACAGCTTAGAGGGAGCATTGGGGGGAAGGCGTGAGCTGGAAGGAAGGATTCCCTGAGAAAAGCAATCTATACATCAAAGGGATAGCAGCCAAGCCGTAGAAAAGAACAAAGGAATATAAGAGAAGCCATGTTGGATCGGGCCAGTGGCCCATCCAGTCCAACACTCTGTGTCACACAGTGGCCAAACCCAGCTGCCATCAGGTGGTCCACCAGCGGGGCCAGGACCCCCCCCCCAAGCACCAAGAATACAGAGCACCATTGCCCCAGATCAGGGCTCTTTTGTAGCAGGAACTCCTTTGCATATTAGGCGACATGCCCCTAATGTAGCCAATCCTCCAAGAGCTTACAGAGCTCTTCTTCCAGGGGCTACTGTAAGCTCTTGGAGGATTGGCTGCATTAGGGGTGTGTTGCCTAATATGCAAAGGAGTTCCTGCTACAAAAAGAGCCCTGCCCCAGACAGAGTGTTCCATCTATATCTTGTGGCTAACAGCCACTGATGGACCTCTGCTCTGTATGTCTATCCAATTTCCTCCTGAAGCTGTCTATAACTGTAGCTGCCACCACTTCCTGCGGCAGTGAATTCCACGGGCTGAGGGATGCACAGGTCCTGACCAGTCTCTCTGACTTTCTATAGCCCCCCCCCCTCTGAAGTCTGAGTCCAAGAGACAGCACAAAGTCCTTCACTTCCAACACCAAAATGGTCTGAAATCATCTCTGTCACTCCAGTCCTGCTGCATGTTAGCTGACCAGCTGGGGCAGAACGGGAACAAGGATGTTTTTTCAGCGCAAGCCACAGCCAGTTGAAAGCAGTGCCAGTGAATGGGCAAACGCACTGCAATGAACGTCCCGTCCAGATCCTCTCCAACTAGTCATGCAAAGCAATACATAGCTGGAGCTGGACAAGGGCGAAAGATTTGAGAGGCGATGGTGATGAGCGGTGAGATTCCAAGGGTGGCAGGGTAAAGCAGGGAGTATTGACGTGGCTGCCTGAGCATTGGGGATGTCCTTTCTGTCCCCACTCACGACGCACACACTACGAATGGAAAGAGCAGTGACCATGAGCAGGCAAAAAAGAAAATGCAGGAGTAGATGGGTTTGGAGTTTTATTCCATGAACATTTTCATGAGTCCCCCAACGGAACCTCCTGCAGCGAAAATGGAACCGTACGAATTTTGCCGCTTGTGTTCCTTCCTGTCAAGGAACAAGTCATTTGAATAAGAATGACTTAGCTTTTAGGTATGCCATGAGGACGAATAAGATTAAAAAAAAAAAACAAGTAGCACACCGTGGACATGATAAAGTGAGCGACTCTGAACTGAGTTGGCCTGCTTGGCCTGTGTCTTGTACAAAGGTTAAAGCGTTAAGGGCCCGAAGGGACGCTTAGGGCTGCCACATGGGAACACATGCCAAAATGGGACCACCAGGTACACCATTTGAGATTTCAATAGGGCAGAGGGCAAAGAGGTATCCCCTTACAGGGTGGGGGGTTGCCCAACTCCAGGTGGAGCCTGGAGATCATTGAGGGCAATTTTTCTCCAAGCCAGTTTGGCAAGTGATTCTGGAGTTTTTTTGCCATCTCCTGGGCATGGTGCAGGGGTCTGGGTACATGTGTGGGAGGGAGTATTTGTGAATTTCCTGCATTGTGCAGGGGGTTGGACCAGATGACCCTGGAGGTCCCTTCCAACTCTGTGATTCTATGATTCTATCCCTTGGCATTACAAGTGATCTCCAGACTACAGAGATGCATTCCCCTGGAGAAAATGGCTGCTTTGGAAGGTGGACTCCACAGAATTATACACCACTGAGGTCCCTCTCCTCCCTAAATTCCGTCCACTCCAGCCTCTTCCCCCCAAAACCTCCAGGTATTTCCCAGTCTGGAGTTGGCAACCCTGTCATTGGGGGATATGGCTGTGGAGTGGTGCATCTCAGCTAGACTGAGTGAATAAACTTTAAATATTTATTTAAGCCTTTCTTCCCCACTTCTCTTTCCCCACTGGGATCTCAGTGCCTTACAAAGAAGCACACAAGTATGCGTGTTGGCGCCAACATCCTGGGCTGGTCCTGGATGACCTGGCCCAGCTATCTGCGGGCCATGGGCTAAGAGCCAGGAGACCAGAGCTCTTGGACTCCTGCCCTTAGGGACGTGCCTCTGGCCCCCCCGGCTTAAACACCTGCAATGGGGAGGGAAGTAGAAATTCAGCACTGACTTCATTCACCGGCTGACACGTTACCAAGAATCCCTTTCTCTCCTACTCAGGATTAAATTGTAGACAAGCCGTGCATTTTAAGAACATCGATTGGGGCTGTTTTGTAATATCTCACAAGAACTTTAGCAACGTTTTCTGTGCGGATCAAACTTTTAAAGTTTGGCTTGCATGCCCAGCAGACAGGTCCATTTCATTTCCCATAACAATTGTCATTTCGGTGCATAGGACTGGTGGGCTGGCCAGAAGTGTAGATGCTCTTGTAAATCAATGTAGACCAATCCCCATGTGGTCTTCGGCTCTGTGGTCTGTAATTCAGACTCCTGTGGTCTAAAATTCAGAGGAGGGGTCAGTTCTTCTGCATACATTTCCTTAGAGGAAGCCTTCCCAGAAGCTTGTGCATAATATCCATGTTTCAATCCACCAAAAGGGGCTATACTTGGTCCTGCTAACAATGCTGGTATCCTTGTCCTTCTCCGTGATTGCCTCGCACAGCTCAATGAGCACCAACTGAGCACATCTGTTTATTTTTAAGTGCTGTACAACATTTTGGTGTAGTGGTTAAGAGCTGCAGACTCTAATCTGGAGAACCGGGTTTGATTCCCCACTCTTCCTCATGCGGCCAGCTGGGTGACCTTGGGTCAGTCACAAGTTCTCTCAGAGCTTTTCTCTCCCGAATAGTTCTCTCAGAGCTCTCTCAGCCCCACCTGCCTCACAGGGTGTCTGTTGTGGGGAGAGGAAGGGAAAGGAGATTGTAAGCCTCTCCGAGTGAAGGGCAGGGTATAAATCCAATCTCCTCCTCCTCCTTCCCCTCCTCCTCCTCCTCTCCTTCTTCTTCTTTCTCCCCAACAGGGACCCAGAGGGGCTTACATCATTCTCCTCTCCTCTGTTTTATCCTCACAACAACCCTGTGAGGTAGGTTATGCTGAGAGAGCGTGACTGGCCCAAGGGCACCCAGTGAGCGTCTATGGCACAAGTGGGGATTCGAACCTGGGTCTCCCAGGTAGTAGTCCTACACTCTTAACCAGTACACCGCACTGGCACTCAGCCCCACTTACCAGAAAAACTTGCCTTACATCAATGAGAAAGAGGAGCTCGGGCAGGAACTGTGTTTGCTTCCTATCCAGTCAAGACACCCCAATGACTTTGGTGGGGGTGGCTCAATGGAGGGGGGGGGCCACGCCCCAAAGGCATGCCTCATTCCCAGCCAAAATATCTTTAAACGGCCCTTTTTCTTCTTCTAGTTTGGTGTAGTGGTTAAGTGTGCGGACTCTAATCTGGGAGAACCGGGTTTGATTCCCCACTCCTCCACTTCCACCTGCTGATGTGACCTTGGGTCAGCCACAAGCTCTGGCACTGCTGTCCTTGAAAACGAGCAGTTTCTGTCAGAGCTCTCTCAGCCCCACCTGCCTCACAGGGTGTCTGTTGTGAGGAGGGGAAGGGAAAGGCGTTTGTAAGCCACTCTGAGACGCCTTTGGGCAGTGAAGGGTGGGGTATAAATCCAATCTCTTCTTCTTCTTCTTCTTCTTCTTCTTCTTCTTCTTCTTCTTCTTCTTCTTCTTCTTCTTCTTCTTCTTCTTCTTCTTCTTCTTCTTCTTCTTCTAGCAGGCAAACACAACCTCTTTTTTAAATATATATATATTTTTCCTCCGCTCCTGATATCAGTGCTGTTATTGGGCTTTTTAAAATAATGATTTGAGATGGTATAATTTTCAGTTGTTTTTAATAGTGTCGGTCACCTTTGATGCTTTAAAAAAAATTAAGTATGGTGTTCTTCCTTTTTTGCATATCACATTTGGAAGGGTTTGTTGTTGTTTTTAAAAAAGTTGAGAAACGGTAAATACATTTGTTGCTGTTGATTTTCCGGGTTGTGTGGCCGTGGTCTTGGCATTGTAGACCCGACGTTTCGCCAGTAGCTGTGACTGGCGAAACGTCGGGTCCTACAGTGCCAAGACCACGGCCACACAACCCGGAAAACCTACAGCAACTAATGAACTCCGGCCGTGAAAGCCTTCGACAGTAAATACATTTGTAAAACAAGCAGATGTGGGGGACATCTGCAAACTGACAGCAACACTGAGGAGTGTGGGGCGGATGAAGGCGTTGTACAAGGTGGTGTAACGTTGCACGGGAAAGAAAAGTCTTTGCAGTGAGCAGTGCCGGTTATCTGTAGCTGTAAAACGTTTCATGACAACCACAGCCAGGGGTCTCCAGCAGGCAGTTCGGGAGATAGTTCCCACCACCTCATGCAGCCCCTTGAAGTAGGATTGCCAACCTCCAGGTGGGGCCTGGAGAGCTCCCAGAATTACAGCTGATCTCCAGACTACAGAGATCAGTTCCCCCCAGGGGAAAGATGGCTGCCTTGTAGGGTGGACTTTATGGTATCACATCCCGGCTAAGGTCCCTCCCCTCCCATCCCCAAACCCCGCCCTCCCCAGGCTCCACCCCAAAATCTCCAGGAATGTTGCATCTGGCAACCCTATCTTGAAGATTCAGGAAAAGATTGCAAGAGAATACAACTTTCAGAAGAATCAGAGGCCTGGGAAGGCTCAGTCAACTGACCTGGCGCATCTCTGTGTCTGTGTGGGGGAGAGGTTAATAGCTTGGGGTACTTTTCATTACTCTGAAGTAGCTCTCATTTTAGAACAGGTCGGAGGCCCCTGCCTCAGGCCCCTGGGCAAGCCGTAGCTCTGACAAGAACTGTCCTTGAAAAAGAGCAGTTTCTGTCAGAGCTCCCACAGCCCCGCCTACCTCACAGGGTGTCTGTTGTGGGGAGTGGAAGGGAAGGGAGTTTGTAAGCCGCTCTGAGACACCTTTGGGTAGTGAAGGGCGGGGCAGAAATCCAATCTCTTCTTCTTCTACTTAAAAACATCTCCTTCATCTAAACTAAGGCTTGATCGTTTTCCTTTCCAATGAACACCACTGAGCCTCCATCATCTGGCATCCACAACAGTGGAAGCTGTGGCGTTCCGTGGGGAAAGGCACCACTCGATCTTCGACTTGTTTGGGATTCTCTCGCTGCTGACCTGTGCTCCTTGCAAAACAAGTATCTCCCACCCCATTCCATTCTTGCTCTCGGATGAAACTGAGCCGGTCAAATGCATCCCCTTTGCACGAGAGGGATCAGTTTGGCCCGCTAGTTTGATTTCCTGGTTCGCCTTCCTAACCGGTCCCCTGCTGCATCATCACTGCCCCGGCCTGCCCCAGTTCCTCCCCCTGCTGTGTCCTTGCCCTCCGCGAGCTCTCCAATCGTTGCTCCCTCCCATCAGCTGCTAAGTCCGACCCCTCCTGCCTTACGTTTCTCTTCCCTCTGCCTCTTTCTCCTAGCCGACTCTTCCACCAGCCTTAACCTTGAGCGCTCAGCTCTTGCTAGAAAGCGGTTTACATTGCAAGGGCTTTCGAACCGCAGAGCTCCACCCAAAGGTAAACCTGATCGCCACGTGCTCGCCAGCCACGCATCTCCCACGTGCTGTCTCCATTCCACAGCGCCACTCGTCTGTCTCCTGCAAGCGGGGCCACATCTCATCACCGTGTCCTCGTCTGGTGTACACATCTAGACTCCCCCAGCCTGCTTTTTTCAATAGCTTGCTTATGGTATACTTGCAAAGGAGTGCTTTGAACAGATAGGCCGCCAGGGTTTTTTTGGCTTGTAATAGCCGCCTAAGATGCGAAAGTGTACCAAGGGAAGGATCTCTTAGCACGGGGACACATTGTGGGAAGACCTTTACAAGCAAGAATGCATCATGGTCTCATGGCAATTGCAGTCACAAACTCGTTAGAAAACTTTTAGAGCAGGGGTGTCAAATCCATTCGTTACGAGGGCCGCTTCTGAGATAAGTGTCATTTTGTTGGGCCGGGCCGTGTGTGCCATACAATGTAACGCCAGGTACTGGAGATATAAAGTTTATAAAGGACACAGGCAAACCCAATTAACAATATTATTTTTCACTCAAAATACAAACAAAAGCAATTGATTCCCAGCAGTGAAAGCAATTGATTTACCGGGGAACCCACGAAAGCCCCAATAAATGTATCTAATCATATGCAAGACTGTCAGAGTCTCACAGCAATCAGTTCTCAACAACGTTCCTTCAGAAAGGTTCAAGTTTATTGAGTCCAGTAAAGGCAAGTCTTTTGTGCATATTTTAGTGTCAGAACTAATCCTAAAGGTAGGAGAGAGCTAGATACATGGGATTTGAAGCGGGGTCCCCTGACAAGATTGAGCCAATCAGGGCATCCGCTACAGCGCGCCTAAACTAACAGGTTCACATTCCCAGCGAAGCATCAGGAGAGAGGTACCAAGGTCAGACGCTCAGGCTATGAGATAAGTCTCAGCGAGGAAAAGTGAAAGTTAACATTCCAGCATAATAAGAAATGCTACATCAGCCACCGCACCCACCACCACCAGTCATGGCAACATAGCTGACAAAGATTAGTTTTTTTCCCCAAGGGATACCATAAAAGGGAGAGTACCTTAAATTTCCACACATACCGGTTGCTTGCAGGCCAGGTAAGACCCCTGGACAGGCTGGTTCCAGCCCCTGGGCCTTATGTTTGACACCCCTGTTTTAGAGCTTTTAGAGAAATTCAGTCCTGTGTTAAAAGCAACCAAACCTAACGGGATGGCCAGTCTTCTGCTAGGTAGAGTTGAAGCATATCCCATGTCCATCTTGCAGAGCTCAGGAGCTCCATAGAAGCACTTCCAGTTGCTGAAGTGAAATAAGAATGAATGAATCTCTGCATCCTGTTTGCACAGGAAAGGGCGGTCCTAATCCGTGGGCAACAGGGGAACCCACGGAAATGCCGCATGCGAACTGAGAATGGTGCCCCTGGGCACACTTTATGTAACGGCATGTCCAGCCACCGCTTGAGATAACACAGTAATATGGGGTGGCAAAACAAAAGGGTAGTCCTGGGTTATCCCTTACACTAGACCTACAGTGCAATTGTAAGCAGTTATGCTCTTCAATGCCCATTGAGTTCAATGAATTTAGGAGAGAGTAAAGTCTTCAATAAATGCGCTGAACGGCATTTCTTCTTAGCATACTAGTAGCACAAGGTATTTTTTAATATTTACTTATGTATTTAAAAAACAGGGAAAAAAGGGGGGGAATCTCAAAATCCATCAACTTTTTTTTAAAGTATATATAAAGTAATGACAAAAATATAACAACAGTGAAGGCAGATCTACAGGTTTCCAAATTTTATAAAAATAAGTCGGTACACCATTGTTGTCTATATGCCATGCGATCAGATATTGATCAAGTTGTCCTCAGTCTGTTGATTCACTGGAGGTGGGCATTTATCTCTCCAGTGTTGTGAGATAAGTCTTTTAGCTGTAGTGAGGACTTGGAGGGTCCATTTTCGTTGACCATCGGTTGACCAAGAGATGGGCAGACCATCAGTTGACCAAGAGACAGGCAGACCATCGGTTGACCAAGAGACGGGCAGACCATCGGTTGACCAAGAGACGGGCAGACCATCGGTTGACCAAGAGACGGGCAGACCATCAGTTGACCAAGAGACGGGCAGACCATCAGTTGACCAAGAGACGGGCAGACCATCAGTTGACCAAGAGACGGGCAGACCATCAGTTGACCATCAGTTGACCAAGAGATGGGCAAATCATCAGTTGACCATCAGTTGACCAAGAGATGGGCAGATAGTTTAAAAGTACATAAGCATCCTAAAAAAATCAGTGAACATCCTGATAAAAAATTGGATATGAGTAATAATTTCCTCTGAGAAAAAACATGACTGGACACGCCCATAGCACAAGGTATAAACATCAGTAGATGGCTGGGACGTTGGGCTTATTCACACATTTTTGTGGGTGATAGACTGTCCCCATTTAATTGGTCTAGACTAAGCCCAAACCGTACAAACCGTGGTCCACTTTAAGTAGCTAGTACATGTTGATACTCATAGCTAAACTATGAAAACATTGGCTGCCACTCTGTATAAATCCTGCCACTCATAAGCTTTTTCCTGCAGTTTCTTAGCAGCACATGCTTCCAACACATCTAAAACACCATAGAAACTGTAGTTAGGTCTGTTGCATTAATTGGTGAGGTGTAGGAAGCTAGCATCCACAGCAAATACTGAAGGTTAGAATTGACTCTCTAGGCATATCTACATTGCTAATGTAAACTGGTTTAACAGTCATTATTTTAATGCTGTAGGTCTTGGGAGCTGTAGTTCTGTGAGGGAAGAACTGGAGGAACTGTTTCACTGTACTACAATTCCCAGAATTCTTTAGGCAAACCCATGACAGTTAAATTGATCTACATTTATACAGTAGACATATCTTCTTTCTCTCCGCACTAGGGTTTCCAAGCTGAGCCTGTAAACCAGCAGGAGAACTGTGGGGTGGGGTGGAAAAATGGGGGCATGTGATATTGCGATGTCACTGTGCCATTTCCATGTTGTGCAATGAGTAGTTCTAGGAATCTCCGGAAACTCTATGGTTTTACCATAGAGTTTCCAATGATACCTCGAGTGACCCATTGTCACTTCCTGTTTCTGCCCAGAAGTGATGTACCAGCAAAGAGGCTGGTGGCAGGGTTTTTTTATCCTGTGGAATGGGATGCCTGTTGTGCTATGAAAAAAGCCTGTTATGCTATGAAACAATTTAAATGATCAGTAAATGCAAATTCAACATGCAAAGAATACATAATAGCATAAATATGCAATACAAAATTGTGAATGAATGTACAACTCTGTACCAGCTCTGTAATGTTAAAGACTGATCATCTGAAGATTTTTGCTCTATTAAGAACAATATTGAATTCTGACGGATTGGAAACACAGAAAAAGGAACAAGTGCATGTGTATGAAAACATCCGTGTAGAAGAAGATACTCAAAACAAAGCTAATACCCAGGATCTTCATTGTACATTTATTCACAATTTTGTAGTGTATATTTATTTTATTTGGTATTCTTTGCATGTTGCAATTTGCGTTTATTGTTAATTTAAATTGTTTCCTAGCATAATAGGCTTTTTTGCCTTATTTAGCATCCCATTCCACAGTTTTCCCTTTGTTTATATGCTTTGCTGGGAGGTCCTCTTTTTTGCTCAGGTTTTTTTTTATCCCTGCCGTGGCAACAGTGATGATCCGTGGGAATGTCCCACCGTAGCAGGAGGCCCGGCAACCTTATTTCCCCACAAAGAAATCTGATTCCATAAACACTCAGATGAGTCAAGGGCATTACTTAAATATCCCCAGAATGGCTTGAGATCTGGGTTCGAGGGCCTGCCACCATGAGGAGTTGCTATCTGCTGTGCCAGTTTGGTATAGTGGTTAAGTGCGCGGACTCTTATCTGGGAGAACCGGGTTTGATTCCCCACTCCTCCACTTGCACCTGCTGATGTGGCCTTGGGTCAGTCACAAGCTCTGGCACAGCTGTTCTTGAAAGAGCAGTTTCTGTCAGAAGTTCTCTCAGCCCCGCCTACCTCCCAGGGTGTCTGTTGTGGGGAGGGGAAGGGAAAAGAGTTTGTAAGCCACTCTGAGACACCTTTGGGCAGTGAAGGGTGGGATATAAATCCAAACTCTTCTCTTCTTCTTCTGCTGCACACACATTTGCACAAACCTATCAGAATTCAGAACAGGCTGCTCCCCTATTGGCATTCCAGAATCAAATTTCAGTATGTTGCATATATTTTGCTCATTATCTGTTAAATATTTTTCATGTCGCTGGAGAAACAGAATTGTTCAACTATTTGTCTCCTAAAATAAACCCACAAACCTGCTTTGAAGCCACTGGAATGGCTTGTAGGATTTTATTTTGGGTTATATGGTTCGCCCCAATAGACCAGCAAACGAACACCTCTGAAAGTCCACGTATGACTAGGCAGCAAAATGTTTCATATTCACTGTCATTCTCATCTTCATCTATTGCACAGGGTTCCACTCAGATTAACCCGAAGCATTGGCTGTTTTGTTTCTGCTGTTAGCCATCCTTGTCCATAAGTCCATACCAGCTCCGACTTTCCTAAGAAGTACTATTTTACCTCAATTGCCATTCCTCGGGCTTGTTTACATGACCAGTTCTCCTGAGATAACTCTTTACCTCACTGTTCTTTCAAACTTGTTTAGGTGAACAAAGGGTTAAATCAGAGAGTGGGGGCAGGTTGGGGGGCAGAATAGGACCCCGGGACAATGATGGACTTCTGGTCATTATTTGGGGGGCCTACAAATTTGGGCGGGATTCAGAATTCAAAGTTAAATGTCATTGGCCTATTAATGACCTGACAGGGTGAGTAAACTTGGCCTTTTATCGAGTGGAAACTTACTACAGTACTCATGAAACCATTTAATAAACTGGTCAAAAGTATCCTAATACCAAGGGCTGGAAAGGATTTTAGCGTACTTCAACACCTGATTGAAAATCTGGAAAATGCAGGGGAGTGGTCAGATCCGTATCACTGCTTGGCAGGACACAGACAACATCGGTGGCAGGCTGACCAAATGATTGCACAGTGTGCAGCGCACAAACGTTGTGCTAAGTTGTCGTTCAGCAAACGCACCAAATTCCACGGAAAACAAGGATAACTCCGAACATTCGACAGACGTGTGTCCAAGCTAGACCGCATATATCGGGGAGCAGGATTGTATCTGCTAGCCCCACCCCTGACTACATCCATTCAGTTTCGTATTTATTTATCTAGACCATTTATCTGCCACCTCTCTAAATTTGTTTGGGGTATCCTATGAAGATAGATGCAGTCGGTCAGCCGTGTTGGTCTGAAGTAGTGTAACAGATTTAGAGTCCAGTGGCACCTTTAAGACCAACAAAGGCTGGTCTTAAATTTGCTATTCATTCTCTGGCTATAAGTCTGAACCTTTTTTGCCATTCTGCATATTTGATAAAGTGTGCGTGCCCTCGAAAGCTCATACCTTGAATAAACCTTTGTTGTTCTTAAAGGTGCCACTGACTCTAAATTTGAGGTATCCTATGTATGTAAAGCTCTGTTTCCACAATCAGGAATCCTGGGAAAGTGGTGCTCCTGATTGCATGGATGAAGTCTATGCCCTGTACATTTTGTGTACTAAAGAGGTCCCATATTAACATGGGGTGGACGCCAGTTAGTGTGAGCTAGCTCACAGTTTTTTAGCCTCCAGCTCACACATTTTCGACTTAGCTCAGGAAGGATGGCTCCAGAGCAAACTAATATATGCAGTAGGCAAATCACTCGCTCACAACTTTAATGCCAGTACTCAAAAGTAGAATTTTTGCTCACAAGATTCCACAGCTTATAGGGAGCACTGGACACACAGCATTCATAGGCAGGGTTAGGGCTAGTGGAGCATGCTGGAGTGAGACTAGTGGACATGCCCCTGTTCAATGAATATAACCTAAACCAGGGGTCCTCAAAACTTTTTGAGCCTGCAGGTGCCTTTGGAATTCTGACAAAGCATGGTGGGCACAGCCACAAAATGACTGACACAAAATGGCTGCTGGAAGAGGCGGAGCCAGCCACAAAATGGCTGCCACAGCTTACCTTTGTTCACACAGTGAAGATCCTTGTGGTGTGGTGGCAGCTGCTGCCAAGGCAACATTTCTTTAAAAATCCGCACAGCCAATCAAACCTTCAATGACCAATTAGAAGCCTTGCTGGACAAAAGACCTACCTGGCCCCACCCACTTTTAAAAAAACATTTGATGGATGCCAGGGAAGGTGTCAGCAGGTGCCATGGCAACCAAGGGCACTACACTGGGGACCCCTGACCTACATATACATACATACATACATACATACATATATATATATATATATATATATATATATACACATATATATACACACATACATATATACAAGGAGGCTTCCCAGCTGAAACCAATAATGCAAGGGAAAAAGCTGGAAAAAGAACGCTAAATAACAATTTATTAAAATTACCAGTCAGTAATTGCAGTGTAACATGAAAAAGTTCCTGGAAAGTATAATACAAAACGAAGCAATTGAACAATATCTCAAATTGTGGCAGGCGAATAAGGTGTAATAACAGGTGAATAAGACATAGCAACGAAGACTCCGGAATGACACTTCGTTTCGTTGAACAGCTTCTTCAGAAGTACATTACTTCATGTAGACATGTGTCTGTTCCTTTTTTGTATCAGTACTCTAATGATTGATTATCAATGCGATATCAAGAAGAGAATTAATCAAAGCTCAGCAGGTTTTGTTAAACAGGCACCAGTCAGGCAGCTAGAAGCATAAATTAATTCAGTTGCTGGGATTAGTTCCATTGCTCTGGCATCTGAGCAGCATCTATGTGATGTGATGTACTTTTGAAGAAGTTGTTCAATGAAACAAAGTATCATTCTGGAGTCTTCATTACTACGTCTTATTCACCTGTTATTACGCCTTATTCACCTGTTACAATTTGATGCATTGCTTAGTTGCTTCGCTTTGTATTATACTCACCAGGAACTTTTCCATGTTACACTGTAATTATTGATTTGTAATTTTTATAAATCGTTATATTTGTTACTTAGCATCCTTTTTTCAGCTTTTCTCCTTGCGCTACATGCACATATGTCATGAGTACAGAGCTATAGTGTGGTTAAACCTCCCTGGAATGCCACGTGACCCAGGTGTGTTTGAGCGCAGCAGACCTTGAATCAACTTGTCAAACCGCGTATAACCCTGCTCATGTAAACAGGTCCTGATTAGTAACAACTTTGCTGCAGCTTTAAATGGGAACTAGTTATTTTTTTTCCCCCAAAGCACTTTCTTAATTGCCGTTTTTCCTTCCTGTATACCTTTCTTTGCTTGCTTGCCTCTAACCCTTCCCTGACCTGCTCCTGTTTGTCCTCTCAGATCCAGATTCTAAAGAAAGGGATGTTACCCACCGCTTTTCCCTAGGTTCCTCCATCAGCTCCACAACTAACATCTCTGCTCTAACCAAAGGTACAGTCATACTAACTCCCCCTTAGCAGCTTCCCTTTCTCTACTGACACCCGTACAGCTGGCCGTGGGACTTGGAAATCTTTCTGCCTGTTGCTGCCAATTGCTCCAGAGGCAGGGTCAGGTGTAAGACCTTCAGTGCCAGCATACTATTACAAGCTGCGGAGTCGTACCAGAATTGCAAAAGTTGCCAGGTGAGAGGCAATTTGGTGTAGTGGTTAAGTGCACGGACTCTTATCTGGGAGAACCGGGTTTGATTCCCCCACTCCTCCACTTCCACCTGCTGATGTGACCTTGGGTCAGTCACAAGCTCTGGCACAGCTGTTCTCTCAAGGACAGTTTCTGTCAGCAGTTCTCTCAGCCCCACCTACCTCGCAAGGGTGTCTGTTGTGGGGAGGGGAAGGGAAAGGAGTTTGTAAGCCGCTCTGAGACGCCTTTGGGCAATGAAGGGCGGGGTATAAATCCAATCTCTTCTTCTTCTTCTTCTTCCTTTTTTCCCAAGCCACTCTGGTCGTTCAAATCACAGGCTGCGGTTATTGTGTGAACTGGCAAAATCCAGTTGGAAAGTGCATTGAAAGTGGATCATCTAGTGTGTGTGACCGCAGCTACAGACTTTCTGAATTGCCTTGTGCTGCTCCATGCCTCTCAGCCCCGATTCCCCCTGTGTGATAAGATACTGGCCGGATCCACCCGAGTGTGGTGAGGGCAAGCAGGTCACCCAAAAAGCCAGTAAAGCATTTTGCACGTGAAAAGTGACGGTTGGCACAAGCTGTGAAAGAGGGTTGCCAGCCTTCAGGTGGGCCCTGGAGGTCCCGTGGAACCACAGCTGATCTCCAGATGGCAGAGATCAGTTCCCTTGCAGAAAATGGCTGCGTTGGAGGGTGGACTCTATGGCATTATTCCTTGCTGA
Organism: Gekko gecko; assembly: GCA_029375565.1. NCBI lineage: Eukaryota > Metazoa > Chordata > Lepidosauria > Squamata > Gekkonidae > Gekko > Gekko gecko. Next base: position 125,341,017 of record JAPDNY010000008.1, read on the forward strand.
GGTCTCTCCCCTTCCCAAACCATGCCCTCTTTAAGCCGCAACCCAAATCTCCGGGAATTTCCTTTCCCCTGAGCTGGCAACCCAACCAAGAAAACACAGACATTTGGCTAGCTTGTGTGATCTATATAAATTGCAACGTTTGGGTTACCTTGGGGCATAATGTTTGTATTCGTTTGTGGGCTACATTTTTTGACAGTGCAAAATATGAAGGATCCTAAAGGAATGTACCAACTGCCACGGGTGTTCCGTGATAGCAGAGAAGGATTTGACACCATGGGAATTACAGGGAAACAAGAGGGAAAGAGCCCAAGACAGACCCAACTTGACCCAGTGTGGTCTGTGGACCACTGGGAAGAAACAGAGTTCTAAGAGACCTTACTTAAAATAGGGTAATTTGGCATGTATTATCTGGTAAGAGCAGGGGTCATTTCAAGCAGGAACGAGCAGGAATGGCGTTCTGGGAGTAGCAACATTTCCCCTCCTCTCTTGCAAGGAAACACAAACAAATGCTCTCCCTTCCCTTTGCTTCTCCCCCGGGCTCTGTATTCCTCCTCTGGCATTGCAGCTTTCTCTCTCCAGTTTCTCCTATTTCCTGCTTGGGAGAGGAGAGAACCAAGCCTTCCTTTGATTGGCTGAGGGCACTTCCAGTGATGTCAGGGGGTGTGGCATATGCAAATAAGTTGTGCTAATGAGCTCCTGCACCTCTTTTTCTACGAAATGACCCCAGGGTAAGAGGCTACTGTGCAGTACTGCAGCAGTGGAAACTCCCAGGGCAATGAAACAGAGGGAGGAAGGGGGTATGTTCTGTGCTTAAGGTTGCTAACTCCAGCTTGGGAAATTCGTGGAGATCTGGGGATGGTGCCAGGGGGAGGCAGAATTTGGGGAAGCGATAATTTTCGCCAGGGGAACTGATCTCTGTAGTCTGGAGATCAGATGCAACTTGAAGAGAACTCCAGGGCCCTACCTGTGGCTGGTGACCCTACCTGTGCTCCTGCCATATATCATGGGATTGGAGGATACAATAATAGCTGAACCACACTATAATACAACAGAAAGTACTAAGTACACGGCTCCAGAGTAGCACATTAAAAATTATTTACATCATTGTAAAAATTTATTTTACAGTGCTGACATCAAACATTAAATACTAAATGAAAAATCAGTTGGAGGAGTTTACATATCACGAAGTACCAGTTCAAATTAGGGGTGTGCAAATAAAAAATGACAACACGCCTATTTTTCAGGTTTGGGTATATTGAACCAGAAAAATATCAGTATTTCCTTATATTCCCAAATCCTACTGGTATGGTATTCAGATTTGGTAAATAGTCGGGATTCCAGAAATTTTTCAGCTCCATTATACTCTATAGCCAGGGATCATTATAGTCAATGGTCCCCATAGGTTATAATGGAGAATTAATCTGAGGGTTTCTGGGGCTCTGTGGGGGCTGTTTTTTGAGGTAGACACACCAAATTTGCAGCATAGATGCTGGTGCCTTTCCTCAACAACACCCCCCCAAGTTTCAAAAACATTGGACCAGTGGGTCCAGTTCTATGAGCCCCCAAAGAAAGTCCCTCCATCCTCCATTACTTCCAATGGAGGGGGGAAGACATTTAAAGAGAAAGTGTTCCCTTTAAATGCCTCTTGCAAGCCACACCATGAGTGAACTCAGAAGCAGCGAGTTCACCCGAAAGGTGTTTAAAGGGAAGGCAATCCCTTTAAACACCAGCTATTGGGTGCAGCCATTTTGAATAGCTTTAGGCAATACCGAGCTTTATATTTGGTTGAAAAAATATCCAGAAAATACCGATATTTTCCAGGTATTTTTTTTGGCTCAGTATTTCCCAAATGCACACCCCTAGTCTGAATAATAACTCAATAACCTGGTAATGTAAAAATCCGTCTTGGCAGTGATTTACAGAGAAATCTTCATAGTAATCAGTAAAGAGCTTGTTAATGAAGCGAGATGTTGGGACAGGGCGCCGGCTCCACTCCCATTTCAAAGTTTTCTTCTTCAAGGCCAGCCTCTCAGATTTCAATTACAGCATGTCAAAGCTTTCACATTTCAGTAGTAGCACATCTAAACAAGATGGGTAGCTGTAGCAGGAGAAAAGAGCAAGAGTCCAGTAGCACCTTAAAGACTAACATATCCTGCACTGGAGAGGGGGTTAGATGAGGTGGCCTGTATAGCTCCTTCCAGTTCTGTGATTCTATGAGTCTATGTTTGTTAGTCTTTAAGGTGCTACTGGACTCTTGCTCTTTTCTACTAATATTCTTACCAGCAGTCGTAAACTGCTCACCTGTGGAGCAATGTACTTAGTACTTTTTGTTGTATTTATCATGGGATGCCATTTGGTTATTGGAGCAGTTTAAATGGCTGTTGGTTTGCAGTTCAATTTCCAGTTCCAAAAAAGGTAGTTCAATGTGAATTGAAGTAAATATTACATAATCCTGGGCAGGCGATAAAGCGTGATAGAAAGATGTTAACATTTGTCAAATGAGTCCTCGTCACAATTATGGGAAGTTATGTGAAGTTCATGTCAGGGTGCTGCTTGGTTCCCATTGTCCGGTACCTAGCTAAGATCTGGTAGTAATAGTAATAGCCATAAATACATCCATGGGCTTTATTCCGCTTTCTCTCAGAATTGCAGGTAATCAAACAAAGGCAAGGCACGAATTGTATCTAGGTGCTAAAGCACAGTGTGTTTTCTTTCCACCTTTGCAAACTGATTGTTTCACTGATGGTTTTACATGCAAAATAAATCTCGTCTTTTTCATGTGCCGCAACCTCCATTCCTTTCTGCTCCACGAGAGCACACAGGTGACCTCTAATAGTATTTCCAATCTTTTCGTTATCTGCAAACTCCACACAGGTCCCCTTGTTCCTGCAGTTAAAGTCAAGAGGCACGAAATAAAAAGCGATCCAACTCCTTTGGGGTTCGAAGGTACATGTACTGACTCGATGCATGGAGTTCTTTTGTGCCGGTCCGTTGGTGCTACTTATGGGAATGCACATCTGTTCATCCTCTCTGGCATACTACACATTTGAGAGTCTGCGAGTATTTCTGAGTCAGCATATCAAATCATTTTCCTTTTTTCTGGAAAACCATCCTGTCATCGTTTCCTTTCCTGTTCCACATATTTCTCCTCTGTCTGCCAAGTTCCATTCAGGAATGGGTTCCGGGCAAAACCACACAGATCATAAAGTGGTGGGGGGGGAGGATTTCAAAATCTGTGTGCAGTTCAAAGGATGGCCTTTTGTTCCTACCTCAGCAGTGGGAAGGAATGAAACAGCCCTGATTAGTTCAAGACATATAAAAATCAGGATAAAAGTAAAATTAAATGTCAAATTTAAAAAAAAAATAACCTTTTCCAGTTTGAATGTTCAAAATTGACCCAAGAATAACACTGCAGGTGGTAACAACAATGATGACATCTGCTTTAGGTCTGAGGTCTGTTTTATGGCTATCTTTATGCTATTTTTATGTCCCTGGATTGTTTCTTTCTTATATTGATATTTTATGAAGAACTGGTGGTTTTTCTGATGCTTTTAGTTGGGAGATGCCTTGAACTTTGCAGCTACTCAATGTCGGCAAGCTCTTGTGGCAGCCCCAAGTTAGATGTAGCATCTAGTTTGGCTACCAACATTAGTACATCTGAGCCAGTTTGGTGTAGTGGTGAAGGGCACAGACTCTAATCTGGGAGAACTGGGTTTGATTCCCCACTCCTCCACTTGCACCTGATGGATGACCTTGGGCAAGCCATAGTTCTGGCACAGGTGTTCTTGAAAAAGGGCAGTTTCTGTCAGACCTCTCTCAGCCCCACCTACCTCACAGGGGTGTCTGTTGTGGGGAGGGGAAGGGAAAGGAGTTTGTAAGCCGCTCTGAGACTCCCTTGGGTAGTGAAGGATGGGGTATAAATCCAATCTCTTCTCTTCTTCTTCTTCCTTGAAGAAAGGCTGAGATAAAAATATACTACATAAATACCTCTGTTGTAAAAATTAGCCAATTAACACTATTGTCACCTTATGACTGTTTCAGATCCTTCAGACACTGGATACTTGCCAATACATGCCAATCACATGCCATCCTAAGAAGCACCCAGAGATATATAAGTAGTAAATCCCAACTCAAAAATAATGGTGGGATTTTTTTTCATTTAACTCTGTGCCTTTTAAAACAAGAGGCAACTACATATGAGTGGCCAGGAAGGGGAGAGGGGGAGTCTGCTGTGAAACTGCCACAGTCATGTGAGAAAACCGCACAAGCGTATGAATCCAGCACACCTGAATTAATGCAGGCACATCTGAACCCACCAAATGATCAGCTAGCAAACATAAGGTTTGTACATGGGCCAAACCACCCAGAGCTCAAGCAATAGAGTGAAGACCCTAGAATGATAATAAATCATTGTAACTATCATACCATATTTAATATATCTAAAACGGCATCGGAGGTGTTGAAAAGGATTAGGCAGCATCTGCAACAGCTGTTCTGTCCAAAAGATCGACTTAGCAGAATAGTCTTCAACAAGTTCCCAGATGTTGGGAGAGAACTGGCTAATTAAATGTTTGTTGGACAGTCACTGGGGCTAAAGTCCATTTTCCACGGGGCATATCTCTTTCTCAGCTTTCCCCACTCATTTAGCAGTGCCTACAGAACAAGCTGGCTGGGGGGGAGGGGGGATGGCTTCTACTTTCTGTGCCACGTTCTCAGGTGATGCCTGTGATGGACGGAAGGCTGTCCCGCCCCTGAGGGGGGAAACATATGATGGACTGAAAGCTGTCCCGCCCCTGAAGGGGAAAACACCACTCACTTGATCCTATGGGAGTGCTGCTCCAACATTCCACCACCCCCCTTCTCAAAGGTGATTGGATGCTGGAGCTGCACTTCCATAGGCTCAAGCGAGTGGTGTTTTCCCCTTCAGGGGTGGGACAGCCTCCTGTCCATCACAATGCCATCTCACCAAAAGGCATTTATAGAATCATTTTGGGGGAAAGACCTAAGATACAGGGGCAGGGAGGGAACTTGGCACCATCCATTTGTGTGTCTGTGGACCTTTCTGTGGTTCATTCCTCCTTTCTGCTCCCTTCCCATCTCTCTCACTCGGTTCCCTGCTGTGGCTTGCTGCATGCCTCTCTTTGCTTGCTCGCGTAGTCCTTTGTAGAATGCTGACCTAACTGTGCCCCTGCTGGTGCCCATTTGATCCTTCCTTCTCTCAACGGCTCTAAAGTGACGCCCATCATATGACACACACACTGTAACTACCCCTTTTAGGATAGTAAACATGGTGGGTCGCCCTTCCTCAAATGCTTTTCATGCATGCTTCTGGCAGGGGCAGAGAATTCCAGCCAGCACTGGTAAAGAACCAGGTTCCACATTTCAGTCCCTGGCATCGCCAGTTGAAAGGACCAGGCGGTGGGTGATGTGAAAGACCTCCACCTGGCACCCTGGAGAGCTGCTGCCAGCCTGCATTGACTATACTGTCCTCTTTTCCCCCTTTTAAAAATTTTATTGCGTTTATTACATCATATATACAGAACAAGAAGACATCAGTCTTGTACAACCTTGTGATAAGTGAAATATTGAACGTATCAGATGCATAGAACATCATACCAAAATACTTCTTGGTGATGTTGCGTTAGAGAAGTGGCTCATAACACCGAGTTTGAATCAGCCAACTATCAAATGTATCATACTGCCCTTGATGGACCAAGGGTCTGATTTGATAGGAAGGCAGGTTCCTGTGGCCGTTTAACAGGGCCGGCTCAAGTTTATCTCCACCGCTGTTCAAAAGGAGCTCTCCCGTCGCTTCAGACAAAACTGGCTCCATTGCAGACTGAAACAACACCCAGAACCCAGTATAAGACTTCCCAGCCCGTTTAGCAAGGAAGGCCACCTGGAAGGGGTTGCATGTTCTCTCCGTCGTCTCTAAGTTGGGTCCCAGTTAGCCCGTGTGCATAAATCGTCCCTACTTCCTATGACAGATGCCTTTGAGAGAACCCTGTTGGCGCAAGCCAAATGCAGCGTCGCTCCCTCCACAAGATCGGTACCTAGATCGGCTTCGCAGACAGGTAAACAGCATAAGAATATGGGTTTGGAGATGCATTCCTCATGCTGGGCAGAGCATACCTGGAGACAGAGGGCACAGTTCACCAAGAAACCCTTCTGCTCTAATCCCAGAAAAATCCATGGGAGCTCCGGGCTCTTACGTAGCATCTACTCATTTCCCTGGGACTTGTACCAGAGAACTTCTCCATGGAGCGTGCCCAAAGTGTTTAAGTCATAACAGAACCCCTTTTGACTCCTTCAGCGTGACTTCTACTGCGCTTGCATTCAACCCTCTGTTGGCATGTCCCCGTCTCTTTCTACTCTCGGTATTCTAAATGCGAACTGCAGGCTCTTTGGGGCCCAACAGTTACTCTGCAAAGCATTGTGTACCCCTTATGGTGTGATATCAGTTATCCTGTTGGCGGGCTGCTCTATTGAAAAGATTAAAGAGGTTCTCAAGCGAGGGCCCGGCAGAGTTTGGAAACAGAAATACTGATCTTCTGAGAACGGTAATGAGATATAAGCCTTTGGAAGGTAAGGATGCTTTGGGCAGGGCGAGCTTTCGAAAAACCAAATTTTTTTTTACATTTCTGCTATTAAAGTTTTTCACAACTGAACATGAGGGCCAACAATATCTCGCTCTGGCTTTTCCAAAATGCTGCAGCAGAGGCTACAGGCTTATAAAAGCGGTAAACTATCGTGATAAAGAAGAGATTCTTAACTTTGTTCCATATTTATTGCTAAAAATTGCAGCCTTGTGCTGTTTTGGGCTTGGTCTTTTTGCCTCCCGCGGGAAAGGACACAAGTACTTGTATCTTCTATCTCACAGGAAAAGAAGCAGTTCAGAGAGGAGAGTAGTTTGTTTAAAGAGAAAAATTATATAAGGGAAAAGGGTTGAGAACCCTCTCTGCTTCTGTTTCCAGACTCCCTTGGCAGCAGCTCCCGAGACTGCATTTTAGAAAACCAGTGTTGAGGAGAAATAGTAAGGCACCCTGGGTAATTTGGCCCTGTGTGCAGCCATAACAGGTGTGTGTGGAATGTTAGCCATGTCTTGTCTTGCCGGTAGCCAGTTGCTTGATCACCTCTGGCGAATAAGCACTGCCTCCAAGCGACCAGACAGGGAATCTTTTGCAAGGTGATGAGAGTCATCAGGTGCTGGTAAAACGTTTGTGGGCAAATCATATTTGTAACCGGGGAACGTTGTGATATAATTTCGTGTGAGCCTGGAATATGGTTGAGAGGATAAGGTCCAGCTCTTCCAGGGTCCCCTCAGACGCTCTCCTCCAGTCAGAGGTCACAGCTTCCAATCAAAATGTCTGGTGTGAGTGGCAGACAGGAGAATCAGCAGTAAGCTTAGTTGTTCGCCCTCTGTTGCCCAAGTTTCCCATCCCTTTAATCTCACACGAGCATCTCTTTTTATTGCAGAGGGATGAGCTGAATTCAGTTTTTCATATCAAATTCAGCACCTTTGACAGGTGATAATCTGTTTTCTGGATAAAGTATGTAGCTTTTGCCAAATTCTTTCCACCCAATTCTTGGACAAAAAGCACTGGCCATAGAGGGCTGGATCTGCAGGTCCGTTCCACTCACTGAGGTTTATGCCAATGCAAGCAGCTTTTCTTCCTGGAACCTTCTGCACTTAGGGCTCAGTTTCACCTGTGTTTATTTTAAATTCCTTTTTTTTTTCCTTCTGCAAACTAAGCTGCAGGGATTGCTTTATCACTGAGGAGAACTATGTGGGAAGAGAGGGAAACTTTAACCCTTTCTTCCACTGCGGTTTCTTTCTGAAAAAAAGTTACCCCAGAGCTGCTTTTTATCCAACATTGGTTGAGCCCCAATACACAGTCATTCCCTTTCAGGAGACCACAGGACTCTCTTGCTGTGTTTGTTGCAACAGGTTAACACATCCACGCTTCTGGAAATCAGTCACCTGAATAAGGGCTTCTCTGCATTCTTATTTTCCCTGCTTGTGTGTCCCTGTTCCTTTGGGGTTTCTTTCTGCTCTGCATGTGTTTTGCTCCATCTAGTGGTCAATTTGATATTACATTGGTGTATGTCCAGCAAATGAATGTACAGTTCAAATCTTCAGGGAGAGATGCCAGACGTAAAGTGGTGTAATATCAAACTGACCACTGGAGGGAGCAAAACACATGCAGAACCAGAAAAAAACCCAAAGCAAGAGGAGCATATAAGCAAGGGAAATGAGAATGTGAGAAAACCCTAATTGAGATGGTTTACCCAACAAATGCAACAAGGAATCTGGCTCAGTCTCCCTCTTGAAATGCCGAAAGCGTCTCTCCGCCATTTTTCTTCATCCTCCTAAGATTTGGGTCTGAAATGGGTCTGTTGCAATGCTGAGAGCATTTCAGGCTCCCAAATAAAAACTATACATCAGTGTGCGATGTTGGAGTCGCAAGGCACCAGAGGTTTTGCTGACACCTGTGTTACAGAGATGCTCTCTAGTAAGATCTTTTTGGCCAGGGATTAGTGAATTGGTGCACTATTTGATTCCTGTGTCTGATAATTTCCCTTTTGAGACAGATTCTAGGCTGCATTTTAGGGAAAGAAGGCCCACTACTATATGCATGCTTACTCGGGAGAGAATCCTGTTGTAGTCAGTGGCATTTACTTCTGAGAGGATCTGCTGATTTTGCATGTGGGGTGTGTGTGTATGTGTGTGTGTGTGTGTAGAGCTGCTGCCAGTCTGAGTAAACAATACCGACTTTGATGGACCGATTCAGTATAAGGATGAGGCAGACTCAAGGGTGAGGTCAGAAGAATCCCCACTTATACAGATTCTCCTGCATCTTTTTCTCCAGGCCAGTTTGGCTGGGGATCCTGGAGGTTTTCTGTTATCTTCTGGGCATGGATGACTCAGGGGTCACTGGGGCCGTGTGGGGGTATAGGGGGAGGTATTTGTGAATTTCCTGCATTGTGCAGGGGGCTAGGCTAGATGAGCCTGGAGCAGTGTTCCCTCTGAGTTAGTGTGATCTAGCTCACAGTTTTTTAGCCTCCGGATCACACATTTTTGTCTTAGCTCAGGAAGGGATGGCTCCAGAGCAAACTAATTTATGCAACAGTCAAATCACCTGCTCACAACTTTAATGCCGGTAGCTCACAAAGTAGAATTTTTGCTCACAGGACTCCACAGCTTAGAGGGAGCATTGCCCTGGAGGTCTCTTCCAACTCTATGATTCTGTGATTCTCTATGATTCCTCCTCCCCCTTTTCTTCCGCTGGAGCAGTGTCCTAGTGTTATTAAGTGCTGTCTGATAAACTGTGAACGTTTGGAATGGTTTGGAATTGCCGGTTATATCTGGGAAAGATCGGTGAGCTGAACATCTAGATAATCTGTTGAATGGACTCATAACAGTGACGCCATCGCTATGAAATTAAAACAACACTGCTAGAACTTTGTGATACTGCCCTGTTTTATAATGAACTGTTTTTAGATGTTTTTAATGGTAATTTAATTGTTATCTATGTATTTATTTTCATGTAAGCCGCCCCAAGCCTGCCTCAGCGGGGAGGGCAGGGTGTAAATTGGAAAAATAAATAAAGAAATAAATAAAATACAGATTGTGACCTGCTCTAAGGCACATGATAGTGGAGGGGGGGAGCGAGATACAAACAGAGTAAACAAATAAATAACTAAATAAAATGTGTTCACATGTTAGCCAGTCTCTGCCAGGCAATGGATTTCAAGGGGCAAAACTCCCGCATGGTGGTAAAAGTACGGTCTAGATCGGGTCCAGGCACTAACACCAGTCATGTTGTGTCCTCCGTAAAGGTTGGCCCAGCAGGCAAATGCCTTCGCTAGACACATTTGAGGATTTCGAAGCCATCCCGTCCAGTGCAGAGGAACTGTCGAACTCTTCGGATATGGAGGAAGAGAACCATCTAAACCACGTACGTCATGGCCTCGGAAACTTCACACCACCGTTTCCCACATTCCCGTGAACCTGCTCCACCCTGGGCCTAAACCCTGCAGGATGTTTGGTTTTGGGTTTTCCCAAAGGGCAGGAAACAAGCCCCTAGCCAGGATCTTGTGGCTTGTTGAGGCAAACATTTTTCTGGCTGGGCTGCCATTATTTGCCATTATTTTTCTGTTTGTCTCTAAACAACTGTACTTGTAAGTAATAATAAAATACAATAATACTAGTAATAAATTAAATTAAACGCAGCACAAACACGCCCCACAACAGCCACCCCAGACATTAAAAAGCACCCCCCTCATCCTTACCCAGCCTAAAGCAGTGAGATCCCTCACCATTTTCAGAAGGAAATCCTGTGGGGCTTAAGGAAGGGGGCAGAGACCCCAATAGCCCCACTGTAGCTAGGCCCAGCGGGAAATGTTTCAAAATGTCACCTTTGGGAGTGACAAAATTCAGGCATATTGCATCCTGATTATCGCCTTTTTGAATGGTTGAGGGTCATCCCAGCTTTCTCTGTTGAATTGTTTGGTGTAGTGGTTAAATGTGTGGACTAATCTGGGAGAACCGGGTTTGATTCCCCACTCCTCCACTTGGCAGCTGCTGGATGACCTTGGGCAAGCCATAGTTCTGACAAGAGCTGTTCTTGAAATGGCGGTTCTGGAAAGAGCTCTCTCAGCCCCACCCACCTCACAGGGTGTCTGTTGCGGGGAGGGGAAGGGAAAGGAGTTTGTAAGCCACTCTGAGACTATGAGTGAAGGGCGGGGTATAAATCCAATCTCCTTCTCCTTCTCCTTCTCCACCTCCTCCTCCTCCTCCTCCTCCTCCTCCTCCTCCTCCTCTTCTTCTTCTTCCTTCTTCTTCTTCTTCTTCTTCTTCTTCTTCTTCTTCTTCTTCTTCTTCTTCTTCTTCTTCTTCTTCTTCTTCTTCTTCTTCTTCTTCTTCTTCTTCTATATTTAATTTGTATCCTGCTTTTTCCCACAGTGGGGACCCAAAGCAGCTTACATGGTTCTCCATTTCACCTTCAGTACAAACTTGTGAGGCACAATAGTCTGAGAGAGGCTGGACCGAGGTCACCCAAGTGAGCTTCCATGACAGAGAGAGCCAGCGTGGTGTGGTGGTTAAGAGTGCTGGTGGACTAGGATCTGGGAGAGCCAGGTTCGAATCCCCATTCTTCCATGGAAGCTTTGCTGGGTGACGTTGGGCCAGTCACACACTCAACCTACCTCACAGGGTTGTTGTGAGGATAAAATGGCGAAGTTTTCTTGGGTCCCCATTGGGAAGAAGGATGGGGTATAAATGAAGTAAACGAATTCGAACCTGGGTCTCCCAGAGCCTAGTCCAGCACTCTAATAATTAATAAACATCGTATGGCAGTGTGTGTAGCAGAGCCAGGAGATCCTAAGACTGTCCGGCAGCCAAAAGTTTTAGCTCATTAGCATTATGCACCACTAGGTGGCGACCTAGACTTGTTTTTGAGCCAAGAGACATTCACATGCCATTGCCCGCCTCTGCGTCATGACCCTGGTATTCCTCGGAGATAGGGGTCTTTTCGTAGAAAAACAGCTGCAGGAGCTCATTAGCATATGGTATATGGTAGCTCATTAGCATATGGTAGCTCATTAGCATATGGTAGCTCATTAGCATATGGTATGCTAATGAGTATTAGGCTATTAACATATGCCATGCCCCCTGACCTCACCGGAAGTGATGTCAGAAGGGGCAGCAAAAGGGGGGGAGGCATCTTCAAAAGCCTCCCCTTCCTTTCCCCAGCTGGCCTGGGTGGGGGAGCTAAGAGAGAAAGGGTTTAAAGTTTAAACTCCTTCGCACTAGAGCTGGGCCACAGAAGGAGGAAAGAGGGAAGGAAAGAGAGAGAGTAGAGAGAAGGAAAGAAGGAAGGAAAGAGGGAAAGAAAGAGAAGGAAGAAGGAAGGAAACAGGGAAAGGAGGAAAAAAGAGAAGAGAAGAAGGTGGGAAAGAAAGAAAGAGAGAAGAGAAGAAGGAGGGAAAGAGGAAAAGGAGAGAAGGAAAGGAGGAAATGAAAGAAATTTGGCGGCAATTCGGCCTCATTATATCCTATGGGCCGTTGAAGTCAATGGTGAAAACATAGGGTATATTCTGGGGGCTGGAGGGGAGGGGGTTTGAGGGAGAGGCTCCAAACTCACAGGGTAGCTGATGGAGCCTCTCCCCAAGATACCCACCAAGTTTCAAGAACATTGGATTAGGGGGTCCAATTCTATGGGCCCCCAAACAGGTTGCCCCCATTCCCTCCATTGTTCTCTATGGTGGAAAAAAGTTTCCCAGGGGGCATTTAAAATTCTAAGGGGGCAGTTAAATTGCAGTTAATTAAATTAATCTGAATGCCTGTCTTTAAAGGGGGAGGCTCCAAGCCTGTTTCTAGCCCTTCCTTTCAAGGGACAAGGCAGTGAACACATCAGTTCCTAGGGGAAAACCGCTCAAAGGGCATTTAATGGCCTTCAGAAGGCATTTTAAATGCCTTTTGAGTTCCCTTCCATGGGGCAAGAAAGCTTAGAAGGGCACCTTCGGTACATCTCCCACAATCTCCTTTTCTGCTAGCCCAGTACCACCTAGGTCATGGTCAAAAATAAGATTTCTGGCATGGCTGTTTGTGGGGCGGGGCTTTTGATTAAGGGTAGCTACGGGCCTGGAACTCACCCTTCTGAATGACCCGCCACAGCGAATCAGACCACTGCCCTTCCTATACAGCTTCTGCTGCAAGCCACCTGCTGGATTAGAAACTGGCTGGCTTTTGTTTAAACTGCTCTGTCTGATATGTATCCTCCTAGAGGCCTCCTAGAGGAATACTATCTCTTCCCCCACCCCGGCCCTCTACCCTCTAACTCAGTGGTTCTCAACCTTTCTAATGCCACAACCCTTTAATACAGTTCCTCATGTTGTGGTGACCCTCAACCATAAAATTATTTTCGTTGCTACTTCATAACTGTAATTTTGCTACTGTTATGAATCATAATATAAATATCTGATATGCAGGATGTATTTTCATTGTTACAAACTGAACATAATTAAAGCATAGTGATTAATCACAAAAACAATATGTAATTATATATTGTGAAATATTTATTTCTAATTACAAATAATATGGGTTTTCCGATGGTCTTAGGTGACCCCTGTGAAAGGGTCATTCGACCCCCAAAGGGGTTGCGACCCAAAGGTTGAGAACTGCTGCTCTAACTGCATATGCTCTGTCTCTTTCCTTTTAGGGATCCAATCTTTACCGGGTAGAAGGCAGTTATGACGCCTGTTTCCCTGATTCCCTGACGCTAGAGGATGGAGATTTGGTGCAGTTCATCCAGGAAGGTGAAGATGGGCAATGGTAAGTAGGACAGCTGGCGGGGGGGGGAGCCCCACAGAGAAGAGAGGGTCAGCCACAGCTAGAAGGTGGCGAGGGTCTTGAAAACATGGCTGTTGAAATACACCTGGAGGAATAAAAGCCAGAGGAACAGAGACTCCAAAAGGGAGGGAAACAGTGCAACATTCTGCGGCCTGTGTGATAATCCGTCATCGTCATCATCATTTGTTGTTGTTCTTGCTATTATTTGTTGTTTGCTCCTGCTGCTGCTTTGAGGCCTTGGACTGGCGAGGGAGGGAGGGGTTTGGGGGCCCCCACTTTCCCCAAGAGCCAGTTTCCTGTAGTGGTTAAGAGTGCAGGCTCTGGGAGAACTGGGTTTGATTCCCCACTCCTCCACATGCAGCTGCTGGGTGACTTTGGGTCACTCATAAGTTCTTTCAGAGCTGTTCTCTCAAGGGCAGTCCCCGAAAGAGCTCTCTCAGCCCCACCTAACTCACAGGGTGTCTGTTGTGGGGAAGGGAAGGAGATTGTAAGCTGCTCTGCAACTCCTTCGGGTAGTGAAGAGTGGGGTATAAATCCAATCTCTTCTTCTTCTCATGAGCTGCTGGCTCATCTTCTGATATCACAGAGGCCATCTCCCTCCCTGACAAACGGATGGGGCCAGATGGCACTTCTTCAACAGCACTTCTCAGGGGGCTGGATTTGACCAGAACATCTCCAGTAGCTGCTCCCTACCCTAAGTTGGATACTGTGAAAAAAATCATATATGCACAGCCCATACGATGGTATTTATGGAAAATTCGAGATTCGGCACATGGAATGGAACTGTGGAAAATGCCAGCATTCTCTGAATGCATGATTCGTGCTGTTCTTGCCCTGGAGCGCCTCTTTGCCATGAGCGTTTCCTCCCTTATTAACTTCTCTAACTTAATTAAGGACAAAGTCCGTGTTATGCTGCCAGATCTGGGATGGATCTGCTTGCTGTTTTGTACGAAACGCAGCTGTGCGTTGGGTGGAGGGTGGGCTGCTAATTTGATGGGGGAAGTGGGGAGTGGGAGCCTTTTCCTGTTCTCTCACTGCAAATTGTTCCTTTCAAGCTATTATTTCAGATGGGGAGGGGAGGAACCGGGTATGATGCAGCTATCTGTATGTTTCAATTGGGGTATTTGGTTAATATAGCAGAGTTTGCCCGGTCATAAAAGCGTGATACCGAGTGCAGTAAATATATCTCCCAGGAGAGACCTGCAGAGACATGTGTCTCCACAGAAGGTCATGTAAAGACAGGGAGAGGACAAAGCAATAGAGAGAGGAGGGGTCAGAGGGCAGCTCCCAGGCTAAGACAATGGCTGATTTCCCACTACAGCTGCCTCGGTGTTGTGCTGCCGTTTGCCCCGATACTACTGGTCAATTTCACACCCGAAGCCGCGGGGCTGCATTTTGACATGCGGCTTTGCCCAATTTCCCCCGAAGTTTCGTGATCCTCAAAAAACAAGTTCACGAAACTGCGGGGGAAATCGGGCGAAGCCGCGGGTCAAAATGCAGCCCTGCGGCTTCGGGTGCGAAATTGACCAGTAGTATCGGGGCAAACGGCGGCGCAACACCGAGGCAGCTGTAGTGGGAAATCAGCCAAAGAGAGGAATCCCATTCAAGGAGATGACACCTATACACACTTAGAGTGATGCAGCGCCCCCTAGTGTCCAGGCATGCTGAGCCGCTCAATCCACCAGTTTAAGAAGGGCAATTTGGATAAGGTGAATGGGGTGAGGTTAAATACCCCAGCCCCATGCTGTTTACCTAACCATATTATCAACCACCCGAGCAATTCTTCTCTACCACAGTGTTTTCTGGATATAAATCACCCCCCACAGGGATTTACTGGCCTCCCAGCTGATTAGGGTGGACGGTTCCTCTTCTAGAGAACCTCCACATTGAAAGGCAGTCAACCTCTGAATACCAGTGCCAGGAGACAACATCAGGGGAAGGTCTCGGCCTCTATGCCCAGTTGTTGGCCCTTCAGAGGAACTAGTTGGCTGCAGTGTGAGTCATGGTGCCAAACTAGGTGGACCCCTGGTCTGATCCAGCAGGGCTCTTCTTTTGTTCTTATGAAGGCCTCAGACTCTCTGCTCTGTTGTTGGCCCTCCAGAGGAACTAGTTGGCCACAGTGTGAGTCAGGGTGCCAAACTAGGTGGACCACTGGTCTGATCCAGCAGGGCTCTTCTGATGTTCTTAGAGTCCTTAACTGCCCCAGGACTGTAGCTCCTGTTCAGTTCATGCCTTCCACCTACCCCGCAGCTGCTTTTAATGAAAATTAAAGATATCAGCTGACCTGGGGGGGGGGTTTCCCCCATGAAGCAGTCAGACCCCGCCAGATCTCCATGCAGATATGGGAACTGGCCTCATTGCGTGAGGGGTTTTCTTTGTTTTTTTGAGATAACAGTTGTGGCATCAGAAAGGGAGGAGAGACTGTGATGATTTCCTTTGCATGTTCAGGTTAGTGAAGAAACTGGTCTCTGAGAAAATGGACTGGGTCCCCTCCAGTCTGCTCCACCCAGCGGAGGGGGATGCCAACAACATCCGCCGACACAGCAACACAGGTAATGCTGGGCAGGGTCTGAAGAGGGACCTTTGCATTGTTGTTGTTGTTGTTGTTGTTGTTATTATTATTATTATTATTATTATTATTATTATTATTATTATTATTATGAGCAGGGAGCCACAGGAAACTCACAGAGGAAGGGAAATCCTTTATGTCCACTGGTCTCTGTCAGTTTGGTGTAGTGGTTAGGAGCGCAGATTCTAATCTGGGGGAACCAGGTTTGAGTCCCCCCACTCCTCCACATGCGGCTGCTGGTGTGACCTTGGGTTAGTCACAAGTTCTTTCAGGGTTGTTCTCTCAGGAGCAGTTCTCGAAAGAGCTGTCTCAGCCCCACTTACCTCACAGGGTTTCTGTTGTGGGGAGGGGAAGGCAAAGGAGACTGTAAGCCACTCTGGGACTCCTTCGGGTAGTGAAGGGCAGGGTATAAATCCAATCTCCTCCTCCTCCTCCTCTTCTTCTTTTTCATCTTCTTCGTCTTCTTCTTCTTCTTCTGTTTCTTCTTCTTCTTCTTCTTTTCCTTCTTCAACCCCTCCTTGCCACCTGCACCTCTTCCTCACCATCACCTCTCTGATCCTCCCCAAGTCTCCTATGGGCCTGATCTCTCCATCAGCTGGGCAGTGGGGGGGGGGCAGGCTCAAAGCAGGAAGTGCATTCTGCACGCTTTCTCCTCCAAGCCTCTTGCCACTGTCGTCCACCCGCTGATGGCCATTGCCCATTGCGAAGTCATGCACATTGGAGCCAAAGATCCTAAATGTAAATATATGTTGTTGAGGTCTGAACTGGTGGTAACCGACCAGGAGAGAGACCTTGGAGTCATGGTAGATAACTCACTGAAAATGTCGATTCAGCATGGAATGGCAATTAAAAAAGGCGAACGCTGTGCTGGGGGTTCTTAGGAAGGGGATTGAAAACAAATAATCCAGTATCATAACACCCCTGTATAAATCGACGGCGCGGCCTCGTTTGGAATACTGTGGACAGTTCTGGTCACCTGAAAAGAGATACTATAGCATTGGGAAAGGTGCAGAAAAGGGCAACTAAAATGTTTAAAGGAATGGAACAGCTTCCTTTAAAGAAAGGTTAAAGGGGTTAGGTCTCTTTAGCTTGGAGAAATAACCACTGAGGGGGTGACATGATAGAGGTTTACAAAATTATGCATGGGATAGAGAAGGCAGAGAAAGAAGGACTTTTCTCCCTTTCTCACAATACAAGAACCTGTGGGCATTCCATGAAATGAATGAGAACATAAGAACATAAGAGAAGCCAATGTTGAATCAGGCCAATGGCCCATCTAGTCCAACACTCTGTCACACAGCGGCCAAAATATACCAGGTGCCATCAGGAGGTCCAGCAGTGGGGCCAGGACACTAGAAGCCCTCCCACTGCTGCCCCCTCCAGCACCAAGAATAGAGTGCATCACCTGCCCCAGACTGAGAGTTCCCATCTATACCCTGTGGCTAATAGCCACTGATGGACTTCTGCTCCATATGTTTATCTAATTCCCTCTTGAAACTGTCCATGCTTGTAGCTGCCACCACCTCCTGTGGCAGTGAATTCCATGTGTTAATCACTCTTTGGGTGAAGAAGTAGACATAGAACAGATAAAAGGAAGTCCTTCTTCATCCAAAGAGTCATCAACACATGGAATTTGCTGCAACAAGAAGTGGTGGCTACAAGAGGGGATTGGATAAACATGTGGAGCAGAGGTCCATCAGTGGCTATTAGCCACAAGGTATAGATGGAACACTTTGGGGCAAGTGATGCTCTGTATTCTTGGTGCTGGTGGATCAATAGAGGGAGGGCTTCTGGAGTTCTGGTCCTGCTGGTGGACCTCCTGAGGACACCTGATTTTTGGCCACTGTGTCACACAGAGTGTTGGACTGGATGGGCCATTGGCCCGATCCAACATGGCCTCTCTTATGCTGTTATGATGGGGGGGGGGATGGAGGAGCAACAGTGTCCCATACCGACCACATACCAATCCACAGGCAAGCCATGGTGGTGATAAGAGGCTCGGAGCAGAAATCGTGAAAGACGCAGATCCTGCTTCTGTTCTCCCTCTCTCTTCCTTGCCTCCCAGCTGATTGGCAGCGATGGCTCCAAGCGCTGTTGTTGTGGCTGCCTCGGTCTTCCCTCTTCCTGCCTCTCTGCCTCCCTCCTCCTGCCGCCATTGCTGTGTCATCATCGTGTTGCTGATGCTGTTTCCACTCAGTGCTTTTTTTTAAAAAAAATATCCATCGTAATGCTGACCCATGCTCTTGCAAGATCTCAGCATTTGTTTTCATTTCAGCTACCAAGTCTGTGCTCTCTTCTCCAGTTTTGGGGGGGGGGATGTTATAAGGAGCTTCTGGCTGACAAACGGTTTGCAGATGTTTGACAGAGTGATTAACACATGGAATTCACTGCCACAGGAGGTGGTGGCAGCTACAAGCATGGACAGTTTCAAGAGGGAATTAGATAAACATATGGAGCAGAAGTCCATCAGTGGCTATTAGCCACAGGGTATAGATGGGAACTCTCAGTCTGGGAGTCGTGATGCACTCTATTCTTGGTGCTGAAGGGGGCAGCAGTGGGAGGGCTTCTGGTGTCCTGGCCCCACTGCTGGACCTCCTGATGGCACCTGGTATATTTTGGCTGCTGTGTGACAGAGTGTTGGACTAGATGGGCCATTGGCCTGATTCAACATTGGCTTCTCTTATGTTCTTATGGCCAACCTAGGGGTGTTCCGGGGATTGCAGAAGAATGCGCCGCCGCCATCACCACCCCAATCTGAACACGGCCCTGTTAAGTAGATTTTTTGATCTGCGCTCCGGAGCCATGGATCAGAATGAGGTCTATGATATGCCCCAGATCAGTGTTCCCTCTAAGCTGAGTTAGTGTGAGCTAGCTCACTGTTTTTTAGCCTCCAGCTCACAGATCTTTGTCTTAGCTCAGGAAGGGACGGCTCCAGAGCAAACTAATTTATGCAGGAGCCAAATTGCTCACTCACAACTTTAATGCCAGTAACTGACAAATTAGAATTTTTGCTCAAAAGGCTCCATAGCTTAGAGGGAACATTGCCCCAGATCCCTGAGCAGACGGATGTTGCAAAACACCTTTATGGGATCTGCTTCCTTCTGAAGAGAGTCCTGGAGATCTGGGGCATTTATATGATATCAATTTGTTTGCAAATATAAACGTAGAGCAGGTGGGAAGCGAGACGGCGCACCAGCAGCACCAGCAGCAGATTTCTATGAGCAACAGCCGCTCTCCCTGCCCCCCCCCAAACCTGCTCCTCCACCCAGTTCTGAAATCCTAAACTTCTTTAAGTCATGCCAAAATTCAGACCAGACAAATTGTCCCTTGCAGATCTTCACTCTGCAATCTTATGAGCTTTTGGGCTCCTTCCCTAAAAGGGTTCTAGATATGTAGCCTGGTGGGTCATTAGTTGCCATTAAGGAAGCACCAGGTGGTTACTATCACTTAGCAATGCCGGACGAGAGCAAAAAAAAAAAAAAAAAATTAGGGTTCTTTTGTCCGTTACAGGAACAACGGCAGATGGAGAAGTGAAGGTAATAAAACAGTAGAAATCGAGGAGAGATGGGGGAAGGCCACGGCGGCAAGGGATGGAGCTAAAATTAGATGTGGCTAGATCTGAATGCTGAAAGAGTCAGTGGAGAATGCCTGTGTAGTATACCTACATAAGAACATAAGAGAAGCCAGTGTTGGATCAGGCCAATGGCCCATCCAGTCCAACACTCTGTGTCACACAGTGGCCAAAGATACCAGGTGCCATCAGGAGGTCCAGCAGTGGGGCCAGGACACTAGAAGCCCTCCCACTGCTGCCCCCCCCACCGAACACCAAGAATACAAAGCATCACTTGCCCCAGAGTCCCTGTCTATACCTTGTGGCTAATAGCCACTGATGGACTTCTGCTCCATATGCTTATCTAATTCCCTCTTGAAACTGTCCATGCTTGTAGCCGCCACCACTTCCTGTGGCAGTGAATTCCACGTGTTAATCACTCTTTGGGTGAGGAAATGCTTCCTTTTATCCATTCTAACCCGGCCGCTCAGCAATTTCATGGAGTGCCCACGAGTTCTTGTATTGTGAGTAAGGGAGAAAAGTACCTTTGTCTACCTGTTCTATCCCAGGCATAACCTTATAAACCCACCAGTGAGACCCTGACACCCACGGCCTGTGCGTTCCCTCTTTCAGATGTCTACAGCGGCACCCGCAGCACCACACCCACAAACTCTGAGATGAAGGGGAATGAGCTAGCAAGGAAGTTAACGGTAGAACAGAAAGCTGGGAGTTGAAGACACCTGGAAGCATTTCCTCAGGACTCCACCCTCTCCTCTGCTTACTGGCAGATGCTGGATCAACGCACCTTCCCCTTAAGCTCTGGACTTCAGAACTCTGTGAAATCTCATCAGCATGGAAATACATTTTTTTTAAAGATCAACGAGGAGCTCGATGAGCTAGGAAGCCTGGAAGACCATTCATGGGCGTCGGAGCGATCTTAGCATTTGACAAATACACCCAGCGTATATGCTTTTTTACGAAACAAAAACACTGTTTTCTGAACCGTTGGAAAGGGTGTTGCCTAAATTAGGCTGTCAGCAGAGTGATAGGTCCCTATGCCTGCGATAGTTTTGGTTGAATGCTGGATTATTTAAGGAGAGAATCTATGAATGTCCCCCTACCCACCCACCCCGGATGATGTTCGATTGCAGAGAAACTCTCAAATGTCTCCGTTCTCTTACCGCTGCTGTGCAATCTCCCCTTGACTTCCCTTGGGTCAATCACTGCTGTGCTTGGTCATCTCAAGACAATCATCAGTAGCAAGAACAACAAAACTTAGGTCAGGTGAAGGTCCAGAAGATGCAACTGCTGGACCTGAGGCAACCACAAGGCCTTTGCAGAACAGTGAAGGTTCTGCTTTCGGATGTAGCCTTTAGAGAGATTTGGGTGCTAACTGGTAATACAGAGGCATCTTGTGGGTAAAGGATGGGATGAGTTAGGCAAGGGCAAAGGGCAGCCCACTGAAGGCAGTTCTGGGATATGTTTCTGGCATCAAGAGGCTGCCTTTGTTTCCCCCAGAGTGCGATCCCATCCCATCGTGTGCTGCAATTCTGTTTGATGCTGCTGTTCGGCGTTCTTGCACTCGAGTAGAGCGCTGCTGAACATTATTGTCTTCTGGGTTCTGGAACAGGAGTCTGTGCCCTACCCAAATCTATAAGTGCGCCCCTCCCCAATATCACATCCCCCAAAGTTTCAGTACTTCCAGATGGACCCCCTTCCCACCTCGTTGCAATGATTGTATGGTCGTGTTGAAGCTTCGTTGCCATGGTATTTTAAAGAAAGACTGTGCCAACTCTCTGCCGCAACAGATAACGTCATAACTTGCCCCAGAGCATTCGAGTTCATGGGATGGCAAGAGTTCCAAGGGGGGGAATGTATATGTTTTGCATGAAGGCATTTTAACAGTGATGGGGAAAATTAGATCCCGCAAAGCTGCTCGTAGTGTATTGTTCAAAGCCAACTTTGATCTAGGAATAGGGATAGTCAACGAGTGATGCTGTAGGTATGGCTGGGGAATGGAGAGAAAGCCAGACAAAGCATTATGCCCCACGACCCCTAAATGGTCACGCCAATCTGAGAAGTACACCCCAGAATGGCGCATCGGATTTTGGAACCCACTGTCACAGTCCCCCACTGTTTAATTGGTCCTGAAAGGATTGTCACCCCTCAAATAACTGCATGGGTGTTTGTGCAATTGAGGCAGTCCTCACTGTGCCATGGACAACACCCAGAATGTATACCGTTTTATTGCTTTGCATTGCAATACTTGGTTGAAATCATAAGCCATTTCCCACGAAAATTCGTCAATACGACGATTAATTGTTCTGCCGCGAATCCATTGTTCCTGTTTTTGATTCTTGCAGTTGAGCAACTACATAACACTTTTAGAATGCAGAAGTTTTATCTCAAGCTGGCCACACTTAATTCCATTGTTTTTACAGATGGGGACACTCCACCTTGGTCAGCAGATCCACACAGCTTTAAATTGGAGGGTGCATGGCCTGGATGCCTGAATGCTGTCCGGTACTTAGAATAAAAATGTTCTTGCAAACAAAATCAGAACAACAGGACAATGGTTAGGCTGACCCTTGATGTTCAACTTTTAATAAGCAGAGGGCTTTTCTATGCAGAAGAATATCCAGACAGTCAACCCCTAACCAGCGGTCTGTGGTATCATCCAACACATAAGTCCTGTGAGCTATCTGATTATGTGTATAAGACATGGGCTTGTCCTCGGTTAATCTCTGTGTGATTGGGAAGCTATTTAAAGCCCTGACCTTGGAGGCAGGCCCTACTTATCCTGGCTGTCACCCCCTTCATGTTTGCTCTTGGCCAGATTGTAAGCTTTGTAGTAGGGCAGAGATGGGCAGGGCTATTTTTGGGCCGGAACGCACAAGAACGGAGTTCCGGCTGGCCTCAGAGTTGGCCACGACCACTACAGCCAAAACCTCTGTGTGCGTGGCTACAGAGGGAAGGCCTGGAGAGCGACCCCCCTGGTGACTCCAAGGCATGTGGGCCAGGCCTTCCCATGCCTTTCCCCGGCCTGTCCAAGGGCTGGCTTGCCTGGACTCCCCACAGCCGCAGGGCGCCTGGGCAAGCCAAGGGAAGGCATGGGGATGTGGCCTAATATGCTAATATGCTGTGATGTCATGGGTGTGGCCTAATATACTAATGAGCTGTGCTGTTGGGTGTGGTCTATTATGCTAATGAGTTCCTGGAGATGGCTTCCAGACGGCTGGTTGCCATGCGCATCAACAGCACCCGGCCTCTTACACAGAAACTAATCTGATCCATCCTCGTCTGTGGACAGAGTCGTCTGCAGACCAGCAATTCACATCTATCTGGTTGCATGTGGTTGCTGGAATCACAACAGCCGGTGCTTCAGTTAGCCATGGTAATGAGATTTTGCAGGAATGACACTGAAATAAGTACACACTCGCTTCCGGTCCACGTGTGACTTCCTTCATTCAAACATTTGAATCCCCAGCCAAAGGGAGACTTTTGTAGCCAAATTCAGCCAGGCAGCCAAAAGTGATGGACTAGCCCTTACCAAAACAGTGTATTTGGTTGTGTCGAGCAATATGGTACTCGGCGTGTTGCACTCCCTGAGACTGAGACGTCTCAGTCCTTCTTCATAAACAGTGGGAGCAATCCTAAGCAGGTTTACTTAGAAATGGGGCTTTCTTCCTGGAAATTGTCATCAAGATTGCATCCTATATAATCTACTCCATATCTTTCCTCAATCCAAGGAGCCTGGAAGCACGGCCTTTTATTTGAGCAGACACTGATTTTCAAGGTATCTTTGGTGTTTCCTGGAGATATTTCCCTCAAGTCACGCTTCATAAATCCCTCCACGGACGAGCAACTGCGTGTGTCCCTCGTCCCTCTCGCTACAAGAGATGAACATACAAAAGTTGTCTGTCCTGATTGTTTCTTTTTAAATCTCCCCTATGGATCTGTGCCGCTTGCCTTTCCCTAAGCCATGGGAAAGAGTATTCTGGGAGTGGGAGAAAGATTTGGTTTTCCTAATATTTGTGCCCGTTAGAGGCTCTCTAATGCACAGACATGGATGCGAAAAGGATTTTTAAATTTTTCGATGCGGGAGTTTCTCGTCGTTTCTCGTTTCTGCCCATTCTGTTTGCTGCTGAGATTCTCCTGGAACTGCCGGCCTGAGTGTGGAGAATCTTTAAAACAAATAATCCTCATAATTTATTATCATCAATTATTTCAGCACTCCTCTTTATATACTGATGAAAGAGTGAATACTAGGTGTTTGTTATGGGCAATGATCGTGAGATATCTTTTAAAGGCCCTAGGCCCTAAAAGGACTGGCTGCAGCAAGGGAGTTCCTGGCACGGAAGCAGGCATCTGTATGGGCAGCTGACAATATTTATTTATTTATTGGCCCCCCCCTAGGGGATTTTTTATTGCATTTTCTAAAAACTACAAATGAAAGACGGGAAGGGATAACCACATACTACAGGAGAAAGTAAAAGAAAACCCACTAAAACCCCAAGAGATGGTGGTC
The DNA here is from genome assembly GCA_029375565.1 of Gekko gecko. NCBI lineage: Eukaryota > Metazoa > Chordata > Lepidosauria > Squamata > Gekkonidae > Gekko > Gekko gecko. The sequence goes on from JAPDNY010000008.1 coordinate 125,365,018, forward strand.
ATACAAACTGCTTCCCCATAAAAAGAATGGCTTTTGCTTCTTAATTAAGGCTTACACATATGAAACACTGAATGCGGTCATCTATTAGTCTTTTTAAAGTCCATGACTTGAAAACCTCCCCCCTTTTTGCCTTAATAAAGAATAAAGTAAGCAAAACAAGAGTCATTATACTACTTTCAAGAGATTCAGAACATAACAACTAGCCATATGTTCATTTGTTCTTTTTCTTTCTCAATCGATAACTTGTTTTGGGGGCTGCTGCCCCCAATGCAGACTCTGAGTCCTCGTCAGAAGATGCCACTGTGCCCTAGCAGCTGACAATATTGTGGCACTCATCCAAGGACCCCATCAAATAGGCCGAAGGACTCTTTGGATGCGTCGTTAGTATGGCATGGCACAAGTTGTGCATGGTTAGAGCTGGCTTATTTGGTGGGCCTCTGCCTTCATTTTTTAAAAGCTGTTTCCAGAACAGATTTCCAGTCCCCCCACCCCCATCATTCTGGAAAGTAGTGAGTTAAGAACCTTCAATCGCAGGCCCATGTTATGACATGTTACACCAGCTGAGGAGACACATGTCCCATCACAAGCAACAGTGGCCAGCACCAGTGTTCCCTCTAAGCTGAGTTAGTGTGAGCCAGCTCACAGTTTTTTTAGCCTCCGGCTCACACATTTTTATTTCAGCTCAGGAAGGATGGCTCCAAAGCAAACTGATTTATGCAGAAGCCAAATTGCTCACTCATGACTTTAATGCCAGTAGCTCACAAAGTAGAATTTTTGCTCACAAGACTCCACAGCTTAGAGGGAGCATTGACCAACACCCTATGGAAGGGGGATAATGGCTAACGTTTAAGATTAGATTTACTGAGGACCTGGATATGGGTTTTGTGTTCACTCCTTTGAAGCAGGCCTTCTGTAGGTGGGGGGCAATGGGGCCTAAGGTAAAGCTGGCTTTTCAAAGCAAGATGATGACAGGGTCACAACTTGGCTCCCAACAGAGAACGTCCAATGATGAAAATGTCCACTTCCTTGCTTTTCCCCTGTCACTTCAGCTAACAACGCCCCTCCAAATGCCGCTCCTGGCGGACAGGGGACCCCAGAAAAGCAGGAAGGAGGATCGGAGGCCTGCAGCAGGATGGGAGTAATCGGCAACTCTCCCCCTTCCATCGGAGGAAATCCTCTGCAGGACCCAGACTGTTATTTCCAATCTGCCATTTAACATTTAACAATAAAATGCATGTATTTTCTCCGTCGCCCTTCCCTGGAATGGCCCAGCCTGTCCTGATCTTGCCAGACCTCCAAAGCTCAGCAGGGTCAGCTTTGGCGAGTACTTAGATGGGAGGCCATCAAGGAAGTCCAGAGGTTGTGCAGAGGCAGGCAATGGCAAACCACCCCTGGACGCCTCTTACCTTGAAAACTATCCTGGGTTGCCCTAAGTCCGCTGCGCCCGGATGGCTCTTTCCACTATTATACTCCCCACTGGAGGTACATAGAAAAACCAAAATCTCAAATATGATTTGAATGCAATTGGGAAAGGCATGTATGCACTTGGTTTTTAGTTTTAAAGTGGCTCGTATCCTTACCCTCTTTTGGAAAACTGGATTGGACGATCTTGACGAATTTTTCAGATATTTTCGTCAAGCATCAGTTTAAGCCGTGCCTGCCCGTAATTTGAATACAAAGCCACTGAACACACAATTCTTGGTAGCCTGAAGAACTATGGAAAGCGCTTGAGGCTAGAAAGGTCTCTTTAAAGCAGCCAGTACTGAAGGCATCACTGACATCTCTTCTCCCCAGCTATTGTTTGATCCACAGTGTGTCATTTTTACCTCTTTTCCCCCCATGTTGAGGGTAACAGTGCTATTTCTAGTTTGTGGCTAATGAAAGACAGACAGAGGACAGACCACAGAAACTGTTCTTCTCTATTGTACCAGGACCAGATGTATGAATGTATTACGAAATGAGTGCGTGTGTATGTGTGAAGCTGGACTTTCTGTAAATAGACCATTACGAACTGTAAAACCAACCCTTTGTTCAGACTTTATAAACATTATAAATACTGTATTACAAAGCAGCCTGGGGGAAATGACTTTTTAAGCACCGTTTTCCATCTTTTAAAAGGTTGACCTTCCTCGCCTCTCCTGCCCGTGATCGGGCACGATGGGTCACATCCACACACCCGCTCCGACAAAGGGAGCTGTGACGTGAGCCAACAGTGCAATGGGACTGCGAAGAAAGCTAATGCAATCTTAGGATGCATTAGCAGAAGCATTGTGTCCAGATCACGGGAGGTGGTAGTTCCACTCTATTCTGCTATGGTCAGGCCTCACCTGGAGTACTGTGTCCGGTTTTGGGCACCACATTTTAGGAAGGATGTTGACAAGCTCGAGCATGTCCAGAAGAGGGCAACCAGGATGGTGAGAGGGTTGGAATCCAAGTCTTAATGAGGAAAGGCTGAAAGAGTTGGGTATGTTTAGCCTGGGAAAGGAAAGGCTTAGAGGGGACATGATTGCAGTCTTCCAATAGTTGAAGGGCTGTCATGTAGAAGATGGAGCAGATCTATTCTCTCTTGCTCCAGATTGCAAGACTAGATCTAATGGGTGGAAATTACAAGGGAGACGTTGCCGGCTAAATATCAGGAGAAACTTCCTAACTGTCAGAGTGGCTGAGCAGTGGAACAGACTGCCTCGGGAGGTGGTGGATGCTCCTTCGCTGGACGTTTTCAAGCGGAGGCTGGACGACCATCTTTCGGGTATGTTGTAGGGCTATCTTTCAGCTATGCTCCTGCAGAGTCCAGGGGGTTGAACTAGATGACCTGCAAGATCCCTTCCAACTCTAACATTCTATGATTCTATGAAATGCTTATACCAAAAAAATCTTGTTGGTCTCTCTGGCTCTCCTCAATTTGAATCTAGCTGTTCTCCTGCAGACTAACATAGCTACTCTCTGAAACACCCAATCCTATTTCCACAACTGCATCAGCTAGCTACCCTACTTTGTTATGTACCACTCTTGCTGTGAATCAGCTCTTCTGGTTACCCAATCAACTGGGCTTTGGGCCTACAGTTGCCAACTTCAGGTTGGGAAATTCCTGAGATTTGGGGTTGGAGAGTAGGGAGAGCAAGTTTGGGGAGGGGACGGACCTCGGCAGGGTATAATGCTGTAGAGTCCACCCTCCAAAGCAGCTGTTTTCTCCAGAGGAACTGACCTCTGTAGTTAGTTATATCTCAGTTATATTTCCAAAGGATTTTCAGACCTCACCTGGAGGTTGGCAAACCTATTTGGACCTCAGGGCTCTGTCTAGTCCTCCAGCTTTAATTATTTCTCCATGCATCGTCCTGCTACAGAGATAACTAGAGTTGCTATCTAGAACACTGGCGACGAATCGTACATTAAAATGAAAAGTCATAAACGTGCTTAGGACATTAGTTGCTGTAGATTTTCCGGGTTGTGTGGCCGTGGTCTTGGCATTGTAGGACCTGACATTTCGCCAGTAGCTGTGACTGGCATCCTCAGAGGTACACAGCTACTGGCAAAACGTCAGGTCCTACGATGCCAAGACCACAGTCACACAACCCGTAAAATCTACAGTAACTAATGAACTCCGGCTGTGGAAGCCCGACAACATATGCTAAGGACAGCTTAGAAAAATGTAAGGTAACAGACAGATAAGACATATGAAACACCTATGTAATAAAAAATATTTGCACAAAACTGACAACATGGGGGGCGGGGAAATCATTCATCTGATCAAACGTACTTAACATTCTGCAAATGCTTTGCAACCACATACTAACAATGATCAAATGTACTTAATATTCTGCAAATGCATTGCAACTACATATTACAGTCAGGGTGTGCAAAGAAAGGTATTTTTCGGTTTGGGTCTATTGGACCCCGCAAAAAGTCAGTATTTCCCAAAAAAATCCTGGATCCCAATACTGGTAGGCAAATCCGGGATTTTTCAGAAATCTTGAACGTTTTCGGGTCCAATAGACCTGAGAAGAAAAATACCATTTTTTAAAAAAAATCCAGCCCTACCCTGAAGCTGGCTTGGCTTCACCTCCATTGGGGTTTAAAATGCACCACAGGAGAAGCTGGCCTCAGGGTCTGCATGCGGCGGAGAGGCAAGCAGAGAGGACTCAGGCTGGCGGGCAGCAGGAGCTGAGAGACAAACCAGCCCTAGCCGAGGCACCATGGAGCTCTCAGCTCCCACCAGCCAGCTGAGCCTCATCAACTATTCGGTATAGCTGAATATACCCGAATAAAACCCGGGGAGGGAATCAGTTTTATTCGGACTCAGCTATACAGTCAGATTCTCTGATCTGTATTCGGCTTAAATACCCGAAATAATACTGGCAAGGTATTTTTTCATGAATTTTTTCAGCAGCGGACTCTAATCTGGAGAACCGGGTTGGATTCCCCACTCCTCCACAGGAAGCCTGCAGGGTGGCCTTGGGCCAGTCACCGTTCTCTCAGAACTCTCTCAGCCCCACCTGCCTCACAAGGTAACTATTGTGGGGAGAGGAAGGGAATGTGAACATTGTTGGATCAGGCCAATGGCCCATCTAGTCCAACACTCTATGTCACACAGTGGCCAAAAAAACCCAGGTGCCATCAGAAGGTCCACCAGCGGGGCCAGAACTCCAGAAGTCCTCCCACTGTTGCCCCCAAGCACCATGTGATTGTAGGAGCCAGTTTGGTGTAGTGGTTAAGTGCGCGGACTCTAATCTGGGAGAACCAGGGTTTGATTCCCCACTCCTCCACTTGCACCTGGCTGGATGACCTTGGGCAAGCCATAGTTCTGATAAGAACTGTCCTTGAAAAAGAGCAGTTTCTGTCAGAGCTCTCTCAGCCCCACCTACCTCCCAGGGTGTCTGTTGTGGGGAGGGGAAGGGAAGGGAGTTTGTCAGCCACTCTGAGACTCCTTTGGGCAGTGAAGGGTGGGGTATAAATCCAATCTCTTCTTTTTTAAGTGGCTTTGAGACACCTTAGGGTAGAGAAACGCTGGGTGTAAAAACCAACCTTCTCTTATTGAAGATTCAATGCAAATACAGCATGGAAGCAACATTAGAGATTTGTAGTATTCCTGGGATAGCCCAATCTCATTAGATCTCAGAACTAAGCTGGGTCGGCCCTGGTCAGTATTTGGATGGGAGATGGACAAGGCATGCCAAGGTCACTAGGCAGAGGCAGGGAAATGGCAAACCATCTCTGTTCCTCTCTTGCCTTGAAGACCCTATTGGACTCACCGTATTTCCGCTGCCACTTGACAGCAAAGCAAAGCCAAGCCGTTTAGAACATTGTTCACTAGAGGGCAACGGAGCTCTTGAGAAACACACCTTGCTTAACATCAGCTGGAAAGATGTTAAAACGTATAAAGAGAGGCAAAAGTTATTCTCCTGGGCTACGTTCTAGCACTGAAAAGTTTTTCAAGGCTGCAAACAAGGCAGCTTTTGATTTCACTTCTCCCCCTTTTTCGGCGATGCCCCATTTCCCGTGATTGTGATAACTGCTACTTTACAGGACTTTTGGTTGAAGGACGAAAGTTGGAACGTTTCGATCTGAAAATGGATCGATTCTATTAATCCCAGCAATGAAAGACCTGTGCACTCCAGTTGTCCTTATTTGCCCCCGTCTTCTGGTCCCTGCCCTATTTTGTTGCTGTGTTGGCTTCTGGGGGCTAGGAAGAATTGATCCCTTCTGCAAATCCCCCCCTCTCCACCAGACTTCCATAGTCTCTCAGGGCCTATGCAGACCAATTCCCTCGTCTCCTGAATTTTCCCCTATAAATGGCTCTGAGCTGCTCTTAATTTTTTGTGCTACTGACATTGTGCTCTGGGCTGTGGTGGTTCAGAGGTTAAGATGGTGAAGCTGCAGACCGGAAGCTCGGTAGTTTGGCAGTTCGAAACCCGAGTGCCGCATGACAGAGTGAGCTCCCGTCTCTGGCCCCAGCCAACCTAGCAGTTCGAAAGCAAGAAATTGCAAGTAGATAAATAGGTACCGCTTTGGTGGGAAGGGAACAGTGTTTCATGTGCCTCGGCGTCTAGTCATGCCAGCCACATGACCATGGAAACGTCTTTGGACAGTGCTGGCTCTTCGGCTTGGAAACGGAGATGAACACTGCATCGCCAGAGTCGGATTCGACTGGCTTTCGAGCAAGGGAAACCTTTACCTTTACTGTACACTGTGCTCAGTCGTCAAGAGGCTGTTTGGGAAGGTGGTGTTTTGGGATGGATGTCCAGAAGCTGAGACTTGGACTAGGGTTGCCAGGTCCCTCCTGGCAACCAGCGGGGGGGGGACTTATCAGGACCAGCAGGGAGGCCCGTCCGAAGTACAGCAACATGCCTACATCACTGCCCACGTGACCCAGAAGCGACATCACCATATTCGGAACACTGGAGTGGGGAATCAAATCTGGTTCTCCCAGAGTAGAATCCACGTTCCTAACCACTACACCAAACTGGGGGAAATGGGCTTACCCTGGGCTTTTTTGGCAAATGAACCCAAGGCAAAACAGCTCTGAGAAAATTTGGTGTAGTGGTTAAGTGTGCGGGCTGCAATCTGGGAGAACCGGGTTTGATTCCCCACTCCTCCACTTGCACCTGGCTGGATGACCTTGGGTCAGTCACAAGTTCCCTCAGAGCTGTTCTCCCAAGAGCAGTCCTCAAAAGAGCTCTCTCAGCCCCACCAACCTCATAGGGTGTCTGTTGTGGGGAGGGGAAGGGAAGGAGATTGTAAACCCCTCTGAGACTCCGAGTGAAGGGCAGTGTATAAATCCAGTCTCCTCCTCTTCCTCTTCTTCTTCTTCTATGCAAGCCCTTTCGTCCCAAGGCACTTGGCACCCACCCCTAAAGTGGAGTGAGCTCCTTGAGGAGTTATCCTCGTTGGGAGAATCCAGGTATTAAAAGGACACACGAGGATCACCTTTTTCCTTCGGGGAATGCTGCCCTTGCTGTGCCCCGAGAGGCCTCCGTTTCAGACCTGGGTTTTAAAGGAGACACAACCACGTGCGCCGGGGAGACCGTCAGCAAGCCTCGCTTCCATTTTCGGTTCCGCCCGCTCTTCCGACGGGGCTGTGGGTTGCAGCGTATGAATCGCTTCCCCCACCCATCTCTCCCTCACATGTGATGGGCTGGCTGCTGGCACCAAAACTTTCGCGCTCCTCGGGCTTCACTTCCCCTCCGCCGAAAGCTCTTCGCCAGAGGCATGGCCGCTTCCTCGCCGCCCGTCCCCAAGAACCGGCAGAAGCTGCTGCTGGTGGTGGTGGGATCGCTTCTCCTCCTTGCCGGGGGTGAGTAGAGAAATAATCTGACCCAACAGTCACTGATCTGCGACTGGCATTTTGAGCACCTTGCCAAAAAGCGGAGGTCGGGATCTCTCGTGCCCTTCGCGGCTGTGTAAAAGAGGCAGTTTTTGGCCAGCTGCACAGTGAATGAGGAAACAGAAGTCGCAGCTGCTGAAAAATCCCTCTCCTTAATAGCTGCTAAAGGTCGTGGAATCTTCTCGCCCTGTCCTATCGCTGGCCCAACTAATCCGTTTATACCCATTGCCCCTTCCCGCTTCACTGAGGTTTTGTGATGAGCCACCTCATGGTTTAATAACTGTGAATGATATTTTTTTAACATCTCTTTATTGCAGTTATGCTCTTTGGAGTCCTCATTCTAGCCTTCATTCTAGCCTTTGCCTGCTTCTTTTGGTTTCAGTGGGAAACTTCTTTCTGCCCAGAATTAGTTTCCCTTTCTGGCCATCTAAGGGATCCTCCTAGCTGAATGTCCGGCAGAGAGGAGCCCAGGTCTCTCTATTTAGAGGCAATTAGAATGTCATTGTTGGTACTTACTTGCAATGCTCCCTCTAAGCTGTGGAATCTTGTGAGCAAAAAATTCCACTTTGTGAGCTACTGGCCATTGAAGCTGTGAGCCAGCAATTTGGCTGCTGCATCGATCAGTCTGCTCTGGAGCCCTCCTTCCTGAGCTAAGACACAAATGTGTGAGCCAGAGGCTAAAAAACTGTGAGCTAGCTCACACTAACTCAGCTTAGAGGGAACACTGCTTATTTGACCTGTTTATGGATAGATTTTCTGCCGCTTCACCCAAGGGGGTTTACAATGCACACTGAATGCCTGCAATTCAATTAATGCAACATGGAAGTAAAAGGGGACTGAGAGAGAAGAATAAATTTAGAGTCCAGTGGGCACCTTTAAGACCAACAAAGGTTTATTCAAGGTGCTAGCTTTCGTGTGCATGCCCGCTTTCTCAAATACATTGGAAAAGAAGGTAGAGTTCAGACTTATAGACGGAGGCTGAACAGCAAATTAACATGGGACGCGATGAAGATGTTTTAAGATACGCAAAGGCAAAGCTAAATAACAAGCTAAGGTTCTAAGGTCAAGGGCTGTTTTGGCTTAATTAAGAAGAATGCATGAATTCCGGGTGCTGAAGTTGCTTCCATACGGAGTTCTTGTTCTTAATATCCTCTGCCTGCCAAGGTTCTTTGGGGGAATGAGTCCCCATCCAGCCCTCATTGTGTCTGCAAACGCAGAATCATTCGCAGCAGCATGGAGTTGTGGGTATTCCTTGCATTTCCCCACTGTTTTTAAAAATTGTAGTAGCAATTGGTTGTAATTGGACCCAAAAATTCGTAGCAATTGGACCAAAAAAATTGGTCGTAGATATATCATTATAGTGTCATTATGCTATCGCGATTTCTCTATGACCAGTTTTTTTAAAAGAGACAGCAAAACCCCCCAGCAATTAAGGTTGCCAGATCCAGGTTGGGACACTCCTGGAGATTTGGGGATGGAGCCTGGGGAGGACAGGGACCCCAGTGGGGTACAACGGCACAGAGTCCCCCTTCAAAGCATCCATTTTCTCCAAGGGAACTGATCTCTGTAGTCTAGAGATGACCTATAATTCCGGGGGAATCCCCAGGTCCCACCTGGAGGTTGGCAACCCTACCAGCAATGGTGGGAAGAAATAAGGAGGGGGGGAGAGAAATTGTGCCAGGGAGTGGTGTGGATGTGGACAGGGAGGAGTGGACATCGGCACCTTCCCATCCACCCTTTCCCCAAACCCACAGCATCGGAACACGGGACCCCACAACGTCAGGAAACTACAGTTCACCCAAAGCCGTCAACTACAGGAAATGGCAAAGTTACAAGTGGGACCACCCGCAAGCCTACCACCATAGAGTTGACGAACCAGACAACGACCCTGCATACAGCACATACGAGGGCCTCCAGGAATGCGACATCTGCCCCAGCACAGAATAAAACCACCACTCCCTCAACAACAACCTCGATACCGCCCAGCCTCTCGCCTAAACCAGCCCCGGCTGCAACTGGGGTTTACAATGTTATGAACGGAACTGAAGATTGCATTAAAGCATCCCTGGGACTGACAATCATCGTTCGAAACAGCAAAACCGTAAGCTGCAACTTTTCCCTTTCCGATTCTGTCCCACGACCCCAGTTTTTAAAAGGATCGAAGCTGTCGGTGCCTAGTGTAGTGCCGCGATGCCTGCTGATGCGTTCCCTGATGCCTGTTTGCTTCCTCTGCCTAGCAAGGAGCCAATACGGGCTCTCAGCCAACTCACTGAGGCAGGAGGTACTTTAGAAGACCCCGGGGGACACTCCTTTTGCAGCTGCAGGGTGTCCCCGTTCAGAGGTAGCTGTGCCCATCATAGGAGGCTGCTTGGCTTGGAACCGCCAAATATTTTGTGATTGCGCCCCGTGGCAGCCAATGCTCCCTCTGAGCTGTGGAGTCTTGTGGGCAAAACTTCTGCATTCTGAGCTACTGGCGTTAAAGTTGTGAGTGAGCAATTTGGCTACAGCATAAATTAGTCTTCTCTGGAGCCCTCCTTCCTGAGCGAAGACAAAAATGTGTGAGCCAGAGGCTAAAAAACTGTGAGCTAGCTCACACTAACTCAGCTTAGAGGGAACACTGGTGGCACCCAAACACCCTTTCTCAAAATTCCAAAAGTGCTCAAAGATTTAACTGGCTTGGGATCCATAGAATCATCAAGAGTTGAGGGCAGGACTGTAGCACATTGGTGGAACATCTGCTTTGCATGCTGAAGGTCCTGGGGCCAATCCCCAGCACATCCACCCCCCCAAAAAAAAGGGGTCAGGTAGCAGGCAATCCAAAAGGCCTTTGCCTGAGATCCGGAAGAGCTACTGCCAGGCCGAGCAGAGAATACCAACCTTGGTAGGCCAACAGCCTGACTTAGTAGAAGCCAGCTCCATGTTTTCAGGTGACCCCCAGGTCCGAGCAATCAGATTAAGCCAAGATTTGCAGTCCTGGGTTCTAAAAGTTAGCACAGCCCTGTTTGTTTATTAATTATGCTTCATATTGGTCAGACAAAATGGCAGCTCAAGAATATGAAGGGTGATGGGGGGCAATTAAAACACGGGGAACCCGCGAGTCCCTGCAGCTGACTCCTTGTCCTTTAATTTCTCCAATTTAGTTTTAGGTCTGTACCAGTTCTCTGTAGAGGAATCAAAACAGGTCCCTCTACAGAGGCTGTGGCTTGTGATTCTGTACAGTATGGTTGCTACAGTGGATGCAAGACGCAGCGCCTAAGGGGGCAGCTGGGATTGCTGAAAAGGGCGGGGCTTCTAAATAAAAACCCTAGATGACAAATACTGGCTCTGCGTTGCTTGTTTTTCTTTCCACAGAAGAAAGACGAGTATCTTAACATTGACCCAAACGCCACAAAGACATCAGGAAGCTGTGGAATCTGGCAGTCGACTCTGAATATTACTTTCCATGGCGGTTTCATTCGCTTTACTTTTGCGAAGGTAAGAATTTCATGAGCACTGATTGTTTGGGATCCCGTACTTGAGTCTTTTCAGGCTGACAAACAGTTTGCTGCGGTTCCTTTTCTACAAGAAAAGGAAGTCCCTACCGGTGGCCGCTCAGCCCTTTGGTGTGGCACTCCCAGCACTTGTCACCCACTCCGCTGTCTCTTACCACCTTTAAGTGTCCCCTCCCGAGAGCCAGAGAAGGTCGGACTCCTTCCTTCCCGGGGAAACAGGACTGGCAGCCACTTTGCCACTTAAGGCAGATCACCGAATTTGCATCTCCCTCTCCTTTCACACTTGCTACTGAGGGGATCCAACATTCAACAGGAGAAGGAGGAGAAGAGGAGGAGAAGGAGGCGAAGAGAAGGAGAAGGAGAGGAGGAGAAGGAGAAGAAGAGGAGAAGGAGAGAAGAAGAAGGCGAGAAGAAAAGAAGAAGAAGACGAGAAGAAGAAGAAGAAGAAGAAGAAGAAGAAGAAGAGAGATTGGATTTATACCCTGTCCTTCACTTGGAGTCTCAGAGCGGCTTACAAACTCCTTTCCCTTCCCCTCCCCACAACAGACAGCCCGTGAGGTAGGTGGGGCTGAGAGAGCTCTGACAGGAACTTCTCTTTTTCAAGGACAGCTGTGCCAGGGCTTGTGACTGACCCAAGATCACATCAGCAGGTGCAAGTGGAGGAGCGGGGAATCAAACCCGGTTCTCCCAGATTAGAGTCCGCGCACTTAACCACTACACCAAACAGGAGTTGAGCTCCCCAGGGGAATAGGGTTTAACCACCTGCCCCTCCCCTCTCTGCTCCTCGTATACGTGGACCGAACAGGGGCTTGACGTGGGTCACGGAGATTACACCGACTGCATTAAAAACGAAAAGAAGTTTAATAAGAATATAAAAAGCACACACCAAATCTGCAAACACAACGGATTGAACAAGGATGATGAAGGCGATAGCACACAGTCCTGTAACCCCCCAACTCTGTATATACCCCTACAGATGGTATCGGGACAGCCAATATAATTCTTGCAAGTGCAGTCTTTTAGAAATGATCCATTATATTGGTTTCAGTATGTAGGGGGTCCCCCCTGGTGATCTCAGGGCCACATGCTTGTAAGCATGGGTTTCTTTATTCTCCTTGGAGATAGGGCAAGATGGGCAGCCGTGTTAGCCTGTCTGTAGCAGTAGAGCTGCGGTGGCTCAAGTGGTTAAGACACTGAACGGCAGGCTGTGGAAGGTCAGTAGTTCAGCAGTTCGAGACCCAAGAGTGCCGCATGACGGAGTGAGCTCCCGTCTCTAGTTCCAGCTCCTGCCAGCTCCTAGCAGTTCGAAGCAAGAAATTGCAAGTAGATAAATAGGTACCACTTTAGTGGGAAGGTAACAGCATTCCGTGTGCCTTGATGTTTAGTCATGCTGGCCACATGACCACAGAAACGTCTTCGGACAGCGCTGGCTCTTCGGCTTTGAAACGGAGATAAGCACCGCAACCCTAGAGTCGGATTCAACTGGCTTTCGAGCAAGGGAAACCTTTACGTGTAGCAGTAGAAAAGAGCCACAGTCCAGGAGCACCTTAAAGACAAACAAAATATGTGGCGGGGGAGGAGTTTTCGTGAGTCACCACTGCTCACGTCTTCAAATAGTCTTTAAGGTGCTACTGGACTCTTGCTCTTTTATTCTCCTTGTTTGTGTGTAAAAATAAAGCTGCTTCTTCAACATGCTCAGAGGTTTTATCATCTCCCCTTTTCCGTACATGTGTCAGATCCTCTTTCTCTTCCCCTCTGCAGGAATGTCTACCCTTTACCTCGGCCTCCTGAAACCTGTAGCTTAGGTGGGACTCTGGCTTAGGTGGGACTCTGGCTGCCCGTTGTGCCCCTCGGGCTAGGGTCATTTGCAATCCCACGACACTGCATGGCTTTATGCTTGGGAAACGACTCATATGCATCTACCTCTCCTCTTCCTCCCCATCAGCCAGCAAGATCACTTTATATACTCTGAGCCTGTACAGAGTGCAAGCCTGAGAATTATCCTTTGGGGCTGTGGTCTGGCACTGATCCTGGCGTGCATTTCACCATACTTGCCCCGCCCCAGGCTTTTTAAAAAGACAGCAGGGCAAGCCAAGCATGTGCAATAGGGCTTCCTGAACTCTTATGAGACATGGGAGTTTAGAAAGCTCTATTGGGCATGAGCAGTTTCCCAGACTAACTTTAAAGCCACCCTGGGAAGGAACAAGGAGGAAAGTATAATTAGCTGCTCCTGCCCTTGGTGAGCAAGGCGGTGGAGGCTTTAGCCCACCCAAAACCTGCCAGATAAACCCACTGCCTCATCTCTCTTCACTGGAGAGCTGGCCTTGCTTAAGAACATCAGCCCTGCTGGATCAGATTAGCGGTCCACCTAGTCCAGCATCCTGTCTCACACAGTGGCCAGCCAGTTCCTCTGGAAAGACATTCCTGCAGAGGGGAAGAGAAAGAGGCCAACAACAGGGCAGAGAGGCCGAGGCCTTCAAAAGAACATCAGAAGAGCCCTGCTGGATCAGGACAGTGGTCCATCCGGTCCAGCATCCTGTCGCACACAGTGGCCAACCAGCTCCTCTGGAGATCTAACAACGGGGCAAAGAGGCCGAGGCTTTCCACTGACGTTGCCTCCTGGCTATGGAATTCAGAGTGGAGGCTCCCCTCAGCCACTATGGCTAGTAGGCATTGATAGACTTGAATCTATCCTCCATGAATCTATCTAATCCCTTTTTAAAGTTATTTATTCCTGTGGCCATCACTCCATCCTCTGGCAGCAAATTCCACATTTTAATCACTCTCTTTATGAAGTAGTATTTCCTTTTGTCTGTCCTGAACCTACTGCCCATCAGCTTCATTGGATGCCCTCAAGTTCTAGCATTTTGGGAGACGGACAAAAAGTTATCTGTGTCAACTCTCTCCATCCCATCTCTATCTCCACCTCCACCTTTATCATGCCCTTCAGCCTTTCCTCGTAGGGAACGTGCTCCAACCCCCTAAGCATCTTGGTTGCCCTCCTCCATGCTTGCCAGGGCCATGTGAACCCAAGACACAGCCTAGGCCCTCCGATCCCTGCCCCAGCTGTGCCTTTACCTTCCCTCTTAACTTCTGACACATGCAGAGAGCCAGACACAATGTTAGCTGTGAGCTCTCTGTAGAAGCTCTGAAGAAGTAATAAATTCTGTTTTTATACTATTTAAGTCAGGGGTGTCAAGCATGCAGCCCACGGGTCGGATCAGGCCCTCAGAGGGCTGCAATCCTGCAATCTGGCCCACAAGGCCCTGGCTGTTTCCTGCTTCCTTTTCCAGTTCTGCTGCTGCAGCTACAAGTCAGCTTGCTTTACCAGACTCTCTCAGTTGCACAGGAGAGATAGATTGGCATGCCTCTCCTGTCCAGTTGAGAGAGTCTGGTAAAGCTCTGCTGGTGGAACACACATAGAGCAATTCTGCATCTAGCATTTGCTCAGCATTTTCTCAACTGGGAAGAAAAAGTGCAGCTCAAAACCACATTCAAATACCCCGGGGCAACGCCGTACTGACTGCAAAGTCACCCCTGAATAGCCATAAATCTATGCAAAAGGTACCATAAAACCCGATGATCAAAGAAAGTGGAAGCGGCACGGAGGCTACCATAAAAGCCGATGATCAAAGGAAGTGAAAGCAGCATGTGATGCAGAGGGGAATTTCTGTTCCAGCGTGGGTTCCGCAAAACAACGGAGGGAAAAGCTAACGTAGAATCACCCATAGAATGTTTCCACTAGTTCTTTCTTTGGTGTAGTGGTTAAGTGCGCGGACTCTAATCTGGGAGAACCGGGTTTGATTCCCCACTCCTCCACTTGCACCTGGCTGGATGACCTTGGGCAAGCCATAGTTCTGCTAAGAGCTGTCCTTGAAAAAAAGCAGTCTCTGTCAGAGCTCTCTCAGCCCCACCTACCTCCCAGGGTGTCTGTTGTGGGGAGGGGAAGGGAAAGGAGTTTGTAAGCCGCTCTGAGACACCTTTGGGTAGTGAAGGGTGGGGTATAAATCCAATCTCTTCTTCTTCTTCTTCTGTTATGAGGATCAGAGGAGTATTGACCCAGGTATGCCACCCTGAGGTACCTGGTTGAAGGGTGAGGAAAAAATGTGCAAAGCCAATAAATACTGCATTCTGCTTGGAAATGGTAATACCTGAATAATCCAAGTGCAGCTCTGGGCAACAGTGTCATTTCCCAATACGCATGCGGACGCATTTCACAAAATCCTCGTTGTTTGGAATTGCCTCTCGGTTCCCGTTCTCTGGGGGCCACACAAGTGCAAACACAAGCGTCTTGCAAATAAAGGCTCGACTTCAAGGGTTTGCTCTTGACTCAGAAGAGATTGTTTGCTGAAGTGGGGTCCCGGGGACACGCTGTGCAGGTGAGTGTCCGAGTAGCGCCTGGAACAGCTTCAAGGAAGACGCGGCGCCAGAGGAAGCTTTCGAAAATCGCCTCACCTTTCCCCCATTCCCTGAGAACGTGTCTCATGGTGCAACACAGTACAGACCAGCCCTTCCCTCTGAAATGAGGTCTCATAGGCTGCTCTGAAATATGAGCAGAAAAGGGACTTACCCGGCAACTTTCCCCCTCTAGATGTTTGCCTTTCAGCCTCTCAGATCCCGGATGTTTTAATCATTACCATTTAGATGCAATTTAACACAGTCTTTTTATTAAATTTAATGCACGTAAAGCCTGGGAGCAGAAACATGGCATCGTGAGTGCCCCCCAAAATAGAATCTAACAACCCTCCGACATTTCCCAGATGAAAATAGGAATATGTTTGTCGTACTTCTGAATCCGGCGTGGGGAGAACTCTGCTGGATCAGGCCGGTGGTCCATCTAGTCCAGCATCCCGTTCCTCAGTGGCCAGCCAGAGGCACCAAAAGGGCTACAGAAAAAGAGCCCTTGTCTCAGTGGTTGGCCGCCCCACAACTTGGGTTGCCAACCGCCAGGTGGGGCCTGGAGATCTGGAATTACAACTGATCCCTGGACTACAGAGATCCATTCCCCTGGAGAAAATGGCTGCTTTGGAGGGTAGACTCTGTGGCGCTGTACCCCGCTGAAGTCTCTCCCGTCCCCAAACCCTGCTCTCCCCAGGACCCACCCCCAAATCTCCAGGAATTTCACAATCTGGAGTTGGCAACTCCTAATCAGAAAGTAAATGTCTGTACATACTGTTGGCCATGACCACGTGCTGTGTTGTATTCATTCCCAGCAGTCATGCGGATAATTGTACCATCTTTTTCCCCCTTTCCTTAGACTGCAGATGTATATTATGTCTACGTGATCGAAGCCAGTTTAAGGGTACCCGCTGAGGGTAAGTACTGTTATGCCCCCACCCCTCCACTTGGTGCATTTGGCAAGCCTTCACTTCATCCTGGCAACTGTTGGCAGAGTTTCGATATGCCGAGGAAGCGGAGCACTTGACTGTGTAGAGAAAAATAAGTAGGTTTATTAAAAAAGTGCAAATTGTCATAGAACATAGAAGAGAAAGAACCTTATCCGTCTAAACCAGTTTGAGAGCCAGTTCGGTGTAGTGGTTAAGTGTGCGGACTCTAATCTGGGAGAACCGGGTTTGATTCCCCACTCCTCCACTTGCACCTGCTGGCTGACCTTGGGCAAGCCATAGTCCTGTCAGAGCTGTTCTTGAAAAAAGTAGTTTCTGTCAGAGCTCTCTCAGCCCCACCTACCTCACAGGGTGTCTGTTGTGGGGAGGGGAAGGGAAGGGAGTTTCTAAGCCGCTCTGAGACACCTTTGGGTAGTGAAGGGCAGGGTATAAACCCAATCTCTTCTCTTCCTCTTCTAAACCAGGGGTGGCCAAACTGCCTCTTGGGAGCTGCACGTGGCTCTTTCACACCGTCTAATTTAGTGTTAATGAAAAAGCAAATTTGCATATTTTCCAATTAAAACATGTGTGTAATATTTGTTCATGTCTTGTGGCTCTCAAGCATCTGACGTTTATTCTGTGTGGCTCTTATGCTAAGCAAGTTTGGCCCCCCCCTGGTCTAAACTAACTGCTGAAGGAGGAACAGCACTAAGACGGAAGCTCTGCAGGAGCAGGAAGTCTCCAGAAGGGCCAATCAGGAGACAGCAAGGACATAATGTGAAAATGTGGGCAGTCCCTAACCTGGCTGTGCTAACTACCAGTCCCTCAGCTGTCCCCTTGTTGGGTGATCTTCAGATCTTCTTCATAAGGCTGAACTAATAGACCTTCCGTATTCCAACAGCAACAGGCATTGTTACAGGCCTGGAAAGGAGTCTGCAGGACCCAGGGTGCTGGGTTACAGAGCAGCTTAATCTCCCTTGACCCGGTGGCCCTTTTCAGACATACCCGGAGCACGTGCCGCCCATCACCCGTATGTGGAGTCCCCATACTGCCTGAAAGGGGCAACACGTGGTTTTTGCCTCACAGAACCCTGTTTTTTCCGAGTTTTTGTTTGTGTGTGCTGAAGATTAAAATCCATGTCCCCTTTCAAATGACATTATCATGAGGGGGCTGGGTTGCTGGCCTCCTGGTATGTGTGGACTGTAACGTGAAAAGGGCTAGGGCTGTAGGGTTTTCAGGTCCTACCAGGCTGCTCGAGATCTTCTGGTGGTTTCTGTCCTCAAAACCATAGAGTTTGCAAAGAACTAGAGTGTCACCCCCCAACGTCGGCAACTCTATGACATAACTTCCGGGTGATGTCATTGTGACAGAGGGCAGGACTTCCCCCGCCAGCCAGTTGGCCTGTGGCAGATTGGAGCCCCAAAGACTGGGGGATCCCCTGGCCAGACCGGGCATCTGTTAACCCTATAGGGTTGTGAAATCCTTTGGGGGCACAACACAGGGAAAGTTAAGCATTTCCACACTAACTGGGTTCTAACTTTTGTTCCATGCAGGGACACGTAGATCTGTCTACAATGAAGAGGGGCGGGGGGGCCAAGGCCCAGGGCCGACTGCCTCCCCCTCCCACCTCCTGCCCTCCCCCACTAGCTCACTTGCAAGGAGGGTCTCCACCTCTGGATCGGGAAATACCTGGAGATTTGGGGGGTGGAGTGTGAGGAGGGCAGGGTTTGGGGAGGGGCTTCAATTGGGAGGTACTTCAATCGGCTCCACCCCCCACCCTCCAAATCTCCAGGTATTTCCCAACCCGGAGTTTTTCCTTAAACAACAGAGCACCCCCTGCAACATGCCATGGACAATGACGTCACTGGGACGTGATGTCATTGTAGTGTGTGCATGTAGTTTGTACGCTGAAGAGAACCCGGAGAAGAACCGGGACCCCCACACTAGCGTCTAGGTAAGACCTAACCCTACAACCCTCCCATTCGTTGCTGAGCACTGCCTGGCAACCATAGGTGCAAGAAGGGTACCTTTGGGAATCACCTGGTGTTAAAAACCAGGAGGAGTCTGGCTGGTGATGTTATCGATCTGTTGGTTTGACCTGTCTTCCATGCCTCCTCTAGCCAACATCCCTGGTGCTACAGGTGGTAAGGAACCGATGCCCGATCCAGACGGTTCCCGGATCAAGCTTTCTGCAGTGCCAGTTACTCATCAGCCAAAGTATGATTTTGCTTCCAACGATGCCACTTGGGTGTTTATTTGTGTGCTTTAGGTTCACTGTACTATGGAATCGAAACTGTCCGGCTCTTCTCGACTCCGATCGGTAGCTCGTTTAAATGCCTCAGCAAGCAAACCGTAGATGTGGACATCAACTTTCAGCTAATGGCTGTCAATACCCAACTACAAGCCTTTGATATTGTTGGGAACCAGTTTGGGAAAGGTAAGTGAGGGAACCCCCGTTAAAGACTTTCCTACTAAAAAGGAATCAGACAGATGCATCCCCCCACCCTTAGAAGCAGGTGCAGCACAGGGAGTAAAAAAAAAAAGGAATACCTTTTGAAAATAAACAAGAGTTTTTAAAAGTACAGATTTGCTATGGAGAAGGGCTCCTACACACAAATAGTGGCTGTGATTATTGAGGGAAAGGTGCTCTTTTGTATTTTCAGGAACCCTTTCCCCTTCGCTCATGAAAAACATAGTAAGGAAAGATGCAAGTGTTGGAGAGGCAAAACAATATGGGCCCTGCGATCAATGAAAACCTGATGTGAACAAAGTCCGAGTCCCGTGGCCCCTTTTCAGACCAACAAAGTTTAATTCTGGGCATAAGCTTTTGTGCGCAGGCATGCATGCTTCTTCAGATAGGATGTGTTTAGTCCATCTGAACTCTAGGGGGAGCTGTAATTTATGCTTCCTACTCTCCAGGGTTTATTGGCTACTTGTTTTCCCTGCCTCTTGCCGGGCTTCTCCCCTAGGTAGCAAATGTCCAGTGGCACCTTAAGGACTAGCAACATTTATACCAATGTGCATTTTCATGATCAGGGTGAATTAAGTCTCACTGGTGCCCAAAGCACTGACCAATCTTGGTGCCCCCCCTCCTTTCCACACTGACCCCAGTCCATTTTAGTTGTTGACCCATCTGACCCAGATATACGATGCAGGTTGCAGCAATACAAAAATTTATTCCTATGATAACACAATATACTGCACAAACTAAACCAAGCTTTGGCTACATGAAGTTCGACAAAAATGCAATACAACATCTATTTTAATATTTCGCAAGTTACATGTATCAGAGTTCCAATATTCATGACCTGAAAGGGATTTTTCTACATTTCATTTTCACACTGGTAACATCCTCGAAATTAATACTTCTCAGAATGTCTGCTTCAATTGTTAATATACACAGTGAGCTGAGTCTTTCTTGAAGCTTAACGGATCTATTTGGGTTTTTTACACGTTTCAGTTGCACCTTTTTCCTAACTTTGGGGTGCCCCCTTTGGCCCTGGTGCCCTAAGCACGTGCTTAGTCTGCTTAATGGGTTAGCCTGCCACTGTTCATGATCCACAGCAACTGTCTTCAGATATCTGAGGAAGTGAGCAGAGACTCACAGAAGCTCGTATCAAGACAGACATTGTTGGTCCTTAAGGAGTCGCTGGACATTTTGCTTTATTTTGCCACGACAGACTAACGTGGCTTACCCGTTTGTAATCACCATGGAGGTACTTAGATGTTATCTTGGATTCTCATATAGCAAACAACCATTTCAACATATAACATAGCAACAAAACCAATATAAATCATGAAGAATGCATCACGACTTATGTAAGAAAAATCACTAGGCTTAGCAGCTCAAAATTCAAAAGGTTAGGTACAATAACAGTAGTACAGATTGGTGTTGTACCGTAGTGATCTTCCAGACTGTTTGTGAAACTATATATGTTGTTACGTATAATTAACCATTTCCTAAAAACACTGTGGAATCTGGGAACTCGATGTCGAATTAGGTAGAAATGTGTGATTAACACATGGAATTCACTGCCACAGGAGGTGGTGGCAGCTACAAGCATGGACAGTTTCAAGAGGGAATTAGATAAACATATGGAGTAGAAGTCCATCAGGGGCTATTAGCCACAAGGTATAGATAGGAACTCTCAGTCTGGGGCAGGTGCTGCACTCTGTTCTTGGTGCTGGGGGGGGGCAGCAGTGGGAGGGCTTCTAGTGTCCTGGCCCCACTGCTGGACCTCCTGATGGCACCTGGTATTTTTGGCCACTGTGTGACAGAGTGTTGGACTAGATGGGCCATTGGCCTGATTCAACATTGGCTTCCCTTATGTTCTTATGCCTCTAGAAACGGGAGTCATTTATTCATTATGTTAATATGGCTTCCTGTGTGTCTAAACGTTCCTGTACTGTCTGCAATTTTGTCCATCGCATATAGTTCCTACACCTCGGCATACCACAAGTTCAAACGATTTCAAATATTTCAAATATTTTTTAAAAAATTAAAATTTAATATTTAATAAATATTTCATATATATATATTTAATAAGATGTATCTTGGATGTCTCTCTGATACTGGAAGGCTCAGTTAATGCTTCCTGTGGCCTAGTTGTTGCAGCAAACGTTACAGAATGCAACATGGCATGTGCAGGGGACCGGTTGATTTCCTCGTCTCTGCTAAAAGCAAGAAAGAATCTGTAAGGATGCCAACATCCGCGGGGGACGGGGCTGGCAATCTCCTGGAATTACAACGGATTGCCAGACTACAGAGATCAGTTCCTCTGGAGAAAATGGCTCTTCTGGAGGGTGGACTCTGTGGCATTATAACCTACTGAGGCCCCTCCCCTCCCCAAACCCCGCCCTCCCCAGGCTCCACCCCCCAAATGTCCAGAAATTTCCCAACCCGGAGCTGGCAAATGTAGGAAGAGGCAAGGGGTGGACAGTGTAGGGTTGGGAAGGGAAGGAAACAGGAAAGCCAAAGAAGGATATGTGATGTGAAGTAATTAGTGCCATGTATTGACTGGGAGTTCCAGGTTCAAATGTCCCCTCTCTGAAGCTCTGCTGGTGACGTCGGGCCAAACACTCTCAGCCTCACATAGGCTTATCGGGAGGATAAACGGGAGGCAGGGATCATGCACCCTGCCCTGAGCTCCTTTGATGAATGCCCGGGCCAAAATTCTGCCATGTGAACTGGAAGAAATGAAGGAAGGGGACATCCTTGCCTCCAGTCAGAGGTGCTAGGAAAAGACTCCAGCCTTTACTGCTGCTTGAACTGAGCGGCCCATTCTGCATCTAGCATTGAAGGAGGAGGGAGGGGGAGGAGGAGGAAGGGGAGGAGATTGGATTTATACTCCACCCTTCACTCTGAGTCTCAGAGTGGCTTACAAACTCCTTCCCCTTCCCCTCCCCACAACAGACACCCTGTGAGGTAGGTGGGGCTGAGGGAGCTCTGACAGAAACTGTGCTTTTCAAGAACAGCTCTGACAGAACTATGGCTTACCCAAGGTCATCCAGCAGCTGCGAGTGGAGGAGTGGGGAATCAAATCCGGTTCTCCCAGATTAGAGTCCGCACACTTAACCACTATACCAAACTGGCTTACCGAATCCACACTGGAACAGAAAAAGATGTGGCTCAAAACCACATTCAGATACCCCAGGTCAACCATCTACTGACTGCACAGTCACTCCTGGACAGCCATAAAATGGCCATAAATCTGTGCAGATGGTACCATAAAACTGAGAGATCAAAGGAAGTGAAACCGGCATGCAGGGTGGAGGTCTCCATCAAATCCGACAACCAAAGGAAGTGAAAGTGGCATGCAATGTAGAGGGGGATTTCCGTTCCAAGGTGGGTTTGGTAAAACAGCGGAGCAAATGCTAGATGCAGAATGGGCCACACGAATGGCAGGAACAAATGGAGGGAAGCTGTGATGTCACTTCCAGGCGAGCACCTGTGATGTCACTGTGTCATGTGGTGCTCTAGGGATTTCCCGGATCTCTATGGGTACTCCCCTGGAAATGATGTTGACAAGTCTTCACACACACACACACCCCCACTCAAAAAATAATACCCCTCTCACTGGTTTTCAGCAAAGGGTCAGCAACCTTAAAAAGGGAACAGTGAAAGGAAGGACATGCTTGAAATTCCTTGGCATTTCTGATTTAAGAGAAGGGACAGCTGCGAGCGAAGAAATTAATGAGTTAAGCAAAAAAGAAAAAGAAAAGCCTGCTTTGATCATCAGTGGCCTGAATAAAAACTAGCCAGAACGTCTGTTCTACGGAGCCCACTTCCAGGCTCTGGGTGTTTCTCAAAAGCTTCAGTCCGCTAACTGGGAAGCGCACGATGGTTGTTGTGTAATACATGCTTATTAATCTGGTTTCACCTGCAGAGGAAGAGTGTGCCGTGGACAGAAACAAGAGAATGATCCCCGCGATGGTGGGCCTCAGTTTGGCGGGGTTACTGGTCATCGTCATCGCTGTCTGCGCGATTTACAACAGAAAGCCCAACAGAGGCTACGAACGCATCTGAGTCGCCACATCACTGAAGAATGCGCCCAGCAAGTACAGTTGCTAACCCCCAGGTGGGGCCTGGAGCTCTCCTGGAATTACAACGGGTCTCCGGACTACTGTGATCGGTTCCTCTGGAGAAAAAACATGACTTTGGAGGGTGGGCTGCATGGCACTATACCCTGCTGAGTTCCCTCCCCTCCCCTTACCGCATCCTCCCCAGGGCCCACCTCCAAATCTCCAGGAGTTTCCCACCCTGGGGCTGACGACCCCAACCAGGGGTCACAGGAATACATGAAGCTGCCTCGTGCCAAGTCAGGTCATTGGCCTACCAAAATTGGTGGCTTTAGCTCCCCTCCAATCTTAGTTTCACCCTCAAATCTCTAGGAATTTCAAATCTTTAGGAGTTTGATTCCCCATTCCTTCACGTGCAGCCAGCTGGGTGACCTCGGGCCAGTCACAAGTTCTCTCAGAGCTATTCTTGAAAGCGCAGTTCTCGAAAGAGCTCTCTCATCCTTTTTTTTATATATAGGTTTATTTTTTGAATTTTCTATATATTACATAATACCTTTTGTCTCCTTACTTTACATAACTTGATAAGTTCCCCCCTCCCTCCCTCTACCCCTTGTTTGTTGATCCTTTATTCACAGCCATGGGCACAAAGTCTGAATCTTCCACCGAATGTCCTGTCTTCCTTCTACTGTTATCCACTTTAGATAGGTCTTCCATCTCGCTTGAATTTCTTCGGCTTTATCCTCCCATGTGGTCTTCTGGCACAATTTCTCGATGATGAGCTCTCATCCTCCTCACTTACCTCACAAGGTGTCTGTTGTGAGGAGAGGAAGGGAAAGGAGTTGGTAAGCTGCTCTGAGACTCTGAGTGAAGGGAGGGGTATAAATCCAACTCCTCCTCCTCCTCCTCTAGATAAGAGATCCCCAAGACGGTGCCCATGTGGGAGCTGAGGCCCCCGCTAATTAGTTTTCAAAAACAGGGAGGTCCAATGGAGCTTTTGTGCTTGGCTCTGCCGACTGCGCCAACTATTTTGTGGCTGGCCCTTCCTCCTACGGAGGTCATTTTGTGGTTTGCGCCTGTGTCAGAATTTCAAAGGTGTCCACAGTCTGAAAAAGTGTGGGTGCACCCAGCTTAGATGTTTGATTGTTGCCCTTTTGTGGTCTTTCAGGGCAAGACTCTTGCCGGTGCCTGGTCCTGAAATTCCTAGAGATTTGAGGCCATGCTTGAGGAAGGCAGAGTTTGGGTAAGAGAGGGAGCTCAGTAGGGATGTGATATCACTCTAGAGCAGGGGTGTCAAACATGCGCCCCGGGGTCTGGATCAGGCCCCCTGGAGGGCTTCCATCAGGCCCGCAGTGGAACCGGCCCTCTCCTGCTTCCAGTTCTGCTGCTGTTGCTGCATCGTAGCTTGCTTCGCGAGACTCTCTTAATCGCTCCGCCATTTCATGTTTTAACCCGGGTCCCAGACTCAGAACTGTCAGCATGAGAGTTCTGTGCTGAATGTCAATAAACCAAAAGTAGGTCTGCATCTTACACATACACACTTGAACAGTATATTCAAGATTGCAACAGCGCAGACATTTTGATGCAATAATTCAGAGCAAGGGGTGTCAGTTATCAGATACTGTTAAATCAGCAAAATATTGCAGGAGTGCTAATGTTTTAAGCATGTTTTTATTTTAAGTAAAAAAAAAAACCTTTGTGTTTGTGTCCTTTATAAAGTTTATATCTCCGCTACCTGGTATTACACTTTATGATGCACATGGCCCAGCCCGCCCCGCCAAGGTCTCATTTATGTCAGATCCAGCCCTCGTAACAAATGAGTTCGACACCCGTGCTCTAGAACTTCTGTTTCTCCATAAAAATCCTCCATAAGAGCTACTGTTTCCACCAGGGGGAATGATCTCCGTAGTCTTGAGATCAGTTCTAACTCCAGGAGAACACCAAGCCCTGTCTGGAGGTTGGCAATCCTACGAAACAAGGCTGCGTGCTGGAGTATTAACATATTGGTTTGCTTTAGAACCATTGCTCTATGGCTTTGTTCCACCATGCCTATGTGACATATTGCTAAACCAGTTGGGGGAGGAATCATAGCATCACAGAACTGGGAGGGGCCATAGAGGCCATCTAGGCCAACCCCCTGCTCGGACAACTACTTTGTTAAATTGTAAGCGACCATGTTTTTCTGTCTAAAACTGGCTCTGGGAATTTTCTCTTAATCCCCCCCCCCCAATAACTGAAGGATTTCTTCCTTTGAATCACTGGAAACATGAATATGGTCATCAGCAGGGCTTTTTTGGTAGAAAAAGCCCAGCAGGAACTCATTAGCATAACAGGACACACCCAACAGCAGAATTCTATTAGCATATTAGGCCACACCCCTGACAGCACAGCTCATTCGCATATTAGGCCACCCATGTTGCCAGTAGTGTGGTCATCCAGCCACATCCACCTTTTGCTTCTTATTCTGTTAACCTTGTTTGTTGTCAAAACCCAGGGCTTTTTTTGCAGCAGGAACTCCTTTGCATGTTAGGCCACACACCCCGAATGTAGCC
Source organism: Gekko gecko (assembly GCA_029375565.1). Taxonomy (NCBI): domain Eukaryota; kingdom Metazoa; phylum Chordata; class Lepidosauria; order Squamata; family Gekkonidae; genus Gekko; species Gekko gecko. The sequence continues at coordinate 125,390,222 of JAPDNY010000008.1, forward strand.
AATCCTAATGAGTTTCTGCTGTTGGGTGTGGCCTGTTATGCTAATGAGTTCCTGCTAGGCATGGCCCACTTGGGAGTCAGCTGGAACTCCATTCCTGTGCCTTCCTGCCCCAAAATAGCCCTGGTCATTGGGTTGCCAGCTCTGGGCTGGGAAATACCTGGAGATTTTGGGGATGGAGCCTGAGGAAAGCTGGGTTTGGGGAGGGGAGGGGCCTCAGCAGGGTATAATGCCATAGAGTCCACCCAGTCATATTCTCTTGGGGGGACTGATTTTGGTCTGGAGATCAATTGTAACAGCGGGAGATCTCCAGGTGCCACCTGGAGGTTGACAACCATAGGACAAAGATAATTTTCCCCCTGTACTTTTTCCAGAAGAAGAAGAATGAATGCAGAATTAAGGTGTTGATGAATCCTGAAGTATTATCCTTCTCACTGTGTTCTGTGTGGTTGTTTTTTTAAAAATATAGGAACTATGTATATATATATATATGATCATCATTTAATAAGAATACAAATTTACTGAAGTGGTTTTATGAGAATCAGTTACGGCTCTGTATCCTTCTGTCCTGCTAACTATTGCCTTTTTTCTGTGTGAGAAAATAACTGAAAATTAGAATATGCTTGCTTCAGCAATTTGCTTTATTCAGAGGAAGAAAGGCCATTACTTTTCAGCAATTTCTTAGTGGGCTTTTTTTAAAAAAAAATCAGTGATGATATCTATTTGTATTTATAGCGCGCCCATCCCATGAGTGGGCTCAGGGTGGGTAGCATTTATTTTTTAAATTTTATTATTGCATTTATAGCCCCGCAAGCGGGCTTAGGGCGACTCACATTACTTGACCCCAATGTGCCAAGATTCATATAATAATTAAAACATTTAAAACACAACAACATTTAAAACCATTTAACAACCAACAAAAGGCAAAGAAAGTGCAGCAGAAGTTATTAAAACAAGATGGAGTGCTTTGAAATACACTCTGCTCAGAGGTCTCCAGTTCTTCAGGTAGTGCGGCTTGGTCTCAGCTACGGCCGGCCTGCGCCACCAGTATTACTCATCGTGGCCATTGATGGTAGTGGTGGGCGGCTCCTAATGAAAGGCATCATATCAACAATACAATAAATACATTTGAAAATTTAAAACAAAATAATAAACATTAAAATTGGTGGTCAAAGCTCAAAACAAAAATAGGCAAATAAATTAGGTAAATAAATGAATTAGGTAAATAAAAATTTCCAATTTTTATCCCTGAAGAAAACAGAGAGGGGTGCATGCGCAACCATGTAGTGGCTTCCCAGCAGTTGGTGACTATTGTAATGTTGCAGGGGTGGAAACTAGTCAGAGGTTCAAAAATACTGATTTTACTGGCCAAAATTCCAAAAACCCTGACCAAATACTGACAAAAAACTGACAAATTGCTGAACAATTTAACATCAGCCTATTGATAAGCTAGCATTTTTAAAGTAAAACTGTTGTTGTTCGACTCTTCGCGACGCAATGGACCACATCACGCCAGGCCCTCCTGTCTTCTGTTGTGCTCCAGGGTTTGCTTACTTTCATGTTCATTGCATTGATAACACTGTCTAACCATCTCATCCTTTGCCGTCCCCTTCTTCTTTGATCTTCAGTCTTCTCCAGTGAGTGCTCCCTTCTCATTTGGTGGCCAAAGTATTTGAGCTTCAGCTTCAGTATCTGGCCCTCCAGGAAACAGTCAGGGTTGATTTCTTTTAGGACTGACTGATTTGATCGCCTTGCAGTCCAGGGACTCTCAAGAATCTTCTCCAGTGCCATAATTCAAAAGCATCTATTCTTCGGTGCTCGGCCTTCCATATGGTCCAACTCTTGCAGCCATACATTACTAAAAGTAAAACTAGGACTTCATTAAAAATCATTAGTATCTGGCCTCCACCATCCCCATAGTCAGTGCCATAGTCAGATGTGATCCAGCTAAAAGGATTGCACACCTTTTAATTGGATTTTTTTAAATTAAGAAAGGACAATGTTTTCATTATTGTGCAAAATTTAAGGCAAAAAAGATTCCTTTTTTAAAATAATCACATACTATAGATAATAAAACAGCAAAACATATTAAAAACCACACATAAAGTAATCATTATGACAACAAAACATAATTACTGTAAGACTTGTCTTTGCTTTTACTTTATCTTTGGTTGTTTGATGCAAAAAGTTATTAACAAACTCTTTTGTTTCTCAACAGTTTTCTGCACTGCATTCGCGAGCATTTTTTCCCTTGGCCTCTTCCTCCATTGCTTCCTCCATTCCTTCTTGCATGAGCTGTGCTGTGTTGAATCCCACCATCCCCTTTTTCTCAGCTGCCTCCTTTACATGTTTGGTTGCATCATTTAGCAACAACCGAGCAGTCATCCTCTTCTCGTTCTGTTTTTCAGTTTTGCTTCCTTCTCTTGTACACTGTCCTTTTCACTGTCTATCTTCTTAAACCTTTCTAACTCCTCTGCCTTCCCTCTTCTTTCTTTTTGCTCCTCTTTAATGACATCCTGTTCATCACGGTATTGCTGTAATGAACATGAGCTGCTCTTGCCATCTGTAAAAGCTCCTGTGTGATATTAACACGGTAGACATTGTTTTCATATACATGATATGAAAGTTTCTTCGATGATTAGGTGGGCATCCAAAGTTCTCTCTGACATCCTGGCCCTTTTGTTGGTCAAAATGCATCCAGTTTTTGAAAGCCCTCTTTCTATGTCTGTAAGAGGTAAAGGTTCCCTTGCTCGAAAGCCAGTCGAATCCGACTCTAGGGTTGCGGTGCTCATCTCCGTTTCAAAGCCGAAGAGCCAGCGCTGTCCGAAGACATTTCCGTGGTCATGTGGCCAGCATGACTAAACACCAAGGTGCACGGAACGCTGTTACCTTCCCACCGAAGTGGTACCTATTTATCTACTTGCAATTTCTTGCTTTCGAACTGCTAGGTTGGCAGGAGCTGGAACTAGAGACAGGAGCTCACCCCGTCATGCGGCACCCGGGTCTTGAACTGCTGAACTACTGACCTTCCACAGCCTGCAGTTCAGCGTCTTAACCACTTGAGCCACCGCAGCTATGTCTGTACTACCATGCAATACTGATAATGCTGCTTTCACCACCTTGGGTAACCAGTGGGTATTTTGGATCTCCAGATGGGTGTGTCTTTTCAAAGAACTGATTCCGTATGTATCTATGCGGAAAGTTTCACCGGCAGTTTCATCTTCAAGTCTAAGAAGTTTCCATTCATCCATAATCATGTTCAGTGGAACATCCATCGGGAGTGCTGCTGCTACTGTCATTATATCCTTGTGGGTTCCTTCCTTGACCTTCTGTGATGGAGCTAAACATTGAAGATATCTGAGGATGGGCTTGTCCAAAGATGACTGGAGTAAAAGGTGTTTGCAGGCTGCTAGGAAATGGGTTTTTTGCTCCCATTAAAAAGAGTAGCTGTTCCTTTTCAGAAAGTTTTTTCAGTTCATCACAGATTCTACTTTCACTGATTACTTCTCTCCCAGGTATGTAGTGCTCATCACTGAAGGCTTCAAGAGACAATGGTGCCGACCTCTTACAAACACGATTCATTATGGTTCTTGTGAGTGTTTTTACTACACTGTGCATCACATGCACCAAAGGCTCTTCTTTCTGGAAGAATCCAGAGGACTTTGTAAATAAGCGGGCACTCGTGCAAAAAACATCACCTCTGCTCTCATTGTCTCATGTTTTAAGAGGTTAATTATGTTTCTATCTGTTGTGGAAGATTTCACCAAATCACTTTTACTCTTAGGAACAAAGTCCTTAAAGTACTTCATAGCTGAACTAAAAACAAACTGTCTTCTCACTGGGAAGTCACCATGTCTCCCACAAAATGCAGAAAAGAAAACAAAAAAACACAAACTGCATTCACAAAAATCAAATAAATACTGACTTTACTGACCAGTTTTTTAAAAAACTGACACATTATTGACCAAGATGAAAAAACTGACTTTTACTGATTTTACTGACCGTTTTCCACCCCTGTATTGCAAGAAACACGTTAACTTATATGCAGCCTGTACTGATTCAAGAGGGAATGGCAGTACAATTTATATGGGAACGGAACATAAATGTTAGGGTTGACAAGATTTTGCATGACAGTAAAGGTAAATATTTTTTTTCTGAAAGGAACTAAGACTGACTATTAGATCTCTCAATCGGCTGTGATTTGACAGCACTTTAGACACATGCAAGAAAACTTTTTTTAGGGAACTAGCTGTGTTCCTTTGTGCCAGGTGAACTGATACTAGAAGATTTTAATGTGTTACCTCAGTTTGGATCTGGATACAGAATTCAGGTAGTTAAGATTTTGTTGTTGTTGTTGTTCAGTCGCACAGTCGAGTCTGACTCTTCGTGACCCCATGGACCAGATTACGCCAGGCCCTCCTGTCTTTCGCTGTCCGCTGAAGTTTGCTCAATAGTTAAGATTTTTAGAAACCTATATAAAAATGCTACATATTTATTTCAATTCCTTGATGTTTCAGGCTAAAGGAACACCCCGGGACAAAATATCTTTTCCAGAAATTCACATGTTTTTATACAGGACAGACTTCTCAGCTTTGTAAAACTGGATATTCCATTTATCCTCATTCTCCTGCATACACAGGAGAAAGAAAAATCACTAAATGGAGATTGAATGCTATGCTTCTAGCTCAGAAAGCTGAATCTGAATTTTATTTTGAGGTAAACTTGGAGCCAAGAAATCTCCACAACTACAGTATAGAAGGCTTACTGTGAAGAGGCATCATAATTAGTTTACCTAATTAGCTACATACACAGTGTTGTGTGGTAGTTAGTGTGAAAGCCTAGGGCTGGGGTCACAATAAGCCAGCTGCAACTTCACAACACACTTTGCACATACACACAAGAAGAAGAGGAGATTGGATTTATACCCCGCCCTTCACTACTCAGAGGAGTCTCAGAGTGGCTTACAAACTCATTTCCTTTCCCCTCCCCACAACAGACACCCTGTGAGTTAGGTGGGGCTGAGAGAGCTCTGACAGAAACTGCTCTTTTCAAGGACAGCTCTGCCAGAACTATGGCTTGCCCAAGGTCATCCAGCAGCTGCAAGTGGGGGAGTGGGGAATCAAACCCAGTTCTCCCAGATAAGAGTCTGCGCACTTAACCACTACACCAAACTGGCTCTCACAAGCAGGGTTGGTACTTGGAAGAAAGACCACCAAGGAAGGCTCTGCAGAGGAAGGCAATGGCCAACCACCTCTGCTTCTCATTTGCCTTGAAAGCTCCTTGCTAGGGGAAGCTAAGCAGAGTTGGTATACGGACCACCAAGCAAGGCTCTGCAGAGGAAGGTAATGGCCAGTTCCTCCTCCTACTCACTTGCCTTGAAAGCCCCTTGCTGGGGGAAGTTAAGTAGGGTTGGTATATGGATGGAAGACCGCCAAGGAAGGTTTGAAATGTTTTAATGTTTGTGACCTTGGGGACCCTGAGTTGGGTGGAAAGGCGGCACAGAAAGGTTTTAAATAAATAAAACAAGTCGAACCTACTACCCCACAGGGTGCTTGTGAGGATTAAATCGAGGAAGGGACAATGATGTGCACCAGCCCGGGCTCTTTGGAGGAAGGCTGGAACAAAATGATTGAAAATGCAATAAAGAGATAAACATATGGAGCAGAAGTCCATCAGTGGCTATTAGCCACAGGGTATAGATGGGAGGAAAAGATGGCAAGAATACACAGAAGAACTATACAAGAAGGACCTCGATGTCCTTGACAACCACGATGGTATAATCACTGACCTCGAGCCAGACATCCTGGAAAGCGAAGTTAAATGGGCCTTAGAAAGCATTACTAACAACAAAGCTAGTGGAGGTGATGGTATCCCAGCTGAGTTATTCAAAGTCTTAGAAGAAGATGCTGTTAAAGTGCTGCACTCAATTTGCCAACAAATTTGGAAAACACAACAGTGGCCACAGGATTGGAAAAGGTCAGTTTACATCCCAATCCCAAAGAAGGGCAACGTCAAAGAATGTTCAAACTATCGCACAATTGCACTCATTTCACACGCTAGCAAGGTCATGCTCAAAATCCTACAAGCTAGGCTCCACCAACAGTACGTGGATAGAGAACTGCCAGAAGTACAAGCTGGGTTTCGAAGAGGTAGAGGAACTAGAGATCAAATTGCCAACATTCGCTGGATTATGGAGAAAGCAAGAGAGTACCAGAAAAACATCTACTTCTGCTTCATTGACTATGCTAAAGCCTTTGATTGTGTGGATCACAATAAATTATGGCAGGTTCTTAAAGAGATGGGAGTACCAGACCACCTCACCTGTCTCCTGAGAAACCTGTATAAGGGTCAAGAAGCAACAGTTAGAACCGGATATGGAACAACTGATTGGTTTAGCATAGGAAAAGGAGTACGACAAGGATGTATATTGTCACCTTGCTTATTTAATTTATATGCAGAGTACATCATGCGAAATGCTGGCCTGGATGAATCACAAGCTGGAGTTAAGATTGCTGGGGAAAAGATCAATAACCTCAGATATGCAGACGATACCACTCTGATGGCAGAAAGTGAAGAGGACCTAAAGAGCCTCTTGCTCAGGGTGAAAGAGGAGAGTGCAAAAGTGGGGGCTTGAAGCTCAACATCAAAAACTAAGATCATGGCATCTGGCCCCATTACTCCTTGGCAAATAGAAGGGGAAGTCGTAGAAGTAGTGACAGACTTCACGTTCCTAGGATCCCAGATCACTGCAGATGGTGACTGCAGCCATGAAATTAAAAGACGCCTGCTCCTTGGGAGGAAAGCGATGGCAAACCTAAACAGCATGATAAAAAGCAGAGACATCACCTTGCCAACAAAAGTCCGCATGGTCAAAGCAATGGTATTCCCCGTAGTAATGTATGGCTGCGAGAGTTGGACTATAAGGAAGGCTGAGCGCCGAAGAATAGATTCTTTTGAACTATGGTGCTGGAGAAGACTCTTGAGAGTCCCTTGGACTGCAAGGAGATCAAATCAGTCAATCCTAAAAGAAATCAACCCTGACTGTTCCCTTGAAGGCCAGATCCTGAAGCTGAAGCTCAAATACTTTGGCCACCAAATGAGAAGGGAGCATTCACTGGAGAAGACCCTGATGCTGGGAAAGATTGAAGGTCAAAGAAGAAGGAGGGGACGGCAAAGGATGAGATGGTTAGACAGTGTCATCGATGCAACGAACATGAAATTGAGCAGACTTCAGCGGACAGCGGAAGACAGGAGGGCCTGGCGTAATCTGGTCCATGGGGTCGCGAAGAGTCGGACTCGACTGTGCGACTGAACAACAACAATAGATGGGAGCTCTCAGTCTGGGGCAGGTGATGCACTCTATCCTTGGTGCTGGGGGGGCAGCAGTGGGAGGGCTTCTAGTGTCCTCCTGGCCCCACTGCTGGACCTCCTGATGGCCCCTGGTATATTTTGGCAGCTGTGACAGAGTGTTGGACTAGATGGGCCATTGGCCTGATTCAACATTGGCTTCTCTTATGTTCTTATGTAAAGAGATAATCTCTCCTACTTTAAAGTGGAGTGTATGTACAGACGGAGGGGCTCAAAAGGTGCATTTCCCCACTCTTGGTTGGGAAATTCCTGGATGTTTGGGGGTGGGTGGGGGGGTTGCACACTTAAAAACATCAGAACAAAGTTGGGAGTCCAGGGGCACCTTTGAGACCAACGAAGTTTCAATCTGGGTATAAGCTTCCGTGTGCGTGTGTGCCTGCATCCATCCGTGCACACTTCTTCAGATGCCTCATTGCGCGCGCCTCCGGAAAACACACATTTGCAAACACGACCGTATCTGTGAGCATAAGAAGAGCAGACCCCGCTTCTCTAGGGCCCGCGGTCGCCTCGGCTGCAGGAGGAGGGAATGGCGGCGGCGGCGCTCCCTCCCACGTTTACCCAGAAGTCAGCCCCACCGCGTTCAGCGGGGCGGACTCCCAGGCAAGCGTGAGGCGACTCGCCGCCCTGCCGCGGCCTCCGCCTTCCGCTCAGCGGCCCGCCCCGGCCCGGCCTCCTGGTCGGCCCGCCTGATAGGCCCGAGTCGGCGCCGCCGCGGCCCAGCCTCCTCCCTCCTCCCTCCCTCCGCCGCCCCAGCCCAGCTCCAGCGCAGCCATGGCGGCCTCGGGCTTCGTGCGGGCGGCCGAGTGGCGGCGGCGGGCCCTGCGGGGACTGCAAGGCCCGTGAGTGCGGCCGGGCTCGGAGGGGCGCGGGGCGCGGAGGGGAGGCCGGGAGCCGCCTCGGGGAACCGGCCGGGGGTCGCCTCGGCCTCTCTCCCGCGCTGGGGCAGCCAAGGCGCCTCTCCGAGCCGTGGGCGAGGCACTTTGTGGCCGCCTGGCCTACCTCGCAGGGTTGTGGTGAGGAGGACGCAGGGAAGGGGAAGAAGCCCCGACGTCTCCCTGAGCTCCCCGGAGTGGGGTGGGGGGGGAGAAATGTGGACAGGGTTGTAATCAATGCTCCCTCTAGGCTGCGGAGTCTGCTGAGCAAAAATTCTACTTCCAGAGCTCCTGGCATTAAAAGTTGTCAGGGAGGGATTTGGCTACCGCATAAAGTAGTATGCCCTGGAGCCCTCCTTCCTGAGCGAAGACAAAAATGTGCGAACCGGAGGCTAAAAAACTGTGAGCTAGCTCACGCTAACTCAGCTTAGAGGGAACTCTGGTTGTGATGGGTGGCGTTTGGGTCCAGTGGCAGCTTTAAGACCCACGAAGTTTATTTCTGGGTATGGGGTTTCATGTTGCCTGCAGGCCTGAATCGGCCTTAATGGGTACTTTTATAATGGATAGAGCATTACTGCCGCTCTCTCATGCAATCTGCCAGTGGTTCCCCTTCTAACAGGTTTTGAGCTTGCCCTTCCTTCAGAAGGGTACGGGGTCATGCGTTCAGGGTTCTTCCTTCCCCACTGTAGGCTCACAACCAGCCCTGTGAGGTTGGCGAGGCTGAGATGAGAGTGAGTGGCTCATGGTGAGCCGGTGGGGATGCCAGCCTCCAGGTGGGACCCGGGGATCTCCAGAATTATAGGTCCTCTCTAGACTACAGAGATCAGTTCCCCTGCAGAAAATGTCTGCTTTGGAAGGTGGGCTCTATTGGCATTGTACCCCACTGAGGTCCCTGTCCTCCCCAGGCTCCATCCCCAAATCTCCCATCAGTTTCCCCACCTGGATCTAGCAACCCTACCCCCCCCATCCCCTGCCGGTAGCCGGGGGTGTGTGTGTCATGGCAACCCTGTTAGCTGGTGAGCTTCATAGTGGGATCTACAGCTCTTAAGTTGTGCTGGTCTCAGGGCTTGTTCCAGGTTTGGAGGGCCCCTCTCTGCTGTGCCCACCACCAGGCCCTCCTCCCGCCTCGCTTTCCACTCCTCCGTCTCCCACACCTGCCTGAACATCCTTCTCCTTTGCGCAAGCCTTCCCAGCCCCATGCTCAGTCGCCTTTTCCTGGCCACTGTGGGTGGTGGTGCATGCACCTAGGAATGCTGCTGCCACAGTCACCAGGGCTGTGCACCACTCACATGCCAGCCTAACCTACCTCACAGGGTTGTCGCGAGGATAAAACTTGAGGAGAGCAGGAGAATGGCGTATGCCACTTTGGGTCCTCGTCGAGGTGAGAGGCGGGATGTGCCTAAGGAAATAATGGCCCTGGGAGCGTGGATGGGAGGGCGTGTCTTGAGTCCAAAGGAAGAGGTGGGGTAAAAATATTGTTCATAAGTACATCAATAAACAGGGAAGGGCATGCAAACAGGTGGCACGGCAGATAAATGGGTGGGGGTCAGCGGCAGTGGGCCCCACCAGAAGCCCTGGGGTTTGGCAGCTGTTCCACCACAGGGTATGCTGACGCTAGCTCTAGGTGCTGTAACCACTACACTGCACTGGCTGCCATTAATGGAAAGGGCTTGAGTCTGGCCATGGTCATGTGGCTTGGTACTGTTTGTTTTTATGCATTAGAGTGCATACTTTTGTGGGAATAAACCCTGTTGAATACAGTGCAGCTTACTAAACCTTCATAGGATTGTGTTGCAAACCGCTCTGTAGCAGCAGTGCAGAGGAGTCGGTGGGTGGCCTTAGCCACGGTACCCTGCGCCTGCCGCCCCTGAAGGCTTTGGCTCAGAGGCGGAGCATCTGCTTTGCCTGCAGAAAGTCCCAGGTTCAGTCCCTGGCATCTCCAGCTAAAAACAAGATCGGGTAGCGGATGATGTGGAAGAGACCCTGAAGAGCAGCTGCCAATCAGAGTAGACAAGGCTGACCTTGATAGTTGGATGTTCTGACTCAGTAGAAGGCAGCCTGATATATCCCTGCATGCTCTTTGGCTTCATGTTCCTCTACTAAATGAAGAGGGCTTTCCTCACCATCTCTCGGCCTTCGTCACAGCTGCCGGTTAGAATAAGAACATAATTTTATTTTTGTTATGTATTGGCTTACATTCTTTTTAGTCTGCCTTCCTCACGGGAATCAAGGTGGATCACACAGAGTAAATCAATATTATCCACAGGATGGGACACCCGATAAATAGTGCAGTAGGATTTGGGTTGTAGAAATCTGGAACCAACCAAAGGGGTGCGTGTCACGTTCACCTTTCACACCCTCTGGCAGCCTGGTGGCTGATTTGTAGCTGCAGCCACACGTGGTTGGATATCGCGGACTAGGTATGCAATAATTTGCTTTCTGGACGGTGTTCTTTGAGCGGGAATGATTGCTAAAGATCAGCAGTACTGCAATAGCCAACTGTGTCTGCGTGCAGGCCTCTGCCGCGTGCTCCTGGTTGCTTCCGCGATGCCCCAAAACATTGCTGTAGGCAGATGCCTCTCTGCATGACAAACTGCTGTGCAGTGGTTCAGTTGTTGGACTCGGGCTGGGGAGGCTGAAGTTCAGATAACCGCTCAGCCATGAAAGGTGATTTGGGGCCAGTCACACTGTCTCCCAGCCTACCTTGCAGGCTTGTTGTGAGGATAAAATGAAGGAGGGGAACACCCTACATAAGCCCTGAGCTTCTTGGAGGGAAGGTGAGGGGAAACCAGCCCTGCTGGTGGACCTCCTGATGGCACCTGGGTTTTGGCTACTGTGTGACACAGAGTGCTGGACTAGATGGGCCTGATCCAACATGGATTCTCTCATGTTCTTAAATGTGGCAAAGAGGTACAGCATAGGAAGAGCTTGTTGCATGGGGCAGCTTGTCATATGGATGGAGCTGTTTGGTGTAGTGGTTAAGTGTGCGGATTCTGATCTGGGATAACCAGGTTTTCATTCCCCTCTCCTCCACTTGCAGCTGCTGGATGACCTTGGGCAAGCCATAGTTCTGTCAGAGATGTTCTGGAAAGAGCTCGCTCAGCCCCACCTACTTCACAGGATGTCTGTTGTGGGGAGGAGAAGGGAAAGGAGTTTGTAAACTGCTCTGAGACCCTGAGTGAAGGGTGGGCTATAAATCCAGTCTCCTCCTCCTCTTCTGCCTCTCACTAAACACATGGAGAGGACTTTGACTTCACCTCATTGTGGAGGGTCTGAGGAGGGGCGAGATTATGTTTTCTAGACATTGCACCAAACTGTTTGATTCCTGATTTTTTTTTCTAACCTTGCGTCTTTAATATCATTTCCGTTCTAGTATAACTGAATAATTAATTAAATGTTATAAAACTATTACCAACTGCCCATTTAGGAACAGGGAACTGCTTGGTTGAATCAGTTTGTAATGCAAACGTGTGTTTTGCTCTTTGTCCCCAACACAGAATATGGATTTGGACCCCAAGAGCTACAAAATACACTTCTGCGACAGGTAACCTGTCTAAATTACTTTTTTTCCTAGGAAGCTTGTTTTAAGCATGTCTAGTATTTTTAGAATACCAGCATGGGGCAGTGGTTAAAGTGCTGGGAGTGGGATCCCAGAGACTCGAGTTCCAGTCCCATGGAAGTTTGATGGGTAACCTCAGGCCGGTCACAAACTCCCGGCCTAATCTACCTCACAGGATTATTGTGAGGATACAGTGGGAGAACATAAACTGCTGGGGCTCCTAGAATTAAAATTGTTTATTAATGTATTTATATTGTAATGTGGAATGGCTTTGTGATCAGCCCTGAGCCCACTTGTGGGGAGGGTGGAATATAAGTCTGCTAAATAAATAAATAAACTCGGAACAGAAAAATATTTCAAATTTCCCGGGTGTTCCAAGGCACACGGAATTCTCCAGCTCTGCCATGAAATATGTTCTAGGGTTGCCAGCTTCCAGGGTGACCTTGAAGTTGTTCCAGAATTATTACAGACCTCTAGACTACACAGATCAGCTCCCCTGGAGGAAACAGTTGCTTTGGAAGGGAGACTTTATGACATAATATGCTGAGGCCCCTCCCCTCCCCCAAACCCCACCTTCCCCAGGCTCCACCCCCTTTCTCCAGGGATTTCCCAGTCCAGAGCTGGCAACCCCTAATGTGTTCAGATTTCCTCATACTGTTCCAGAGACCTGAAAGGGACGCAGAAGTGAGGTGAAAGGAGTTGTCCCATCATTCCAGCAGAACTGGGCATCGTTCTGTCCTATTCTGGCACCTCACAGCTCTTCATCATGGCATTGCGCTGAATGGAGAATTCTGTTCCCTGAGCATCTAGCAAGGCTGCAGCAACCATGCTGTGCCAACCTGTGCAGCGTTGCAGCTGGGCATGGGCCTGGCGTCCAGCTGGAGTTGCTTAAAGCCCATTCTTTCCTCCTGTGGCACTGAGCTTGGAGAACCTTCATGCTTCCTTGCATTAAACATTTCTCACCTCCGATAGCCGGAGAAGAAGAGTGGAACTTTCATGATCGACTTGAACATGGTTGAAACCGTTTGGGAGATGTTTTATTTTGTCCCGCTGTCACTTCTGATTGAAGGGAGTTTTGCTGGGGTTTGAAACAATATAGAAACCCGTTTCATAGTGGCAAAAATTCAGTGAGCGTCCTTGCTTCAAGCCACCCTTTCTACCCTCCTTCAGTTCTCTTTAATAAACAAACCTGTCGGTCTGTCTACAGTGATGCATGAACTTTCTGCTGAAAATAAGGCCCAATTATGTGAGACGTTCAAATTCTATTTGGACCTCAGAGCATGTCCTTTGGCCTTAAGCAGCCCGAGTGCATGTGAACTCTTCTTCCCATACGCCATTCCCCTAGTTAAAAATATATATTTTTTAATGGTGCTCTCTAAAAAAAGACTGGTATCGTTTTTTTAAAATCATCTTTATTGGTTTTAATATAACGTACAGAACATACAGCGAAGATACAGCATAATTCAGTGCCTCCCAACTACAACAACAGTAGGTAAATGGAGAGATTCAAACCTACAGGGTTAGCCACTTAAGACAGAGAGGGTTGGGGGGGGTGAAGAATGTCTAAAGCTTGTAAGTAGGAGGCAGCGGGGTACCAGGCTGACACGAGTTTGGAGATGTGTGGTGTATCTGAGTGTGAATTCTTGAGTGAATCAGAAATTTTTGCCATAACAAAGTGTTCCCACAGCTTGTCCTGCCAGGTTGCTACTGAAGGTGCTGTTGGGGATTTCCAGCTAGTGGAAAAAGACTATCTGTATTATGCATGTCTTTTCTACCAGGACTTAGCCCAGAGAATCTATTTTCAGTAGAGGAAATGGTGTATGTGTGCTTGGGAGAGCTAACTCAACCTTTCCTAAAATCATATTGCCTCTTTTAAGGGTCAAATATAGGGCTGTCAGTTCTGGGTTGGGAAATTCCTGGAGGCTTGGGGGTGAAGTCTGGGGAATTCAGGGTTTGGAGAGGGGAGGAGCCTCAGTAGAATATATTGCCTTAGAAGTCTGCTCACCAAAGCGGCCGTTTTCTCCAGTGGAACTGATCTCGGTTGTCTGGAGATGAGATCCATTGTAATTCTGGGAGATTTCCGGAGCCCACCTGGAGGTTGAGTAAACCAAAAAAGGGATCACAGTTACAAGAAAATATACCAAACAAACAAACACTGTGATAAAAATGGCAATGACATTTAATGAATCTTACGAACATCAAATTATATTACAAATGAAACTTTGACAATATTACTAAGGAATTTCTGACAGTCTCAAGGAAAAGTCCGTCATCCTCAACGAGCACCCGGTTATAAACTCATTTCACCAGTCTTCCCCAGGAGTAACCCTATTGTATTGAAAGGTGCTAGCCTCTTGATACAACTTAACTTCTTTTTTACCTTCTTCAAATTATCCTGGAACAAACATGATTATTTAGAATGGAAAGAAACATGAAGCTGAATGGAATATTATTTTGTTATAATTTTTGAAATTAATAATTTTTAACTTTTAACTTACTTCTAGTTCCATTTCAAATATTTGAATTAGGAGCAAGCCAGTTAATTTATTTCTAATAGCAGCAACCAGTCTTTTTTTCTATCCGGCTAGAAGCCTTCCTTTTTTAAAAATTGACTGGCAAATGCTCTCTGTCTCACGTTGCTGGCTCAATTGCTCTCTAGTTGTTTATAATGGTGGCACCTTCAGTCCTCTTTTCTACCCGGCTAGAAGCCTTCTTTTTAAATAGGCTGACAAATGCTCTCCACCTCTCGAGTTGGAACTCGAACTCTCTAAAAACTACTGTGATTGATTCCATGCAGCTGCATGTTGAATATCCACAGTTAACTTTGCTGCAACAACAACATGCCTGGCGTTGTAATCAAATGTCACATGTCGATCCCTTCTGTTTGTTATTTGGGAGACCGGTTAAAATAATCTAATAAAGTTATGCCTGATAATCTAATAAAGTTATGCCTAAACGTTCTAATCTAGGAGGTCCTTGCAAGAAAAAGAATGGCCTGTTTCTTTGGAAAGTTGTATTTCCTATCTTCTTTTTTAAAAAGCAGGACAAAGCACCATTGAGAAGATCTTGGTTGCCAACCGCGGCGAAATTGCCTGCAGGGTTATGCGGACTGCCAGGAAGCTGGGGGTGAAATCTGTGGCGGTCTACAGCGAGGCTGACAGGAATTCAATGCATGTTGCAATGGTAAAACATCGCCATCAGACCTTTGCGGGGCTTCTCTTGAGGAACTGTTGTAAAACAGAGTGAAGCCATGGCACTGCCGGTTTGGTGTGATGGTTAAGAGCGGTGGACTCTAATCTGGGAGAACCGGATTGGATTCCCCACTCCTCCACATGCAGCTGCTGGTTTGACCTTGGGTCAGTCCCAAGTTCTCTTGGAGCTGTTCTCTCAAGAGAAGTTCTCTCAGAGCTCTCTCAGCCCCAATGACCTTACAGGGTGTCTGTTGTGAGGAGAGGAAGGGAAGGCGATTGTAAGCCGCTCTGAGACTCCAAATGAAGGACGGAGTCTAAATCCAACTCTCCTCCTCATCCTCTGCTCCTTCTCCTTCTTCTCAGATTTAGATCTTAAAGCACAGATTCATATGGCATTGTTCCTGGTTTAACTTTCCATTTCACAGAAGCTGCAGGCTTAGTATTTGGTTTTTGCAAACAACGATGTATTTTAAGGAAGGAACAGCTGAACTGTGAAGAAAAAGCAAAAAGGGGTCATTAGTGCAACAAACATTTCTGTGTCTGAAAATTAATGTTTCAGTGCTTCTCAGATTGTAGGGTGCTTTTTGCAAGCACCTTGGGGATGTTGGGAATTAATATGTAGTTTTATACTTAATTGTGTGACTAGTATAGATTTTTTAAAAATTTCCTAAGTGTGCACATTTTTGTGGAAGGCTTTAATCCTATCACATTTAACTGGGACCCACTGAACTCGGTGGAATTCGAGTCAGAGTAGTGGTGGGAAACGCTATCAGATACAACCAGTGTTCCTTCTAAGCTGAGTTAGTGTGAGCTAGCTCAGTTTTTTTAGCCTCTGGCTCACACATTTTTGTCTTCGCTCAGGAAGGGATGGCTCCAGAGCAAACTAATTTATGCAGCAGCCAAATCCCTCGCTCACAACTTTAATGCCAGTAGCTCACCAAGTAGAATTTTTGCTCACCAGACTCCACAGCGTAGAGGGGGCATTGGATACCACTGACTTATGGCCAACCCTATAGGGCTGTCAAGGCAAGAGACGTATTTATTTATTTATTTATTTATTTATTTATTGGATTTATATCCCGCCCTTCCAACGTGGGCTCAGGGCGGCGAACAAAAGGCAAAAAGCCAATAAAACATGGAGGCAAATGCCATATATAAATACTTAAAAGCATAAATAATCGACTACCAGCAAAACATTTAAAACAGCGGTAAACAGAACGTGTATTCACAGTATAGGACCAGTCACTCAACACTCTGGCAAGCACATTTATCCCTGCTCCAATGATGTCCCACCGTAGCTGTAGTCTCATACCAGGGCCAGTACGCCTCGTGATATCGCCACGGTGGTGGTACAATAGTGGTTTGCCATTGCCCGGCTCTGTGTAGTAACCCCGGTCTTCTTTGGTGGTCTCCCATCCACGTACTAACCAGTACTTGGATGGGGACACAATGTTCCCTCCAATTTCCCCCCCTCCTGCTGCACGGAGCAGTTTCACATCCTGAGCGGAACAGAACTGCTGTAATCTTCAAATGGGCAATGTGAGACCCTGAGCGGCTCCAGATTGCTTCAGAGCGGGGCTTCCTGTGTCAGTGCGTGGCTGCTCACGTGCACAGCTTAGAGGGTGCGCTGGATGGGGTCCTCGGATGAGCGCCACAGTATCGTCAGCAGTGCCATGGCTGCCATCAGCTGTGTGCACGAAAGCCTGCTTCCGCACCAGGAACTCCCTGGCCACGGTCAGGCCTTTTAAGGGCCCGATGTCGGTGGGAAGTGCCGTCAAGCCATAGCAGATTCACGGCAACACCATAGAGAGCCTGCTTAGCGTAGGAACGTGGACTAATCTGGGAGAACCAGGTTTGATTCCCTGCTCCTCCCCATGCAGCTGCTGGTGTGACCTTGGGCCAGTCACAAGTTCTCTCAGAGCTGTTCTCTCAAGAGCAGTCCTCGAAAGAGCTCTCTCAGCCCCACCTACCTCTCAGGGTGTCTGTTGTGGAGAGGGGAAGGGAACGGAGATTGTAAACCGCTCTGAGACTCCTTCGGGTAACGAAGGTCGGGGTATGTATCCAATCTCCTCTTCTTCTTTTCAACGCAAAAGACATTCAGAGGTGGTTTGCCATCGCCTGCCTCCACATCACGACGCTGGTATGCCTTGCGGGGTGGTCTCCCATCCAAATACTAACCACGGCCGACCCTGCTTAGTTTTCGAGACCTGACAAAATCGGGCCAGCCTGGGCCGTCCAGGTCAGGGCTGTGCTAGATTAGATAGTAAATGTTGGCTCAGCGTGCCCTGTTGTGTTTATTTATCGAGGAATTTCTGTGCCCCTCTTCCCTACAAAGGGACTCCGAGTGGCTTAGAGAAAATTCCAGAGTGCACTGGCTTGGGTCCTGTGGACGAGTTCGGTGCCTGCTGAATAGCCTCTGCAGCGACACTTGCTCTTCCACTGAAATGTCCTTTTGCGCGAGACGAGTGCTTTTCAGAGTGCGCAAACGGGAGCGCCAGAGGGAGAGAGTGCTCCCCCCCAGAGAACAGCGTGATGGAACTTGCTCATAGGATCCAGGCCTGTGACCAATGTTCCCTCTAAGCTATGGAGCCTTTTGAGCAAAAATTCTACTTTGTGAGCTGCTGGCATTAAAGTTGTGAGCAAGTGATTTGGCTGCTGCATAGATTAGTTTGCTCTGGAGCCGTCCTTCCTGAGCTAAGACAAAGATTTGTGAGCTGGAGGCTAAAAAACAGTGGGCTAGTTCACACTAACTCAGCTTAGAGGGAACATTGTGACTGCAGCCAATTTAACCATTTTAGTCATTTCTGTGATTGCAAAAAAATGGGGGTTTGGTGTGAAAAATAGTGGATTCTACTTTTGTATTGTTTCCCGTGGAGCTTAAATATGCCTTTTCGTCTCACTGCAGGCAGATGAAGCGTACGCCATTGGCCCTGCGCCCTCCCAGCAGAGCTATTTGGCCATGGAGAAGATAATGCAAGTGGCCAAGAAGTCAGCTGCACAGGTAACTGACGTTAACTTAATTTCCCTTCTACCCTTGGTATGCTTGTCTATTTTCAAAATAAATGTCAGCTAGGCGGAAAGTCTTTCAATGTCAAATTTCTGTTGGCCAGCCAAGTTCTTAGTGGTAACTTTATCTGTGGCAGCGAAGAGTTTTATACCACTGCAGTGGAAGAGGTTTCCTGAAGATGGGGAATGAGTATTGTTTTCAGGCCAAGCCCAGCAACCAATGGGAGGGTTGGAAGCAGGGACATGGGGCATGTGACATTGGTAACACCCAGGGCTCTTTTAGTAGCAGGAACTCCTTTGCATATTTGGCAACACATCCCCTAATGTAGCCAATCCTTCAAGAGCTTACAGAGCTCTTCTCACAGGGGCTACTGTAAGCTCTTGGAGGATTGGCTACATCAGGGGTGTGTGTCGTCTAATATGCAAAGGAGTTCCTGCTACAAAAAGAGCCCTGGCTAACATCACTGACATCACTGACATCACTACATCACTTCCAGTGACAGCCTGGAAGGGACATTTGATAACTCTAGGAATTGCCTTAAACTCTATGGTTGACCATAGATTTTCCAGTGATTCCTAGAGGTACCCATTGTCACTTCCGGGTTGTACCTTGAAGTGACTTGCTAGTGTAAAGGCTGTGGTGATTTCCCCCCCCTTTATTTTTCACCTGCCCCTATTTGGAGCAGTGGCAGGCAGTGGAGAGGATCAGTGGGAAGTCTCCTGCCGTAGCAGGGAGACCTGTTGACCTTAGAAACGAAGCAGAGTATCGCATCCAGGCCTTGCAGGGCACGTCAGCCGCTACAAAGACTTGCGTTTCTTTTCTCTTGGAGAATTCCAGGTGTTCTTTTGGATTTCCCACAAGGTAGACCTGGTGGCCTTCTAGTTTGTTCCCCCTCCATAAGCATGCCTCTTAAAGAACTCGTCCAACTTCATCGGGAGTACCTCTTCCCGTATCTTCTTCCTGTGCACTTAAATCAGTAGGAGAGATGCTGTTTCACATCCTGGTTTTTGCGGACTTTTATCTCCCAGGTGGCATATACGTTCCTTAATTCATTTCTACATGAGAACCACCTGATTCTCTCTCTGTTCTGCTTCCATCAGCAGCTGGAAGCTTTAAAAAAAAAGAAAAGAAAAAAGTCTGCATATCTGGCTGACGATGCTGTGTTTCCTTTTGGCTTGAACATTCTGGGCCCCGGTCACACGGGCCAGATAACGTGGCGGGGAGGCATGGCTATTTGCGCCGTTGCAATCTGATCTGCCATTAGGTGATCAGACGCGATGGCGGCACACCGGGGCTTCCTCCATTGGTGCGCACAGCAAAGAGGACGACCCAGGGGAATAGCCACGCACCGGCGTTTTGTTTTTTTTTTAGACTTCATACTGGTGGAGTCTCTTGCATTTTACACATGGTGTGAGCCACTTTGGGGGGCTGTAGTCAAAAAGTGGGACCCAAGCAATGCTCCCTCTAAGCTGTGGAGTCTTGCGAGCAAATATTCTAGTTTGTGAGCTACTGGCGTTAAAGTTGTGAGCGCACCATTGGGCTGCTGCATCAGTTAGTTTGCTCTGGGGCCATCCCTTCCAGAGCTAAGACAAAAAATGTGAGCTGGAGGCTAAAAAACTGTGAGTACATAGGTGCAGGACGCTAGCAAATAAATCAGTGAGTCAGTTGCTGTAGATTTTCCGGGTTGAGTGAGCGTTAAAGAAATTGGCATAGTGCATCGTATGCTGTAAGCCCTTAACTAAATCGTATTTCCCACATTGGAGTCCATAGCAGCTCTCTTAGAAACCAGGATAGGCTGTGAGGAACCAACATAATGTGCTTCTGGTGAGCCAAGTCCATTGGACGTTTGCTATATTTGGACTCGTTGTCAGTCTCTTATGGCAGCCCCTCGTGGCGTGGGGCATGTTGCAGCAGTCAAGTCGTATACGATCTGTGATTGGTACTTCCTGTTCTAGGCTGTTCATCCGGGCTATGGCTTCCTGTCTGAAAACACAGAGTTTGCAGAACTCTGCAGCAGAGAAGGAATCATCTTTATAGGACCACCTTCGTCTGCCATTAGAGACATGGGCATTAAGAGGTATTTGATTTTGCTTCGCGGCTATACCTGTCATATGGGACTGCTGATACGTGTTTGTATCTGACTGTGGCTTTGACTTCCCCCCTTTTCATATGTATGTACTTTATTTAATGTAGATTTAAGCCCATTCTTGTCAGATCTCAGAAGCTAAGCAAGGACAGCCCTGGCTAGCATTTGGATGGGAGACCTCCAAGGAAGACCAGGGTCGGGTTGCAGAGGCAGGCCATGGCAAACCACCTCTGAAAGTCTCTTGCTTTGAAGACCCTACAGGGTGTCCGTAAGTCAGCTGTGACTTGGCGGCACTTTCTACTATTATATTTACGCAGAAAATTCCTGATGCAGATTGAAAGGGCAGCACAAATATGACTGAAACAAGCAATAAGGTGCACTGCATAAAACCGATAAAATGACAACCAGCAACGCTTTAAAAGCAATTAAAAACACAATAACCATCAGAAGACGTAGAAAAGAGCAAAAATACAGTAGCACATTAAAGACTTAACAAAATTTGTGGTGGGGTGTGAGCTTTCAGGAATCACTGCTCTCTTCTTCAGAGGTCTGAAGGTATCCGGAGAAGTGAGCGGTGACGCACGAAAGCTCCAACCCTGCCACAGATTTTGTTGGTCTGTGAGGTGCTACTGGGCTCTGGCTCTTTTCTATTGCAATAGACGGACCAAGACAGCTCCCCATCTTGATCTACTCTCAGAAGATGAGGGTGCGAGGGGAGAAACACAGAAGTCACTCACCACATCTCCCAGAAAATGAAAGCATCTGAGCCAGTGTGGTGTAGGGGGTTAGAGTGTTGGACTAGAATCCGGGAGAGCCAGGTTCGAATTCCCACTCAGCCATGGAAGCTTGCAGGGTGGCCTCCGGCCAGTCACATCCTCTCAGCCTAACCTGACTCACAGAGTCGCTGTGGTGAGGATAAAATGGTGGAGAGGAAAATGACGTAAGCCGCTTTGGGTCTCCGTCGGTGAGAAAGGCAGGGTATAAATGGAGTAACATAAACCTCTTCATGAGGGGAAAGATGGTTCTCCAGCAAGCTCCGCCTGCCCCCATTTTGTTGGTCTGGAGATAACATGAATATGGGATCCTCCGAAGAGAAAGGCTGCTGAGCAGTCAGGTTAGAACAGATAAAAGGAAGCACTTCTTCACCCAAAGAGTGATTGACACATGGAATTCACTGCCACAGGAGGTGGTGGCAGCTACAAGCATGGACAGTTTCAAGAGGGAATTAGATAAACATACGGAGCAGAAGTCCATCAGTGGCTATTAGCCACAGGGTATAGATGGGAACTCTCAGTCTGGGGTAAATGATGCTCTGAATTCTTGGTGCTGGGGGTGGGCAGCAGTGGGAGGGCTTCTA
Organism: Gekko gecko; assembly: GCA_029375565.1. Lineage (NCBI taxonomy): Eukaryota > Metazoa > Chordata > Lepidosauria > Squamata > Gekkonidae > Gekko > Gekko gecko. The sequence continues at coordinate 125,411,659 of JAPDNY010000008.1, forward strand.
GTGTCCTGGCCCCACTGCTGGACCTCCTGATGCCACCTGGTATATTTTGGCCGCTGTGTGACAGAGTGTTGGACTAGATGGGCCATTGGCCTGATCCAACAGTGGCTTCTCTTATGTTCTTATGTAAAGGCTCGGTCAGGAGGAAGCGGAATGGGATGGGATGGAACAGAGGTCCCCTACCTGGCGCCCCTGGGCCCCGCGGCGCCCACAGACGCCATTTCTGGCACCCAGCAAGTGTTTCTGGGAAGTGGGTGGAGTCAGGAGGGCTTTTGCCCACCAAGGCTTCTGATAGACTACAGGAGACTACAAGTTGCTTTGGCAGCAGTTGCCAGTTGCCACCCTAGCACAAAGATCTACCCTGTGTGATTGACGTTACCCTGGGCAGTCACTTTGTGGCTGGCTCCATCTCCTGCAGCAGCCGTTGCGTGGCAGCCATTTTGTGGCTGCACCCACCGTGCCGTGTCAGGATTTCAGATGCGCCCGTAGACTCAGTGGCAGATTAACCATTAAGCAGACTAAGCACGTGCTTAGGGCACCAGGGCCAAAGGGGGCACCCCGAAGTTGGGAAAAGGGTGAAAAGGAAAACAAAAAAGAATGAAGATTTGTAAAAAAAAATTTTTGGATAAAACTAGTGCAAATTTTTTGTTGGCGAGGCGCAGCGTCATAGACTGTGTTTAAAAGTAAAATGCATGTGTTTAAAAGTATATTGTGTTATCATATGAATAAATTTTTGTATTACTGCAGGCTGCGTTGTATATCTGGTCAGACAAAGTCAGCAACTAAAATGGACTGGGGTCAGTGTGGAAAGGAGGGGGGCACCAAGATTGGTCAGTGCTTCGGGCACCAGTGAGCCTTAATCCGCCCCTGCGTAGACTCAAAAAGGTTTAGAGTCCCTGGGGTAGAATCAGGGCTGATAGGGTGACAGAGAGACTTACTTCCTTGCATTCTGCATTTGGGGTCAGAAGGATCAATATGGAAGGGGCAAGAAAACTTCGCACTGCTTTCGAGTCCAGTAGCACCCTCGGGACCTACAAGATTTTCAGGCTATAAGCTTTCGAGAGACTCTCAAAAGTTCATAGAATCATAGAATGTTAGAGTTGGAAGGGACCTTGAAGGCCATCTAGTCCAACCCCCTGCACTCTGCAGGAACACAGCCGAAACCCCTACATACCTACAACATACCCAAAAGATGGTTGTCCAGTCTCCTCTTGAAAACGTCCAGCGAAGGAGCATCCACCACCTCCCGAGGCAGTCTGTTCCACTGCTCAACCACTCTGACAGTCAGGAAGTTTCTCCTGATATTAAGCCGGTAACGACTCTCTTGTAATTTCCACCCATTAGATCTAGTCTTGCAATCCGGAGCAAGAGAGAATAGATCCACTTCATCTTCTACATGACAGCCCTTCAGATACTTGAAGACTGCAATCATGTCCCCTCTAAACCTTCTCTTTCCCAGGCTAAACATACCCAACTCCCTCAGCCTTTCCTCATAAGTTTATACCCTGAAAACCTTGCTGGCCTCTCAGGCGCTCCTGGTCTCAAATCTAGCTGCTCTGCCACAGACCAGCAAGGCTGCCCTCCGAAATCGTGCACTGCTTTGTTAAACATTATCAGAACGTAAGACGTAAAAGAGTAGAACAGCAATGAATGATGGTGGCCGTGGTGAAAATTAAACAGATAAACTACAAAACCCAGTAAGCTTTGTGTCACGATCTCTTTTGCCACCTGTTACACCTGTTAGTGGGCGAATTGGAACTTCCCAGCCTGTGTGTGTGGCATGGGGAAGTGGTTTCTGCTTAAGGAAATCATAACATTTGTGGTGGGTCGTAGATTGCCTGGGTAAAAAGAAGCGTGGCTCTTTGTGGGATGAGGTAAAGGAACATAAGAAGCTCCCACTTTCTGTGCCGTTGACTCTCGTTCCACCTTCTTTTGAAGCACTTCCAAGGCCATCATGGCTGCTGCTGGGGTTCCGGTCGTGGAGGGTTATCACGGGGAAGACCAGTCTGACAGTTGCTTGAAGGAACACGCCAGAAGAATAGGGTATCCTGTAATGATCAAAGCGGTTCGTGGTGGTGGAGGAAAGGTAAGGGGCACAAGAATGTATTCCTCAGCCAACGTCATGTTTTCATGCCGAAACAGTGCTGCCGAAAGATCTGGTGCACCGATCAAAAGATGCGTAGAACGTCACGTGACGATTGCTGGGCCCGTGCAACATCAAGGGACCATTGCTTCTTTTTGTCGTTCTCCTCAATAACATTTATGTTTTCTGTAACTCTTGTTCGTCAAGTGGTCTTCTGCACAGGCAGAAATCCTTCCATCCTGATTTTTAGGATAGGGCAGCAAACGTAACATATGTCATTTCATCAATCCTCCGCTTAGTTTGCCGCCCAGACATATTGAGAAGATCATGCCACCTAGTGGGGCAGTATGAGATTGCAGTTGCTAGGTTACTTACTTATGGAACATAGTTCGAGTCCAGTGGCACCTTTAAGACCAGACAAAGTTCTTATTTGAGAGTATAAGCTTATACCCAGTATTAAACTTTGTTGGTCTCTAAAGATGCCACGCAGACTATGAACTTTTGTTCTGCTGCTGCAGACCAACATGGCTGCCCGACTGGTTCTTACTTATTTATAGTCTGCCTTTCTCACTGAGGACCAAACTAAACATTAACAATTTTTAAAGGGGTATGTCTAGGTTCCCTGATTTTGCTACACGACATGTTATCTGTGCACATCGGGCAGCAAACTCAGGGAAAGAACTCCCCCCCAGTGTGGTTTTTGCATGGAGAAACGGGGGGAAGCAGGATCCCTTCTCCCCTCTTCCTCCCCCAGCAGCACCATTCCAAGCCCATTTGGGCTCTCCTGTGTGCTTTTTTTAAGCCTTTCCATGCAGCTGCTGTGCAGCTCAGCGAGTGAACTCAGAAGGCCTTCTAGCCGTGCCCGACTAAAAGCCGAATAATATCAGCTTTTATTCGGGTGTGACTGTTTCGGTAACTGAATACAGATCTCTGATCTGCATTCGGCTGAGTAAATACCTGAAAAATACAGCTTGGTGTATACCGAATGCACACCCCTACTGTGGGCACCTCTGGAATTCTGACCCAGGGTGGTGGGTGCAATCATGGACTGGCTGCCCTAGCAGGTGGAGCCACGTACATAGAGGAAGTACGAGCAGAGGGGAGAGGGGTAATTAAAAAAATGCACTGGGGAAGAAGGGTGAGAGAATAAACCAAACACACTCCTGGGAGCTGCCACTCAAACTGTTAATTTAATCTGCATAGCTGTCAGTCAGTCAGGCATTTATTAGGGCAACAAGCCATATAGCTGATCAGCTGTTCAGTGGCCAGTCAGAAATCCTACTGGACAAGAGCCCCATCTTGCCTTACACACTTTCTAAGAATACCTGGGGGGCAGCAGGAAAGGTGTTAATGGGCAGCATGGTGCCCACAGGCACCACGTTAGGAACCATTGGCATACACAGTGGTATAGTCCACGTTCCTGTTCCCTTTATAACACACCTTCCTGAACCACTCTGCTATTACAGCCATAAAAACGACCTCTCTTTCTCCTGTGCGGCCTTGTCAAGTACTCAGAGATGCCTTCTGTACTTTCTCTGTTTTGCGAGCTCACTCAGTAGCCACTGATTTGAAGTTAATAAATTGTGTGAATAATCCCTCTGGTTACCCTTAGCGATAAACATGCTTGATTTGGGAGACCCTGTTGCTTTTCTTCCCCTCTCTCGGTAACTCTCCCTTTTCTCGTTTTTGTAACAAAGCGGCTGTGTTCCTTCCTAGGGCATGAGAATCGCCTTCTCGGAAAAAGAGTTTCAGGAGCAGTTAGACTCGGCCCGAAGAGAAGCGAAGAAGTCTTTCAACGACGACGCCATGTTGATAGAGAAATTTGTCGATAATCCGAGGTGACCAAATAATCTTACCTGTGTGCAATGCTCCCTCTAAGCTGTGGAGTCTTGTGAGCAAAAATTCTACTTTGTGAGCTACTGGCCATTAAAGTTGTGAGCAAACGATTTGGCTACTGCATGAATTAGTTTGCTCTGGAGCCATCCTTCTTGAGTTAACACAAAAATCTATGAGCTGGAGGCTAAAAAACTGTGAGCTAGCTCACACTAACTCAGCTTAGAGGGAACACTGCCTGTGTGTAACCCTTGAAGGGAGTGTACAGAGACGGAGGGCAGCAAATGGGTGGAAGTCTCAAGTCAGGGAGAGGAGGAGAGGCATAATTTCCAAATCTAAAAGACAGAGTATGCTAAAGCATGCTGGCTTATCGAGCGTTTGTTTAGCAATGTGCTCTTTGCATCTCACGCCAATTGTATCATAAACAGTTTGCGTTGGTGAACACACTTGTGATTGTCACGATCCTTCATTCATTTTTTTAAAAAAAATTGCAACAGGCATGTAGAAGTTCAGGTGTTCGGCGATCAGCACGGCAATGCGGTCTACCTGTTTGAAAGAGACTGTAGCGTACAGAGAAGACATCAGAAGATCATCGAGGAAGCTCCAGGGGTAAGCGGCCGTTTTCTGAAAAGATGATTGAAGAACTTGCAAATGCCCCCCCCCCCCGCTTCTCTTATTGGCTTAATCTTGGCTGCTTTTTCCATGTGGTGCCTGATTTAGAGTCCCCAAAACATGGAAAAGCATCTTAACACGGAATTTCTTTTTTAGTTGTATATAATTTAAAATTACGCCCTAACCCAGTATCCTGTTTCCAGGCAGTATGTAACATGTTTCCCTAGAAGCACCAAGCAAATTGGTCTAGCATATTTTGCTTGTTTATTGGTGGGGTTCTTGGCTGTCTGAGGGCGTAGCTAGGTTTTGGGGGGAGATCTGTGATTGGATGTTCTGGTGGGTAGCTTCAAAAGCAGCTGTGGGGAGAGGCACTGTAAGGAAAGGTGGGTCTGACCAGTAAAAAACGCTGAGCTTTCATTAGGTCTGGTAGAGTAAAAAGGCATTTCTATTATATATCAATATGTATGTGTATATTTCCCCCATACTGGAGGTAACAGCTCTTTAGGTTTCCTGATGTCTATTTAAAAAAATATATATACGGGGGGTGGGGGGAGACAGCACCCCTACATACATGTTTCAGCCCCTATTCAAAACAAAGCCCCTCCCCTGCCCTGTGGTTGCTTTTTAAAGGTTTAACTACCTGTCTGGAGATCCAGTTACAGAACCCCACTGTAATGAATAGTTTGATTTTTTTAAAAACAACAACACCCTAGTTGTATAATTCACCTTTTTAAATTAAGACCAAGCAAAATAACACAAAATAGTAAGCAAGCTTTCAGTGGCTATTAGCCACAAGGTATAGATAAGAACTCTCAGTCTGGGGCAAGTGATGCTCTGTGGTCTTGGTGCTTGGGGGGAGGGCAGCAGTGGGAGGGCTTCTGGTGCCCTGGCCCCACTGCTGGACCTCCTGATGGCACCTGGTATATTTTGGCCGCTGTGTGACCGAGTGTTGGACTGGATGGGCCATTGGCCTGATCCAACATTGGCTTCTCTTATGTTGTTATGTTCCTATGAGTTCCCTAAAATTCATCATTGAGCTCCTTAATACTGATTTTTCTGAGGGACCAACACAGTCTTTGTTTGTTTGGGGGAGACGTCTATCATATAGCACAATCCTAGCCAGAGTTTCTTTAATCTAAGGCCTTTGAAATCGATGGGCTTGGACTTGAATAACGCTCCCTAGGTTAGCACTGTTAGTTGTCCAAGGGACAGATTCTTCAGTTAGGGAAAGATGATTTTCAAATGGGACGTTGCTTTTAGGGATCACGTACCCTCCTGTCCTGACTGGCTTGTATTGGCCTTTTACTTAGTACATCACTTAGGGCTTTTCCACATTCTCATTTCCCACACTTTGTAAGTTCCTGTTTCTTCAGGGTTCCGTTCCACGCATGTTTTCCTCCCTCTAGTGGTCAATTTGATATTACATTGGTGTGTGTCTGGTATTAACACCCACAGTTGAAAATCTGCAGCTAGACATAAGCCGGTGTAATATTGAGTCGGGTACTAGAGGGGACAAACAAATGTATGGAACAGAAACCCCCACCCCAAGAAACAGGAACTTACAAGCAAGGAAAAAGAAAATTGTTCCTAGAACGCTGTTTTTCTAGGGATGCATACATTCCAGTTAGTGCTGGGGAGCTTAATCTCTGACCAGAGATGTAGGATGGACCAAAAAGTTCCAGAAAATTTAATTTACCAGCACTTTATTTTTCCAAGGGAAATTTTCTGTTCCTAAGCATCTATCGTTTCATAAAATTAATAACCATGAACAGATGCCATGGCCGATACAATGTCAGGCAAGCTTAGCAGTTTCTGAGTTGTAGTTAATCTTTTTCAGGTGATTATCCCTAGGAATTAGAACAAAGTTAGAGTCCAGTGGCACCTTTAAGACCATCAAAGTTTAGTTCAATGCGTGAGCTTTCATGTGCATGCGCACTTCATCAGCACATGGAAGCTCACACCTTGAATAAAACTTTGTTGGTCTTACAGGTGCCATTGGATTCTAACTTTGTTCTATTGCTTCAGACCAACACGAAGAAACCCACCTTGATCAGTCCCTAGGAATTGTGTGAGAGGGTTGTTGTATGTCCTACTGATTTGTAAAGTTTGTGTAGGGGAAACGGAGAAATACAACCACATAATAATCCAAATGGTTAAAGAAAACCAACTTATGAATTCACCTGATTGGCTGTGTCGGTCAAATCAAAAGCAAACCTAAAATGCTTGCTTATATGTCTCCTCTTACACTGTCGGAAGGGATACTGTAATTACCAATCTGATAGGGAACTGACCAGTAACGCAAGTGAGGCCACAGAGATGACCTCGATGGGAGAATTGAGTTCTGTTAAAGTAGAAGTGGACCGTTGTGTTCATGGCATATCATACACAGTTTTGGACATGCTAAAATTGTAGTGCGATTTTTTTTACTTCAGGGGTCTCTTAAGGTTTTTGAGGCTGTCGGCACCAATGGGATTTTGAGAGGGGGTGGTGAGCACCCTCCCCCACGAAATGGCTGCCACAGGAGGCGGAGTGAAACCCAAAATGGCTGCCACAGCAGGTGGAGCGAAACCCAAAATCGCTGCCATACTGGCTTGTAACTACGGTGGGGCTATCGGGGGCTCCACCCTCTTCCTTAAAGGTCCCCTGCTTCTTAAAGCCCCCCCCCCGCTTCTTCCCAAAAGCATTTAAAGGGAGGGATGGGGTGCAGGTCACCCCCCTTCATTATAGCAAATAATGGCAGCCCCACCAGAAAAAATTTTGCCCCACAAGCCACAAAATCCTGGCTACAGGCCTGCTGCCACAGGAGGCAGAGCAATATTCAGTATGTCTCACCTCACTTTGCAAAAGAATAACAGACGAAGAATAAAAAGAAATGAAGGGAAGCCCAGGGGAAGGAAGGGAGGAGGAAATAAAAAGAAGGGACACATGGAGGTGGAATGGAGCCGCAAGGTTGGATGCTTACTAGTTCTCCTGATCTTCTATTGATTGCTGCTATTCCACCCATGAAAAGCCCTTCCATTTGAACAAGGGCAGCCAATAAGAAGCCCTCCCTTAACAAAGGCCCCGCCCATTTTCTGAAAAGTCCACAGGGCAGTTTGGGAACTACTGCTGCATTCCACAGTGCCCGTGGGCACCATGTTGGGGAACCTTGGTTTACTTAATACTAACAGGGACTTCTCCATTGCTCTGATGTCATAATTGTCCAGCAGCTTCAGTCTATAGGCATCTGCAGATGACTTCTTAGGCTTCAGCTTATCATATGTTAAAGACTTTTATTGAATTAATTATTTTATTTTATTTTGACAGGGTTCTGGAATTGCCAAGTCCAGTTAGGTACGCCTTCTCCATGAGTCTAGTTTTATGTGAATGGTCATAACGTTGAAACGTAGCCGGTAGAACTACGTCCAAAGACTAGACAACATTTTAGTATCCATTTTTGCCCCTAGGTAGGTAACGCGGCTAGCACAGAATGCTGCTCTGTGTCATCAGAACACTGTCTCATTTGTTCCTAGCCAGGGATTGAACTTGACGTGAGAAGAAAACTCGGAGAGGCGGCTGTCAAGGCTGCTAAAGCTGTAAACTACGTTGGGGCAGGTACTGTAAGCTTCCCTGGATTCTGGTGTGGGGTTGGGTTCACCCTCTGGGTGTAGTTTGTAGATCTGCTCCGCTAATGGCAGTGCTCACCTCCAGAACATCAGAAGAGCCCTGCTGGATCAGACCAGGGGTCCCTCTAGTCCAGCATCCTGCCTCACACAGTGGCCAACCGGTTCCTCTGCAGGGCCAACCACAGGGCAGAGAGGCTGAGGCCTTCACAAGAACATCAGAAGAGCCCTGCTGGGTCAGACCAGGGGTCCCTCTAGTCCAGCATCCTGCCTCACACAGTGGCCAACCGGTTCTTCTAGAGGGCCAAATAAACAGGGCATAGAGACTGAGACCTTCCCCCTGACGTTGTCTCCTGGCTCTGGGATTCAGAGGATTCGTGCCTCTGAATGGGGAGGTTCCCCTCAGTCACCGTGGCTAGTAGCCACTGACAGACTTATCCTCCTTGAATCTCTTCAATCCCCTTTTAAAGCTGTTTATAATCTGATATTTGAAAGACAAATAATGGTCCCTAGTTACAACAGATACCTGTTCCCTCCAGTACTAGAGGCAGGATGCTTCTTTGTATCAGTCGCTGGGGGCACAGGTGGGAGGATGCTGTCGCGGTCTTCCTGGCCGTGGGCTTCCTAGAGGCAGTTTTTTAGCCGCTGTGTGAACAGAATGTGGTACTAGATGGGCCTGTGGTCTGACCCAGCACAGCTCTGCTTATGCCACCAAGAGCCGGGGTTGTGTTCTTCCTGGAGGATTTTGAAGCTCATTGAGTTCATTTTTATTATTACTACTACTACTATTACTATTATCATTATCATTATTATTATCATTATTATTGTCATTATCATTATTATTGTCATTATCATTATTATCATTATTATTATGATTCTTATCGTTATCATTATCATTATTATCATCATTATTATCATTATAATTATTATCATTAACATTATCATCATCATTATCATTATTATCATTATCATCATTATCATTATCATCATTATTATAATTATTATTATGATTCTTATCATTATTATCATTATCACTATCATCATCATTATCATTATTATCATCATTATCATGATTCGTATCATTATCATTTTTACTATCATTATTATCATTATTATCATTATCATCATTATTATTATTATCATTATCATTATTATGTATTTCATTTAAGACAAATGTTGTGCCAGGGACAATGAAATCATGCTGGGGTTTATCTAACTGTTGGGCTTACCTGGAGAAGGCATTTCCGCCTCTGTGAAATGGTCCCTTCCTTAAATATTCCAGGAACGGTAGAATTCATCATGGATGGCGAACACAACTTCTACTTCATGGAGATGAACACCCGGCTGCAAGTGGAGCACCCGGTTACGGAGATGGTCACAGGGACTGACCTGGTGGAGTGGCAACTGAGGGTAAGGACTTCCAGACGAAAGGGCAGGAAGCATCTGTCCAAAGGTCACGTCCCAGCAGCTGGGCAACCCTGATCACCTAAGCAGCACTGTTTAGTCTGAAATTTCTGCTCTCGCGCTTTATTGGAACCCTGTTCCAGCACTTTAGGGTATTAATCTTAATTGCTATGATTTTAATTGTATTTATATATATGTTTTTATGTAAGCTGCCCTGAGCCTACTGGGGGGGGGCAAGGTACAAATTGAATGAATGAATGAATAAATAAATGTCCAGGGATGCGCTAGACTGGTCCTGCATTGAGCAGGGGGGTTGGACTGGATGGCCTCTTCGGCCCCTTGCAACTCTCTGTGTGATTCTGTGATTCTGTCACTTCCTTGGTGGTCTCCTATCCAAACACTAGGCCACGGCTGACCCTGCTGGCGTCTGAGATCTGATGGGATTGGGCCAGTGTGGGCTATCCAGGTCAGGGAGGAATAGGGTAGGGGGATCAGTTAATAGCTGGGAGAATAAAAAATACACGTTGAGACGGGTCGATCCCGATCCTCTTAGCTGTGGGAGACGATCTTTTAAGTTTCGGTGTGAGAACGGGATTGAAAGCTGTGACTTATTCAGGCTGCCCTGAGACGTCGCGTGTCCGTGTTTAACCAACACCTGCATCACCCTGGCTGGCATGCATGTCACGCTCCTCCCTCTTCCCTTCTCGCACGGATGTAGAAATTTACCACAACTAACTATGATGTTCCAATGTGTTCATCCGGTTTAACGAGTATCTGTTCTTCCTCTTCCTTCCGTGCTGGGATTCGGTGGAGAATGCGAACTCCGGTTAACCTGTGTACCTGCACTCGTATGTCACAAGTAGCTGTGGTTAATTCCTAGCCAGTATTCTCTGTTTGAGAAGGGAGGGGGAGTACAGCTTGCACATGCTCCCAGCAACCAGCTGCATTCATGCGCATGCCCATTCGGTGTAGGGTTTAATAAACCAATGCAACAGTGAGTCTAAGATGTGCCCCATGTAAGACAGTGGCTGTAATTCTTCAAATCGTGGTGTAAACGTTAATTATTCTATCTGTTCAGGGATTTTTAAAATCAGTACTTCAGTTTTTACTCTATTATTTATCCATGATTCTTTTATAGTCAGGATTTCCTCTTGCTTCCCTTCACAGGTTGCCGCAGGAGAGAAGCTCCCTTTGACTCAGGAGGAGATCTCGCTCAGGGGGCATGCGTTTGAAGCCCGGATCTACGCCGAAGATCCCAACAACAACTTCATGCCAGGCGCCGGTCCTTTGTTGTATGTGTCCACGCCACCCGCCGACAGCTGCACCCGGATAGAAACTGGGGTAAGACAAGGTAAAACTGGAAAACCCTCACCGGGACGAGGTGTCAAGAGGAAGCCTTTTCTCCAGCACTTTATTGGTGGTGGCGGTGGGGGAGGAAGATGCTGCCAAGTCACAGCTGATGTCTGGCAATACTGCAGGGTTTGGTGTCATGGTTGGGAGGGCGGACTCTAATCTGGGAGAACCGGGGTTGATTCCCCACTCCTCCACATGCAGCTGCTGGTGTGACCTTGGTTCAGTCACAAGTTCTCTCAGAGCAGTTCTCTCAAGAGCCATTTTCTCAGAGCTCTCTCAGCCCCACCTACCTCACAGGGTGTCTGTTGTGAGGAGGGGAAAGGAAAGGAGATTGTAAGCCGCCCTGAGACTCCAAGTGAAGGGCAGAGTACAAATCCAGTCTCTTTTCTTCATCTTGTCTCACACAGTGGCCAGCTAGTTCCTCTGGAGGGCCAACAACAGGGCATAGAAGCTGAGGACTTCCCCGATGTTATTTCCTGGCACTGGGATTTAGAGGTTGACTATCTCTGAACGCAGAGGTTCTCTTTAGACCTCATGACTAGTAGCCACTGACAGACCTATCCTCCATGAATCTGTATAATCTCCCCCCCCTTTTAAAGAATTGTATTAGTTTATACATAGAAAGAGGGAAAAGGGGGGAAAGGGGAAATAAAAGATACAGAGATATATTAAAAAGTCCAATTTAACATTCTGCATGCAAATCTTCTCAAGAAAGCTTCACAACCATTATAACCATCATTCTTATTGTTCTTCATTTAATTTTAGTTTCTCAGTACTTGTGGCTTAACCAGTCATAAAGTGCCCTCCATGGTCCCATCAATTCTTCTTCCATTTCTCCTTTTAATATATTTGCCAATCTGTCCATTTCGGCACAATGCATAATCTTTGTTGTTAACTCATAAAGCAATGGGATTTTCAATGCCTTCCATGCTGTTGCAAATAAAATTCTGGCTGCTGTTATAACATGTAAAATAAAGTATCTATAGTTCTTATCTAAGTCATCTGGTAAACAGTTTAATGGGAATATCTCAGGTTTAAAAGGTATCGTAATATTCAACACTGTCTGTAAGAGAGTATGTACTCCATTCCAATATTTATGAACCTTTTTACATGTGTATCACATATGATAGTATGATCCCACATGATTGTTACATTTCCAACATTTGTTACTCAAGTTTTTATACATTTTGGCTAACCTATCTGGGGTTAGGTGCTATCTGGAGTCAGACTGGGGCGAAGCGGCGATGTGCTGGTTGTGTGGGCAGGACCGAGCTCACACAGCCAGGTACGCCAGCCAATGACCAGGCCCCAACTATGAGCGGCAGCCCCCACGGCCAATCTATTTTGCCGCGCATTTTCGCCTTATTTGGGCATGCCTTATTTGGGCATGCCAGGTGACCACTATCCTTTTATATATAAGGAAAGGATCCCCTTTTAAAGCTGTCTGTACCTATGGCCATCACTACATCCTCTGACGCAGAATTCTGTGTTTTAATCAGTGGTTCAGATCTCTGCTGCCCTGTGGGACCTTGCTGGGTGACCCTCTCCGCCCACCCGACCTCCCAAGGTGGTTCTTAGGATAAAATTGGGGAGGGGGGACAGACCATGTTGTAAGCTCTGAAGATCTCCATTGTTTATTTGTTCAATTCATTTATACTTCACATTGTGGAGAAAAACAGGGTCCAGTTTGGTGTAGTGGCTAAGTGCACGGACTCTTATCTGGGAGAACCGGGTTTGATTCCCCCACTCCTCCACTTGCACCTGCTGATGTGACCTTGGGTCAGTCACAAGCTCTGGCACAGCTGTTCTCTCAAGGACAGTTTCTGTTAGAAGTTCTCTCAGCCCCACCTGCCTCACAGGGTGTCTGTTGGGGGGGGAGGGGAACGGAGTTTGTAAGCTGCTCTGAGACGCCTTTGGGCAGTGAAGGGCGGGGTATAAATCCAATCTCCTCCTTCTCCTCCTCTTCTTCTTCTTCTTCTCCTCCTCCTTCTCCTTCTCCTCCTCCTCCTCCTCCTCCTCCTCCTCCTCCTCCTCCCTCATAATAGTAATTCTCCAGGACAGGGAGTGAGCCAGCAGGCAGCATATTGTGCGGGGAAGCTGGGGTAACCGTACCCCCGCTCAGAAATTGCCAGCGGCTCTTCAAAGATCAGTGCAGATCTTCCCAGAGTGCTTCAGTCTTCTGTTGGTTCCACCCATTGAACAGTACAAATTTCAACCCACCAGAAGTGATATACGATCACATTAAATAAAACGGGAGTCGCTTGCTACTGAAAGCAGGGAGAGTTTTGCATGTTTTTAAGACTGGGCTTCCTAGTTTGCCCCTTCCTGAGACGGCACCTGGACAGGATGGTGTATAAATGGAACTCTTCCCGTTCAGATTTGCTTTTCCGTGCCTTTCTGTTGCAGGAGATGAGGTTTCCATACACTACGACCCAATGATCGCTAAATTGGTGGTTTGGGCAGAGGATCGTCGAGCTGCCCTAAGGAAGCTAAGATACTGCCTCCGACAGTATAACGTGAGTATAAGGAGAAAAGAGGGAGAGTCCATCAACACCTTAAAGACTAACGAAATATGTGGCAGGGTAGGAACTTTCGTGAGTCACTGGCTCACTTCTCCACTGGAGAGAGAAGCTGGATAGAAATGAAATAGATAAGATTAACTGCAGCTAATTTAAACCAATTTATTGAATTTAATTTATTGCATCCATCACACTTAGCATAGCAGACCATCAGAATGAACCAGTCTAATTGGAAATTCTAGTTTGTTGGCTACCGTTGAGAGCCAGTTGCTGCAGGAAGGCAAGGTTTTTATGCCACTCTGGCACTGTGGGTCTGTGCCGAGGGGCAGTGCTACCAAACAAGCCAGGATTAAGCCAGGGCATCTGCATTTGGAACTAGACTAGAAAAATTAGACTAGAAACCAGGATTCGCAACCAGGTAAGAATCCCCATTTGTAAGAATCCTCACTAACCAGAATTTCTGTGCTGGGCAGCATAAAAAGGTAAAGGTTTCCTTTGCTCGAAAGCTAGTTGAATCGAACTCTAGGGGGCGGTGCTAATCTCCGTTTCCAAGCCGAAGAGCCGGCGCTGTCTGAAGACTTCTCTGTGGTCATGTGGCCGGCATGACTAGACGCGGAGGCGCACAGAACGCTGTTACCTTCCCACCGAAACGGTACCCATTTGAACACCCTTGCAATTTCTTGCTTTCGAACTGCTAGGTTGGCAGGAGCTGGGGCCAGAGACAGGAGCTCACTCCGTCACGCGGCACTCGGGTCTCGAGCTCCTGAACTACAGACCTTCCAGTCTGCAGCTCAGCATCTTAACCTCTGAGCCGGCAGCACACAGACATGCTGGCCACTTCTGAATGCAGCCTGTGTTTCAGTTCACGCCCAGTGTCTAGTGGCGAAAACCCAAGACACCAGCCCCAAACACCGGCAAAGATTCCCGCACCAGCTTGGGTCTAGCAGAGAGAGGCCCTCGGCTTCCAAAAAAGCTTTCTGCCCATGCAGAAGGGCTCCTGGGGGTGACTGTGGTTCAGTGTGGAACATGCCTTTAAATCCCTACCAGTGCAAGACATTTAAGAAACGCTTCTTTCATGAGGCGTTCAGACATGGGCATCCCGTTCATAAATGCCTGTAGGATGCACGAGTGCAAAGCCGTTGCCTGAATCTCTGTTCTCATCCAGTGCTTCCCTCTCCCCCCCGCACACAGATCGTAGGGCTGAGCACCAACATCGATTTCTTACTGAGCCTCTCGGGCCACCCGGAGTTCAAGGCCGGGAACGTTCACACCAATTTCATCCCCCAACACTACAGTGAACTCTTCCCGCCCAAGGAGGCTATATCGAAAGTGGCCCTGTGTCAGGCAGCTTTCGGGCTCCTGCTGAGGGAGAAAACGGCAACAGACGCTTTTGGAATGCACTCCGAAGGTAAGGCTCGGGTCAGCTTTTTCCTTTTAGAACATATCGTGCCTCTTACCGTTGCGAAGAAGGGAGTGTGTTTGTGTGTGTGCTGTCAAGTCCCAGCTGACTTAGGGCGACCCCGTAGGGCTTTCAAGGCAAGAGACGTTCAGTGATGGTTTGCCGTTGCCTGCCTCTGCGTCACAACCCTGGTATTCCTTGGAGGTCTCCCATCCAAGTACTAACCAGGGGTTGACCCTGCTGAGCTTCCAAATTCTGATGAGATCGGCCTAGCCTGGGTTATCCAGGTCGGGACTATGAAGAGGGGACCCGATACATTATTGGGGTGTGGGGGGGGCAACAGACAGACATTTGAACACAGTATTTTTCCTGATCCAATAATAATTTGGGGTTACAGCCGCCAGATCTGAGTCCAGTAGCATCTTAGAGGCCAACGAGATGGGGGGAGGGGGGCTTTCAAGAATCAAAACTCCCTTCGTAGGACTCTCAGAAGCTCCTCCCCTGCGAAATCTCATTGGTCTCTTAAGTGTTGCTGGATTCGAATCTAGCTGTTTTACCGCAGAGCGACACGGCTGCTCTCTGATCAGAACTGGGGTTGTGAAGTTCACGTGTACCCGAATCCTTGGCTTGCAAGAGCTGCACCATTCATGTCAATAACAGAACTCCCTTCTGAATGGGCAGACAAGGAAGTGGGGGTGGGTGGGGGGAATCGGGCAGCAGGCCCTACTTGCGGCAGTACCACGGATGCCTCACCACGTGCACGGGGCCTTTACCACGTAAAATTAATTTGCATGTTTCCCAAAGGCTCATGGGAATGCTTTTGAAAGACTCACCATGACCTAGGTGGTCTACGGCAGGACTGGGCTAGCTGAACAGGGGACTGTCGGAGATGTATTGAAGGTGCCACTCCTGAGTGCCCTTCTGAGCCTCTCTTGCCCTGTGGAAGGAGACTCAAAAGGCAATTAAATGCCCTCTGAGAGAGAGAGAGAGAGAGAGGAGAGACAGAGAGACAGAGAGAGACAGAGACAGAGAGACAGAGAGAGAGACTCCATACAACCCCGCCCTCCACAGCAAGGAGGATTTCAGAACCTACTTTGGGCAGGTTTGGGATAGAATGACATGGAACATAGTCGCGTCTGAGATACGTTTCAGTTTATTGAAACGGTGAAAAACCAGCACAAGTCACATAAAAGTAGTGCAGATGGATGATATATGAATTACAGGGAATTCGTCCAGTAGTAAATATATATAAGATATATAAAATATATAAATATACAATGCTACGAGTTAAAAATAATAATTGTTGCTAAAATTCTATTGTGCTACATAAAATTTCCTGGCAGATTTTGCAAGCAGCTGTGAAAAACCTTAGGCTGAGAGCTGTAATCTGAGGATTAGCACTTATAAGAGGCATCCCAGTAAACTCGGGGTCAGAGCAGCCCGGATACCTTCTGAGCCAAGGGAAAATAATCTTTGCGCGAATTTCCTGATAGAACCAGCAGTGAAGCAAAACATGTTCAGTTGTTTCAACCACACCAGCTCCACACGGGAAAACCCTCACTGACACAGGGATCTTTTCATATTGCCCCTCCACCATTGGGGAGGGAAGCACTCGTGCCATCTGGCTAGAGAGAATGCCCTTCAATGGGTTGGAGGCTCCAGTAACAAAAGATAAGCAGCCGGGGCTACAACATATCTGGAGTTCTCCAGAGCCAGAAAATTCAGTGACTTGGAACATAGTGGGTTTGTCTTGATAGCATAAGAACATAAGAGAAGCCAATGTTGGATCAGGCCCATCCAGTCCAGCACCCTGTCACACAGTGGCCAAAAATACCAGGTACCATCAGGAGGTCCACCGGTGGAACCAGGACACTAGAAGCCCTCCCACTGTTGACCCTTCCCCCAGGCACCAAGAATACAGAGCATCCCTTGCCCCAGTCTGAGGGTTCCTATCTATACCTTGTGGCTAATAGCCACTGATGGACCTCTGCTCCACTTAAGAACATAAGAGAAGCCAAGGTTGGATCAGGCCAATGGCCCATCCAGTCCAACACTCTGGGTCACACAGTGGCCAAAAATACCAGGTGCCATCAGGAGGTCCAGCAGTGGGGCCAGGACACTAGAAGCCCTCCCACTGTCGCGCCCCCCCCCCAAGCACCAAGAATACAGAGCATCACTGGCCCCAGCCTGAGAGTCCCTATCAATACCTTGTGGCTAATAGCCACTGATGGACCTCTGCTCCATTTAGGAACATAAGAGAAGCCAAAGTTGGATCAGGCCAATGGCCCATCCAGTCCAACACTCTGGGTCACACAGTGGCCAAAAATACCAGGTGCCATCAGGAGGTCCAGCAGTGGGGCCAGGTCACCAGAAGCCCTCCCACTGCTGCCCCCCAAGCACCAAGAATATAGAGCATCACTTGCTCCAGAGTTCCTATCTATACCTTGTGGCTAATAGCCACTGATGGACCTCTGCTCCATATGCTTATCCAATTCCCTCTTGAAGCCGTCCATGCTTGTAGCCACCACCACCTCCTGTGGCATTTTTGCCTGTAGTGGGTTTCTTCTTGGAAGCTGTTCATTTATTTCATGGAGACATTTCTGCATCATCTCAGTGGCCTCGACAACGAAGCACCAGGTCTTGCTGTGTTTTTCCATCTCTCTGAGTTGGGAGTTCAGCTCTGTGACAAGGCTGCTTCCGAAACATGGTGGCTGAGGCCCGGTATGGCTGCTGCAGGCAAGACTGACTGTGGGTGACAGAGCTCTGCATCGGGACGTGTATGTTTGGGAAGGGGGTTGCTGGGTGTGTTCGGGTTTTTTTACCCTGTTGTCTGTAAAGTGTAAACTGTGCGTTTTTTAAAAACACATTCTAGATAAGTTCTCACCATTTGCATCCAGCAGCGGCAGAAGAGTAAACATACCCTACGTTAGAAACCTGATCCTTCGAGACGGTGAAAACAGTAAGTGGCTTTAACAGCGAGGGAAGGGAATTTGATTGACAAGTTTTGTTCTGGTTTGTGTATCGGAAAAGAAGACAAAGACATGGTATTGTCATCCTCGTGCACTGGAGCAGCTTGCAAAGATCTCTCGGCACTCCTTGATCGATGTGACACTTGGCCTGTCTTGTGCTGCAGGTGTCCCATTTTCTTTTCACTCCTGTAAGAGCCCATCTTCTCTTGCGAACCCCAGCTTTGTTTATGCTGCCGCCGCCGCCGCTACTTCTATGTTTCTCATGTATGTTTCTATCCTACCCCCCAGTTTTACAAAAAGCCACTGGAACAGCTTAAAATAAAATAGACTAATAAAACAAGAATGAGTGCAATGGACAGATGAAGCCCCAAAACCGTCACCTTCGGTAGAACAGTCAAACAATAACAGCTTTCTGCAGAAGGAAGGCCCTAATCAGCCTCTTGCATGCAGGTAGCCAAGCCCTTCTCAGCGAGGCGTTCCAAAGAGGGGGGGTACCATGGTAGGGAGAAGGTGACCTTTAGTTGGCCATGCAGTATATTGTTTGGGTTCTTTTGCACTCTCATTTTCATCACACGTGTGTCCCTAATTGCTTCCTTTTTTTCTTTTCTGCTTGCGTTTTGCACCATCTAGTGGTCGATTTGATATTACGTCACTATGTCTCCAGTGTATTTACCTGTAGTTTTAAAGTGTAGGGAAATATGCTGGAAATATGTTAATGTAATATTGAATCGACCACTAGATGGAGCAAAGGACACGTGGAAAGGGGGGATGGACCCTGAAGCAATAGGGATGCACAAGAGATTTTTAAAAAATGAGAGCGCGGAAGAGCCCATTTGCTATGACCTGAGCGAAAGACTGAGAGCTTACGGTCTAAGTTAGATGGACAAGACAGGGATTTACAAAGGCAGGGATTCAGTGATCTGTGGGCCCAATGATCTTTCCTGCATTCCTGCCCACCTCCCTCCCTCCTTGTACTATTTAATCCCAGGAGAATTGGTTCTTAGAGTCACCAGACCTGCATGGACATGACTGAGGAGGGGGCTGCCCCGAGGAGGGGAAAAGGCCTAATGTTACCTTCTGCTCCTCCTTCTGTCTGCACAGTTCCATTAACGGAAGGAAGGGCGATTTTCGTTCCCTCTGCATTGCAACCCTCTAACCTGATTAGTCCCCAAAGATCCTATGACCCTGGGAATCAGTTTTCCCTGGGGTCAGATGAGACTTCTCTGGGGAAGGGAATGTGGGAAAGATCTCTGACTATCAGCACCTTTTGCCGACCAGGTGCTGGATCCAGCCCAACAGCTGGTGGAGAAGGAGTGATAAACCAGAATAACCAGTAAGAGCATAAGAAAAGCCAATGTTGGATCAGGCCAGTGGCCCATCCAGTCCAACACTCTGTCACACAGTGGCCAAAAATACCAGGTGCCATCAGGAGGTCCAGCAGTGGGGCCAGGACACTAGAAGCTCTCCCACTGTAAGGTGAAGCTAGGGAGAAACTAAGAGTGACTTGGGTCTGGAGGTCTGGGGTTGGATCCAGACTGAATTGCCAATGATTTCCCCCTTCATCCTGCAAGACCCCCTTCCCGTGTCGTTCCTCAGGGTCCCCTGTCCCATAGGAGCATTTAGTGGAGGTCAGCGGGAGGAGAGGAGGCAGGGAAGGAAGTTCCATTCTGCTGTTGGAAAAATTAGCCTAGATCTGACCCCATGAGGTTGGATCCAGCCAACCTTTTCACTCAGTTGTGCCAAAGTTCTACTTCCTCACCATCCCATGGGACTACTGTGCATAAAGGCCCATTGGTCTCAAAGCACAGCTTTTTTGGAAGTCAAAGGGGACAACTCCTTCCTCCTTTATCACCAGCGGAAAAGCTGGGTTGGATCCAAAGTTCACCTTCTGTTAGCAAATAGTTTGCTTGTTTCAGCCTCCCACTATATATTGCACAATGCCTTGGGGTTCCCTTGACTCCCCCCCCACCCCCGGGAGCATTATTCCCAGGGACATGGTGGTGCAGGGGGATGCAAGTGGGTGGGGGGCGAGGGGAGCCGGAACGTTCTTTTCTACAAGTAGAGACTGCTGTTTGTGATACTTTGGAACCAGCCCGCAGTTTTTCCGGTTCACCGAAGGCACTTCGGAACTGTCGCTCACGTTGTGCACAGTCCTTTCCCTTTTGTTTCTGGTGAACAGGTTTTGTGGGTTTGTTGTTTCTGTTTTGTCATCTTCTCCCATAGCCACCTTTGTGCTGTCTGCTGTGGTTCGCCTTCTGCCCCAAACAGCTGCTCTACATCATTCTGTTCTTCCTTCTTCCCCCTCTGAAGAGAAACCGTGTTTTTTCCACAGCACCGTATGCACATCTTTTTTGTCCTATTATTGCCCTTAATTATATCCGGGCCATGATGTTCCCTCTAAGCTGAGACAGTGTGAGCTAGCTCACAGTTTTTTAGCCTCCGGCTCACACGTTTTTGTCTTAGCACAGGAAGGGATGGCTCCAGAGCAGACTAATTTATACAGCAGCCGTAATGCCATTAGACCACAAAGCAGAGTTTTTGCTCACAGGGCTCCACAGCTTAGAGGGAGCCATTGGTGACACTGGGACAGGACCCCTTCCTTCCTTCCTTCCTTCCTTCCTTCCTTCCTTCCTTCCTTTCTTCCTTCCTTCCTTCCTTCCTTCCTTCCTTCCTTCCTTCCTTTGCCATTTTCCTGATCCGAATCACATTTTTGATGATGTTTGAACGTTGTAACAAAGCAGAGGACACTGCGCTGGTATAAGACTGTTTACAGTTTTATTATACAGATGTTTACACAGTCCAAGTAGTCACTCCAGACAGGCTGTCGGTCCAACAGGGTGCTACGCCAGGCACCAGTAACCGTGTAGGTTGTTCAGTACACAGTACACAGCAGGATATATACAGCAGTCAGCCAATCACAATCCACTTGCTGAGTCACAGTGACTCCATACAAAGCTGATGCAATTCACTTATCATATGACATGTCAAGTGACCACATACCTGTCAAACGAGATCCCTTCAATCTGAGAACCTGACTAGCTGTCATCTTGCTGGCATTCCTATTCATATGCCGACAGTTTTCCACTCTTTAAAACTGCAGTTCACTCCGGGGGGGGACGGGGGGACGGGCATTTTCCTTGGTGGAAAGTGCCATCAGGTCGCAGCTGACGTATGGCAACCCCATAGGATTTTCAAGGCAAGAGACGTTTAGTGGTGGTTTGCCATGGCCTGCCTCTGTGTAGCGACCACCCCGGAGTTCCCTGTTGGTCTCCCATCCAAGTATTAACCAGGGCCGACCCTGCTTAGCTTCCAGGGTTTGACAAGATCGGGATATCCTGGGCCATCCAGGGCAGGGCGTTTTCCTGACAGGCAAACAGGAGATGGAGTGAAGCTTTCAAATAGAATGGGTTGGGGTATCTGATCCTAAGTCTTTATCGCATTTAGTGTGTGTGTGTGTGGGGGGGGTTAAGTGTGCGGACTCTAATCTGGGAGAACCAGGTTTCATTCCCCACTCCTCCACTTGCAGCTGCTGGATGACCTTGGGCAAGCCATAGTTTTGGCACAGCTGTTCTTGAAAAAGAGCAGTTTCTGTCAGAACTCTCTCAGCCCCACCCACCTCACAGGGTGTCTGTTGTGGGGAAGGGAAGGGAAAGGAGTTTGTAAGCCGCTCTGAGACTCCTTTGGGTAGTAAAGGGCAGGGTATAAATCCAATCTCCTCCTCCTCCTCCTCCTCTTCTTCTTCAAGTCAGAAGCCTGCCAATTAGATCGTTACATCTTATATAGGTTAGCTGTACTGATCAGATGGTTCTATGTTGAGTTGATATGTTTATTTCAGTAATCTTTAATTGAATGTCTAAGCTTTTTTGTTTGCTTTAAACAGATGTGAACATAGCTGTAACCTACAATCAGGACGGGTCATACCACATGCAGGTAAAAGTCTCCAAAATGTAATGAGATGTTCTTGGGAAGGGGTCATGGGGAGTCTTCTTTGAAATCCCGCAAGGTCTTTCTTTCCCCGAGTGTGTATCAACCTCTGTGTGTATCAACCAAGGCGGAGCCATTGATTTAACTCAAGGGATTTTGGCCAAGGAAACGGTGGGGGGGGGGGGGTCAGCCACGGAAGCAGCGAGGTGGGTCTTGGTTCTCAGAGAAGTGCCGACACATCACTTTTGCAGTGCTGCCTTCTGGACAGCGTTTGGAGAACTGACGCAGTTGGGCATGCTCACTTATGTGCAGGGCTCTCTTTGTAGCAGGAACTCCTTTGCATATTAGGTGACACACCCCTAATGTAGCCAATCCTCCGAGAGCTTACAGAGCTCCTCTCTCAGGGGCTACCGTAAGCTCTTGGAGGATTGGCTACATTAGAGGGAGTGTCGCCTAATATGCAAAGGAGTTCCTGCTACAAAAAGAGCCCTGCTTATGTGTCTGTAAAACAAATCAGCCGGGCCTAGGGATGCCCCCTTACATTTCTCAAGCTTCTTTGCAAAAACAGGAAAGAGAGGAGTTCTAGGTAACAGGATTTCCCCAAGCTGTATGATGTGACAGAGCGGAAGGACCACCTTCCCTCACGTGTTGCTGTCCGAGAATTAAGATCACAGGGAGAGGTCCCATCAGTCAAAGAAGCTCATTTGGTGGGTACACTCTTCAGTGGCAGCCCCACGATTAGGGAACAGCCTCCTCGGGGAGGTGCGTCTGCCCCGCCCCCTCATTTTTGATCTTTAGCAGGCTGCTGAAGATGGTTTTATTTAGGACTGCAAGTGGTCGAGTAGCAGTCCCGAGCGGTGTTCCCTCTAAGCTGAGTTAATGTGAGCTAGCTGACAGAATTTTAGCCTCCAGCTCAACACTTTTTTTGCCTTAGCTCAGGGAGGATGGCCCCAGAGCAATCTAATTTATGCATAGCCAAATCACTCACTCACAGCTTTAATGCCAGAAGCTCAGAAAGTAGAATTTTTGCTCACAAGACTCCACAGCTTAGAGGGAACATTGGTCCCGAATAGTGATTTTAAATTTTGGGTTTATGTTTCTCATGTACTGTATTCTGTGTGTTTTATGTTTGTAAGCCGCCTTGAGCTCTATATGAGAGAAAGGCGGGGCTAATAAATGCTTTAGATAAATAAATAAATCAATTCCCCAGCGTTTCAAAAGGGGTTTCACTGAGCTGGAAGGGAAGAGCAGGAGCTGCTGTTTGGAGAAATATAAGCCCCGACTGTGTAGTTTGTTGGATTCTGGTGGGGATGACTGTCTGCCATTGCCATCCTAACCAGAATCACACCCTTCTAAGCTCATTGAAGTTGCTGGGCTTCAAGTGGTGTAACTTTGCTTTGGATCGCACTGTATATGTGGGCACGGAAAGGACATACGCTCCTGTATTATCACCTGTGGGGGTTGGTGTGTGAGTGTTTATGAAGTGCCATCAGATTGCAGCTCTCATGGGGTTTTCAAGGCAAGAGTTGAACAGACAGGCCCATAGTTACGGTGGGGCTTTGGGGGCTCTGCCCCCTTTCTTAAAGGCACTGCCCCATAAGAATTTCTCCTGTAAATGCTTTTTTCTATTGTTTTTAAACGTTTTGTAAAAGGCATGTGCTCCTTTAAGCAGAGTGGGGTGCTGTAGTTGACTAATTCCCACACTGAGCAAGGGGGTTGGAGTGGGTGACCTCTTCAGTCCCTTCTAACTCTGTGTCAAGAAACTGGTCTCCTTTAAGAGAGTTTTTCTGCCTAAGGGTGAGCTTTCCTGACTATAGAAGTCATCACCCCCATCTGCCGGCTTGTTATCAGAATTGTCGCTTAGGCTGGCAGAACTGATTAACTTGCAGCAGCTGAGAACTATCATCTTAAAGTGGTTGACAGCCTGCAATTTAGAGATCTATCCTGGTGACAGTTTTGTATGGGCAAAGTGGCTTTTCTTTCTGCACTTTCAGCCCCACTAGAAAAAGAAAATTTGCCCCACAAGCCACAAAGTCTTCCTGGCGATGGGCCTGTGAGCAGAGGTGGTTTTGCCCATTGCCTGGCTTTACATAGCAACCCTGGACTGCTTTGATGGTCTCCCATCCAAGTACTAACCGGGGCCAACCCTGCAGAGCTTCCGAGAGCTGACAAGATCAGGCCAACCTGGGCCAGCCAGGTGAGGGCATGGGGGTTGGAGGGGATGCGCTTATTGGTCAAATGACTGGTGGAGGAAGACATGTGGCCTTCTGCAGCATGGTGCAGGGGGGGTTGGTCTAGATGACCCTGGAGGACCTTTCCGACTCTATGATTCTATAATTCTCCATCCATCCTCCAGAGGCAGGATTTTGGCCATCCCCAGCTTGCTTGCTTGCTCAGAAATGGTCAAAAGTCTTTTACCAGCAGCAGCAAAACACGTGCTTGCTTCAAATTGGAAATTACGGGATCTCCCCTCAATGCATCGGTGGTACCAAAAGCTATGGGAATATTTTTTCACTGGACAAGACCTCAGACTGGATTGGGCAGCAAGATAGACAGGTTCCCTCTTCTAGTATTATGGCCAAATGGTCATCATGATGGCGAGATGCTTTTGCTGACCCAGAAGGGACATGACAGAGAGCACCCTTAATTGATTCACACGCCATATATCTTTACCATTAAGTAGGTGAAGGATCTTTAAAACCGGCTTGAACTCCATTCATTTTTATTTTTAGTTGTTTGAATTATAAGCTCAAAATTGGCAGATAACTTGTAATGGCAATCCTTGATTCACCACGGACTTAATGGTCATTTTGTAATTGTTTCTCACTCGTGCGTTACTCAGTACTGCATTGTATTTTATTTTAATCTTCAATAAACAGTTTAATATTTTTTTTAAAAAAAAGAAATGGTAAAAAGCTGTGAATGCATATAATGTGTTTCAGATCCAGGATGAGTCTTTCCACGTTTGTGGGGGCCTTTCGAGCGAGGGCGACTCGGATTTGATCATATGCTTAGTAAACGGAGTCGTTCATAAATCGAAGACGGTCGTTGCAGATGATGCCGTTTATCTCTTCACGCTGGTAATGTTTTCTACTTCATTTATCAAGGGGATGAAACTCCGAGCCACGGCAATGTGGCTAGAGCAATAGACGCCGCGAGCCACAATGGGTTTAAATAAATGTTTAATTCTTTTTTCGGTAAGTAGCCCGTAAGCTTTCTGTAATCCTTGGCAATTTATGGCTTCAATTACAGAATGCTGTCCAGCCAGCTCTGAATTTCTCAGGGAATAAACTGGCCACAAGAAACCGAGTCCCATTGAATCCCACTTATGCACTTTGTTTTATTTATTTATTTGTTTGTTTCAATTTATATTCCGCCCTCCCTGCAAGCGGGCTCAGGGTGGGTCACAAAGCAAAATCGAGACATCGTAAAAATTTCAATCTGTATTAAATATAATTTACGAAAGTTAAAAGTTAAAATGGCATAGATTAAAACAGGTCACACTATTCACATGCATAGATTTCAAGATTTTGCCATGTTCTTCTTCTTAATCCAGGACACATGGTAAACTTCAGCAGGGGGGAAGCAAGATTTTATTGGATGCCCGCCACCTCAACCAAAGGCCTGGTGGAATAGCTCCATGTTACAGGCCCTGTGGAATGGTAGTAAGTCCCGCCGGGCCCTGATCTCAGATGGGAGCATGTTCCACCAGACTGGGGCCAGAGCAGAAAAGGCCCTGGCCCTGGTTGAGGCTAAGCGGATGTCCCTTGGGCCGGGGACAACCAGCAGATCTTGATCGGCAGAGCACAAAGTTCTCAGGGCACATACTTTCCATTTCTGCAGGGGGAGAGGGAATTGGGAAGAATATTCTAAATCTCCAATCTTGAACGTAAAAGAAGAAGGGGACGACAAAGGATGAGATGGTTAGACAGTGCTATTGACGCAACGAACATGAAATTAAGCAAACTCCAGAGCACGACGGAAGAGAGGAGGGCCTGGCGTGATGTGGTCCACGGGGCTGCGAAGAGTCGGACTCGACTGTGCGACTGAACAACAACAAATCTTTTTGAGTCTTTGGGCGACTCTGGAATTTTGAGAGAGGATGGTGAGTGCCATCCCAAAATGGCTGCCACAGGAGGTGGAGGACAGCCAATAATAAACCCTGCCTCACAAAGGCCTCACCCCTTTTTGTAAAGCTTGACAGGCATCAGGGTGCCCATGGGCACCAAGTTGGAGAGCCCTGTTATAAACTGTTGCATATCTGCATGAGCTTTCTAGGAATGGGAAATAGCTATATCAGGAATTTTATTCACGGGGGAAGATAGATTTCTGATTCATCCTACAACAGAAAGCGCATGGCACATTATAAAATTGTAGCCAATAGAATAGTCTGTCTCAGTTACTCCACGGCAGTTTTATATTTATTGGTGCCAGGAGTGGCTGTGCCATAACATCAGGGCAGTCCACCCCCTTCCCTGGTGTAAACTCAGCCTTTGCCAGAATATTACTAACCGTCGAGCTGCCTGTTAGGTTGCTGTAATGTTATTTAAATTTTAAACTGTGGGATTAATGGTTTCAATGATTCAGTGTCTTATGGAACTGCTTAATTATTGATGTGAGCCGCCCCGAGTCCACTTGCAGGGGTAGAGCCGGGATGTAAATCTAAATAAATAAATAAATAAGAATAAATAAAAACGTGTCACTAAACTCGCACGCATCATTTTGAGATCTGTGGCTTTCTTTGTACCTTGTGTTGTATTGTTGCTGTTCCCATTATCATAAGCACAGCCCAGGTAAGGGCTGGGAAATACATTCAAACCGACGTAATAAATTACCCTTGGCAATTTTCTGCATTGCTTTTGCAATCCTGTTGATAAAATGGAATATTTCTCGTGGCATTCTCAGAACACTGCTGGCGATCAGGACTTGTTGTTCCAGTAACTGTGATTTAAAGGGAATTAAAGTGATTCTGGGTTGAATGTAAAAGCTGTGTCACTAAATCGTGTATTTAATGCCCGTTCCATTAGCATCTGTCCTGGCAGAATGTGGGCAGTTTACATTTTGTGTCAGTCGTAAAAGTGTTGTAATGTTTACCTAAGCTGGCCTGGTTTTGTTTCCTCTAGGAAGGCAGGGAGCAGATTGGTCTGCCGGTGCCAAAATACTTATCTGGAGTGAGTGCAGCCGGAGATCCGGGCGGGGCCGTGGCCCCCATGACAGGGACCATAGAAAAGGTAATTCTGGCAGCCCGGGGAGGGGGGCAAGAAGCATTTGCTCCCGAGATGGGCAGCTGTTTCTGTTGCTTTTGGCCCCATAAGTAGTGCAACAAAGCAGTTTACAAGGACCCTGGGCACACTGTGTGTCTGGCACTTTTACCGTTGGTCATTGGTGTAGTGTTTAAGTGCCAGTTTGGAGTAGTGGTTAAGTGCGTGGACTCTAATCTGGGAGAACCAGGTTTGATTCCCCACTCCTCCACTTGCAGCTGCTGGATGGCCTTGGGCAAACCACAGTTCTGTCAGAGCTGTTCTCTCAAGGACAGTTCTGGAAAGAGCTCTCTCAGCCCCACCTACCTTACAGAGTGTCTGTTGTGGGGAGGGGAAGGGAAAGGAGTTTGTAAGCTCCTCTGAGACACTGAATGAAGGGCGGGGTATAAATCCAATCTCCTCTTCTTCTTCATTCACCATCTGTCCCTACTTAACGTTTGGATGGAATTTCCCTGAGGTCGGTCCTGAGTAGATTCTAGCTTAGTTTGCCGCTAGTCCCTGCTTTCAAATGCTTTATCCAAGAAAACTTGTAGGGTTGCCATCTTTGGGCTGGGAAATTCCTGGAGATTTGGGGGTGGATCCCGGAGAGGGTGGAGTTCGGGGACTCCAGCAGGGTATAATGCCGTAGAGCCTAGTCCCTGAAGCAGCCCTTTCTCCCGGGAAAACTGGTCTCTGTGGTCTGGAGACCAGTTGTAATCCCCGGAGATCTCCAGGCCCCACTTGGAGGTTGGCATCCCTACCCTGCTTGCTGCTGTTTGCAGGAGATTCCAGGGCATGCCCTGAGGCAGCTTGTTGTTCACACAGGGAACTGCCCAGGCCTCTCGTGTCTTAGTGAAGAAGAAGAGAAGAGATTGGATTTATACCCCACCCTTCAATATCCAAAGATGTCTCAGAGCGGCTTACAGACTCCTTTCCCTTCCCCTCCCCACAACAGACACCCTGTGAGGTCGGTGGAGCTGAGAGACCTCTGACAGAAACTGTTCTTTTTCAAGGACAGCTCGTATCAGAACTACAGCTTGCCCAAGGTCATCCAGCAGCTGCAAGTGGAGGAGTCAGGAATCAAACCGGTTCTTTCAGATTAGAGTCCGCGCACTTAACCACTACACCAAACTGGTACACATGGACAGACCGGAAGGCAGGCAACCCATCTAGGACTATCCCAGGCAGAAACATGAGATTTCCAGAAATTTTGAAGCCATGGAGGGAAGAGGCAACTGTTCCCTTTTTGTTTCTGGGAGGAAATGGAAATACACGGTACACTTACTTGCCTATCAAGCCTGAACCCATTATGCTGTTTTAACAAGATAAAATGCATCGTGTATGACTTAGGATATGAAATCATATTATTAACTGGCACATTTATGGGTATTAAAGAAGCACCAGTGCCTTTGTTGCCTACAAGCAAAATTGCAAATATGTCCGATACTGAAGAGAGAGAGAGAGAGCTGTAAATTGCTGCACTCGGTGCAGTTTGGACACATTTCACTCATTCCAAAAGAAAGGAGATTCATGGGAGTTTCCTTCACAGCTCCCTAAATCTTCCAGTAGAAAAGATGGCCGAAAGCCAGTGCGGTGTAGTGGTTAGAGTGTTGGAATAGGATATGGAGATCCAGGTTCGAATCCTCACTTTGCCTTGGAAGCCTGCTGGGTGACCTGGGGCTAGTCACACCCTCTCGCCCTTACCTACCTCACAGGGTTGTTGTGTGGAGAGGGGAACGGCATAAGACTATTGGGGTCCCCATCGGGGAGAAAGGTACAGTATAAATGAAATAAATAAATAAATAAATACTTTCCCAGAAAGGGGAAAAAAACCTTTCGTCGGGGATTTTTCACTGTTCCCCCAAATGTCCCAGTTTTCCCAGCTTGTACCTTGTCGCTTTGGTAGGCCAGTGTACGCAGTCAACAAAATCCCATGGAAAAGCTTCTGAGCTAGAGCTGAGCAGTTGTCACATTTGAGTACTTCCCCATGAATGAACGCCACTGTGGAGAAACAGAGAACATAAGAACATAAGAGAAGCCAATGTTGGAACAGGCCAATGGCCCATCCAGTCCAACACTCTTGTGTCTCACAGTGGCCAAAGATACCAGGTGCCATGAGGAGGACCAGCAGTGGGGCCAGGGCACTAGAAGCCCTCCCACTGTTGTGTCCCCCCCGCCCAGGCGCCATGAATACAGAGCATCACTTGCCCCAGACCGAGAGTTCCTATCTTTATCTTGTGGCTAATAGCCACTGATGGACCTCTGCTCCACATGCTTATCCAATTCCCTCTTGAAGCCGTCCATGCTTGTAGCCGCCACCACCTCCTGCGGATATCGATGAGAAGACACCGTTCATCCCTTATCCCTCTCACTCATTTTCTGGGTCCACCCCTGCCTTTGAACCTGCAGGCCCCCAGCACTATGAAGTCCAGAAAAGCTTTGCCGTGCAATTTGACCGATTTGTGCAAACTGGCTTTGTGCTTTGTTCAGCTTTGACAACTTAGCTGTTGCTGCTTTAACTTGTGTTTAGTACTGAGAGGTAAACGCTGCAGGTACTTCTTGGAGCAGCGACGAAGGGGGAAACTCCCAACACATCTGCACATTTACGTGCCTGGAAAGGCACGTTTGCTGTTGCATACCCATTCCTGTCTCTTTGGTACCTGCATGAAACACACAGTGGAAACACTTCTCTCTCTTGTTTGTATGCTGTTGTTAAATTCTTAGGAGTACGTTGGCATGGGCGCACCGAAAATGGTGCCCTGGTGGAGGAACCCCTTCTAGGAAGCAGGCTCGGGAGCTGTCTCTGTTGTTCAGCCTTGCACAAGGATTCCTTTGTCCGCCTCCTCCTCTTCATTGGCAGAGAAACCCTGCCCTGGCACTGCTTGCATAGCAGGAATGTAACACCCTGCCTCAGCTGTTCTCACTCTCTTCTCAATCCGTAGGTGTTCGTGAAAGCCGGCGATAAAGTCCAAGCCGGAGATCCACTCGTGGTTATGATCGCTATGAAAATGGAGGTGAGCGCCGCGATAACGCTTTGATCGTTAAAGATAATCTTCCCGTCTCATTCCCGCAGTGACAGACCATGGCAGCTCTCCACATCGCAACGATGTCCCTGAAAACACCGTTGCGTTTTCATATTGGTAACACTCCTTGTAATTAATTGGCTTGAAACCTTTGCAGGGCGTAGTAGGAATCAGCTCTGCTGGGTTCCTTGAGTGGTGGTAATCGTCTCAAATACCACTTGTTCCATTGGGTTTAACCAATCAATACCGGAGAGCCAGTTTGGTGTAGTGGTTAGGTACGCAGACTCTAATCTGGGGGACCCAAGTTTGATTCCCCACTCCTCCACTTGCAGCTGCTGGATGACCTTGGGTAATCCATAGTTCTATCAGAGCTGTCCCTGAAAAAGGAAAGAGCTCTCTCAGCCCCGCCTGCCTCAGAGGGTGTCCGTTGTGGGGAGGGAAGGGAAAGGAGATTGTGAGCCGCTCTGAGACTCCGAGTGAAGGTTGGGATATAAATTCAGTCTCCTCCTCCTCCTATCTTGCCCATTGAGCTGCTGTTGGGTCCTGTACAAATAGCAGTAGTTTTGTGCCAGGCTGCGTAGTAGGTCATCTCGATCCTAATTGAATCTTTTCCTCCTAGTGACGTATATCTTGTGCTAACTTTTGATCCGGCCGGTAGATAGTTATTTTTGCATGACTCATGCTCAGTCACAATAATTAGCCTTGGAGCGCTCGGCCCGGCCTCCAAGGGGAAGAGAAGCGTGCCGCCTGTGGAGACTGCCGCATTCCACCAGAAAATCTGGCCCTAGCGTCGGCCACTCCTGTTGCAGCAACTAAATCCTTGTTGACTATGTAGAATGTAACCCAATCGTATGGTTTTACAAAAGCAAAGCTGTGAAAGTTGGTGGGCCAGTCCTCAACACTCCGCTAGTCTCTCTCCAAGGTAGCTTGATGGTGGCAGTAGTCCGCCGGGGAGTAGGAGGAGGCACCTTGCATGTCAGTACCACTTCCTCCCCAGCAGGTGGGGCTATCATCTGAGCAGCTAAGTGGGAGGAGCCCCCTGCTGATCACACTATAAGAGATAATGAGCGTTCTGTTCCTTTCCTCCCCAGCCCAGCCAGTGATCAGTGCCAGGACTTTTTTTGTAGAAAAAGCCCAGCAGGAACTCATTAGCATAATAGGCCACACCCCCATGTTACCAGAAGTGCGGTCATCCAGCCACATCCACCTTTTGCCTCTTATTCTGTTTACCTTGTTCGTTGTCAAAACTCAAGGCTTTTTTAATATCAGGAACTCCTTTGCATGTTAGGCCACGCACCCCTAATGTCACCAATCCTAATGAGTTTCTGCTGTTGGGTGTGGCCTGTTATGCTAATGAGTTCCTGTTGGGCGTGGCCAACTCGGGAGCCAGCCGGAACTCTGTTCCTGTGCGTTCCTGCCTCAAAATAGCCCTGATCACTGCTATGGTAGAGTCGCCTAGAAGCAGTGCAGTGAGTTCTTGCCTGTTTTGCGGAGGGGGAGGAGAAGCCTGAAGTGAGCCTATAATGAGACTGGCCGTAATTTTCTGACCAACAGAAGATGTAGCATTGCAGCACAAGGCTGGAAACCATTAAGAGACTCAAGAGGCGGTCAGGCGATGTGCTGACATCGTGTCCAGGCACACAGGAAGTGATGTCAGCACGACAGGACGCTGCCTGTCACCCTTCCCATTTCCCCCTTATTGTATTCCCACCCCCCAGCTGACCGGCAGCGGGAAGGGACTTCTGGCCCCAGCTGGAACCTGGCAGTCCTAAGAAGATGTGACCATCGGTTATACTACACATGTGGGGGGGTGTTGGGGGTATCTCTTTGTAGCCTGCTTAACAGTTTTCCAGTATGCTTCATTGCATACTGGAATCGCAGCTCACTCCCCCCCCCCCCCGTATTTGACTTGGGTATTTAAGACTCAGATCTGCTGTTTTTTTAAGAACATTACCCCCTGTGTTCTGCATGTTTGGATGCTCTCCTTTGAGCTTTAAGGTGCCAGTAAGTACCCTGCCCACCATTAAGAACATAAGAACATAAGAGAAGCCAATGTTGGATCAGGCCAATGGCCCGTCCAGTCCAACACTCATTGTCACACAGCGGCCAAAAATACCAGGTGCCATCAGGAGGTCCAGCAGTGGGGCCAGGACACTAGAAGCCCTCCCACTGTTGCCCCCCCCCAAGCACCAAGAATACAGAGCATCACTTGCCCCTGAGTCCCTATCTAATAGCCACTGAGGGACCTCTGATCCATATGTTTATCTAATTTCCTCTTGAAGCTGTCCATGCTTAAATCCGCCGCCACTTCCTGTGGCAGTGAATTCCATGTGTTAATCACTCTTTGGGTGAAGAAGTACTTCCTTTTATCCGTTCTAACCCGACTACTCAGCAATTTCATGCCCATGAGTTCTTGTATTGTGAGAAAGGGGGCAAAGTAGTTCTTTCTCGACCTACTCTATCCCATGCATAATCTTATAAACCTCGATCGTGTCACCCCCTCAGCCGTTGTTTCTCCAAGCTAAAGAACCCCAAGTACTTTAACCTTTCTCCATTGCATGAATTCTCAGGAATTCTGAACTAAATATTCTGCATGTTTTAAACCCTGATTGCATACGTGATACTCATTTATATGTCGTGTTGCACTGGCTGATTTACAGTACGCTTCTTCCTTTGCAGCATACTATACGGGCTTCCAAGGCTGGGGTAATAAAGAAGGTTCATTACCAGGAGGGCTCACAGGCCAACAGACATGCTCCACTGGTTGAGTTAGTGGACGAAGACTCAGAATCGGAATAATTCCCGTTGAATCAAGGTGGTACATGTCGATTCCATCTTTCCCCCCTCGTGAAATCATCTTCAGATTTTTTTTTCTTTTGTATTTATTGAACCGATTACTAATAAAAGCATTTTCCTACGCTCTCTCGGTTATTTTTCCATCACGGCTTCGGTCAGCGACCTCAAAGTCGCCAAGGTTTGCCGCCGTAGAATGAAAGATGCGAACGCAGAGGTGGTTTGCAGAACTGGCGGGCTTTGCTGATAACTCTGGGCTCAAAGTATAAAGTTTTGGGGGGTTTGGCCATCAAGTCCCAGCCAACGTATGGTGACCCTGTGGAGTTTTGAAGGCAAGAGAGGTCCAGGGGAGGCTTGCCATTGCCTGCCTCTGTCCCATCCAGGCACTAGTCAGGGCAAAGTATAAACTACCCATTGCGAAAGCTGCGTTTGAGTTGACACGGGGGACAGAAAGGTTCCATCTGTTGCAATTAATCGGGGATGACTCATTCACGAGGAACATGGATGCGGGACCCGGCATTAATGTGATCCTGGGGATCGAAAGAACTGATATCTTGCTGAAGTACCAAACCATGTCAGCTTGTGTTCAGATGAACATAAGATGGGCATGAATTTCACGTGGTTCTTTGGGGGCAGGTTGCTGTCCTGAGTCTCTCCTGGTGAACAAACAGTGGCCTGTTTGGCAGCACAGTGGTGAGAACAATGCGGTAAGGGCTGGGAACAAACTTTGCCGCGTGGAGATAGAAAAAACGGGGAAGAGCGTCACAGGAAAAGCTCTACTGAAACGCTCCAGAGTCATAACTTGCCTTCCTGAGTAACTGGTTCTAAAATGCATTGACCTGTTGTCGTTCTACTCCAGACTCACGGGATGACAGCAAATACATGGGTTTTTTTTTTTTTTTTGTAATAAACCCTCCTAAAAAAGAGAGAATTTTATTGCTTTTTATAATAAGAAAGAGGTAGGGTATATAGATGGACTAAGAAAAGGGTGGAGTGAATTTTTCTGTTAAAAGGTTAGTTTTAATTAGTATAGATACAGTTTTTGGCAACCACCGTGGTTGGGAGATCTTCTTCTCACCTTTCAAGAGTCCAAAATAACTTTGTTAGTAAAGTTAGTAATGTCCCTTGGGGTTAGTTGTTAATCAGCTCCTTTCTGACGTTTCACGAACAGTTATTTCTTAGGATGTCTTCTTTTTGTATCTCTCAAATTGTAAGATGGGCCCTCTTTGGCCTTCACATCTCCCGCTCCAGCACCTCCCTCCTCTGGGCCGCTGTCTTCTTCGCTGCTTGATTCTGTCCAAATTGCGAGTGCTGCATCTTCCTCTGTACTGGCGTGTCTCTTCAGAAATTCTTGTGCTTTGAAGACGGAGTCAATCTTCTCTCTTTTATCCTTATATTTAAACACCAGTCCTTCGGGGAAACACCATCTATAAATAGTCTGATGTCTTTGTAAAAATGTGGTCAGTCCTTTATATGCTTTCCTTTTCATACGGATTTCATAAGGAACATCTTTCAAGGTTCTGATAGTCTGTTCCCCAATCTTCAAGGGCACCGCTGAGACTGCACATAAAATTTGATCTCTGGTACGCTGCTTAGTAAACTTGACAACCACTTCTGCTGGCAGATTATTTTTCTTTGTAAAGGCGGAGTAGGCTCTATAGGCCGTATCCATCTCTTCTTTTAATTCTTGCGCTTCTCTGCCAGTTAAGGGTGCCAAGGCATTCGCCAGTATAGATCTGAGATCCTCTTTCTCTTCTTCTTTAATGCCCTGAAAGTGGAGAGTCAGATTGGATTTCTCCATCTGCAACATTAAAATTCTTTTTTCTTGTGTATCCTGATGCTTTTCTAATTTGTTGACCCTTTTCTTTATTTTCCTGGTGTCTTCCGTCGAGACCAGACACTTCTGTGCGATCTCCTCCATCTTCTTTGCTGTTTCTGTTAGTTGTTTTTGTTATTCAAGATTTCGCTGATTTTCTGCATTTGATCCAGCAGAGGGCGCAGTGACTCGCTTTTCTGTTGATTGACAGCAGGCTCTGGGGGGGATTGCCCGGACCGGAAGTCCCTCCTCCCTTCTTTTCCTGCTTCTGTGGGACCTTTTTCAACGCCGACATTTTCTTTGTTTGTTTACTTTATCAAAGTTCGTGCCGTGTCCCTCAGGAGACCAACTAGCTCTTAATCTTCGATGAAACCCCAAAGGTACTTTCACCAACACTTTTTTCCCTTTGCCCCCCTTCGCCTTTCCTTTATAAGTCCCGTTTCTCAAAGGGGGTGGGGATTCCTCCCTCCTCCCATACGCTTATGCGCTTATGGGGGGGTTCGCGTTTTCGCTTCAAAGTAGACCTCCAACTCACGATTCGATGCCAGTTCTTCTTTTTATTTTAATTCATGTCGCTTATCTTCACTCCTGGAAGTCGGTGGCATTGCTACGTCCCATACAGGCACAACGCAGCGGGGCCAATTGGGGCGGGGAGAAAGCCTCAATTTCCCGGCTGTTTGCCGGCAAAGAGGCTACTCCCCAAGCGCCCCCGGTTCGGAGCCTTTGCCTAAGGCTCACTAGGGTCTTTCGCATATGCGAAGACCCCCCCCCAACCGCGCGTGGGCTAACCATCTCCGGGAGTGTCCCGAGAGGTGGCCGCCATTCGCTCTGCTGAAACCGAAAGTCCAGCAAATACATGGTTAACAAAAACATCGTTCGGGTTTTTTTTTTTAATCTAAAATCCATTTTTAGTTTTGCTAGGCTGTTTGCACAGCTAACCGAGGTCCTTCCTGATGAGCTTTAATAATGCTTAAATTTAAGCCAGCCTACTTTGAACAGAACTTACTTTGTCTGGTATAGGGACGTTTCCTTCCGTGACAGTGTTGGCCAACCGTTTTGGGAATTGGGCCATGTCAACATTAATGTGCAAGAGCGTTCCAGTTTAGTGCGTCTCGTCCTATGCTTCGTTTTATATAGAGCGGCGGTCCTTCTTTTCTAAACCTCAGCGTTTGAAAACTGCATTTTAAGCTAGAAGGCTTGAATCGGTCAGTACTTCACATCACAGAAGTCGGCACTTGTTAGAACCAGTGCCAGTAGATGAAGTAGGACCAATGTCTTAGATCCAGTGTCAACGTGCTTGAAACCATGTGATGTGACTTTTTATGGACTGCAGAATTTCTGATTGCTGTTGGTCAGTTTCTTGTTTGAATGGTCCCCTCTATAGAAAGAAAGTTTATTCCCATCAAAAGCCAGCATTTGTGGGAGAAAGGTTCTAGGCATGATAGCAGCTTCTACAACAAAGGGAGGATATTTTTGTTTTCATATGAAGGGTTTTCCATGATAAATTTTGTGAATTTAGGCAGAAGAGGAGAGGGAGGACAGGAAGGGATGAGCCAGGATAATGCTGATTTGTCATTTTGGGGCCAGGAAGAAGTTTTCTTCCCGGCCCAGTTGGCCCAGGGACCCTGGAAGGGTTGGGTTTTTTTGTTTTGTGTTTTGCCTTCCTCTGGGCATAGAGCAGGGGACCCTGGGGGAGTGGGGGGGGCGGGTAGATGTGAATTACCTGTGCTGTGCAGGGGGGTGGACTAGATGACCCTTGAGATCCCTTCCAGCTCCATGTTTCTCTGTGTTTTGAGGTAGTATAATGAAGAGCCAGCACCATTCAGTAGCTAGCATGTCAGATGAGGATCTAGAAGACCCCGGTTCAAAACCCTACTCTGCCATGAAGCATGTTGGGTATCTTTGGCCTAACCTATGTTATAGGGTTGTTGTGAGAACAATGTAAGCCAGGGGTGTCAAACATGTGGCCCCGGGGGCCGAATCAGGCCCCCCGGAGGGCTTCCATCAGGCCCGCAGTGGAAGTGGCCATCTCCTGATGCTTTGCTTGCCTATGTGGGTGAGAGAGCGCTTCCTGGTCAAGCTAAGTGTCCCTACTCCGGTTTTTTGAAAAATCATAATGGTTTGTAGTGCCTTAGTTTTCCCCATGTTCACCCAAGAAACTGAATATAAAGCATTTAAAGCAAAACCCTTGCTGTTAAGATGTTCATATAAAGGGGGGAGAAGCAGATGTAAGTTATTTTGGTTGCAGTGCAGATCTCTTTACACATTTAAAATATCATGCTGGGGAGAAAGGAAGACTATAAATGACGCAAATAAAGATGCAGCACTATGTGATCCTGTTGCATGTGTAGATTGAACCTAAGATGGCTTTTAAAAAGACAATACACACTTCTGGAATAAAAAAGGCTTAGAGGGCATGTGGCGGAACGGGCCTGTCCCGGCCTGCAGGTCCTGTTGCCCTCCAAGGTTTCCCCAACACCCGGAGAGGCTTTTCTTTCTCAGGTAACCCACTGCCATCACCTGACCTTTGCAAGGAGTTGCCCGCTGGGAGGGTCAGCTTCCCTTCCAAGTTCTGAGGCCTTGTCTCTGTGTCTCCCGCTGCCTTGTGCACCCCTGGAGGAATAGCCACTTGACAACTGCCTGCCTTCCCCCAGCAACCCTTTTAAAATACTGTGTCCGAGACGGTGGAGGTCTATGTGATACAACGAAGCAATACCAGCATCCTAAGTTACAAAGTATTTCTTAAAAAGAAAATGTTCACAAGCATACTTCTAGCACAGCACCAGATTGAGCAAGGGATGCAAAAGAAATGGGAAAAATGCAACTTCTCTGTCCCTCTCTCTATATGGGCCCTGTCAGATGTTAAAATATAGGACAGGCTCCTTAGTTTAGGAAGTTACAGATCTCTACAGCTTGTCCTTTACCTTGAATCTTCCTTCAGCTGTCCAGGCCAACACATAGCTAATGGCTGCATCCTCCAGACCCCAGTTAAGAGTCTGCTCTGATGGACTCAACACAAGAGACCTTCCTCCTCGCTCCCCTGAGTTTTATCACCTCCCTTTTCCCATCCACTGATCAGGTCGGGCTGGGTCAAAGAGGCTTTTTCTGGAGATCTCTAGAAGTTCCTTTCTGATGTCTCTCTTCAGTTCCTCCAAACCTCTATTCCCTGCTTGAAAGGGTGTGTGTGACCATCCCATTGTCTAGACCTATTAGCATTTGTAGGAAGGTGGGCTGAGGTAAGCCTGGAAAACAATTGAACTGACTTTCCCCCTTCCTGCCTGTTCACTGTCCAGGGAGGGGAAAAAGCTTAAAACTCAAGAGTGAAGGTTTTGCTCATTTCAAACCTTCAAAGGGGAAAAAAACCCTATTTCTTCACAGGGCATATTAGCCACAATGTACTAAGAATGAAGAGTGTAAGGAGGCTGGTTGCCAAGAATCAGCAGGGGATTCCCGCTCTCTCTCTCGTGCCCTGCCTGGAAATTTCCCAGGAGGTCTGCCTGAGGAGAAACACAAGTGCTAGATCTAGCTAGATTTTTGGCCTGATACCCAACTGGCAAGTCTTAGGCGTGCTGGATGAGGGTTAGGAAGCGAGCCGTAGCACTTTGATTCTGAGGAAAATCTCACAAAAGCCATATAGACCAGAGGGACTGCTGTAGACCAGAGGCTGGTAGAGATGTTTGGATGAGGGGGAACTAAAGAGCAGGACTCAGGCATCAAAGTGGCTGGAGGTGAGGGATGAAGTGAGTGGCAATCTGAGAAGCAGGAGTGTCAGAGGATCCAGTGAGCCATTTGGGATCCTTTCTTGCCGCCTATGATTGCCAGCTCTGGGTTGGGAAATTCTTGGAGATTTTGGAGGTGGAGACTGGAGCGGATGGAGATTGGGGACGGACCTCAGTGGGGTATAATACCCCAGAGACCATCTTCCAAAGCAGTCATTTTCTCCGGGGAATTTATCTCTTATCACCTAGAGATTCAGTTTGGTGTAATGGTTAAGTGTGCGGACTCTAATCTGGGAGAACTGGGTTTGATTCCCCACTCCTCCACATGCAGCTGCTGGATGACCTTGGGTAAACCAAAGTTCTGTCAGAGCTGTCCCTGAAAGAGCAGTTCTTGAAAGAGCTCTCTTAGCCCCACCTACCTCACAGGCTGTTTGTGAGCCGCTGAGACTCTGAGTGAAGGGCAGGGTATAAGTCCAATCTCCTCCTCCTCCTCCTTCTTGCAATCCTGGGAGCTCCCCAGCCTCCACTTAGAGACTTGCAACCCTATCAGGGATTTATCCAGCAGGAGTAATTTCTGCATTATTCAATGGCCATGGGAACCCACACTACTGTTCCATCTTAATTGTGGAGACATTTGATCAGATCTTGCACACTATTTTATGACTCTTGTACTGTTTTGGTTCTGCTGTTTTGGATTGGTTTTGTTACTGTGGATTGTATTAGTATGGATGGAACCCGCCTGGAGCCCGCTTGAAGGGAGGGCAGGAGACTAGTCTGATAAAATAAATAAATACATAAATACTTAAGCTTTCTCTCAGCTCCATTTTCAGATTTCTGAAATCCAAACTTTGTTGCTTTAATTTATTGGATGTGCCATCCTGTTGACTACATATGGTGTCGACCACGGAATCCGCCATAACTCTCAGTGATAGACTATAGATAATGTCAATTAGTACATGTCATTTGTAGAGGGAATCTTTTTATTTACATGTGCATCGACCCTGATGCTGGGAAAGACTGAAGGTCAAAGAAGAAGGGGACGGCAAAAGATGAGATGGTTAGACAGTGTTATCAAGGCAATGAACATGAAATTAAGCAGACTCTGGAGCATGATGGAAGACAGGAGGGCCTGGTGTGATGTGGTCCATGGAGTTGCGAAGAGTCAGACTCGACTGTGCGACTAAACAACATCAATCCAGTCGTCTCCCACACATTCAGGCTATGTTTATATCCTTCCAAGGCACTTCCCCGTGGTGGAATGCATCTTTTTCTTGTTTTGACAGAATCATTAACAAGTATACATTTCATATTCTTTTTTGCAAATAGGCCTACTTGGTCTTGCTAATGACTAGAGAATTTTTTTTTAAGATTACATTAAAAAAAAAATTCAAGTATTTCTGTCGCTGTTTGAAAACATCTTTTATGCTGAGCCTTTAGAGACAGGGTGGCTAGACACGCAAAGAAAGAAAGAACCGCTGCAGAAGCAGCCCCGTGTGACTTTGGTGGACGGTTAATAATGGCCTCCTCCAGGTGACCTCCCCTTTTGCGTGCCTAGCAGTTTGCCCTAACTGAGCTAGGCCCGATCTTGTCAGATCTCAGAAGAGATTGGATGTATACCCTGCCCTTCACTACCCGAAGGAGTCTCAGAGCGGCCTACAGCCTCCTCTTCTTTCCCCACAACAGACATCATACAAAGCAGTGCTCCCCCTAAGCTGTGGAGTCTGGTGAGCAAAAATTCTACTTGGTGAGCTTGCCGGCATTAAAGTCGTGAGCGAGCGAGTTGGCTGCTGCATACGTTAGTTTGCTCTGGAGCCATCCCTTCCTGAACTAAGATAAAAAAAGTGTGAGCTGGAGGCTAAAGAACTAACTCAGCTTTAAAGGGAGCGCTGCCTTTGAGGTAAGTGGGGCTGAGAGAGCACTCTCAAGAACTGCCCATGAGAGAACAGCTGTGAAAGACCTTATGACTGACCCAAGATCACACCAGCAGCTGCATGTGGAGGAGCGGGGAATCAAACCTGGTTCTCCCAGATTAGAATCTGTGCTCCTAACCACTACACCAAACTAGGTCAGTCGTATTAACACTTGGATGGGAGAACACCAGGAAAGTCCGGGGTCGCTATGCAGAGGCAGGCAATGGCAAACCGCCTCTTGCCTTGAAAACCCAAAGTGTTGCCCTAAGTTGGCTGCAACTTGATGGCGCTTTCCACACATGACAGTATGCTTACTTTTGGTTTCAGTGGCTTGGGGAGCTGGGTTTGGACCTGGTGATGGGGTGGGCAGGAGGCTCAAATGCCTGCTTAGCTCCAGATCTCAGAGCAGAGCCTTGTCAAGTCCCTCTACAGAAGGGACGCCCAAGGGAAGGAGAGGCAAAGAAGCTGGGGAGAAGAAGAGCGAGAATGAAAAAGGCTCTGGGCGATGGATGGAGGAGGGGGACCAAAGAAAGGAGAAGATGGCAGACAGATATCTGCAATGGAGATGCATTCCCGATCTGACATGGAGCAGAAAGACTGCCACACTGGGTTGCCAGCTCCAGGTTGGGAAATGCCTGAAGATTTGGGGGGTGGGGACTGAGGAGGGTGGGATTTAGGGAGGGGAGGGACTTCAGCAGGGTACAATGCTGTAGAGTCCATCTTCCGAAGAGGCCGTTTTCTCCAGGGGGAATTGATCTCCATCGCCTGGACGTCAGTTGTAATCCCTGGAGATCTCCAGGCACCACCTGGAGACTGGCGGGCCTACTGCCATGTTAATTGGGATATCTGGTTAATGTAGCAGAGTTTCGCCCAGTTGTAGAAGTGTGAAACTGAGCGTAGTAAATAAATCTCCCAAGAAGGATATTGCAAAAAGGTACACTTATATTTATTCAAGTAGTTCCAGTTCACATTCAGGTTGCAGTCGGAAGAAGCCTAATCTCAAGAGTCCTTTCCCTATCAGAAATGGCTGGCTTGTCTGGCATCACCTGTGTGGGAGTACGAGGGCACTGACTCTACAGGAGAGACCTGCAGAGATGTAGGTCTCCACAAGAGGGAGAGGACAAAGTCATGGAAGGCCATGTGACAAGAGGGAGAGGACAAAGTCATGGAAGGCCATGTGACAAGAGGGAGAGGACAAAGTCATGGAAGGCCATGTGACAAGAGGGAGAGGACAAAGAGTGGATGGCAGCTCCCAAGTTAAGACAAAGAGAGGCATTGCATTCAAGGAGATAACATCTATAAACACTTCAGAGTGATCTAGCGCCCCCCAGTGTCCAGGCATGCTGAGCCATTCACCCCAACACACACTGTGATTGAAAGGAACGTTCAGAGAGTGCTATTCCACAGCAGAGACTCTGAGACTAGGCGAGATTTGGGGGCTGGGGCTCATTTGCGTGTTCTGTTCATTGCTGTCCTTGCTTTGGGTTATCTGTTACAATTCCAAAACAAACAGCACAGTAGGCAGCACCCGCCAGCTTCAAGAACGACTCCCCAATCTGCCGCTCCTAATCTGCAATCGATTAGTACCCTTTTAAATCATGATAGTTCTGATTAAACTACCTGGCTGCGGGATTGCGCATGAGGCTGACGCGCTCCTCGGAGGAAGGGCAGACTGCAGCTGTGATGAATGAATGGGCATTGTTTCAACAGAGAAGGGGGGGGACCCAACCCGGCCAGCCGTGCCTGATGTTAATCGGTGACTCTGCCTCATGGAATCCGCCCATGGCGGGAGGGCCATTAGGTAACAAGGCCTCGGAGCAACTGGGAAGACTCAGGAAGCCCTGGTGAAATGAAACGGAGCGTGAACAGCCTTCGCTGTGACCTACTACCTAAGCAAGGGGACTCCTACTCTTAGGAGGAAACAGGAAAAAACAGCTCGTGTGCCAGTCTTTTTGGTGTAGTGGTTAAGCGTGCAGACTCTAATCTGGGAGAACTGGGTTTGATTCCCCCACTCCTCCACCTTAGGTCAGTCATAAATTCTTCCAGAGTTGTTCTCTCCAGGGCAGTTTTCAAAAGAGCTCTCTCAGCCCCACCTATCTCCCAGGCAATGTTCCCTCTAAGCTGTGGAGTCTTGTGAGCAAAAATTCAACTTTGTAAGCTACTGGCATTAAAGTTGTGAGTGAGTGATTTGGCTACAGCATAAATTAGTTCATTCTGGAGCCATCCTTCCTGAGCTAAGACAAAAATGTGTGAGCCGGAGGCTAAAAAACTGTGAGCTAGCTCACGCTAACTTAGCTTAGAGGGAACACTGCTCCCAGGGTGTCTGTTGTGGGGAGGGGGAAGAGTTTGTAAGTCGCTCTGAGACTCCGAGTGAAGGGCAGGGTATAAATCCAATCTCTCCTCTTCATTTGTGTTGTTTTGAAGGGAGGGGCCTTGGGTCAGTGACACAGCATCTGCATGGCAAGCAGAAAGCCCCAGGCTCGATCCCCAGCACTTCCAGTTAAACGGACCAAGCAGAAGGTGATGTAGAAGACCTCTGCCCAAGACCCTGGGGAGCTGCTGCCGGTCTGAGCAGACGATACTGGCTTGATGGACCAAGGGTCTGATTCAGTATAAGGCAGCTTCATGCGTAAGGACTGTGAGCATTGCTTGAATTAATTTTAGACTGAAATCTGCCTTATTGTTAAGTGGTGCTGGGGGCAGGATTAAAGCACACCACTGTGCAGCTTGTATAGGTGAGTGGGCCAGTATCAAATCTCGAGGAAGAAACTGAAAGGTAGTAGATAACTTTGCATGCTAGGGTGGAACCCACAATCGCTTTCCTTTCTCAAGCATTACGAACCACAGATGACAGTGCTCTAAGTTATCTTTGGAATCTGGCTCTTTCACAAGAATGACGGGTCCAGAATGTATTTTTGAAGAGCCGATTATTGCCAAATTGCTGGGGGGGACAGACATTAAAATGACATTTCCTCCTAATTAAGAAGAAACCAGTACAAAGGAATCACTACCATATAAGATAGGGTAGAATTCGAGGTGGGAGACATTGGTGCAAATTCCTCCTCAACCAAGGAAATCCCTGAGTTGCCTTGGAAAAGTTTCTATATTTTAAGCCTACCTGGTAGGTATGCTGTGAGGACAAAGCAGGTATAGTAGCCCTGACTGGACAGAAAGGGAAGATATACCCAGAATTAAACTTGGTGGGTCTTAAAGGTGCCACTGGACTCAACTTTGTTCTGTTACGGTGTTCCAACTACAGCTGCACCACAGATCTTGATTACTGATGGCATTTTTGTCAGACCCTCCTTCCAAAAGAAGACTTTTGAGAGTCCCTTGGACTGCAAGGAGATCAAGACAGTCAATCCTAAAAGAAATCAGCCCTAACTGTTCCCCGGAAGGCCAGATACGGAAGCTGAAGCTCAAATACTTTGGCCACCAAAGGAGAAGGGAGCCCTCACTGGAGAAGACCCTGATGCTGGGAAAGACTGAAGGTCAAAGAAGAAGGGGACGGCAAAGGATGAGATGGTCAGACAGGGTCATTGATGCAACGAACATGAAGTTGAGCAAACTCCGGAGGACAGCAGAGGACAGGACGGCCTGGCGTGATGTGGTCCATGGGGTCACGAAGAGTCGGAGTCGACTGTGCGACTGAACAACCACCACCTTCCAAAAGAGCTTGGAGCTAGCCATCTCACAGGAACTCCGTGAGGTGGATTCGGCAGGTGAGAGAGTGCAACTGACTCAGCCACCCAAACTAGTTGCACGGCAGAGTTTGGGTCTTCAAATCCTAGCCCAACACTTTAACTGCTGCAACAAGAGCATCACAATATGGGAAGAAGTTGTGGGGCTCCCCCATCTCTTTCCCAATAAACCTCAATAAAGAATTTGCCCCCTTTTTAACCAGCCACTGCACGGAGGAGGGGCGCAACGATGAGCAGCCCCGTGGGCCCCTCTCCCCTTCCTACCCCCCTCCATTCTAGGCTCCTCATAGGACTACCAACTCTGGCTTGGGAACTTCCTAGATATTTGGGGGCGATGCCTTTGGGGAGCAGAGTCCGGAGAGAGGAAAGGCCTCCCTAGGCTACAACACCATAGAGAGCGCACCTCCGAAGCCGCCATTTTTTCCAGGGGAACAGATCTCTGTGTTCTGAAGATCAGTTGTAAAATTGGGGTCGCCAAATCCGGGTTGGGAAATTCTTGGGAGATTTGGGGGTGGAGCCTGAGTAGGTTTGGAAAGGGGAGAGGCCTCAGGAAGGTATAATGCCAGAGTCCCTCCTCCAAAGCAGCCATTTGCTCCAGGGGAACTGATCTCTGTATTCTGAATAGGGGTTGCCACCTCTGGGTTGGGAACTGCCTAGAGACTGGAGGGGAGGGGGAAGAGCCTGGGAGGAGTGGGGTACGGAAAGGGGAGGGCTCTCAGCAGGGTATAATGCCACAGTCTCCCCGGCTCCAAAGCAGTCAATTGCTCCAGGGCAACTGATCTCTGTATTCTAAATTGGGGTTGCCACCTCTGAGTTGGGAAATGTCTGGAGACTGGGGGAGATCCTCGGGAGGGGGGTATGGAAAGGGGAGGGACCTCAGCGGGGTATAATG
Organism: Gekko gecko; assembly: GCA_029375565.1. Taxonomy (NCBI): domain Eukaryota; kingdom Metazoa; phylum Chordata; class Lepidosauria; order Squamata; family Gekkonidae; genus Gekko; species Gekko gecko. The sequence goes on from JAPDNY010000008.1 coordinate 125,456,448, forward strand.
CCACACAGTCTCCCCCCCCCAAAGCAGCCATTTTCTCCAGAGGAACTGATCTCTGTATTCTGAATACCAGTTGCCACCTCTGAGCTGGGAAATGCCTAGAGATGGGGGAGGGCATGGGGACAGTGAGGTATGGAAAGGAGAGGGACCTCAGCGGGGTATAATGCCACACAGTCTCTCCCCCCCCCCAAGCAGCCATTTTCTCCAGGGCAACTGATCTCTGTATTTTGAATTAGGGTTGCTACCCAGGCCTGTAGCCAGGATTTTTAAAATTTGGGGCCTCTAAATAAGTCAGGGGGCACCCCATACACACCCCTGCGCACATCTCCAAGGGAGCACCTGGGCTGGATGGGAAGTGGGGGGGGCTTTGGCAGTAAGTCAGGGGGCCAGGCCCCGGTATGCCCCACTGTAGCTACAGGCCTGTTGCCCTAATGCCTAGAGACTGGGGGGAGGGGAGTGAGCATGGGGAGAGCGTATGGAAAGGAGAGGGAGAGTGACCTCAGCGGGGTATAATGCCTTAGAGCCCTTGTCGTCGTCCCCCTCCAAAGCACCTGTTTTCTCCGGGGGAAGTGATCTCCGTCGCCTGGAGATCACTTACAATCCCAGGAGATCTCCAGGCCCCACCTGGAGGTTGGCCAAACCATAACTCTCCGGGAGACCCCTAGGCCCCACCTGGAGAGACCGGCAACCCCGCGCCTGACAATATCCCCCCCCGGGGGGTGGGCCGTCAGACCCTCCCCCAGGGGCTATTCCCACTCCTCTCCTGGCCCCATAGCCCCGTCTCCCCGAGGCCTGCCTGCCGACCCATCGCGCCCTCTCCGCCTCCCGCTCCCCCCGGGGGCCCTCCGCAGAGGCGTGAGGCGGCGGTTGGCGGGGGGGGGGGGAGGCTGCGTCCCACCCCTTCTTTGAGCGACGGCCGCGGCTTCCCGGCCGCCTCGCCTCGCCTCGCCTCGCACGCGCCCCGCCGGCCCCCCGCGCGCCTCAGTCCTCGGTCCCCCAGCCCGGGGCGGCCTCGCCGCAGTGCGCATGAGCGGCTCGGCGGCGGAAGGCAGGGCCCGCGAGGAGGAGCCCCGGGAGCCGCCGCCGCCGCCACCTCCCTTCCTCCTTCCCTCCCTCCTCCTCCTCCTCCTCAGTGTCCGCCCGAGCCGGCCCGGGAGGGGAGCGAGGCCCGCGCGCAGCAGCCCCCACCATGGTGAGAGGGGAGCCCGGCCCGCTCGGAGGAGGCCCCGGCCGGCCAGGGAGGAGGAGGAGGAGGGGAGCGCCGCCATCGCCTGGCAACGCGGGGCCTAGCTGGGCAGGGGTGGGTGTGTGCGTGGGGGAGAGAGCGGGGGCCCCGCTGAGGCAACCTGGGGGGGGAGGATGGGGGGGGGCAGGCGGGAAAGCGGGCCCGGGGTGGGGAAACCAGCCAGACCCCGTGGCTGAAATGGGGGCGAGCGGTGGGGGAGCTGGCACGGCCTCCTCCTCCTCCTCCTCCTCCTCTTCCTCCTCGGGCGGAGTGTGTCTGCAGGTAGCTGCGCTCCAAAATATTAGGCAGATTGACTTGGGGGTGCCGGTGCTGGTGGTGGGGAGGACCCAGAGGCGGCTTTTCCACCTGCTGTGTCTGGCCGGGCTATTTGTCATTTGGGGGGGGGTCCCATCCTTTGCTCTGGGGGGCTTGGGCCTCGCTCTCGTTTGGGCTCTGGAGGAGAAGCCTTTCGATGGACCTCTCTGTGTGTCCTGTCGGGACATCTGTTGGCGTACATGTGTAATGTATATATATATATGTGTGTGTGTGTGTCCCAGACAGGTGGCTGCGGCCAAAATGACCTCTCCGATAGAGTTTTGTGGCGCCTTTGAAAGACCAGTGACAATACCGCTGCGGGAGAAGCTTTGGTGGCCCAGGGCCTGCTTTTGTCCGAGGGGTGAACCTGCCAGTTGCCAGGGGGAAAAAAATGGCATCTATTGTCAGGCCGTTGTCTGAACCTGCCCTATAGTAGAAGAAGAGGAAAGAGCCCGAGCCCAGCGGCACCTTAAAGACTGACAGAATTTGTGGCAGGGGGGTGAGCTTTCACAAGTCACTGCCTCGCTGCTTCAGATGCTTCCCCAAGTGAGCAGTGACACACGGAAGCTCATCCCCTGCCACAGATTTTGTTAGTCTTCAAGGGGCTACTGGGCTCTGGCTTTTTTCAACTGTTACGTTCAGAGTCACACAGCAACCCATCTTGATCTGTAGTGGAATAGTTAAGATTCGAATCCTAGTAGCACACTGGTTCCCAAAGTGGGCGATACCGTCCCCTGTGGGTGCTGGAACGATCCGGGTGGGTCGTCAGAGCCTTGGGTGCAATGGGGGGCCGTTGAATATAAATAAGCGGGTGGTGGCAGCGTAAAGAAAAAAGCAGCCTTTTGGTGGTAGGCCAAATAGGTTTGGGAACCTATGCAGTAGCACCTCAGAGACTAACTAAAGGTTCACGGTATAAGATTTTGAGAGTCGGAGCTCCCGTTGTCAGACATGAGTAGGGTAGCAATGGAGATCCCTGAGTCCTTGGATCCTAGTCAGAAGGTGTGTGGGGGGGTGTCATGCGTGTAAAGGAAACTGCCCTATAGTAGGTATCCTCAAAGCCGCAGTGCAAAGGACAAAGCAGGCTGGTACTGGAGAGGCGCTTCTTATAGGGCAGACCCAGAAGATAAAGTCAGAGAACAGCACTTGTTGGCACTCCTAGCTGGAAGCATTGCCTTTAGGGATCCAGTTTCGGAGGGTAGCCATGTTGGTCTGCACCAGTGTTCCCGCTAAGCTGAGTTAGTGTGAGCTAGCTCACAGTTTTTTAGCCTCCGACTCACACATTTTTTGTCATAGCTCAGGAAGGATGGCTCCAGAGCAGACTGATTTGTGCAGCAGCCAAATCGCTCGCTCACAACGTTAATGCCTGTGGCTCACAAAGTAGGATTTTTACTCCCAAGACTTCACAGCTTAGAGCTGGGGTGTCGAACTCGTTTGTTACGAGGGCCGGATCTGACATAAATGAGACCTTGTTGGGCCAGGCCATGTGTGTCATAAAATGTAATGCCAGGTAGCAGAGATATAAATTTGATAAAGGACACAAACACAAAGGGTTTTTTTTTACTTAAAATAAAAACATGCTTAAAACATTAGCTCTGTAAGCTGCAAACCTACTTTTGATTTATTGACATTCACCACAGAAATCTCATGCTCAGAGGTCTGAGTCTAGGACCCAGGTTGAAACATGAAATGGCCGAGTGATTGACTCTGGTGAAGCAAGCTAGGATGCAGCAGCAGCAGCAGAACTGGAAGCAGGAGAGGGCCAGTTCTTCTGCGGGCCTAATCCGGCCCCTGGGCCACATGTTTGACACCCTTGGCTTAGAGGGAGCATTGGTCTGTACCATGTTGGTCTGCTAGATTTGAGTCCAGTAGTACCATAGAGACCAACTAGGTTTCCAGGTCATGAGCTTTCGAGAGTCAGAGCTCTGGCGGAGGGAACTTTGACTTTTGAAAGCTCATATCCTGAAAAGCTCATTGGTTTCTCAGGTGCTGTGCTATTGGACTCAAGGTCTGACCTGGATGGTCCTGACTGGCCTGGTCTGGTCAGGTCTCAGAAGCTAAGCAGGGCCGGCCCTGGTTAGTATCTGGATGGGAGACTGCTATGGAAGAACTGGGTTGCCACACAGAGGCAGACAGTGGCAGACTCCCTCTGAAAGTGTCTTGCCTTGGAAACCCTATGGGGTCACCATAAACCAGCTGCTGCTTGATGGCAAAAATGAAAAGGACTTGAATCCTGATCCAAGGACGGTAGGCCTTCCTTGTTTAGAGGCAGTCTTTGGATTGGACCTGGTGGAACATTTCCATTGACGGCAGGGATTTCCGCCAGCAGAGCCGCACTTCCTCACATCCCCCCCCCACCTGCTGCAGCTCAAAAAGCCCCCTGAAATGCTGCTTCTGGGAGTACAGGGAATAGCAAGAATTTAGAGTCTAGTGGTACCTTTAAGACCAGCAAAGTTTTATTTAAGGTATGAGCTTTCGTGTGCATGCATGCATGCTTTCTCAAATACATTGGCATGGTAGGAACAGCATAATAGGAGAGTTAAGGGTCTGTAGCAGAAAGGAGAAATTGGTAGAAATCTGCAACCCCAGTAGCCAGCTTCTCAGGCAGCACTATATTGCAGATCCTGACAACATCCGTCACAGCATCAAGAGAGGCCCAATCGCCTGCTCCGTCCTCCAGTGTCATAATTGACATCACCCGTTGATGCCCTTCATAACAAGTCTGCCTGTGTGCAAGAGAATAAGTCGACACAAGTCTGACTTACAAATGAAAACGTACAAAAATGAATGGGAGAACATTTGAGTCTCCCAGGATAGTCTGTTGCGTACCTCAGGGTCGCCACCGACAGAAAGATTTCAAGGAAATTGCTGCTTTAGAGTTTATTAGCAAATTTGATTCTGTCAGTGTGGACTTAATCTGGTGGGGTGGGTTCCTGTCCGAACAGATGCACTGTGTTAGCGTGGCATAATCGTATTCTGTCGTGAATGGGTCCTTTTTTGTTTTTCTGTTGCACGTATGTGGATTATGCATAGAAATGTCACAGGCCCACAACAATTGCCTTGTAGTTCATGGCCTTTTGGCTCTGTTGTTCACAGTTTTTTTCTCTCTGACCTCAAATGCACCTGAGTGTCAGAAAAACATAAGTCAATGGGGGTGAAATTCTGCCAACGGAGGATAATCCTTCATGTGCAGAACTTGTGTGCCACAATATATCCATTACTCTTCAAAGACCCCAGGATTCCTCCCTTTTTTCTTTTTCCTGTATATTTATGCATGTATGCCTACACGTGTCCTTCTGATTTTGATGGAACTTTCTTTCAAAAAAGAATTATCACGGCATTAGTCCTTTGCACCCGTACCTTGGTATAAGTCTAATGGAACCCGACGGGTATTCTTTCCAAGTAAAAATAGTTGGGATGAGGCTTTAAGGTGAACTGACATTTGTTTACCTGGGTAGCCAGATTATCGAAGTGAAATAAACAGCGGAGTCAGCTGCCTCGGGAGGTGGTGAGCTCCCCCTCCCTGGCAGTTTTTAAGCAGCAGCTGGACAAACACTTGTCAGGGATGCTTTTAGGCTGATCCTGCATTGAGCAGGGGGTTGGGCTAGATGGCCTGTAGGACCCCTTACAACTCTATGGTTCTATGATGCTAGGAAGGCGAAGAATACTTTAAATCTTTTTTTTTTTTTTTGCCTTTAGAATTCCTTAATAAAAGGGGTGCGTGGAAAAGAATAATTCTTAATAGCTATTTTATAGGCTGGCATCCCAGCACTACTTTTGAGTAGCCTCTTTCAAATGACTGGGGCAGTGCTGTATCAAGCAGCCTGAAAATCACAACCACCGTAATTTATGTGCAAGCGAAGATGGTTTCAGAGGGTTGCCGTCTTGGTCTGCAGAAGAAGAGCTAGATCCGAGTCTAGTAACAGAAACCAACAACATTTTGCGGGGGTATACGCTTTGAAGAGTCAAAGCCCCACTCATCAAGAGTATCTGATGAAGAGAGCTTGGACTCTCGAAAGGTCATGCCCTGAAAATCTTATAGGTCTTTAAGCCGCTACTGGGCACAAATCTAGTTCTTTGCTTTCAGATATATTTATTGTATTAATGGACTTTCGAGATTTCTTTAGGTACCCTGATTACAGGATCTCGCTCCTTGTTGCTTCAGCTGTGTTGCATAGGCCTCAAAACATCACGTACAATATTGCAGGAAGTGCAGGGAGTGTTATCTGGGCTCTTGTTCTACTTAAGGTGCTTGAATGCGTTTAACTTTGGCCTTGGAGGACACACCCAGGATGTTTTATCCTTGACACTAATTTGTTGTCAACGTATATATTAAACGTCCAACTTCCTGGGAAGAGGCTAACACAATGGAGCGTTTATCCAGGGTGCCTATAAATGCCGACGGGGCACATTTAGGCCGTGGCAGGTGTCTCCAGTGGAGCAGGGTGCCTTCTGAAAGCAGTCTTAGACCAATAAGCAGGGAACAATTCAATGTGTCTCCCCCCCTTCCCCAGTTCAGCTTGTTTGGCTATACAATAAGATTGTAACTGTTTGTTCCCGCTGTCAGAACTTGAAGTTACAGTAAAAGGAAAGTCAATATGATGCGTTCTTCCCTTGCACACAGGCTGCCTTGGAACCGTGTACCACGTAATAAGTCCGTGGTTGGTTGCAAGATTAGTGTGGGTTCTTCCCCTGTTTATCCCCACCTCCACTTCTCTCTCTTGTTGTGTTCCTTGTAGCTTCAGAGTGAGTGCTTCAGAGCAGGGGCCTGTCGCGCTGTTTTCTACAGAATCTATGTGTGTTGATGGCACTATATGAAGAAAACTGTCTGGATATTCTCTTAAGGTTCCACGATCATCTGGCAAGTTTGGTGTAGCGTAGAGCCAGTTTGGTGTAGTGGTTAGGAGTGCAGACTCTAATCTGGGAGAACCGGATTTGATTCCCCACTCCTCCACATGCAGCTGCTGGTGTGACCTTGGGTCAGTCACAAGTTATTTCAGAGCTGTTCTCTCACGGGCAGTTCTCGAGAGAGCTCTCTCAGTCCCACTTACCTTACAGGGTGTCTGTTGTGGGAAGAGGAAGGGAAAGGAGATTGTAAGCTGCTCTGAGACTCCTTCAGGTAGTGAAGGGTGGGCTATAAATCCAATATCTTATTATTATTATTATTATTGAATCAACCACTGGCAGAATATCAGGTTGCCAGACTGCATCCTGGGAGCACATGTGTGGCTTTTTAAGTTCCCCAATGAAAGGGGGGTGTCCCAGCTTCTCCCGTCTGTTCTTTTCCTGGTTTTGTCTGCTACCTCCTCCCCCCCCCCACACTTTCTTACGTACATGAGGCAGATGATGGGGAAGTGGTTGGGAGAAGCCACAGTTGCCACGTCTTCCACTCACTTTGGGAATTCACAGTCTATCGCTATGTTTCCAGGCTGCAATCTGGCATTCTCAGCAGGGCAGGGTTACATACTTAAGGGTTATGCAGATGTCTTCCTGAAGCTTTGAAAGAGTTCTGTGGCACTCAAAGGCTACCTCCTGTGATTTCAGAGTTGGTGAAATAAAGGGTCTCTTTGAAAACAAATGAGGGACATTCAGCCTGTTCTCATCTATCCGTTATAAGTCTTAATTTGTCTTTGGGACGAAGGGAGATCCTTCTGTTGTCAATAACAAGGTCTCTGAAGCGGTTCTTGTGGCTGAACGGCTAGCAGTTGGAAAGACAGACTTTCTGCAGCAGGGGTCATAAGAACACAAGAACATAAGAGAAGCCAGTGTTGGATCAGGCCAATGGCCCATCCAGTCCAACACTCTGTCACACAGTGGCCAAAAATACCAGGTGCCATCAGGAGGTCCAGCAGTGGGGCCAGGACACTAGAAGCCCTCCCACTGTTGCCCCTGCCCCAGCACCAAGAATTCAGAGCATCATTTACCCCAGACCGAGAGTTCCTATCTAAACCTTGTGGCTAATAGCCACTGATGGACCGCTGCTCCATATGTTTACCTAATTCCCTCTTGAAGCCATCCATGCTTGTAGCCACCACCACCTCCTGTGGCAGTGAACTCCACGTGTTAATCACTCTTTGGGTGAAGAAGGACTTCCTTTTATTTGTTTCAAAAGCTGAATGGCTTGGGTACAGAGTCCTTGCCCTAGTGGGAAGGTACTTCTGCTCTCACAAGGAGAGGGGGCCGACCTGCCAGTTACCACTTCCTTTGGTAGTGTGCCCCCCCCCTCACACTGTTCCCAAGTGTCCCTTGATCCTCAGGACCTTTTTACAGGAAGTGTAGGGTCTGCAGCAGAAAGTCGTAGGCAGGAAAGTTGTTGATGGTGCTCCATGTAGCGTTTGTTGGGATCCGAACCCACATTTTGATTTCGTAGCATCAGATACTTGAGGTTCATGACACCACTTTTTAAGCTCTAATACGAACGCCTGTCTGTTTACAAAGTCACTATGGTTTGATAGAGCCAGCATGGTGTAGTGGTTAAGAGCAGAGGACTCTGATCTGGAGAACTGGGTTTGATTCCCCATTTCCTCCTCCACAGGAAGCCTGCTGGGGGGCCAGTCACAGTCCTCTCCGGACTCTCTCAGCCCCACCTACCTCACAAGGTGCCTGTTGTGGGGAGAGGAAAGGAACGTGATTGTAAGCCACTTTGAGACTCCTTAGGGTAGAGAAAAGTGGGGTATATCTCTCCTTCTTTAACAACACCGATCTGGAGGTTGTAGTTTGCACTTTGGGATTTGAAAACGGAGTCAGCTTTCGAAAGTCGAATGTGTAAGCATCATTAGCTGTAACCCAGGGGGTGGGGACGGGGGGACTCCAGGTTACCAACGAAAACAGGCGGCCTGTTTTTGACATATCATGTTTCTCTGGACTTTACGATTTGTAAACTCTCAGGATTTAGAGGAGGTGGCGTGTTGTTCAAGAGTAGGACTGTCACTCCTATGTGTGGTGTAGCTCTTTTATCTCCTCCTGCTTCCTTTCTTTTCTTGGGGTTACCCCAACATGCTGAGTACCTTTCTAGGTGGACATCCTGTGCTTTTCTTGAGATCGCTGTTTCTCAAACTGGAGCCCAGGGACTGCTGCGCAAGACTGATGCTCTTGCCGTCTTCCTGTTTGTGGGCTTCCTAGCTGGTTGGCCACTGTGTGAGCAGAGTGCTGGACAAGATGGGCCTTTGGTCTGATCCAGCAGGGCTCTGCGGATGCTCTTCCTCCGTAGGTTCTGTGTCTCCCACCTTATGGAGTGGTCTGCCTGAGGCTGTTAGGAAAGTCCCTGGTGTCGTTCCACAAAACGTGCAGAGGGCAGTTCCCATAGAGGGAGTAGAACTGTGATGTAATGGATCAGCTTAGGAAGGGACCTCTTATTAGCAATATTTGTGTGTGTGTGTGTGTGTGTGTGTGTGTGTGTGTTCTTCCAGTTCTTCAATTCCAGTCCCACACTGTATTACGTTGTTTTATTGGGGTTCTTTGCTGCTAGACTCAAATATTACCACATTTTGTAATTGGCCTTACTAATTGACTGAATAGTTCTGCTGTATTTGTAATCTGTCTTGAGTCCCAGTGGAAAAGGAGGACTGTAAAAAAAAAAAGAATAAAATCAATCAATAAGATTAATTTTAAAAAGGACAGAGGGTGAGCCTGCCTATCCGGCTAATGCAAAAACGGAGCCCTCTCAGTTTTCTTGGAATGGGGAAGGACTCACGGGGAAGGGGACAGACTTGGCTAACCCCCCTTCTGAAGGGGAGGCACTCACAGAAGCACCGTCCCCTGGCTTCCAGATCTCCTTGGAGGACTTGCCTAAAGATACACTGCTCAGTGACCAGGATCTAGTAGCTGCCACCTAAGAAATCAGACTGGCTGACTGACGCCAAGGAAATCTTGCTCTAATAAAGTCCTCGTAGACCCTTCAGATATGAAGTTGAATGGTGTTCCGTGGTGTTTTCCAAGGAAAAGGACTTCCCCATTGAGAGAGCTGCAGTCCTTTGTTCACAGATAATAATAGCCCGTGGCTGTTTTCCACTAAATGGCGGATGTTCAGGTTTTGTGTGATGCGTGTCTTCTGTTTCTGTGGGCCGCCCTGAAAGTTTCTCCAGGCCCCTTCCCACCCCGGTTCAGCCAGCCTCTGGCTAGACGCTATTAACCAATAACAAAATTTCTTGCTGTCTTTTCCAGTCAAGAGGTGGAGCAGAACTTGGGACAGGCCCTTTGCTTGGATACTCTTTTGGTAGGCCACGGAAAGATGATGCAAACGTTTTATTTCCAAAACTTGCTTTTAAAAGTGTAGCTGATATGGACCTCTGTATTGTTTTGAAGATAGTAGAAGATGGAGGACTCGGTGGGCAGCTGTGCCTTGCCGTGTACTCTCAAAGAAGGTTCTGCTGGTGAAGGGAGCAGGGGAGCATTTGGTGGTCTGAGGGTTAAAAAAAATCAAAACAGAGGTCCTCGGATTGCTAACGCTTGAGAGGGTCATTTCAGAAACGGTAACCTTTAGGCTTCTGTGTATTATTCTCAAGGGGTGCGGTGGCTCAAGTGGTTAAGACACTGAACTGTAGACTGGAAGGCCGGTAGTTCAGCAGTTTTGAGATCCGAGTGCCGCATGACGGAGTGACCTCCTGTCTCTGGCCCCAGCTCTTGCCAACCCAGCAGTTCGAAAGCAAGACATTTCAAGTAGATAAATAGGGACCACTTCGGTGGGAAGGTAACAGTGTTACATACGCCTCGACCACATGACCACGGAAACGTCTTTGGACAGCACTGGCTCTTCAGCTTGGAAACGGAGAGGAGCACCGCCCCCTAGAGTCAGATTTGACTGGCTTTTGAGCAAGGGAAACCTTTATCTTTACCTATATTATTCTTGCCCTGACCTGGACTGCCTAGGTTCACCTGATCTCGGAAGCCGAGCAGAGTTGGCCCTGGTCAGTATTTGGCTGGGAGACCACCAAGGAATACCAGGGTGGCCATGCAGGGGCAGGCAGTGGCAAACCACCTCCAAACGTCTCTTGCCTTGGAAACCCTACAGGGTCGCCATAAGTCAGCTGTGACTTGATGGTTAGAAAACCCCAATTATTTGTGTTTTGTAGCCCTGAGTGTTGAAAAACCCATTTTCCACCCTATGTGTTTCCCACCATTTTCTCATTTCCTTTGGGTCACAGCAGTTTAGAATGACATAGTGAAATTCGGGGCCCATACGTTTGGTATGCTACATGTTAGAACTGCAGGTTACTTCTCTGAGCCAAGGAACTGCGGGCACAGCAGAAGGCTGGTGTGTGCCCTGCTGCCTCGAAACAAGGCTTTCGGAGAAGTTCCACATGTGTTAATCCGTCAGTGGACACAGACTTCTCTTTGTTCAATGGCCTGTCCACAGCGCGTCTGTTGAGAAACTGCTGTGGCTGTATTTGGGGCAGTGATTTGTAAAGCGTGTCATGTTGTCCTCAGCTACACACTCCACACCCTTGTTGTGCGACACTTTGGAGGTGATTCACAGGTACTTACACTGAGGTGAGCTCATTAAAATCATCTCCTGTGCCCTTAAAGGACAGAACTGGTGGCGTGGGGTTGCTGCCCAGAGCAGCCGTGTTGTGAGCTCATTGCACTGTGCCTTCTTCTGCCAGCTAGCAGTATGGTGTGTTGGGGAAGAGAAATGTACAACGTGGTGATGTCACAGCACGACTGGCTTATGGGCGGAGCTTGAGAGAACCAGCGTGGTGTAGTGGTTAAGAGCGACAGACTCTTAATCTGGAGAACCGAGTTCGATTCCATACTCTTCCACATGAAGCCAGCTGGGTGACCTTGGGTCAGTCACAGCTCTTTCAGAGCTCTCTCAGCCCCCAAAATAAGTCTAGCTCGCCACCTATAAACAGCTGCCAGACAATCTTAGGATCTCTTGGTTATACTACACGCAATGTCATATGATAATTATAATAATTATTAATTATAATTAATTAATTATTATGGGTTGAAGGGGAGAGCTTGCCACAGGGCTGCCATTTTCAGTGGCATCCCTGTGTCTCCTTTAGTGTGCCGCTCCACCCTAAGAGATTTGCAGCACACCTCCTAAGAATTCAGGTTGGCAGGTGATGCACTCTATTCTTGGTGCTGGAGGGGGCAGCAGTGGGAGGGCTTCTAGTGTCCTGGCCCCACTGCTGGACCTCCTGATGGCACCTGGTATATTTTGGCCGCTGTGTGACAGAGTGTTGGACTAGATGGGCCATTGGCCTGATTCAACATTGGCTTCTCTTATGTTCTTATGTTCACTGCCGTCTTCAGATCACCGCTCAGATGGTTTGGACATAGCTGGAAACTCTGTCGAAATGGAGGCTTTGGCCGCCAGGCAGTCAGATGCCAGTCTTTACCACACACCAGACAAATAGCACGAGGCTCATTCATTTTGGAATACCTTCTTCATAGGGAAGAATACAGTAGATGTTTTCTGTTTTTCCCCCAAACTGACCTGGGAGTCCTAAGTTTGTCTCGACCAGCTCAGAGCATTCTAGGATCATACGATTCTGTTTCTGATTCCGTGCAGCTGGGATCTCAGGAATGGTGTGACTAATGCTGTGTGTCCAAAGTGGATTTGGCCTTCCGTTTCTCTGCCACCAGCCCATACCGAAATGTGAAGGAAAGTCAACAAGTAATTTGTAATATGGCCCGGTAGCCCTGGGGAGTCTGCCTTTCAATGAAAATAAGTTGTTTTGAGCGCTCCTCAGCCTCTGGGCCTGCCCAGAGTGGTTCTTTGGATTCTGGCTTGATGGAAGTGTACCCTACGATAAGTGCGTTATCACTCCTTCCCATGTGTGAGTCGATATAGTAACGTGTGCCTTTAAAAACACGGCAACACTGCAGCCTTGGACATTTTGCATTCTGTCTGGCACATTTGGCTCATTCCCGTTTTTAGATTCTTTAGGTGATGTTCTGCGTTTCCCACCTTTTGCACTTTATTTGTAGACTGTTTTCTCTTGAAATACACAAAGCAATCTAAAAGGTTCTCTTTTTTTGGAAGTGATAGAAGCACGGCTGTCGAGATTAATACACCGAGTCACTTAGAAGGATCACCCTTAACTAAGCTTGGCCTGGTAATGTATTTTTTTTCTCAGCGGTGCAAGTTAAGGGACATGAAGAGGAACACATGCAGCTGAGGTTCTGTGGCTGAAAGATCTAATAGTCATATAGGCAAAAGTTTAAGCGGCTTCTCACTTTTATAATGTATGACACCATTTGTTTTATCGTGCAAAGACTTGGCATAGTAAAGTTTCCTTCGCCTGATACTGTCATGTGTCTCTGTTTTCTGGTAGCTGTGTCTCCGTTCCCCCCCCACCACCCGGTTAGCTGGGATGCAGAATACGTTGTTAGCCTAATCGTGCTTTTTTCCAACAAATGCATTTCAGTTAAAGTATATGCTATGATCCATAGGAACTCGGGCATATTTCCGCCGTGCTTTGGAGTTTTTTGTTTTGGTTTGTTATCAGACTTCCTTTTGGATGTTGCCATCCAGTATAGCCACTAGACAGAACTGTTCTTTAAGGTCTGCTTTGAGGCTTCTCGCCGCCTCCAGGACCCTGTTTGGGTGGAAAGGTGGGACAGAAATGTTTAAACTGCTTCCAGACTGCACTTGGGGGGGGGGGGTGTCCCCTTTAAATTGCTGAATTCCCAAACCACCTTTTGAAACTGGGGGAATTTAAAGAGTGCTTTGTAGTTTCCAGAAAGGATGCCGTGTGACAAATGTAGACACCTGCATGTCGCTTTGTTGTCACAGTCGTGCTGCCCTTCTCCAGTTACCTGACGGGCTTTTTGTGCAAGTTTTTGAAGATGTGTGATATCAGTATTTCTATGGTTGCTTTGTTATTCATGTCACAAGCAAGGAGGATGTAATTCAAGGTTGTAGGGAAGCGGCAACGTTACATGCAACGACATAGACCGAGTCGTACACGTTTTCTGTTTTCTTCTGCTGCATAAACTCATGTGCAGGATTCAGCAATGTAATTTGGAATTAGATCCTTAACTCGAAGCAGCCTGGACAAGATGAGGAACCTTCTACAGGTAAAATAGTAAAAAGCCCAGGAGCACCTTTAAAACGAACAGACTTTATTGTAGCATAAGCTTTCAAGAAACACAGCTCTTTCAGGTATTCCATTCAGATTCATCGACAGAAGGAAGGGGCCACACACAGCCTGGATTGCGCCTTCTACCTTTTTCATGACTTTTGCAACTGCTTTGCATTCACATGGCACTTTTTCTGCATCCTCTTCCCCTCTCCCCATACCACCTATATATCTCTGGCCAGTTTCTTTGTACCCTCCGTGCATCTGACAAAGAGAGCTGTGTTTCTCGAAAGCTTATGCTACCATGAAGTTTGTTAGTCTTAAAGGTGCTGCTGGGCATCTTTCTACTTTGCAGCAACAGACTAAGACAGCCAACTCCTCTGGATCTATGACCTTGTATAGGCATTCACTTGTGGGTTTTCAGGAAAAGTTAGATGTATCTTCCAAATAAACGCAGAGAAATTTTTTTACTCCTGTGTCTTCTGATATATTTCTAGAACAAGTTGAAGTCATCGCAGAAAGACAAAGTTCGCCAGTTCATGATCTTCACGCAGTCCAGCGAAAAGACCGCCGTCAATTGTCTGTCTCAAAATGACTGGAAGTTAGATGTTGCAACAGATAATTTTTTCCAGAATCCTGAACTGTATGTACGAGAAAACATAAAAGGGTCCTTGGACAAAAAGAAGTTAGAACAATTATATAATCGATATAAAGGTAAGTGCTTGGTAATTCTTTTTTTTAAAATCTAATGTACAGTTTTTAGTCTGAGATCCTGTGCCTGGGGCAAAGTGTTTTCCAGAGCAGACTGAGGAGGGGGTTGCTAAAGAAGAAGAAGAGATTGGATTTAAACCCTACCCTTCACCCTTCACCCACAAAGGAGTCTCGGAGTGCCTTACAACCTCTTTCCCTTCCCCTCCCCACAACAGATTCCCTGTGAGGGAGGTGGGGCTGAGAGAGCTCTTTTGAGAACTGCTCTTGAGAGAAACGCTCTGAGAGAACTTGTGACTGACCCAAGGTCACACCAGCAGCTGCATGTGGAGGAGTGGGGAATCAAACCCAGTTCTCCCAAAATAGAGTCCGCGTTCTTAATCACAAAACCAAACTGAAGAGCCAGCGTGGTGTAGTGGTTAAAAGCAGCAGACTCTAATCTGGAGAGCCGGGTTGGATTCCCCCCACCTCCTTCACATGAGGCCTGCTGGGTGACCTTGGGCCAGTCCCAGTTCTCTCAAAACTCTCTCAGCCCCACCTGCCTCACAAGATGTGAGCTTTCGTGTGCATGCACACTTTGTCAGACAATGAGATGGAATTACAGATCATAGTTGTATATATAGGGGTGGATTGTTAAATTAGCATGCAAAATAGTGAAGATGTTGTTTAACAGATCATAAGAATGACAAGCTCGGTCTCTGGTTATCATCTGTTTTGGTTCAACTAGGAGGAAAAACAGCATAGGTAATAATCATGTCAGAACTGGAGATTGATGTGCCCTGAATTGTGAGAATCCAGTCCTTAGAGCCCCATCCATCTCCTTTCTAGAATGGAGGTGAACTTTACAGCATCTTGGCTGTATAGGGTATTTTCCTCGTCCCCAAAACAGAGAATCACATTTAAATCTACCATCCCAATTACATTACATATCCAATTATATTCTTAATTGTTGATCACCAACAGTTAAATAACTTGAAGGAGTTTATTTCTCGGCCACCCGCGTTTCCAATCGAAAAGGTTGCTCTTTGTCCTGGACCTTGACCCATGCTGCTTGCATACTTTGCTATGTGCCTGCTTTATAATCCTTCCGAGAGGGAGGTGTGGGGTCACAGCTAGGGGCTGTGTGTGAATGGCAGGGATGCATCTGGAAGAAATGTCTTGTCCTTGGCCAACGACTAACCACCAGACCCGTAAAATTAAAGCAGCCAAAACCTTTCCCATTGCTCAGCTCCTCGGCCTCTTTGCCTTAGCCTTGTGAACAAGCTTTCAGGGGTGATTCCCTTGGCTGTAGGTGCCCTCGGGTACGACAGTCAGAATGGGCCATTGGCTTCCCTCACCTTTGGGTGCAGTAGCCATGCAGTGTGGCTGCTAAGGCTACAGTGGAGGCTCGTCCTGGTCTTGTGTGAAGATGCCTGTTATTGCTTGGAAGAATCTCTGCTGCTTACAGACGACAAGGCAAGAGGCTCTATCGGCTCACCTTTTTCCTGTTGCATTTGCAGCCTCTCTGCCGAACCTGTGCCAAATCATCTCTCCGTGCCTGGCACACAGGAAGGGTTTCCTCCCTTTCCTCCATAGAATTGCCCATCCTCGTGCATCCTGATTTCTGCTCATAAGGAAAGGGAGAAATTCCTCCCTTTCCATGAGAAGGAGTTGACCAAGTTTGACTCACAGTGGTTAGTTTCCTCATCACAGTTTGGCTGTCATGACAAGTAACATAAAAGCTGTAAAGCAATTTGTAGACCCAATGAACGTGTAAGAAGAGCAGTGGTGGTTGCTGGCAACCATATCCCTGTGGAGTAAGAAAGACACTTCTTATACACGTGTTTTGTCTTGAAAGGGTGCCTGGCTGCAATTCCTCATAGTAGAAAAGGACTTCAGTAAGTTGGGGATTCTCCTTTATTTTATTTCACTCCTAGATCCCCAAGATGAGAATAAAATTGGCATAGATGGTATACAGCAGTTTTGCGATGACCTCGTGTTGGACCCTGCCAGTATTAGCGTATTGATCATTGCCTGGAAGTTCAGAGCTGCAACGCAGTGCGAGTTCCTGAAGATGGAATTCATGGATGGGATGACGGAACTGGGGTAAGTGCTCAGCCAGAGGGTGCGAAACTCGCCCAATCCTGAACGGTTGCCACGTGAGCCAAGTTGAAACAGAATCTTTTGCCAGCAGACGTGGGGAAGGTCTGCCTGTCCGTGGGCACACACGTGCAACAAACGCACGCACCATTGATTTCCTGACTCTGATTCCAGACTGTCCTTTGCATGGACAGTCACAGTCCTGGACTCTCCTGGCTGTCAAGCAAGGGACTTTGGCAGTTCCCTCTGCCCTGCTTAAAGCCCAGGACTCTGAAGCTGGGATCATGCTTCCCAGTTCCGTGTGTCAAAGCTCAGTGGAGGACAGGATAGGGCTGCAAACTGAAACTCACAGAAGGTATTCCCATACAGATCTGCTCCTAGGTGCACTTCAGAGGGTAAGATGCTGAAGCTGCAGACCGGAAGGTCTGTAGCTCGGCAATTCGAAACCCGAGTGCCGCGTGACGGAGTGAGCTCCCATCTCTGGCCCCAGCT
This sequence comes from Gekko gecko, assembly GCA_029375565.1. Lineage (NCBI taxonomy): Eukaryota > Metazoa > Chordata > Lepidosauria > Squamata > Gekkonidae > Gekko > Gekko gecko. Next base: position 125,473,290 of record JAPDNY010000008.1, read on the forward strand.
CCTGCCATCCTAGCAGTTTGAAAGCAGGACACTGCAAGTAGATAAATAGGTACCGCTTCGGTGGGAAGGTGACAGCATTCCGTGCACCTGAGTGTTTAGTCATGCCGGCCACGTGACCACAGAGAAGTCTTCGGACAGCGCTGGCTCGTCATCTTGGAAAAGGAGATGAGCACCGCAATCCCTAGAGTCGGATTTGACTAGCTTTCCAGCAAGGGAAACCTTTACCTTTTATATATATATATGTGTGTGTGTGTGTGTGTGTGTGTGTATAGATGGCATTGAACTTGTTGATTTGAGGGACATGAGCTTTGAGTTGCAGAGAGAGCCTGTGTCAGTGCGGCTCTTGTTACACTGCTGTTGGTAATCTTTAGCCCGTGTCTGTTCGTAAGAAAATGGAAATGAACCACCCACCAGGTCATTTGAATCAAATGGTTAGATCTGAGTTCAGGAGCGCCTTTTCTGCCCCCAAACATTTCCCCTCTGCTCTCTCACCAAGCGGCTTACAGTGTGTGTGGTACCTCTCCATCCTGAGTTCCTTCTTGGCAACACGGAGGGAGCTCTGGCTCTTGGAAGCTCATACCCCGAAAATCGTGTTGGCCTCTAAGATGCTAACAGATTTGAATCTGACTGTTGTAGTGCTTGACCGGCAGAGTTACACTGTCTGAAACTATTTGGAATTAAATAGTCACATTGCTGAATACTGTACTTTAGATATTGGCTGGACTGTTTTGTTTTGATTTATTTAATTATTATGCGTGCTCGCTTGGCAGCACATATACTACTAATACTATTATGCACCTCTGTAACCGAATTCACAGTTCAGAACAAAGGAAGCACTAGAGCCAAAAGGGGGGGGGTTTCTTGAGGTTTTTTATTTTTGTGGAAGGGACTTCACCTTGCCCCTCCTGGAAGCAGTCCGGTTCTTGGCGGCTGATGTAAATTTGTGTTGTTCTAAGGTCATGAGAGAAGGTTGGCCTGCATGCCAACTGAGTGGGTTGGACCGCGTGGACCTATTTTGCCGACGATGGTGCTTTCTAGAGGAACAGGGGACCGTAGAATCCGACTTCGTCTCTCCCTCTGCCTTTTATTATCACGACTATTTGATCATGAATACAGTATTTAAAAAGCGCTCTGGAAACACAGTGTGGCGTGACCTCTAACCTACAGATTTCTGTCCCCCTAACCCGATACAGATGTGACAGCATAGAAAAACTGAAGGCCCAGCTTCCTAAAATGGAGCAAGAATTAAAAGAGCCGGGAAGATTTAAGGATTTTTATCAGTTTACTTTCAACTTCGCCAAGAACCCGGGACAGAAGGGTTTAGGTATGTATGCTTAGTCGCTATCCTTTCCCGGTCCTGAACCAAGTGAGCTAAGCCACGTGGAGTGTCCCTGTGGGGCGGCTGCTGAGAGAAAAGGACTTCCGAGCCCTGCATCAGGTCAGAGTGGTGGAAGCCCACGTGTGAAGCTGCTTTATACTGACCCAGGCCCCTGGTCCGTCTAGATCAGTATCATCTACTCAGTGTGGCAGAGGCTCTCCAGGGACTCAGGCTGAGGCCTCTCACATCACCTACTGCCTGATCGTTTTAACTGGAGATGACAAGGATCGAACCGGGGACCTTCTGCATGCAAAGCAGAGGTTCCTCCACTGAGCCACAGTCCCTCCCTCTGGGCTTCCTGACCCAACGCTTCCTTGGCCCTCCTGGAAATATCCACCTCACCTGGTCTCCTGCTCTGGCCTCAGGGTCTGTCATGTGCCCAGCGGCACTTTCAGGTTTTCTTTCTCCAACTTCCATTGCCAGTGGAGAACTCATTCCACAGACTCAGTGCCAGTTCAGAAAGCGGCCTTTACTGCTGTGTGAAGACCTCCTAGGGGTGTGGAGTGAAGCTCCAGCGCACCGTGTAGAGCAGGGGTATCAAACATACAGCCCAGGGGCCATATCAGGCCACCGGAGGGCTTCTCTCAGGCCCTAAGAACATAGGAACATAAGAGAAGCCAATGTTGAATCAGGCCAATGGCCCATCTAGTCCAACACTCTGTCACACAGTGGCCAAAATATACCAGGCGCCATCAGGAGGTCCAGCAGTGGGGCCAGGACACCAGAAGCCCTCCCACTGCTGCCCCCTCCAGCACCAAGGATAGAGAGCATCACCTGCCCCAGACTGAGAGTTCCCATCTATACCCTGTGGCTAATAGCCACTGGTGGACTTCTGCTCCATATGTTTATCTAATTCCCTCTTGAAACCGTCCATGCTTGCAGCTGCCACCACCTCCTGTGGCAGTGAATTCCATACGTTAATCACTCTTTGGGTGAAGAAGGACTTCCTTTTATCTGATCTAACCCGGCTGCTCAGCAATTTCATAGAGTGCCCACGAGTTCTTGTATTGTGAGAAAGGGAGAAAAGTACTTCTTTCTCAACCTGCTCAATCCCATTCATAATCTTATAAACCTCGATCATGTCACCCCTCAGCCGTCGTTTCTCCAAGCTAAAGAGCCCCAAGCATTTTAACCTTTCTTCATAGGGAAGGTGTTCCAACCCTTTTATCATTCTAGTTGCCCTAGAATAGTTGCCCCTCAGTGGAACTGGCTGCCTTCTGCTTCTTCTTCCAGTTCTGCTGCTGCGGCGTCATCGTAGGTTTGCCGCTTACAGATACACACCTGAACGGCAGACTCAAGATTGCAACAGCACAGACATTTTAATGCAATAATTCAGAGCAAGAGGTCTCCGTTATCAGGCACTGTTAAATAAACAAAATATTGCAAGCGTGCTAATGTTTTAAGCACGTTTTTATTTTAAGTTTAAAAAAACCCCTTTGTGTTTGTGTCCTTTATAAAGTTTATATCTCCGCTCCCTGGCATTACATTTTATGACTCACATGGCCCGGCCGAACAAGGTCTCATTTATGTCAGATCTGGCCCTCCTAACGAATGAGTTTGACACCCCTGGTGTAGGGCCTGACCCACAAGGGCGCCAGTCTGTCGTTGCAACTGGGGCAGGGGAGCAGCTTTGCAGATCTGGGAGCCTTTGGCGTTCCTGCCCTTTTTGCACTTTCAGAACCGGCGGCTTAAAAACATAGGCTTTGTTTTGTGTGGTTTCATTATTAACGCATCTTTTACATTGCAGATTTAGAAATGGCCATTGCCTACTGGAATTTAGTACTTCACGGAAGATTTAAATTCCTAGACTTGTGGAACAAATTTTTATTGGTAAGCAGACATATTGTTAGTAGCTCTCAGATCTTGCTTGCTGCCTGGCTGTTCCAGAAAAGACGCAGATCGACCTTTGCCCTCAAGTAGCTGTCCGTGGCTGATGTTAGTAAGACGGAGGGGGGCCCTTGCCGCAAAACCTTTTCTTGATTTTAAGCTCACATGACATGAAGCCGCCTTGTACTGAATCAAACCCTTGGTCCATCAAGGTCAGTATTGTCCACCCAGACTAGCAGCGGATCTCCGGGGTCTTTTGCATCACCTACTACTTGGTCCTTTTAACTGGAGATGCCAGGGATCGAACCTGGGACCTTCTGCATGCCAAGTAGATGCTCTGCCAGTGAGCCGCAGCCCCTCCCCAAAGTTCAAAGAAGAAGGATGGGTGTGGGACTTAGGATGAGTCGGAATCCCCACGCTGAATGTATCCCACATGTGACCTAATGTACCCACCTGTGTCTACTGTTTGACCGGGCTTGCGAAAACAGACAGAAGTATCAGACACCGCCTGGCAAGTGACACTATGTGGTCTGGTATGGAAAAAAAATATACAGATGTGTGCTAGATGCCCACAGAACAATACAATAACAAGAGAGATAGATTAAAGTGTCGGGTAATGAAAAACAACCACTTATTCCTTCACAGAAAAAACACAAAGGTCAATAAAATTACACATAGCCGTCTGCGCCAGACTCTCTCAGTCAATATCCTTCTAACAGTCTTGTATTCTCAAAAGCCGTCTGCTCTAAATTCAATCTCTCTTTCGACACTTATTCCAGATATTGAAGTGTTTCAGACCCCTGGTCTTTCCTCAGGAACAAATCCTATATAGGAATCTCACATTCAATGTTACCGTTCAAGTTGACACATTCATTGATTTACTTTTCTGTTAATCTACTTGGACAAGGTCTCCTCCCTTATTTTCAAGCATGCCGCTGCCGCTGCCAAAGTGAAATGGACCCACTTCTGTGGGCATCTAGCACACATCTGTATATATTTTCTGATACCAGACTCTTGGGATTGTGTGTTATTCTTGTGGATTGTTTGTCTCATGGCCCGTTATGCTGAGAAAGTGACGCTATGTGACCAGCGCACAGCATTTGAAGGGTGGGGGTCATGCATTAGGCCAGAACATTGGCCCATCTAACCCTGTGTTGTCTTCTGAGCAGTGACTGGCAGGGGGTCCCCAGGTGCTTAGGCAGAAGGCTTTCCCAGTCCTAATCCTTGAGATCCTTTTAACAGCAGATACTCGTCGTCCTGTGCAGACCACCAGTCCGCTCTGCACATTAACTTACTGCATGGGGCAAACAGCGATCATGAACACGAATCGCCTGCGGAGTGCAAATGTGTGTAGGAGGCGTCTGCGCACGCCCTCCCTCCCCATAATCAACAGTGCTCAGAAAGCAGCATCACTTGTCATGGGTAGGGGTGGGGTGCGTAAGGGCACTTCCTCCTTGCACCAGGCACAGAAGCACGGGGTGGGGCCTGCGTGCGGATTCCCGCTCTCCCTCCCCATGTGGTGAATCAGTGCCGAAGACTGTTTGGCTGCACAGAGTTAGGGACTGATCATGTGTGCCTGCAAAGTATGTGGTCTTTCTTACTTGGACATAGAAACATAGAGCTGGAAGGGACCTCAAGGGTCATCTAGTCCAACCCCTTACACAATGCAGGAAATTCACAACTACCTTCCCCCCCCATCCCCATGACAGAGGCTAGATGGCCGTCTGACAGCCATGCTGATCCTGTGAACTTGGGCAGATCATGAGAGGGAGGGGCAGGAATGGTTGCATCAGTGCTTAGTTCTCGAGGCCCTCTCTTACACACCCAAGGAAATGCTGATCGCCACTTTGGGGTCAGGGAACAATTTTTCTCCGGGCCAGTTTGGCTGAAGATCCCGGAGGTTTTTTGTCATCTTCTGGGCATGGAACAGGGGTCACTGGGGGTATGTGGGGGGAGGTATTTGTGAATTCCCTGCATTATGCAGGGGGTTGGACTAGATGGCCCTGGAGGTCCCTTCCAACTCTTATGATTCTATGACCCCTGCTGTGTGCCCAGAGGATGGCAAAACTCTCCAGGATCCCTGGGCCAATCTGGCCTGGAGGAAAATTCCTTCCTGACCCCAGAGTGGCGATCAACATTACCCTGGGCATGTAAGAAAGGTCCCCTCGAACCAAGCGCTGGCTCCTCCCTTCATGCCCTCCCTCTCACGATCTCCCTAAATTCACAGGATCAGCATTGCTGTCAGATGACTACTTAGCCTCCGCTTAAACATCTCCAAGGAGAGCCCTCCACCTTTCAAGGAAACCTGTTCCACTGAGGAACCACTCTCATTGTCAGGAAGTTCTTCCTCATGTTTAGCTGAACATTAGGAGAAACTTCCTTCATGTGAGAGTCGTTCGGCAATGGATTTGGTTGTGGGGGGAGGGGTCAGGAGGGGCACAGGGTGTTTTCCCTGGCGGCAGGTCTTCGTGCAGCAACTGGCCCACCCTCTGTCGCTTTGGATGTCTTTCACTGAGCAGGGATTATAAAGCCCCGTCCCACTCTAGGATGCCGTGCTTTTGGCGTTGAATGGTGGCCTCCCTTCTGGGGCCACAGAAGACTCTGTGCCTAGATCTCCCTTCTGATGACAACTGCATGTTTTTTTCCCATCCCGCAGGAACATCATAAAAGATCTATACCGAAGGACACTTGGAACCTTCTTCTAGACTTCAGTACAATGATAGCGGATGATATGTCAAATTATGACGAGGAAGGTAATGTTACTCCCTAGGCCTGTTTAGTATTTTGAATGCTTTTGTTCATGTCCCCACCAGCACCACCGCCCCAGTCCTTCAGTGCATAATTTTTCTTTCCGTGGGGCTTCTGCAGAGGTTCATCAGTGGCTATTAGCCACCAGGTATAGATGGAACACTCTTTGTGGGGCAGTGATGTTCTGTATTCTTGGTGCTGGGAGGGGGCCACGGGGAGGGCGTCTGGAGTTCTGGCCCCACCGGTGGACCTCCTGGGGGCACCTGGGTTTGGGCTACTGTGTGACACAGAGTGTTGGACTGGATGGGCCACTGGCCTGATCCAGCACAGCTTCTCTTATGTTCTAAACCTTCAGTAGGCACCCCGTGACCTCTTCATGGGTCCCACTAACTTCCGCTATAAGAGCATACGCTGACTTTTTCTTAGTGCCATGAGATGCTGTGTTTTCACTGGGAGGAACACAGCAGACAAAGAGAACGGTTTGTCCGTCTTCTGGAAAACAAGGCCTGTCTTTTGAGCAGACACTGGGCTTCAACCAGAGCGTTTCTCTTGTCTGTTTAAATGCAAAACCATAACTTAATCCTTTTGAGGATATTTTTATCAATCCAGTTTTTTTTTAACCATCCTTTCAATATTTCCAAAGGAGTGGAGGATGCATGTGAACACAAATATATCTGGGGACAGAGTCCCTCCTGCCCCTGCGCTTCCTCCCCTCTGAGGATCCAGGTGAGCTTGCCACGGTGCTGCCGGGTGGCCTCCTGTGGCCTGCGCCTCTGGCTGGACCTGCTTGGGCAGCCGGGACCTTGAATGGCCGTCCTCTCAAAAGCACTCTCTGGCAGTGATTTGTTTATTGAGAAATAATCATGTTCCAGGCTAGACCTGTACCGTGTCAGAACTGAGGCTCTGGCGGGAAAATCCAAAGATAGAGACAGTTCAAACGAGCCCCCCCCCCCCCAAACATCCAGTCACACTTGCAACCATCCCACCTAGCTTTCGCGCTTCTACATCCCCCTCCACCTGTGAGTACAGGAATCCCTTATCTAAGACAGCGAAGCAGGCACAGCTTTGACTTCAAGGTCATCCCTGGCAGGAGGAGGGAGGCATCTTAGAAAAAGTTACATCGCCAACGACAGAGCGGTTCACACACTCAGCCATTTACACACACACACCCTCAGGAATTTTCCTTCCCCCATAATTCATGGCAAATTGAGACAGAGTTTGACACCAGCGAATGAGCAGGGCAGGGCACAAAATCCTAGACTAGAAGAAGAAGAGATTGGATTTATACCCCGCCCTTAACTACCCAAAGGAGTCTCAGAACGGCTTACAAACTCCTTCCCCTTCCCCTCCCCACAACAGACACCCTGTGAGGTGTGTGGGGCTGGGAGAGCTCTGACAGAAACTGCTTTTTCAAGAACAGCTCTGAGAGAACTGTGGCTTGCCCAAGGTCATCCAGCCAGGTGCAAGTGGAGGAGTGGGGAATCAAACCCGGTTCTCCCAGATTAGAGTCCGCGCACTTAACCACTACACCAAACTGACTAAAGGAAGGGTGACCTCTAGAACAGGTGGGAAGGCCCGGCAGGCCAGAAACAGACTGGGGGAACATGGGACGGGCCCTCGGCCTGAAGAACAGGGGCCAGGAGAGGCTTTTAGCGAGCTGGAGGTGAAATGACTGGCTGGAGAGGGCAGAGGGGTGACAGCCCATTGGCCTGAAGGGGCTTGGGAGGCATCAGGAGCCCAGGGAAGCCCTGCCTGGAGACAGCCATGGAGGAAGGAGGCCAGGTCTTGTCCTCAAAGCCAGGGGGCCAGCAAAGGCCAGCAAGAGAGGGACCCAAGGTGAAGGAGTTATGCCCCTCCTCTCCATTGCTGGGGCATTGCTCATAGGTCCACAGGAAACGACGCTGGAAGACGAGCTCCTCCTGGGCTCCAGTCCCCAGCCCCAGGAGTCTGACAAAACATTTGTTATTCTAGCAATCGGCACAAACCGACGGGAGCACCTTAAAAAGTTTCCAGTTCTCCATTTTGTGAAACGTTTATTGAGGCGCACTAAACTTGTCCGCCTTTCTCCTCCTTTCAGGGGCCTGGCCGGTTCTTATCGACGACTTTGTGGAATTTGCACGCCCTCAAATTGCCGGGATAAAAAGTACGACAGTGTAGTGCTAAAACGAACCTTCTGGAATGTACATAGTCTTGTACAAATAAAAAATAATGAGGACAGATTGCACGGCCGATTTCCGCCGGCTGGACTGCACAGGACTGAAGACCAATCCTCACCAAGCGAAGACTGAGGAGGGTTGAGACCAACCTTTTAAGGATCTACCTTGGACCATATCAGACTGCGGCTGCCTCGGGCTTCTCGCCTAGCCTGGGCCAGCTTGGCTTATTTAAAAAACAAACTCCAGCAGTGTGGACTTCTTCTTCTTTTTTTTAATGGAGGACCCTCATCATTCCCATAAACCTTAAAATGTGTCGGGTGGTCATTACTTTTGAGATTTCTGGTTCCGCGTTGAGTGCATCTCTTCACCAAGCAAACTCTGGGGTGTAAGAATTCCTCAGATGAGTCTCTCATCCCAGTTGGGTTTTTTTTTTTTTAATTTTGTCGTTGGCTTTTTTTTTTTTAATAGCTCTTGTGAAATAACGTACTCCTGGGCCAGCTGCAAAGACTCTGCTGATGGAAAACATCCCCCGAGAGTGACGAGTTGAGGATCTTGGTTTCTTAGGGCCCATGCGGTCAAAGTGAGCGGCCGAGTGGGTTTTCCGCTTTTTCTTTTTTTAAAAGCAAATTTAGAAACGCTTCGACGAAAGCCCGTCTTCTTCCCTTCCTCCCCGTATCAGGCTAAACAGGTGCTTGAGTGAAGTCTAATCGTATCCATGACGAACACTGTTTGAAAACACAGCGCAGATAACACTGTGCACGTAACAGTACCCCCGTTTTAATAGTATAGTCAGAAACACTGGGTGCCTAACCTTAAACGCTGAATCGCCCTCTGGGGGCCCTGACCGCTGGTAGCTGGATCCCGTATAACTTACGTTTCTGCCTCTTATTGCTGGTGTGCCCCCCCCCTCCACTTTCTTATCAGTGGCTCCCCACGGCTGCCAGCATCCCAGCCACCGTTGTTCTTTAGAATACTGCATGAGCAGTATGGGAGGGAGCTTGGCTCGAACTGGGGTGCCTACAGCCACCAAGATAATGTGGTGCACAGGACTAGTGAAGCCCTCCCCCCAAGCCTCCATGGGGATACCTTGGTCTGCTGTGCAATGTAATTGTGTAGCATTGTCCTAGAGCAGGGGTGGGCGAATATTTCCCCCTTCCCCCTTTGGTCCTCCAGTTCTTGGGGCTGGTCGGTATCTCCACCTTCGTTTATCTGACTCCGCTGTGTCTGTCGTCCCCCCGCCCCCCCCCCCAACATACATGGAGTGATTTTGCCTCAGAGGAGGCAGAGCCACATAAATGTTTGTAACGCCTATAGCGGAGTCGGCGCTTGGCAAAGGAGGACTAGCCGGTTTCATCTGGAACGTGAGGTCACACATTGCTCACAACCGGCTCTTAAGAGTTGCCCGATAAAATTTTGTAGTATGGTCAAGCTCCTCTTTGTCCAAAGCATTGTCTTCTCTCCCCCACCCCACCCCACCTCCCCCCGCTTTTAAGTCCTACTGAAATGTTAAAAACTTGAATACAGTACTGAATGTGTAATCTTAATTACACAACATAAACCTCCCTGTTGGAGCCAATGAAGAGTTTTGATAGTTGGACTGGTATGAGGAGGAGCAGGATACAGATCTTTCCTCAGTCACTGGGTTGAGCCACAAAACAGAAACCTTGATGACGCCAGTGGCACTGATGTAGCGGGTGATGCCATTTATTTGCGACACGATTCTTTTTGATCAAACAAAATGGAGATTTACAGTGGTTGGCCAAAGGGCAACCCCCCCCCTCCCCGACCGAGAGCTTCAAGGGAGCTCTAGTGCCTACGGGGCTCCTTCGTGGCCGCAGCAGGGGCTTCTCTGTTCATGTCAGCTGTGGATGAGCAGGTAGGGCTGTTGCCGATGTTGGAGACCCTGCTCGACTGGAGCTCCCGCGGGTCAGAGTGGAGGGGGTCCATTTCACCCAAGCAAGCACAGACCGTATCGAGCACAATCCAGCCAAAAGGGGCGGAGCACTTTGAAGTCCAGCCTATTTCAGTGGGAGAGAGTTAAGAATGTGCGTGACCCGTTAGTTGAACTGGCTGGAACCTTTAAGAACCTGCTTTGCTTTGGCTCGGTTGAGACAGAAACATTTCTTTGGGCTCTGAACCGTAAAGAAGCGGGAACCGTCCCTGCGGTCTCCGGCATGGACCCCTCCTCCCGTTTCCGTCATTATCACGAGCACCATTACGGCTGCTCCAAGATGAATGTTGACTCACCCCTAGTTTCCCTTCAAAGGTTGAAAGCAGAATTAGGGTTAGTTTGTAAATCCTGCTCAAAGCTATCCATAGTGTTGACCCTGGTATAAATGTAACGGAGAGGAGAAGGAAGCCCCGGGGATCCCTGTGGTTCAGAGATCAGGAACTGTTAGGTCTATACCGGATCTCTGAATCCTTAAGTTGCCTGTAGTGGCATCGGTACCATACAGAATCGGTCACTCCAAAGCATGGTCTTATTTTTTGTGTGTGTGTTTTTGTACGAAAGCAGCACTTGAAATGCCTTCGGGCTACAATGTCATTTAACTCCACGAGCAACGACGAATCTCCCCCCCCCCTTGAGGCATTTAAAAATCCAATCGAGTCATTAAGAACGAGACGTCCAGGCTCCGTCTACTCCACGGCGTGCCAATGCCTGATTCTCATTTATCCTTGAAATTAGAAAGCACTTTTATACACGTGGTAGAATAATTTTAGGGGAAGGGAAAAAATCCCTCTGGTATTAAACTGCTTAATACTTTAAAAAACGAACTGGTCAGAATGATGCCTCCCTTCTTCCCTACAGTGTCCTTTTGATAAAGCTTAGAGAATTGCATTAATTCAAGGTCGCCACTGGATAACCTTGGGAATCTCTTCTCCAGCTGCTGGGAGTGGCAGTCAGAGATTTTGCTTCCCTGCTTTCAGGTTTTTCCCCCGTTTCTTTTCTCTCTCTTGTGTAAATATTGGCAGAGACTTGAATTACAAAAACTTTGCAAAGTGCGCGCGCGCCGGTTTCTGTCTTGAGGAAATTTTGGGTACAGCTTTTCCAAGAATGATTCGTTAATGTATGCTGTGTATTTTGTGTGTGTGTGTGTGTTAATGTTCATGGTATTTTTCCCCCTCTTTAAATGAAACTTACTTAACTCTATGCCTGTGCCGAAGTCATAGGTTTGGGGGCATCAACACCGTGCGCTTTTTTTTTTTTTTAACAGATTCTTCCTTTTGCAATGTTGAGGCCTTTTCGACAAAATGGATTTTGCCATCAGTTTGGTACTACACGATTTATAATTACTGTGTAATTATAAAATTGCATTACATAAAGCATTGCTGTCTTAAGTAGCAGAGAAACTAAGGTTGTTTTGTGTGATTGCATCTTTGGATTTTTAAGGGCGGGGGGGGGGAGAGATTCAGTCCATGGAGCACAGGTAGGGTACCCCCCTTCACTTAAGGGGGCTGAGCATACTCATTTTGCATCCTGCCAAGGAGCAGAAATATTGGGTGTAACGATGGTTTGTTTTTGAACATAAATGTCTGGCTCCAGCAGAAGTAGAAAAATGCTTGTGTTTGTGTGTGTATGAGAGAGAGAGAGAGATATTTTTTTTTGTTTGTTTAAAAGTTACTGTGGCCTGTTTGACTTCAGTATTCATAAAACCAACTGAAGCTTTGATCTGGCAGTAGCTTTCCCTACATAAGTTGTTTTCCTTTTGCCAAATGGGTTTTTTTTTTTTGGGGGGGGGGGAACGAGTGGATGTTTTAAAAATAAAAATTAGGGTTTTTTAAATACTAAAATGTAGAATTAGAAATATCCAGGGCATTTGGGAATCACGGTTTAATTTCCGTCACACGACCGGCATCATTTTGTAGGCTGAACTGTAACTTTTTAGAGAAACCCCTCCAAATGAACCACAGGCAACAAAAGTTCAAGCCCAGTTATCCTGGTCGAAATGTGTATCGAATTATTTCAGTTAAAAAAATGTGATTTTTTAAATAAAATAATTCACGGCAAGGAGGCCGATGAGAGAGTTGGAAACCGCTAACGGCATCGTGCTCGCCATGAAACGTCAAGACTGCAGTGGGGCGCTGTAGATAATTCTTCTCTCTTTTCATGGCACATCGGTCTAAAATGCCTAATATTGACAGGCGGGGAAAGGAAGGGGACCTCTCCAGTGTGGAATGCGGCTGGACCAAAGCTGGAGCTTCACGATTCTTTGGAACCTGTTAAATAAAAGTAACTTATTTCTTCAAAAACGGTTTTACTATCCTTCTGCAGAATGTTTTTAAATTCAATGTAACTTAAAACCTTTTTTTAAAAAAAACGCACAACTTTTGTCATTCATCTTTTGCTTTTAAAGATGCAGTTTTATAGACTGTTCTCAAAAGATGCACAGGTCGGTTTAGGGTCCCTTCTCCCATTACACTGAGTCAAGGCAGATCAGCTCTTGTCGCTGTCTGGTGTACAGAGAGCAGTAGCCACTCACCACTTCATGGCACACGTGTTCCCACATTCACTGAGCCAGTTTGGGGTAGTGGTTAGGAGCGCGGACTCTCATCTCAGAGAATCGGGTTTGATTCCCCACTCCTCCACATGCAGCTGCTGGTGTGACCTTGAGTCAGTTACAGGTTCTTTCAGAGCTGTTCTCTCGAGGGCAGTTCTTGAAAGAGCTCTCTCAGCTCCACCTACCTCACAGGGTGTCTGTTGTGGGGAGGGGAAAGGAGACTCCTTCGGGTAGTGAAGAGTGGGGTATAAATCCAGTCTCCTTCATTTTAAGAAGCATGCTTAAAATGCACACACCCTAAGAACGTAATGTGGAAGTGATCCTTACATTTTTTTAAAAATTATTTTTATTAAAATTTCCAAATGTTTAACAGAGCAATACAAACATGGTCAACTTGGTGAGCTACGTGAAGCATTTTTTAAAAAAAGTTTAATAATACATTTTAATGTGCCCTTATACTATTCAGTTGAGTAGTGCGAATTACATAATTTTGTTTCCGGGAGGCAATTTAAAGAAAAGGACTGAGCTGACTAAGTACTGATCTTTGACTATGAAAGGAATGTTAACTGCTTTTTAACTTTATATCAAGAGGTCTTTTCTCTCTAAAAAGTGTGACCATTTTTCTAAGTGATCCTTAGATTCTGAGCGCGTGGAAAGAATAGCTGGGCTTCCAGCTGGAAAAAAGACTTTAGAAATGGGGGGGGGGAGGAAACAAAAAAGCTGCGGATGCTTGAGTCTTCAAGTTGGACACCAAAGGTTTCTATCCATTTATATAGATACTTATTCCCCCCCTTTTCTCAGAGTACATCTTTCTCCTGTACTCTGTTTTACTCTCAGAACCACCACCTTGTGAAGTAGGTTAGGCTGAAGAGCGTTTGGCTGGCCCAAGGTCCCTCAGCGAGACTTCCGTGGCGGAGTGGCGATTTGAACCTGGCTTCCCTCAACGCTAGTCAGATGCTTTGACCACAGCCTCATGCTGGCTCTGGTTTTTGTTTCCTTAAGTACAACTGCTGTCCCTGAACGCCTGCAGGTTACTGTGAGCCCAGTCCTCAGCAGTTGCCAGAGGCAGTTCTCCGGATGTGAGACTATCCCAAGGAATGGTGGCAGCAGCTTCTTGGGGGACAGCGGGCGAACGCTTCCCCAAGGTAATAACGCAAGAATGTCATTGACTTGGGCTGCTAAATCTGCCGTTCCCATTGTGCAGGAATCGTGCCCTCCACTTTTACTCGAATGGTGCCAGCTATGTTAGTTCTTCCACTGTGTGATGGATTGCATGTATGATGGTCTGAATGAACTGCAGCCCACGTGCTTTGGATTGGTGGTCCCTGTATTAGGTCACCGGCTGTCCCATTCATGTATATGTCAGGTGTTTGTGCTGCACAGTGCGCCCCGGCCTATGTGGGACGATGAATACACCCATGTTGCAAAGTCCCAAACATAACCTGTGAGAGCAGGCTACCTTTTACGTGCTCCGAGCTTCAGGCTTATTTGAGTTATGTATCAAGTGTGTTCCTTTGAGCGTACTGAAACTTCTTTTGAGTGCACTGAACCTTCTGCCACCCTCCAGAACTAGGGAGGTTCCCCCTTCCATTAGACAATGGACGACTGTTCCACGAGATGGGCGCATTTAGTCAGTCGAGGCGGCTGCTGTTTGCATCCAAGCAGAGCACCGCATCATACCAGACTGCTTTTAGTACACCAGACAAGAACACAAAGCGCTCAGGCATTCAAGCCCCCTGAGGATGCCCTATTTAACCCCAAAGCCTGCAATCTATTCTAGGCAACTATAATATATGCGGAGAGAAGCGCAAGGCTGGGCGGGACTCATCTCCTCTCGGCCCCCCAACCCCGGGGGTCATGGAGGCAGCTGATTGTGACGTGTCCCTAAATGGCCTTTAACTCCGTGGTGTTTAACAAGCAGACCTAAGTGTTTTTTTGAGGGGAGAGATGGCTGTGAAGGTACCTCCAGAAAGTGAGCAAGCCGTGGAAGGGGCTGTGATTCAAAGGCAGAGGCTCCGCTTGGCGTGCAGCAGGCCCCAGGTTCAATCCCAGGCATCTCCCATTGAGTAGACAGTACGGATTTTGACGGACCGAGGCTCTGATTCAGTATAAGGCAGCTTCGTGTATTCATGCATCCCCCCCACCCAGGATTGTCTTTATTTACAGCAAATTATATTTAGTCTTGAATTACAACTGACAGCTCCCCCAACTTTTCACCTCTTTGAAGTATGAGAGCGGTTTAACTTGGTCACTTTGCAGTGAAGTCGAGTGAACGTTTGCTGAAGCCACCAGCATGGCTACCGAGCAAGCTGCCTTAGAACGGAATCTGATTGATTTTATGCTGACCGGCAGCCGCTCCTCCTCCTCTCCAGACAAGTGGGTGTGCCAAACCCTGCAACTCGACTGAAGACAGCAGCTGCTGAACCCAGGCACATGTAGCTGCAGCCCCCTCTCCGGCGGACCCTTAAGAAAAAGGTCTTGCCTGTCAATGTCATACTGAAGAAAAACTGGCAGCGCATCTGCTGGGCACGCAGACGCTCCCAGGCCCAATCCCCAACACCTTCCATCAAAAGAAGCAGGTAGCTGATGAGAAAGACCCTGGAACTGCCAGTCAGAGTAAAAAAAAACATCCACCAACCTTAATAGGCCGATGGTCTGACTCGGCACAAGGCAGTTTCCCAGGCTGCAAAAGCAAAAGTTTAAAAGCCAAAAAAGCCTTAGCTAAGCCCAGAAGTGTCTCCTCCTGCATCCTAAGAAGATGGCTGAGAGCCTTCGCTTGGTGCACCTGTTTCATCTATTGAAAATGGACACATCGAATGGCTTCCTTTGCAGGCCAGTCATAAACCTGTTAACGAGGCAGAAACCCAAGTTGCGAGCTCAAAAACTGAGGACAGAAACTGGATTGTGCGTCTCAGGTGGGACACTGCATTGCCCTCAGTGGAAAGTGCATTCAATGAGGATTATAACAACAGGGCCAGGGGTCCCTTGGCCTGTTGGTGTGGAAGTTTGCAATGTAAATCAGCCATCCCGCTCTTAACCAAGAAGAAAAGAGAGTTTAAGCCAATTGAAAGTCAAAAGTTTTATTCAATAAATATAATTCTCCATAAATGTTTGTAGACCTTTTATTGACAGAGTGATACAACAAGCACGCTGTATTAAACTTCCACAGAAGATCTAAAAAGGACGTCTGAGGTTGTGGCCACAGTGCCTGCGGTCAAAGAGTTCCTGGTATCGATTATTGCTAAGGTTTCCACTTGGCAACGCTCCTACAACGCTTAACTTGCAAAGTTCGGGATTCAAACAGCTCA
Organism: Gekko gecko; assembly: GCA_029375565.1. Classification (NCBI taxonomy): domain Eukaryota; kingdom Metazoa; phylum Chordata; class Lepidosauria; order Squamata; family Gekkonidae; genus Gekko; species Gekko gecko. The sequence continues at coordinate 125,489,206 of JAPDNY010000008.1, forward strand.
CACGAGTTGCATACAGCGCCTCCTGCGACCGGGTCACTCGGAGGCCTTTTCAAAAGGTGACCGCGGCACCTCAGCCCTGCTTGGCTCCGGAACAGAGGATCTCAACGTTGGCTCGTGGCTTCTTTACGCCAATAAGGGCAGAAATAGTCAAAAGCAATGTCAATTAAGCACGTCTTATGAAGTACACTCTTTGGCATCGTACGGACAATGTCTCCTGTATATCTGAAGAAATCCTCATTTAAGAGATAAAAAAAAGTTTTTCTTGGCTGCTTGAGGAAAAGAGGGTGGATATCTTTTATTTCACTGAATGAGGCCCTCTCTAAGGTGGCAATTCCTTTGGAAAATAGTGGATTTAAACGGTGCACAGTAGAACCGAGACTGCGCATCTTTGAGCACAGGGAATTAGTTGGGTTTCACTGAAAGGAATGGGATTCGAGTCATGACAATCCTTGTCCCACTGATTTCAGTAGGATACCTAAGTGGGATTCCCGTTCTTGAGATCAGGGCTACGAGGAATGTCAAAAGCATTCACATTTTATGTTCTTGGCCACCGCCATGCGCCCCCGTGTGCTTTTTTTCAACCAGAGATAGCTTTCTGCTCTGTTATCTGTTATGGAATTCCAATGTATTTACAACACAGGCGGTCAGAATAAGAGAAACAATGGGGGGGAATACGATAAACCCACAGTGCTGGTAACACTCCAACTGCTGCTGATGTTACTCCAAGCAAATCTTGAGGAGCGCGGATGGGAAAAACCTGTCCACAAACACTTCTCCATTCACTTAAGTGGAGAGGGTGTGGTAAGTTCCTCCTGGCCTGTCACCATTAAGATAAAAGGGAAGCCCATTGCCAGGGGAACTGGGGAATGAATGTGAACATTTGCTCTCCCCTCTTGAAGTGAAGCCTATGTGGGAGGCGGCTGCATGAACACAGTCTAATTTAATGTTAATAAAAAGCAAATCTGCATATTTCCCAATAAAAATGTGTGTGTGATATTTGTTCATGCCTTGCGGCTCTCAAACATCGGATGTTTATTCTGCATGGCTGTTATGTTAAGGAAGTTTGGCCATCCCTGTGCTATGGGATACTGAACAAGCAGCTCTATCCTATCACCCGTTTTCCATCAGGAAACTGCACGCGTTTAGCAAAAAGGGCAATGGCTAAAACCAATCAGACTGAGCGGTTGTCTACACAACATTCCGTATGGAACTGCCCCCCAATGTCTCTAGGGATGCAGCTGCCTGCAGGAAGTGATGTCGGATTTGAGGTGTCCCCGGCTACAGTTTGCATTTCACAGGGCAACGGCATCCTGGGTCAGGCCAGGTTGTCGTGTCGTTGCACTCCAGAGGAGGGTCAGATCCCTTCATGTGGCGTGGCTGGTAAGATCTGAACAGGTTCTCGGTCCTACTGCAAACAACAGGATCTTTTACAGGGGATTTTAAGTCCTTTTCCCTCCTAATGGGGCTTAGGATATAAAACCTTGTGCCTTAAGCACTCTCTACGAGCAACCAGCTTCTGCTGGCAGAGGAGGAGGAAGAGGAGGAATGCCCCTTTCCTTCCACCTGGTGCCACCTACGCCAAGGTAGATCCCTTATATAACTTGTATTCCAGTTACAGAGTTGGCTGAGCGCAACATTCAGAGCAGCAGAAGGAAGCCCAAGCTTGTTAGTGATAGCAAGACACAGCAGGAGCGGCAGTCGCAAAAGCCAGAGACCCGCACGGGATCTTTGAAGCAGCCGGCCCACTGTAAACAGGGGGCTGCCATCGTGTTTTGCTGCTGGATGGACAGAAGAGCCAATTTTACTGCCCAGAGAAAAAAACCAAAAACACCCACATCCAGCTATTCAGAGACACTAAAGCCACCCGGAGAAGAATCCATAGCGGGCCGCTTTAGGTGGAGAAGATGGAGCTATTCCTCACATTAAGTTTCGGAGAGGGGAGGAGTTCCTGAGTCGCTTCGTCTCCCTGCCACCCCGATCGAGTGGCTGTGCAATCTGAGCCACACGAGGAGAGCCAGGGCGTGTGGGGGTGAGAGGATCAGCCTAGAAGTTGGGACATCTAGGTTTGCTTTGGATGACCTTGGGTCAGCCACTGTCCGCATAATTGACCCAACAGGGCTGTTGTGAGAACACAGTGAGGAGGTGCTAACGACCCACACCATGCGGAGCTCCTTGGGAGAAAGGAGGGGATAAAAACATGCCCTTTCTTGAGGGGATGCGCGGCTTAGAAGGGAGCACGGGCCTTCCCACTGGCTTCAATTTCAGCTCCTTGTGGCACATGCAGTGGTCCTCCACACTGATGCAAAGGATGCTCTGACGGTGCACCCTATGGCACATGATGTTCCCTGAAAGCTTTGGACTGGGAATCCTACAGACACTGAGGGCTGTACCTCTGGACAGAATTAGGCATCTCCCCCAAACTCCCAATCAGTGAAAAATCTCTTAGGGGGCTGCCCTGGAGTGACTTATGGAACCCATCCCATCTCTGAAGAAAAAAACAGTAATGTGGGAGAATGAGCCCACTTCTCTTCTCTGGGCTTTGCGTATCAGTTACCATTACTGAGTTCACTACGTTGCAATTCATTAACTCCACACTGAGTTCAGTGACTCCTTTTGCTCTGCCCAGAATTGTGCCTATGACTGAACCTAAAACAAAACAAATCGAGTTACCGAAGTACACAAAAAACATTTTGTTAACAGGTGAAATTATGAAAAGTATTAGCGGCCCTGGTACAAAATATATTTGCTCAGCTTCCATTTGACCAGCATTTCTGTTCATCATACAATGGCCGGGGATACAGTGAAATAAATAAACCCTTAATCGTATTTGATGTCTCTCAGGTAGAAAATGATACCTGCCTCGGACAGATGGATTCTTACACTCCTCCTGACCGTGTTTAAATGCATGCGTCTTCGGTCCCCTTACATACACTGAGGAGGGGAGGAGAAAGGGGAAGAGACACAGGAAGTTTAAAAACAGAACAGAAAGGTCAATCACTTTCCCGTAAGAACGGTGCATCTTCGGTACAAGAATATTCCACTTCTGAGTCTTTAAGCAAAATGAGAACACCACACACAGCCCAGTTTGAAGAAATGCTTGGAGCTGGGTTACTGTCCAAGCCTCAAGCTTCTCCTCGGTGTTTGCTTGAAAAATAAAAATAAAACAAGCATGGCAACAATATGGATGGATGGATGGGATAGATGGATGAGTGATTCGTGGAGAAATGGGTCTCTTTTAAAAAACATTTTGTGGCACAGGGAGGAAAAGAAACCAAGAAAGTGATGCAACGCAGCAGATACCAGATCCCCAGGGACACAATCAACTGGGAAGTTTTCCCATGAAAGCCCCACCACTTTGACCAGAAGTTGTGTGAGAGACCTAGCTGCATGTACCAGAGGGCCAGCCATATTCTACAGGGCTCTGGGTTGAAACAAGCTGAGTTATTCCTTCACCTTAGGGAAAAAAGGCCATGTGAAAAACTAACTCCAAGGCCTTCCACACGCTGCACATACATGGCTCAACTGGGGAGGGGCTGTGGTTCAGCGGCAGAGCATCTGCTTGGTACACAGAAGGTCTCGGGTTCAGTTCCCAGCATCTCCAGTTAAAGGACCAGTTAAGTACATGATTCCAAAGACCTGGACCTAAGGCCCTGGAGAGCCACTGCCAGTCTGAGTAGATAATACTGACCTTGATGGACCAGTGGTCTGATTCAGTATAAGGCAGTTTCATATGTTCAATCCGGAAGATTCTGTCATGTGCTTTGTGTGCAACTGAAACGTGTTTCGGAAGGAATCTCCTGCACTGCTCGAGAGGGGGCCCTCAAAATTGAGAGGGAAGGAAGGACTCCCAAAGAGTGGCATTATGTGGGATGCATAGCTACTGGATAATGTCCATTAAAAGTAGACACAAGACATGATGTCATGCTTGGAATTTCCCTATCACTCGCAAATGGCACCCCACGGAATGGCAGCAGGAAAATAGGATGCTAGGCATTCATGTCACGCATTTTCTTTCAACAGACATCATGTGAGAAATGTGGGAAATTTGGGGAACCTACAGGGAACCTACGGGTCATGTACAGAGGCAGCTTTTGGTGCCCAAAGATAGACTCATTTTGCTTGGTGGCTGTATCTTGTAATACAAGCTCTAACGCAGCTCTGAATGACCTGGATTTTGGTTCATTTTGCAACCCTGGCAAAAAAATAAGGAGAGTAATGTGGAAACTCTCACCAAGAGTCCAGTACAGTTAACTATATTCAGAGGAATAAAAGATGTACAGCTCTTTCCCCGACAAAAAGACCAATGCATTTTTTTTAAAACACCGTAAAGCTTGGGGAGTAAGACTAGAATTAATTCAACTTGGCTTTTTTGAGTTTCGCCCTGTTCGAAATCTCTCCGTGAGGAATATTCAGTTCCCACTGAGTGAAGAAGATGAACTTGCTACTTTTAAGAATCCTGGTATTAACTCATTGTGATGCTGATTATCTTCATGTCGGCTATGAATATTTGGACTGCAGTTCACCTCTCTTTCTCTCTTTTTAGGGAATTGTAAGATACTATCCGCGGTTGACTTGACCCTGGAAAAGCAAGCGCGTCTTCAGGTCTACCGGCCTATGTCAATAAGTGGCTTTTCCAATGGCGAGTGTTATCGACTGTTACTTGGGACCTTCCAACCTGCCGTTTTTGAGTGGTACGTCTTGGACATCGCCTTATGGTGACGTTTCAAGCAAAATGTCACTCATTCCACTCAAGCAGTTGGCATGACAACCCTGAGATAACAGGCACCTACAAATCTTCTCTCTAACCCTTTTGGGGAAAGTTTCCATTTCCATTCTTATGGTGCCCTTCTCGAGGCTGTTGCCAAAAGGAGGGGACACGGTCCGGAGCCCGCTTGTAACTCAAGACAGAGGTGCGAGCCACATGTATTCCCCAAAAGGACACTGAGAAAAGCCTCAACATGTGACTGAGTCCATGGTGGATAGTGTCAAGATGCTGCGATCGTTGGTATAGAATGGTTCCGAAGTGCTCCATGATCTAAACGACAACAAGAAAGAAGTTTTGCTGACTAAAAACCTGCATTCTGGTGCGGAACTTAGATTAAAATGTACGAGGATTAAAGAGTTAGGGGAAAGCAAAGGCCTGACAAAGAGACCTCTGCTAATTCTGATGCCCCTGGTCTTCAATACCATGGACACAGTTCAGTTACCCGTGGGGCACACACGCATGCAAAGCGCAACTCTCCTGTAGTTTTGTATAGGCACTGGGGAACATCCCTACTGTGGGACCATGACTATGTAGAAGCAAGGCTCCTTTCAAAAGGAGATCTCTTTCAGACAATGGCCGTGATCCAGAGCACAGTATGTGCAGAAGTTTTTCCCCGAAGATATTTCTACTGTGCATGGAGAATTTCCTTCCTACAGAAGAGTGTGCACCCCCTCTCCGTTTAATGGGTTAAACATGCACCCTGGACTCCACCAAGTATGTTTTAGAAGAGGGGGGGCAAACAAGCACAACTACTGCAAAATTTGGAGGGGGGAGGAATGAACACTTGGGACCAAAATAGAAAATCCCATCCCCTGAAATCTGCTGAGCAAACGACAATGGAACATGTATTGTTAATGGGAAAAAAATGACCCGACATTAACATTCTAGTGACTGACATAATGACAAACATTTCGATGGAAGACAAATTGAGCAACATATTTTGGCAAGTTAGAAAAGCCATGCAAAGTCTTTGGCTTGGAATCAGAAGAACAGTCTCCCGCAAAAAGCATTTTTAGAACACCAGCGAGATTTCAAGGCCCAGATCTATTGTCCCTCTGCTCCAACCATTTTACGCACCTTTTGATGCAATCAGAGCTCCCATCCAGAACCATCACTGAGCATTGATTTCGGAGACCAGTCTGCATATTTGACGGAACATTAAGGGCGGGGAATGCACCAGTGGTGATGCAGCTCCTTAAGAGCATCACGGAGTATGCTCAAAGACTGGGGCAAAGCACTTGGCATTATGGACCTCATAACATATGGCGATTGCACTGTAGCCTTCATCTGATCCACACATGTTCACACCGCAGCTAGAAGTGTGACTGCATTGGGAGCATGTGCTGGAAATCAGGTGCCATCCTTTGTCATGCTATTGAAGCAAGGGTCTTTCCTTCCACACTGTCAGAGGGAGCCAATAGTGAAGAGTTGGAAAATGTGTTCCATTGGACAACAGGTGCAACTTCTGTTGAGGGGCAGGCTGGTATGTTCTCAGCTTAAATGTCGCATAACCCAGCCTGATTAAAACCTGTTGCCCTGACCTAATCATGCAAGGAGCTCCCTCACCTGGAATGGTTTCCCCATTCATTTCCGCATAAGGAGCCAACTGAGAGTAAAGTCATGAGAAGTGTCATTTGATGAAAATGAATGAGGACCTCACATGCACTAGGGATGATTCTGAATGCACACCTCTGGTTCGGTGTGCCTGTCGGCAAAAGGGAAGAAATAATGAACCCCGGTATTATCTTTGCCTATCCTGGATCACAATGATTCGGGCAACAGGCATTCTTTCACAGCCTGGTGAATCAGTGGTACCAGACGCACGCTTCTCTTTCCCTACCTGAATCACAACTAATGAACCCGCTGTTTGTACTACGAAAGAACCTGAGTCGGCTCACGGCAAAGAGCAGAGCCACGATTCCAAACTGCCTGATGAAAGGCAAACTCACGGAGTTTGGATAAAAGCCAATCTACAGTTATCGGTGCCGTGATCCCTGAACTCTGTGTTCGGGGGGGGGACTCCACTTCTGAATGCCGGCTGCTGTGGGCAGCGAGACTGGGCCGCTGTGGTATCTGACGGGGGAGCTTTGATTTTTGAAAGTTTATTCCCTCGATATCTGGTTGGTCTTTAAGGTTCTACAGGACTCGAATCTCGCTCTTGTGCTGCTGACCAACGTGGCTACCCACGTGAAACTCTGCCTCCTGCGGTGGGCCTTCCAAGGCACCCGGGTGCCCCGTGGGATTAGACGGACCACTCGCCTGATCTGGCAGGTGCTCCTTAGGTTCTTAAGGACGGCTGCGTAACTCCAAACCTTGCCATGTCTTTTGCCGAAACTAAAGCTGGCCCCAAACCTTCGGGATTCTGTCTACGCTGTGGTCTTTTTTCCCAGCTGAACGTCAACCCGAACACGGAGGAAATGTGCTCGGCAGATCAGACCTGATTCGATCAGGGAAAGGACCTGCAAAGGAACCGTCGCTAGGTTCTCTATACGGTTTCCCTTTTTTTTTTTTTTGGATGGAATGTGAAAATGAGACAGCTGATCAGCCCGGAAATGTTCTATTATGTCAAATATGAAGCTTCAAGCACATCAGGCTGGTTGTCCGCTTAACAAGTGTCCCAGGAAGAAAAGTAAACACCGCCAGAATCTTCATCCAAGATTGAACGTAAAGTAGATTATTGTACCTACCTTGTGCTAGGAAGAGTGAAAGAACAGTGGTGGTCTAATCTCTCATGGAGGGAGGGAGGACGACAGCAGAGGGAGGAGGAGGGGAAATTGGCCTGATCAAGCCTATTACAGCATAGTGGAAGTGAAGACTGGGGGGCGGGGGGGGTTATTCTACCATGACTGAGAAATGGAACCCCAGGCAGGGTTGCGTAGATGGGGGCCAAGTCAAGCCTTCTTCACTGGGTGATGCACTCTATCCTTGGTGCTGGGGGGGGGCAGCAGTGGGAGGGCTTCTAGTGTCCTGGCCCCACTGATGGACCTCCTGAGGGCACCTGGTATATTTTGGCCGCTGTGTGACAGAGTGTTGGACTAGATGGGCCATTGGCCTGATTCAACATTGGCTTCTCTTATGTTCTTATGTTCTTATGTCATCGGGGCAGGGAGGGCCAGCCCCCCGCTCCAACATTTCCTACAAATGTGCCTCTTTGCTTTCTCACATGCAAGTGAGCGCCTGGCAGTCACTGCTATGGGGAAAAGAACAGCACTGTGTTTGGAAGCTCTCTGTGTGTGGGGGGGAGGCCCAAACTTACCCACCACTCCTGACACCAGATGTGCCAACTGTTACTGATGGGGGTGGTGGTGTTGTGATGCATCTCTGCACTGAATGAGATACACTGCATCCCCTTCCCCCCAAAAAAGTATCCCTTGCTAGGGTTGCTAGCTCTGGGTTGAGAAATACCTGGAAATTTGGGGGGGGTGGAGCCTGGAGAAGGTAGGATTTGGGAAGGGGAGGGACCTCCACCCTCCAAAGCAGCCATTTTTTCCAGGGGAACTTATCTTGGTGGTTTGGAGATCCATTGTAATAGCAGGGAACCTCCAGGTGCCATCTGGAGGGAGGCACCTCTAACCCCTGCAATCTACAGGCCCTCCTCCATACACATATTCTCCTCTTGTCCTAATGGCAGGGGTTTTGCTAGCCGGAAATAACCAAGAGGCAAAAATATATTTAAGCAGCAACTGCGACAGGAAGGTTAGTGTCAGACCATCTGAAAGTATATCTTGTTTGTTTTTAAAAAAAAGTCTAGTAAAACTTTTATTTCATAACGCCCGTGCCGGCTTTCTATACCATGTGAGTTTTTAAAAAATATATATATTTTATATTATATAAAAATGAAGTTACTTGTCGTAACAAAAACGTCAGTGAGGGAGCCACAGACATCGGGGTTAATGCAAGTATTCTTTTTTTAAAAAAAAGACGAAACAGAGAAACGAACGACAGAGGACAACATTAACACTGGAAAGTAAAGTCAGGACAGAAAGTACTGGCAGAACAGATCCATTATTTGTTTTCAGTCACACAAAGGACGTTGCAGCTTTTACCCTTACAACGGCCGCTATTAACCTATCTGGGATTTTTTCAGGCTTCTGCTCGAACCCAAAACAATGGAAGCCCACCTGAGTGGCCTCTCCAAATCAACTGGAGGGTAGTGCCCTTGAGTCCCCCCAGGCCTGAGCATTAGCTAGCTGAGGGGATTTCTCTTTGCTGCCCTCGCATCAGCCAAAAAAGCTGCCCTGCTGGATATATCTCCAACTGGAGGTGCTAAAGCTAGGTGGCAAAATATATACATATACACTCTTGGCAGATGCTAGAGAGCACCATTCGATCCTCTTACGAGAAAGAGAGAGACATCTCTCGGCTTGGCATTAAGCAGTGGCACGCTGTCGTGTCACTCGGAAGCGTTTCCAGGCATCAAATGCCAACGGCGGTTTGTGGAACGGCTCAAATATTTCTGGTCATTTGGCTCTCTGTCACTCCCACGCCTGCCCGGCCAGTGCAAGGATTTGACTCTGCGAATTGCGAAATTGCTGGAGACAATCCGAATTTTCGGAAATAGGTGTCAGCTTTTTCGGAAGGGAGGGTTCGCCGTTTGTTTTCAGGTCGTCTACGCGCAGGGCGCATTTCTGAGTGGCACTCCAGCAACAGCAGAAGTAGAAAAGGCCTGGCTTGCTTTTTCGTCAAAAGTTTTGGGAGGCTTTGGCTATCTAGTGTTTTTTTTTTGTTTCGTTTTTTAAGAAAGAGTATAAAAGTATTATTCCATATTCTTTTCTTTTTTTAAAAAAAAAAGGTTTTTCACTGCCAATGAAACACACAAAAAGAATCCCTCAAAGCAAAAAAACCTAAAACCTTTCCTTTTGCCAAGGAAGTTCTAGTTCAGGGGAGAAAATACAATCCTTTAATGGCAGAAGCGGAAGCTGCAACGTGAACCGTCACTTGCATACACAGGGATCAGTCAAAGGCAGGCCTGGGGCCTCTTGGTGTTTTGCAGATTTGTGAAGCTCAGAGAAGGTTAAATCGGGAAAATAAGGTAGGCGGTGATCAAACTTCAAGGAAGAGGAGGCACAACACAGAGGGAGAGGCTGCACTTGTGCACGCACACACAAAGCGATATGATAACGTGAAGCTCCATGCAGCCGCTTTTGTGTACGTAAACACAAAACGAAGCTCCACACGGGTGTATTTGTGTATGCACACACACAAAGGGATGCAATGTGAAGCTCCACGGGCCTGTGACACACACGTGAAGCTGCGCGCAAAGCAGAAGCTCTCCGTTCCGATCCCTGGCTGGCATGCGGATCACCGGCTGATCCCGCAGAGAACGGGAGAGCCTCTGCTCGTGTGAAGCTTCACGTGGATGTCAAAGTCAACACAGGCGAATCGCTTGGATTAGAAGAAAGTGATTCCACAAGTCTTCAGGAAAAAGAAAGAAAGAAGTCACTCCCCTTATTTTCTCCCCATCAGAAGCGCTTCCCCAAAGCAAATAAACAGATTTTTAAAGATCCCATGAATTGAACGAGACCCCGCTGCCGTTTTGCTAGACATCTACAGCCGCAGGCTCGTCATGTTCCAGTTTATAGGAGAATCGTCTGCAGCATAAGCAATTGAGAGAAATTCCACACCTGTTGACTCGGGTCGGGCTGCACCTTCCCATCACTCGTTCCAACATTCTTCTAAGAGATGCGCACGCTGTTTCCCCGTCTGAGATGCAGCACATGGAGTCCAAGCAGCTGAGACCTGTGCCTGTCTCAGTAAGCTGAGGGGGAGGGGGCAGGGAAGGAAAAGGGCACGTTAGCAGGAGGGACCGGCTTTCCCCCTTCTCCCCCCAACACAGCTGATGCCCGGTTGAAAAAGCAGCGCTCATCCTCCGGTGCACGGATGCGGGATCTCCTAGCTGACATGCATCCTCCTTGCCGATCGGGCGTACCCCGTAGCGTTGGCTCTTTCTATATTTTACAAAGCTTATAGAGGGGGCCGCAGCAATGGCAGGGGAGGACAGGCAGAACCCAGCCACCATCCTCCCCAGTCAAGCACCCTTCCCCTGGCAAAGAACCTGAGATGCAATGACAAAATGGAACGTATTAGAGAGAGATGCCGCCTAAAGCGCCTTCGGGGAACGGCGGCGTAAAAACGTGTCTGTTTGGGATCTGGACACTGGCCGATCAATTGCAGAGCCCTGTGCTAACAGGACACGTCAACTAGGTGACCAGTTCTAAGCCATGTTATTCCAGTGGGAGGCCACTGATTTCAATGGGCTTAGGTTGGAGTAACTCAGGACCCATCAACTAGAAACGCAGCCTTCGAGGCAATGTTATTCCAGTCTACGGCTACTGATTTCAATGGGCTTAAAAAGTTAAAGGTTTCCCTTGCTCAAAAGCCAGTCAAATCCGACTCTAAGGGGGTGGTGCTCATCTCTGTTTCCAAGCCAAATAGCCAGCGCTGTCCAAAGAAGTTTCCGTGGTCATGGGGCCAGCGTGACTAGACGCGGAGGTGCACGGAACGCTGTTACCTTCCCACCGAAGCGGTACCTATTTATCTACTTGCAATTTCTTGCTTTCGAACTGCTAGGCTGGCAGGAGCTGGGGCCAGAGACGGGAGCTCACTCCGTCACACGGCACTCAGGTCTCAAACTGCCGAGCTACCAACCTTCCGGTCTGCAGGTCAGCGTCTTAACCTCTGAGGACCCATCAACTAGATCTACAATGCAATTCTATGCTGTTATCCGAGTCTAAGCCCCTGTGCTTAGGTTGGAGTAACTCTGCTTGGGATGGCACTGTTACTCCCACCTTAGGTCTCACCCGCCTGTCCTGAGTCACTCGCTTGTCCAAATCAACATTTTTTTCCTCCCTGTCCAGCAGCTACTCTCAACCTCAACAGCCTCCATGATTATACAAGGCCTCACTGATCTCATGACGGGGTCCGACTCCCTGCTATGACTGCATCGATGAGGAAGGAAGTCAGACAGGAAGCATGGAAGGGTCTACCTGGCATGAGGCCTGCATGATTTCCATCCGACATCAATGGTGCCTGAACTTTCTCAGACCCCAAATGCTGTCTTGGTACGGGGAGAAACAGGTGACCTGGCACACGCGTTCTGTTGTGCAGCAAGATGGCCGCTCATCGCAGAACACGTTCCATAAACAAGCTGAGAGCCACCATCTTGATAGGTACCCAACCGGCTGTAAAAACCGGATGCAGTGACTTCAGAGAGCCGAGATGCACATAACCGAGATCGTGGTGGTGTTTTTGGCATGCCAAAAACATTAAGAAATGCTCACGCACATCACGGCAGATTTCCACCTCTGCATCCATAGGTGACCGAGAGAGACCTGGGAGATGAGAGCTGCTCTCTGCACACTCTTTTATTTGAATATCTTTCTAGTACAACGAACAACTCAAGAATAAGGTGCACCATGGCGTTCTTTAGAACAGTGATCTTCAGTCCATGGGCTGGCACTCTTAAGGTTGGTTGTGGAGCAAGCTTCCACAGACTTGCCACTTTCTTGCTATTTTACATAATGTGCTGCTGCTAGCGCATGGGTGCAGAAAGCAAATGTGCCGTGTTTTCTGTCTCTTTGTGTGAACACTGACAAGCTGCAGGATAGCAAGCCAGGTCAATGGGGGAGAGGATTCTTCACTACCATTGGCAGGCTCTTCCTCTTCCTGTCATATGACAGTAATGTCATGTGACTTCCTCCTGCCACAGGGCCACCTGGGGCTAAAGGAGGGCCCTGAGTCTGGAAAGGTTAAAGACCCCTGCTTTAGAGAACTTGGGTCTCTTCGCTATTGAAGGTGGTCTATCGGCAAATGGCCAGATTAAAATTTTTGACATTACAAGCACACTATGCTAGTCATAGCAGATGGAAGCTTAAGGTGCTGTGGGAAAGTGGAAAGACCTCTGGCAGATGAGATAAACATCCTAAACATCTGTGCAGAACATGATTTGCATCCGATGTATCGCACAAACACACATATTTTGCATAAACGAAAACTGTCTTTTCCCCATGTATCCGCCCAGAGAAGGAAAAGAAGAAGAGATTGGATTGATACCCCGCCCTTCACTCCCCGAAGGAGTCTCAGAGCGGCTTACAATCTCCTTCCCCTTCCCCTCCCCACAATAGACACCCGGTGAGGTAGGTGAGCGTGTGATTGCCAACCAAGCCAACTAGCATTTCCAAGCCTTCCTCAACCATGGGCATGGCTGGGTAATTTGACAGGTGGCACAGTGGTCAGTGCATCAGAGAGGAGCCATATTTTTAAGTCTCTGCTCAGTCATGGAGCTCGCCTGGTGACCACGGGCCACTCATTCCCCTCTCAGCCCCCCCCCTCCGGTTGATGTGTGGAAATCAAACTGATAGCTCCTTGTATGCCATGTTTTAAGCTCTCTCTCTCCCCATTTGTTCTATGTTTTAAGCTCTCTGCAGTAGAACATAATAGCACCAAAAGCGATACATAATTAAACTATAATTTCATCTTGCGCAAAACAGCCCTAATTCCAATAGGACGCTTAATTCAACAAAGGCAGGAGGAGGCAAGGAAGCAGCATCTTTCTCTGGAAAATAAAACAGTAACATTTACAACAGCCGGCAACGACCCAGGGGAGATGAACTACAGTAGGATCACCAAAGCCGCAATGAAGGAAAGGGCGTGTGGCTTATCAGTTAGTATGATACTTGGCTAGTACAAAGAAAAACACCGAGGATCGTTTCTTTAACGTTAGTAAGGAATAAAGCAATGATTACTCGCATGCTTGCGTTAATATCAGAACTGCGATCCTTATCCAGAATGTTTGCAAACTTCGAATGCTTGTTAGGACAGTGAGGAAATGTCATTGCTGTTATACTGAAGCACCCTTTTTCTATTATAATAACCACGGGAAGTGCCTTTTCCAGTGCAGTATTCCCTGGTGGTAGTGCATTCCCTGGTTAGGTTTTGAGCTGGAAGATCCAGCCACAGTCCCAGGTGTTAGAAGATGCTTCAAGACAAATGTGGACAAACACGACCTAATCAGAAAAGAAGTATAAAAAAAACAGTCGTGAGAGTCTGACCCACGAATCAAGCAGTCAACAAGACTTGCAAAGAAAATTCTGTGTATTACAGTCTGAAGCACTACAATAAATAAACTCCTACAAATCATAAGAAAATCCTAGTGCAAAGGTACATTATCGACGTCGTCTCCGGATTATAGAACAACGTTTCAAAATTGGATCTTCCTCAGGAAATATTAGAATAGTACAAAAGTTCTCTTGTAGTACACAAGTAGTACAAAAGGCCTGGAATCCATTAGAAGCTTAGCGGCATATTTGAGCCTGAACATTTATTGAGATCAGCGTCCTATCTGAATGTATTCACTTTATGAACAAGAGAACTTTTGTACTACTCTAACATTTTCTGAGGAAGACCCAGTTTTGAAACATTGTTATATAATCCAGAGACGACGTTGATGATGTACCTTTGCACTAGGATTTTCTTATGATTTGTAGGAATTTATTGTGTTGTAGTGCTTCAGACTGTAATACACAGAAAGCAATTTCTTTGCAAGTCTTGATTTGTGGGGTCAGACTCTCACTTATTCTTATACTTGTTAGAAGATACTTGGCATAACCAAACGGATGCTTCTAGGGTTTAAATAACTACCTTGGTAATCTCCTGGGTAGAGTGAAAAGCTGTCCCATGCCGGGGCAATAACTATTATTGGGCTGGTAGACAAGAGAGGGTTCTCAGGTTGAGAAAGACGTCCAGGAGTATCCCCTTACATGGAAGTCTCAGTTTCCCATTCCAAAACGGTGCCACCCAACTGCAGTAAGTTCACGTATTTAATGGCTGAACACAGTAATACAAACAGGTTCTGAGGCTTGGCCCACAGCTTCTAGTATAGTGAGAAGTCGGCCCAACATAAAGGAAATGAGTGGGGAGAAGAATCAAGACGGGACAGATGCGTGGCAGTGGAGGAAATTGCTGTGAAGTCACAGCTGACTCATGGTGACTCTGTAGGGTTTTTAAGGAGATGTTCAGAGGTGGTATGTCATTGCCTGCCTCTGTGTCACCACCCTACTGTTCCTTGTAGATCTCCCATCCATTTAATAGCCAGGGCCAACCCTGCTTAGCTTCCAAGATCTCATGAGGTCAGGTACACCCTAACAAAGCCACCAGATATATGAAGCTGTTAATTGTAGGGCTTTGGGCTGTTTCCCACTGATTGGCTTTCTGGGATCTCAGGATTGAACTTGGGCCCTTCCGCATGCTGGCACGGCCTCTTGAAGGTGGGATGGTGGAGCCAGTGCTATTCTTGGTGAACCCAATGGTCCCACCATTCTTCACGGGCAAACAGGTTTTGAAACACTATCCAAATTTGCAGAAGAGGCCAGTGGGATGAGCGGGCAAACCATTTATTTAGCATAACTCCCAATGGTCTAAAATAATGATTCACTTCTCTCAATCCACTGATGCCTTCTCCAACTTACCGTGGTGTCCTACTCATGTACACGCGCTGTGAGCCTGTGCTTCTCAGGGACCCTATTTTGCACTCGATTGCCATTCAATACATGACTGAAAGCCCTGTCCCAAGTAGCATGCAGTTTTCCCCTCTCAAAATACTTGCATCCATTCTGCTCCTACAGCCATCTGTAAGAGCAGCGTGCACGTAAGACGCAAATCTTACATGCACAGCAAACAAGGTTGTGGACACGGTTATGTGCTCACCCAACGAGCAGAACCCTTTCTAGGGAACAAACCCCAGCTACCCTCCTTCCTGGTGGGGGTGGAAAGTGGCATCGAGTCACAGCTAACTTATGGTGACTCCACAGGGTTTTCAAGGCAAGAGATATTCGGAGGTGGTTTGCCATTGCCTGCCTCCACATTGCAACCCTGGGATTCCTTGCAGGTCCGACCCTGCTGAGCTTCCAAGATCAGGCTATCCAGGTCAGGGTACTGCATCTCGGCATGATCAAGCTCCGTACAGCTGGATCCAAAGAACCACAAATAGCCCCTAGTGCTGCTCCGCAACAGCCTGCACAAGCACTGGCAGATGAGACTCAGCAAAACAAGCCCAAACAGTGGGGCATCTTGGGGCCCTGCCCCCGGACTTAGCGCCAAGGCCCCCCCAACTTCCCATCCAGCACAGGCGCTCCCTTGGGTTGTGTGTGGGTGCCCTCTGACTTAAAAGCTCCCCCCCCAAAAAAAAATTAAAAAATCCTGGCTAGGGGCCTGCAGCAATACCCTGTGAGGCTGGTCCTAGAGCAGTTCTCGGCAGGAAGTTATGGCAGGAAGTGTTCCACTTTTCTCCTCCAAGGTCATAGCATAACATGAGGCAGCTCCCTTGCAAGCAGAAGATGCCTTCCGGATGAGGAAGGGCAGACAGACTGCAACCCGCACGTTGCCAAAATCCCCCCCCCTCCTCTCAGGATAATGGATCAGTGGTGCCCTTTCGGGTACTTTGGGTTAATCAGAGTTACAAGAATGAGGGACAAATGTAAGCACCAGATCATGATTTGCTGCCACAAGGCTGGTGATTCTACGTGGAAGATACAATCCTCTGGATAGATTCTGCCAAAAGGGAAAGTTGGTGTGATGTAGTGGATTAGGCACATTAGGATTTGGGGTACCAGGTTTCACACGTCCACACTCGTGTGATGCTCAATGGATGACTTGGGGACCAGTCAGAGACCAACAAGATTCTCAGGATACAAACTATTTTGTATTTTTCATATGTGCATGTGTGTGTGCATGCGTGTGTCTGTATGCACCTGGTAGTCATGGCAACCTCTGGTGACTGATCCCTACTGGGGGCCTGGAGAATATCCAGAGAGGTGGCAGAATAAAGCCTGCCCCCGCCTCCCGACTGCTGGCATTTCGAGGAGGTCTCCCATCCAAGTACGTCCCAGAGTCGACCCTGCTTAGCGTCCGAGATCTGACAAGACCGGGCTTGTCTGGGCTACCAAGGTCAGGACGGGGTATGAACTTTCAAGAGTCAAAGCTCCCTTCGGCAGATAGGGAAGGAGGGACGAAGGGGGCTTTGACTCTCCAGAACTTGTCCCCTGAAGCTCTTGCTGGTCTCTCTCCAAGGTGCTACTGGACCCAAACCTATGGCAGACCGACATGGCTCCCCTCCAAAACCATCTCCTTGGGACTAGTCGGCCACTTTCGTCCTGACCTGTCTCACTGGGGACTTGTAGAAATTGCTAAAAAGGGATCATTACGTGCCACCATGAACTCCTTGAAGGAAAGGTGGGATTAAATTTTTTTTTTGCATGAATGGCTCAGCCTCCTGCTTGGAAATGAAAGATTCGTTTTCTTCTTATAACCAGCAAAAGCCTGACCTCGTTGCTGGGAACAACAGAGCAGAGCAAGTGGAATTCGCAGAAATGGGAGCTGCCTTACAGAAAGGCGGGCCGTGAGTCATCTAGGTCAGTAATTGGTGGCAGATCTCCAGGATCCTCAGGCAAAGGAAATCTCTATCGGCAGCCCTTGATTTGGAGGTGATCTTTTATTTAGTATCAGCCAAAGTCCCTTCAGTGTTACCCAGAATGCACAATGACCACCTCCTAGTGTTGGGGTTTTCAAGGCACCTGTTCACATAGTAATATATCCAGGAGGAAGCCCCTTCCTTCCCATCACTTTTCATTAATGAGAAAGATGTGTTGTCCTGCATGCATAGAGCATCTACGGAATGTACGGTCTGGCGCCAGCAAATGTCCTTCCCCCAAGGGGTTCAAGGCTACTTTTGAAAGGGGCTGTCGATTAGCAGTACTTTAGATGCCTTGCACACATGAGGCCCAGTCGTCGAGTCCCAGATCCAGTCACATGGCGGTTTTTCACACACAAAGAAAAATGCACTTTCAGTCCACGTCAATGCACTCCGTGAATGGATTTTACTCTCTGAAATGGCAAAACCCACTTGCAGACGGCTGCTAAGTGCACTGAGAGTAGGCTGAAAACACATTATCCAGCATTGAGATGGCCTGTTGGGGAAGAGGGAACTACTTTCTGGGGAACCTTCCACTGACGAAACTGGGCTGGGGAATGGCACGGCCTGGCTCCTCAGAAGCTGGTTACTGTTATCATCAAGACGCAACACTGGGTGCCAGGCACAGTGGGACATTCCTCCCCCACCAAAAATGAGGTCTGATCCAAGAAAACAGGAGAAACCATCATACCATTTGCAAAAATCTAGAGCTACTAGGGAAGGGCAAAAACATACGCACGAGTATAAACAGATCTGGGTCAGGGTCCCCCACCTTTCTGAGCCAGGGGGTACACTTGGAAGTCTGACCACAAAATGCCTACTGCAGGAAGTTGAGCCACACACATGGAGGAAGACCGTGGATGGGAGGGGTAATTAAAGATACATTGGGAAAAAGAAGTATTAAAACCAGTTCCATGGTGGCAGCAATGCCTCCTCTGAACTGTGGAGTCTTGTGAGCAAAAATTCTACTTTGTTAGCTGCTGGCATTAAAGTTGTGGGCGAGCGATTTGGGCTGCTGCATCAATTAGTTTGCTCTGGAGCCATCCCTTCCTGAGTGAAGACAAAAAATGCGTGAAAAACTGTCTGCTAGCTCACACTAACTCAGCTTAGAAGGAACGCTGGGTGGCGGCCGCCACTGAAACAGGCCTCACCGACACCAAAATATATATGCTCACAATACCGGCCTTGGCTAAGCTGCTGCCCTTGAAAAAAGTGGGGAGGATAAAGGAAGTGAGCCATGTACACATCTTGAGCCTCTGGAGCCCTTGCACAAGTTTCTCGTGATGACTGATCTGCAGGGAAGCATTTCGCATTTTGACGCTTTGTAGATCAGAAAGCACAGAACCGCCTTGGGCATTGCATGTATGCAGGCTCATAGAAACAGCTTATATACATACACATACATACACACACACATATATATATATATACATATATATATATACACACACACACACATATACATATATATACACACATATACATATATACACACACATATACATATATACACACACACACAGAGCTTTTTTTGTAGAAAAAGCCCAGCAGGAACTCATTAGCATAACAGGCCACACCCAACAGCAGAAACTCATTAGCATAACAGGCCACACCCAACAGCAGAAACTCATTAGCATATTAGGCCACACACCCCATCTTACCAGAAGTGTGGTCATCCAGCCACACCCACCTTTTGCTTCTGATTCCGTTTATCTTGTTTGTTGTCAAAACCCAGGGCTTTTTGTGCAGCAGGAACTCCTTTGCATGTGAGGCCACACACCCCGACTGTAGCCAATCCTAATGAGTTTCTGCTTTTGGGTGTGGCCTATTATGCTAATGAGTTCCTCTGTATGTATGTATGTGTGTGTATACACACACACAAGACAATACCTTTAAAAGGTATTTAAATATTAATAAGGAACGTTTTCAAGTGGAGGCTGGACGACCATCTTTTGGGTATATTGTTGGGCTATCTTTCGGCTACACTCCTGCAGGGTGCAGGGGGTTGGACTAGACAACCTGCAAGGTCCCTTCCAACTCTGACGTTCTATGATTCTACATGAAAACTGGATTTTGTTTCGGCCACCTCCCCCAGTCCCCGTAGAACCACCCCTAAGATTATTTATAGCCAAGGGCTGGAGTGTGTGCCTCCCCTTCCCCCACTGGGGAACACCTTGGGCACTTGAAATGGCAAGGGACTGAGGAAAGAGCTACTAGCGGTGGCATTTTAAAAACCACAGTGATGTCGGCCACGAGTTCTTCATCACCTTCAGCATGGCTCACGGGAAAGACCTTTGAGAGAAGAGAGAGTTGTTTTCCCTCTTTTATTTATTCTGCCACCAGGCTGCAGCTAACTCGTGGCCGCCCCACAAGGGTTTTCAAGGCATCCAGAGGAGATTTGCCATTGCCTGCCTCTGCGTAGCAACCCAGCTGGTGTTCCTTGGTGGTCTCCCATCCAAGTACTAAGCAGGGCTGACCCTGCTTAGCTTCCGAGATCTGACGAGGGGGGCCCAACCTGACCTATACAGATTAGAGCTGTTTTCCCCTATCGCTTGGGAAAGGGGGAAATTTATTAGAAGTGGAAAATGCTTCCAACTGTAATGGGGGACTTGCCACACTCAGGCATCCGGAGGACATCCTGGGCCAATGCCAAGCACTGGGCTTTTGAGCGTTCAGCGGCCTTTTGGGTGGATACAGACCTGCCTGGCCTCCGTGCACTGCCTGACTTCGTGCGCTTCTCCCACCTCCATCTCTGTCGCTACCACACAGGTCCCAGCCTAACTGTACCGCATTTTAACTCAAGCGCAACAGCCTTCATTCCATAGAATTTAAGGCACTTCCGGGATAGGGAAGCCCTCATGGGAAACAGCACCAGGTGTTATGGTGCCAACTCAGTGTTGCATGTGATATCCTAAGCCCGCATGCACAACCTTGAGCATTTCACTGCCACTCCCCAACTGCTCACAGTGGTTTTAGACCGCTCAAGGAGAAGGGGGTCCGCAGAGAAGGGAATGTAGACTACCCTCACGGAAGTGCTTCTCTTGGTACACACGGCCTTGCTAGGGCCCTTAGGCAAGGGGGTCTCTCGTTTCCCCCTTCCCACCTTCGGGCATTTTCCGGAAGCTCTGTTGAGAAGGGTCTGCCTGAAATCTAGCACACCCGTTTTGAGAAAACATTTGATAACATGAGATTTGATATGAAGGCCTCAGTGTGATGGAACTTGGGGTGTGGGTGGGGAGAGAGATAAATTAAGCCCAACACAAGAGAATTAGTGATCCGGATCGTTAGCAAAACAGAAAGGAGGAGGAAGCATGCCGACACGCCAAAGTATACCACCGGGAAAGTGCAGGAAAGAGGAGGGCCAGAGATGGATCCGTGATGGTGGAGACAATTGAGAGAGCTGGAGTACTACCTACGGCGGTGGGCGGGGGGCACTCCCCGGCCACCTAGCAGCGGCGTCCTACCGCCCTCCCTCTGGGCTCATTTTCAGCAAACTCCTACGCTGAGCTGATGGAGCCCTCGTCCTCTTCTGTCTATGGGAGGACAGAAGAAAAAAAAAAAGCAGCAACGGACCTTTATAAAGCACCCACAGATCCTCTGCTCGGACAGAGACGCCAAAACGACGATGCTGAAATCCCGCCCTCCTACCTGGTGGCTACCATCCACGGCGCACCCATGTACGTTTGCTTACCTCGATCTGGAGGCACACCGGTCCCTGAGAAACAACTTTAGGGGAGAGATTTAAGTGGCTGGTCTGAGGGTGTTGCTGAACTGATCTGGCTTGTAGCCCTGAGATCTGGACTAACGGTGGTAACTCAGATCCACTCGGGCACGTTACCCGAGAAGCGGGGCCGCACCAACTGCGCCCGTTTTTATATATACAGGAGTTGCTCAGTGCTGACACTGCATGAATGGCAACGTGTTTAGGAGAGCGCATTTTACTGGACGTGGGATAAGCGTAATTGCCTGGTTTGCCTTAACAGTCTCCACATCAGAAGGCGATACGTAAGGATGTCCCACTGACTGATGTCTGAGAGGAGGGGGCTGGGTGGAGGAAACAGGCCGGTTTTGAATTTGGCTGGCAGATCCTTACGCTGGCCTTCTGTTTTAACATACCCAGGGCGACTTACAAATAGTTACAATGCAACAATTGAACACATTTGTCACAGTATGAATCACGTCTCCTTCAGAACAGAAAAAAAATTACAGCAACAAGCATCAAATGCCTCCAAAACCTTTCCAGAATAGGTACGTCTCCAAACAGCCAAAGCTCCCTCTAAGCTGTGGAGTCTTGTGAGCAAAAAAATCTACTTTTGTGAGCTACTGGCATTAAAGTCGTGAGCGAGCGATTTGGCTACTGCATAAATTAGTTTGCTCTGGAGCCGTCCTTCCTGAGCTAAGACAAAAATGTGTGAGCTGGAGGCTAAAGGACTGTGAGCTAGCTCACACTAACTCAGCTTAGAGGGAACACTGCAAACAGCACTGTGAGTACTAGTCACATCTCCTCAAACCACTCAGAGTTTGGAGAAGTTTGGTGTTAGTGGAGCGGTTCGCACCATACCTGGATTGGAAAGACCCACGTTCAAATCCCTACTCCTTTTGAGTAGCTTTATGGCAGTTTGCGGCTCTCTCTCGGACTAATCTACTTCACAGGGATAATGCGAAGATAAACTGAGGGAGGGGAGGACGTGCCATCGAGATCCTTGGAGGAAAGGCAGGGTAAAAGTACCAAGCATGCTGTCTTTGGTACAGCTCTACCTATGAAATACGCTATCCGACTTCACTTTGTAGGTTGTAGGTCGCCGCCGAGTTTAAAGGGCTGTGATTTCCTAGCATTTTTTTTAAAAAAACGGACAGTCCTTTAAGCAGAGTGTTCTGTGAAACACAGCTGGGCGAAGGAATGCTGCCACCTTCACCAGATGAGGAAAGCTGTACAATAAGCCTTAAAGATGTTTTCCTATACTTCATAGCCTTTCTAGGTAAAAAAAAAAAATCACAGGAAGTACTCTTTCTGCAATCAATTGTTTTTAATATGCTTGGAGACCAGCGAGGATGAGAGTCGGGGATTCCTGGCACTGACTAATAATTCTGAAGAACCACCAAGCGTCTTTAGCTTCTGGCTCAACGCAGTGACACCGTTTCCATTCAGGAATCTATTTCCCGGGAGCGGATCAAAAAAATAGGCACAATAAGGCCACCTAGGGATAGGACAGAGAAGTCAAATTTTTAAAAAATGAAAGATAACAGAACAAAAAAAGTCTTTCAGTGATGGAGACCCCACAAAACTGCCTTACAAGGTCTCAGTGGTTTCGTTTTTGAAAATCAGGGTGGTGGGGAAGTAGTGGGCCAGAAAATTGGGCTGTGTGTGTGTGAGAGAAAGGGAAGTGGAGGCAGGAAAAATGAAGAGAAGGGTGTGGTGGAACACAGGGAAGGAAGAGAATTCTTCTCCCTTGAAAGTCTGGGTTGTGTGGCCGTGGTCTTGGCATTGTAGGACCTGACTTTTCACCAGTAGCTGTGACTGGTATCCTCAGAGGTATAACACAGAAAGATGGAGTACTCTCTGTGTCAAGGTCAGAAGAGAATAGTAGGCAGATAATTTATATCTACTCAGGGAGGTGGGGTAGGGCTGAATCATTAACTTGTATGAGTTCCCCAGGATGTGAACGTACTAATGGGGGAGCTTTCCTGAGGAGGTTTTTTTTGTATACGGATTGTTTCCTGAGAAACATTCACAATTACAAAGTGAGGAATTACTCTCTAGACTTTTAAAATCTCATTCAAAAATACTAAAAGACATAGTTACCTTCAAATGATATCTGATTCAAGTGTACAATGTTTTAATGAAACATTTCCATAAACTCTGGCCTTCTCTAGAGTAAGTCAGAGTACATAATACTAAGCTACATGGACCAATGAGCTGAAAAAATATGCCCATATGAATTCTGCCCTGACAGAAGGATTTACAAACCTCTACTGCTACTTGCTTAGCTTAAAGCAGTGGCCTCACAGCCGACACTCCCTCTAAGCTATGGAGTCTCGTGAGCAAAAATTCTACTTTGTGAGCCACTGGCATTGAAGTTGTGAGCGAGCGATTGGGCCGCTGCATCAATTAGTTTGCTCTGGAAGCCAGCCTTCCTGAGCTAAGACAAAAACGCCTGAGCCGGAGGCTAAAAAACTGTGAGCTAGCTCACACTAACTCAGCTTAGAGGGAACACCACTCACAGCTGTTTGTAAGAACAGCATATTAACCATTGGAAAACATTAAAAGTCTACTCCCATCTCTTCCTGGTTAGACCTTCTTTCACTCCTTCAGTAATCCACTGCTGACGCATCACTAAAAACAGGGGCAGCAAATGATCCAGTTTCACATGTGCGCAAAGAACATGCAGGGTACAAAGTGTCAGAAACGATCATGTTATGTCACCAGGCTTAGGATCTGAGCATTTATAAGCGTGCCTTGGTAAACAAACATTTTATCAGGAAATAACGGAAATGGAACAAGAGCTGGCTGTGTGGCAAAGGCACATAGTAGTTCTTGAGTTTTACTTTCTACGCCAGTTGCTTGACTTTCTCCCACAAGGCTAAGAGAGGCCGGTAACTCTCAATACCAGCCATGGTGACTAAAGGGAAGCTCCATGATCAGAGGCATCTCTGAACCCCAGAGACAGGAGGTGACATTGGGGAAGACCGCATCCTCTACGCCCTGTTGTTGGCCTTCTGGAGGAACTGGTTGGCCACTGTGTGAGGCAGGATGCTGGACTA
The DNA here is from genome assembly GCA_029375565.1 of Gekko gecko. Lineage (NCBI taxonomy): Eukaryota > Metazoa > Chordata > Lepidosauria > Squamata > Gekkonidae > Gekko > Gekko gecko. The sequence continues at coordinate 125,513,199 of JAPDNY010000008.1, forward strand.
GATGGACCCTCACTGGTCTGACCCAGCAGGGCTCTTCTGATGTTCTTATGAAGGCTCGACCTCTGCCCTGTTGTGGCACTGCAGGGAACTAGTTTTGGCACTGCGTGAGACGGGATGCTGGACTAGGTGGACCACTGGTCAGATCCAGCAGGGCTCTTCTGATGTTCTTATGAAGGCCTCGGCCTCTCTGCCCTGTTGTTGGCACTGCAGGGACTGTTTTGGCCACTGCGTGAGACGGGATGCTGGACTAGGTGGACCACTGGTCTGACCCAGCAGGGCTCTTCTGATGTTCTTATGAAGGCCTTTGGCCTCTCTGCCCTGTTGCTGGCCCCGCAGAGGAACTGGTTTTGGCCACTGTGTGAGACGGGATGCTGGACTAGATGGACCACTGGCCTGATCCAGCAGGGCTGTTCTTCTGTTCATAATATTCACTGTTACAGGTTACTGTCTTAAGAATTGTGAGCTAAAAAAAGATCTGGGCTCCCAAAACTCTCAGGAGCCGAAAAAGAGGCGGCACATTCAGCAAGACAGCCTAGGAGCCAAAACGCTCAAACTCTTTCCGAGCACCATTTTAATGCTCCAAGATACGACAACCGCTGTTGGCATGTACGTATTTCTTACTGGGTGGCATTCAACAGGCCAGAGGGACCAGGGCATCTGAAAATCCATATTTCTCAGCGTGGGAAGAGTATGTTTACATACAGCAAAGGCTGTGGTTTGTACAGATCCTCTGAACTAGACATCCCTCCAGATTCTTCTCATATACGAGCTTAAAGTCATAAAACCTGCCTTGAGTACGAATGACTAGCTGAGAGGGTTACAGATTTGTAAACAATTCGGGACTACAGACTTTTTTTAGACGTGAGATCAGAGGTTCCAGTTGGGTGCCAGGCCCTTAATCTGGCTTTCTGAATTGTGTAAAGGTTACCCACACATATCCTCCATTCACATCCCTTGGGAATGTCATCCGCTGACACAAACTGTAGGCATTTGGACAACCCAAGGACACCGTTCCCATCCACCCCGATTGTAACACGGCCCAACCATGACAACTGGCATTGCAAATATACAACCCCACAAAACAGACGTAGAACATAAGCAAACACGACAAGGCTCACTCCCTTCCCCCTCCCCACATACAAGCCACAATCAAATTAGCGAAAGGCAGAAGTCATCGGCCCAGAGCGGCTTCCTCTGATGCGGCGTCTGCCGTCCAACATGCAGAAAGCCCCGCTAATGCCATGGATAGTTAAGTTAAGCAGAAGCGCTGGGAACATGCTTGTGCGTTTTAGTGGCTTTTCCCTAACGGGAGCAGGGAGTAAACGTGGATTCTGGACGTGGATCCCCATGCTGGGAATCGCTCTCCCCGCTCCCGGCCCCATTAGCAGCGCTATCCCCCAAAATGTACACGCATGCTATGCTGGGCCTGCAAATACAGAGCAAAACTGGAAGGGTCCGGGGGTTGCGGGATGGGGAGGGGAGGAGGGGAGGGGAGGGAGGGAAGATCTGTCAGGAAAGTAACATGTTGCACTGCGGCTACTGCCCTTAACGTCCACACATGCCTTTCTCCTCCTCTTTTCTCTCTCTCGGAGCTGGGTTAGCTGACCTTGAGCATGCATAGAAAAGGTTGACGTGAGGATCTGGCCCCTCCTACTCTACCTAATTCTGCTCAGCTGACTCGTTGCCCTGGACAAGGGCTGCAGTGCGATGCATTCGTCACTTAAAGCCACTCGGCTGGAGTACATCTACAAGTGGACAAAAGGGATGGAACACACACAGGTCAGTGAGAAGTCATTGTTATTATTACTATTATTTTTTTAAGGCAAGACACAGGATCTTTTACAGACAGACGTTGTTCGAAACGGCTAGGACAAAAAAAAGCCCACACAGGAGGTACGTACATGCACAGAGCCACTGGTTTGTGAACACGCTGAAGAGGCAGGATCGGGCATGTGTGTTTGACTACCCAGAGACCCTGCTCTGAAGATAGAGCAAAGTTTCTAGCCAACGTGGGGGGGGCTGGTAAGAATCCAGATGAGACTTGCACAGGGGATAGGGAGAGGCTGGCTGCCACTTTGCCCCGCCCCCTTTTCCCTACGATATCTGCGACTTATCTTGAACTCTTCTTTTTCTATCCATCCCATTATATTTTTCAAAACAAAAGAGTTATCTACCCCTGCAGAGGTGGTCAAGTTCATGGTTCCAGCTTGCATCCACAGTGACCGATTTCTCACAAGCCGCTGCTCCGCCCTCACGCTTCCTTTTCCCCCGATTAGTCATTTTCCCACTACTTGCTGCGTGGCTGCACTTTGACCCACAGCTTCGACCCATTTCCCCTGCGTCTACTCGATCCTGTTTTTTGAGGATCGAGGAGACACGGAGGAAATCAGTTGAAGCTGTGGGGCAAAATGCAGCCGCGCAGCAGGTAGTGGGAAATTAACTAATGTGATGGGGGGAGTGCAAGGGTGGAGCAGCAGCTTGTGGGAAATCGGTCAGTCTAACAAATTAAGCCTCTCCATCAGTCATGGGGGACATCGGGCAGATTTGTAGAATGTGACCTTCTTAGCCACAGTCATTTTAAAAACTGTGTTGAAAACCAGTGTCCCTGTGCATAGGAGACTAATACAAGCAGGTCAGTTCCTAATGCTATCCATGGCATTCAATCTTCAGTGTCATGTTTTAGACCTCCTTTCATTTGGTTATTTGCGGAAGGGGGGGGGGATGACCAGAAATACCACGAACTTAATATGCATCCCTTCTACAAGACTACTATCTTGTGTGACCTTCATTGAAACCTTCACCAAAACGAGCATTTTTATCACGCAATTACTGGCCATTTCTTCCCACAGGAAAGCACTAGCCGACAGCAAGCTATTCCTTAGCAAGACTGAAGTCCAATTGGAATCGATGCTTTGCCACTCGTTGGAACAGGGAATGAATGACATGGACACACAAAACAGTATGAGAGAGCAGGGACATGGGGCTTTCAGAAAACATCTGGAGCACACCCTTAAACAGTGGACTTGCCAACCTTGAAAAAAGTGGGGTATTCCACCCAGTGGTGATAATGGGTTGGATCCCAGTTCTGTTCTGCAAATGGTGGCACTCGCCACTTGATTCCAAACCCACCAAGTGGCTTTGATATTTACAATGATGATACCTGTATGATAAACCAAGGTAAGTAAAATGACTTACCCCTGAGCAATAAATCTTGATGAGAACTGTAATTGCTATTAACAAAGAACGGCTATAACAAAGACTACTCCACATTTCCCTCTGGCTAGACCAACCAACTTTTATTATGCCAAACTACTGTAGCATCTTGGCAGTTATGAGGAGTGTCTGTTCACAGAGCTAGAGTGCTTTTGTTCAGCTTGCCCGCTTCGAATATACCAAGCTTAAACATGACAACTGATGATATGGCTTCTGAGAAGCTAAAGTAACTACTGTCAGTGTACATAATGATGAGAACAAAGAAGACACAATTGTTTTTGTAGTCCCGTTCAGAGGAAGTCCTCACAAAACGAAATTCTGGAGAACTTCGTCAACTGCAATCAATTCTGGACCTTTTTTGCACTGTTTATATGATGCTTTTGCTTAATACATTGTAATACTATTTCTATCTGATGTGTAAGCATCTTTTTACAGCTTCTTGGGTGTTTTTAAGTTACACCTCAATCCAGAACAGGCGGATTTTGTTTTTCTTCTGGGAAAAAAAAAAGAGCTCTGGGCTGGGGAAAGCTTTTTGCCACCATAAAGACTGGTTTAGACTGTCAAAGACTGGCATGGTGGGATCTGCCTCTCTGTGACTCAGGAGCCAAACCAGCATGGACGACCCTCAAGCTGGCCTTTCAAAAGAGAGATGATTGCGGATTTCATCCTCATGTCCTTTCAGTAGGCTTTCAGAACTTCCCACTAAAAGAAAGCATGATTTGTAAGTGAAATAGTGGCTCATTAAATCCTGGTCTTTACTAGCTCAACATTCTTTAGATTTTAATTAAAAAAACCTAGATGTGCAATTGATGGAACCGCCTCCCTCTACAGGAATTCCAAGCAAATATATTTGATCGTATGTGCCTAAGAAAATCTATCTGCTCTTAAAATTGCAGGCCTATTAAGGTAAACAAAAACCTGCATTTGGGCTGCATTGCTTCAGATTACTGGTGGGTGGGTGGGTCACATGATGGAACGTTTCATATACAAAAAAATCCCTCCACATTGAGACAGAGATGGCAGGGAGGGGCGTTCCAAGCCCTAGCTTTCCCCTGAACAATGCCAGTTTTCTACATGGCAGGGAATGGTTTCGAATGGAGAAACCTTCAGTCAAGAAAAAGAAGAGTTGGTTTTTATACCCCACTTTTTTCTACCTTTCAAGCCATCTCAAAGCGGCTTACAATCACCTGCTCTTCCTCTCCCCACAACAGGCACCTTGGGAAGTAGGTGGGGCTGAGAGAGCTCAGAGAGAACTGGGACTGGCCCAAGGTCACCCAGCAAGCTTCCCGTGGAGGAGTGGGGAGTCAAATCTGGCTCCCTAGATAAGAGTCTGCCGCTCTTAACCGCTACACCATGCTGGATCTAGGGAAGCCCCACTACCAGCCTGGGCTGTCAGTCCACCATCTCAAGGGTAACTAGGTGATACCCAAAGCTGTTATTATTGTGTCCATCACCTTGAGCTAGAAAGGTAGCACATACAAAAGTATCCTATAGATCTGAAGGATGGGAGTGCGCCATTCACATCGTGATAGTGGTGGGGAAGGGCCTTTGAGTTCCAGCTGACTTATGACAACCCTTTATGGGGTTTTCAAGGCAAGGGTCATTTGGGGGTGGCTTGCCCTCGCTTACTTCAGCAGAGCAACCCCGGACATTCTTGGTGGTCTCCCACCCAAACACTAGCCAGGGTTGGCCCACCTTAGCTTCCATCATGGATGGTGTCAAGAACATGGCGGTTGGGGTGTTTCTGTGGGACACAACTGGAAGGGATTCATGACTAATTAACTGCAGGGAGGAGCCAAAAATTACTAGGTGACCATGAAAGTCCTGAAAGACTCAGACCGTGATCCACAATGTCACCTGGCGTTTTAAGCAATCTTACTGTGAACAGTATCAGGAAACGGACACTTGCAGAATGAGCCAAAACGGCAACATATACAGCGGCAGAGGCTGGTTAGACAGCTTAACATCGATAAAAGACGAGGAAACGCCCACTTCTGAACACCAAAAGCATAAGAACTGTTAGTGCCAATTTCTCCTGGAGGTACGAATGGCGTAAACCGTCCACATGAGCACTCATTCAAAACACACAAAGCTCACACCGAAATGCTAGACGAGGCCTCCTTTGGTGTATGGATCTGTAACTCAGAAGGCGTACACAAGGTATCACGACCGTACACGGAACGCTATTCTCCGCCATTAAAGCTCCCTGTTCCTTAAAAAAAAAAGTATTAAGTGTAATGGGCGTTGCCAACAAGGGTGGAGGACTGATGTCGGTTCTGAACAGCCCCTGGAAAACCGAAAGGCACCACTGCATTCTGGACGCAGGACGGCTCTTCAACAACAGGGGGGGCAAAACGGTTCTCCTCCATTTCCACGGGGCTCCTAACACAGGGAAGCGGCTTCCCCACGTGAACGCCCGCCTGCAGCAGAGCTTCTAAAAGACCCAGGGGAGGGGGGCCCAAGCAGACCGCCAGGAAGAGAGTGCTGAAGTCAGTGAAGAAGAACGAGGGCGATTCGAGCGCTGACGGGTTAACCCAACGCCAGAAGAACGGCCAACTTGGCAAGAGCTTTCTTTTGCCGTTCACCCCATGGAAGAACCGACTACCGGAAGAGAAAGAAGAAAACAACTCTCTGCCTCACCTCCTCGCGCTGTTTGCCTAACTTGGGGAAAGGCTTCTACTGTGCTCCTTTCCCACTGGGGATTTATGCCCTGGCAAATACTACTGTCTGAAGGAAACTGTTCACATGTGCACGCAACGCATCAGAGCATGCACGTCCCCCCACACGTGTACGTAGCAGAGACACACCCGCAGGCCAATTTTAACACTGCTGACTCTGATGAAGACGTACCCCTGACCTCTAACTGAAACACAGAAGAAATGCCTGTGGGGGTTGTGTTTTCAGAACTGTGCTACGATGCTCAATGCCCTGATGCTCTGACCCACAGCGCCAGCCGGTTGCCCTCTGTAGCCGGAGCGTCACGATCCAGAGTGCGGGCTGGCCCAAGGAGCCGAGCTCTGACTAGCACCGCTGGCTACCAGCACGACTTCAACAAAGCCAGCCCGGGCGCCTCCCCGAGTCACTGGCGTACAGATGCTAGAAACCATTACAAATTCACCATTTTTGCCAGATGAGGATCAAAAAGGAAGCCAGTATAGTAAGAGTGCCAGTTAGATGTCCTCTCTCCCCTGAACCATTTCAGACAGATTCCAGACTGCTCAGGTGTGGCCTGATCCTCCTCTCCCATCAATGTTCCCAGAGACTCTCCCCATCAAGACACACTTTTGGAAAAATTAACAGGGGCAAGGAAGATGAACAAGGAGGTTAGGTCGTGCCACGAACTGAAACCCCGTGGGCGTCCAGGAAGAGTTGGAAGCCACAAGAAAAGAGCTTATGTTGGTTTCAATGCTCCTAGGGGCTGCGGTGAATATGTGCTACAGCTAGGTCACCCAGGGCAGGGCACCACCAGTCCCCCAGCCCTGATTTCCTGCCACTGAGGAACCAGAGGTGAAAAAAATGGCCTCTACACAGTGACGCTCTAGGAATTTCCCTCAGTCTCTATGGTAACTCCACATAGACTAGGGGAGCCAGTTGAGAGCATCACGTCCTCCCCAGGCACTGCCCCTGCCCCCCATCTGTGGGCATTTGCCAAGACAGTGTTGGGAGCCCTAACTGCAGCATCCAAGGCCTTACCCAGCAGACCCATCCCAGATAAAAGCTGGGCTGGTCACCATGAACAGCAAGTGGTGGTACAGCCACAGCGAGCTCTGTGCATTCGAGTCGTTGCCTCTAATGGCTGTGCGTGTCCCTACTGCCATAAAAATTCACAGGACCTCAATTACAAAAAAAGGATTTATTTTTTGGCTCTGAAACTTCCATCTTTGGCAACATGAACGTCTTCACATACATACTGACATAGTCAAGAGGCAGAGAAACTGCCATTTCTCATTTTTTTTTTAAAAAAAGCCTGCCATGTAAAAAAAAATATACACATTCCGCATTTCTTGTTTTTACATACTTAACACCATTCTAGTAGCTTAAGCAACATGATTTCAAATTGAGTCTCAACGCAGACAGGAAATCTAGCAACTCTCTGGGGGTCCTTCTTGACTGAAGCCGCCGCACGTTAAAGGTATCGCATATAAGAACGCATTACCTGGGCCTTTTCTGTACACGTGGGCTGCAGGTGTCTGTACAGCACTTTTTTCACAACGTCGAGAAACAGACACGCGACCACGATGATGATGATGGCAAACCAGGCGGAGCCGCTGGACAGCAGTTGGACGAAGACAAAGTACATGTCTTGGGTGTGCAAAAACGGCCTGGAAAGGAGAAGAACGAGGAAACGTCAATGAACAGTGGTAACTTCGTAAAAAGTGAAGTCCCAGCAGGAGAGCCTAATTGAAGCAAGACAGACTGCGAGTCAGAATTAACTTCTAGAGCTTTTGGGGCTCCACCATTCAGACAGTGGTCTGAAGAAGTCAGAAGAAACGGACGGCAACCTAGGCGATCCGTAGTTGCTTTGTTTGTGACTGTGTTCAGAGACAAAAAGGGAGTGGTTTATAACTTCTGTGGAAAAGGACTGTAAAATAAAATACTAATTCATTTTAAGGACACAATTTGTTGTCTTAATACTTAATTTGTACAGTATTTTTGGGTGGTTTGCAAACCTCCAGGTGGGGCCTGGAGATCTCCTGCTATTACAACTGATCTACAGACAATGGAGATCAGCTCCCCTGGAGGAAATAAGTAAAGGAAATAAGTAAAAGAAAATAAGAAGAATCACAGTTACAAGGAAATATATCAAACAGGCAAACACTGTGATAAAAATGGCAATGACATTTAATGAATCTTAAGAACATCAAATTATATTACAATTGAAACTTTTACATTATTACTAAGGAAATTCTAACATTCTCAAGGAAAAGTCCTTCAACCTCAATGAATACCCGGTTACAAACTCATTTCACCAGTCTTCCTCAGGAGTAATCCTGTTAGGAATAAATTAACTGACTTGCTCCTAATTGAAACACTTGATATGGAGCTAGAAGTTAAAAGTTAAACATTATTAATTTAATAATTTTTAAAAATTAAAAATTACAACAAAACAAAACAATATTTTACTCCGCTTCATGTTTCTTTTCATTCTAAATAAGATGTTTTTCAGGATAATTTGAAGAAAGTAAAAAAAAAACTTCAGCTGTAATAATTTGAAAATGGAACCAGAAGATAATTTGAAGAAAATAAAAAAGAAATCAAGCTGTAAAAAATTGAAGTAAAAAAAGAAGTTAAGTTGTATCAAGAGGCTGACACCTTTCAATATAACAGAATTACTCCTGAGGAAGATTGGTGAAATGAGTTTATAACCAGGTACTCATTGAGGACGAAGGACTTTTCCTTGAGAATGTTAGAATTCCCTTAGTAATAATGTAAAAGTTTCAATTGCAATATAATTTGATGTTAATAAGATTCATTGTCATTTTTACCACAGTGTTTGTCTGTCTAATATATTCCCCTGGAGGAAATGGCTGCTTTGGAGGGCGGACTGTATGGTGTTGTACCCTGCTGAGGTCCCTCCCCTCCCCAAACCCCGCCCTCCCCAGACTCCACCCCCCAAATCTCCAGGTCTTTCCCACACCAGAGCTGGCAATCCTATGCATCATGTGCAGGTACAAAATTCTGCAGACCCATGTGCCTTCTTTCTCCCCCTCATCCCCAACACCCATCCTGACAGTAAATGTCAAGTCTATCAATGCAGTCAGACTCTGAAAGCACAGCCAGATCCGCTGTAAAGTTAAGCAATCCAAGTCTTGCTTTGATTTCAGAAACAATGAAACCAACAGGGACCGTGAATTAATGGCCTTGCTTTTGACACCTGGACGAGATGTGCCATTACTGAGCTCATACAGCAGGAGGCAATCCTTCAGCTGTTTGCAATGACAGGGAGAGGCAAGCCCTGGACAATGAACCGGGGAGCAAAAACTGGTCACTACAACTGGACAAGAGTGTCCCCATTTTCTGCCCTGAAAAGGCAGGAGGTACAAGAAAAAAAAATAATGGCTTATCGGCTGTCGAATTTTCATGAGCCTGAAACCTATGTTCAAGAAACCCCAGAATAGTTGTCATTCCGCTTAAGGGCTGGTCTACAAGGCCATGTCTAGCTGATCAGTCTAGCCTCTGCATTGATCCACCAGCCTGCTTGTCTTCCTTTGTTTAAGGCTGGTGGGTGGGTGGGTGGGCTTCGCTTGTATCAGTAGACAGAAGCATCAGCAGGAGCTGCCAGTCCAGAAGAGCAAAAGGAGCCAACAACAGTCCTTGAAAAGCAAGTGAGGCCTGCCACGATACACTTGAAGAACTGGCTGCTTCCCCCAACCATTCTCGGCACAGATTATATCATGGGGTTTCTTTCCACGGTTGAATGTTAGGAAACTTCCTTATACTCTTGTGCTCATAACAAGCATGGTTACCAGTACCATGTACAATTATATTCTTGTGCTCACATAAAGAAGATGCATACCATATAATTCCCCCGTAGAACAAGGAGAATACAAAGTAAAACACAATGGAGCCCCAGGTAACAAAATGATTGATCCAAGTCCAGAAATGAGTCTCTAAAGCCATCTAAAAAACAGACATAAGAATGAGAAATTCTGTTAGTGCAAGCCAAGATTTAATTAGCGTAAATGATTTTTCAACAGTGGAGCCTGCGATGGAAATATGACTGGAATATTACGGTATTTTATTGGAGTTTTAATTGTTTTTACTGTGTGTGTGTGTGTGTGTATAGAGTATACTGGTTATTATCTGATGGAAGCCGCCCTGAGGCTGGCTGTGCAGGCGGGACGGGATATAAATCCAAATAATAAATAAAACACATGAAGTCACAGGATTTCAGGAAATTCACATATTTAAGTTAACACACACTTCACATCATTTTAACCAAGGTGGATGCTGCAGCTTGTAGCTTGACTGCGTGTTCTGGAGCAAGCAGGACCTAGAGACCGGTAGGGTCAGCACTTGACTGGTCCAAGCGAAATGTAACAACCTGGGCGAAGGACGCGGCCACAAAATGGCTCCCGCAGGAGGCGGAGCCAATCACAAGCTGTTGTGGAGTTCGTGCATAACTTTTAATAGTGACTCTCCAACATTTCATGAAGGCTTTTAGAATGGCTAGATCTTGGTCAAAAAAATCTTCCAGGACAGGGGCAGAGCCAAAAAACTATATATGGGAGAGGCAGCTCAGCTAGACTGAAGAGCTTCCCGGGTCAGAGACTTCACAGCTCTTACAAGATTGAATCACGTTGTTGTCACCACCGCCTTCTTCTTCGTCATCATCTTCTTATGGCTAATGAAAGGCACTTCCATTATCAAAACAGAACTTTCCTGGCTTCCCCTTTCCACTGCAGCCAATTGATTTCCCCAAAATACTGCTCTTGGGAAAACTGGTGGAAATTATATCTCCCCTACTGTTGGCGGCAAACTTAGTCCAGATCCAACGCTCAGGCATCAATGAAGAAAACGTTCCTGAACCAATCCCTCCGGGGTTAAGGCTGCAAAGCTTCTCCCGGTATGTCCTCCCTAGGGTGCAGTGGAGTCTACAGATCTAATGTGTCCTTTATGAGTTCTAATAGTGCACTCTTTATGGGCTTTCCTGAGAACGTCACCAGCTCCGAGGCCGCAAAAACCTCACAAACTATTACTGGATTCACATAGGACACATTTTCCTCCAATGAAAAAGCAGTTACTGAAAGGGGAACTTCCACTGTGAAAATAAAAAGAAATGCTGACAATTCAGTCCAGCTCTAATTTAAATTTTAAAATCATTCTTCCACCTGAACATAAGAACATAAGAGAAGCCATGCTGAATCAGGCCAATGGCCATCTAGTCCAACACTCTGTCACACAGGGCCAAAATATACCAGGTGCCATCGGAGTCAGCAGTGGGGCCAGTTGTTGGGCCATCTCTGGAACCCACCATCATGCCTAGGACCTCTCGGCCAAAGAGCTTTTTAATACAAGGGAAGACTGGAAGCACCCGTTAAGCCAGGGGGTCCCCAACCCTGTTGACCTTTGGTCACCTTTGGAATTCTGACACGGATCGGAGGGCACAGCCACCAAAACGACGGCCACAGGAAGTGCAGCCCACGACAAAATGGCTGCCCCAAGAGGCAGGGCCAATCACAAACTCTCGAGGAGCTCATGCATGACTCTAATAGTGACTCTTCGACATTTCACGAAGCCTTGTTAGAATGAACGTATCATTTAAAAACAATTTTCTTGCAAACACAGAGCTTCACTTACATGAGTGAAGGTAAGTTCTGCTGTGCTGTGGTGGCAGCTTATGCCGAAGCAAGTTTTTATTGTTTGTTTGTTTATTTAATTTCTACCCCGCCCTCCCCGCCAAAGCTGGCTCAGGGCGGCTTACGTAGGATCAGACAGAGCATGTGTCCCGCCTGGTGAGTGGGAGCCATTACGTATTGGGAGCATCCTAGGGCCGCCATGGATGACACCAGGTCCGTCGCCTGTGTGGAAGCCGTGTCATCAGCACGGACACTGAAATCACCCTGGACTAACAGTCTAGGGTGCTCCAATGCCCAGCCTGATAAGGCCTCCAACAGGGGTGATAGGCTATTTGTCGGTGCGTTGGGCGGACGGTACGCTAACCAAATAGCCAAACTCTCCCCGGCTTCCCACACAAAGCCGGAACACTCTATGCCCGTGACCCTTGGCGGCAGGAGTGCCCTGAAGGTGTAAGCCACCCGAATGAACAGCGCATTCCTCCCCCCACCCCCAGTCTGGCATTGGTGAAGGACTGAGAACCCAGGAGGAGCTAGCTGGGAGGAGCTAAACAATCCACACAGCCAATCAAGAGCCCTGCTGGGCAAAAGCCCCACTTGGCCCACTTCCTAAAAATACTGGGAAAGGCAAGAGGAAAGGTGTTGACGGGTGTCCCGGCACAATGTTACAGACCCCTGAATTAAGGCTTCATTTTCTGGTTGCTGTAATTAATGACAATACAAAAAAACAATGACACGCACCACAGAAGAGGAACAACAGTTCAACCATACCTTCATCGTAACAGTTATCACCATAACTGTGAATACCAGAGTACCAAATGTCCAGTTTCCAAACATCTAAGGGAGAACAGGAAAAAATAATGCGGTTAAATTGGTAGAGACAGAGTGTTTTATAGCTAAGGCAGCTAAGCTACTGCGGCTATACTAATGAAGCTAGTTCTACTGGAAGCTCAGAAACGTGGCCTGCTTCTGTGTAAACATTATTGAAGCAAGAAGGGGGAAGCAGCAGGCAGAAACAGGGAGAAACAAACGCCATCCGGTAGGAGTCACAGAACTTGACATCCCAAACAGACCGGGCAATCTTCCTCCACGGTTGAATACGCAAAACCACAGATTCACAGGAACAGGTTTAAAAATCCCAATGGAAATAAGATTCTAGGGAAATGTTATTCAACAGCTATTTATGCATAAATAGGCAGCTAATGAAGACTACCAGAAATACTCTACTGCAGCGAGAAAGCAATTAGCCTCTAATTACAGGTTGCTGTAGTTTTCTTTCAATGCAGCATCGTGTGTGGGCTTGGATTTCACAAGCCCCAAGACTCCAAATTCAAAAATAAATGGTGGATTTATTGTTTTGGAATTTTTAAAGCGGCACCATTGCAAGGGCTTGCTGAACCAAGGGGTGGTGTTGGTAAAACTGTGCATATCCCCCGCCCCCCAAAAAAATAATGGAGCATACGAGGGAAGTCCAGAGGTATCTGGATTCCTGCTAAAATAAACTAAACCTGAACTAAATCTGAAGAAACGTGCATGCACAGGAAAGCTGGTACCCAGAATTAAACTATGTCGGTCTTAAAGGTGCCACTATACCCACACCTTTGTTCGATTTGCTGCCCACCCGAATCCAAAGCTGTTCAAGCCTGTTGGACACAGTTTGCTACCCTTCAGTTTGAACCAAGTAGTTTCAATTTTTGCAGAATCTGGGATATTTGCCCCAATGCTCTGCCACCTCACTATGCTGACTTTTTTTTTCTTTTCCAAAAGTGGCTTCCAGAAACACAGCCATTGAAGTTTCATGAAGATTTAAACAGGTTTCGGTTCGCAGGAACTCAGAGATCCTGCATCAACTGAGTACACCACCGTGCAGGTAGACCTGAAGACAGTTTATAGCCTCTTAAATACGCTTTTCTTTTTAAAGCAGATGGGCCAGATTCAAGTCCAGGAACACCTTAAAGAGATCAATAAGATTTCGGGCATTTGCTTTCCAGAGTCAAAGTTCCTCGTCAGATGCAAGCAGGAATTTATCTTTCCTACTTGTGGCTGATGAAGGAGCTTGATCCTCAAAAGCAAATACTCGAAAATATTGTTGGGTCTCAAGGTCCTCCTGGACTCAGACCCAGCCGTTCTGCAGACCAACACAGCTCCCTCTGAAACTTAAAGCAGACGCTCTGCACAGATCAACTAACCCAGCGCACTACAAGGGGTCATGACCGCGAGCCGCTGCACACATGCACGCTCATTGCACAATGACGAACATGTGTGTGAAATGAGCCTGCAGTGGCTAACCTGAGTGACGTACCACCCAAGGACAAATGCTTTCGACAGAGGCAGTTCACACATTTAACTGCTGGGTCATGCAGAAATCAACCAATGTCCGCGCACGTGGGAACCTACTCGAGGCTCGCTACCGAGGCTCGCGGCAGCTTACGAGTGGAAATGCAGGATGCGAAGCAATGGATTTCGAGACCTGCTCGCAACCCCGCTAAGGCTCCTGATCCTCTAAGCAACAAGGAATTGCCCTGAGGCAATTAGAATAAGGTCCGGATGTATTCCCCCCATCCCCATCCCTACAAATACACTGCAAGCCTTCCTTCTAGGGGACCCCAGAAGCCGGATGAGACCACAATATTATCCACTGAAGGAATACTATTGTTTTAGTCTCTGGTGATCTTATTGATTTTAATTGGATTGTTATAATGTGTTGTATTTGTAAATCTACTGTAATTGCAGATCTCAACTGTAAATTATGCATTGTTTTAACTGCACAGCTGCATTGCTGTAGACCTATATGCTGGTAGGTACCCACCGTGAGCCTACGTTGTGGGGAAGGCGGGACATACGTCTAACAAAATGAATAAATAAAAATAAATCTCCATCTCCCAATTGACTGGTCACGGGGCAACCGAGGATCCCGAGGGCTGAAAACCGGCCACCGAAGGCCTGGCATTTGTGCCCCATTCACATAATTGGTGCCTTGTCTGAGGCTTGAACACAGAAGATCTTTCCCTAGTAAACTAGCAGGCTCTGTTTATTATTACTGCTGGTTGCTATAGTGATATTATTCCAGCACTTTGGGGGGGGGGGGATAGGATTTGTACAAGCTTAAGTGTTCTGTGTTTCTTATAAAAAGCAGGACGTGCTGAGCCTTTTTAACCCTAAGAGTCCTTGAAGAACAGCCCGGGCTCAGCCAAAGTGGAAAACGGGCCTATTCCAGAAAAATGAAAGTGAAAAGGCTGAGAAATTATGACTTATTGTGAGAGCACTCCCCTCCCCCTCAAATAGGTCATCCCATACACAATGGCCATCTGAAGTTACACCACCATTTATTTTTTTTGCGGGGGGGGAATGTTGAAGTAAGAATGGATGCTGCATTCATCGACAGATGCAAAATATTGTATCTGGCATCTTCTGTGACTTTTCTGTCCTACAACAGAGACTCTTACCATTTGCCTGTTAGGTTTCAATATCTGACGACATGCACAGCGTGAAAAGAGGGGAGGGGGCGAAAAAATAAGGCCAGGAGGTAAAATCCACGTACAACTTTACAACGGTGAGTGCTGTAAAGACATATAGACACAACGCAGCTTCTGGCTTGGAATACTCCAGTGGGGTGGAAGTTAATAGAATCACAGGATCACAGAGTGGGAAGGGGCCATACGGGCCATCTAGTCCAACCCCCGGCTCAGTGCAGGATCCGCCTAGAGTATCCCCGACAAGTGTTAATCCAGCTGCTGCTTCAAGACTGCCAGTGAGGAGGAGCTCACCACCTCCCTAGGCAGCTGATTCCACTGCTGAGCAACTCCTACTGTAAAAAAGCTTTTCCTAATATCCAGCTGGTACTTTTCCGCCCTTAATTGTGAGTCCTCTCCTCTGCCGCCACCAGGAACCGCTCCCTGCCCTCCCCTAAGTGACAGCCCTTCAAAGACTTCAAGAGAGCCATCCTGTCCCTCCTCAACCTCCTCTTCTCCAGACTGGACATTCTCCCAAGTCCATCAGCCTTTCCTCATAGGGCTCGGTCTCCAGGTCCCCGGTCATCCTTGTCACTCTCCTCCACACCCGCTCCATCCCGTCCACATCCCCTTTGAAGTGAGGCCTCCAGAACTTAAGGTTAAGCAGCTAACTGTCTATCCAAAACAGGGTCAGGAAGATGGAGGACCAAGTTTCCTTTATGCCAGAGCTTAAAGCAGAGTTTTTCAGACCACCCCTGGCAGCAGGGGTGCAACGTCACATGCTGCTGGAAAAGCCAATGTCATGGTGATGTGAGACCCAAAACTTCCACAGAGCGCTTCCAATTTGGGAACTCTCTTGGGACTACCCACAAAAGGGGTGCCTGGATGGGGATAAGGTAAAACGGGGCATCTGGAGTCATATGGTACTGAAAAAGTTCCGTGGCACCACCTTTGAGTGCCGGTGCTGTGTCAGCACCTGGATGCGGAACCCACCATGATGGTGAAATAGAAATATGGCCGCCAGCGTGGTGTAGTGGAGAAGTGTGACAACCACCAGGGCCAACCTGGGTCCAAACCCCCATGTTCACGAAGCAAGCTTGGGCCCGCAGCTCTCTCAGCCTAACCTACCCATGAAGGAGGGTAGCATTGGGTGGGTGCTGGGAGGCGACCACGTACACCATCATGAGCTTCTTGGAAGGAAGGATGGAAGTCTAACAAGATCCAACAGTGCCCTGGCACGCTGTCCCCCCGACTCATCTACCACAACTCCACTTCTGCATGTACAAGTGGAAGTAACAGATCATGTACAAGTAGAAGTAACAGATCAAGATGGGGAGCCGGGTCAGTCTGTCTGTAGCGGCAGAAAAGAGCAAGAGCCCAGGAGCACCTGAAAGACGATAATTTGTGGCAGCTACCTGAAGAAAGGTGCAGTGACTGACGAAAGCTCCTACCCTGCCACAAACATTGTTAGTCTTTAAGGTGCTACTGGGCTCTTGCTCTTTCCTGCTGCAAGTAGTAGTCATGTAGACAACCTTCTCTATCATGGCTACAAAGACTGAGAGGTCTCCGTTTCAAGCCTTGACTTTGCCCTCAATCCACAAAGCTGGTTCAAGAAGCCACGCTCTCCAACATCCCTCTTGCTCCACTCCTTTGCCTTAGGAGGAGAACACAGACTTGACGGAGTTTATTGGCAAAGGCAGAATTACAGCCACTGTGACCTGTCTGGAAGGAAGTCTGACTCATTTTCCACACGCAAATGTCCTCTTGTTATTGCTGCGTGGCCCAGAACTTACACTTTAGAGTTCCTGGGCGTAATGATTAATCTAGCCCTGTAAGTCGATTTCAATGTGTATGTCAAGAGCTGGTTAAGAGGTCAGTTCTATTTTAACTCCGCCTTAAAACAATCACAGCACATCTAAACTCTCCCTAGAAGCTAAAGGGACTCAATGGAGGCTATTGTACTTTGGTCGCATCATGAGAAGGCAAAGAGTCCCCGGAAACGACAATCATGCAAGGAAAAGCGGAAGGCAGCAGGAAAAGAGAGAGACCCAAGCTGAGACGGATGGACCCAATCAAGGAAGCTACGGGCCCTTGGTCTGCAAGACCTGAGCAAGGCTATTATGATAGGAGGTTTTGGAGGTAATTAATTCATAGGGTCGCCGTAAGTCGGAAGCGACTTGATGCCCCTTAACACATGCACACGGCAGCCCCAGGTGTTCATCGAATGCACGGGGAAGGGGAGCGGGTGTGAGTGCCCTAGCCCCCGGCCCCCATCTCTTCATGATCACCTATTTGCAAGGTGCAACTGTGCAGAAGAAGCCATGAGAACGCCCCCTCCCCGTGATCTGTGACCCCACTTTCTGGACATCACTGATCACATGGAGGCAGCCACTTCCTCTGTGTGGCTGTACCCTGCAGATGACCAGGTAGTTGTGTGTGGGGGGGGGCAGTACACCCATGCCTGCTCTTCCTCTCCACGAATTCAGTCAATGCCTGGATCTATCACGTGTACTGAGCTATTGAACATGGTGTGTGCACTGGGACAGTAACGCAAGGCATTTCAGGGTTTACCTATCTCTGACTACAGTGGACGGATGACTGCTACCGCCAACTGGCTTTGCCATCCATCAGCAAGCTTTAATTTTTGCAATCCACCTTACCTGGCCGTTCCCCAGCAAAGATGTGTCTTCCCCCATCAGAAGGTAGGAACCATAGAAGAAAGCAAACGCATGAGCAAATCCCAAGAAGGTCCAGTAAAGGAAAGGCTTGTAGCCCAAGTGGGCATTTTTACTAATGTCTCTGTAGAGGGGGGGAAAAAGAGGGAATGAGGTCTTGAACTTTCCAACATCAGAGCCAGCTTTCCAACATTTCTTCTTCCTTAGCGACTTGCAATCACCATAGCAGCTCAGAGCGTCTTTTTGATAACATTTTTGGTCCAACCGAGCAATGACTCATTCAAACGGTGACGCGTGATTAGCAAGTGTCTTCAGGAGATCAATTAAAGGAACTGGCACCTCTCCCCCTCCCCAAAACTGTCTCACAAACTACTACCATCAGAACATTTAGGCAGGCAAGCAGACCTGCCAAATGGCTTGCCTCCATTTGTTCATATGGAAATACATGCACCATGGGGGGGTGGGTCAGTGGTAGGGCATCTGCCTGGCATGCAGAAGGTCCCAGGTCCAATCCCAGGCATCTCCAGTTAAAAAGATCAGGTGGTAGGTGATGGGAAAGACCCCAGCCTGAGACCCTGGGGAGCCGCTGCCAGTCTGAGTAGACAATACCGACTGTGATGGACCAAAGGCCTCATTCAGAACAAGGCAGCTTCATTTGTTCAGTAATACACAGCCAAAAGTTGAGCCACTGTAGACTAGTAAGTATTCAATTTCCAAAGAAAGACACATTTGTGAGACTCACAGTGCAATCCTATGCCAAATCGCTTCCATCTAAGACCAGTGATTTTGGTGGGCTCGGAATGAAGTAACTCTTGTGTAGGATTGCACTGTTAGAGTAGCAGCAGTTTCTCAGGTGTTGGAAAAGAATGGGGGTACACCCCTTCCTCTCTGGCATGTGGTGGTGACCTTAGGACATAAAGCTCTGGGGAGGGGGAAGAGTGGTGAATGCTTTCATTTTATATTTTCCACCACTCCTCAGCTGCTTACAACCTTCTCTGGTTTTCCACCCCCCAGCCTAGCTTTCCATTGGTCAAAACAGGACCAGTTTGACGGAGGCATTTGCAGATGTTAGACCAGTGAAGACTCCTTTCCAGCACAGCAAGTGGTGTCTTTCCAAGTTCTGAACCCCCTTAAATCACCGTAGGTTCTTTTTGTTTCCCTTGAGGCCTTTGATGCATCATGTTCAACCCATTCCAAAGGGCAACAGAGTCAGCTCCCAGGGCTCTATCTGGGCCAAGCCTTAAATTAACCTAGCCTAAATTCCATTTTCACTCACGCTCCTTTCTCCTTAAGTTTTCAGAGCATCAGAGGGAAAAGCGATGACTGACGATCCTCACGGCTTGAGACTACTGAAGAAGCCTGCTCTCGGCCGGGACGTGCAACAAAACTGAATTTTAATCTTTTGCCCCCAACCACCACGCTCGGCTAAGACCGGGCTGGGCTCAGAACACTACATTTTGCCTGTTCTGTGCCTTAACCTATGAGAGAGACTGCTATACATTCTAGGGAAGGAAGAAAGGGCCACTTTTGAGTGTTCTCCAGCACCACACGAAGCTGAATTTCCAGACATATGCCTTACGCAGAGCAGTGAATGCTTTCCTTTACATTTTCCACCACTCCTCACCTGCATACCACCTTCTCTGGTTCTCCCCTGACTGGCTTTCCATTGGTCAACACAGGATCGGTTTGAGGTGTTTTATTTCTTTTAGTCGGTTTTTAGGCTGGCTGGCTGGCACCCAGCCCTGGGCCATGGAGGCAGGCTCACAGTTATTGCAGAACATAAAAAAAATTATTATCATAACCAACTGAAGGATACTATGAAAGACAACATGGTGCCTTCAAGCAGTCAATCCAAAGTCCTTCCAGAACAGGCTTGGTATTATTTACTCCAGGTGTCCCCAACTTAGCGCCCACGGGCACCACAGCACCTTCAGATGACTTCTGTGGCGCCCACCAAGTATTTTTAGAAAAATGGGTGGGGCCACATGGAGCTCTTTGCCCAGGAAGCCTTTTGATTGGCCGCTGGAAAACCTACTGGCCATGCAGAGCAAAATAATGTTTCAGCTGCACGTGCCACTAGTGTCGGTTTTATATGCTTTCACTCATTTCTTCTGGTGTATTTTTTAAAATTACCCCTTTTCTTCCTTAAGACTTCCTCCACCCCCTGCAGCCACCATTTTGTAGCTGTGCCCACCACACTACCAGAATTCCAAAGGTGCCCACAGGCTCAAAAAGGCTGGGGACCCCTGCCAGAGCCTCTCTAAAAACTCTGGTAGAAGACTTCTCTATAGTCCTACCTGCGATCTTTTCTGGAGATGCCCGGGTCCTTTCTGCACGCCAGGCATGCAGCTCTACCGCTTGGCCCATCCACCACTCTTGACAATTCCCAAATTTAAAATGAAGAAAGAAACTCAACCGCTCATGCAAGGGTAGACGGGGACGAATAATAACCTTAAGGAAAGTCAACGGCAACACGTTGGCAGCTTCATGCTGGCTATTCTTCGAGCTCAACAGAAGGGGAAATAAGTAAAATAAAAATTAGAGCATACTTACCGGTAGAGCGCTGGCTTGCTCTGCAAAACGTGAGGGTGCACATGCTGTTCAAAGAGACTGTACATGAGGACCGGCAAGGAAGTGAAACAAATGTTGTACAAAGTCAGGTATACACTGTCATACAGAGTCTGAAAAGTGAGGAAGGAGGAAATTTAATAGTTTTTAGATGCAGGAATGTAAAGAAACCGCTTTCGAGGCAAAATGGTCAGTTAACCCACGGGTGGGATTTGATATTACAGCCAAAGGCAGTCAACCCAACAAAACTAATACAGAATACACACAAAAAAAACACGTTCAGAACACAATCAACCCAACCCTCCCATTTCAGGTTATAACGACATTTCAGTACGAAGAACTGTCGTGCCTGAAGTTAATGGCCATCGTTTGCTAAAAGCCGCACATCTGATCGCCAGCGTACATTTTCGCAGGCTTCCCCCTCCCACTTAAGTACTCTGCTATAGTTGTTTTAGGGACGGTTTTACCAGTAAGACAGCAAGCGGGGACGCCTAGCTTAAAGGCCTCGAGAATTCGGCTGGCTGGAAAAGGTGAGGAAGTCATTTAAGGTTCTTCTACCTCTCTTTACAGGAAACCATTTCCATAATCACCTTTTACTTAAAGGAGCTGGTGGGGTGTGGCTTAGAACAATCAAGGCTGAGTTCCCACTTAGACATCCACTCCCCTGGGCAGGTCTGGACGGGGCGCTCTCAGAACACAGCCAGAATTACAAAGAGCCTATAAATAGACGTCTAGAGAGTCTGCCATTCCCAGCAGGGAAAACCACACGTATGTGTCCATGCGTGGCAAACCCAGCGGCTGGAGAGCTACCTCAGCTGAACCTAGCATACAGGCTGTGAGTGGAAGGAAGGATGGAATACAAATATCCTCCATGCCCACGCCACAAATGTAGAAAAGACAACCAGACGGTGCTGGGAAGTGCCCGAAGGCAAGTAACTGCCATGAAAATGACTGGAATGGCTCAGGGCAGGAAAATTCATATGGTAAAGCCCAAAGAGTTCAAGAGTTGTTAACATGATCTGGAACAACATTCCTTCCTAACTGATTACGGGCAGGAAGGTACCAGCTGGATATTAGGAAATGCTTTTAGGGTAAGGGTAGTTCAGCTGTGGAACCAGCTGACCAGGGAGTTGGTGAGCTCCCCTCCCTGGCCAGGCTTCAAGCAGCAGCTGGAAACACACTTGTCAGAGAAGCTCTAGGCGAATGCTGCGTTGTGCAGGGGGTTGGACTAGATGGCCCTGATGGGCCTTTCCAACTCTATGATTCTATAAGCGAAATTGTGGCCCTCGGGCTGCTCGAAAATCCATTAGACAAAAAGCTCTACACGCCACCCTAGGAAATCTATCCTTTCGAGCTGTCTCCATTGCCAAAGAGGAAGGGGAAACAGTGATGCCTAAACCAATGGATCCAAAGGAAGGTAACACTTTCCCCCGTTCAGCAGGGCCGAGTCCTTAAATGACCCTCAGAGGTTATTTTCACCTTCCATCCCATGCAAATAAAACGCTTCCCCACACAAAAACAGAGGAGGTCTGTCGTTCCATCTACAACTTTCTCAGCCACCTTAAAAGGTAAATTACGTGTGTGTGGGGGGGAGTAAATGAGGAAGAGACTTACTGAGATAATATCAACGGGCAGTCAGTAATTAGCTGCCTTTAAATTTCGGTCGCTATATATTCTAACAGCACCTCTTATGCGTTTGTTTGTTTGTTTTTTGCTGGCTACACATTCTCTACTAAGTTTTTTCTTTTCTTTTTTTTTAACTTTCCTAACCCACCCACAAGTCTGTACCAGGGACGGGGAAAAGGTAAGACAGAGAAGTACGTACTTGTTGTGAAAACAAACAATAGAACTGATATAAAAATTGTGGTGTAATAAAGCACACATTCTGGAAAACAAAAAGTGAGAATTGCCGGTTAGTGACATGAGATACCACATCCAGAAAGAAAGAAAAAAAATGCCTGAATATCAGAAGGGCAAAGATCTCTACACTTACATTATTGCAAACCCACACGTAATTCTGAAAAGAACTTTGGGGCGGAGAGCAATCATCCTTCGTACATAAATTTCCAGTGCTGTCACATTCAGAATTAGAGCAGGTGGGACACAAATTATTTGTTAAAAGGATATCTGCTGCATGTCTTTAAATCTAGCTACTCTCTCAGGGCTTTGACCACAGTTTATATTGTGGCAGAACAAAACGCCACCATAACCGGTTGAGGAAAATCTGGGTAAGCAAAGCTTCCTGCGCTGCACTAAGCACAGAGTCTCCATGTAAGCCATGGCCTGAAAATCAGGAACGTGTCCCCCTTTCCCTCTGTCTAGAGCCACTCTTTACCCTTCTGCTCACAAGAGCCAGCCACTCAGTCCTCTTAGACCAGCAACGAGATTCAAGTGCAGAAGAACCTTATTTACATTATTTACAGTCCTCCTCTCTCACTTGGACTCAAGGTGGATTACCAGAGCGAGTCAATAAGATCGATGGATGGGACATTCGATAAACAGTGAAACATGGAATTAGGGCTGTAGAACCAACCAGAAATCGAAAAACAGAACTGAAGCAACGCATGTGTATTAACGTGACACATTAGGTAAAGGTTTCCCTTGTTCGAAAGCCAGTCGAATCCGACTCTGGGGATGCGGTGCTCATCTCCATTTCCAAGCTGAAGAGCCAGCGCTGTCTGAAGACGTTTCCGTGGTCATGTGGCCGGCATGACTAGATGCCGAGGCGCATGGAGCGCTGTTACCCTCCCACCAAAGTGGTACCTATTTATCTACTTGCAATTTCTTGCTTTCAAACTGCTAGGTTGGCAGGAGAACATGACACATTGCATGATGCAAAATTCCATAGTAGGGTCCTAGTTTCAATGAGCTATACACAGCAGTACAGACCACAGCCCCTAATAATTTTTCTAAGTGACTTTGTGAACAGTTTAGTGCACTGAAAAGTCTACTGCCTGTGTAGAACAGAATTTTAGGGTATAAGCTTTCAAGAATCAAAGCTCCCTTTATTATCAGATACCTGACTCTCGAAAAAGCTTAAGACTCCCCTTCCCATCTGGTTGGTCTCTAAGATGCTACTGGACTTAAACCTAGGTGTTCTACTGCAGACCAACACAGCTAGGGTCTGAAATTAACTAAAACCAACAAGGGAATGCTAGAGAATGGAATGAGAGTTTTAAATGGGTACCCAAAGTGTGGTTTATGTAGAACCCTGGTTTGCTCCAGTAAACCACAGTTTACAGGAAAGGGAAAAGGAAAATACTCATCCCAGAGCAGAACGAGTGTGTGAGAACTCACAGCACAGCCCCTAACAGCCACAGAGGAAAAATACAAGCAGTTATATCTGCGCTGAGTCTTCTTGGGAAATTTGGTGGCTCGAAGCTGACTATTTATTTATACTTCGTTTCTATACCCTGCCTTTCTCCTCACTGGGGATCTGCAGCAGCTCACATCATTCTCCTCTCCTCCCTTTTATCCTCACAACAACCCTGTGAGGTGGGTTAGGCTGAGAGTGTATCACTGGCCCCAGGCCACCTGGTGAGCTTCCATGGCAGAAGTGGGGACTCGAATCTGGGTCTTCCAGACAACTAGCCCGACATTCCAACCATGACGCCATACTGGCTTTCCAATGCCTCACCCTGCCCTAGAAGCCACACTGAACACAACAGCTGCTCAAAGGCAAATGCCTTCCCGGAGAGCTGGGTGCCACGTTTGAAACCACCTGCTGAAGGCGACCGGAAGATTCAGACCAGACCAGCTGCTTCTTCCCGCCATGTGGCAGTTCACTCTGAGGATCTGCTCTTAAAGTGAAATGCCCTGAGCTAAAAGGAGTCTTCCCGTGACAATCCGTAGAAACGTACCTTGTAAAAAAAGTACTGTACAAGGGTTGCTATTCTAATATAATAAAGGTGGCCGTGGGCAAAAAGTAGCTTGGAGAGGAATTTAAATCTCGCGATTGCATAGTCACTGTTTCGCACAGCCTGCCGTCCTTCTTTGCCCATGATACCTGTGATACAGGGGAGACAACAGACAGATATATGTGTAAAAGGAGGATACTTCCACAGGATACAGCTCATGAACGATAAGCAGAGAAGCGATAATTTGAGGTCAAATTAAATCCAAGCACATGACCACTAGCAGAAGAAGATGATGATGTTGGATTTATACCCTGCCCTTCACTCAAGAATCTCAGAGCAGGCTTACAAACTCCTTTCCCTTCCCCTCCCCACCACAGACACCCTGTGAGGTAGGCTGAGAGAGCTCTCTCGAGAACTGCCCTCTCAAGGACAGCTGTGCCAGAACTGTGGCTTGCCCAAGATCATGCAGCAGGTGCAAGTGGAGGAGTGGGGAATCAAACCCGGTTCTCCCAGATTAGAGTCCGCACACTTAACCACTATACCAAACTGGCTCTCGATTGTAGCATTAGAAGTTTCAGCTCATGAATTTAAAGGACCCAGTGTATCATGTTATTAGTCATTCATTCATGGGAAATGAAAGATGAACTCAGTCTAGAATTTAATTTATAGCCCATCTTTCTCCCTGAGAGCCAGGGTAGCTCATACAATATAGATAATAACTTTATATAATGCCATTAAGTAATGGCACCCTGACCTGGATGGCTCAGTCTGGCCTGATCTTGACAGGTCTCGGAAGCTAATCCTGGTTAGTCCTTTAGTGGGAGACCAACAGGGAAGTCCAGGGCTGTTTCCCTCTTGACTTGAAAACCCCATGAGGGGGTTACCGTAAGTCAGGTGTGACTTAACAGCACTTCATGCACACAATTATGCAATGAAGGTTTCCAAACAGACACTTGCCTGGTCAACCAGAGGGACAAGGAAGGGGAGCTCTGCAAACTGGCTTTAAAAAGCCCATTTAAGATAAAAGATTTTAAAGAACCACTTAAGATCACAAATGATGATTAAGTAGGCCAAGCCAATCATTGTGGGTTATTTTCATGGATGTAACTGTACAGCAGACGTGGCGATTTATTTTTGAAACAAGTTCTGGCACAAAAGCTTATGCATGATACTACAGAGACTTCCATCCATCGCACGTTCAACAGGGCTCACGCGTGGCTGGAGCCTCATCAAAGCGCGTATCAGCTGCCTTTTACTGAGTCAGATCACTGGCCCATCAAGGTCAGCTTTGTCTACTCAAATGGGTAGTGGCTCTCCAGGGTCTCAGGCAGAGAGGTCTTTCACATCACCTGCTGCCAGATTCTTTAACTGGAGAGGCCAGGGATTGAACTTGGGACCTTCTCAATGTCAAGCAAATACTCCACCACTGAACCACAGCCGCTCCCCAAACACACATGAAATCACCGGATACTGAATCCTACCCTTGGTCCATCGAAGTCAGTATAGTCATATA
This sequence comes from Gekko gecko, assembly GCA_029375565.1. Lineage (NCBI taxonomy): Eukaryota > Metazoa > Chordata > Lepidosauria > Squamata > Gekkonidae > Gekko > Gekko gecko. The sequence goes on from JAPDNY010000008.1 coordinate 125,538,774, forward strand.
GAAAGAGGCTCTCCAAGGTCTCGGGTGGAGGTCTTTCCCATCACCTCCTACCTGGTCCTTTTAACTGGAGATGCCAGGGATTGAACCTGGGACCTTCTGCATGCAAAGCAGATGCTTTACCACTGGGCCACAGCCCTTCCCCAACAAGCCAACAACATCCAGTCCAGAATCCCACATAAGGCCCCCTAGTCTCTTTGGGAAGAGGAGGAGATTAGATTTATACCCCGCACTTCACTACCCGAAGGAGTCTCAGAACGGTTTATAATCTCCTTTCCTTTCCCCTCCCCTGTGAGGTAGCTGGGGCTGAGAGAGCTCTTTTGAGGACTGCTCCCGAGAGACCAACTCTGAAAGATCTTGTAACTGACCCAAGGTCACACCAGCAGCTGCATGTGGAGGAGCGGGGAATCAAACCCGGTTCTCCCAGATTAAGAGTCCGTTCTCCTAACCACTACACCAAACTGGCTTTGTGTGCACACGGATGTTCCCCAGTGCTCATCTACTGACTTTTAACAGAGGGATGCTGTTGCATACAGCACCTGGAGTTTCAGCCCAAGCCTTTCACAGAAGCACCAGATACCCAACGCTGGCTGTGCAATGTCGATGCAAACCCAAAGAAGCAACCCAGAAAGTCCCTCACCTATGCCAACGTGGGCTTCCTGAATCATGCTAACGTCATTAGCCCCATCACCAATGGCTAACGTGATCGGCTTCTCTGGAGATGTCTTTATCAGTCGCACAACCTGTAAAAGAAAAACACTTTTTTAAAAAGAAAATTGAACCAGCGCAGGAATTCCAGTTACTCCTGTGCTACTCATGTAGGGAAGATCTTTCACCTGGATTCTTTCGACTGGAGACGCTAGGGACTGGACCTGGGATGTTCTGCATGCAAGGGAGTAAAAGGTAAAGGTAAAGGTTCCCTTGCTCGAAAGCCAGTCGAATCCGACTCTAGGGTTGCGGTGCTCATCTCCGTTTCAAAGTCGAAGAGCCAGCGCTGTCTGAAGACGTTTCCGTGGTCATGTGGCCGGCATGACTAAACACCAAGGCGCACGGAACGCTGTTACCTTCCCACCGAAGTGGTCCCTATTTATCTACTTGCAATTTCTTGCTTTCGAACTGCTAGGTTGGCAGGAGCTGGAACTAGAGACGAGAGCTCACTCCGTCTTGCGGCACCCGGGTCTCGAACTGCTGAACTACTGACCTTCCACAGCCTGCAGTTCAGTGTCTTAACCACTTGAGCCACCGCAGCTCCCTATGCAAGGGAGATAAACCCCTAAACCCCAGTTATGAAGGAGTCTCCTGCTTCAAAGTTTTGACACCTGTGGAGCCATGCCTTTTTAGAATCCCAAGATCCTTGTCAGACCTATTTGTTCCTGAGAACTCTTACAAGAAATGGACAGAAAACTCTTTCCGTTGGGTGAACGGCACCCAGCTGCAGTCGTCTTATTCCGTCTCAGCCACCGGAAAGGTACCCAGCGTGTCGTTTGCATTCATTTCTTCATTTACCCTGCTTCCGTAAGCAAACTCTGATGCTGTGCCCTATGGAATTTACTCGTGCTTAGCCCGCACCAATCACTGCAGCTTCGACTTTCAAGCGACACGATCATTAATACTAATTAGGAACGCACGGGGCGCATACGTCTATTTATGCTGGATGAGGCCCCAAAGACCTATTATCCAGTTAAGTCTGGGGCACATACTACGGAACACGCTGGAGGCACGCAAGAAGCACTCCTGAAAAGCAGAAAAATCTAAAAACTGGGTGGTGGTGGTGGTGATTCTAGCAGCAGAACTCTCCTCTGACGCCACTTGAGCAAACTCTCGAGCGAATTACCTTTGCCTTCTGCAGAGGCGCCATGCGGCAACACAGCACCGCAGAGCAATTTCGACAGACCTCCATGAAGAGCTTCTCGTGCTGCCTGAGCGCCAGGGACAGGCTTGTCCCGTCCACCACCAGCCCGTGCTGGATCACATGGTCGTCCTTTATCCTAGCGAGGGAAGGGAAAGGGGAGTTATTTTTTTTAAAATCATTGTATGGCATTGTGTGTAGTATATCCAGGAGATCTTAAGACTGTCTGGCAACCAAAAGTTCTAGCTCTTTTAGTGGTATGCACCACTAAGTGGCGAGCTAGACTTGTTTTTCACTCATAGAAAGGAGGGAGGCTACAGAAAAAAAGATCAAAGAAGTCGCAAACAAATCTGTAGTCGAAGCATGCTAAGTACATGCAACAATTATATGGAAAGCAAAGTCAATAATAATGCCAAACTCATATATATATTATTGTAGAATCACCTCTCTTGTAAGAGATTATTATTATTATTATTTTATTGATTTTTATCCTGCCCTTTCTGGCCTAGGCTGGCTCAGGGAGCTGTGCCTAATTGGAATATTTTGATCGGGACCTCGCTCATACATGTATATTCACTGTATGTTAATGAAGACTTACCTGATTTACCTGATAAAGGAATAGATCTGAAATGCTGATTATATTTTCTGGAACTGTGTTGTTTCTACTTGGAACGGGCTTATTTATTACAAGCCACAGTATATAGCTGTTTGGACTTCAATTCAAGGACATGTGATATTTATATAAACAAAAAAAATCCCCCCCGCCCCCCCGTTTGCCTGTATGGAGGAAATCTGCTGCTTTTGAGATACGCTGTGACTTATTGAGGGTTTGAAGTTGTTACCACCCACTTTTGTCTCATTGCTCCTTATTAGACTTGCTTTTTAGGCAAGAGATGTTTCAGAGGAGGCTTGCCATCGCCTGCCTCTGTGTCACGACCCTGGTATTCCTTGGAGGTCTCCCACCCAAATACTTTCCAGGGCCAGCCCTGCTTAGTTTCCGAGATCGGACGAGATCGGGCTGGCCTGGGCTACCCAGGTCAGGGCAGAGGGGTTGTTGCTAGTCATGAACTACAGTTCTGGGAAGCGCACAGAACGCTTAGGAGAAAGAGCAGACCAATATTTACTTAAGTCAGCTTACATCATTCGCCTCTCCTCTATTTTATCTTCACAAAGACCCTGACAGGAGGGTCAGGCTGAGCATGTAGGACTGGCAAAGGGTTACCCAGCCAGCTCCCACGGCAGAGGGAGGGTTTGAACCCGGGTCTCCAAGATCCTAATCCGACGCCCTAAACCACTACACCACACTGGCTGTCAAACAGAACCTCAGACCACAGACATTCAATTGCCTCTCCTTGCCAAGCAACAGGTATGGCAGAAAGTAAAGGCTTTCTTTAAACTGAGAACAGACGAGGCTGGCAAGCGCCCCACGTTACCTTCTGGCTAGCTGCCTCAGCTGCTCTGCGCAGGTACTGTCAGACTTGTGCTGGACGAGTTCCAGGATGTTCATGGTCCGGTGGAAGTGCCCGCAGGATAAGCTGACGCTGACCGCCGTCTCGTGCTTGTCACCGGTGAGCACCCACACCTTGATGCCCGCCAGCCTCAGGGCTTCAATGGTTTCTTGCACTTTGTCTTGGAGCCTGCAGGTGAGTGAGCCGTCAACAAGCGACGTTGTGGGTAGACCTTTTCCAGTTTTGCTCTCTCTCAATATCGCAGCTAACCTTTTCACCAGGCATTACTAGATAACCTGAACACCCGGCGAAGAGGCGACGGTCAGCATTCATTGTGCCTGTGTGTAAAGTGCCATCAAGTTGCGGCCGATTTGTGGCGACCCCGTAGGGTCTTCAAGGCAGCAGATGTTCAGAGGTGGCTTGCCATTGCCTGCCTCTGTGTAGTGACCCTGGGCTTCCTTGGTGGTCTCCCATCCAAATACTAACCAGGGCCGACCCTGCTTAGCTCCCGAGATCTGACCAGATCAGGCTGGCCTGGCCCATCCCGGTCACTACTCATATCTATTAAAATACTCATTAAGCTTTAAGGATGCTCATGGACTTCTAGACCATTTGCCAGTCTCCTGGAGACTAACTGATGGTCAATGAAAATGGACCCTCTGTGCCCTGCTGTTAAAAAGTCTTATATTACAACACTGGAAAGATCAATGACCACCTCCCATAATCCAATAAACTCTGATCAGCTTTAAAAGAGGATAAAGCGGATTCACGGAGGAGAAGTCTATCAGTGGCTACTAGCCATGGTTTTATTTACTTTTATTTTATGACATTTATACTCCACCCTCCCTGCGAATGGGCTCAGGGCGGTTTACATAAGGCACCAAGTGCATTCAGTATGCAAAGTTGCATAGTACAAAATACAAAATTAAAACAACTTAAAATCAGTTCTACGGATGCACATATAGACTCCTATATGGTGACTGAGGGGAACTTACAGATTCAGAGACATGAATCTTCTGAATTCCAGAGCCAGGAGGCCACATCAGTGGAAGGCCTCGGCCTCCATGCCCTGTTGCTGGCCCTCCAGAGGAACTGGGTGGCCACTGGGTGAGACAGGAGGCTGGACTAGAGGGACCACTGGTCTGATCCAGCAGGGCTCTTCTGATGTTCAGATGAAGGCTTTGGCCTCTCTGCCCTGTTGTTGGCCCTCCAGAGGAACTGGTTGGCCACTGTGTAAGACAGGAGGCTGAAATATTGGTCTGATCCAGCAGGGCCCTTATGTTCTTACAAGGAACCAACACCTCACCAACGTTTGAAGGTATGCATATAGGTGACAGGTGCACAGGGACACTCTTTTAGATATTTGGAAGCCTTTCATAGATGCTTACGCATAGATTTGCCACCACTGTTGTAAAATTTTCTTAAGTTTTTTTTCTTTTCTGTTAGAAATTTGTGATATTTAAGTAAAATCTGATTCTTTTATAAAAACATCCCACTTTCTCAGCATGCACAGCCCCGCACGTTCACTTTTACATGTGTGTCACAGGGGGCTTCTGCACCATAAGACCATACGAGAAGCCAGTGTTGGATCAGGCCAGTGGCCCATCCAGTCCAACACTCTTGTGTCTCAAAGTGGCCAAAAATACCAGGTGCCATCAGGAGGTCCAGCAGTGGGGCCAGGACACTAGAAGCCCTCCCCCACTGTTGCCCCCCCCAAGCACCAAGAATACAGGGCATCCCTTGCATCCCAACCTTCTCTGTATTCAGATCCATTTCAAGAAGGAACGACCTTCTTCCTGAATTTCTTTTTTAAAAAAAGACTGTGTGCAGTATCATACATGACCATCAAAACACTGCCAGAATGCTCACACCTGCTACTGCACAGGACATATCCCCATGGAGGAGTCTGCCCAGTCATTTATCTAGGGCAGGGTCAGGCTGGCTGTCACTGGGCTGAGCCCTGGCAGGCCCGGCCCCACAGCAACCATTTCCCGGGCCCCCCTGCCACACATTTTTGAAGCAGAGCACCAAGGTTAAGCCGACTTCATACATGCAGCAGCCTGCCAACTCCCTTCCTAAAACATAAGAGAAACCATGTTGGAACAGGCCATCCAGTCCAACACCCTGTGTCACACAGTGTCCTCCCTCAAAAAAAAAAGCAAAACACAGGTCCATCAGTGGGGCCAGAAGAATTCCAGAAGCCCTCCCACTGTTGCTCCCTGAACACCGAGAATACAGGGCATCACTGCCCCAGGCAGAGTGTTCCATCTACACCTTGTGGCTAACAGCCACTCATGGACCTCTGTTCCATGTTTATCCAATCCCCTCTTGAAGCTGTCTTTGCTTGTAGCCGCCACCATTTCCTGCGGCAGTGAATTCCATCTGTTAATCACTCTTTGGGTGAAGAAGGATTTCCTTTTATCTGTACTAAAGCCTACAGCTCATCAATTTCATTGAGTGCCCACGAGTTCTTGTATAGTGAGAAAGGGAGAAAAGTACTTCGTTCTCTACCTTCTCTAGCTCATGCATAATTTTGTAAAGTTCTACCATGTCACCCTTCAGTCGTCGTTTCTCCAAGCTAAAGAGCCCTAACCTCTTTTGCCTTTCTTCACAGGGAAAGCGCTCCATCCCCTTTAATCATTTTGGTTGCCGTTTTCTGCACTTTTCTCAATGCTATAACGTCTTTTTTGAGGTACGGTAACCAGAACTGTGCACAGTATTCCAAATGAGGCCAAACCATCCATTTCTACAGGGGCATTATGACACTGGCTGATTTGTTTTCAATCCCCTTCCTGGTAATACCCAGCATAGCATTTGCTTTTTTTAATTCCTGTAGACATTTCCAACAAGACAGGCTGGAGAGCCAACCCAGGATGCTCGGCGAGCGAAGAAAGAGCTCGGCCACTGAGCTCCTGCCCTGTCCCAAGGCTATTCCCTCCCCTTTCTGCTAGAAGGGTGGGGTGTCCATTCTCCCCCCCCAGGTTCTGCAAACATGGGACATACACGGCCAAACTGCAGCAGCCCAATTCGTGCTGCTCCAGCTGGTTCAAAGGGAGAAGCATCACAGGGCTTGGGCTGTGGGCCCAAAGCCATATTCGAGGTGTGTGGAAGGAAGTCAGCAGCCTGCCGTCTGTAAAAACCGGGGATTTTTCTCCGGATTAGCCTGTGTGAACAAGCACCTCTCAGGGCAGTGAAAGGAATTATATTTCCCGCAAGTGAGTAGAAACAGCACCTACTTGTCTTCGACGCCCGTAGCTCCCAGCAACTCCAGGTCTTTCTCTATAAAGTTAAACGCTTCTGCCAGCCGTTCTTCCCGCTGCTGCAAGGCAGTTTTTGCCTCGTAAAGGCGCTGGTCTACCTCCTCGTACTCCTCGGGCGTGAATTTTCTGTAGGCCACACACAGAGTCCGCAACCCTTTCTGTGAAGGGAACCAAAAATGACTTAACCGTTAGGGAGGAGAAGAACGCTGGCAAGAAACTGAGTTCGCTGAAGGGGACCCGCTGCAGAGCTAAAAGGAAACTGCTGAGATATATTTGAAGGACTGCCTGCTTCCATATGTCTCTGTGCACCAACTACGGTTATGAAGCACTCTGTTGGCTATCCTACCTTTGGGCGGCCCATCAGACACCGACCAGAGCCCGGCCTTAAGAACATAAGAGAAGCCAGTGTTGAATCAGGCCAATGGCCCATCTAATCCAACACTCTGTCATACAGTGGCCAAAATATACCAGGTGCCATCAGGAGGTCCAGCAGTGGGGCCAGGACACTAGAAGCCCTCCCACTGCTGCCCCCTCCAGCACCAAGAACAGAGTGCATCACCTGCCCCAGACTGAGAGTTCCCATCTATACCCTGTGGCTAAGAGCCACTGATGGGACTTCTGCTCCATATGTTTATCTAATTCCCTCTTAAAACTCTCCATGCTTGTAGCTGCCACCACCTCCTGTGGCAGTGAATTCCATATGTTAATCACTCTTTGGGTGAAGAAGTATTTCCTTTTATCTGTTCTAACCCGACTGCTCAGCCATTTCATGGAGTGCCCACGAGTTCTTGTATCGTGAGAAAGGGAGAAAAGGACTTCTTTCTCAACCTGCTCAATCCCATGCATAATCTTATAAACCTCGATCATGTCACCCCTCAGCTGTTGTTTCTCCAAGCGAAAGAGCCCCAAGCGTTTTCATAGGGAAGGTGTTCCAACCCTTTTATCATTCTAGTTGCCCTTCTCTGCACTTTTTCCGTCATTGTTCCAGGTCTGTGGAATAGGCTCCCTGAAGAGGTGAGGGGGAGCCTTCCCTGGAGATCTTCAGGAGGCACTGAAAGGCTTGCTTGCTTGACAGGGCTTCTGAGGGGGTCTGGACGGCAAAAGCATCTTTCGCTGGGGACAGGGAGATTTTGGGCTTGTTTTGGTTCTGAAAACAGTTTTAGTATTACTGCAGCCCCCTTGAATCATGAGGAAAGGTGGGATATGTTTTAAGGAATAAATACTAATATAACTTCTTAGGTAAAATCCCAAGTTCAGCCACTAGCTTTGCTAGATCCAGGCTGGAAACTATGTGGAGGTTTTGGGGGCAGAGCCCAAGGAGAGTTGGGTTTGGGGAGGGGACTTCAGTGGGGTATAAGGCCACAGAGTCCACCTTCCAAAGCAGCCAATTTTCTCCAGGTGAACTGATCTGTCACCTGGAGATCAGTTGTAACAGCAGGAAGAAGAGGAGATTGGATTTATATCCCGCCCTTCACTTGGAGTCTCAGAGCGGCTTATAAACTCCTTTCCCTTCCCTCTCCACAACAGACCTCCTGTGAGGTGGGTGGGGCTGAGAGAGCTCTTTCCAGAACTGTCCTCGAGAGAACAGCTCTGACAGAACTATGGCTTGCCCAAGGTCACCCAGCAGCTGCAAATGGAGGAGTAGGGAATCTAACCCGGTTCTCCCAGATTAGAGTCCACGCACTTAACCACTACACCAATCTGGCTCTCCTGCTACCACCTGGAGGCTGGCAATGCTATTAGTCACCTTTCTGTTCCCTCAGTAAAGGGCAGGAAGAGAGGAAGACCAATGTCGAATGCCAGGCATAAACTGACCTGGCTCAGATGTAATGCCAAGTCACGAACAAGCCAAGGACACTTCCGGGTGTGAATGCTGCTTCCCCTCTCCCTCTCTGTGTAGCCAGGTAAGTTATATCCATTCTGGTTTGCTGTAAGTTGTTCCAGTTTGGGAGGGCAGAAGGAAAACAAGGCTTTGGATTTTCCTGACAAAGCAGGATTTTAAACACTGTTTGGTAATCAGATTGGGAAGAGAATTATACTGTGCTACGTAAATCTCTCCCCACCTGCTTAAAAACAGTCTTGCAAGAATCTAGTCAGGAAGACAATGGCAGGTTGACAAGGTCACCATCTTAAGCGGGGAACGAATGAACTCCTGCCAAAAACTGTCCAGCAGGGAATCTTATGAGGTGACCTCCCTCTGTACCCGGCAGTCCCAGAGAATCCAAGACTGTTTCGTTACAGAAGGAAGGTTGGTACCTTATGCGTCTTTCAAGAATTGCATGTAATGATCTCTGGAGTGCTTCAGTATGGTTCTAATCAAATTTCAATTAGCAACAGATTGCATCTACATATAAACATTAAAGGTTTCAATGCAAAACTGAACAAGCAATTAAAAAAAAAGAAACTCCATTTAGCCCTCTGCAGCAGTCACCGTCTACGCGGATCAGGCAAAACACAGTGCAATGGTTTCACAACACAGGATATAAGCTAAACCGGAGGGTAGGGTGGAGGGACTCCTTGTACAGCAGGGGCCACCAACATGGTGCCCATGGGCACCCGGGCACCCACTGAGATCTCTCATGGTGCCCGCCAAGTGTTTTTAGAAAGTGGGTGGCACCAAAAGAACTTCTGATTGGCCAATGGAGATCTGCCAGATACCGCCAGATAAGCGTTTCTTAGCGCGATATTTATGTCTATGTGTATGCCAGAAAATATTTTAAATGCTTTCAACCTGTTAAACAGAGCTTCCGCCTGAAATGCTGAAGAGCTTCAAACTTCTGCATAACCTCACTTCCTGGCATTCTGTGATTGGCTCCACCTCCTACAACAGCCCACCACCGGCCCCTGTCAGGTTTCAAAAGGTGCCCGCCGGCTCAAAAAGGCTGGGGACCCCTGCTGCATAGGCCTGCTGCTACTGCAGCCAGCCCCATGTTCTTAGTAATGTGCATGGATGAATTATGCTGACAACACAGGAAGACCTCGGGGGCAGACTTTTGCCCAGGTCCTCCTGCTTTTGACCCCTACCGTGCACTTAACACGTGGGAAAAAGAAGACTAGCTTGGGACACGCAGGAAAAAAGAGCAGCACAGGTAACAGAAAAGAGGGCCTGTGATAAGGGTGGGGAAATCTTGCAACAATTATAACAGAAGTTCTGTGGCAGAGTGGGGATTCGAATGTGGGTCTCCCAGTCCCTAGTCGGACAACTCTTAACCAGTTGTGAACCACCTGGAGCAGGACTTTGCAGAAGCAACGCAGAAATATTCTAAATAAACAAGTACACACGCCCCGCAGTGGCCAGATTTTGGCTCCGTCTACGAGGCTGCAAATGGTCACAATAACACCAGTTGTTAGAACAGACAGCATAAAAATCTCTGGCAGGTATACGGGCACATCCAAAAATGCTGAAATCCCATAACCTGAGTTGAGGTGGTTACCTGAACACCTCAAAGAACGCAGACATTTACAAACGTCCGACATCGCTGTTGCACTGTTCTAACTGCAATGCCTAAGCAGTGGCATGGTAACATCCGTAAAGACGGGATGATCAGATTTAAAAAAAACCCTGCGTGGTGTCTATCCTATGAAACGCTCAGGGGCATTCTCGCAGCCTCACTTACCTCGCAGGGCTGTTGTGAGGACAAGGCCGCCCTGAGCTTTTTTGAAGAGAAGGCAGGAGAATAAAATCTCGGGAGGAAGTCACACTAAGAAAATTATGCAATTACGTGGCTCTCTTTGTCCTGCGCCATCTGAAGCCGTAGCAAGTTTATTTTGTGGAATAACGCGTGAAGTTAGGTTCACATTACACATGTAAAGGTAAAGGTTCCCTTGCTCAAAAGCCAGTCAAATCCGACTCTAGGGTTGCGGTGCTCATCTCCATTTCAAAGCCGAAGAGCCAGCGCTGTCCGAAGATGTTTCCGTGGTCATGTGGCAGGCATGACTAAACACCAAGGCGCACGGAACGCTGTTACCTTCCCACCAAAGTGGTACCTATTTATCTACTTGCAATTTCTTGCTTTCGAACTGCTAGGTTGGCAGGAGCTGGAACTAGAGACGGGAGCTCACCCCACCATGCGGCACTCTCAGGTCTCGAACTGCTGAACTACTGACCTTCCACAGCCTGCAGTTCAGCGTCTTAACCACTTGAGCCACTGCTGCATTACACATGAAGTCAGTTCAAAGCCTGGGCTGCCACTCTGAAAGGGTGGCATTGCTGCAAGCTGCTGGCCGTCATGGAAGTTGAGAGGGCCGAAGGAACTCCAAGCACCCAGAAGATGCAGCTCGCAGGGAAGGCAGGTATGCCTGCTGACTGCCTCAGCTACAAAACTCCACCTGGCGGGAAATCTGGATGCTTCCAGAGGAGCTTGTGAGGGGACCACTGCGCGGATGAATAAGCCCCTTACCCCCACATTCGACAAACGGAGACTTCCCCTGAATGTTGGTTCTCAGGTTTAAAAGCAGTAATAGCCACGTACCAAAGCAAATTCATCTACGTGAACTCTTGTTTTTTCTATTTCTCCTCCCATACTGTAAGGAAGAACAGCGGATTCTGCCCCCTTGGTGAATAACAGCTTGTCGCCTGTGAAGAAACAGGTTTAAGGGGAAAGATTATGATGTACACTTGATTACAGTTCTCGTTCAGTCAGAGGGAGGCGCATTAAAGTAAGCTGCTTCAGCATCCTTTTGGGGACAAAACTAAAAAACAGCCCCAATGACTTTTTTGCCTTACCTGATGGACTCTCTACAATGACGCTCATTCTTCTGCGACAGGGATCGAACTCCAGGACATGTAACAATTTATACCTTTTTTTGAAAAAGAAGAAGATAAATCAGGTTTTCTGCTGCTTCCCCAGTTTGTACGATAAAGTTGCCGAATCACAAGTTTGACCTAGTGAACCAGAAGGAGTGCAGAAGGGCTCAGCAGGTTTTGCTCACGGAGCCCTGGGATGCAAAAGAGAAGCCCCTACCAGCTAAGAAGAAGAAGAAGTAGAAGAAGAAGAAGAAGAAGAAGAAGAAGAAGAAGAAGAAGAAGAGATTGGATTTATACCCTGCCCTTCACTACCCAAAGGAGTCTCAGAGCGGCTTACAAACTCCTTTCCCTTCCCCTCCCCACAACAGACACCCTGTGAGGTAGGCGGGGCTGAGAGAACTTCTGACAGGAACTGCTCTTTTTCAGGAACAGCTGTGCCAGAGCTTGTGACTGACCCAAGGTCACATCGGCAGGTGCAAGTGGAGGAGTGGGGAATCAAACCCAGTTCTCCCAGATTAGAGTCCGCGCACTTAACCACTACACCAAACAGGCTGGAAACTGGGTAGGCAGAGGAGGCGACGCAGAGCACTCAGCTCATGGGGGAGGAGGTTTCCTGAGGATATTTGGGGGGGGGGGCACAGAGGCAAACCAGTTCCTTCGTGCAGCCCCTGCCTCACCACTTGCCCCGATTACCCAGTCTCTCCTTCCTTTTTCAGAACTGCTGAATGTCCAGATCGGGAAGCGCACTCATCTCTTTGTCTTACTCCAACAATATACATATTTTGCCATCAAGTCGCGGCTGACTTACAACGACCCCACGGGTTTCTCAAGGCAAGTGGCGTCCAGAGGTGCTTTGCCACTGCCTGTCTCTGAATGGCGACCCTGGACATCCTTGGGGGTCTCCCATTCAAACACTAACCAGGGCCGAACCCTGCTTAGCTTCCGAGATCCGTAGGGTTTTCAAGGCAAGACGCAAACAGAGGTGGTTTCCAACTGCCTGCCTCCGCACAGCAACCCTGGACTTCCTTGGTGGTCTCCCATCCAAGTACTAACCAAGGCCGACCCGGCTTAGCTTCCGAGATCTGACACGACCGGGGTCGTGGCATCCCAACAACAAACAGCTCTGAAAACCAGCCGCATCCTCCACATTCTCCTAGGCATGTATTAGTGAGCTAGGGTCTGGAAGCCGGACCCTCTTCAGCTGTGACCGGCTCACGCTGACAGTTCACGAACCGAGTTCGGCTATTGTTGCCTGAAAGGCTCCCGGAGTGGCCAGCCCTACCCTGGACAGGTGTATGCAAAGCTGGGAGCCCACGATGCATCAATGTAGCTGGAGGATAAACTATTAGGGACTTCTCCCCTCCTGCAATATAACACAATACTGCCCAGTTTGCGGGCTGCAGATGCCCCTTCTGCTCAGCCTAGAACTCATGGGTTTGAGGATAGTGAAACTGACCAGGCTGACGGGAGTTCAGGGCCTGGGAAGCAGGAAGTTCCTTGTGTCCCTTGTGGAAAGGGGCAAAGCAGGGTGGGGAACACGCCCCCTCAGGACTGAACCCCCCCCAGCATTCAGTCTAGCTTATCTTTTCAGTTTAGAAAAGAGATGACTGGGGAGGGAGCGCAGGAACGATAGGGGTTTATAAAATTATTCACGGAGTGGAGAGAGTTGACAGAGAGAAAATTTTCTCCCTCTCCCAAAGTACTAGAACTCGAGGGCATCCAATGAAGCTGATGGGCAGTAGGTTCAGGATGGACAAAAGGAAATATTTCTTTACACAGAGAGCGATTTAAATGTGGGATTTGCTGCCAGGGGATGGAGTGATGACCAATGCTCCCTCTAAGCTGTGGAGTCTTGTGAGCAAAAATTCTACTTTATGAGCTACTGGCATTAAAGTTGTGAGCAACCGATTTGGCTACTGCATAAATTAGTTTGCTCTGGAGCCATCCTTCCGGGGCCAAGACAAAATGCTTGAGCCAGAGGCTAAAAAACTGTGAGCTAGCTCACATTAACTCAGCTTAGAGGGAACACTGGTGATGACCACAGGAGCAGACATCTTTAAAAAGGGATTAGATTCATAGAGAATAGGTCTATCAGTGGCTACTAGCCATGGTGTCTGAGGGGAACCTCCACATTCAGAGGCACTAATCCTCTGAATCCCAGAACCAGAAGGCAACATCTGTGGAAGGCCTTGGCCTCTATGCTTTGTTATTAGTCCTCCAGAGGAACTGGTTGGCCACTATGTGAGACAGGATGGCTGACCTAGATGGACCACTGGTCTGATCCAGCAGGACTCTTCTTATGTTCTTATGAGGAAGGATGGCCTAACACCATATAAATCAACCAGGGAGAAGGACAGGATGTGCATGGAACGAGACGGCAAGAGTCAGAACACATTCAGCATTCCACGTCCAAGTCCATAATTTAACTCTTCCTCATCTAACCTGGACAACCAGTTGTGTGTGACTTTGGGCACAAGTCCTTCCCGCCTCTTCTTGAATACCAGAGACTGAAACTGGGGTACTAACAAAGCCAAAATACAGGCCTTTTCAAAGTTCAGCCCTTCACTAAAAAACAGAACATGAATGGTTCCAAACTGCCAAAGTAAGGACTTTTACGCAAACGGATACATGCGTACTGAAACCAACAAAATTTAACCTTAAAATGAGAATCTGCAAGGAAATGAGAATATTCTTGGAAAAAGCGAACCGGCTTTATGAAATACAGCAATTTCAAAGTATAAGGATTTTTACCTTTCTGGATGCCCAAGGCTTTTTATCTCCATACTTTCTCCATCGGTTCCAGTAAACACCACGCCAATCCTAAGGATTTGAAAGAAAGGCCTTCAGCACAAAGAATAAATCACCCTTGGTGGGTCAAAGTGGACTCCTCTACAGCAGCCACGAGGAAAAATAAGTACAAATTCTAGAGAAAAAAAACCTGATCTGGGAGAGAAAGCTAGCCCCCCCTCCCCTTTCTCATCTCACCACAGTCAGAGGGTTAATACGCAGGACTAAGACTCATGCTGCAATACTACAGAGATCCTGTGGAGGGAGCCCTTGTAAGAGCGAATACGGCCCATTAGGCACAAACGCTGCCCAGCCCGTCTATTGGATCTCACTGCCAACTGCTCCTCTAGCGCTGATGAACCATCCTCTCCCCCTCCACGGCCCACTAACACCCCAACGGCCACGGCGGTCGAAAGGACTTATGAGAGCCCACAGGGTTTTCAGGACAAGAGACATGTGGAGGTGGTTTGCTTTTGCCCGCCTTCGCGTAGCAACCCTGGACTTCCCCGGTGGTCTCAACCCCAAGCACTAGCCAGGCCCGATCCCTGCTTGGCTTTGGAGATCTGCTGAGATCACGCTAGCCTGGGCCATCCAGGGCAGGGCCCAATGACCCTATCGTAAGATTAAATTGCAATCGAGGCGGGGGGGGGGGGAGAAGAACACCCCGGGATTTTCCTGCACAACCATCTGCTTTCTCCCACTTCCCTAGAGCCTCCCTCGGGTTTTCAGGACAAGAGACGTTCAGAGATGGTTCCACCATTCCCTGCCTCGGCATAGCCACCCTGGACTTATGTATCATAAGGTTAAATCACAATGAAGAGGGAAAAACACAACCCAGGATTTCCTTCCACAGGCGTCTGCTTCCTCCCAGCTCCCCAGAGCTTTCCTTTCTCCCGCCTCCCTCGCACACTTCGGAGACTAACGTACACGGCCTCCCTTTCTCTCAATCCGCATTGCCATTTCTACCTGTGGATCAATGTGCAGGCTCCGCGTTCCTAATCCTCACCTGCAGGCAGCTTCAACTAAAGCCTTCTCATCCGGGGAAGAGGCATAGTACTCCAGCTGGGAGGCTATGCTGTTGGTGTGCCAAGGATTGTCGCAAATGCCGTCGGCTTGGTCATTATTAATCTGCACTGTGTGACAGAGAGAAACAGCTTTCAGGAAGAGTTCCTCCTCTTGTGCCTGTTTTTTGAAGAAAAAGTTAAAGGGAACTATTACAAGGATCAACAGGAGTCAGTCGAGTGATTTGCTGTGTTTCTCATTAAAGGAAACGCGCTACTTCAAAAGGTGGATACGTCCCTCTTTGAATGGCAGGACACAGACCCACAAATAATAGGGTGGGCAGTTTCTGAGCAAGCGTCAGGATAAGGACATGGCAGAGCTGGAAAAAGTACAGAGGAGGAGGGGCAACCAAGATGACGAGGGGGTTGGAACACCTTCCCTAGGAGGAAAGGCTGAAGCGTCTGGGACTCTGAAGTTTAGAAAAGAGACGACAAAGGGGAGAAATGATAGAGGTTTAGCAAATTGTGCATGGGGTGGAGAGAGCTGACCAAGAGAAATTTTCTCCCTCTCCCAAAATACTAGGACTCAAGGGCATCCAATGAAGCTGATGGGCAGTAGGTACAGGACGGACAAGAGGAAATACTGCTTTACATGGAGAGTGATTAAAATGTGGCATTCGCTGCCAGAGGATGTAGCGATGGCCACAGGTACAATCAGCTTGAAAAGGGGATTAGATGCATGGAGGATAAGTCTTCCCCTCAATCACCACTAGCTATGGTGATTGAGGGGAACCTCCACGTTCAGAGGCACCAAGCTTCTGAATCCCAGAGCCAGGAGGCAATTTCGGGGGAAGGCCTCGGCCTCTATTCCTTGTTGTTGGCTGTCCAGCGGAACTGACTGGCCACTGTGTGAGACAGGATGCTGGACTAGATGGGCCACTGCTCTGATCCAGCAGGGCTCTTCTTATGACTCGAATTCTTATTTGGTATCTTACCAGGATTAGTTGTTTGCTGCCAAATTTTCAAAAACTCTACCGACTCTACACAGTACATTATCCCATTGCTGAAGCAGTAGATTTTGATGCAAAAAACTGGTGCAGTTACTGCAAACTGAGTGCTACTGGTCTCCATAAAAATGTGTGCACTGGATATCCACAAGGCAACTTTTCATAATATCAGATGGTCAGCAAGACACACACCTTGTCAATTCTCTTATTTTATTTACAGTCTGCTTTTCACACTGAAGATGGATTTTTTTCATTATTATTATTATTTTTGCTGTCAAGTAGCAGCCAATTTATGGCCACTTTGTAGGGTTTTCAAGGCAAGAGCTGTTCAGACGCAGTTTGCCACTGCCTGCCTCTGCCCAGAGACCCTGGTATTCCTTGTTGGCTGTCCATCCAAGTACAAACTGGGGCTGACCCTGCTTAGCTTCTGAGATCTGATGAGATCAGGCTATCCTGGGATATCCAGGTTAGGGCAAAGATGGATTACACAGTGTAAAAACAACGCAATCAAAAAAGCAAGAGAGCTCTAATAAGCAATGCAACAGGATGAGGATTACAAAAATTAGGAATAGCAAAAAAGTATCACACAGTTACATCAAGCAATGCAGGAAATGGAATTACAGAAGCAGAAGCCAACACAGTAAAAGTAGGGTGATGCTTCCAAAGGTTGGAACCCTATGCTCAGTCATAAAAAGTTGTGTTGAAATTAGGTAAAAACTCACTTCTAGGGAAACATGGACAGACTTTAGCCCTATTCCTTCAACCCAACAAAAATCTATTTGGGAATAAGCACCACTGAATTTGGCAGAATGTGGCTTCTGCGTTTCCTATTCAAGCTGGTTAGTTGCTGGTCTACTGCCCACACAAGTTTCTCACAAATTCATTCGTTGCCATCTCTATTATACCCCATAAAGACTTCTGTAACATAAGCACAAGAACATAAAGAGAAGCCTTGTTGGATCAGGCCAATGGCCCATCCCGTCCAACACTCTGTGTCACACAGTGACCAAAACCCAGGTGCCATCAGGAGATCCACCAGCGGGGCCAGAATTCCAGAAGCCCATCCCACTGTTGCCCTCCCCCAAAGCACCAAGAATACAGAGCATCACTTGCCCTAGACAGAGTGTTTCCTCTATACCTTGTGGCTAATTGCCACTGATGGACCCTTGCTGGTAAGTATACTATATTACTTGAAGTATATTCAGTCATTCAAACAAAAGGCTCCATAAACCTAAAGCTAATTATAGTAGGAAAGGGAGAGAAAGGCTTACCAGACCAGGTCTTATTCCATCTGGAATGTCCTCAATCAGTCCTTCTGGAACCAGTTTGCCATTGATCTCATGGTACTTGACACCATTAATGGAACACTGCTGAAACTGCATCTCGTTTTCCGTTAACGTGCCGGTTTTGTCTGTAAACACGTACTCCACCTAGCAGTGAGAAGTTGAAAAACGATGTGAGCACCACGGTGATTTTAAACAGATTTCAAAAGCGGTACGACTAAAAATGGTCGTCCCCCCCCCCCATCAGAATGTTGCAACGGTCTGCCAGTCACAGAGCTACACTTCAAGTTCCAGGACACAAAGCAGGAATCTTACTAAGACACCCGAGCCGAGCCACTCTCCGAAAGTTCTGTAGCAGAACCATGGCAGAATCCTACAATTTAAAAAAATAAAAAGCTAAATGAAGGTAAGCTCCGCTATCCCCGGACACAGGGCAACTGGCACACTGCCTGGGGCAAGGCAGAGAGGGAAGCCGTGTTGAAGAGCCAAGAAGAGCTGGATTTGAGTTCAGGCGCATCTTTAGAGACCGACACGATCTCCCGGGTGTGAGCTTTTGAAAGTCAAAGCTCCCTTCTTGTATCTGAAGGGGACTTTTGAAGGTTTACACCACCCAAACCTTCTTGGTCTCTAAGGCGCTCCTGGACTCGAGTAACACAGAATCCACAATTAACCCATTCCCCTCCTGTGCATTTCCCCCAGTTTCAAACTCTCTCCCCCCACACCGGTTGTTCATTGCCTTTGCTGAGTGAACTCTCCAGGTACTTGTTTGTAGAGGTCACCCTGACAATTATTTATCGTTTATTTCGTTCCTTCATTTATATCCTGCCTCTCCACGCTGTTCTTCTCCATTTTATCCTCACAACAACCCTGTTGGGGTAAGACTAGGCTGATGGGGTCTGACTGGCCCAAGGTCTCCCAGCAACCCTTGGTGGCAGAGTGGGGATTCGATCCTGGGTCTCCCAGATACAAGGCTGATGCTCTTGGCTGGGAGAGTGGGGTATAAATATTAACAATAAATAAATAAATAAATAAATACATTTACATTAGGAAATTGGCATGCAACGGGCAAGGGGAGGATTATGCCCTGGTTTCCTCTGAACCATGGTTCCAATTGCTTCCTCCTGCTTTTTTACCATTAGAACACACGTACATAAGAAATTCAGTCATACGTCTCTCCTAGTCATGTCTAGGTTAATGTTCTATGTTTCCATCTATGGAACCGAAGAAACAAATTTATGTCACCGCAGGCCTGCGCGTGCCCTGAACAAAATCAAAAAGTCAGTTCTGAATAAAAGGTAGTGCACGAGGTCAAGGCCGTGAAAGGCTGGATTCGGTCATTTGTATGTGGGTAAAGCAAACTACCGGAGCTGCGGTGGCTCAAGTGGTTAAGACGCTGAACTGCAGGCTGTGGAAGGTCAGTAGTTCAGCAGTTCAGACCCGGTGCCGCATGACGGGGTGAGCTCCTGTCTCTAGCTCCAGCTCCTGCCAACCTAGCAGTTCGAAAGCAAGAAATTGCAAGTAGATAAATAGGTACCACTTCGGTGGAAGGTAACAGCGTTCCGTGCACCTTGGTGTTTAGTCATGCCGACCACATGACCACGTAAATGTCTTTGGACAGCGCTGGCTCTTCGGCTTTGAAACGGAGATGAGCACCGCAACCCTAGAGTCGGATTCGACTGCTTTCGAGCAAGGGAACCTTTACCTTTACCTTTAAAGCAAACTACCAGATGTTTGCTTGCTCTATTCTGCAGGTTAGCAAAACGGCCAAGGTAAACCGGTGTCCCTTCTAGAAATTCTACAGAGCTTTCCTTTGCCCCACTGGGGCTTTAGGCAGAGCGGGAGGTGGTTAAGTGCCGGATTAGGATCTGGGAGACCCAGGTTCAAATCCCCCCCCCTGCCACGGAAGCTTGTGGGGCGACCTGGGGGTGATCACATGTGCTCAAACTTATCTACCTCACAGGGTTGTTGCGAGGGCAAAATGGAGGAGAGGAGAATGATGTTAAGCTGCTTTGGGAAAGGCAGAATATAAAGGAAGTAAATGAAACTTCTTGTAGATACTGGAAAGCCTTCAAACCTCTGCTTCTCCCCAGTAGACATAAAAAGGATAACACGTTCACAGCGAGATTCGGGAGAATTTTAAAAGCTACCAGTCAAAAGCCATTGGGGGGGGGGGGGGAGTCCTTTTAAAAAAGTAATAGTTTATACCTGCCCCAGCTCTTCATTTAGGTCCGAAGTATTGACTTGAGCCTTCTGGGTTGTTTCTTCGTGATAGAGGTCCAGATCCCAACCAATGAAGAAAGAGCCCAGGAACTTCTGCATCTCGACCGTCACGTAAAGCGAAATGGGTATGATGAAGTTGTACAGCACCATGAAAGCAAGGAAATCGGAAATAAACGTCAAGATCTGACAAGAGAGGGAAAAGGAAGGGAAAGAACCTGGATTAGCAAACCATAAATTAGACTTGCTTATTTTTATATAAACATATTAATATTTATAGGCTCTCGAGAGTCTCCCTTGGACTGCAAGGAGATCAAATCAGTCAGACCTAAAAGAAATCAACCCTGACTGCTCCCGGGAAGGCTGAAGCTCAAATACTTTGGCCACTGAATGAGAAAGGAGCCCTCACTGGAGAAGACCCTGATGCTGGGAAAGACTGAAGGTCAAAGAAGAAGGGGACGGCAAAGGATGAGGTGGTCAGACACGGTTATCGAGGCAACGAACATGAAATTGAGCAGACTCCAGAAGACAGGAGGGCCTGGCATGATGTGGTCCACGGGGTCGCGAAGAGTCGGACTCGAATATGCGACTGAACAACAACAAAAATTTCTATACAGCCATTTCTACTGGGTTGCTCTGCTGGTCTGTGGCAGAAGAGCAAGATTCAAGTCCAGTGGTACCTTAGAAGAAGGGATTGGATTTATACCCCGCCCTTCACTACCCAAAGGAGTCCCAGAGCGACTTACAAACTCCTCTCCCTTCCCCTCCCCACAACAGGCACCCTTGTGAGGTAGGTGGGGCTCAGAGAGCTCTTGACAGAAACTGCTCTTTTTCAAGGACAGCTCTTATCAGAACTACGGCTTGCCCAAGGTCATCCAGTCAGGTGCAAGTGGAGGAGTGGGGAATCAAACCCGGTTCTCCCAGATTAGAGTCCGCACACTTAACCACTCCCTTGTCCACAGTGCTCCCGCCCTATCTGACGAGGAGACCGTTGACTCAGCAGATCCTGTTGGTCCCCAAAGTGCTACTAGACTCGAATCTCGCTCTTAGGTATAGCAGTTCATGAATGCAAATGACAGATAACAGATGGTTCATGAATGCAAATGATGCAAAAGGCTGACTGCAAACGTAGAGTTATACAGGACAAGCCGGAGTAGCTAACGGCTTCTTCCGGTCACTGGGGGGGGGTTTTTTTTGAAACAAACACGCTTATAAGAGATGGTCAACCAAAGCCACAAGCAGGGCCAGAACTTCTACTGTACGGGCCAACTCGTGCAGGACTACAATGAGAAAGGGCTGTCCGAATCTCATCACTTGCCCGAGGCTAGGCTGTGAGAGAAGTCTCTGCAGACACTAGCCAAGCTTACTGTACTTTGTTTTACAAGGGATCAGACTGCTGGTAAGCTTAAGATGATGCGTGCAACCTCAGCTGAGGTGCAGACGTCCAAGGCGCAGCTTCCAATGCACGCAATGGCTTCCTTGATTTGAAGAACTTTCCATCTAAACCACGAGTGCTGCTCCCTCGTTGCCAAAAGCAACTAAATCCTTACTCCCTGCTCGTATGTGTGTGTGTGTGTGTCTCACATCAAGTTGATTCCACCTTATGGCAACTCTACGAATTCATGGCCTCCAAAACATCCTATTGTTAACAGTCTTGCAAACTGCGGGCCACACGGCTTCCTTTATAGAGTCCATCCATCTCATTGTTGCGTCTTCCCTCTTTTCCTGTCACCTTCGACTTTTCCTGGCACTATTATCCTTTCCCGTGACTCTTGTCTTCCCGTGATTGTGACCAAAGCATAATATCTTCAGTGTGGTTATTTTAGCTTCTATAGGGAGTTCAGGCTTGATTTGATCTGGAACTCCATTTATTTGCCTTTCTGGAGGTCCTGCCCTTAGTGTCAGGTGAAGCAGAACAAAGCAGCTCATTCCCCAGCCCCAGAGAGCGCTGCCGGATCAGACCAGCAGTCCGCCGAGTCCATCTTCTCATTTTACACAGAAGCATAGAATCATAAACTGTCTGGGAGGGCCAGCATAAGTGGCTAAGGAGTCCCCTGCCACCCTGCGGGTATTGCCTCCTAGGCACTGTTACTCAGGGGCCTACGGTCTCAATACTTACTGCCTTGGAATACAGAGATTCTCTTCCAGGCTGGGAGTCTCAGTGATGAGACTGCAGTGGTTTACTTGAATAATTAGCACCCCCCTTTTCATAGGAAGAACAAAGTGGCATACAATTGTTAACACACAGACACACACACACACACAAAATGTATGCGGAACACAACGCGCTGGCAGAACGCCGGCAGAGAAAGCAAAGGCCTTTGAAATGGCATTCCAGAACTCGGGAGCAGCCACTGAGAAGGCCCTGCTTCTTGGAAAGTTCCCTCTTGCCTCTGAATAAGTGGGTGCTTCAAGCAGGCCTCCTCAGTGGATTTTAAATACCAGAGAGACTCGTGTGGTGAAAGCAGACGGTAGATTCAGGCCTCGAGGCATACTGGGCAACTTACGGCAGCTTCTTCAACAGAAACATGATAGGTTCCTGCCAACTTAAAGCCAATACCAGCTTGGCTATAGTATTTGGCACCAGCTGCAGTTTTTCAAGCATCTTCAACAGCAGGCGCCATACACAGCATAACCCAGAGGTGGCCAGGGAAGGAATGATGGTGGGCAAGGTCCCCTCTCCCAAGAGACGGCTATAGCTAATTAAAAAACTGGCACTCTGGGGCAAAGCCAGATCAAGAACCATTTTTACGCTGCAAATCAGATCCTTCAAGAAGCACCCGACAAATTGTTGCTCTGCTCCCCTCCCCCAAAACACACACCCCTGTGCTCCACAATTTCTAGCCTTCAGAGAAGAGGATGGACTGCTACCGCCTTGAGCCAGCTTGTCCTGGCAAGGAGGGATATAAATCGAAATTAATAAATAACAACAACAACAACAACAACAGGAGAGCCTTTTTCTCAGGTATAAGGAAGAGAAAGGTGAGGGAGTACTTCAAGTACTTGAAGGGCTACCACATAGAAGATGGAGCAGAGTTGATTTGTGTTGCCCCAGATGGTGGGACCAGAACCAACAGATTGAAATGAAACCAAAAAAGTTTTTGGCTAAACATTAGGAGGAACTTCCTGACCGACTGGTTCCTTACTGGAACAGGCTTCCTCGGGAAGTGGTGGGCTCTCCTTTGGAGGTTTTTAAACAGAGACTAGATGGCCATCTGACAGCAGTGCTGATTCTGTGGACTTAGGCAGATCATGAGAGGGAGGGGCAGGAAGGGGTGCCTCACTGCTTAGTTCTTGTGGCCCCTTTCTTACATGCCCAGGGAAATGCTGGTCGCCACTTTGGGGTCAGGGAGCAATTTTTCTCCAGGACAGTTTGACCGGGGGATCCTGGAGGTTTTTTGTCATCTTCTGGGCATGGAGCAGGGGTCAATGGGTGTGTGTGTGTGTGTGGGGGGAAGTATTTGTGAATTTCCTGTCTTGTGCAGGGGGTTGGACTAGATGATCCTGGAGGTCAGTGTTCCCTCTAAGCTGAGTTAGTGTGAGCTAGCTCACAGTTTTTTAGCCTCTGGCTCACATATTTTTGTCTTAGCCCAGGAAGGATGGCTTCAAAGCAAACTAATTTATGCAGTAGCCAAGCTGCTCTCTCACAAATTTAATACCAGTAGCTCACAAAGTAGAATTTTTGCTCACAAGACTCCACAGCTTAGAGGGAGCATTGCTGGAGGTCCCTTCCAACTTCATGATTCTATGAGTAGGGCCCTGCCAACATATCTAGATTTGCAAATCTGAGTGACGTCTGAGCAGAGTGCAAAAACTAGGAAAAGGTATTCCATGTGGAGGAATGACAAATAAGGCCCAATGACAACCATTAAGCCATAGACTTTCTTTGCAAGCAAGAACTGCCACCACGAAGATTTTTTTTTTAAAGACACTACCTTGCTGCTATTTCTTTCATGTTCAGTTTTCTGGTTATACCAAGGTTCGTCCCATTTTTCTTCAGACTGCCAGGCGTATTTCAATATTGTACTTAAGATGGCTTCAAAGAGGAGGATGATTAGATAGATGATCAAAAAGGAATTCATAGACCTGTAAGGAGACGGAATATGGGGGTGCCCGTATTAAAAGTGCTCGGTGAAAAGGTTTTGTAGGCAAACAAGCGTATTCCCCTCAGAAAGCAAATGACAGCCATCTCTGAGCTCTGCGTGAATCGAGACTTCAGCCCTGAACAACTGAGGCTTGAAACCCAATCTCCCACCCCCACCCCCCATCCACTTCTAGCTGTCCCCGGGCTGCAGAACGGCAGCGCTGCTCTTTCCAGAGACAGAACGAAGATGCAGAGTCAGGAGAAGGAAGGATCTTGGGCTTCTACAACTGGTGGGAAAGGAAAAGCTGACTCAATAGGAAAGGAAGGAAAGAAAATACATGGTGGCTACAAGGGAACCGGGGGACACTGACAGCATCATTTCAACTACAGTGTATCACCACTCCCTTTTTAATACACTCACATGCACGCACATATATTTAAATTTGTATCCCGCCTTTCTGCCCTTACAAGGGCTGCCAAGGCAACTTAAAACATACATAATAAAACTATAATTTTATTGGCACCTTTAAGACCAATAAAGTTTAATTTATAAGCTTTTGGGTGCATGTACACTTCTTCAAATGCATTGAAACAGACTTCCTCAAGCTTTACATACGGATAGAGAGAGGGTGGGGAAGGTCAGTTGCCAGGTAGGGATAGTTAAGAGTCAGGATGCATAAGTTACTTATACGTCTTGACTCTAACTAGCCTTTCATAGCAACTAACCCCCACCACCACCTATATTGTAAGGCCTGAGGAAGTCTGTTTCAATGTATCTGGAGAAAGCTTGTACCCAGAATTAAACTTTGTTGTCTTTAAAGGTGCCACTGGACTCTAACTTTGTTCTATGGCTTCAGACCACTTGAATCTATGATAAAATCTATGGTAAATGGCTACCCACTTGGATCTATGATAAAAATCACGCTATAAAACCATTAAAACCGACCCCTCTCCCAAACATACATCATTAAAACGATTTTTAAAAGACTTTAAAGACCGAGTTAAAATGCATACAGAACAATTAAAATACATGCAAAACATAAAAAAAATCCTTGGTTAAGAAGGAAGTGTCACTGAGGGAATGCTGAACCAAACAAAAAAGTCTTCCCCCACTGGCGGAAGATAGCAATAGGAAGGGACAGACGAATTCCCCTGGGGAGAGAGTCCCAGAGCTTTGGTTGCCACCACCAAGAAGACTCCTGGGGTTGTCACCTGGCTAATCCCAGGCAGATTAGACAGTCCTTCAGGCATGTGGGTCCGAAACCACACGGAGCCTTGAAGGTCAAGACCAGCACCTTGAATTGGCCCCGAAACAAACTAGAAGCCAATGTAAGTGGGCCAAGACTGGGGCGATATTGTCCCCATGACCCACTCCAGTCAACATCCTGGCTGCAGTGCTCTGTTCTAGTTGAGGTTTCTGAAAACTTTAAGGGCAGCCCCCTGTAGAGCACACTGCAGATGTAACAAGGTGAGGGTATAAGAAAGGCATGCACTACAGCAGCCAGATCTTTGCTGCCCAGGAACAGATGCAGCTGGCTAGCCAGCCAAAACTGGTAAAAGGCATTCTCAGCCACAGTTGCCACCAACTTATCCAGAAGTAAGCCTGGGACAAAGAGCACCCCCAGACTACAGACTAGGGTGTGTGTGCTCAGTATATACTGAGCCGACTAAATATTCAAATAAATAATTTAAAAAATGAATATCCGTATTCAGCTACCAAAATAGCCATGCCTGAATAAAATCCAATATTCGGCTTTTATTTGGGTGCAGTTAGAAGGTATTTAAACTTTAAATGCTTGCTGAGTTCACTCGCCAAGTTGGGCCACCACTGTGACATGACTTGGTGAGTGAACTCAGCAAGCATTTAAAATTTAAATACCTTCTTCATTATATCCTATGGGGACAGTCCCCACAGGGTATAATGGAGCCAAATAAATTCAGGTTTCCTGAATATTTACCTGAATCCTAATACAAAACCTACATTCAGGAATACAAATATTTTTCTGGTCCAATAGACCCAAATCGGAAAAAAAAAACATTTTTTTCCCCTGCATACCCTTACTATGGGCCTGTTCCTTTAAGGAGAATGTAATCACATTCAGAATGGATGACACCTTAAATCCCAGATCAGTTATATATACTTGAAGCTGCTGTACACTGAATCCAACCACTTGTCTACCAAGGTCAGTCTTGCCTACTCTGACTGGCAGCAGCTCTCCAGGGTATCAGGCGGATTTTTTTAGCATCACCTACTACCTGATTCTTTAAACTGGAGATGCTAGGGGACTGAACCTGGGACCTTCTGCACACAAAGCAGATGTCATACCACTGAGCCATGTTGCCGCCACAAAAGTAGTTCTCAGATTACTTTCTGATGAATGTGCCCAGAATCAAGTTCCTTGCAGTACCTGAATCAAAAGGTCCCCCTTATGGCAAATAGAGGCACTTATTGTACAAGAACACACCAAACACACTTTGCTAAAAGATAAGATTGAAAGTATTGTGAGACCCAAAGGAGAAGGCCTGGTTATAAACACACCTTGAGCAGTTCAACAGAAACTAAATGCAAGTTTTCCAAACAGTGTATTGAAGGTTAACACGTTAGGAAAATGTAAAGTTATGAAAATTCAGTTCTGTTCTCCAAAAGTTTAAAAAATGAAAGACAAAGCACATTTCTTCTGTTTCCAGGTATCCTTCTTACCCTCAGTACCTCAAATTTTGAAGTTTACCACACAGACTCAAGTGGGTATTTAATACATGACTGCAGTCTATAATTAAAATAAAATGCTGCCCAACACGTACTTTTCCACTGCTGATCGTTTCTGTGATTTGCTCTTGTAATTTAATGCCATCTTGGTCTCCATTCCTGTGTACACCGCAACACCTACAAAAACACCCCCACAAAAGCAAAATTTCAGCACTTGGGTGTCCAGAACAGGAGCTGAGAGAAGATGACTGCTGCAGTGAGAAAGCCTCTGATTTTTCGCAATACTCAGTTGTGACAATCTAGGGCTGAAACAGTACTTTTCCTGCTATTTGAGTTGGTTTTTAGTGATATAATCCAACAGACAACAGAAGGCGGCCAGAGAAATCCCTTTCAAATCACCTTAGATTCCACCTAATAATCTTTAGCTGCATTATTCTATAGTCATTCTGAATAATGGACATTCCTATAGGTTCACTGCAAAAGTCAATTTACATTGAAGTGATGGCCTCCTCGACTACTCACCATTGTAATAAGAAGTCAAGGGTAACCGGCCAAATTCCATGGGTGACAGAACTATAATGAAGGTGACCCATTTCATGCCCAGAATCCCCACCACCTTATTTATTTATTTACTTCATTTGTACCATGTCTCTCTCCCCAGCTGGGGACCCAAAGGAGCTTACATCTTTCTCCTCTCCTCTATCTTATTCTCAAACCAACCCTGTGAGGTAGGTTAGGCTGAAAGTGTATGACTGGCCCAAGGTCACCCAGTGATCTTCCAATGGCATGAGTGGGAATGAACATGGGTCTCCCAGTTACTAGTCCAACACTCTTAACCACTACTCTAAGCTGGCTCTCCCAAGCATCACCAGGAAACACACCAGAAGGAGGAGGAGGAGGGGGAGAGGAGGAGATTGGATTTATACCCTGCTCTTCACTTGGCGTCTCAGAGCGGCTTACAAACTCCTTTCCCTTCCCCTCCCCACCACAGACACCCTGTGAGGCAGGTGGAGCTGAGAGAACTCTAACACAAACTGCTCTTTCAGGAGCAGCTGTGCCAGAGCTTGTGACTGACCCAAGGTCACATCGGCAGGTGCAAGTGGAGGAGTGGGGAATCAAACCCGGTTCTCCTAGATTACAGTCCGCACACTTAACCACTACACCAAACTGGCTCTCTAGTAGGAAGTTACAATGCTGTGACCCCTAACACAGGGCCCAAGTGAGCTGCAGTGCAGCTTAATGAGACTGCCTGAGTTCACAGGGCTATTTAGCTATGGGGGTTCACCACTGCCAAGGCCACTTCCTAGTGCTGACCTAGGCTGTGATGGCCAAGGGCGCCTCCATAGTCCAAGTCAGGGAATGCCTCAAACTGCTGCACCCATCACCAAGGAACCCCCCTCCCCCCGATGACTGAATTCCAAGAAGGATTGGGGTTCACGAACGCAAAAAATCTTCAAGCAAATACTTATTTGGCTACAAACCAAAGATTTCTTTCGTGTTTTTTAATCTTGCTCCTCGGAGTAAGAGACTTTCAGGTCCGAGAGGTCTGGAAAGAAAGCAGAAGATCATTGTCGCGATTACGGCAGAAGGCGAAGCAGACATTCTCCTGAACTGCCTGGGCTGCCAGATGCTATCATTTCTAAACTGATTGCCTTAATGAATTTGAACCAGCTGAAGGTAAGCGCCACAGAAATAAAGCTGGGTTCTTTCCAGGCCAAGAAATACACGCGCCATTTGCAGCAGCCCTTTTCATCTTTGGGAACTATCAAAATATTCAGTCAAGCAAGGAAGTGAACATTCTTCGCCTGGAAGTACTCAAAATAGAATCTGAAACGGGGAGGGGATCACTCTACCGATCAAAGTCAGAAGCACGCAGGAGAACCAAAACACAGTTAAGACACACAAAGCTGCCTTATACTGAATCAAACCACTGGTCCATCAAGGTCAATACTGCCTGCTCTGACTGGCCGTGGCTCTCCAGGGTCTCAGTCTTCCATATCACCTACTGCTTAATCCTTTTAACTGGAGAGGCCGGGAATTCAGCCTGAGACCTTCGACTTGCAAAAGCAGAGGTCACAACCAACGCTCCCTCTAAGCTGCGGAGTCTTGTGAGCAAAAATTCTACTTTGTGAGCAAGCGGCATTAGAGCTACGAGCAAGCGATTTGGCATCTGCATAAATTAGTTTGTTCTGGAGCCATCCCTTCCTGAGCTGAGTCAAAAACGGGTGAGCCGGAGGCTAAAAAACTGTGAGCTAACTCACACCAACTCAGCTTAAGAGGGAATACTGGACACATCCCCTCCCAAATCAAGGTATTTCCTGATTCTTTTGCTTTCCCCCTTGCACGGATTTTCAAAGATTCTAGTATTATTTCAAGTTAATTCCTTCCACTTGGGGATATGCAGCTGAATTACTGCTGTTTTCTCTTGATGTACTGCTTCACAATAAGCATGGGGAAAAAAAACAAACCTTGGAGAGCTTCCCCAGTTCCCTCTGCCCGTTGCAAAGTAGACTGATTGATTTATATATTTATTCATATTTATATATTTATTCATATTTATAGCCTTCCCTTCCCATGAGCAGGCTCACAGAAGGTAACATTTCACCTACTGCTTAATGCACATGTTAATGCACATGTCTGCACATGTTAAGATTACTTTTGTTTGGAAAAGTCAAAAGGAAACCACTCAAACTGGTCCTTTAACGCAGATACTCCTGAGACACTCAGAATTACCGCTCCTCCAGCACTTCCTGTATCAGTATTTAAACACACATCAAGAGTCCAGTGCAAAGGCAACTAAGTGCTGGTTTCGGTCAATTAAGGCCTCCACCCAAAGAAGCACTGCCAAACCCTCCTCCCACTTAACGCTTCTTGTTTTTTGTTAGCTGTTCTTGTGGGGTTAATCCGCTTACTTTCGTATCTGCTGCTAAACTGGAAGTTTTGGATTTTATTGTTTTCACTGCCACGTTGCTCCAGTACTACAACTGCTGCTGGTTTTGTACACCATTTCACTGGGAGGAGTTTCAGAAAGGAGCTTTTCTTGAAAAGGATGACTGTGATTCTCAAATAATGGCAAAAACCCACAAAAAGGCCTAATTCGGCAAGTCAGAGCAGTTCAAACTGGCAGCTGGTATCAAGCAGCTTAGATCGAGTGGTAATTTCCATTTCTGGAAGCAGCAAAGTTTATTCCTGCTCCCCTCCCAGTTGTAGCCAGAAGTGCTCCCCCTGGGGGGGTGCCAGAAGAACAGCACGAAGAGAGAATTCTGTATTAGATGGGGGCCCTGACCTCGTCACATTTTGGCAGCTAAGCCAGGTTGGATCTGGTCAGCACATGAATGGGAGCCTGCCAATGCATACCAGGGTCCTGACGCAGAGGCAGGAAATGGCAAATGACCTCTGAATGTCTCTTGCCTTGAAAATCCTACAGGATTGCCATAAGTTAGCTGCAGCTTGATGCCAAAAAAATGGTAGATTAGAAGAGCCCTACTGGAACAGACCAATGGTCTATCTAGTCCAGCATCCTGTCTCACACAGTGGTCAACCAGTTCCTCTGGAGGACCAGCAACAGGGCACAGAGGCCAAGGTCTTCCCCCGGTAAAAACATAAGAAGAGCCCTGCTGGATCAGACCAGTAGTCCTTCTAGTCCAGCATCCTGTCTCACACAGTGGCCCGCCAGTTCCCCTGGAGGGCTAACAACAGGGCATAGAGGCCAAGGCCTTCCCCTGATAAGAACATAAGAAAAGCCCTGCTGGATCAGGCCAGTGGCCCATCTAGTCCAGCATCCTGTGGGCAACCAGGTCCTCTGGATGGCTAACAGGGAATAGAGGCCAAAGCCTTCCCCTGATGTTGCCTCCTGGCTCTGGGATTGAGAGGCTTAGTGCCTCTGAATGTGAAGGTTCCCCTCAGTCACCAAGGCTAGCTGCCATTGATAGTCCATGAATCTATCCCCTTTGAAAGCTGTTTATTTCTGTGGCCATCACTACATCCTTTGGTCTACCCTGAACCTACTGCCCATCATAGATGCGGACGACAGACAAAAGTTGCCCCCCCCCCCTTCCATTAGAAGTGTACTCTGCCCATGGGCTGAACCCAGAAAGAGCGGAACTTACAGCCTTGGAGAGACTTCTTCTCAGTTTTAAACCATATCTGCTACCATATCATCGAATGAAACTCACAAAGATTAACAGCAGTAACACCTTTCCAAGCAAACTGAGAATTAAGACGCTAAAGCAAAACGAAGAATGTTTTGGTCACCAGCGTGTGGCAAGAAAGATGTGAGCCCCATATTTTTCTCACCAGTGGCCAATTCTCAAAGTCTCCTGGAGAGGCTCACGACACAAATGCAAAACAATTAAAAATAATTACAGACAAAGACCTGCAGCAACAGCAAACCAAACCACACAGCTGAAATGCCAGGTGCAATCGCTAACCCAGCAATCTATACGCCTTCCTAAATTGCAAGGCCTCAGTCCACCTCCTGAAACTGGCAAGGGAGGGAGTCAGCCGGGCAGGTTTCTGGGAAGGGAGCGCCAACGAGAGGCTGCTGGCCCAGAAAAAAAGTCCAATTTGTGCCCACTCACATTTCCAGCAGTTAGGGACGTTCTCAGCAGGGTTTCTTCTGATTAGCAAGCAACTGAGGGAACACCGGTAGGAGAAGGTAGCTGGATTTTACAGTGTAGCTACTGTCGTGATGGCCCATGGGAGGGGAAATGGAAAAATTGGGATATTTTGTGGAGTACTAAAAACTCCTATGAAATGTTTTCTCTTTGGGAATGAGTGAAATGCTTTTTTTATCCAAGTACCTTCAGCCACAGGTTTCAACCAGACCACAGTCGACTGGCAGGCTGTGCCCGGTTTGCCAGTTCACACTCTGAAACGGCCTGCTCCGAGTATTGCTGTAAAAATGCAAGCACCACCTCGCAGCGCTGAACTTACCGCACGATTTCCTCAATCTGTTGATTTATGGTTATTCTTCCGACAAATCTGTGGGAGAGATTCATATAGATTAAGAGGGCGTGCTTCGGAAAACAAGGGTCATTACCTCCAGCTAAAATGGTTACGACACAGGGATGGAGCGCGACAGAAGGAAGAGAGCTCATCTGCAGACTACCATCGATCCTTGGCCGTGACACAATGGCGCACAGTTTAATGAATGAGCATCAAAGAACTGTCCAAGGTGACAAACCATTTGACTTTCAAGAGTATTAAGCCTATGAGGGAATTGAAGGTGACCTCGACCAAACTCACCAGAGGCATACAAAAGAATTCTATTTCTTCAAAAATACTAATCGAAGGGACGTAGAAAATTAAGTAGAAATTTAATTCCTTGGAAACTTGTCTTGCTTCAAGTGTTCATCTTTCTGCTACATCTGTCCACTATTAGCCACAGAGTGGTTCAAGTCCACCTTTAGTCACGGACAGGGCTTTTTTGTAGAAAAAGCCCAGCAGGAACTCATTAGCATAATAGGCCACACCCAACAGCAGAAACTCATTTGCATATTAGGCCACACCCTGACAGCACAGCACATTAGCATATTAGGCCACACCCCCATATTACCAGAAGTGTGGTCATCCAGCTACACCCACCTTTTGCTTCTTATTCTGTTTACCTTGTTTGTTGTCAAAACGGCCAGGGCTTTTTTTGTAGCAGGAACTCCTTTGCCTGTTAGGCCACACACCCCTCATGTAGCCAATCCTAACAAATTCCTGCTGCTGGGTGTGGCCTATTATGCTAATAGATTCCTGCTGGGTGTGGCCAACTCAGGAGCCAGCTGGAGCTTCGTTCCTGTGTGTTCCTGCCCCAAAATAGCCCTGGTCTCAGGGCTGTGGCTCACTGGCACAGCCTCAGCTTGGCAGGTGAAAGGTCCCAGGTTCAACCACCAGCATCTCCAGTTAAAAGGATCAAGTAGGAGGTGATGCAAAAGACCTCAGCCGGAGACCCTGCTGCTGCCTGTCTAAGTAGACCATATTGACCTTGGTGGACCAAGGGTCTGATTCAGTATAAGGCGGCTTCATGTGCACTAAACCAGACCAGTCATCTATGAAGGTTAGTAGTGCCTACTCTGATAGGCAGTGGTTCTCCAGGGCTTTTAAACTGTGGCCTTTCACCTCTCCTACATCCCAATTATTTTAACTGGAGCTGTCAAGGATCGAACTTGGGACCCTCTGCATGCAAAGCAGATGCTCTGCCACTGAATCAGTGTAAAGGAACAAGATTTTCACCTTTCCAGTACTTCTTATCACGGCAAGCAATTTCCCCCCCTCCAGATCTAGCATTTTTCCAAGCTGTTATTTTTGTCTGAGGAGGGATTCTCAGACTGACCAAAAAAAAAAGACCCTCAGATGGAAAACAGCTTAGAAAGTTGGTATTTGGTTCCAGAGAAATCTCAGTAAAAGCCACTGGGTGACACATCAATCTAGCCCTACCCTGCACATTTGTAGAATACTAAATTCAGTTCTAAAAGTGGCTAAAAGAGAAATGAAACACTCTGGGTTTGCCATGCTCAGTTTCACCAATTCCTTTGTCATAATGGTAAGCACTCTCTTAAATCACTGACCTTTTTTTTTTTTTAAGAAAAGAGTCTTGAATAAAGACTTACAGTTCTAAGCAGCAGATGTATACAAACAAACTCTTAATTTCAGGAGCGATTTCACTCAAAAGTGACCCAATCCGGAATAGCCATAAACATTTGCTTTTCAAATAGTCTTTAAAAAGTCAAGCATAAAAAACAACACCTGTAGAGATCTGCTTCTGGCTGCTGGCACTCTATAACAGCGTTAAGTTTGTCCAGGTTGGCAACTGACTGCAATACTGCCGTTTGGGAGACTGCAATGTGAGTCTGGAAAAGAACATAAGAAGAGCCATTTGGGAGACTGCATTGTGAGTCTGGAAAAGAACATAAGAAGAGCCCTGCTGGATCAGACCAATAGTCCATCTAGTCTAGCATCCTGTCTCACACAGTGACCAACCAGTTCCTCTGGAGGGCCAACAACATTGATGTTATTTCCTGGCACTGGGATGCTCCTTGATGTTATCTCCTTGATGTTATCTCCTGGCACTGGGATTCAGAGGCTGACTGTCTAGGAACAGAGAAGTTCCCATCAGTCACCACGGCTAGTAGCTAGCAACTGATAGAGCTGTCCTCCATGAGAGACAAAGAGAAACCCACCCACAAAATATTTTCCACTGGGCAAGGATGAGCAGAAATGTTTCAGTGGCATATTTCTTTAATGTCAACGTTAATGCAAAGCATCTGAAGAAGAAGAAAAGGAGACTGGATTTATACCCCGCCCTTCACTACCCAAAGGAGTCTCAGAGCGGTTTACAATCTCCTTTCTACTGCTTCCAGAAAGTACCTGCTGCCTTCCACTTTTTCCTAGCATGACCGTCTTTCCCAGTGAGTCTTGCCTTCCCATAATGTGACCAAAGTACAATAGCCTCAGTTTGGTCATTTTAGCTTCTAGGGAGAGTTCAGGCTTGATTTAATCTATAACCCCCTGGGGCTCTAGTTCACCAAAACTTCTGCCATATTAAATACACCATCCTTGAAGGCGCAACGTAACTTTTGTTTTCAAGAGCTGCGTCAGATGTGGTAGTACCCATTTCAGAAAAAAGGGAAGCACATGTACCAACTGCATTACCACATTCAAACGCCAAGTTCACTCCCCTCCAATTAAGGTAGTTCTTGGGGGAAGAACCACAATTTGCTTCCTAGGTATATTGCTAATTCTGATGTTCTGAAGGACATCTGGAGAAATTTCATATGAAACAACCTCTCCTCCCCCCTTCCCAATCACCCTTAGAGGAATTAAGAATACCACCTGCAACAGCTTCCCACCACAGAAACTTTTTGAGGAAACAGCACCTTAAACCTCATTCCTCAATTCAATTTCAAACGCAGCCATACGCTCAGGTTGATGAGACGGACCTTAAGATTCGTTTCTCCGTCCAAGCTTGCCGTTGTAACGTGACAGGAGCCGTTTGCTCTATCAGAGGACAGGAGCACAAGATCGGCGGGGAAAGTTTCATCTTTGGCTACTCTGACAATATCCCCTACCTGCGAAGACATACAAAACAATCTCATGCAAATACCACTAAAAAAAAAAACCAACCCTGCCAGACCACAACATTCAAATTAATACTGTCGCCAGTTCTAATCCCACTGACCAGCATCACATTACATTGGGTCTCTCGGGAGAACTCCAGGGAGGAAGTGTTTTAAATAATATGCATAAGCAAGAAACATTTTACCCTGAAGGTTAACCTGACGGGAGGAGCGAAACCCATTTCTCACAACCGAGGTACCTACCCGAATGTTCTTTGATCTAGTTTTCACAAGGCCACCGCTGCGAACGACGTAAACTGGAGCTCCGTTCACTTCGTTGTCTGATTTATGCCGTAACCAGTCTTCATAACCCTGGAGAGGGGGAGGGGGAGGAGTCAGAAAAGCCTGCAAAACTTTTTTAAAAAAACTTTAAAAACACAAAGGATGAACGGAAATATAAGATACAAAGATACATTAAAAGCACTGCCATCTCTTTTCTTTTTACAACCACGTGGACATAGGCATCCTTTCATCAACATAGGGCAATTATAGTAGTAATTCAGTCTACTGTACTGTCACTCTGACCCGGATGGCCTAGGTTACTTTCAATCTCATCAGATCCCGGAAGCTAAGCAGGGTCGGCCCCCATGAGTATTTGACCACCCAGGAAGTCCAGGGTCATTACACAGAAGCAGGACGGGTTTCCAGTGAGTTGGGCTTCTGGTAAGATGGTGAGTGGAATGTCTTCTGCATCTCGCAGAAGAACGACACATCCAAGGATCCAGTTGGGGGAGAAATCTCCAGCTGTTCACTTACCTCTCTAGATTTAAGGAGAGGCCAAAGAGCCAGCTCCATTGGACTCACATCAAGATGGACAAAAGGAAATACTACTTTACCCAGAGAGTGATTAAAACGTGGAATTTGCTGCCAGAGGGTGTAGTGATGGCCACAAAAATTAGCAGCTTTCAAAGGGGGCTAGACAGATTCATGGAGAATAGGTTTATCAATGGCTACTAGCTATGGTGACTGAAGGGAACCTCCACATTTAGAGGAACCAAACTTCTGAATCCCAGAGCCAGGGAGCAACATCAGGTGAAGGCCTTGGTCTCTATGCTCTGTTACTGGTCATCCAGAGGAGCTGTTGGCCACTGTGTGAGACAAGATGCTGGACTAGATGGACCACTGGTCTGATCCAGCAGAGCTCTTCTTATATTCTAAACCACTTCCGAATGTCTCTTGCCTTAAGAATCCTATGGGGTCACCATAAGTCAGCCCTGACCATAGCACGCCAATTTGATGAGTGTGCCTTGGCTTTTCTGCTATGCTGTTAATTTTACATGGCTATAGAGCTCTTTTATTCCTTTATTATTAAGCTCATATGACCAACGGTCTTAAGCATAAAGCCAATAATAATACAGGAAAGAGCTCCTTCATTTTCAACAACCAGTCTTGTAATTTAGGAGTATCTTTTGTTTCCACTGCCTTGCAAAGACCACACTGGCAACAGCAACCACGTATAAGGCAAGCCTGCAAAATTTTGTAGCTGCCCAAAAGCTGCAAGGATGCTAAGAAACCATCTCTGCAACCTGTGCATCGAGGTCCATGACACATCACTACTTGACCAAGAATGTGACCCAGTGATAGGCCAGAAGGCAGTCAGCTGGTCCCTTACAGGACACTCCTTCCACCAGAAGGTTCAAGACAATCATCCAATCCATTTGATACCACCCAGGATCAAAGAAAAAGCATCAACTTTGATGGGATGGGAAGATTAAATAAGCAGAATCACTTGTGCAACCTGTGGACAACTCAACTCCAATAAGCAAGAGGTGTGCAAAGCATTGGAACTGTATAGCATTTCATTAAAGCTACCTAGTCCCTACACATCTTTCTAACTTGCAGGGTGCTGTGGACCAGCTCATGTGGAATGGACACTACACTTTATTTTCAACATTCACTTGATTTTCTTGATTGCAATACCCTTTAAAGGGAACAAAAATCAAAACAATACAGATTGGCTGGTTTTTCAACACCCCTTCCTGGTGTTACAGCTTTCCTCCAAAGTTAAAGGAAAAGAAATGTAGCATGCAACCATATTTAGGGTCAGAACAATACATTACAAAGTGGTTCAACCAGTATTCAGAAGTAATTTTATATTGGTTTTGTATTAAATTTCCCAAAAAGAGCACTATATATGAAAGAATCAAACTATAAAACTAATTTTAACTTCACTTATACCCCACCTTTTTTTCTCCTCAACAGGAACCCAAAGTACCTTACACCATTCTCCTTGCCTCAATTTTACCCACACAGCAATCCTGTGTGGTTAGTCAGGATGAGTGTGTGACCGGCCCAAGTTCCCCCAGCAAGCTTCCATGGCAGAGTGGGGATCCGGACCTGTGTCTCCCAGATCATAATCCAACTCTCTACCCACTCCATCACACCAGCTCTCCAAAAATTTTAAAAAATAGCCAAACAGAATTGAACACAGCAGATTAAAAAAAAAAAAACCAGGTACGCATTTAGGGCAGCCATAACCAGTTCAACAGGGCATGGGGCCACAGACCGAAGGTGATGGAGGCATGAGTAATCATGCGAAGTTGACGTGGAGAAGAGTCACAGAAAGCTGGAAGAAACTGCCACCATTTAGTCCTCCCTCGGCATGAATTTGGCTGAGCCAAGTAGTGGCCCAGATTGCAATAGAGACCAAAGGAAAGATCCTGGTCAAATGGGAAGAGCAGGCAGAAAGCTGGGTGACCAGTCACTATTCCTCCCCGCTTCGGGCAGGAGAGACTGGAGTTGATGGAAAGCTCTCAGCCGCCAGACAAGGAAAAAGATATGGCAAAATAAGCTTCAAAGCAGCTTTGACATATGTTCATACAGCTTTCATGTACGGTGTAGCTTTCTTTGGGTCATAAACTGTTCCATCAAAATCTCCTTCTGAATGAGATCA
Source organism: Gekko gecko (assembly GCA_029375565.1). Lineage (NCBI taxonomy): Eukaryota > Metazoa > Chordata > Lepidosauria > Squamata > Gekkonidae > Gekko > Gekko gecko. The sequence goes on from JAPDNY010000008.1 coordinate 125,576,159, forward strand.
CTCCTTTGGATAAGTGTAATACAACTAGGGGGTTGGGGAGGCATTGATAATAAAAATAGACATATAGAGCCACAGCGCAAACATCTGTGTGTCAGTCCGTCACCATCCACTTAAAAATGTCACTTGGAGTCAATGAGTGCAGGGCAGCTAGACAGACAAAGCATCCTGGCTATAATCCTGCACCATTAAATGCTTGATTTCAGCTAGAAGCTCAAATCCAGGGGAAAATCCTTCCCTTATATATAAAAGAGTAGTGGTCAGCTGCAATGCCCAAATAAGGCATGTCCAAATAAGGTCAAAATGCGCGGCAAAATGGGTTGGCCACGGGGGCTGCCACTCACAGTTGGGCCCTGGTCATTCGCTGGCATGCCTGGCTGCGTGGGCTCTGTCCCGCCCACACAGCCACCACACAGCCTCTTCGCCCTAGTCTTCCTCCAGCCGCTGGGCCGGGCAGATGCTCCGGCGGCTGCCCGCTGATGGGCCAGGCTACACGATGGCCTCCCTTGCTGCACTACCACCACGCCCCCGGTAAGTGACTGGGGCCCCTGACGCCTTGCGTGGCAGGAACGAGGCAGCACAGCTGGCCTCACCGTGCAGGCGCACCCGGGGAATGGGGCCACGAGCACCTGGCTGGTCCAAAGTCGGAGATGCCCTCCCTTGCTTGCCGCGCCACCACTGCAGTGCCACACGCGGAGGGGGAGGCAGACCTCGCCTAGCCCTCCGGCCACCACTGCCATGGAGGGGGACGGGCCCTACACGGGGAGTCCGGCTAGCGCCCGTTGCATTGAGCCACGCAACGGGCCTTGCCACTAGTGCAGTTATATTTCACAAATATCTGAAAAGCCATGACAGCAGCAGTGGAGAAGACCAGGACTTATCTGTGCTCCTGTCCATGCTTCGCACACTCTGCTACATCACAGCCTGAACTGGCAGCCCATGAAACATATCTTAAACAGGAAGCTGGATTAGGTGACTCACTGGTCCGATTAGAAGTATACCTGCTGAACTGGAAGCTCACAAATGGCAAGTTTGTACCTCGAACTTAGACCCTCAGCTATGCATTTCTTTCCATACTTCTCCTCCCACTATTCTGTGAGGAGGGATAGAGAACTTAGAGAAGTATTATGGACAACAATGCACAGGGCTGTTGCCGTATTTTGCTGTCTTCTCTTGTAGTGAGTAGGGTTCCCTACCTTGCATGGAGACAGCATGTCCCTTCTTCACCACTTATTTTTATGGCCATCGGTAGAAAAAATACTCTGCTGGATCCAACCCACTGTGCAATTCTGCCTCCAATGGAAATGTTTCTGCAATAAAACCATCTCCTTACCTGCTTTATGGCTGTCACAGTGATTACAAAAAACAATGGCAATCCACTCGTCACAGGACTTGTGGGAGTATCTATCATAAGCTAGATGAGAAAGAAAGAAAGGGGAAGACAGTATCAGCACGAGCCCCAGTGAGGGGGAAAAAAAGACATTTCAAAAATGTATACACCAAATGACAACAAGCTTCATAAACACTGGTTCATGGCACACTGCGGGCATGAAGGAAGCGCATACCCACATCCTCAGGGAAGGGCCATGACTACATGGCCTCTGCTTTGGATGCAGAAGGTCCCAGGTTCTATCCACAACATCCCTGGTTGAAAAGATCAGGAAGAAGGTGATGTGCAAGACTTCTCCCTAGCAACCTGGAGAACTGCTGCCAGTCTGAGGAGACAATACCGATCTTGATGGACCAAGGATCTAAGGAGTAAGTGTTTCTCTACATTGAGCCAAATGTGTTCTTTATGGGGGGGGGAGAGAGAGAATGATACTTCATTCAGCTAAAGACGCAGGGATTAGCACCCAAGATTTCCTCTTCCGTCACAAGACAGAACAGCCCAAGGAACTGTAAGGGAAAGGGCCTGTGCATAATGCAGCTTCACTATGATAAAAGAGACTGAAGCGCCACGGTGCTTACATGACGTAGCTTAAACTTGAACAGATCTTTTCTGCCCACATCATTTAATTAATTATTAATTAATTAGTGCCCCACCCAAGCAGGCTTGGGGCGGCTAACAAGGCCATTTGGCATCATAAAACAACATAAAAACCATCTAATTACAGTACACAATATAGTTCACGATACAGTTCATGATTGCTTCTTTTGCAACCTGCCGGATTATTGCCGTAGCATCACATGCAGCAGGACAATATTATAAAGCTCTACTCCAATTGTTCTCCTGACTGCTGGAGGAAGATCGTTACTTTAAAGCCCTTCACGGTCTGGGACCAACATATCTTTGGGACCACCTCTCCCGGCATACCCCCAAAGAGCACTACACTCTCTGAATAACAACACACTGATGATCCCGGGACCAAGAAGAAGTCACCTGGCTTCAACTAGAGCCGGAGCCTTTTTGCCTGTGGCTCCAGCGTGGTGGAATGTGCTTCCAAACAGCTTCCCATAGCTACAGTGGGGTATCTTGGGGCCTGGACCCCCAATTTACTGCCAAGCCCCCCCCCAACTTCCCATCCAGCCCAGGCCCCCCGACTTCCAATTTTTTATTGGGGGGGGTGTTGGGGGTGTCTGTGTGGGGTGCCCCCTGACTTATTTAAAGGCCCCCTGAATTTAAAAAATCCTGGCTAGAGGCCCGCTTCCAAAACAGATTCGGGCCCTGTGGGACTCGGTACAGTACCGCAGGGCCTGTAAAATGGAAATGTAACACCAAGCATATGGGTGAGGTCAAGAGAATTCCCACCTATACAGATTCTCCAGCCTCTTCCTCCCCCTTTTCTTCCCTTGGGGCAGTGTCACAGTGTTATTATGTGCCATCTGATAAATTGTAAATGTTTGGGATTGTTTTAAACTGGTATGTTTTAATTATGTTATAATTTTGTTTATCGCATGTTGAGACCCGCTCTGAGCACCACGATAGTGGGGGAGACTGGGTTACAAATAGAATGAACGAATGAATATTGCAGGGTATGCTGCGTGTGTTCCGGAAAATCTCCAGGACAGCCATTATCCCGAAATTCTAACATTAATCTGAGAGACTGATTACCTTTAAGGAGGATTTAAAACATTCTTTACAAAGCCAGAAGAATAGCTTTTAGGCAAATTATCAGGGCGAAGAGAGATTTTTAAGGATTAACATCTAATAGCCTGTTCCCTTAGAAGAGCACAATTTTGGATGAAGCACCAGCAGCCCGTGATCCAGCTGACATAACTGGAGTCACACTGATTCAAGGAGCGTGGCTGTGCTATTTTGTATGAGGTCAGGTTGGCCTATTTGCAACTTTGGTACAGAACTGGTTTTAAAGCTTGTTTACGCAGGAGACATCCATTTGCAGGTAGGTACTTAAATTCAATTCAATGGCATCTGTCTGCATTCCAGATTATATAGTGGTAGGTAAATGAAGGAATGGTGGGGGTAGGGCCAGCTAAAGTTTCTTTGACCTGCTGTCCATCCTCTTCCCCGGCCAGCTAATGATAAAAAGGAGAAAGACCCATGCCAATGGTCCCACCTGCACTGTTGCTACAGTCGCGCTGCACCATGGGGAAGGAGCTCATAATGAATAGGACCACAGCAAAAAGAGTTAGAACACTCGCACAATATAGCTGTAGCAGGGTAGCTTTTTGTCCTGTGTTCCGGCACTTAATGTACTCCCAGTATAATGCCAATAAAAAGTACAGATGCCTTGGAGTCGATTATACAATAGTCAGGTCATTTAAGAGACAAATTAGTTAAAACTGTATCGTACCACAACCACTGCTTACCCTCTGAAACCTTGCCCTTAGATCAGGCCAGTCCCCACCTGAGGGAGGGGCTGTGGTTCAATGGAAGAGCCTCTCTGCTTGGCACGCAGGAGGTCTCAGGTTCAATCCTCCGCATCTCCAGTGAAAAGGACCCGGCAGCAGGGGATGTCAAAGACCTCTGTCTGAGATCCCAGAGAGCTGTTGCCTGTTGGAGATGGCAATACCAGCCTCGATGGACCTATGGTCCAATTCAGTGTGAGACAGTTTGATGTGCTGAGGAGTGCGTTCACCTCCCCTGTGTTGCTGCTTGTCAAATTATGTTCAAAGGTTTACAAAATACATCAATGCAGGGGCGGGGGCTAGAAATTTAAGTGAAACACGAGAATAACTCCTAGGGAGCAAGTTCCAAGAGCCTGACAGCAGATTTCCACACTTAAGAGCAGCCAGAAGTAGCACAGCGTCAACACAATCCTGACCTTATTTACCTCTACCAAGACTGTGCTGTGTAATTAAGTCTTGAACTGACAGGGAGGGAGGGCAGAAATGAGACAATGCAATTTAAACCACCAATCTGATGGCTTCTTGTCATTTTTCCCCCACGGTTCCCCAAGATCTTGGGGGGGGAGGGAAATTAAGTGATAATTGAGAAACATGAGAACAAGCAACAGGTGAGCTTGTGATGTGATACAACTGAAGCTAAGCAGGTTTGACCCTCTAAGCTGGCTAGATGGGAGGAGATCGTTCTGAAGATCACAGGGGGAACAATGCGACATGAGAAAGAAATACCATCAAAACACAATTTAATGCAAAATTAATCTCCGTTACCATTCCACCGGTACCCAATCCTAACCTTATTTGCACGTGGTATATTTTCGTTGCGTGCAGAAATGCATTTGTGAATTTCATTTCCTAGCTGAAAAGAAGGGCTCTACTAGGACACTGACGAACCAAAGTAAGGAAACAAGACGAGCGAGGCTATATCAGCACTGCTGTTAAACACTGCTCAAATATTGACATCTGCACACCGCTTTTCAGCGGGCCTCCGCTGTGCAGTAGGAATTCCTTCCCACCAAGTTCTATTTATAGAGTGGGAAAGGCTTCAAAAGGACCCAGGAAGCTCACAGAGACAAGCTGAGAGGAAAGCCAGGCAAAATGACTCATCTGGTTCTTGATGGCATTGCTATACGCTAACCTGCACAGACAGGCAGAGTGGGTGCACCTCAAAGGGGCGGGGGCGGGATGGACCCTTACGCACGATTACTGAGAACCTGATTTTCTGGGTACAGTCAAAGATGTCATAGTTACAGATCAAAGAGAAGCAGGGAAGAGAGTTTCCTTCTTTCTCAAATGGCTAGGGAAATACATTTTTAAGGCACTCTCCTATGTAAAAATCCCAGCACATCGGTCATATGAAGGCACCTGATAACAGGTGCAACCGGTGGTTGGAAGAGATAAAAACAGAGTGTTAGAAGTAAACAGTACCTCTCGAGCCACCAGTTTGCAAAGGAAGGCTCAGACAGGCCCAAATAGACCCCAATGCCAGGTACCAGCAGCAGCAGCAACTTGTCTGAACAGCCATGGGGAAAAGAAAAATTCCAAAAAGTGGGGAAACATTAAAAACCCTATGATCGTTTCATTCAACGATTTTACTCACTCAAAGTGCTTTCTAAGCACTTTGCAGCATGGATCATTTTTTTGGTAGGCCAATAATCTAATTCCTGTGCATACTGCTAATATACAAAACACTCCAATTCAGAGTGCATTTCTGCATGCCATATTCAGTGGAGTTCGGCTGAGATGCACAGAGTAAGAACTCTGGATCTGCTGCCTCTGGACCTGGGCCCTGTGGCCAAGATTTCCACCACTCTTTGAAGGACTGCAGAACTAGGCACCCTGTTACAGGGAAATAGTAAAAACCCCAGTAGCACCTTTAAGACTAACAAACTTTATTGAAGCATAAGCTTTCGAGAGACACAGCTCTCTTTGCCAGATGCATCTGTTACAGGGAAGTAGCTTACTACCCTGCAGGAGTAGAAGAAGAGATTTCTACCCCGCCCTTCACTACCGGAAGGAGTCTCAGAGCTGCTTACAATCTCCTTTCCCTTCCCCACCCCACAGCAGACACCCTGTGAGGTAGGTAGGGCTGAGAGAGCTCTGAGAGAACTGCTCCTGAGATAATAGCTCTGAAAGAACTTGTGACTAAATCAGAGTCAGAAGACCAGCTTGGGGGGGGGGTAGCAAAGTCTCCCAAGAGGAAGCCAGATACAGCAAAAAACTAAGACCTATGTCACACACGGTGACCTAGTTTAATTCTACCAACCAGTCTTTGGGACCCATGAAAGCTGTATGATAGTAAGAGCTGGCCTCTTTGCCACTCCCAGGCAAGGGACCCCAGCCGCCCTTTTGCTACAGATTACTTCTGCTTGGAGTACCAAGGGAATCTGGCTGGAGCCAGGCCAAAATCCGGAGCCAGGGACGAGTGCTGTTTGCAGAACTCAGCGGCTGCTCCCAGCCATTCCTGCCCCCTTGCCACTAGTCCGAGAACAGTGCAGCAAAACAAACACAACAGCCCTGCCCAGGAATGAAATGCTGACGTGTGTTCCAAGCAGCAAAGCTGAATGGGACCAAAAATGAGAGAGGTGATCTCAGACGGTGTCCATTCCTTAAATGTTAGCAATAGAGCCCTTCAGATAACAAATCAAAACACTTTGGAAGCAATGCTCCCTCTAAGCTGTGGAGTCTTGTGAGCAAAAATTCTACTTTGTGAGCTACTGGCATTAAAGTTGTGAGGAAGCGATTTGGCTAATGCATAAATTAGCGTGCTCTGGAGCCATCCCTTCCTGAGCTAAGACAAAAGGCTGTGAGCCGGAGGCTAAGAAACTGTGAGCCGGAGGCTAAGAAACTGTGAGCTAGCTCACACTAACTCAGCTTAGAGGGAACCCTGTTTGGATAGAAGAGTTCCCAGTTTCCAGACCCAGCAGCATTAAGAGCTGTCACAGTTTAACCAGGTTGTCAGGAAAGAAAAACAAGGGCGTGAAAAACAGCCCTCTGACTAGATAACACATTGCCAAGTGGAACTGCCTGGATTCACAGGGTTCTCCTTCATGCATCAGTAATGACAGCTCTTATTGACAGGAACTCCCCAATCAGAATACCAAAGCAAGCTAAGAAGATGCCCTTTTCCTTCGACAGTGACGCTAATTCATGTCATTTTCCATTTATGTTCTGAAGCCAAAGCCTGACAACCTTAGTTTCTACATTTGCAAAGTTCTATTTCTGGATATTCTCATTCACTAGCTACCATATACAGAGTATGTGAATTTTACAAAATGGAAGGGTTTTTTCTTTAGCACTGAGTAGAAAATATTTTCCATGCTGGGCCAAAATAATACTTCCCACATAGCTAGAGTGCTTTATGATTCTTAAAATAACCTCTTGAGAAAGAGATTTAGAACCTGGGACCTTCTGCATGCCAACCAGATGATCTGCTGCTGACCCACAGGCTCTCCCATCTGGCTTAGCAAGAATCAAGCATGGATTTATCTCCCACCCCCCCATCAATCCGAGGCCAACAATATTCACTGTCTCACACTGGCCAGCAACTGCAGCTTAGCAGTTTCCCAGTTTTCTTCATTTCCTATTTGGAATGGGCACCGAGGCCAGTAAACCAAGCCACAATCTCCTAATACCATTACCATAACGAACACTGTTGACATGTGGGGCAGACCAGCCACTGCTGTGCCCCCCTTATAACTCTTGCTGCCACCACCCTGGGTTAAATTCAGCCCCTCACTAGTGGGATCGACCAAGGTGGATGCAACTGGGGAGTATCACTTTGGCATGCTGAGTAGCCAGGGCAGGTGGGTCAGGAAATGTGCAGGCTCCCTTAATTAAACAATGTTATTTCTACAAGGTACAAACTACTAGTTGTTCTAAACAAAAATAACAAAAGGAAAGTTAAGTAGATACCCTGCAATCCACGGCATATCTGGTCTTGGTTAGTTGACTGATCCTCCCTCCCCAGCACATCTGCTAACATCTCTAGCATTGCTCCCCTTTCATTCTTCACTGCCAACACACATAGGCAAGCCCCAAAAGGACCAACTTACGGCTCACTCTAACCAACCCCCAAACAAACAAACAGCTCTCCTTTTCAGACCCTCCCCCACGTGGACTCTTGGGGCCTTAGCCAACCTGGGTGCCAGGTCCTGGGGCTCAAGCACACCAGAGCATGGACCCTCCAATGGTGTTAACGCATCAAAAAAACTGGCATGTTTTCCCTGCTGATTGTAAAGGATGCTCTCTATCCAGAGGAGCACCTTTCCCACATTTTACCAGAGATGCCGGTGTGCCCTTCCATCACCATAAGTGTCATAACATCTCCTGCCTCTCACCCACAACAATTACACTTAAAGAAAAGAAGGCCCCAACACATTAGATTACCTCCCATGCTGCAATCCCCACATTTCAGTTAAAATTCTTAAAAGAGTTACCTGGATTTGTCCAACTTACCTGAACCAAAAATATAATAAGAAAATAAAAGTTGGCTATCCTTCTGAACTGTTCAAATAGATTTTTGGGAACGAAATTCCACACAGTATACTGCAAGAGGTAGAAAAAAAAAGAAAAGTTAGAGCCAACAGTTGCAAGGTAAACTCCACAGTATAGGTTGCATTCAGATGTCATAAACCTGCCTGTTGCTTACATATAGTTACACGTTTAAAAAACCTAACTTCCTATCTTAATACCACCTATGTATTATGAGCCCCACTGGGTTCAGACACCATGATCTTTCAAGACCCTATCCCCCCCCACCCCTTTCAGTTCTTCATTAACGGTGCTAGCCAGATGTCACAGGAGATAAGCTTTTTTATCATTAGCCAGGTCTTGGGGGAAGACAGTTACTAACATTCATACTCTGCCTATTCCCATTAACCACTCATGACATCTAACACTAGAAGCATATCTAATGTTCAGCCTCCGGTACTCATATGCACACCCTGACCTGATCCCGTCAGATCTCGGAAGCTAAGCAGGGTCAGCCCTGGTTAGTACTTGGATGGGAGACCACCAAGGAACACCAACTGGGTTGCTATGCAGAGGCAGGCAATGGCAAACCACTTCTGAATGTCTCCTGCCTTAAGAAGCCCACGGGGCCGCCATAAGTCAGCTGGGTCTTGACGGCAACCCCCCCCCCACAAAAAAGCATATGCACATTACCAAACAATTTCTCTTTCAAACAAGAGTCAGTGGGGCAACAGATATGGCAACTTGGTGAAAACTACCAGTACTGAGGATTTCAGATTAAAGGAGGAACTTCAAGCAGGAATCAGGGAAAGTCTGCAGTTAAGTCACTTGATTTTAAATTGTTACATTTTAAAGCAGTGTTAATTGCTATGTGGGCCATGAGATTAACTAAAAAAATAAAATATCGCCACACTTTATGCTTGTTGGCACATGTTAAGCAGGGCCCCAAACCTTAGAATTAGGATCAGACGTGAAACGCTGTGCAGTACTAATTCACACAAACCGATGTATAAGAGCAAGACGAACTGCGTCATACCACTTTTCTGGTGTTATCAAGAAGCTCAGAACCGGGAGTCCTTTTCAGATGTTACAACGAGTTCCAAGAGCCCACTAACTGTGCATAATGGAAATACACCCAGCTACCTGCAACCGTCTTGATATGAGCGGTTGTCATACTGTACGAACAGGGCAATGTTTTCCATGTGTGTAAAAGTTCCAGAATATGAGTGGAAGACCGATGACTGAAAACTACACAGTTGGGTGTACGGACCCCTATATGATCTGCTAGTGCTGGGCTGTAATAACACTTGTAGGTGATATTTCACTGAGAAACAAAGCTCACAAAAATTCACGCAACCGGAATTTTTATTGTCTTTGTAGAAAGACTAGTATTGTAGTAGGGATACCCCTAATTCTGAGGTTTTGGGGAGTATTAGGTGACTTAGTCTTGGCCGAACCTCAAGCCACAATGCAGGGGAGGGGCTGTGGCCCAGTGGTAGAGCCTCTACTTGGCATGCAGGAGGGTCCCAGGTTCAATCCCTGGCATCTTCAGTTAAACAATCAGATAGCAGGTGATGTGAAAGGCCTCTGCCTGAGACCCTGGAGAGCCACTGCCAGCCTGAGCAGATGGATCAACAGTCCGATTCAGCATATGACAGTTTTGAGCTGCTCCAGGAATGCTCCACCAAGCGATCATGCAGGTAAGTTAGGGTTCCCTTACCTTAGAGGAGATGATTCTGTTATCTGCAAACTTCTGAGGAACATAATGGCCATGCCGGGGAAAACGATTTGCTATATAAATAGTCCGGGTGTCACTTTGATGTGGTGGGTCAAAACCCTGCAAGAAAGAGACAATGATGTAATGAGGCCTCTCCTTTTGCACAGCAATCATAATTGGAAATAATTTCCACACCGTTTAGGAGGTGCGTCGCTTTCTAAATCTCACTTCAAGCTCATGGGAAATCAGACCGGGGAAAAATCCTGATTAATGCCCAAGGGCGGCCGACGAATCTTACCACTGAGCAGAAATCTGAACCCAGGCTTTACATCTAACCCCAGAGTTCTTTTCACTACACTACAAAGGCCAGTTGCATTTTAAATAATTAACTCCCAAATCCTAATCTCAAGTTAATTGCCAAATGGGTATAACAAAGCAGCAGACTAGAAAGCAGAAATAGCCACCACTCGTGCCTGAATTGCTCCTTAGCTTAATTTCAATATACAGATGAGTTAACATCTATGTCCTAAGAATTTTGGACTGCAGCAGTATAACAGCATCTGTGTGTCAGAAGATACCCAAGACGAAGAAGAAGAAAGTAACACCTGCAGGCAATGCAATTTAAGGGGGAAATTATTGCTTTTCCGCCACAGCACAGAAGAAGCAGGAACTGGTACAGGAAGGATGTGGTGAAGAACAGTGGAGACGAAGACTGAAAGACAGAGGATTGAATTCTGTAACCCTGAAAGAAACAGCCGTGGTCGCAACTGTTTTAGCACAGAATATGAAGGAGGAATCAGAAACTGTGCATATTGCACGCTTGCCTAGATTCCCGCCTATATCAAGCACGGCTTTACCCCACCCCTCCTCCACAGGGCTCAGGGAAGCGTACGTGGTTTTTCCTTCTTCGTGCCACAGTCTGCACAGTCTGCCAAGTTGCTCCGCCTACTTGCCAAAAACCATGATTGCTAACAGTACGAAAGATAGAGAAAAGAAGCAGGCAAGGTGAGACCCCCCCCCATGCCTGTCTCAGATGTCACTGACCACATACAGCAGTCCACACACTTTCCTCCCTTCCGTCTGAGCAGAGAGGAACAACCTGGAGAGCTTGGCTTGTCACCTTCCACTGACACTGCAAAGCGACCCGATGGCACAGTTAGCTCCTGACCAAAGAAGGGAAGACACTGACACACAGTAGCACACCACACCACGGACTTTAGGTCAGACAATGGGCCAGTCAAAGGAAGCCTGCTCACCTAGTTGCTCAGTCATTGGGAAAGGTGTTGTAACTTCACAATGCTTTCATAAACAGGCCTGATATTTCTGCCAATTACAAAAACGACATAATTTCATGTGCACAACGGAGCCTCCAGATGCAAAGAGCTTGGCAAACTGTAAACCTCACACAAACACATGAAAACGCCTTATTTTGTCTACTCAGACAGGCAGTGACTCTCCAGGGTCTCAGGCAGAGGTCTTTCGCATCACCTACTGCCAGACCTTTTAACTGGAGATACCGGGGACTGAATATGGGACCTTGTGCATGCCAAGCAGATGCTCTACCACTGCACCTTCCAGTCACCAGTAGCATTTCCATCCTGTCAGGATCAAGCGTCAGTTTATTAACCCACAGCCACTCCAATGGTTGGCTTTGAACAGTTATAGAAAGTAAAGGTAAAGGTAAAGGTTCCCCTTGCTTGAAAGCCAGTCGAATCTGACTCTAGGGCTGCGGTGCTCATCTCCGTTTCCAAGCCGAAGAGCCAGCGCTGTCCAAAGACATTTCTGTGGTCATGTGGCTGGCATGACTAAACGCCAAGGCACACAGAAGGCTGTTACCTTCCCACCGAAGTGGCACCTATTTATTTACTTGCAATTTCTTGCTTTCGAACTGCTAGCCTGGCAGGAGCTGGAACCAGAGACGGGAGCTCACTCCGTCATGCAACACTCAGGTCCCGAACTGCTGAACTACTGACCTTCCAGTCTGCAGTTCAGTGTCTTCACCACTTGAGCCACCGTAGAAAGTACCAATGCACAAAAGAGCTCAGTCAACAAGATCCAACTCTCCGCTAAGACTCTGGAATCCTAGTATCATTTTCATATAATGTTAGGGCAGACAAGACACAAATAGAATCAACAGCCTAAGTTTGTGATAAAACTTAGGCACACAGCAAGCCAGGGAGAGAGAACAAAAACATTTAGATTAAGCAATATGGATAAGTAAACAATTTAGATTAAGCAAAATGGTTAAGTAAAGATGGACACCCTACTGGAGGGTCTATTATTAAAAAGTAGTAAACAGAATTAGTACAACCCTCTTTACTGATACAAATGGCTCTTCCGCCACACAATGCTAGAGCCCGAGAGCACTTGATGGGGGTGGGGGGAAAGGCAAAACACAAGTGTGTGTAATAGTGTGTGTGCACATGAAAGCTTATACCCACAATTAAACTTTGTTGGTCTTAAAGGTGCCACTGGAGGCAAACTTTGTTCGGTAAGTGTAAATAGTAGGAGTCACCGCCATCAACCAAGACTGACGGGAAGAACAAGCATCTCGCATGTATACTGAGTTTGCATTAACAGAAAAACATATCGAAGCACAAAGAGGCAAACCGCCGAGGAGAAACCGCAGTTGGCAATCCGAAACATGAGGTGTAGACCCAGGCAAAGAAGTTGCAATGGGAATACAAGCCCAGAATCCCAGTCAGTCAAAGAAAAGAGTTGTAAGAGAATGGCTGCAAGGCCATCAACATCTGCTCTGGTAATGAAGTTACTCCGCGTTGGTAAAGAAGTTATTCAACAGCACAGAGTGTCTCTGTATTTGGGTCCAGTGTTCCCGGCCTGGGGGGCCATGGCTCACCTCAAAGCAAGTTCACAGAGTAAGCAGTACCTTTTGCAAACAAGTATACCGGCTGTCACATCTAATACTGTAGCACTCAACAATCTGGTTCTACTACAGAGCCTTGACTCCTTTCTACAGTCTGCAGAAACAGAAGACGCATCCAACTCAGGCACACGGTTCAGCTTAACCATAGCCAAATGTCAATGCTGCAGATAAACTCTGAAGTGCCAGAATATTAAGCAGTTTCCTCAAAAGGTTGCACTGCTGAAAAACACACCGCTATGAATCATGAACGCCAAAATGCACAAGCTAGGAGACCACTCGGGAGTGGCTTCTGATGTACACAGGAAACCCCATGATGCACCACCAACTGCTTTTTGAAGCACCCTTCAGTTTCAAAAGAGGTTCACCAGGCAGTACAAAGAGCTAAACAGCAGCCCAAAGCTCCCTTGGGTGCACAGAACTAGCTGCAGTAACTTTTATAAACCTCACAAACAACTTGGCCGTTATTTTAAAGTGACGCAATGCTGGCATCCAACAAACCAAAGAAAGTGGATATAGTATTTTTCAATCAAATTAATCTAAAACACACAATTCTTTGCCAGTGTTCCAAAAAAGCATCATTAAACACCATTTTTTAAAAAAATTAAGCTCTAATATTCCATATATTACAAAAAAAAACCCTGTTCTTAGAATCTGCAGTTAAAAGGGGGAGCAGTATTAAAAGCCTTGTTAGGTAACATCCCCAAAAGGCAAAGTAACACATCAGCCCTGAACTGGAAGGCTGACGATGAACCATCTCTCCAGTATTTCTAGAAAAGAGCAAGGGTCCAGTAGCACCTCAAAGACTAACAGTACTTCTTAACCTCTTTTGGTGGATGATAGGTGTTCAAAAACATTAGAATAGTTTTTTACAGCTAAGAAACTGGCTTCTGATACGACTTGATCCTTATCTCTTATTGTTGCTTGTTTAATGCTTTAGATGTTCATTGTTGTAAATGATTATTATTTTAAAAGAATAAAAATAAATTTTATATATATATATATATATATATATATATATATATATATATATATATATATATATATATATATATATAAAAAGACTAACAAAATATGTGGCAGTGTAGGAGCTTCCGTCAGTTACTGCTCACTTCTCATTCTCTGAAAGCTCCCCCTTTTGTTAGCCTGTAAGGTGCTCCTGGACGCTTGCTCTTTTCTACTGCTAGACAGACTTAACACGGTGCTCCCTCTAAACTGTGGAGTCCTGTGAGCCAAAACCCTGCTGTGCGAGCTACCGGCATTAAAGTTGTGAGCCGAGCGATTTTGCCACTGCAGAGCCATTCTCAGTATTTGAACACAAGTGGATTGAGTTTGGATGGCACCTGAATCGCAATTCATCCTCCAAATGAGTAATGAGTGTCCAAAAGGACACTCTGAGATTAAGTCTATATTTATATTATTACTTATTTGCAAAGTTTATACCCTGACTTTCTGCCCTCCTCAGGGCCACCAAGGCAGCTAACAAGTTAAATAAGTATTATGAGAATGAATCATTAAAAACATTAAAACCAAACAAAATCATTAAAACAATTAAAACCAAAGAAAAAAATACTCATTTTGTTGTTGTTGTTCAGTCGCACAGTTGAGTCTGACTCTTCGTGACCCCACAGGCCACATCAGGCCCTCCTGTCTTCCATTGTCCTCCGGAGTTTGGTTAATTTCATGTTCGTTGCATTGATAACACTGTCTAACCCTCCTGCCAACCTAACAGTTTGAAAGCAAGAAATTGCAAGTAGATAAATAGGTACCACTTCGGTGGGAAGGTAACAGCATTCCGTGCGCCTTGATGTTTAGTCATGCCGGCCACATGACCACGGAAATGTCTTCCTGAGCTAAGTCAAAAATGTGTGAGCTGGAGGCTAAGAAACAATGAGCTGGCTCACACTGACTCAGCTTAGAGGGAACCCTGACGGCTACCCATCTTGATCTAGCTTGTTGCAAACAGAGCTGATGGTTTGGATGCCGTTGGCCAAAACTTTTAGCTACATAACTCTGCTAGTAGAACAGTTCGATTCGAGCACAGTAGCACCCTACAGACCAACAAGAGTTTCAGGGTATAAAGTCTTTGAGAGCCAACGCTCCTTCTGTCAGACACGGCAGAGCAGAGCTTTGATTCTCGAGTGCTCATCCCCTGAAACTCCCGTTGGCCTCCAAGGTGCCACTGGGTTCGAATCTAGCTGTTCTACTGCAGCTCAACACAGCTGGCCTCCGAAACCCTGCTACCGAAACAATCATCCCAGACTTTCATTTTTCAACATGTTTCCTTCAGCCGCAGTCTTCTCTGGGCAAGGTTTGTTCCCGTGTATTGAAAGACATGCAATCGAAATGGCAAAATTCACAATTCGGATCTAATTTTACATTTCGTTTGCAACGTCACCAAAGTTAGTTGTTACCTGGTTTAGAATAAAAATCCATCCTAAAACTGGGGGGGAACTCAACCCAAAATGTGGCTGCGAACTAAGAGGCTCAAGCTAACAAATAACTTAAAATAAACATGTACAAATATTTATTAGGGTGTACACACGATTAAAACATACACAAGGTTAAAAGAAATATTTGAAATATCAGACTTAAAGCTTACAGCATTGAAAGCTGATTGTTATACAAATCCAATTGATGGGTAAAACCTTTGACCTAAGGACCATACGTTTTCAGCCCCTTTGGGCCTTCCTCAGTGGTCAATATTCTTTATTTTACACTGACATATCCAGAAATATATGCATAAAGAATTTTGTGTGTATATATACACACATACACACATATATATATACACACACACACACACGATTGACCAGGTGTTGCTTTCTTATATGCTTTGAATTTGCTACAAGTTTGTATATTGGGCCACAGACAGTAACTGTACAAATTCTCCCAATTGTTCTGGTAGCGATTATCCCATTCGTCAGGATGTGTGTCACTTCCATTAAAGGTAGTAGTCAAGCTGTACTTGGGGTGCCACTACTAATTCTTTATGCATGTATTTCTGGATGTGTGTCAGTGTAAAATAAAGAATATTGACCACTGAGGAAGGCCCAAAGGGGCCGAAATGTGTATGGTCCTTAGGTCAAAGATTTTACCCATCTACAGGATTTGTATAACAATCAGCTTTCAATGCTATAAGCTTTAAGTCTGATATTTCGACTATTTCTTTTAACCTTATGTTTTAATCATGTGTACACCCTAATCTGGACTCTAATCTGGGAGAACCAGGTTTGATTCCCCACTCCTCCACTTGCACCTAACTGGATGACCTTGGGCAAGCCATAGTTCTGATAAGAGCCGTTCTTGAAAAAGAGCAGTTTCTGTTAAGAGCTCTCTCAGCCCCATCTACCTCACAGGGTGTCTGTTGTAGGGAGGGGAAGGGAAAAGGAGTTTGTAAGCCGCTCTGAGACACCTTTGGGTAGTGAAGGGCGGGGTATAAATCCAATCTCTTCTTCTCTTCTTCTAATAAATATTTGTATATTTTTATTATAACTTATTTGTTCGCTACAAATCTATCCTATTCATAATGCTGGGGGGGGGGCGCGGTACTGAGAACCAAGCATATATACCTCTCGTAAGCTGTTCTCTATTCAGATTGCAAAACATGACCGATACAATGGCCAGCATTTAGCCTGACCGGGGAACTTTGGAAGCAGAAGTACTCAAGAGATGACTTTTAAGGCTCTAGGAAATTGTGTGCTGTGTGAGTTACAACCCTACAAGGGCATCGCTGAAGGAAGCTCCCAACCTTTGGGGGCAAAGGAGCAATCCCTGCCCTTATCTGGACAAGCTCTAGAGTGGGAAGCTCCGCCCAAATGTGCCAAAGCTCAACAGGCTCTTGTTACATATGCTAAAGCTGGGGCCTCCAACCTTTCTGAGTCTGTGAGCACCTTTGGAACTCTGACATAGTAGGATGGGCGCAGGCATAAAATGGCTGCCACAGAAGGCAGAGCCAGCCACAAATGGCTGTTGTGGTTACCTTCAGCCACATGGCGAAGATCCTTATGCTGTGGCGGCAGCTGCTGCAAAATCTCCACACACACCTCTAATGGATAATTGGAAGACCCCCCCTGGGCAAAAGCCCCACCTGGCTCCTCCCACTTTCTACAAGTCTTGGGAGCGCCACAAAATCTGTCAGTAGGCTCCACGGTGCCCATGGACACCATGTTTCGGCTCCTCCATGACCTGTGTTGACAGTAGTTCCAGCTGAGAATGAAGCTAGGCCAGTCTGGCGTTGTGGTTAAGTGCGCGGACTCTAATCTGGGAGAACCGGGTTTGATTCCCCACTCCTCCACTTGCAGATGCTGGATGACCTTGGGCAAGCCATAGTTCTGCCAGACCTGTTCTTGAAAGAACAGTTCTCAAAAGAGCTCTCTCAGCCCCACCTACCTCACCAGGTGTCTGTCATGGGGAGAGGAAGGGAAAGGAGTTTGTAAGCCGCTCTGAGACTCTGAGTGAAGGGCCAGGTATAAAACCAATCTCTTCTTCTTTCCAGACCCAGAGGTTGACAGCTTACAGAGAATACACAAAGAATCTGCCTAAACTTCAGCCCACTCCAGCTGCGTAGCTTGATAAGCTTGGGTGGTCCACTAGTAGAACACTGATTGACATCCTGTCCACACCAGTCTATTAGAATGGGTGTGATGTAGTGGTCATAGTGTCAGACCAGTATCTGGGAGACTCCAGGTTTAAATCCCTGCTCTGCCACGGCAACTTTCTTGGTGACTTTGGGCCCGTGACACACTCTCGGCCTAGCCTACCTCACAGGGCTGTTGTGAGGACAATATGGAGGAAAGGAGAACATAAGACACTTCTGCAGATCCCGATGGTTAGAAAAGTTGAGTAGAAAGAAAGCAAGGAAGTAAACAAGACATGCAGCACTGAGAGCTCAGTCACTGAAAGCTTTGTTCATAGGCTGCTCGGGCTCCCTGATGAATATTTCATCTAATCAAGGGAGAAAAAACAGTATTTAGATCTTGCTTAATACAGACTTAAAAAAAAAAAAAGTGATCAGATCGAAAATCAGGGTTTCCATGCTGCTAGCCACATACTAAAGATACCCTCTGGACACAGTTCTGCATAAGAACTGCAGCGTTTAATATTTCTACTTCCAAGCCATAAAGGAAATTAGACCCTTTCCAGTTCCCTTAGCAAAGTAGTTTCAGCATGCAAATGCTGCCCACTGAAGGCACATAAATCGTCTTCTAAGTCCCCAGTTCTATTACTGTATCCATAAAGAAAACGTTAAGAGTCAAGCAAACAAGGCACTAACCTAAAATCCAAGAAAGCTCTTATTGGAATAGCTGCATTTTAAAAGCCTCAAAAAGTTTGCGGATCTGATGAGAGGGGAAACGTTACAACCCCTTTTCCAGCACAGAAGAAAAAGCTGTCCCTTCCTTGCTAAATATCTCCACCCCCCTGCCTCCAATTTTTATTTGTTAGTGGAAGGGAATCTTTTAACAAAAATACAGCTTCACAGCAATTATGTCACCTGCAACTTGGCCAGGCAAAGATGACCTTGAGTTTCCAGAAGTGCTTTGTCAGATCAAGTCAGCTCCTGTTATCTGTTGGCTCTCAAAACCTTCGTGCAAGCAATTAAAAGGTGGTGATTTTTTTTTAAAAGGTATCACTATGGAAGCTGGGTTCAGAGTAGTTTTGAACGCAAGACCACGGCTATTGGGGACGATGGTTCGGTGCAGAAATCGGGTCAGTGAGAAGACCCTACTGAATGCTACATGAAAGCTCCATGTAAGATGCTGTAACTCAGAGGTTTTAAAAAGTATTACAAGTTTTTAGGATTGCTATTCATTCCACTTACTGGTAGGGAAAAAACCCTGCAAGCAAGCAATAAGCAACCAGTGGCAAGAAAGTGAGATGTTTTATTGTGAGCATTAAGAGAATTCCACTCAATGCACTTCAGAGTACCCTTCAGCCTTTTGTTAAAGAATTCTTGAACCCCGTTTTCATCTCAGTTGCACTGGTAGATCTCATGATTGAAGAGCTGTAGTCGAAATCACTATGGCAACCTGCAGAAAGGTTAACAATTAAAACTTGGCTTTTTCAATCCATTGCAGGCAAAGGCTAAGCCAATTTTTTGCATGGGGGTGGACCGTTTTGATAAAGACTATAACAGCCCAGACTCACGTGAGCTCACCAGAGCTCAGAAACTAAGTCAGGACAGTACTTGGATGGGAGACCAAGGAAAACTGGGCTGATATGCAGAGGAAGGCAACGGAAAAGCAATTCTGCTCATCTCTTGCCTTGAAAATCCCATGAGGTGGTACTCCTAATGAGGCCACCATGAGTTGGTTGCTACCTGGTGGCATGCTTTACCCTCGTGTGGTGGAGAGTACCATCAAGACAACTTATGGCAACCCTTCATGGTGTTTTCAAGGCAAGAGACGCTCAGCGGTGGTTTGCCATTGCCTGTCTTGGGACAAGAGGGAGCTGTACAAAAGGGACGGTCTCCACTTGTCCCGAGAAGGAACCAGGCTGCTGGCGCTCAAAATCAAAAAGGTGGCAGAGCAGTTTTTAAACTGAATAATGGGGGAAAGCCGACAGGAGATGAAAAGTCTCTGGTTCGGGATGGCTCATCTCAAAGAGATGAAGGGGTAGCTATTACTTTTGTACAAGGAAATGGATTACAATTGTCCACTGAGACTGTGGCTAATGATAGGAACTGCCTGGCAAGGTCTCGAGGCAGCAAGAGGAAGGCTGTGGGCTTAACAAACGTGGAAAACTATAAGTGTTTATACACAAATGCTAGAAGTCTCCGAGGTAAAATCGGGGAGTTGGAATGCTTGGTGTTGGGGAGGGAAATAGACATTGTGGGTATTTCAGAAACTTGGTGGGATGAGGAAAATCAGTGGGATACGGTGATTCCTGGTTATAAATTATATCGGAAGGATAGGGGGAAAGGGTTGGAGGTGGGGTGGCTCTGTATGTCAGAGAGGGTATACCATCCAGTAAGATTGAGAGGGTAAGAGAATTGGATTCCCTTCTGGAAATGCTATGGGTTGAAATAGTGGGTCCAAAAGGAGGCTTATCAGTGGGAGTTTGTTATTGCCCACCAGATCAAAAGATAGAGGAGGATTATAAAATGATGAATGAATTAAAGATAGCGGCTAGACGAAATAACTGTGTTGTAATAGGCGACTTTAACTACCCACAGATTGATTGGGTCAATATGAGTTCTAATCGGGAAAAAGAGATTGCGTTCTTAGACACTCTCAATGACTGTGCTGTGGAACAGATGGTCACAGATCCTACCAGGGGAGAGGCGATCCTGGATTTGGTCCTAAGTAACACCCAAGACCTGGTGAGAGATGTAAAAGTGACTGCACCACTTGGAAACAGTGACCATAATGTCATTGAGTTTAACATTTGTACAGATAGGGAGTTGCCCAAAAAGACTGACGCAACCACTTTTAACTTTAAAAGGGGTAACTTCTCTGGTATGAGGGGACATGTGAGGAAGAAATTGAAAGGAAGAGTGGAGAAGGTCAAAACCATTGGGGAAGCTTGGAGACTATTTAAAAAGACAATCCTAGAAGCTCAGAAAAATATATACCGCAGGTTAGGAAAGGTACAAATAGGTATAGAAAAAAGCCTGCATGGTTAACAAATAAAGTAATGGAAGCTGTAAAAGGTAAGAAGGATTCCTTTAAGCGGTGGAAAGCTAGTCTTAGTGAGGTTGATAAAAGGGAACACAGACTATGGCAAATAAAATGCAAGTCTGTGATCAGGCAAGCAAAAAGGGAAGCCTGTCTGACTAGTGACCCTGGGTTCCCTTGGTGGTCTCCCGTCCAAGTACTCCCGTCCAAGGGCCACCCCTACTTAGGTTGTGAGATCTGATGGGACTGACCTTCTTGCCTTCCCCTCAACCCCCAAAGCATGCAACAAAAGCTTTACAATTTCAGTTGCAAGCAATTCATATGCATAGCTGTGACCTGGGCATGTCATACTTTTTCTTCCTCCTAGCCAGCTATGTTACCACCTCCATCCTAGCATTTTATCTACCATGGCTGCAGTTTGGTAGCAGAGCAACATGCTGTGTAGCCACTCCAGTATCTTCAGGTAAAAGAATCCCAGTTAGCAGGTGCTGGGAAGAGACCTTTCAAGGCCTGATGGCCTGGAGAGCCAGTGCCAGTCAAAATAAACAATAAGCCACACGGTCCAATGCAGTATAAGGCAGTTTCATGCACCTACGTAGATCCTGCATGGCCAATGGATTCACTGAAGCAAGTATACAAGGCATGGATCACCACTATTAAATACTGGTTTCACATCCATTTTAGCGCCCCTCAGAATAGCCTTATTGCACTTTTGACTATGGATCCATATGTATCCAAGTGGTCACAGGCTATAATTTCTAAAATACATTCAACTGGCATTGATCTGGACATCTTGGAAAATCAAGATGAGAATTTTATATGCCGGAAAATCCATAGAAGAATTTGGGACATTGAAGCTGTGTACAGTTCTGGTCGCCACATCTCAAAAAGGATATCATAGCATTGGAAAAAGTGCAGAGAAGGGCGACTAGAATGATAAAAGGGTTGGAACACCTTCCCTATGAAGAAAGGTTAAAACGCTTGGGGCTCTTTAGCTTGGAGAAACGACGGCTGAGGGGTGACATGATTGAGGTTTTTAAGATCATGAATGGGATTGAGCAGGTTGAGAAAGAAGTACTTTTCTCCCTTTCTCACAATACAAGAACTCGTGGGCACTCCATGAAATGGCTGAGCAGTCGGGTTAGAACAGATAAAAGGAAATACTTCTTCACCCAAAGAGTGATTAACATATGGAATTCGCTGCCGCAGGAGGTGGTGGCAGCTACAAGCATGGACAGTCTCAAGAGGGAATTAGATAAACATATGGAGCAGAAGTCCATCAGTGGCTATTAGCCACAGGGTATAGATGGGAACTCTCAGTCTGGGGCAGGTGATGCACTCTATTCTTGGTGCTGGAGGGGGCAGCAGTGGGAGGGCTTCTAGTGTCCTGGCCCCACTGCTGGACCTCCTGATGGCACCTGGTATATTTTGGCCGCTGTGTGACAGAGTGTTGGACTAGATGGGCCATTGGCCTGATTCAACATTGGCTTCTCTTATGTTCTTATGTTCTCTTAATCCAGGCCAGTGCTGGGGGTGCTTGTTCCCCCCTTTCCCTTGGCCTCAGATATGTACCAAACAGTACAGCACAATACTTCTCTAACTTGGTGATCCTGCTGCAATGCAGAGCCTTTATGCTAGCCAGATTTAATGTTTTCCCCTCATCCTGGGTTTCCAGTAGATATAGAGGTACCCCGAAATGTGACAGAATCTGTAACTGCTCATCTAGAGAACCCGACACTTTAGATCATATTCTATTATGCTGCCCCCTTCATTCACATCTCCGATTATTTTTGATTAAGCCCTTACTGTCTAGGATTAGCTCTGAAAATGCAACTAGGTACCTTCTAGCTGATAATTCGCCTGAAGTTACTGCACAGATTGCTGAATTCTTGTCCACGATTTTGGCAGCAAGGAACCATTTTTAATATTGACGTGTTTTAAGATCCGCAGGTGTAATGTTATTGATGAAGCTTTATTTTATTGTTTTATATGCCAATAAAGGTGTTGTACTGTATAGTAAAAACTGCCCTACAATTCTGACTAACCTCAGGAGAGAGGACCTGGATCCAGAGCAGCCTCTCCTAACGCCCTCCACCTCATTAGATGGCCACAGCAACATCGAAACAAAGCCATCCCACAGTATTTTTTTTTTAATTTAAAATATTTGTATGCCACCCTTCCATCCAACTTAGGTTCCCCGAGATGGAGAGCGAACAAAACATTATTTCAAATACAAAATATGTATAAAATATTTTAAACAACTGAATAAAACACACAGACACGCAGATATACAAACCAGGAGGGCGGAGGGTGAGAGTTAGTGATGGAACCCCTGACAAAACACAGAAGCCTTTGTCGGCTACCAAAAGGCAGTTATAAAGGGAAACAGACGGATCTCCTTGGGAAGGGAGTTCCAAAGTTCAGGCACCACCACCAAGAAGTCCCTTTCTCGGGGCGCCACCCATCTAGCCTGAGATGGCAGGAGGACCTGAAGGAGGGCCTCTGAAGAGGACGGGAGCAGTTGGGTAGCATGCCAGACAGCACATTTACTCTCATGCACAGCATCTACATACTATTAGCACCCCGTGGCCCCCATGAAACAGGGCTCACTGGGTGTGTGTGGGGGGGTTTAGGTATTTGTGATTTCCTGCATTGTGCAGGGGGATGAACTAGGTGATCCTGGAGGTCCCTTCCAACTCTATGATTCTATCTACAAATATCTAAATTCGTGGATGGGGGCCACAGGGAGGCTAAACAGATTTTATTTTTTTTTTGCAAACTTGGGGGAGCCTCTAAGCTTGCAGAAAAAACCTAATCTTAACAAAAATATACTGGAGGGTTTAAATTGCCCCAAAATAAAATAAAACTGCATGTGCACACTTGCTTTTGGAGCTGGGGGTAGCCACCGCCATAGGGAACCACTCCAGGTCTAGCTGCCGTGGAGGAGGATGCTGGGACTGGCTCCTTGCCCGGCAGTGGCAGATACCTGGAGTGGCTTCTGGCCCAGCAGCAGCGGCAGATGCCAGGAGAGGCTCGGGGCTCAGCCGCCACAGTGGAGCACACCAGTTGCCACCCCAGATCTCCAGGAGCCATTCCCAGCCTGACTGCATGCTGGAGGATCCAGGAGAGGCTCTAGGGCCGGCCGAGGCAGAGGATGCTGGGAGCCACTTCGGGCTCACGGGGGCTGTTGCTCCTGGGCAGAAGGAGGGTGGGTGGTGGGGCCTGGAGCGGCTCCCAGTGTCCTCTAATGTGGCCAACCCCGGATCCTCTCCTGGAGTACTCCAGGGAGGAGAAGCCTTGGGGGGGCGCCGACAGCTGGGAGCCACGCAGAGCTCACTGCTCTTGATGGTGGTGGGGAAGGCTCAGCAGGCCCAGCAGAGGGGAACCACACAGGGCTTCCTGCTGTTGAAGGTGGGTTGAAGGGGGAGAAGGCTCATGGGCCGAGTGGCTGGGAGCCACACAGAGCTTGCTGATACCACCGTCATTGCTGATGGTGGAGGGGGAAGCCTTGTCTAGTGTTGATGGGGTCTAGTGGTGATGGGGAGGAGAAGCTTTGGCAGGCTGTTGCTCACAGGGGTGAGGAGTGAGAGCCCCACATATAGCAGCAACTATGGGAACTAAGCAGGAGAGAGGGTTTATTTATTTATATACTGCCCTCCCCATAAATGGGCTCAGGGTGGTTTACATCAATTAGTATAATGCAATTAAAACAATGTTAAAAACGACAGTTTACACAGGATGAAATCATATAATACCATGTAAAGATAGAGAAATAAGATGTCAAATCAGATTGGTTCAGATAATATGGTGGGTGCCCCGATGTCTATCCAGATCCAGGCCACTGGTGAGAGTTTGGCCAAAAGATGAGGAAGGGGGGACATCCGCTGCCTCAACCAAAAGCCTGGAGGAAGAGCTCCGTCTTGCAGGCCCCGTGGAACTGCAGTAAGCATCGTGGGTCCTCACTTGTACAATTATATTCTGGCATCCATTAAGATTCTGCATACGCCACAGGCCACCTTCAGCACAGAAGGGCAACTTACAGCAGAGGTGCTTCAGGAAAGCATCTTTTTAGTACTCCTCACATGCACTATGTACACTGCGCCCCGCAAAGAGGATTGTCATTGCTTTCTTTGTGCCAACGTGGCCTACAGTTCAAACATGAAGTCTGGCAGTATCGAACACTGGCACAGAAAAGAGGCTTGGAAGCTAAGAAAGCAGACTGGAAAATGGGCTTAGAAGTTTCTCAGCTGCATCCAGACAACTTGCAGAAGCAACTGAAGAGCTTTTTATTGACAGCTAAACGTATTTTTCAACCTCATACGCCCAGAAGAAGGGGGGAAAATCTCTCCCACTGTTTGTTTTGTTTTTCACGCCGTGCAGTCACACAAAGCAGACAGCTGAAGACAAAGTGAATTCTTCCAGAACAGACAGTTCGGGGGAGAAGATGACGACATCAGAAGCCAAGCTCAACAGCAAAAGGGCAACTAAAGTGAGAAGGGAGCTCATGAATTGAACATTTATAACGAGATGCAAACAAAGGCAATGCTTCCATGCAGCAACATCAAAAACAAATCTCCCCTCTGCACCCGCGCCCACTTCCTCACTAGCAGAACCCCCACCTCCCCAAAAAAACCCTCAGTTCAGAACAAACTGAGCAAGAAGAGTGAAGGGAGGCAGATCTTTCGGCAGCTGTTACGAGCCAATCTCATCTTCAAATGTCTCTTGCTTGTGATAACGTTACTGGGCAGCTCGAGACACCGCTGGGGACTGACCGAGCCGAGCCAGGGATATCCTGTATTCGGCAGCTGTAGCCAGAATCCTCGCCATCTGTCCCACATAAATGATGCAACAAATACCAGGATCCCCAGCTGAAAGGCAGGCAGCAAAACCCCCTACCAGATGACTTTCTGCAGATCAGCAGGCTTGATTGCAATGCGCCATCTCGGTTTCCCTGCTTTACCAGGACCAGCTGAAATCTGAACTTAAAGCTGTCGGTGAGGTTCTTTGCCTGAACTTTAGTGACGGCTTTAAGTTCAAATTTCAGCTAGTATTGATAATGCAGAAATAAAAAATGGTGCAGCGCAATAAAGCCTGCTAATATTTTGAAAAGTCACTGCGTAGGGGGTTGTTGCCAAACAGGTAGGCAGGTAAATGTTTTATGGAGCACTGATGGCACGCTGCACCGAACAACACACTGAATATTAAAAACCGGCAATGACATCGTAAACAAACTATCGCGAAACTACTAACAACCTCGGGCCAGTCATGTACTCTTGGCCTAACCTACCTCACAGGGTTGTTGTGAGAATCATCTAGTCCAACCCCCTGCACTCTGCAGGAACGTAGCCAAAAAATAGCTCTACATACCTACAACATACCCAAAAGATGGTCATCCAGTCTCCGCTTGAAAACGTCCAACAAAGGAGCATCCACCACCTCCCAAGGCAGTCTATTCCACTGCTCAACCACTCTTACAGTTAGGAAGTTTCTCCTGATATCTAGCTGGTAAAGACTCCCTTGTAATTTCCACCCATTAGATCTAGTCTTGCAATCCAGAGCAAGAGAGAATAGATCTGCTTCAGCTTCTACCTGACAGCCCTTCAAATACTTGAAGACTGCAATCATGTCCCCTCTAAGCCTTCTCTTTCCCAGGCTAAACATACCCAGCTCTTTCAGCCTTTCCTCATAAGACTTGGATTCCAACCCTCTCACCATCCTAGTCGCCCTCTTCTGGGGGAACGGGGGACAGGAGAATGTCGTCAGCCACTCTGGGTCCCCCACTGGGAAGAAAGGTGGAATATAAATAAAGTAAATGAAACAAAATAAACTGCAGGGATGCGGGCGGGGAGAGGTGGTCAGTGGGCTGCAGTGGAAAGACAGGAAAGTCCCGTGAGATTTGTACTGCTTGCTATTTTGGAGTTATGTGTTTGAGTTAGGGCTTTGGGGGGGCGGGGTCCTGGAACTCTCAAGAGGGAAATGAAGTTTTCAATCTGTATACTGAGAACTCATGAACTTTTAAAGATTTTTAAAAGAATTTTGTCGAAGAGGTTCCAGAACTCTGTCCCGGCATGTTCCCCCAGGGGAAAAAAGCCCTGGTTTGAGTCACCAGCTGAGGGCTCCCCACGTAAGCATTTGCAAAGTGAGCCGTTAATTCATACACTGCTGGAATAGCCACACATCTATCTTCACAGTAATGTTTCTTTTGAAGGGAGAGTACACACGCACACAGACACACCCAGGCACTCAAGCCAAACTATCTGTTTCACTTTTGGCAAGACACAAAGAACAGCATTAGGGTTGGAGTCTGCTCTACCCAATGGCTCGTCATTTAATAAGTTTGAAAGCTTTTTCGGGTCGCCAGCAGTTCCATATTATTCACCGCTGAATTCCTAGTTGTTGGGATCAGGCTTGGACGTGAGTCTTTCCTTACTGGGGACAGATCAATTAAAGATTGTATACAATGCCTCGGGGTACCTTTATTCCCCTTTGTCGGCTGTGGAAGGTTTGCCACAGGTTTCTTAAAGTAGGGTTTCGTGGGAAGAAGGGCTATTGCTGCAGAATGAAAACATCCTTTAAGGGCAATTCCATGCAAAGCAAACCATTGTTGTTTAATAATAATCAGAGTAGGAACGGGGGGGGGGATAAAACATAAGTGTAAGCTGGTAAACCAAACTATCACCTGGGAAAGGTGTCATTTTAAAACGGTGGCCCGTCGGCCAAAGCTTCTGAAGTGGTTCGCCAAAAGAAGCGACAAGAGAAAAGCAATAAGGAACAGGAAACAAAGTACAACATGAAAAACATTAACAGCAATCAAGGCTAGATTTAAAAGCCAGCAGGGACGCTAGCAAGCATCAATAGTAAATAAGTACTAATAATCACTAAATGCCTGAGACAATGAAATATCTTCACTGGACACCTCGAACTTTAACAAAGGAAGTGTGGGGTACTTGCTGCAGGGAAGATGCTCTGTAGGGAACACGCCATCACGGAAAAGGACCATCTCTCTCTGGTGGACATCCATCTTGGTTAAGAAGGGGGCACACACAGCAGGGTGCCTGATTACCTTCGCATACCGGCAAATTAGTATGGGGGGTAATCTTCAAGTATTCTGAAACAGGTTTCTTCAGTGTTTTTAAAAGGTGCGTGCTGGCTCTTTACATTAAGCTAAGCTCCGAGGTGTCAGGGCCCAGGAAAAAACTGGATTGTTGTCTTCATCCCACCAGCTTCTCCCCCTCTGCCATTTTGCTAGCAGAAAACCTGGGGAATTTGGAAAATTAAGTTCTGACTTTCAGCTCCCCCGCCCTTATTCTACAGACATATGTGCTAAGATAGCAGAGGGTGGAAGTTTTCAGCTCTCTCTCAGGTATGATTTGCAATTTTGCCAGTAGAAAAATAAGGCTTTTATACCTTTAACTTTCACACACACACACATATACATACATACACATACACACACGCGAGATATGTATGTATGTATATGTCTGTATCTATTAGTATAATTTTGTATGCTAGCTAAGTTATAAGTGATGTATTTTATGCTGTTAAAGCAGCTAAATGAGTTCAGGTTTCGTATCAAAGTATTGTGCGTACTTCAATTTTTCCTAACACGTCTGGAAATTTTACATCTCTGATTTTGAAACCAACTAGCAGCTTGTGAACTTCTATTAAAACTTTCCCCATGATCTTTGCAGTTGCTTTCTGCCCCACTTAGAGAATTCCGTAACAGTCTTCAAAGGCAGCCCTGTGTAAGAACATCAGAAGAGCCCTGCTGGATCAGACCAGTGGTCCCTCTAGTCCAGCATCCTGTCTCACGCAGTGGCCAGCCAGTTCCTCTGGAGGGCCAACCACAAGGCATTCAGGCTGAGGCCTTCCCTGATGTTGCCTCCTGGAAATGGGTTTCAGAGGCTGGCTGCCTGTAAACACGGAGGTCCCCTTAAGTCACCACAGCTCGTATTCACTGATAGACCAATGTGTAATGCACACTGCAGTAACCTAACCCTGATGCGATCTGGGTGTGAAAACTGCAAGCAGATTCTGCTTTCCCAGGAAGTGTCACAGCTGGCAAAAGCTACTGTGTGCTGCCTACATGAAACCTGAAGAGCTAGTGAATCCACCAGCTGGAAACGGGCTCCTTTAGCAGAGCGCAACTTATTCCAAAGAAGGGAGAGCCATCTTTTCCTGGACACTGACAAACAGCACTTCAAACGTCTGAAGAGAGCTTCCGTTTGCTGGCCCCTTTCCAGACCATTTTAGCTACCTGTTGGGGGCATCCGCTGAACTAACATGAAGTCCAATGACTAATAACCTTTATTCTAGCACGAATGCTTGTGAGTCAGAACTCACTTTAGCAAAGACATCAAGTGCTCATTCTATGCCACCACCCCCTCTGGATTTACTGCCATGAGTGACTCTGCTTAAAAAGAAGGAATCGGGTATCATCAATATCATGGCAGCTTTACTCCCAACATCCGTATCACCTGAGGTAGCAGACAGTAAACAGGACAGTTTTCCCCGCAAGACCCCTATAGCACAACTCAATTCACTTGATTCATACCTTTCCTTTCTCCCCAGTGGGGAACGGGGGACCCAAGTGGCTTAAACTGTTCTCCTCTCATCCATTTTATCTATGCTCCTGCAGAGTGCAGGGGGTTGGACTAGATGACCTGCAAGGTCCCTTCCAACTCTAACATTCTATGATTTAGTGATCTTAACAACCCTGTGAGGGTATGTAAGTGGCCAAAGGTGACCCAGTGACCTTCCATGGGAGAGTGGGAATTTGAATCTGGGACTCCTGGATCCTAGTCTGACGCTTGAATCACTACTCTACACCACCTCTTAGGCCAAGGACTGAGCAGTACCGCATCCTGGCCAGCAGTTTTGGAACAGAATCTGACAACATAATACTCGTCTCTTCCAGCCAGCCTAGAAGGATGTCACAATTGATGGTGCCGCTAGCCACCGAAATGTCCAAGACGATCAACGAGATCGCACTCCCTGTCTTTCTCTCTCTCTCTTTCGCCTGGCAACAATCACAGCAACAAAAGGCAGTTTCAGTTCCAAAACAGGCTTGAAGCCAGGCTGGAAAAAAGGTCTTTCGCACATATTGTGCGGCTCCCGGCAGGGTGGCTGGGGAAGCTGAATTTCATTAGCAAACAAATATCATTGGACAAATAAATATCATTATCAAATTCTGCTTTTACCATTTTTGTTGTTATTTTTGGCAGTCTCATTTAATGTTAATAAAAAGCAAATTTGCATATTTTCCAGTAAAATGGTAAAAGCAGAATTTTATAATGATATTTATTTGTCCAATGATATTTCATGTCTTGTGGTTCTCAAACATCTGACATTTATTTTATGTGGCTCTTAGGCTAAGCAAGTTTGCCCCCCCCCCCGGTCTAGATAATCCTTTTCCTCCATGAAAACTTGGGGCTGGTCAACTGAGACCCAGTTAACGTTATGCCAAATGTAGTGCTCTCGGAAAGGAGCTCATTTATTGAAAGTCAGACGGAGGGATTATACCAGCTTTCTACCATATGTAGCTGTCAAACTGATCAGTCAAGGTAGGCAGCTTAGAAGGCTGTTTTAGCATAGCCACACCTTGACCATGCTGGGCACCCATTATGTTGCAAGCAAACAACAAACTCCTCCAAAAGCCAGTGCTCCTTTAGCTTACTTAGCACAGGGTAAAGATGTCGGTCATCATTTAAGATCAAAATATATGTTTAGGTGGGTAGAGAACAAGAAGAAGAGACTGGATTTATACCCCACCCTTCACTCGGAGTCTCAGAGTGGCTTATACTCCCCTTCCCTTCCCCACAATAGACACTCTGTGAGGTAGGTGGGGCTGAGAGAGCTCTTTTGAGGACTGCTCTTGAGAGAACAGCTCTAAGAGAACTTGTGACTGACCCAAGGTCACACCAGCAGCTGCATGAGGAGGAGCAGGGAATCAAACCCAGTTCCCCTAGATTTGAGTCTGTGCTCCTAACCACTACACCAAACTGACTCTCCAGTAGTTGTATTGGTCTGAAGCAATGGAACAAAGTCTAATTCTAGTGGCACCTTTCAGACTGACAAAATTTCATTCTGGGTAATAAAAAAAAGTAGATGAAAAAAAAATTTCATTCTGGGCCATACTTTTTCAGACACAAGAAGTTGCATGTGTGCAATGGCTTATGCCCAGAATTAAACTTTGTTGGTCTTAAGGGAGCCACTGGACTCAAAATGTATGTTTCCTTTTTTTACCTGGCGCTCCAGGTTCAAACCCCTGCTCAGCCTTGATCTCTCAGAGCAGGGGTGGGGGGAGGCCCCAAAGCACACTGCAGGAAGCTGGGGGGAAAGTTATCTTCAGCAGATCTGTACACTGTCATTTCTTACTAGCATTTATACTGTCATCAGCTCCAAAATAACTAAGAAACTGAGGATGCAAATCCCTGCTCCAGGTAAGGAAGTGCCCCATGTGGGAGCAGGCTTAGCGGTTAAGAGTGTCAGAATAATACCTGGGTTGGAACCCCCACTCATGCAGTGTAACCTCACTGGGTGACCTTGGGCCAGTCACACTCTCTCAGCCTAACGTACCTCACAGGGTTGCTGGGATGATAAAATGGAGGAAAGGAAAACACTGCAAGTCACTTGGGGTCTCCATCGGCGAGAAAGGCAGAATACGGATGACTAAAATAAAACGGAATATAAAGTAAAATATTGCAAGTCGTGAATGCAAGTCGTCACCTGCCTGCTCATCTGGACCCCAAGTGAACTGGCTGGCTCCTTTCATGGCCGCAGGGCTGCACACTCGCCGTCTAAGCCCACCACTTCTGCATGGCTGGTAGGACGAGAATTCCGGACCCTCCACGGAAAAACTGACATACAAAAAGGGGCGGGGGGAGAATCAAGCTCAATGCGAAACAAGCACCTTGAAAGAGATCTGGAATCTGTGTTACCGCCTTTGGAGTAGCGCAAAGCAGGAATTTACAGAGCTTCTACGCCTTGAGGGCCTTCTGATTCACAATAGAGAGTGCTGCCCCAGCTTCCTTGCTTCTGCAGTCCTCGAGTGCCGTTATTTGCATTTGATGAGATAATTTCCTCTGCTTCACAGGCCACGTGTGAAGTTTCCTAACAGACTCTTCCATGTATTATTGAGCCGGGGCAGCGGCTGGCTTGCTAACTTTTGCCTCCCCACTTGGCTGGATTTTTCTGCACACACAGCTGCACCCAGCCTGTTATGCAACACTTGGAACGCTCACTCAGGCGAGAGCTAGATAGCCGAGCACCGACTCCTTCCCTGGTGATAAGCAACGCTCAGGTTCATTTACACAGCACTTCTTATCTCAGTCATCCACGCAAGGACCCAACAGGGTCACTGAGCCGCCTAAGGAGAGAAGGTGAACCGTGGCTGAGAGAGAGATTTTTTTTAATCGAAGGCCATGGCGGTATTTGAACCACGTAAAACTGTTCATCACGGCTCGCATGATCAAATCTCAGGTGACACTGAGGAAGGCTTCCCTCAACAGTGGTGATTCTCAAAGTACCTGTACCACACAATTTATTCCCCCCCCACATAGGATACCACAGCCTGCATCTTGGCTACTGTTCCAACAATACTTCAGTTCTTGGGGGAGGGAGACTCGTTTAATCATCCCACAGTGTGTCTAGATGTTTCACCCTTTGCTTACTGTAGTGCCACTTTGGTGTAGTGATTAGCAGTGCAGACTCTAATCTGGGAGAGCCACGTTTGATTCCCCACTCCTCCACATGCAGCTGCTGGCACGGCCTTGGGTCAGTCACAAGTTCTCTCGGCACTGTTCTCTCACAAGCAATTCTTGAAAGAGCCCTCTCAGCCCCACCTACCTCGCAGGGTGTCTGTTGTGGGGAGAGGAAGGGAAAGGAGATTGTAAACCACTCTGAATGAAGGGCGGGGTATAAATCCAATCTCTTCCTCCTCCTCCTCCTCTTCTTCTGTAATGCCAGTTCTAACACTCTACTATAGCAAGTCATAACAATTCTTCAAGCCGAAGCCAACCTCTGCTTATTGCGTCAGAACTATTAAAAGAGTTGTTCCAATCTGGACATCTGAGAAGAGTTCTCAATTCCAACAGTGGCAAATGCGTTGAGATCCTGTTTTACTTCCATTTCTCCACTAGTCACCAGGCACGCAGATTAGATTTACTCAAAGCACAACTATATTACAGGGTCTGCAGCGTTTTGACTGCTATGTAACAGATACCAAGTGTGTTCGCCCAGCTGCCATTTAAGGGGGCTTTTTGCTTGTAAATTTGTACCCCTCTATCGAGCTAAAATGAGGCTATCATACTTTGGTCACATCATGAGAAGACAACGCCCACTGGAAAAGACAATAATGCTAGGGAACATAAGAACATAAGAGAAGCCAATGTTGGATCAGGCCAATGGTCCATCCGGTCCAACACTCTGTCACACAGTGGCCAAAAACACCAGGTGCCATCAGGAGGTCCAGCAGTGGGGCCAGGACACTAGAAGCCCTCCCACTGTTGCCCTGCCCCCAAGCACCAAGAATACAGAGCATCCCTTGCCCCAGATTTCCTACCTATACCTTATGGCTAATAACCACTGATGGACCTCTGCTCCAGATGTTTATCCAATTCCCTCTTGAAGCCATCCATGCTTGTAGCTGCCACCACCTCCTGTGGCAGTGAATTCCATGCGTTAATCACTCTCTGGGTGAAGAAGGACTTCCTTTTATTCGTTCTAACCCAACCGCTCAGTAATTTCACTGAGTGCCCACGAGTTCTTGTATTGTGAGAAAAGTGGATGCAGAAGGAAAAAAGGAAGACCCAACATGAGATGGATCGACTCAATCGATCCACGGCCCACAGTTTGCAAGATCTAAGCAAGGCTGTCAATGACAGGACATTCTGGAGGATGCTCATTCATAGGGCTGTCATAAGTCAGAAGCAACCTGACAGCACTTCAACACACATATTAAGGGCCTAGATTTGAGAAAATAAAAGCCATCACTACAAAAGGCAAAACACCAGGCCTCCGACTAAGGAGCCGCACTATATGACTGAGGCCCCGGCCCCAATACTAACATCATCATCACCAGCATTGTAACATCATTTAAACAGCCGGATATAACCCAGACTGTGCTGGCAGCTGACTGTTTGTATTGTTGGCCGCCTATGCCCGCCATCATTTAGGAATCATCTGAGCACTAGCACTTTATATGTTCTTATGTGTTTTTTTAACTGTGATTTTAGATAAACTGCTTGTAGTGTTTTATTATCCTGTGTAAGCCGCCCTGAGCCCGCTTCGGCGGGGAGAGTGGGGTAGAAATTAAATAAATAAAAATAAACATTTGAGTCCACTGGCACCTTTAAGACCAACAAAGTGTTATTCTGGGTATAAGAAGAAGAGATTGGATTTATACCCCACCCTTCACTACCCAAAGGAGACTCAGAGCGGTTTACAGTCTCCTTTCCCTTCCCACAACAGATACCCTGTGAAGCAGGTGGGGTGGAGAGAGCTCTCTCAAGAACTGCTCCTTCCAGAACAGCTCTGAGAGAACTTTGATTGACCCAAGGTCACACCAGCAGCTGCATGTGGGGGGGGGAATGGGGAATCACACCCGGTTCTCCCAGACTGGAGTCTGCACTCCTAACCACCACACCAAACTGGCTCTTGTGTACACACCCACTTCTTCAGATATACTGAAACAGAAGAGCTCTTTCAGCCAAAGAGTGATTAACACATTGAATTCACTGCCACAGGAGGTGGTGACGGCTACAAGCATGGATGGCTTCAAGAGGGAATTAGATGAATATATGGAGCAGAGGTCCCTCAGTGGCCGCTAGCCACAAGGTATAGATAGGGACTCTGGGGCAAGGGATGCTCTGTATTCTTGGTGGTGATGGGGGCAACAGTGGGAGGGCTTCTAGTGTCCTAGCTCCACTGGTGGACCTCCTGATGGTACCTGGTATTTTTAGCCACTGTGTGACAGAGTGTTGGACTGGATGGGCCATTGGCCTGATCCAACATTGGCTTCTCTTATGTTCTTATAAGTCACATGGGTCCTAATGGCGTTACAGATTCCTGCAGCAAACCGTTTTGTAACCTTGGTGCCTGTTCGGTTTGTAAATCTGTTTGCTTCTCATTCTGTTTGGACCTGTTGAGAGAGGCTTCTGGCTTGTTTGTGCCCTGTACTGAAAGCAAAGAGTTCTTCCTTTTATTCTTTCAAAGAGCAGCACAACACTTGGAACGGGCTTCTTTTCAAGGCACAGAATGCTAATAAGCTAGCAGTACATTTTATAGTGCTTGTGTGGCAAGATCAGCTTCTCCAAGTAAAACAGCATTGACCCTTCAGGATGCCCGGGAAGCCACTGTGAGCTACCCTTGCCTCACCCCACTCCGAGCAAGCAAATTGCGCAGTACAAGCACAACACGGGCCAAATGATTTTTGCAGATGGACCCAGATGTGTGTGTATCATGATCAAAGAAAGATTGATCGCTATGGTTATCTTGAGATTGCTCTTCCAATGGCATTTGCATGCTCTGTCGCTCCCTAACGAAGGGCCGCTTGCGTCAATCTACCATTATGCTGCAAAGAATGCTATACTCCAATTTTCAGAGAGATATGGAAGTGCTATCTAAACTGTGCCCTGACCTGAATGGCCCAGGCTAGCCTGATCTCGTCAGATCTCGAAAGCTAAGCGGGGTCGGTCCTGGCTAGTGTTTGGATGGGAGACCTCCAAGGAATGCCAGGGTTCCGACACAGAGGCAGGCAATGGCCAACCACCTCTGAAGTCTCTCACCTGGAAAACCCTACAGTGTCGCCATACGTCAGCTGTGACTTGACAGCAAAAACAACAGATCTAAACAGTACAATAATTCAGCTTTTGAAAGAGATTAAAAACAACAAATCTAAACAGTACAGTAATTCAGCTTTTAAAATTATCACTTCTGCCTGGTGCTACTACTTGAAATGTTCAGCATCCCCAAATCTGACCTTGTTTGCACAGACGGACGGACAGATAGACAGAACACACTGGGCACAATCCAGAAAGAACCCTGCAATGCTGACTCTTCCTGCCTCATCAGAAGACAAAGAACCCTGCCCTTCACTCAGAGTGGCTTACAATCTCCTTTCTCTTCCCCTCCCCACAACAGACACCCTGTGAAATAGGTGGGGCTGAGAGAGCTCTTGAGAGAACTGCTCTTGAGAGAACAGCTCTCAGTGCGCTTGTGACTGACCTGAGGTCCCACCAGCAGCTGCATGTGGAGGAGTGGGGAATCAAACCTGGTTCTCCCAGATCACAGTTCATGCTCTTAAATACTACACCAGGCGGCAGCCGATCTTTGGCAGGCTCACTCATACTGAGGGTCTGAAACAACGTCCCAAGGCCACATAGTGTCTACTACCAACACCGCTAGGATGGTCGGAGCAGCTGGAACGGCCTCCAGCTTACACAAGGTACTATGGACTGCCAGCTCTTGGATCTATGGTGTGGTGGGTCTCTCTCACCAGTCACAGCAGTCTGTGGACCATCTGGTCCCTGGACCCCCATGCGTGTTTGGGGTTTTATCAGGGCTGATGGAGACGCTTGCATCAACCACCCTTCACTGATTATATCTATAAATCCCCTGCCTGGCTGTATTTCAACGCCTCTGCCAACTTTAATATATCTTCTTTTTTTGCATCGTCACTGCTTCAATTACCCACTGACTGTTTCCCAACCTGTACTGGTTGTATCTTTTCAAATGTGAGTCAGCCACAATAGTACAGGAAGGATGTCTCAACCACGCCTAGCTGATCATCTACATCTAGTCTCAACTGGCAGCTGCCTCTTCCCTATTCAGGAAAGTTCCATGACCACATCCTTCAAAAAGTATGACGATCCTTTACTTAAGCAACTTTTATTACTTTGAACACAAACTTCCTAACACATACTTCCACACCTTCAATATGGCTGTCCTGTTGTCAATATATTTTGTGTATTTAAACTCAGACACCTGTCCGAAGAGGGTCCCCAAATGATAAAGTATGCAAGGCTTCTTAATAGGGATGGGCACAAACCATCTGACAAATTAAAGTTCATCATGGATTTTGGCTGGTTCATGAAGCGATGTTTGTGCACTGAAGAACTACCACGAACTTCCACAAATTTTGAAGCAGTTTGTGATGGTTTCCAATGAGCAGAAAGTAGGGGTTAGCTCTTCATGAGAAACTTCTTAAAAAAACTTTTGCTCTTCATGAAAAACAATTTACAAGCTTCTGTTCTTCACAAAAAATAAACAACTCCTTTCTGCTCTCTGCGAAAAGCTGCAGGGAGCAGAAAGCAGGGATTTAAACTTTTAATGGCTCACAGACCAGTTCATTTTTGCAAACCATCATACTGGTTTGTGGTTCCGCCACGAAACACAAACTGAACAGCAAAAATACACTTCATGCCCACCACTACTTCTTTATGCTACAAGGACAACAGCAATATGGCACAATACTCTAGGTGTACCTCAGAGGAAGTAGCTATGACTTCTCTCCACTTTAAAAAAAGGCAAGGGAGATGTGCCCTCTGGAGCTGGAATGAGGGCACACGTGGCCAAAGAGCTAAATAAGCAGCAGTAGGAGGTCTACGGTGTGGGAGGGAACTGCTGTGAAGGAAATAGTAGCCTTGCAAGTGTTTACAGCATTAAAAGAGCAAATGAGCACTTTGGAGCTGGAGTGATACAGGTGAGTATCTTGGTTTCTGGGACATCAACACAACCACGTCCCCACACACCATGGGTGTAATAGCTGGGGACAAGAAAAAAAGATATTTATAGCAGACAAACTAAATTCTTAACTGAGTTGGAGCACCTTCCCTATGAGAAAAGGCTGAAGAGTTTGGGGCTTTTCAGATTAGAAAAGAGATGGCTAAGGGGTCACACACATGATAGAGGATTATAAAATTATGCACGCGGTGGACAGAGTTGACAAAAGGAAATTTTTCTCCCTCTCTCAAAATACTAGAACTTGAGGGCATCCAATGAAGCTGATGGGCAACAGGTTTGGGACAGACAAAAGGCAATGCTTCTTTACACAAAGGGTGAGTACGATCTGGAATTTTCAGCCAAAGGATGTAGTCACTGCCACTGTAATAAACTGCTTTAAAGGGGGATTAGACAGGAATCATGGTGGATAGATCTATCAGTGGCTACTAGCCATGGTGGCTGAGGGGAACCCAAATCCCAAAGCCAGGAGGTGACATCACAGGAAGTCCTCAGCTTCTATGCCCTACTGTTGGCTGTCCAGAGGAACTGGCTGGCCACTGTGTGAGACAGGATGTTGGACTAGATGGACCCCTGGTCTGATCCAGCAGAGCTCTTCTGCTGTTCTTATGAAGGCCTCAGCCTCTATGCCCTGTTGTTGGCTCTCCAGAGGAACTGGTTGTCCACTGTGTGAGACAGAACGCTGGACTAGATGGACCCCTGGTCTGATCCATATGAGCCCTGGCTTTTAGGCCCAAATTTACAGCTGCAAAATATCTAGTTATATCTGAACTTAAGTTTTATTTATTTACCTTCATCTACTCCCCACCTTTCTCCCCAGTGAGAACCTGAAATAGCTTACATTGTTCGCCTCTCCAGCACTTCACCCTCCCAACACTATGAGGCTGACTAAGTTGAGTTATGTGACTGGCCTATTTAGGCCACCAAGGGAACTTCCATGGCACAAACGGGGATTCAAACCTGGGTCTCCCAGATCCTAGCCCGACACTCTAACCACTACACCACACTGCCTCTCTTAGGTTAGATCACAGATTACTTTAGAAATCACTGTTTAGTCACGTGCAAGTAACCAGAAGACGTAACAGAATAAACACACAATGCTGGCCTTCAATAGAAGACAGCTTAGTTAATTACATAGGCTGTAACAGAATATGATAAATCTGAGCCCCTCGAAGAGCAGAAGGGTAACAAAAATCTATAAATCTCAATGTGAGATACTCAGCCTCAGATATGCTGATGCATCCGTGCCAGCCAACATTCTGGGCGTGACCCAGGCAAGAGATCGTACAGAGATGAAGCAAGACAGCCTCCTCTAAAGATGTTGCTTTAGACTCACATGAATGATTACATTATTTCTCACAGGACATTAGCCGTTGTTTCTTGATGTGGAGTTTGGGGATTATTGCATTAAAGAGCTAACGACTGCTTAACTCAGACTAATCAAGGAAGCTGGTAAATGTGTATGTGTGCACTGATGATTCCTGACGGAGTAATAATAAAGCCAGACTAATAACTTAAACCTCTCTAACAGCTACCGGGCACCAGACAGAATCCATCTTGCTAGACAAAGCGAGTCGGAGGGGGGAGGGTGTATAGCAAATAATTTCCCTGTGACATAAACGTTGTTTTCTTTTGGTAGGATATGGCTCTAGCATTTAACCCAAACAATAAACAGCATGATCTGCAAAAATTATAAGCTCTAGCTCTGTGCCTCAAATAGTTTAATTAGGCTAGCCTTTTTTTCCCCCTAAGTCAAAAGGTGAGTCTCCTTTTTAAACAGCTTGAACAATTGCATAAGCATCCCAGGAGTATCGAAACAAATCATTCCCTGTTACTTTCCTCTAAAGCTAAAACCCCACCCAGATATGATCAATCACAAAACAAGCTAATTGTAAAACATAATGAAAGCCATCTCTACAAAAGTGCTTGAAGCATTTTCTCTTCACTCGGCGCACAGCGCTTCTATAAATTACAGGAATGCCATTAAGTGCTACTGCAGTTTATAGTATGGTCAATTCATAAAGAGGCAATCAATACCTGAGTGTTTACTTCTTTTGTGAATGAGCTGTAGACTTTTTCATCTCAGTTACTGTATTTCGTTACAATTATTGCGTAAATGCACAGTTCATGAGGGGGGAAAGCTCCCTTCCATTCGTACTTTCTAAGCAAATCGTTTGCTATAAAGCACAGGAAGGCTGTGGCTCGGTGTAAAAACCACATGCTTCTCATTTCTTTTTCTCATTTATTGTAAATGTTTAAGAGCCAGAGGATTGAGAATCGAAATGGAAACTAGAACAAGGGATTTTTTTCCTCAAGAAAGAGAGCAGGCAAAAGGGAACCATCCAGATGCACCACTCAGATCAAACAGTTTGCCAAACCAAATTGCAAGACGGATTCAAAAAGCAACAGCCGAAGAAGTCTCACCCAAATCTGCACAAATTTCCCACTGCAAGGCAGCCCAATTTTACTTTGAAACTGGACAGCAGGTTTGCCCATTAAAAAAAAACAACTTACTCCCAATTAAATAATCTGGGAATGTTGCATTTGATGAGATTCATTGTAAAATTAAAAATTACTTTTATTGACAACAGGGAAATCTCTGGATGATATTACTCTTTGAAGTCTTGCTTCAAAAGCCTGCGCTTGTTCCCAAGGGCAAGCCAACTGCACCAGTCCAAAAACCGCCAAGCTCAGCTGAAGAAATGAACATAATTCTCCAGCCTCCAAAAGCAGGAGCACATCTATGTCATAACACTGCTTTCGCAATTTAATCTTGCAATTCGGTGGTACTTTTCTGTAACTACCCTGAAGTTGAAATGTCTCCATTTGCGATTAGCCAGGAACTCTTTTCAGCTGCTGGCAACCCCATTTTCCAACAAGGATTAGCTCAGTTGCCCACCTACTAAGCTAACTCTGGACACCTGAGAGGGAGGGGAGGATGCCTGTGGGGACACAAGAGCAAGCGTGTGCAAGCAGTAGAACAAAGAGGTGTAAAGTGAGTCCTGGAACACACAAGGGGAAGGGCTGGCTCATGCACTGCACCGATCAAACTCTTCCCAAGGAGCTGCAGCCAATCCCTGCTCTCCAGCATGTGTGCCTGTGCTTGTAGACACAGATGTGTCACATGCACCCTTGACATTTTCAGGTGCAGGCTTTTAACACCTTAAACTCAACACTCAAGAAATGTTGAGAAGCTTTCGATGAAGAGAACAGACTGTGTGCGGCGGGGTGGGGGGTCAAACCTTGACAGCACACGCTAAGTGAGGGGAAAGATGGTTTCTGTGACAGGCTTCAAGCCCGAAGGCAGGGATTTGTGTGTAAACACACCCTTGGAATCCTTAGAAGCCCAAGACTCAATAACAGAGAGGGCAGGGTTCAGTGACAAAACATGCGCTTTGTATGTAAGAGGGTCCCAAGTTCAACCCCTGGCATCCTTCTCTAAAAGAAGCAGATATAAGAAGGATGAGAGAATGATTTAAAATAAACTCTTATGAGGTAGAAGAAATAGAGAGAACAGGGAAGAAGAGGAGGAGAAAAGCTTGGGGTGGGAGAGCAAAGCTTCAGAAGGGAAACTGTGTTTTATGGAAAATATTTCTACCTCAGCTCTTGCCAAGAATCCCAGGCAGAAATCCAAAAAGCACAAAGACAACAAATTGAAGATAGATCAAGATGGGTAGCCGTGTTAGTCTGTCTGTAGCAGCAGAAAAGAGGTGGGCAGTCGTGTGGTCTGAAGCAGCAGAACTAATGAAACAGTAGAATTAGTGTAACCTGTCCAACAAAGGGAGCTTCGGCATTTAAAAGCTCACACCCCAAAACACTTTTTGGTCTCAAAGACACTACTGGGACTCGAATCCAACAGCAGAAAAGAGCAAGAGTCCAGCAGCGCCTTAAAGACTAACAAAATCTGTGGCAGGAGAGGTGTTTTCATGAGTCACAAAGAAATCAGAAGAAGTGACCAGTGACTCACAAAAGCTCCTACCCTGCTACAGATTTTGTTAAGTCACTGGTTACTTCTTCTACTGAAATTTAAGACAGACAAGCTGCTTTGATCCATGCCTGAAATGAGGGGAGAAAAGGGCAAAACAATATGAATTAGTTTCAGGTGGGTAGCCGTGTGGGCCTGAAGCAGCAGAACTAGTGAAGCAGCAAAATTAGCTCCCCCTGACGAAGAGAGCTGTGTTTCTCAAAAGCTTATGCTACAATCAAGTCCGTTAGTCTTCAAGGTGCTACTGGGTTTTTTTTTTTACTATTTAGCAGAATTAGTCTAACTTGTCTAATAAAGGGAGCCTTGACACTCGAAAGCTCATAACCCAAAATGCTTTTTGGTCTCTAAGGTGCTGCCGGACTCGAACCCACCAGTAGAAAAGAGCAAGAGTCCAGTGGCACCTTAAAGACTAACAATATATGGGGCAGGGGATGAGCTTCTGTGAAGAAGTACCTGAAGAAACGGGCAGTGACTCACAAAGCTCCTACCCGGCCACCAGCGTCCCCTCTAAGCTAAGTTAGTGTGAGCTAGCTCACAGTTTTTTTAACCACCGGCTCACACATTTTTGCCTCCGCTCGGGAAGGGCTGGCTCCAGAGCCAACTAACTGATGCAGCAGCCAAACTGCTCGCTCGCAACTTTTAATGCCAGTCGCTCCCCAAGTAGAATTTTTGCTCACAAGGACTCCACAGCTCGGAGGGAGCACCGGTCCTGCCTCATATTTTGTTTTGCCTTTAAGGCGCTGCTGGACTCTTGCTCTTTTTTCCTGCTGAAGAAGCGGGCGGTGACTCACGAGCAGCTCCTACCCGGCCCACAAATTCTGTTAAGTCTGCTCCTGGACTCTTGGCGGCTCTTTTCTCCGGCTACAGGCAGACTAACGCGGCTCCCCATCTGGATCGACTCCACCAGGCAGGAGAAGGAACATCCCAGGGGAGGGAGGGGAGGGAGGGGGGAACTGAGGCGGCGTTTCTCCCCCCCGAGCCGCTTCGAGTTGCAGAGGAAGGAGGTGGGTCCGGCCCGGCCCCCTCCCCACTTACCAGCTGCTGACGGATCCACCGCCACATCCCCCCGAGCGAGCCGGCCGGCCAGACGGTGGGTCCCAGCCCCCTGCAAGCGAGGCTGGGCTCGGCTTGGCTTCCCCCCGCCTCTCGCTCAAAAGCG
Source organism: Gekko gecko (assembly GCA_029375565.1). NCBI lineage: Eukaryota > Metazoa > Chordata > Lepidosauria > Squamata > Gekkonidae > Gekko > Gekko gecko. Next base: position 125,618,528 of record JAPDNY010000008.1, read on the forward strand.
CTGCTGCTGCCGCCCTCTCCCGCAGCCGCCGCTCCCCATCAGCGCAAAGCCCGGGCGCTTCCCTCAGGAGCAACGCGGAAGTCCCGCCGCCACGCAGGGCCCCGGAGTCGTCGCGGCTGCAGCCCCGCCGCCATCATGGAGCCGCTCGCTCCGCCCTGCCCTCGTCACCAAGGGGCTCCCCCGCGGTCCGCCTCCGCCTCCAGGAAGTGACGGGGCGCGGAGGGGGGCGGGGATTGGAGGGGTGGGGAAGGGCGGGGCCTAGGCGAGGCGGGGACGGAGGGAGGAGGGAGTCCGTGAGCGAGAGGGCGGGGGGTCGCCTAGGCAACCTGTAAGGGTGGTTTCAAGCTGAGGGGGAAAGTTGCTGGCGAATAGAATTCTGGGTCGCCAAGGCCTTTAAAATGAGGGGGTGGTAGGCCTGTCAACTCCAAGTTGGGAGTTTCCTGGAGATTTGAGGGTGGAGCCTGATGTAGGATTAGTTGCCAACTCACGCTTGTGAAAGACCTGGAGTTTTTGGAAGGGCAGGGTTTGGGGCATAATGCCATAGAGTCTGCCTTCCAGAGTAGCCGTTTTCTCCAGGGGAACTGATCTCTGTCGTCTGGAGATCAGCTGCAATCCCAGGAGTTCCCCAGCCCCCACCTGGAGGCTGGCAACCCTGATGTGATGCCGTAGCAGCAACCTTCTGAAGGTGCCATTTTCTTCAGGGAAACTGATCCCTGTATGATGGAGATTAGTTGTCATTCCAGGAGGGGACTGTACCACTTCATGCTACTTTTAAGACTGTTACCCTGTGTTGAATTTTCTAGTCCCAGGGAAGGATGTGTTATTTTAGGTAGGGGAGCATTCAGCAGTGAACACATGAAGCTGGCCTTATACTGAACCAGACTATCAGTCCATCAAAGTCAGTATTGTCTACTCAGACTGGCAGCGGCTCTCCAGGGTCTCAGGCTGAGATCTTTCACATCACCTCCTGCCTGATCATTTTAACTGGAGTTGCTGGGGATTGAATGAGATCCTACACTTGGTATAGTGTATGTTCTGCCACTTGAGGACTCTACCATCTCATATCCCTGGGCATGTCGTCCAGACATTGACTATAGGACATCATGCTGCAGGAGGGAGATGCACAAAAAAAGGCACTTTGTTGGATCAGGCCAATGGCCCCTCCAGTCCAACACTCTGTCACACAGTGGCCAAAAACACCAAGTGCCATCAGGAGGTCCAGCAGTGGGACCAGGACACTAGAAGCCCTCCCACTGTTGACCCCCCCCCAAACACCAAGAATACAGAGCCTCACTTGCCCCAGAACTGATGGGATTGAGTTATACCACACCACCCTTCCATCCAAGTATCAACCCGGTTGAGCTCCCAAGGTCTGATGGGATCAGGCTATACCATGCCACCTTTCCCCCTCCTGTTGATTTAACTGAGATAATATTATGTACGAGCTACATTTTCCCATTGGCACCAAAGAAAGAGGCCAAAACTGCATCTCAGAATTTGAGGGGAAGGTTTTCAGTCTTACACTTTGCCCTTTGCTTGCATCTTATTTTAATTATTGAACAAACTCTCATGGATATATTCAGAAAATCAGGAGAACAAATGCTGGACTTGACCAGAAAGATCATAGAAGATGTTGTGGCACACATAGATAGGGACGCCAGCTTCCAAGTTGGACTTTGGGATCCCTCGGAATTACAGCTCATCTCCAGAATACAGAGATCAGTTCCCCTGCAGAAAATGGATGCTTTGGAGGGTAGATTCTATGGTCTTTGTTATGTATTGGGACTGAAACTTTGCAGTGGAAATAATTACATGGCCTTACAAAGATAGAAGCCATCTCACCCATTATCAGTAGATACAGTTTCTTGAGGTCCAGGTGCAGAAGCCTCAGAATTGCAAGAATGTCCAACTTCACAGAAATGAAGATATGATTCAAGGATGGGCCAGAAGATACTAATATGTATGAGAAATGAAATCATTATCTTAAAACAGATTTTGTTGAGACAAGAAGTAGCAAGAACGAACTAACATTTTGTATATATTCTAAGAAGTTAAGTATAAATAACCTTGTATGGTCTTTGAAGTTATAAGATAATGAGTTAGCTCCCTTATTAAGTGGGACAGTTAGCTATTGTTAGATGATTCTAAAATCCTTTAAATATGGGAAGTTGTATTGATCTTTTAAGACCAAAAGAGTTCAGTTCTGGGTATGTGCTTTCATGTGCATGCACACTTCTTCAGCACACGAAAGCTGATACCCAGAATTAAACTCTGTTGGTCTTAAAGGGGCCACTGGACTGAAACTTTGTTCTAGTATTTACTTGTGTGCTATACCCAGAATGAACCTGTAGCATTACTGAGGTGTAACTCTGGCTAGTCTGGTACAGGAAAGCTAACTAGATGCCTAGGGCATCCTAAGTGCACACCTATACTTGAATCAGGCCTGACTAGGGTCATCCAGAACAAGACACAACTAGCAGATAGTGACAAGTCAGTCTGGCAAAGTAGTAACTCCATAGCAATCAGATAGATTAGTGTTTTTCTTTTTCAGAACAGTATATTGGAATACTGAATGTAATGCCAGGAATATTGGGGTGTTTTGCTGACACGACATTGCATCCACCTCAAAAAGTGCTGTTAAGTCATCTCCACGCCTGGGAGGAGAGAATGGAGATTCTTGGTTTGCTTCCCACAAGTACAAAGAAAACCCTTAGACATTTATCTGCTATTCCAAGATATTTATTGTTTTACAACTTGTTGACCTTACAACCTTAGCTTCTTATTTTTGACTTTGCATATCTTAAACATCATGATTTTACATGTTAATTTCCCTGTCTATAAGTTTGAATCTTAAACACCATTTCCAACGTATTTGAAAAAGTGTGCGTGCACATGAAAGCTCACACCTTGAATAAACGTTTGTTGGTCTTAATGGTGTCACTGGACTCTAATTTTGTTCCATAGCATTAAGAACGCTGGTATATAAAGGGCTGATTATTTCCTTTGATCAAGTGATACAAATCTAGACCTTTGAACCCTCTGTGGTAGCAGCATTTTCAGATAAGGCAGGCATTAGGAACATTGTCTCACGCTAGAGGACCCTTAAGAGACCTTTTTGCCTTTGAAGACACGCTGGCAGAGAATAGAGGGAAGGTTGTAGTAGCAAGGATCTAACAAGTATCACTCAAGCAGTATCAGAATGTACTTTTTTAAAAAGTGCTCAAAGACTAGGGCACGGTGATTTTGGATCATAAGTAGGCCTTGTCCTAGAATAATTGTTCAGGTCGTCTGCTAGCTGCACCCTTGAAAGACAACTTAATGGTGTTTAACCCCTGCCCAGCTTGGAATGTTTGAACGCAGAACAGCGTTCATTGCTGGATGTGTGGTTGCCACTGCCAGGTCTCTCCCAGCCACTGGTAGGGGATTGGGGTGGGGGAGGTGTTGCCAGATCCAGGTTGGGAAACTCCTGGAGATTTGGGGATGGAGCCTGGGGAGGACAGGGACCTCAGTGGGGTACAGTGCCATAGAATCCACTCTCCAAAGTATCAATTTTCTCCCGGGGAACTGATCCCAGGTCTCACGTGGAGGCTGGCAACCCTAGCTGGATGTGTGGCAGTAAAGTTCTTAGCAGAGTTACACCCTTCTAACACAACAAGGGATGCCAGCCTCCAGGTGGGACCTGGGGATCCCCTGGAATTACAGCTTATCTCCAGACAACCAACATCAGTTCCCCTGGAGAAAATGGATGTTTTGGAGGATGGGGTCTATGGTGTCATACTCCACTGAGGTCCCTGTCCTCTCCAGGCTATATCCCCAAATATCCAGGAGTTTCCCATGCTGGAGCTGTTGACTGCCCTCCACATCCCCTGTCAGTGGCGGGGCGACTTGGCAATCCTAAACACTACTGAAGGCTTAGAGTCGAGTAACAGCTTAAGACTGCACTGTGGGTCATGCAAGAAAGAGTTACTGCAAATATTGTGAAGACGTTTGGGAGGCTGGCATGAAGCGTAGAAGAAATAACAAACGTAATAACCTCAACAGAGTCTTATACATTTTATGACTGTGGTTAAAGAAGCATGGAATTAATCTTCCAACAGCATCTAAGTCCGTAAGTGTCTTTTATGAGAAGATCCTGCCCCATTTAGAACAGAGGTTTTAAAGGATACGGCACCTTGCTGTTTCAATGAAACTGACTTCCTGTCCGAGGGTTTCAAAGGGTGAAACAATTGTAAATGGTCTTTTTACGATGCTAGCCATTATTTACATTTTGGGATGATATTTTTTTATGGTCACGTAAGATTCATCTACTGTATTTTCTCTGCTGAAAGAAGCACAGTGAAAGTGCAACGAAAAGCCATGCAACCTGGGCCTGGAGGGAAGAGGGAATTACAAAGAATATTGTATTAATATTTGCATTCCAGTCCAGGGCATCTGTCCACAGATTTTAAATGATGTCCCTGAAATACTGTTCTAATGCCATAGTTTGGGAATATAAGATTGCCAGCTAGCAAGGAGGAAAGAATGCCCTGCCCCTTTAACAGAGGCCTGATGAGTAGCAATGGGCCGCTGGCTGAAAGCTGTCATGGCATGGAGGGGAATGACATCACCTGCTAAATAAGGCTGATTCTGCGTTGGCTTTTCCCTCCATTGTTTTAGCAAACCCACACTGGAGCACAAGTTCCCCTCCACATTGCATGGTAGCCTCCACATTCCATGACGCTTTCGCTTCCTTTGATCATTGGATTTTATGGTACCTTCTGCATAGATTTATGGCCATTTTGGTGTAGTGGTTAAGTGTGCGGACTCTAATCGGGGAGAACCGGGTTTGATTCCCCACTCCACCACTTGCACCTGCTGGATGACCTTGGACAAGCCATAGTTCTGTCAGAGCTGTCCTTGAAAGGGCAGTTCTCCAAAGAGCTCTCTCAGCCCCACCTACCTCACAGGATGTCTGCTGTGGGGAGGGGAAGGGAAAGGAGTTTGTAAGCTACTCTGAGACTCTGAATGAAGGGCGGGGTATAAATCCATTCTCCTCCTCTTCTTCTTTATGACTTTGCAGTCAGTATGGCATTGGCCCCCAGGGTATTTGAATGTGGTTTTGAGCTGCACTTTTCCCTCCCAGTTGAGAAAATGTGGAGCGAATGCTAGATGCAGAATCACCCTAAGCCCATGCTAAAGGGACAGGACACAGTGTTGACAGGCCAGCCTGCAACCTCCACCTCCTGCGGGGAGAGTGTATGTGTGTTTCCCCTTTGGAGTATCTCAAGGGAGTATTTTCAATTCCGGGGGAGGGGGAGTGCAACAAGGAAGCAGCATGACTGACAGATCGGAGTTTATAAAAAATAAAGAGCAAATGGCAGGTTGGCAATGAAGAACCAAGATCTGGAAACGATTAAAGGCTGCATTGCAATACCTCTGGTGGCTAGGATGTTTTGGAGGCGATTTAATTCATAGGGTTACCATAAGACAGAAGTGTCTTGATGGCATGTAACAAACATGCAGAGGGACACGACTTTTCCCACTGGGCTGTTAGTGACCTTGCAGTGGAGAAATACAGTCAATTGTGCAATCTTTCGCCTGCACCAAATGGAAGAAGCTCAGGTCCACATTGACTGCAAATTGGACCAGAAAAGAGATCCCAAGCATTGGGCTGCATCCTCAGCATACTGGGGGGGAGGGGGAGGAGGAGAAGAAGAGGAGAATGGATTTATACCCCGCCCTTCACTACCCAAGGGAGTCTCAGAGTGGCTTCCCCTCCCCACAACAGACACCCTGTGAGGTAGGTGGGGCTGAGAGAGCTCTGACAGAAACTGCTCTTTTTCAAGAACAGCTCTGACAGAACTATGGCTTGCCCAAGGTCATTCAGCAGCTGCAAGTGGAGGAGTAGGGAATCAAACCCGGTTCTCCCAGATTAGAGTCCGCGCACTTAACCACTACACCAAACTGGAGTAAACCCCACTGAACTCCAGGGAGCAGTCTTCTGATTAAGCCTGCTTAAGGGGATGTCGTCAATTGCAGCCTTACATGAATTGGCTTGGAAAAATCCATAGGGAACCAGAGGCCAAGCTGTGTATTAGGGCAAACCAAAGCATCACAAACACAAGCAAGCTAGTTCAGTGCTGCCTTGTACTGCCATTGCTTAGGGAGGGGCTGCGGCTCAGCGGTATTTATTTATTTATTGGTTTAATTTGTACCTCAGCCTCCCTGCAAAGCAGGCTCCAGGTGGCTCACATCAATCAATACACAAGTCAACACATAAATACAATTAAAACCTGCATAAAATCCTCTCAAACAGTTCAAGTTATAGATTCAAATGTATAAAGTGAAGAAGAAGAGATTGGATTTATACCCCACCCTTCACTGCCCAAAGGTGTCTCAGAGCGGCTTACAAACTCCTTTCCCTTCCCCTCCCCACAACAGACACCCTGGGAGGTAGGTGGGGCTGAGAGAGCTCTGACAGAAATGGCTCTTTTTCAAGAACAGCTGTGCCAGAGCTTGTGACTGACCCAAGGTCACATCAGCAGGTGCAAGTGGAGGAGTCGGGAATCAAACCCGGTTCTCCCAGATTAGAGTCCGCGCACTTAACCACAACACCAAACTGGTGATAGAGTCACTTGGCATGCAGAAGGTCCCAGGTTCAATCCCCAACACTGTTAGGTGAAAGGACCTGGCAGTAGGTGATGCGAAGGACCACTGCCCAAGACCCTGGAGAGCCCGGCTGAGTAGGCAGTACTGACCTCAATGGACCAGAGGTCTGATTCACTACAGCAGCTTCGTATGCTTTTGAGGAGCATGGCTATTGGCAATTCTTATCTATGTTTACTAAGGTTGACAACAGCCTAGTGAAAAAAACATCCTGTCCCTTTAACAGAGGTTTAATGGGATGCTGTTTACCAGGTAACATTATTCCCTCAAAAGCTTCACCTGGCCATTTCTACATATTACGCCTCTATTAAAGGGGCAGGACAAGTTTTTTGGCAACCCTAATGTTTACATGGGAGCAAGCCTGCATTGAAGGCAGTGAGATTCACATCTGAGTAAACATGTAGGATCAACTGCAACTGATATAAGGACACTTCCTAGGTAAGTCTCATTGAACTCTGTGGGATTTCTTTTGGAGTAAGCCTGTTTAGGTGTAGCAGTAACTTGGTTATATCACAGAGTTTCTTGCTGACCATGCATGTTTTCCCGATAGTTGTGAGCTCACATCACATTCATCTGTTGGTCAGCTCTGATTGCATAAGAAGAGTTTTCATAAGGGTTTTCATCTTTGACAGTTCATTAAAAGAGTTACTGAAATATTAGATTTATTGCCTTTTAATAGAGATTAAAAGAGTTAGCTTTGGCCTTCTAATTATGCTTGAAAAGATAATGAGCAGGTATCAGATGTATTTTTAGCTGCACCTGTTTGATTAACTCATCAACAGTAAAGAACCAGTCATTATGTAGGTGATGATCACGTTTAAGTCAGAAAAGATTTTGAGGTACTCTCTGAAGGCCTTCTGCTTAGCTTGCTGGTAATAATCTGAAGAACAGAACTCACAATTAATTCATTTGTATCGTGCTCATACCGCCTCCCTAAGCAGATGAATGTTTACAGCATAAGACTCTGGCCTCTGACCCGTAGCTTTCAAACCAAAGCAGAGGCAGGATCTATGTAATTGAAGTATCGCCATCTTATGAGTTTTAAGTTGTATTTTATTGTGCGGTTTTAAAGTTCTACTGTTGGATTTTGTATTGGTTTTCTGTTGCGACCTGCCCTGAGCCCATTCATGAGGGGGGCGGGATAGAAGTCCAAGAAATAAAATCAAATAAGAAATAAAGATTGCAAAGCAACTTCTATCAGACAGATCTTGGACATATCAGGGGCTAAATGGTTTCACAGAGGAATTCTTAGAGAGCTAATTTGTACAGATTCTCTTTTTGGATGTGACAGTATATCATCTCGTCACATAGGAGTGTCCTATTACTCCCCAGGAAATTGCTTCAGAGTGCAGTCTAAAGTCCAAATTCATTTTTGCTGGATTGTATCCTGTTGCTTGTAGTACAGGGCTACCATTTTCTGAAAACTAATACAGATATTTTTCCCAGTACACCAACATCCTGAAAGGTTTTAGGGATTTCCTTTACAGAAGAAGAGAACCGTGTTCTACCCTCTGATAGAGAGATGCTAAAGGGGAATTTACACAGCAAGGTCTTCCTGTCCACATGAGAAATCAAATCACTATGTTACCAGAATTGTTGCCCTCTGTTTCCTTGTTGTCACCGTTGCATATAACTTTTGTGCAGTAATAACATTAGGAACATCTCCTCCTGGATACTCTAGTGCAGGGGAGTCAAACTTATTTGTTATGACATCTTGTTGAGCCGGGCCATGTGTGTCATAAAATGAAATGCCAGGTAACAGAGGTATAAACTTTACAAAGGACACAAACACAAAGAGTTGTGGTATTTTTTACTTAAACTAAAAACATGCTTAAAACATTAGCATTCTTGCAATATTTTGTTTATTTAACAGTCTCTGATAACAGACACCTCTTGCTTCTCTGTTCTATGTTTCCTCTGTTGCATCAAAATGTCTGTGCTGTTGCAATCTTGAGTATGCTGTTCAGGCGTGTATCTGTAAGCTGCAAACCTACAACGACGCAGCAGCAGAACTGGAAGAAGAAGACAGCCAGTTCCACTGCAGGCCTGATAGAAGCCCTCTTGAGGGGCTAATGTGACCCCCGGGCCACATGTTTGAAACCCCTGTTCTAGTGTCTCTCACACTGACCCCCCCCCCGTTGCTCTGGAGGGCCAACAAGTAGGATACAGAGGCTAAGGTCTTCCTTCCCTTTGTAGGACAAAGGATCCATGGGTGAGAATGATGAATGTGATTTCTGATATTTCTCTTGACATGTAGAATGCCAGCTGTCACTATGCCTTATTAGGAGTCTGATTAAAGTAAGTTTAGATCTTAACATTTAGCTCAGACAGAAGAGATTCAGAATAGAATTAAGAGTATTATTTTTAATTGTTAAAGGTTCTTTTTTAGATAGATTCAGAAAATAATGGAATGGAATGTGCATTTTGAAATTACAGGCTCCCCTGTTGAAGGACATCCGAAAGTAAATTTATGAGATTGAAAGACTCTGAACGTTCTCAAAACAACACCTTTCTTTGTAGAGCAGAGCATCTGGCCCCAGGTCCTAGTTGGAGGCTGGCATCCCTAGACATTGTACATTTTAAACAAAAAACCAACGAGCCACAGATTTAAAAAGGCATATGGAAGCTGAAGAATGAGGCAGATTCTCACAATATGTTTCCTTTGCTTATTGCAACAGAGCAAATATCCTTACTCATATGCTACTGTTTGAAAACAGGCCAATAGTTGTAAAACCTGAATCATAAAAATTTGGATGTTGAGCCTGGAATTAAAAACCCATAAACAAAATGCACACTGTTTCAGCAATGCCGAGAGAAGATGCGGTGAGCTCTGTGGACTGGCCTTAAGCAACTGAGTCTCACCTGCTGCATCAGAGCTGGGCGGTGTCTCTGGGTCAGCTGCTGGTGGTGAGTCTTGGTCAGCCTGCAGCTCATCAGTCTGTTTGCTGCCTTCTGCTGACTCAGAGCCAGCCATGCCAGTTTGGTGTGAGAGCCAGTTCGGTGTAGTGGTTAAGATCACGGACTCTAATCTGGGAGAACCAGGTTTGATTCCCCACTCCTCCACATGCAGCTGCTGGTGTGACCTTGGGTCTGTTACAAGTTCTTTCAGAGCTGTTCTCTAAAGAGCAGTTCTTGGGAGAGCTCTCTCAGCCCCACCTACCTCACAGGGTGTCTGTTGTGGGGAGGGGAAGGGAAAGGAGATTGTAAGCCTCTCTGAGACTCCTTTGGGTAGTGAAGAGCAGGGTATAAATCCAATCTCCTCCTCCTCCTTTTCTTCCCTTTCTTCTCCTGAGGAGTCCTCCTCCCCTGAGGGCTTCATGCTGAGCTCTACCAGGGCACCACCCTAGACCGAGAATGCACATGCACAAAATATTTGCGACACATTTTAAGAGAGATTTTGAGTGCTCAGTTTTTTTAAAAAGCTTTTTTTGGAGTGTCAAAGGGCTCTGCTTACAATTTACAATGAAATGTTTATTCAAGCTGTGGAGTGTTTTGTCACTTTTCTTTTTTTTTTAAATTCAGGGCTGCCAGCTCTGGGTGGGGAAATACCTGGAGATTTGGGGGGGTGGGTGCAGCTGCAAAGGGGAGGGGAGGAACCTCAGCAAGGTAAAACGCCATAGAGTCCACTTTCCAGAGCGGCCATTTTCTCCAGGCGAACTGATCTCCTGTCAGCAGGAGATCAGTTGTAAAAGCGGGGGATCTGGCAACCCTACGAGATAAAGGAAGGTTTAAAACATCTTGTTTTGAACAAATTCTTTATCCATAAGCATGTAGCACTTGCAGTCTTTATCTTACTATTTGTTGGAAGCAAAAATCAGCTTTTGTTCCCCAAATGTAACACTGCTGAATTTCAAATAGCATTAGAAACAAAGCAATCGATTGGGGAATCGATCAACTTCTGGAATGTCAGAGTGACCTCACAGCAGTGGCACTTTGCCGTTTTTTGGGGGAAAGTTCCTAGCCAAAAACTCAAAGTGATCAGATCAGCATTCTCATGCTTGCCTTTCAGAAATGATGGAACGCACAACATGCTATTTCCCCCCAAAAGGATAGCTGCTATTTTCTGAACCTTGGCCAAAATCTACCTTCTGCCAGTGTGGCTAAAGATAATTTTCTTCATGACATTTGCCGTAGTGCTTGGTGAATCAAAGCACCTTATAGATTTACAAGACAATGCCGTGTTCTTTTGCTAGTGAAAGGGCTAATAGATTTGGCAGATAGTGCTACAATGAAATCAATGTAATTGCTACCAGATTTGGGACATTCTTACAACAAACAGCATTTTTACCAGGGCCTTTTTTCCCCTCGGAAAAAGAGATGCTGGAACTCTCAAGAGGGAACTTAAGTTTTCAATCTGTATACTGAAAGCTCATAAACTTTTAAACATTTTAAAAATATTTTTGTTGAAGGGGTTCCGGAATTCCGTTCCGGTGTGTTCCTCCAGGAAAAAAAGCCGTGGTTCTTACAGAACATTCTAGCAGCAGCTACTGAGGTAAATCTGGTTCTTGACTACAACAGTTCAGATTGCAGGGTATGCTGGGAAGTTCCTGGAGATTTTGGGGATGGAGCCTGGGGAGGGAGGGATCTCAGCAGGGTCTAATGCCATAGAACCCACTCTGCAAAGCAGCCATTTTCTACAGGGGAATTGATCTCCGTCGTCTGGAGATCAGCTGTAATTCCAGGATATCTCCAGGCTCCATCTGGAGGTTGGCAACCCTAGGTGGAGAATTGAGTGGCTGAATAGAAATATTCAGGGCTTTTTTTGTAGAAAGAACCCAGCAGGAACTCATTAGCATATTATGCCACACCCCTGACAGCACAGCTCATTAGCATGTTAAGCAACACCCCCATGTTACCAGAACTGTGGTCATCCAGCGGCACCCACCCTTTGTTTCTTACTCCGTTTACTTTAGTTTGTTGTCAACACCAAGGGCTTCTTCTATAGCATGTTAGGCCACACACTCCTAATGTGGCCAATCCTAATAAGCTTCTGCTGTTGGGTGTGGCCTATTATGCTAATGAGTTCCTGCTGGGCGTGGCCAATGCGGGACTCAGCCGGAACTCCGTTCCTGTGCATTCCTGCCCAAAAATAGCCCCGGAAATATTCCCTGTACACAGAAAACTAGATTTCAGGGGAAAGTCTAGTGTAGAACTAGGATTGCCAGCTCTAGGTTGGGGACCACTTGGAGATTTGGAGGTAAAGCCTGGGGAAGAGGGGTCTGAGGAAGGGGTGAATGCAGGGTCAGATTAACCATTAAGCAGGCTAAGCACGTGCTTAGGGCGCCAGGGCCAAAGGGGGCACCACAAAGTTGGGGAAAGGGTGAAAACATGTAGAAAAAATCCCTTTCAGGTCATGAAGATTGGAACTTTGATACATTTAACTTGTGAAATATTAAAATAGACGTTGCATTGCATTTTTGTAGAACTTTATGTAGCCAAAGCTTGGCTTAGTTTGTACAGTATATTGTGCTATCATATTGAATAAATTTTTGTCTTGCTGCAATCTGCACTGTATATCTGGTCGGACAGGTCAACAACTAAAATGGACTGGGTCAGTGTGGAAGATTGGTCAGCGCTTAGGGCACCAGTGAGCCTTAATCCGCCCCTGGGTGAATGTCAGTAGGGTAGAATGCCATAGAGTCCACCCAAAGTGGCCATTATCTCAAAGGGAGCTGATCTTTGCAGTCTGGGGGTCAATTCAGGGAGATCTCCAGTCCCCACCTGAAGGTTGGCAACTCTACTAGAGCCCACCCTGCAAAACAGCTATTTTCTCCAGAGCAACTGAACACAAGGACATAAGAAGAGCCCTGCTGGATCAGACCAGTGGTTCATCCACTCCAGCATCTTATTTATTTATGTATTTATTTTATTTCGGTCGACTTTTATCCTACCCCCCCCAAGCAGACTCAGCATGGGATAAAAGTCTTCTCCTAGACCTTGGCCAACCGGTTACTATGGAGGTCCAACAACATGGCAGAGAGGCTGAGGCCTTCCCCTGGTGTTGCCTCCTGGCACTGGAACTAATCTCTGTCATCTGGAGAGAAACTGTAATTCCAGGAAATCTCCAGGCCCCACCTGGAGGTGGGCAACCGTAGCTGGAACTCTTCTTCCTGACAGGGTTTTCTTTGCATAAATGGAACATTGTTGAATTTTGTGATTCCCTCACTTGCAGGGTGAAGCACTGCCTCCCCGAAATGCTGGGCACCTCATCTAAGCCCTCTGCGTTTGGAGTTTTGGCCTTTCTCCTCAGACTCTTCAAACCAAGCTTCCGGAAGTCATGCGGTTTTAGGAAATAAGATTCATTGCTTTAATAATAATTTCCGAGATGATGTTCATGAGACCAGTGGGATTTATATAAAATGTAGCTTGACCATGTAAATATAACTTAATTTAGATTTGTAAAAAACTGCTTCCAAGAACTGCACAAATGCTGACACAAGGTACAACGAGTTAGGCATATGTTATGTACGGCCTTCAGCAGGATCATGTAACTGAAATGGCTTCCAGCACAATAGCACCACTGAGCGACCCTTCTTTTACAACCCTCTCCTTTCTCTGCTCAGCCAGGACGTTCACTGGGTGGTCTCAGCCTAGTCGGTCCATCTGCTATATTTTTATCCTGGGCTTCGTGTGTGGAGCTCACAGCAGCGTGAAAATAATGTCAGTTCTTTAATCAGCAGTTTCAAGCCTTCCCAGACATAACATTAGCAGCAGTCATTGTAACTACGGAGCGCAGCCAGATAGTTATTGTTTTTGATGGATAACTTTAGCCGGTGATACTCACTCAGTGGCTCGGGAGCCGTATGTGGCTGTTAAGTATGGAACTCAACAATGTTATGATTTCAGCTTTATCTGTAACGGCAACACCAACTCAGAACACACCATCAAACACCCACAAAACAGTGGAGCACAGCTCCTTCTTTTAAACTCTCCCGGGCTGTCAAAGCCACACCCATTGTCAGATAAGAACCAATAACAATGCAGGGATAAAGGCCAATCAGGACCGTTCCCTCTCTGATACACTCTCACATAGTGATTGGGTATTTACAAAGGTTTCGCAGAAACCGACCAATGACAATGCGACATCTGAGGAGCCACATTCAGACTCAAGCTTTACATGTGAAAGGATAGCAGCGATTCACATTCAATACATAACAGTGGCTCTTTGGCGCTGCGCCGGAGGCTCTTCTGAACACCGTTTCCCCATGTGGCACCTGCCCCATGTTTCAGAAAACTAGGCAAAGACCCTTGTCTGTCAGGGCTCCTAGTTGACAGGTAATTCTCACCTTGAAATAGCCGCTGCCAGAGGAATGGGTAAGCTGGGAACATAAGGTAGAAAATTTCTTATCTGACTGGGCCCTCTGCCCAGATGTTTTGTTATGTCTGCTACTGTTTTGCTGGCTGGCATGTTCTTATCCCACTTGTCATGAACAGTATTTACTGAAAGGCAAGACTAAGTTCTTTTTCAAGTAGGAAAGAGCAGGAGACCAGGAGCACCTTAATGACTAACCAGATTTGTGGGCAGGGGAAGACCTTTCGTTAGTCACTGCGCACTTAAGTGAGCTCCTACCCTGCCACAAATTTGGTTAGTCTTTAAGGAGCTACTGGACCCTTGCTCTTTTCTGCTACGGCAGGCAGAGTAACACGGCTCCCCATCTTGATCTTCTTCTTTTTCCAGGTGTGTGTATGTGTGTTAAGTGCCATCACGTCGCATCCGAGACACGGCGACCCTATGGATTAATATCCTCTGAAACGTTCTTTCGGTAACGGATCTTGCAGACAGAGGACTGTGACCTCCTTGATTGGAGTCCATCCGTCTCATGTTGGGTCTTCCTCTTTTCCTGCTGCTGCCTTCAACTTTTCCTAGCACGATTGTCTGTTCCAGTGACTTTTGTCTTCATCCTGTGATGTGACCAAAGTACAATAACCTCAGCTTAGACATTTTAGCTTCAAGGGAGAGTTCAGGCTTGCTTTGATCTAGAATCCAATGACTTGAAAAGAGCGGGTTCTCTTAAATTTGCATAAAAGCTACAGTTCAGTCTAATACCTAGCAGTTCGAAAGCAAGAAATTGCAAGTAGATAAATAGATACCACTTTGGTGGGAAGGTAACAGCGTTCCGTGCGCCTTGGTGTTTAGTCATGCTGGCCACATGACCACAGAAACGTCTTCGGACAGCGCTGGCTCTTCGGCTTTGAAACAGAGATGAGCACCGCAATCCTAGAGTCGGATTCGACTGGCTTTTGAGCAAGGGAACCTTTACTTTTACCTTTATGTTTAGTGGGAGGTCCTCTTACATTCAGGGTCATCGTCCTTTCACATAAATATGATACATTTTAAACTGGTTGTTTTAATTTTTTTGGGGGGGGTGTAAGATGCCCTGTAGATCTTTGGAAACCCTCGACAGTCTTGTTCGAAATATGTTCATAATATATGGTGGTGTCAGTCAACCTGCAAGCCCGTCATTTAGATTTTTGGATAGCATTTGATAGTTCGCTTACGAAAGGGCAATGGCACTTCATACTTTACCCCAGGGAAAAAGAATAAGCAAAGAGACACCTACAGATCCACAGTGCTCGAATGTCATCAAATCCCAAGGTTAATTTTCGAAGTCCAAATCAAGAACGAAAAAAATTGATGGATTCAGAAAGAATTCTTACAGTACTTATCTAAATTTGAAGCTTTGTCACAGTTAGTAATGCAGCCCCTTAGACGTGCTCATCAGAGTTAAATGGTGTGTGTCCAAGATAGTTTTGGACATTCACAAAATTCATTTGGGATTATCAATATTCAGGTGTGAACGTTTCCAACAGTCATTGCATTTTGGCGTTCCTTGTAAAATACCCCAGGCACAACTAGGTAACAATCTAGCACCTATTTATGTGCCTTGCCTTCCTTTAAAAAATAAGACAGGTTATTAGTTTTACAAATATTAATTTTACAAACTTTACAGGTATGCAAAATAGGTGGGTAATGTTTTTCCATTCACACAGCGGTCTTAGTAAGCCTGGGGTACTGGGCAAAAGTCCAGAATGGGGTCCCAGAATCACTTCCACCACCCCCACCCCTGGACCAAGGTAAGGGGTGGCCCTCACCGTACAAAGTGGGTGGGATCTGTTTTTCTGGAACCAGCTGCCCAAGGACTGGACCCAGAGTGGGGGCAGCGGTGGGAGCCACTGCTCTTCTTCTTCCTTTTCCTCCTCCTCCTCCTCTTCCATGGGGGTGGGAAGGACTTTAGGTGGTTGCCCCCACCATGCGGGGGCCCAGGGTTAACTGCATGTGTTGCCGTTTGCTAAGACCGCCCCTGACCATTCAAAGTGTCGCATGGGAAGCATCCCCCCAAAACCACCCTGGATTAGCTCCTGGTGTATACACACGCTGGCGTGGTCTCTGCTATTTTCATCGCCTCGGTAGGTCCCTGGTAACGAAGCCTAATTTTTTGTCCATTTAATCAGCTCCTAATTATTGCAGGCCGCATGCGACTGGACAGACTCTTTTCTTTTTAAAACACTCATTATCCTGTCGTTTAATTTTCCTTCGCCCCACCCCTGAAGACTGATTGCTTCAGGTCACGATCCAAGTGTATATTTAGACACTGGGGTTTGTGACGGGAAACCAGCCGCTGATTTCCTATGTCACTGGCGTTCGCGCCCAGTAATTGAAGTCTGGGGAATAGACAATGCCTTAAAGTAACTCGTGATGTCTGAGCAAAACATTTGCACTTGGGTCTGACGATCCAGCCACTATTTTTCTGCGGGCGAAAAGAAATGATGGGCCTGTGTTTTTGGACTCCTCCTTATCAGCAAGGGACACAGAAGCAGAGTTCCCAACTCTGGGTTGGCAAATTCCTGGAGATCTGAGGGCAGAGCCCGGGGAGGGCAAAGTTTAGAGAGGGGCGGGAGGGATGCGATGCTTACAGCGTCTACCTGCCAAAGCTGCCGTTTCCTCCAGGGGATCTGTTAAGTATGAGATGTCAGTCAGCTCTAACAAGTGGTTCAGTTTTATTTGAATATGACAGAAACCAACACGAAAACAGGAGAGCAGAAGGCTCTCTTTTAAACTTTCCAGGCGAGTATAACCACGCCCCTTAAGTGAGTTAATAACCAATTAAACTGCTTAGATAAAGTCCAATGACTTCAGTTCCCTCCAGAACCTCTCTTATGTTCTGATTGGTCTACTGTGCAGAGCAGCCAATCAGAACGTGCTTTATACGATACCAGCTTTAGCTGAAGCTCAGGCATACAATACATAATAATATATAACCGGATCTATCTTTGTTATCTGGAGATCAGATGTAATTCTGGGAGGACTCTAGGTCCCACCTGGGGGAAGGCAACCCTACAAGAGGCCTGTGGTATCTGGAACTCCTTCTCAAGGCAAGATTCCCATGGGAGGCCTGCAGGACAGACAGAAGAAGAAGAGAAGAAGAGATTGGATTTATACCCCGTCCTTCACTTGGACTCTCGGACCCGTTTACAAACTCCTTTCCCTTTCCCACAACAGACACCCTGTGAGGTAGGTGGGGCTGGGAGAGTTCTTTTGAGGACTGCTCTTGAGAGAACAGCTCTGAAAGAACTTGTAACTGACCCAGGGCCACACCAGCAGCTGCAAGTGGAGGAGTGGGGAATCAAACCCGGTTCTCCCAGATTAGAGTCTGCACACTTAACCACTATACCAAACTGGTTCTAACAGTAAGTTATCCCTTGGTAAATGTGTGTTTGGATTTATCCACCATCTCACTTCCTCTGCTGGGCATTCCATTGTTGTGAGTGTTGACGAAAGTCCACGGGGAAGTCAGCTGCCTTTCTGCTGCATGCACAGAGGTCTATATTCCTCTGAATCCATGTTTAGACAGGCCAAAGCAAGGCGTGGGTGGGGTATCTGCTGACGTGCCCTGTCTTAACCTTTAACCCAGTACTAGCCACCAAGTCTGCAGCATTGTCATGTGATGCCCCTCATGCCAGAAGCAAAGAGAGCACTTTATTTATTTATATAGCTATATTTATAATACACACAACTTTATTTAGATAGGTATATTTATGATACATGGCTACAATACATGATCTCCAGCATAAAGGTAAAGATTTCCCTTGCTTGAAAGCCAGTCAAATCCGACTCTGGGCTGCGGTGCTCAGCTCTGTTTCCAAGACGAAGAGCCAGCGCTGTCTGAAGACATTTCTGTGGTCATGTGGCCAGCATGACTAGATGCCGAGGCACACGGCATGCTGTTATCTTCCCACCGAAGCAGTATCTATTTATCTACTTGCAATTTCTTACTTTCGAACTGCTAGGTTGGCAGGAGCTGGGACCAGAGACAGGAGCTCACTCCGTCATGCGGCACTTGGGTCTTGAACTGCTGAACTACCGGCCTTCCAGTCTGCAGTTCAGCGTCTTAACCACTGAGTCACCACAGCCCCTATCTCCAGCATACGTTCAATGAAATCCATGTGCCGAATGGCTAACAGTCAACTTAGGTTTGATTCCTATTAGCAACGGTATTTTTTTAAAAAAATTAAGAGCATGGGGGATAAATCTGGGGGGGGGGGGTTATCCTTAGGGTCAGAAGCCATCACAAATGGGGGAACCAGCTGCCTAAAATTCCAGATTCCCATTTTCCCAGAAAAATTCGGAATATACTCCCAAGATCACCCTTGGGGGGGGGCATTTGGCCCGTGTTAAGAGTCTTGTCCAATGTATCTAGAAAATGGGGCCTGTCACCACGTTTTCCCCCCTAACCTTCTGCCAACAAGATGTGCAAGTTTCTCTCCCCACCTCCCATTTTTGGGAGGAGGGAGGTAAAGTTGGCTGCCCAGAGACGTAGAACATAAAATAATATGGTCAGCAGGAGAACAAGCCGTTCCCAGAAATGACAGTATTAAGGCTTCCTGGATTCATTGCTTGGTGATAGTTTTGTGCGTCGGCTGATTAAAAGATGTGGCGTATGCAGCTTCTGTAATTGATTTCCTATACTGTGATTTCAACTGCATTGTACCTGTAGACCAAGACAGTTTTGTTTTAAATTAATCATCCAGTGCAAATGTTGTTCTGCTAATGTGTTGTGCTGTTTCATCCAGCGTCATCATGAATTGTTGTCTTGTCTCAGCCAGTGTCATGAATTTTCTCTATCTGTTTGAGGTTTTAAAGTCACGGAAGAAAGAACCACAGATTCAGGGTAGGGTGGTTAAAAGAAATTCCCCTACTTCTGATTTTGCCTTGAAATCCAATAATCCTGTTCTTGTCCTCTGTTTAAGAATTTGGAGTTGGGTTCTAATCAATTCCATTTTGATCAAAGAGAAACTGGAAAAGAGGAAGAGCGGGAAGGGAGATTCTGCGGAATTTCGGGATTTTATTCTGGAGATGCTCAGGGGCCAACAACGTCATTCCAGACCTTCCTACCCTCTCACTAAAACACCGCCCTGTGGTGGGTAACACAAAAGGGCTGAAGTTTTAAAAGGGTGGATTAATTAATCTTCAAAGAGGAATGAAAGCAAAATTCCTCTCTTAAAAGAGAACGAAAAAGAAGAGAGAATAAGAAGAACTGAAGGCTATATTTTTAAAAGTGGATTTTTTTGGGGGAAAATTCTCCACCTCATAACAGCCCAAGTTCAAAATCCAAAAGTGTTTATAACAACCTTGATGAAGTTATTGAAGACCTGTGCAGCTGAATTACTGGGTCAAGCCAAGATCCATTTGGTTCAGTAGTCTGTGCCTTCCGGGAACACATAAGAAAAGACCTGCTAGATCTGACCAAGGGCCCACCTAGGTCAGCGCCTCTCTTCCGACTAGGGTTGCCAACTTACAGGTGGTGGCTGAAGATCTCCCACTATTACAACTGATTTGCAGGTGACAGAGATCAGTTCACCTGGGGAAAATGGCCACTTTGGAAGGTGGACTTTCACACATTGTACCCCACTGAAGTCCCTCCCCTTCCCAAATCCCGCCCTCCTCAGGCTCCACCCCCAAAATCTCCAAGGATTTCCCAACCTGGAGCTGGCCACCCTACTTCCAACAGTACCCTACCATTGAGCTGTCATGAAATGGCTGTTGGCCTATCCTCCATGAATTTATTGAATCTCATATTAAAGCCATTTAAGCTACTGAATGTCACTACATTTTGTGGCAATGAATTCCACAAGTTATTTATGGGTAGTAGAGAGAGCGAGAGATCTGTCCTGACCTACCTGTCAGATCTTGGAGGCTAACTGAGCAGGGTCCGCCCTGGTTCGTACTCGGAACAGGAGTCCACCAAGGAAGTCCAGGGCTGCTACTCAGAGGCAGGCAATGGCAGACCACCTCTGAACATCTCTTGCCTTGAAACCTTACTGGGCTGCAACTTGACTTGATTATATTGTGCATCAATTTCATTGGGTGACCCCCAAGTTCTAATATTATGCGGAGGAATAAGCGTCCTTTCTGTCTACTGTTTCTGTGGCATGCATTTCATAGAATCATAGAATGTTAGAGTTGGAAGAAGCCTTGCAGGTCTTCTAGTCCAACCCCTGCACTCTGCAGGAGCGAAGCCAAAAGGTAGCCCTACATACCTACAACATACCCAAAAGATTCCAGCCTCCGCTTGAAAACATCTAGGGAAGGAGCATCCACCACCTCCCAAGGCAGACTATTCCACTGCTCAACCACTCTTACAGTTAGGAAGTTTTTCCTGATATCTAGCTGGTAACGACTCCCTTGTAATTTCCACCCATTAGATCTAGGGTGATTTCCCACTAAAGCTGCCGTGGGGTTGCGCCGCCGTTTGCCCCGAGATTTTTAGTCAATTTCACACCCGAAGCCGCGGGGCTGCATTTTGACCCGCGGCTTTGCTGATTTCCCCCGCAGTTTCGTAATCCTGTTTTTTGAGGATTACGAAACTGCGGGGGAAATCGGGCGAAGCCGCGGGTCAAAATGCAGCCCCGCGGCTTCGGGTGTGAAATTGACTAAAAATCTCGGGGCAAACGGCGGCACAACCCCGCGGCAGCTTTAGTGGGAAATCACCCTAGTCTTGCAATCCGGAGCAAGAGAGAATAGATCTGCTCCATCTTCAACATGACAGCCCTTCAGATACTTGAAGACTGCAACCAGGTCCCCTCTAAGTCTTCTCTTTCCCAAGCTAAACATACCCAACTCTTTCAGCCTTTCCTCATAAGACTTGGACTCCAACCCTCTCACCTTCCTATTTAGCTGGTAACAACTCCCTTGGAATTTCCACCCATTAGATCTAGTCTTGCAATCCGGAGCAAGACAGACTAGATCTGCTCCATCTTTTACATGACAGCCCTTCAGATACTTGAAGACTGCAATCAGGTCCCCTCTAAGTCTTCTTTCCCAGGCTAAACATACCCAACTCTTTCAGCCTTTCCTCATAAGACTTGGATTCCAACCCTCTCACCATCCTATTTACCCTCTTCTGGACACGCTCAAGCTTGTCAACATCCTTCCTAAAGTGTGGTGCCCCAAACTGTTCCCCTTAATCTTTCTAAATGGAACAGATCCAAATGTTTTTGGATCTTTGGTCTTGAAGGAAAGGTACTCCTTAGTTGCCCTCTTCTGCCATTCTCCCAGCTCTGCAATATCTTTTTTTTTAAAAAAAGATATGTCTACCAGAACTGTACACAGCATTCCAAATAGGGCTCCACCACAGATCTAATCAAGGGCATTATGATACTGGCTGTTTCATTTTCAATCCCTTTGGTAATAATCCTTAGCACAGAATTTACTCTCCCCCCCCCCACTGCTGCCTTTACAATTAATTGACCTTGTCAGTGATTAGGACCTAAGGTTGCCAGCTCTGGGTTGAGAAATACCTCACTGGCTTTGAACTTTATCGACCATATTGTAGCTTATTCAGAAGACATGGAAAGGTAGTTTTTGAGGCTTTTTTGCCATCCTCCTTGGCTGTTTCCACATCAGGATTCCCCCCCCCCTGGAGTCCAGAGTGGACGTTACCGTGGGTGCGAGGGCTTCCTCTCACTAAACCTGATTGTCCCACCTGCCCCTTCCTGCGGCAGCCAGAAATGTTCGGTATAATCAGGGCTCTTTTTGTAGCAGGAACTCCTTTGCATATTAGGCCATACACCCCTGATGTAGCCAGTCCTCCAAGAGCTTACAGTAGCCCCTGTAAGAAGAGCTCATGGAGGATTGGCTACATTAGGAGGTGTGTTGCCTAATATGCAAAGGAGTTCCTGCTACAAAAAGAGCCCTGGGTATAATCCTGTTCTGGGAGGAGAGAGGATTCCCAGTTTGGCAGCTCTGGTTTGGGAAATACCTGGAGATTTGGGGGTGGAGCTTGGGGAGGGGAGGGGCCTCAGCAAGGTATAATGCCATTGCAGCTGCCGTCCCTTTGCCCCAAGGAAACTGATCTTGGCTGTCTGGAGATCAGGTGTATTTCCGGGAGACCTCCGGGTACCACCTGGAGAGTGGGAACCCTAATGTCATGCCCGCTTGTACTCAATAGGATTATTGAATGGTGAAAGAGAGCGGTTGCCTCTCTGGTCTTGTTGTTGTTGGTGAGGCCATAGGCACTATCCAGTAGATGCCCGGCGCAGTAACATATCCATGTACACATGCAGCAGTCTCACCAGGAGCGGAGGTGCTAGCAGAGAGGGATGGGGTGGAATGGAAAGGACTTGCAAAATGTATCTCCAGCGCTAGGCCAAACCGAAAAGGAAGACCTTTGTCGTTTGGTGCAACAGAGCCGTTTTCAAAATGCAGAGCTGGTCTTCCGGGGAAAGATCCGCACACGAGATACCGATGAGAAAGGAACGCAGCGGCTGTTGTTACAGAATCCTGGCCCGTGACGAGCACCCAAATAATGATCTGCCGGCACGAGCTCGACTTTGAAAGCAGAGTGTTGATGTGTGTCATCGTGAATGTTGTCGTGATCTCATCGTTCACAGTCGCTGCTTTGGCCGTGCTGGGTGAATAACAAATGAGAGTGTTCTGCAGCCCAATTCAGGCCAACCGTTACATAAGTGTATCAGCAGTGCTCATCTTAATCCCTCTCCGGGCCTCTCCCTTTCTCCGTCCTGCCCTGTTGCAGCAGCTCTTAAGCCCAAAATCTCTCGTCTGGGTTCATTTGCATTTGCAGAGCAGTATTTGCAATTGCGGGGTGGTGGTGGCGGTGGCTTGAAGCGGCCAATATATGATGAAAGGGAAGAAACCGGCATCCATTTAACGCTGGAGCATTGGGCTGCCAACTTCCAGATGGGGGCTGGAGTCCTCCTGGAATGATCATCACTGATCTCTAGATGACCGAGATCTATTCCACTGGAGAAAATGGCAGCTTTGGAGGGGGCGGGGACTCTATGGCATCACATGCCTGCTGAGCTCCCTCCCCTCCCCAGGCTCCGCCCTCCCCAAGCTCCACCCTCAAAACTCCGGGAATTTTCCTACCTGGCTGGTCCCGCATTGGGCAGGGGGTTTGCATTAGATCAGGGGTGTCGAACTAATTTGTTATGAGGGCCAGATCTGACATAAATGAGACCTCGTTGGGCCGGGCCACGTGGGTCATAAAATGTAATGCCAGGGAGCGGAGATATAAACTTTATAAAGGACACAAAACACAAAGGGTTTTTTAAACTTAAAATAAAAACATGCTTAAAACATGAGCACTCTTGCAATATTTTGTTTATTTAACAGTGTCTGATAACTGACACCTCTTACTCTGAATTATTGCATCAAAATGTCTGTGCTGTTGCAATCTTGAGTCTGCTGTTCAGGTGTGTCTCTGTAAGCTCCAAACCTATGATGACGCAGCGGCAGCGGAACTGGAAGAAGAAGCAGAAGACAGCCAGTTCCACTGCGGGCCTGACAGAAGCCCTCCGGGGGCCTGATCTGGCCCCGGGCTGCATGTTTGGCACCCCTGCTATAGAGGTTTGTGGGTAGAGGTCTTGAAATCACTTCTGCAATGGTTTCCTCAGGGCCAAACTAGACAAGACACTGGGAGATCCCTAAATGGACCCCCCCCATCAAGTATTTCTTAAAGGTAAGTAGCAGCTGCATGGGACTAGGGTTGCCAGCTCCAGGTTGGAAAATTCCTGGAGACTTGGGGGTGGAGCTTGGGGTGGGGGGGAACAGAATGCCATAGAGTTCAGTGGAATGTAATCCCATAGAGCTCACCCTCCAAAGCAGCTGTTTCCTCCAGGGGAGCTGTTCTCTGTAGCCTGGAGATCAGTTTTAATGTCAGGAGATCTCCAGGCCCCACCTGGAAATTGGCAATCCGACATGGGAGCCTGATTCAGAACAAAGTTGCTATGCAGGGAAGGTTCACCTTTCCCCCTGTATAATTTTTGAAACTCCAGATACAGCTTGGCTGCTTTTTCCCCATTTGGGAAAACAGACAAATTGCCACGTTGCTTGAATGCAAACAGCCCAGGGGAGCGATATTGAGGGTCAAAAACCAGTTCGGAAGGGGAAGGGTTTAACCCCTGTGCCGTAGCCATGATCTGAGCTGGGGTATCCTGTAGTGCTATCCTTGTATCTATCCCAAGGGCTGTTCCTTGTGTGGGAGCAGTTTGGTGTAGTGGTTAAGAGCAGTGGATTCTAATCTGGAGAACTGGGTTCGATTCCCCACTCCTCCACATGCAGCTGCTGGTGTGACCTTGTTCTCTCAAGAGCAGTTCTCTCAGAGCTCTCTCAGCCCCACCTACCTCACAGGGGGTGTGTTGTGGGGAGAGGAAGGGAAGGAGATTGTAAACTGCTCTGAGACTCTGAGTGAAGGGAAGGGTATAAATCCAATCTCCTCATCTTAAAAAAATCTATAAATTGGATCCAGCCTCAGGCATAATTTACATTTATGTGAACCGGGGGGCAGGGGCGGGGGGATCCAATTTGTTAAAAAATATTTTGGAGGGACTTCCTAAAATGGTAACTCTAAGGCAGAGATGCCCCTCCACCAGTTCTTTATGACACAGAAACAGTCCCAAGGGAACCTGAGCACCATTCCATCTTGCACTGCAGGGAATCAGCAGGAGAGTTTAAAATACACTTCATCATCTGCCTGACCATCCAGGAATAGTAAAGCGCCCCCACAGAATATCAGCAGCTGCCAGCTTACAATTATCACGATGACATGAAGTAGCCAATGGCAGGAAAGTATCAGAGATCAAAGCTGCTCATAGTACCTTCAAAGTTGGGGGTCTCCAACCTTTTTGAGCCTTCAGGCGCCTTTGGAATTCTGGCACAGGGTGGCAAAATGGCTGCCGCAGGAGGCGGACCCGACCACAAATTGGCCACCACAAGAGGCGGAGCCAACAACAAAATGTCAGGGAGTGAGCCCATGCATAACTCTAATAGTTATGCCCGTCAGAGCTCACTACATATAGAATTATGAGGAAAATTTCTGCATTCAATGATGGATAAATGATAGAAGACACACCTTTGTAATTTATGGTCCTCGTTTGGATGAAGTCTTCATGGAACGAATAGATATTACGGAAAACTTCGTCAACAATCATCACAACTACATATGGTCCTCTTTTGCACTTTGTTTGTATTTATATGCATGCTGGAATATTTGTTATAATTATATTGTTCCATTTGGAGTGTGTAGAGCTTTATTACAGCTTTCTGTTCTGTTTCTTTGGTCATTTGGACTTTTGTGGTATATGTGTAACTCTAATAGTACTTCTTTAGCATTTCGGGCAGAAGCTCTGGTTAACAGGATGCCTTTTAAAATGAACATATCATTTAAAAACATTTTCTTGCATCCACGCAGCTTATCTTCAGTCACTCAGTGAAGCTTGTAAAGGCAACTTAAAAAAAAATCTGCACAGCCAATCAAATCTCCGATGGCCAATCAGAAGCCCCGCTGGGCAAAAGTCCCACTTGGCCCTACCCACTTTCTAAAAACACTTGGTGGACACCAGGAAAGGAGATGGCAGGCACCGGGTTGCCCATGGGCATCATGTTGCAGACCCCTGTTCTAGGGTCTCTCTATGGCCTTCCCTCCTCATTAGTGGTGCAAATGAGAGTCTACACATAGGGATGCCAGCCTCCAGGTGGGACCTGGAGATCCCCTGGAATTACAGCTCATCTCCAGATTAGAGATATCAGTTCCCCTGGAGAAAAAAAATGAAGCGTTGTAGGGTTGACCCTATGGCATTGTACCCCACTGAGGTCCTTTTCTTCTCCAGGCTCCATCCCCAAATCTCTGGGAGTTTCCAAGACTGGATCTGGCAACCCTACGGCCCCCATTCCCTGCCAGTGGCTGGGGGGATCCAGCTACCCTACTTCTACAGGAGGTCACAGGCTGCTCTGATTTCTTACCCCTTTGTGAATTATTCTCAGTGAATCTTGCTATGGATTAATCATTCACCAATATTTTTACATTTATCCTCCGGCACAATACACACAGGGGTACCATCTGTTGGAGTAAAGGCGACTCAGAAAACCTGTGGACACTGGGGTGTGTCTGTGTGCTGTATTTCCCTTTGCACTAAATCCAAACTGTGTATATATCATGTGATGCCTTTTCTTTGTCTATACCAGAAGCTTGTCTTTGACTCATGTTTTCTTCTGTGGTTTTACTTTCTCTCCTTGGACTCTTGCAAGAGGCAAGAAACTTCTGAGGATCTCTCTTGCACAACCAAGCCGGGACCACACCCTCATGTGCAGCTGAAACAGCTGGCCACTTGTAATAGGGTACAGTATTATTTGATTAGGGTTCTCTTTCTTCCCCTCCAAAATGCGTGTGGAAGTGAATAACCAACATTAAAAGTTCTTGACTGATTCCGCAAAAGCAGTTGTTCCGCCCTCGGTCTCCTGTCCCCCCACCCCAGTTGTACTGCTCAATTTCCCACCATCTGTTGCATGGCCGCATTTTGACCCGCATCTTCCCCCGATTTCCCTCCCACAAGGGAAAGTCGGGCGGGGGGAGATGTGGGTGAAAATGCGACCGCACAGCAAATAGTGGGAAATTGAGCAGTACAACCGGGGACCGAGGATGGAACAACTGCTTTTGCAGAATCTGTCCTTCACCGCCCCCCAGTTACCATCAGTGTTCCCTCTAAGCTGAGTTAGTGTGAGCTAGCTCACAGTTTTTTAGCTTCCAGCTCACACAATTTTGTCTTAGCTCGGGAAGGACGGCTCCGGAGCAAACTACTTTATGCAGCAGCCGAATAATTCATGCAGAACTTTAATGCCACTAACTTACGAAAAGCCCCTGGCTCTGGGCAGTCTCTGTCACCAGGCAAGGGCAGGCAGGCAGATCCAGTTCGGATTCATATGACAGCAGGCACCGCAAGGGCTGCTGTCACCAAGACCTCGACAGTCGGCACCCTTCTGTGCTTGAATAGCACAGAGAGATCACTTTTCTTAAACTTTGGTCCTGCTTCAAGCCCCACACCTTGCCAGAGTCTGTGGTGTTCTCTGTCGTCTGTGGCTGGTCAATCAGTCATCTTCTACTCTCCTGAAGTACTAAATAAAAAGCAGATCACAACTTAACTGGGGTAGTCCCTCCCAATGCTATGCTTTGTTCTTTATAAAAGGCCATTCTCTGAACAGCAGTTAAAAGCGCTAGTAAACAGAAAGGTGACTACCAATGGGTGCCCCCGGTTAGGGGAATATGGGTACGATTTTGAATAAATGTCCTCGTAATATACCTATCTGGCTTGGTGTCATTGAAAATTGAAGATGTGCATTCTGGATGATTCTTATGTGTATTTGTATCCCATTTAAGTCTTGCAAATTATTATCTGCAGAATTTTTTTATAAAAACAGTAAGGGGTTTGGAAGCATGTGTTTTAAGGCAATGGCTGTGAGTGTTAGGATCTCACCAACAGCATGCCATGCACCACACAGCTCAGGTCCTTTAAAAACCTATGGGGACGAGTGCCTTGCAACTAAACATGTGTGTGTGTGTGTGGGGGGGTGCTAGCCCATCAGGTGCTTGGTCATGCAAGACTGTGATGCAAAACAAGTGTGGCTCATTGTGGGAGTGGCGTGGTACATGTTATTTTTTTGCATTTTGCATTTATTGAAATGAGTGTTCCCTCTAAGCCAAGTGAGTGTGAGCCAGCTCACAGTTTTTTAGCCTCCGGCTCACATATTTTTGTCTTCGCTCGGGAAGGAGGGCTCCGGATCAAACTAATTTATGCAGCAGCCAAATCACCTGCTCACAACTTTAATGCTGGTAGCTCACAAGGTAGATTTTTTGCTCACAGGACTCCACAGCTTAGAGGGAGCCCGTGAGCAGAAAGGGCAGGATGTAAATGTGAAAAATAAAAAAAAGAGGTAGATGTTTTAGTTCAAAATTGGTGCTTGAACACGTGCGCTGTGTCTCCAGGTCCAGACGGAGTTCGAAGTAAATTGTAGATGGGTCAATGAACAGCGTTCCGTGCGCCTTGGTGTTTAGTCATGCCGGCCACATGACCACGGAAATGTCTTCGGACAGCGCTGGCTCTTCGGCTTTGAAACGGAGATGAGCACCGCAACCCTAGAGTCGGATTCGACTGGCTTTCGAGCAAGGGAACCTTTACCTTTACCATGATATCCAGTTACTAGGTTCCATGGTCGCTTGCTCAGCATTCTCCGTCCTTCCACATAACTTGTTGGCCCCAAGAAGTGGGGCCCAGCAGCTCAGTCATCATCAGTACGTCGTGACGCTTGGCATTCCCAGAGAGGTTCTAACTAATAGTTATATAGCTTGCCCTGAGCTGAGCCCTTTCTGCACTGACAGCTTGCTCCGGAGAATCTGAGGAGTCAAGCCGTAAGGATTGACTTTGCAGTCGCACATATTCCCTCTGTACTGTTTTCCCCCCTCTCCAGTTTATTTATTTTTGTATTCTGCATGCATTCTGCATCTACAAGCAAAACCCACATTTTCCGAGCTAACTGGCTGCCAACCCCTCCCTCCCTCCGTGATTCTGCAAAAAGAAGCAGCACCAACTTTACGCAGAGAGTGATTAAAATGTGGAATTCGCTGCCAGAGGATGGAGTGACGGATACAAGAACAAACAGCTTTAGAAGGGGATTAGGCAGACCCATGGAGGATAAATCTATAGATGGCTGCTAGCCGTGGTGGCTGAGGGGAACCTCCACATTCAGAGGCACAAGTCCTTTGGATCCCAGAGCCAGGAGAAGGGGAAGGCCTTGGCCTCTATGCCCTGTTGTTGGCCCTCCAGAGGAACTGGTTGGCCTTTTGTTTCTTAAGCAAGCAGTCCCACAGTTTGGATTGGGGCCAACATCAAAGAGGTGAAGGGGTTTCGGCTTCCCCTATGTCTTTTCCCCCACCCTAAACTCATATAGGGGCTGTGGTGGCTCAGAGGTTAAGATGGTGAGTTGCAGACCAGGAGGTCGGTAGCTTGGCAGTTCGAGACCCGAGTGCCGCGTGATGGAGTGAGCTCCCGTCTCTGGCCCCAGCTCCTGCCAACCTAGCAGTTTGAAAACAAGAACTTGCAAGTACA
Source organism: Gekko gecko (assembly GCA_029375565.1). Taxonomy (NCBI): domain Eukaryota; kingdom Metazoa; phylum Chordata; class Lepidosauria; order Squamata; family Gekkonidae; genus Gekko; species Gekko gecko. The sequence continues at coordinate 125,647,571 of JAPDNY010000008.1, forward strand.
TAAATACCTTCGGTGGGAAGGTAACAGCGTTCCGTGCACCTCAGCGTTTAGCTATGCAGGCCACATGACCACGGAGAAGTCTTTGGACAATGCTGGCTCTTCGGCTTGGAAACGGAGATGAGCACCGCCCCCTAGAGTCGGATTCGATTAGCTTTCGAGCGAGGGAAACCTTTACCTTTACTAAAACCGCACGTAGAAGTTGGCCATCCCTGCCGTAAACCAACTCAAAAACCAACTCTTACTTTGTTTCATGTTTTAGCATTGTCAAGTTGACTGAATTGGACACGCACCGATGCTAACTTGCTTCGGATCGCGCTGTCTAAGCTTAACTTTGGTAGCATCTGTTGTCTCAACTCCCATTGCTTGAATTTTCAGAACCGTCTCTCGGTAAATAACATTAAAATGGAATAACTAGGAACATAAATAGCGTCTTTTGTTGCTATGCTGTGTCAGCCTTTCGGAGTGAGCCTGGAAAGGTTCCATTTACAATGGCTGGAACTTGAAACTGCTGCAGTCAAATGCATTCTTTAACCTGCATATATTTTTAATGAGGTCTTTCCAGTGTTCAGTTATAGGGGGCCACTGAAGGCATTCGGTACACAAGCAACCTCCCCGCCCTCTGCACACAATACCTTGGGCTCATCTACCATAACTCAGGCTCACGTTCAACAGAAGTTAAATGAAAGTTTTAGGCTGTATTTACGGTATTTAGGCAGCAGAGACTGAATGAATATGGCTACATTGCACGTTCTCTTCACAGAACTCCGGTTATCTCTTGTCTGACTCTGCCTGTTTATTGCTGGACAGAACGCCTTGATGAGAAAACTGGAAAGTGAGCGAAAAATCTAAAGGTGATCCAGTTCCAGCCCAGAACGGAAAGTTCTAAACTTAACTTTTTACTGCAGTGATGTGGTGCCCAACAACATGCTTCCTTTTGCCCATTTCCTTCTTTTTTATAGCACTCATTCCCCAAAGCAAAGAAGTACTTTAGAAGAGCCTGGTTGACATACATTTGAAGTCTGTGCTTGAAACCAGCAGTCTCTGTCACAGAAGGACTCTTAGCCTGGAACCTCCCGATGTGTTTGCGATTGGCCCCACAGCCCGACAGCCATTTTGTGGTGTCTACCGCTACACATTTTTCAAAATCTGTGAGGTGCCCACAGGCCGATGAAAGCTTGAGTGTGCCTGTTACTACACCAGAGTGGGTGTAGTGGCCTGCTTTGAATGGCATTCCCGGCATCCTTTTTTGGTGTAGTGGTGAAGAGCGACAGGACTCTAATCTGGAGAACCAGGTTTGATTCCCCACTTCTCTGCATGAAGCCAGCCGGGTGATCCTGGGTCAGTCACCGTTCTCTCACAGTTCTCTCTCAGCCCCGCCTACCTCACAGGGTGCCTGTTGTGGGGAGAGGAAGGTGATTGTAAGCCACTCCAAGACCCCTTCAGGTAGTGAAGGGCAAGGGTATAAAATCAACTCCTCCTCCTCTTCCTCCTCTTCTTCCAAAATTAAGGTGTTCACGGGGGCTAAGGTTGCCAACCTCTAGGTGGTGGCTGGAGAACTCCTGGGATTACAACTGCTCTTCATGTGACAGAGCTCAGTTCACCTGGAGGAAATGGCCCCTTTGGAAGGTGGACTCTGTGGCATTATATCCTACTGAAGTTCCTCCCCTCCCCAAACCCTGCCCTCCTCAGGCTCCACCCCCAAAATTCCCCAACCCACAGCCAGCAGCAACCCAAAGGGGGACCTTGCTTGCAGTTAGAATCATGGCAGGGGGGAAGATTAAGGGTCTTACACATACCCCATGGCTATTTCGGATCAGGAAAACAGTAAAGGAAGAAGCCTCAAATCCCGCCTCCCCCTATCCCAGGGTCCTGATTGTAGCTGGCTCCCAGCATCCCTCATTTCTACGAGGAGGGAGAGTGCTGGGAACTTCCTTCACAAAACTCCAAGCATCTAGGGAATTAAATCTTTTAATATAAGAACCCTAAGTGAAGTTGGAGGGCCGTGGTGGCTCAGAGGTTAAGATGCAGAGCTGCAGACTGGAAGGTCTGTAGTTCGGCAGTTCGGGACCTGAGTGCCATGTGACGGAGTGAGCTCCCGTCTCTGGCGCCAGCTCCTGCCAGCCTAGCAGTTCGAAAGCAAAGAAACTGCAAGTAGATAAATAGGTGCTACTTTGGTGGGAAGGTAACAGCGTTCCATGCGCCTGTTTTCAGGGAGGGCGGGGTACAAATTAAATAAATAAAATAAATAAATTAGTCATGCTGGCCATATGACCGTGGAAAAAGTCTTCGGACAGCGCTGGGTCCTCAGCTTGGAAACGGAGATGAACACTGCCCCCTAGAGTCGGATTCGACTAGCTCTCAGGCAAGGGAAGCATTTAACTTTACCTTTAAGTGGAGTTGACGGAGCTCTCTTGGAGGTGATGCTTCATAATTTGCCCCTCTTGTGACAAAAGGTTTAAAATTATTGGGGAGAAGGAGCTCTGGAGAGAAGGACAGCCGGTCTTTTAAATTATTACTTCCTCCTCACATACCCGCATGGTCCGCATGGTCAAAGCAATGGTATTCCCCGTAGTAATGTATGGCTGCGAGAGTTGGACTATAAGGAAGGCCGAGCGCCGAAGAATAGATTCTTTTGAACTATGGTGCTGGAGAAGACTCTTGAGAGTCCCTTGGACTGCCAGGAGATCAAATCAGTCAATCCTAAAAGAAATCAACCCTGATTGCTCCCTGGAAGGCCAGATCCTGAAGCTGAAGCTCAAATACTTTGGCCACCAAATGAGAAGGGAGCATTCACTGGAGAAGACCCTGATGCTGGGAAAGATTGAAGGTCAAAGAAGAAGGGGACGGCAAAGGATGAGATGGTTAGACAGTGTCATCAATGCAACGAACATGAAATTGAGCAAACTTCAGCAGACAGCGGAAGACAGGAGGGCCTGGCGTAAACTGGTCCATGGGGTCGCGAAGAGTCGGACTCGACTGTGCGACTGAACAACAACAAAACCTCACATACCCAAGAAGGAAGGCGCTTTTAAAGAAACTATTGCTGAGACTGAGAAAAGGGAAAACTTGGAAATTTGGCTCTCAGGCTCCCCACCTCTGTCCCGCACTGCCACAATATATTACATTTCAGAGTCGGAGTGTTGACTACCAGCCCTATTTAAATATTCACCAGGAGCCCGTTGCCAAGACGGATTAATTCATGGCATCATGTCCCAGGCAAGCTGTCAAATTGTCACAATTATTTGAATTGCCGGTGCCCTTCGTGACAATGTCGCACGGGAAGAAGCGACTCCCTTGAAGGTCCATTCCTCTCCGGGAATATGGATTCCCCCTCCATCAGATTTCCCCCTACACACCCCTTGAGTAGCAGAAAGTGACTGGATAAAGCCAAAAAGAAGCAGCAGGCACCTAACACACCAATTTAGAAATATCTATACAGCACTTCAGAGATGGCGCTAGACATATAACAGACCAGTAGGATTTAGAGTAATACTCCTGTTCGGGGCTTTTTCTGTAGAAAAAGCCCAGGAGGAACTCATTAGCATATTAGGCCACAGCCCAGTGTTACCAGAAGCTTGGCCATCCAGCCAGCCACACCCACCGTTTGCTTCTTATTCTGTTTACCTTGTTTGTTGTCCAAACCCAGGGCTTTTTTCATAGCAGGAACTCCTTCGCATGATAGGCCACACACCCCTAATATGGCCAATCCTAATGAGTTTCTGCTGTTGGGTGTGGCCTGTGATGCTAACGAGTTTCTGCTGGGCGTGGCCAATTCAGGAGCCAGACGGAACTCCATTCCTGTGTGTTCCTGCCCAAAAATAGCCCTGCTCCTATTGGTCTAGGGTTGCCAACCTCCAGGTAAGATCTCCCGCTATTACATTTGATCTCCAGATGACCAAGATCAGTTCCCCTGGAGGAAATAGCTGCTTTGGAAGGTGGACTCTATGGCATTATAACCTGCTGAGGCCTCCCCTCCCTAAACTCCACCCTCCTCAGGCTCCACCCCCCCAAAATCTTCAGCTGTTCCCCAATGCAGAGCTGGCAGCCCTAGGAGGGTCAGACTGTGGGGCTATATCTAAACTCAGACCTGGAGCAGGTATTCGCCAATAAAGGGAAGCAAAGATCAGTGGCTCTTAGGGTGGCCAGCTTTGGATGGGGATCTCCCTGGAGATGTCGGGGGTGGAGTCTGGAGAGGGGGGGTTTGGGGAGGGGGGCCTGAGCGGGGTATAGTGCCATAGAGTCCACCCTCTCTCACTCAGTCACTCACAACCTTTAGTAAAGGTAAAGGTTCCCTTGCTCGAAAGCCAGTCGAATCCGACTCTAGGGTTGCGGTGCTCATCTCCGTTTCAAAGCCGAAGAGCCAGCGCTGTCCGAAGACGTTTCCGTGGTCATGTGGCCGGCATGACTAAACACCAAGGCGCACGGAACGCTGTTACCTTCCCACCGAAGTGGTACCTATTTATCTACTTGCAATTTCTTGCTTTCGAACTGCTAGGTTGGCGGGAGCAGGAACTAGAGACGGTAGCTCACTCCGTCATGCAGCACTCTCGGGTCTCGAACTGCTGAACTACTGACCTTCCACAGCCTGCAGTTCAGTGTCTTAACCACTTGAGCCACCGCAGCTCCTCTCACAACCTTTATTGGCATATAAAATCAAGAAGATAAAACTTTGCCAAGGTAAAATTACATCTATAAGTCTTCGAACATCACAATTAGGAATAGTTCCTTGCTACCAAAATCTTAGACAGAGAACCAGCAGTCTATACAGTGACGTCTGGCGACTTATCAGCAAAAAGAAACCTAATTGCACCGTGAGAATGGGCCCTAGGTAGTCAAGGCTTAATCAGAAGTAGTCAGAGATGTGAGTAAAGGGGGCAGCGTAGCAGAATATGATCTAAAGTATCGGGTTCTCTTAAGTGGACAATTGCAAATCCTGTCACATTTTGGGATGCCTCTATATTTACCTGAGACCCAAGATGAGGGAAAAAACATTAAATCTGGCTAACATAATGTCAAGTAGTCCTGTCATAGGTGTGGAATGCAGAGGGAGTATGTTCAGTCTCCCCTCCTTTGTACTTTTCCCTCATTATCTGTTATCAGGTCTCCGACCTTGTATTCTCCAGCTCCTGGAGTCTTATGCTGGGAACCAATGGTTTTTAGATGTTATGCTTAGCATTGCCCGCTTGCTTGCCCACGCACGCGAAATGTATTCATTGGCTTTAGCTACATGGGGAGGTGTTTGAATGTAGTACAACTTAGAAGGCCCTATTGTATGTGGCCATTACTGACGCAAGCTGTACCCGTGTCTTTAGTTCTGATTCACCATAAAACATTGTCTTCTGAAGAAGCCCTGGGCTGTATGACCTGACTAAGGAGCCTGACACATAAAGGCTCTGCGTTGCAACGGGATGACCAAATTAGAGAAATATTGTGCCATACTGTTTGGTACATATCTAAGGCCAAGGGAAAGCAGGGAACAAGTGCCCCCGGTATCAGCCTGGATTGTTTGGGCTTCAATGTCCCAAATTTTTCTATGAATTGTCCAATATATAAAGGTCTCATCTTGATTTTCCAAAGTATCCAGGTCGATGCCAATTGAACATGTTTGGGGTGGGGTTTCTCCACCAGCCAGTTGGCCAGCAGCAGATCGGAGCCCCCAAAAGCAGAGGAACTCCAGCTGGGACCTGAAGGCTGGCAGCCCCTAGGATTGCCAACCTCTAGGTGGTGGCTGGAGATCTCCCGGAATTTCAACTCATCTCCAGGTGACAGAAATCAGGTGCCCTGGAGAAAATGGCTGCTCTGGAGGGTGGAAATTCCAGGAGATCTCCAGCCACCACCTAGAGGTTGGCAATCCTAGGGGCTGCAGCCTCCTCAACCCCCCCAGGTTCCACCCCCCGAGGGTTGCTCTTTGGTTCAGGAGCTTCTTTGTTTCGATGTGGGGAGGGAACCAAAGGCAGTCAGTGGAGGCCCAATATAATTTTGGATGGGACGGTGAGGTGAGAATCAAATATATTGATTGATATGCATCAGGGCCATGGTGAAAACCTAGGGTTGCCACCCTCCAGGTGGGACCTGGAGACCTTAGGGTTGCCAGGTCCTCGGGGGGGGGGCGGGGAAACCCCTGCTCAATGGGTCTGTTCCCAGCCAGCCTGGATTGGGCTGCCGGGGGGAACCCCACCCCCAAAGTGCCAGGACTGCGGAGACGTGCCTGGCGTGAGGTGACGTCATCGCAGGGACACATTGCAGGGGACACTCCATCATTCGAGGGAAAACTCTATGGTTTTCCCTCGAATAATAGTGGCCCTGACCCCAATGTGCCCGATGCGATGATGTCACGCGCTTCGCATGCGTGCCGAAGAACTCCCGGAGAAGGCCAGGACTCCCCCCGCTAAAGCCAAGGTAGGACTTGGCAACCCTAGGAGACCTCCCGCTATTAAAATTGATCTCCAGACAACCAAGATCAGTTCCCCTGGAGGAAATGGCTGCTTTGGGGGGTGGACTCTGTGGCATCATACCCTGCTGAGAAATCCCTCCCTTCCCAAATCCAGCCCTCATCTGGATCCACCCCAAAGTCTCCAGGTATTCCCCAATGCAAAGCTGGGAACCCTACAAAGATCAGACTGTGCGGATTATATCTAAACCCAGGCCTGGAGCAGATATTCTCCAATAAGGGGGACCAAAGACCAGCACCTGCCGTTGTGGCTTGAAATTCAGCAATCTGGGGGGGAGGGAACAACAACATGGATGTGATGCTAGTCCTCTGTAGGAATCGGCGGAAACGTTGAAGTGTTACTATTAGAGTTATGCATCACCTCACTCCCTGACATTTTGTGGTCGGTCCCGCCTTCTGCAGTAGCCATTTTGTGTTTGGTTTGTGTCGCAGCCATTTTGTGTGGCACTCACCCTCCTGTGTCAGAATTCCATAGATGCCACAGATTTAAAAAGGGGGGCACCCCTGGCGTAGGCCTTCAGCCATTTCTCTAGTCATTAAAAAAGCAAACAAACATCAAAGGGTTGCATTCTCTCTGCCTGCCCTTTATGTTGCCGTCTTAAAGGTAACATGCTGAGCTTTCCGGAAGAGTTTGTTCAAATGAATTATAAACAGGCAAGCTGATAACTGTGGAAACATTAGAGCGCTGTTTGAAGCACAGATTATGTTTCAACACATGCTTACACTTTCAGTAAACAAAACAATAGGATTTTCCTTTCATTTCTTATCTTACAAAGGATTTCCACTGAGGCGTCCTGTTTACATGCTCACCTTACACCACCAGTCGTACAACTGGTTCCCCCTTTCGCTTAATTTGCATTAACAATTCTTATAACTTGCAAAAAAAGCACAAAAATTAAGCTGCCTGTCATGTCCTCCCTTAAGCATCATTAGTGTTAATTGCTTCACATCTTCAACCAATTAGCACCTCACTGCTTAGGAGGTTTACATGGAACCTGGGAAAGAGAAAATGTAAACAGAAGTGGGACACATCTCAAGAAAAAAGTGGTCAGCTCAGGTTGCCGGCTCCAGGTTGGGAAATACCTGGAGATTTGGGGAATGGCGCCTGAGAAGGGTGGGGTTTGGGGAGGGGAGGGGCTTGAATGAGGGTATAATACCATGGAGTCCCCCTTTCAAAGTGACCATTTCCTCCAGGGGAACTGATCTCTGTTGCTTGGAGATCAGTTGTGATCCCAGGAAATCTCCAGCTGCCACCTGGAGGTTGGCAACCCTATGGTCAGCAGAGATGGGTAGCTGATCAATTGTTAGGTGGACCAGAATTTAAGAATTCCCACTCAGAAAGATGTTCTGCATCCCTGTGTTGAAGGCTACCATATTTAGCTAGCAAGAACAGACGAGGCACCCTCTTGGCCCAGTCCTCTGGTTAGGTCTCTATTTATCAGCCTTGGACAGGGAATTACCAGTCCCCAGTCCCCCAATTTCCCAGCCCCCAGAAATGGTGACACTGTAGGAATTTCCTTTGTCAACCTGGAAGTGATATAGTGACGTTGTCAACATTACCATAGAGTTTCTGTTGATTCCTAGAGCTACCCTATGTCAGGGTTGTAAGGGAGAGGTATTGATAGGGAATTTTGGGGAATTCATCATCAATATTCTATAATAAGAATATTAGAGCCTGCTTTTAGAAACTAACATACACACAAGGGTGAACTCTGCTATAAAGTTCATTTGTAGAATATAAGCTTACACAGCAGAATGCAGGATGTTATCCATCAAGAGGTAGACATTTGCAAGTACAAACTTTTGATAAAAACAGCAACCAGGATATAATAAACATCTGCCATGGGAGGATGGGACAAGGTATAGCATTTCAGTCATGCTTGGTGATGGAGACCACCTGGTTTTCACTACAATGTAGAACCATAATTGGGAGAGTGTATGTACATATATGGAATTAACACAACAGGAAAGGGAGTGGACTATGGGGGGATTTAATTAAAACAAACAAAGGTGGGACTAGGGAAAAGAGGCAGTACAAGTTAGATTGTAAGTTTGTTCGCCAATTAACTAACAAACAGGGACTTTTTGCGAACGGGATAAGGCATTAGAGCTTGCATATGTTAATGAGGCGATTGTATAAAAGATGTATGTAACCACAGAACTATGAAGCCCTTGGCCTGAGTCTCTTAGCTCAGGCTGGGTTTCCCTGCTGCGCAACAGATACAGTAAAAGATCTTAATAACATCTCCACTCTGACTTTGCCTGATTTCTTTGTGGGGCAAAAGTTATTGTCCCTAACAGGATCATTGTCATCTTGTATCTTATTTTTTCCCACTGCTGTTCAGAGTGGCAGAGGGCAATGGGACTTGCTGGTGGGAGGCTTCATGCCAGGGTAGAAGGCGCCGCAAGCCTATATATAGCAGGCTTATTTAATTGAGCTTTTCACTGATTATTTTTGTGTGTGTGTGTGTGTGTTTTAAGATCCTGAGTATGTGTCCTAAGGATGTGTCTTAGCATAATTTATTTTTTATGGCATTTGTATTTAAAGTTCTTGGAAACCACTTTGAGTCAGAAGGACAAAGGTGGCAGATATGTGCCTTCAATAAAGAAAGAAGTACAGAAATAAAATACCCAAACTAGATTTTATTTAATTTGATTTTGCCTGTTCGGTTTTCTTCCATGCTTCAACAACAAAGGGGAATGGACAGGGTAATAATGGAGGAACAGAGGAGAAAATCCATCAACTGCAAAGAGAGCGCCCCCAGCCACATAATGAATCGTTGCCCTGTTTATGTCAGAAGCTGTACCAAATTAGGGGCACAATCCTTCATTCCATTCGCATTGTCCCAGTTTTATCAGCTAACATTTTAGTCCTAATTGCTTCTCTCACATGAGAATTGTGTGGATTTCTTCCCCTGGCTTCAGTATCTTAACCCCGTTTTACATTCAAGCCCTGCCTTGGCCTGATAATTTTTGGCTAGGGTTGCCAACTCCAGACTGGCATATTCCAAGAGATTTGGGGGTGGAGCCTGGGGAGGGTAGAATTTAGGAAGGAGAGGGAACTCAGCAGGGATGTGATGTCACTCTAGGACTTCAGTTTTGTCAGCAGAGTGTAGATGTGCAGTAAAGCAGAGCGCAAGCTGTTTAAAGAATAAAGTCGCTTTATTATGAAGAGAACAAACTTTGCAAGAAAGAGGAGAGAGAAAGAGAAGTCTTTTTTAGCTAGGAGAGAACCAGCAGAGAAGCAGCTCTCAGCAGGAGCAGGAAAAGCCTAAATGAACCAATCAGGAGACAGAAAGGAGAGTATTTGAAAATAGCAGGAAGTCCCTAATCTCACTATGCTAACTAGTGGTCCCCTCTGCTGCCCCCTGCAGGATGTTCTTATCTTTTTCATTATCTGTGCACGATAAACCTTGCATATTCCAACAAGTTTCTCCTAGCCCATGGTGTACCATAGAGTGCCTCAAAGATGCCATTTCCTCCAGAGGAACTGATCTCTGTAGTCTGGAGATCAATTGTACTTTCGGGAGATTCCCTAGGCCCTACCTGGAGGCTGACAACCCTACTTTTGGCACAGGTAGTCCTTTAAAAATAACATTGCTAACCTCCAGGTGGGGCCTGGAGATATCCTGGAATTACAACCAGTCTCTAGACTCCAGAGAGCAGTTCTTCTGGAGAAAATGGATTCTTTGGAGGGTGGACTCTATAGCATTGTACTCCATTGAGGTCCCTGTCATCCCCAGGCTCCATCTCCAAATCTCCAGGGGTCTGGCAACCCTTCCCTCCCCCCCTAGGCCTTTCTCCTCCCCCAACGCCATCCCCCCTAGGCTCCACCCACACATTGGAAATAAAAACTAAACCTCATAGCTTTTTTAACTGTACAGAAATTATTTTTGTTTGTTTGTTTCAATTTACAGTCCTGTATTCCTCAAGGAGCTCAGAGTAGTTTATATAAAATTGTTGGGTGATCTCTCATCTAAGCAGTTTTTGGGGCCGGGCCTCTTTAAATCTTCAGTTTCTCCAAATCTAAAGCAGGTGCGGGCCTTGTGATATGTACCTGAAGCTGTAGGTGGTGTTCCTATCAAAACAAGTTTGGCTGGGGTAGTCCTTGGAAACCACACCTCTTAGGCTGCTTCTGGTCTCCTAGGAGGGAGCCCAGTTGTTGTCAGTCTAGAACATTCAAGAGGATGAAGCCTTGGCTCAGCAACATTTTGGGTGCTTTCAGGCATGCTAAATAATGCAGTTCCAATCCCCTTCAGCGACTGCTTGCAAGTGGGTTTTGCCATTTCACACAGTAAAATCCCGTTGCCCAGTGCACTGAAAGTGGATTGAAAGTGTGTTATTTAGTGTGTCTGAAAGCACTTAATGTCTGCTTTGCATCCCAGGTTCAGCCCCTGGCATCTCCAGTTTAAAGGGGACTGGGGGTGGGTGGGAACATATGGGAGCTGCACCACATGGCATGCAAAATGACGTCACTTCTGGATTTTCCCAGATTAGCTCTAGGAATCTCCAGAAACCCTATGGTAAAACCATAGAATTTCTGGCAATTCCTAGAGCTACCTGACATCACTTCCACATTTTCTTGACGGTTTTTTAAAAATGTTTTTGCTACTGGTGTGAACAAGATCTTGGGGTATGGGTGGACTGTAAATTAAATATGAGCAGCCAGTGTGATGCAGTGACAAAGAAGGCTAATGTGATCTTGGGGTGTATCAACAGAGGCATAACATCCAAACTGCAAGATGTCATAGTCCCGCTGTACACTGCATTGGTCAGGCTGCACCTGGAGTATTGTGTGCAGTTCTGGAGGCCAAAAAGGATGCGGACAGAATGGAGTGGGTGCAGAGGAGAGCGACGAGGGTGATCGGGGGCCTGGAGACCAAGCCCTGTGAGGGACTCGGGAATGTTTGGTCTGGAGAAGGGGAGGTTGAGGGGGGACAGGATTGCCCTCTTGAAGTATTTGAAGAGCTATATAAATGAATTGAAAAACATTTGCAAGGAACTTAAATTTAATGGTTAAACTATTTCCTTTTGGACTTTAAATTTTTAAACTGGTCCAGGTGCAGGAATGAATGATTCTTATATGTAAAATGTTACCTGATATATTGAGTATGTGCTCTGTGTTTGTTGTAGGGTAGTTTTCTGTCTTTTCTGTTTTCATTTCATATGTTTGTTGTTGTTTTTTTTGCTTTCCCTTTTCTTTTCTTTTGGAAAATTAATAAAATCTTTTTTTTAAAAAAGAAGTATTTGAAACGCTGTCACTTACAGGACAGCAAGGAGCTGTTCCTGTTGGCAGTGAAGGAGAGGACTCACAAGAATGGGTTGAAATGAAAGGCAGGAAGGTCCCAGCTGGATCTTAGGAAAAACTTTTTGACAGTAAGAGCTGTGCAACACTGGAATCAGCTGCCTAGGAAGGTGTTGAGCTCTCCCTCTCTGGCAGTCTTAAAGCAACGGCTGGACAAATACTTGTCAGGGATACTCTCCTGCACTGAACAGGGGGTTGGACCAGATGGCCTCTATGGCCCCTCCCAACTCTGTGATGCTGAAATTCTAAGCTCAGCACAGTGGTGAGTGATATGAGGGCAGGGGGAGCAGAAGGAGGCCTGGCAAACCTGCAAAGGGAAGGTATTGGGGAAGACCCGTTTTTGCCTGAGACCCTGGGGAGTTGATGCCAGCCAGGTGAGGCAATAATTAGCTAGATGGACCAGTGGAATTGGGGAACAGCTGTGGCTCAGCCATAGACCATCTGCTTTGTGCATCGAAGGTCCCAGGTTCAGTCCTCAGGTTGCCTGGTTAAAGGATCAGGTAGCAGATGCTGCAAATGATCTTTCTCTGCCTGCACCCCTTGAGACCTGCTGCCTGTCAGCATAAGTAGTGGACTGGAGGGATCAGGGGTCTGGCTGGGCCTAGGGCAGTTTTATGTGAGGAGAACTCCTTCCTCATCTAACAATCTTCCTCTCATCTTACAACTGACATTGCCTTCTCCTCTACACCCCCACTCTCACCTACGCCTCCCTCCCTCTCTTCCAGCAGCCAAGAATGGGAGACTGAGAGCCAGCTTGGTATAGTTGTTAGGAATATGGACTCTAATCTGGGAGAACTGGGTTTGATTCCCTACTTCTCCACATGCAGCCAGCTAGGTGATCTTGGGTGAGTCACAAGTTCCCTCAGAGCTGTTCTCTCAGGAGCAGTTCTCTCAGAGCTCTCTCAACCCCACCTACCTCACAGGGTGTCCGTTGTGGGGAGGAGAAGGGAAGGGAGATTATAAACTCCTCTGAGATGCCAAGTGAAGGGCGGGGTATAAATCCAATCTCCTCCTCCTCCTCCTTCTTCTTTGATTGATTTAGGGTTGCGAACTTCCAGGTGCAACCAGTATATCTCCTGGAATTATAACCAGGGCTATTTTGGGGCAGGAACGCACAGGAATGGAGTTCCGTCTGGCTCCTGAGTTGGCCACGCCCATCAGGAACTCATTAGCATAATAGGCCACTCCCAACAGCAGAAACTCATTAGGACTGGCTACATTTGGGGTGTGTGGCCAGGCAAAGGAGTTCCTGCTACAAAAAAGCCCTGGGTTTTGACAACAAAGAAGGTAAACAGAATAAGAAGCAAAAGGTGGGTGTGACTGGATGACCCCACTTCTGGTAACATGGGGGTGTGGCCTAATATGCTAATGATCTGTGCTGTCAGGGGTGTGGCCTAATATGCTAATGAAGTTCTGCTATTCGGTGTGGCCCATTATACTAATGAGTTCCTGCTGATCTTTTTCTACAAAAACAGCCCTGATTATAACTTATCTCAGGCAACAGAGATCAGCTCCTTTGAAGAAAATGGCTGCTCTGGAAGGTAGACTCTATGGCATTGTGCTCAGCTGAGGTCCTTCCCCTCTCCAAAATCCAACCTATCTAGACTCCTCCCCCAAATCTGCAGGAATTTCCCAACCTGGGGCTGGCAACCATCTGATGCAAACCAGAAAAGGGGGAGGAAAAGGCTACATCAGAGCCAGGGGCATTACCCATGTGCCTACTTAAGCGCCGACCATCTTGTCTCAGGAATAAATCACACTATCACTTTTATGTACTCATCAAAATCACCTCAAATTTGCCTTCATGCAGGGCCGACTTATCCACTGGCTACAAGAGGCACAGTGCCTAGGGCCCACCATACTTTAAGGGGCCCACAGAAATGTTTCAATTTCTTTTAAAATCAGAAGGGCAAAAAAAAAAAAATGAACTTTTTGGGTTGAAGAAAATGTTTTACTTTTTTCCCTCACGTCCAGGAAAAAAAAAAGGAATTGTAGGACTCACGAAATCTATTAATTTTTGCCTAAAACTGAAAAAAATGTCGACGTTATTTAAAGATATAACAAAATGATCTTTAATGTTGATATTATGGTGGGAGGGGCCCACGAAAGCCATAATGCGGCTCTGCCTTCATGGGAGCTTTTGGTGAGATTCACCCATGCCATGGCTGTTCTGAGGAGATTTCCATTGCATTTTGGCTGTTGGCAGCACAGCTCAAGCAGGGTTGCCAGCATCTAGGAGGGACCTGGAAATCTCCTCAAAATTACAACTGATGTCCAGACAACACAGATCAGTTCTCCCTGGAGAAAATGGCTGCTTTGGAGGTTGACTTCTATGGCATTATAACCCACTGAGGTCCATCCCCTCCCCAAATCCCACTGTCCCCTGGCGCTACCCCCAAAGTCTCCAGGTATTTCCCAACCAAAGCCGACAACCCTAAATTCAAACCATTTTGCTGCCTCAAACAGCTGCTCCAGGTGACGCATGAGGAGCAACTTGGAATCTCTTTCACCAGCACAGGAGGTGTTACAGTACAACTCTTGGGCTGCACACAACATCCAAGGGTCCCAGTCCCTCCTGTAAAGGTAAAGGTTCTCTTGCTCGAAAGCCAGTGGAATCCGACTCTAGGGTTGCGGTGCTCATCTCCGTTTCAAAGCCGAAGAGCCAGCGCTGTCCAAAGATGTTTCTGTGGTCATGTGGCTGGCATGACTAAACACCAAGGCACATGGAACGCTGTTACCTTCCCACCAAAGTGGTACCTATTTATCTACTCCTGTAAACATTGGAATAAGGGAAACTCGTCAGTCACAGTTTGAACTGCAATCCAGAGGATCATTTTTGTTCTAAACTGAAGGCGAACACAATGAGTCCAACTGTCAGGTTCTTCAGTCAGTCTCATCACACAGGGCTTCTTCAGAAGACAGTGTTTAATAATGGAACAGTACTAAAGACATGTGTACATTCTCTGTGTCAGTAATGACTAGATACAACAGAGCCTACTAGGTTATACTACATTCAAACAACGCCCCCGTTCAGCAGAAGCCAATTGATACAGTTCGCATGCGTGGGAGGTTCTAGTGGGCTAATAAGCAAAACATTCTAGGAACCATTATAATTCCCAGCAAGGCTCTGGCAGCTGGAGCAACAAGGTCAGGGACTTGATAAGAGACTGTGTGAAAACTTCAGAGGAAGGGAAGGAGGCAGCAGCACTCCTTTCGCATACCATTAACATGACAGGGCTACGTCACACCAACTTTTTTCATTCCCAGATTAAAGTTCAGTGTTTTCTTGCTCGGGGTCAACACAGTAGTGGTTAACTTCTTTTAAATAAGTCAAGAGGTGTTGTTAGGATTCATATATTTGGGAGTGAGCTGTGGTTCCTTGGTGAGGAGGGAAAATAAAGTTTCACATGCTCAGCCATGCTCCGATCTTTATCTAAAGCGTTCCCAGGTTTCGGGGTTTGAACTGCCTCATTAGGTTCAGTGCTTGCAATGAGGTAGCTGCATCAACATGGGCATTGAAGTCTCCCGAGGTGATCAGTCTTGAGAACTCTGAGGCCAAACCAGCTACCACATCCAGCAAGCTCAGTAGGCCATCTGCTCGGGTACTAAGTGGTTGGTACACTAGACACACAGCCAAGCTCTCTTCAGCGTCCCACACTAGGCCAACACTATCAGTACTGGTGATCTTTGGAGACTGAGCATGACCATATCTCCATCTCCCTCCATTCTAACACCTTTTCCCACTGCCATACCTCCCTCTGCCCCCAGTCACTCCAGCCTGGTATTGGTACTCCCGATTTTGCCCAGAACATTTTGTTTTTCTCTCCCTCCCCTCATGCATGGAGCAGTAGCCCAATAATAAAGCAAATATCGATTTCATTACAAAATTTAACCACAATTCACACAGCAGCTAATGTAACATCATCATAATTTGCCTAAATAACCTCATTCCCCAAAAACTATTCAATTCCCTCCCTCCGCACCTAATATTAATAACAAGTTCCAGTTAGTGCTGCCATAAAGACCTTATACTTACAAACAGGAGCTGAAATAGAATAAGATGCCTCTAATAGTTGGTCTAACCAGTCCTCCTCAAACACAAGGGGAGGGGTAAGTAGGAACCATTGGAATGAACTCAGCAAACAAAGTTCATGGGCAGATTTCTCCCAGACTAAGGTCTCTCTTAGCCTGTGAGAGTATCTTCAAAAAATGTTTCAAGTATCTAGTGGTGTCTGTTTCCAGGTCTTTCATTGTAATTAAGGTTGCCAGCCTCCAGGTGGGGCCTGGGGATCTCCCGTTTTTACAACTGATCTCCAGCTGACAGAGATCAGCTCCCCTGGAGAAAATGGCTGCTTTGAAGGGTGGACTCTATGACAATGAACCATGCTGAGGCCCGTCCCATCCCTAAACACAATCATCTCCTGGATCCACCCCCAAAGTCTCCAGGTATTTTCCAACTCAGACCGGGCAACTCTAATCGTAATAGACTTTCAGGCCCTCTCTAAGTTCTTCCTCTCCAAATTCCTCCTCCTTCTAGTCACCTGTGTTCTTCAGGACCTGGTTACCACTGGATCTCCAAGGTGTCTAGGCCACTGCTGGATGTCTGCCAGATCCCCCCCCCGGACTTCAGGAGCTCTACTCAGGCCCTCTGAGATCTCTAGCCTCCCAGTGCCACCAAGGCCCTTGAAGATCTTCTGAGGCACTTGGACAACATGGAACCAAAAGATGACTCTGTCCGTCTGGGTTGTCCAGTATTGTCCAGGAGCCTCCAGGCCTTTTATGGCCTTCAGACCATCCATGCCCCTCGGAGCCACCCAGGCCATACAGAAGCCTCCCTCAGGGGACTTCAGGCAGCACAAAGCTACTTGGACCCACCCAGATTGTCTGAGGACCTCTGCCTTTCAGGTGCCTCTGGAGACACTCCGATTACTTTATTTATACCCTGCCTCTCCCTTCGGTGAGGATCCAGAGTGGTATACATCATTCCATTTTATCCTCACAATAAGATATATCACTCTATTGATTCCATTGGTTTTCGTTGTGTAATCCAACCTGAGTCTCAGTGAGAAAGGTGGACTATAAAAAGAAATGAATGAATAAATAGGGTTGCCAACCTCCAGGTGGTGGCTGGAGATCTGCCGCTATTACAGTTGCTCGCCAGATGACCAAGATCAGTTCCGATGTAGAAAATGGCCACTTTGGAGAGTGGACTCTATGGCATTGTACCCTGCTGAGGTCCCTCCCCTCCCCAAACCCCACCCTCCCAAGGCTCCACCCCCAAAATCTCCAGGTATTTCCTAACCCAGAGCTGGCAAATCTAATGAATAAATAATAAGTGCTGTACAATAGGTTATGCTGAGAGTGTATGACTAGCCCAAGGTCACCCAGCAAGCTTCTGCGGCAGTGTGAGAATTCAAATGTGGGCCTCCCAGAAACTAGTCCAACCCTATAACAGACACCAGCCTCCAAGTGGGACCTAAGAACATAAGAAAATAAGAGAAGCCAATGTTGGATCAGGCCAATGGCCCATTCAGTCCAACACTCTGTCACACAGTGGCCAAAATATACCAGGTGCCATCAGGAGGTGGGGCCAGGCAGTGGGCCAGGACCTGGGGATCCACTGGAATTACAGCTCATATCCAGACTACGGAAATCAGTTCCCTTGGAGAAAAGGGATGTTTTGGAAGGTGGACTCTATGGCATTGTGCCCCATTGAGGTCCCTGTCCTCCCCAGGCTGCATCCCCATAACTCCAGGACCACAGTCAAGGCCTTCCATTATGTGACCAGATGCCACTCTCTGCTCCCATTTGTCTTTCCTTCAGCCCCACCAAGCTCCACCCACTAAGCTGCCAGGCCCGACTCTCACAGTCTCTGCCTCAGGAGTAGAGTTACCATCTCTGGGTTGGGAAATACCTGGAGATTTGGGGGGTGGAGCCTGTGGAGGGATCTCAGCAGGGTTTAATGCCATAGGGTCCGCCCTCCAAAGCAGCCATTTTCTCCAGAGAAATCGATCTTCTTACTCTGGAGATCAATAGTGGTAGCAGAAGATCTCCAGGTGCCACCTGGAGGTTAGCAACACTACTCAGAAGGCCTGTCAGTCTTGTCTCTTGTTATTATTATAGGATCCATTTCCTCTCCCTTTATCATTCCCACCTTTTGTATAGTCTATGAGATGTTTGCTTCTGCCCAACAAGCCGTGGGTCCAACTTGAGAGCCAGTTTGGTGTAGTGGTTAAGTGTGCGGACTCTAATCTGGGAGAACCGGGTTTGATTCCCCACTCCTCCACTTACAGCTGCTGGATGACCTTGGGCAACCCATAGTTCTGTCAGAGCTGTCATAGTTCTGTCATATTTCTGTCATAGTTCTGTTGCCGCCTTGAGCCAGCTTGCCTGGCAAGGCGGGATATTAATGGAAAGTAATAAATAAATAATAAATAATAAAGAGCTCTCTCAGCCTTGCCTACCTCCCAGGGTGTCTGTTGTGGGGAGGGAAGGGAAAGGAGTTTGTAAGCTGCTCTGAGACTCCGAGTGAAGGGCGGGGTATAAATCCAAACTCTTCTTCTTGTTGCTACCAGCTAGCCACACCTTGTGCCCACTGAAATAAACCAAACATCCTACACAAGATACACAGAGAGAGAGAGAGAGGCTTCACAACCAATCCTTTTCTTGTTTTTAATATCTCACCTGATGAAAAGTTCTGGGGAACTCGAAACATTACTCAATGTGTCAGGTAATTTTTGTTGATCGCGGCACAGCTTCTGGTTTTGGAGAAAACAGATGTTCTTTCACATGTTCCTGTCTTAAAGCCTAGCTGACCCCACCGAGCCCAAACTAAAATGGGCACTGGTGGTTGGTTCTGTTATTGAACATCGCTTCAAATGCAGCCATATGACAGGGAACCCCCACCCACCCGGTGCCTGTGGGTGCCAAAGCACTCAGCAACACCTTCCCTGGTTTTAGATAATGTGAGGAGCTAGGTGGGGCTTTTTCCTAGCAGGGCTTCCAACAGGTCATTTCCTGTTGGAAATGTCGGTTTGAAAGCAGCTGCCGCCACAGCACAAGGATCTTCACTGTGTGACCGAAAGTAAGCGGTGGCAGCCATTTTGTGGCTGTCTCCGCCTCCTGTGGCAGCCATTTTGTGGCTGCACCCACCACGCTCTGTCAGGATACCAAAAGTGCCTGCGGGCTCAAAACGGCCGAGGACCCCTGCCCTCTGAGATGAAATCCAGACTGAATTCTTGATGGTCTACAACGCAGTTCTGCTGCCTGTGGGATGCCAAGAAGCATTTCCAAGGCCGAGGCTGAACTGAACCCAAGGTGTGGACTGCGTCTCTTCCTCCTGGAGCTCGGCTGGTTCTGCAATGCCCAAAATAGCAAACTTGCTTTTGTCAGCAATGGCAAACAGATAGGACGCTTGGAGATCAGATCTGTTAACTAAGGGAGAACTATTTTTCGCACAGGCACCGCTCTCCTCTGGCAGACGCTTCCCCCCTTCCCTCCGCCGTCTGGGCCCTGGTTCTGCATTTCCATAATGCGGAAAACCGCCCAGAGTGGCAAGGAGGCTGGCTTCCTACACGATCTCGCTCAGTGCGAGGGATATATTCTAATTGCCGGCAATGTTTTAAACAAGATGAAGGGCCTCGCTTCCAAAGAGCCGAGCTGTCGCGACAGGCTGCCCTTCTGTTATTTCATATGACGTCGTCGTTTTATAGATCCCAGGGTGTAGCCGTGCATCTGATTGAATTACTCCCCCCCCCCCAAAAAAAGCAATCTGCACCAGACGACAATGCAGCTGGGTCCAGAAGAGGCTAAAAATAGTCTGAGACAGCACAGAGTTAATTAGATCTGATGGGCCGGGGAAGGAGGGAGCTAATCCTGCCATCTTTGCATCCCCGAAAACTCAGTACATCTCCATTTGGAGATCTGGCGTGCCGATTGTTCCTCCCAGTCTCTGTAAACTTGCCAGGCCTGTAGCAGTAGAAAACAGTAGACATTGCCCCTGTTTAAATGCAACTATTGAAACAGGGTCCCATGTGTTGTCAGAATGTCCTTATTACGACAATATCAGATGTTGTCTATTAAGAGGGCCATGCCAGCGCTAGCGTGGCCAGGCGATCAAGCAGACCTTCGGGTTTTGAAACAATAGTAAAGTTGGATCCTAGCACAGACCAATAGGCTTGCGCAGATCCCAGTATGAACCTATGGTCAACGGGTAGTGTAAATAGAACTATGGTCACAGGGTGTGGGGTTGTGTTGTGGGTGTGTGTTTCACGGATATAAGCTGGTCACGGACCGGCTAGTTTGTCTTCAGTTGAACTACCTAATTAACTATGAGCTGATCACTATGCCAAGCGTCTGAACTCAGTATATTATACTGGCGACGAGGATGGATACCGATGAGTGAACCTGACTCAGCCTCCAGCACAGCACCATGCACTGATCCCCCGAACTCTGCGCCCCACACTGCTCCATTGCAGCACTGCACCGTGCACCCGTCCCCGGATCATCGTGCCCCGCACCGCAGGGTCATGGCTGACGCTCCAGGAAACATTACAGTCTTCGACCCCACTCACTCTGAGTTCTAGGAAGCGTCGGTAGAACAGCTGACCAACTTCTGCAGCTACCAAGAGGTTACCGATGCTGGAAAAAAGAGGTCGCTCCTCTTGAGCACGTGTGGTGTCGCCTCCATTCGTCTGGCACAGAGCCTGCTCGCTCCCAAGAAGTTGGCCGACCCCACGTACGACGACATCATTAAGGCACTCACCAACTACTTTGCGCCAAAACCCACTAAGATGGTAAAGCACATGGACTTATTTGTGCACCTGCAAAAGTCTGGGGAAGTAGCCACCGTCTTCATGGCCAAGCTCCACCAGCTAGCCATTGACTGTGAGTTCCAGGATGTCGAGGACATCATCCTCACCCAATTTGTCTGGGGCATCCGGGACTCCAAGCTCTGCTGCAAACTTATTGGCATGGCCGACCTCAAACTGGATTTGGCACTCCACATGGCCATTGTGTTCAAGAGGTCTCATCATGACTGCCCACCACCTTCCACACACCAGACCCTGACACCAGCAGCCTCTGACATCTCAGATGAGGTCAAGGAACATCAGGTACGCCACCCAGCTTGCCGTGATCCCCGGCCATGGAGGGCATGAGTTTTCATGAATCATTGCTCACTTCTTCAGATACAGCTGGAATATCTTATCTGTCCTTATATCTTGGGGAGTGTAGTCATTTCAGACACCAAATGACAATAGCAGGCACAGGTAATGAGAGAAGAAACCTAGGTCTTAGTTCAGTCCAGCTTCATTGTCAGTTGCAGTTCAGCAGTCGCTCTTTCTAATCTCCCTTTGAAATTCCTTTGTAAGATAACTACTATTCTTAGGTCAGCTACTAAATGCCCTGGAAGGTTAAAATGTCCTACCACTGGTTTTTGAATGTTGTGGTTTCTAAGAGTAGTAGAAAGAGTCCAGGAGCACCTTTAAAGACTAACAAAATTGTGGTAGGGTATGTGCTTTTGTGAGTCGCTGCTCACTTCTTCAGACTTATTTCCATTTATTCTTTGCATCCTCCTGGACTGAATCCTCCTGTACCAAACAGAGACCTAGGTTTCCTGTCTCATTATCAATGCTGCTATCTCCGCACCTCTGTAGATCACAATAATGCTGATACCCCCACCCGTCTGCATATCACACCTCATCCAATCATGCATGCTCTTGCCATTAGGCGTCTGAAATCGTCTTTATAAAGTTTATCTCTCCGGTACCTTGTGTTACATTTTATGGCACATGTGGGCCCGGCCCAACAAAGTGACATCTGTGTCAGATCCGGCCCTCGTAACACATGAGTTCGACACCTCTGCTCTAGGTGGTGGCTGGAGAGCTCCTGGGATTACAACTGATCTCTAGGAGGTGGAGAGATCACAGTTCCCCTGGAGAAAATGGCCACTTTGGAAGGTGGACTCTGCAGCATTATACCGCACTGAAGTCCCTCCCCTCCCCAAACCCCTCCCTCCCCAGGCTCCACCCTCAAAATCTCCAGGTATTGCCCAACCTGGAGCGGGCAGGCAGCCCCCTCCCTCTCCTATCTGATCTTTAATATTGTACTGATCTTTATTATTGTAATATGCATATATTTTAAGACTGGCTTGTAAGCAATGCGCCCTCTAAGCTGTGGAACCTTGTGAGCAAAGATTCTACATTGTGAGCTGCCGGCATTAAAGTCATGAGCAAGCGATTTGGCTGCTGCATAAATTAGTTCGCTTTGGAGCCCTCCTTCCTGAGCGAAGGAAAAAAAAAATCTGTGAGCTGGAGGCTAAAAAACTGAGCTGGCTCACATTAACCCAGCTTAGAGGGAACACTGCTTGTACGATATCTTGTCCACTCATATTTTTTAGCCATTTCATCAACATTTTCTTTTTTTTTAATCCTTACACAAAATTCCCACCTGAAAAAATGCTGCTACTTCAGTATTTTATACCCGTATTTTGAACCTGAGAATTCAGCAACTTCGCTTTCCGATGCCTTCCATCGATCGGTTACTCTGTAAGGTGACCCCCAAGCCTCCTCCGCCCCCCTTTCTGTTTAGAACAACATAAGAAGTGATCTGCTGGATCAGGCCCAGGGACCATCTCCTCTGGGATTTCTGAAAGCGGCCAGCACAAGGCCACCGGGAAGCTCCGTAGCGGGGCAGATAACCCTGGGATGAAAGGGAACTGATAGCTGTGTTGGTTATCGCAACTCAGTCAAGAGAGATACAAGCAGAAAGAGGAGGAAACGATAGGAAAGCAAATTGTTGTGTCCGCAGACCACTACGGGCCATCAGCGAAGAGCCTGAGCTTGAGTACCTGTGAACAATGGGACTGGGGCTCCTGGCTCCCGCGTAGGGGAACCAATGGGATCAGCGGCGGGAATTCAAACCCGCCAATGGCACCAGGGGGCGTCCCCTCCTGGCCAGGTAACTTTGTCTTGTGTTGTATAATAGCGAACCATGCTGATCACTACACCATTGTCCGTGGTTTCATTATGCGTCTAACCCACTATACAACACAAATCTTGTGGAGGACTAAATCCAGGGGCTCTAAGGTCGCCAGCCTCCAGGTGGGACCCGAAGATCTCCTGGAATGACAGCTGATCTTCAGATCTTCTCTGTCCTGAGTTCTAGGGGGACCCAACTCTTCTTCAAGAAACCTAGAGTTGTCAGCTTCCAGGTGGGGCCTGGAGATCCCCCAGAAATACAACTTCAGACTCCAGAGATCAGTTTCCCCTGGAGAAAATGGCAGCTTTGGAGGGTGGACTCTATGGCGTTATACCCTGCTGAGGTGCTGCCCCAGGCCAAACCCCACCCTTGTGCAGGCTCCGCCCCTGGGGTTGCCAGTTCTGGGTTGGAAAATATCTGGAGATTTGGGGGGGGTGGAGTCTGAAGGTGGCAGGGTTTGATGGAGGGGGTGGACCAGGCCTATAGCCAGGAATTTTTCTGTGTGCGCGTGCGTGCATGCATGCGTGCATGCCGGGAGCACTAATTCAATAAAATTTTAATTGTGTGCAGCAGGGGAATCTCTCCTTCTCAGCGCCCCGTGCCCTGTGGGCTTCTTTCCAGACCACGGTGCCCAGAGAACGGGGTGGCCACTCCTCTCAGCCAAGCACAGAGGGCGGCCTGGCCTTCTGGGGCCTTTTGCCTGGTGGGCGGGGCTCAGTGGCAGGCAAGTGTGGTCCCCCTCAGCACGGCATGCCTGTGGTGCACCGGGGCTCCATCTGGGGTGGCCAGGCTGCCTCCCCCGACCTCGGGGCAGGCAGAGAGGCCAAGCGGGCTGCATACCCAGGGGCCTGAGCATAGCCTGGGGGCGAGGCTACGCACTCTTCACGTGCTCAGAGGAGCTGGGGCTGCCAAGCACATGCAGCTCCCACGCAGGGCTGGCTTACTGGGCAGGTGGCGACGGCAGAGCTGCTTCTGTCCTTCCTCGGCTCCCCGGCCAAACTGTGATGCCCACTCAGGCAGTGATTCCTCCTCCCTGCCCGACTCTGAAGCACTGTGCCCCGCCTGACCTCAATCTGTTTGGCGTGGGGTGGGAGGGGCATTGCAAATCTGGTAGGGGGTGCTGCCCCCAATGCCCCACCGCTGGCTACAGCCGTAGGAAGGGCCTCAGCTTGGCACAAGCCACAGTCCACCTTCCAAAGCTGCCATTTTCTCCGTGGGAACTGACCTCTGGAGTCGGGAGATCCGTTGTCGAAGCGGGAGATCTCCAGGCCCCACCCGGTGGTTGGCAGCTCTACCCACCCCAAATCTCCAGGAAGTTCCCAAGCTGGAGATGGCAACCCTATTAGGAAGACAACCCCCCCCCTGCAATTTTGTATGGCATGAACAACCACGACAGCGATGCCTCTCAGCCGCTGGAGAACAGTTTACTGAGAATGTCCCGAGGGGAGATTTTGGTGCTGAGCCGTCCCAAGAACACCACAAAGAGAAGAGAGGAAGGAGCGATTGGGCAGGCGCCCCTTGGCCCGGCAGCAGGAGCAGATTACCCATTAAGCAGACTAAGCCGGTGCTTAGGGCGCCAGGGCCAAAGGGGGCACCACAAAGTTGGAGAAAGGGTGAAAAAATGTAGAAAAATGCCTTGCAGGTCATGAATATTGGAACTCTGATACGTTTAACTTGTGAAATATTAAAACAGATGTCGTATTGCATTTTTGTAGAACTGTATGTAGCCAAAAAGGAGCTGCGGTGGCTCAAGTGGTTAAGACGCTGAACTGCAGGCTGTGGAAGGTCAGTAGTTCAGCAGTTCGAGACCCGAGAGTGCTGCATGACGGGGTGAGCTCCTGTCTCTAGTTCCAGCTCCTGCCAACCTAGCAGTTCGAAAGCAAGAAATTGCAAGTAGATAAATAGGTTCAGTGGGAAGGTAACAGCATTCTGTGCACCTTGGTGTTTAGTCATGCTGGCCACATGACCACAGAAATGTCTTCGGACAGCGCTGGCTCTTCGGCTTTGAAACTGAGATGAGCACCGCAACCCTAGAGTCGGATTCGACTGGCTTTCGAGCAAGGGAACCTTTACCTTTACCTTTATGTAGCCAAAGCTCGGCTTAGTTTGTACAGTATATTGTGTTATCGTATGAATAAATTTTTGTACTGCTGCAACCTGCTTTGTATATCTGGTCAGACAAGTCAACAACTATAATGGACTGGGGTCAGTGTGCAAAGGAGGGGGGCACCAAGATTGGTCAGTGCTTCGGGCACCAGTGAACCTTAACCAGTGTTCCCTCTAAGCTGAGTTAGAGTGAGCTAGCTCACAGTTTTTTAGCCTCTGGCACACACATTTTTGTCTTCGCTCAGGAAGGAGGGCTCCAGAGCAAACTAGCGGACGCAGCAGCCAAATTGCTCGCTCACAACTTTAATGCCAGTAGCTCACAAAGTAGAATTTTTGCTCACAAGTCTCAGCAGCTTAGAGGAAGCATTGACCTTAACCCGCTCCTGCCCAGCAGCACTTCCAACTCTGAACCGCTCCCCGTTTCATCATCAGGCATATAGCCCCCCCCCACCTCCAGGACTGAGAGTACAGCTCCACCTTGTGGAAGTCAGTGCAAGGCACGTGCAATTTTCTGGGACTTCGAGAGGAAACTCTAAAGCTGGAATAAGCAGGGATGCCTACGGGGGCAGAGGCAGGGGGCTCAGTTTGTGCTGTGGACACAACTCTGGAGGGTTTCCCCCCTACCAGCTATAGATGGGCTAATCCTATCAGGATATTTGGTTAATATAGCAGAGTTTACCCAATCGTAGAAGTGTGATACTGCATGTCGTCAGAGTTTAAGACGCTGAGCTGCAGACCGGAAGGTCTATAGGTTGGCAGTTTGGTGTAGTGGTTAAGTGCACGGACTCTAATCTGGGAGAACCGAGTTTAATTCCCCACTCCTCCACTTAAACCTGCTGGATGACCTTGGGCAAGCCATAGTTCTGGTCAGAGCTGTTCTTGAAAAGAACAGTTTCTGTCAGAGTTCTCTCAGGCCCACCTACCTCCCAGGGTGTCTGTTGTGGGGAGGGGAAGGAAGAGGAGATTGTAGGATGCTCTGAGACTCCGAGTGAAGGGTGGGGTATAAATTCAGTCTTTTCTTCGTCTTCTTTGGGACCCTAGTGCCGCATGATGGAGTGAGCTCCCGTCTCTGTCCCCAGCTCCTGCCAACCTAGCAGTTTGAAAGCAAGAAATTGCAAGTAGATAAACAGGTAGCACTTCAGTGGTAAGGTAACAGCGTTCTCTGCACCTCGGTGTCTAGTCATGCTGGCCACATGACCATGGAGAAGTCTTCAGACAGCGCTGGTTCTTTGGCTTGGAAACGGAGATGAGCACAACCCGCTAGAGTCAGAGTCGACTGGCTTTCAAGCAAGGGAAATCTTTACCTTTACGTTAGGGTTGCCAATCTCCAGGGAGCACCTAGTGGTCTCCCACTATTCCAATTGATCTCCAGAGGATCAAGGTCATTCCCCCTGGAGACAATGGCTGCTTTGGAGGGTGGGCTCTCTGGCGCGATATCCCACTGAAGTCCCTCCCCTCCCCAAGCTCCGCCCTCCCCAGGCTCCACCCCTAAAACCTCCAAGTATTTCCCTGCCCAGAGCTGGCAGCCCTAGAAGCAGTAAGATAACTATCCCAAGTAGTACATTGCAAAACTAAAACTGACATTTATTCAAGTAGATTCAGTTCACATTCAGGTTGCAGCCGAAAGGGGAGAGAGAAGCTAAAGAGTACAGTCCCTATCACCAGTGGCCAGATAATCTGGCATCATGTGTGTGGAAGTATAAGGGCATTGTTTCTATAGGAGAGACCTGCAGCAAGGTGTGACTCCATGAAGAGCCATGTGATGAACGGAGAGGACAAAGGGCCAGAAGAAAGTGGGAGAGGCCAGAGGGCAGATCCCGGGTTAAGTCGAAGAGAGGCATCCCATTCAAGGAGATTACTAGGAAGGGGACGGGAAAGGAATCAGGCAGTATCATAATGCCCCTGTATAAATCTAGGGCACGGCCTCGTTTGGAATTCTGTGTACAGTTCTGGTCACCAAATCTCAAAGAAGATAATATAGCATTGGAAAGGGTGCAGATAAGGGCAGCTAAAATGACAAAGGGTCTGAAGAGATGCATTTTTTTCCTGGGAGGTTTGAGTTTTAAAAGTTTCTTTTTCTTCTGGGCAGAGGGCAAGACAGGAGGGGGGAGGTCGGTCGGTGGCTTCCCAGATATACCTCAGCTCACCTTCATACAAACGCCAATGCATCTATCAGGAAAGATAATGGGTGGGGGCAAGATCTGCCCCTTCTTCCTAGCAGGGAACAGAGATTTGGAGGAATGAAAGGCTGGAGGGGCTCCAGGAAGATGTCCTGGAGATATCCAGGAAAAGCGTCTTTGACCTGGCATGACCTGGTCAGTGGGTGGAGAAGCAGATATGATAAAATCTCTGTGCAGCAGGGAAAAGTTTTCTTTGGGTGCTGTGCTCATTAGAGCACACAGCCCTCTCTTCACTGGCAAGGCAACCATTGACCATGTGCTCACACAAAGAGCTGCAGAAAGCTTCAAGGTAATGACAACTCTGTAGAGATTTGTAACTCCTAGGCTAAAGAGCCTGTCCTGTATCTTAACATCTGGTAGGGCATGTATAGAGAGGACAGAGGATTTGCACTTTTACCTATTTCTTTTATGTCCCTTGCTCAGTTCAGCGCTGTGCTAAAAGTATGCTTGTAAACATTTTCTTTTTAAGGAAGCCATTTTTCTCCAGGGCAGTTTTGGCCAGGGATCCTGGAGGTTTTTTTGCCGTCTTCTGGGCATGGAGCAGGGGTCACTGGTGGGAAGTATCTGTCAATTTCCTGCATTGTGCAAGGGGTTGAACTAGATGACACTGGAGATCTCTTCCATCTCTGTGGCTCTATGATTCTAATTGACTGGCCCAGCTGTCGGATGGGAGCCATGCCTGCATGCGCTACGGCATCAACCTGGCTCTGCAAGCTGCAGGCTCCACAGCCCTAGTGGGAAAGCCAAAGCCAACAGCCAGAGGATGGCTATGTAGCCCAGCCCGGGAGGGGGGAAGGGTTTCCAGCTCCAGGTTGGAAAGCTCCTGGAGATCTGGGGATGGAGCCTGGGGAGGACATGGACCTCAGTGGGGTTCACCACCCACCCTCCAAAGCATCCGTTTTCTCCAGGAGAAGTGATCTATAGCCTGGAGATGAGCCGTAACTCTGGGGGATCCCCAGGTCCCACCTGGAGGCTGGCATCCCTACTCTCCTCCCTACAACCTGCCCTCCCAAGCTCCACCCCTAAATCTCCAGGTATTTCCCCATCCAGAGCTGGCAACCCTATTCAGAGAGGTCAGAATGTTGAGTGTCAGCTAAGGGAGAAAAGGCCTCGGAGAATCCCAGAGAGGGAAATTTGGGGCAGGGGTTGTTGTTGTTGTTCAGTCGCACAGTCGAGTCCGACTCTTCGTGATCCCATGGACCACATCACATCAGGCCCTCCTGTCTTCCGTTGTCCTCCAGAGTTTGCTCAATTCCATGTTTGTTGCACCGATAACACTGTCTGACCATCTCATCCTTTGCCGTTCCCTTCTTCTTTGACCTTCAATCTTTCCCAGCATTGGGGTCTTGTCCAGGGAGGGCTCCCTTCTCATTCGGTGTCCAAAGTATTTGAGCTTCAGCTTCGGTATCTGGCTTTCCAGGGAACAGTCAGGGTTGATTTCCTTTAGGATTGACTGATCTGATCTCCTTGCAGTCCAAGGAACTCTAAAGAGTCTTCTCCAGCACCATAATTTGAAAGCATCTATTCTTTGACGCTCGGCCTTCCTTATGGCGAAAACGCTCACAGCCATATGTTACTACTGGGTATACCATTGCTTTGACCATACGGACTTTTGTTGGCAGGGCGATGTCTCTACTTTTTATTATGTTGTCTAGGTTTGCCATCGCTTTCCTCCCAAGGAGCAGGCGTCTTTTAATTTCATGGCTGCAGTCACCGTCTGCAGTGATCCTGCCCTCCTCCCACAATTTTTCTTATCTGCCCAGCTTCTATATTACATATATTATATATTAAGGCTCAGAGGTTAAGATGCTGAGCTGCAGACTGGAAGGTCTGTAGCTTGGCCGTTCGAGACCCGAGTGCCGCATGACAGAGTGAGCTCCCGTCTCTGGCCCCCGCTCCTGCCAACCTAGCAGTTCGAAAGCAAGAAATTGCAAGTAGATAAATAGGTACCGCTTCAGTGGGAAGGTAACTGCGTTCTGTGTGCCTTGGCGTCTAGTCATGACGGCCACATGACCACAGAAACGTCTTTGGACAGCGCTGGCTCTTCGGCTTGGAAACGGAGATGAGCCCTGCCCCCTAGGGTCAGATTCGACTGGCTTTCGAGCAGGGGAAACCTTTACCTTTACCTTTAACCAAGTGAAGTCTACACAGTGGGGAAGGAATAAAGACGTCGTGTGTAACAGATTTTCTTAGCATGTCTTTTTTTCCTGCAATGTTTCCTATATGTTATGCCACTCAAAGGTCCAGTTCTGTCTGTTCGGAGTGGGGCCTCTTTCCCAGTGATTCAATATGGATCTCTTTGCAGCCGTGTAAGTTCAACTTCAGCCCCTGCATCTAAGGCCCTCGACTGATGGAAACGTGCCCCCAAAGAATGAATATTCAGAATTTGGAGCCTTTGGCAGCATGAAAACGCTTCTTGCCAACATGATGCAATCCTGCAGCACTCCCAGAACACATCAATTAGAGAATCATTAGTACAAATACTGGCAGAGGGGGAGGAAAAGAACCTTAGCCACCCCGGGAATTTCAGGCAAAGTGACAAAGGGATTTTTATGACGATTAAAGCTCCAGGCCCTTCTCCCTATTTCAAGCTGAACTCTTTTGCCTCTCCAAATGAACCTCGCAGGATCCCTTCCTTTCTTAGTATCATCTCCTGTGCCTCCAAGTCTTTGTTGGACATTGGGGGTGGGTGGGGGGAGTTCGCTACATCACTCTAAGGGTGTTATCGCTTTGTCCTCTCACTCTCTTCACATGGCCTTTCATGGAGACACACGTCTCTGCAGGTCTCTCCTATAGAGACAATGCCCTCGTGCTCCCACACATGTGCTAGGGAAAGGGCTCTCTAGATCAGCGTTTTTCAACCACTGTGCCGTGGCACACTAGTGTGCCGTGAGATATTGTCTGGTGTGCCGTGGGAAAAATTCCAATTTCATCCGTAACATATGAACAATTATAAAATAAAGTATTATTATTTCATAATAAAGTAATTATAAAATAATTTCTTTGTGTTTATTTGATTCCTATTCAAGAGAATTACTTTATATATAGTCAATATAGGCACAGAGTTAATTTTTTTTAACATTTTCTAATGGTGGTGTGCCTCGTGATTTTTTTCATGAAAAAAGTGTGCCTTTGCACAAAAAAGGTTGAAAAACACTGCTCTAGATTAGGTTTCTTACTCTTCTTTGGACTGCAGCCTGAATGTGAACTGGATCTACTTGAAAAAAATCCCTCTCCTTCCCAAACCTCGCCCTCCTCAAGGCTCCATATCCCAAATCTCATAGAATCCTAGAATCACAGAGTTGGACAGGGCCATACAGGCCATATAGTCCGACCCCCTGCTCCGTGTAGGATCAGCTTAGAGCATCCCCGACAAGTGTTCAAGCTGCTGCTTGAAGACTTCCCAGTGAGGGGGAGCTCACCACTTGCCAAGCAATGTTCCCTTTAAGCTGTGGAGTCTTGTGAGCAAGAATTCTATGTTGTGAGCGCTGGGCATTAAAGCTGTGAGCAAGCGATTTGGCTACTGCATAAATTAGTTTGCTCTGAAGGCGTCCTTCCTGAGCTAAGACAAAAATGTGTCAGCCGGAGGCTAAAAAACTGTGAGCTAGCTCACTCTAACTCAGCTTAGAGGGAACACTGCTCCCGAGGCAGCTGCTTCCACTGTTGCACAACTCTGACAGTAAGAAAAGTTTTTCCTAATATCCAGCCGGTACCTTCCGGCCCTTAATGTTTACGAGTCCTCTCCTCAGCTGCCAACAGGAACAGCTCCCTGCCCTCCTCCAAGTGACTTCGAGAGCGCAATCATGTCCCCTGTTGTGTCCGCTGACCACCACTAGGTGCCAGCAGTATGCAAGCAGAGCTTGGCTCCAAAGGACAATAGGGACTAGGAGCCTGAGACTCCTAGTCAGCACCTATAGGAACTGTGGCGGGAAGTTCAAACTCTCCAATAGGACCTATGGGTGTCACCCGGGGACTGTATATAGTTGGCCGTCTTGGCCATTTAGTGTTGCTGTGTGTTGTGTGCAGTAAACCATGAGCTGGTAGTCACTGAGCATCTGTCTTCATTACGTGCCGAACCCAGTACACAACATCCCCCCTCCCCCTCCTCTTCTCCAGACGAAACATTCCCAAGTCCCTCGGCCTTTCCTTGCAGGCCTTCTTGGTCTCCAGACCCCTCGATCTTCCTCCTCGTTCTCCTCTGCACGTGCTCCATTCTGTCCACATCCTTTTTGAAGCGAGGCCTCCAGAACTGCACACAGTACTCCAGGTGCGGCCTGACCAATGCAGTGTACAGGTATTTCCCAAACGGGAGCTGGCAACCCTATTGCCAGCCTTCAGGTGGAGCCTGGAAACCTCCCAGAATTACAAACTCTAGACACCAGAGATCAGTTCTCCGGGAGAAAATGGCTGCTTTGGAGGGTAGACTCCACGTACGGCGTTGTACCTTGGCTGAGGCCCCTCTCCTCCCCAAATCCGATTGTTCTCAAGCTCCACCTTCAAAATTTCCAGGGACTTCTCAACCCATCGTTGGCAACCCTAAACCCCACTAACTTAGTGAAAAAGGAAATACCCATCTTGTTTAGAATGCATGAAGGTCAAATCTGCATTTGTCTTTCCCACCGGTGTCCCAGCCTTCTGACTCCGTCTTCAAAAAAACTGTCTACATTTGCTTTCATTTTCACACTTCAACTGTGCTGGTATAATTTTGCCTGTCTGCATATGTTTATCGCCCTCTCGTGGCAGCTCCATTGTCACTGCAACTCTGCACTGCTTTAAATGAATCTTCTCCAAACAACTTTCAAACAAGCACAGAGAAAGACGGTGTCACAGCAGCACAAAACTGATTTAAAAATGCAAATGCAGATTCGACCAAAGAGTGGTAGGAAGGAGGAACTGCAATGCCAGGGAAACATCACAAGCTTTGAGACTCACTCAGTTCAAGAATTTCCTGCTCTGAGGCCTTGCCACCAGACTCTTTGAACACCAAGTGTGTGTGGGGGGTCTCAGTCCTAGGACCTGCCTATCAAGTTCTCCTGTCCCAGTTCAGGTTGCCAGTCTCCAGGCGGTGGCTGGAGATCTCCCGGAATTACAAGCGATCCCCAGGCGACAGAGATCAGTTCCTCTGGAGAATATGTCTCCTTTGGAAGGCGGACTTCATGGCATTATACCTCACTGAGGTCCCTCCTTTCTCGAAACCCCACCCTCCCCTGGCTCCAACTCAGACCTACTTGGGTTGCCAGGTCTGGGTTGGAAAATACCTGGAGACTTGGAGGGTGGATCCAGGAGAAGGCAGAGTTTGGGGAGGGGAGGGGCATCAGCATGGTACAAGGCCATCAACTTCACCCTCCAAAGCAGCCATTTTCTCCAGGGGAGCTGATCTCTGTCAGCTGGAGATCAGTTGTAAAGGTGGAAGATCTCCAGGCCTCACCTGGAGGCTGGCAACCCTAGCTCCTCCTCATTTTCAGATGGCTCTCTGGGAAATACAGTCTCTCCAAGTATAGGAGAGAGAAACACCTCACTACCCCTTAAAAGAGAAGCGGGTTATAGAACCACTTAGGGTTTCCAACCTCCAGGTGGGGCCTGGAGATTTCCCAGAATTACAATTGATCTTTGGATAATACAGATCACTTCTCCTGGAGAGATTTGGAGGGTGGACTCCATGGCCTTATACCCCACCAAAGGCCCTCCCTTCTCCAAACTCCACACTTCCCAGGCTCCGCCTCCAAAATCTCCAGGAATTTGGCAACCTGGCTTTGGCAACTCTATTTGAGCCTGCCACCACCTCTTTTATTTAGAGGTTCAGTTCTGGTTCAGGTACAAGGCGACCAAGGCATTTCCAGCTCTAGTTCTAATTCACTGAAACCAGCCCCTCTTCACTATTCCAGGCTTCAGGTTGGGTTCAGCTCCCCAGTTTGGTGTAGTGATTAAGTGTGCAGACTGTAACCTGGGAGTACAGGGTTTGATTCCCCACTCCTCCACTTACAGCTGCTGGATGACCTTGGGCAAGCCATAGTTCTGTCAGAGCTGATTTCTCAAGGATAACTCCGGAAGGAGCTCTCTCAGCCCCACCTACCTCACAGGGTGTCTGTTGTGGGGAGGGGAAGGGAAAGGAGTTTGTAAGCCACTATGAGTGAAGGGTGGGGTATAAATCCAATCTGCTCCTCCTCATCTTCTTCTTTCAGCTTCCAGCCACCTTTAGGCTCACAAGTGACTACACACACGCATGAGAAGAGCATACAGTTCATACATAATTAAAGCTCCCAAATCTACAAAGGAAAAAAAAGTCCTTTCTTACTGTTTGCACATTCTTCATTCCCCATTGCCACAGAACATGCATTAGGAGGTGGAACGGAGACTGAGTCACCCTTATGCACGCATTCCATCATTCCCAAAAGAGTTCACAAGACCAAAACATTACATCAGTCAGAGTGTTGGGCTGGGATCATCTGGGAGACCCAGGTTTGAATCCCCTCTCTGCTGTGGAAGCTTGCTGGAGGACCTTGAGCCAGTAATACTCTCTCAGCCTGATTTACCTCACAGCTGGGAATGCCCAAGAACATGGGGGCAGGAAAGCAGAGACAGCACCAGGAAGTCACTATAGAGGTTTTTTGAAAATCATGTCACTTCCTGTTTCAAAACAGGAAGTGACATCATGATTTTCAAAAACCTCTATAGTGACTTCCTGGTGCTGTTCTCCCCCCCTCCCAATTTTCCTTCAACAACTCCACTCAGTGGCGATGGGGCACAGGGCTCATCACTGGGAGGTCCCCCGCCATTACCAGGTAAATGGCAACCCTACTCACAGCGTAGAATAGAGGAGTACAGAGGAGAGAAGAATAAAGCAGGCAGCACTGGGGAGAAAGGTGAGGTATAAATGAAGTAAAGTTTTAAAAAAATCACAGTACACATATTTTTTTTAAAAAAATATTAAATATTGTTACTCCACACTTTCAAAATTACTTAAGGGCATTAACAGAAATCCTTCACCAAAATCTACATCTCCAAATGCAAGAGAGACTTTCTAATAATCCATCCACAAATTGACAAATGTAGAAAAACAATGAAGGAGGGAAGGTGGTGTGGTATAGCTCAATCTTGTCAGATCTTGGGAACTCAGCAGGGTCAGTAATTGGATGGGGACCCCCAGGGTATTTTTGGGCAGGAACGCACAGGAACGGAGTTCCGGCTGGCTCCCAAGTTGGCCACGCCCAGCAGGAACTCATTAGCATAATGGAACACCCAACAGCAGAGACTCATTAGGACTGGCTACATTAGGGTTGTGTGGCCTAACATGCAAAGGAGTTCCTGCTCCAAAAAAACCCCTGGGTTTTGACAACAAACAAGGTAAACAGAATAAGAAGCAAAAGGTGGGTGTGGCTGGATGACCACAATTCTGGCAACATGGGGTGTGTGGCCTAATATGCTAATAAGCTGCACTGTCCGGGGTGTGGCCTGTTATGCTGATGGGTTCCTGCTGGGCTTTTTCTACAAAAAAGCCCTGGGGACCCCCAAAAAAGGCTCTGCAGAGGAAGGCAATGGCCAACCAGTTCTGCTTCTCACTTGCCTTGGAAGCCCCTTGCTGGAGGAAGCTAAGCAGGGTCAGTACTTGGATGGGTGGCCACCAAGGAAGGCTCTACAGAAGAAAGCCATGGCCAATCACCTTTACTTCTTACTTGCCTTGGAAGCCCCTTGCTGGGGGAAGCTAAGCAGGGTCAGTACTTGGATGGATGGCCACCAAGGAAGGCTCTACAGAAGAAGGCCATGGCCAACCACCTTTACTTCTTACTTGCCTTGGAAGCCCCTTGCTGGGGGAAGCTAAGCAGGGTCAGTACTTGGATGGGTGGCCACCAAGGAAGGCTCTACAGAAGAAGGCCATGGCCAACCACCTTTACTTCTTACTTGCCTTGGAAGCCCCTTGCTGGGGGAAGCTAAGCAGGGTCAGTACTTGGATGGATGGCCACCAAGGAAGGCTCTACAGAAGAAGGCCATGGCCAACCACCTTTACTTCTTACTTGCCTTGGAAGCCCCTTGCTGGGGGAAGCTAAGCAGGGTCAGTACTTGGATGGGTGGCCACCAAGGAAGGCTCTACAGAAGAAAGCCATGGCCAACCACCTTTACTTCTCACTTGCCTTGGAAACCACTTGCAAGTAAAGCTCAGCAGGGTTGGTACTTGGAAGGGAGACCACCAAAGAAGGCTCCGCAGAGGAAGGCTATGGCAAATTGCTTCTGCTGCTCACTTGTCTTGAAAGCCTTTGGGCTGAGGCCCTGGGGTCAGTTGCGACTCGGCAGCACTTAACACAGAGATGTATAACAAAGTTTCCAACCTTCTCCAGAACCCTAGGCTAGCAGCATTGCCAACTCTGGCTCAGGAAATTCCTGGAGATTTGGGGGTGGTGCCGAAGGAGGGTGAAGTTTGGAGAGCAGAGGAATCTCAGCAGAGATGTGATGTAGGGATGCTTCCTGGGCGTCCCCTCCATCCTGCCAACACCTCAAGGGCTGGCAGGGGGAAAATGGGATGGGTATGCTGGCATTGCAACAGTGCATGCCATTACTTATGGCAAACCCCCCCCAGGAAGTGATGTCAAGACATTGGGGGACGCTCTAGGATTTGCCAAAAACTCTATGGTTTATCCCAGCCGTGATGACTTCACATCCATTTTTTTCACTGGGAGTGAAGTTGCATTCCATTCTTATGCCCCTGCCCTCCTAGAAATTATGTCACTGCATCATGGGACATTCTAGTATTCACCCTATGTTTCACCATAGAGTTTAAAATATTTCTGTGCTTGTACCATAGAGTTTTGGTTGAAACGTAGAGTGTCCTGCCCCACGGTGATGTCTCCTTCACTTATGTAGCCATCAGTGATGTGGTGGCGTCAGAAGATTGCCATTGGGTAAAGTCTTGCCCCTGTCTGTCTCCAGGGGATTCCTAGCCCTTGGTAACCCAATGGACTACTCTGAATGGATTTTTATAAGAAGGAAGCCTGCTTCAGGAAACTTTTGATGGACATATAACAATAGGATTGCCAGCTCCAGGCTGGAAAGTTCCTGGAGATTTGGGCATGAAACCTGGGGAGAAGAGGGACCTCAGTAGGGTACAATGTCATAGAGTCCACCTTGGAGGATGTCTATCAATGGCTACTAGCCATGGTGACTGAGGGGAACCTCCACATTCAGAGGGACTAAACCTCTGAATCCCAGAGCCAGGAGGTAACATTAGGGGAAGGCCTCAGAAGAAGAAGAAGAAGAAGGAGAAGGAGGAGGAGGAGAAGAAGAAGAAGAAGAAGAAGAAGAAGAAGAAGAAGAAGAAGAAGAAGAAGAAGAAGAAGAAGAAGAAGAGGAGGAGATTGGATTTATACCCCGCCCGAAAGTGTCTCAGAGCGGCTTACAAACTCCTTTCCCTTCCCCTCCCCACAACAGACACCCTGTGAGGTAGGTGGGGCTGAGGGAGCTCTGACAGAAACTGCTCTTTTTTCAAGAACAGCTCTTATCAGAACTATGGCTTGCCCAAGGTCATCCAGCCAGGTGCAAGTGGAGGAGTGGGAATCAAACCCGGTTCTCCCAGATTACAGTCTGTGCACTTAACCACTCAGCCTCTATGCCCTGTTGTTGGCCATCCAGCGGAACTGGTTGGCCACTGTGAGACTCAAGATGATGGCCACAGTCCTTGAACATACCGAAGAGATAACGAAAACTGTGCAGAATATTACGCTATTAAATTTTAAATATTGATCAAAAAGATTTCATACAAAAAAGTGGACAATGTTTACATAACATATCAAATGTAGGTGAAGACAGTGATCTCCAGAATGTTCTGCCGTTTCGACAGAAGTCTTCTTCTGAACAATAATGTATGCCATGTGATGTCTCTCTGTTTCATTTCAACTGATTCATCATCAACAGTTTCATGGATCTCTCAGGATCATCATACGCATTATAGAAAGTTTCTAGAAAAGCCTTTCCATGGGCAGATTGGGCAACTAAATGAAATTTATTAGCGCCATATTCTGCACAGTTTTTGTTATCTCTTCAGTCTGGCCACTGTGTGAGACAGGATGCTGGATGAGATGGACTATTGGTCTGATCCAGCAGGGCTCTTCTGACGGTCTTATGGAGGCCTCGGCCTCTGTGCCCTCTTGTTGGCCCTCCAGAGGAAATGGTTGGCCACTGTGTGAAACAGGATGCTGGCCTAGAGGGACCCCTGGTCTGATCCAGCAGGGCTCTTCTGATGTTCTTATGAAGGCCTTGGCCTTTCTGCCCTGTTGTTGGCCCTCCAGAGGAATTGGTTGGCCACTGTGTGAGACAGGACGCTGGACTAGACTATTGGTCTGACCCAGCAGGGCTCTTCTAACGTTCTTCTGTTCTCCCAAGCATCCATTTTCCCCAGGGGATCTGATCTCTGTAGTCTGGAGATGAGCTGTAATTCCAAGAAATCCCCAGGTCTCACCTGGAGTCTGGCATCTCTATGTAGCGCAGAATTATTTATTTATTTTTATTTTTTATTTATCATTAAATTTCTAGCCCGCCCTCCCCGCAAGCGGGCTCAGGGTGGCTCACAAATAGGGCACAAATGCCAATACATAAAAACAAATTAAAAACAAGATAAAACAATCATTTACGATATTGCAAAGTGCTCTAGATGTTTCACAATCAGTCTTCAGTAGGAAGGTGGTTCGGTGGTATCAGCTCCACGCCACGCTGTGCTTTGCTCGTCACAGGGCCATCTCCACACCCCGCTGTTGCCCAAACCAGTTGTTGTTGTTGGTGATGGTAGTGGTAATGATGGTAGTGGTAGTAGTAGTGGCGGCTCCTACTCAAAAGCATGGTGGAAGAGCTCCGTCTTGCAGGCCCTATGGAACTGCGCAAGGTCCCGCAGGGCCCGGATCTCCTCCGGGAGCTCATTCCACCACGTAGGAGCCACCACCGAACCATGACTCAAAAATATGTTTCCAGTTTATTTCTGCTTTCAGACCCCCGTTCCCCTTCCTCTGCGGCAATATTCACTAAGGAAGGCGGGATATAATTGAAGTAAGCAAATAAATAGATAGATCCAAGACAACAGGCAAAACCGTCTCCCACAGAAAATGTAAAGCAGACCGGGGCTGCGGCTTGCCACTGATTTCCGCGTCTCATCGCCGCCGCCGCCGTTAAAAACAGAATTGTGATTGAGCCCCTTCAAAATGCTTTCCCGGCACTTTCATTTGTTACGCCGTAATGTGGCTGGTACAGTAGCTAAATATGTAGATTTGGAAATAATTTTTTTTTCAAAGCGTCGGCCGCGCTCAGGAGGTACGCGGGCTAATCTCATTATCTGATAACCGGATTTGCGCGCACCCCTCCCATGTCCGCATTAATCACACACACACACCTCTTTGCAACGGCTGTGACAAAATGCAATTTAAATGCTCGTGAAGAGTCGATAAAACATGGGCTCCGGCAGGCAGGAATTAAATAAAACAAGTTTATCGGAAGTAGCAATATTGCTGAGATTGGATCTTCTCCTCCCTGCACATCTCCCCCCCCACACCTTTAAATATCGCTCCTTGTTCATTCTGTGGCTGTCGTGGAGTTATGTATCTTTTCTTCTGTCAAATAGACCATTTGTGTGTCGCTTGCATATGCAGAAACAGGTTCCAAGCCGATCCCTTGTGCTTCTTGGACTTTGAAAACCTGTATTGGCATTGGCGGGGGAGGTCACTAAGAACACCTTGTTTTGATTTGTCTTAAGACTCTAAAATATCAACACTCTCCTCCTCTTTTAACATCTTCCCTGATGAAGGACACTTGTGCGCAGTTTTCATTCATTCATCCTAATCTGGAGAACTGGGTTCTGGCCCGTGAGCTTGAACAGCTGGGGAGCTACTGTCACCCTGTAAGTTGCCACTTGGCAGGGTTGCCGTAGCTTTCTGCAGCAGGTCGTCCACAACTACCTGCGAGCCGGGACCCCCTTCGCCTCGCTGTTCTTCTTCAGAGCCAGTTCGGTGTTATGGTTAGGAGTGCGGACTCTAATCTGGGAGAACCGGGTTTGATTCCCCACTCCTCCACCTGCAGCTGCTGGCGTGACCTTGGCTTAGTTACAAGTTCTTTCAGAGCTGTTCTCTCAAGGGCAGTCCTCGAGAGAGCTCTCTCAGCCCCACCTACCTCACAGGGTGTCTGTTGTGGGGAGGGGAAGGGAAAGGAGATTGTAAGGTGCTCTGAGACTCTGAGTGAAGGGCAGGGTATAAATCCTCCTCCTCCTCCTCCTTCTTCTGTGTCTGGTTGATCCACAAAAAAAAAAAAAAAAACCAGTTGAAGGGTAGCTACCGATCAGCCAGGCAAAATGTAGCACACCAATATCTATATATTTTGTCCACTGCCTGATAACTGATCCTTTTAACTGGATGTGCTGGGGATTGAACCTGGGCCCTTCTGCATGCCAAGCAGGTGCTCTGCCACTGAGCCCCATGGCCCCTCCCTTCTGTCCCTCTTCTAAGAATCCAGAGCGAGATTTCCTGAGCTAAATGTGCACTGCTCAGCGACCTCCACTAGGAGGAGCTCCTGCTCCAGAAGTCAACACGGGCACCTTTCCTTAAAGCAAAGGTTCTCACCGCAGAGGGAGAAGCTCCCTCTTGTTTTGTGCCTGGAACATAAATAGATTTAATGAGTCGTTTGCGAGTGCAGGTGATTTGGGCATGTTATCGGTTGACGGGGGCTCGCAGTGTGCCAACAACGGATACCCGGAGGCTTCGAGGCGGGAGATAGCAAAGCGAATGTAACCCCGAGTCTCGCCAGCTTTGGCATGAAGCAAAGTTTTGTCTTTGGAATTGCTCCTTTCGGGGCTCAGCTAAGAGCCGACCACCACCCAAACCTTAAGAAGAAAAAGGGAAATAAGAGTTTAATCTTTCACTGCATATCCAGAACGGGGGAGCCTCAGTTTTATGAAAAGATGCTTCAAATACAATCTTAACAACAGAGTGCAAGAATGCAGTGGAGGCGTAATGGACTCATGGAACAGGGCCTGCCTTCCACTGTTAAGTAAAGGTAAAGGTTTCCCATGCTTGAAAGCCAATCGAATCCCACTCTGGGGGCGGTGCTCATCTCTGTTTCCAAGCCGAAGAGCCAGTGCTGTCCGAAGATGTTTCCGTGGTCTTGTGGCCAGCGTGACTAAACGCCGAGGCGCACGGAACACTGTTACCTTCCCACCGAAGTGGTACCTATTTATCTACTTGCAATTTCTTGCTTTCGAACCGCTAGGTTGGCAGGAGCCGGGGACGGAGCCGGGAGCTCGGGTTGCGAACTGCCAAGCTACAGACCTTCTGGTCTGCAACTCGGCAACTTAACCTCTGAGCCACCGCGACCTTCCGCCGTTAGTCAGATGCAAATGAATCCCAAGCAGGGCCATCTGGACAGTTCCGCAGTTTATACGGCATGTGCGTTATGTGCCGTCAAGTCGCTTCTAACTTATGGCAGCCCTATGAACTAATGATCTCCAAAACACCCTATTATTAACAGTCTCGCTCAGGTCTTGCAAACTGAAGGTGGTGGCTTCCTTGATCGGGTCGATCCATCTCGTGTCGGGTCTTCCTCTTTTCCTGTTGCGTCCGACTTTTCCTAGCTTTATTGTCTTTTCCAGTGGGTCTCGACTTCTCATAATGTGACCCAAGTACGATAGCCTCAGTTTAGTCATTTTAGCTTCTAGGGAGAGTTCAGGCTTGATTTTGCCAGTCCACATTATCCATAAACCTTTCCTCCCATACCACATTTCAAGGGCATCTTCTTTCTTCCTGTCACCTTTCTTCATAGTCCAGCTTTCACACCTGTTGTGTATTAGGACGGGGACATTCCAGGACTATCTACCAGAGACCGACTGAGCTTGGAGCTCCAGAACAATAGCCCACCAGGACTTTGGAAGTGGCCAATGAGAAACCAATGTTATGTAAGTAGCCTATCGTTGGGAGTGGGGGGTGTTTGGGTGTGGTTTTTGAATGCTATTTAAACAGGGCTGTTGCCCTGGAGTTTTAGTCTTGTTCCTAAAATCACTTAATAAAGTAGAGCTGTTCACTGCAATACGTCTTGAACCCAGTATTTAATAACACCCATACACAGTAATGGGGAATCTTATGGCACAAATTAATTCGATCTTGTTCGCCACTTAAGGATCTTTTCTAGCTCCTTCATGGCTGCATCCCCCAGTCTCAATCTCCTCCTGATCTCTTGGTTGCAGTCTCTCTTTTGGTTGATGATGGATCCCAGGAATAGAAAGTTTTGAACAATTTCAGTTTCTTCATTGTCAGCCTTAAAATTGTGCAATTCCTGAGTAGTCATTACTCTTGTCTTCTCGATGTTCAGCTGTAATCCTGCTTTGGCATTTTCTGCTTTAACCTGCCACAGGAGTCGTTTCAAGTCTTCACTGTTTTCTGCCAATAATACGGTGTCATCCACATATCAAACTGTTAATGATCCTTCAGCCAATTTTCACTCCACCATCATCTAAATCTAAACTTACATCCCATTCTGTTGTATTTGAAAAAGTGTGCTTTGCACACGAAAGCTCATAGCTTGAATAAACCTTTGTTGGTCTTAAAGGTGCCAATGGACTCTAAATTTGTTCTAAATCGAATCCAGCTTTCCTTATAATATGTTCTGCATACAGATTGACGAGAAAGGGAGATAAAATGCATCCTTGTGTGACACCTTTGCCAATTGGAAGCCATTCTGTTTCTCCATATTCCGTCCTAACAGTGGCCTCTTGTCAGGAGTATTGATTGTGCATCGAAACAATCGAATGCTGTGGCACACCCATTTCCTTTAAAGCCAACCACAGCTTTTCCTGATCCACACAGTCAAAAGCTTTGCTGTAATGTATGAAACACAAGCTGATTTTCTTCTGAAATTCTCTTGTATGGTCCAGGAACCAACATAAAATTGCAATATAATCTCTGTTGCCTCTTCCCTTTTCTGAATCCAGCTTGAACAACTGGCATTTCTCATTCCATATATGACAACAGTCTTTGTTGTAAGATTTTGAGCATCACTTTACTTGCATGAGGATTTAATGTGACAGTCAGACAGTTGCTGCAGTCTTTGACATCTCCTTTTTTTGGTAATTGGGATGCAAATTGAGCATTTCCAGTCTGTGGGCCATTGTTTTGTTTTCCATATTTGTTGGCACCATCTTCTTAAAATTTTGATGGACCCAGTTTCTGTGGCTTGCAATAGCTCAAGTGATATCCCATCTACTTCTGGTGACTTGTTTCTCCCAATAGTTCTCAGTTTATATTATCTGGCTTTTTCCTCCACCCCCAAAATATCCCTGCCCCAGGGGGGGACGGGGACCAAGATTTTTACATCCTGCGGAAAGGAACATACAAAAATCTCTCCTACATCAGCAGGGGCCCCATACTGCTGTCGTGGGGGGTATGAAGGTGGGGAAACTGCCCCGGGGTACCACAATGTTGAGGG
Organism: Gekko gecko; assembly: GCA_029375565.1. Classification (NCBI taxonomy): domain Eukaryota; kingdom Metazoa; phylum Chordata; class Lepidosauria; order Squamata; family Gekkonidae; genus Gekko; species Gekko gecko. The sequence continues at coordinate 125,690,034 of JAPDNY010000008.1, forward strand.
CTCCCAGAGTGCTGGTTCATATTGCTGAAGAGTAGGGGACAAACTAGGTTGCACCGGTCTGACCTTTCAACTTTGACCTCCAGGGCGGTGCTGAACACAGTCAGATAGAAAGCCTGTTTGCCTGTCTTGTGAATCGCCTTTCATGGTTATTAATGCATTTGTCCTCATTCAGTACTATATAGTAACCTTTTTTTTGCCATCAACTTGCAGCTGAATTTTGGCAACCCTCACAAGGTTTTCAAGGCAAGAGACAAACAAGAGGTGGTTTGCCCTTGCCTGCCTCTGCGTAGCGAACCTGGACTTCCTTAGAGGTCTCCCATCCAGGTACTAACCAGGGCCGACCCTGCTTAGCTTCCGAGATCAGATGAGATCAGGCTAGCCTGGGCTGTCCAGGTCAGGTCACTAAACTATCTAATGCAATATGTGTGTAATATTAATGTACTGAACTAATACATTAATAATGTCAACATTGCATGTATTTAAATATGCTATTATTTACTGACAGCATTTGGGGAAGAATTGTGGGAGAAAGGCAGATACTTGGAGATCTCGAAAAGTGAGGAATAGAAACTTGACTTAAAAACAAACCATCCAAGGAGATTCCATGCAATATGTTCTTGTTATACTTAGGAAATTGAACATAACTTACGTAGACATTGCTCGAATTAGGGGGCATTTGAAGCTGCCACTGTGTGCAAATGAGAAATCCCTCAGAGCATACATTTCCATCTGTAAAACAGAAACAAAACTAACCTTTTAGAAAGTTCTAGAAGTGTGACACTCTAATGTTCGATCACAGGAAACAGCCTGTGCCATGGGAACTGAACTGATCTAGCTCAGGACCGCAGTTCTATAGAAGAGCCACTAGATGGCAGGATTTCATTGTGATGGGGAAAGCAGGAAGTTCCTATGTGGAAGGTCTTAAAATCTCACTTGACGCCCCCTCCCCAAGAAAAGCTCTAGTTGATTTGCAACTGGTGAAATTCCCAAGAAGCCACTGCCTGTGGTACAATTAGGGTTGCCAGCTCTGGGTTGGGAGATACCTGGAGATTTTCGGAGGGGAGCCTGGGGCGGGCGGGGTTTGGGGAGGGGAGGGACCTCACTGAGGTACAGTGCCATGGAATCCACCCTCCAAAGCAGCCATTTTCTCCAGTGGAAGTGATATCTGTCATTTGGAGATCAGTTGCAATAGCGGGAGATCGCCAGCTAGTACTGGAGACTGGCAACCTTGGTAGGAGACTGAGCAATGCCTGTGGATTGCATGAACCCTGAGAATGTTGCCAACTTCCAGGTGGGAGCTGGAGATCTCCTGGAATTACCACTGATCTCCAGCCAGTGTGGTGTAGCGGTCAAGTTAGTGTTTCCGTGGCCACTGGCAGGGGATGGGAGTGTAGGAAAGTCTTGGAGATTTGGGGGTGGAGCCTGGGGAGGACAGGGACCTCAGCAGAGTACAGTGCCATGGAATCCACCCTGCGAAGCAGCCATTTTCTCCAGGGGGACTGATCTCTTTAGTCAAGAGATGAGCTGTAATGCCCAGAGATCTCCAGGCCCCACTTGGAGGCTGGCACCCCCATTTTAAGAGTATCTGGCTCAGTTTGGTGTGGTGGTTAAGAGCATGGTCTCTAATCTGGGAGAACCAGGTTTGATTCCCCACTCCTCCACATGCAGCTGCTGGTGTGACCTTGGGTCAGTTACAAGTTCTCTCAGAGCTGTTCTCTCAAGAGCAGTTCTCTCAGAGCTCTCTCGGCCCCACCTACCTCACAGGGTGTCTGTTGAGGGGAGGGGGAGGGAAAGGAGATTGTAAGGCGCTTTGAGACTCCTTTGGGTAGTGAAGGGCGAGCTATAAATCCAATCTCTTCTTTTTCTCCTCCTCCTCCTCCTCCTCCTCCTCCTCCTCCTTCTCCTCCTCCTCTTCTTCTTCCTGGGAAATCCAAATTTGAACCCCTACTTGTGCCGTGGAACCTTGCAGGGTGGCCTCGGGCCAGTTTCACTTTCTCACCTTTGCCTACCTCACAGGGTTGTTGTGAAGATAAAAATGGGGGAGAGGAGAATGATGTAATCCACTTTGGGTTCCCACTGGTGAGAAAGGCAGGGTATGAATGAATTAAAATAAATAAAAATAAGTTGTGTATTTATGAATGTAAAACATTTATCCCACCTCTCCTGGAGAAAATGGCTGCTTTGGAAGGCCGACTTGATGGCATTATATCCTACTGAGGTCCCTCTCCTCCTGAAACCCCGCTGTCCCAGCCTCCACCCTCAATTCTCTAGATATTTCCAAACCCGGAGCTGGTAACCCTACTCCCTGAGGAGAAACCGAGAGGTGCTTGAGAACCAGGGAAGTTCCTGCTACCATTACCGTTATCAATTGCAATTCCAGGAGATCTCCAGGTCCCACCTGGAGGCTGGCAACCCTACTTTTTAATCTGTTCTTGATTTGCATTTCCTTTTTGGCTTGTTTGCATTGCCTCATCTTGCCGTTTCTCCCAAAAGCTTAGGGTCTGTGTTTGGGTTTCTCCTTTCCTTCATTTTCTGCTCACAACGATCCTGCAAATTGGCCTGTATTGACAGGGAGTGACTAACAAGCTTCACGGCCTGGTGAGGCTGTGAGTGGTGGAGAGGCCCTGCTCTCCTATAAGTCTCCTTGGTGCGCGTGGGAGGGGGTTAGGGTTGGCAGCTCCGGGTTGGGAAATACCTGGAGGTTTTGGGGGTGGAGCCAGGAGAGGGCGGGGTTTGTGGAGGGGAGGGACCTCAGCCGGGTACAATGCCATAGGGTCTACCCTCCAAAGCAGCCATTTTCCCCAGGGAAAGTGAGGGGAGGGACGGTGTGATAACTCCACTGACCCTGTTATATGGATGGCAGCCTCCAGGTGGGGCCTGGGGACCCCTCAGAATTACAGCTCATTTCCAGACTAAAGAGATCAGTTCCCCTGGGAAAAATGTATGCTTTGGAGGGTGGACTCTGTGGTATTGTCCCCACTGAGGTCCCTGTCCTCTCCAGGCTCCACCCCCAAATCTCCAGGAGTTTCCCAGCTTGGATCTGGCAACCCTGCCCCACCATCCCCTGCCGGTGACCAGAGGGGCCCTGGCTACCCTAGATTTCAGCCTTCCCGCCCCATCTTCCACCTGCTTGCTCAGAAGTGGAGTCCGATGTACAAATATCGCAGCCCTTAATCTCCCCCCTCCTCCTTGCTCTCTCTGAGTATCCTCTAGAATGTCCTTCAGTTAGTTAACTTGATACCTCTGTTTGCTCAGCAAGGTACAGAACGGGGAAGTTTAAAAAAACAAGCCTTTGTTTCCTAAATCTTCCTGTGCCGGGGTGAGAAATATAATTCAGTCAGGTTCAGGGGAATGGATTGCCCTCAGAGACGTCCGGCTGGCCAATATTTCCCTCAAGGAGTGGTCCTAGCCCTCCTCAGGGTGACTGGCAAGCTGTATACATTACTCTCCCCCACACTGGAAAAGGACACCACTGTAGCAAACAGGAGAGTGCTGAATATATAACATTTGCTCTTTGGTCAGAAGAAGTTGGTACACTAGGTTGAGGTACCCCACCCCCCGGCCACTAGCAGTGTGGGATGTGGAGACCATGGATAGCTGGGCCTGTAGATTCAGGCCAGAAAAATAAAGTGCCCCTTCACAGAAGGAAACATTTTATGAAGTTCACAGCTGCAAGGTTTTTGCCACTGGTTTTTGCCGGTGCCACACAACAAACCGTTTATGCCGCTGTGTCCCTTCTTTTCCACACCTGGTTGCGAGAGGTGCTGAAACAGGATTCCATCAAGGACCGAATAAGAGGCTACCTTGGAGATTAGAATTCACCCTCCGCAGAGGCAAAGGCGGGATAGAAATGAAAGCAATAAAATAAATAAATAAATAAATAAATAAATAAATAAATAAATAAATAAATAAATAGAAACCTTGCTATGTGTAGAATTGGAAGCAGGAGGCAGGAGAATTCTCCTTCTTGCAAGCTTCCCTTTCATTCCATTGTTTTGTGGCTATTTATTTATTTAGGTCAAGACGGGTGGCCCTGTTTGTCTGTCCGCAGCTAGTCCAGTAGCACCTTAAAGACGATGGCCCCTTCGTAACCTGTTTTAGTAGCTGGTGGCTACCAGATTTTTAGTGTCATTTCGAACCATTTTAGCAACCGTCTGCTAAGGGATTTCATCTACCCCTTTCGTACAAAGCCACGAGTCTGGTTGGCAAAGCGAGGCTGAGCTGTTCTGGAAGTAAACGGCTTTCTTTCGTTCTCACCTCTGCTTTGCACTTCTGAATCCCTGTAGTGTGCTGTGTAAAATGTCTGCAGCGTTTCCACTAGTGCCACGCCTTCCACACTTTACAGATGGAATTCACTGCCACAGGAGGTGGTGGCAGCTACAAGCATGGACAGCTTCAAAAGCGAAATAGATAAGCATATGGAGCAGAGGTCCATCCGTGGATATTAGCCACAAGGTATAGATAGGAACTCTCAGTCTGGGGCAAGTGATGCACTCTATTCTTGGTGCTTGGGGGGGACAACAGTGGGAGGGCTTCTAGTGTCCTGGCCCCACTGCTGGACCTCCTGATGGCACCTGGTATTTTTGGCCACTGTGTGACCGAGTGTTGGACTAGATGGGCCATTGGCCTGATCCAACATTGGCTTCTCTTATGTTCCCCCTGCCCTGTTTCGCCATGCAGTCTTCCTTGAACTTTTTTCGAATGTTCTAAGTTGAGTGCTATAGCGCTAGACCAATATAGCGCTTCAGTGCTACAGCGGCACCATTGAGATACATGGAGAAGTGCTATATTGGTCTAGTGCTCAACTTAGAACATTCAAAAAAAGTTTGAGGATGATCACATGGTGAAAAAGGGTGGGGAAACAGTGCGGCCCTGTCTGAAATGGCCAGATCTCTTTTCTCTCAAGAGCAGTTCTCTCAAGAGCTCTCTCAGCCCCACCTACCTCACAGGGTGTCAGTTGTGGGGAGGGGAAGGGAAAGGAGATTGTAAGCTGCTCTGAGACTCTGAGTGAAGAGCAGGGTATAAATCCGACTCCTTCTCCTCCTCCTCCTCTTCCTTCATTAACGGAATGAAATTTGCTGTATGAAACTGTCATCCCTGTATCACTTTACTTGGAATCAGGCCAACAATGGATAACATCTGGTTTAGAACAGTAATATGAAAGGGGCCTAACCAATGCTCCCTCTAAGCTGTGGAGTCTTGTAAGCAAAAATTCTACGTTGTGAGCTACCAGCATTAAAGTTGTGAGCAAGTGATTTGGCTACTGTGTAAATTAATTTGCTCTGGAGCCGTCCTTCCTGAGCTAAGACAAAAAGGTGTGAGCCGGAGGCTAAAAATCTGTGAGCTAGCTCACACTGACTCAGTTTAGAGGGAACACTGGGCCTAACAACATTTATTTATTTTTTTTTTTTTAATAAAATCTTTAATTGCTTTATATACACATAAAAAGAGTGGGAGATCAGAAACGGAAAACCAAAACATTACATGCAAAAATATGAACTTTTGCTAGCCTAACAACATTTATGGTAGGGTGCGAGCTATCTGAAGAAGTGAGCCGTGACTCACAAAAGCTCATGCCTTGCCACAAGTGTTGTTAGTCTTTAAGGTGCTACTGGACTCTTGCCCTTTTCCTATCTATTTAGGGAATTTGTTTTGTCAGGGGATTACTTCCTGTTATCTCTGAGCTTCCTGGTTCCCTCCCTCCCCCACTCATAATCAGTGTTTGAGCATCAGCTGTGGTTGAGGGAAGGAGGCTTGAGCACTTTTTTCACTTTGTAGCAAGCCAAAGTCACTGCTCATAATTTTTTTAAAACAATATTTATATTATACTATTTTAAAAATTGTGGGGGTTTTTTTTTGGTAAATAATCAATGTTTTGGGTTTTCTGGTAGTTAAAAAACAGCCCCCTCCTTTCCACGAGACTGGAAGATGAATAATTTGTTTATTTAACGGTAAAGGTAAAGGTTCCCTTGCTCGAAAGCCAGTCGAATCCGACTCTAGGGTTGCGGTGCTCATCTCCGTTTCAAAGCCGAAGAGCCAGCGCTGTCTGAAGACATTTCCGTGGTCATGAGGCCGGCATGACTAAACACCAAGGCGCATGGAACACTGTTACCTTCCCACTGAAGTGGTACCTATTTATCTACTTGCAATTTCTTGCTTTCGAACTGCTAGGTTGGCAGGAGCTGGAACTAGAGATGGGAACTCACCCCATCATGCGGCACTCATGGGTCTTGAACTGCTGAACTACTGACCTTCCACAGCCTGCAGTTCAGCGTCTTTATTATTTGTATTTATAGCCCGCCCATCCTGCGAGTGGGCTCGGGGCAGGTAACATCATACAACAATACAATAAATCCAATTAAATATTGAAACAATTTGAAACCATAGTAAACATTAAAACACAATCACAATTCAGACAAGTCTGCTGGTTATGGGATGTTCCCTGGTATATTATTTGGGTTGGTAGGTTTGTGAAAACAACCTCAGGGAGGACCACTCTTGAGAGAACAGCTCTGAGAGAACTTGTGACTGACACAAGGTCACACCAGCAGCTGCATGTGGAGGGGTGGAGAATCAAACCCAGTTCTCCCAGATTAGAGTCTGCCACTTTTAACCACTGCACTACCACCATGCTTCAGTCTTGAGAATGGAAAAAGCCTTAGACCCATTTAAAGTGGAACTAGACACATTCATGAAAGGAATGGCTATTAGACATCTGTCTATAAAAATATATCCCACCTTTCATTCAAGGACCTCCTAATGGTATATACAGCTCTTCCCTCAGGTGAAGTTGGTTAGCTTGAGGGGCTCATAGTCACCCAGCAAGCTTCATGACTGAGTGGGGATTCGAACCTGGATCTTCCAGACTGTAGCCTGACACTCCAACCACTATGGCTGTCTACACTGGCTAATGAGAGCCCCCATCACATGTACTACTACATTCCAGTTGTTAGAAGGCTCCCCAGAGGCATCTGCTGTGGGAACCGGGATGGTGGGCTTGGTGGACCTTTGGCCTGATCCAGTGATGGTCTTCTGATGTTCTGATGTGTATGAAAGTTTCTATGTTGATGCAAATTCCCTTAGAAACCCCGTAAGGCCAGACAGGACAAGTATGGTGTGGACCAACAGTGCACCAAACACAAATGGGTTTACCTACACCTCCGATGCAACAGATCCATCCTAACAAATTCTTCTACTCCAAGGAAGAGTCTCTGCTTTGAAGTCTTTATGTCGACAACTTCATCATACTTGAACACACATAAAGCTGTCTTATATTGAGCCAGGTCATTGGTTTATCAGGGTCACTCTCATCTGCACTTGTTGGAGTGAGCAACTTAGCCTGTCTGGATGTTGGGGGGTTGCTATATCACTCTAAGGGGGTGTAAGTGTTATCTCCGTGAATGGGATGTGTAAAGTACTGAGTTCGGACGCGTTGAGTAGTGATCCGCTCATGCTTTATTAGATAGTGAAACTAAAAGACAAACTAGCGAGGTCCAGGCCTCGCTTATATCCCCGAGGTACCCCAAACCCAACACACACCAATACCAATGATAGGCTATTTACAATGGAGGAGTCCGTCACAGGTCTACTCTAGGATCCGAGCAATCCTATTGGTCCGCCCTAGGATCCAAACCAGCTATTGATCAAACACCCAAAGGTGCACTTGACTGCATGGTCTCGCTAGTGCCGGCGAGTTCATATTAGTACACAACAGGATGCTTCCCTTTGTCTTAACCTGGGAGCGGCCGTCTGACCCCTTCTCTCTCTCCCTTTGTCCTCTTCCACGCTGCACATGGCCTTCCATGGAGTCACACATTTCTGCAAGTCTCTCCTGTAGGTACAGTGCCCTCATACTCCCACACACATGATCCTGGACAAGCTGGTCATTTGTGACAGGGAAAAGGACTTTTGAGATTAGGCTTCTCTCTCTTTCCTTCCGACTGCAACCTGAATGTGAACGGGATCTCCTTGAACAAATATAAGTTTACCTTTCTTTGCAATATTCTTCCTGGGAGATTTATTTACTGCCCTCAGTAGCACGCTTCTGTGACTGGGCAGAACTCTGCTATATTAATCACATATCCCGATAGCCTCCACTGATCGGCTGTGGCTCTCCATGACGCTGAACAGAAGTCTTTCACAACACCTACTACTACCTGATCTTTTTTTAAGCTGGAGACGATGAGGACTGAATCTGAAACCTGCACACAGAGCAGATACTCTCTCTGCCTTTGAATTCCGTGACAGCTTTAATTAAAAAAGAAAAAAGACAGGGACTTCAATGGGGTTCACTGCCATAGAGTCCACCCCAGTGTTCCCTCTAAGATGAGTTAGTGTGAACTAGCTCACAGTTTTTTTAGCCTCCGGCTCACACTTTTTTTATCTTAGTTCAGGAAGGATGGCTCCAGAGCAAACTGGAGAGCCAGTTTGGTGTAGTGGTTAAGTGCGTGGACTCTTATCTGGGAGAACCGGGTTTGATTCCCCACTCCTCCACTTGCAGCTGCTGGATGACCTTGGGTCAGTTACAAGTTCTGGCACTGCTGTTCTTAAAAAAGAGCCATTTCTGTCAGAGCTCTCTCAGCTCCACCTACCTCACAGGGTGTCTGTTGTGGGGAGGGGAAGGGAAAGGAGTTTGTAAGCCGCACTGAGACACCTTTGGGTAGTGAAGGGCGGGGTATAAATCCAATCTCTTCTCTTCCTCTCTAATTTATGCAGTAGCCGAATCGCTTGCTCACCATTTTAACCCCAGTAGCTCACAAAGTAGGATTTTTGGCTCACAAGACTCCACAGCTCAGAGGGAGCATTCAAAGCATTCATTTTTCTCTGTAGTCTGGAGACGAGTCTGGATCCCCAGGTCCCGCCTGGAGGCTGGCATCCCTACCCCCCAAAGCTTTGCTCTTGTGCTTGCAAAATATTACCCGGTTCCTGTTTTACTTCTGCCTCGAATTCTGCTCCAGGCTTCACCCCTCCCTCCCTCACATGAAGTTCCCAGTTGCATAAAAACTGCGGTTTCCTGTGGGCTGAACAAGCCATGTCAGAACGGCATTTCGCGCAGAGAGCTGAGGTTAATGAATCAGGCCTTTGGGATCAGCCAGAGTGACATTTTCTGAAGACTTAAATTAGCTGTCTGGGATTTTTTTTTTCCCTTCCAAACCCTCGATAAATTTTCGCTGTTCGTGCAGGCCGAGAGGGAAGGCGGGTGAGGTGAACGAAATCTCTCTCCCCCCCCTTTGTAATACTGACATCTGTGTTGAGTGCCACATAATCTTTGGATTCATGTGTCGGACAATTACTGTCTAATTAATTAATCATCTGATAATTAAAATGACCTCCTTCTGGCTGATACCCGATCCGCGCGAGGTTCAAAGGAAACTTGACACATCGTGTTTGTGCCCTGTTCCAGCATGACCTACAGGCATGTTCCCGTGTTATGTCAAATCTGGTCTTCCACAAGGAAAGTGAGCCAAAGTACAAATTAAAGGGGAGGCGGGGCGGACGGGCCCAGCTGCACGGGATTAGAAACTGTATAACTGGTCCCTCGGCCTGGCGCAGAGGCAAACACGAGGGCCTGCTCAGCAGCTCCCGCCCGCGAGCTGGGGGTGCCACCGGCCGAGGACGTCGGGTTTTCTTGCTACGGCTGCTTTAGGTAAAATCGATTTGGCATGCCAGTTCAATTTGCTCAGCCACCACCAGCATGGACTGCAGCCACCAGAGGTGGAGTTCCGACAAGGAAGGAGGAAGGGAGAGAGGGGAGACAGCTGCGACTCAAGGGTGTTGACGGGTATCAATTAGCCTCCGCAACCCACTTTTAACCTTGACGACACTATGAGCTGGTGAACCTTTTGCAGAGGCCTGGTCAGACTTTGGGTTGCCAACTCCAGGCTGGGGAGGGCAGGGTTTGGGGATGGGGTTGCCGGCTTCCGGGTGGGGCTGCTTTTACGACTGATCTCCAGCTGACAAGAGACCAGCTCCCCTGGAGAAAATGGCTGCTCTGGAGGGCGGACTCTATGGCGTTGTGCCATGCTGGGGCCCCTCCCCTCCCCAAGCCCCGCCCTCTCCCAGACCCCACCCTCAAGGTCTCCAGGTATTTTCCAACCCAGACCTGAGAACCGTATTTGGAGAATGGAGGGACCTCAGCAGGGTATGCCAGTCTCCAGGTGGGACCCGGGGATCCCCTGGAATCACAGCTCATCTTCAGACGACAGAGATCAGTGCCCCTGGAGAAAATGGCTGCTTCGGAGGGTAGACACCATGGCATTGTACCCCACTCAAGTCCATAGCCTTCCCAAGCTCCATCCCAAATCTCCAGGAGTTCCCCAAACTGAATCTGGCAATCCTACCCTACCACTGCCCCCTGTGGAGCTGGCAACCCTGGCAGGCATAATGCTGTAGAGTCCACCCTCCAAAGCTGACGTTTTATCCAGGGGAACTGATGTCTGCATTCTGGAGACCAGTTGTAATTCTGGGGGATCTCCAGGTCTCACTTGGAGGTTGACAACTTTCTCACCGGTTCTTCTAACATAGTATTGGCTGATCTGGCTGGCAGAAGCTCCCCAAGGTGTCAAAGCAGTGGAAGGTCTTTCCCAGGATCTTGTACACCAGATTCCTTATAGCAGGAGACCCTGGGGATGGAAGGTGGAACGTTCTGTACACAAAGCAAGTGGCCTCCTGCTGATCTATAATCCCACCAGCACTGGTCCCTGTTTTAATTTAGGGGATAGAACATGGCTCAGAGGAAGAGCCTCTGATTTGCACACAGAGGGTCCCAGGTTCAATCCCTGGCACACCCAGTTAAAAACGACCAGGCAGTAGATGACATGAAAGACCTCTGCCTGAGACCCTGGAGAACTGCTGCAAGTTAGAATGGGCAACACTGACCTTGACAGGCCAATCAGGATAAAGCAGCTTCCTTTAGGGAAGGGCCATGGCTCAGTGGTAGAGCCTCTGCTTGGCATGCAGAAGGTCCCAGGTTCGGTCCTCAGCATGTCCAGTTAGAAGGACCAGGCAGGAGGTGATGTGAAAGACCTGAGTCTGAGACCCCGGAGAGCCACTTGCCAGTCTGAGTAGGCGATACTGACCCTGATGGACTGAAAGTCTGATTCATCATGCATATTAAGTATCCATATTCCCTTTGCTTTGTCTGTCTACATCTGCTATTCTATCACCTCTGACTGGCAGCAGCAGCTCACCAAGGCCTAGTGTAGGGGTCATTTGCTTTCTTTTTTTGAGACCCAGTTTGGTGTAGTGGTTCAGAGTGCAGACTCTAATCTGGGAGAACCGGGTTTGATTCCCCCCTCCTCCACATGCAGCTGCTGGTGCGACCTTGGGTTAGTCATGGCTGTCTCAGAGCTTTTCTCTCAGGAGCAGTCCTTGAAAGAGCTCTCTCAGCCCCACCTCAGGGCGTCTGTTGTGGGGAGGGGAAGGGAAAGGAGATTGTAAGTTGCTCTGAGACTCCTTCGGGTAGTGAAGGGCAGGGTATAATTCCAATCTCTTCCTCCTCCTCCTCCTCCTCCCTTTTCTGCAGACTGAGTCTTGGACCCTTTCTAGACAAAGGGTGTTCACCATCCAAGAGTCCCCATGGAGCAGATTTTCACTGCTGTTTTGAGACATGCTGTTTCAAACAAAGTTCTTTTTTTTTAAAAAAAATAACATTTTATTAACTATTAACAAATCCAACACAAAAAAGAGGTAAGGATAAATCTTACATCTTCCTTGGTTACATTGTAAAATAAAACAAAGAAGAGGAAGAAAAGAAAAAAAACATAGTTTACAAAGCATTTAGTCCTATATATTAAACAATATAGGTACATATGATAACTTAAGTTTTACCTTTACCATTACCATAGGTGCAGTGTATCTATTTCTTGTGGGATTACCCTTTGTCCAATCAAATATTGTAGAATGGGGTACCAAGTCATTACAAAAGATGATGAAGATGAATGTGAAGATATGGAATTATGTTTTTCATTAACATTTTCTGTAATTTTAGCCGTTACATACATATTCCAGAGTTTTGTATGCCAATGATGTTCGAACAAAGTTCTGCACGTTAGGCACAGCGACCCCGTTACGTAGTGTATGAATGAGTGAGCATACCCCTGGGAAAGTAGCTGCCTGATCCAATTGCCATTTTGGGGGAGGGAAAAGGAAAACTTGGGTGACGTTTGACATGGGAGCAGGTGGAACAGAGCTGCTGAATAACGGGAACGTGAGCTGGAGAGTCACCCCCCCCTTTCGAATCTTGCCTCAGTCTTATGTCCTGCAATATAAGAACACTAACAGTGACCTTTATTACAGGACAGGGCAAAGACTGCAGAGATGTCCCAGGTGAACGACGTTGAATGCTTGAAAGCAGTATGGGCAAAAGCTTTATAAAAATGTGTACTTTTGTTAACATTTTCCGGCGAGTAGGTGTGAAAATGGGCAGTCTGAAAAAGGACAAATGCATGCTTTGCGCACAGGAGGCCCCAGGATGAACCCCTGGCATCTCCCATAACAGCAGGGCTTTTTTGGTAGAAGAAGCCCAGCAGGAACTCATTAGCATAATAAGCCACACCCAACAGCAGAGACTCATTAGCATATTAAGCCACACCCCTGTGTTACCAGAAGTGTGGTCATCCAGCCACACCCACCTTTTGCTTCTTATTCTGTTGACCTTGTTTGTTGTCAAAACCCAAGGCTTTTTTTGCAGCAGGAACTCCTTTGCATGTTAGGCCACACACCCCAAATGTAGCCAGTCCTAGTGAGTTTCTGCTGTCGGGTGTGGCCTATTATGCTAATGGGTTCCTGCTGGGCGTGGCCAACTCAGGAGCCAGCCGGAACTCTGTTCCTGTGCGTTCCTGCCCCAAAATAGCCCTGCATAAGAGCATCAGGTAACTGCTGTTAGGAAAGTAGGCTTGCCAGCTTCCTGGAGGAAGAAGTGTCCTGTCCCTATGTGTGTGTGAAGTGCCCTCAAGTCACTTCTGACTTACGGCGACCCTATGAATTAATGTCCTCCAGAGGACCCTATTGTCGACAGCCTTGCTCGGGTCTTGCAAACGGAGGGCCCTTGTGGCTTCCTGGATTGGGTCCATCCATTCCATGTTTGGTCTCCCTCCCTCTCTTCCTGCTGCCTTCCTCTTTTCCTGGCATGATTGTCTTTTCCAGTGGGTCTTGACTTCTCATCATGTGACCCAAGTATGGTAGCCTCAGTTTAGTCATTTTAGCTTCTAGGGAGAATTCAGGCTTGATTTGATCTAGAACCCACCGATTTGTCTATTGGCAGCCCACAGTTCCTATAAAACTCTTCTCCAGCACCCTGTTTCCAATGAGTCAACTTTCATCCTGTCAGCTTTCTTCATTGCCCTACTTCCACACCCATCCATAGTAATGGGGGAAACTAGGGCATGAATTATCTCGAACTTGGTCGCCAGCGGCACATTCCTACACTCAGGCCTTTTTTTGTAGAAAGAGCCCAACAGGAACTCATTAGCATAATAAGTCACACCCACCAACAGGAACTCATTAGCATATTAGGCCACACCCCCATGTTACCAGAATTGTGGTCATCCTGCCACACCCACCTTTTTGCTTCTTATTCTGTTTACCTTGTTTGTTGTCAAAACCCAGGAACTCCTTTGCATGTTAGGCCACACATCCCTAATGTAGCCAGTCCTCATGAGTTTCTGCTGTTGGGTGTGGCCTATTATGCTAATGAGTTCCTGCTGGGCGTGGCCAACTCGGGAGCCAGCCGGAACTCCGTTCCTGTGCGTTCCTGCCACAAAATAGCCCTGCTTACACTTAAGAATCTTTTCTAGCTCCTTCATGGCTGCCCTTCCCCGTCTCAATCTCCTTCTGATTTCTTAACCGCGAGCAATAATTTCTTACTCTTCTTGTAATGTGACCAAAGTACAAGAGCCTCAGTTTAGTTATTTTAGCTTCCAGAGAGAGTTCAGGCTTGCTATGATCTAGAATCGACTGATTTGTCCTTTTGGCGGTCCACGGTATCCATAGAATTCTCCTCCAACACCACATTTGAAAGGAACCAACTTTCTTCCTGTCCCTGCAACAGAGTGATAATGGGATGTTATTCCGGATGCCAGCCTCTAGGGGGACCCAGGGATTCCCTGGAATTACAGCTCATCTCCAGACTGCAGAGATCAGTTCCCCGGGAGAAGAAGGATGCCTTGGAGGGTGGACTCTATGGCAATGTACCCCACGAAGGTCCCTGTCCTTCTCAGGCTCTGTTCCCAAATCTCCAGGGGTTCCCCAACCTGGATCTGGCAACCCTACTCCCCCAACTCCTGCCGGTGGCCGGGGGAAGGGGGGACCTTGCAACCTCAGATATTATTGATCAGGTGATGTTCTTTTCCTCCAGGCTCTGTCAAGTCCCACACATTAAGCCTGTATTAAAAGGGCACGATCTTCCCCCCAGACCATCTGGCAGCCTTGCTGGACACAGTCACAACCAGTGTTCCCCCTAAGCTGAGCTAGTGTGAGGTAGCTCACAGTTTTTTAGCCTCCGGCTCACCCATTTTTGTCTCGGCTCAGGAAGGAGGGCTCTAGAGCAAACTAATTTATGCAGCAGCCAAATCGCTCGCTCACAACCTTAATGCCAGTAGCTGACAAAGTAGGATTTTTGCTCACCAGACTCCACGGCTTAGAAGGAGCCTTGGTCACAACCGGCTTTCCGCTGTCCCCCTACCCCTGAGTAGGAGCCGGGGGTTAAACCGTGCAGCTCCCAAGGCGGAATCCACCCTTCCGTTTGCACGAATTCCAGCCAAGCCCAATTTGGTTTTTAATTGAAAATAGAAGGGACAACACCGATAAATCCAACTTCCTGGCAGCTAAATCCTTTACATGCCAAGTCTCGGGATTGAGAACTTTTAATATTTCCCTTTCTTTCCCACCCCGCGCAAGTTGATAAACCCTCGAAATATATACATACATAATCAAAACGCTGACAGACCTCTAAGTTCAGCCATGCTAGCGGTCAACCCGCTAATAAAAATATAGTGCACATTATCGATAATCCTCTTTCTGGCCAAATCCCTGGTATTTCGCGAGAGAAAGAAGCTTCCTGAGTGGGCAAGATTATTTGTAAACTTATTCCTTGCCAAAGGAAGAAAGGGGGGAAAAAAACCGATACTGTCAACGTAACATAGATCTGAGAAGCCTCCCTGGCAGTCAGATAACGGGAGGCCAAGTGTCAAAGGAGGCGCTTTATATTTTATCTTGCCTTCCCCCCTTCTCCGCTTTAGGAGTTATAAATATCATTACTTTTTTACAGAACAAGGTCAGAGCGATGGCGGGAGCTTTGCCATGGCAGCCTGAAGAGAGAGCTTTGGTTCACAGGCAGGGGCGGACTGCTGGAGGAAGGCGAGGGGGCGGCACTACCCACTGGGCGTCCCCCCGCCTTCCCTTCTCTCCTCACACGCTGGCAACTTGACGGGCTTTCACTTCTGCCCCCCCCCCAAATGGCCAGTCTACCAAACTGTAAGCCTCAAGGCAAGCACGATCTCGTCAGATCTTGGAAGGTAAGCAGGGCCGACCCTGGCAAGTATTCGGATGGGAGACCTCCAAAGAATACCAAGGCCGGGAGGCAGAGGCAGGCTATCAAGTCGTGTCTCAGAATGTCCTCTGTGCCCTAGTAGGAGTCGCCAGAGGTTGCTATGACTTCCAGGCACGGGCACACGGACACACAAAATGCGAAAAAAAAGAAAAAAGAATTGTATTGACTTCCAGAAACATGGAGCTGGAAGAGACCCCAAGGATCATCTAGCCCAACCCCCAGCACAACACAGGGAATTCACAACTCCCCCCCCCCACACTCTGGTAGTGACCCCCTAATCTATGCCCAGAGGAATGCAGAAAAACCCAACAACTCCAGGATCCCTGGGCCAATCTGGCCTAGAGAATTCCTTCCTGACCCCAAAGTGGCGATCAGCATTTCCCTGGGTGTGTAAGAAAGGGCCACGAGAACTAAGCACTGATGCAACCCTTCCTGCCCCTCCCTCTGATGATATGCCTAAATTTACAGAATCCGCATTGATGTCAGATGGCCATCTAACCTCTGTCTGAAAACCTCCAAAGGAGGAGAGTCCACCACCTCCCAAGGAATCCTGTCCCAGTGAGGAACCTCTCTAACTTTCAGGAAGTTCTTTCTCAAATGTAGCTGAAAACTCTTTTGATCTAATTTCAATCTGTTGGTTCTGGTCTGACCTTCTGGGGCAATGGAAAACAACTTGGGAAAAGATGGTTGATTTTTGGAGAACTGGCAGAGGGAAGAAGGGGGAGAGAGAGTGGTAAAATGGTTAGAATGTTAGACGCACCACTTACAAATTGCCAGAATGCTAAAGACGCTATCGGTCCTGCTGGAAGTCTGAAGCTGCTGAAGCTGATTACACATTGGAGATTTGTGTCCATTCTGGTAGTGAATTGTTATGGTTCCCAGTGCGTGTGAGTAAAAGTACGGAAACCACAGGAACCTAAAGGGAACGTCTTGATGAAGGATGAATTTTGAAACGTTGTAATCAAACATCCGGGCACAAAGTCTCCATTATGCTGTGGATTTTTCTATTGTAGTGTATTATTACACAAATTCTTCATTGTTTCCATTTTTGTATTTTTATGTGGCTGCTTTGTGTTGGCTACTTTCCCTATGGAACACTTTCCCTATGGAACACTTTCCCTATGAAGAAAGGTTAAAACGCTTGGGGCCCTTTAGCTTGGAGAAATGACAGCTGAGGGATGACATGATCGAGGTTGACAAGATTATGCATGGGATAGAGCAGGTTTCTCACAATACAAGAACTCGTGGGCACTTCATGAAATTGCTGAGCGGTTGGGTTGGAATGGATAAAAGGAAGTCCTTCTTCACCCAAAGAGTGATTAACACATGGCATTCACTGCCACAGGAGGTGGTGGAGGCTATAAGCATTGGACGGCTTCAAGTGGGAATTAGATAAGCATATGGAGCAGAGGTCCATCAGTGGCTATTAGCCACAAGGTATAGATAGGGACTCTTGGTCTGGGGCAAGCGATGCTCTGTATTCTTGGTGCTTGGGAGGTCTTCTAGTGTCCTGGCCCCACTGCTGGACCTCCTGATGGCACCTAGTATTTTTGGCCACTGTGTGACACAGAATGTTGGACTGGATGGGCCATTGGCCTGATCCAACATTGGCTTCTCTTATGTTCTTATGTTCTTTCTATTACATGTTCTTTAGCATTTTGGCAAATTGTACATAGCAAGTCTGTTTACTACACTTATGAAATCTGCTTGGACTAGCCTACCTCACAGGGTTGTTGTGAGGAGACAATGTGGAAGGCAGACCTGCACTCCTTGGAGAAGGGGTGGCATCTTTATTTTACAAGGTTTTTCGTCCCAGTCAGGGCCACCAAGACACTGTCGCAGAAAGGCATAACGGAACCACATCTTAAAAACAATTGGGACAAAAATGAAAATACATACGTAAAAACACATAAAACAATAGTAAAAACATAGGTGGACTGGAGAGATCATCGAGGGAACGTCAAGTGAAACAAAGAAGTCTGAACATGCTGGCAGAAGATTTTATTTATTTATCTATTTATTTTATTAGCGTTATAGACCGTCCTTCCCAAATGGGCTTAGGGCAGTGTACGACAATTAAAATAATGTTAAAATAGCAATTTGCACATCATGATATCATATCATATCATATCATATCATATCATATCATATCATATCATATCATATCATATCATATCATATCATATCATATCATAAAATGCCATGCAAACAGAGAGATCAGATGCCAAGCAGGCCAATATCTAACCAGATGTCCAGTCAGGACCAGGCCACTGATGGATGATTGGCCAAAAAAGCTGGAGGGGACGACACGATGTCCGCTGCCTCAACTGAATGCCTGGTGGAAGAGCTCTGTCTTGCAAGCCCTGTGGAACTGCAATAAGTCCTGCAGGGCCCTGATCTCATAGGGGACCTCATTCCACCCTGGTCGAGGCCAATCAGAAATCCCTGGGGACCACTTTTGGGACCACTAAAAGATGCGTGTTTGTGGATCACAGTGCCCTCTGGGGCTCATAGAGAGAGAGGCGGTCTCGTAGGTATGCTGCCCCCTGGCCGTATAGGGCTTTAAAGGTAAGCACCAGCAACTTGAAATGGATCCGGAATTCGATAGGCAGCCAGTGCAGTTCATGCAACACCGGGTGGATGCAAGCCTGTAGAGGCATCACCGTCAACACCTGTGCTGCTGCATTCCACACTAGTGGAATGAATGAATGAATGAATGAATGAATGAATGAATGAATGAATGAATAAATAAATAAATAAATAGCTGCAACTTCCGGAGCAGGGTCAAGGGCAGCCCCACGTAGAGAGAGGTACAACAATCCAGCCTGGAAGTGACCATTGCAGGAGTCACTGTAGCTAGGTCCCGCGGAGTAGGATCTGGGACTAACTGCCTGATCTGCTTCAGATAGGAAAAGGCAGACCTGGTGCTGGCGGTGACCTGGGCCTCCATTGAGAGGTCGGCATCCAGGAACACCCCCAGACTCTTCAGATCAGAAGGGGACAGATGAGTCTCTTGGGGGAGAGAGTTCCAGAGTGTGGGTGCCATGCCTGAGACGGACCTTTCTTGGGTTGTTGTTATTCAGTCACACAGTCGAGTCCGACTCTTCGTGACCCCATGGACCAGATCATGCCAGGCCCTCCTGTCTTCTGCTGTCCGCTGAAGTTTGCTCAATTTCATGTTCGTTGCATCTATGACACTGTCTAACCATCTCATCCTTTGCCGTCCCCTTCTTCTTTGACCTTCAATCTTTCCCAGCATCAGGGTCTTCTCCAGTGAGGGCTCCCTTCTCATTTGGTGGCCAAAGTATTTGAGCTTCAACTTCAGGATCTGGCCTTCCAGGGAACAATCAGGGTTGATTTCTTTTAGGATTGAATGATTTGATCTCCTTGCAGTCCAAGGGACTCTCAAGAGTCTTCTCCAGCACCATAGTTCAAAGGAATCTATTCTTCGGTGCTCGGCCCTTTAGGTATTAGACAGAAGAAAAAGCTTGCTTTCCTGTTTCTAGAGCCCATGCAAAAACTCGCAGAATGCAAACAACATTTCATTGGGAGCACCGGCAGCAGAGCAGATGCAAAGGAAGCCACAGACCCTGCATGCAGGGTGATGATCCAAATAAGACCGAGCACAAAAGGGAAGACAGGAGAGAGGCAATGACCCGTTCTGCATCTAGCATTCACTCCGCTGTTTTACCAAACCCACCCTGAAACAGAAATTGCTCTCTACATCGCATGCCATTTTCGCTTTCTTTGATTTTCAGATTTTATGGGAGCCGCCGCATTGCATGCCGCTTTCACTTCCTTTGATCTCTCAGTCTCATGGTAGTCGTCTGCATGGATTTATGTCCGTTTTATGGCCATTCAGGGGTGGCTCTGCAGTCAGTACGGCATTGGCCCCGGGGTATCTGAATGTGGTTTTGAGCTGCATCTTTGGTCCTTTCTGCACTAGACCTTAAATCCTGGTTCAACCCTGTCCCCGAACTTACATGCTACACTATACTTGAGTTCACCCCTGTAATTATCTCGGGGTATTTTTTTGTTTCCACATTACATTATGGTCACCCTGGTTCTATCTCATACTCGTCCCGGGATAAACAGATGCTGTTATAACCAGGGATAAATGCAAGGTATTGATCCTTTCTGCACTAGACCTTAAATCCTGGTTCAACCCTGTCACAGAACTTACATTCTGCACTACACTCGAGTTCACCCCTGTAATTATCTCGGGATATTTTTTGTTTCCACATTACATAGAAGATCATCCCGGTTTCAACCCACACTTGTCCCAGGATAAACAGATGCTGTTATAACCAGGGATAAATGCAAGGTATTGTGTCATGAGTTGAACTCTGGTAAAACCAGGGATGAGATCCAAGTGCAGAAAGGACCTTTTTCTGTTCCAGTGTGGGTTTGGTGAAACAGCAGAGTGAATGCTGGGTGCAGAACGGGCCAGTGTGTAAGATCAGTTGGACGCCAGAGTGAATAATATGGCACCAGAAGGGAGGAAGGGCCCATCGGGGGACGGGGGGGGGATGTCATTTGTGGAGGACACCAGAGGAATGCCGAGAGTGGAAAGAAACATAGGGAGCGCAAGAGAGAAACAGAAGACTGGGCAGATATGTAAGATAGCCAAAGCTGAATAGGAATATGAGAAGAAAGAGGGAGCCGGTGCAGAGAGCAGAAAAGAGGAGTAACATGATCAGAGCAGCGAGTGGAACAGATGAGGCAATCTGAAGAATTCAAGACCAAGGACAGAACTGGAGAGAAGAGGCAGGGAGACCAAGCGAGAGCCGCAAGGGTCAACAGTCTGGGTGAAAACTAGAGTTTTAGGCGCATCGGTCAATATTACAAAAATGAAAGTGATCAGATTTAACAGCTGAGTAGATGTGTGGGTGTGTGGGGGGGGGGGCGGAGAATGAGAGAAAGATCAGCAGGGACTGCAAGGCTATGGCCTTTGAGGTGGGGCGTACGGTATCACGGCCCAGCAGAAGAGAAAAAGGAAGCAGATGACTTGGGACAAGGGAAATAGATTCTCTGGTTTTATCAGAGAACCAAACTCCAACCCTGGGCAGGGAAAGCAGAAGGAAGGCAGGGAGGGAGGGAGGGAGGGAGGGAGGGAAGGAAGGAAGGAAGGGAGGGAGGAAAACAAAAAAGCAAAGAGAGAAAAGAAATTGGATTTATACCCCGTCGTTCACTACCTGAAGGACTCTCAGAGCAGCTTACAATCTTCTTTCCCTTCCCCTCCCCTCCTCGCAACAAACACCCTGTGAGGTAGGTGGGGCTGAGGGAACTCTCTCAAGAACTGCCCTTGAGAGAACAGCTCTGAAGGAACTTATGACTGACCTAAGGCCACACCAGCAGCTGCATGTGGAGGCGCGGGAATCAAATCCGGTTCTCCCAGGTTAGAGTCCGTGCTCCTAACCACTACACCAGACTGTCTCTCCTCAAAGAAGATGAGGTGACAGTAATGATCACAGAAGAGCTAGATTCAAGTCCGATAGTATCCTAGAGACCAACAAGATTTTCAGGGTATAAGTTTTCGAGAGTTGGTTTGACAGGCTTATACCCTGAAAATCTTATTGGTCTCTAAGGTGATAACTGGACTCAGACCTAGTATTTGACTGTATACCAGCATGGCTACCCTCTGAAAGTATCACAGCAATGGCCCTGGAAATCAACAGAACTAATAACAGAACCAAAAAAACACCAAAACAATGTACAATGGGGGGGGGGAAAGGGATCCAGTGTAGGATCTCAGGGAATAAGAGATGGTCGTGGAAAACAGACAGAACCTGCAGAATCCTCGAACCAAAGTGGCTGACTGGGGAGCTTGGAATTCCCCATTCTCACCTGTGCCACACACTTCCCCAGTAGCTATTGGGCAGGATGCTGCCGCCTCGGCTGCTGTGGGGGAAATAATACAGACCTAGGTTAAGTTGCTGAGCTGCAGACCGGAAGGTTTGTAGTTCAGCCGTTCGAGACCGTCTCTGGCCCCAGCTCCTGCCAACCTAATTGTTCGAAAGCAAGAAATTGCAAGTAGATAAATAGGTACCGCTTTGGTGGGAAGGTTAACAGCGTTCTGTGCACCTTGGCATTTAGTCATGCTGGCCACATGACCCCCCCCCCGGAGAAGTCTTCAGACAGTGCTGGCTCTTCGGCTTGGGAATGGAGATGAGCACTGCCCCCCTAGATTCGGATTCAAGTAGCTATCGAGCAAGGGAAACCTTGTTACCTTATACGGCTGTTGTAAGAATAAATGAAATACTGTACATAAAATGATTCAAATGCTTGATAATGATTGGAACCTGGGTATGCATTCCATTTGCGGTGGTGCTTTCCTCTAGTATATAAGGAGCCTTCTCCGAAGGCAAGAGGCTGAAATGAATGCTCAGAATGCAGCCCTTCGTCATCATAAGTACTTGGTGTCTTTTCATCACAATAGGGCTGAAATAAGATGAGAAGAGGGGGGATTCTCTGCCCAATCCTCTTGCTGCAAATGTGCTTGCAAAAAAAAAGAAAAGAGTTTTGTCCTTTTTGAATTATCTATTAAGGATATGGCTTGATTTGGGTGAGGGGTTAAGGTGTAAAAGTATTGAATCTGGCAGGCTGTCACTTCACTGCATCTAAGGGAAATCCGGTCTACATTTTTGTGGATTCGTCATCAAACAAGATTTAAAATGTGTGCATTCGAGCATTTCCAAAATTCGCATTTTCAGAATATTCAGGGGTATCTGAAAACCAGACCGATTTCACACAAGAGCTGCGCTGCTGCCACACCTCCCTTTGCCCCGTTTCTATTGGTCAATTTCCCACTCGAAGCCGTGCAGCCGCATTTTGACCTGCGGCTTTGCCCGATTCTCCCTGCGGTTTCGTGATCCTCAAAAAACAGGATCACGAAACCATGGGGGAAATCAGGCGAAGCCATGGGTCAGAATGTGGCCACATGGCTTCGAGTGGGAAATTGACCAATAGAAACGGGGCAAAGGGAGGCATGACAGCGGTGCAGCTCTTGTGTGAAATCGAGCCCAAAGAAGTGAAAGTGGCCTTGTGAAAAATGTTGCCCGAGTTCAAACGTGTGCACGTGTTTTAATTGTTTCTCATTTGAGAATATACAACTGAATCTCAGGGGGCAGCTGTGGTGGTCTCCCATAGGAGAGCTAGGTTTGAGTCCACTAGAAACTTAGAGACCAGCACGATTTCCGGGGCGTGATCTTTCGAGAGCCAAAGCTCCCTTCATTAGATACCAGTAGGAACAGAGATCCCTCTTATATCCCGGCGAGAAGGTGGGAAGGATGTTGTCAAGAAGGGAGTCGGGATGCAAGAGTACAATGCAGAACGTAATCGGCTTCATTAGAGCCAGGGAGAAATCCTTAAGGGGAGGAAATTAGCGTCTGTAGTGAGATAAGACTCCTGTGTCCCTATTCAGCCCTGCTTCATTGTTCTGAACAATGTTCAGATACTGTTCAATGTTCAGAGTCTGTTCAGATTCACTTCCATTGTTCTGAGTCTGTTATTGGGACAGATGTTCTCCTTCAATACAAGAACCGAAGAGGGTTTGGGGTTTTTTTTTTGGCTCACTGGACCAGAGTGATTGACCTCCGGTGTCCCTCGGCCAGTACTGCAGTTTGGAGTGGTAGAAGTCATTGTACCATCTCAGTCTGCTCTGTGGGTAGAGGTCATCGTACCATCTCAGTCCGCTCAGTGGGTCAGGCCTGGAGTATTGTGTGCAGTTCTGGAGGCCTCACTTCAAAAACCTGCTTGCGGGGAGGGCAGGGTATAAATTGAATTAATAAAATAAATAAAATAAAAAGGATGTGGACAGAGTGGAGTGGGTACTGAGGAGAGTGACGAGGGTGAGGAGAGTGACGAGGGTGACCGGGGGCCTGGAGACCAAGCCCTGTGAGGAAAGGCTGAGGGACTTGGGAAGGTTCCGTCTGGAGAAGAGAAGTGAACGAGTACAAGACTTCTGGGGAGGTATTTTCTTACACATCAAGAATATCACAGCGATGGATCTTCCACTTCTGCCAGAGGTTTTGCTATTAGATTATTGGAGAATGCCATCTGGAAAATTAAAACACAACCAATTGACCACAACTCTAATTTCGGCAGCTAGAACATTGTTAGCCTCAAAATGGAAAGATAAGAAAATGCCGCCGATAGATCAATGGCTCCGAAAGTTGCGGGACTTTTATATTTTAGGTAAACTGAATAATAATGCACAACTGAACAGATCCGATCGACAGAAACTAGCCTACACTGAACTGTGGTCCCCTGTTATTCATTATTTGATGGGAAATGACATTTTACCGAATGATGAGAATTATGTGGACTTGATATGAATACAAGCAGATAATTTTGTTTGGATGGTCCACTCGGGCTTATTCATCTTCACAGTTTCATATGCTTTATTTATAGTTTCAATATATGTGTTGTGTTTAATATATGTGATGTATTTTAAAATTAAACCTTAATTAAAAAAAAAACAACAGTCCGGAGAAGAGGAGGTTGAGGGGGGACATGACGGCTCTCTTGATGTCTTTGAAGGGCCGTCACTTGGAGGAGGGCGGGGAGCTGTGCCTGGTGGCAGCGGAGGAGAGGACTCGCCAGAATGGGTTTAAATTAAGGGTGGGAAGGGACCGGCTGGATCTCAGGGAAAACTTTTTGACAGCAAGAGCTGTGCAACACTGGAATCAGCTGCCCAGGGAGGTGTTGAGCTCGCCCTCTCTGGCCGTCTTGAAGCAGTGTCTGGACACACACTTGCCAGGGATGCTCTGAGCTGATCCCGCATTGAGCAGGGGGTTGGGCTAGATGGCCTCTGCGGCTCCTTCCAACTCGGTGATTCTCGGATTCTTCTGTGATTCTCCAGGTTGGGAAACTCTTGGAGGTTTTGGACTGGAGCCTGGGGAGGACAGGCAACTTAGTAGGGTACAATGCCATAAAGTCCACCCTCCAAAGCAGCCATTTTATCCAGGGGAACGGATCTTTGTAGCATGGAAATGAGTTGTAATGCTGGGAGATCCCCAGGCCCCACCTGGAGGCTGGTAACCCTAGCATACAGCAGCATTTGCTATGAGGATCTTTTGGAAGGGGACCATGAACGACCTGGATAGCTTAGGCCATCCTGATCTCCTCTGATCTCAGAAGCTAAGCAGGGTCGGCCCTGGTTAGTATTTGGATGGGAGACCTCCCAGGAATACCGAGCTCATGACGCCGGGGTAGGCAATGGCAAACCATCTTGGAATGTCTCTTGCCTTGAAACCCCTATGGGGTCACCATAAGTCAGCTGTGACTGGACAGCACTTTCCACTACAATGAAAGAACAATAAAGAGGGTGGGGGCAGGGGGATGGCGTACACAAACAGATGGGTGTTGTGTGCCTGGAAAGGATGGAGGCCATTACTGCAACCTACCCCTCCCCGTGCTCCGCCACGACCGCTTCGCTCAAGCCAGCAGGGGCCTTCTGCAGGTGCCAGCCTGCAAACGGGCAAACTCAACAACTGCCTGTCCAGGTGCCTTCTCCGCTGTGGCCCCGGAGGAGGTCAGGAAGGCTCCTGCTGTCCCAGCTTCCTGCAAATTATGCAAAACTGAATTATTCAGGAGGGCTTTTCTGCATGGGTGATCTGGTTGCATTGTACAAAATGGGTTACAAAC
Organism: Gekko gecko; assembly: GCA_029375565.1. Lineage (NCBI taxonomy): Eukaryota > Metazoa > Chordata > Lepidosauria > Squamata > Gekkonidae > Gekko > Gekko gecko. The sequence goes on from JAPDNY010000008.1 coordinate 125,715,232, forward strand.
TTGGATGTACGATCAGGGATTGTGGTCTTTGCTGGTGTGCATAACTTATTGTAAGGAGGATCCAGTTACGCCATTTTTGCACTGCTCAGTGGGTCATGTTAATTCTTCTGCTATGCTTCAGTTCTGTTCTTTTAGGTTTCTGGTTGGTTCCAGACTCCTGCAATCCTAGTGCATTGTTTATCGAATATCCCGTTTGGTTGACAGCACTGTGACTCTGGGTAATCTGCCCTGGGTCTCCATGGGAAAGGCCAACAATAGATAAAATAAATAAAATAAAATAAAAATAAATAACTCTTGGAATAGGGTAGAGAAGACACCTAAATAGTACACCACAGTGCGAGCAACGGACGCCGGTTCCACAAATCTCTGCTGCAGAAAAGAGAGACACATCGGGAGAATGAATCTGTCGAGTTGACGAGAACTCAGCCTTCCATGCCGGATTCTTGCCCCTTTTGAGCTCCACTCTTCCTCCTCCTCCTCCAAGGGTTAAAAGGCCCGGTGAGTAATGAAATATTCATCAGTGACAGTTTTAAGAAGGTGGAGGCCTGTCCCAGGGGAGCATCTCGTGGTGCTCAGAACCTCACCTCCTGTCCGTCCGGGTCCCCTACCTCTCACTTCCTCCCTCATTAGGTTGGCGTTGGGATAAAAGAGCAGAATGGGTCAGAAGGTCCCATTCCAAGTAATTAGAGAGTCGCCTTCTTTTATCTAAGCGTACCTTGTTAAAGTATATCAGTATCAGCCAGGTTAATTGGAACTTTAATACATAATTGATGTTAATTTATGGCCCTTTTTGTTCCAGGATGCTCATGCGGGCCCTCAAGTCAGGATACAGTTTTCTTGTTATTAATTATATACAGAAAGCCAATATCCCCTGGAGAAGACGGCGGCGTCTCCCACAACTTATACAAGTGTCAGCACGTCTGGTCTAGCCGGGCAAATTGGCTGAACTCGGAACGGCTCGACTTCTTGGGAGCCCGTGGGTTTGAGCAAACCAGAATATCGGGAGCTAAAGAGATTCGCCCCAAAGTAGGAACTGTATCTCTTACATATGAATACCTGGCTCAAAGCATCTATAGAACCCAGGAAAGGGACTGTCTCCTTCCATGTGTCCTTGTGTGTCAACTACAGTGAGGCAGCCCTCTGTTGGCTGTCCCACCATCCCACCACCTCCCGGCCCTGAATAAGACCATCATTGGTCCATCAAGGTCGTCAGTACTGCCTACTCAGACTGGCAGTGGCTCTCCAAGTTCTCAGGCCAAGGCCTTTCACATCACCTACTGCCAGATCTTTTAACTGGAGATGCTGGGGACTGAACCTGGGATCTTCTGCATGCCAAGCAGATGCTCTGCCCCTGAACCACAGCGCCTCCCTCCCCTCCCCTCCCCTCCTTGGAGATCTTCAGGAGGGGCTGCAAGGCCTGCCTCTTTGTGCCAGGGCTTTGGTTTGAATGGCAGGCGTCTTTTAAAGGGGGAGAAGGGAGAGATTTGGGCTTCGCTATTTTGTTTTTGCTTTGAGCTGAAGAAGTTTTTAACTATTATTGTAAGCCACCTCAAGCTGCTAGGAAAGGCAGGATATACATGTTTTAATATCTAAGTAAATAATTAACAAAAGTAAAATGAGAACAGGATACAGTGATGGAATGGAGAAGACTAATGCTGCGGTAAATTTGGCTTCTGCCATAGAGTTTTTGCCTAAATACCAGAGCATTGCCTCTGGCGGGGAGGCTGGGGTATAAATCAAATAAATAAATAAATAAATAAATAAATAAATAAATAAATAAATAAATAAATAAAAATGTCCCAGTGATGATGTCATTTCTGGGTCACCTTTGGCAGTGATATGGGCACATTGCTGGTGGTGGGGTGGTGGTGGAACCAAGATTGGTACCCAGAATCATGGCTACCCCAGCACCAGCCCCCCACCGGGGCCAAGCAAAGGGAGTGCCCCTTGCCCCCATGTAATGTGGCTAGAAGCAGCAGCTGCCACTGAAACTAGCCGCCCCCGCCTCAGATGAAGTGGCAGTCTCCTCTTCTTAGTTCCCCCCTCCTTTGGGGGGATGGTGGGAAGTCAGGGCTCCTCCCAGCATGGGGCCCAGGGTAGCTGCCCCCGTTGCCCATTGGCTAAGACTGCCCCCGCTAATGCTCTGTAATGATCAAGGCTATTTTGGGGCAGGAACGCACAGGAACGGAGTTCCAACTGGCTCCAGAGTTGGCCACGCCCAGCAGGAACTCATTAGCATAATAGGCCACACCCAACAGCAGAAATTAATTAGGACTGGCTACATGAGGGTTGGGCGGCCTAACATGCAAAGGAGTTCCTGCACCAAAACAAGCCCTGGGTTTTGACAACAAACAAGGTAAACAGAATAAGAAGCAAAAGGTGGGTGTGGCTGGATGACCACACCTCTGGATACATGGGGGTGTGGCCTAATATGCTAATGGGTTTCTGCTGTTGGATGTGGCCTAATATGCTAATGAGTTCCTTCTGGGCTTTTTCTACAAAAATAGCCCTGGTAATGCTGAAGTAGAGATGTGACATGGGATGTTAAGAAATAATAGCCAAAGCTACCCTGCCGATTCGTGGGCAAGATAACCGGGGGGATTTTTCAGTATCCCTTTGGAATACCCTCCCCCTTGGAGTTCTCCTGGTGCCTGCCTTTGGGCCAAACTAGATGTTACAGCATCCATGGGTGCAACCCGCGGACACCAATGCTATTTCTTTTAGGGAAGGATTTGGTCATTTAAGAATGTCACGACTTCCTGTTCATTATTGGGCCCACAGGGTGAAGGGACCAGGGGATCTTGTTTTCCTCCTGTGCCTTTGCAAGGGGTGAAAGGGCCCCTGTTTCAGGACTTGAAAAGACACAGGAGGGGGGGGAGAAACAGGATGTTCTGGTCCAGCCACACTGCAGGCCCAGTCAGGATCAGGCACTTGTGGCGTGATCAGCTGGCCAAATTCTTCTCTAAAATGGTGTCCTGTCCCCTAACATCTTGTTTGGCCCTCAGGCACCAGACCAAAACATTCAGTTTTACCCAGGCTTTTAACTGTGGGATTACATCCTTCTAATTGTTTTTACTGTGAGCCTCTAGCCTGTTTTATGAATATCATTCTAGGAAGGAAATACTTCCTTAGAGAGTGATTCAAAAATGGACTTCCCTGCCAGAGGATGTAGTGATGGCCTCAGGAACAGACAGCTTTCAGAGGGGGTTAGACAGATTCATGGCAGACAGGTCTATCAATGGCTACTAGGCATGGTGACTGAGGGGGACCTCCACATTCAAAGGCAGTCATCCTCTGAATCCCAGTGTAAAGAGCAGGTGACATCAGGGGAAGGCCTTGGCCTCTGTGCCCTGCTGTTGGCCATACAGAGGAACTGGTTGGCCACTGGGTGAGACAGGATGCTGAACTAGATGGACCACTGGTCTGATCCAGCAGGGTTCTGATGTTCTTATGTAGGCCTCGGCCTCTGTGCCCTACTGTTGGCCCTCCAGAGGAACTGGTTGGCCACTGTGTGAGACAGGATGCTGGATTAGAGGGACCACTGGTCTGACCCAGCAGGGCTCCTCTTATGTTCTTATGAAGGCCTCGGCCTCTGTGCCCTGCTGTTGGCCCTCCAGAGGATGCTGGACTGGATGATCCAGCTAGGGCTCTTGACTGTTGTTTTATGCCCCTCGCTCGTATTTAATAGCTTGCTTTGTTATTGATAATTTTTATATTATTGTTTTTATGCTTTTATTGTACTTGGGAGACACTTCGAAGAGATCTTTGGAGAGGTAGCATATAACTTTCCTACCTAAATAAATGCTTAAAATTATTTATTCCATTATACTTTATTCCCTGTGCTGTTTGGGAGCCAGGGAATATTTTTGAGCGTCTTTTCGCTTGCTGCTGTTGTACTACAATGGTTGCACACATGTGTCCCAGTGAAGGGTCAACGTTGCCCCCAAAATCCCCCTCTATTTTCCTGTTGAAGGCTCGAGTCAAAACCTTTATCATGTTAACCAAACATATAGATTCCCCCCATGGGCTTTAAGCTCAGTTAAGTTATTTAAAGCCCTTTTTTCACACTGTACAATTTATTCTTCTCTTCATGTCTCTTGGCATTTCCTATTTGTGGTCAGCGGAATTGTGTCTTTCCTGTTCCAAATCGTACACAAAGGATAATACTGTGGTGTTTTGTCCGTTGACAAGATCTTCAAATCCTAGTGCCCCGAGGACACATAATCGAAATTTAAAATAAGAATGTGTCTATATTTTTTTCATATATATATATATATATATATATATGCAGGGATTTAGCTAAGTCTTTGACACCATGGAAACTAGGCCCAGGCCGATGATCCTGTTCCATTGAAATATTATCCTCTGACTTCCAATTCCCCCCCCTTGATTTATCCCCCCTTCTGAAACTGTTCAAACACTTTGGCCTGTTAAAATCAACTTATAGTCGTCTCTAACTTCAGTCTTTATGGCATGGATGGAGAGTTTTGGAGACTCCAATACAATATTTAAGAGAACACACTTGAAGCTGCCTTAGACTACATCAGACCATTGGTCCAGTCTTGTCTACCCAGACTGGTGGCAGCACCTCTCCAGGGTCTCAGGAAGAGATCTTTCGCATCGCCTACTACCTGGTCCTTTCAACTGGAGATGCTGGAGACTGCACATAAGAACATAAGAGAAGCCAGTGTTGGATCAGGCCAATGGCCCATCCAGTCCAACACTATGTGTCACATAGTGGCCAAAAATACCAGGTGCCATCAGGAGGTCCAGCAGTGGAGCCAGGACACTAGAAGCCCTCCCACTGTTGCCCCCAATCCAGCACCAGGAATTCAGAGCATCACTTGTCCCAGAATCCCTATCTGTGACTCTTTTGTTAGCCACCCTGAACCCGTTTGGGGAGGGTGGGATATAGATTTAATAAATAAATAAATAATAAATAAATATACCTTGTGGCTAATAGCCACTGATGGACCTCTGCTCCATATGCTTATCCCTCTTGAAGCCGTCCATGCTTGTCGCTGCCACCACCTCCTGTGGCAGAGAATTCCATGTCCTCTGCAGGCAAAGCAGGAGCTCTTCTACTGAGTCACAGCACCTCCCATAACACTTGAACCTGCCAGATACTGAATCAGCTCCTTGGTCCATCAAGGTCAGTATTGTCTTCTCAGACTGGCAGCAGCTCTCCAGGGTCTCAGGCAGAGGTCTTTCTCATTACCTCCGAACTGGTTCTTTCAACTGGAGATCCCCAGGATTGAACCTGGGACCTTCAGCACGCCAAGCAAGTGCTCTGCCACTGAGCCACAGCCCCGCACCAAGAAAGTTGGTATGTATTTAATGCACAGCCAAAAGGGCCATTATTTTGACAGGGGGTGTGGAGGGAGAAGGTTGCCACAAGGCAAGGTGGTCTGCAAGGACCTCTGGCTAGGTGGGATATTTTGGAGTTGCAGATTGTATGCACTTGTGCATAGAGCACAGGCATGGGAAGAAAAGCAGGCATGCTCTGCTGGGGCTTGAGTGGGGTGGTGGGTGGTGTTTGCATCTGGGCTCCAAGCCCATGACTATGATATGGGCTATTTATGTCATTTTCAGAAATAAAATAGTATTCCCCCCCCCTATGACTCTAGAGATTGTATATATTGGATTGGGAGGGTGGTGTATGACATGTCTGCATTGGTCCTACTAGAGAAATGGTGCCAACTATGCCTGGGCTGGCCTCCTGTTTTTGTGAGTTCAGTGCCGTCCAGTTGCTTCCGATGAGACCCTGTGAATTAATGTCCTCCGAAATGTCCCGTCATATCTTGCAGACTGGAGTCTGAGTCAATCCAGACTGAGTCAATCCACCTCGTGTTGGGTCCTCCGCTTGTCCCGATGCCTTTAACATCATTTATTTATTTATTTGTTTTGGTTTTTATCCTGCCCTCCCGCGAACGGGCTCAGGGCGGGCCACAAAGTCACACAGTCTCAACGGTAATAGTTAAATAATCAAAACATTAATTTGAAACCATAATAGAAGAAGACGAGAAGAGATTGGATTTGTACTCTTCACCCTTCACTGGGAGTCTCAGAGCGGCTTACAAACTCCTTTCCCTTCCCTCCCCACAACAGACACCCTGCAAAGTAGGTGGGGCTGAGAGAGCTCTTTCCAGAACTGCCCTTTCAAGGACAGCTCTTGTCAGAACTATGGCTTGCCCAAGGTCATCCAGTCAGGTGCAAGTGGAGGAGTGGGGAATCAAACCTGGTTCTCCCAGATTAGAGTCCGCGCACTTAACCACTGCGCCAAACAGCATTCACACTTTGTGTTGCTATTCTCAGCGTAGGTTGATCATAGAGCCAGCGATTTCAGTAAGGGAGGCCAGAGATGGATTTTGGATGTCCGCCGCCTCAACCAAAAACCCGGCAGAACAGCTCCATTTTACAGGCCCTGAGGAGCTGTAACAAATCCCTCAGGGCTCTGATCTCGAGTGGGAGCTTGTTCCACCAGGCTGGGGCCATTTTCCTAGCATTACTGTCTTTTCCAGTGATTCTTGGCTTCTCATAATGTGACCAAAGTATGAAAGCCTCAGTTTAGATTCTAGGGAGAGTTAACATAACAGAAAAACATAAGAGAAGCCAATGTTGAATCAGGTCAATGGCCCATCTAGTCCAACACTCTGTCATACAGCGGCCAAAATATACCAGGTGCCATCAGGAGGTCCAGCAGTGTGGCCAGGACTCGAGTTCAGACTCGATTTCATCTAGAAATTTTTAGCCAGTATATTTTTATTGACGAGTGCCAGTCAACACGTGTCATTTTCTGCCTCCTCAAGGATGACAGAGCGTCGAGCTTTAGCGAAGGAGGGGAAAGGCACAGAGGGGGGTCCAGAGCTAATGTCCTTGATTCCCTGAACCTGTCTGTTTTGTCAGTGACCCATAGACGGAGTAGCTGTATCAGCTTATCAGTTACCTTGCCGTCGCTGACAGACAAATACCTCAGAGCGAGGTCTGACGAAACCACCACTGAAATGCCGACTGTTTCAGCACCTGCATAAATCCCTTCATTTCTGAAAGCTCTCAGAACTTAGGCAGAAATGAACCACGCCTGTAATCATACGCATTTACAACAGTCTTGGAATTTATCCTTAATGGATTTTGACCGGAGGGGCAATTAGGGCTTTGTACTATTTTAATTTTTATTGCGATGTGGATTATAACCACACTGAATTCAGAAAGAAAGGAGATACGGTTTCAAGGAGTACGTAGCGGTGGCCTTTCCTTTCATTGCATTAAGGAAAACGGTGAATAATTCTATTCTTTTCAAAGTCTCAAATAACATGCTTTGGCCCAGTTTTCAATGAGGCACTAAACATGTGCTTGGGCTTTCCTACATCAGAGACCATAAACAGGGGACTGACAGGATGGAATGATCCTAAGAACATAAGAGAAGCCATGTTGGGTCAGGCCAGTGGCCCATCCAGTCCAACACTCTGTGTCATGCAGTAGCCAAACCCAGGTGTCATCGGGAGGTCCACCAGTAGGGCCAGAACTCCAGAAGCCCTCTCGCTGTTTCCCCCCAAGCACCAAGACTACAGAGCAGTGGCTAATAGCTACTGATGGACCTCTGCTCCATATGTTTATCCAGTCCCCTCTTGAAGCTGTCTATGCTTGTAGCCATCACCACTTCCTGTGGCAGTGAATTCCATGTGTTAATGACTCTCTGGGCGACGAAGTGCTACTTCTAGAAAAACGAAGGGCCAATGTATATCAGTGAGGGAGCATTCAGGATGTGAGCTCCCAAGTCGTAAAATAGAGAGGAAGGGTCCGTGGCTCAGCAGCAGAGCATCTGCTTGGCGTGCAGAAGGTCCCAGGTTCAATCCCTGCAATCTCCAGCTAAAGGATTAGGTGAGAGATGATTTGAAAGGCCTCTGCCTGAGACCCTGGAAAGCCATTGCCAATCTGAGTAGACAATACTCATCCTGATGGACCAATGGTCTGATTCAGTACAAGGCAGCTTCATGCGCGTCATCTTCAGTTTCAAGGATCTGTTAAGAGGCGATATGACCAAAGCGCCCTTTATGCTGTGGAGTCTTGTGAGCAAAAATTCTACTTTGTGAGCTACCAGGATTAAAGTTGTGAGCGAGTGATTTGGCTACTGCATAAATTAGTCTGCTCTGGAGCCATCCTCCCTGAGCCAAGACAAAAACCTGTGAGCTGGAGGCTAAAAAACTGTGAGCTAGCTCATACTAATTCAGCTTAGAGGGAACACTGGGATATGACCTGGGCGCCCTGGAGAGCTGCTGCCAGTCTGAGTAGCCGATACTGACTCTGATTGACCAGTGACCCGATTCATGTGAGGCTAAAGGCATAATTTCGTAACCATACAACCACCAGAGTGCACGTTGTCCATTTGTTACCATCTCCCCATAATCACCTCAACATCTGCTGAACTTGTCAACGTCTTCAGCCCCACAAAACATGTTTGCTTTGTGTGTATGATGCCGGAAATGAAACATGTGCAGAGGCTGCCCTCTAGAACTGTGGAGACTTTGGTGCGGAACATTCTAGTGCTCTTCATCTATTACCGCCACGCTTCTGTGAATTTTCCCTTGGCTGATCATTACAGCCTTCTGTCGACAGAACTGAGTCACGTGGGAGAAAAGAAGCCCGTGGACATTATTTGTCACGAATGTGGGATGCGGCATGGCAAGCGGAGAGCAACAGAACAAAGTTTGAGTCCAGTGGCACAAAGTTTGAGTCCGGAGAGCCAGTTTGGTGTAGTGGTTAAGTGCGCGGACTCTAATCTGGGAGAACCTGGTTAGATTCCGTACTCCTCCACTTGCACCTGCTGATGTGGCCTTGGGTCAGTCACAAGCTCTGGCACAGCTGTTCTTGAAAAAGAGCAGTTTCTGTCAGAGCTTCTCTCAGCCCCACCTACCTCACAGGGTGTCTGTTGTGGGGAGGGGAAGGGAAAGGAGTTTGTAAGCCGCTCTGAGACTCCGAGTGAAGGGCGGGGTCTAAATCCAAACTCTTCTCTTCTTCTTTAAGACCAACAAAGATTTATTTATTTATTTAATTAGATTTATGCACCGCTCTCCCTGAACAGGCTCGGGGCCGTGTACAACAATTAAAATAATACAATTAAAATAATGTTAAAATAACAATTTGCACATAATAATATAATATCATAAAATACCATGTAAACAGAGAGATCAGATGTTAAATCAGTCTGATATCTAATCAGATGTCCAGTCAGGACTAGGCCACTGATGGATGATTGGCCAAAAAAGCTGTGTGTGTGTGGATACCCGCTGCCTCATCAAATGCTCAGTGGAAGAGCTCCGTCTTGCAGGCCCTGTGGAACTGCAATAAGTCCTGCAGGGCCCTGATCTCACAGGGGACTGGAGAAGCTCACTCTACCAGGTCAAGGCTAATCAGACATCCCTGGGGCCGGGGACCACTGAAAGATGTTGGTTTGTGGACCTCTGTGCCCCCCCGGGCTCATATGGGGAGAGGCATAAGGTATCAGTTTTCAGGTGCACGCATACTTCTTCACTGATGAACAGAGTGGTCAAATAAATGTTCTAAAACACTAGAAACAACTACAAAAACTGAACAAAGAGGAACGTATTGTAAAGTGGGTGTGCGCTCCCCCCCATACAGTTTAGTGAGGGCAAAGCTACACAACAGGTTATTGAGTGATTATTTCCCCCAAGGGCTGTCTTTCAGTCAGTGTTCGTGTTTTCAGGTTGAGCCTTTATGGAACTAACTGCGGAGGCTGCAGCACTTACACCTTGGAGTAAAAAAAGCTGTGTTGGGTAAAGCTGTGAGTCAGCTTTATTAATCTGTCACATTTTATCCCACCCTTCACTGAAGGAGCAAGGCACATGGTTGTCCCTTACTCTTCTTTCTCCTCACAACAAAGCTGTGAGGTAAGTTAGGCTGAGAGAGAGTGTCAATGGCCCAAGTTTCAGATAGTAGCTGTATTGGTACGCAGCTGAAAAGGAAGATTTGAATCCACTAGCAATTTAAAAACCAACCAGATTTTCAGGATATAATCTTTTGAGAGTCAGGCACCCTTTGTCAGATGCCTTCATCAAATTTGACTCAAAGAAGGAGAAGATATTGGGTTTATACCCCACCCTTCACTTGGAGTCTCAGGCTGTGGCCACACATGCTAAGTAATTTATTTATTTATTTTATTTATTAGATTTATACCCCGTACTTCCACATGGGCTCAGGGCGGCGAACAAGAGGCAGCAAGCCATACGTTGCCGATAACACTTGGGGGCAATGACATATAAAATACTTAAAAACATAAATCAGCTAACAATAAAACCATTAGAACAGCGGAAAGCAAAACATGTAACTCAATTAGAACCTGTCAATGCTCAACACTCTGGTGGCATGTTACCCCTGCTCCAATCATGTCCCACCAAGTTGTAATCTCATCCCAGGGCCAGTACACTTCGTGGTATCCCCACAGTGATGGTCCAATCGTGGTGGCAGCCCCTACTCAAAAGTAATCCATTTTCAATCCACTTACAGTGCACTTTCCAACAGGATTTTGCTATGTGAACTGGCATTGGAAAGTGCATTGAAAGTGCATTGAAAGTGGATAATTTAGTGCGTGTGACCACGGCCTCAGAGTGGGTTACAATCTCCTTTCCCTTCCTCTCCCTGCAACAGACATCCTGTGAGGTAGGTGGCGCTGAGAGAGCCCTTCAAGAACTGCTCCTGAGAGAAAAGGTCTGAGAGAACCTGTGACTGACCCGAGGTAACTCCAGCAGCTGCATGTGGAGAAGTGAGGAATCAAACCTGTTTTTCTCAGATTAGAGTCCATGCACTCCTAACCACTACACTAAACTGGCTTTCCTGTAAAAGCTTATACCTGGGAAATCTTGTTGGTGTTTCAGGTGCTACTAGACTCGAATCTTGTTCTTTCACTGGCCTACAGTGAACTTTAAGGGCAAAATCAAAGATGCACAAACGGTCCATTCTACCCAGAATCTGGAACAAGCTGCTCAGTTTAGCGTTACATACAGGGCATTTAAACATCACACAGAGAAAGGGACATCTGAAGGGTGTCAGAGATAGGCCGGGTGCATCTGATACCAGGGTCAGGAAGTACATCTTTACTGCCCCCTTGTTCACTTTTCTTTGCACATTCAAGATCCAATCACAAATGCACTGTGGGGGCACATTTCCACACTGCCTTTCCTGTCCCTTGTCTGCCATCTTTGTGATGTGTTCAAAAATCAACACAAGCAGACATTTTTGAGTGTCTGGGGAGTTGCTTGGGAGCTACAAACAAGTTGTGATCTCAGCTGAGGGGTGATCAAGTATCTCTAATGCAAGTACTTTGTGTGTGCTGTTTTCCCCGGTAGCTGTCCCCTGTTTCTGCATAGCTGTCTGTGAACTTTCATTTCAGATGACATCCACTGTAGACGGCATTTTTTTAAAAAAATGTGTGAATCAGTTCTTTGCCTCTGTCTCGTTTCTCCCCCCTTCTCTCTTGACTGTAAAATTATTTATGGTTTTAAGAGGAAATGCAAAGATCCTGCAAATGGAGAGAGAGAGAGAGAGAGAGAGAGAGAGAGAGAGAGAGAGAGAGAGAGAGAGAGAGAGAGAGAGAGAGAGAGAGAGAGAGAAGTGTGCCCAGAGAAAGCTGATCTCATCGCTGGAAACGCCAGCAGTCTCCGAGTCCTGAAACCCAAATGCTTGTTGATTTTGGCTGAATGCAGCTGTTGACGACCAAGTGACATTTACCTGTGCAGGCAGCATCTTGGATTTCAACACAAACTAATCTCGCCCTCCTTCTGGCATCCATCATTTCCAGTGACCCAAACGAAAGAGCAGCATGCAACACCTTGTATGCTCTTGCATTCAGGCAGGGTAGGCAACCAGCAATTATGGTGAGCGAGTGGTCCGGGCTCATTTGAAGGAAAGGGGGGGTGACCCGTGTGCTTTGCACATCTTGCCGAACAAAGAGGGACTTGGATCACGACAAGAATGTCTCTGCGAGCTCCCACCCAGCCAATAATCAAGTTCTGCCTTGGGAAAAAATAACAGGGAGGGTGGAAAGCACAACATCTCCTCCCATTCCCCATCCGCCTCTCCATTTCGGCATTGCTTAAGAAAACACATTTGGAGCTGAGCGTCTTGTGATGTCAAGATGGCTCGTTTTTGTCATGGTGGCACCCAGATAATAGCGATAGGCATGGAGGTCTAGTGACAGGAGAGAGGCAGACAGGAGAGGGGAGGCAACGGAAGTCCATCTCCTGTCAGGTCCTTTGTTCCGCTGCCGTTTCTTGGTTCTCCAAGCAAGGAGGAATTAATATCCTTGGCAAAAGTATTCCATGAACTTTAGGAATGACATGGACCTTTCCATTTGGATGGCACAAAGTTATCACACAGATACGCAAAAAGCAAGAAGGCAACGCACACAAACTCTCGCAAAAGACAAGTTAGAAAGGGAGGCTGGAGAATGGAACGGGTTTTTTTTTCTTGCAAGGAAAAAGTCATAAGAAGCCCAACAAATCGTCTCAGACTCCTAGAGGTTCTCTAGAAGGATCCTAGAGGTTCTCTAGAAGGATTGTAAATGGACAGAAAACTCCTTCTAGAGCAAGCCGGCTTCAGGGCAACGGGAGGGTGTATGTTATACTCATCTTGGGTATTACCCAAGAGGCAGCCATGACTTAGTAAAACTGTCATACTTCTGTGTAGTTTATTTTTTTCAAGCTTGAAATATTAGGAAAACTTGCATAACTCGTTTGACCAGAGGCCAAACCCCTTTCAGTCATTCAAAACATGTGTGTGTGAATGAAAGTGCACAGGGGAGAATGGGATTAGTGGCAAACTCCACCCCTTATAAATGTTGGTAGATGTCGTTTTATCTGTGCAGCTTGGGAACCCAGCTTTCCAGGAACCTCAGTCGCAGATGTGGTAGGCATCATACACAGATTCCAGTCAATGCATTCTGCCACAGTGCAACCATTTTCTTCACATAGAAAATTTGAAAAATGCTCAAAATAGGACACCAAAATTGCCGTGGCTCAGTGGCAGAGCATCTGCTTGGCATGCAGAAGGCCCCAGGTTCAATCCCTGGCATTTCCAGTTAAGGACCAGGTAGTAAGTGATGGGAAAGATCTCTGCCTGAGACCTTGGAGAGCAGCTACCAGCCTGAACAGTCAATACCAAAGGTCTGATTCAGTGTAAGGCAGTTTCATGTTGTTCATCTATGTACTGTGGGTCACCCTGAGCACCTGAGAAGAAGGGTATGATAAAAATACACTAGCTAGCTGGGTAGATTAGATACATAGGCATAAAACCTCAGACAAGAAAGTTTTAACACATCCGGCCTTCAAGGAACTTTTCCCACATTGACTTGTCTTCTGTGGAACACCTGCATATTGCGTGAGGATCCAGGGGTTTATTCTAGGACATACGGTCATTTCATGAGGGTCACTGACCTGGTCTGCTGGCATCTCACAACTACCTCGTATGAAGCGAGAACCATTGCCTCATGTGAACATCCCCTAACCCCATGGCTGTACACGGCAGAGGAAGATTCAACAGTGGCAGGCTGCCTTTAAGTTTCCCCCAATATGTCATACTCTTCTCACAGAAGAAAACATCCAGATAGGCCTCCAAAGGCCCACAGGGTCCCCCAGCTTCAAAAAAAGCCACTGCTTTTGAAGTTTCAGATGAAACCAAACTAGAACACCGCAATGGAGCAGAAATACCCAGTGATCCTAGGGAAAGAAGACCTCACAAGGAAGGCCCCGACGGGCCTCAGATTTCGATTCTAGGCTTTGCCCTCTGTCCTTCTTGTGGGTTCAGGGTTGCCAATGCCCAGGTAGGGTCTGGAGATCTCCTGGAATTACAACTGATCTCCACACTACTGAGATCACTTCCTAGGGATGCCAGCCTCCAGGTGGGACCTGGGGATCCCCTGATATTACAGCTCATCTCCAGACTACAGAGATCAGTTCCCCTGGAGAAAATGGCTGCTTTGGAGAGTGGAATCTATGACATTGTACCCCAAAGAGGTCCCTGGTCCTTCCTAGGTTCCATCCCCAAATATCTCCCAACCTGGACCTGGCAGCCCTGTCAGTTCTCCTGGAGAAAATGGCTGCTTTGGAACGTGGATTCTATGGCATTATACTCTGCTGAGGTCCTTCCCCACCCCAGATCCTATTGTCCCCCAGGTTCCACCCCCCAAAAATCTCCAGGAATTTCCCAACCTGGAGCTGGCAACCCTGTATGGGTATCACCACCACTGAATCTAGGAGCTAAAAGGCTTTATGGAAAAGCACTAACTAAATATAGCAAGTGAGGAAAGCGGCGTATTATTTCAGACCTCTCCTTTAAATTTATGAAGGCCTTAGATGGAAAGCTGTCCTGAGGTGAATAACAGTCCGAGAATACAGGCTGACCGCATAAAATCACGAACTTCCAAGCGGGATCAGATCCTAAAGGAAACAAATGTCAAATACAATCTACTGTATGAATGGAGTCTATTTTACATCTGTTTCTTCTCTTGAACGAGGCAGGCCTGAGAGAAACGAAGGCGTCTGAAAACACCGACAGCGCATTTGTATGCTCCCTCACGCACACAAACATGGCGCTCAGGCCTAGACACTTCTATAAATACCAGTGTCCCACCCACCCTTCAGAGAAATCTTTGGGACATTTATAGCGAGTGTGTGTGTTTTTATAAGATATTTCTGTTCAATTAGGCCACATCGTACAGCGGTTTTTATATGAAAGGCGGCCTAGAGAGGGAGCGAGCGGGAGCAGGAGAGCGGTGTGTGGAAGTGCGACTACGCCGTAATGATAACAACCCTGCTCTGGTTGGAAGTGTCATGACACCTTCTTCTTAATCAAAAGGCTTCCAATCCCTTCTCGAGGCACGTCCCCTGGAAATGCTGGGACTGCCAGAGAAATCATTTGAATGTGGCAGCCCTTGATAATGATGAAATGAATAAAAAGGGCTCACTTTTTATTTTATTTTTTTGTTGTTTGGGTGAGGAGGAATTCGGCACATGGCTCATGAAAAGGCTGCGGTTTAATAGCGCGGAAGGCGAGCCGCGAGAGCTTCTAGTTATCCGCCGCGCCGCTTCCTTTGCGGAGATAATGACAGCAATGAGGGCTTTCCCCCCTTCAGGCAGCTCTCAAGACCCCAGAGAGCAGAGGAAATCGTCTGAGGTTCCGGACAGAAGCCGAGAAGAACCGCGGGCCAGTTCCCACAGGCTCTTTGGAGCTCATTTGAATGCGGGCCTTTGGGGGTGTTGTCACTGGGCTCCAAATGAGATGCATTTTAAAATGTCATTTGTGGCAGCGCAGTATTTGGAGACGAACCCGTGTGCTGTTTGTGTGTGCGCTTTTTGGATTCCAGAAAAAATATTCTATCCACAGCGGAAGGACTTGCATTGCATGCAGTAGGTCCCAGGTTTGATTCCCAAAAGGTAAAGGAACTAGGGCTGCCAGCTTTCGGTTGGGATTTTGGGGGTGGAGCCTAGGGTTGCCAGGTCTTATCTCTCTGCTGGCAGGGGGCTCCTGGGTTGGTCCTGGGGTCTTCCGGTGTGTGCGCAAAGCACACATGCTATGATGACGTCACCCAGGAGTGACATCATTGCACTGGGAATGCTGTACAGGGGACGCTCTGGCATTTGGCTAAAAACTCTATGCTCACCATAGAGTTTTCAGCCAAATGCTAGAGCGTCTCCCACACGACGTGCCCAGCATGATGACATCATCTCTGGGTGGGGCTCTTCAGGGGCAGGGCTCCCCTTGCTGACCAGCTGGCTGGAAGTGGATTGGGGCCCCAGAGATTGGGGGAAAACCCGCCCCATCGAGGGGTTGGCAACCCTAGTGGAGCCTGGGGAAGGCAGGGTTTGGGGAGGGGCAAGACCTCATCAGAGTACAATGCCATAGAGTCCAGCAGCCCTTTTTTCCAGGGGAACTGATCTCTGTAATCTGGAAAATCAGTTGCAATACTGGGATATCTCTGGGTGCCACCTGGAGGTTGGCAACCCCACAAGGAATGAAGGTAGCAGGGGATGAGAAAGACCTCTCTGCATGAGGCCACTGCCAATCCTGCAATAAGAGGACAGATGCTCTGACTATATAAGACAGCTTCATATGTTAAATTTTATTATTTACATTATTCATAGCTAGGGTTGCCATCTCTGAGTTGGGAAATTTCTGGAATCCTGGGGAAGGCAGGGTTTGGGAATAGGAAGGACCTCAGGGAGGTATAATGCCATAGAATTCACTCTCCAAAGCAGCCATTTTCTTTTTTTGGGGGGGCTGATTTCTGTAGTCGGGTGATCAGTTATAACTCTGGGAGATCTCCAGGCTTCCCTTGGAAGATAAGAACATCAGAAGAGCCCTGCTGGATCAGACCAATGGTCGATCTCATCCAGCCTCCTGTCTCACACAGTGGCCAACCAGTTCCTCTGGAGGGCCAACAACGGGGCAGAGAGGCTGAGGCCTTCATAAGAACATCAGAAGAGCCCTGCTGGATCAGACCAGTGGTCCATCTAGTCCAGCATCCTGTCTCACACAGTGGCCAACCAGTTCCTCTGGAGGGCCAACAACAGGGCACAGAGGCCAAGGCCTTCTCTTAGTGCTGCCTCCTGGCATGGGTATTCAGAGGTTTACAGCCTGTGAACACGGAGGTTCCCTTTAGTCACCAGGGCATCAGAACATCAGAAGAGCAAGATGATGGCAACCTACTCAGTCCACCTTTCTCAAGGCAGATTACGCAGTGAAAGTCAAAGCAATCAACAGGATGAAACATCTAGTAAGCAATGTCACGAAATTAGGATTACAGAAATTGGAAACAAAGCATAAGTATTAAGCACAATATGCTAAACAATACTGAAAATGGTGTAACGTAAGTATAAAACAAAGCAGCGAGAGCAAAATAATCCTTATAGCAACAGATAATGCATACTGTAAACAGAACAGCCCCCACAATGCCCTTCCCTTTATTAAAGCATCTTCAGGGTTTTTTTTAGTTGGTTTTATACTCTGCTCTTTAAGGAGCTGCGGTGGCTCAAGTGGTTAAGACACTGAACTGCAGGCTGTGGAAGGTCAGTAGTTCAGCAGTTCGAGACCCGGGTGCCGCAAGACGGAGTGAGCTCCCGTCTCTAGTTCCAGCTCCTGCCAACCTAGCAGTTCGAAAGCAAGAAATTGCAAGTAGATAAATAGGTACCACTTCGGTGGGAAGGTAACAGCGTTCCGTGCACCTTGGTGTTTAGTCATGCCGGCCACATGACCACGGAAACGTCTTCGGACAGCGCTGGCTCTTCGGCTTTGAAACGGAGATGAGCACCGCAACCCTAGAGTCGGATTCGACTGGCTTTCGAGCAAGGGAACCTTTACCTTTACCTATACTCTGCTCTCCACTTGCCAAAGTAGTCTCAGAGCCACTTACAATCAATGCTCCCTCTAAACTGTGGAGTCTTGGAAACAAAAATTCTATTTTGTGAGCTCCTGGCATTAAAGCTGTGAGCCGGTGATTTGGCTGCTGCATAAATTCGTTTGCTCTGGAGCCCTCCTTCTTGAGCTAAGACAAAAATGTCTGAGCTGGAGGCTAAAAAACAGAGCTAGCTCACACTAGCTCAGCTTAGAGGGAACACTGGTCTCTCCTCTTTCCTAAGGTACAGATTTCTCTTGCTCAAAAGCCAGTTGAATCAGACTCTAGGGGTGCGGTGGTCATCTCCATTTCCAAAGAGCCAGCGCTGTCCAAAGACGTTTCCGTAGTCATGTGGATGGCATGACTAAACGCCGAGGCTCATGGGACGCTGTTACCTTCCCACCAAAGTGGTACCTATTTATCTACTTCCAGTTTCTTGCTTTCGAACTGCTAGGTTGGCAGGAGCTGGGACCAGAGACGGGAGCTCAATCTGTCACGCAGCGCTCGGGTCTCGAACTGCCAAACTACCGACCTTCTGGTCTGCAGTTCAGCATCTTAACCACTGAGCCACTGCAGCCCCCCCGTTTCCTAACAATTATGTTAATCCCTAAACAAACCTTTATCTACTCTTTAATCAGGTTGTGCACCGTTGCTGTGTTAATGATTCTGCTAAGACGTAAAACCCTAACTTCCTATCTTATTGGGACAGCTAGTATAGGAAGAGGCAAATAAGAACATAAGAACATAAGAGAAGCCAATGTTGAATCAGGCCAATGGCCCATCTAGTCCAACACTCTGTCACACAGCGGCCAAAATATACCAGGTGCCATCAGGAGGTCCAGCAGTGGGGCCAGGGCACCAGAAGCCCTCCCACTGCTGCCCCCTCCAGCACCAAGAATAGAGTGCATCACCTGCCCCAGACTGAGAGTTCTCATTCTATACCCTGTGGCTAATAGCCACTGGTGGACTTCTGCTCCATATGTTTATCTAATTTCCTCTTGAAACTGTCCATGCTTGCAGCTGCCACGACCTCCTGTGGCAGTGAATTCCATATGTTAATCACTCTTTGGGTGAAGAAGTATTTCCTTTTATCTGTTCTAACCCGACTGCTCAGCAATTTCATAGAGTGCCCACGAGTTCTTGTATTGTGAGAAAGGGAGAAAAGTACTTCCTTCTCAACCTGCTCAATCCCATTCATAATCTTATAAACCTCGATCATGTCACCCCTCAGCCGTCGTTTCTCCAAGCTAAAGAGCCCCAAGCATTTTAACCTTTCTTCATAGGGAAGGTGTTCCAACCCTTTTATCATTCTAGTTGCCCTTCTCTGCACTTTTTCCAATGCTATAATATCCTTTTTGAGATGTGGTGACCAGAACTGTACACAGTATTCCAAATGAGGTCGCACCAATGATTTATACAGGGGCATGATGATACTGGCTGATTTGTTATCAATTCCCTTCCTAATAATCCCCAGCATAGCGTTGGCCTTCTTTATTGCAGCTACACATTGTGTAGACATTTTCAGCGAGTTATCCACTACGACTCCAAGATCTCTCTCTTGGTCAGTCTCTGCCAGATCAGACCCCATCAACGTGTATTTATATTTAGGATTTTTGGCTCCAATGTGCATCACTTTGCACTTGGCCACATTGAACCCCATTTGCCACGTTGACGCCCACTCACCCATCCTCAACAGATCCCTTTGGAGTGCCTCACAATCCTCCCTGGTTTTCACCACCCTGAACAACTTCGTGTCATCTGCAAATTTAGCCACATCACTGCTTACTCCCAATTCCAAATCGTTAATAAACAAGTTAAAAAGCATGGGACCGAGTACTGATCCCTGTGGTACCCCACTGCTTACCACCCTCCACTGAGAGAGTTTCCCATTTATACTCACTCTCTGTTTCCTATTTATAAGCCAGTTTTTGATCCACAAGAGGACTTGTCCTTTTATCCCATGACTATTGAGCTTACTTAGGAGCCTTTGATGAGGAACTGTATCAAAAGCTTTCCGGAAGTCAAGGTAAATAATATCTATTGGGTCCCCCTTGTCCACATGTTTGTTCACTCCCTCAAAAAACACTAACAGGTTAGTGAGACAAGATCTTCCCTTACAGAACCCATGCTGAGTCTGCCTCAATAGTTTTTGTTCATCAATGTGCCTACTAATTCTTTCCTTAATAACAGTTTCCACCAACTTACCTGGTATCGATGTCAGACTGACTGGCCTGTAATTTCCTGGATCTCCCCTGGAGCCCTTTTTAAAGATGGGAGTGACATTAGCTACCTTCCAGTCATCAGGAATGGAGGCAGATTTTAAAGAAAGATTACATATTTTTGTCAGGAGATCCACAAGTTCACATTTGAGTTCTTTCAGAACTCTCGGATGAATGCCATCCGGGCCTGGTGATTTATTAGTTTTTAAATTGTCCATCAGTCGGAGGACTTCCTCTCTTGTCACCGCAATCTGATTCAGGTCTTTCAAACCCCCTCCCGAAATCAGTGCTTCTGGAGTGGGCAAGCACTTCTCCTCTTCCACAGTGAAGACAGAGGCAAAAAATGCATTCAGCTTCTCAGCCATTTCCCTATCATCCTTCACTACTCCTTTTACCCCTTGGTCATCCAAGGGCCCCACTGCCTCCCTGGCTGGCTTCCTACTTCTAATGTATTTGAAGAAAGTTTTATTGTTGGTCTTTATGTTTTTTGCGATATGCTCCTCATATTCCCTTTTTGCTTGCCTGATCACAGACTTGCATTTTATTTGCCATAGTCTGTGTTCCCTTTTATCAACCTCACTAAGACTAGCTTTCCACCGCTTAAAGGAATCCTTCTTACCTTTTACAGCTTCCATTACTTTATTTGTTAACCATGCAGGCTTTTTTCTATACCTATTTGTACCTTTCCTAACCTGCGGTATATATTTTTTCTGAGCTTCTAGGATTGTCTTTTTAAATAGTCTCCAAGCTTCCCCAATGGTTTTGACCTTCTCCACTCTTCCTTTCAATTTCTTCCTCACATGTCCCCTCATACCAGAGAAGTTACCCCTTTTAAAGTTAAAAGTGGTTGCGTCAGTCTTTTTGGGCAACTCCCTATCTGTACAAATGTTAAACTCAATGGCATTATGGTCACTGTTTCCAAGTGGTGCAGTCACTTTTACATCTCTCACCAGGTCTTGGGTGTTACTTAGGACCAAATCCAGGATCGCCTCTCCCCTGGTAGGATCTGTGACCATCTGTTCCACAGCACAGTCATTGAGAGTGTCTAAGAACGCAATCTCTTTTTCCCGACTAGAACTCATATTGACCCAATCAATGTGTGGGTAGTTAAAGTCACCTATTACAACACAGTTATTTCGTCTAGCCGCTATCTTTAATTCATTCATCATTTTATAATCCTCCTCTATCTTTTGATCTGGTGGGCGATAACAAACTCCCACTGTTAAGCCTCCTTTTGGACCCACTATTTCAACCCATAGCATTTCCAGAAGGGAATCCAATTCTCTTACCCTCTCAATCTTACTGGATGGTATACCCTCTCTGACATACAGAGCCACCCCACCTCCAACCCTTTCCCCCTATCCTTCCGATATAATTTATAACCAGGAATCACCGTATCCCACTGATTTTCCTCATCCCACCAAGTTTCTGAAATACCCACAATGTCTATTTCCCCCCCAACACCAAGCATTCCAACTCCCCGATTTTACCTCGGAGACTTCTAGCATTTGTGTATAAACACTTATAGTTTCCCACGTTTGTTAAGCCCACAGCCTTCCTCTTGCTGCCTCGAGACCTTGCCAGGCAGTTCCTATCATTAGCCACAGTCTCAGTGGACAATTGTAATCCATTTCCTTGTACAAAAGTAATAGCTACCCCTTCATCTCTTTGAGATGAGCCATCCCGAACCAGAGACTTTTCATCTCCTGTCGGCTTTCCCCCATTATTCAGTTTAAAAACTGCTCTGCCACCTTTTTGATTTTGAGCGCCAGCAGCCTGGTTCCTTCTCGGGACAAGTGGAGACCGTCCCTTTTGTACAGCTCCCACTTGTCCCAAAAAGCATCCCAGTGCCTAACAAACTTGAACCCTTCCCCCTACACCACCGTCTCATCCACGCATTGAGACTCCTGATCTGTGCCTGTCTCTCCGGCCCTGCGCGTGGAACAGGTAGCACTTCTGAGAAGGCTACCTTGGAGGTCCTGGCCTTGAGTTTCCTGCCCAGCAGCCTAAATTTCTCCTCCAGGACCTCACGACTGCATTTCCCCACATCGTTGGTGCCGACGTGCACCACGACCACTGGCTCCTCCCCAGCACTATCTACCAGCCTATCTAAAACACGCGTAATGTCTGCTACCTTCGCACCAGGCAGGCAAGTCACCATACGGTCAGTACGCGGGTTCGCCACCCAGCTGTCTACCTGCCTAAGGATTGAATCACCAACTACCAAGAGCCCCCCTCCCACCCTTCCCAGGGACGGTTCCTTGGTACGAAAGGATACCCGTTCACCAGCTGAAGAAGAGGTCCCTTCTGAGGGCACATTCCCCTTATCCTCAGCATGGTGCCCCTTTTCCCCTTGACCCTCATGCTCCCTGGCAGCAGCCGGGCTGCCAGATCCAGAGTGGGACATATCTAACAAGTCCCCGAGAGTCTTCCCCGTGCACCTAACTGACTGTCCCTGCTTCTCCAGGTCAGCCACCTTGGCCTCAAGGGAGCAAACTCGCTCCCTGAGAACCAGGAGCTCCTTGCACCGAGCACACACCCAAGACTTCTGACCAGTGGGCAGATAGTCATACATGTGACACTCCATGCAAAACACTGGATAGCCCCCAACCCCCTGCTGGCATTCTGGCTTCATAATTGTTTTTAAACAAATACTTTTCTATAACCCCCCTTTTAAAACCCTTTGTATTTATATGGCTCCTGTTGTAGGAGTCTACTTACCTGTTGTAGGAGTCTACTTACCTTACCTTACCTTACCAAGGAGCCAAGGTCCTGGCTTCCTGGCTTCCTGGCTCTTCCTGGGCTTCTTACAGAGCCCCTAGGCCAAGAGCCACAGGCAAAGAGCCTCGCCCTTTTGCTCTCGCCCCTTCGGCTCGTGCCAGAGGCTCGTGCCTCTTGCAAACTTCCTGCCTTAAATGGAATTGTCTCCCAGGAGAGGGTGTGGCCAGCAGCTACTCAAAATCACCCAAGGCACTTAATGACGGTCAAACAAAGCCCCTTTCACACTCCAATTCCAGCAGCCAGGAGTCTGCTATTCAATCTCACCCAAGCACTTAATTACAGGCAAACAATGACCCTTTCACACCCTAACTCCAGCAGTCAGGAGTCTGTTACAACTCACCCACACACTCCCAAATACAGTCCCTGACACAGTACCTTTTCAGCTAAAGCACCTCAGCTGAAAGTTATAAATAAAAATACCACTCACCCCTCTGGCAGCTCAAACACCTTGCTCCTTCTCAGAGCTCAGCTGGGTCAGCTCTGCTTCTGGCAAACTTCCTGCCTTAAATGGAATGGGGGTCTGGAAGTTCAATCTGACTCCCAAGAGGTTTCCAGCTTGCATCCCCAACCAACACAACCTTGTTTAATATCTGCCTCAGCCACTTCCTGTCGCGCCAGCTGGGATACAGGAAATGGACTTTTCGGATTCTCTCATTTCCACATATGACTGGCAACAGAGGCTTTGATAGAGCTCTCTCATGCTCCTCAGCTGCACCCTCTTGGTGTCCTGTGTCGTGGCTCGCACAGGAACAAGGGCCTGTGGTTTATAACAAGGGGATGAATCTGCCAAAGCCGGGGACGTTTTCTTGCATGCTAGGGAGGACGGGATGAAAGTGTCCTTTGACTCTTCCTTGGCTCGTGCACAAGCGAGTCCATTGGCAGAGCCAATTTTGTTGGGCCTTCGACTTTTGCTCAGCTCAAAGCATGGCCCCTGTGGAAGATCAGTTGCCTGACAGGGCAGTGTAGCTTTTAATCAGGCGAATTAACAAAAAAAATCTTTCTAAGTATAAAAACAGAAGGCTAAACTATGGTTGGCAGAGGACAAGTTATGTGGGTAGCAGCTGAACCCTACCAAAGCATGGCTTCCTTGTGGGAAGTCAGCGCAAGCAGGGATTTTCTGAAAAGAGCAAGAGCCCAGTAGCACCTTAAGAACATAAGAACATAAGAGAAGCCAATGTTGAATCAGGCCAATGGCCCATCTAGTCCAACACTCTGTCACACAGCGGCCAAAAAATACCAGGTGCCATCAGGAGGTCCACTAGAAGCCCTCCCACTGCT
Source organism: Gekko gecko (assembly GCA_029375565.1). NCBI lineage: Eukaryota > Metazoa > Chordata > Lepidosauria > Squamata > Gekkonidae > Gekko > Gekko gecko. The sequence continues at coordinate 125,738,914 of JAPDNY010000008.1, forward strand.
GCCCCCTCCAGCACCAAAAATAGAGTGCATCACCTGCCCCAGACTGAGAGTTCCCATCTAAACCTTGTGGCTAATAGCTACTGATGGACTTCTGCTCCATATGTTTATCTAATTCCCTCTTGAAACTGTCCATGCTTGTAGCTGCCACCACCTCCTGTGGCAGTGAATTCCATATGTTAATCACTCTTTGGATGAAGAAGGATTTCCTTTTATCTGTTCTAACCCGACTGCTCAGCAATTTAATGGAGTGCCCACGAGTTCTTGTATTGTGAGAAAGGGAGAAAAGGACTTCTTTCTCAACCTGCTCAATCCCATTCATAATCTTATAAACCTCGATCATGTCACCCCTCAGCCGTCGTTTCTCCAAGCTAAAGAGCCCCAAGCATTTTAACCTTTCTTCATAGGGAAGGTGTTCCAACCCTTTTATCATTCTAGTTGCCCTTCTCTGAACTTTTCCCAATGCTATAATATCCTTTTTGAGGTGTGGCGACCAGAACTGCACACAGTATTCCAAATGAGGTCGCACCAATGATTTATACAGGGGCATGATGATACTGGCTGATTTGTTTTCAATTCCCTTCCTAATAATCCCCAGCATAGCGTTGGCCTTCTTTATTGCAGCTACATACTGTCTAGACCTTAAAGACTGACAAAATATGTGGCAGGGGAGGAGCTTTCGTGAGTCACTGCCGCTCACTTCTTCAGATACAGTTGGAACGGGAGTCCATCTGCCCTATTTATTGGAAAGTGGAGCAATTTCAGATGCTGAATGACATTAGGATGATGGCAGACGAATAAGAATAGCAGGCATGATTGGCATCCGAAATCGCTCCACTTCCCAATAAATAGGACAGATGGACTCCCGTTCCAACTGTATCTGAAGAAGCGAGCAGTAGTGACTCACAAAAGCTCCTGCCCTGCCATGTATTTTGTTAGTCTTTAAGATACTCCTGGAGTCTTGCTCTTTTCTACTGCTACAGACGGGCCAACATGACTCCCCATCTTGATTTTTTGAAGACGCTTAGATTCTGTCCTTCCAGCCAGGCAAAAGTTATTGCATACATTCTCCAGGGTAATATGAGAAAGGGGGGGAAGGTGGCATGGCATGGGCCGATTGGTACACGGAAGGAAGGCCATCAAGGGCGAATCAGTGGATGGAAGGCAAACCACCTCTGCTTCTACTTTTTAATATGTATTTTATTTTATTGTATGGTTTCTTCTCATTTGCCTTGAGAGCCCCATTGCTGGGGTCACAATAAGGCCATCAAGTTGCCACCTTACACACCACATCATATGAGAAGAAACCCTCACACAAACTGCAAATGTCATTAAAAATCTCCAGGCGGGTGCTGTAACCTGGGAGCTTCTTTAAGGCAGCTACATGTCGAGAAAGGTCCAAGTCATCACGGGGAAAAAGACAAAGCCTGGATCTCAAAGCCAGTTTGGTGTAGTGGTTAAGGGCAAACTTCTTTCTCCTTCCTCTGGCACACACCAAGAGGGAGGAGACGCTGTCCTTGTCTTGGCACCATGACTCAGAGCCAGTTTGGTGTAGTGGTTAAGTGCGTGGACTCTAATCTGGGAGAACTCTAATCTTGATTCCCCACTCCTCCACTTGCACCTGCTGATGTGACTTTGGGTCAGTCACAAGCTCTGACACAGCTGTTCTTGAAAAAGAGCAGTTTCTGTCAGAGTTCTCTCAGCCCCGCCTACCTCACAGGGTGTCTGTTGTGGGGAGGGGGAGGGGAAAGGGATTTGTAAGCCACTTTGAGACTCCCTTGGGCAGTGAAGGGTGGGGTATAAATCCAATCTCCTCCTCTTTCTCCTTCTTCTTCCAAAGATAAAGAAAATTCTCCTAACTCAATCGGACAAAAGGAGCTTTGACTCTTGAAAGCTCAGACATTCCCCCAAAAATCTCTAAGGCGTTACTGGACTCGAATCTAAGCAATCCTCTGAAACAATCTCCTAACTCAATGTTGCTTGCAAAGGAAGGGGGGCGTATTATTTCCGTCTGCTTTTCCCTTCAGCATTCCAAGCCACAGGTATTGCAAATATAGGGTTTTAGTGAACAAAAACCAAGCTGTCAAAAGTAAATAAATTAGCAAATGCACACACATTCTTGCTTTAAACTTAACAACAGGCCAGAGTATCCATCTAGCCCAAATTTTAAAAAGTGAAAATGTGAAATTATTTCAAATACTACAGCTTCCCCCAGATTTTGAATTTTCCCAGAATTTTATTTGAATTGTATACCAGACTCACTGAGGTCTGCTGAAGTGCTAGCGGGGACGTGGGCCCAATCTGCATCTAGCATTTGCTCTGTTGTTTTACCAAACCCATGCTAGAACAGAAAAAGATGTGGCTCAAAATCACATTCAAATACCCCGGGCCAACACCGTACTGACTGCAGAGTCACCCCTGAACGGCCATAAATCTATGCAGACAGTTCCACAAAACCGAGAGATCAAACGACATGAAAGCGGCATGCAGTCTGGACACTGCCATAAAATTCAACAATCAATCAAAGGGAAAGTGGTATGCAATGCAGACGGGGATTTCTGTTCCAGTGTGGGTTTGGTAAAATAGCGGAGCAAATGCTAGATGCAGATTGGGCTGTGGAATGATCAACTGGGCATAGCAAGAAGTAGGAACAACACTAACAGCCAGTCAAAGGCAGGCATTGCAGCACCTTGGAGAGCTCCCAGGGAGTGTAGACGTTGTTCCGGCAAGAGATGAATCTCCACTGAGCCCTTAGGCAGGCCTAGTAGATTCCTATTCTGGTTTCAGCTGTGGACGGCCAAGGAGAGGAAGGGGAGAGGCAGTTTCTATAGGAAGACGAACAGTGTCAACATGGTGTCCCTACGTCACTTTGCTCCTGCTTTTATGGTGAATGCTTCTCATGTTCCTGCTGTTGTGCTATAAACAGGACCCAGAGGATCCTGGGTAGTTTCCTTTGCAGACAAGTTTATAGATGTGGGGAAAGTATTACCAGGATCTACCTAAACACAAGGATGAGCATCACACCTGGAAGTGGTTCAGGAATCCAGTTGCCAGGTTACCCCACTGTTGCTTTCCGTTTCCTCCCACACCCCTTCCTTTCTGTGGCATTACCCCCATTGATTTGCCAAGTCTGACACTTCTGTGGGACCAGAAGAACGGAATGGGGAGGCATCCATGTTGTGATTGCTAAGCAAAAAATGGTTGCCTGGGAAACTGGTGATGGCAGGGATGTGAAGAGAAGGAAGGTCGCCAGCCCAGAGGAAGAGCATACCAAAGGGGGCAGAGATGGGTTAAGGAGAAGGAAGGAGAAGTGGGAGATTAGGTGGTTCTTGGTTGGTTGGTTGGTTGGTTGGTGGGGATGGCAAAGGATGAGCAGAATACAGGGCAAAGGATGAGGATGGCAAAGTATGAGCAGAATACAGGTGCTACAGACAGCGTTGTATCCAGGAAACCTGAGAACTATCTTTCTTTTAGATGCAATGATTTATTTATATGCATTTATTGTATTAATGCACTCTCACACAGCAAAACGACATGGTTTCTTCCTGTGAAGTCACAGCTGACTTATGGTGACCCTGTGGGGTTTTCAAGGCAAGGGATGTTCAGAGGCAGTTTGCGATTGTTTGCCTGTGGATGGCCACCCTGGTATTCCTTGGTGGTCCCCCTGCCAAATACTGACCAGGGCCATCCTTGCTGAGCTTCCAAGAGCTGATGAGATCAGGCTAGCTTGAGGTATCCAGGTCAGGGCAAAAAAGACCAATTGCCAACACTGGAAATGGGTAAAATGTCTACAGCCTATTGGACATGCCTCTCTTTCGCCACTTGGGGGGGCACGAATACAATCATTAACGCTGGGAGACTGGAAGGACCTCACAGTCAGGCAACCTGTACCACAAAAAGAGGAACCTGTCCATTCACGCTGTTCTCACGCCGATTTCAGAGCCCCGCTATTCAGGGAGCTACCGAAGAAGGGGTAAATTTAGCGGAGGATAGAGTTTTTGTCATGCTTACGCATAGTGCAATTAGCTTAATAAGAGAGGCTATTTATAAAAGAAAGCCTTGGTCTTGGCTTCTCTCCATGGGCTTTTGTTCACATGGCGAAAAGGGTACCTGCCCAGAAAGTCTGGTTTGGCTTGCCTCGGAGATAGAGCAAGGTTCCATCTGGACTGTCACTCACTTTGATGTCTTAATTTGTCACACCGCACCGGATACCACGGCAACAGGAACATCTCAAACGAAGCAATGATTTCCCGAGTGTTACGGGAGGTGAATCGGCTTGCTGCTCACCCAGCGAGGCAGAGCTCAAAGAAACTAAAATTCAGGAAAATGGAACCCCGGGATGTGAGCTTTGTGACAATACGAGCATTTTGGTACATGTTTTTGATTGGGTGTTTCAGCAAGGAGGAATGTGAGTTCCAAAACAGCCGGTGACTGTGTAAGATTCCAGCCCAGTAGCACTTTTGAGAACAAACAAGAATTTGAGGGTGTGCACTTCCAAGAGTCCCACTTGTATCTAATGAAGGGAACGCTGACTCTCGAAAACTCACACCCTGATATTCTTCATAGAATCATAGAATGTTAGAGTTGGAAGGGACCCTGCAGGTCATCTAGTCCAACCCCCTGCACTCTGCAGGAGCATAACTGAAAGATAGCTCTGCATACCTACAACATACCCGAAAGATGGTTGTCCAGTCTCCACTTGAAAACGTCTTGTAGGTCTCTAAGCAGCTACTGGACTTGAGTCCTGCTGTTCTACAGCAGACCGGCATGGCTACCCACCTGAAACTCATGCCACTGTTTTGTTGGCAAGCTCTGATTTCCATGGAAACCAAAGTCCCTCACTTCCTCAAGTGGTGAGGCATTCCAGACTTAAGTTTTAGAGGGTCAAATTTCCAGTGAGAAGAGTGTCCTGGAGGTTTCTGCTGTTCTCTTGGTATCTATTTACAGATTTTACAAAGCAAGAGGGGAACAGAGGTCGACGGGTAGGTGGAGGTAGTTTTCCAGCAGCACTTAGATAGTAGCTGCACTTCCTTGGAGCTGCCCGTGCTGTTTTTGGCCAGCCTTTGAATCTGGTCAAAAAGGAAGAAGCAAGACCTCAAAAGGCCTGTTTCTTCCAGAACCCCACACCTGGCAAGATAGCGCAACTTGCCTTCTGCATGGGCATGTAAGGGCCTGCCAAGTTTCAACTGACTTATGGGCACCCTGTAGGGTCTCCAAGGCAGGAGACTAACAGAGATGGTTTTGCCACTGCCTGCCTCTGCAGAATAAATCTGAACTTCCCTGGCAGTCTCCCACCCAAATACTAACCAGGGCAGACCCTGCTTAGCTTCAGAGATTTGGTGAGACGGGACTAGCCTGAGCCATCCGGGTCAGAGTAGCTTGTAATTTACATCTGAGGAACATCAACTGTCATTCACCAGAAGCCAAGAGCCTGGTGATCGCATTGCTTGCCATGGTGGTGACATCCTTTCAATCCATCTCTGCCTGCTTTTCTAGGCTTCATATTGTATTTATTGATATTTGTATATTATGCTCTTCTTCTTCTTCTTCTTCTTCTTCTTCTTCTTCTTCTTCTTCTTCTTCTTCTTCTTCTTCTTCTTCTTCTTCTTCTTCTTCTTCTTCTTCTTCTTCTTCTTCTTCTTCTTCTTCTTCTCCTCCTCCTCCTCCTCCTCCTCCTCCTCCTCCTCCTCCTCCTCCTCCCCCCTCCTTCCCCTCCCTAGGGACTCAAAACCCACTTACAAAAGGAAGTGACCTAAGCAAAATATCACCAGCCACCATGCACCCATGAAGCAGGTGAGAAGCCATAAGCCAGCAGATGCTGAGAAAATACAAGATTAATTCTGAGTAGGAGATGTAGAGCATGGGCTCCACGTATAAAGCAACCTGATGAAGCATTGAGAGAAACAGATTGTTTACCTGGGAAATCTGTAGTCGCATGGCAATTGTTGGAAGCAGCAGCAGCAGCAGCACTGCATGAGGTAAAATAAAGAAACAAAAGAAGAAGCAGATTTGTGGGTTGTAATTGGACTAATTGGATTTGAGTCATTTTTTCACAGTGAACATTGGTGGGGTGCAACATAAGGTCACCATGGGCTGATGTTCACATGGGGGTACAGCTACAAGATGTTGGTGAGTACTGAAAGGGTCAGGAAACCTTTGGCTTTTGCCCTTCGGCCCATCTTGCTGGCCATGCCCGGGGTTTTAAATTACCTGCCAAAATGCAGGGAACCAATGTTCAGCCCAGGTATTATTCAAGTGCTGAGAAGTTCCCCCATTCCCTCCTCCATCTCCTTCCTTAGGCCCTTCTTCTGCCTGCCCTTCTCTCTGGGATCTGAGCAGCTCTGCTAAAAACAAATGGAGACGTTTCCATCTGCCTGAGTGTGCTCTGATGTCAGAGCAAGCCAGCCAATCGCCGGTGGAGGCATCACCACCATCAAACCCCTTCGCAGTTGAGGATATGGAGGGAGGTAAGATTACGCCAGGCAGCTCACACCTTGGCTGGTGCTCTACTGACCATCCATAGTGAAATATGCACCTGTGAACAGGCATTCCTTAAAACTCCCTCCCATTAACCTGCAGATCCACGATCTGAATTGCCAAACTGGCCACAAACGGCCAGCCCTTTTCTGCAGTGCAGAAGCCACCAGGCGACGGCTTGCCACCATCTAAATTCCTTCCCTCCCACGTCTGCTTCAGAGGGCATTAGAACCTTTCCCCGTGTCCGCCGTGTTCATTCTGGCTGCAGACCTTGATCATATCTGTTAAAAGGGAGAGCGCCCGCTAATGCACACGAGGCCGCGCTATGTGCCTCCGGTGTGCCTTTGGTGGCATTAGCAACCACAAGGGGTGCGGGTGTGTGTTTGTGGTGGTGGGGGGAAGCCTCCATGTAACTCAAATCCTCCCCGCGGGATTTGTTTAGTGCGAGGGAATGATTAGCAATTGTGAGTGATTAGTAATTTTCTCCCACAGATGGCTTTCCCGCATTCCTGTAGTGCTCACGTACGCGGTGCTGCTGCCAGTGCAGAAAACACCATGTGGCAGGAAAGGCGGAAATATCTGGCAGGCTCTCCCCCCCCCTCCCCAAATCTCCTTTTGTGTTATTGTTATAAACAAGCCGTCTAATCGCACTGACGAATAAACAACAGGCAGGCATGCACCGTTGCGCTCGGTTCTGAATTATTTTGTGCAGACACGGGGAGAGGCATTCCTTCTACATCAAAGTTCAGAGGCAGAATGGGGCTATGTTAAAGGAGGTGGGGGGGGGATGGGCCCTCTGGTCAGCCTGCTGACGGAGACGTCTGTCCCTCCAATGAATCCGTAATGCCTGGCTTTTATATGCTGCGTTCAAAGGGCTTCACATATATTATCTTGTAATACCTACAAGCCCCTGTAAGGTAGATCAGGGTGATTATCTACCCCTGTGCTGGAGGCTCAAACCTCCCCTACCCAGCTTGCTTGAGACCAAGAGAGTTCATAGCTGAGGTCAGATTCACACCAGGAACTTCCTGAGCTCTAGTTCACAGCACCATCCTAAGCAGAGTTACATCCTTCTAAGTATATTAAAGTCAGTTGGCCTAGAAGGATGTAGCTCTGCTTAGGATCTCACTGTAAGGCTACAGTTCTAAATGGATTTGCTAGAGCAATTGTTCCCAACGTTGTGCCCGTGGGCACCACAGTACCCTAAGAGAGTGGGTATCACAGGGAGAAAGGAATGGTTGGGCAATCTGAGGTATAGGAAGGGGGAATGAAGTGGGTAGCCTGGGGTTGCCAGCCTCTAGGTGGGGCCTGGAGATCTTCCTGCTTTTACAACTGGTCTCCAGCTTACAGAGACCAGCTCCCCTGGAGAAAATGGCTGCTTTGAAGGGTGGACTCTATGGCGTTGTACCACACTAGCTCAGCTTAGAGGGAACACTGGTTGTGATCCCATTAGGTTCTAATAATTTGTGGTGCAGGTGGTGGTGGTGGTGGTGGTGGAGAGAGCTGTCAAGCCACAGCTGACTTATGGCAACCCCGTAGGGTTTTTAAGGGAAGAGACATTCAGAGGCGGTTTGTCCTTGCCTGCCTCTGCATAGCAACCCCTGACTTCCTTGGTGGCCTCTCATCCACGCACTAACCAGGGCTGACCCTGCTTAGCTTCTGAGATCTGATGAGACTCAGCTAACCTTATTCCCCCCTGTCCCCGGAGACACATAACTGGGTGGCCATATCCACCGACCACTTAGTTTAATTAAGAGAGAGACTGCTTTTTCTTGGGGAACCGTTCTTGCTCCTGTACGTCGATTCTCTTTAGACCGACACACTCACGCACGCACGGACCCCGCCCGCCCAGTCATTCTTCCTGTTTCAGAACCGTCAACCTGTGTGGCCTTGCAGTTAGTTTTCTGAATCCCTCACTGTCTCCTGCAAAGAAACCCAGGAGCATCCGAGCATGACTGTTTTGGCTGGGGGGTGGCCGTCACGTGCTTTGGCCGATATCAGCACTCTGTAAGCACTCCTTTTATGCTGGGCCCTGAAACATCTCGCTTCAGAAGGACTCTCTTCTTGCAAAGGAGGCACGAGGAAAGTAAGGAGTCAGACGGCGAGCGGTGATCTCGACCGACAGAAGGAAGTCGTTCTTCACACAGTAGAAAAGAGCAAGAGTCCAGCAGCACCTTAAAGACTAACAAAGTTTGTGGCAGGGGAGGAGCTTTCGTGAGTCACCGCTCACTTCTTCAGATACAGCGAGAATGGGAGTCCATCTGCCCTATATATTGGAAAGTGGAGTGATTTCAGATGCCGGATGACGTTAGCAGGCGGGATTGGATTAGGTGTGATACTAGGTAACAGGCATGGAGAAAGCCACATGGTTAACGAGACAGGAAACCTAGGTCTCCTTTCAGTCCAGGAGGATGCATTGTCCTGAGCTTCATTATCAGTTGCAATTCAGCAGTCTCTCTTTCTAATCTCCCTTTGGAATTCCTTTGTAAGAGAACTGCAGCTCTTAGCAACTGGAAGTCTTGGAAGGTTAAAATGTTCCCACGCTGGCTTTAGAATGTTGTGGTTTCTAAAGTCAGACTTATGCCCATTATTGCTTTGTCAAAGGGACTGGCCTGTTTGTCCAGTGTAGAGGGTGGAAGGGCACTGCTGACACATGATGGCATAGATCACATTAGAGGACGAACAGGAGTGTGCACCTGAAATGGTATGGCTGATGTTGCTGGGTCCACCGATTTTTTGGGGGGGATCTATATGAGATTTGTTGGTTGTTCTCCACACAATGAGTCATTGACCTATGGAACTCTCTGCCACCAGATATGCTGATTGCCACTTGCTTAGTCCTGGCTTAAATCCGAGTGGCAAAAAGTGTAAAGGCCTGCTGGAGGAGGTCAGGAAAGTTCTGACTCTCCTGGCTTTCTGCAAACTATTCAAAACTGAACTATTCAAGAGGGCTTTTCTGTGTTGTACATTGTACAAAATGGTTGCACTGCACCAATGCGTTGCACTACACAAAATGCTTGGATCAATGATTGGGGACTGTGGTCGATCCTGCTGCGTATAGCTTATTGTAAGTAGGATCTTATTTAGGTAATTTTTGCAGTGCTTAAAGGGTCATGTCATGCTATGCTTCAGTTCTTGCTGGTTGCTTCCAGACGTCTACAATCCTAATGCCTTGGTTACTGAAAGTCCAATTTTGTTGATATTGTACTGACTCACTGTGCATAATCTACCTTGACTCCCTGTGAGAAAGGCTGTTTATTAATCATGTAAATAAATAAAATAAAAATAAAGGAACCTTTGCCATGCAGGGATAAATAAGGAGAGCCCTTCTGGATCAGACCCGTGGTCCATGTAGTCCAGCAGCCTGTCTCATATGGGGGCCAACCAATTCCTTTGGACGGCCAACAACAGGGCATAGAGGCTGAGGCCTTCCCCTGCTGTTGCCTCCTGGCTCTGGGATTGATAGACAAGCATTGTGTTCCGCTCTATTCTGCTACGGTCAGGCCTCACCTGGACTACTGTGTCCAGTTTTGAGCACCACACTTTAGGAAGGGTGTTGACAAGCTCAAGCATGTCCAGAAGAGGGCGACCAGGATGGTGAGAGTGTTGGAAGCCAAGTCTTATGAGGAAAGGCTGAAAGAGTTGGGTATGTTTAGCCTGGGAAAGGGAAGGCTTAGAGGGGACATGATGGCAGTCTTCAAGTATCTGAAGGGCTGTCGTGTAGAAGATGGAGCAGATCTATTCTCTCTTGCTCCAGATTGCAAGACTAGATCTAATGGGTGGAAATTACAAGGGAGTTGTTACCAGCTAAATATCAGGAGAAACTTCCTAACTGTCAGAGCGGTTGAGCAGTGGAACAGTCTGCCTCGGGAGGTGGTGGATGGTCCTTCCCTGGACATTTTCAAGCAGAGACTGGACGACCATCTTTTGAGTATGTTGTAGGTATGTAGGGCTATCTTTTGGTTATGCTCCTGCAGAGTGCAGGGGGTTGGACTAGATGACCTGCAAGGTCCCTTCCAACTCTAACATTCTATGATTCTATGATCCTCCATGAATCTAATCCTCTTTTAAAGCTGTTTATTCCTGTGGCCATCACTACATCCTTTGGCAGCGAATTCCACATTTTAATCACTTTCTGTGTAAAGTAGTATTTCCTTCTGTCCATCCTGAACCTACTGCCCATCAGCTTCACCAGATTCCCTCGAGTTCTAGTATTTGAGGAGAGGGGGGGAAATTTCCCTTTGTCAACTCTCTCCACCACATGCATAATTGTATAATCCTCTGTTATGCCTCCCCTTCGCTGTCTCTTTTCTAAACTGAAAAGTCCCAGGCTCTTCAGCCTTCCCTCATAGGGAAGGCGCTCCACATCCTTGGCGTTATGCTTAAATGAGGATGGTGATACCATGTGCAGACACCATCGGTCCTGTTTAAAACTGATGCTTGCCATACAGAATCCTAGATAGGTTTTTTTAAAACCTAACAACAAGAAAAAGAGGAGGAGGAGCAGATTGGATTTATACCCCGCCCTTCACTACCCAGAGGAGTCTCAGAGCAGCTTACAAACACCTTTCCCTTCCCCTTCCCACAACCGACACCCTGTGAGGTAGATGGGCTGAGAGAGCTCTGAGAGAAACCACTCTTTTTCAAGAACAGCTGTGCCAGAACTATGGCTTGCCCAAGGTCATCCAGCAGGTGCAAGTGGAGGAGTGGGGAATCAAACCTGGTTCTCCCAGATTAGAGTCTGCACCCTTCACCACTACACCAAGCCAGGGTCCTGGTTGAATGAGCACAAAAAAAGAAGTAGACAGACATGAAGATGATAGCTCAATCAGCAAGGATATCCAAATGGAGCCTCCATGTTCAGAGACAGTTTACCGACAAGTCTCCAGAGGAGCCAGCCTGTAAATGGGGAACGATTGCTGAAAGATTCCACTTCTGTCTGGCTTGAGTAGTTCGGGTGGTCATCCCAGAGAGGACGGCCCTGAGACACTTCACTCTGGGGCAGAGGCCCTCAGCTGGCTTTCCTCTCTCTTTTGGCTGGCTCTGTCCTGCCCTTCCCCTTATGGTCAGGCATGGCCTCCTGTTCTCAGGATGTGCATCTCAGTCTCCACTCCAGGGCTGCACTGGAGAGGTTAGAGGGTCAGATTAAGACCTGGGAGACCCAGGTTCAAATCCTCACTTTTCCAGGGAATCTCGTGGGATGACCTTGGATCAGTCACACGCTCTCAGCCCAACCTACCTCACAGTGTTGTTGTTAGGAGAAAATGGAAGAGAAAGAAATGATGGAAGAACAAGAAGAAGAAGAAGAAGAGGAGGAGGAGGAGGAGATTGGCTTTAAACCCCGCCCTTCACTTGGAGTCTCAGAGCAGCTTACAAACTCCTTTCCCTTCCCCTCCCCACAACAGACACCCTGTGAAGTAGGTGGGGCTGAGAGAGCTCTTTCCAGAACTTCCCTTTCAAGGACAGCTCTTGTCAGAACTATGGCTTGCCCAAGGTCATCCAGCAGCTGCTCGTGGAGGAGTGGGGAATCAAACTGGCTCTCAAGATGGGTTGGGTTCCCATTGGGGCGAAAGCCAGGATAGAGCTGGAGTCAATGTAAATGTACACATCTGGGTAGATCCACGTCATGTGAAGATATTTCAGGGGAAAAATGGGAGAGAGAGACATTAAAACCCTTCCCTGGATCATCCAGGAATGCTTCTGTTCAGAGGATTCCTTGACATCATTTGTATTCCCTTTTCCTCCCCAATGGGAATCCTAAGTGGCTGGAATCCCCCGCTTTTCCATCGTAGCCTCATAACAACCTTATGAGGTAGGTTAGGCTGAAGAGTGTGTGATTGGCCCAGCAAGCGTCGGTGCTGATGTTGAGGGATTCAAACCTGGCTCTCCCAGATCCGTGTCTGACACCCTAGCCACCCTGGCCATAACACACAACAGACTCAAATGGTGACGCTTTTCCCGGACTGTTCCACTGCAGGTTTTATTTTATTTTTATCTGGGGGTGGGGTGAGTTATGTTGTGCATGTGTGCTTGCGAGCCTGGAAGTCTCGGTGACTTCTGGTGACCCCTAGTGGGGCTTGGATGTTTCGGAGAGGTGGTTTGCTATTGCCTGCCTCTGTGCCATGGCCCTGGTATTCCTTGAAGGTCTCCCATCCAAGTACTTGCCAGGGTCAGCCCTGCTTAGCTTCTGAGATCTGACGAGATCAGGCTTGCCTGGGCTATCCAGGTCAGGCCTAGGCGGGATTTCATTTTTGAATGCTCCGTGTACACATGCACCTCTCTGGACGTGGTAAACAAGAATACCAGATGAATGAGCCAGCCTAGCCTGATGTGTGGTTTCCTATAGCCAAGATTTGTGTTCTTTTTTGTGAGGGGAGCACTGGGAAATAAACCCCCTACATACAACCTAAAGTGATACCCTCCAGGAAAACCTTTACACCTTAGGGGTGCCACACAAAAGCTTATACCCAGAATGAAACTCTGTTGGTCTTAAAGGCGCCACCAGGCTCAGACTTTGGTCTAAGATTTTCAGGGGTCTGAGTTTTCAAGAATCAGATACCAGGCGAAGGGAGATGTGAGTCTCGAAAAGTTCACACCCCGAAAATCTTGCTGATCTCTAAGGTACGATGGGGCTCGAACCAAGCCCGAACGGTGCCCGCGAAGAGAGCCTTCCTCAGCGTCAGGTTTCTTGAATTGGAAAGCACATTTCAGAGCTTGAGTGGCCTGTTCTCTCCTGTCAGACATTCCTGGTTTGAGAGGACCCAACCGCTCACGTCAGCTGATCTGCATCTGGCCCGGAGACTTAAGCAAGAGACCAGCTGTGTTTGTCCTCCTTAATCCTCCCCACAACTACAATCAGACGCCAGGTGACTTGGCCTTCCTCTCCCTCCCTCCGCTTTTTGCCGGGGCTTATTTCCATAGGCGTTTTTTTGATATTTACCTCAGACCAAAAGAGAGAGGGGGGAGGGAGAGAGAAGGGGGGGATTGTGCTGTCAAATTATGGTTGCCAAGTCTGGGTTGGGGAATTCCTGGAGATTTGGGGGTGGAGCCTGGATAAAGAGGGGTTTGGGGAGGGGAGGTGGTTTGCTTAGTATGCTGAGGGTTGCCAACCTCCAGGTGGTAGCTGGAGATAGGCCCGTAGCCAGGATTTCGTCATTCAGGGGGCCTCTAAATAAGTCAGGGAGGAGGGGGGCACTGATGTCACAAAATAAAAAAAATAAAATTTAAATTTAAAAAACACACACTCGCCAGTTGGAACAGGCAGGTATTCACCCCCATTCATCTCTGTGGCCCGTTCACAGCATGGCTGATCGACATCATCATGTGATCCACCATGGGAACCTGAGCACCCAAAGGTGATGGCAGTCCAAAGAGCAGCTTGCAACGTAACAAAAGCATGTTGTAGGAGCACAGGTGTGACAGTTTTGTTGGATGAAAGTCGGGGGGCCATGGTAGGAAGTCGGGGGGGGGCAGGCCCTGAAATGCCCCACTGTAGCTACGGGCCTGGCTGGAGATCACCTGGGGTTACAATTGGGCTCCAGGCAACAGAGATCAGTTCACCTGGAGAAAATGGGCACTTTGGAAGGTGGACTCTTTTGGCATTATACCCCATTGAAGTCCCTCCCTTCCCCAAACCCTGCTCTCCTCAGGCGCCAGCCCCCCAAAGTCCAGGTGTTTCCCAACCCAGAGCTGGCAACCCTGATTTTATGCTTATTTTAAAAATTTGTATCCTGCTTTTCTCTCTGATCAGATTCAACGTGGCTTTTTGCATTGTTCCCCTGTCCTCTGCCTCATTCTCACCTAGGGTTCCCAAGTACTTACCGCGTGGGAGCGGGGGACACATGCTCCCCGGCTGGACCAGTCCTCTCTGTAACGCACCATGCCATCGCCAGGAAGTGACGCCAGGCAACGCTCTGGCAATGTGGCTGAAAACTTGATGGTAACATCGGGTTTCCAGCCACATTGCCAGAGCGTCGCCTAGCGTAACTTCCTGGTGACGGCATTGTGCAGGCATCTTTCCTTCCCCCGGGGATGGTCCTGCCAGGACGTATCCATCCCCCGCCGAAATACGGTAAGTTCTTGGCAAGCCTATTCTCATCACAACACCCTTGTGAGGGTAGGCTGGGCTGAGAGACTATGACGGGCCCAGGTTCACCTGGCTGACTTCCATGGCCGAGCAGGGGATTTGAACTCAGCTGTCCCAGGGCCTAGTCCAACACTCTAACCACTATATCACACCAGCTGCTGAGAGAGGGACTTCATCAGGGCATAATTCCATAGAGTCCACCCTCCAAAGCAACCATTTTCTCCCAGGAAAGGGATCTTTGTCATCTGGAGATCGGTCATAATTCCAGGAGATCTCCAGTGCCCACCTGGAGGCTGGCAACCCACCACTGGGCAGGAAAACTCAGTTTAGTTTGGATCTTTGGCCTGAAGAAAGTCACTCTGAGCCACGCTTCGCACAAGTGTGTGAAATGGAACCCTTGGCCTTGCGGGATACCTAAGAGGATGAGCTGTGGAATCAGGCAGCTGCTGGTTTAAATGTCATCACGGCCACAAACTCGCTAGGAGGTTCAGCAAGCCACACTCTCTCTGCCCCCATACGGGGATGCTAATTTTGGCCTACCTGACAGGACTGTTGTGAAGGCAGTGTGGCAATGTAGGTGAAGCATGACAACAGCACGATAGAAATGTTAAACTCTTATTACTAATTTGGAATGAAAGCGGGCTTACAAAGTATCTGGGTTGGATCCCACAAATCCATTAAAAATATTGTTTTCCTCTGGCGTAAGGAGACTTCCACCGACTCTATTTGCATCAACAGAACATACCTTGTGCTGAAAGGAATTAGCAATACAAATCCCACATAGCGTTTCAGATAGGGTACTCAGGTCTGGGTTGGACTTTGGGGGTGGAGCCGGGAGAGGGCGGGGTTTGGGGAGAGGAGGGGCCTCAGAACGGTTACAATGCCAGAGAGTCCCCCCTTCAAAGCAGCCATTTTCTCCAGGGGAGCTGACCTCTGTCAGCTGGAGATGAGTTGTAAAAGGGGGAGATCCCCAGGCCCCACCTGGAGGCTGGCAACCCCAGCTTCAGAGCTGAGATGGAAACGTGGGGAGGAGAGGAAAAAGGGGATGATATCTCTTTTCACTGCCAGCTGGGGATTTTCCACTCAAATATCCCCCCCCCATGCTATTCTCCTTGTGGTGGTAAAATATGATTCACATTGCCTCTAGTTAATTTTTTTTAAAAGCCAGTTTGGTGTAGTGGTTTGATTTCCCACTCCTCCACTTGCACCTGGTGATGTGTCCTTGGGTCAGTCACAAGCTCTGGCACAGCTGTTCTTGAAAAAGAACCGTTTCTGTCAGAGCTCTCTCAGCCCTGCCTACCTCACAGGGTGTCTGTTGTGGGGAGGGGAAGGGAAAGGAGTTTGTAAGCTGCTCTGAGACTCAAAAGTGAAGGGTGGGGTACAAATCCAATCTCTTCTTCTTCTTCTAAAAGCTGGGGCTTCGTTTACACCCATCTGCGCATAACATGTAGCTGGAAACATGAGGCACATTTGGCTTATAAGAATACACTGGACAGAGTGAACAGAAGACGCCTTTGGCTTCACAATACAGAAGTAGAGAGCGTGTAAAAACTGGATCTCTGCAGGAGCACAGAATGACGAAAAATAAATGCGGGGTGTTCTCCTGGGTTCAGATTTTAGTGCAGTTGCCAACTGTGAGTTGGGAAATTCCGGGATATTTGTGGGGTGGAGCCTGGAGAAGGTGGAGTTTGGGGAGGGGAAGGAGGTCATAGAATCATAGAGTTGGAAGGGACCCCCAGGGTCATCTAGTCCAAGCCGCTGCACAATGCAGGAAATACACAAATACCTCCCCCTCCACACCTGAAGTGATCTCTGTTCCACGCCCAGAAGGTGACAAAATACCTGTCACTCTAGGACTTCTGTTTCTCCTAGACTCCATAGTATTCCATAGAGTCTGCCCTCCAAAGCTGCCGTTTCCTCCAGTGGAATTGATCTCTGTCATGCGGAGATTACTCATAATTCCAGGGGATCTTCAGGCCTCAGAGGGACATCAGCAACTCTACCTGAGACCTTCAGAGGTATGAAAACTAGCAGCTGAAATCTCCAAAGCCAGAGAGGGGACAGAGCAAAGCAGTTGGAGATGGAGTTTCATGGCCCTGTGAGCCCTGAATCCTCCGCGTTCCCAGAACAAATTTGGCTACAGTAAAACATGCAGCATATATTGCATAGAATAAGAGAAAACATACACATACTGTTCAACTGGCCTAAGTTATGTAGGTTGCCGAAGTCCATCTTTCTTGGGGCACGATTTGCACTGCCTAGAGATAGATGTTCAATTTGTCATAAGGGCATGGTAAGGACACCCTGTGAAATCAGGCCTGCAGTTAGAGCTGCCTGGTCCCAAGCATCTCAAATCCTGAGGTTCATGGGATAGGCCCCAGTGATGTCATGAGTCCGCACGTGATGCCATATATTCAATGGCCACACTAATGGCAGTTTGGTGTAGTGGTTAGGAGTGCAGACTCTAATCTGGGAGAACGGGGTTTGATTCCCCACTCCTTCACATGCAGCTGCTGGTGTGACCTTGGGTCAGTCACAAGTTTTCTCAGAGCTGTTGTTGCTCAAGGGCAGTTCTCGAGAGAGCTCTCTCAGCCCCACCTACCTCACGGGGCGTCTGGTGTGGGGAGGGGAAGGGAAAGGAGATTGTAAGCCACTCTGAGACTCCTTCAGGTAGTGAAGGGCGGAGTATAAATCCAATCTCTTCTCTCTTCTCTACTAGTGATGTGCCCGGGAATTAAGAGCACAGAGAGAGGTCCTCCTGACTGCCCCACCTATTAAAGAAGCTCATCTGGTGGGCACATGAGTCCAGGGCCTTTTTGGTGGCAGCCCCACGATTTTGGAACAACCCCCTAGGGAGCCACGCCTGCCCTCCTCACTTTCCATCTTCAGGAGACTTCTGAAGATGGTTTTATTCAGGACTGCATTTGACACATGGAATTCTCTGCCACAGGAGGTGGTGGTGTCTACAAGCATGGACGGCTCAAGAGGAAATTGGATCAACATATGGAGCAGAGGTCCATCAGTGGCTATTAGCCATGAGGTATAGGTAGGAACTCTCGGTCTGGGGCAAGTGATGCTCTGTATTCTTGGTGCTTGGGGAGGGGGCAGCAGTGGGAGGGCTTCTAGTGCCCTGGCCCCACTGCTGGACCTCCTGGTGGCACCTGGTATTTTTGGCCACTGTGAGACAGAGTGTTGGACTAGATGGGCCGTTGGCCTGATCCAGCATTGGCTTCTCTTATGTTCTTATGACTAAGTTAGTTTTTATTTATCAGCAGTCCCAATTGATGTTTTAAATTGTGTTTTTTTTAAAAAATAATCATTTTATTTATTTAGTGACAGACAGGCACCCCAGCCAATCCCTGACAGAAGTGACACTATCGCTGCAGCCACTAAGAAATCCCTTAATTCAGTTTATTTGTATATATATTTTTTAATGTATCCCACTTTTCTCTTCCAGGCAGCTTACAACACCATTCTCCCTTCCTCCATTTTATCCACACAACAACCCTGCGAGGTAGGTAAGGCTGAGGGTCTGGCTCAAGGCCTCCTGGCCCAGTTCCATGGTAGAGTGTAGATTCGAACCTGGGTCTCCCACCCTAACTACTATGCTCTGCTGGATAGTAAGGGGTTAAGCATTATGGCAAAGCTTGAACAGTGTTAGACTATACCACACCGAGGTTGTATTTGCTTTGCCTTTTGCAGAACTGGAGGTCCTTCTTCTCCCAAAGAGTAATGAACATGTGGAATTCCCTGTTGCCAGAAGTGACAGCACCTACAAACATTGAAACATCTGGAGCAGAGGTCCATCAGTAGCTATTAGCCACAAGGTGTAGATGGAACACTCTGTCTGGGGCAAGGGATGCTCTGTATTCTTGGTGCTTGGGGGGGGACAACAGTGGGAGGGCTTCTGGAGTTCTGGCCCCGCTAGTGGACCTCCTGATGGCACCTGGGTTTTGTGGCCACTCCGTGTGCCATGGAGTGTTGGACTGGATGGGCCACTG
Organism: Gekko gecko; assembly: GCA_029375565.1. Lineage (NCBI taxonomy): Eukaryota > Metazoa > Chordata > Lepidosauria > Squamata > Gekkonidae > Gekko > Gekko gecko. The sequence continues at coordinate 125,757,475 of JAPDNY010000008.1, forward strand.
ACCTGATCCAACATGGCTTGTCTTATGTTCTTCCGTCCATAATATATAATTTTCAAAGAGGTGGTGCCCTTAGTGATTGAATGCACCGGAGGGCCCTCAAAGTCCAGTATTTGGCAACCCCAACATTAGTACCGAGAATACGTGGGTTGGGTTTTGCAGCCTCCTTTCAGGCGCCCTCGTTTCCATGAAGATCAGGTGCTGCCCTGCACGCCGTCTCTCGGGCCTGTTCTCAAAGACTTCTCATTTTCTGCTCCCCTTTGAAACCTGGCCGGTGGCCACCGCCATTCAAAGAACACTCTCGGCTATTCAGGGCTGCTGTCATTAATCAGAGATGGTGGCTATCTAAGGAACAGTATAAAACACTTCCCCAAAGTCCCCTCCCCCTTCTCCTGTTTGAACTTGTTTTTCTAGGGCACGGGGTAAAAAAGTACAAGATGCGGACAAGGCTTGCACTGTGTCCTCTCTCCCCTCCAGAGAAATCAGGTAAAACATGATCCACCAGGTGTCACTGTTGTCTTATGTATCTGCTGCGTTTGGGGGGGTCGCTTTCTTGCAAATTTTGAGTCCTTCTGTTTGGCTCTTCTAGCCGGAGAGAGATTGCTGAGAAGCGTGGACTGAATTGCTCATTGGCAAAGCCCCGAGATTCTGTTAAGGACAGATTTGGCACTTAGGGCCTTTGGGGTGATCCTGATTTGAGGCAAGACTATATGCCATTCTTATGGAAGAAAAGAGAGCTGCTGTTACGGGCGTGGTGCTTCAACGGAGCACAAATCCCATGGCTGTATTTGGTTTCCGGGAAGAAGTGATTCGTCCCTTGGCACTCTAATACCGAATGGTGAGGACCGCAGCAGGTACAAGCGACGCTGGAACGTAGTGGCTAGTGTCCATGTTGTCCTTGGGGATGAGGAACATATTTCCCCGATGGGGTTGCCAACTCTGTGTTTGGAAATTTATGGAGATTTGGGGGTGGATCCTGGGGAGGGGAGGGACCTCATCGTGGTATAATGCCACCCTTCAAACCAGCCACTTTCTCCAGGGGAACCAATCTCTGCTATCTGGAGATTGGTTGTAATCCCAGATCTCCAGGCCCCACCTTGAGGTTGGCAAACCTGTTTCCCATTCCCAAGCTTCTGCCATTAAAAAAAAGGGTCTAAAGACAGATCAGGATGGGTAGCCGTGTTAGTCTGTCTGGAGCAGGAGAAAAGAGCAAGGGTTCAGTAGCACCTTAAAGACTAACAAAATATGTGGCAGGAGAGGAGCTTTCGTGAGTCACTGGCTCACTTCTTCAGATACCTCTTGCTCTTTTCTACTTCCAAAGACAGAGACATGAAGTGTTTAAAATATCGATACGAATGACTTTCTCCTGAGCCTCTCAGGACCTTAAAGTGAGTAACAATTATAAAAATGATCTGCTAGTTTTATGCTGGGTTTTAATGAATAATTTTAATGTTTACTGGGTTTTTTCCCCTTCCATGTTTTCTTTTGCAAGCTCCTTGGGTAGATTTCCGGGGGGGGGGAGTGTAAAAAAAAAAAAAGTCTCTAAGCACATAAATGAAATAAATTAAACAAACATGAAAACAACCGAACAAAGTTGGAGTCCAGTGGCACCTTTAAGACCAACAAAGTTTTATTCTGGGTGTAAGCTTTTGTGTGCATTCACACTTCACAAGGTATTAGGCTTGCCAAGAACTTACTGTATTTCGGCGGGGGACGGATACGTCCTGACAGGACCATCCCTGGGGGAAGAAAAGATGCACGCACGATGCCGTCACCAGGAAGTGACGCTAGGTGATGCTCTGGCAATGCGGCTGGAAACTTCATGGTACCATCGAGTTTTCAGCCCCATTGCCAGAGCGTCGCCTGGCTTCATGTCCTGGCAATGGCATGGTGCGTTACAGGGAGGAATGGTCCGGCCAGGGAGCATGCTTCCCCCGCTCCCCCGCGGTAAGTACTTGGGAATCCTACAAGGTACTCAAACTTTGTTCTGCCGCTTCAGACCAGCATGGCTACCCACCTGAATCTATTAAAACAACAGATATACAACAATTAAAAATGACTCTAAGAACACCTGATGCCTCCTGCTGGCAGGGTCTTCTTTTGCCCGGGTTCAGGCTGCGCCCAGAACTGTTCAGAATAACACTTTTGAGTAATATGGGACTTGCTTCTTAGTAAGGAGGCCTAAAACTGCGGCTTTAATCAATGGGTTTTTAAAATGTGCACTTGCTGGGTCATGTACAGCCTGCAGAGAGGTCTAGCAAGCGCTGGGTAAAGTTCTAGTTTTTGTGGCCTCATATCAGTGAGGGCACATTTTGGTGAGTTGCCAAAGAAATCCTACTTGAAGCAGACGGGGGAAAGTTCCTTTTCAGGTGGAACATCTGAGGAACCTGAAGGGAAGCCCAAAGAGTTTTGAGAAGTCGAGTGAAATCCTTAAGGCGCTGTGTGGCGTCTGCGTATCTGTCGGTGGTCCCCAAGTTTTTATTAGGTTTATCGTCCCAAAATGAAATTTGAAGCACATCTGGAGGTTCTTTCTGAAGTCTAATTCTGAGGTGCTGTGAGGAGTATCAGAGGTTTTCGGCTCCCAAGCTGAAGTCCCACACCATAATATCCAGTGCCTATTTTGGGTCTGGTATAATCCTGTAAAAATAAATTGTACAAGCCCTTTCTTTCCGACTCCGAAGAGTCTATTTCCGTTTCAAGTTATCCTCCACGCCCTAAGGTGTCTCAAAAAGAAGAAATACGGATTTTTTTAAAAAAAATTAACAGGCAGATTTATTTCGATGTCATTAATCAGTTAAAAGGCAGATTGATGGATCAAGAGAAAAAGACTGAGCTGGTGGACCACCCAGGATCTAGTTAACATAATATGGGGCATGATCCAGCGCGTCTTTACTCTTTCCCATTGAAATGAGTGGGACTTTAAAGTGGATGCTTAAAAATAAAAATAAAAACAATTCAGTGGCTTAGAACTCCTTCTTCGGTACTACTCAAATATTGGCCAGGTAGCGATTAGAATGATGGTGGACCTCACCTTTGTTCCTTCATGGAATGGGGTTGCCAACTCTGGGCTGGGAGATTCCTGGAGATTTGGTGGTGAAGCCTGGGGAAGGCTTAGGAAGGAGAGGGAGCCGAATGGGGTATAATGCCATAAAGTTAAGGATGCCAGCCTCCAGGTAGGACCTGGAGATCTCCTGGGATTTCAACTCATCTGCAGATTCCAGAGACCAGGAGAAGAGAAGGAGGATATTGGATTTATACCCCACTCTTTACTACTCAAGGGAGTCTCAGAGCGGCTTACAAACCCCTTCCCCTCCCCACAACAGACACCCCGTGAGGTAGGTGGGGCTGAGAGAGCTCTGACAAAAACTGCTCTTTTTCAAGAATAGCTCTGACAGAACTATGGCTTGCCCACGGTCATCCAGCAGCTGCAAATGGAGGCGTGGGGGATCAAACCCAATTCTCCCAGATTAGAGTCCGTGCACTTAAGCACTACACCAAAGCATCTAGGAGGAAATGGATGCTTTGGAGGGTGGACTCTATGGCACTGTACCCCAGTATGGTCCCTAGGTGCCACCCCCAAATCTCCAGGAGCTTGCCAACCTGGAGTTGGCAACCCTAGCCCTCACCCCCACACACCTGGTGGCCAAGGGGAACCTGACAAACATATATACCGTCCACCTTCCAAGGTTTCTCCAGGGGAACTGATCTCTGTAGTCTGGAGATCCCTTGTAATTCTGAGATACCTCCAGGCTCCACCTGGAGGCTGGCAACCAGTGTTCCCTCTAAGCTGAGTTAGTGTGAGCTAGCTCATAGTTTCTTAGCCTCCAGCTCACACATTTTTGTCTTCATTCAGTCAGGATGGCTCCAGAGCAAACTAATTTCTGCAGTAGCCGAATCGCTTTCTCACAGCTTTCATGCCCGTAGCTCACAAAGTAGGATTTTTGCTCACAAGACTCCACAGCTTAGAGGGAGCATTGCTGGCAGCCCTAACCCCTGCCATGGGGGGTGGTGGTGGATTAGGCTCTTTTTGCCACCACCACACACGGCCCTTTAAAAATGCTGCTTCCAAAACATTCTCTCCCTCTTCCCCAACTGGATCGGATCTCTCATACATAAGCCATAAGAGCCATAAAAGCAAACTGTGCCCATCCCTCTTCCTGGCACAACAAATCCGAAATGGCATTGGGAGGGGGGAGGTGTCAGAACAGTGTGAAAAACAGGGGGTTTGGCTGTCATTATCACGAACTGCCTTTGCGGTTCGGATTCTCCTAACCACACGCTCCACTACTTTCCCCGGGAAAGCGTACAGAACCCCAAAGAACCTTAAAGACTGCCTCTTTCTTGCCAACGGAGCTTTCTGTAGCTCAAAAGCCTGCCTTGACAGATGCATAAAGTGGTCTCGAAAGTTCCTATGTAGACAGATTTTAAAGTAAATAAATAAATAAAATATGAACACATGTACGCAGTGGAATCTGGAGACAAAGAAAACCCAAAGAGCAGTAGGTGTGGACAGAACTCGACACAATGAGGGGAGACCTGTGATTTAATCTCTCTTTTTTCCTCCTGAAACCCCACCCCCCCCCGAAATGCAGCTGCAAAAGGTTGCGAATCAGATGGGAGCCATGGTACACAGGTGGATAACCCTTCCCGACAGGCTTTTGACGACCAAAATTGCTGCCTCCTTTATCCCAACAGTGGGGGTGCAAAAGATACGGGATCCCTGGATCTTCCCCCCTTCCCCCATCATGTAAGATGGAGGCCGTGATCACACCCAAAGCAAACGCAGCTTAAGTCCTCCTGAATTCAATGGGAAACTTAAGGATATGCTTAAATGGGATCGGCAGTCAGGCGGGTCACGTGCTTAAATTTCTCACGCTAAAATCAGAAGCGATCTAGTATACACATGAATCCTGAAAGATACTTGGTAAGAATCTGAAAATTCATTAAGGCTGTGCTGAAAGGTCTCCATGATTCCTTGTTGGTTTTAATACAGTTGTTATTTAAAAATCCTATAAAGGTTTTCCTTGCTTGAAAGCTAGTTGAATCAGACTCTAGGGGGCGGTGCTCATCTCCATTAACAAGCCAAAGAGCCAGCGCTGTCCGAAGACGTTTCAGCGGTCATGTGGCCGGCATGACTAAACGCCGAGGTCCACAGAACACTGTTACCTTCCCACCAAAGCGGTACCTATTTATCTACTTATAATTTCTTGCTTTCGAACTGCTAGGTTGGCATGAGCTGGGGACGGAGACGGGAGCTCACTCAGTCACACAGCACTAGGGTCTCAAATGGCCAAGCTACAGATGTTCCACCCAGCAGCTCAGGATCTTATAAAATCCCTTAATTTTACCTTTTTGATTGGCTTTTTCCTACTGTTGCCACTGTTTATAGATACCTCTTCCCTCGCCCACTGGGGGTGTTTTCCCCCTGTTCTTCAAGTAATCCTGGCCTGTCAGGGATCACATACATAGGGTTGCCAAATTCCTGGAGAGGAAAAAAAATCTTGCTCCTTTAAAAGGAGACTTAATGGGGTGCTGTTTACCAGGTGATATTATTTCCCCCTTTTGGAAAGCATCACTTGCCCATTTCCATACCTTAAGCCTATATTAAAGGGACAGAGCCTCCCCCCGCCCCAGGCCAACTGGCAACCCTGACTGGATGAGAGGATGTCATGATATAGGCAATTAGCTACGGCAGTTTTCTGATGTCCCTAAAAGGGACAGAAAGCCCATTCAGAATGAGGACACTGTTTCCTAGATGGGTCAAGCCTGGCCAATCAGGGATTACAAAAACAAGCATTTTCGTAGTCCTTCCACCACAGCCTCTGGAAAAATCACCAAAAGAGGAGAGGGTCTTTTTCAGATCCAGCAAAGAATGTCACGAAATGGGCCCCAACCCTAAAATTCAGTACAAATGAGGAAAGTTTCCCCATCAGCACACAGATCTAAAAAATTTGTATCGCACAGTGCATACCTCTCAACTGTACAGTGAAGTCGCTTCACCCAAACAACTCAACAACGAGCAACAGCTGCCACAGAAAATATTCTCATCTTCACCATAAGTGCCTGCAAAACAGGAGCTGGGGCCCGTAGACCAGTCCTGGGTACTGACAAGAAGGGGTTGTGTTTTGGGTTTTTTTTTGGCTTTGTATGTTTCCATCCCACCAGGGAGCTCAGAGTGGCATTTTAGCCAGAGACCAACCCTATGTACGAGGACAAACTAACACATTACAATGGCAAATGTATTCCCCCCCCAGCCCATGTTTGCACATCTACTGCAAATCCACAGATACAGAGGGGGCACCTATACTGGAAAATGGCTGAAGGTGAAAGAGGAGCGGTACTTAACCCCTTCCATGTCTGTTGGTTTTTACCTACAAGTGCTCTTCCCAAACTGCCTTTTCCTGTGGTCAGACTCACTGGTGGGGTCAGAACTTGTCCAAGATGGGGAGGAACACCTAAAACAGCTGGGGGGGGGCACTTGCAGGGGAGAAACTGGGAGGGATTCTCCTGAACCCCCATACTTGTCTCTTTGTTATACATTGTTATACACATGGAATTGACTGCCACAGGAGGTGGTGGCAGCTACAAGCATGGACAGTTTCAAGAGGGAATTAGATAAACGTATGGAGCAGAGGTCCATCAGTGGCTATTAGCCACAGGGTATAGATGGGAACTCTCAGTCTGGGGCAGGTGATGCACTCTGTTCTTGGTGCTGGAGGGGGCAGCAGTGGGAGGGCTTCTAGTGTCCTGGCCCCACTGCTGGACCTCCTGATGGCACCTGGTATATTTTGGCCACTGTGTGACAGAGTGTTGGACTGGATGGGCCATTGGCCTGATCCAACATTGGCTTCTCTTATGTTCCTATGTTCTTATTGTTCTGCCCCATAGCTAAGCCAGAACATTGCAGACGGATTGGGAGTGGAGGAAGTACTTGAGCTCAGGTCTCCTCACTCTGTCTTTGTCATCTTCTGGGCATGGAACTGGGGTCACTGGGTGTGTGGGGGGAGGTATTTGTGAATTTCTTGCCTTGCGCAGGGGGTTGGACTAGATGACTCTGGAGGACCCTTCCAACTCTATGGTTCTATGGTTCTAGACCTTTGTGACCCACTGTGTTGAAGCCCCATAACCACTGTTCCTTCTAAGATGACTTAGTGTGAGTTAAGGTAAAGGTAAAGGTGTCCCTTGCTCGAAAGCCAGTCGAATCCGACTCTAGGGTTGCGGTGCTCATCTCCGTTTCAAAGCCGAAGAGCCAGCGCTGTCCGAAGACGTTTCCGTGGTCATGTGGCCGGCATGACTAGACGCCGAGGCGCACGGAACGCTGTTACCTTCCCACCGAAGTGGTACCTATTTATCTACTTGCAATTTCTTGCTTTCGAACTGCTAGGTTGGCAGGAGCTGGAATAGTGAGAGTTAGCTGTCAGTTTTTTTAGCTTTTGGCTCACAGATTTTTGTCTTAGCTTGGGAAGGACGGCTCCAGGGCAAACTAATTTATGCAGTAGCCAAGCTCACAAATTTAATGCCAGTAGCTCACGAAGTAGACACCACAGTTTAGAGGGACCATTGCCCATAATCCATGTAGTTCAACCTCCAGGTATTGTCCTTTGACTGGGGTTGCAAAGACCAGGGAGTGTCATTGCCTGGCAGTCTTCACATGGTGGGCAGTCTTCATTCAATATGAAGGAGCCCCCCCAAGGGAGACAGTGTGGCATAGTGGTTAGAGTGTAAGCCATGAGGTCTGGGTTCAAATCCTAGCTTAGCCACTGGGTGACCTTGGGCCAGCCACTCACTTTCAGCTTAGCTCACCTTGCAGGGATGGGTGGCAGCAAGGACATGGTTTTGGGAGGGCAGGGTAAAAACGTACAGAAAGAAGCCGTGCTGGCTTGCCACAGTTCTTCTGTTAGACGGGCTCTGGACAAGCGAGTCTGAAACTGTAATTTAAAAGTACTCATCCTCATCTGAGCCTCCTGATTTGTGCTTGCCGTAGTAGTGGATGTGCATGGTATTTTCAGCGCTCCAAATGTTTTATTCGGAACTCTCTCTTTTTTGTTTTTGCGCTTGGCATCAAACTGTGACTGTTCCTTTCAAGTGGCATGATTTGGTGACAGTCGAAAAGTTTAGCAGGGAGGACAGACAACGCTGGCTTTTGTCTAGGTAAGGCATGCTAAATAATTTAACAGCTGTCTTCTCTGACGTGATATCCCTTTTTTAAAAAAAATCTTGAGCATTTTAAGCATGGCTGTCAAGCTTGGCGCACCGTGCCGCATTCTGTGGCTTGCGTGTAACAGGAGCTGTTAAAAATATTGAAGTGTTTCGGGATTTTTTTTTTTTTAAAAGAAAGCTCGGAGAGAGATCTGGGGAAAGTGGCGTATACCACAAGCTACGCACAGAGGTTCTGATGGCTTTCATTATTTCTCCCAACCCACTAATAGGCTAGATCCTCACAATATGGATTCTTCTCACTCTGCTCAACGAAGCATCGTGTCTTTGTCCAGAAAGAAGTCTCACTCTGGAGGAAGATTCAGGTGGGTAGGGCAGCCCTATTGAACTAAAGCAGGAGAACAAAGTTTTGAGTCCAGCAGCACCTTTAAGAACAACCAAGTTTTATTCTGGGTATAATAAGCTTTTGTGTACATGCACATTTCTTCAGATACATTGATGTTTCTTAGGGTTGCCAGGTCTGGGTTGGAAAATACCTGGAGACTTTGGGGGGTGGAGCCAAGAGAGGGTGGGGTTTGGGGAGGGGCCTCAGCCTGGTACGGTGCCAGGGCTATTTTTGGGCAGGAACGCACAGGAACGGAGTTCCGGCTGGCTCCCAAGTTGGCCATGCCCAGCAGGAACTCATTAGCATAACAGGCCACACCCAACAGCAGAAACTCATTAGGATTGGCTACATTAAGGGGTGTCTGGCCTAACATGCAAAGGAGTTCCTGCTACAAAAAAGCCCTGGGTTTTGACAACAAACAAGGTAAACAGAATAAGAAGCAAAAGGTTGGTGTGACTGGATGACCACATTTCTGGTAACATGGGGGTGTGGTCTAATAGGCTAATGAGCTGTGCTGTCAGGGGTGTGGCCTAATATGCTAATGAGTTTCTGTTATTGGGTGTGGCCTGTTATGCTAATGAGTTCCTACTGGGCTTTTTCTACAAAAAAAGCCCTGTACAGTGCCATAGAGTCCACCCTTCAAAGCAGCCATTTCCTCCAGGGGAGTTGCCAGTCATTCACTTAACACTAGAGATAACATGCTGTTTCTCTGCCAAGCTCTTCTTAAAGGTACTCACTCTCAGTTCGGCCGTCTGACTCCTTTTGCTTCCAAACACAAAATATCAACACAAGGTTCTTGCTGATTGATATAGTTATAGTCCGAAATACAGTAAAAGCAGTCGAAGAATCAGGGCTCTTTGCATATTAGGCGACAAACCCCCCCTAAGTAGCCAATCCTCCAAGAGCTTACAGTAGCCCCTGTAAGAAGAGCTCTGTAAGCTCTTGGAGGATTGGCTACATTAGGGGGGGTGTCGCCTAATATGCAAAGGAGTTCCTGCTACAATCATGGACGCATCATGAAGCCACGCCCACAGACTCAATTTCCAGCGCTGCAGCTCCTGATTCTGGCACAGCGTCAGTCTCTCTAATGAGGCATTTTGGCTTTCTCCAGGGGAGCCGATCTCTGTCAGCTGGAGATCAGTTGTAAAAGCGGGAGATCCCCAGGCCCCACCTAGAGGATGGCAACCCGAACACTTCTGTGCATCTGAAGAAGGGTGCCTGCACACGAAAGCGTATACCCAGAATAAAACTTGGTTGGTCTTAAAGGTGCCCCACTGGATTCAAACTTCGTTCTACTTTGGAGGAAGTCTTCTCAGGATGAAGAAAAAAAGCTTTGAACTCAGCTGCGCAAAGTGGTAGGATACCGCCTGTCGTTTACATTCAATATAATTTTGCTTAGAATCATAGAACCATAGAGTTGGAAGGGGCCATACAGACCGTCTAGCCCAACCCCCTGCCCAATGCAGGACCAGCCTAATGCACCTCTGACCAATATTCGCCCAGCCTCTTCTTGGAAGCTGCCAGTGAAGGGGGGCTCACCACCTCCCTAGGCAGCTGATTCCACCTCTGAACCACTCTGGCTGTTAAGTTTTTCCTGATATCCAGCCGATACCTTTCTGGACGTAATTTAAACCCGTTGCTTCGGGTCCTCTCCTCTGCTGCCAACTGGAACAGCTCCTTGCCCTCCTCCAAATGACAGCCTTTCAAATATTTAAAGAGAGCCCTCATGTGATGTCCCCCCTCAATCTCCTCTTCTCCAGACTAAATATTCCCAAGGGCCCTCAGCCTTTCCTCGTAGGGCTCAGTCTCCAGACCCCTGGTCCTCCTCGTCGCTCACATCCTTTTTGAGGCCTCCAGAACGGCACACGGTACTCCAGGTGCAGCCTAACCAAGGCAGTATACAGAGGGGCTACTTATTTACTATTTATTTTATTTATTTAGTTGAAACATGATCTATTTATTTCTTTAATTCACTTCTACCCTGCCTTTCTCCCCCAAGGGGGACCTAAAGCAGCTAATGTCCTTCTCCTCTCCTCCATTTTATCCTCACAACAACCCTGTGAGGGAGGCGAGGCTGGGAGGGAACGACTGGCTCAAGGTCACCCAGCGACCTTCCATGGGGGATTCCAAGTGGGGATTCGAACCTGGGTCTCCCAGATACTAGCCCGACACTCTTAGCCACTACACCACACTGGCCATTTCCGTACGGAGCTCAAGGCAATGTACAACCAATGCCCCCTCCAAGCTGTGGAGTCTTGTGAGCGGAAATTCTGCTTGGTGAGCTACTGGCATTAAAGTTGTGAGTGAGCGATTTGGCTGCTGCATGAATTAGTTTGCCCTGGAGCCATCCCTCCTGAGCAAAGACAAAAATGTGTGAGCCGGAGGCTAAAAGACGGTGAGCTAGCTCACACTAACTCAGATTAGAGGGAACACTACTTACAACATAGATAAAACAAGAAGAGGGACCTGCGATACTCATGGGGGGGGGTATTCCCCTCTGGCTCCCGGCCTGCGGAAGCAGGAGGACCTCAGGGCTGAGGAGGAAGCAGCCACAGGTAAGTTCCCCCCTGGCTCTAGCGGCGAGACCTGTGCAGCTCCCAGCCACCGGGCCGCCGATCTCCTCCACCCAACTCTGCTGCCAATCTCTCCCCCCCCAGCTTCGGTGGCGAGGCCTGAGTGGCTTGCAACCGCCAGGCTACCGATCTCCCCCCTAGCTCTGCCGCCAATCTCCCCCCTGGCTCCGGTGGTGAGGACTGAGTGGCTTCCAGCTGCCGGCCACCGCAGAGTTCCCAGAGCATTCCGTGCTCGTGTGCAGGGAACGCTCTTTTACTTTTGGGGGATTTACGTATCCCCCCTATAGTTTTTTATAAATTTCAGATTTTTCTGCACATCTAGAGATTGCCCCAAATATGCAGGGAAATCTCTTTGCCCCCTAGGTGCCCCTGATGTGTGGATTTAGATATCCGCATGTAGGGGGCGCCTTGGCTATTAGACATATCGATACATAAAATAAAATCCATAAGACCCATAAACAAACCAGAATTTAAAACCACAGTTTAGGTCTGTGGGACATGATGGCTCTCTTAAAGTCTTTGAAGGGCTGTCACTTAGAGGAGGGCAGGGAGCTGTTCCTGTTGGCAGCAGAGAGGACTTGCACAAACGGGTTTAAATTAAGGGCGGGAAGGTACCGGCTGGGTCTTAGGAAACACTTTTTGACAGTCAAGAGTTGTGCGACAGTGGAATCAGCTGCCCAGGGAGGTGGTGAGCTCCCTCTCATGGTAGTCTTCAAGCAGCAGCTGAACAAACACTTGTCAGGGATGCTCTAGGCTGATCCTGCATTGAGTAGGGGGTTGGACTAGATGGCCTCTATGGCCCCTTCCAACTCTGTGATTCTAGGATTCCATGACAGCTAGTAAATTAATTGGGAGGGAAGGTGGCATGATATTGCCTGATTTAATCAGATCTTGGAAGCAAGACAGCCTCGGTACTTGGAAGGGAAACCACCTTGACACACCCGAGGAATGTGTAAGCTATGAGCCTCTGTGAGATGCCCACCGCATGCCGTTTTTTGGTTTTTTTTAAAATGTGGCTCTTTTTGTTGATGATAACTGAAAATGTTGCCAGAGAGTACCATTGGATTAGAAGAAACCCACCTGGTTCATCCAGTAAATCTCAGCTTTTCAAATTCAGCCAGGCTGTCACTGGGGAATGCTGCCGAAATCTCCACTGTTGTTGCCAACCTCCTGGTGATGTCTGGAGACCTCCAGACTAAAGTGATCTCCAGGTGACAGAAATCACTTCACCTGGAGAAAACGTCAATACCAAGTAAGTTGGTGGAAACCAGGGCTATTTTGGGGCAGGAACACACAGGAACAGAGTTCCGGCTGGCTCCTGAGTTGGCCACGCCCAGCAGGAACTCATTAGCATAATAGGCCACACCCAACAGCAGAAACTCTTTCGGATTGGCTACATTAGGGGTGTGTGGCCTAACATGCAAAGGAGTTCCTGGCACAAAAAAAGCCCTGGGTTTTGACAACAAACAAGGTAAACAGAATAAGAAGCAAAAGGTGGATGTGGCTGGATGACCACATGGGGGTGTGGCCTAATAGGCTAATGAGCTGTGCTGTCAGGGGTGTGGCCTAATATGCTAATGAGTTCCTGCTGGGCTTTTTCTACAAAAAAAGCCCTGGTGGAAACTGTTATTAAGGAGAGAATTAGTAGGTACATTGATGAACAAAAACTATTGAGGCAGACTCAGCATGGGTTCTGTAAGGGAAGATCTTGTCTCACTGACCTGTTAGTGTTCTTTGAGGGGGTAAACAAACATGTGGACAAGGGGGACCCAATAGATGTTGTTTACCTTGACTTCCAGAAAGCTTTTGATAAAGTTCCTCATCAAAGGCTCCTAAGTAAGCTCAATAGTCATTGGATAAAAGGACAAGTCCTCTTGTGGATCAAAAACTGGTGTGACCTCATTTGGAAAACTGTGTGCAATTCTGGTCACCACACCTCAGAAAGGATATTGTAGCACTGGAAAAAGTGCAGAAAAGGGCAACTAGAATGATAAAAGGGTTGGAACACTTTCCCTATGAAGAAAGGTTAAAGCGCTCAGGGCTCTTTAGCTTGGAGAAATGACGGCTGAGGGGTGACAGGATTGCGGTTTACAAGACTGTGCATGGGATAGAGCAGGTTGAGAAAGAAGTACTTTTCTCCCTTTCTGACAATACAAGAACTCATGGGCACTCAATGAAATTGCTGAGCAGTCAGGTTAGAATGGATAAAAGGAAGTCTTTCTTCACCCAAAGAATGATTAATACATGGAATTCACTCCCACAGGAGGTCGCGGTGGCAACAAGCATGGACAGTTTCAAGAGGGAATTAGATAAACATATGGAGCAGAAGTCCATCAGTGGCTATTAGCCACAAGGTATAGATAGGAACTCTCAGTATGGGGCAAGTGATGCACTGTGTTCTTGATGCGTGGGGGGGGCAGCAGTGGGAGGGCTTCTAGTGTCCTGGCCCCACTGCTGGTCCTCCTGGCGGCACCTGGTATTTTTGGCCGCTGTGTGACAGAGTGTTGGACTGGATGGGCCACTGGCCTGATCCAACACTGGCTTCTCTTATGTTCTTGTGTTCACACAGACCAGTTCCCCTGGAGTAAATGGCTGCTTCAGAAGGAGACCTGGTGGTGTCACATCCCTGCAAAGCTCCCTTGCCCTCCCAAACTCCACCCTCCCTAGGCTCTGCCCACCCGAATCTCCAGAAATTTCCCCCCTTAGAGTTGGCAACCCTACCACCCCCTTCCTCTGTCAGTGTGCCACCCAACAGCGGTGCCAGGGTCTGCTGGGGCCTATGAAATGCCAGAGGTCTCTCTCTCCCTGGTCAAGTTTGGACAGCAGGCCAGTTCCCAACGTAAGTTGTTTTTTGACAGTTTGTGTGTGGGCCCATGCCTGGAAGTCATGGCGGCCTCTGGTGATGCCTACTGGGGCATGGAGGGCATTCAGAGGAGTGGCTTGATAACATGCCTCTTCTTCCCGGCCCTGGTGTTCTTTGGAGGTCTTCCATCCATGTTCTTGCCAGGGTCCGCCCTGTGTAGTTTCTGAGATCTGACAAGATCAGGCTTGTCTGGACTATCTAGGTCAGGGCCCCAATGTAAGTTTTGAACTGGATGAGCTGCATAAGGGTACATTCCTGTTAAGAGAATGTCCATTCTCCCTTGTGGGATTATCTGATAGGGTAGCCAACCTCCAGGTGGGTCCCGGAGATGTCAACATAAGAACATAAGAGAAGCCAATGTTGGATCAGGGCCAATGGCCCATCCAGTGTCACACAATGGCTAAAAATACCAGGTGCCATCAGGAGGAGGTCCATCCGTGGGGCCAGGACACTAGAAGCCCTACCACTGTTGCCCCCCCCGAAGCACCAAGAATACAGAGCATCACTTGCCCCAGACTGAGAGTTCCTATCTATACCTTGTGGCTAATAGCCACTGATGGACTTCTGCTCTATATGTTTATCTAATTCCCTCTTGAAACTGTCCATGCTTGTAGCTGCCACCACCTCCTGTCCTGGGATGTCCACTGATCTCCAGATGACGGAGTTCTGCTAGCCTGGAGAAAATGGCTGCTCTAGAGGGTGGACATTCTATCCTGCATAGGTCCCTCCCCTTTCCAAACCCTGCCCTCCCCAGGCTCCTCCTAGGTTTGCCAGGTCCCTCCTAGCCACTGGCAGGGGATGCGGGAAGGGGGTAGGGTTGCCAGATCTAGGTTGGGAAACTCCTGGAGATTTGGGGGGTGGACCCTGGGAAGGACAGGGACCTCGGTGGGGTACAATGCCACAGAGTCCACCCTCCAAAGCAGCCATTGTCTCCAAGGGACCTGATCTCTGTAGTCTGGAGATGAGCTGTAATCCCAGAGGATCCCCAGGTCCCACCTGGAGGCTGGCAACCCTACGTCCCCCCAAATTTCCAGGAATTTCCCATGCCAGAGTTGGCAGCCCAACTTATCAAGAGCCCACCAGGTAATCTAATTATAAGGACGAGCACTGTCTGGAGCCTCCTCCTTCGATCTCTACAGAGTTCCCATCGCATTTCCCTTAATGCCCAGTTTTGTTTTAAGTAACAAAGGAATGAATGACTACCCACAGACGTATTATTCAATATTGAGTATTCTTCTCTGAAATGTGGCCTCCGTGTTTCACACTCAGCTGTACTCTTTTTTTTAAAAAAAAACATCCACACGGCATAATTGATAATTGCATGAAAAGCTTTAGGAGGTTGGACGAGATAATAGTAGTTTTGCAAGAACCTAGGAGACACTGCAAACTTTTGCCGGATTTTCTTTTTAAACGCATAATTATTATTTTCCCCCCAATGTTTCATACTTAACAGTTGTTCCTGGCGTCGTTTCAAACGGCTGGGTGGACAGCGTGGTTAATGTATAGCACTTTTTTGGGGGAGGGGGGCGCAAGATGGAATCCGGGATCTGTCTACGATGCAGACGATACGACGGGACCGCCCTGAACTAAAGGCAGTAGTGACTGCTTGCCTCGTAGTACAGCTAGTGTCGAATGCTACTTAAGCGGGAACTCTGTGTCCGCTGATGCCATCTCCAGATATTTAACCGGTACCCATAACTAATACTAATAGTTCAAGACCCGTGAGTGCCGCATGACGGGGTGAGCTCCCGTCTCTAGTTCCAGCTCCTGCCAACCTAGCAGTTTGAAAGCAAGAAAATGCAAGTAGATAAATAGGGACCACTTCAGTGGGAAGGTAACAGCGTTCCGTGCGCCTTGGTGTTTAGTCATGCCGGCCACATGACCATGGAAATGTCTTCGGACAGCGCTGGCTCTTCGGCTTTGAAACGGAGATGAGCACCGCAACCCTAGAGTCGGATTCGACTGGCTTTCGAGCAAGGGAACCTTTACCTTTACCTATAACTAATACGCTAATTCCAGATTACCCAAATGCACCCACATTAATCAGGCTGCGCCACCCAAAGAAGACCTGGTACGGGTTACTTCTTCCACATGGATGTTTGGTTCTGCCTTTGCTTTCCAACCGGAGGGATGTTGTTGTTTTTAAGTATCCCCGTACCATCGCCTTCTAATCATTTACAGAATGTGTTGTCCTTCAAACGTCCAGCAAAGTAAAGGGAAAAAGAAACAGATTATGGTGTTCGAAACACCACCCATTCTTTCACCTTGTAGTCAAGCCTTTCTAGATTCTCTAAAAGGGGAAAAAATATATATCCAGACTTATTATGAGTGATAACTTAGCTTGTTGGTGAAATTTCTGGAAAAAGGGTCTCACAATGTTCTTCACAAGAACGGTATTTCTCATTACATTAATCTACGGCCTCTCTGGCAAGCTACCGCTGAGGCAGCCCATTATTTCCTGCTGTGACGGTACCTCAGGTTTTATTTTATTTTTTAAAAATAAAAACAAAGACTTCAGGACCTTCCCCCCCCCCCATTCCCACTTTCTTTCTTTTCTTCCTCCTTCTCAGAAGAAAGCACCTGCGGCGATTACCACAGAAAACCTTATACTGTCAGAGTTCAGAGTAAGTTCATTAGGCAGAGCCCTACCTTTTCATTTCTGCTTATTCTCCAGAACATCTCATTCGTGGAGGATGGCTAATAGTCCAAAAAAGGTGCTGCTTACTTCAGGGCCAAACGTAGGGTTCCCAACTCTGGTTTGGGAAACTGGAGATTTGAGGGCGGAGCCTGAGGAAAGCAGGGTTTGGGAGAGGACCTCAGACAGTGCGTGATGCCACACTGCCCACCCTCCAAAGCAGCCATTTTTCTCTGGAGGAATTGATCTTTTTAGTCTGGAGATTAATTGTAATTCTGAAAGCTTTCCAGGCCCCACCTGGAGGTTGGCAACCCTAGACAGCACGTGACATTGGAGATCTGTGATCAAATCTCCAGAGTTTTCTGAGCCTCAAGAGCAACTATGGTGGCGGGCAGAGCTCTTTTTGTAGCAGGAACTCCTTTGCATATTAGGCGACGCACCCCCAGGGCTATTTTTGGGCAGGGATGCACAGGAACGGAGTTCCGGCTGGCTCCTGAGTTGGCCACACCCGGCAGGAACTCATTAGCATAATAGGCCACACCCAGCAGCAGAAACTCATTAGGATTGGCTGCATTAGGAGTGTGTGGCCTAACATGCAAAGGAATTCCTGCTTCCAAAAAAGCCCTGGCCCGGTTTTGACAACAAACAAGGTAAACAGAATAAGAAGCAAAAGGTGGGAGTGGCTGGATGACCACACTTCTGGTAACATGGGTGTGTGTGGCCTAATATGCTAATGAGCTGTGCTGTCAGGGGTGTGGCCTATTATGCTAATGAGTCCCTGCTGGTTTTTTTCTACAAAAAAAGCCCTGCGCACCCCTAATGTAGCCAATCCTCCGAGAGAATACAGTAGCCCCTGTAAGAAGAGCTCTGTAAGCTCTTGGAGGATTGGCTACATTTGGGGTGTGTCGCCTAATAAGCAAAGGAGTTCCTGCTACAAAAACAGCCCTGGTGGTAGGATTCAGACCAGGGCTATGCTGCTTTATCAACTGAAATTGGGGGGGTTGCTTGGGTGGCAATTTGCTCCGACAGGGAAAAAGACAGGCTCTGGATTGTGCATGTCTTTTTCCCCTACCAGACTAACTGCAGCCTATATTTCTACTTACAGAATTGATAGCCTGCGTTCATGATTTGGAAAATAGCGCAGGGGCTGAAGAGCTGCTATATAGCTGTGATCTGAACCCTCCTCACCCAAGTCTGCTTTTAAAAAAAAACCCACATGGGAACATCTGATGGATTTGTCAGAAAAGAAGGAAGTGCATGCCACATGGCTAAGATCGCATTCCCTGTTGGCCGTGTAACATCCTTTCGGGACAGGACTTATGGATTTGGGATGTGTATTAGATAATATAGCAAGGATGCACAATCACAGAAGTGTGGTATTGTAGTAAATAAACTCCAAAGAAGAATATTGCAAAAAGGTTAAACTGAGATTTTTTGGGGATAAATTCAATTCACATCCATGTTGCAGTCGAAAGGAAAGAGAGAAGCCTAACCTAAAGAACACTAGAAGAACAGGTTTTTATACCCAGCTTTCCTCCACCTTGGAGCTGTGAAGGCTCAAGTGGTTAAGACACTGAACTGCAGGCTGGAAGGTCAGTAGTTCAGCAGTTCGAGACCCGAGTGCCGTGTGATGGACTGAGCTCCTGTCTCTGGTTCCAGTTCCTATCACCCTAGCAGTTCGAAAACAAGAAATTGCAAGTAGATAAATAGGTACTGCTTCAGCGGGGAGGTAACAGCATTCTGTGCGCCTTGGCATTTAGTCATGTCAGCCACATGACCACAGAAACGTCTTCAGACAGCGCTGGCTCTTCGGCTTGGAAACAGAGATGAGCACCGCAACCCTAGAGTCAGATTTGACCAGCTTTCGAGCAGGGGAAAACTTTCCTCCACCTTAAGGAGTCTCAAAGCACAATCACATTCCTTTCCTCTCCCTACAACAGGCACCTTGTGAGGTCGGTGGGGCTGATCAAGTTCTGAGAGGACTGTGACTGGCCCAAGGTCACCCAGCAGGCTTCCTGTGGAAGAGTGGGGAATCAAACTCAGTTCTCCAGATTAGTGTTTTGGGAAAGAAAGGAAAGAAAAAGCCTACTGAGTTCATACATAAGCAAAGAGCACTTCAAAGGATTGGGACCCCTGATTTATTTATTGTATGGCAGAGTTACACAAAGGAAGTATGTAATAATATCAAATATCAAATATGTAACCGAGTTGGTTGGCACTGGACTCTACGTTTGCTCACATTCCTGTGACAGATGGAAAATAGTTTGGCTTGCTTCCTGGATAATGCTAAAGAGCAGGAGCTTCGGGCTGCCAGACAATAGTAGGATCCCCTGGCTACACTACACACATGGAAGCTGGGACCACTGTATACAAGGAACATAGATTCAGGGGCACCTGGCATCAGAACTGGCACCCACCCTAAATACGATTTGTGAGCCAAACCAAGAATCATACTAATTCAGGATTGTCCGCTCTTAACCATGACACCATGCTGGCTACACTACTCCCTTTCGCAAATGGTTAGCTACCGTGAGGGGACATGTATGCAAGTAAGCTGTCTTCTATGGGAGAGACCTGTAGAAGAGATGGAACAAAAACAGGACAGGAAGAGAAGGAGGAGTCAGAGAGAAGCTCCCAGATTAGATAAGGACGGGCATCTAATTTGCTGAGAAGATAACACACGTACACCATAGGGGTGCCCGTCGGTGCCATGGTGCTTGCTGTCACCTTCCTTGGTGCCCACCAAGTGTTTTTAGAAATTGGCCCAGCTGGACTTCCAACTGGCCACTGGAGATCGGATTGGCCGTGCAGATTAAAATAGCATCGTTTCAGTTCAGTAGTACCTTCCACCACAGTGTTTGTTGTATTTTCTCACTCTTCTTTCCCAGAGTGTTTTTTTTTTTTATTACCACTTTTCTCCCCCGAATTTGGGCTTCCTCTGTGTGTGTCTGTCTCTGCTTCCTGTGGCGGCCATCTTGTGGTCAGTGCCATCTCTTGTGGCAGCCATTTTGTGGTTGTGCCTGCCATTCTGTGTCAGAATTCAAAAAGGTGCCCACAGGCCCTGGTCTAGAGCAATTCAGCGGCCCCCAGTGTCTGGGCCTGGTACGTTGCCTTACTCCAACAGCCTGGAGGGGAGAACAGGCCAACCTTTCTCCAGGCTGCTCTTGTCCTTCCATCATCTTGTGGTCCCTGCCCTCATTCCTCAAGCTAGAATCTGAAACGACAAATATGCCCATCTGGTAGAAAAACAGTCTGGGAGAGGGCTTGTGAGGAGAGACCCTAGGGCTGCCAAACTCCAGGTGACACCTGGAGGTCTCTGCCTGTCACAGTTGAACTCCAGGGGACCAAGATCAGTTCCCCTGGAAACAGGCTTGCCAGCCTCCAGGTGGGAAATGCAAAAACTGAGGGTCACAGTGTTAGGAAGATATGCAAAAGTATATAGCACTAAGTGGTTAAGACACTGAACTGCAGACTGGAAGGTCAGTAGTTCAGCAGTTCAAGACCCGAGTGCTGCATGACGGAGTGAGCTCCCGTCTCTGGTTCCAGCTCCTGCCAACCTAGCAGTTCGAAAGCAAGAAATTGCAAATAGATAAATAGGTACCACTTCGATGGGAAGGTAACAGCATTCTGTGCACCTCGGCATCTAGTCATGCCAGCCACATGACCATGGAAATGTCTTTGGACAGCACTGGCTTGGAAACAGAGATGAGCACCCCATCCCTAGAGCTGGATTCGATTGGCTTCCGAGCAAGGGAAACATTTACCTTTACCCTTTACTATAACAGATGTATGTTCAAGGTAAATCCATTTTGTGCTTTTTTATTTGTATTTTTTTTAATTTTTCTATACTGTTAAATAAATATTGGTATCAAATATTATCCAAAATAGGTTTCACCCAACCGAAACATCAAAGTGCAAGTTTACTGTCTGAATATTTGTACAGAATGTAAACCTGCACTTTGATGTTTTGGTTGGGTGAAACCTATTTTTACCTTGAACATACATCTGTTATACACAGTGCCGTATACTTCTGCGTAGCCTCCAGGTGGGGCCTGGGGATCTCCCGCTTTTGCAACTGATCTCCAGCTGACAAAGATCAGCTCCCCTGGAGAAAATGGCTGCTTTAAAGGGTGGACTCTAGGGCATTGGACCATGCTGAGGCCCCTCCCCTCCCCTCCCCAAACCCCACCCTCTCCCGGATCTACCCCCAAAGTCTCCAGGTATTTTGCAACCTAGACCTGGCAACCCTAACTAGAGAAGTGGCTGCTTTGGAGGGTGGAGTCTAGGGCTTTATACGCTTTTGAGGTCTCTCCCCTCCCTCCCCAAACCCTGCCCTCCCCGGGCTCCACACCCCAAATCTCCAGATACTTCCCAATCCAGAGTTTACAACTCTAGGAAAGCCCTTCCTGGCAACCAGGAGGTGGTGGCAGCTACAAGCATGGACAGTTTCAAGAGGGAATTAGATAAACATATGGAGCAGAAGTCCATCAGTGGCTATTAGCCACAGGGTATAGATGGGAATTCTCAGTCTGGGGCAAATGATGCCCTGTATTCTTGGTGCTGGGTGGGGGCAGCAGTGGGAGGGCTTCTAGTGTCCTGGCCCCACTGCTGGACCTCCTGATGGCACCTGGTATATTTTGGCCGCTGTGTGACAGAGTGTTGGACTAGATGGGCCATTGGCCTGATTCAACATTGGCTTCTCTTCTGTTCTTATGTTTGCCACAAATGCATCATGTGGGTTTGGTACCGTATGTTTGAGCCATGACAGCACGGCCGGATGCATACAGTGCTCACGCCCCCTAAAAAGCCTCTCAAATTAGTCGTTTCGTGGATCGGTCTAATGTCATCGTTGCTTCTCACCGTTTAAACAAAGAGATTTCTTCCTCTCCCCCTTTTGTTTCCTCGCAACCAAGTTAATAGATTTATTCATCAAGTTCTCTAAATTTAGACATCATACTGATGTCTTTCTCCCACTGTTAATTTTATTCTTAGCAGCTCTTTGCTCGAAGCCAAACCATGCAAGAGTTCGAGAGAAGTACTCAGCCATGGAGGCATGGGAAGTGCTAGCAGGGCGGGCAAATCAACCCGCCGAGGGTGCCCTTTCACTGGGAACCCATCCTGAACAAGGCCTCAGATAGCAAGAGGCGCTCTTCCACAAGTTCCCATACATTTCAATGCATCTAGTGCAAGATAAGTGTGTGTAATAAGGTGATGAGATAGGGTTGCCATCTCTGGGCTGGGAAATTCCTGGAGATTCCTGTATGATGTTGCAAGACACCGCTGTAGACTGCCTTTGTCAGGCCACGCCTGGAGTCTTGTGTGCAGCTCTGGAAGCCTCACTTCAAACAGGATGCGGACGGAATGGAGCAGGTGCAGAGGAGAGCGACAAGGATGATCGGGAGACCAAGAAGCCCTGTGAGGAAAGGCTGAGGGACTTCTTGGGAATGTTCAGTCTGGAGAAGAGGAGGTGGTTGAGGGGGGACAGGGTGGCCCTCTTGAAGTCTTCGAGGGGCTGTCTCTTAGGGGAGGGCAGGGAGCTGTTCCCGTTGGCAGCAGAGGAGAGGACTCGGAAACATGGGTTTAAATTAAGGGCGGGAAGGTACCGGCTGGATAGTAGGCAAAACTTTTTGACAGTCAGAGTTGTTCAGCAGTGGAATCAGCTGCCTATGGAGGTGGTCCACCTCATTGGCAGTCTTTAAGCAGTGGCTGGACAAACACTTGTCAGGGAAGAGGAAGAAGAAGACAAAGAAGAAGAAGTAGAAGAGAAGGAGGAGGAGGAGGAGGAGACTGGATTTATACCCCACGCTTCACTACCTAAAGGAGTCCCAGAGCGGTTTACAATCTCCTTCCCCTTCCCCTCCCCACAACAGACGCCCTGTGATGTAGGTGGGGCTGACAGAGCTCTTTTGAGAACTGCTCTGAGAGAACAGCTCTGAGAGGACTTATGACTGACTGACCCAACACTGCACCAGCAGTTGCATGTGGAGGAATGGGGAAATCAAACCCGGTTCTCCCAGATTAGAGTCCACGCTCCTCACCACTACGCCAAACTGGGTCTCAGGCTGATCCTGCATTGAGCAGGGGGTTGGACTAGATGGCCTGCGTGACCTCTTCTGACTCTGTGATCTGGGAGCTGGAGCCCGAGGAGAGGGGAGTTTGGGGGAGGGGAAGGGCTTCAGTGGGGCATAATGCCAGAGGGTCTAGCTTCCCAAAGTGGCCTGGAGATCAACTGTAATTCTGGGAGATCTCCAGCTCCCACCTGGAAGCCGGCAACCCTACCATAAGAATATATGAGTTGCCAACTTTGGACTGGGAAATCCCTAGAAATTTGGGGGCGGAACTTGAGAAAGGCGGGCTTTCAGCAGGGTGCAACGCCAGAGAGTCCGTTCTGCAAAGCGGCCATTTTTCTCCAGGGCAACTGTAATCTAGAGACCAGTTCCAATTCTGGGAGACCTCCAGACCCCACCTGGCCACAGTAGACTGTCCATCTGCATCTGCCTGCTTATTCACATTGTTGGGGAAAGGTCTTGTCCGTGTGAACATGGGACCGCTTCTGTCTTGATACACAAATTATGTGATTCTGTCCGGACGGAGATCTGGCTGGCAACTAGGCTGGATAGTTTAGAGGCCATGTGAAAACATTCCTGTTATCTGCCTTGAATCTCACTGAGAAAGGTGGACTATCAAGAAATACATAATATTTACAGCGATGGGCATTATCTGCTGCTCCCCTGACAGATTCTATGATTCCTAGAGCAAATGTATTTTTAAAAACAAAAACTAGCAGTCAGAACTGGTGCTTCCCAGTGTGGAAGAAGAAGAAGAGTTGTTGTTGTCGTTTTATATCCCACTTTTCTCTACCTGAAGGAGTCTCAAAGCAGCTTACAATTTGCTTCCCTCCCTCCCCACAACAGTCACCTTGTGAAGTAGGTGGAGCTGAGAGAGTTCTGAGAGAACTGTGACTGGCCCAAGGTCACCCAGCAGGCTCCCCATGAAGGAGGAGTGGGGAATCAAACCCAGCTGTCCAGATTTAGAGTCCACCACTCTTAACCACTTCGCCATGCAGAACATGGGATTCCAGCACCACTACAAACTATCAGCTCATCTCTCCTGGTGCGGAGACCTTTCTCTATCCCATAGAAATTCCTGGATATTTGGGGGCAGAGCCTGGGAAGAGCAGCATTTGGGGAGGCAAAAGACTGCAGTGGTGCTTGGAGTCCACATTCTGAAGCTGCCATTTCCTTTAGGAGATCTGTTGTAATTCTGGGAGTTCTCTAAGGCTCCATCTGGAGGTTGGCAACCTTACTGTCCCATCTGACTTCCACATGTATAAAATCAATGCATGATGTTTTGTATATATTCTGATTTCTTTGGGGCAAGACACATCAATCTATCCATCACTCCGTCCGTCTGTCCGTCCATCCATCCATCCGTCCAACCCTCCCTCCATCCATCCATCCATCCATCCGCCCATCCAACCAATCAACCAACCAACCAACCAACCATCCGTCCAACCATCCATCCATCCACCCACCCACCCATCCATCCATCCATCCATCCATCCATCCATCCATCCACCCACCCACCCACCCACCCACCCAACCAACCATCCAACCATCCATCCGTCCATCCATCCATCCATCCATCCATCCATCCATCCATCCATCCATCCATCCATCCATCCATCCACCCGTAACCAACCAACCAACCAACCAACCAACCAACCAACCAACCAACCATCCGTCCAACCATCCATCCATCCATCCATCCATCCATCCATCCATCCATCCATCCATCCACTGCTTATACATTTGGAACACATCCAGTATAGTAGTTAAGTGTGCAGACTCTAATCTGGGAGAACTGGGTTTGATTCCCTACTTCTCCACTTGCAGCTGCTGGATGACCTTGGGCAAGGCATAGTCCTGTCAAAGCTGTTTTCTCAAGAGCAGTCCTCGAAAGAGCTCTCAGCCTCGCCTACCTCACAGGGTGTCTGTTCTGGGGAGGGGAAGGGAAAGGAGTTTGTACGCTGCTCTGAGACTCCGAGTGAAGGGCGGGGTATGAATCCAATCTCCTCCTCCTCCTCCTCCTCCTCCTCCTCCTCCACCATCAGCTCTGCATTATCTTTGTGAGGACAGGACAGCTCACTGTTTCTCTGTTACCCCTCGTCTCAGCTCTTCAGCTTCATCCTTTGAGCGTCCAGCATCTCTAAAGCCCCCAGTCAAAGGGCCCCTTTCTCTTCTGGGCACACGGACGTCATAGCCATTAGCATCAATGGGAGTTCAGTATGCATGCACCCTCCCCCCAACAGAGATGGAGAGACTTCCAGTTTAGGCAACAGCAATAGAAAAGCGATGGAGAAGGCAAGTGAATTCTTGCTGTATTCGCATCAGCTAGGCAACCTCAGCCAGACACCACTGCTGTAGCGCGTTGGCTGTCTTGGCACGCCATTCTAGGAAGCTCTGGAATTCAGCCTCTTAGCAAGACAGCTACGCTCTCCTGTTGCAGTTTGTCTGGCTCTTGCTGACAGCCAGTTCAGTAGAGGGCCTCAATGTATCCTGGTGGTTAAAGAAGAAGAGATTGGATTTATGCTCCGCCCTTCACTACCCAAAGGAGTCTCAGAGCGGTTTACAATCCTTTCCCCTCCCCACAACAGACACCCTGTTTGGTAGGTGTGGTGGAGAGAGCTCTTTCAAGAACAGCTCTGAGAGAGCCATGACTGACCCAAGGTCGCACCAGCAGCTGCATGTAGAGGAGCAGGGAATCAAACCCAGTTGTCCCAGATTAGAGTCCACGCTCTCTTAACCACTACACTACACCAAACTGACTTTGAATAAAGCTTCTGTTGGTTATATACCTTGGCTTGGATCCTGCTTAGATTTCCATGGGTGCAAGGGGAGGACAATTTTCAATTCCACGCCCCCTCGGTATTCCTAGGTGTTCCCTGCTCCCCAGGAACTGCATTGTTGGATTGCTGAGGAAAGGAGGAATTGGCAAAATTGGCTTGGTATTCCAGGTTGGAAAATTTCTGGAGATTTGGGGGTGAATTAGGGCTGTGAATCCCCAGTCATGGGTGAGGGCCACTGCATAAGTTAGTTTGCTCTGGAGCCATCCTTCCTGAGTTAAGACACAAATATGTGAGCCGGAGGCTAAAGAACTGTGAGCCAGTTCTCACTAACTCAGCTTAGAGGGAACACTGGTCATGCCTAGGGTTGCCAGACCCCCGGTCTGGCCAGGGAATCCCCCGATTTTGGACCTCCAATCTGCCGCTGGCCAGCCGGCCAGTGGAGAAAGCCCCACCCAGAAGTGACATCATCATGTTGCCAATGTTGGGGGGGGGCGACACTCTAGTTTTTGGGCAAGACTCTATGGTTTTGAGGACAAAAAGCCTTGTCTTGAACAACTTCCAGGTTCACGCAAAAACTGCTGCAGCTCAGATTTTACGGGATGCTTACAGAAGTTGGCTTCAGCAACCTGTGTGTGTTTTTTTTAAATAAAGAACCTGTGATGTCTAAAACAATCCGAACGATAAGTCTCACAAACAATATGCGACCGTCCCTTGCTTTGCCTGTTTTCCTTTCTGTCTTTTGTTCCTGCTCACTTAGAACGTTTAACAAGGAGATCAAGATATTAATGATAAGAATAATCAATCACAGCGTGATGCGTATTAGAAGCAGCAGAGACAGTGCCACGGGGACTGATTGACGCATTTATTGGATTATCAGGGATCGTTTAACAAAGGCCCGGAAAATCCAGGACAGGAGCCCCAGTGTATCCTACCCCCTCCCCTTTGTATTCCTTATTTACAGGTACTTCACTTAGTTCTAGGTGAACGCAGCCCACTCTTTCTCATACATGTGCACCGTCACACACGCACCCCCCCCCACAGCTTCTCCCCCCCCATGTGTTGTAGCTTTATATGCGGCTAATGGAGCAAAGCAATGCTCAAACGTCAAATTAAACTGCACAGCTCTGTAATCACTCAGACTGACATGCCATAAAAGGATAATTAGTAGTTCATTACATGGGACATTGTTTGTTCAGCTAAATTGATTTCTCTCAGCTGCCCATGTTTTCTGTTTATTTAGTGAGCCGCTCGGCTGCACATTTTTTATTTGTGAGCTAGGAAATCCCTTCCCTGAAAGGTTCCCTTCCATTTTTTTTCCTCACTTGGCCCGGCGCGGTCTTAAAAAATATCAGTTGCTCGAGGTAGGTCGAGCCACTGGAAGCAGGTGTACAGGGAACAATTGCCGGTGTGGAGTGATGGGAGCTAGAAACTGAACGGTGGTTATGGAGGCCCGTTTGTCAGGCCCACGCAGGGCCGAGCACACCCAGCTGGTTTTGTGTGTGGAAATTCCTCGGTTGTTTTTTTCTCTTTTTCTTTTTCCATTGGAGGGAACTTCCCTGCCTTGTTCGGTCTCACGAAGGAGCACCGAAACAAAAGCAGAACCCACATAATCCCTCGGCGCTCAGGGGCGGAAATTTTGACAAAGTCTCCTGACAAAACCCTTGCTTGCAGGCTGAGGCCTACAAAGAGGAAGGAGCCGGGGCTGTTGTCTTAAGCTGCCTTCTTGTTCCAGGTTTTGACACAGAACACCTGACTTCAAAGCTTCCCAAGTTGGCTACTTCACGAAAATCCAGAACGAACGCCACTTTGCCGGAGGTTCAAAGCGATGTCGGTAGCTGCTGAAGTGGGCGAGACAATGGGAAAGGGGTCTGAAACTTTCCTGAACTTGGCATAGAGAGAGTCCAAGTAAATAAGTTAACCCGAGGGTCTGATTTAGCAGTGCAAAGGTGAGCAGGAAAGACCTAAAGAAAACTTGTTCCACTCTCTAGAGCTCTTTTGGGGACTGGCCATCACTAGCTAGATAGTGAAAGAATGAGACCAAGGCCTGATTCTCGTCAATGGTGAGCAGGGTATAGGGTTGCCATCCTACAGGTGGGGCCTGGAGTTCTTCTGGAATGACAACTGGTCCCCAGGTAATCAGTTCTCCTATGGTTGCCAGCTCCAGGGTTGGAAATTCCTGGAGATTTGGTGGTGCAGTCTGGGGAGAACAGGGACTTGAGTGGGGTACAATGCCATTGGATAGACTGCATTCTATCACATGGGTGTCCATATAGTCTGAAGCATTGCAGGTAGTATTGCCAACCTCCAGGTGGCACCTGGAGATCTCCTGCTATTACAATTGGTTTCAACAGGGCTTTCTTTTTTGGGAAAATGAGGTGTCGGAACTCTCGAGAGGGAAATGAAGTTTTCAGTCTGTATACTGAAGACTCATGAACTTTTAAATGTTTTGAAAAGAGTGTTGTTGAAGAGGTTTGGTGTAGTGGTTTGGTGCCAGTTTGGTGTAGTGGTTAAATGCACAAACTCTAATCTGGGAGAACCTGGTTTGATTCCCCACTCCTCCACTTGCACCTGCTGGATAACCTTGGGCAAGCCATAGTTCTGGTCGGAGCTGTTCTTGAAAATGAGCAGTTTCTGCCAAGAGCTCTCTCAGCCCCACCCACCTCACAGGGTGTCTGTTGTGGGGAGGGGAAGGGAAAGGAGTTTGTAAGCCACTCTGAGACTCCTTTGGGTAGTGAAGGGAGGGGTTTAAATCCTCTTCTTCTTCTGGAACTCTGTTCTGGCAGGTTCTGGCAGGAAAAAAGCCCTTGTCAAGATGACCAAGATAGTTCCCCTGGAGAAAATGGCTGGTTTGGAGGGTGGACTCTGTGGCGCTATATGCTGCTGAGGCCCCTCCCCCTCCCCAAACTCTGCCCTCCCAAGGTTTTACCCCCTAAATCTCCAGTATTTCCCAGACCAGAGCTGGCTAGCCTAATTACAGGCCAGACACCTAGGGTTACCACCTGTCTAGCCCCAGATGGCAGGGCATCCAAAGCGGGAACTCTGAAGGTGACCGGAATGGACAAATAGGCTAATATGGTGGTCTTTAAAGTTCAATACCAGTGCTGTGGATTCAGCCTGGGAGCAAACTGAAAGCCGGTGTAGCTGTTTTAGCTTCATGCAAAAACAGCAAAGGGCAGATGGGTGAATTCCATGCCTACGTGCAACCTGAGATTTCTTCCAGGAGAGGTATTTCTGAACTATGCATGTACAGAGTACTAGCTATGACTACCAGGTTGGTGGGAGCTTCATGGTTGGGGACATGGGGGAAGGGGGGGACATGTTATGTGTGTTGCAATGTCAATTCCAAGGAAAACCTGGAAGTGATGTAGGGTAGCTCAAGGAATATTCCAAACCTCTATGGTAAACCATAGAGTTTCTGGTGGTTCCTAAAGCTACTCTATGTCACTTCTAGGTGTTCCCTGGAAGTGAAATGGTGGTGCACATGCCAATAGGTCTTTAAAGTTTTCTCCCACCACCACTTGGAGCAATGATAGGCAACAAGGGTTGCCAGTGGGAGCCCTAGTACTATCCCTTCATCATCTCCCTTTTAAAGATCTGCTATTTGAGCTTTAGGAGCAGCTACTGGACTCAAGTAAGAAAGATTTAAGGTTTGTGAAATGGTTTGCTGAGCGAAGGTGCTCAGTTAACCCTGTAGGGTTTTCAAGGCAAGAGACTTACAGAGGTGGTTGGTTTGCCATTGCCTTAGCGGGGTATGGCGCCATAGACTCCAACCCTCCAAACCAGCCATTTTCTCCAGGGGAATTGATCTCTGTCACCTGGAGATTTTCAGGTCCCACCTGGAGGTGAGTACAAAATAGTATCAAAGACAACCGAGATATATTTA
Organism: Gekko gecko; assembly: GCA_029375565.1. Classification (NCBI taxonomy): domain Eukaryota; kingdom Metazoa; phylum Chordata; class Lepidosauria; order Squamata; family Gekkonidae; genus Gekko; species Gekko gecko. The sequence goes on from JAPDNY010000008.1 coordinate 125,786,816, forward strand.
CGAAGGAAATATCACTCTTCTTTTGGATTGTCAAAAACAGATAAATATGAATACATTTCTGTACATTCACACAAAAATGAAGATCAAAAAATGATTCCACAGTGTTGACAAGCACAGTCCAAATAATCTAAAGTTCTTCTCTTCCTGGTCCTCTTCACCTCAAGCGTCATCCAATGCAAATAAAGGGCAACAAACAATAAATCTGCTTTCGTGTTTTAGCGCTGAATTGTAGACAAATAGCATAAAAGGTCACGAATCTGCAGGCAGGCTTGCTCCAACACCCTGTTTCCTAAGGCTTCTTCAGAGCAGAAGATGTGGAGACTCAGTGAATCCTTTTCCTATGCAGCATTCATCTCTGCATGCTGTCTCCCTGCATAATGCTCACACTCAGTCAAATCTTCTCTTGTTCCGCTTCCTCCCTGTGTATTTTCTCTCAAAGACTTGGATAGTCCTAAAATCAGTTACAAAATTGAACTTTAGATTATTGGACTGTGTCAACACTGTGGGATCATTTTTTTTTAATGTTCATTCTTGTGTGAATGTACAGAAATGTATTAATATTTGTCTATTTTTGAAAATCCCCCCAAAAGGAGAGTAATATTTGTTGTCGAAGGCTTTCACGGCCAGAGTTCATTAGCTGTTGTAGATTTTCTGGGTTGTCTGGCCGTGGTCTTGGCACTGTAGGACCTGACGTTTTGCCAGTAGCTGTGACAAAGGAACCTCCTCAGGAAAGCTCCTCCATTAGCATGTTCATAGCCTGGAGAACTCCTAGAAGAGAATGACTCAGCCCTACCCCACCTTCCAGGGTAGATATAAATTACCTGCCTACCATTTTTCTTCTCACCATGACACAGAGAGTACTTCATCTTTCTTTGTTATACCTCTGAGGATTCCAGTCACAGCTACTAGTGAAACATCAGGTCCTACAATGCCAAGACCAAGGCCAGACAACCCGGAAAATCTACAACAGCTAGAGAGTGATATTTAAACATAAGAACAGAAGAACATAAGAGAAGCCAATGCTGAATCAGGCCAATGGCCCATCTAGTCCAACACTTTGTCACACAGCAGCCAAAATATACCAGGTGCCATCAGGAGGTCCAGCAGTGGGGCCAGGACACTAGAAGCTGCCCACTGCTGCCCCCCAGCACCAAGAATAGAGTGCATCACCTGCCCCAGACTGAGAGTTCCCATCTATACCCTGTGGCTAATAGCCACTGATGGACTTCTGCTCCATATGTTTATCTAATTCCCTCTTGAAACTGTCCATGCTTGTAGCTGCCACCGCCTCCTGTGGCAGTGAATTCCATATGTTAATCACTCTTTGGGTGAAGAAGTACTTCCTTTTATCTGTTCTAACCCGACTGCTCAGCAATTTCATGGAGTGCCCACGAGTTCTTGTATTGTGAGAAAGGGAGAAAAATACTTCTTTCTCAACCTGCTCAATCCCATGCATAATCTTATAAACCCCAATCATGTCACCCCTCAGTCGTCGTTTCTCCAAGCTAAAGAGCCCCAAGCGTTTTAATCTTTCTTCATAGGGAAAGTGTTCCAACCCTTTTGTCATTCTGGTTGCCCTTCTCTGCACTTTTTCCAATGCTATAATATCCTTTTTAAGGTGTGGTGACCAGAACTCTACACAGAATTCCAAATGAGGTCGCACCAATGATTTATACAGGGGCATGATGATACTGGCTGATTTGTTATCAATTCCCTTCCTAATAATCCCCAGCATAGCGTTGGCCTTCTTTATTGCAGTTACACACTGTCTAGACATTTTCATTGAGTAATCTACTACGACTCCAAGATCTCTCTCTTGGTCCATCTCTGCCAGTTCAGACCCCATCAATGTGTATTTATATTTAGGATTTTTGGCTCCAATGTGCATCACTTTGCACTTGGCCACATTGAACCCCATTTGCCACACTGATGCCCACTCACCCATCCTCGATGTAAATATATCACAGCTGCCTTTTACTATTTTCTACTCACTTATCCTGGGGTCTCTCTTTGGTTTTCCCACCTGGAGGTTGGCAACCCCAAAATTTCCATATTCCTTTTGGGCTCCAAATCTGTGCCATGCCACACACCATAAACCCGTCCAAACCAGCACCTCATCTGGAAAACTCTGATCTAACCAGGGCCTCTGCAGGATACAAAATGCGACCGGAGGTGGGTGAGCCCGATGTTTAAATCCTTGGCCTTCCCTTCCCTTATCAGGCCCAAATCTGGAAGCCGCCCAAGACTTAACTCACTGGGCTCCCATCTGACTTCACAGGGCATCACCCCGAGAACTGCTCCTCATCAATCACTGACAACATAATAACAGGCCTCAGACGGAGCCTCGGGGTCTTTCCCAGGACTTCCCGCTGCTCGGCAGGTGAAAAAGCTGCCGCCAGGGGCTTCTGGAACGGGGGAGGGGCCATGGCTCAGAGGCAGAGCATCTGCTTAGCAGACAGAAGGTCCCAGGTTCAGTCCTCAGCACCTCCAGTTAAAAGGACCCAGCAATAGGTGATGAGAAAGACACCCCCCCACGAGACTCTGGAGAGTCACCGCCAGTCTGAGTAGACAGTACTGACCCAGATGGGGCGAGGATCTGATTCAGTAGAAGAAGCCAGCTTCACGTCTTCATGTGAAGTAGCAGCTTCAAGATGCACTGAAGAGCAGGCAGTCCTTTACACGTGTCGAGCTTTCTGCCCTGGGCCCTTCTCCCATCTGCCCAGTTTAGGCTGCCTGTCAGCTGCAGCCTGGTTTGCAGAGGATTTATGCTAATATTCACGGTGTATTTACATTATGCTGGCTTCACTGGGTTACTGATTAGGGATCGCTCGGAAGGAGGTCCACTTCAGCATGTGCCAGTTGCCCCAGAAGGTCGGACCGGAACCAACAGGTTGAAATCAAATCAGAAGAGGTTTTGGCTAAACATTAGGAAGAACTTCATGTCTTTCTTTGGAGGTTTTCAGGCAGAGGCTAGATGGCCATCTGACAGCAATGCGGAATCTGTGAACTTACCGTACAGTTTATTCTAATTTTGGGGCCTTGGACTGTGCAGGTACCATGGTTTGGTGATTCCTGTGAACTCAGGCAGATCATGAGAGGGAGGGGCAGGAAGGGTTGCATCAGTGCTAAGTTCTTGTGGCCCTTTCTCACATGCCCAGGGAAATGCTGGTCGACACGTTGGGGTCAGGAAGCAATCCTGGAGGGGTTTTTTGTCATCTTCTGGGCACGGAGCAGGAGTCACTGGGTGTGTGTGTGTGTGGGGGGAGGTATTTGTGAATTTCCGGCGTTGTGCAGAGGGTTGGACTAGATGACCCTGGAGGTCTCTTCCAACTCTATGATTCCGTGACTCTATGATTCTAAATGTTTGGGGAAGGGAGGGACCTGGGGGTACAATGCCAATAGAGTCCACCCTGCAAAGCAGCCATTTTCTCCAGGGAATCTGATCTATATCCTCCGGAGATCTGTTGTAATTAACATAAGAACATAAGAGAAGCCAATGTTGGATCAGGCCAATGGCCCATCCAGTCCAACACTCTGTGTCACACAGTGGCCAAAAATACCAGGTGCCATCAGGAGGTCCACCGGTGGGGCCAGGACACCAGAAGCCCTCCCACTGTTGACCACCCCCCAAGCACCAAGAATACAGAGCGTCCCTTGCCCCAGACTGAGGGTTCCTATCTATACCTTGTGGCTAATAGCCACTGATGGACCTCTGCTCCATGTAATCCTGGGAGATCTCCAGGTCCTGCTTGGTGGTTGGGAACCCTACCTTGGAAGCCACTTTCCAGAGCGTATGGCGGGGGTGGGACAGTGGAGGGACCTGTTCTGTGAACTCAACCTCTTCCTGCCTTGTTGCATCCAATCCAACGCAGGGGAGTCAGTTCCCATCTTCAGGTGCCACTCATGGAGCCACGTCTAATCATCCACCGAAGAAAAGAAGATGAGTGATGTGCAGGCAGATGTGATGACTCAGCACTCAAGGGAGCCCTAAGCCAGCGCTGAGATAACCTGCTGGCACGAATCCGATCCAATCCTAACAGAGAAGTGGTGAAATAGAGAAGTGACTGCCAACTTCCAGGTGGCGCCTGGAGATCTCCTGCTATTACCACTGACCATGACCAGAAGAAGGCGTTTTTGGTCATCTTCTGGGCATGGAACAGGGGTCATTCGGTGTGTGTGTTTGTGTGTGGGAGGAATTTGTGAATGTCCTGCATTGTGCTGGGGGGTTGGACTAGATGATCCTGGAGGTTCCTTCCAACTCTATGATTCTATGATTCTATACCCCATTGAAGTCCCTCCCCTCCCCCAGGCCTAGCCTCCTCAAGCTCCACCCCTGAAATCCCCAGGAATTTCCCAACCTGGAGCTGGCAACCCGAGATGACCAGCAAATCCCATGAGAAGCAGAATGAGTTTTGCTCAGATTTTAAAATGTATTATAGACAAATTTGGATGGTGTGATAATATTCATCTATTGCTGGGGCCCTAGTTACTGACTCATTCTGTCGCTCCTACCATGCATTGCTGATGGGGTTGCCAACGCCAGGTTGGGAAATTCCTGGATATTTGGGGTGGACCCTGAGGAGGGCAGGGATTGGTGAGGAGAGGGACCGAAGCAGGGAATAATGCCTTACAGCCCCCCCTCCAAAGCAGGTGTTTTCTCCAGGGGAACTGATCTCTAGTCTGGAGCATAATTGTAGTTCCAGGAGGTCTCCAGGTCCCACATGGAAGATGGCAACCCCAACCCTACGGCAAGCTATGATTATTAATTTTATATGTTTATAATGCATTTAAAAAATTTATTGTATTTATGGAAACGTCGTAACCCACCCTGAACCCGTTTACGAGATGGGCGGGATATAAATGCGAAAAATAAATAAATAAGGACATAACTGCTGAGGGGTTCTGACCCTGGGTTCCTTATTTGTGGAGGTAAATGCTTGCAGTGTGTGTGTGTGTTAAAACAAGTGTATATTGTGGAGCGTTTAAATCAGGCCCGTAGCCAGGATTTTTAAGTCAGGGGGCATTTAAATTTCTTACGGGAGCACTGGCTAATTGAATTAAAGGGATACCCAGTTCCTTCCCTGCACCTGTCATTGCTTGGGGCCCTGGGCTGGATGGGAAGTGAAGGGGCCTTGCCAGTAAGTCAGGGGGCCTAGCCCCAAGATGCCCCACTGTTGCTACAGGCCTGGTTTAAATGAATTGCGCACAATCTGTATTGGTCTTCTTTAGTCGAGTGGATTTGGTTTACTATTTTGAAACGTGCCTGTGTTATGCACATCTATGGAACACCTTCTCCAACTGAAAAAAGAAGAGAAAACCCTACGAGTATGGTGTAGTGGTTAGGAGTGCGGACTCTAATCTGGGAGAAACGGGTTTGATTCCCCTCTCCTCCACATGCAGCTGCTGGTGTGACCTTGGGTCAGTCACAAGTTCTCTCAGAGCTGTTCTCTCAATGGCAGTTCTCAAAAGAGATCTCTCAGCCCCACCCAGCTCCCAGTGTGTCTGTTGTGGGGAGGGCAAGGGGAAGGAGACTCTAAGCTGCTCTGAGACGCCTTCGCATAGGGAAGGGAGGGGTATAAATCCAATCTCCTCCTCCTCCTCCTGTTGTTCTTAGAATCATAGAGTTGGAAAGGACCTCCAGGGTCATCTAGTCCAACCCCCTGCACAATGCAGGAAATTCACCAATACCTCCCCCTCCACACCCGCAGTGACCGCTGTTCCATCTGGCCTGGAGGAAAATGGCTTCCTGACACCAAAGAGGCAATCAGCATTTCCCTGGGCATGTAAGAAAGGGCCACGAGAACTAAGCACTGAGGCAGCCATTCCTGCCCTCCCTCTCATGATGGATGATGATGATGATGGTGGTGGTGGATGGAGGAGGAGGAGGATCTTCTTCTTCATTAAAAAATCCCCTCCAAGGTTTGCTTGATAGAGTAGAGAAAAAATTAAATGCAGACACACACACACAGTTTGCCAACCTCCAGCCGGGGCCAGGAGTTTTCCTGGAATTCCGACTTGTCTCCAGACTACCAATCTCTGTTCCCCTGGAGGAAACTGCCTCAGGGGGATGGAGCCTGTGGCATCACCTGCTGAACTCCCCCCCCAACCCTCTCCAGGCTCCTCCTCCAAATCTCCACGATCCCTTCCCCACTCAGGTTGCCAAATCCAGGTTGGAGATTGGGGGGATGCAGACTGGGAAGGGCAAGTTTTGGAGAGGAGAGGGACTTCAGCCGTGTATGGTGTCACAGGGTCCACCCTCCAAAGGAGCCATTCCTTCCAGCGGAACTGATCTTTGTAGCCTGGAGATCAGTTATAATTCCCGGAGGTCCCCCAACCCCACCTGGAGGGTGGCAACTGCAGAGTCACCAGCCATGAATCAAGGCATGAAATTGCCTTACTGAATTGAGCCAGGGCCTTCTCAGTGGCGGCTCCACACTGGTGGAATGAGCTCCCGGAAGACATCAGGGCCCCGCGGGACCTCTTACCGTTCCACAGGGCCTGTAAAACGGAGCTCTTCCACCAGGCCTTCAGTTAGGAGCCGCCACTGACGAACGAGCTATCGGAAATGGAACATCTTACGGCCTTATGTTACAACTTTGGATATTGGCCTTCCTACATCAGACCATCTCATTGCAATTCGCCATCTGCACTTACTTGCACTTTATGTAAATTGTTCGTTTATGTGAATTTTTTACTGTATTTTATTGTCTTTAACTTGCACTGGCAAGGCGGGATATAAATCAAAAGTAAAAAGTAAATAAATAAATAAATAAATAAATAAATAAATAAATAACCCCCTGGTCCCCATATGAAGGTTAGTATTATCTATTCCAATCAGGGCTGCCAACATCCAGGTCATGTAGCCAAAACAAGGGGGGAACACAGTGTGCCAGTTATCAAGAACAAATGGACACTGCGGTTTCGGTTTCTGGCGTTGCGAATGGCGGCCGCGTCTCGGGACGATCCCGGAGGCGGCTAGCCCACACGCAGTCAGGGGGGTCTTCGCTTATGCGAAAGACCCTAGTGAGCCTTAGGATAAGGCTCCGAACCGAGGGCGCACTGGGGAGTAGCCTCTTTGCCGGCAGACAGCCGGGAAGTTGAGGCTTTCTCCCCGCCCCAATCGGCCCCGCTGCGTTGTGCCCGTAATGGGACTTAGCAGCGCCACCGACTTCCAGGAGTGAGGAACAGCGATATGAACTAAAGCAAAAGAAGAAGCGGCGGTGAACCGTGAGTCGAAGGTCTTACTTTGAAGCGAAAACCCGAATCCTTTCCCCTCGAGCGAATGAGCGTTTGGGAGGAGGGGGAATCCCCCCCAGTGAGAAGCGGGACTTTTAAAAGAAAGCGAAGGGGGTTATAAGGAAAGAAGGGTTGATGAAAATACCTTTGGGGTGCTACTGAAGCCTGAGTGTAAGCGGGTCTCCTGAGGGATGTGTCACGAACTTTTAAAAAGTAAACAAATAAAACAGATGTCGGCCATGAAGAAGGTCCCTTTTAAACCGGAAAAGAAGGGAGGCGGGACTTCCGGCCCGGGTAACCCCCCCCAGAGCCTGCTGTCAGTCAACAGACAAGCGAGTTACTGCACCCTCTGCTGGTTCAAATACAGAAAATCAGCGAAACTTTAACTAGCATGGAAGGTGTCCTCAGCAGCCAACAAAAGCAACTGACAGAAACGTCTAAGAAGATGGAGGATATTGCGCAAAAATGCTTGGTCTCGACGGAAGACATCGGAAAAGTTAAGAAAAAGGTCAACAAACTAGAAAAACATCAAGATGAGCAAGAAAAAAGGATTTTGATGCTTCAAATGGAGAAATCGAATCTGATGCTTCGTTTTCAGGGCATTAAAGAAGAAGATAATGAAGATCTCAGGTCTATACTAGCAAATGCCTTGGCACCAGTAACTGGCAGGGATCAGCGTGAAATAAAAGAAGAGATGGATAAGGTCTATAGGGCCTATTCCACCTTTACAAAGAAAAATAACCTGCCAGCAGAAGTGGTGGTCAAGTTTGTTAAACAGAATACTAGAGATCAAATCTTGCGTGCAGTCTCAGCGGTGCCCTTGAAAATTGGAGAACAGATTATCAGAACTCTGAAAGATGTGCCATATGAAATTCGGATGAAGAGGAAAGCGTATAAAGGATTGACCAACTTTCTACAAAAGCACCAGATCATGTACAGATGGTCGTTCCCGGAAGGCCTAGTGTTCAAGTACAAGGATAAAAGAGAAAAGATTGACTCTATCTTCAAAGCACAAGAGTTCCTGAAGAGGCACGCCAGCTCAGAGGAAGATGCAGCTCTCGCAACTTGGACAAGTAGCGAAGATGACAGCGGTCCAGAGGAGGGAGGTGCCGGTGCGGGAGGTGGGAAAGCTAAAGAGGGCCCATCGTATAACCTGAGAGACACTAAAGGAAGACAACCAAAGAAATGATTGTTCATGAGACGTCTGAAAGGAGTTGATTAATAACTAACCCCAAAGGACACTACTAACCTGATTAACAGAGCTATTTTGGATTTTTGTTAATCTAAAAAGAAGACTCTTCGACCACGGTGACCGTCAAAAAATGTATCTATACTAACTTAATCTAACCCCCATTAACAGGATACTCACTCTGCCCTTTTCTTAGTCCCTCTATATACCCTACCTTTTTCTATATATAAAAAGAATAAATTTCTCTCCTTTTTAGGAGGGTTTTTTGCAAAAAAAAAAAAAAAAAAAAAAGAACAAATGGACACTGCGAATGCAATTGGCAAGTCTTCTATCAACGCCTTTAAATAAATATTTCGAAATACCAAATGAGTATATAGTCTTTATATATATATATATATATATATATATATATATATATATATATATATAAAGTTATCAAAGTTTTCTTATTACAACTCCGAAAGTATTTCATACAAAGTCAAAAGCTTCAAGCCAGAGTTGCAATGTAACACCTAAAGCTCCCAGACTCTCAAAAATACAACAATCATGAGCTGTAAATCAAGGCTGCAATATTATGTAACACTAGTCGTTCCGAAGTTCTCAATATGACACACTTATATAACAGATCAGCAGCTGGAAGTCATGCAGCGACATGTATCCTAGGCATATAAACATGTCTCTGTCCTCTTTTTCAGAGCTGCATCTCCCTTCTGCTGAGGAGATCAAAAAAATTCAAGTTGGAAACCATGCTCTAGGACAGGGGTGTCGAACTCATTTGCTACGACGGTCTGGATCTGACATCAATGAGATCTTGCTGGCGTCATTGGTGTCATAAAATGTAATGCCAGGTAGCAGAGATAGAAACTTTATAAAGGACACAAACACAAAGGGTGTGTTGGTGGGTGTCATAAAATGTAATGCCAGGTAGTGGAGATAGAAGCTTTATAAAGGACACAAACACAAAGGGTTTTTTTTACTTAAAATAAAAGCATTCTTAAAACATTAGCACTCTAGCAATATTTTGTTTATTTAACAGTGTCTGATAACTAACATAACAACTTAAGAGAAGCCGATGTTGAATCAGGCCAATGGCCCATCTAGTCCAACACTCTGTCGCACAGTGGCCAAAATATCAGTGCCTCAGGAGGTCCAGCAGTGGGGCCGGGACACTAGAAGCCCTCCCACTGACTCCTCTTGCTCTGAATTATTGCATCAGAATGTCTGTGCTGTTGCAATCCTGAGTCTGCTGTTCAAGTGTGTATTTGTAAGTTGCAGACCTACGATGACGCAGCAGCAGCAGAACTGGAAGAAGAAGCAGAAGCAGCAGCCAGCCAGTTCTGACTGCCGGGCCCTGATAGAAGCCCTCCGGGCTATCGAACACTTCAGTGCACCATCTGTGGTGGTGGTTGGAGATCTCTTGGGAGATCAGTTCCCCTGGAGAAAATGGCCACTTTGGAAGGCGAACTCGGTGGCATCATACCCCACTGAAGTCCCTCCCCTCCCGAAAACCCACCCTCCTCTGGCTCCACCCCCCCAAATCTCCAGGAATTTCCCAACCCAGAGCTGGTAACTCTGACTCCAATTGGCAGCGGCTCTCCAGGGTCTCAGCGAAAGGACTGAGTTAACTGTTTTATAAACTCTGCAGTGATGTTTGAGCTGTGGTGCTTATGGCGATCAAGTGGTTTCGCAATAGTATTTTAATCCCGTTTCAGCGGGAGGCAGAAAGGCAGCATATATATATCAACCAAGAATTAAGTAGTCTTACATTATTGAGTTAATTCATGGATATTGGAGGGGGGAACGGTGCGAGGAAAGAAAAAGGTGTGAAGTGGGGAGGAAGAATGACTTTTCTTTGCACGTAGGAAGGAGGAAGATCGAAAGGAAGATGTGGGGACTGAAATGGTGGGGATGAGACAGTGGAAATCAGCCCTGCCTCTATAGTTGCCAGCTCTGGGTTAGGAAATACCTGGAGATGTTGGGGGGGGGGAGCCTGGGGAGGGGAGGGACTTCAGTGGGGTAAAGGTAAAGGTTCCCTTGCTCGAAAGCCAGTCGAATCCGACTCTAGGGTTGCGGTGCTCATCTCCGTTTCAAAGCCGAAGAGCCAGCGCTGTCCGAAGACGTTTCGGTGGTCATGTGGCCGGCATGACTAAACACCAAGGCGCACGGAACGCTGTTACCTTCCCACCGAAGTGGTACCTATTTATCTACTTGCAATTTCTTGCTTTCGAACTGCTAGGTTGGCAGGAGCTGGAACTAGAGACGGGAGCTCACTTCGTCATGCAGCACTCGGGTCTCGAACTGCTGAACTACTGACCTTCCACAGCCTGCAGTTCAGCGTCTTAACCACTTGAGCCACCGCAGCTCCTTCAATGGGGTATAATGCCATAAAATCTACCTTCCAAAGTGGCCATTTTCTCCAGGGGAACTGGTCTCCTGAAGATCAGTTGTAACAGCGAGAGATCTCCAGCCACCAGCTAAAGGCCAGCAAACCTACCTAGAGTCCACTGTGCAAAGCAGCCACTTTCTCCAGAGGAACTGATCTTGATTGCCTTGAAATCAACTGTAACACGGGGAGCTCTCCAGGTGCCACCTGGAGGTTGGCAACGCAACCATAAAGCATTCCAGTGGCCTGCAGTTCCCCAGGCTCCTGGAGCCAGTTTGACGTTGTGGTTAAGTACGCGGACTTTAATCTGGGAGAACCGGGCTTGATTCCTCATGCCTCTACTTGCAGCTGCTGGATGGCCTTGGGTCAGTCACAAGTTCTCTCAGAGCTGCTCTCTCAAGGGCAGTTTCTCTCGGAGCTCTCTCAGTCCCACCTATCTCACGGGGTGTCTGTTGTGGGGAGGGGAAGGGGAAAGGAGTTTGTAAGCTGCTCTGAGACTCTGCGTGAAGGGCGTGGTATAAATCCAATCTCTTCTTCCTCTTCTTCCTGTTCTTCTTCTTTTTCTCCCTTCAGGAGGTGCCTCCACAAACACAGGAGCTTCACAGAGGCAGAAGAGGAAGGATCAGGATCTTTTCTTCCTTCTTTCCCCTCCTCCTTATCTTCAAATAAAAATAAGCTTTCTCAGCAGGAACGGCAAAGTTTCCAAGTCATCACCTAGCAACAAAGCTGAACAAAACATTTGCAAAGCCCCTGTGCGCTTCCTCCACTGACGGGCAGGGCTCTGCCGTAGCCTTGGTGTGTGTGGTGTGGGGGCGGGCAGCTCTCTCAGTGAATGAGGCCTGCGTTTGTGTCTCTGTGTGTGTACAGCATTCCTATTAGGGAAGAGTGCTGAAGCCGTCCTTCTCCTCCAGGAACATAACTTACTAATACCCTTTAAGACATCTCATATAGCACGTGTTTTATATACAGTGAACAGGAAGTCCTTTGCTGGCCATTTCCCCATAGATTGTAAAGTAACGGGACGAGGTTTATAACTGAGGCGGGAAAACCCTCCGATTCTTACTGCATGTTTTTGGTTGAGCAAAATGAGACAGAGGTTTAAGCCACTTGTTCCATATGTTGAATGGATTGGCTTATTTATATATGTATACATAGGACCTTCTTAAGAACATAGGAATAGCCTTGCCGGATCAGAGCAATGGTCCATCTAGTCCAGCATCCTGTCTGGGGTTGCCGGTCCGATGTCCACACTGGTGGGGGGTGGGAGGGAACTTTCTGGGACCAGGGTGAAGTGACACGATGGGCTGATGTCACATGGAAGTGACGTCATCATGTCACATGGTGACACTCTAATTTTGGGGCAAAGCTCTATGGTAAAATCAGCATAAAACCATTGAGCTTTGCCCCCAAACCAGCGTGTCTCTGTGCAGCATCCCCAACACAATGACATCATTTTCATATGACATCAGTGTGTCGGGACATCATGTGGTGATGTCACTGTTTGAGGGTGGGATTTCCCCTGTTAGCCAGCTAGCCGGCAGAAGCCCCCACAAATGGAGGATTCCTCACTTGGAACTGGGGAATGGAAACCCTAATCCTGTCTCACACAAGTGGTCCTTTCGGCACTTGGATCTCATCAACTTGTGACACGATGATCCTTTCCGCACTAGGCCTTAAATCCTGGTTCAACCCTGTCCCCGAACTTACATTCTACAATGACTTGCGAGTTCACCTGTAATTATCTCGGGGTATTTTTGTTTCCACATTACACTGAGGTCACCCTGGTTTTGCCCCATACTTGTCTCGGGATAAACGGACGCTGTTATAACCAGGGGTAAATGCAAGGTATTGTGTCCCAAGTTGAACTCTGATAAAACCAGGGATGAGATCCAAGTGGCACCTGGTATTTTTGGCCACTGTGTGACAGAGTGTTGGACTAGATGGGCCATTGGCCTGATTCAACATTGGCTTCTCTTATGTTCTTATGTTCTTAAGTGCGGAAAGGACCAATACTTTGCGTGTATCCCTGGTTAGCATCCGTTTATCTCAGGACAAGTGTGGAGCGAAACGGGGGTGACCTCAATGTAATGTGGAAACAAAAAATACCCCGAGATAATTACAGGGGTGAACTTGCGTGTAGTGTAGAATGTAAGTTCGGGGACAGGGTTGAACCGGGATTTAAGGTCTAGTGCGGAAAGGGCCAGTGGCTGATCAGTTCTTCCGGAGGGCCAACAACAAGGCATAGAGGCCGAGGCCTTCCCTTCCTGTTGCCTTCTGGCTCTGGCTATAGTGCCTCTGAATGTGGGGATTCCCCTCAGTCACTGTGGCCACTGATACACCTATCCTCCATGGATCTATCAAATCCCGTTTTGAAGCTGTTTATTCCTCGCTCCTTGAAACATTGCTGTATATTAGGGTGGCCAGCTCTGCCTCTGAAAATTCCTGGAGATTTGGGGGCGGAGCTTGTGGAGGGCAGGGCCTGGGGAAGGGAAGGGCTTCAGCAGGGTAGAATGCCATAGAACTCACCCTCCAAGGCATTCATTCCCTCCAGGGAAACCGATCTCCGTAGTATGGAGATCAGTTATAACTCTGGAAGATACCCTGGCCCCACCTGGAGGGTGGCAACACGAAACTGTAATGTTAAATTATGGTATTATAACTTTTCTGCTTTATCATAACACAGGACCTCATAAGGGACTGAATTTCAATCCTATCTTTTCCCCACCTGGTCCAGTTTGAGGATAGGATTGCGCTGCCCATGTCTTTGGGGAGCAAGATTGCAACAGAGCAGATATAAGGTTCAGCAGTGTGCCTTGAAATCGTATTACATATTTCCACGTAAGAGTTAGCCCAGGAATTCAACGTCTCTGCGGCGCATTGCCATGGTGGGCACAGTTCCTTCTGCTCTGATTTCCCCAGCTCTCAGAGAAACTAAAAAACAAGATTATGCCTTTGATGTCTATGGCAGACTGGAAGGTCTGTAGTTCGGCAGTTCGAGACCTGAAAGTGCCGCATGACGGAGTGAGCTCCCGTCTCTAGTTCCAGCTCCTGCCAACCTAGCAGTCCAAAAGCAAGAAACTGCAAGTAGATAAATAGGTACCAATTCGGTGGGAAGGTAACAGCATTCCGTGCGCCTCAGCGTTTAGTCATGCCAGCCACATGACCACAGAGAAGTCTTCAGATAGCGCTGGCTCTTCAGCTTGGAAACAGAGATAAGCACCACCCTTTAGAGTCGGATTCGACTGGCTTTTGAGCAAGAGAACCTTTAACAACCAACGCTAACTCCTTCTTCGACAAAGGCATCCTTGTGATGGCCACGTTTGCTGTTCTCTCCTACCTCTGGCAGATCTCGGTTTGGCATCACATTATCAGGAGCCCAAGCCAAGACTGATCGAAGTTTGGACTGGTCACGTTATTCAGAAAGTATCAACAAACTGTGCCCTTAATACAGAAGATGGCAAGGTATAGCTCTATCTCGTCAGACCTCAGAAGCTAAGCAGGGCCAGTATTTGGGATGGAGGCCACCAAGGACAGCCCTGCAGAGGAAGGCAATGGCCAACCATTTCTGCTTCTCATGTGCCTTGAAAACCCCATCGTAAGTTGGCTGCAACTAGAGGCACTTTATATACACACACAGGGCTTTTTTTTGTAGAAAAAGCCCAGCAGGAACTCATTAGCATAATAGGCCACACCCCTGACAGCACAGCTCATTAGCACATTAGGCCACACCCCCATGTTACCGGAAGTGTGGTCATCCAGCCACACCCACCTTTTGCTTCTTATCCTGCTTACCTTGTTTGTTGTCAAAACCCAGCGCTTTTTTTGTAGCAGGAACTCCTTTGCATGTTAGGCCACACACCCCTGATGCAGCCAATCCTAATGAGTTTCTACTGTTGGGTGTGGCCTATTATGCCCATGAGTTCCTGCTGGGTGTGGCCAACTCAGGAGCCAGCCGGAACTCCATTCCTGTGCATTCCTGCCCCAAAATAGCCCTGTACACACACAATAATTTTGCTACTTGTTATGGACCTTCCCAGCATTGGATTTCTACGGTAGAGGGAAAAGGAAGGAAACACAAGAGTTCTAGGCCTCCTCCAGTATGGAGAAGAAGAAGAAAAGGAGGAGGAGGAGGAGACTGGATTTATACCCCACCCTTCACTTGTAGTCTCAAAGCGGCTTGCAATCTCCTTCCCTTCCTCTCCCCACAACTGAAATCCTGTGAAGTAGGTGAGGCTGAGACAGCTCTTTGAGAACTGCTCTTGAGAGAACAGCTCTGAGCAAACTGTGGCTTGCCCAAGGTCACCCAGCTGCTGCATGTGAAGGAGTGGGGAATCAAACCTGGTTCTCCCAGATTAGAGTCCGTGCTCCTAAACACTACACTAGACTAGCAAGAAGTACTGGGTGGTGGAGAGGGGAGAGTTACTCCAGTTCCATGGTGTAGTATCTGCATTCTGCAATGTCTGGTATTTAGAAGGGTGGACTGATTGGCCTCCTCTTTCTGCCTGCCAGTACAGGGCAGCCAGCCTACCTCTCCCACTTTTCTCTAGGACTTTACAGAGGGTGGATTTGGCTGTCGGTACATAAATTAAAATCCCTTTCTCTAGCCTCCTAAGAAAGAGCAAGGTTATTCTCCCCCACCCTCCCAATGGATCGTGCAATCGGCTGTTGTAATGAAGGCGGAAACAGTGCTGGAAAGTTCATCTCGGGTTGGGAGAAGGGGGCAGCAGCAATCGATCCATTGGACGCAAATGCTTCTTAATGTAGGAATTTCACAATTTGTTTCAACTAAGCATTACAGAAGCCTGGTCATTATCACAAAAGGAGACAATGTCCTTGAGACACCACCACACATCACTGTCATTAGTTTTAGTTAGGGTTGCCAGCCTCCAGGTGGGGCCTGGGGATCTCCTGCTTTTACAACTGATCTGCAGCTGACAGAGACCAGCTCCCCTGGAGAAAATGGCTGCTTTGAAGAGTGGACTCTGTGGCATTGGACCCTGCTGAGGCCCCTCCCCAAACCCCGCCCTCTCCTGGCTCCACCCCCGAAGTCTCCAGGTATTTTCCAGTCCAGACCTGGCAACCCTAGTTTTAGTGTTGTGAGGAAGTCAAGCAGATTTTCAACAATTACCCTTCTTTTCCTTTCAGGTAAAGTGAATTGTGTATATTGGGTTCTCTTTGCAAGCAACTTTATTTTATTATTTATTTATTCGATTCATACCCTGCCCTCCCCGTTGAAGTAGGCTCAGGGCAGCTTGCCTAAAAGTTTTAAAACAGATAAAACAGAGCAAATCTCTCCTTACATATATTTGTCACTTGGGGTGGCAAGATTCGATGCACAGCAAAATCAATATGCTCCGTGAAGTGCCACTCAAAGATGGGTCTCTGGCCACTGGCTCCATTCCCTTCCTCTCGCCCTCAGTGTCCTGGGAGTTGATGGAGGGGCCGGATGCTTGCTGATGCTACATGGAGGTCACTGGGCTCCGCCGCCTGACCTGCCACCGCAAAACACTGGGAGGCCTCCAGGTGGGCCAAGTGGTGTGGGCCATGTCCTTCTCTGCCACACTGCCCGTCAGCGGCCAGAGCCGTTTACATAATGTAATCTATCGAAACCTGACCGCGTGTGAGGCGAGCTCTCTATGCGGTCAGACGAAACCTACAAGCTTTGCTCCGGGAAACAATAGCCCGTACGGATCCTAGCCCACACCAACCAGAGGGCTAGGTTCCGGGTCGAGACCTATGGAACTCTCAGCCACTGTATATAGCCTATCACTGAGTGGGCGTGGGGTGTGTGTTTCTGGGAGTGGGTTCACAGAGCATATAAGCTGGCCTGCAAGCCGTGATGTCTTGCCTTGTTCCCGATCTTGAAATAAAAGTGTGAGCTGATTTCACTCTACCCGATGCCTCGGTCTCAGTACTTTTCACATAATATGTGAAGCAAAACTCCTTTCAACAAGTAGCAGCAATTAACAGAAGCAGCCTCCCTACAGGGCGGCTGGTGCAAGCACATCCCCCCCTCCCACATACCACTTTTTTTGCTTCTAAAGGGCAAAGTTAGCGACAGAATGCTGAGGGGAAGGCCATCGCACATGTGGGAGGGTTGTGGAACAGAATGCTAAAGAAAACAACTCCTGAGCCGGTTTAGCTGGTGCGCTCTCCTTGTAATCCATGTTCACCACGGCGTCCTCCAAGCAATTCTGCACTAAAATCGAATTCCACCTTCTTTTTAATCCAGTTTTCCCCCACCATTCTGCAGTACAATCGAGTTCAACCTTCTTTTTATTCCGACTTTTCTCCCCATTCTGCATTGCGTTACCTCCCTTAAGAGGTCAGCCCAGTTTCAGTCCGCTGTTGCCCCGGGGTTATGTGGATGCTGTTTTGCCGTGGATTTAAATTGCCTCGACTGGAACACTGAGAAAATCCAGAGTGGCAGGCAAATGTGGAAAGGACCTGTTATGTATTGGGACTGAATCATTCCTGATGGAATCACCCCAGAGATGAGCTGAGCTTGGAGCACAAGAACAACAACCTGCCAGAATTCTGAAAGTAACCAATCTAGTAGTTTTGTTGTTGTTGTTCAGTCGCACAGTCGAGTCCAACTCTTCGCGACCCCATGGACCAGATCACGCCAGGCCCTCCTGTCTTCCGCTGTCCTCTGAAATTTGCTCAATTTCATGTTCGTTGCATCGATGACACTGTCTAGCCATCTCATCCTTTGCCGTCCCCTTCTTCTTTGACCTTCAGTCTTTCCCAGCATCAGGGTCTTCTCCAGTGAGGGCTCCCTTCTCATTTGGTGGCCAAAGTATTTGAGCTTCAGCTTCAGGATCTGGCCTTCCAGGGAACAGTCAGGGTTGATTTCTTTTAGGACTGAATGATTTGATCTCTTTGCAGTCCAAGAGACTCTCAAGAGTCTTCTCCAGCACCATAGTTCAAAAGAATTTATTCTTCGGCGCTCGGCCTTCCTTATAGTCCAACTCTCGCAGCCATACATTACTACTGGGAATACCATTGCTTTGACCATATGGACTTTTGTTGGCAGGGTGATGTCTCTGCTTTTTATCATGCTGTTTAGGTTTGTCATTGCTTTCCGTCCCAGGAGCAGGCGTCTTTTAATTTCATGGCTGCAGTCACCATCTGCAGTGATCTGGGATCCCAGGCACGTGAAGTCTGTCACTACTTCTACGACTTCCTCTTCTATTTGCCAAGGAGTGATGCAGCCGGATGCCATGATCTTAGTTTTTTTGATGTTGAGCTTCAAGCCCACTTTTGCGCTCTCCTCTTTCACTCTGAGCAAGAGGCTCTTTAAGTCCTCTTCACTTTCTGCCATCAGAGTGGTATCATCTGCATATCTATGTAAATAGTCTATCACTGGGAGTGGGGGGGGGGGTTGGGTGTGGCAACGGCATGCTATTTAACAGAGCTGAGGCTCTGGAGTCTGGTCTTGTAGTATTGCTGAAATCACAAATAAAGTTGAGCTAATCACTAGGCTTGTGGTCTGTTCATCCATGGAGCCCCCCACTATTTAACAGGACCTGTGTCTCCTACCCCCGCCCTGAAAACGAGTGATCCCCCTCCCCCCTTTTTAAAAAGGCAACGAAATATCGCTATATCACTGGGGCACTGAAGCAATAGTCTTGGCAGGTTCTCTGAATTCCCAGGTTTTTTCTCTCTCTTTTAAAAAGTAAGTGTCTATACTCTTCCCTCATGGAGATATGCCTTTTACCTTATATCTCTGTGAGGGAGGGGCATAGAGACTTACTCTTTTAAAAATGGAAGCTGGGAATTCACAGAACCTGCTAAGAATATTGCTTCAGTGCTCCAGCAATCTAGCGATATTATACTGCCGTTTTTTAAAAAATAAACTGGCCAGAAAGCCATACGATCATGAAACTGACCAGACTGAGGGGCTGTGGGTTGGGAGAGACAGTGAAAAAGTCCTGTACTATCTACTTCTGGTCAGTTTCCTGGTCTTATGGCTTTCTGGTCAGTTTCAAAGTAGCCAGGTGGACCAGAAGAGCCTGGCTATGTGCAGGCAGATTCCTCAGCATCACTAATCTTGCACACTTAAAATTTTTGTAAAAGGAGTGAGGAAGCCCCAGGTTGGGGGAAGGGGCAAGGCAGGAGGGGTGTGTGGAATCAGTTGGGGAGGCTAGATGTGGGCTTGGGTGGGCATCAATGGGCAGCACCCCCTTGCCTGAATGAGACAGGAAACCTAGGTCTCGATTCAATCCAGTGGATGCATTGTCTTGAGCTTCATTTTCCGTTGCAATTCTCTTTCTGATCTCCCTTTGAAATTCCTTTGTAAGAGAACTGCAGTTCTCTTACAATGCATCCACCTGGACTGAATCGAGACCTAGGTTTCCTGTCTCATTACCAATGCGGATTGCTCCATGCCTAATACCCCTCTGCATATCTCACCTCAATCCAATCACACCTGCTATTGTCATTCCCCTGCTATTGTCATTTGCCTGAGAATGTTATTTGGCATCTGAAATCACTCCACTTCCCAATAAATAGGATAGATGGACTCCCATTCTACCTGTATCTGAAGAAGTGAGCAGTGGCTCATAGAAGCTCACACCCTGGCACATATTTTGTTAGTCTTTAAGGTCCTACTGGAGACTCTTGCTCTTTTCTGCTGCTACAGACGGACTAACACGGCTACCCATCTTGGATCTACCTAATGGAATTAAAAGTACAAGATTAGAGATTGCTCCTGCTAACAAGGCCCAGGTCATTGATTCAATAACATTTTAATTTTCAACATTTGTGGCTTGCAGCCCCCTTAACTGAGGATATCTTTAAGAAAATGTCTCTTGGCATCTAGCAAAACGAAACCTTTCCATCTCAAGGATCGCGTCTCTGTGCACTAAAAATGGAAATATATCGGCGCTGTGAATCTATTCACTTGTTGCAAATTGTTCATATTTCCCTTTTTTTTGTCTTCTTGGCCAAGGCGCAGGTGGGAGGGGCAGGTTTTCCAGAAGTACCACATCAAATGGCGGGAGGCAGGCGGAGGAAAGAAGAATCCAAGGCACGGAGGTGCACATTAGTTAAAAGCGCATTATTATGTGCCATCACTCCTTGCTTTTATAGACAGAATGATCTCTTTGAACTATTCAGTGGGAAAGGACCCACATGTGGCTCTAGGGCTAGAGTTAATATGGTAATCCCACGACAGCACTGGACATAGAGCGACGCTAATTAAAAGATGGAGGAATGAAAGACTCTGTGTGTGTGTGTGTGTGTGTGTGCGTGTGTGAGTGTGCACACATCTGCGTGCATAGCAGAAATGTACCATATGTATTTCACAGGGTATCTTGCAGGGTTTGCTATATTCGTCAGTGGACCTGTCAATCACTTTCCTTTAGAAGCCTACATTGTTGCCCTCTCTTTGGGAGGCCAATCACCTTCTTCCGCTGTTTTTATCTAAAGCACTCAATTGGCTGCGTTGTCACAGACTGTGAGATCCCAAGCCTTCGGAAGTCATTTAAGGGCTCTCTGTCTCTCAAGGCCGTAACCAGAGTCAGATGGAAGGAATCGGGATGAGAAAGGTCTACGCTCGGGCAGTGGTGGCTCTTGAAGGAAATGTGGAAACCGCGGCTTTGAATAGAGACACGTCTCCTCCCCAGGCCGTACGTGCTTCCAGTTTCTGCAAATCCAGCGTATTTCGGTAAACTGCCCCCTGACATACCTTTCTTGAGTACTGACGGGCAGTAGATGCCAGATGGACAAAAGGAAATATTTCTTTACACCGGGTGTGATTAAAATGTGGAATTCGCTGCTGGAGGATGTAATGATGGCCATAGGCATAGAGTGCTTTAAAGGAGGACTGGATAGATTCACAGAAGATAGACCTATCAGTGGCTGCTAGCCCTGGTGACCAAAGGGAGCCTCCATGTTCAGAGGCACTAATCCTCTGGATCCCAGAGCCAGGAGGCCACATCTGGGGAAGGCCTCGGCCTCTGTGCCCTGCTGTTGGCCCTCCAGAGGAACTGGCTGGCCGCTATGTGAGACAGGGTGCTGGACGAGATGGACCCTCACTGGTCTGATCCAGCAGGGCTCATCGTAAGCTCTTGGTTAATGTCTCTTAAGATTATAGATCCTGACAAGCAAAGGAACGCAGCTGCTGTGCAAGGAGGTTGTTTTAATTAGAGGTAGTAGCATCTGACACTGAAATCCTTCACACAAATTATTTGACAGAGGGTTGTCAACCTCCAGGTACAGCCTGGAGTTCCCCTGGAATGACAACTGATCTTCAGACTAGAGAGATTGGTTCCCCTGGAGAAAATGGTCACTTCAGAGGACTGACAGAATGGTATTACATCCCTGTTGAGTTCCCTCCTCTCCCCACACTCTGCTGTACCCAGGCTTTGCCACCAGATCTACAGGAATTTCCCAGTCCAGGCCTGGCAACAGAACTGCCACCACCACCACCACCACCACCACCACCACCACCACCACCCCTCCCCTCCTCCTCCTCTTCTTCTTCTTCTTCTTCTTCTTCTTCTCTCCTCCTCCTCCTCCTCCTCCTCCTCCTCCTCCTCATGTGAAGCTGCCCTCTACTGAGTCACACCATTGGTCTATCAAGGTAAGTATTGTCTACCCTGACTCAGGTGGAAGTCTTTCACATTGCCTAATGGAAGTGGAAAGCGTGGTCAAGTCACAGCCACCTTACGACAACCCCGTATCATTCTCAAGGCAAACAAAGAATAGGAGTGGTTGTGATTGGCTGCCTCTGTGTAGCAACCCTAGACTTCCTTGGTGGTCTCCCATCCAAATACTAAGCAGAGCTGTCCCCAGGTGAGGGCACATCGCCTAATACCATAACTGGAGATGCTGGAGATTGTACCTGCCACTTTCTGCATGCTGAGCAGATGTTCTGCTTCTGAGCCACAGCTGTCTCCTCAATGAAACTGTGTTACGCTAAGATAGACCACTGGTCCATCAAGGTCGAGAATGTCTACTCAGATTGGCAGGGGCTTTCCAGGATTTTGGGCAGAGGTCTTTCCCATTGTCTGCCCCCGAACCCTTTTAACGGAAGACGATCCAAGCCCTGATTGCATTGTGAATTGTGAAACTCAAATGGGTTGGGGGTGGTGGGGGAGTCTGGAATGGAAGAAAAATGACCTGCAGGGCTAAAAAAAAAGATGGCCTGGGTGGATATATGATGTCACAGATCCCTCGGTGTATGTATCCCTTTATCTGCCAATTAGATTAATCCCTCCCGAGTGCAATTTGTTGCCGTGGGGGAATTAAGTTTCCAGCAACAAGACCAATGAATTTCCTTTCTTCCTCGCCTCGCTACATACAGTATCACTATCTGGAGATCAAAGCTCACTGGAAAGTTAGTAAATAGAATATTCTAAGCTTTGATGCGTGCGGAACCGGCCTCGGACGCGTACACCTCCAGAGGAAAACGTATCCCCGGGGCAACACCGCAATGTCTGGGCCGCGCTCCGTCCCCCTTAACACAAGGCGTGGATTTCAGGGACAGCTTAGCAAAAATATTTTCCTTTTGTTCCGTCTCGGAGTCACTCCTGTGTTCTATATTTTTTTCCCCTCCCCCTGTGGGTGATGAAGAATCTGTTCTCTCCCCACCGCCCCCCGACTTCTGAACCGGCTCAGTAGCCGTCCCAAGCAGGTAATATATAACCAAGCTCATTGTGATGCTAAAGAGTTCTATTTAGCTGTATTTAAACTGGATATGGTGACTCCGCACGATGACCTTTCACTCCTGGGAAGTAGTTTTAAATTCAATCCGCGGTAAAGGGAAAAATCCTTCCAATTCATTGGCTGTGAAAGGTCACAAGTGTGCTATGTTTCGATGCTATCGGCTCCTTTAGTGGCTTCGGTTCTCTATATACATGAGGCTCGGGGCCGCCTGAATCGGCCCTTTGTCTCCGCCGCGAGGAGCTGCAAAGGAGCCTGAGAAAAGCAGGACGTCAGGAAAAGATACCTGGCAAAGAGGGGCCGGAGCAGAGAGGCGGCAGAGCACATGGCCCGCGAGGCAGGGGGTCCCGGTTCAGTCTCTGGCCTCGCCGCTGGAAAAAAAGGGTCCAGGGTCGAAAGGCTGACCGACCCCCTCTTGCCTGCCACCTGCTGCTGCCCACCAGTCAGCAAAGAGGAGGGTAGATTAGTGGGTCAGTGGTGCGACTCAAATGGATGTCCAGAGAAGGAGTGGGACGTCTCCTAGGGTTCCCAGCCGTGAGGTGGGGCCTGACGTTCTCTTGGAATTACAGCAGACTACAGTCGGCAACCCTCAAGTGTACTATGTTTGGTGTAGTGGTTAAGTGCATTTGGTGCAGTGGTTAAGTGCGCGGACTCTGATCTGGGAGAACCAGGTTTGATTCCCCCACTCCTCTGCTTGCAGCTGCTGGATGACCTTGGGCAAGCCATAGTTCTGTCAGAGCTGTCCTTGAAAGGACAGTTCTGGAAAGAATTCTCTCAGCTCTGCCTACCCCACAGGGTGTCTGTTGTGGGGAGGGGAAAGGAGTTTGTACGCCACTCTGAGACACTGAGTGAAGGATGGGGTATAAATCCAATCTCTCCTCCTCCTCCTCCTTCTCCTCCTCCTTCTCAAGACCTTGGCCCTCCCAACCAGTATTGCCTTTGTTCAATAATGGGTTTAACATGGCAAAGGTGAAGACGTGATTCCAGCAAGCAGCAGTTTATTGGATTTCAAGAGGAATGCTTTACATGGGGCAACTACCCTAACGATACACACCTAAGCCACTCCCAGCCCCTATGTGATTGGTGTGTTCAAATGGCCTCCAGGCTCCAGATTGGCTGGCCGCCTCTAGGGGCCAATCTGCAGGCAGGTTCCAATATCCTGCCTGCCTTTGTTCTGGGGCTTCAGGCTCCAACTAGGTGGCCTGCCCAGACAAGCCTCCTTATGCTGACTACTAGCCCCAGCCGCAGTTAAGCCTGAGTGGAAGATTGCACATGTCCAGACATAACAGCCTCCATCTTGTCAGGACAGGGCTTCAGCTTGTTCGTCTTTAGACATTTAACCCCAGCGGCAAGGCACTAGTTCCGGACCTCTACAGCCACCCCCGAGCCATTTGGATAAAGAAATACAGAGTTGGGCATTATCAGCATATTGGTAACAACCCACTCCCAAACCACAAGTCATTTCTCCTCAGGGATTTACACAGAGATTGACTAGGATGGGGGATGGGGCAGAGCCTTGCGCTTACCACATTCAAAAGGCCTGTGAGGTAACGGAGGAGGAGGAGGAGGATACAATCAGTCACTCACTCCAGGCAGCGCAGAACGGAGTCTGGCAAGATGAGGAAGCCCAACGGTGTCCACGAATCCTACCACGGGAGCCAGGAACTGTAGATGGCGGTGGAGCCAAGGTCAAAGGTGGAGGATCGAGACCCGGGGGCCCTCGCGGAGAGCCCCACACCCCGTGGGCAGATTCGTACGTGCTGCACCTCTCTTGGCAAAGAATTGCTCCTCCAAACTACCCTTCTGAAAAGAATTAGATACCAGTAAAGATGATTCCATTTGAAATGGGGTGTTGGAGTAGGGTTTTGCGGGTACTGTGGACTGCTGAAAAGACAAATAAGTGAGTTCTAGATCAAACCAAGCCCCAGCCTGGATAGTCCAGGCGAGCCTGATTTTGTCAGATCTCAGAAGCTCAGCAGGGACGGCCCTGGCTAGTGTTTGGATGGGAGACCTCCAAGGAATACCAGGGCTGTGATGCAGGGGCAGGCAATGGTGAACCACCTCTGAACCGTCTCTTGCCTTGAAAACCTGATGGGGGTATCCATAAGTCAGCTGTGACTTGACGCCACTTTCCACCGCCAGGGCAAATCAAGCCTGAACTCTCGCTAGAAGCTAAAATGACTAAACGGAGGCTATTGTACTTTGGTCACATTACAAAAAGAGTAAGAAATTATTTCTTGCCACCAGAAAATCAGAAGGAGATTGAGATTGGGAAGGGCAGCTGTGAAAGAGCCAGGAAAAAAAAAAATCTTAAGTTTACAGATGTGTCACCGGCAATGAAGAGCCAGTTTGGAGTAGTGGTTAAGTGTGCAGACTCTAATCTGGGAGAACCTGGTTTGATTCCCCCACTCCTCCAGTTGCAGCTGCTGGATGATCTTGGGCAAGCCATAGTTCTCTCAGAGCTGTTCTCTCAAGAGCAGTCCTTGAAAGAGCTCTCTCAGGCCCACCTACCTGACAGGGTGTCTGTTGTGGGGAGGGGAAGGGAAAGGAGTTTGTAAACTGCTCTGAGACTCCGAGTGAAGGGCGGGGTATAAATCCAATCTCCTCCTCCTCCTCCTCCTCCTCCTCCTCCTCCTCCTCCTCCTCCTCCTCTTCTTCTTCTTCTTCTTCTTCTTCTTCTTCTTCTTCTTCTTCTTCTTCTTCTTCTTCTTCTAATTAATACCAAACGTATGAAAGTTGGACAATGAAGAAACCTGACAGGAAGAAAGTTGATTCATTTCAAGTGTGGTGCTGGAGTTTTATGGACACCGTGGACTGCCGAAAAGACAAATCCGCGGGTTCCAGATCAAAATCAAGCCTCAGCTCTCCCTAGAAGCTAAAACGACTAAGCTGAGATTATTGTACTTCAGTTGCATTATCAGAAGACAAGAGTCAGCGGCAAAGGCAATAATGCTCGGAAAAGTCAAAGGCAGCAAGAAAAGAAGGCCCAGCATGAGATGGACGGATGCCATCCAGGAAGACACATGGCCCTCTGCTTGCAAGACCTGAGTGAGGCTGGCAATGATAGGACATTTTGGAGGTCATTAACTCAAAGGGTCACCACAAGTCAGAAGCGAGTTGATGGCACAACAACAATAACAAAGAGATCTTAACTATCAGACAATGTTAATTGTAATAGCGAAATCCAGAGGTTGTGTCCCTCCCGAGGGGCTGGGGAAAAACAAGAGTAGGGGGCCTTGCTGGTTTCACATCCTGCTTCTAAGCTTCTGTACTAGTATCCAGCTGGTCAGTGTGTTCAAATGAACATACTGGATGAGGTGACCTTTGGTCTGATCTGGATGAGCTCTTTTGACAGTCTTATTACCTTAAGTATACTGTTTTTGAAATAAACGATGGAGCCCTTCACTGGATTCTACGATCAACCGCTCTATAACTCATCTTGTCTGAACACAGCTGTGTGCAACTTACATTGCAGATGTGGTGCTGGAAATTGCCAACAAGCTGCAGCCAACCTATGGAGAACCCACAGTGTTTTCAAGGCAAGAGATGGACAGAGGTAGTTTGTGTGGCAACCCTGAACTTTTGTGTTGGTCTCCCATCCAAGTACTAACCAGGGCCGACCCTGCTTAGCTTCTGAGATCTGACGAGAGCAGCATCCAGGTTAGGGCATTGCAAAGGTACATACTAGCAAATCAAATGCCGGATGGGCAAGTCACTTCTTATACCAGGGAGATTTCTCAACTCTCTGTCTGCCCCATCCCTTGTAGAATAGGTAAAGGTAAAGGTTTCCCTTGCTCGAAAGCCAGTCGAATCCGACTCTAGGGTTGCGGTGCTCATCTCCGTTTCAAAGCCGAAGAGCCAGCGCTGTCCGAAGACATTTCCGTGGTCATGTGGCCGGCATGACTAAACACCAAGGCGCACGGAACGCTGTTACCTTCCCACCGAAGTGGTACCTATTTATCTACTTGCAATTTCTTGCTTTCGAACTGCTAGGTTGGCAGGAGCTGGAACTAGAGACAGGAGCTCACCCCGTCATGCGGCACCCGGGTCTCGAACTGCTGAACTACTGACCTTCCACAGCCTGCAGTTCAGCGTCTTAACCCCTTGAGCCACCGCAGCTCCCCCTTGTAGAATACCTGTCATTTAATAAGAGTAAAGAAGCAGGGCTCTTTTTGTAGCAGGAACTGCTTTGCATATTAGGCCACACACCCCTAATGTAGCCAATCCTCCAAGAGCTTACATTAGCCCCTGTATGACGAGCTCTGTAAGCTCTTGGAGGATTGGCTACATTACGGGTGTGTTGCCTAATATGCAAAGGAGTTCCTGCTACAAAAGGAGCCCTGTAAATATTGTAGCAGCCCTAATGGTCCAGGCTAGCCTGATCTTGCCAGAGCTTGGGGTCTAAGCAGAGCTGACCATGGTCAGTACTTGGACGGGACACCATCAAGGAAGCCCAGGGGTGTGACACAGAGGCAGCAATGGCAAACCAGCTCTGAATCTCTCTTGCCTTGAAAACCCTCGGAACTGGACAGCATTTTCTGCCACCACCAAAGAAGTACTTCCTCTTGTCTTGAACCTGTTTCCCAACCACTCCCCTGGGTGCCCCCAAGTTCTAAAATTACAGCAGAGAGAGAAGTTCTCTCTAGCCACTCTCTCCACCTAGGGCACCATATTGTGAACCTCTATACGCCTCTATGACTTGGTAAACCATGGCCACCTAACCTTTACCTCTAGCCATGGTCCCCTTTAGAGTTAACCCCGAGCACCCCCAAGATGGTCCAAATTTGTCAGCCTGTGAGCTGCAGAACAGAGGAGCTTCTGAACATATTTTTTTAAGAATGGGCCCTCCTTGATATGTACAGCATGGCAGAGTCCAAAGCTTGCGTCTTTGCTTGCGGTTCAGTTGCCTCCACGAAGCCTTCAGAAATTCCCATGTCCACTTTGTGGAAGGTCAGGTCAGAGGGTCATTCCCTGAACCTCTGCAGAGGCAGCTCTGCTGTTTAAATATCCCAGGATTCCATATTAAATCCCTTTTTGCCCTCCATTCATTTATAAAGATCACCCTTGTAAGACCACCGTGCTCAGCAAGAGACTTGGATTACGGCTGCCTGCGGCAAGTTTAAACTCGCACGTTCAAAGTTGGGAAAAAAAACGGAGTTACTGTAAGTTTAGCATTCATAAATTAATGTTCCCCTTTGGCTCCCTTCTTTGCCCTTGCGACTTCTGCCTTCCTCTCCCAGATACCCAAAGAAAGTCCCATTGTATGTGGAAATGTCTGAGAGTTCACATATATTCGCCAGAAATGACATATCCAGTGACTTCTGGCTTACACTGTGATATGTCAAAAGTATGTAGACAAATCTCTCGAGCTCTGAACACGAGAAGCCATCTTCTCTATCGATTTCGGCGGCAATATTTCTTTTAAAATAAGGGCTACGAGGTTTTCCTTCCTCAGAATTCAGGGTAGGAATAGACGGCCTAAAGAGCTTGCAGAAAAACTGCAAATCATTACAGGTACAAAAAATCCTATAAAGTCAAGACGCTCTGGATAAAATAGTAATAATAGTACTAATAGTAATAATAGTAATAATGATGATGATGATGATAATAATAATAATAATAATAATTTTGTTGGCATCAAACAGTGGGGTTAAACACGATGTTTTACAGGCATCCCTCAGTCTGGGAACTAATCGAAGGACCAAGGTGAGTTTAAAAACCCCCAAAACCTTCAGTGATCATGTAACTATGCCCCAAGTGATTGATCTCAAATATTCTTGATCAGCACACACATATTTTTTGTAATTCCTGTTGGGTTAGAGCAAATGAGGGTTTTACTAGACACGTGGTTCAAAAGAGTTTTCCTGTATCTGTTAGATGGCTCACTGTGGACTTAATGGCTTCCAAAAGAACATAATGTCACGGAGATGGCCAGGAATACAAGGAATAAGATGCGTTTCCTTCGACTTCTTCCGTTTGCCGGCTGTGTAAGTGGGACCTGATTTCAGCAATTTCAACAGACCACAAGGTTCACAGTGTAAGAAACGAATCAGGTTCCACTTACACAGCCGGCAAACTGAAGAAGTCGAAGGAAACACAGCTTCTAAGTATCTAGAACAGGCGTCTTTGCAAAGGCTGTTTGGACGATGTTATGACTATGTAGACGCCTCCTGTCAAGTTACACTGATTACATGGACTTTCTGTCTTATCCCTTAAGGAGGAAATATTGTATCTTATGCCTTATTATAGTTACAGGATGCACTAATGTTGTTGTGACACCACCATCTTTACAATTGTTTAATATATTGTTTGGCAGTCTTTGATGGTGTTTTCTACTAGTGGAATTTGTATAGTTGGGACTTCAGTGACGCTAGTCTTTCCCCCTTGTTTTTTTGGATGATGCTGCAGCTGGCATCACAGGGGCTTCTAACTCTTTTCCTTTTATTTTTCTCCTGCTGTGGGTCAGGGGAGCAGTGGCTGGGGGATTCCCGCCCACCCTGCTTGGGGCTTTGCAGCCCTGTCCCAAGGGGTGCTTAAGTCATGCCTGTGTTTGGGTCAGGCTGGACCACGCTCACCTGGAACTCTACACACAGCACTAGAAACTGGCACCCTGTCATCAAAATCATCAGAGATCTGGAGACTGCAGAAAAGAACCATCATTGCTGGCACCTGGGCATGACACCTAAGGGACCGAGAATTAAAAATCCTCTGCAATCCACTTATCCGATGAACTATGCAGAAAAAAACCTCTCTCTCACTTTCTCCAGGAAACTACTCAAACATCTGATCAGTGTCCTGTACCACAAACAGAAGCTGATCAAGGACAAAAATCTCTGAACTGGACATTTCTACAAGGAATCGACCTCCTCGGCAAAATACACACACACACAAAGACAAGCCACATGCCACGCTCAACTGGAACTGCTGAAACAACCAAAACACCTCGAATAAAATTTTGTCAGTCTTAAAGGTGCCACTGGATTCTAACTTTGTTCTATTGCTAGTAAGCAAGGACTGCTAGCGTATATACCAAATGTGCCCTAACTCAGTCCAGGAGTATATACTTTTGTCCTTTCCATAGGTAAAGGTAAAGGTTTCCCTTGCTCGAAAGCCAGTCGAATCCGACTCTAGGGTTGCGGTGCTCATCTATGTTTCCAAGCCGAAGAGCCAGCGCTGTCCGAAGACGTTTCTGTGGGCATGTGGCCAGCATGACTAAATGCCAAGGCGTACAGAACGCCGTTACCTTCCCACTGAAGCGGTACCTATTTATCTACTTGCAATTTCTTGCTTTTGAACTGCTAGGCTGGAAGGAGCCGGGGCCAGAGATGGGAGCTCACTCTGTCATGCAGCACTCTTAGGTCTCGAACTGCTGCACTACCGACCTTCTGTTCTGCAGTTCAGTGTCTTAACCACTTGAGCCGCCGCAGCTCCCTTTCGATACTAGACCTTAAATCCTGGTTCAACCCTGTCCTCGAACTTACATTCTACACTATGCTCGAGTTCACCCCTGTAATTATCTCAGGGTAGTTTTTTGTTTCCACATTACATTGAGGTCACCACAATTTCTTCCCACATTTGTCCCAGGATAAACGGATGCTGTTATAACCAGGGACAAATGCAAGGTATCGTGTCTCGAGTTGTACTCTGATAAAACCAGGGATGAGATCCAAGTGCAGAAAGGACCTTTGAGTAACTTTTCTTTCCCGTGGCCTTCTCCCTGGAATTGCTGGCTGTATGTTTTTTAATGCTGCCAGTGAGCGTCTTTCCTGGAGACACAGGAGGGCAGTCCTGGAAGCTGTTAGCAAAGTGTGAAAAGTAGCTGGCCAGCGAAGGTTAATCATATGGCTGTCTGCTAATGACCTCTCTAGGCCCTGGGTCCGCTACTTGTAAAGACCCATCACGTGAGCAATTTCCTGTCCGAGGTTGCCTTTATGGAGAGAAATAAAAAGCCTGGCTTTATTGGGGTGGGGGGGAAGAGCACACCCAGCAGGGGGGAGGGGGTTATTATTTTTAAGCCGATCTAAACACCTGGGCTTCCCAGTACAGCCTATTAAACTTCCTCCATTATGTCTAAATATTTCACTAATTCGCAGCCCCAGAGTAGATTAGTGCATTAGCGGTCAAAGGAGGCAGAGAGATGGGGTGGAGGAGCATTGGCGGATAGTCCCTAATGGACCGGGGACGTAGAGGCAAAGGAGGTGCACTCGGGTGCTGACTAATGCCACCCCCCACTAAATCCCGTCTTTGGTGTAGTCTGGTGTAGTGGTTAAGAGCGGCAGGATTCTAATCAGGAGAACCAGGTTTGATTCCCCACTCCTCCACACGGAGCCAGCTGGGTGACCTTGGGTCAGTCACAGCTCTCTCACTCGGCCCCACCTACTTCACAGGGTGTCTGCTGTGGGGGGAGTAAGGGAAAGGGATTGTGAGTTGCTCTGAGACGACCCTTTCAGGTAGTGAAGGGCGGGACATAAATCCAATCTCCTCCTCCTCCTCCACCTCCTCGTCCTTTTCTTCTTCTCCTCTGAATCCAGGAGCTAGACTTAATTTCAATTGGCAATATCTGGAAACCTTCAGAAATGGCTGCTTCCATTGTCACAGCTCTCTCACCCCTCCAATCCAATAAGAACATAAGAACAAGAACATAAGAACATAAGCCAATGTTGAATCAGGCCAATGGCCCATCTAGTCCAACACTCTGTCACACAGCGGCCAAAATATACCAGGTGCCATCAGGAGGTCCAGCAGTGGGGCCAGGACACTAGAAGCCCCCTCCCACTGCTGCCCCCTCCAGCACCAAGAATAGAGTACATCACCTGCCTCAGACTGAGAGTTCCCTGTGGCTAATCTCCTCCTCCTCCTCCTGCTCCTCTTCCTCTCCTCCTCCTCCTCTTCTTCTCCTCTGAATCCAGGAGCTAGACTTAACTTCAATTGGCAATATCTGGAAACCTTCAGAAATGGCTGCTTCCATTGTCACAGCTCTCTCACTCCTCCAATCCAATCTCCTCCTTCTCCTCCTCTTCTTCTCTTCCTCCTCCTCCTCTGAATCCAGGAGCTAGACTTAACTTCAATTGGAAATATCTGGAAACCTTCAGAAATGGCTGCTTCCACTGTCTGCCTTTTTTCACTTTTGTGATGTGAAGGACGCAGGAAAGGTAGTGAGCGACTCAGTAAACAGTTTAAGTGACAGGGGTGCCTTCCAACCACAAAAGGTAACAGATTTTCCTGCCCAAGAGGATCATTCCGATATGCATTTTTTGCCCACGTGCAGTGGTGCCACTTCCCATCAGGCATTGCACTGCCTCCAGTGCGTTGGAAGGGCTTTCTGGATCTACTTACGTGGATTTGGGTTTGCTATTTATTATTCTGTTCCCTACTCTGGTGTTGTAGTTGCTTGGCCAGTTTGGTGTAGTGGTTAAGAGAAGCAGTATAAATCCTCCTCCTCCTCCTCCTCCTCAAAGGCTGCACACACACACTCCCAAACAACAGCAGTGGGAAATGAGCCTGTGAGGGACAGATGAGACGCTACCGTTTTGCTTGTAGTCTGTAGCGGAAAAGCAGTAATCGCTATACCATGCAAGAGTGAATTCCAGACATCAGTCATGTCGAGAGATGTTCAAGCAGCCGTGTTTTTCTGACAGCGCATCCTAAGAAGAGTTACTTTTCTCTAAGTCCCTTGAAGTCAATGGGCTTAGACAAGAATAACTCTGCTTCACCTTGCACTGGGGAAGTGCCAGAATATGGGCAGTCCATCATACCTCCAGGTTGATGCTCCCTCTAAACTGTGGAGTCTTGTGAGCAAAAATTCCACTTTGTGAGCTTCTGGCATTAAAGTTGTGAGAGAGCGATTTGGCTACTGCGTAAATCAGTTTGCTCTGGAGCCATCCTTCCTGAGCGAAGACAAAAATCTGTGAGCCGGAGGCTAAAATACTGTGAGCGAGCTCACACTAACTCAGCTTAGAGGGAACACTGCTCTTGGGTAAAAGGAGGTCTAACATCAATGGGTTCATGGGCATCTGGGCCCAACGTTCGAAATCTATCAATTGCTCAGTACAGAGAGGAAAAGGTGATTGATGTCTAGTAGTCAAGAGGCTGCACCATAGCTCAACACTGGAGCACTGAAGTGTATCCAGAAACAACCTGGAAACCAGAGCGGGTCACTAAGTGCTGGCGAAACATGATCTGTCCATCCCCAATTACCAGCAGTCGTTTGAACCAGCTGAAGTGTCCAAAGAGCAGGCGATGGTGTAGCGGTTAAATACGTGGACTCTAATCTGGGAGAGCTGGGTTTGAGTCCCCACACCTCCACTTGCAGCTGCTGGATGACCTTGGGCAAGCCATAGTTCTGTCAGAGCTGTTCTTGAAAAAGAGCAGTTTCTGTCAGAGCTCTCTCAGCCCCACCTACCTCACAAGGTGTCTGTTGTAGGGAGGGGAAGGGAAAGGAGTTTGTAAGCCGCTCGTAGACTCTGAGTGAAGGGCGGGGTATAAATCCAATCCCTTCTCCTCCCTCCTCCTCTAACACCACAGTACAAATGAATCAATTCTCTTTCTGTCAGCTTTCTTCAGTGTCTTTCCCATCCATACGTAGCGATGGGGAAGTAACTGGAATTTTACACTGATATTGCATATCCCTCCTAGGAAGCTTTGAGGTTAAAGGAAAGAATCCCCTCACCGCACTGCCTGTGGAAAGCAAGAATGTCAGGGAGACTGGTCAGCCTTCTCCCTGAGATGCTAGTCCTCTAAAGGCAGGCATCTTTATTGGCACTGTGATTATTTTTATGGAACATTCAGTCCTGTGATCCCCCCCGTCTGCATTCAGAAATGGCACACTCCTGTGAAGGCTGTGCCGCGCACAGTTCCCGATTCACACGTTACAATAGTGCAGGGATCCCCGATCCTTTTCAGCCCGTGGGCAGCTTCTGAATTCTGTAACTACAGGTTGGCTACATGGGAGGCAGAACCAACCACAAAGAGAGAGGAAGCCCAAATGGAGGGGATAAGAAGAGTCAATTTTAAAGATACACTTGGAAAGAGGCGTCAGAGGGTGATGCTGCATTGGCGTTTCCCTCCGCTGTTTTACAAAACGCACGTTGGAACAGAAATTCCCCTCTGCATTGCATGCCGCTTTCATTTCCTTTGATCATTGGATTTTATGGTACCCTCCACACTGCCGTGGGCCGTGGTGGCTCAGAGGTTAAGATGCTGAACTGCAGACCAGAAGGTTTGTAGTTTGGCAGTTCGAGACCCGAGTGCCGCGTGATGGAGTGAGCTCCCATCTCTGGCCCCAGCTCTTGCCAACCTAGCAGTTTGAAAGCAAGAAATTGCAAGTAGATAAATAAGAACCACTTTGGTGGGAAGGTAACAGCGTTCCGTGCACCTCAGCATCTAGTCATGCCGGCCACATGACCACAGAAACATCTTCAGACAGTGCTGGCTTTTCGGCTTGGAAACAGAGATGAGCCCCGCCCCTAGAGTCTAGATTTGACTGGCTTTCGAGCAAGGGAAACCTTTACCTTTTACCACACTGCATGCAGCTTTCGCTTTCTTTGATCATCGGCGTTTATGGTACCTTCTGCATAGATTTATGGCCATTCAGGGGTGACCTTGCAGTCGGTATGGCATCGCCCCGAGGTATTTGAATGTGGTTTTAGCTGCACTTTCCCCTCCCAGTTGAGAAAATGTGGAGCAAATGCTAGATGCAGAATTGCCCAGAGGGAGAGAATAAAACCAGAACAGTAGTGGCAGTTGTTGCTGAAATGTTATTTTAATCTGCATGGCCAATCAGATCTCAAATAAGCCGCTCGAAGGCCTACTGGACAGGGCTCCACCTGGCTCAACTTTCTTTCTAAAAATACTTGGCAGGTCCCATGGTGCCCCCGGGCACCGTGTTGGAGACCCCTGCAATAGCAAGTTCTGGGGGTTTTTTTGGACTGCATGTGCCTGGGAGGCACGGAACTTCCAAAGCATGCCTGTGCAACATCTATATCAGCCCTATGCCACACCACGTCAGCTGCATGAAGCAAATGGCCTCGGAGAACTGGAGCCCTCCAGCACGCTAGGATTGTGGGATCAGATTCTCCGAAATGGTGAAGAGGATCTTCCCGGGTAGGGTTCCTTGGCCTTGCACCTGTACACAAT
The DNA here is from genome assembly GCA_029375565.1 of Gekko gecko. NCBI lineage: Eukaryota > Metazoa > Chordata > Lepidosauria > Squamata > Gekkonidae > Gekko > Gekko gecko. Next base: position 125,821,429 of record JAPDNY010000008.1, read on the forward strand.
CAGCAACCAATTGCACCGGTAATGAGGAGCTGAATATTGCATTTATTCAACAGGTGCAGCTGCCAACCATAGGGCCCTCCTTCAACGCCCTTTCGGGATACCACTCCGCATTTTGGCATCTGTATGATTTTTCTTTTAAAAAAGCGCCTGGCGGCCTCTGCCTTCTTTGGAGTGGCCCGGAACGTTCTAGCGGCGCTTCATTTGCTTTCCCCGGCCAAGTTGTTGACGAACGTGGTCAAGAGAGGCCGAACGCGAGAGAGAACAAACCGTGCAGGCCCTTTCCCAACGTTGCCCCGCAAATCGGCATCGCGCTGGAGGCGACAGCAGTGGCGCGGGCCCCTAATTAACCCCCCCCCAAAAAAAAGGCCTGCATTGGGTCTCATTAAAAATCTTCTCCTTACCCTGCACTTAATTCCTCCTCCCACTCTTTGATTGAACTCCTATTTTGTTGGCCGGTGGAGATGCGCGGAAAAAGTTTCTGAACCTTCGAATGGATTCTTTTCTCTCTTTTTTTTAAAAGTGTGTTTTGATGGTCGAGCCCAGCCTCATTGCTATTCCCACAATGTCGAGTTTGAGCTGACGCTGATCGGCGGGACTTAGAAACGCGAAACAGTGAGAGAGAGGAGAGAGAGAGAGAGAGAGAGAGAGAGAGAGAGGCCTTTCTGTTCTTCGCTCCCTCCAAACTCTCCCCCTCTCCCCCCCCCATCCCATTTACATCGAAACTTGGCCAAGATCGGATCTGCGCCCCGTGCATTAAAAAATGGAACCGCTCAGGGTCCCCCCACCCCCACCCTGCACTCTACTAGGCCCTTTCCTGCATTTGGGTCTCCTTGAGAGCAGCGCTTTTCCTGTTGCTTCAGATGAACTTCTTTTAAGGGTTTCTTTATTTTAAAGTGGATGGCACTGGGGACTTGGGCTTGTGGAGTGCGGGGGGAGGGGGGCGCCCTGGTTGTTTGTAATGCTCCCTTTTCTGTCTCCAGATTGAGAGTCGGTGTGAAAAGAAGGGAGAGAGAGGGAGAGGCGGGAGAGAAAGGCCTGTTTGCGTCTGGAGGTAGGAAACCGCCTGCTCGCCAGCAGGTGCAGCGTCCCCAAACAGCTGTTTTACTGCTCTTGAGTTGAAACCTATCACGTCCACCCCCCCCCCGCCCCTCCTTTCCAGGCCCAAGAGCCCTTCATTTAATCCTCTCCTGCAATTCACACTGTAATTGCAGGAGATCCAGACAGGTTGGGAAGGGGAGGGTGGGGAGACGAACTTCATTTTATTATTACTATTTCCCTCCCCCCCCTGCGCAAATAACAAGATCTTCGGGCAAATAAGGGACAAGGCCTTTTAATTAGTTTTAGGGACTTGGGGGCTACAGTCTTCCCCGGGAGGGAGGGCGGGGGGGAAGCGTCTGCTGAGCGGGCTTTGTGGAAATACACGGGGAGTTTGCCCGTTCGTTTTGCAAGCGGGGGGCGCTGGCGGAGGAGACGGATCGCAGCGGTAGGCAACTGTTGCCGGAGTCAGTCGCTCCCAGCCATTTTTTTTTGCATCCCAGTATTTAATTATCTGGATTTTTTCGCCCTCCCCCACAAACGCTCAAAAGGAGATAACATTTTAAAAATGGCCTCGGGGCTGTGTGTCCGTCACACGTGCGTGCAAGGGATTGTGCAGGCACAGTGGGGTTGGGGTTTTTTTTTAAAAAAAGTGGCTGAACAATGGTTCTCCCCAAAATGGCACCACAAGCTGCTTCAGGAAATTGTAAAGGAGCAATGCCGATTGACCAAAGTCAGACTGGGGGTGCATCGCTCACAGGAGTATGATTCTGTTGACATACAAAAACACAGTTAATAAAAGATATATATTAACAGAGAGCCAGTTTGGTGTAGTGGCTAGGACCCTGGACTCTAATCTGGGAGAACCGGGTTTGATTCCCCACTCCTCCACATGCAGCTGCTGGTGTGACCTTGGGTCAGTCACAAGTTCTTTCAGAGCTGTCCTCTCAAGAGCAGTTTCCGTCAGAGCTCCCTCGGCCCCACCTTCCTCACAGGGTGTCTGTTGTGGGGAAGGGAAAGGGGATTGTAAGCCGTTCTGAGACTCCGAGGGAAGGGCGGGGTATAAATTCAATCTCTTCTTCTGTTCTTCATGTCATAGACCCAAGAAGGCAACCTGGAAAAGGGCCTTCTTGGTTGTGTTGTGAGACCACCAGCGGGTGAAGACTTTTTTGTTTCCTGATAACTATTACGGGCCCTCCTCTCGGGTTGTGTTGTTATGCGTATTTTAATGGTTTCATTTATTTAATTGTTTAACCCAGGTGAGGCTGATCTTGTAACTTCTTGGAAGCTCAACAGGAAGCTCAGCATTGGGATGGGAGACCACCAAGGAAGTCCAGAGTTGCAACACAGAAACCGGCAATGGCAAAGAGTAGTAGGAGGAGAGATTGGATTTATACCGCACCCTTCACTACCCAAAGGAATCTCAGAGTGGCTCACAATCTCCTTCCCCCCCCCACAACAGACACCCTGTGAGGTAGGTGGGGCTGACAAAGCTCTTGAGAGAACTGCTCTTGAGAGAACAGCTCCGAGAGAACTTGTGACTGACCCAAGGTCCCACCAGCAGCTGCATGTGGAGACGTGAAGAATCAAACCCAGTCTTCCCAGATTAGAGTCTGTGCTCCTAACCACTACACCAAACTACCTCTCTTCCTGTCTTGCCTTGAAAACGCTACAGGGTCACCATAAGTCAGCTGCGACTCCAGGACGTGTTCCTCCTCCCCCGCCACCACATATTTTAAATGCTGTTTTAATGTCTTGATCTTTCATGTCGAAAATGTTTAGTGTTTTCATATTCGCTGCATGGGAGGCCCTGTCTGGGTGGGAAAGCGGCATGACCGGCAATTGAAGTCAGCAAGTGTAGGTGTGTGTTCATTCCACACAGGGATGCACTGCTAAAATTGCAAGATTGATATCTGGACTGACGGACAGCTCTAGAGAAATCCCAACGATTCTGTCATGTTTTTCTGGTCCTAGTAATATGGCATCACGTAGCTTTTGCTCCTGGATGCCTGTCGAAGTATTCCTGTCTGTTACGTGCTTTGAAAAGCAACCCATATTTTTAAGTACAGGCTTCCGAGAATTTCATGCGTGAACACACATGAAGGTGCCTTGTGCCGAATCAGGCCCTTGGTCCATCGAGGTCAATACTGTCTACTCAGATTGGCAGCAGCTCCCCAGGGTCTCAGGCAGAGGCGTTTCTCATCACCTCCTACCTGATCCTTTCAGCTGGAGATGCTGGGGATCGAACCTGGGACCTTCTGCAGGCCAAGCGGAGCCATGGCACCTTCCCAATTCCCTCATTCCGTGGCCTCCCAGGCCAAAGCGACCTGCTCTCATTCCTGATTGCCCCTTCCAGGAAATACAGCATTACTAATCTATCTCTAATGGATCCAACTACATAGTTACCCTGAGAACCAACCAGGGTTGCCAACCCCTAGATTGAGGAGAGGGTATAATGCCATAGAGCCCACCCTCTAAAGCAGCCATTTTCTCTACAGGAACTGATCCCTGCAGTCTGGAGATAAACCATAAAAATGGGAGATCTCCAGACCCCACCTGGAAGCTGGCAACCCGACTTGTCACAGCGACCGGCCCCGGGATAGCCTTGAAGGAAGCGCTGTAGCCCAGACTTGGTTCCTCTACCTGCAAAATGGAACAGAGGAAGCACTGCAGATAGGATTTACCTTGATCAGAGTTAACACTTTTGATCGGAATCGCCTGCCAATATAATATAATATGTACATTCACACGTACAGAAAGACCGCCTTATCTGTCTTCAAACTAGTTAAAGATGGCCTCTGAGCAATTGAACTCCTGGGGCGACCAGCAAATAACTGCCTCAAATGATAAAATAATCCCTCAACGCACAGGAACAACCAGCAATACAAACACTGCAGTGAAAGAGCAGCCCAGTTCAGGACAGGTGTCTTGAAAGCTCTGTCTGCAGACCCTCCTCGATCTAAAAAGTTGAATTCCTAGGAAGGGCTCCACTCATGACCAGTGGATACATAAGGCCAACCGTAAACCACATCCACACTTTAAGCGTTTGTCCATAAACTCTGGTTTGTCTCCCAGATGTAAAGAATAAGGGTGTTTTTTTTAAGTGTTTGTAAATCTCAATTTGTTTCTTCCCTGCCTTGTAAGGGTGCAAGAGGTGCCCTGTGGGATCAGACCATTTAATCCAGCATCCTGTCTAGGGTTGCCAATCCCCAGTTGTGGAAATCCAAAAACAACATCCGTGACAAAAATAACGAAGAGTCAATAAAGATACGTTTGCAAAGTCATTTACTGTAGTAATTCTGTAGAAGATTCTCTTCTATTATCGCCCCCATGCAGCGAATGCTGCGCAATGTAAACAATTCGTTTCACGATATTTGAGCGTGTAGCAATCACAATTCTTATCAATTTCTACTGGAGCCCCTCCCCCACTTCAGGGCTATTAGAAAGCGGGGAGGGGGAATAGCTGCTGGGTGCTCCATTATACCCTATGGACACCAGTTCCCTTAGGGATATAATGGAGAATTGATCTGTGGGTATCTGGGGCTCTGGAGGGAGTTTTTTGAGTTAGAGGCACCAAATTTTGAGTGTAGCTGCAGCTGCCTCTCTTCAAATCCCTGCCCCAAGTTTCAAAAAGATTGGACTACGAAGTTCAGTTCTAGGAGCCCCAGGAGAAGGTGCCCCCATCCTCCATTATTTCCGATGGAGGGAAAGCATTTAAGAGGAACGCAGTCCCTTGAAATGCAATGGCAGCTCACCTGGAACTTGCTTCAGAGTTCCTTCTCCAGGAGCCTCCTGGTAAGTCCCCCGCCCACGTATGGGCCTCACCTGGCAACCCTGTATTTCACCTGGTGGCCAACCATTTGCCCTGGAGGGCCAACAAACAGGACATGGAGGCTAAGGCCTACCTTCCCCTGATGTCACGTCCTAGCAGTGGCATTCAGACTGCCTGCCTCTGTATGCAAAGCTTCCCTTCTGGCCAGCCTGGCTGGCAGCACTGATGGACATATCTATCCTCCATGAATCTGTCAAATCTCCATCGTATGCTCGTGGCCATCACTACATCCACTGGGAATGAATGCCACAATTCAGTTTCTTGCTGCATGAAGCAGCATGTCCTTTTGTCCATCCTGATTCTACTGCCCATCAACTTAATTGGGTCACCTTGAGACAGGGTTGCCCGACATGGCCTGGCTCCTGGTGGGAATCTGGGGGCGGGGACAGTGATGGCATGACTTCACTTCCAGGGGAAACCTGGAAGGGATGTCATGCCCCTCTAGGAATTGGCAGAAATTCTATGATTTTCCCAGTGGTTCCTAGAGTAGCATGGCGTCATTTCTCAGTCTTCCCAGGAAGTGACATCACACCATTGGCCTGATGGTGATTTTTGTTTGTTTGTTTGCTGTTGCACTCCTGGCTTTCCTCCACTTCACTGGAGCAGGAGACCCCAGGAACCATTAATTTCATAGGAGGAGGATGGCTAGCTTGTAGCTTCCCAACATTTTCTGCTTGGCCCAAGCTCAGCCAGTTTGGTGTAGTGGTTAAGAGCGGTGGACTCTAATCTGGAGAACCGGGTTTGATTTCCTACTCCTCCATGTGCAGCCAGCTGTGTGACCTTAGGTCAGCAACAGTTCTCTGAGAACTGTTCTCTCAAGAGCAGTTCTTGAAAGCTCTCTCAGCCCCACCTACCCCACAGCATGTCTGTTATGGGAAGAGGAAGGGAAGGAGATTGTAAACCGCTCTGAGACTCCGAGTGAAGGGTGGGGTTGAAATCCAATTTCTTCTTCTTCATCATCTCCTCCTCCTCCATGTTACAGTGATGTGCATTCCCTGGTCTCAACATTCTAAAAATGCACACAAACTCCACTGGGCTGGAAACCCCTGGCACAGGGTATCGACGACAAACACCTTCCTTTAAGAACATTGGGAACCTGAAGGCAGAAAACTGAAGGAAAGGAAGGAAGGAAAAAGATAAGGAAAGGTATAGCAATAGTTAACAAAAGATTCTTCTGTTTCCTTCCCATTCAGGCCCAGATAGGGTAGCCAACCACCAGGTAGCACCTGGAGTTCTCCCAGAATTACAACTGACCTCCAAACTATAAGTATCAGTCCCCTTGGAGCTAGGGTCACCAGCTGAATGCTGGCAACCAGTGGGAGCATTTGGTAGGTGGCAAGCGGCATGCTGCGAAAACACATGATGTTGTGACATCACTTCTGGTTTGTACCTGGAAATGACATCACAACGCTCTAGGAATTCTCTCATCTCTATGCCCACAGGAAAAAAGTGCCCTGTTCCTTTCATAGGGGCTTAATGTGATGTTATTGACAAGATGAAAACCTTCAGCTGTCCATTTCCATACATTAAGCCTCTATTAGAAGGCAAAGACATTTTTCTCCAGGTCTGTTGCGTACTCTAATCAATATCCCTAACTGCAGTCCCCCCCCCCCAATGAATGGCAGCAAGAAAATCACAGTTTCCTGGATAACTGGAGAGCCAGTTTGGTGCAGTGGTTAAGTGCATAGACTCTAATCTGGGAGAACCGGGTTTGATTCCCCACTCCTCCACTAGCAGCTGCTGGATGACCTTGGGCAAGCCAGAGTTCTGTCAGAGCTGTTCTCTCAGGAGCAGTTCTCGAAAGAGCTTTCACAGCCCCACCTACCCCACTTGTATATGTACAGGGTGGCTTGTTAAATTAGCATGCAAAATAGTGATTTAAAAAAAAACCCAGATAAAAAGAATGACAAACTTGGTTTCTGGTTATCATCTGTTTGGGCTCAACTGGTTGGGGGGGGAACAACATAGGTAATAAATATGTCAGTACTGGAGACTGATGTGGTAGAAGTTGTAGGACTTGCATCTTTGATCGATTTGACTATAGCATTTTCATGCCTTTATGGTTTGTTAACACGTATTGCTACTCTTCTTGTATGAATTTTGATAACAGAGTGAATACACAAGGGAAAACTTTTCTATACCTAATTTTAGCGTACATTTTCACCCCCGGTTCTCAGCAGTGTTCCCCCTAAGCCGAGTTAGTGTGAGCTAGCTCACAGTTTTTTAGCCTCTGGCTCACACGCTTCTGTCTTCGCTCAGGAAGGACGGCTCCAGAGCAAACTAATTGATGCAGCAGCCAATTCGCTCGCTCGCTCGCAACTTGAAGGCCAAGGGCTCACAAATAGGATTTTTGCTCACAGCTTAGAGGGAGCACCGGTTCTCAGACTCCCGTCTTGCCCGGGCGTGGAGCCAGAGGAGAGAAGCCAGCGGGCTGGCGTTTGCAGATCCCCGGGACGGCGTTCTCGTTCCCGCAGGGAAAGAGCGCAGTTGGCTTGCGGGCGCTTTTCTTTCGGAGCCCAAATGGACGGGCTGGCCGGAGTTGGTGCGCGTCTCCTGTCTCGGCCTCCTCCGGCCCGTTTCCCGTTGCCGAGTGGATCCCAGGCCCCCTGGCCCCGCCCCCTCCCGCGCTTTCTCCCCACCGCCTCGTTTCGCCCTCCGCCTTCCTTGTCTTCCTCCCCTCCCCTCCGTCCCCTTCCGAAGCCCCCGGGATGACACGGCCCATTGATGCGTCCCCTTCATTAGCATTTCAGCAGCCGGGCGCTGGAGCGCTTCGGAGACGATCCATCATGAGAAAACTGAAGAATGCGCCCGATTTGCATGTTTCGGTGCCAGGGCACGGCTCGGGCCCCCCCCTCTCCCCTCCCACCCCCACTTTCGCCTGGTCATTGTGCCGTTTTCCCCACCGGCCTCGCAACTTTCTCATGAAGGCTCCGAAACGATAGTGGAGATTTCTTGCCGCCCTGTTGTGAAGGAAACGCTCCAAAGGTCAGTTTTGTTAGAAGCATCACTTTTAAAAAAGAAGGAGGAAAGTATAAAAACCAAGCGCCAAAAACACTGGATGAATAATACATTTGGATAGATCCCGGTGGGGCAGCCCTGTTGGTGTGAAGCAAGAGAACAGAGTTTGAGCCCAGGGGCAACTTTCCGACCAGCCAAGTTTAATTCTGGGTGTGAGCTTTGGCCTGCACACAAAAGTTTATACCCTTTCCAACTGGATTTTGCGAGTTCACACAGTACAAATCCAGTTGGAAAGTGGACTGAAAGTGGATCATTTAGCCAGTGTGTGATTGGACAGGATGGTCAGGAGGAAGAGCAATGCCTAATCCCTTTGAAACGGTCCTTTCCGCATTTGCCTGCCAACCAGGGGCGGATTAAGGCTCACTGGAGCCCTAAGCCCTGAGAACATAAGAGAAGCCAATGTTGAATCAGGCCAATGGCCCATCTAGTCCAACACTCTGTCACACAGCGGCCAAAATATACCAGGTGCCATCAGGAGGTCCAGCAGTGGGGCCAGGACACTAGAAGCCCTCCCACTGCTGCCCCCTCCAGCACCAAGGATAGAGTGCATCACCTGCCCCAGACTGAGAGTTCCCATCTATACCCTGTGGCTAATAGCCACTGATGGACTTCTGCTCCATATGTTTATCTAATTCCCTCTTGAAACTGTCCATGCTTGCAGCTGCCACCACCTCCTGTGGCAGTGAATTCCATATGTTAATCACTCTTTGGGTGAAGAAGTATTTCCTTTTATCTGTTCTAACCCGACTGCTCAGCAATTTCATGGAGTGCCCACGAGTTCTTGTATTGTGAGAAAGGGAGAAAAGTACTTCTTTCTCAACCTGCTCAATCCCATTGATAATCTTATAAACCTCGATCATGTCACCCCTCAGCCATCGTTTCTCCAAGCTAAAGAGCCCCAAGCATTTTAACCTTTCTTCATAGGGAAGGTGTTCCAACCCTTTTATCATGCTAGTTGCCCTTCTCTGCACCTTTTCCAATGCTATAATATCCTTTTTGAGATGTGGTGACCAGAACTGTACACAGTATTCCAAATGAGGTCGCACCAATGATTTATACAGGGGCATGATGATACTAGCTGATTTGTTTTCAATTCCCTTCCTAATAATCCCCAGCATAGTGTTGGCCTTCTTTATTGCAGCTACACACTGTCTAGACATTTTCATTGAGTTATCTACTACGACTCCAAGATCTCTCTCTTGGTCCGTCTCTGCCAGTTCAGACCCCATCAACGTGTATTTATATTTAGGATTTTTGGCTCCAATGTGCATAACTTTGCACTTGGCCACATTGAACCCCATTTGCCACGTTGACGCCCACTCACCCATCCCCGACAGATCCCTTTGGAGTGCCTCACATTCCTCCCTGGTTTTCACCACCCTGAACAACTTCGTGTCATCTGCAAATTTAGCCACTTCACTGCTTACTCCCAATTCCAAATCATTAATAAACAAGTTAAAAAGCATCAGATCAAGTACTGATCCCTGTGGTACCCCACTGCTTACCACCCTCCACTGAGAAAGTTTCCCATTTATACTCACTCTCTGTTTTCTATTTATAAGCCAGTTTTTGATCCACGAGAGGACTTGTCCTTTTATCCCATGACCATTGAGCTTACTTAGGAGCCTTTGATGAGGAACTGTATCAAAAGCTTTCCGGAAGTCAAGGTAAATAATATCTATTGGGTCCCCCTTGTCCACATGTTTGTTCACTCCCTCAAAAAACACTAACAGGTTAGTGAGACAAGATCTTCCCTTACAGAATCCATGCTGAATCTGCCTCAATAGTTTTTGTTCATCAATGTGACTACTAATTTTTTCCTTAATAACAGTTTCCACCAACTTACCCGGTATCGATGTCAGACTGACTGGCCTGTAATTTCCCGGATCTCCCCTGGAGCCCTTTTTAAAGATGGGAGTGACATTAGCTACCTTCCAGTCCTCAGGAATGGAGGCAGATTTTAAAGAAAGATTACATATTTCTGTCAGGAGATCCACAAGTTCACATTTGAGTTCTTTCAGAACTCTCGGATGAATGCCATCCGGGCCTGGTGACTTATTAGGTTTTAAATTGTCCATCAGTCGGAGAACTTCCTCTCTTGTCACCGCAATCTGATTCAGGTCTTTCAACCCCCCTCCCGAAATCGGTGCTTCTGGAGTGGGCAAACACTTCTCCTCTTCCACAGTGAAGACAGAGGCAAAAAATGCATTCAGCTTCTCAGCCATTTCCCTATCATAAGAACATAAGAACATAAGAACATAAGAGAAGCCAATGTTGAATCAGGCCAATGGCCCATCTAGTCCAACACTCTGTCACACAGCGGCCAAAATATACCAGGTGCCATCAGGAGGTCCAGCAGTGGGGCCAGGGCACCAGAAGCCCTCCCACTGCTGCCCCCTCCAGCACCAAGGATAGAGTGCATCACCTGCCCCAGACTGAGAGTTCCCATCCATACCCTGTGGCTAGTAGCCACTGGTGGACTTCTGCTCCATATGTTTATCTAATTTCCTCTTGAAACTGTCCATGCTTGCAGCTGCCACGACCTCCTGTGGCAGTGAATTCCATATGTTAATCACTCTTTGGGTGAAGAAGTATTTCCTTTTATCTGTTTTAACCCGACTGCTCAGCAATTTCATAGAGTGCCCACGAGTTCTTGTATTGTGAGAAAGGGAGAAAAGTACTTCTTTCTCAACCTGCTCAATCCCATTCATAATCTTATAAACCTCGATCATGTCACCCCTCAGCCGTCGTTTCTCCAAGCTAAAGAGCCCCAAGCATTTTAACCTTTCTTCATAGGGAAGGTGTTCCAACCCTTTTATCATTCTAGTTGCCCTTCTCTGCACTTTTTCCAATGCTATAATATCCTTTTTGAGATGTGGTGACCAGAACTGTACACAGTATTCCAAATGAGGTCGCACCAATGATTTATACAGGGGCATGATGATACTGGCTGATTTGTTATCAATTCCCTTCCTAATAATCCCCAGCATAGCGTTGGCCTTCTTTATTGCAGCTACACATTGTGTAGACATTTTCAGCGAGTTATCCACTACGACTCCAAGATCTCTCTCTTGGTCAGTCTCTGCCAGATCAGACCCCATCAATGTGTATTTATATTTAGGATTTTTGGCTCCAATGTGCATCACTTTGCACTTGGCCACATTGAACCCCATTTGCCACGTTGACGCCCACTCACCCATCCTCAACAGATCCCTTTGGAGTGCCTCACAATCCTCCCTGGTTTTCACCACCCTGAACAACTTCGTGTCATCTGCAAATTTAGCCACATCACTGCTTACTCCCAATTCCAAATCGTTAATAAACAAGTTAAAAAGCATCGGACCGAGTACTGATCCCTGTGGTACCCCACTGCTTACCACCCTCCACTGAGAAAGTTTCCCATTTATACTCACTCTCTGTTTCCTATTTATAAGCCAGTTTTTGATCCACAAGAGGACTTGTCCTTTTATCCCATGACTATTGAGCTTACTTAGGAGCCTTTGATGAGGAACTGTATCAAAAGCTTTCCGGAAGTCAAGGTAAATAATATCTATTGGGTCCCCCTTGTCCACATGTTTGTTCACTCCCTCAAAAAACACTAACAGGTTAGTGAGACAAGATCTTCCTTTACAGAACCCATGCTGAGTCTGCCTCAATAGTTTTTGTTCATCAATGTGCCTACTAATTCTTTCCTTAATAACAGTTTCCACCAATTTACCCGGTATCGATGTCAGACTGACTGGCCTGTAATTTCCTGGATCTCCCCTGGAGCCCTTTTTAAAGATTGGAGTGACATTAGCTACCTTCCAGTCCTCAGGAATGGAGGCAGATTTTAAAGAAAGATTACATATTTTTGTCAGGAGATCCACAAGTTCACATTTGAGTTCTTTCAGAACTCTCGGATGAATGCCATCCGGGCCTGGTGATTTATTAGTTTAGATTTATTAGTTTATTAGTTTTATTAGATTTATTATTATTATTATTATTATTATTATTATTATTATTATTATTATTATTATTATTATTATTATTATTATTATTTAGATTTATTAGTTTATTAGTTTAGATTTATTATCATCCTTCACTACTCCTTTTACCCCTTGGTCATCCAAGGGTCCCACTGCCTCCTGGCTGGCTTCCTACTTCTAATGTATTTGAAGAAAGTTTTATTGTTGGCCTTTATGTTTTTTGCGATATGCTCCTCATATTCCCTTTTTGCTTGCCTGATCACAGACTTGCATTTTATTTGCCATAGTCTGTGTTCCCTTTTATCAACCGCACTAAGACTAGCTTTCCACCGCTTAAAGGACTCCTTCTTACCTTTAACAGCTTCCCTAAGCCCTGACCAATCTTGGTGCCCCCCTCATTGAAACGACTGTCATGAATTTGGCGCCATCATTTTGCTTTCAAACAGAAGCATTTTACTTTGAAACATTGACTATGACACTGCACCTTGCCAACAAAAAATAGAAGATAACCCTAGGGTGCACCATGATCAATTTGCACTAGTTTTATCAATTTTTTATTTTTTACAAACCTTCATTCGTTTTTCTTTTCTTTTCACCCTTTCCCCAACTTTGTGGTGCCCCCTTTGGCCCTGGTGCCCTAAGCACGTGCTTAGTCTGCTGCTTAATGGTTAATCCGCCGCTGCTGCCAGCTCCAGATTTTCTCAGTGTTGGAGTCAAAGCAGCAAAACAGCATCCAAATAACACGGGGCAGTAGCAGGCTGAAACTGGGCTGACCACTGGAGGGAGGGAATGTAATGCAGAATGGGGGGAAAACCTGGAATAAAAAGAAAGTTGAACTTGATTTTAGGGCAGAATGGGGGGGGGAATAGATTAAAAAGGAGGGTGAATTCAGTTTTAGTGCAGAATTGCCTGGAGGATACTGTGGTGAACATGGATTAAAAGGAGAGGGCAGAAAGGGCCAGGAATGGGAAGAGCTGAGGGAGAGATGCGCATAGTGGTATAAGCTAGAAGGGCTGGTGTGGTCTAGGCCAGGGGTGTCGAACTCATTTGTTACGAGGGCTGGATCTGACATAAATGAGACCTTGTTGGGCCGGGCCACGTGTGTGTCATCAAGTGTAATGCCAGGTAGCAGAGATATAAACTTTATAAAGGACACAAACAAAAAGGTTTTTTTTAACTTACAATAAGATCATGCTTCAAACATCAGCACTCTTGCGATATTTTGTTTATTTAACAGTGTCTGATAACTGACACCTCTTGCTCTGAATTATCCCATCGAAATGTCTGTGCTGTTGCAATCTTGAGTATGCTGTTCAGGTGTGTATCTGTAAGCTGCAAACCTACGATGATGCAGCAGCAGCAGAACTGGAAGAAGAAGCAGAAGACAGCCAGTTCCACTGTGAGCCTGACAGAAGCCCTCCGGGAACCGCATGTTTGACACCCCTGCTCTAGACTATCACCTTTCCCTGTGCGCTATAAATTAATTTTTTTTAAATTGGAGATAGTATTTTCAAAATGTTATGGTGGTGGGGAGCAGTACATAATTTGTAAAAAGAGAGGGGCCCAGGTGTATGGTTGAGACCTTATCACTTGCTCCAAAAGAAGCCTGTCCCAGGGGGTGGAGCCTAGGGAGGGCGGGGTTTGAGGACGGGAGGGACCTTAGCATGATGTAATGCCATAGAGCAGGCAGGGCTCTTTTTGTAGCAGGAACTCCTTTGCGTATTAGGTGACACCCCTGCTAATGTAGCCAATCCTCCAAGAGCTTACAGAGCTCTTCTTACGGGGGCTACTGTAAGCTCTTGGAGGATTGGCTACATTAGGGGTGTGTCGCCTAATATGCAAAGGAGTTCCTGCTACGAAAAGAGCCCTGAGAGCGGGGGTGTCGAACATAAGGGCCAGGGGGCCGGAAGCGGCCCACCGAGAGCTCTAATGCAGCCAACGAGTAGCTAGTGCAAGGGAGGGGACAAACGACTGCTTGGGGGGTGGGGATGGGTGGAACCATTTCTATTGTGGCTTCAGCACGGCCGAACAACCTTGTCTGTGGCAGCAGGCAAGCAGCATGGGAGTGTATGCCCAGTGCTGCACTGCTGGCTCTCCAGTCTACACTTGTGGGTTTTCCTTTGCAATGGGTCCTTGCAGTGAGGATATATGAACTTGGAGCTTAGCAGCTGCTGTCCTTTATAGAAGAAGAAGAAGAAGAAGAAGAAGAAGAAGAAGAAGAAGAAGAAGAAGAAGAAGAAGAAGAAGAAGAAGAAGAAGAAGGAGATTGGATTTATACCCCACCTTTCACTGCCCAAAGGCGTCTCAGAGCGGCTTACAAACTCCTTTCCCTTCCCCTCCCCACAACAGACACCCAGTGAGGTAGGCGGGGCTGAGAGAACTTCTGACAGAAACTGCCCTTTTTCAAGAACAGCAATGCCAGAGCTTGTGACTTGACCCAAGGTCACATCAGCAGGTGCAAGTGGAGGAGTGGGGGAATCAAACCTGGTTCTCCCAAATAAGAGTCCGCGCACTTAACCACTACACCAAACTGGCTGTCTCCGGTACCTGGCATTACATTCATGGCACACACGGCCCGGCCTGACAAAGTGAAATTTATGTCAGATACGGCCCTCGTAACAAATGAGTTCGGCACCTCTGCCATAGAGCCCCCCCTCCAGAGCAGCCATTTTCTCCAGGGGAACTGATCTTGGTAATCTGGAGATCAATTGTAAAACAGGCAATCTCCAGGTACCACCTTGAGGCTGGCAACTCTAAAGATGTAGCTATAGTGGGGGGGGAAACCCAACAGTTCAATGTGATGTCATTATATTAGCATTTCCCTACTCCCAGTTCTGTCTGTTTGGTCACAGAGTTGCCAGCTCCCGTTAAAACACACACAGACACACACAGACACACACAGACACACACAGACACACACAGACACACACACACACACACACACACTTGTACCTTGGAAACTTTAAAAAGAAAGTTTGAAAAAATGGTTATCGTGACAATGGCATGATGTCACTTCTGAGGAAACCCTGGAAGTGCTGTCGTGCCTCTCTAGGAATTTCCAGAAACTCTATGGTAAAATCTTAGCCTTTCCAGCAATTCCTAGAGAGATGTGATGTCGCTCCATCACCAGTTGCCACTGTGTCTCTGATCTCCCCATCTCCCATCTTCTGATTTTCGCTAGGCCTTCCCTGACAAGCTTGTTTGGTACGACTTGCAGGAGGGGTGGACTATGAGTGGGAACAGACTAATTTGTGTGTGTGGGGGTTAGTGAGTATTTGTGTGTGTGTCCGTGTGCACATGCATCCATGCCTGGAAATCATGCTTGGGTGTTTCAGGAAGGTAGCTTGCTATTGCCTGCCTCTGTGTCCCAGCCCTGGTATTCCTTGGAGGTCTCCCATCCAAGTACTTGACAGGGTTTGCCCTGCTTAGCTGCTGAGATCTGCCAAGATTGGGCTTGTCTGCGCTATTCAGGTCAGGGTGGAACAGGCTAATTTGATGATGCCCCATGTTTTCCCCTCAGTGTCACATTTCCAGCTATGTATTACTGGGAAGGGGGAGAACATGAGGAGGAATGTAGGTTGGTAGCTTTTCTCGAGGTCTGGGTTGAAAAATACCTGGAGACTTTGGGAGGGATCCAGGAGAGGGTGGGGTTTAGGGAGGGGCGGGGCCTCAGTGTGATACACTGCCATAGACTCCACCCTCCAAAGCAGCCATTTTCTCCAGGGGAGCTGATTTCTGTCAGCTGGAGACCAGTTCTAAAAGTGGGATGTCTCCAGGCCCCACCTGGAGGCTGGCAACCGTATTGGTATCCCATACATTTCCCTATGATGGAGGAGGAGAGGAAATTGGATTTATACTCTGCCCTTCACTTGGAGTCTCAGAGCGGCTTACAAACTCCTTTCCTTTCCCCTCCGCATAACAGACACCCTGTGAGGTAGGTGCGGCTGAGAGAGCTCTGGCAGAAACTGCTCTTTCAGGAACAGCTGTGCCAGAGCTTGTGACTGACCCAAGGTCACATCAGCAGGTGCAAGTGGAGGAGTGGGGGAATCAAACCCGGTTCTCTCAGATTAGAGTCCGTGCACTTAACCACTACACCAAACTGGCTCTCGATGTGTTTTTTTAGGTCTCACCTTGTCTCAAACACATCTCAGGTACTAGAACAAAGCTGAGTCCAGGGGCGCCTTTAAGGCCAACAAAGTTTAATTCTGGGTATAAGCTTTTGTGTGCATGCAGACTTCTTCAGATATGGGTACTTTACAGGTGGGGGCAGGAGGAGAAGGAGGATCCTCTTTTCAGGCATCAAATTCTGAGGTGCAAATAGCCCCCTCCCCATCTCTGTGACATTTTGTATTCCAGAGCCCAGGGAAGCAAATGGTTTGGGTTTCACAAGCAGTAATTTTTAAGCCTCAGTTGGGTCACCCTATGCCAGCAATTCCTACCTATCCCTTTTTCAGTACTCTGTTTCAACCAGTACAGAATAATATCTGATGTGCTTATGGGATGCTTGTTATGGGTGGCCAGAGAATATTGACATCTCACACTTGGGACTATTTCTACATTCCCTGCCCAGGTGACACTCTGGTTCTTGGGCAAAACTGTATGATAAAATCGCCCTCAAACCATAGAGTTTTGCCCCAATACCAGAGCATTGCCCCCTCCCATGTCACCAATGTGCCTATGTCACTTCCAGGTGACATAGGCCATGTTGCTCCATGTTGCTATTGGGGGGGGGATTTCCTCCTGCTGGCCAGCTGGCCGGTAACGGGCTGGAGCTCACAAAACCAGGGGATCCCCCAACTGGGAACCGTGGCAACCCTAGGTTGAAAGAATTTTGGTTGTATGTAAAGAAGTTGCTCAGCTTTGAGGGCCCTTGCTGTAGAATGCTCCAAGATCTCCACCTTTTTGAGCCTGCGGACACCTTTGGAATTCTGACACAGTGTGGTGGGCCCGACCACAAAATGGCTGCCGCAGGAAGCGAAGCCGGGCACAAAATGGCTGCCGTTGCTTACCTTCGGTCAAGCAGTGAAGATCCTTGTGCTGTGAGGGCATCTCGTGTAAATAAACAAGCACCGCACAAATAACGCAGACCATAAGTGCTCAAAAAGTTATGCAGTTATGAGGCTTACCGACTATTGCAGAACGTGTGCTATTGTTGATCAGATGCCCGGCTTTGAATGATTGTAATGAAAATTTTCCTGTAATATTGGGTTGAAGGCTTTTATACACTGTGAGTGCTATACCAAGGATTTTTCCTTCTAAGAGTCTTCTGTACACTATGAATACTGTATGAAGTAGTGTGAACTCACTGAAGAAGAATGATCGAAACGAAGATCAAAATCCGGAGTCTTTGTCCATTTTGCATTTTGTCTGTCTTTTTGTTTGTGTACCATGTATGGACTTGTACTATTTATGGACCTGCACACTATATGATGTAATTTGGTTTCACTGATATAAGTGGTCCTCTTATATAAATTGATCTTTGTGCATAACTTTTTGAGCACTTATGGTCTGCGTTATTTGTGCAGTGCTTGTTTATTTGCACTACAAACAGCCCTACTTCCCAGTCTCATCTCTTGGGCCAGCGTGCGAAACACCAGGGGCAGAAATGATGTTGGGCTATGTGCCAACATCAGAGGATGCTCTAGAAACTTGGTGGTAGTACCTTTTAATTGAGGATTGATCTGTTAAATTTATATACGCTTAGGTAAAGGGTAAAGGGTAAAGGTTTCCCTTGCTCGAAAGCCAGTCGAATCCGACTCTAGGGATGTGGTGCTCATCTCTATTTCCAAGCTGAAGAGTCAGCACTGTCCAAAGACGTTTCCATGGTCATGTGGCCGGCATGAGTAGACACCGAGGTGCACGGAACGGTGTTACCTTCCCACCGAAGCGGTACCTATTTATCTACTTGCAGTTTCTTGCTTTCGAACTTCTAGGTTGGCAGGATCTGGGATCAGAGACGGGAGCTCGCTCCGTCATGCGGCACTTGGGTCTCACAGGTCGGTAGTTCAGCGTCTTAACCACTTGAGCCACCGCAGCCCGTTACATATTATACACGTACATATATACACTTACATATTACCAAAACCTCAACATGGCTACCTTTTCAGTAGAGCTGAGCTGTTACTTTTTCAGCTTGCTCACAGGCAGCAAAGAAACATTCTTGAAGTGGTTGAGGAGAAGGGGTCCGGCAGAGAAAAGTTCAATTTAGTAGCGATCATAGTAGCTATTCTTCTTGGCACTTGATTTCTCTGTGCACCCTCCGCTCCCCAAGTCTGTACACCATGACACCAGAGTGAATGAAAGAAGCATAGCCTTTGCTGTGATTTAGCTTCAGGATGGAGCCAGGTAGCCAATAAAATTTGACTTATGGGATGACATCACAAAGACAATTCAGAGTGATGGAAAGATGCACTGCTCCAACTCTGGTATGGGTTCTTAACGACACCACAAGGCCAATCGGATTTGTTCAAAGCCCAGTCAGGGTGAGGCCAATGTTTTCTGTGCTCACTCTGGCACTGGGCAGCCCTGCAATATAAGAGTGCTGCAGGGACAATATGCAAGTGGTAAAGGGAAGGCAAATAAAGTGAGCAATGGGTAGGGGCTTTTGTAACCCCCACCCGAAGCCTTACCTCCAAGCTAGAAGACAGTCATTTTCAGAATATTTGGCTCAGTTGTACTTTGTAGATACTGAAGGAAATGTAAAAGGAAATTATAAGTTGGGGAACCAAAGCTCCCGTTCAATGATTCTTTCAGTAACGGAGGAGGAGGGACTGTGCGCAGCCAATCAAATCCCTGATAGCCATTCAGATGCCTTGCTGGGCAAGCGACTCACCTGGCCCCGCCCACTTTCTAGAAACACTTGGCGGCCACCAAGAAAGGGGTCAGTGTGTGCCATGACTCCCACCAGCACCATGTTGGTGACCCCTGTATTAGACGTTAGAAGGCATCTTCAGTGTTAGAAGGGATGTCTTGGATATGTTCTTCTAGGGACAAAAAAACGAGAGGGAGGACTTAAGAGAACACAAGAGAAGCTAATGTTGTATCAGGCCAATGGCCCATCCAGTCCAACACTCTGTCACACAGTGGCCAAAAATACCAGGTGCCATCAGGAGGTCCAGCAGTGGGGCCAGGACACTAGAAGCCCTCCCACTGTTGCCCCCCCCCAGCACCAAGAATACAGAGCATCACTTGCCCCATACCGAGAGTTCCTATCTATACCTTGTGGCTAATAGCCACTGATGGACCTCTGCTCCAGATGTTTATCTAAGACCCTCTTGAAGCCATCCATGCTTGTAGCTGCCACCACCTCCTGTGGCAGTAAACCCTGAAACCTAGGATCCAGAACCTGAAGAGGCAAGTCAAACAGAACCGAGGGCCAGCAATAAAACCTTAATGTATATAATATAAAAAGATACATGTGTTTATTAGCAAAGAATTAAAAAAACATATAAGGGCTCGATCACACCTCATGTAGAAATACCAAAATCTTACACACAAGGGCCGGTGGACTTGACCTGATGCGTTTCAGCCTGTATAGGCCTTCTTCAGAGATCAAACACAATGAGGAACAAATTGGCTTATGCCATAATACGATACAATCATACAGTTATGCAACATGGATGCAAAATGGACCAGAAAAGAATTGTTCCAAAGTGAAACCACTAGGCACAGAATGAAAGTATAACCGAGGCCTCCGAAGATGCAATCACAATGCCAAATGATATTTCACTGATGATAATTTCTGGTCCAGAAAGTGCCTTCCAATGATTGTTTAGATCAAGCCAAAGCGTCCTCCGTAAAATCATCCCTCTTTAGATTTGGGATATATTCTTCTTCACATAGAAAATAAGTTACCTATTATAATTAAAAATGTATAGCCTTAACTTACAGCCCTGCCAATTAAAATTTGCCCGATCAATCAATCAACTAAAGCTTTAGTTGATTAATCTGCCAACACCAATTAAAGCTGACCGTGCATTTCAATGCGTCCTAGGTGTGATGAGTTCTGCATTCTTTTGCCCCCTCTCTCTTTTTTTTTTAAGAACAGCTACTGAAATTCTCAGTGAGGGGAACAATGGCGTGCTAAACTGAATGAAGCTGAAAGCCTCCCTTCTGCGTCCCAAACTCCCCTTTTTAAAAACTTGGCTTCCCATGTTGCCTCAGAAAAGAAAAGCTACTCTTGAAAAGAACGTTGATTTCTGGCATTTAGAAAGTATTGTCGCATTCCAAATCTGCATTGTAAGGCACAGGTTTGCGCTAGGAGGATCACAGACTCGAATTGCAGAGAACAGCTGGCGGCCTGGTTTCTAACACTGCCGCTCAAGCTGAGGCTGTGCCAGAGGGGTACAATGGAATTCCAGTTTCGGTTTGCGTCGGGCAGACGCAGTTCAGTTTTTAATGTGGGCATAAAGAGTTCCCCCGCCATGGTGGATGGCTAGCTGCCCTGAGAACCAAAAGAAATCGCCAAGCGTCATGGCTGTGTTTATTCAAAAGGAGATGTGCGTCTTTCTCTTAAGGAAACAACAACAAAATAGCTCTCGGATCCAACAAGTGGGGCCAGCTGAATCTGTCATCCCTACGCCTTGTATTTAACAAGACGGCTGCACCCTATAAGGCACTGGAAAACGTTTGTTAATTGGCGCTTGGGTCTTGACGGTTGAGGTGAAGCCGGCTGGCGGTGAGCGGTGGTTCAAAGTTGGCTTCAGTTTCCGAACGCTCTCTTCTGTACATCTGTACGGCCGTCTAAATTGAATATTGTTCCCTGCGAAAGCTTGGATGTCAAGAAATAACTGTTTGTGTGCCACACTTGGATATTTGAGTGACGTTTGTGCAAAGTGAAAGGGAGGGAATGACCGGGGAGGGAATTCTTTATGTAGCAGCTTATTGGGGGGCGGGTTGGAGAGAAATACGGTTATCCCCACCAAGACTGAAAAAACTGGGGGTTTCTCCCTTGCTTCTCTCCCCCGACCCTCGTCTTTACTGTTAAGTTCTTTGGGGGGCACGAGGGAAGGGGAAAGGAAGAGGAGAGGGCCCCCAAAATGCTGACCTTAATTAATAGAAGATCCACGAGAGCCAAAGAAAAAAGATTTGGCTCTCAGGCCTGGGCCTCCCCTGATCCTCTCCTGGGTGTAATGAGAGAGTTCAGCTTCATTATTGGCGGCTGAGGCAAAGGGTCACCGGCGATGGATTTCTAAGGCCTTCATTGAGAGCCTCGCTTCACGCTGAGAGGAGCTGGCCGTGCTCTTGGACACCTGGTCATTAACATTGCTAATTAGTAGCCATTAATCAGGGCCCTCGGCTTTTTCTCCCCCCCTCTGTTGTGTGGGCACAGGCCCAGCCGAACAAGAGGACTGTTTCATTACCTCCACAAGAGGTGGAATGAAAGCCATTCCCATCAACTCAAGATGAGATGGATTAAGGAAAGGTTAGACAACAGTTTAAGATGAGCTAGGCGGGGGCGGGAGGCGGGTGGACAAGGGAAGGGGGTCGGTGTGTGTGTGTGTGGGGGACCGTGGGGGTCCTGCGCTGTCCTCTGAGGGGAAAACCAGTCACCTATAATTAATGACATCTTCCGTGACCTAATTCTAATCACCGTGTGAGCTTTCTACCGACAACTGAACCTCTGTGTCTTCGAAAGGGCTCCAATTTATCTGTTTGCACATGAAATTAGCCGGCAGCCCAAGTGCCTCCTTGTTTTAATTTTCGGGCATCGGGAGCAACAGGTTTCAACTGCATGTTGGTATCAGTATCAATCCCCCCTCCCGCCAAAGAACCGTGGCAGGATCGTCATTTAAATTCGCTCAAACGAGATTTTCTTCCACAAAATGAGTGGTATTGAAAATGGTGTTTCGACGGGGTTTTTGACGATGGGCGAGGAAGATGGAGAGAAGGAGAAAAAAAGACAAACTCTTTAAAATCTACCGAAGGACTTAAATTTCCGGCGGTTACGAAATGCAGTAAAATGTTGTAGAGACATGACAGTAATCGGAAAAGATTACTGGTGCAAAGGACATTGCACAACCTTTTCTTACATTTGTTCATTTAAAGTTCTGTCCTTAATGTACTCTTGCAGACTTTAATCAGAGATGATGTCAGGTCCATTTCTCAGGCCATGTTTTCCCAAAATGTGTGTGTGTGTGTGTGTGGGGCTATGTATTTGTTGGTAGCTAGCCATTATTCATGGAAGTGCCTTTCCTACCAGCAAACCAGTGACCATTCATATAAAGAGTTGTCAACCTCCAGGTGGGGCCTGGAGATTTCCTGGAATTACAGCCGATCTCCAGACTACAGAAATCAGTTCCCTCTGAGAAAATGGCTGCCTTTGGAGGGTGGACTCTATGGCATTATGCTCTGCTGAGGGCCACCTTTCCCCCAAAACCCTTCCCTCCCTGGGCTCTACCTCTCCAATCTTAAGGAATTTCCCAGCGTGGAGTTGGGTACCCTGCTCTGTACACATTCAGGTCCCATGCCAAGTCAGCAAATTCTACTCTACTCTTTGCCATATTCCCCAGTTGCTTTTTACACCAACTATTCGTCTCCCTGAAGAAAGAGTCTGTAAGATATTGCTGTCATTGAGCAGTGAGGTTGATCAGGGCTCTGAAGGGTCTCGGGTAGAGGTTTTTCAGACCAGCTCCTGCCTGGTCCTTTTTAACTGGAGATGCCAGGGATTGAACCTGGGGCCTTCTGCATGCCAAGCAGAGGCTCTTCCACTGAGCCACAGCCCCTCCCTTTACCAGAGGGGTGGGTGGGTTTCTGCTATTTGCCTTAACTGTCTCACACACCTAATAACACACTTCCAATCTACTTTCACTGCACATTGCAGCTGGATTTTACTGTGTGAAATGGCAAAATCCACTTGCAAACGATCGCTAAAGTGCATTTTTTATTGTAATCCGTTTCTTTCATAATATTCAATATATGAGGCTACATAATATGTAACATATAATACAAAATCCATGAGGTGAGATTTGAGAATCTAAACGAGGTTCAGTATATCTTTTAAAACTAATTTTCTAGATTTATTTCTATTCCAAAAAGTAATGAAGGGAGACCAGCAGTGCACAAACTTACCTTGTGCATATCTGTCTCCTTCCCAGAACTTCCTATATGCAGATGTTTTTCTGCATTAATATTGTATACCATACTTTCCTTAGCCATTTCTCAATATCCAGTGCTTTCTCCTATCTCCATGATGCAGCTATTAATGTTCTAGCCTTGGTGAAGAAGGAGGAGGAGGAGGAGAAGGAGGAGGAGATTGGATTGTACCCCAGTCTCCACTACCCAAAGGAGTCTCAGAGTGGCTTACCTTTCTCCTTTCCCTTCCCCTCCCCACAAAAGACACCCTGTGAAGTAGGTGGGGCTGAGAGAGCTCTTTTGAGAACTGTTCCTGATAGAACAGCTCTGACCAGCAGCTGCATGTGGAGGAGTGGGGAATCAAACCTGGTACTCCCAGATTAGAGTCTGCGCTCCTAACCACTACACCAAACTGGCTGTCATAACAGAAACAGTGTCGGATCAGGCCAGTGGCCCATCTAGTCCAACACTCTGTGTGAGACAGTGGCCTAAACCCAGGTGCCATCAGGAGGTCCACCAGTGGGGCCAGAACTCCAGAAGCCCTCCCACTCTTGCCCTCCAAGCACCGAGAATAGAGAGCATCACTGCCCCAGACATAGTGTTCCAACAATGCTTTGTGGCTAATAGCCATTGATGGACATTCTTCTTCCTATGTTCATCCAATCCCTTCTTGAAGCCATCCATGCTTGTAGCTGCCACCACCTCCTGTGGCAGTGAATTCCGTGTGTTAGTGACTCTTTGGGTGAAGAAGGACTTCCTTTTATCTTTTCTAACCCGACTGCTCAGCAATTTCATTCAAGTGCCCCCGAGTTCTTGTACTGTGGGAAAGGGAGAAAAATATTTCTTTCTCTGTCACCCCTATCCCATGCATAATTTTGTAAACCTCTTATCATGTCACCCCTTCAGTCGTCATTTTCCCAAGCTAACCTTTCTTCATAGGGAAGGTGTTCCATCCCCTGTCTCCTTCGACTGGCAGTAGCTCTCCAGGGTCTCAGGCAGAGGTCTTTCACATCATCATCTGAGCCTTTTAACTGGAATGCCAGGGACTGGACCTGGGACTTTCTGCATGCAGTGGCAGAATAACCATTGAGCAGACTAAGCACGTGCTTAGGGCACCAGGGCCAAAGGGGGCACCACAAAGTTGGGAAAAGCGTGAAAAGAAAAAAAATGAAGACTTGTAAAAAAAAAAAGATAAAACTAGTGCAAATTGATCATGGTGCACCCTAGGGTTAGCTTCTATTTTTTGTTGGCGAGGTGCAGTGTCATAGGCTATGTTCAAAAGAAAAATGCATGTGTTTAAAAGGAAGATGATGGAGCCAAATTCAAATGGACTGGGTCAGTGGGGAAAGGAGGGGGGCACCAAGATTGGTCAGTGCTTAGGGCACCAGTGAGCCTTAATCCGCCCCTGTCTGCATGCCAAGCAGATGCTCTACCACTGAGCCATGGCCCCTCCTTCGTGTGGCAGGGTCTCAGTTCTAATCAGGCCTGCGAGCTCCTAGGAATTAAGTTCCGAGAATGGGGCATCTCTCATCGACAGGAGCTGTGGGGGACACAAGGACATTTGTAGTAGGCGAATTGGCCATCAGGCACCGCCCCCCAGCTGTCTGGTACCCCTTTCCACTTTTATATGAGACGGTGTCCTCATGTACCCTTATCTATTGCCGGGGGAGATTCCTGAGCCTGGGAAGCTGGAGCTTCCCTGGCACTTTGCAAGGGGCGCCGTGGGTGGGAAAGTATCCCCCTAAGGACTTGGGTTGGGAAGTTGGCTATCGGAATTTTGAGATTCTTTTCTCCCTGTGTGCACTCATCGCCGCTAAATCCCTTTCTTCCA
This sequence comes from Gekko gecko, assembly GCA_029375565.1. Classification (NCBI taxonomy): domain Eukaryota; kingdom Metazoa; phylum Chordata; class Lepidosauria; order Squamata; family Gekkonidae; genus Gekko; species Gekko gecko. The sequence goes on from JAPDNY010000008.1 coordinate 125,846,186, forward strand.
GGATCGTTTTAGCACGATAAGAGCGATAGTGATCTTGAAAAAGCCATTTGAGCCCTGGGAAGTCTTGGGTGGGCAGCGTTCGCCGGATCAGGTTCATAGAGTTTGGAGAAGGACTGCTTTCGAAGGGCACGGCTATCTGCTATGATTTTTTTTTAAAAAAAAAATAAAATAAACCACAAGCATTCTAGTTCCAAACGCATGCTCGCCTTCTTGAAATGGTTACTTGGATAACACAAATATCAAAGTAACCGTTTCAAGAAGACAAGCTTGCTTCCGAATCTGAGGCTTTCTCAATTATAAGAGCCAGTCTACTTCGCTCTGAGCTACATTCACTGCATGCCCCCAACAAAACCTGCTCACCCCTGTATTTTGGAACATCTCCTAAAGTCAACCAAGTTGCCTCTTACCTGTACCAACTTCACATGCCCAAACTCCGTAGAGCCCTCTGTTTGGTCAGATTCAATGTACTACCTTCGGCCTTCTTATCCAGCCGTTTTTCAGGGTGTGCCCTTTTCTGACAGATGTTGTCCATGCATAAATGGTCACATCGAAACGATCTCCCATGTCTTGTTTTAGTGCCCCTTCTACCATCTGAAATATCTAAATGCTACCCTGGCTCAATTAGAAGAATATCCTGATGGCCTAAAGATCCTTACTCTTGATAATCCAAACCCTGAGATCATGGAAACTGTCGCTAAATTCCCTTTTGGTGCCATTTCTATTCACCCTTTATTTAATTGATTGGTATACTTTGTAGTTCCAGCTCCTGCCAACCTAGCAGTTCGAAAGCAAGAAATTGCGAGTAGATAAATAGGTATCACTTTGGTGGGAAGGTAACAGCGTTCCATGCACCTTGGTGTTTAGTCATGCCAGCCACATGACCACGGAAACATCTTCGGACAGTGCTGTCTCTTCGGCTTTGAAACGGAGATGAGCACCGCAACCCTAGAGTCGGATTCGACAGGCTTTCAAGCAAGGGAACCTTTACCTTTCCTTATACTTACATGGGAATTCCTTTTACATCTGTTTTTTTTGCAAGTATTATTTTGTGTGGCTGTTGTTTTTGTTGTACGTGAGTCTGCAAGGGTTACATGCCAATAAAGGTAATTGGATTGCATTGGATATCACAAATAAAAATGCTTCTTTAAGGGGAGGGGAAGTTTGGTGGGGTGAACTTAATGTTCCAGATATAGCAGTATCCTGTCTGGTCCCATCTAGCCAATGTCTCTGGCTTAGACATTGATGAAATTAAATGGGTCTGTATAATGGAGAGCGTCCATTGCCTTTTGTATTCCCTATATTGTGAGTTTACACCAGGGTCCCCAATTTTTTTGAGCCCGCGGGTGCATTTGGCATTCTGACGTGGCACGGTGGACGCAGCAACAAAATGGCTGCCACAAAATGGCTGCTGCAGGAGGTGGAGCTAGCCACAAAATGGCTGCCATGGCTTAAATTCGGTCACACGGTGCGGAACCTTGTGCTGTGGTGGCAGCTGCTGCCAAAGCAACATTTTGAAAAATCTGCACAGCTGATCGAATCTCCAATAGTCAATCAGAAGCCTTGCTGGGCAAAAGCCATACCTGGCTCTGCCCACTTCCAAAAAACACTGGACAGGTGCCAGAAAAGGTGTTGGTGGACACTATGATGCTCACAGAACCATGCTGGGGACTTCTGCTTTACGCTGTATCCTCGTGTGCTATTGGCAGGATTGTCAGTCTCCAGCGTTCAGTTTAGTTATAGTCATTGTTGTGAACTCTGTGAGATGTTGTAAGTCCTGTTCCTTTAATTCTCTTGGAATCATCAGTGCAGCTGTGTTTTATTAGAGTCGTCTTCCTGGGTTGTTCCTATGGAGAACCGGAGAAGCCTTCTACAGAGTTGTTTGGCTTGCGCATTGTAGCATTGTGAGCTTTGGGTGAGTGCAGCAAGCTAGCTCTTTTTTCCCTGGTTTCTCTGTAAAGTATATTGTGTTATATTGTATTTGTAATTCAGTTCCAGGAAAAAAATAATTTGCCTGAAGAAGAATTTCTCGAAACACACAACTTTTGCCTGGGGGGCGTGTTGCTTTGATGCTTGCCGCATCTCTTCTCGGAAAGCAAAACAGCCTGCAATATTGGCGCTGACGACTGCTGCATCTATCAGAAAGCAAGATAGTCTACAGCATTGAATCCTGTCTCTGTAGTTGTGGACTTTGCTACAAGATATATATTATTCTTTAGGTTTTCGTTATCAGCGTACTATAATTGATGACACACAAGGGTCTTTATTGTATATTTAGGTATATGATTTAAACGGATATATGAAGGCATAGTAGCATATCAGAGTTGTGTGCAGGGCTCTTTTGTAGCAGGAACTCCTTTGCATATTAGGTGACACACCCCTAATATAGCCAATCCTCCAAGAGCTTACAGTAGCCCCTGTAAGAAGAGCTCTGTAAGCTCTTGGAGGATTGGCTGCATTAGGGGTGTGTCACCTAATATGCAAAGCAGTTCCTGCTACAAAAAGAGCCCTGATTGTGTGTTTTGTTTTAACAATGGTGTTTTCCCATGTTTACTCAACCTTACCATGTTTCCCATCTGTTGGTTGTGAGCTTCCATGT